>CM028137.1:11535000-14035000 GCA_016271365.2 Neoceratodus forsteri | reverse complement strand
AAAAAAGCAAGATATAATACAGGACATTGCCCTTACTGGAGTAAAACTAATAATATATGCACATTTTTGTTAGTTTGACCTCAGTGGTAGGAAAATGATGGAATCACTTCTGAAGGAAAAATTGTTGAGTACCTAGAAGCCAGTGGGGCACAGGACCCAAGGCAGCATGGATTCACGCGATGGGAAGGTCGTGTCAGGCAGATCCTAATAGATGTCTTTGACTGGGTAACGAAGTAGTAGACCAGGGAGGGGCTATGGACATATGGCCTACCTAGATTTTAGCAAGGCATTTGATACAGTCCCACACAAAGATTAATACACAAGTTAGCCAGCCTTGCAGTGGGTCCGAAGGTGGCAGCCTGGATAAAAATTGGCTAGACAACAGGATGCAAAGGGTAGTAGTAAATGGAGTACACAGTGAAGAAAGGAGGTTACTAGCGGGTACCGTAGGGTTCAGTACTGGGACCGGTTCTTTTAATGTCTTTATAAGTGACATTGCAGAGGAACTGGAAGGAACAGTATGTCTCTTTGCAGACAACACAAAGATCTGCAACAGGGTTGATACACAAGATAGAGTCGAAAGGATGAGAAGGGACTTGCAAATTTGGAGGAATGGTCAGATGTATGAAGCTCAGATTCAATGCAAAGAAGTGCAAGGTAATGCACATGAGAAACAAAAACCAGGGGAAAAGTACACAATGGGGGTGAGATACTGACAACAGTAAAAATGGAAAGGGACCTGGGGTAATTATATCAGATGACCTAAAGGTGGGCAAGCAATGTGACAAGGCAGTAAGGAAGGCTGGGGGATACTGGGATGCATAGGAAGAGGCATCAATAGTAGAAAACAGGAAGTTGTTATCCCTCTGCACAGACAGTTGGTGAAATCCCATCTGCAGTACTGTGTGCAGTTTGGAGACCCCATCTCTGCAAAGACATAGACAGAGTGGAGGCTGTCCAGAGGAGCAACAAAATGGTGCGGGTCTGCACCAGAAGACACAAAGAAAGACTAAAGGAGCTTAATATGTATACCCTTGAGAAAAGAAAGGAGAGAGGAACAAGATAGAAACTTTCAAGTACCTCAAGGGAATCAACAAAGTCCAGGAGGTAGCATCTTTCAGAAAAAGAGATGTGCAAGAACAAGGCACAATTTGAAGATAGAGGTGGGATGGCTCAGAGGTAATTTGAGGAAGTATTTTTCACAGAGAGGGTTGTGGATGCATGGAACAGCATCCTTGTGGAGTCGTGGAGTGAAGAACAATGGGGAATTCAAGAATGCATGGGACAGACATAAGGCAGTCCTAGTGGGGAGTAGGAGGAAGTAAGCTGTTGGTTAACTAGGATCTGCAGCTTATCTGTTAGGTAGGAAAATAGGCAGACTAGGTGGGCCAACAGTCCTTATCTGCTGTCAAATTCTATGTTTCTACGTCCAAATCATCCAAAACATTTTGCACATACTGTCCATACTGGCAGGTGTTTGCTTTTGGAATCTCACTATCCGTTAAAAAAGTTAATAATTAGATTATATAAAAATGAAACTGGCCACATAAATTTACCAACAGTCCGGGGATGAAACTAGTTGAAAATCTCATGGTCCTTGTCCTGGATTAGCCATTTTTTGTCTCCTAGAAGCACATGTAGTGCCACGTTTCCTAAATTAGTGTATATAATTTACTAGTGTCTGCTGTAACTGAGGCAAGTAGCAGTCACATTTGTCCAGTCTGTCTTCCAGTGACTCCAAAGTAAGAC
Organism: Neoceratodus forsteri; assembly: GCA_016271365.2. NCBI lineage: Eukaryota > Metazoa > Chordata > Ceratodontiformes > Ceratodontidae > Neoceratodus > Neoceratodus forsteri. The sequence goes on along the minus strand of CM028137.1, from coordinate 14,033,251 downwards.
ACCTCAGTGCCTCATAAATATTGACTTTCTGACAGCTTTTTCTGTGCAAGTTTCATAGGCATTGCACACTTTTTCTGCTATGTCAGAGTGCCAGACAGGACTGCAATATTCAAGAATGGGACGATCAATGATGTGTAGACTGGCAACATTTATTCATTATCAGTTAAGTCTGCCCTGACCAGTGTGCAGATTGTGCTGATGATTCATCTAAGGGTTATTTGTGCATGGGCAGACTTTGACATACCTGGTTCCTCCCTCTGGCTCCTCAGGTGGCTCATCTTAAATGCGGCACTGAGTACTGCAGGTGAGTCACCAGTCCTGGTGCTCTTTGGTATAGAAGTCAATCAAGTCATTCAGGTTGGTGAAATACCTCACTGCAACTCCCTCTGATGCCTACAATACACAACAGAATACAAAGAGTGTTTAATAGAACCATACTGGAGTCTACAGACTAACAAGCTATTGCTTTATCTGACTTGCAAATAACTCTGCAGTGGCGGTGATGCAATCGATCAGCTGGCCTAGCCTTCCTATTCAGAGAAGGTTGAGGCAATGCTAATACGTTGTCAATGCACTAATTAGGTGTTGATGATTGGTTGGGAGTAGAGGCAATATCTGGTGGCCTCGTGCATCACACTCAACAGGTAATGTGTGTGCTGTAGGCATTATAGGGTCACTTATTTTTAGGCCAAGTCTGAACTTGAGTTATGGGCCTGGTTCACTGTTTTACTAAAAGCCAGCCTGTCATTTTAAGACAGAAATGAATGTATAGTTTTTTGCTAAGCTTCTGACTTTTCAAGGATACCCAAAATCATGCTTATCAAATGTTCCTAGCAAAATGAAAGCACAATTCAGCTTAGCCATCTTAAAGTCGATGATGTCAGACAAAAATGTTTGTTCTGTAAAATGAACTGTATAAAATATGACCATTTCTCAAGATTATGGTATTGCCTAACGTCCAACAATACCATCGACAGTGGATTTCTGAACACCTCATGCCATCAAGAGATGTGGTATGTCGAACAACAATATCATCAAGATAGCATTTCAGCATCCAATGTCAACAGTAGATATGGTATAGCAACATTTGGCTCATCATTGTGCCACCTGTAAACAACAAGTCTTTCTACAGCAACTCAACATTATGGGACCTCAGGAGAAAAGAAACCAACGTGCAGAATCCTGGCTCGTCTACCATGCCTCAAAATCCCGATGTGAAAGTCATTCAGGAACAAGACTCCCAACAGCTCCAAACATCTACAATGAGTTGAACCACCGAGGAGAGGGCAAGCATCACTTCTTCCACCCCACAGACCAGATGAAACAAGTGTTTCTGAATGACTGCAAGCCCTCATCAAATAAACTCCCTAGCTAACGTATCATTTTTGGCACGAGACTAAAGGGCTGAGTGAGATTTTACCAGGGTGGGGGTGGGGGCCTGGCTCACAGAGTGGCTAATGAGTGGCATGTTTTATTAACAACTGTATAAACCGTCACCATCTAGACTGTTTAAATGCCAAGCTGAGACTAGGACTCTTGTGCTAAGGGTATCAGCTTGAGGACTGTTCAAAGAACAAACCTTTCAGCACCCCCAGAGAATGCCAAAGACTGTCAGCAATGTTATGCTCTTCTAACGAGTGCACTGGTACAAATGCATTTAAAGGAGACCGTTGCTTAATTACTTGCTAATTGCTTATATGTCATCCTTCTCCTTTCAGGTCTGTTGCTTAAATAAAACCTAATGAAATATGCAGAAGGGTTTCTTGTTATCTGTTTGCCCTGTGAAACTCACAACATTTTAGGAGGTATATGAGTCCTATAACTGTAATTAAGATTTTCTTTTGAGCTAGTATAATGTAAATCTAGGTTACCTTCCTCACTTTTGACTTTCAAGTTTGAGTTCAGGTAACTAGAACCAGGTAATAACCCTCACAATGCAAAGAATATACTACAGTGTCCATGCAAATCATAGGATCCCTCCTGCATAGAGGTGCAGTGATATATTGAGAGATTTTGAGAATGCTAAACAGCCAATGACATTGTGCTGTTTAATGTTTTCAAAACCTACCCTTATCACAAAGCACAGTAGTGAGCAAACACCCAACCCATCCTGTCCTACCTTCCACCTACAACGCAACACCAGTTAGCAAACATTCAAGAGCGACCTGTCCTTATTAATGCCATACTACTCCCTGATCACCATAACCGCACAGTAAAATACTATTCCCCTACTCCAAGGGAGTCTAGTGGCTCTGATTGCCAGTTCAAGCACAGTAAAATACTATTTCCCTACTCCAAGGAAGTCTAGTGTCTCCCAATCACCAGTTCAAGCACAGTAAAATACTATTTCCTACTCCAAGGAGTCTAGTGGCTCCGATCACCAGTCCAAACACAGTAAAATACTATTTCCTACTACAAGGTCACCTACTAGCTTGATCGCCAGTCCAAGCACAGTAAAATACTATTTCCCTACTCCAAGGGAGTTTAGTGTCTCCCAGTCACCAGTTCAAGCACAGTAAAATACTATTTCCCTATTACAAGGTCATCTACTAGCTCCTGATCGCCAGTCCAAACACAGTAAAATACTATTTCCCTACTCCAAGGACGTCTAGTCATAGAATCATAGCATCATAGAAAGTTGATGGCAGAAAAGGATCCTTCGCCTATCTAGTCTGCCCAACCCTCCCTTTCACATACCCCTCTCTCCACCTGCAACTGACAGTTTAAATGCAGTAAAATAGTATTTCCCTACTCCAAGGTCATCAAGTGGTTCCCGATTGCCAGTCTGAACATAGTAAAATAGTATTTCCCCTACTCCAAGGTCATCTAGTGGTTCCCAATCATCAGTATTTCCCTACGCAAGGTAGTCTTGCGACTCCCAATCACCAGTCCAAACAGAGTAAAATGGTATTTTCTCTACTCTCTGGTAGTTTAGTGGTCCTTAGCTCCAGTCACCAGTACAAACACAGTAAAATGCTCTTTCCCTACTCCAAGGTTATCTAGTAGCTCCTGATCACCAGTCCGAATACAGTAAAACAGTATTTCCCTACTCTAAGGTCAACTAGTGGTTCCCAGTCACCAGTATTTCCCACCAAGGTAATCTAGTGGCTATTGATCACCAGTCCAAACACAGTAAAACAATATTTCCCTATACCAAGGTAGTCTGACTCCCAATCAACAATCTCAGCACAGTAAAATTGTATATTTCCCTACTCTCTGGTAGTTTAGTGACCTTTAGCCCCAACACCAAATGCGTATACAGTAAAATAGTTCCCCCTAACCCCTAGTAGTCTAGTGCCTTCCTTCCCTGATCTCTGTACCCTTTCGAGCCCATCCACTTGACATCCATCATACCCACAGCCTGTTGTCAACGACTCACCTCTTTACTTAAGAATCCTAGAGATGACAACTGACACAGTGCCTCTGCTCACCAGCTTGGCTAGCCACTGCTTGAGTGCCAGAGGTGAGTATACACCTATGGTCTTTCCACAGAAGGCATCGCTGACTCCCTGCCATCTCTCTTGTGCAAGGCCCCTGAATGCATGTAAATGTGGTTCCTTGAACAGTACCTTGTACAGTCGTTTTGTGTTTATCCCCACACCCCATTTCCCAGGTCACACCTGAAATAAGCTTTGGCTCAGTGTGTTTTCCTGACCATTTTTTTAAACTTTTATTTAAATCCTATGAACCGGGCTATACATTCTTTTGTTACAGTGACTGATGGAGAGAGGAGAAATCTGGAGACTAGAAGAAGACTTGCATATATGTGTATAACTAGTTAAGAGTTGCATATATAGGTATAACTAGTTAAGAGTTTCATGTATGGTATAATTAGTTAAGAGTTGCACATATGGGTATAACTAGTTAAGAGTTGCATATATGGGTATAACTAGTTGAGTTTCATGTATGGGTATAATTAGTTAAGAGTTGCATATATGGGTATAACTAATTAAGACTTGCATATATAGGTAAAACTAGTTAAGACTTGCATATATAGGTATAATTATTTAAGAGCTGCATATATGGGTATAATTAGTTAAGACTTGCATATATGGGTATAACTAGTTAGGTGTTGCATAAATGGGTATACTTAGTTAAGACTTGCATATATAGGTATAACTAGTTGAGAGTTGCACATATGGATATAATTAGTTAAGGTTAGGATGTAACTGACCTGAGAAGGGCATCTTCAGCCTTTAAAATCTTACTGACATCATGTTACTAGAGGTGTGGGCATACATAACAGATCTGTTGGAAGCCCAGACAGGAGGACAATATTATTTGAGTAAGTTTCAAACACCTCAGCATTATTTTATCTTTCATTGATATTTTAAAATTAAAAGTAAAAGGAACTTAGGAGGCAAGAGGTATGATGAAAGATTGGATATACTGAAATTATGCAGCTTAGAGAAAGAAGACTACATGAGACATTATCCTGACGCTGCAGATACTAACAGGAGGAGACAGGGTGGTATATACACAGATATTTGCACTAGTGAAGGTAGGGAGAACTAAGGGCATGCAGTTAAGCTGGGAGGGGGCAGAAAAAGGACATTTAAAGCATTACTTCACACAGAGGAAGGATAACATGTGGAACAGTCTACCCAGTGAGGTTGTGAAATTAGCACTGTTCAGGCTTTCAAAGCAGAACTCGATAAATTCCAGAGGAGAATGGCATTAAGAGTTACACAGCATGAGAAGGGTAACACAGGACTAGACAGAGTCCAGAGGGGAGAATGACATTGAGAGTTACACAGCATGAGAAGGGGTAACACAGGACTAGACAGAGTCCAGAGGGGAGAATGGCGTTAAGAGTTACACAGCATGAGGAGTGGTACACAGGACTAGACAGAGTCCAGAGGGAGAATGGCATTGAGGGTTACACAGCATGAGAAGGGTAACACAGGACTAGACAGAGTCCAGAGGAGAATGGTATTGAGGTTACACAGCATGAGAAGGGTAACACAGGACTAGACAGAGTCCAGAGGGAGAATGGCATTGAGGGTTACACAGCATGAGAAGAGTAACACAGGACTAGACAGAGTCCAGAGGAGAATGGCATTAAGAGTTACACAGCATGAGAAGGGGTAACACAGGACTGAGACAGAGTCCAGAGGGAGAATGGCATTGAGGGTTACCAAGCATGAGAAGGGGTAACACAGGACTAGACAGAGTCAGAGGGAGAATGGCATTGAGGGTTACACAGCATGAGGAGGGGTAACACAGGACTAGACAGCTTCAGAGGGAGAATGGCATTGAGGGTTACACAGCATGAGAAGGGTAACACAGGACTAGACAGATTCCAGAGGGAGAATGGCATTAGAGAGTTACACAGCATGAGAAGGGGTAACACAGGACTAGACAGAGTCCAGAGGGAGAATGGCATTGAGGGTTACACAGCATGAGAAGGGGTAACACAGGACTAGACAGAGTCCAGAGGGAGAATGGCATTAAGGTTACACAGCATGAGAAGGGTAACACAGGACTAGACAGAGTCCAGAGGGAGAATGGCATTGAGGGTTACACAGCATGAGGAGAGGTAACACAGGACTAGACAGCTTCCAGAGGGAGAATGGCATTGAGGGTTACACAGCATGAGGAGGGTAACACAGGACTAGACAGAGTCCAGAGGGAGAATGGCATTGAGGGTTACACAGCATGAGAAGGGTAACACAGGACTAGACAGCTCCAGAGGGAGAATGGCATTAAGAGTTACACAGCATGAGAAGGGGTAACACAGGACTAGACAGAGTCCAGAGGGAGAATGGCATTGGGGTTACACAGCATGAGAAGGGTAACACAGGACTAGACAGAGTCCAGAGGAGAATGGCATTAAGAGTTACACAGCATGAGAAGGTAACACAGGACTAGACAGATTCCAGAGGGAGAATGGCATTGAGGTTACAGCATGAGAAGGGGTAACACAGGACTAGACAGAGTCCAGAGGAGAATGGCATTGAGGGTTACACAGCATGAGAAGGGGTAACTAGGGACTAGACAGAGTCAGAGGGAGAATGGCATTAAGAGTTACACAGCATGAGAAGGGTAACACAGGACTAGACAGCTTCCAGAGGAGAATGGCATTGAGGGTTACATAGCATGAGAAGGGGTAACACAGGACTAGACAGATTCCAGAGGGAGAATGGCATTGAGGTTACACAGCATGAGAGGGTAACACAGGACTAGACAGAGTCCAGAGGAGAATGGCATTAAGAGTTACGAGCATGAGAAGGGTACACAGGACTAGACAGAGTCAGAGGAGAATGGCATTGAGGTTACACAGCATGAGAGGGTAACACAGGACTAGACAGCTTCAGAGGGAGAATGGCATTAAGAGTTACACAGCATGAGAAGGGGTAACACAGGACTAGACAGATTCCAGAGGGAGAATGGCATTGAGGGTTACACAGCATGAGAAGGGTAACAGGACTAGACAGAGTCCAGAGGAGAATGGCATTGAGGTTACACAGCATGAGAAGGGGTAACACAGGACTAGACAGAGTCCAGAGGAGAATGGCATTAAGAGTTACACAGCATGAGAAGGTGAACACAGGACTAGACAGAGTCCAGAGGAGAATGGCATTGAGGGTTACAGCATGAGAAGGGGTAACACAGGACCAGACAGAGTCCAGAGGAGAATGGCATTGAGGGTTACACAGCATGAGAAGGGGTAACACAGGACTAGACAGATTCCAGAGGAGAATGGCATTAGAGAGTTACACAGCATGAGAAGGGTAACACAGGACTAGACAGAGTCCAGAGGAGAATGGCATTGAGGGTTACACAGCATGAGAGGGGTAACACAGGACTAGACAGAGTCCAGAGGGAGAATGGCATTGAGGTTACACAGCATGAGAAGGGTAACACAGGACTAGACAGCTTCCAGAGGAGAATGGCATTAAGGGTTACACAGCATGAAAGGGTAACACAGGACTAGACAGAGTCCAGAGGGAGAATGGCATTGAGGGTTACACAGCATGAGAAGGGTAACACAGGACTAGACAGCTCCAGAGGGAGAATGGCATTAAGAGTTACACAGCATGAGAAGGGTAACACAGGACCAGACAGAGTCCAGAGGGGAGAATGGCATTGAGGGTTACACAGCATGAGAGGGGTAACACAGGACTAGACAGCTTCCAGAGGAGAATGGCATTAAGAGTTACACAGCATGAGAGGGTAACACAGGACTAGACAGAGTCCAGAGGGAGAATGGCATTGAGGGTTACACAGCATGAGTAGGGGTAACACAGGACTAGACAGCTTCCAGAGGGAGAATGGCATTAAGAGTTACACAGCATGAGAAGGAGTAACACAGGACTAGACAGAGTCCAGAGGGAGAATGGCATTGAGGGTTACACAGCATGAGAAGGAGTAACACAGGACTAGACAGCTTCCAGAGGGAGAATGGCATTGAGGGTTACACAGCATGAGAGGGGTAACACAGGACTAGACAGAGTCAGAGGGAGAATGGCATTGAGGGTTACACAGCATGAAGAGGTAACACAGGACTAGACAGCTCTGCAGGGGAGAATGGCATTAAGAGTTACACAGCATGAGAAGGGGTAACACAGGACTAGACAGAGTCCAGAGGGGAGAATGGCATTGATGGTTACACAGCATGAGAAGGAGTAACACAGGACTAGACAGCTTCCAGAGGAGAATGGCATTAAGAGTTACACAGCATGAGAAGGGTAACACAGGACTAGACAGAGTCCAGAGGAGAATGGCATTGAGGGTTACACAGCATGAGAAGGGTAACACAGGACTAGACAGAGTCCAGAGGGAGAATGGCATTGAGGGTTACACAGCATGAGAAGAGTAACACAGGACTAGACAGCTTCCAGAGGGAGAATGGCATTAAGAGTTACACAGCATGAGAAGGGTAACACAGGACTAGACAGAGTCCAGAGGAGAATGGCATTGAGGGTTACACAGCATGAGAGGGTAACACAGGACTAGACAGAGTCCAGAGGAGAATGGCATTGAGGGTTACACAGCATGAGGAGGGTAACACAGGACTAGACAGCTTCCAGAGGGAGAATGGCATTAAGAGTTACACAGCATGAGAAGGGTAACACAGGACTAGACAGAGTCCAGAGGAGAATGGCATTGAGGGTTACACAGCATGAGAGGGTAACACAGGACTCAGACAGAGTCCAGAGAGAATGGCATTGAGGGTTACACAGCATGAGAAGGGTAACACAGGACTAGACAGAGTCCAGAGGAGAATGGCATTGAGGGTTACACAGCATGAGAAGGGTAACACAGGACTAGACAGAGTCCAGAGGAGAATGGCATTAAGAGTTACACAGCATGAGAAGGGTAACACAGGACTAGACAGAGTCCAGAGGGGAGAATGGCATTAAGAGTTACACAGCATGAGAAGGGGTAACACAGGACTAGACAGAGTCCAGAGGGAGAATGGCATTAAGAGTTACACAGCATGAGAAGGATAACACAGGACTAGACAGAGTCCAGAGGGAGAATAGGCATTAAGAGTTACACAGCATGAGAAGGGTAACACAGGACTAGACAGCTTCCAGAGGAGAATGGCATTAAGAGTTACACAGCATGAGAGGGGTAACACAGGACTAGACAGAGTCCAGAGGACAATGGCATTGAGGTTACACAGCATGAGAAGGAATATGTTTGGCAATTTGCCTTTGACCTGCCTGTGAAAGTCCCTTGAGATGTTCCTATGTCCTAGCTATGCATGAGCGGAAGACCGAGAGAACTCAGTGGCCTGGCCCTATGGGAATGGCAACATAAAACAGTGCTAGTCTCTCTCCAAAGTAGGGTGGATTGCTCTCATTTCTCCACTGCTGTTATAGAGTTTACTAAACTCCACACAGTTCCAGTGGGGATCCATGTCTCTTCCTCATGGTACAGTAAATGGGGGCATACATTGCCCTGGCTGCCTTGGAAGGAACTCATAAGTAGCCTCACCTAAGATTCCAGGAGGCGCAGGGCAGAGATTAGTTCCTTGCATCATTCCTCAGGTTCTGGCTCTGAGGAGAGGACTAAGCCCTGTGGAATGCTGCAGGCATTGGCTGACATAAGCGGAATAGTTTTAGGGTTTGAGGCACTCTGTTCCCTGCATCACAGATGGCCTGAAAATGAGGCTCAGCCTATTATAAACTGACGTCAGCTAAGCTGCCACTAGGATGACCCTTCCTGAGTGGTTGGAAGGAGGGCGATGACATTGGGGCTACTATCCAGGCTGCTGTTGTCAATACTGGGTTCTTTTGAGAGGGGTCCTGTTATTGATTCCTGTCACACCTAGCAGTAAGTGCGACAGTGCACAAGTAGTGTTGGTTTCAGTATATTCTTCTTATAATGTGTCCCTAATGGGGAATAAAAGGATGGTAATCCAGTGCAGCTTTCTCTTTCATGGTCTATATTGCTAACCACTGATTGTGATGGCCATTGGCTACAATATCTATTGTTTAGAAGTGAGCTAATATGTTTTCAAATGAAATGTGATATATAAATAAGAATAGCATATGTAGGTGTGTTATATGCCTTTTTACCATCAAGGTGTGTGATAATATATAAACCTCGAGAGCAAAGCTCGGGAGGTTTATATTGTCACACACTGAGGGCATGTAAAAACACTGCAGATCACACACCTTCATAGTCATTTATTTATTTATAGTAACTGGTGCTAAGTAAACAAAGCTCAGAGTCTTTCTGGGCTAGCATGGTACAGACAACCGGTAGCATGACAGTAAAGATGTATCATCTCACGGTTGATACAACTGCTGTATCAACTTGTGAGTTGATACAACATTTACAGATCTCAAAAATGACTTGATATTGGGGTTACCAGTTACTATAAAATTGTTTGGATTATGCAATTCCCCAGTCTGAGTTATTTCCATGGGGCTGTGAAGCAACAGTCCTGACACTGTTGTGCACCTCATTGTTTAGGAAGCGACCTTTTGTCTTTAAAGTAATAAATATTAGATTAAAAACACTTTTGGGGCTGTGTGAGATAACAGTAAGAGTTATTTGTATAATGCCATGAAATGTTGGTTCTTTTGTGTGCTCGCTGCTTGTGTCACTTTAGTGTTGATGTCAGTGGTATCGATCGGGCAGTGCTGTAAAAGATAGAGGCCAAGGCAGGGGTGCTCAGCATCAGGATGGTAGAAGGAAAATCAGCGATCACCACCACCAGAGGTGGTAAATACCAGTACTACCTGTTCAGCATTGTAACTCACAAGGCAGTGGCACGGGGATGATCGGGAAGCGAGTGGCTGCCATAATTCTGGAATAGGAAGGCATGGCCGAGGATTCCAGTCTATCCCTACAGTAGTTCTAAGATAAAGGAGAGGGACATCACTGGGGAAAAGGTTGTTAAAGGGAAGGAAGGGCAGGGCAGGGCAGAGTAGACTAGTGAAGAAGAAGTAGTCAAGACGGAGGCAGGAGATGATCATTATGTAACAGGTGCTGCTTTAGGAACCTCTTTCTGAAAAGCAAATGACAGCAAGTGTGACACAGATGACAAGTATCTCATCATGCTAGTCCGCATAGGGCTAAAAGTCCCAAACATGTGACAGGTGATGATGCAACTGATGCAGTGGTTTATACAAGGAAAACTTACTAGTTTACACAGATGTGGAAATCACTCAGTCCTTAAATTATAGTTTTGAGAAGGTTGGAGTGGTTGAGCCACTGGAACAGCCTACTAGCAGAGATGATGAGTGCAAGAACCACTAAAAGTTTCAAACTCAGCTGGGACTGGGTGAAAGGCTTATTATGAACCGCGATTGTAAATAGAGGAATCTGATTGGCTGAGCCCTCTTTGAAGCAGCGATGATATCGGGCTACATCATCACAGCTTCAAAAAGTTCTGGCACCACCAGCCTCCTTGCTGTCTACTGTCTGAGAACTATTTTTTCAAAATGTACTCCTACATCACCCAAAAACTCATTCATAAAACATTTTAAAAGCTGTTTCTTTTTTTTTAAACTTGAGACTCAGTTCATAATTAGCAATAAGTCACTTCAAGGTGTAGTACATCATGGGTTATCGTCACTTCTTGGGTGGTTGGATGCAGTCAGCCTGCAGCCTGTACCAACCACCCAAGGCGTGATGATATCCCATGATATATCACACCCTGTCATGCTTTATTGCTTAATTATACAATGGCAAGAAAATTTCCTGGACTCTGATTGGTCATTGTGTGCTTGTTACAGTGACGTTATCTGAGCACAACCTCACTGTACATATAAAAAAACAAATATATATTCACACTAAAATCTACTAAAAACGTTTTTAAATGTTTTTATTTTTATAATAATGAGATATTGTATAATAATAATGCACTCAGGGTGAGGGTTGTGCTGGGATAACCTCGCTTCTGGGACACTGGATGCACTTGCCTGGTGGTCTCATGCCCAACCACCCAGGCATGAAGTTATCCCAGCAGACCCACACCTCTCATGCATTATTGCTTAAATCACTACAGAGGGGAAGCAGTAGGGCAAGGTGGAGGCCGAGGCAATAACCTGTGTTAGGCGATGAGGTCCGAGGTAGGATAGGTACACAGGGACAGACAGGCTGGATCAGTGTTCTTTTCTGGGTGTCTGGGTGGTGGGAATCTGCTACTGTCTGGCAGTGCTCTCTGTACCGTATAGCCCTTGTACCTTAATTTGCATTGTATCTCATCTTTCTTTGTGTAGCCCTGAATACTCTGCCTGTAAATTGTGACTGTGCAGTGTTATTTATGTGTTCTTTAGTGTTATTTTATTGTATGTATTTTTATTGGACTTTATTTTTATTACTACTACACTTTACAGCACGTGTTTTCACTGGCACATCATTTGCTGCAAACTCCCTTCTCCCATCTCTCATGATCCATCTGAAAATAAGCTGTAACAAGCTCAGTATGGAGAAGCTTTTAAATAAATAAATAACTTTCTGCTGACATTTTCTGTTTTATGCGAGTAGATCAAGGGAAGTATTAATGAGCAGGCAGGAGACAGGCCACATCATTACATACTGTATTCCGAGTGAACTATGAATATTACTGAAAGGAAATAAAGGAACTAGAGAAGGTCCCATGCAGGGCAAGCAAAATGACAGAGATACTGAGAAGTAGAACCATGAGGAAAGCTAGAAGAATTGGGACCGTTCTCCAGAAGTGATGAATTAGACAGAAAAGGACTGCAGTCTTCAAAATGATAACACAGCAACAATTAGGAGAGGGACTGAACTATGTTAAATCAAAGGGATACAGAAACCATGGCCATGTTCAGCTGAGGGAGAACAATTTAAAACAGAAGTAAAGAAATACTGTACTCAGTGGGTAACAGAACTGTGGAATTGTTTGTCAAGCGCAGACTGAGAACATTAAATCATTCCATGAGAATGGAATTAGTGAATATATACAGTGCCAGTATTTCACAGCGGAAGGGCAACTATGATATCTTAAATGTCATATTTCTTGCCTATCAAGTTATCAGTGCAGTAGGCATCTTACAGCTGCAAAACATACTTTAAGGAGACTTGCATTCAACATCAATGTCCTTTTTCTAGAAACTTTTTTAATCTGGTTCAGTTTCTGTTAGTGTTCCATCTTTACAGTAAACAGTAGGGGTTCTGATGTACACACTGCTGGTAAGTACAGTTTAGGAAGAAGTGATGTCATCCGTTTGAGGTCATCTATATTGCCATGAAACATAATAATATCAAGCATTGTGACAGCGATCTAATTGCTTAACAAGAACATAAACTACAATGTATTGTTCTACAGTGGTCCTTACCAGCAATCAGTAACTCAGAAACACCCTCTGAGCTTATGGAGATGCCAGTAAGCGTGAAACAATAAGAATGTTAACCAGTATGTGAAACACAGTTTCTACAGAAAACTGCCTAGCACATTACTGGCTGTTCTCTGCTAACATCTGCCAGTGGTGGGGATCGGATGCCCCATGGATGAACATGAGTACCATGGGCAACCATGAACTGCTGGAACTCCTTGCTTTAAGGGACTTGATGAGCACCAACTTGGGATTTTTTAAAACATCTGAAAACTGCAATATTTTAAAGACTTACCACATTGCTGCAGTTTGAACTTGTAACATATGGCGCTTACATGACAATACAGAAGACCATGTTATGCTATAAGCCTGTTAATAGCCACAAACAACCACAATCTACAACAGGGTATCTGCTACACCTGAGTTACTATCTTGTCCATTTCGAGAGAAAAGGCAACCACATTTTCAAATGCAGGTCACAGCTGTTGATGATAATGAGTTTCTTGGTGCAAGAAGGTGCTTCAGATATTTCACTTCTCTAAATAAAATGTCAAACAGGTTTGCGGACTTCTATAAATCTATAAAATACTGTACCTCATAAGAACAACTCTACTAAGAATAACTGCATTAAAATTTGAACTTGTGTTGAGTCTGTATGAAGGACTTCTCCTACGTAGGTTCAGTTCCTGTTTCAATTGTAAAAGGGATCTCAGATTGTTAAAATTGCTCAAGAGAGGAAAAGGCAGTAAGCCCAGACAGAGAGGTTCATTGTGTTGGTCTCAGCTCATTTTCTCATGTGTAAGGCCCCGTTTGGTGAAACAAATGTTTGCTGGATGACCAAGGCTTTGCATGAGAAGCACAGTCCACTACAGCATTAGTGTAGCATAGGTGACACTTTCTAATAAATTACATTTGAGCTGTGCACATTTTTTAATTTAATTTTAAAATTCTGCTCCAATGGAATTTTGCCATCTCATCTTAAGTGGAATTCAAAACTGCAAAAAGGGGTTTGTGTCTTTTATTGAAACCACCCATTAGGCCAGCCCAATTGTGCAGAGGGCTGAGGCACGACACGCCACACCTTGAACCACGCGCGACCCTGGTTCAGGAAGCAGACTCGGGATGCGGGGGCTGGCGGAAAGGAGGGATTGAGCATCTGAGGACTGCTCTCTTCTACTGGAGTGGGTTGGGTGGGAAGCCTCACTCTAGTAGCGGCCCCAGTGGAGACCAGATGGTACTACATTCAACAGTGCAGGCAGGACAACGAAAGCCGGAAAACAACTCGGCACTTGCCAGATGATGGCCTCCATCTCACCACATCTTCGGAACCTCCGGGAGCCTGCCCTCCAAGCAGCACCCCTGTGTCTGTAAGGAAAAAGAAATAGAGTGCTGGGGTTTCCCGCCCGGTGCCTTCCCTCAAGGAGGAGACCACCCGAGATGGGTTACTCTGGGATGACTTGGTGAGTTGGCTGTGATATATGGTATGAGAGCAGTGCTCGGGAAGAGGATGGCGGGAGTGGAGATACTAGGAGGGCCTGAAGGAGAGGTGGGCGCTGGAGTGTCATAGGAGGTAAAAGATGAGTAAAAAAAAAAAACCACCCATTAATAATTCATGGTTTACATAAACCACAGACTGGTGTTCCATAGGTTATGTAAACTCGGTTTGAGTTTCCACACAGAGGAAAATGAGTCCACGGGTTATGTAAACTGTGGATAAGCTTCCATGAACTGAGGAAAATGAATCCACAGTTTAAATTAAAAATGTTCAAGATTCAGGACTGTACTGAAAATCCCACAAAGTATTTCAGAAGATGAATTGCAATTCTGACTATTATTCACTGCTGCAATGTTTTATTCTGTAGTGCCACTAAACTCATTGCCACTAGTGTTACTTCTTATAGTGTAGCCCACTAAATTAATGGCCACTTGTGTATCTTATAGTATGTAGCACTATACAAATAACTAACAATATAGTATAGTATAGTGTAGTATAGTATAGTACAGTATATTATAGTATAGTGTAGTACAGTACAGTACAGCATAATATAGTGCAATACAGTATTCTATATTATAGTATACAATAGGTTTGAAAAATCATGAAACCTGATTGGCTGAGGCCATCTTTACTCATGCTGTTATCTCAGTACAGTCACACTGGATAGAGATCAAGCAGCCTTTCCAATAAAATCAATAATGACATACATCCCTGACTGCCATCACAAACATGGCTGCCTCCTTTACTAAACAAAGTTTCAGCTAGGCCCTAAAAATTAAACTGCCTTAAATAAAAAGAAAATAATAATAGTTAAATGTTATTTGCCCTCACAATCCTCTTCTTACACTCCACATATATATATTTAAAGATGAAGTACCACAGCACTTACAGTTTTTAATTTCTGGTGTTTCTTTGCTGACCATGAAAAATCCCCTGCAGATACAACAGAAGCCCTGGTTCTATCGAAGGCCTTCTGCTATGTGAGTGAGGGTGAACATTCTGCAGTACAACTGAGCAGAGATTTGAATTTTGTATTCCAGCCATAGTAAACATTCTGCCTATTTAGTGTAGGAAAGATAGAACAGAAACAAGGTGGGGAAAAGGAGGAAATAACATGAAGAAGGAGAAAGATAAGAAAACAGGTAACTGGGGTCACTTTGTGAAAATAGAGGGTTTAATGGCTAATTTAAAAAAAAAGTGATTAGCCAAGCATTATATTTGAAACTGAAATGGCATTCCAAATACTGGAATGTGCAGAGACTATTTTGTTGGGTAGATTAACTTTTAACAAAGAATCATTAAAATGTTTAACATTATTTTATTTTGTGAATGTTTCACCCTACTCTCCCAAAACATCTTGGCTCCATTTTACAATCACAATAAGACATTTCAGGGTGTGCTTTGTGGTGGAATAATGACACTTCTCAGGTGGTTGAAGGTACTGCAATGCTTCATACCTCACAACATACCAAAGTGTGCCGTTATCCCACCACATTGCTCAACCTGTCATGTCTTATTATTGCTTAAATATAGTATAGTGTTATTAAATAGCTACTTGTGTAGTATCTTATAGCGTAGTGCCACTAAACTAACATCCAATAATGTACTCTTCACACCCAAGGAATCCCTCATTATGCTTATTATTGCAATTAGCATACAGGTCTGAGTTGCCCAGGAGTGTGCATTTATGTAAATTAGAAACGATGGAATGACATTCAAATCTGCTGCATGGTCACACCCTCTGTCCTCTAATGTTAGATTTATTCTCTGCCTGAGGAAGAAGTTGCCTGAAGAGCTCTCGTCCATTTTCCAGTGATCACAGTTTTTACCGTTTTTTCTTTATTTTCTTCAAGTAGTTTTCTTTACTTTTGAATCTCTGTGTTAATTAGGTTTTGTTTTACTTTTAGTGCTTTTCACCAGTTCCTGAGCAGTTCCCAGGAACCAGAAAAAAACCTTTCTTCACAGCTTTCTCTATTGGAAACCACGCTAAGTGCCTATATCATTTAAATGCATACATAAATATGAATGAATGAATAAATAAATAAACAAATAAATAAATAAGAAGCCTTTTAAGCCGATTAGCAGCAGTTATTTTCTCTGGTTCCTTGTCATAGGAACTGAGGTGCAATTAATTCTTTTACTTTAATTTCCATTTAAACAAATTTTTTAGTTAGCGGTTCACATAATTTTGGGAACCAAACTGAAAACTCAATTTTTCAGTATTTGGGAACCAAATTAATGTAGATTTGTTGTGCTTGGCATATTTGACAGACACAAAAGAAAACAGGACCTACAGGCTTCAAAATTATAAAAATTGTTTTAATCTCATGGCAAAGGTGACCTGCCATGAGTTGTGGATGAGTGCCTGGTTCCAGACCACCTTTTCTCTGACCGTGAGTTTTGTATTAAGTTTTCCCTAAAGCTATTAAAGAGAGGGCTCAGTGATGTCTCATAATGTCTTCTCAGTCTGCCTCTATGTCACCTTAGCACTCAGAAGAAAGGTCTAACCCATCATAGTAAGCAGAAGGACAAGTTTGCTTAAGATGGTTCAGAGTCTAGCATGTCCGAATGGAATCCTGAGTCAGGGAACATAAAAGACCCTCTAACTGCAGGTTCACAGAGACCTTGCACCTCCCATCTCAACAGAAAAGATCCTGCTGGAGTTAGAGGTCAAAAATGCTCTGCAGGCAAAGGCAGCACAAAACATCCCCATCACAGTGGGAAAAGGGCCTTTACTCAAGATACGTCCTCACCCACAAGAAAAATGGGGAGTGGTAACTCATATTGGATCTCAGATATCAGAACAAACACCTTAAAAAGGAAAAGTTCAAGATGGTAAACCTGGCTGTAGTGATCCCATCCCTTCAGCAAGGGGACTGGCTAAGGTCTCTGGACCTGAAAGATGCCTATTTCCCTATTCTAATCAGGCCTAGTCACAGGAGGTACTTAAGATTCAGGGTAGGGGCTAGTCATTACCAGTTTACAGCCCTCTCCTCTGGACTCTTGTCAGCCCCTGGGTGTTCACAAAGTGCTTGGCCATGGTGTCAGCAAAACTCAGGAGACAGGGAGTGCTGTTTTCCCTTACCTCAATGACTGGTTGGTCACAGGAAGCCTCACCAGGAGACCAAGACCTTTCTTCTCTTCCTCAGCACACCTTGGAGGGTCTGGGCTTTCTCATAAACATCCAAAGTCCCAGGCAGAGCCAGTGTGAGTCCTGGAATTCATAGGAGTAGAACTGGATGCCTTAAGAGAGGCCTTCTTCCCATGAGAGAGTGAGAAGTCTCATCAGTCTTGTGAAGACTTTCATCCTGGGTCAGCCCAGGTCAGCAAGAGACTTCCTCCAGCTCCTAGGTCATCTGGCCTCCTCCACAGCAATAGTAGCAGGGGCCAGATTCCATGAGAGACATTCAGTACCACCTAATGGCCCACTGGTTCCAAAAACAAGACCCTCTTTCAAAGCTAGTGCCTGTGACAAATTCTCTCTTAAGACCACTGGACTAGTGGAAAGAATAGAGGCAATCTCAGGGGTGTGTGCCCCTCCTGCAACAGTTAGCTACAGTTGTTCTGACAACAGATGCTTCCCTCCAAGGCTGGGGGCTCACCTGGGTGACCTAACAGTAAATTGGGTGTGGTCTTCCCAGGAATCCCAGGAGCACATAAACCTGCTGGAGCTCAGGGCAGTATTCCTGGCTCTGCAGTCCTTCACTCCCCATGTCAGGGGCAGTCAGTCAGGTCTGGACAGACAACACCACTACAATGTACTACATTACAAGCAAGGGGCACAAAACTCTCAAAGCTGTATACAAAAGCAATGAAGATCTGGAATCTGGCCTACTCCCTGGAGGTGTAGCTATTAGCGGTTCACCTGCCAGGAAAGGCTAATGTCTTGGTGGACTCCCTCAACAGGATCAGCCAGGAAATCCCAAATGGACCTTGAACAAGAAGATCTTGGCCATAGTGTTCAGGAGGTGGGGTACATCAGAGATAGATCTGTTTGCATCCTGGAAGAATCATCAGATTCCCTTATTTTGTTGTAGGCCTTCAGCAGTGGTCTCGATCCCATCAGATGCCTTGACTGTATACTGGACAGGGAGGTTCCTATGTTCCGTCCCTCACTTCCTCTTTGCTGAGAGTTCTCATGAAGCTGAGGAGCCAGTTTGCAACCATGACCCTAATAGCCCCAGACGTGGCCAGATGGGTCTGGTACTCCTTCCTACTGGCCCTCTCCATTATGCAGCCTATCCGCCTCCCACTGAGACACCACCTGCTCACCATGTCACAGGGCAGGATAACCTTCCCAAACCTCAGGTCTCTGTACTTCAAGGCATGGTTCTTAAGGAGCTAGAGTACTCTGACTAATTTTTCGAGAAAGTTTTGAAAGTTCTTAGAGGTTTCCAGAAGACCAGCAACTAGGAACCTATGCTTCTAAGTGAAAAAGGGTCTCCCTCTGGTGAGCTCCTAAGCAACTCAGTCCTTTGCAAACAGATCTGCCTGCAGTCTTGGACTACTTAGTCCACCTTTACTCCTGGGCCTCAGGCCTTCAACCCTTCAGGTGCATCTGGCAGCAGTATCAGCTTATGTTTGGCGGGTAAAAAAAACAGTGGCTTTACATCCCATTTTCAAAAAGTTCTTTAAAGGGCTTCTGCACTGCTTCCCCTGTCAGGGACCCAGTCCCTCTATGAGATTTGAACCTGTGCATAGCTATGCTCATGGAGCCCCTTTGAGCCCATGATTACTGTTGATTTAAAGTATGTCACTTGGAAAATGGTCTTCCTGATGGTTATGACATCTGCCAGAAGGTTATGCAAGATGCAAGCCTTTGCACAGACCCAAATTATATAATCTTTCACAGGGACAAGGTAGTCCTACGGACAAACAAAAATTCCTCCCTTGGTGGTATCCGAATTTCACCTGATCAGTCCATTTCCTTCCAGTGTCCTTTACAGCAAAATCAAGCTCTGGAGACCAGTAGCTCCACAGTCTGGCTATCAAGAGGGACTAAGTTATTATCTGGACTACACTAATGAAGTCAGGTCCTCCCATTCACAGCTGTTTCTTACATTGGTGAAATAGGCAAATGTAAGCCAGCTTCCAAGTGAACAGTTGCTCACTGGATAGTCTCCTGCATCCATTTCTGTTATATCAAAGTTGACAAGCTACCACAACAAGGCCCCAGAGTACATTCCACACATGGCACTTCTGCCTCTATGGCAGCTACAAGGATGTTCCCTTGCTAGAGATTTGTAAAGCAGCTACTTGGAAATAGCGCACACCTTCACAACACACTATTGTCTGAATGTACAGTCCTGAAGGGATGCAAGATTTGGCACTGCTGTCTTGTAGAACCTTTTCCCTAAATAGGTTCTATACCTAACCTCCCAATGTGTTGCTTTGTAGTCTGCAATAGTAAGCATGGTGAGGATTCCTGGGATGTGAAGAAAAAATTACTTATCATAGTAATGTTGTTTCTTCCAAGGGATCCTTCACCATGCTTACTAAACCACTCCTTCCAGAACATGGAAAAGGTTCTTCAAGAATCAATTGCTTTTTAGTCTTCATCTTCTTGAGCATTATTGGTGTATTGCCTACACTCAGTTTTGGGTGTTTTGTAGCATAACTTGGTCTGCCATATGTTGTCCCAGTACAGGCCAAGTATTTGGGGGCTTTCAATTTTATTTGTTTAGGTCTAGCTAGCTTAGTGGTCATTGCTCCCCTGGCCATTGAAAAAAATTGACATTAGAAGGCAGAGTGGAGCATGACCGTGCAGCAGAGATTTGAATTTCACTCCATCATTCTTCAATTTACATAAAATTCCACTCTCAGGGCAGCTCAGACCTGCAGGCTGATTGCAATAGTAAGCACAATGAGGGATCCCTTGGAAGAAACAACATTACTATGGTAACTATTTTATTTCTTTTCTTCTATTATGCCACTAAACTAATAGCAATGAGGAAACATCTTATAGTGCAGTAGCTCTAGTAGCCACTAATGTAGCATCATATAGTGAAGTGCCACTAAACTAATGGCCAGTAGTGTAGTATTTAATAGTGTAGTGCCATTAAACAAAAAGCCACTAGTGAAGCATCTTATTATGTAGTACAATTAATAGCCACTAATGTAGTATCTTACAGTGCAGTGCCACCTGATAGCCATTAGTGTTTCATCTTACAGTATAGCCCCAATAAACTAATAAACAATAGTGTAGCCTCTTACAGTATGCGGCCACTACATAGTCACTAGCATAGCATCTTATAGTGCATCCCCACTAAAATAATATGTACTTGTGTAGAATACTGCACTATTGTGTAGTGCTAAACTAATAGCTAGTAGCGAATGATCTTATACTGTAGAAGAGTGCCACAGAACTAAAAAAAAAACACCAGTGTAGCATCTTAAAATGTCATGCTCCAGAACTAAAACCAACTAAAACCACTAGTATAGCATCTTAGAGTGCAGTGCCACTGAATTAAAAACCTCTAGTGTAACATCTTAGAGCAGAGTACCACTGAACTAAAACCACTAGTGTAACATCTTAGAGTGCAGTGCCACTGAACTAAAAAATACTAGTGTAGCATCTTAGAAGCATTACCACAGAACTAAAAAACACTTGTGTAGCATCTTAGAGTGCAGTGCATTTAAACTAAAACACTAGTGCAGCATCTTAGAGTGCAGTGTCACAGAACTAAAAAAACTAGTGTAGCATCTTAGAGTGTAGTGTCACTGAACTTCAAATCACTAGTGTGGCACCTTAGCGTTCCATGCCACTGAACTAAAATCACTTACATAACATCTTAGAGTGTAGTGCCACTGAACTAAAAACAGTAGTCAAGCATCTTAGAGTGCAGTGCCACAGAACTAAAAAATACTAGAGTACCATCTTAGAGCAGAGTGCCATAGCATCTTAGAGTACTGTGAGACAGAACTAAAAACTCTAGTGTGGCATCTTAGAGTGCAGTGCCACTGAACTAAAACCACTAGTGTGGCATCTTAGAGTGCAGTGCCATTGAACTAAAACCAGTAGTGTAGCATCTTAGCATGCATTATCACAGAACTAAAAAACACTAGTGTAGCATCTTAGAGTGCAGTACCACAGAACTAAAACAACCACTAGTGTAGCATCTTAGCGTGCAGTGCCACTGAACTAAAACCACCAGTGTAGCATCTTATAGTAGAGTGCCACTGAACTAAAAACCACTAGCATAGCATCTTATAGCAGATTGCCACTGAACTAAAACCACTAGTGTGGCATCTTACAGTGCAGTGCCACTGAACTAAAAATCAGTTGTGTAGCATATTAGAGTGCAGTGCCACAGAACTAAAAAAAACACTAGTATAGCATCTTAGAGCAGAGTGCCACTGAACTAAAAATCACTAGTGTGGCATCTTAGAGTGCAGGGCCACAGAACCAAAACATAGTAGTGTAGCATCTTTGGGTGTAGTGCCACAGAACCAAAAACCACTAGTGTAGCATCTTAGAATGCAGTGCAACTGAACTAAAAACTACTAGTGTAGCACCTTAGAGTACAGTGACAAAAGAATTTAAAAAACACCAGTGTAGCATCTTAGAGTGCAGTGCCACAGAGCTAATCACTAGTGTAGCATCTTGAGTGCAGTTCCACAGAACTAACCAATAGAGCAGCACCTTACAGTGTGTGCCATAAACCAGCCACTAGTGCAGCATCTTGGAGGGCAGAACTACACAACTAAAAGCACTAATGAAGCATCTTAGTGTTCTGTGCCACTGGACTAAAATCCATTAGTGTGACATCAAAGTGCGCAGTGCCATAGAACTAAAAACCACCAGTGTAGCATCTTGAGTGCAAAGCCACTGAACTAAAAATCACTAGTGTAGCATCTTAGAGCAGAGTACCACTGAACTAAAAACACTAGTGTTGGATCTTAAAGTGCTGTGCCACTGGACTAAACACCACTAATGTAGCATCTTAGTGTGCAGTGCTCCAGAACTAAAAGCCTCTAGTGTGGCATCTTATAGTGCAGTGTCACTGAACTAAAAACCACTAGTGTAGTATCTTAGGTAGCATGCCACTGAACCAAAAAACACTAGCATCATAGAGTGTAGTGCCACTGAACTAAAACCACTAGTGTAGCATCTTAGTGTGCAGTGATCCAGAACTAAAACACTAGTGTAACATCTTTTAGTGCAGTGCCACTGAACTAAAAACTCCACTGTGACATCTTAGGGTGCAGTGTCATAGAACGTAAGACCACGGGCCCGATTCTAGAAGGTTGACACAAGTCACCGCCAAACATGACTTCGCCAAGTCGCAACTGTGACATTGACACCACACCCTATTCTAGAAGGGACAGGGTCTTAGTGTCTAAGTCCTGTGATGTGTAACATCGCGGCCAGGTATGCTGAACAGTGGGTGCACCTGGTGAACATATCACAACCGCAAAGCAGGTGCAAGTGCCCCTCCATGCTCAGCAAGCCACAGGTACCCTGCAGGACTGCCCACCCCCCCCTGCCCCGAATCCAACATTAACTGCCCACAGGGCTGCCCACACCCATGACCCTGAATCCAACAACAACTGCCCCACAGGGCTGCCCACACCAACTGCCCCTGACACCTCCATTATAAATTGCAGGGCTGCCCACAATTCCCCAGCCCCACGAATCCCCATTGCCAATATAGAAACATAGAAACATAGAATTTGACAGCAGATAAGGACCGCTTGGCCCACCCAGTCTGCCCATTTCCTACCTACTGGATAAGCTGCAGATCCTAGTTAACCAGCAGCCTACTTCTTCCTACCCACCCCTAGAATGGCCTTATGACTGTCCCATGCATGCTTGAATTCCACCACTGATTTTGACTCCAAAACCTCCTCAGGAAGGCTGTTCCATGCATCCACAACCCTCTCTGTAGAAAATACTTCCTTAAATTATCTCTGAGCCACCCCCATCTTCAAATTGTGCCCTCTTGTTCTTGCACACCTCTTTTTGAAAGATGCTACCCTCTTGGACTTTGTTGATTCCTTGAGGTACTTGAACGTTTCTATCATGCCCCCCTCTCCCTCCTTTCCTCGAGGCTATACATATTAAGCTCCTTTGTCTCTCTTCATATGTCTTCTGGTGCAGACCCTGCACCATTTTAGTTGCCTCCTCTGGACAGCTTCCATCCTGTCTATATCTTTCCGGAGATTGGGTCTCCAGAACTGCACACAGTACTCAGATGGGGTCTCACCAGCTGTCTGTACAGAGGAATAATAACTTCCTGTTTTCTACTGGTGATGCCTCCCCTATGCACCCCAGTATCCTCCCAGCCCTCCTTGCTGCCCTCTCACATTGCTTGCCTACCTTTAGGCATCTGATATGACTACCCCAGGTCCCTTTCCATTTTTGTTGTTGTTAGTATCTCACCCCCATTGTGTACTCTTCCCTGGGTTTTGATTCCCAGGTGCATTACCTTGCACTTCTTAGCATTGAATCTAAGCTGCCATACATTTGACCATTCCTCTAACCTTGCCAAGTCCCTTCTCATCCTTTCCACCCCACCCTGTGCATCAACTCTGTTGCAGATCTTTGTGTCATCTGCAAAGAGACATATTTTCCTTCTAGTCCTCTGCAATGTCGCTTATAAAGACATTGAAGAGGACCGGTCTAATACTGAACCTGCGGTACCCCACTAGTAACCCTCCTTTCTTCTGAGTGGACTCATTTACTATTACTCTCTGGGTCCTATTCTCCATCCAATTCTTTACCCAGGCTGTCATCTTGGGACCCACTCCCAGGCTGGCTAACTTGTATATTAATCTTTTGTGTGGGACTGTGTCAAATGCCTTACAAGTCTAGGTAGGCCATGTCCACAGCCCCTCCCTGATCTACTACTTTGGTCACCCAGTCAAAGAAATCTATCAGATTTGTCTGGCATGACCTTCCCGCTGTGAATCCATGCTGCCTAGGGTCCTGTGCCCCTCTGGCCTCTAGATACTCGACAATTCTTTTCCTTCAGCAGTGATTCCATCATTTTCCTATCACTGAGGTTAAACTAACAGGTCTGTAGTTTCCTGCTTCTGCCTTGCTCCCACTTTGTGAAGGGAATCACATCTGCCTCCTCCAGTCCTCGGGCACCACCCCATCCTCCCATGATTTGTTAAAAGGGTAGTCAATGGTGTCACTAGTTCTACCCTTAGTTCTTTTAGAATTTTGGGATGAATCCCATCAGGCCCCATTGCTTTGTCCACCTTCAGTTTTAAGAGTTCTTTCAGAACCCTTTCTTCTGTAAATGGGCTGGTATCAACTTCTGTATCCAGGGTGTTTCTACTCTTGTTTTATGTACCTCCCTCTTCATTTGTAAATACTGAGCAAAAATATTTGTTTAGTATCTCTGCCTTTTCACAGTCTCCCTCTGCCCACCCCTCCCCTTTATTAAGCCTCACTATCCCTCCCTTGGTCTTCCTTCGCTCCCTGATATACCTATAAAGGTTTTATCCCCTTCTGAGTTGGCTATCTTTTCCTCAGTTTGGGTCTTTGCTGTTCTGACTGCCTTCCCAGCCTCCTTTTGCTATAGCTCTACATGGTGGCACAGTCACCCCCACCCATGCCCTGATCCCGAGTTGCAACTGCCAATGGGTCAAATATCCAGCCTGGTAGTCTAGTGGCCCCCACCCCCAACCTAGCCATGTTGGCCCACCAGCCACCACCAATCCCCAGCCGGCAACTGGCACAGCCACCTCTCACCTCCACAGCCAGCTGCCGACTGAGTTCAGTAGGGCTAGCGTAAAAGACGCACTCAGAAATTAATATCTGAGTGTCTTTTATTGTACACACCTACTGAACTCAGTCAATGGGCTGTGCCAGTCGCAGGCTGGGGATGGGTGGGGGTGCTGGGTGGCGGGCACATCTGGGGGGCTACTAGACTACCAGGGCTGGGTATTTGTCACATTTGTGGTTGTGACTTGGGATTGTGGCATAGGTGGGGTGACTGTGCTTCGCAGGCTCGCATGGCAACAGGAGATTCTGGGGCTGGGGTGTGGCAGCTCTGCAGGGCTGTTGGCAATAGGAGATTCAGGGGCTAGGGATGTGGGAAGCCCTGCAGGCACCCACTAGGTATGCTGGGCATGAGGGGGCTTCTGAGGACCGACTGCTGGGCAGCTGGAGGGTCTACAGAACCCCTGGGGAATTGTAAGTTACACCAGCTAAATGCTGGTGTAACTTACATTGTCGGTTCTCCTCCGGGGTTCTTGTAGAATCCTGACCTGGGGACTTTGATGCTGCCCTCTGGAATGGGGCACAACTGTTGTCAGAATCTCCCTAGCACCAAGTTGCAGGGGGTTTATGGCACAACTGCCGGCATAACAACTGTTCAGCCGCAAGCAGCCTGCACCATGTCACAGACTCATTGAAGAATCGCGATGTTGCAACTGCTGGTGTAAGTTGTTACATGCGCCATTCTACTTGGTGTAACGGTTGTTACGCCAGGTGTAGGTGTGCTAGAATCGGGCCTATGAGTGTAACATCTTAGAGTGCAGCCACAGAACCAAAACCACTGTGCAGCATCTTAGAATGCAGTGCAACTGAACTAAAAGGCACTAGTGTAGCATCTTAGAATGTAATTCCACTGAACTAAAAACACTAATGCAGCATCTTTGAGTTCAGTGCCACTCAACTAAAAAACACTAATGTACAGGTAACATCTTAGAGTGCAGTGCCACTGAACTAAACAGCACTAACATAGAAACATAGAATTTGACGGCAAATAAGGACTGCTTGGCCCACGAGTCTGCCCATTTCCTATCTAATGGATAAGCTGCAGATCCTAGTTAACCAGCAGCCTACTTCTTCCTACCCCCACCCCCTAGAATTGCCTTATGACTAGTGTAGCATCTTAGAGTGCAGTAGCACACAACTAAAACCACTAGTGTAGCTTCTTAGAGGGCAGTACCACAAAACCAAAAACCACTAGTGCAACATTTTAGAATGCAGTACAGCTGAACTAAAACCACTAGTGTAGCATCTTAGAATACAGTGCCACAGAACCCAAAAAACACTAGTGTAGCATCTTAGAGTGCAGTGCCACTGAACTAACAGCCACTAGTGTAGCATCTTGTAGAAGTGTATTACTAAACTAATTGCTACTAGTATAGCAATCTATGTTTTACTACTAAACTAGTAGCCACTAGTGCTACATCACATAGTATATCAACTCCTTCATATTTTGCCTCTCCTCCTCCCTGGATCCCTCGGGCATCAGTTGAAGCTCCAGTCCCACCCCAAATGCTCCTGTCATCCTCCCTCCTGACCCTCCCGGCATTGCCTCAAATGTCCTTGGTTGGACCTCTGGCTGGGTCTCTACTACCTACCTACTGACTGCATTTCTCATCACCACTGTGCTTCCCTTCACCATGGGGCTAGGCAGAGCTCATCTACAGGTTTGTCACCTGTTGTCAGTTTAGAAATTGCATGCTATGTATTGTCATTTTACTTTGCACTTGAACTGGTTTTGTATTGAGCTGTGACTGCACTTTATTTTCTGTACCAAGTGCATTTTGTACTTACTCATTGTTGTACCTACTCATTTTTGTACCTATTCATTTTGTACCTACTCATTGTTGTACCTACTCATTTATTGTGCCTACTCATTTTTTGTGCCTACTAATTTTTTTACCTACTCATTTTGTACCTACTCATTTTTGTTCCTACTTATTTACCAACTGCTGCTCCAATGACTTGTTTGTGTATGTGCTGCTGTGTCTCCTGTTCCCTTGCTGGATCGCACCTGAAAATGAATCATGGAACAGTGTGTCTCCTCCCTAGATCTATTATTATATTAAAGAACAACAAATCTTGTTGTTCTTTATAAATGTAAAGGTCACATTCAGTATGTCAGTCCATCTGGAAAAGCTGGAAATGGAATGAATCTCAGCTCTAGAAGAGTACAAGAAAGAACATGGTCTTAAGACAAGATTGTGGAGGCAAAGACAGTCACAGGATTCAAGAGGAAGAGGGTAATTGTCAGGAGAATCTGTTTCAGTGAGTATAGAGAATTTAAAACTAGAAAAATTATTACTGGAAATAGCTGTATACCTTCTAATGTAAAAGAGCAACAATGTGATAAGGAAATAGAAGAAAGTACCCCAAAGGGACATGTGTTAATATTGGGAGACGACAATCAGCCTGATATAAGCTGGGCTAGAAAGGCAGTACATGGAGTGAAGAGTTAGCTACGTTTGGATACAGTAAATGAGATGAGCACAAAGATCAATTGAAATGCTTCTAAAATGCTTTTAACATGTTTCATTTGCTCACCACAGAACAACCAGTTCATATATTTTGCAAATAAAGTTCAGCAACTGTCATTTCTCACATCCAGATGCTGTTTTATTGTCTGTCTTATTCAAAGGTTTCACAGAAATTCCTGCAGACATTTTTAGACCAGCTGGTGGAATCTTGGTGAGTGTTGATGCCATTCAAGTAACAATGACATCATTTTCCTCAAGGTCCTGGCAGCTCAATACATAGAAAGTACATCAGATTATGACATTGTCTGAGGACCTTTATTAATTGAATTATTCTAGTAAAACACCATTAGTAGATATCTAACAATTTCCTGTGCTGATCACCAACACGTCATGCTCTGTATCACTCCTCCCCTTCTCCAAACAACAAGCTGACAGGCTCTTAATGTGAACATTTCTGTTTCCTTGTTCTCTTCCAGTCCTGAATGAAGCCCCACAGCTTCCTCTTTATTTCAAATTAAGAACAGTATTAAAGAAATACAAAATCACATACCCTTATAATGCAAAGCATCATGGGATGTATATGCAAATCACTATGAACTTTTAGGATGGCTCAGTACAGTACAGTGATGTTGCCCCAAAAAATTACTGATTAATCTGTGAAAGTAACAACATATTTATCTGTAATGCTATGTTAATAAAATTCAAAAGGCAAAGGTCCTAAGACAATGGAAAGTAAATATGAGGTTGTTGCCATTTTACAATCTGATGTACAGTACTGTGTGTGTGTGTGTGTGTGTGTGTGTGTGTGTGTGTGTGTGCATGTGCATGTGTGCATTTACTGAGGGAGCCAATAGGATTGATAGAGTACAATTAAGCCAACAGTTCCCTAACGGGAAGCTAACATAGTTGACCCCTACCAATCAGGGAGATACTGCAGTCAACATCCCCACCCACCCATTGGGAGATAACGCAGTTAATACCTACCCATCAGGGAGTTAACATATTCAACCCCACACATCAGGAAGCTAACATAAAATAATACATGTGGAGCATAGAAACCCTGAGGCAGAGTACAAAATGGGGTACAGTAGACCACCAAGCAGGAAAAGACCTGGGGTGATCATATCAGATGACCTAAAGGTGGCCAAGCAGTGCAACAAAGCAGCTGGACAGGTGAGTGGGATGCTGGGATGCATAGGGAGGGTATCACCCACAGAAAGAGGGATGATGTTGCCTATATATAGATCACTGGCAAGACCCCACCTGTGAAGTCCTATGAGGAGAGATTAAAGGACCTAAATATGTACACCCTGGAAGGGAGGAATGGGGATATGATAGGGATCTTTAAATACCTACAGGGCTAAGCAAGGAACAAATGGGAAGTATTTTGCAGAAAAAAGGTCTTCAAGGACAAGGGCATGATAGAAGCTGGAGGGTAGATTTAGGACAGATGTGAAAGAGTGGTGGAATCCTGGAACAATCTTCCAGCAGAGGTGGTGGTGGCAAACAAAATGTGGGGTTCAAGAATGCATGGATAGGCATAAGGGAGTCTTAGGAAAAGAGAAAGGGGTGAATGGGCTAGAGATCAAGTAGGATCTGAGTTATACTATAGGCAGGGAAAATGGGCAGATTCACGTGGGCCAAGCAATCCTTGACTGTTGGCAATGTCAGCTATCTGATGGGTGGAAGTTGACTGTGTTAGCTCTCTGATGGGTGGATGTTGACTGTGTTAGCTCTTTCATGGTTGGGTGTTGACTGTGTTAGCGCTCTGATGGGTAGATGTTGACTATGCTAGCTCTCTGATGGGTGGGTGTTGACTGTTAGTTCTCTGATGGCTGGATGTTGACTATGTTAGCTGTCTGATAGGTGGGTGTTGGCTGTGTTAGCTCTCTGATGGGTGGATGCTGACTATGTTAGCTGTCTGATGGGTGGGTGTTGGCTGTGTTAGCTCTCTGATGGTGGATGCTGACTGTGTTAGCTTCTGATGGGTGGGTGTTGACTGTGTTAGCTCTCTCATGGGTGGATGTTGACTGTGTTAGCTCTCTGATGGGTGGATGCTGACTGTGTTAGCTCTGTGATAGGTGGATGTTGACTGTGTTAGCTCTCTAATGGGTGGGTGTTGGCTGTGCTAGCTCTCTCATGGGTGGATGTTGACTGTGTTAGCTCTCTGATGGGTGGGTGTTGACTGTGTTAGCTCTCTGAAGGGTGGGTTTTGACTGTGTTAGCTCTCTGATGGGTGGATGTTGACTATGTTAGCTGTCTGATAGGTGGGTGTTGGCTGTGTTAGCTCTCTGATGGGTGGATGTTGACTATGTTAGCTGTCTGATGGGTGGGTGTTGGCTGTGTTAGCTCTCTGATGGGTGGATGCTGACTGTGTTAGCTCTCTGATGGGTATATGTTGGCTGTGTTAGCTCTCTGATGGGTGGGTGTTGACTGTTAGCTCTCTGGTGGGTGGATGTTGACTGTTAGCTCTCTGATGGCTGGATGTTGACTGTGTTAGCTCTCTGATAGGTGGATGTTGACTGTGTTAGCTCTCTGATGGGTGGGGCTGGCACTGTTAGCTCCCCGATAGGTAGGTGTAGACTTTGTTAGCTCCCTGATGGGTGGAAAATGACTACATAAGCTGCCAGAAGGGTGGTTGTTGACAGTGTTTATTTATTTAAATATATTCAGAGAGTGCCTTGAGCACAGGTGGTCATTTACAAAGCTACAACATCAAAGTGTAGTTACAAACAGAACAAAACAATTCCAGCAATTCCAGTGGAATATAGTCAGTGCAAACACAACATTTAATACGGTGAGCAGGGTATGATTAAACCAACAGATACACTATTGTGTGGGGTTTTAGGACCTTCAATGCATGATTATAGATTATTGCTGACAAGTGCAGTTGGAGTTGGTGTTAGCACCTTGTCAGGTGGGTGCTGAATGTGTTTATTGGTGTTGACTGTGATAGCTGTCTGATGGATGGGTGTTGACTGTGTTAACTCCTTGTGGGCTGGTGTTGACTGTGCTAGCTCCCATGCAGAAGAGCATTGACTGTATAACTCCCTTATGGGTGAGGGTTAACTGTGTTAGCTCCCTGATGGGTAGAGCATTGTTAGCTCCACCAACACCTACCCATCAGAGAGCCAACAGAGTCAACATTCACCCATCAGAGAGCTAACCCAGTCAACATCCGCCCATCAGAGAGCTAACATAGAAAACATCCACCCATCAGGGAGCTAATGCAGCCAACACCCACCCATCAGGGAGCTAACGCTGCCAACACCCACCCATCAGGGAGCTAACGCTGCCAACACCCACCCATCAGGGAACTAACACAGCCAACATCCACCCATCAGGGAGATAACACAGCCAACATCCACCTGTCAGGGAGCTAGTACAGTCAACATCCACCTATCAGGGACTAATACAGTCAGCAGTCACCCATCAGAGAGCTAACAAAGTACTCATTCACCAATCAGGAGCAAACACAGTCAACACTCGTATATCAGGTAGATAAAGTAGTCAACACCCATCCATCAGAAAGCTAATACAGCCAACACCCACCCATCAAGGAGCTGATGCAGTCAATACCCAACCATCTGGGAGCTAATGCAGTCTACACCCATCCATAAAGGAGCTACCCCAGTCAACACCCACCCATCAGGTAGCTTTTGCAGTCAATATCCACCCAATCAGGGAACTAACACAGCCAACACCCACCCACCAGGTAACTAATGCAGCCAACACCGACCTGTTGGAGAGATAGCACAGTCATAGATACATAGACAGTGTCAGCAGATAAGGGCTTATGGCCCACCCAGTCTGCCCATTTGAGCTTGTAAGTTCAGTTTATGTTTTCCTACAAGTCTGTTGCCCCTTACCCTGACCTCCAGAATTCCTTTATGTCTATCCCATGCATTCTTAAACCCCATGATTGTTTCAGCCCCCACTTCCTCTGGCAGGGTGTTCCACTTGTCCACCACCCATTCTGTGAAGAAATTCTTCCTCATGTTTCCTCTGAATCGTCCCCTCCAACTTCATCCCATGCCTCTAGTCCTGGAACATCTTTTTCACTTACAAATAGTGCAATCCTGCACCCTGTTACTCCCTGTAAGATACTTGTATGTCTCTATCATATCCCCTCTCCCTCCTCTCCTCCAGGAGTACATGTTCAGTTTCTTCAACCTGTCTTCATAGGACTTGTGATGCAATCCATGCACCATCTTTGTTGCCCTCCTCTGAACCTTCTCTACCCTGTCTATGTCCCTTACGTAGGTATGGTCTCCAGAACTGTACACTGCACTCCAGGTGGGGCTTCACTAGTGTCTTATATAGTGGAATTATGACCTCCCTTTTTCTGCTGGTGATGCCCCTGCCTATACATCCCAGCATCCTATTTGCTTTACCTGCTGCCTTGTCACACTGTTTCCCTACCTTGAGGTCATCAGAGATGATAACCCCAAGATCCCTTTCCTGCTTGGTGCATGCTACATCCTCACCCCCAACTGATATATTGTGCCAGGGTTTTGTGCCCCATATGCATTATCTTGCACTTCCTTGCATTGAATTTCAACTGCCAAACCCCTGACCATTCTTCAAGTTTCTGCAGGTCCCTTCTCATTCTGTCTACACCCTCTGGTTTGTCTACTCTGTTACAGAGCTTTGTGTCATCTACAAACAGTGAAATTCTGCCTTCTAGGTCCCATGCAATGTCACTGATGAAGATGTTGAATAGGACTGGTCCCAGCACTGATCCCTGTGGTACCCCACTGGTCACCCTTCCTCTGTGGAGTGACAGCTATTTACCACCACCCTCCATGTCCTGCCACCCAGCCAGTTACCTACTCAGTCAATACCAATCCACAAAGGAGTCAACACCCATCCATCAGACAGGTAACACAGTCAGATGACACTAAGCTCTGTGGTAGGGTGGATAGCAATGAGGAATCATGAAAATACAGAGTGATGTACAAGCTAGAGTGGTGGACTAAGGTTTGGCAGTTGAAATACAGCACCAAAAAGTGCAAGGTAATGCACCTAGGGAACAGGCACCCCAGGTAATAGTACTAGCTCAGTGGGGTGAGACTTAACACTATGGATGAGGATTGAGACCCTGAGTATCATCAGTGACTTCCTCAAATAATGAGTCAGTGCAACAAGGCATACAGCAAAGTGAGTAGGATCCTGGGATGTATCAGGAGGGGCACTGATAGCAGAAAGGAAGAGGTAATACTTCCTGTATATAAAGCCTTAGTGAGGCCACACCTGAGTACTGCACCCTTTTCCAGAGTCTTCACCTCAAGAAGGATAGAGATAGGTTGAGATGGTGCAGTGCAGGGTAACAAAATGATTCAGGGCCAGCAGGACAGGTCCTATGAGGAGCACCTCAAGGCACTGAACAGGTACTCACTGGAGACCAGAAGGAGATATGACAGACATCTTCAAGTTACTAAAAGGAATTATTAAGGTAGACTGCAGAGGAATGTATAACGTGAATACTAGTTCAGGATCACAGCGACATGAGAGGAAACTGACAGGAGTGAGGCTCAGAAGGGACATGCAGAAGTATTATTTTACTGAAAGGGTAGTGGACCCATGGAACAGTCTGCCTTCTGAAGTGGTGGATGTTAAAATTGTTGATGGGTTCAAGCACTGTTGAGATAGAATGAAGGGTATAGTGGTTGTTCAGGGCAGCAGATGCTGGGAGGAATGGGGAAGGATAGAGAGGCTATGACCCAAGAGGGACAGTGGGTCCCAGGGCTAAATAGGAAACTCAGGCAGACTGGATGGACAGTTGGTCTTTTTCTGCCATCATGGTCTATGTTTCTATACTCACCCATCGGTGGCTAATGCAGTCAACACCCACCTATCAGGAGCTAACACAGCCAACATCCACCTATCAGGAAGCAAACGCAGGCAACACCCATGTATCTAGGAGCTATCACAGTCATCATGCATGTATCAGAGAGCTAATGTAGTCAACACCCACCCATCAGACAGCTAATGCAGCCAACACCCACCTGCCAGGAGCTAATGAAGTCAATATCCAACCATCAGGGGCTAATGCAGTCAACACCCACTGATATGTGAGTTACTCTGGTCAACAACAAAATCATCAGGAGCTAATACACTCAATACCCACTGACCTGTCATGGAGTTAATACAGTTAACATTCACACACAAGGTGAAATTAATACAGTTTGTTAAAGGAACAACAAATGAAATATCAGTAAATGGGATAAAGCACCCGCTGGTTCCTATATCTTCTGTTTTGCCCCACCAAGTTGTTCAGAGCCTACTACATTCATGTTATAAATAACATGGACATGCCAATACAGTACACAGTTTACTGGATCACAAGAGAGAGTTTGGAGTCAATATTCATGTATGTCAGAGTGTCTGTGTGGTAGGAGTGCTTGAATACCTTCGGTGAAGTCACTGAATATCCATCCTTGGATCTTCTTGTACTAGAAATACTTAAAACATGCTGGCTTCATAGTTTGCTACCTCCCACGGAGACGTGACTAGCCCCATTAGCACCCACCATAGAGCTGAACTCGTGGATCTTCCGGCAAACTCTTCTGTAACTTGATTAGGGCTGTGTGTAATCTAAATTTCACTGGCAGAATTTTGACAGAATTACCGATCTCCCTTCTGTGATAATTTTAGAACTTTCAGAAACTTGAGCAAAATAGTACCATTAAGTATACCACAAGAGTTATAAAGTGAAGGCTATATACACTAAAGAATGTTTTAGTTTGTAGTGTAAAGTGCAGATATATTTTACATACCAATTAGGGAATTAATAATTAGGGTTTCCTGTAGTTTCAAGACATGTTCCATGCAAACTGTCGGATTTATGGAAAATGAAGACTTTTTGTTACAGTGGATGTGTTGGAATAAGGGTGAACAAACAACTTTTTGTGCATGAAAATCATGCTTAATTATATTTTCATGTGATTTAACTTTGTGCAAAATATAACATGAATTGCCATTTTGCATGCTTACAAAAGTTGTGCAAAATGTCCTTTTCCGTGCAAATTCTGTATTAGTAACTGCATAAGATGCAATTTTTCACACAAAAATCTGGTAACCAGAAATTGTG
The DNA here is from genome assembly GCA_016271365.2 of Neoceratodus forsteri. NCBI lineage: Eukaryota > Metazoa > Chordata > Ceratodontiformes > Ceratodontidae > Neoceratodus > Neoceratodus forsteri. Next base: position 13,998,696 of record CM028137.1, on the reverse strand, counting down.
CATATTTCACTGACATTGTGAAAGAGAGGTATTTTTAGGCAAGGAGATACTGTAACGTGATAACTTTTGGTTTGAGGAGATTCATCTGTTGAATAAAAATCTCCTTACCCCACTCAATCCCCATATTTATAGCAGGCTCTATTGTCCCCCAGACTCCCAACTAAACTCAGTCACAGCACACGTGGACACCCTAAAATCCGTTAGTTCAGGAGGGAGCTCCATATCCTTGGTGATTCTAATCTGAACTGGCTCTCTGACTACCGCACCAAACTCTGAAACCATGTGGCAACATTAAATCTGTCTCAACAGATCACTGAGCCCACCAGTCTAAACCCCAAGACTCTGAACCACTCCCTGCTGGACTGGGTGCTCACTTCTCACCCCACAGGATAAGAGCCTCTGTCCTCCTTCCAGACTCCCTGAGTGATCACCATATGATATACGTAGTAAGAAAAATATTTAAAGCCAAGTCACCCCACCAAAACTCTCCTCATCAGGTCATATAAATCCCTTAATCTTGTAGGTCTCCTAAATGACTTAACAAACTTGGACTGGTCTTACATCCCCAGGGCCACCTCCATGGACTCCACCCTAGACTTTTCAAATTGAAATTTCTTGCCGTCTGGGACCACTATGCCCCACTCAAAAGGTTTGAATAAGGGGAGCCCATCTGCCATGGATCACTACAGACCTCATGGACACCTCGGGCCAGGGACCAGGCGAGAAAGCCTACAAATCATCAGGGATGCACGCGACCACCCACACTATCGAACACTTAGAACGCTTCTGCACCAGTTTATCCATCAGGCAAAAGCCCACTACTTCACATCATCCTTCCAAAAAATCTAAATCATCCAGCCAAGTTTTGGAGGTCAATCAAATCACTTTTCTCCCCTCCCACCTAGCCCCCACCCTGCCCTTGATGTGGCGGCTCCATCATATCAGAACCACATGCAGTTGCCACAGTTTTCAACACGGTGTTCACTAACAGTGGGTCCTCTCACGACACTAACCCACCACCCACACCACCCGACATTCACATCCCTACCCACTCAAACCCCTGACCTGGCTTCTCCTTCTCCATGGTTACTCCATCTGAACTACTCAAAGCTCTGTTTGCCCTAAATGCCTCTAAGGGTAAATGCCCTCAGGTGTGGATGCCAAAATGTCCTACCTTTCTGCCCCAGCAATCACCATGCCTCTAGCATCCCTTTTAACCTTTCCTTCACTACAGCCTCTATACCTCAGATTGGAAGCATGCCACAGTCATCCCCTCCTTAAAGGCGGTGACCCATCCTCCCTGGAAACTTCTGCCCCATCTCCCTCCTGCCCATTCTAGCCAAAATCCAGGAACACCTAGTACTCTTGAAACTTACCTTCCTTTCCTCCTCCTTCTTTACTCCCTAACCAGTCGGGTTTAGGAAATCCCACTCCACTGTCACTTCCTCCTCAGACTCACTGTCTCCATCCTGACAGGCATGGACAAAGGCCACATCACATCTGCTATTTTTATTGACCTAGCTAAGGCTTGCGCACAGTCTCACATGCCCTCTCCTGTCGAAACTCTCCAACGTAGGTCTCCAGTGCAGCCATCAGCTGGTTCAAATCATACTTGGCAGACAGGTTCCAGTCAGTAAGAATTGGTGCCTCCACCTCCAACCCCACTCTGTCACCACTGGTGTCCCCAAGGCTCTGTCCTTGGCCCAATATTGTTCTCCATTTTCCTCAACAACCTGCCATCAACCTGCCGCATACATCCATTCACATGTATGCAGATGATACAGCACTGTATACCTCAGGACACTCCCACTGGAAGTAGCATCCAGACTCCAGCAAGATTTCACTGAAGTTCAGCTCTGGTTTCGTGCTAATCAACTTATTCTCAGTGCCAAGAAAACTGTCTCCTTAACCTTGGCATGAGACAGAGACTCTCTCGACTCCCTGCCTACCCACCCTTCAAAACCCTTGATGGGACCCTAGAAGTTTGCACCTCCTTCAGATACTTAGGGGTCTGGATGGACCAACACCTCAACTTTTCTACTCACATCGAAGCAACCCACAAAAACTGCACCCCAGGCTGGGCGTTTTATACGGAACCGTAGCTGCATTTCTCTGCCAACCCGCAAAGAAATGCTAAAAGTGATCCTCGCTATTTTTGACTACAGGGACGTAGTATTCAGTGCTGCCCCTAAATCCACCCTGGCTAGACTGGATTCCTTTCAACTCCTTCTGTCATTTTGTGCTGGACTGTCCACTCTCCACCCACCACTGCGACCTCTACCGTTCCCTTAACCTCCCCTCACTTTTGACAGACACCAGTACCACCGTAATAGACTCACAGCCAAATTCTGGGCCCAGTTATTGCCCTCCTACCTTGCCTCTACCCTAACTGCTCAAACACCATCTATATACTCACTCAGAAATTTCGACTCACAGCTCCTTCATGTCCCGTTACACGCGACTCTCTGCTGGCTAGTCGGCGGAGTCTGACTACCAAAACTATGGAACTCCTGCCTCGCGGACATCCGGCACGCCTCCTCTAGGCAACAAATTTCCTCCTTAAAGGGCAGTCTCCACCAACTGCTCATGCTGCCTAGCCTCACAACAGAATGGCCGGCTCGCCAGCTCCTGCTACTGTGGTTCACGGAAGGTTTAACTCGTCCCAGTTAGTTGTCACTGCACTTTCTACAAATTACTGCCTGTTGCTTGCTGTGTTCATACTGTTTATATTCCTGTATTTATCTTTTGTATATAATCTATGAAATTTTGATATTCTGTATTTTGTATCTGTTCTTCATATGATATATATATCATACCATCCCCAACAACCCCAGGGCGCATCTGGAATCGGCGGTAGTCTGCTCAGTATGCCTTGCTGGTAAAACGTTTAAATAAATAAAATAAATAAATAAAAATGATAGCCCAGCTGACTTGTTTTCACTACCACTGCATCCGCCTTTGTTCTTTGGAGTATGAGATTCGAATGGGCAGCACGGATTGCCTCATTCTGCTGTAAGGCACCCTTCCTTCTGATTTACATATATCACCATGTGCAATGACCCACACCTCATAGTGATCAATATATGTACCGCCAACATTAACTGAGGCCCGTGGACATGGGACTCTAACCTGAATGAGACGGGGGTGTGACATTGGGAAATTTATCTCACCAATAAATTGTTAACATGGATATGTAACACACTGTGCTCTCACAGTGACACTGACAGCCTGACCTGTCTGTCTGAGAGTCCCCAAATTATATCTGAACAAAATGTGATTAAAAATATATGTGGAAAGTAAGAAAAGAGTTGAAGTGTTGCCCTTCACAGATGGTTGCAAAGAGATTAACTATCCTGACAAAGGTCCACAAAAATGATTCTCGAGTTCAATCTACTACCTTTATAAATAGGATTCTACTTGAACCCTGCCTTTACTAGTTGATCTGAAACTAGCTGGCAGAAGATACTGTCATCTACCCCTGTCATAGTGCAGCTATAGCCACACATTGTGGAAACAAAGCCTTCAACTATTGTTTCCATTCATTGTATTTTCATAAGTGTTCTAGTTAATAGTATTCGTTTCAGCATTCACCTTCACCTTTGCTCTGCCTGTAACATTAACCCAGATTGAGGAAGTACAGAGGAAAATATAAGCAGCATTGCCTGTCTGCTCAGGCTGGATAGGCTTGGTTCATAGCCACTTTCTTTTCTTTTTAAATCTTTGAAAATTAATGAAGACAAAAACTCTTCTACTTTGACTAGACACTTGGGAGCCACCATGCCTGCCTATGAATCCTCCCCAGCTCCTAAGCTTTCTAAGTTTATTAAAGGTTACTTTTGCAATTTTCCTGATTTCAAATGACAATGAGAGACTTTGCTCACTGGGTTACTGCTCATTTACTCTGCAGCAAATCCTTGCAAAGAAAGCTGGGTATACCACTTCTGCAGGTCATGTGATAGATCATAAAATCTAAGCACCCATTCAGGGATGCTTACTATTGTAACCTCTGTGCCCTGTTTGCCCTTTTTGGGAGGTTGGGGCCAGCCCTCCCACTGGTCAGACAGAGCTAGTGCCCCTGGGTTGGTATTTAAGGGAGACTATTTGGCAGGCAGGAGAAGGTCGTGGGGGTGAGATCACAAAGACACACAGTGGGGCTGGGGCATCAGCCCTGGCCTGGTTGCTGGCTCAGTGGTTCATCATTGGGAGTGTCCACATGGAGGAGTGTGTGGTCATGGAAAGAGTTTGTGGCATTCTGGAAGCTGGGGCCATTGTGTGGAGCTGCAACCTGGGGAATAAGGCACCCACCTGTGTGCACAGGAAAGGAGTCTCAGTCAGGGAACACCATATTGGTGTCAACTTGAATTGTGGGAAGAGCAGTGGTGGCAGCCCACTTCCCTTTACCCATGTGGCACTCTGCCCGAGTGAAGATGGCCTGTGGGGAGCAAAACATCAGCTGGTAAGTCCTTGGATTGCCTGTGCCCCAGATGTGTTGGGATACCAGTGGCCCAGTCGAGGAGGTCCTATTTGACAGGATGAGGAGAAATCAGGAAGGCGCTGCAGATTGTTACAGCTAGTGCAAATGTGCAAGAGGAGAGAGTGATAGGCCCAGAATTTGAGCTGTTGAGGTCTGGCATGATTCTTCAAGGCCTAATATATGCTACTGCCATCAATTTCTTTTTGGGAGCAGTTTGTGTCTCACAGGGACTCATCATTGTGGCCTTAACAACAATAAATATCGTGCCATGGCTCTGTGCCACAGAAGACTACTCTCTCTTTAAAGTCATGCCCTCAGCTCCTGGGAGCAGTATATACTGTTTCATGCTGCATTTTAAATTACATTTGCCTTACTGTTCGAATGGACTTTGGAATGGGCCTCTGGTTGCTTTATGAACTAACCCTTGCTGCTGGCTAACATCTTGCCTCCACAGCTGTTGTTTACTGTCCTTGACACCCTGTTTCTGGCTGGATCCAGTGACCAAATTCTGGTGACCAGTATGGATTCAGGTGTGTGCCAGTGTTCTCTTATTCAGGATGTGTTTGCTGCTAAGTGGTGCCCCTCCCCAGAACTTTCAACCAGGACCCTAGACATCAGGAGGGAGACTAGAAACAGGTTTAAGAAATGCTGTGGTGTTTGTATGGCCTGGAATATGAATACCGTATCTCTGATTAAATTCATAAATGGGGTTTCAGTATGTTTTTGAAGCAAATGCTACATTCTTCTAAAGATTTGCTGGGTTAATGCTATAGATTTCCTGTACTTTTACAAACTGATATTTGGTAATCTAGACTGTTCTACAAAATGATCGTCTTTGCTAGGACCCATGAGTGGTTGGGTCTCTTTCTGTTGTCCCAGTCCCTCTGCCTAGCTGAGGTGTCCATCTAATGCTGTACCTGTTGGCTTTTGTCCTGGTACTCTTATGGTTTGGTCCATGGTGAGGTTTAAGCCCCACTTGCATAAGCCTGACTGACAGCCTAAGACCAGCAGGCCGGAGATGCAAGGGCCAAACCTTTCAGAACCTTAAGAACCCAAGAAGATGGCAACATCATTTACCAAACCAGTCTACCCTCATATTTCTGCTCATGCTTCATTGGCTCTAACGGGACATGGCTAGGCCTCAATGACTCCTGTCAGTTATGGTTTCTCTGCTGAACCTGGACCAGCTGATCTGAGTCATGGGCGGGGGAGACAGCATAAAGCAGAGCCCACTCATCCTGTAAATAACAAGCATCTAATGGAGACATGAGGTCCATTTCCATGCTGTAAAGTTGTTGGGTACCACTTAGAACAATGTTCTTGCTGCTGGCCAGGTGCATCAGATTGGTAGCTTTACTAACAGAGACTGTTGGTACGCTCACAAGGGTAGCTTGGAACTGTCTTTATTAAAATAGCACTTGGTTGAGCGTGCTTAGCACAGCATCACGGCACAGACAGACAGTCATGCTGATCATATCTGACACTACATTACACATTCCACCTGCTGCAGCCTCTGTGAGGTAAGGCAAAACCACAGATTGCATGGCCAGCGCCCAGCTGCTTCACTAACAGGTCTATCCTGTAGCACTTACGTAAGGGGTCCTACAGGACTGCTGCCATCCTAAACATGCAACTCCAGCACATCCTCACAGCTGTTGTAAGGTGTCTGAAGCATTTCATCAGTTCCTTTCATGTTGCCATGTAGAACTGTACCTTATTATCAGGGAATGCAACACCTAATGAAAGAATGAGCCCAGAGTGGAACTCTTACTACATCCAATGTCTGCAGCCTCAGGAACCTGCTGAGCCAAGCACTGACTATGCAATACCACTTGCACTTCAAAACTGTCTTTTAAAAAGTCAAACCCAAACCACAGACATGATATTATGAGGCGCCGTGGTAACCTTGCAAGACAGCTAACACAAGGTCAGCGCTGTTACTACTCTACCCTTAATTATGTAGAAGTAATCTCATATTTACATCCAACCACAGGATCAGTGCTCAAAAGGAATCAAACTGGCTGAATGTCATCTGTTTGAGGTACAGTGGACCATATTAAACTTTGGCCTGAGACTGCAGACTTTTTTCCATATGTATTTTAGGAGGTTTTCCCCATTTTGTGCCCCAGACCCAGAATCCTCTGCAGACACATATGCAGCATGCGTGGAGGTGCACACACACGCCATATACTGGCTCCACCCCTTCAACCCTCCGTGGCATTTGCCACCACTCCCCATGCCTATGCTTCCCACTGAACCTCCACCCAGTGGGAGCAGAACTATGGAGAAACCTCCAACCCTCCCCCACCATGTCAATTCCCCAGCGACCCAAGGTTGTTCCTGAACCTCGGCTGCCAGCATAGCACAAGGTAAGGCATCCATTTTCTCAGCCCACAGCACCACCAGTCTGACTGCAGACTCTTTTGAGGGGATGTGGCACTGCCAGTCTGCATGCATGGCCCAGCACGAGTGAAGCCATTCTGATGGTTAGGCAGTTGCAGTTAAAAAGAACAATCTTTATTTGCCAGTTCATTTTAGCTGGGAGTGGGGAGTGGCAGCTGTACCCCTTCTAATAGTTCATAGGGCTTTTACAAACTGTCACAGAAACCATTTCAGCAATCCTGTTGACCAGGTTGTTTTGATAGGTTGGGAGCGGCGCCAGTTTTATACACCTTTACCCAGTAGAAGTGGATTTTGCCAGACAACTGTAAAATTATTCATAGATCAATGACAACACAGTTTGAATGGTGCTTTATTGTGATAAGTGACCTCTATTAGAAAGTACAGTAAAGTTCACATTAAACTGTCCCACCAATTATTTGCTTTGGCAGCTGTCAGTGATCTGATAAGTATTGCTGGAGCCAGCAAAATCCTTACAAGACTGATACCTGTGAGTTTACAAAAACTGATACCTATGAGTTTACAAAACAGATACCTGTGAGTTTACAAAAACTGGTACCTGTGAGTTTACAAAATGGCTACATGTAAGTTTATGAAAACTGATACCTGTGAGTTTACAAAATGGCTACATGTAAGTTTATGAAAACTGATACCTATGAGTTTACAAAAACAGATACCTGTGAGTTTACAAAAATGGCTACATGTAAGTTTACGAAAACTGATACCTGTGAGTTTACAAAAACTGTTACGGTAAGATTACAAAAATGATACCTGCGAGTTTACAAAAACTGATACCTGTGAATTTACAAAAACTGATATCCATGAGTTTACAAAACTGGTACTTGCGAGTTTACAAAACTGATGCCTGTGAGTTTACAAAATGGCTACATGTGAGTTTACAAAACTGATACCTGTGAGTTTGCAAAACTGATGCCTGTGAGTTTACAAAACTGATACCTGAAGTTCACAAAAGCGGCTACATGTGAGTTTACAAAAACTGATAGCTGTGAGTTTACAAAAACGGGTACCTGTGAGTTTACAAAACGGATACCTGTGAGTTTACAAAATGGCTACATGTGAGTTTACAAAAACTGATAGCTGTGAGTTTACAAAAACTGGTACCTGTAGTTTACAAAAACTGATACCTGGGAGTTTACAAAATGGCTACATGTGAGTTTACAAAAACTGATACCCATGAGATTACAAAATGATACCTGTGAGTTTACAAAAACTGATACCCATGAGTTTACAAAAACTGATACCAGTGAGTTTACAAAAATGCTACCTGTGAGTTTACAAAAACTAGAACCTGTGAGTTTACAAAAAACTGATACATGTGAGTTTACAAAACGGATATCTGTGAGTTTACAAAACTGATACCTGTGACTTTAAAAAACTGATACCTGAGAGTTTATAAAACTATTATCTGTGAGTTTACAAAACTTGTACCTCTGAGTTTACAAAACTGACACCTGTGAGTTAGCAAAACTGGTACATGTGAGTTTACAAAACTGGTACCTGTGAGTTTATAAAATTGGTACCCGTGAGTTTACAAAAACTGATACCTGTGAGTTTACAAAATTGATACCCGTGAGTTGATGAAAACTGATAACTGTGAGTTTTTGAAAACTGGTACCATGAGTTTACAAAAACTGGTACCTGTGAGTTTACAAAACTGGCACCTGTGAGTTTACAAAAAGCGATACATGTGAGCTTATGAAACCTGTACCTGTGAGTTTACAAAACTAGTACCTGTGAGTTTACAAAACTGATGCCTGTGAGTTCACAAAACTGGTACCTGTGAGTTTACAAAAACTGCTACCTGTGAGTTTATAGAAGTGATACCTGTGAGTTTACAGAAACTGATACCTGCGAGAGTTTACAAAACTGATGCCTGTGAGTTCACAAAACTGGTACCTGTGAGTTAACAAAAACTGATACCCATGAGCTTACGAAACCTGTACTTGTGAGTTTACAAAAAGTAGTACCTATGTGCTTACAAAACTGATACCTGTGAGTTTACAAAACTGATACCCATGAGTTTACAAAAACTGGTACCCGTGAGCATACAAAAACTGGTACCCATGAGTGCACGAAAACTGATACCTGTGAGTTTGCAAAACTGGTACCCATGAGTGCACGAAAACTGATACCTGTGAGTTTGCAAAACTGGTACCTGTGAGTTTGCAAACACTGGTATCTGTGAGTTTACAAAAACTGATTCCTGTGAGTTTACAAAACTGGTACCCGTGGGTTTCGCGAAACTAATACCTGGGAGTTCACAAAAACTGATACCTTTGAGTTTACAAAACTGGTAACTGTGAGTTTACAAAACTGGTACCCTTGAGTTTACAAAACTGATACTTGTGACTTTACAAAATTGATACCTATGAGTTTCTGAAAACTGGTACCTGTGAGTTTACACAAACTGATACATGTGAGCTTATGAAACCTGTACCTGTGAGTTTACAAAAACTAGTACCTATGAGCTTACAAAATGGGTACCTGTGAGTTTACAAATACTGGTACCTGTGAGTTTACAAAAACTGATACCTGTGAGTTTACAAATACTGGTACCACTGAGTTTACAAAAACGGGTACATTTGAGTTTACAAAACTGATACCTGTGAGTTTACAAAAACTGATGCCTGTGAGCTGATGAAACCTGTACTTGTGAGTTTACAAAACTAGTACCTGTGAGCTTACAAAAACTGGTACCTTTGAATTTACAAAACTGATACCTGTGAGTTTACAGAAACTGGTACCTGTTAGTTTACAGAAACTGATACCTGTGAGTTTACAGAAACTAGTACCGCTGTGTTTACAAAAACTGGTACCTGTGAGTGTATAGAAACCTGTGAGTTGTAACTTACTTTGCATTGACACGCAACTGCTGACACATTTCAGCTGAGTTTCAAAGACATTTTGTTGGGGCCACTCCTAGTCAGTATCTATATACATGACATAGCAGATGGAATGATGAGACATGTGGTCCCTCTTTGCAGATGATACAAAAATCTGCAACAGAGTTGAAAGTGAAGGAGGAGTTGAAGTCATGAGATAGGACCTGAAGATGCTGAAGGGTTTGGTAGAGACCTAGCAGCTAAAATTCAACGCTGGGAATTGTGCAGTCACGCACCTGGGGCCCAGAAACCCGAGGACAGAATACACACTTGGGGAGGAAGTCAGGGTTACGAAACAGGAGAGGGATCTAGAGGTAGCAGTCTCCAGTGACCTCAAGGTGGGGAAGCAGTGTACAGGGGTGATGGGGAAGGCTTACGGGATGTTGGCAAGTATGGGCAGGGGAATCACTAGCAGGAGGAGGGAAGTCCTGGTGCCTCTGTATCAAGCCGTGGTGAGACCATACCTTGAGTATGGAGTTCTGTTTTGGAGGCCTTACTTAGCAAGAACATTGACTTGGTTAAAAGGGTTGAGAGAAGAGTGACCAAGATGGAGCAAGGGAAAAAGACATACCATATGAACAGAGATGCAAGGAGTTGGGGCTATATACACTGGAGACATGAAGGAAGAGAGGGACATGATAGGGACCTTCAGATACGTCAAAGGGATAAATAAAGTGGACCTGGGGTGATTACTCCACATGAGGGAGGTACCTTTACAAGAGGGCATGGCCTGAGACTTGAGGGGCACTTCAGAGGTAACATGAGAGGGTGATTCTTCACTGAGAGGGTGGTGGATGCCTGGAATGGGCTTCTGTTGGAGGTACTGGGGGCTGAGACCATTGTGGGCTTCAAGAGGGTATGGGACAGGTATAAGGGGTTAAAGGGAGCAGAGGTCCTCAAGGTTAGCAGAAAGAAAAGGAAGACTTGATGGGCCAAGGGTCCTTTTCTGCCATTGTTCTATGTGTCTATGATTTTATGAAAGTTGCTCTTGAGCTGGTTAAATGTTAAAAACAACAACATATGAGTTGCCAATGCATTGCCAATCTTAAAACAATGTAAAGCCAACTTATGGGTGTGTGACCGTTTAATACCAATTGTCCTGTAACATTTCTACCCAAAATGAAACTGTTCAGCCTTCCCAGGAGCTGTGCCAGTCTGTTTTGTCGTTGCTTCCTTTCCTGATTTTATGGAACTGTATCATTCTGATGATGTCAATTAACTCACCTGTGTTTCATTATTACAACTCTGGGACCATCTCAGTAGTTAACATCTTTAAACAGAGTGAGATATACAAACAGTGACCAGAGTTGGGAGGTATACTAGAAAACTATTGCTTCTGAAGAATAATGTATTGATAGCTGTAGTTATATTGCCTGAAGCTGAAGACTGATGCAATATAACTACTGGAGCTCGATAGTTCTTCCCAAGGGGACAACTGTTTTTCATGGTGTGCTGAAATAATTCTGTTCATTATGCTTTTAAATGTTTTCTCTGTCTACCAATCATAAGAACCCCCTAACCCTTACACATACTAACATAAGTCTGAGCTGAGTTTAATGTAAATGTGTTATATATTTATTGATGTTTAAATGGGCCAGCATTTGTAGGAGAGAAGGAGCCCTAGTATATAAATATTTTACAGTGTGTCAGCAGTGTCTGCATTGTCCTTGCACTGAGCGGAGGGAAAGAGTGAGGAAAACATGATCACGCCTTCCAGAAGATTTCCCAGACTTGATGCACCTGAAAGTGAAATCAGGACCACCTACTAAAGTAAACTGCTGATGAGGACCGAAAGCAAGTTGTGGCCTGTGAAAGTGCTGAGGTGGGCAGGAGGCTGAAGACTGACTATTCTGACTCCAAGTGCTGCCCACAAGAGCTGTGTAGAAGAGAGGTGGGACATTTGAGGAAGCAGAAGATTTGTGCCAAAGAGGTTTTAAATTAAATAAAGACACGAGCATAACAGGCAATTTTAGAACCAGTAGCAGAAAAGCACAGGTCTCAGGAAGCAGGATCATATATGTACTAGCATTTACCTAATGTAAATGAGCCATAGCTTTTGAACTATTGCCCACTTTTAGGTGTTATTACCCATTGCTATACATTCTAGAGTAATAATGTGGGCTAAACTAGGTCATGTGACATAGTCTGTGCAAATAGGAGAGCAGCTTTACTGTCCCAGGTTTAAGTACTAATAGTGACAGCATTAACTGCTTATAGCAATGGGATTTGATAAGTTACTTTTTAGCAGAAAACCTGCAGTTTGACTGAAATGACATCATGCAACCGAATGCTGTCATGCTCAGAACTCACAGCAGACACAGCCAGGCCAAATATTCTGTGGCACATTTCAACATTATTGAGATTTGACAGAGATGGCATGTTGGGTGCATAGGAAGGGGTACAGTGTGAAAACCAGCAGAGGAGTTGGTGGTGATTCCACTACAAAACACTGGTAAGGCATTGTCACTGGAAACATAGGTTACCCAAAGACTAGAGAAGAGCTGGATGTCCTGCTATACAAAAGTGGAAACAGGGAGGAAGGGAACTACAGACCAGTCAGCTTGATCTCAGTAGTGGGTAAGAGCATGGAAACACTACTGAAGGAGAGAATAGTGAGCACCTGGTTGCCAATGGTCTACAAGACCCAAGGCAACATGGTGTTACTGGAGGAGAGATTGTGCTAGACTAACCTCACTGGAGTTCTGCAACTGGGTGACAAGGGAGGTGGATCGGTGGGGCAGTGGATGTGGCCTGCCTGAACTTCAGCAAGGCCTTTGACACAATACCACACAAAAGGCTATTAAACAAGCTGGGGAATATGGGACTGGGTAAGATGATGGTAAAGGTAGGTGGAAAATTGGTTGGATAGCAGGACACAGAGGTTGGTGGTAAATGGCAGTCACTTCACAGAGGGAACCGTAACTAGCGGGTACCACAGGGATCAGTGGTGGGTCCAGTCCTCTTCAATATCTTTATCAGCAATATCACAGAGGGTCTAGAAGGAAAGATTACCTGTTCGCTGATGACACAAAGCTCTGCAACAGGGTAGAACATGCCAGAGGTGTGGACAGAATGAGGAGAGATCTGCAAAACTTGAGGACTGGTCAAGGAATAGCAGTTGTGATTTAATGCAAAAAGTGTAAGATAATGCACATGGGGCACAAAATCAGGAACAATGTATCCAGTTGGGGATATAATGCTTCAAGCAGGAAAGGACCTAGGGGTTCTCATCTGACAACCTAAAGGTTGGAAGTCAGTGCCACAAGGTGGCGGGTAAGAACAAATAGGATGCTGAGATGCATAGGGAGCATCACCAGCAGGAAAAAGGAAGACATAATTCCATTATACAAGACATTAGTGAGGCCACACCGAGTACAGTGTCCAGTTCTAGAGGCCTTACTTATGTAAGGACATAGATAGAGTGGAGGCAGTCCAGAGGAGGGCAACCAAGATGATAGAGGATTACATCACAAACTCTATGAGATTACACTGAAGGATCTAAATATGTACTCTGTGAGGTGAGGAGGAGAGGGTGACATGATTGAGACATTTAAGTACCTAACAGGGAAGAACAAGGTACAGGAAATACAATTTTTCAAAGAAAAATGCTCCTTGACAAGGGGACATAGGATGAAACTGGAGGGAGGGAGGTTCAGAGGAACGTGAGAAGTATTTCTTCACAGAGAGATTGGTGGACAAATGGAATAGCCTGCCAGAGGAGGTGGTGGGGGGTAAAGATTACAGGATTTAAGAATGCATGGATAGGCATAGGGGGATCCTGGTAGTCGGGGAAGGAAAACCTAGTTTCAAGGAAACCTGAAGGATCACAGTTACTAGCGTTCAAGGGCAGACTAGGTGGGCGCAAGGCCCGTGATCTGCCAACAACATCTATGTATCTATGTAAGGCCTCATCTGGAATACTGTGTACAGTTCTGGAAGCCACATCTTTTGTAAGGACATAGACTGGGTGGATGCGGTTCAGAGAAGGGGCTACTAAGATGGTACAGGCTTGCACCAGAGGACATATGAAGAGAGATTAAAATACCTCAATATCTACACACTGGAAGAGAGGAGGGAATGGGGGGATATGAAAGAAACATTCAAGTATCTTAAAGGCATTAATATGGTGCAAGTGGGTGACATCTTTCACTATAGAAGGGATATAAGAACAAGGGGCACAATATGAAACTGGAGTGAGGAAGGATAAAGGAAATGTGAGGAAGTTTGTTTTCACAGAAAGGGTGGTGGGTGCATGGAATAGCCTGGCACAGGAGGTGGTGGGTGTGAGCACAGTGTGGGGATTTAAACATGCATGGGACAGGCATAAGAGAGCCTTGGTGGTTGGATAGAGAGGCGAAGCCATTGGCCAAATAGGGTCATCGGCTGCTCAGAAAGGTAGGGCAACAGGGCAGACTGGATGGGCCTAATGGTCTTATATATGCCATCCATTTTGCTGGCACATCAGGATAACTACATCCTGACAGCAAAAACCACCACAGCAACAAATCTCTCCAGGTTGAGATTGGTCGCTGTGGTGGTCTCCGTAATATGCCGACACGCGCCTCCTGGTGTTTGCCCACCCATAACCAACTCTGACCTGGAGTTGGATATTTAGAAATGGGGGTGTGAAAACACTTTGTTCCAACGAGAACAATGCTGACAGTCAGCATTGTTCCTGTCACTGTCGGGATGTTGACAACTATGTTGTCAATATTCTGACATGGAACCATCAGTTTCTATGTTTCTATGTAAATATATCGTAAATGTATTTTAAAATGGGAAACCAAAACAAAATGCATTTTATGTTGCTATTTATCTTTAAATGACTTTGCTCTGTTTTTGAAGGTCACATTTGTACAGCCATGCCAAGCCTTAGTCAGATTTGCTACTCTGCTTCAACAAGAATTGAAGACAACTGGCCCAGTGGTGCTGAGGGTTGAGGTGCTGGACGCCACACCTCATGCCATGATGGTGACCCAGGTTTGGCAATGGACTCGGTCATCGGGGTGGAAAGGATTGACATCCGAGGCCTGCTGTCCTTCCTTGGGAGGGAGGGGGGAAAGGATTGACATCCGGAGGCCTGCCTCCTTCCTTGGGAGGGAGGGAGTAAAGATCCCAGTGCCTGGCAATACCCAGTGGAAAGTGGGGGTGGCAGCAGCATCGGGATCTCTGACAAGGGACTGGCTGTGGTGGTGCTCCTGTGAGTGTGCATGGGAGTGTGCACACCTGCGTGCTGTGCACTGCGTAGCTGAACCAGGGGCAGGGTAAACAAGCAAAAAATACCTCTGCCGCACGAATGAAGCCTCTGATGTGGTCCCTACCCAACACCTCCAAACAAAGCCCAACTCAAGAGGCAGGGGCCCAAAGGTGATACAGTTCTCTTCTGCCCCCAGGAGGGCCCCTCCATGATGGGGTAAGCCACAGTCCTCCCTTCTTCAGCTGGGTCTTTTTGTCTAGAGTCTTTTGGTGTAAGAGGCGATGAGACTCGTGTAATAAGGCTGATAAGGGAAGACCCCATGCGGGTGGAGAGAATAAATAGAAGATACAAAAAAAATAATTTAAGAAATTTGTTTTGATCATCCAGTAGTCTTCATTATTAAATTATTATTATTACCTATTATTTTAGTAGTCATCAACATTAAGCAATCATAGGAATAGCAAATATAAATAAAACATGAAAATAAGTATCCATGCAAAATTGCAAGGAAAAGGAGCACATCTTACTTAGAACAGCATCACTCAGGGTTGAGCTCCGGGATAGAGGGGCATGTTTCAGGAGCTTTAGCCATTAGTATAAGTCTAGCTCGATGTGGGGTGGAATCTTCTGGAAACACTGCAACACTATTGAGGCATACAGGGAGAAATAAGGAGAGGGGTAGGAACACTTAACTACTGTTGAGAGATAGTTGAGCCAGGACATTGGGTGGTTGGGCTTAGGTGGTGGCAGTGGCAAAAATTGGTGAGGGACCTACAACATCTCAGGACACGTTGCCTTTTTTCCCCTACTAGACCAGTAGGTATTTTATAATAAGTCACATGGGGCAATTAATGCAGAGATATACAGTAGGTACTGTAAGTAATGAACCACTGCATAAAGGGGTTTAAATGGTTAAAGATGTGTACCCAAGTGTGGAAGAACACACAACTGAATGATTTGTTACCTTTCACTGCTGAGATGTGCATCTCAAACCACAATCTGAAGTGGTTTATTATGCTTATACATGGCATGAATGGTCTGTGTGTGACCTTTGTACACAGCAGATTTAGTAAGTGGGTAAACACATGTGTATGAGTGCACTACAGCAGTGAATTTATGTTTTATAGGGATATAAGAAATTAAATAGTCCATTGTGGTCCTTGTAGCAAGCAGATGCATGGTTGTGGTTGAACTGTTGATTGCAAGCCATACCTGTGGTTGGGGAAGCTGTGCTGTATTCAGCAAATAGATAAAAGGCAGGTACTGTAGGTTGGGACCAAAAGCTGGTTTGTGACTGTACTGATTTCTGAGAAAGGTAGCTGGTAGTAAAGTTTTTACAGTGCATATAAAATAGGTCAAACTACTGTCAGGTGATATTTTTAAGCAATGGAGTTTGTAGTCTTTCTTGCTATTTTATAAGGATACTCTTGGGGCGGTAATCATCTGTTTAAAGGAAAACTGTTACCCAGAAATGATATTTGGCGAGGAAGGCAAATTTCTGTGGGCTTCAGTTGTCGTGGTGATGACACACAGATGCTCAAGGGATCATGATCATTGTGGGATCGCGATCTCCTTCCAGTAAATGACCAGCTATTGTTTTCCTAGACACAAAGTGGATAGGGCAGACTGACACATAACCTATGATGATATGTGTGTATTGTTCATTTTGTTCTGTCTGGTGTGCTTTGAAAATGTTACAAATGTTCAGCTGACTTGTATTAGTATGAATAACGGTTCCACCCCGGAATGTGCCAGCATTTGAGCGCTAAGTCACTACGGTGCCAAATGGCAATGTTACCCACCATGCTTTTTTGGGGGCTGTGCCTCTGTGCCCCTCTTTGGGGGGCAGACTTTGGGAAAGGGCCACAAAGTCAGGTTTTGGTGCCATAGTGGCTCAGCATCCTGAAGCACTGCAGTGATGAATAACACATAAATTAACTGAAGAGTTTTAGCAAACACATTTGCAGCAGTGCAGTACTGCTTGACGGAAGTCAATCATTTGTACTGACTGGGCTCTGTCTCCTTGGTGACATCATCACACTGAATGTTAGCAGTCATTTTGGGAACACAGGAAGGAAATTAGAATCAGGAGGGGCTGTTGTTTGTATTCTAAAATGACTTGAAACTGCATTTATCCTACAAAATGCAGTTTCAGCATAAATGTAAACACGAGCTTTTGCTTTAAAAGGCTACAAAGCCAGTTCTTACAAAAGTATTCTGTTAAATGAATGCACTAAGGTTACCTTTTAAATGGCCTTGATCATTTTATTTTATTTAATGAAAAGTTTCACCAGGAAAGGCATACCGAGCTGGGAGCTCATTTCCAGATGCATCCTGGGGAAGGGGAATGGTACAAGGAAGGCTGACAATGCATGAATAAATACAATATATATTGGTAGACAATTTTCATTGCAGAAATTGGCAATAAGAGCATGTATACATTGAAGTACAGCGCAAGTCAATGAGAACAGTATTGGTAATCAATTTATTTATCTATTTATTTGCTTTTGATGGCGAGTAAGTACACTAGGCAAAGACCCTGTCTATTTTCAGGAATGACTGAGAGTACAAATATGGCATTAACAATCAGGTAACATAAAATCAAAGACATTACAGCAAAAGCAGTTTCCACACATGGAAAGCTTAGAATATACAAATTAACAGAACATGCCTAGATAATTATAAATCTACACAACCCTTTCCTCAGGTATGAGGAGTTGATTGATGGCAGAAAATGAAGAAACCTGAGTACCGAGAGAAAGAAGTGCAATAAGGAAGAGCTGGAGCAGTGAATCAGGCAGGTGTATTGCAGTCACAAATATCAAGTGCTTGGAGGTGAGAAAAAGTGCAGTTTTAAAGGAGGCGTGAGATGAGGAGCACTTAATTCCAGTATTTAGGAGCAAAGTGAGAAAAGCTTGGTCCCCATTTTGGTGGAACAGAAAGGGACAGAAAGTAGTTGAGCATCAGATCACCTCAGAGAGCAGGGCCAATGCACAGGGAAAGCATGGACGCGAGAGAGTCAGGCCGGGATACCTTGACAAGGAGTCAATGAAACATCCTAGAGAGTACGCATACGGGCACTGGGTGACAGCCAATGCAAGGCAGAGCAGAGCAAGCAGTGGTGCGTAAGACGAGGGCCTAGAGGGCAAATCTGCACACATTGTTATAAGTGATATCCCACTTATGGAGAACACTGACATTAGCCTGGGAGAGAAGAGGAAAGCGACAGCAGACTGGGGAGCAAGACCCCTCTCACTACAGATATCCTGGCTTCAGGGGTTAAGGAGTGGTGAATGCGGTAAGCAGCGCCAATCTTGGTATTTACCAATTTGCATATGTCACTTATATGTAGGGAGAATTCAAAGAGGAGTCTAACCTTACTCCCAGGTATTTAAAGGAGTCGGTAGTAGAGACTGGAGACCCATCTTGTCAGAGCACACATAACCTGAGGGACCTGGTGAGGACTTTCCTAGAGGATCCAAAAGCATAGCCTGTGTTTTAGGTAGATTGAGTATGAAGAAGTTGGAGGTGAGCCAGGATTGGAGTTGGATGATTGCAGATGTCAAATGATCATTAATGACTTCAATTGAGCTTGAGGAGGAGTAGAGGACCAGATCATCAGCATACATTATGGACCGCAGTAGGGGATAGAGGTGGGAATATCATTAACAAATATGGAGAATAATAAGGGCCCAAGATTAGACCCCGGGGACTCACAGGAGATGAAAGCAGGAGACAATAGAACCTTGCCAAAGGAGACAGATTGTGACCTGTTGTCAAGATAGCTACAGAACCAGGAAAGTGTGGGTCCAGTGGCACCAAGGAACTCCAATTTATACAGGAGCCATGAGTGGTTCACCAGATCAAAAGCTTTGGAGAGGTCGATAAATACTGCCCCAGCAAGAAGGCCTTTATCCATATTGGATTTTACCTCACTAGTAAAAGGGTGAGAGCCATGGTGGTGCTGTGCCCAGCCCTGAAACCATGCTGAATGGGGGACTGAAAATTAAATTGGAGTAAATGGGTCAAGATCTGGCAGTGGATTAGTTTCTCCAGGATCTTACTGAGTATGGGAGGAGTGAGATAGGCTGATAATTAGTTAGGATTTTAGGTCACCTTTCTTTAAGACAGGGATTGTCTAGGCAGGTTTCCAAGTTTGAGGCACCATGGAAGTACAGATAGATAGGTTGAACAGCTGAGTAATTGGAATTGCCAGGATAGGGCAGCGAGTCTGAGGATCCTGGGTTCAATTCCATCCAGGCCAGGACTGCCATGAGCAGGGATTGATTTCAACAGCTTTAGGACTTCTGAATGTAGCACTGGGGAAAGCATAAGAGGAGGAGGAACTTCACCAGGAGCAAGAGGAGAAGTGGAAGGTTGTGATGCACAGGCTTGGGGGACATTAGGAACAGAGGAGAAGATGGGATTAAAGGCATTGGCAATGGTGTTGGATTTGATTAGCATGTCACAGGGAATCTGCAGCTTAGTGTTTCCCAGTACCACATTAATTTGAGACTAGTAGTTTTAGGGTTGGTGACAAAGGATTTAAGGAGTTCACAATAATATTTGCTCTTGGCCATGCGAACCTCCAGCTTGCAAGTATTACACAGCAAATGATATGCATCAAAGTCAGTTTGTAGCGAGAAGATATCCATTTTGACCAGAGTTTGTTATGGCATTTAAGCAATACCAGGTGAGGCCTTTTCAACCACTTGAGACTGGATGTGTCTGCACTGTAGGGCCAGCAAGGTTGAGTTGAAGTAGTTTGTTGCAGAGTTAATATCAGTAGTGGAGAACACAGAGACCAGTCTATACTACAGATCACTGCAGAACAAAGCTGGGTCAAATTTGGAGAAGTCAGCAAAGGATAGAACTTTGGATGGATTTACTGGAGGAGGGACCCCCCACACAGAAGACAGGACAGTGATCACCATGGAGTCAGGAAAACACCAGCCAGGAAGTAATAGTCCTTGTGATTTGTGAGGATCCAGTCAATCAGAGTGCACCGTGGTGGTGTTCTCATATATCCTCACGGAGGTCTCAATTAGTTGTAGAAGATTGACCTTACTGATAGCTGAGGTAAGAGAGGAGTCTGACCCAGCCAATCAAGATTAAAATCACCCAAGCAAATAACCTCATTGTTTTTTGATACTGAGGAATCAGGTCTATAATCTCCTCAAGCCCAAGCTTGCTGTTTTAGGTGGATTGTATATGCAGAAGATTTGTATCTTCTTGGCTCCACCCAGGAGTAGGAGGCGAGTGAAGAACTTCACAGTTATTAAGAGGCAGAGTGAGTATTAGAGAGATATTGAGGTGATGTTTATAATAAAGTGCCAGCCCGCCTTCCCTTTGAGGAAGGTCAGTCCATCCTGAGCAGGTTATACCCAGGAAGAAAGCAACTAATGTCTGAGACAGAGGGTTTCAGCCAGGTTTCAGATAGGAAAGGATGTCAGGTTTGTTGACATGCACCCATGCCTCAAGCTCCAGGAAATTGTGCAGGAGACTCTGATGTTAATGCGGGCCAGAGAGATACCGAGCCTGAGGTAGGAGATGAGCAGAGCAGGAATTTGATGTTGAGGGAACTGAGATAGGGCCAGGGTTAAGTTCAATGTCCCCAGAGAGCGAGGGAGATAACAGTATGATCCATAAAGTGGCCCATGTAATGGCGTAGGGCAGTTGCCCTAGGTGAGGTAATTTTTCTGGTAAGGCATGTCTAAGGGCTAACCCACCAAGTTTGAAGCTAAGGAGCACTAGAGAAATGGTCTGTGTTGAAGACTCAGCTAGCATGTTGAGTAGTTAAAATTGAGGAGTGAGCATCAGGGTGGAGTGTGGAAGTCCCACAAAGATGGCTGAAGCAGTCAATGACCAGTAGTGCAAGTAGTGCACATGGGAGAAGGCACATGGTCAGCCTACTATCCTAAGCTTGTGCCAGATTGTGCTTTATGGGTCAGAGAGCACAGGAAAGATTGCAGAGGGAGCTGGCAAGCAGACACAAAATATATGGCAAGAAAAATAAATTTAACTGAGGCTGGTATGCAAGAAGGAGGTAAGTTGTCAGGGACAGGAGGTGTGGACAGTCAGAGTTAACAGGTGACTGACCCAAGTAGAAAGAATTAGAAACAACACAGAGAATCAAGCAGTTAAACTTGCAGAGGTCCAGTGAACACAGCTTAATGGAACAGCACCATCTAGTGGTGGAGAAAATAAGCTGCAGATGGGATTCAAGGGAGATAGGTTTTCAGATTTGCCTATAACGGTAACAGATTTTCAGATTCGCTTATAACGGTAACACGTGACACACAGCCACTATTTAAGTAAAGCCAGCTAAGGGTGGAGAGAATTGGGGCGGGCGCTGGAGCAGCAACAAGCTGCTGTGGGGATTAGAGCAACAGCCAATTCAGCACAGCAGCCCCAAGTACTATTCAAAGCAGCCCTGAGTTTTACTATTCAAAACAGCCCCAAGTTGTACTGTTCCAGGCAGCCCTGAGTTTTAATTCCCAAAGCAGTCCCGAGTTTTAATCTTCAAAGCAGCCTCGAGGAGCAACAAGACCCTACAGCAGCCCCAAGTTAATTTAAAATTACAAAGCAGCCCCAAGGAGCACATCCGTCTACAGTGTACACTACACGCGAGTGGAGCTGGAATCAATTAAAAGCTGCCCTGGCCTGATGCAATGTAAAGCTGCTTCATGAGCTGGATACCTATTTAAAACTGCCCCAAGGGACAGGTCCAGGATATTATAGCCATTCTGGAGCTGCTCGCAGTCCAGTTCCACTAAATGCAGATAAAAGAGCTAAAAAGAGCAGATAAACCCCATTGTTACAGAGCACAATTAAATTTTGATAGCACTCTATAATTCAAGCATTAACACTCATTTTCTGAGGTCAGTGAGGGAAAAGTTCAGGAATTTTAGGCGGCGTTGGAAAAGGCGAAGTTTGAATTAGATGGCAGCAGGTCTGTATCTTGTAGCAGCGGGCGGTCTCCACGCTGCCCAGGGCAGGATGCCCTGAGGTAGAGTTAGGAGCTGTAGAGAAACAAATAGGAGGGGTGAGCAGGGTAACAAAGAACTCTGGGAGGTACCTAGGAGGGAACAAGTTTAGTGGAATCAGATAACAGTAACAGAGGCAGTCTCAGGAGAGGGAGAGTGGAGAGGAGGGGGTTTACAGGAAGGATATAACAGCAGTACACAATAGTTGAGAATATGCAAAATTAAAATAATGAAATCTGAACTCATGTATACAATGCTTTCCACTTATATGCACATCAGATGTATGCACATTTTAGTTATATGCAAAATATATCCTGTCCCAATTTCTTTTATTTTTGTAGATATAATTTTATTAAGGTTTTCCATGCCTGTATTATCCTCCAGCATACGTAATTTATTTGTATTTATTTACTGTACCAGGAAAAGAGCTCTGTTGAGCAAGGCTCAGTTGCAAGGAGGTCCTCGGTAGGATGGAGTGTAGTACAGCAATGAAATGACAGTACAGAACCATTCATTTAATACAGAGTTAGAGATTAGTTCAAGGTACACGTATTTCAGTTCTTCTTTAGCACAAGGACTAACACAACAAAAGCATTTTGATATAGGAGTTACTGCACAGAAAGAGAGCACAACATTTTAGTGTTTCAAAATTAATACAAAGATTCATTAAATTCAACAGCAAACATGTTTGTTTGCACAATATTACAAGTAGGGTTTGGAAGTAACAGGAGCTAACAAGTGAACTTAGTTTAAAGGATTCCTGGAGGGCATTTCAGGCAATGGGGGCAGCCCAGCTAAGAGCCATCTTACCAAATTGTGATCGGTGCCTAGGCCATCGAGCATGAAAACACTGCGTTTTAGACTGCATAACCCTGAGGATCTGCAAAAGAGATTGGAGATGTATGATGGGAGGGTTCTGCAGTGCGTTAAAGGGACAGTAATTTAGATGTCTGAGCCTTCTGATTCCTAGGGAAGCCTATCTCGCTTCCTTGTATGGATATGAGTGATGGGTTGTAGCCTGAAGATCAGAATCTGAACCAGAGCGCTCTGTAGTGAGCACATCCAGTCTAGCCAAATTAGCATCAGTAGCACTTCTGTATATAATATAATGCAATAGTCTAGCGAGGGAGTTAGGAGCTACAAGTCTGTTCTTAACTCTGGGTTGAGGTAGAATTTGTTTTTGTACAAATCGAGTCTCTGGTGTAGCATTTTGCAAAGGTTTTGATATGCACGGTGAAGGATAACTTATTATCCAACCACTCAGCAAGGTACTTATAGAATCTACCTTTAAAATGTCTCACTTGTTAGGTTGTGATTCTAACTGGGGGGTAGAGATAGATTTGGGAGAAAATCATATACTTAGTTTTGGCAGCGTTTTAGTAGCATAGAGGTGCATAAATTAACTTGCAGTTGATCAAATGTCTCTTGTATTGAATTTATGCCATCTCCGTCGTGGAGCTCACTGTATAAAGAACAGTATCATCTGCATAAAAGTGCAGTTTTGCATTTGTGATGTTATCACCCAGGTCATTGCTATACAACATAAAAACAATGGTCCCAGTATAGAACCTTGTAATGCTCCTTTGTATGTCTGGACATGAGGAGGTCAAGCCTTCCACCTTCAACTGTTGGCGTCTTCTGGAGAGGTAAGAACTAAAGCAGGCAACCATGTTAGTGCTTAAGACAGCATTCTTGAGTTTATTCAGTAGGATACTATGATCCACAGTATTGAATGCTTTGCTGAGATCCAGGAAATATTGCCAAATTGGTGAGTTTTTGATCAACAGCTGAGAACCAATTATTTGTAACTTTATTAGTGCTGAAGTTGTACTATGTTTATCTTAAAAGCCTGATTGGGATTGTTTAGGGGTTATAATATTACATTTCTCCAGGTATTCTGTAATCTGTTCATGTACCAGTTTCTCTGCAGTTTGATTAGGACTGGTAAGATGGAGATAGGCCTGTAGTTGTTACATAGAAATATCGAATCTGTCAGCAGATAAGGACCATGTAGCCCACCTAGTCTGCCCATTCTCTACTCACTGCTGAAGCCCCAGATCATATTTGATCTACATCTCTCCTGCTCTGCAGAGCTCCAGGGTACCCTTATGTCTATCCCATACACTCTAGAACCCCATATTGTTTTCACCCCACCACTTCTGCTGGAAGGCTGTTCCATGGCTCCACCACCCTTGCAGTGAAAAAGTACTTCTTAACAATACCGAGTCTTCCACCCTTCATACTCATATCATGCCCTCTTGTTCTTGTGCAGTTTTCTCTGAGATATGCTTTCCACCTGTACCCTGTTTATTCCTCTAAGGTACTTGAAAGTCTCTATCATATCTTCCTCTCCCTTCTTTCCTCCATTGAACAGATATTAAGGTCTTTAAGTCCTCATAGGGCTTCTGGTACAGTTCATGTACCATCTTCCTTGCCTGGCCTCTGACTGCCTCTATTTTGTCAATGTCCTTCCAAAGATGTGGTCTCCAGAACTGGACACAGTACTCCAGCTGAGGCCTCACCAGTGATTTGTATAGTGGCAGCACCACGTCTTTCTTCTTGCTTATTATGCCCTTCCTTATGCACCCCAACGTTCTGTTTGCTCTCCCACCACCTTTTCACACTGTTTGGTTACCTTCAGGTCATCAGATATGATAACTCCCAGGTCTCTCTCCTGACTTGTGGTGGCCAGAATTTCCCCACCATCCTGTACTCTTCCCTTGGATTCCTGTGACCCAGGTGCACGATCTTGCACTTTTAGCATTGAAACTCAACTGCAAGACACCCAATCACTCCTCTAATAGGCTTAGGTCCTTTCTCATTATTTCCACCCATCCGTGTATCCACTCTGTTGCAGATCTTGGTGTTATCTGCGAAGAGGCACACATTTCCTCCAGATGCTCTGCAGTGTCACTAATGATGACATTGAATAGATCTGGCCCCAGCACAGACCCCTGTGGCACCCCGCTGGTCACCTCCCTCTCCTCAGATTTCATGCCATTTACCACCACCCTCTGAGTCCTGTCCCTTAGCCAATTCTCAACCCACTTTACCACCATGGGACCCACTCCCAGGCTCCTC
Organism: Neoceratodus forsteri; assembly: GCA_016271365.2. Lineage (NCBI taxonomy): Eukaryota > Metazoa > Chordata > Ceratodontiformes > Ceratodontidae > Neoceratodus > Neoceratodus forsteri. Next base: position 13,973,655 of record CM028137.1, on the reverse strand, counting down.
AATTTATTTATCAATCCCCAGATGTTGTCAGAGGTTTTGTTACCCAGTTTAAATAGTGGGACTATATGAGCTGTTTTCCAAAGTAATGGAATGTCACGACTTGTAATTTATAGGTTGAAGAGATGGGTTATAGATATGGCTAGGATCAAGTACCCCTTTTAGAAGAGAGATTCTATGTTATCAGCTCAGTGTATTTTGTAGGGTCCAGAGTCTGAAGGAGGTGCTCTACCTGCTTATAGGAGAACTGCTTGAAGTGGAATAGATTTGATATGTTGGGGTAGGAGTTAGGTGATTTCTGTGGTAATTTCTAAAGGCAAAATATTGGTACAATAGGTGTGGTCTTGAGACATCATTATAATTTCACTGTTCTGGAGTATGAGGTTTAGTAGTGTGAGGGAGGGAATTCATGACAGTTACCTATACACTTACATACTGTACATCTGTTCAGTGAGCAGGTCTTTTAGTAGTATTATAACCCTTTATTGCAGTGGAGGGGGACCAGGTGAGATCCCAGACTCTCCACCCCAGGTGGAGAGAGAGAGAGGAGAGGGTCCGCCTAGGTTACTGTAGTAAGTTTGTTAGTCAATTTGAGAAGTGCTCAGGTTACATGAGTGTACTGGACTCATCTGGGAGGGGCTGGGGATGCTAATGATATAGCAGTAGACCGCTATGGGACAAATTCACAATTCCAGTTCTATACATGTAAATGTTAATCGGTTTCAGCCTATTTGTTTGTTGGAGCTTGCAGCCATGGAGACAAGTTTGTATCTATAACTGTATCACACCTATCTTTGTTTCTTGTCACTCATGTACTTTTATTACCCTTGTTTATGCCATCTTTGTGGTCCCTCTGATCAGTGTACCCACCATGTTAACAAACAAAACTAAAAACAACAAACAGCGATTTCAATGAGTCTGACACATTCAGTAAAGGTAAAGTGAGAAGTAAGTCAGAAAGGGTGGCTTACTGAGTGGTTGCATTGATTTCAATATAATGGCGGATGTATGCACAAAATGGGATGTCCTAAGCAGTACACATCAGGAATTGACTGTAACATATATATAAATACTGTCATGTGCAGTAATTCCTGACAAATACCAAAGGACTTCATAATTATGTAACCACATAGAACATCATGTTTAATTAACTCACAAATTGGAAGTGATTTCTCTATAATATAAAGCATTATTATCTTATTAGATTCACTTGGTGAGTGTGTTACATGCCCCTTACCTGAACATTCCTAATCTGTTTATTGTGATAATTTCATTTTGTTCTGCACTTGGTTCTTGTTTTCTGTCATGATCTCATTCTCTCAATTCTGCCCCCAATTCTCTTTGCATGTTTGACTGTGAGGTACTAAATGGCTGCCCTCCCTTTACCTAACAGAGGCATGGGTCCCACCCAAAATTTCTTAACATCCTTTGTTTGCTGAGTGAAAGGCTTGTAGTGGCAATGTGCAGACAGGAGAATTTCTGAAAGGAGAAATGATTAATTTTTGGCAAATGGCTGAAAGTGAGCTCTGAGTTAAGAAAGAATGGTAAATTCTAAAGGTGAGTTGATAGTCTGATTAATCATGTGTGTGTCTTCTCTGGGGCTGGCCACCTTGAATGGTACAGAGGCTAAACCGATCCATCAGATTGTTACTAAGAGCCAGTCATTTTGTCAGTTTTGGGATGGTGTGAATTCACTAGCTGACTTCTGCTTGCTGTCTTAGATTGAAGGAGCTGCTGATGCCAGTTGTCTTATAAAATGCTTAGCATGTGAGACACAGATTGTAATGAGAAAGAAATAGAGTGAGCTGAGAATTGAACCAAGGCCCCCAGAATACTGTCCTAGAGCTCTACCAGCTGAGCTATCAGGCAAACTGGCTACTTGAGCTTCCTGCAGGCACTTTCTGCTTCTGACTGCAATAGGATTCTAAAATTGCTTTCTGTAGAAGGCTGAAAGAAGACCAAGCCAACCTTAGGTATCCTTAGTCCCAGCAGTCACTGGAAACCTCCTATACTACAGCAGGGCCGAATGAGGAATTCCAATGGCAGAATCCACTTCCAAAATGCTTTTGTAATTTCTTATTTGATTATACAGATGTTTGAAAAGCACTTCTATGCAAAGCATCAATAACATTATGTGGCTTACATTGTCTGTGAAATATTTCATAATATGTGGAACATGAATCCTCAATTTACAAAACCACTGTATATTGGTTCCCAATTAATGTAAACCAGAACTCTAATCCCCAGTTTATGTAAACAGCTGAACACTAATCCCCAGTTCACATAAACCACTGAACACTAATCCTCAATTCAGGAAAACTGCTGAATACTAATCTCCAGTTTATGTAAATTACTAAATATTAATTCCCAATTCAGGTGAACTGCTGAACACTAATCCCCAGTTTAGTTAAACCACTGAACACAAATCCTCAGTTCAGGTAAACTGCTAAATATTAATCCCCAGTTTAGTTAAACCACTGAACACTAATCCCCAGTTCAGGAAAACTGCTGAATACTGATCCCCAGTTTAGTTAAACCACTGAACACAAATCCTCAGTTCTGGTAAACCTCTAAACATTAATCCTCAGTTTACATAAACCTCTGAGTACTAATCCCAGTTCACATAAACCACTGAATGCTAATCCTCAGTTTTGAAATACACTAAATACTAGGCTGAGGTACTGGGCAGCGGAGGCAGAAAGAAGCATAGTAAATTAAAAACAACTAACCCTCCGCTTACGTGAACAACTGAATATTAATCTCTAGTTTACATAAACTGCTGAATACTAATCCCTAGTTCACATAAACCACTGACTACTAATCCCCAGTTCACATAAACCACTGAATACTAATCCCCAGTTCACGTAAACTACTGAATGCTAATCTCCAATTTTCATAAAGCACTAAATACTAACCTCAGTTTAAGTGAACAACTGAACACTAATCTCTAGTTTACATAAACTGCTGAATACTAACCCCCAGTTCACATAAACTACTGAATACTAATCCCCAATTTTCATAAAGCACTAAATACTAACCTCAGTTTAAGTGAACAACTGAATACTAATTCTAGTTTACATAAACTGCGGAATACTAATCCTCAGTTCACAGAAAACCACTGAATACTAATCCCAGTTTACATAAACTGCTGAATATTGACCCCAGTTTATGTAAACTACTGAATACTAATCACCAGTTTAGGCAAACTGCTGAACACTAATCTCCACTTCATGTAAACCACTGAATACTAATCCCCAGTTTACATAAAGTGCTGAATACTAACCCCAGTTTATGTAAACTACTGAATACTAATCACCAGTTTAGGCAAACTGTTGAACACTAATCCCAGTTCAGTTAAACTGCTGAACACTAATCTCCACTTGACGTAAACCACTGAATACTAATCCACAATTCAGGTAAATTGTTGAATACCTATACACAGTTCTTGTAAACCACTGAATATGAATCCACAGTTTATGTAAAACGCTGAATATTAATCCACAGTTTATGTGAACCACTGAGTACCAATCCCCAGTTCACATAAACTGCTGAAAACTCTTCCCTAGTTCAGGTAAACTGCTGAACACTAATCCCCAGTTCATGTAAACCACTGAATACTATTCCCCAGTTTATGTAAACCATTGAATACTATTCTCAGTTTAAGTGAACCACTAAATACTGATTCCTAGTTCACATAAACCAGTGACCACTGATCCCCAGTTCATGTAAACCACAGAATATTGATATTCAGTTTGTATAAACAATTGAATATTAATCTCTGGTTCATTTAAACCACTGAATACCGATCCCCAGTTTATGTAAAGCACTGAATACTATCCCCAACTGTGGAATACTGATCCCTGGTTGATGTAACCCATTGAATACTACTCCCCAGTTCATGTTAACCACTGAATACTGATCTCCAGTATATGCTAACTGTTGAGTACCAATTCCCAGTTCACTTAAACCACTGAATACTGATCCTCGGTTACATAAACCACTGAATACTGATCCCTGGTTTAAGTAAACTGTTGAATACTAATACCCAGTTTATGTAAACTGCTGAAGACTGATCCTGGTTCACGAACTACTAAATACTGATCCCCAGTTTATGTAAACTGCTGAATACTGATCCTCACTATCATGTAAACCAATGAATACTAATCAACGGTTAGTGTAAACTGCTGAATACTAATCCCCAGTTTACATAAACAGTTGAAAACTGATACCGGTTCATGTAAACAGCTGAATACCAATCCCTGGTTTATATAAACTGCTAAAACTGATCCCTGCTTCACGTAAACCATTGAACGCTGATCCTTAGTTTACAAGAAACTGATGAACCCTAATCCCTGGTTTAAGTAAAACCACTGAACACTAATCCCCAGTTTAGGTAAACAGCTGAACATTAATCCTCAATTTACATAAACTGATGAACACTAATCCTGAGTTTAGGTAAACTGGTGAACATTAATCCAAGATTTATATAAACCACTGAACATTAATCCCCAGTTTAGGTAACCGCTGAACATTAATTCCCAGTTAACATAAACCTCTAAATACTAATTCCCAGTTTACATAAACCACTGAATACTAATCTCCAGTAAAGTAAACTGCTGAATACTAATCCTGGTTTACATAAATCACTGAATACTAATCCCAGTTTACGTGAACCATCGATTCTAATCCCTGGTTTACGTACACTGCTGAATACTAATCCCTAGTTTATGTAAACCACTGAATACTAATCCACAGTTTAAGTAAACCACTGAATACTAATCCCCAGTTTATATAAACCATTGAATACTAATCCCCAGTTCATGTAAACCACTAATTACTAATCCCAGTGTATGTAAACTAATGAATACTAATCTCCAGTTTAGGTAAACTACTGTTTATGTAAACTACTGAATAGTAATCCTCATAAACCACAGATACTAATCTCTGGTTTAAGTAAACCATTGAATACTAATCCCAGGTTACACAAATATCTGAATACTAATCCCCAGTTTAAGTGAACTACTGAATACTAATCCCCAGTTTATGTAAACTGCTGAATACTAACCCCCATTTATGTAAACCACCAAATGCTTATCCCTATTTAAGTAAACTGCTTATACTCAATCCACAGTTTATGTAAACCACTGAATACTAATCCCTGGTTTCTGTAAACTGCTGAACACTAATCACCACTGAACACTAATCCTGGGTTTAAGTAAACCACAGAATACTAATCCCACTGAATACTAATCCCTGTTTATGCAAACTGCTGAATGCAGGAGGCAGTATGGTGCAGTGGTTAAAGGCTCTGGACTGCAAATCTGAGACCTGGGTTTGAATCCCACAGCCCCACTTGCATACTGTGGACCCCGAGCAAGTCGCTTAACTTCCTTGTGCTCCCAGGTTGCACCTGCAAACAAGCTTTCAGCTTAGTGTGTCACACCTGGTAAAACAATAGGTAAAAAAAATTCCACTGAATACTAATCCCTGTTTAAGTAAAAGCTGAATACTAATCCTACTGAATACTAATCCAGTTATGTGAACCACTCTAAATACTAATTCCCAGTTCATGAAAACCACTGAAAAGTAGTTCCCAGTTTATGTAAAATGCTGAATACTAATCCCCAGTTCACAGAAATCGCTTAATACTAATTCCCAGTTTACGTAAACAGCTGAATACTAATCCCTGTTCATGGAAACCACTGAATTCTAATCCCGGTTCATGGAAACCACTGAATACTAATCCCTTGTTAAAGTAAACTGCTGAATACTAATCTTCAGTTCAAGTAAAAAACTGTACACTAATCCCTGGTTTACGTAAACCACAGAACACTAAAAATCAGTTTACATAAATCACTGAACACTAATCCACAGTTGTTGTGAGCAGCTGAACACTAATCACTGGTTTAAGTAATCCACTGAAAACTAATTCCCATTTTACTTAAACCATTAAATGCTAATCCCCAATTTATGTATACTACTGACCACAAATCACCAGTTCAAGTAATCCGCTGAACATCAATCCCCAGTTTATGTAAACCACTAAACACTCATCCCCAATTTATGTAAATCACTGAACACTAATCCACAGTTTATGTAAACAGCTGAATACTAACCTCCGGTTCATGGAAACCACTGAATGCTAATTTCCTTTTCATGTAAACTGCCGAATACTAATCTCAGTTCAAGTAAACCACTGAGCACTAATCCCTGGGTTACGTGAAATCATAAGAACATTAATAACCAGTTTACGTAGAACCGCTGAACACTAGCTCCCAGTTCACGTTAACCATTTATGTAAACCACCAAACTCTAATCCTCAATTTACGTGAACCACTGTACACTAACCCCAGTTCATATACCCACTGAATACTAATCCCAAATTTACATAAACCATTGAATACTAATCCCTAGTTTATGTAAACATTGAACACTAATCCCCAATTTATGTAAATGCTGAATACTAATCCTTAGTTTCATTATAACACTGAACACTAATCTTCAGTTTACATAAACCACTGAACACTATGAACACTGAATACTAATCCACAGTTTATATAAACTGCAGAATACTAATCCCAGTTTAGGTAAACCGCTGAATACTATTCCTAGTTTAAGTAAACCACTAAATACTAATCCCCAGTTTATGTAAACCATCAATACTAATCCCCAGTTCATGTAAACCACTAATTACTAATCCTCAATTCACATAAACCAATGAATACCAATCTCCAGTTTAGGTAAACTACTGTTTATGTAAATGACTGAATACTAATCCTCGTAAACCACTGATACTAATCTCTGGTTTAAGTAAACCGTTGAATACTAATCCCAGGTTATTCAAACTGCTGAATACTAATCCCCAGTTTAAGTAAACTACTGAATACTAATCCCCAGTTTATGTAAACCACTGAAAAGTAATCACTGGTTGATGTAAACTACTGAATACTAATCCCTGGTTTCTGTAAACTGCTGAACACTAATCACCACTGAACACTAACCCTGGGTTTAAGTAATCCACAGAATACTAATCCCACTGAATAGTAATCCCATTTAAGCAAACTGTTGAATGCAGGAGGCAGTATGGCGCAGTGGTTTAAGGCTCTGGGTTGCAAATCTGGAGACCTGGGTTTGAATCCCACAGCCCCTACTTGCATACTGTGTGACCCTGAGCAAGTCACTTAACTTCCTCGTGCTCCCAAGTTGCACCTGCAAACAAGCTTTCAGTTTAGTGTGTCTCACCTGGTAAAATAATTGGTGAAAAAATTCCACTGAATACTAATCCCTGTTTAAGTAAAAGCTGAATACTAGTCCTACTAAATACTAATCCAGTTTATGTGAACCACTAAATACTAATTCCCAGTTCATGAAAACCATTGAAAAGTAGTCCCCAGTTACGTAAAATGCAGAATACTAATCCCCAGTTCACAGAAATCGCTGAATACTAATCCCCAGTTTACATAAACAGCTGAATACTAATCCCTGTTCATGGAAACCACTGAATACTAATCCCGGTTCATGGAAACCACTGAATACTAATCCCTGTTCATGTAAACTGCTGAATACTAATCTTCAGTTCAAGTAAACCACTGAACACTAATCCCTGGTTTACGTAAACCACAGAACACTAATAATCAGTTTACATAAATCACTGAACACTAATCCACAGTTGTTGTGAGCCGCTGAACACTAATCACTGCTTCAAGTAATCCACTGAAAACGAATTCCATTTTACTTAAACCATTAAATGCTAATCCCCAATTTATGTATACTACTGACCACAAATCACCGTTCAAGTAATCTGCTGAACATCAATCCCCAGTTTATGTAAACCGCTAAACACTGGCCCCAATTTATGTAAATCACTGAACACTAATCCACAGTTTATGTAAACAGCTGAATACTAACCCTCTGTTCTAGGAAACCACTGAATGCTAATCTCCTTTTCATGGAAACTGCGAAGCTAATCTCCAGTTCAAGTAAACCACTGAGCACTAATCCTGGTTTACGTAAATCATAAGAACACTAATAACCAGTTTACATAAACTGCTGAACACTAGTTCCCAGTTCACGTTAACCATTTATGTAAACCACCAAACTTCGAATCCTCAATTTACGTGAACCACTGTATACTAACCCCAGTTCATGTAACCACTGTATACTAATCCCAAGTTTACATAAACCATTGAATACTAATCCCTAGTTTATGTAAACCATTGAATAATCCCCAGTTTATGTAAACATTGAACACTAATCCCCAATTTACATAGATGCTGAATACTAATCCTTAGTTTACGTAAAACACTGAACACTAATCCTCAGTTTACATAAACCACTGAACACTATGAACACTGAATACTAATCCACAGTTTATATAAACTGCTGAATACTAATTCCCAGTTTAGGTAAACCACTGAATACTATTCCCTAGTTTAAGTAAACCACTAAATACTAATCCCCAGTTTAAGTAAACCATTGAATACTAATCCCCAGTTTATGTAAACTACTAATTGCTAATCCTCAATTTGCATAAACCAATGAATACTAATCTCCAGTTTAGGTAAACTACTGTTTATGTAAACGACTGAATACTAATCCTCATAAACCACTGATACTAATCTCTGGTTTAAGTGAACCGTTGAATACTAATCCCCAGGTTATGCAAACCGCTGAATACTAATCCCCAGTTTAAGTAAACTACTGAATACTAATCCCAGTTTATGTAAAGCACTGGATGCTAATCCTCATTTAAGTAAACTGCTTAATACCAATTCACAGTTTATGTAAATCACTGAACACTATTCCCCAGTTTATGTAAATCACTGAAAAGTAATCCCTGGTTGATATAAACCACTGAATACTAATCCACAGTTTCTGTAAACTGCTAAACTCTAATCCTCAGTTTATGTAAACCACTGAACACTAATACCAGGTTTAAGTAAACCACAGAAAACGAATCCACTGAATACTAATTCCGTTTATGCAAACTGCTGAATGCTAATTCCGCTGAATATGAATCCGGTTTAAGTAAAATGATGAATACTAATCCCACTGAATACTAATCCAGTTTATGTGAATCACTAAATACTAATCCCAATTAATGTAAACCACTGAAAACTAGTCCCTAGGTTACATAAAATGCTGAATACTTATCCCCAGTTCACAGAAATCATTGACTACTAATCCCCAGTTGGCGTAAACAGCTGAATACTAATCCCTGGTTCCGGAAACCACTGAATACTAATCCCTGTTCATGTAAACTGCTGAATACTAATCTCCAATTCAAGTAAACCACTGAACACGAAACTCTGGTTTACATAAACCACAGAACACTAATAACCAGTTTACATAAACCACTGAACACTAATCCACAGTTAGGCGTGACCTGCTGAACACTAATCACCAGTTCAAGTAATCCACTGTACACTAATCCCCATTTACATAAACCATTAAATGCTAATCCCCAATTTATGTATACTACTGACCACAAATCACCGGTTCAAGTAATCCGCTGAACATCAATCCCCAGTTTACATAAACCACTAAACACTCATCTCCAATTTATGTAAATCACTGAACACTAATCCATAGTTTACGTAAGCAGCTGAATACTAACTTCTGGTTCATGGAAACCACTGAATGTTAAACTCCTGTTCATGTAAACTGCTGAATACTAATCTCCAGTTCAAGTAAACCACTGAACACTAATCCCTGGTTTATGTGAATCATACGAATAATAACCAATTTATATAAACCACTGAACACTAATCCAGCAGTTGATGTAAACCGCTGAACACTAATTACCAGTTCAAGTAATCCACTGAACACTAATACCCATTTCGTAAACCATTGAATGCAAAACTCTAATTTATGTAAACTACTGAACACAAATCAATGGTTCAAATAATCGCACAGACACCAATCCCCAGTTTATGTAAACTGCTAAACAATCATCCTAATTTATGTAAATCACTGAACACTACTCCCCAGTTTATGTAAGCTGTTGAACACTAGTCCCCAGTTCCGTTAACCATTTATGCAAACTGCTGAACACTAATCCTCAATTTACATGAATCACTGAATACTAATCCCAGTTTACATAAACCACTGAATACTAATCCCTAGTTACGTAAACCATTGAACACTAATCCCCAGTTTATGTAAACCACTGAATACTAATCCCTAGTTTCGTAAACCATTGAACACTAATCCCAGTTTATATAAAACACTGAACACTAATCCCCAGCTTACATAAACCACTGAATACTAATCCCTAGTTTACGTAAACCATTGAACACTAATCCCCAGTTTATGTAAACACTGAACACTAATCCCCAGTTTACATAAACCACTGAATACTAATCCCTAGTTTATGTAAATCACTGACACTAATCCTCAGTTTAAATAAGCCACTGAACACTATGAACATATGAAACTGGAAGCAGATACAGGCCTTTCAGTCTGTCTAGTCTGATTGAACGTGCAGCATGCTGTTTAATAAACTACAGCTGCCCCTCCTTTGCACTCCATTCTAAATTAGTGCTCCCATGTCTGACTTCTCTCCCCAACTTCCCCACAGTTTTGACCCTCCCTTTGGCTCTATCCCACCCTCTCTTGAAGCTGCCAGCTGTCCACATTGATACCACTTCTTCTGGCAATGCATTCCAACCTGTCACCATCCTGGCTGTGAAACAATGCCTCCTCATCTTCCTCTTGAACCTTCCTCCTCCAATTTCAGACTATGTCCCATGGTCCTCCCCTTTAACTTAAACAAGCCCTCAGATTTAACTTTGTTTATGCCCTTTAGGTACTTGAATGTCTCAATCACATCCCTCGCTCCCTTCTATCATCAAGGGTGTACATGCTGAGCTCCTCAGTCTTTCCTCATATGCCTTGTCCCCAACCCCAGGATCATCTTTGTGGCTCTATTCTGGACCTCCAGTAGTTTAATGTCCTTTTCAACTAGGGAACCACAACTGCACACAGTACCGTGTTCCAAGTGCAGCCTCACAAAGGACCTGTACAAGGACATAATGACTTCCTCCCTCATAGAGGTGATTCCCCTGGGGAAGCATCCCAGCATTCTGTTTGCCTTTGCAGCTGCCTTCCTGTGCTGAGTGTTTCATGTCCCCCATCACCATCACCACCAGATCTTTCTCCTCAGCTGAAGTGTAACTGCACTCCCCCAACCAGTAGCTGTTCTCTGGGTTTTTGCTCCCAAGTGTAAGACCATGCAGTTTTTAGCATTGAACCATAGCTGTCATGTGGCTGACCAGCTCTCAAGTCATTCAGTCCCAAATCATTTTGCAGTACCTCACCCCTTCCTCACTATCCACCTCAGCACAAATCTTAGTGTTGTCTGCAAAGAGGTTGATCTTGCTCCTTATCCCATTTGATATGCTGGTTATGAATATATTAAACAGTACTAGTCCTAGCACAGACCCCTGCAGGACCCCACTGTTACAGCCTTGGGTGCCAAGAGCTCTCCTCCAATGACCACCCTCTGCTGTCTGAATTGCAACCAGCTCTTAATCCTCCTAACCAATTTCCTTCCTGCTCTCAGGCTGTTTAACTTACTGGTCAGCCTTCCATGGGGCACCAAGTCAAATACCTTGCTGGAGTCCCCAGTTTACATAAATCACTGAGCACTAGTCCCAGTTTATATTAACTATTTATGTAAACCACTGAGCACTAATCCCCAGTTTATGTGAACAACTGAACACTAATCCCCAGTTTACATAAATGCTGAATATTAACCCCACAGTTTACATAAACCACTGAACATTAATCCCCAGTTAACGTAAACCCTGAACACTAATCCCAGTTTACATAAACCACTGAACATTAATCCCCAGTTTACATAAACCCTGAACACTAATTCTGGATTACATAAACCACTGAACACCAATACCCAGTTTACATAAATGCTAAACACTAATCCCCAGTTTACAAAAACACTGAACAATAATCCCCAGTTTATATAAATGCTAAACATTAATCCCCAGTTTATTTAAATGCTGAATACTAATCCCCAGTTTACGTAAACTCTGAACACTAATCCCCAGTTTACATACATGCGAATACTAATCCTATTTCACACAAACCACTGAACACTAATCCCCAGTTTACACAAATGCTGAATACTAATCTGTAGTTTACATAAACCACTGAACACTAATCCCAGTTTACATAAGTACTGAATACTAATCCCTAGTTTATGTAAATCATGTATTTCTAATCTGAACATTTAAAAATTCTGTTTTGAGCTGACTTGAGGTTGTGGAGGGCTGAGCTGCTGGATGCTTTAGCTCCTGCCATGATGGTGATTTGGGTTTGGAAATGGACCAGAGTCACTTGAGGGGCTGGCCGGGGCAAGGAGGACTGAGCATCCATAGATGACTATGCTCCTTTGGGAGGGGCTTGCATCCCACTATTTGGATGCCACCTAGTGCAGGCTTGGTGTAACAAGTGGCCACTTCTCTGAGGGCCAGGCGCAGGTGTAAGAATAATTGTGATGTCTTTATACCACATGCCTATCCCCTGCAGGCACATTGGCCTCAGAGACAGGGCAAAAAGACTGCAAAATTGCAGGCTGTGCACCAGAAAACCCCACTCACCAGCTCTGACCTGTGCCATCACCCCGAGACCCTACCACCCAAATTGGATCTTGGACTGAGGGTGAGGATTGCCCTCCCTGTTCTGGCCATACCATGGGGCAAGCCTTGAGGGACTTCAAAGGCACATGAGTTCTAGGGCAAATGATAACTAGTTGTGGAGGTGGACAGGGGCTGCGAACTTAGCCACCACCCTGGAGCAAGATGCAGGTCTATGGAAATAAATTCTTCTTTTGAATGCTGGAATTCTGCTTCCAAAAGAAATTCAGTGGAATGTGGTTGAATTTCTATAATTCCACAAAATTTCAGCAGGAGCAGAATTTAAAAATTCCACACAGCTTTACCCTGTAATCACAGGGACTCCACACAGAAGTCATGCAAGTCATGGGAAGCCAGGACAAAAGTCATATAAGTCATGGGGGCCCAAAGAGAGTCATGCAAGTAATGGGGCCCAAACAGAAGTCATGTAAGTCATGGGGTCCCAGACAGAAGTCATGTAAGTCATGGGGCCCAAACAGAAGTCATGCAAGTCATGGGGACCCCAGACAGAAGTTATGTAAGTCATGGGGCCCCAGACAGAAGTCATGTAAGTCATGAGGGCCCCAGACAGAAGTCATGTAAGTCATGGGGCCCCAAACAGAAGTCATGCAAGTCATGGGGCCCCAGACAGAAGTTATGTAAGTCGGGGCCCAAACAGAAGTCATGCAAGTCATGGAGGCCCGGACAGAAGTCATGTAAGTCATGGGGCCCAAACAGAAGTCATGGGGGCCCCAGACAGAAGTTATGTAAGTCATGGGGGCCCAAACAGAAGTCATGCAAGTCATGGGGCCCCAGACAGAAGTTTATGAAGTCATGGGGGCCCAAACAGAAGTCATGCAAGTCATGGAGGCCCCAGACAGAAATAATGTAAGTCATGGGGCCCCAGACAGAAGTCATGTAAGTCATGAGGGCCCCAAACAGAAGTCATGTAAGTCATGAGGCTCCCAGACAGAAGTCATGTAAGTCATGAGGACCCAAACAGAAGTCATGTAAGTCATGGGGCCCCAGACAGAAGTTATGTAAGTCATGGGGGGCCCAAACAGAAGTCATGTAAGTCATGGAGACTCCAGACAGAAGTCATGTAAGTCATGGGGGCCCAAACAGAAGTCATGTAAGTCATGGGGCCCCAGACAGAAGTCATGTAAGTCATGGGGGCCCAAACAGAAGTCATGCAAGTCATGGAGGCCCTGGACAGAAGTTATGTAAGTCATGGGAGCCCCAGCAGAGTCATGTGAAAAGTCATAGGGCCCCATACAGAAGTTATGTAAGTCATGGGGGCCCAAACAGAAGTTATACAAGTCATAGGGGCTCCAGACAGAAGTAATGTAAGTCATGGGAGACCCATACATAGAATCATGCAAGTCATGGGGGCCCAAACAGAAGTCATGCAAGTCATAGGGGCTCAGACAGAAGTAATGTAAGTCATGGGAGACCCATACATAAGTCATGTAAGTCATGGGGGCCCCATACAGAAGTCATGTAAGTCATGGGGCCCAAACAGAAGTCATGCAAGTCATGGGCCCAGACAGAAGTCATGTAAGTCATGGGGCCCCAGACTGAAGTCATGTAAGTCATGGGGCCCCAGACAGAAGTTATGTAAGTCATGGGGCCCAAACAGAAGTCATGCAAGTCATGGGGCCCCAGACAGAAGTTATGTAAGTCATGGGGCCCAAACAGAAGTCATGCAAGTCATAGGGGCTTCAGACAGAAGTAATATAAGTCATGGGAGACCCATACATAAGTCATGCAAGTCATGGGGGCTCAGACAAAGTTATGCAAGTCATGTGGGCCCCACACAGAAGTCATGCAAGTCATGGGAGACCCAGACAGAAACCATGCAAGTCATGCAGCCCAAGACAGAAGCCATGAAAGTCATGGGGTCCCTCTAGATTGAAGCTATAAATCATAGGGCCCCATACAGAAGCCATGCAAGTCATGGGGCCCCAAATAGAAGCCATACATGGCATGGTGTCCCAGGCAGAAGCCAGCTAAGTCACAGGGCTCCAGAGAGAAGCCATGCAAGTCATTGGGGCCCCAGATACAAGCTGAGCAAATCATGGAAACCACAGACAGAGGCCAAACAAGTCAAAGAGGACCCTGGAAGAGACCATGCAAGCCATCAATCTTTGAAATGTTATTACTTCCTTCTCATAGGGACCCCAGGCAGAAACCACAGAAGTGTTAAGTCTTTGAAATGTTATTAATCCCCCTACTCATAGTGGCACAGACAAAAGCTGTGCATGTCATGGGGGCCCACACAGAAGCCATGCAAGTCATCAGTCTTTGAATTATTATGCCATGACTCATTAGGAACTTGGCCAAAAGCCTTGCAAGTCTTCAGTGTTTGAAATGTTTTCACTCACTACTCACATAGGGCTCCAGACTGAAGCCATGCAAGTCATCAGGCTTTGAAATGTTATCTCCTACTCATAGGGGCCCCAGACTGACACCATACCAGTAATCCATTTTTGCAAGTCTTCAGTCTGTGAAATGTTTTATCCCGTCATAAGGGCTCCAGACAGAAGACATGCAAGTCATCAGTCTTTGACATGTTATTAACCCCTAGTTTAGGGGCCCTAGACAAAAGCCAGTCAAGTCATCAATCTTTGAATGTTATTACCCCTACTCATAGGGGCCCCAGACAGAAGCCAGTCAAGCCATTAGTCTTTACTTGTTATCACCCCTACTCATAGGGCACCATACAGAAGCTGTATAAGGCTTTCAGTCTTTGAAATTTTATTATCCCTGACTCATAGTGGTCCCAGACAGAAGCTGTATAAGTCAACAGTCTTTGAAATGTTATTACCTTCTACTACAGTTGTGGGTTCAACCTCACATGAGGCACTTTGGGTAAATCCCTATACTGACACTGTAATGCATCATAAGGGGATGCAGCACTCCTGAGTGCTGCCTTTCAGATGGGACATTAAACCGAGGTCCTGCCTGCCTGTTCTGGTGGTTGTTCAGGTGGATGCTATCGATCTCATGGCACTTCTTGAAAACAGTAGGGCAATTTTATTCATATCAACAGAAGAACATATAAACCAATCAGTAATACGTCATACACAGTCAAACAACAAAACAAATAGAATAAAACATGAAAAAGTATTACTTCATATCAGGAAAAAAACTAAGAAAGACTGAAATTAAATTTTAAATACATTGAAAAGAACCTGAGAATAAGTAGGAAAACATACTAGAAATCATAATTTAGATGGGCCAGTTATATAGAAAAATGCATCAGTTCATCACTAGAAATGGATCAAAACAGAAACAAAAACATATGAGAATATGAAGAGAATAATCACTTCCCTCATTATGTAACATTCAGTAAAGTCTGTAATCACAAATTTTCATAGAACATAACAAAAAGAACTAAAAAACAATACAATATTCAGTAGGTCAGACCAAGGTAGACAATAGATGTTATATCAATCTATGGAGTCCCATCTAGATTTACAGATGGAAAGAGAAAGGTTGTCATAGTCTTGTATTTTCAAACAAAAAATGGAATTAGTAACCATACAAAACAGTTAGGTCCTGTGTAAAATATTGCTGTTGAATGGTAAATCGACACCTCACATGCCAAATATAAAACTTAAAACAGAGCAAAATCAACCACAGCGTCACCTTATCATATTTGATCGAGATTGATCGGCAGAATACCTATACACAATATTTCTAAAGATAAAGGGTATAAAGGAAAGGTAGGCCATTTGAGTTTAACAAGATTCCAAAAGTCTAATATAAAGGGACATTCAAAAACAAATGTTCCATGGTTTCAATTATTTCAGAAAAAGTATCCCTAGGGCAATAATGGTCAGTAATTGGCTTATCCCTAGGACAATAACGGTCAGTAATCGGCTTATGCTTTAAATTAGCACAAACGCTTAATTTACCATATAAGGATAACCACAGTACATCCCACATGTGGGTGGTATCTGGGGAGGTTAACATATTGCCAATTGACAGTTTAGTTTGTGATGAGTAGGAATCAAATGGTGCAGTATCTTGAAAATATTTTTGTAAAATATGAGCATATAATTCCTTCCTACTAAGATGTAGAAAAGTGTACCTTGAAATACCGACAGTTTAATTTTCCCAAAGCATGATCTAACTGATTGTGGCAGATGGTTTATAGACTGTTGCCTTGGGATTATCTCATGTTCAGGCCATAATAAAAAAAATTCACCCATAGTATCCAGAAGCCATGGTTTCCATTGAGTGTCTCTATCTGTAAATAATGGTTTCAGATTTGTGTAAAGAAACATAGTAAAAAGAAAACTATAGGATGTAGCATTTTAAACCACCATGCTTTTTTCCTGAAATAACAGACATCTCTTTATGGGGTTCAATCTACTACCCCAGATGCAAAAAAAAAAAAAAAACAACTATTTGTGTCTCCAGGGTCGAAGGGAGACTGAAAACTGCATTCAAATATAACAATATGGGCAATAAAAGGTTTTAACCATTTGAATCCGTTTCAGTTTAGACAGCCTCCATGTATTCCATAGATTTACTTTATTTTGTGCTTCTTGCAATTTATATTTCCAATTTAAATATGCTAAGTCTCTTGCCCGAACAAGAGCCCAACATTTTGCATGTATCCTTAATCACTGGTATGCCTATTACCTGTAAATTGCATGTCCTCTACCTAAGTGCTATACAATTACATTTATCATAGTTAATTTTTGCTCTGGTAAATAACAAAAACCCTGCAAAACTTTTTTAGACAAAGTGCAGAGGATAAATCTCCAATCAAAAACACAAACCATCTGCATAAGCTATACATTTAACCTCAGGATCAATACTTGAAAAGAGAGTCCCGAATGGCAGTATGACCGTAAACACGCCTAATCAATGGATCTATTGTGAATAAATACAAAAGTGCAATAAGTAGACATCCCTGACGAACTCCCCGTAATATGGGACATATGGTACCTAACCAGCCACTACAGTATGCTTGTGCAGTAGCTTTGGCATAACAGGTCTGAATCTACACAATAAAGATATGAGGTATTCCATACCCAACCAAACAATCCCACAAATACCCGTGCCTCACATTATCAAAGGCTTTTGCCTGGTCCAAGCTTATAATCAGGCCTGTAAGTTCTCCGTAGCTCCTCTGTAAAATTTCATGCAAGAGTATTATACTATCTGTTATATTCCTATTAGGAATAGAACAGGTCTGTCTTGAGTGTAAAGGGAATGTGCTTGACTTAATAATCTATTATTTAAGATTTTGGTAAACAACTTAAAATACGTGTTTAGTAAAGTTATGGGTCTCCAGTTTGTCAAATCCCTCTGTCTCCTTTCTTGTACACAAAAACTACTAGACCCTCATTCATACTTTCAGGCAATACTCCGTCGTTAATATTTCATTCAGAACTTCAGTAAATTCTTTCAATAAGTGCTGAAAAACTATTTTATATATTTCACAAGGGATACCATCATTTGCTGGAGCTGTGCCTGTCCTTGTTTGTGAAAGAGCGGCAGAGACCTCTAGTGATGTAATGTGTGCTACCAACATGGATGTCCCAGAATCCAACAGATGGGGCAAGTTACATTGTCCCAACCAAGTTTCATGTGTGTGAAGTGAAGGTTCAGTCATACCAAAAGGGCCTGGACATGCAAGTCAACAATATGCATAATATCTCTGGGGTCTGTACACAATTCCCTGTCTGGTCAGCAAGTCCCATCATGTATTTCTGGTGTCTTTGAGCAGCGCTTAATTGAAATAAATTCAGAAAGGCTTTAGTACCCTGAGTCCCAAACCGCGTTCATTGTCCAAAGATTTGGAGCGTTCATATTGTAATTTATGCATTTGATCTCTAATTTTGTGTAACATGGGAAGAACTGAAACATCGCCATTAGACGCATGAAAATGCAAGTCCAAAAATTGCTTTCTACAATTTAAATATGTATCAGTTTTATATTTACCGTGGAGTCTTCCAATACTTTGAAAAAAGTTTGATGTCAGTTTTGTATCTAACCGCCATTCTCAGTATGTATCATAAAGATGCACAACAGATTTCCTGGCCTGTAATACGCTATAAAGCCTTCTTCTATTGTAGGGAGAAGTAACAAAGCCAAATTCAGTCTCAGTCCCTGGGCCTCAATGCACAAGCATATGGCTTCTATAATTACATAGTCAGATGAAGCAACTGGCACAGTTTTAGTCTCTATAACCATAAAGAGTCAGAAAGAAACCAAAAGCTATGCGTGTAGCTTTAATACCTTGAAAATATGTTTTGCAGGGTTCCCATTAAGGCTATAACATCACTAAGACCTGTTTGAACTATTAAATCATTAAGTCAAGTAGCATCACAATACATCTTAGTAGAACAAAGTCCTCTATCAGTCTTATATCTACTACAATTAAAATCGCCTCCCAAGAATACATACTTAGATGTAAATAAATACGGTTGAATTAATTGAAAAATCTCAACTCGCGCAAATTTAGTCCGAGGTGCATATACATTTATAAAGCGACACTGTAGGCCACTAATTCGCTACATCCAACAGCAAAACTCGACCAGGAAAATATCAACTAATTGTATTACCGTGCTGTGGGATTATTAAGGGCAATGCCCACTCCACTACAGAGATCATCACCTACTGACCAGTGAGTGACACCCATCTCCAGCCAGCACTGCTAACTCAACATCAGCTTTAGAATATGGTATCTTGCGAAAATACAACATCATAGTCCATTTTTCAAAAGGGAAAGGATCAACAAACGTTTTCTATCAGAAAGTATACTATTCACATTCAAACAGGCCACTGAAATTTTATAGATCTCTAACATCTGAAATAAATATAAAACATGTCAAATTCTAAATTGCATCCAAAACTATCAGCAAAAATAATAATATAATTTTTTCCTACTGCCTTTCCTCATTCCCAGTCTATTCTTTTCTTTTTAACTGAATCTGCATGTGGCAAGTTTTGATCCATATCAGATGCACCATCATGTTGTGATGAATGTACAGAGGCTGAATCAGACTCAGTACCTACATCCTCCTGTAGTAATAATAATAATAAGTTTATTTTTAAAGCGCCTTTCAAATTTTCAAGGCACTGTATAGAACATATAATAAAAAATCAAACATTATAATTCAGTATAAAACACGGGCAAAAACTACAGTTTCAACAACAACTTATGCAGGATACTACAAGAAAGCTATTTGATACAGATGAGTTTTAAACACCTCTTAAATTCCTCCATGGAGGTGCACTGCCATAACCGACAGGGTAGAGAGTTCCAAAGAGTGGAGCAGCATAGGAAAAAGCTCTGCAACCAGAAGAGTTTAAACTCACTCTTGGAATCTCTAGCAACCTCGCTGGCCAAGTGGAGCGATCAGCCAGGGCTGTAGAGGACTAGAAGATCTTTCAGATAGGCTGGACCCTGGTCATGTAGGGCTTTGAAAGTCATTAAACAGACTTTAAAGGTGATCCGCCACTGAACAGAAAGCCAGTGCAGTTCACGCAGCACAGGGTAATATGACAGGACTTACTGGTCCCAGTCAAGACCGGGCTGCCGCATTCTGCACTAGCTGAAGGCGCAGATTTCAACCCAGAAAGCCCAAAATACAGGGAGTTGCAGTAGTCCAAACGTGAAGACACGAAGGTGTGGACCAACATAGGTAGCGTGTCAGATGGAACAAGGTGTTTCACTCTAGTACATGGAAAGGATTATGGATAGGTGTCATAGGAGGGTCATGAACATCCATTCTTGTGGTTCCAGATCAGAGGCTATGTCTTCTGGTAGATACCAGAGTAAAGGCCTCCTCAGGCGGAAGGGGTGGAGGCAATGAGACCGAGCGACACCAAAAGCAACCACCAGGGAAACAGGTTCCACTGTCACTGGAATAGGTGCAGAAGTATCAGAAACCAATTGGGTCATAGGGTCTTTTTGAATTAAAGCAGATTCTTGAGCAACCAGAATGGGTATTTGAACATTTCTGGGGGCTGGAGGTTTCTCTGTCTCAATACTGCTTTACCTGCTGTATTAATATAAAAATCTTGAATATTATAGTCTCCAGATTTATTTTGAGCAGCCCAAGGGCAATCAACAAATGAATGTGCTTCCTCACAAAGAGAACATTTAATAGGATGATGACAATCAGAAAAATGTGACCCAGTTCTCCACATTGAGCACATTTAACTGTCTCACACATTCTACTGAGATGTCTAGGAGAACCACACTTATAACAATGCCTGGGTTGTCCCAGGTAAAAATAAATCCTTATCACGTCCCAAATAAAAACAACTGGTAAGTGCTGTAATCCCTCATCCATCTGTAGTAAGTTAACCTTACATCTCTACCCTCCATTCCAAAATCACTCATTGTCCAATATAGGTTCAGGATTCCCTGAATAGTACAATTCCTTTCCAACCAATACATGATATCTTCGACATTCACTCCCTCATTTCGAAAAAGCACAGTTATTACTTTAAGCGACTGTTTTGTGAGAGGATAGCTTGAAAATGGGACCAGGCGGATTTGTTTTCAAAACCACATATTTCATCCAGAATTTATTAAGCAAATCTGGGGTAGTAGCTGATGTCATATGTATTGTCACCTGGGGTATGTATAGAGCATACACCTCACTAGGAAAAAACCCAGCAGTTGTTTAATCAAAACTTTTCCTATATAAAACGATCCAGCATAACATCCATGGGACCCAGAAATCTTAAGCACTGCATTCCTGTGCTTAGCCAGAGATAGGTTTTTAAAAGGCTAGCAAACGTAGCAGGAGGTTCAGTAAGGACAGGCCGATCCTGTACTGCATTTAAATCAGAGCTCAAGTCGCTCACATTACAAAACAACTCAGGAACCTCAGGCTGTGATATCGTAAGTTTAGGAGCGAGGAAATATCAGCCTGTCGGTTCCGTGTAGAGGTAACAACACGTTGAGGGGCCTTATTTAATGGAGTATTTAAAGTATTAGCAGGGGAATCTCAAAACAATCGGGCACATAGATAGATGCACCATCCATGATACTTAGCTTCAGCCTTACCCCCACCCTCCTCGGTTGCTTCAGGAAGAGGAATTACTGGGTCGGCTATCCAGTCTCCTTCTCCGTTTGATATCCAGCCCCGAGGGCTTGTTGTGAGGACCAGAACTCAACAACCATGGGGTTAGAATCCTGGGCGGGGTTCCTACATTCCTAAATCAGAAATTACCAGACCTCTCAACACTTTGGAAACAGTACCTGGTAGGCCGAAGGAGAATCTGAAATGGGCCGTTTCTTTTCGGTCTTCTTCAGCCTGTAATTGTATTTTATTGAACTCCTCCATCGCTTCCTCCAAAATCAGCCATTTCTTTTCCAGTAATGCTTGCATAGCGTCAGACCCCTGCAACGAGGCCTGGTCTTCACATACCTCACATTACTGTTGCATGCTATCTTGCTAGGTATTTCAGGCTCCAGAAATACAGGGCTTCTCCCAATACCAAAACTCCTGATGTCTTCCGCATCGTGCGACGGGATTGTCTGCTTTCGGGATTCCGCAGGATGCTGGCCACCACTGGGTACATCCCAGCCATAACCACTGTCCCGCACAAAGAGTGAGGAGCGGACAAGTAGCTATCCGACCGCTGCTCTCAGCAGCCATCTGAACTCGAAATGCGCTGACTCTCTACAGCACCTGCCAAAGAGTAGAGGAATTTCCTGTGTCCTGGGCAAATTTCCCCATTCACTAAAAATACCACCAACAGATTAATCTGGCTCAATTTCAGTTGGTTACCATCTGTAACCCCAGTCACCCGAAAAAGGTACTTCTAGTCTCAGTGGGCCTACCGGTCAACAAAATGCAATAAATAAATAGGGGCCCCAGAGAGAAGCCGTGCAAGTGACCAGTCTTTGACATGTTATTACCCTTACTCATAGGGGCCCCAGAGAGAAGCTGTGCAAGTAACCAGTCTTTGACATGTTATTACCCTTTGCTCATAGGGGCTCAGAGAGAAGCCATGCAAGTCATCCATCTTTAACATGTTATTACTCCTACTGATAGGGGCCCCAGTCAGAAGTCGTGCAAGTCATCAGTCTTTGACATGTTATTATCCTGTACTCATAGGGGCCCCGGAGAGAGAAGCCATGCAAGTCATCCATCTTTTAAATGTTATTACCTCCTACTGACTAGCAGAGTGCTACAAGGAACAGTACTTGGACCAGTCCTTTTAATATCTTTATAAGCAACAATGCAGAGGAACTAGAATGGAAAGTATGTCTTTTTGTAGATGACACAAAATCTGCAATAGAATGTACACTCTGGGGGTGGTGTGTGAAAAAATGAATAGAGGTCTAGGTAAGCTTGAGGAGTGGTCTAAAAGTGGCAACTAAGTTTCTATGCAAATTCATGCACTTGGGGTGTAAAACCGAGGGTCAGTGTACAAAATGGGAGAGTTGTACTGGTGACCACCAAAGATGAAAGAGACCTGGGTGTTATTGTGGAAGCATGCTGATGACCCCTTGGGAAGTCTGCTTTCTAAAGCCTATAAGACTACTGCAGTAGCAAACCCTTTCTATCCTATCTACCCTTTCCTTGTCTGGATTATATGTTTTCCCCTTTCTTCAGGCAGGCCAGCTGAATGAAAGTCCTTTAGAAGCTATCTCTTTATCCTTTTCCCTTTCTGCAGTCTTCCATAAGGGTCCCAGTCCGCCCCTTTTGTTTTGAAGGAGGTAGTCCTTTTGTCACAGAATGTCGTGCATTGCACCCCTAAAGAAAACACTGCCTGGTGCTATACATATCATCTAGTATTAGAAGAAACTGCCACTTCTCATGAAATAAAAACAGTTATGTTGTAGTGCTTGTGTTTTCTTTGAATGGCAGCCCTGGAACATTTGAAGTACTGTGTAATACAGTCCACAGCTTTTCGGTAACCTTTCTGGAAGCCACTGCACTTAGTGTCTTCCTGCCAGTGCTTTGTGTCCAGAGTTGCTGTAGCACTCCCTGCTGTTCACCTCACAACTGTGAGCTGCCACTCGCAGGGGATTCTGCGAGGAATGCGAATGTTTTCTACATTTGTGAGTTGTGAGGTGCAAGTACTGCTCGCGATCTGCAAAGTGCTAAATAAATAAACTGCAACCGCGTGTTGTGACATAGTGTCGCTTTTTGCATTTGCCCTTTGAACAGACCACAGTAGACTTGGAAATGTTGCTGAAAACTGTCTACCTGGTCATCCAATCCCTAGGAGCAATGTTACTATGCTAAGAATATGCATAGCAATGCTCCTGTCTTTCATATTGTTAAAATCAATGTTGCCTTATGTTTGGTGCACCAATAACCTTAACTACCCAAACCAGACAAACTGCACACTTAAAGCAAAAGTTTAAAATGGAATAGGATTGTGCAGTTAGCCCGTTTCCTTCACCCAAACTCCGTGCTGTTTGCAAAAAGCCACAACCTCACACTACATGCATATATCATAGAAACAAATGTACAGACTTTAGTGTTAAAATTAATATTTAATTGGAATCCCCTTTGGCAATTTTCATGTGAAATGTTTTTATGAAGTACATGAAATGCATGTAAGGTATAAGACATAGACTTACCATAGGGAAGTTCTAGTAAACAGGTGTTGTTGAAGCCTTCTCCTGGGCTACCCAGTGTCCTTCTAGGAGCCAACCAGCCCCTTCTTCCTAGATTTATTCACTAGCCAGGTGAGGGAGGGGCCAACACCCAACATATTCTTTCATTTTGTTAATGAAAGATTATTTAATTTTAAGCATCCGAATGAACAAAGATGTGTCTGTATATTATGATTTACTGCTTATTCATTAAAAATGGAATGTTTTAGAGATTTTGCATTTGAGAAGACTGAATGGTGAGTCTAAGGTGGTCACCTGATACTTTGCAAGTATAAAGGAGGCAATCTAGACAGCCAGATCAGATGAATTGTGGGTTCAGCTTGGTACTGACCCTGGTGTGGGAGATCTGCAAGCCTTTTCAGATCCCAAGGAGGATTGGGCTGCTTATGTCAACTTGCAGCATATCTTCTGGAGCTGAACAGTCTTGATGCTGTAATTTCATTGAAAGGTTATGATGCTATTTCATTTGTACATATATATATTTTTGTTGCGTAAAGTCTGCTCTTTTGTTTGTTAAAAATAATAAAGAACCAGCTTAGCACTCCTTTAGCCTTGCTACACCTGGTACCTGTGTCCGTGTGTTCATCCATTTCTCACTGCCTCTGACAGTTATCATATCTGATGACCTAAAGGTGGCCAAACAGTGTGACAAGGCAGTGGGAGAGCCAGTGGGATGCTAGGATACATAGGGAGGTATAACCATCAGAAAGAGGGAGGTGGTGATACTTCTGTGTCAATCTCTGGTGAGACCCCACCTACAGTACTGTGTCCAGTTCGGGGGCCCTCACCTCTGAAAGGATGTAGGCAGAGTTGAGGCAGTCTAGAGAAAGCAGCTTCAATGGTGCGGGATCTGTATCAAAAGCCCCTACGAGGAAAGATTGAAGGACCTAAATATGTACAGACTGGAGAAAAGGATGGAGAGAGGGATATAATGGAGACTTTCAAATACCTTACAGGTATAAATAACGTTCAAGAAGAAACCTGTAAGAAAGCATTTTTCAGAGAAAAGGATGCACAAGAACAAGGGGTCATGCGGTGAAGCTGGAGGGGTAGAATCAGGGAAATGTAGGAAACACTTCTTCACAGAAAGGGTACTGAATGCCTGGAACAGCCTCCTGAGGGGTTCATTTCATTTCATTTACTCATTTAATATAGCACTCTATTTCATTGTTATTCAAGGTGCTGTACAAGTGAACACATTCTATGTAAGCAATTAAAATACTTATAAATACAGCATTAAATTACATTTAATTTAAGTAAGTGCAG
Source organism: Neoceratodus forsteri (assembly GCA_016271365.2). Classification (NCBI taxonomy): domain Eukaryota; kingdom Metazoa; phylum Chordata; order Ceratodontiformes; family Ceratodontidae; genus Neoceratodus; species Neoceratodus forsteri. The sequence continues at coordinate 13,948,146 of CM028137.1, read as the reverse complement.
ATCAACTGGAGGAAAAGCTTCTCTAAATATAAATATTTTTAGCTCCCTTTTGAAGACATTAACCAATGCGGCCTCTCTGATTGAATGAGGGAGTGAATTCCACAGGTTGGTGCCACGAACAAAAATGCCTGGGCACCTGTTGATTTCAAATAAACCCTGGGAATCACAGTAGGAACCCATCAGCTGACCACAGGGACAGGATGGGTGGTAAGACTGTAGAAGGTCTTGCAGGTAGCCTGGCCCCAGTCCATGAGGCCTTACAGGTCAGCAAACTGACCTTGAAGGTGATCCACCACCTAACCAGAAGCCGGTGCAGAGAGTGCAGCACAGGTGTAATGTGGCATGACCTTGAAAGGCCAGTCAACAACCTGACTGCTGGGTTGTGCACCAGCTGTAGGCAGTGAAGATCAACCCTGATAGCCCTAGATAAAGGGCATTGCAGTAATCAAGCAATGACATCATGAAAGCATGGACTAGCAATGGCAGGTCACCGGGTAATCAGGTGTTTAATTCCTGGTGATGTTTGTAACATGGTAAAATACACTCTGGACCGTGGCCAACACCTGAAATTCAAGCATTGAGGCGCAGTCAGTACAACATCAAGATTCCTCACCTTGACAGAGGTGAGCAACTGAAAGTCGCCGAGCTTAAGCTCAGAAGCTCAAGCAGAATGCACACCAGCCTCAGGCAGCCAGATTCCACCATCAATACTTCCCTCTTATCCAGGTTTAACCTCAATCAGTTGGCACTCATCCAGCCTTGGATTTCAGCAAGGCACAGATTGAAAACCAAGAATGCATCCTGTTGTTTGGGTGCAAAGACAACTATCTTGAGTATCATCAGTACAGCAATGAAGCAGCCCATACCATCTTATAGTCCCTAGTGGTAGCATATACACTGCAAACAGCATGGGGAACAGAATGGAGCCCTGTGGGACCCCATATGGCAGGGCCAGTGATGCAGAGGAAAAGTCCTAATATCACCCTCTGCATCCTGCCAGTGAGGAAGGAATGGAACCAGTTGAGAACTGTACCAGCCAGTCCTCAATGAGCCCACAGGCACTCCAACAGCACCCCATGGTCCCACGGTGCCAAATACAGATGAGAGATTGAGGAAGACAAGAATGGAATGCTTACCTTGATCCCTCACCACCAGGAGATCATTAAGCACATGAATCAGGGCAGTCTCAATGCTGTGCCTTTTCCTAAAACTCAACTGGAGAGGGTCATAGATGTTATGAGCTGACAAATGGGCCCCAGTTGAAGAGCCACCACCTTCTCAGAAGCTTCCCACAAAGGGAAGGTTAGAGACAGGTTTGTGGTGCTAGGCAGTCCAGGTCTAGTGGCGACTTCTTCAAGTGGTCTCACCACTGCCTCCCTTCAGAGGCTCAAGGAAGACCACTCTCACTAAAAACACTCGACTATCATGACCAGGACCAGTTAATGGAATCAACACACCCTACCAGAAGGTGTGTTGGGCCCAGATCCAAACTACAGTAGATAGGCTTCAACTCCTGGCTGACCTTCAAGACATCCATGACCGCCAACTGGTAAAGCCAGATCAGATAGATGGAATGCCTATGACCCCCCCAGCTCACCACTGCACACCCAATAGAGGGTGCTGACTGGATCCCTGATCTGATAGAGGCAATCTTATCAGCAAAAAAGAGCAAACTCATCACACTTTGATTGTGAAAAGCTCTAAAGGACTGAAGACAAGCTGGATTACATAGCCTGTCGACAGTCTGGAAGAAACTGACTGGTCTGTTGACTGCTGCAGCAATCTCCTTGGACAGGAACTCTGCCTTCTTAAATGACATTGTTGATTGATAGTCTCATAGTGACACATCAAAATAAGTTTATCCCCATCAGACCAGGATCTCTGCCAGTGCCACTCAACCTTGACCCCTCATCTTTAACTCCCTGAGAGTCCCATCAAACCAAAGGGATCTCTGGTGTGTTAGTGAGGGTCAAGCCCTGAACTGGTGCGACAGAGTTGAGGGCTTAGCAACAGCCTATTATAGGGTTGATACCAATCCCCTGGCTCATCGGAAGCACTCATCACACCTAATAGGTCAAGCACCGCCACATGATCTCCGGGGTCAAACCCCTTAAAAGGCGGTACTGGACCATCTCCATAGGTGAAAGGTCTACTGGGGGCTTGAACAAGAACCTCACTGTATAGTGGTCAGACCAAATGACTGGCTCCACCATGAGGTCAGTGACCTCAATCCCAGTGAGAAGACAAGGTCCAAAGAGTGGCCATACACATGGTGGTGGGAGCAAAAACTGTAATGAGATTTAAGAAGGCATGAGATAGGTATAAGGGAACCTTAGAAGCAAGAAAAGGGGTAGAAAAGATGGAGATCAAGTAAGGTCTATGGTGTGATTGTAGGTAGGGAACATGGACAGACTAGGTGGGCCAAGCAGTTCTTATTTGCTGTTAAATTATATGTTTGTACTAATAGGGCCCCAGACTGAAGCCATGCAAGTCATCAGTCTTTGAAATGTTATTACTTCCTACTCTTAGGGGTCCCAGTGAGAAGCCATGCAAGTCACTCATCTTTGAAAAGCCATGTAATTCTTCATTATTTCTTTCTTTCTCTCACACAGTGCTCTGTTTAACCAGCACAAAAGAGCACCAACTGACTGGGCAGAAAGTCTTCAAAAATCATTATAATTCCATAAGGATATTCACTAAAGTTCACCATGGACCCCCTCCAAATATCTAACCCTGCTGTAAACCCTTAGACACATAAGGCCAGCACTGGAAATATTGCATCAATTCCTCACCTCTGTAGGCACAATTAGAAATGCCTTCAAGTAGGCTCCATTTAGATCACAACCAATCACTGACATTGGCTGATGGAATTAAAGAACCCTAAATACTGTATTTCATGGTATTCAACTATTTATTATAAAAACAAAATCTTTGACCCTGAGAGTTCCCATGACTAGGATGTCAACATACCAGGGTACACAATCTACAGAGACAGGACAGGGAGGGTAGAAGAGGAGGAGGAGTAGCTCTCTATGAAGGAAAGGGATCAAAGCAACAGAACTAAAGGGTAAACAGGGAGGAGAGGAGGGCACTGTAGGTCACCCTGAAACAGGCAATGGCACCACAATCTGCACAGGGTTGTATACAGACCCCGTCTCAGGTGGAGGAAATGGACAAGGAAATGATAGAAGGCATCCTTCGGATGGCAGAGAAAAGGAGATATTGCTGATGGGGACCTGAATATGCCAGATGTTAACTGGAGCACCTTTTCTGCAGCCACATCCAAGAGCAGGGCCATTCTCGATGCTCTACAGGGGCATGCCTCAGACAGCTAGTGTTGGAACCCACTTGGGAGGGAGCAATCTTAGACCTGGTACTCTCAAATGAGGACAGAGAGAGATCTCAGATCTAGAAGTGGGTAGCCATCTGGGAACAAGTGACCACCAAACAGTGTGGTTCACGATAAACTCAACTGTAGAGTCAAGCTATACAAAAGTGAAGGTACTGGACTTCAGGAGGGCTGATATTGTCAAAATGGGAGAGTGCCTCAGGAAAGCACTAGCAAACAGGCAAGAAGGAGGGTGGAGCAATAATGGGAAACATCAAAACTGCCATCACAGAGGCAACAAGCCTTTGTGTGAAGCAAATAAACAAATCAAAATGAAAGAAAAACACCATTGTTCTCAAAGAGGTTGCGGGAAAGGTTAGGGAGAAAAGACAGCATTCAGGAAGTATAAGGAAACACATAAGGAGCAGGACAGAGAATTGTACCAGTTAAAGCAGAAAGAAGCAGGGACGGCAGTCAGAATAGCGAAGGCCCAAACCGAGGAAAAGATAGCCAGCTCAGTTAAGAAGGGATAAAACCTTTACAGGTACATTAGGGAGTGAAGAAAGACAAAAGGAGGGATACTGAGGCTGAATAAAGAGGAGGGTCGGTGGGCGAGAGGGACAATGAAAAATCAGGATACTGAATGAATACCACTACCGGGCAAAAGTTTTAGAACACCCCCATTTTCCAGTTTTATTGAAATTTACACAGTTTAATGTCTCAATGTACTCTGAAATTAAAGCATAGAACAAATAAACAATTGGAGATAAAAAGAAATCATAGAATCATGTTGTTTAACAAAATTTAATCTAAATTTTTGACTCATCAAAGTAGCCACCTTTGCAGATATAACACTGAACACACTTGTGGCATTCTTCCTACAATAGACCTCAAATATTGTTCGGGAAGTTCTTCCCAACACTGTTGCAGAAGTTCCACAAATGTGTTGTACTTGTAGGTTGCTTTGCTTTCACTCTTCTGTCCAGTTCATCCCAAACCAGCTCGATGGGGTTTAAGTCTGGAGACTGTGCTGGCCATTCCATGATTTGAAGCCTACCGTCTTGTTCTTTTCCTCGAGGTAGTTCTGACATAGCCTGGAGGTATGTTTTGGGTCATTATCTTGCTGTAGGATGAACCCCTGACCAACAAGGCGTAGACCAGAGGGTATTGCATGGCGCTGCAAATGCTGTGGTAGCCCTTTTTTAGTTCAGGAGTGCCAGTCCTGTGCAGTCACCGACTCTGGATCCAGCAAGAGCCCCAGACCATCCTTCCTCCTCCATGTTTGACAGTTGGTGTCACACACTGAGGAACCATCCTTCGCCTACCCGGCGGCGTACAAAAACTCTCGTGATGATGAACCGAGTTTCAAATTTTGATTCTTGGTCCATAAGACCTTCTTCCAGTCTTCAGTAGTCCACTGGCGGTGCTTCATGACCCAGGCAAGCCTCTTTTCTTATTTTGCCATCTTAGCAATGGCTTTCTTACTGCCACTCGACCTGTCAAACCTGCAGCTGAAAGTCTTCTCTTCACAGTTGAAACTGAGACTTGCTTACGCCGACCAGTGTTAAGCTGTGCTTGAAGCTGTTGTCCTGTGAGCCGCTTATCCATAAGCTGTTGACTCTCAAACTTGTCTTCTGATTCTGTTGTGGCTTTGGGTCTGCCAGACCTCTTTCTGTCAGAGTTTCCTCCAGTTTCCAAGTGCCTTTTGATGGTGTGGAAACTGTCTCCCACTGTTATTGGCTTTCTTGCAATTTCTCTAAAGGAAAGACCTACACTTTTAAGGGTTATAATGGTCTGTCTGTCTTCCTTTGTTAATTGCCTTTTTCTTGCCATTATGATAGCAATAAACAGTACTACTTCCTGCAGTGCAATATTGTCCAAATAATGCTTCAGAGGGTGTAATAACAGTCTGTTCCAACACTGCTTTTATACATACAGGGGTTTGTAATCGAGTAATCAACAAATGTTGGGACACCTGTAGAATTGTTTGCATCAACTTTCAAGGCTTAATTTACTTCCATTGCTGCAGAACAGCTGTAAGTTGTTAACCCATTACTTGTTCCTGTAAAAGGCCTTTTTATAACTCTGAAATTTACATTATTTTTCAGTTTTTGCTAACCTAAACTTTTTTTAACCTCTAGCAGTTTACCACTTACCTTTGTACCATTTCAGGTTATTCACTGGACTTGAATTGCTTAAATTTCAATAAAAACTGGAAAAATGGGGTGTTCTAAAACTTTGTCCGGTAGTGTACTTCTGCTCAGTATTCACAAAGGAAGAGGAGGGAGGTACCTAATCCAGTCAATAAAAGCACTCTGAATAGGAGAGTTGATATCAGTCCTTTCACAGAAGAAAGGGTTCTAAAGAAAGCCTAAAACTGAAGGTGGACAAGCAATGGGGCCTGATGGGATTCACCCCAGAATTCTAAAAGAACTAAGGAGAGAACTAGTAACACCATTGACTACCCTTTCTAACAAATCATGGGAGGATGGTGTGGTACCTGAGGACTGGAGGGGTGGATGTGATTCTCCTTCACAAAGTGAGAGCAAGACAGAGGCAGGAAACTACAGACCTGTCAGTTTGACCTCAGTGGTAGGAAAATGAAGGAATCACTTCTGAAAGACAGAATTGTTGAGTACCTAGAGGCCAGTGGGGCACAGGACACAAGCCAACATGGATTCACAGCCGGAAGCTCATGTCAGATGAATCTTATCGATTTCTTTGACTGGGTGACTAAAGTAGTAGACCAGGAGGGCTGTGGACATGGCCTGCCTAGACTTTAACAAGGCATTTGACACAGTCCACACAAAGATTAATAAACAAATTCACTAGCCTGGAGTGGGTCCCAGGGTAGTAGCCTGATAAAACATTCGCTGGACAACAGGATACAGAGGTAATAGTAAACAGAGTCTGCAGTGAAGAAAGGGGGTTACTAGTGGGGTACCGCAGGGTTCAGTACTGGGCTCGGTCCTTTTAATGTCTTTATAAGTGACATTGCAGAGGGACTGGAAGGAAAAGTATGTCTCTTTGCAGATGACACAAAGATTTGCAGAAGGGTTGATACACAAGGTGGGTGGAAAGGATGAGAAGGATTTGTCAAGGTTGGAGAAATGGTCAAAAGTATGACAGCTTAGATTCAATGCAAAGAAGTGCAAAGTAATGCACCTGGAAACAAAAAGCCAGGGAAGAGTTCACAATGGGGGTGAGATACTGACAACAACAAAAAGGAAATGGACCTGGGGTAGTTATATCACATAACCTAAAGGTGGGCAAGCAATGTGAGAAGGCAGTAGGAGGGCTGGGGTGATACTGGGATGCATAGGGAGAGGCATCACCAGTAGAAAACAAGAAGTTGTTATCCCTCTGTACAGACAGTTAGTGAGACCCCATCTTGTTTACTGTGTGCAGTTCTGGAGACCCCATCTCCACAAAGACATAGACAGGGTGGAGGCTGTCCAGAAGAGGCAACCAAAATGGTGCAGGGTCTGCGCCAGAAGACATATGAAGAGATACTAAAGGAGCTTAATATGTATGTCATTGAGGAAAGGAGGAGGGGCATGATAGAAACTTTCAAGTACCTTAAGGAATCAACAAAGTTCAGGAGGATAGCATCTTTTAGAAAAGAGATGTGCAAGAACAAGGGGCATAATTTGAAGATAGAGGGGGACAGCTCAGAGGTAATGTGAGGAAGTATTTTTCACAGAGAGGGTTGTGGATACATGGAACAGCCTTCCTGAGGAGGTTGTGGAGTCACAAACAGTGGGAATTCAAGAATGCATGGGACAGACATAAGGCAATTCTAGTGGAGGGGTAGAAGGAAGTAGGCTGTTGGTTAACTAGGATCTGCAGCTTATCCATTAGGATGCGAAATGGGTAGACTAGGTGGGCCAAGCGGTCTATGTTTCCTTTACTCTTGATGCTAGTTTTAGAGACTAAGTATCAGAAGCCGATGGAGTCTTACATGCACAGGTCCTCAGGCCTTGCAAATGCTGTTTGTAAAAAAAAAAAAAAAAAGGCTTAATATTCAGAGTCCATTTGACTAGCATGTAACTGAGTTCTGCAGATGCCAGCCTTGTTTGGTGATGGTTGGAGGTCCTCTTTCATCAGTGTAGCTGACAGAAGAGGAAGTGTTATAAAATGGTCTTCAGTTCAAGTGCGAGAACTTTGTTTCTATTTTAAAATTATTAAACGTGACTGGAACATGTTGCATCAGCAGCTTATGTAAATGCATCACTTGCGATGTTGTGCAGAATTTACAGCAGGCCTGGTCCAAGCCTAAAGAGGCATGAGGTTACTCCATGCAACACTAAATAATAAAATGTTATGTTTGCCAGTAAAATCACTCTGCTTGTCACCTTTCTCTTTTAGCCCTCCAGGTACTCCCACATGCAGCGCTGTCTGCCAAGATACAATGCAGTACCAGTATTACTACATAGTGTTGCAGTATGCCGCAGGGAACAGTACAGTTCAGTTGTAATTAAGCTGTTTTGTCTTGCAGTATTTTGTGACATGTCACTTACTGCAAATTACTGGTTTGCATTGCATCCTGGCTGGCTCTGTTGTATATTTTCTAGGAATGCAAGTGCATACTTAGTAGTACAGCAGCAATACAGTAGTAGTACAGCTATAGTATAGTATGAGTACAGTAGGAGTGCAGTACTAACACAGATGTACAGTAGAAGTACAATAGTAAAGTAATAGCACAATAGTAGTGCAGTGTGGTTGTACAATGGTAGTACAGTAATAATACCATATAAATACTATAGTACAACAGTAGTAATACAATTTATGTACTATGGTACAATGGTAGTGTAGAAGTACTGTGGTACAATAGTACAGTAGTAATACAGTAGAAATACTGTGATACAATAGTAGTACAGTAGTAATACAGTAGAAATACTGTGATACAATAGTAGTACAGTAGTAATACAGTAGTAGTACTATGGTACAATAGTAATACAGTAGTAATCCATAGCAGTACTATGGTACCACATGATGCAGTAGTAACACAGCAGAAGTACTATGGTGCAATAGTGTACAGTAGTAATACAGTAGAAGTACTGTGGTACAATAGTAGTACAGTGGTAATACAGTGAGAAGTACTATGATACAATAGTAGTACAGTAATAATACAGTAGAAGTACTATGGTACAATAGTAATGCATTAGTAACACAGCAGAAGTACTATGGTACAATAGCAGTACAGTAGTAATACAGTAGAAGTACTGTGGTACAATAGTAGTACAGTAGTAATACAGCAGAGTACTGTGGTACAATAGTAGTACAGTAGTAACACAGTAGAAGTACTATGGCACAATAGTACAGTAGTAATACAGTAGCGATACTATGGTACAATAGTAATGCAGTAGTAACATAGTAGAAGTACTATAGTATGATAGTAGTGCAGTAGTAATACAGCAGAAGTACTATGGTACAACAGTAGTGCAGTAGTATACAGTAGAAGTACTGTGGTAAAGTGTCAGCACAGTAGTAGTGTCAACAGAAGCTACTAAGGATACAACGGTAGTGCAGTAGTAATACAGCAGATGTACTATGGTACAATAGCAGTGCAGTAGTAATACAGTAGAAGTACTATGGTACAATAGTAGTACAGTAGTAATACAACAGAAGCAATGGCACAACAGTAGCGCAGTAGTTACACAGCAGAAGTACTATGGTCACAATAGTAGTGCAATATAATATACAGCAGAAGCATATGGTACAATAGTGCAGTAGTAATACAGTAGATGCACTATGGTACATAGAAATGCAGTAGTAATACAGTAGAAATACTGTGGTAAAGTGTTAGCACAGCAGTAGTACAATAGAAGTACTAAGGTACAACGTAGTGCAGTAGTAATACAGTAGATGTACCATGCACAATAGCAGTACAGTAGTAATACAGTAGAAGTACTGTGGTACAATAGTAGTACAGTAGTAATACAGCAGAAGTACTGTGGTACAATAGTAGTACAGTAGTAATACAGCAGAAGTACTATGGTACAATAGCAGTACAGTAGTAATACAGAGAAATACTATGGTACAATAGTACAGTAGTAATACAGCAGAGGCACTGTGGTACAATAGTAGTACAGTAGTAGTAGTATTATATTTGTCAAGCATCCTTCCAAAGTCTCTGTACATCACAAACTGCAATCACAGAAAAATGAAGGGGAGAAAGACAATTGCAAATATCACAAATCTTCACACAAGTGAGAGACGACAACAAAAATAATCTGCTATGTGTACAGTGAGAACAACAAGAATAATGTGATACATATACAGTGAGACCAACAAGAATAATGTGCTACATGTACAGCGGCGACAACAACAATATTGTGCTACATGTACAGCGAGAACAACAAGAATGATGTGCTACATGTACAATGAGAACAACAAGAATAATGTGCTACATGACAGCGAGAACAAGAATATTGTGCTACATGTACAGAGAACAAGAATAATGTGCTACATGTACAGTGAGAACAACAAGAATAATGTGCTACCTGTACAGTGAGAACAACAAGAATATTGTGCTATGTACAGCGAGAACAACAAGAATATTGTGCTACATGTACATGCAAGAACAAGAATAATGTGCTGCAGTGTACAGTGTGAACAACAAGAATAGTGTGCTACATGTACAGTGAGAACAAGAATAGTGTGCTACATGTACAGTGGAACAACAAGAATAATGTGCTACCTGTACAGTGAGAACAACAAGAATATTGTGCTACATGTACAGCGAGAACAACAAGAATAATGTGCTACATGTACAGTGGGAACAACAAGAATAATGTGCTACATGTACAGTGGGAACAACAAGAATATTGTGCTACATGTAGCGAGAACAACAAGAATAATGTGCTACATGTACAGTGAGAACAACAAGAATAGTGTGCTACATGTACAGTGAGAACAAGAATAGTGTGCTACATGTACAGTGGGAACAACAAGAATAATGTGTTACATGTAAAGTGGAACACCAAGAATAATGTGCTATACAACAGTACAGCGAGAACAAGAATAATGTGCTATGTGTATAGTGAGAACAACAAGAATAATTTGATACTGTGCGTGTACAGCACATGCAGGACTTAAATAAATAAACATAAGCAATCTCCACAAACAAATTAAATACAAATATAACCTACGAAAGACCAGGAAGGTCTGACTTAGCACATATTTCTGCAACCTTGATTTTAACACCTTAAGAGAGAAGGACAGGTGGCTCACTGATGGAAGTGAATTCTACAGAACAGGTGCTACAACAGCAACAGCTTCATCTGACCCAGATTTAAGATGGGATGGAGAGACCTGAAGCAATTGGTTTCCCATGGAGCTGGTTATTCTGCCCAGGAAACAGGGATTCAAAACAGCACAGAGATATTGAAGCCCAGATTGTTCAGAGCTTTAAATGTTAACAAAAGCCACTTTTAATAAATTTGCTACCTAACTGATAGCCAGCTCTGGATATGTAGCAATAGGGATCAGATGCTCTGACCAATGTCAAAATCCTCACTGCTACATTCTGGACTAGCCAGTCATCCAATTTAACCACCAGATGAGCCCTTATGGAGGGTATTGTAGAACTCCAACAGAGGGACCTAGATGAAATGAAGGTCTGCATATGTGTGTACAGGTTGACAGGATCCAGGAAGGGCGCTGTCTGGTGTTATGTTTTAAATTACAAAACAAATCTCGACTATAGCTGACACCTGAGACTCAAATGATAGCCATTCATCAAGGACCACTCACAAACTGTGAGCAGCTTTTTAGCACCTGAAGCTGCACCCCATCAAGTATGGGGAGCTTCAGACAACACCTAAGGCTAATAATCTTATGCTTGCAAGTTTGTAGGTTTCTAGCTGCACAGCTGGATGGGTTTTAGGCTGAGAAATATTTTCACAAAATTTCACAAGGCAAATATCAGACTTTGAGTCCCTATAAGCTTGAAGCTACTCATTTAAATGTCATGATATTTGCTATGCCCTTAGAGCACCTAAACAAGCAAGCATGCCACTTCTCAGAACTCTAATGCAACAGATAAATGAGCTATGACCAAAAAGCTAATTTGTCAAATTCTATAAAATTCTACAAAATGTTGCTAAAATCCTACAGTCAGAAGTTACTTATTTTGTACAGAACTATTTTGTGTACAGCAAACAACACCACTGTTTGTTTAGCCTTCAGTGGACAGTAATCATTACTAGCACTCTGTGTACAGCAAACATTAATAGCAGCCTGTGTACAGCAAACATTAATACCATTCTGTACAGAAAACATTACTAGCACTCTGTGTATAGCAAACATTAATACCAGCCTGTGTACAACAAAAATGTATACCATTCTGTACAGAGCAAACATTAATACCATTCTGTGTACAGCAAAATTACTAGAACTCTGTGTACAGCAAACATTAATACCAGATTGTGTACAACAAACATTAATACCATTCTGTGCACAGCAAACATTAATACATTCTGTATACAGCAAACATTACTAGCACTCTGTGTACAGCAAACATTAAAACCAGCCTGTGTACAACACACATTAATACCATTATATGTACAGCAAACATTAATACCAATCTGTGTACAGTAAACATTAATACCATTGCATGTACAGAAAACTATAATGCCACTCTAAATACCGTGAACTGTAACAGTACAGTTTGTTTATCCTTCAGTGCACAGCAATATCACTCCATGCACAGAATACAAAAATTCTGCTCTGTGTACAGAACATTAATGCCACTCTGTGCACAGCAAACATGAGTACCATTCTGTGTACAGCAAAACATTAATACCACTCAGTGCACAGCAAGCGCTAATGCCACTGTGTATACACAAATGAATAATTCCACTTTGAGTATAGAAAACAATAATACCCATCTGTGTACATGACTAAATAACATTGATCTGTGTACAGAAACAATAATACCAATCTAGAGTGGAATTTGTAGTTTGTGTACTCAGCATGATATTAATGTTTGCTAGATTAAATATGATTGTGCACAGCAATAATGCCACTCTGTACTCAAGACTGCTTGAAAGGCAGAGTAGAGAAACTTACCAGAGCAAGGGAGGATTAAGACTTAGTTTGGCTAAGCAGATTTACTGTGTGGTGGTGTTTTATTTTTTACTCACAGGGATTGCTACTATTTGTTGCTAACATTTCATTACTTTATTTTTCTCTGATTCAAATTGTTGTTGCTGGTATACCTTCTTCTGCATTATTACAAGGTGTGCCTACAGGTGTGTGCTAACAGATTACTGCTGTAATCTTCTGATTCAAATTGTCTTTTGCAAGGTATATCTTCTGTTACTGCTTTATTTTTCTCTGGAGCAAAGTGTTTCTTACAGGGTATATCTTCTCTGAAATTATTACAGGTGGTGCTTTACAGGTTTTACAGTTTTATCTAACATTAGGATAAGCTTTCAGGTTACTGCATTTGTTGTTGACTGATTGTTTCTGCTCTTACCTCCTTGTTCTTTCGTCCGTGGTTCTTCTTTTTAGGCAGGGAAGGGCCCAGCCACCACCCCATCCCAACCACCCCATGCTACACTCCTTTTATAGGGTACCACAGTTGTGACATTTCCTGTGGCAGAGCAGGAAGGGCGGATCAGTGGGCCCCCACAAGTGATCTCATTTACAGGGCACTAGTAATTTAACTTGTTATAACAAGTTAAACAAACACAATTAAACCATTACTTGCATTTTTTTTTTTTTTTTTTTTTTTTTTTTCCTTCTAATTACTCTGACTAGGTTACAAACCAGCAACTTATTTTGGAATGGATTTCATTAACTGCAGGTACTGTGGAACAATTTTCAGAAGGACATTCTTACAGGATTTAGGACACTGTCCTACATGCTGGGCCATTGGAGATCTTAGGTCTCAGCTCCGGGCAGCATGGGCAGAGATTGCCGCCTCAAATTTCATATTGAAGAGGAAATACATTATAAGAACCACCCGCCATTTCCCCAGCATCCAACAGAAAAACCTCAACCGCAGAGGGTAGTTGGTCCAGGAGGTTGGCAGGTGGTTAGGAGGAACAAATCAGGTGCCCCATCACTCTCTGCTCTCCAACACATTACCTCCAAAACCATATAAACACTACAAACAGGTATCTGCCTCTATCTCTGAAATCAAATAAAGAGGCAGAAGACACTGCAGAGCAGGACACTGCTGCACAGGAGCTAGCACAACAATACTCACCCAAATCAGGAACCAAAACTAAACAAGCACAAAGAAATCCAAAAACTTCTGATCATAGGAGACTCCATGATTCAGGGAGTTGATACCCATCTCCAGCCAGGGTGATGGTCAGATGTCTCCAGGTACATCAGCATGGAGAGACACTGACCGCATTGCTAAAATTGTTCACAAAGCAGGAGAAAACATTGATGTCCTAGTACACATAGGGACTAATGATCTCGCCAGCCGGTCAGTTGTGGAGACCAAGGAACACCTGACTAGGCTGGGTGACAAACTATCATCTATTTCGTCCGGCATCTCCTTCTCTGAGATCCTGCCAGTCTGGGAGAAGGAGCAGATGGACGGAAGGTCAGAGAAGGGGAGATAGGGGAGCTAAACACGTGGCTCAAGGACTGGTGCCAGGAAAAAGGACACAGATTTGTAGGGAACTGGCAACAGTTCTGGGAGGCAGATTCTTTAAATTTGATGGACTGCATCTGACTAAAGAGGAGTCAGTGCATTGGGGCAGAAGTTTGACGTCTTTGCAGAATATTTAAACTAGCAAATGGGAGAGGGGTGCACACCCATCGTTGAATGGGAAGAACACCCCTCCCCTCAGCTAGTGGTCAAACTGGAATTCAGTGTGTTTGCCGCTCATTTGCATCACCAGGTAAGAAAAAGGTTTGTCTCCCCATACGATGCACAGGGTAATGCCAAACCTCACCCAACAACTAACACACCAAAATCTGGCCAATGGAAAATCATGTACACAAATGCTCACAGCCTGGGAAATAAGATCCCAGACCTGCAGGCAATAATGTCAGAGCTAAACTGGACATAGTAGCAATTAGTGAGACGTGGTTTACCAGTAACCACCATGGGAGACTTCAGTACCTGGCTATGTATTGTTCAGAAGAGACCGAGGTGCAAAAGGGGGAGGAGTGGCCCTGTATGTTAATGAAAATATCAAAGCTACAGAAATTCAGAATACACATAAGGAGCCAGAAGAACTGTGGGTCACCCTGAAACAGGAAATGGGACAGCCATAAGAACTGGGGTTGTCTACAGGCCCCAGACCAGAGGAGGACATAGACACATTACTGTTAGAAGATATACAAACATGACAGCTAAAGGGAGGTTCTGATAATGGGAGACTTCAACATGCCAGATACAGATTGGTCAATACCAGCAGGAACATCTGCCAGAACTAGACTCATAGTGGATTCCCTGCAGGGGAGGGCCTCAAACAACTGGTACAGCAACCCACAAGAGACAGGGCTATCCTAGATCTAGTACTGACTAACAAAGAAGGGATCACAGATCTCCAGGTAGAAGGTCACCTGGGGGCCAGTGACCATCACATGGTATGGTTCAATTTGGCTACTACATCTAAATCATCCCATTCCAAGGCAAAAATATGGGACTTCAGAGGAGCTGACTTTGATAAGATGGCCAACAGAGTTAAGCTAGCCCTGGCAAAAGAAACACAGGTGAGGAGGTACAGGCAAAGTGGGCAAGCATTAAGGATACAATACTTGAACAACATCCCATTGTGTTAGACAGAAAAGGAAGTGCAAAGAAGAAGGAAACCACTTTGGTTCTCAAATACAGTAGCAGAAAAGGTCAGAGCCAAAAGGCTGGCCTTCAGAAAATACAAGGAACACAGCGGGATGAAGATAGGGGGCATACCAAACTGCCCTAAGGGAAGCAGGTAAGGCAGTAAGGCAGGCAAAGTCCCAAACTGAGGAAACACTAGCACAAACAGTAAAGAAGGTGACAAGACTTTCTATAGATACATTAGTGAAAGGAGAAAGTCCAGAGGGGTATTGCTAAGCTTAATGGAGAAAAGGGAGCATGTGAGGAGGAGGACCCTGAAAAGCATCTATCCTAAATAGATACTTTTGCTCAGTATTCACTGAAGAGAAGGTAGGGCAGGGCCCACAGCTCAGCATCATGGACACAGAGGGGAGAGAGGTGAGCACTAATCCTTCACAAAAGAAAGGGTCCTACAAGAGCTTGCTAAGCTCAGGGTGGATAAGGCAATGGGACCTGATGGCATACATCCCAGGGTACTTAAGGAGCTAAAGGAGGAACTAGCAGAGCCATTAGCAGAATTGTTTAGTGAGTCTCTGAGCACAGGAGAGTCCCAGAAGACTGGAGAAGGGCTCATGTGATCCCACTCCACAAGAGTGGTAGCACGGAGGAGGCGGGGAACTACAGACCGGTCAGTCTTACCTCAGTAGTGGGCAAGATTATGGAAGCACTCCTTAAGGAAAGGATAGTGCAACACCTGGAATCCATAGGGCACAGGATCCAAGACAGCATGGGTTTACAAAGGAAGGTCCTGTCAAACTAATCTCATAGATTTCTTTGACTGGGTAACCAGAGTGGTGGACCAAGGGGAGCAGTTGATGTCGCCTACCTTGACTTCAGCAAAGCTTTTGACACTGTTCCACATAGAAGATTGATAAATAAGCTAGGTAGGCTCGGGTGGGTCAGAAGTTGGTCAACTGGGTGGCAAACTGGTTGACTGGCAGAAAACAGAGAGTGGTGGTAAATGGTATACAGTCAGAAGAGATGCAAGTCACAAGTGGGGTACCTAGGGATCAGTCCTGGGGCCAGTCCTATTCAACATCTTCATTAGTGACCTAGCAGATGGACTAGAGGGTAAGGCTTGTCTGTTTGCAGATGACACCAAGATCTGCAACAGAGTAGATGATCCAGATGGGGTGGGCAGAATGAGAAGAGATCTGGATAAACTAGCAGAATGGTCAGAAGAGTGGCAACTGGGATTTAATGCAAAGAAGTGCAAAATCATGCACATAGGGAAGAGAAACCCTGAAGCCACTTATAGGCTGGGAGGGAGTTGCTAGCAGTCACAAAGGAAGAAAGAGACTTGGGCATCATCATCACTGATGACCTGAAATCATCCAAGCAGACCTCTAAAGCAGTAGGTAAGGCTAGGGGTGTTAGGGTGTATTAGTAGGGGTATCACAAGTCGTAAGAGGGAGGTAATAATCCTCTGTACAAGACATTGGTTAGGCCCCATCTGGAGTACGAGTGCAGTATTGGAGGCCACACCTTCACAAGGACATTAACCAAATTGAGGCAGTCCAGAGAAGGGCAACCAAAATGGTGCAGGACTACAGCAGAAGACATATGAGGACAGATTAACGGAGCTCAATATGTATACCCTTGAGCAAAGGAGGAGAGAGTGATATGATCGAGACATTTAAACACTTAAGGGCATAAACAAGGTGAAAGAGTCTAACATGTTTAAATATAAGAAAATAGCAGGACAAGAGGACACAGCATGAGATTAGAGGGAGGCCGATTAAGGGGAATGTGAGGAAATTCTTTTTCACAGAAAGGGTGGTAGATGCATGGAATGGCTTACCACAAGAAGTAGTGGCTATGAATACAGTGCAGGGGCTTCAAACAGGCATGGGATAGGCGCATAGGAGCAATACAAATGACTATGAATAGATAGGTCACTGACATAGCAAAGGCCGATGGCACATTTATAAGGTAGAAAAGAAATGGGCAGACTGGATGGGCCTTGCGGTCCTTATCTGCCGTCAACTTCTATGTTTCTATGTTTCTATGTAATCTGTGTACATGACTCAATAACACTAATCTGTGTACAGAGAACAATAATACCTCTGTTTTATTAATATCCAATGCACAGCACGCAGCAGTTCCACTAGTTAGACGCAATTCAGTAACACACCTCTCGGTAAAGCAAACAGTAATGCCACAGTTTGTCATTCAGCATGCAGCAAACACTAATACCAATCTAGCAAACATTAATATCATGCTGAGTACACAAACTACAAATTCCACTCTATGTACAGCAAACAAGAATTGCTTTATGATTTAGTGCACAACAAAAATATGATTGTGCACAGCAAATAATGCCACTCTGTACTCAAATCAGTAATACCACTGTGTGCACAAAACAATGAGCCCACTGTTTTTCATTCAGTATACATCAACCATTAATAACAGTCTATCAAACATACACATATATCTATATATATATAGTATATATATATATATATATATATATATATATATATATATATATATCTATTCTTCCACCAGTGGATAACGTGACAACTAATGACCTCAAGAGCGAAGCTGAGAGGTCCCTAGATCATCACAGTATCCACAAGGGCAAGATTAACCTTGTTGTCGTGGTTCATACATATTCTATATATTGTCGGTATAGTGGATCATGATCGCCACGGCAACAACACTTACTTTTTTTGTTTGGTCTCTGCTCCACCGATTGTACTTAAAACCAACTGCCAGCCAGCACACACACACACACACACACACACACACACACACACGACTCTCCACCAGCCACAGTCCAATAAGAAGTGCTGATGGGGTCATTTCAGATGATGATGTCCTCACTAACGCAGAATGAAAAGTCGTTCTAGGTTAGTGAGGATGTCACTACTGCAGCAGAGCAATTTTGGAAAGTGTATGGATTTCCATACACAATCGGTGCTCAACATGCACTATGTCACTTATATACACAAATCAATAATTCAGCTTCTGTGCAGAAAACTGTAGTGCCACTCTGTGTAAATGCAAATCAATACTGCTCGCGTGATACAAAGCAAGGCTACCACTTTGTGCACAGTTAGCAGCAGTACTGTTGTTTATCATCCATTGCATAGTTCCCATTATTACCACTCCATCAACAGAAAACAATAATTTATCAGTCTGTGTATAGAAAACTATAAGACCAGTCTATTTACAGCAAACTATAATATTACTGTTTATTCTTCAGTACACAACAAACATTCATACCACTCTGTGCATAGAAAACAATAACACCATTCTGATAGCAGAAAACATTATAGCAGTCTGTGTATAGAAAAAATAGTACCACTCTGTACAGAAAGCATTACTACCATTCTTTGCACAGCAAATAATAACACCATTCTATTTACAGAACAATATCAGTCTCCTTTACAGAAAAACAATAATATCGTTCTCTGTACAGAAAACTTTAATACCATTCCATGTACCGAAAACAATATCATTCTGCATACAGAAAACATTAATACCACTTTGTACACAGAACACAGTAATACAGTTCAGTATAGAAAACCATAATATCACTCTACTGCTGTTTATTTGGTGTACTGGAAGCATTATAAACACTACTGTAAATATACACAAATCTGTAATATCACTCTTTGTAAAGCAAACAATACTATCATGGTTTATCAGTCAGTGTACAACAAACATTACTACCACTCTGTGTATGCAACTCAGTAATTCTACTTTTTGTATAAATCAGTAATACTGCTATTTGTATGCAAATCAGTTATATTGTGGTTTTATAATTCAATGCACAGCAAACATTAATACCCGCGAATATATATGTACACAAATCAATAATAAAACTCTGTTTACAGAAAATTATTATACCACAGTGTAAACAGCAAGCAGTATTATTGCTGTTTATTATTCCTTGCACAGCAAACATTAATACCACTATGTACACAAATCAGTAATACCACTCAGTGCACAGAATAAAGCAGTGTCACTGTTTCTTTAATACCGGTACACAGCAAACATTTATAGCACTATGTGTACACAGATCAATATTATACAATGGCAAGATAGAATGCTGGACTCTGATTGGTCCATCTGGGACTGGACCTGGGATGTTATCCAATCATAACATCCCAGCTCTAGATCAAGCACAGCCTATAACCATAAAATGTTAAGAAATAGCTGGCCCGGTGGTGCTGAGGGTTGAGGCGCTGGATGCCACACTCACTCCACACTGGCGACCCGGTTCAGGAGTAGACTTGGGTCGCTGGTGGGTCGGGCTGGGGGAGTACTGCTTGCGTCCCATGACAGCTCGCTGTCTCCTGGGAGGGTCAGGTGGGAGGTCGATGCCCACCGCTCTCGTGTGACTCTGGGCAGAGGCTCAGGGGAATGCAAGCTCCCAATAGAAGGGAGATGGGTGGCCCAGGCATGCAGCAGACATCAGCATCTAGCACCCTGGCGTCAGGGGCTAATGCTGCGTGGGGAGGAAAAAGGTGGAAAAACTCCTGTCAACTCCGGGAGGCGGGCTTCTGAGGGCATGACTCCGATTTACCACTGCTCGCTGACTACCTCCAGACCCGGCCAGTAAATTACAGGGTCCGCCCCACCTCATCCCTGCTAAGGGGCAAGCCAACGCTAGATGGGGGACTGGGAGGTAAGTGTCGGGTGAGCAGGTGGTAGGAGGATGACCCTTGGATGCCCTGAAGGGTTGAGGCAGACAGGCAGTAGGAGGAGAAAAGTATGATTTAAAAAAAATAAAATGTTAAGAAAGAAAAAATCTATCCACAGCTGTCCCCACATTGGCGTCACCATTCGCCACTTCCAGCTTAAGTAAAAGCCACGGTGCCAATCAGCTTCACATTACTAGAAATCCCTGTAGCTCCAGTTTGGAAGTAAATCACCAGCACACTTTCTATAGTAAAATTCTGTTTTCTGCAATGCTATACAAAACAATGTCCCTCTATGATGATCCCTTCACCAGTCTCCTGGTCACAGACACTGAATGTGAGACACAGCACTTCCGTTCTCCTGCCCACCTAAAACAGACTCCGTGTCAGTGAGTGTGTGTGTTGAAAAGTACACTGTACTTCAAGTACTTACAGTTTCTAAACTTGTTTTCTTCTCCTGGTAAAAAAAAAGATTCCAACTCTACCTGAACATCACAAGAAAGACAGAATGAAACCTCATGACGGTGGCTGGTGGTGGGGCAGGGGCAGCTTTGCCGTAACAAAGAACAGGAAGCACAACCACAGTAACACTATAGCATCTACACCTATTGACCAGAACAGTCCATCAGAACTATTTTATTTTAAAGTATTCCTCCCCATTCAAAAAAACCCACAAAAATAGACTTCTTAATGAACTTTTCATCTTTTTTTTTTTTTTTACACAGGAGCCATTGTATAATAGGAATAATGCACTTCAAGGTGGGTGTTGTTATGCTGATAACATCCCTTCTGGGTGTTGTACACTCGGCCTGCGCCTCAGGCCCAACCACCCAACATGAGATGTTATCCCAGCATAAGACCCACCCTGTCATGCATTATTCTTTTAATACCACTCAGTGTAAAGAAAACAGCAATGCCTCTGTCTGTTTATCATCCAGTGCTGAGCTAACGTTAATGCCACTCTGTGTACTCAAATCAATACCAGGACTTTGTGTACAGAAAACAATAATACCTCTATTTGTCATTAAATGCACATTAAAATTAGCATGACTGTGCTAAGCAAACATTAGCACTCTGTGTGACAAAGTAAGCAAAAAGACATGACAGGGTGTGCATTATGGTAAAATAATTCGCATGCCTCAGGTGCCCTGTTAGGATGAGGAGCAGCTGAGAGCCATTAAATGCACCTGAGAAGTGCAATTATTTGACCATAATGGCACATCCCTGGAGTGTCTTATTGCTCTCATTAAATTACTTAAAATGAATGAAAATAGGAAGAAAATATTTTAAAAGATAAAATTGGACCTGTTTTGAAATATGCTTCCATTTTAACTGTGAATACAAAAAAATAGCCCTTATTCTGGAAACTGTGGGTTTGCTAAAAACATAAAACATAATGCAAACTGTGTGTGGCATACATTTGTATAAGAAAAAATGTTACCTTGCATTTTAAATCAATATACTGTAGGTATTGTTTCTTAATGGAAATGTGTTCAAACTTTAAACTTGCTAGGTTGCTTTCGTGTGATTCAAATGTATGTGCTTTTATAAACTTCAGGAATGTATTTCAACAGTTTGGATCTACCTCTGCCTATGTAACTGTGTTTCCACTTTTGCTCTTTGTTTATGAAGTATTATTACCTACTTTCTTCATCCTGTTTTTCCCTCTGTCTTTCCCCACATTCAAGATATGAAATGTTTAGCATGGAATATTTGCCATGGAATACAGGGATTCAAAGTTCTGCTCAGTTCTACTGGCAGAATGTTCCTCGGAACATACTGTACATACACTCAGTAAACAATAATACCACAGTGTGTGCAGCAAACATTAATACAACTCTACTCACAGCAAACATTAATACATTCTGTGTACAGAGAGAATATTAATGTTGCTCTGTGTACTAGAAGACATTAATACCATTTTGTGTACAGAAAAGCATTAATACCATTATGTGCTGTAAGCATTAATACCACTCTGTGTACAGAAAACATTACTGCCATTCTGTGTACAGCAAGCATTAATACCACTCTGTGTACAGAAAACACTAATACCACTCTGTGTACAGAAAACGTTATACCACTTTTTGTAAAGCAAATATTCATACCACAGCAAATTTTTTTGGCTCTGTGTATAGAAAATAATACCACTCTGTGTACAGAAAACATTAATGTGTGTATGGCAAACAATAATTCCAGAAGGGATTAGAAAACTTTTACCATAACTAAAACAAGACATCTTATATGGGCGTTTAGCCTTCTGCTGTCTGTGCAACTCAAAGTGACAAAGTGAAACACTCGTGTACAGCAAACATAGATACCTGGTTCCATGTGATAACGGTGGAATAACAGCACCATACACATGGGCAAGTACACATGCCAAAACACAAATGGCAATCGTGGTACTACGGCAATCCTAAAATAAGTAACCATACTAACACACACTACCTTACATTTTATGAAAAAGGACAAAAAGAAAGGCACCACTCGTCTTAGAAAAACTGTATCTTCAGTTCCACTTTTTATTCACAATGCAGATTGGAGCCTCCTCTGAGGAGGCTCTTTGAGCGAAACCAGTTGGATTACTGTGCCTGGTGGTGGTGGTGATGTGAGTTCAGCTTTCCTTTTACCACTATATGCTCTTATGTTCCAGTCTGCATTTTGAATAAAAAGTGGAACTAAAGACACAGTTTTATAAGATGAGTGGTGCCTTTCTTTTTATCCTTCTTCTGTTATAAGCTGGAAAAGAGCACTTCATAGCTCCAGAGCTGTTTTTTCTTGAAATTTTACATTTTATGAAGGGGCTATGCCCCGCAACCCCCTTCTTATATAATTAACTCCGAGGGTGGGTCTGACACTGAGGTAAGAAGGCAACTCAGGAGGGGCTATTCAGGGGACCACAAATGGGGTACCACCAGGACAGCGGGGAGTGGGAACATGACATTAAAAACAATATATAAAATTAAACAACGCAACTCCCAATGAGTAAAACAAACAAAACACCAGAGCTCCAACCCAGGTCCTTCCATATCACAAGCATACACTGCCTCCAAAGACCACATGGCCAGCTCAACACTGCCTTGTCAAACTACCTGCTATATCCTGGTTCCTGAGAGGTCCCTCCTACTGTCACTCTGTCCTGCATTTGTGGTTTTAGTCCATCTACCCTCGCTATTCCGACAGCTGCTCTGCTTCCCCACTCGCTCTAGTTACAGGCGTTCAAACTGAGTTGCTCAAACTGAGTCACTCAATTTGAGTCGCCCATATCACTGGATACTTTAAAGGAAAACTATCCTTTGAAGGCTCCCACCCTGCAAAGCTTACCCTCCAGTTCAGCTTTTGTGAGAAAGCGTTTTTTCTCATGCTGCAAAGTAACCCCTGCAAAGGACAGTTTTCTTTAATAACCTGTATACAGCAAACAATAATACCACTCAATGGACAGAAAACAATAATACCATTCTGCCAGCAAACATTAATACCCTGTGTACAGCAAACAATAATACCACTCTGTGTATAGAAAGCAATAACAACACTCAGTTCACAACAAACATTAATAGAATTCTGTGTACAGAAAAGATTAATATCAATCTGTGTGCGGAAACATTAATACCACTCTGTAAACAAAAATAGAATGATAGATTGGGGACTGCATATTACATAAAGAATAAAGGAAGGGGTGATGTGATATGAGAATATAATACACACCGGTATGGATGCTACATAAACCCGGCGTGAAGCTTGAGGAGTTTATAAAGCATCCACACGAAGTGTGCATTATCCTCATATGCACACCACCCCATCTTTTATTTTTATAATTGCTGGGAGGAATTTTTTCCTACTTTTTCTGTGACCATGTGTCAGAGAGACACACACACACACACACACACACACACACAGTGTGTGTCTCTGACACTCCCCTGCCTCTGCTGGATGACCATTTTGTTCTTTCTTTCCTTTTTAATAACGGTTTGAGATGGCGGTTAAGTCAGGCAGGGCACCATTTGTTGGTGCAGTGTGTATGTCCTAAGTTAACAAAGAGCGGGATCAATCAGATACATTTGTAATGTAAATGCAAGCTATTAGAACCCGTGGGTTATAACTGTGAAACATAACCTGATTTTCCAATGGAAAAAAGTCCCCCGTTATTACATATACAATAATGCATGGGGGTGAGTGCATAATGAGAAATGATGTGCTCCGAGGTGTGGGATGCTACATAAACCCCGAGGGCAAAGCCTGAGGGGTTTATGAGCATCCTCACTGAGGGGGGCACCATTTCTCATTATGCACTCAATCCCCCATGCATTGTTATGTGTAATTGCTGGGGACTTTTTAACAAACCAGAGGGGTTTTTTTGTATTAGAAAGCTTTTCAAAAGACAAGATAATCATAGACGTTAGCCTAGGGGTTAAAATATTAATAGTAGTTTTGAAACTTTGCTGGTAAGTCTTTTTGTTCATATTTTTGAAGGTTTTCTTTCAGTGGCTGTTATCATGGCGATATGCAAATGAGGTTGAGGTCTGACTCTAGCTCATTTGCACATCTCCATGAACTAGGAACCGGAATTGAAAAGTATCAGAACATTTTGTAGTATAGACTTGGGAGCTTTGTTTTTATTTATTTTTATTTTTGCGTTAGTAATTTATCATCTGCAAGACCAGGAAATGCCAGGGACTAGTCAGTGAGGCTGACTGAGTGTGGGTGGGGGGCACTGGAGAATGTATGTGTCAAAGTAAGTACATTCTGTTGAATGTTGTTTTTTCTTTTGGAGGGTTTCTTTCCGTTAAAAGGTTTTCTGTAACACTGCCATTTAGGGAGAGTGTTTCCACCCGTGGTTCTCACTGAATTGTGAAAGTGCAGTCACCAACCGAGTCAGCACAAGTGGGGCTCAGGAGAAGCTGGCACGTGTTCCCGCTATAACCCACATGTTATAATGGCGAATTATAACCTGATTTTCCAATGGGAAAAAAAGTCCCCCAGTTATTACAAAGTAATAATATCATTCTGTGTACAGAAAACTATTACACTACTCTACTATAGTGCAAACTGTAGCACTATAGATTGTTTATCATTCTGTGCACAGCAAACAATACTTCTGCTCTGTGTACAGCAAACATTAATACCACTCTGTGTACAGCAACTATTAATACCATTCTGTGTACAGCAAACAATACCACTCTGTGTACAGCAAATATTAATTCCATTTTGTGTACAGAAAACAATAATCCCTCTCTGTGTACAGAAAACAATATCACTCTGTGCACAGCAAATATTAATACCACTCCATACACAGCAAACATTAATATCACTCTGTGTACTGCAAATAGTCATACAATTTTGTGTACAGAAAACATTACTACCACTCCATGTAGAGCAAACATTAATACCACTCTGTGCACACAAACATTACTACTGTACTGTGCATGGTATACATTAATATCATTCTATGTACAGCAAGCATTAATACAGCTCTGTATATAGCAAACATTAATACCACTATGTACAGCAAACATTAATACCACTCTGTGCACACCAAATATTACTTCCACACCATGCACAGAACACAGTAATACCATTCTATGTACAGCAAGCACTAATACCTTTCTGTGTACAAAATATTAATACCAATGTGCAGTAAACATTAATACCACTCTGTGCACACCAAAAATTACTTCTGCACTGTGCATGGAATACATTAATACCATTCTATGTACAGCAAGCATTAATACAGCTCTGTATATAGCAAACATTAATACCACTATGTGCAGCAAACATTAATACTACTCTGTGCACAAGCATTACTACTGCACTGTGCATGGAATACATTAATACCATTCTATGTACAGCAAGCATTAATACAGCTCTGTATATAGCAAACATTAATACCACTCTGTGCAGCAAACATTAATACCACTCTGTGCACACAAACATTACTACTGCACTGTGCATGGAATACATTAATACCATTCTATGTACAGCAAGCATTAATACAGCTTTGTATATAGCAAACATTAATACCACTATGTACAGCAAACATTAATACCACTCTGTGCACCAAACATTATTACTGCACTGTGCATGGAATACATTAATACCATTCTATGTACATCAAACATTAATACCACTCTTTGCACACCAAACATTACTTCCACACCATGCACAGGACACAATAATACCATTCTGTGTACAGCAAGCATTAATACCTCTCTGTGTACACAAACATTAATACCACTGTGCTGTATTGCAGTAAACATTAATACCACTCTGTGCACACCAAACATTACTACTACTCTAGAATACATTAATACCATTCTGTGTACAGCAAGCATTAATATCACTCTGTGCACAGAAAACATTACTACCACTCTGTGTACGGCAAGTATTAATACTACTCTGTGTACAGAAAACATTAATACTATTCTGTGTGCAGTAAATATCAATACCATTCTGTGCACTCCAGGCATTATTACTACTACGCACACAGAAAACAATATTCTGAGTACAGTAAACATTAATACTGCTCTGTGTACAGAAAACATTAATACTATTCTGTGTGCAGTAAATATAAATGTCATTCTGGCACTCCAGGCATTACTACTACTACGTGCACAGAAAACATTAATACCATTCTGAGTACAGTAAACATTAATACTACTCTTTGTACAGAAAACATTAATACTAATCTGTGTGCAGTAAACATTAATGCCATTCTGTGCACTCCAGGCATTACTACTACTATGTGCACAGAAAACAATAATATTCTAAGTACAGTGAACAGTAATGCCCTCTGTGTAATGGAAAACATTAATACTATTCTGTGTGCAGTAAATATTAATACCATTCTGTGCAATCCAGGCACTACTACTGCTATGTGCACAGAAAACATTAATAATATTCTGAGTACAGTGAACAGTAATACCCCTCTGTGCACAGCAAACATGAATACCACTCCATACACAGCAATGCTTAATACACTGTGTGTACAGAAAACATTAATACAACTCAGTGTACATCAAACATTAATACCATTCTGTGTACACAGCAAACATTAATACCACTGTGCATAGAAAACAATAAGTCTGCTCTGTGTACAGAAAACATTAATACTACTCTGTGCACTGAAACAATAATGCCATTCTGTGCAGAGCAAATGTTAATACCACTCTGTGTACAAAAAAATAATATCACTCTGTGCACAGCAAACATGAATACCATTCTGTGTACAGCAAATATTAATACCATTCTGTGTATAGCAACATAAATACTACTCTGTGTACAGAAAACAGTAATACCATTCTGTGTACAGCAAGCATTAATACCACTCTGTGCATAGAAAACATTAATACCATTCTGTGTACAGCAAACTTTTATATCACTCTGTGCACAGCAAACATTACTACCATTCTGTGCACACCAAACTTTAATACCACTGTGTGTACAACAAACGGTAATACCACCCTGCCAACATACTGTATAAAAAGTATTCATATCTGTTGACCCCATGCAGAAGCTTTAGTGGATAGTCTGCCACTGATTATGTCATTGGGGCACTACATACAACTGAAGTTTAAAAGTGCAGGGTGGTGGAAGACAAATCAAAGTACTAATGTAACTGGTAAACAGCATGCTGTCCTGGACAGAAGGATGACTTTACTGAACATGCAGTGGCATCTCAGCTCAACAAGCAACTGTAAATAGATTGCTGTTAAAGCCCTTGAGATATACAGTAGTGTATGAGACATACTACATAAGGTATACTTTTTAGACTATGAAATGGCAGCATATAAGGGTTAACCGCCTATCCATTCTACCTGTGCCTGTCTAATTGTGGGACTGTGTCTTTGTCAGACTTCTCCCTTTGCACCATTCCCATGTGCCCATCCCACTCCCTTTGAACCCTCAGGAAGCTTGTTCCAGTCCATCACCACTATCTCTGTAAAAAGTACTTACTGAAATCCTTCTTAAAGAGAAGCTGGCACCTTCAGGAGAACATAAACAAAACCTAATATTTAGACATGGTTCAGCTTGTATTTCATAGTCGTTCTATATTCCTCCTCCCATTATTTATTACTGAGGTCATTTGCTTGAAAACAGGATCTTTGCTCCTGAAGAGTGCATCTGTTCCTATTGCTTTCTTACTACCTGAGGTCATAGTGCACTGCTTGTGACATCACAGTTACTCCTATGGCAACAGATTGTGATGTCACAACAGTGGTTTATGACTGAAGCAGGAAGTAAACTATAGAGGCAGACAAATCCTAAAGGAAATCTAAGGGATAAAGATAATTTATTCATGCAAATTTCCTCAGTAATAAATAATGAGTAGGAAATATATAAAATATAAATGGAATACAAGCAGAATTTTACCTAATTATTATGTTTTTTTAAAGTTTCCTTTTGAGATGTCAGTAGCTGTTTAAACTCCCATCACTAGATTCAGGGGCCCTGATTTTCAAATGAGGATAGATTGATGCACTTGACTTACATCAGTGAGCTTGACACAAGTGGGAATTGCACCAATATTGGCGCAATTGTGATTTTATAATAAAGGTGGTCACAATTCCTGATGCAAGTCCCTTTGCGTTGACGCAACAACGTTAACCAGCTCCCACCTGGTCTAACTCTGCACCGTAGGGGCCCTTTTTCGTGGCTTGCACCAAGGCTTTGGTGCTAGCTGCTGTAAATCATGGAAATTGTCACAACTATGCCAAATGTTATAGATTTAGGCGCAAGTTGTGACAAACTCTTTACGAGTTGCATCACACTGTGTGGTGGGCGAGCGCTTGATGCAAGTCTTGTGTCTGCCTTTGAAAATCGAGCCCAGGAGTTACATCTGGTACCCATGTTACTACTCAGTGTGAACAGCTCACTGCTGTCCACCTGGTTTACTCTGCAGTGGTACTTGAGTGTCTCAGTCATGTCACTCCTCTGTCTCCTGTCCTCCAGCCAGTACTTGTGGAGATTCTCCAAGTGCTCCTTAAAGGACCTACCCTGTTGCCCCAATACCATTTAGATGGCTTGTCTCTGCAAGAACCCATCAAAAACATTCAAAGCAACATGCTTGTTTAATCTTTGCCAGTCCCCAGAGGGTTAAGACAGTGATGCACACAATGCATTCACTTTTTAACACAATGGCCAATCTACTGTAGACCAATGTTCTTGTGTAACACACATTGTAGTCAGAAGTTACATAACCAAATAAACAGCACACACACACTGAGGCAGTCTGAAACAAGAGCAGTATTTAGACGGTATAAACAATACAAGAAGACAGATCACTTCCAGTTTGTTTTGTGACTCTCTTCAGGCCACATGCATTCAATTTATAGCTTAAAACCAGTGCAAAGCATCACGGTATGCAGATTTGGGGAGTAAATTCAAAGGAATGTCTCAACTGACACTACATTCTGCTCACCCTGTCTCTACTCAGATCTCAGCACAGCCAAACTGTATACTAAAAATAACTTTAATCCACCTGAAATTAACACTATAACATGAAAACAACAATGGACTTTTCACGTTTCATTTGAAGCCTAAAAGAACAATCTGCTTGTGTGTGTGTGCTGGGGGTGGGGACTTCCATGTAAACCAATTAACAACAAGAATGGGAACAGCAGTGTCAAAATGCATTAGGCTAACATTAATAAACATGTATGAAGACAGTTGCATCATGTCACCGCTTGCTTGTAGTGCAATAACACTGCAGTAGTATGATTGGAACAGTGTTTCAGGGCAGTGCTATCCTCATACCTATTCATTTATTATGTTTGCTTGCATGCATGTGCAAGAAACATAGTGCCATCATCCGAGTTTTCTCGAGGTGTGTCAGCCTCTTCAATTCAGTCAGTGTGTTTGCAGGCGGTCGCAGTGCACCAATCACTGTTCCAGCTGTCTATGACAGCTGAAAATGCAGTGGCATACAGTTGAAAGGAGAGCTCCGCTTCAGTGAGCAGAGCTCCTCCCTCAACACGCATGCATGCATATGCGTGCTGGACGCCTTCCCAAGCACATACAGTATAGCCCGACAGGGTGCCCAATGCCCCACCGGCTCCATGCCAGCCCCAAAAAGCTCTGGTGCCACGCTGGGAGCCCATCCCAGCATGGCACACGTCTGCATGGCCGACGGGTGCCCAATCCCCGTCGGCTCCAGCCCCCAAAACAGCATTACAGCTGCCATACTGGAGCCCACTCCAGCGTGGCA
The DNA here is from genome assembly GCA_016271365.2 of Neoceratodus forsteri. NCBI lineage: Eukaryota > Metazoa > Chordata > Ceratodontiformes > Ceratodontidae > Neoceratodus > Neoceratodus forsteri. Next base: position 13,918,177 of record CM028137.1, on the reverse strand, counting down.
CATGTCCATATGGCCGGCGAGGTGCCCAATCCCCGTTGGCTCCAGCCCCCAAACAGCCTTACAGCTGCCATGCTGAGAGCCCACCCCAGCGTGGCACTAGCCTGTATGCCGGCGAAGTGCCCTCCCCGTCGGCTCCAGCCTCCCAAACATCCTTTCCAGCTGCCATGCTGGGAGCCCACCCAGCGTGGCAAATGTCCCGTCATCTTAATAATTAAAAAACCTGTAAATTAAACGGTCCCTCGCAGTCTCCCTGCCCCCACCCGCACCCACCCACTGTGCACCCTGCCTCCCCACCCCTCACCCCATACTTACCTGTGGAGTCCGCGACGATCTTCGTGGACCGAGAACACGTCTGCACTCTTCAAAGCTGACCGCGAACTGAGGAAATGCCGGTAAGCTGTATAATGGAATAGACAGGGTTTTTCAACTTTGCTGCATATCTCGGACATTTTAGATTTTGCCCAAATTTTCAACATGGGGTTTTGGGACCCCTTCTCATGAATGCTGTCACTGTCATGGCGTTATTCAGGCCCGAAGGGTGATTTGCAGTCACTGCGCAAAATCACTTTTCAGGACTGATTAACGAAGCGACACTGCCAGTGTTCATAAGGTGGAGCTCTCAAGGAAGCCTATTTTGAAAATTTGGTGAAAAATTCAAAAATCACTGTTTTACAAGCGTGGGTTGCGCAGTTCCTACGCACGCTCATAAGTTCACAAATTTTCAATATTTTCCTCCATATTTTCAACATTGCCATTTTACCACACCTCCTTATGAGCAGTACAGCTGTCATTTTCACATCTCGCCCACAACGTGTTTCCGCCCATGTGAGAGCACAATGGCGAGCCGTGTGTGGAAATCAAATGTATGGACACATTAAGAAAATCACAGTGACACTGGTCATGAACAGAGGTGTTAAAATAGCTATGTTGAAAATTTGAATGAAAAAATTCCAAAAATGGCTGTTTTAGGAATGCACGTTCGCGCGGTTCCTATGCAGCTAACAGGATTTACTGAATTTGTAATATTTGCACCAGATTTTCAACAGTGCCATTTTACTGCACTTCCTTATGAGCAGTACAGCTACCATTTTTCACATCTCCCCAAAATTTGTTTCCGCACATGTAGTGCACAATGGTACAGTCGGTGTGCGAAAACAATGTTTGGGACAGATTAAGAAAATCACAGTGACACTGGTCATGAGCAGAGGTCTTAAAATGTCTATGTTGAAAATTTGGTGACAAAACTCATAAAATGACTGTGTTACTGAGTGAGCATTCGCGGTTCCACGCACCCTTGTAGTTCATGAATTTGTAATATTTTCAGTCCGATTTTCACCAGTGGCATTTTCCACACCTCCTTATGAACAATGCGGCTGTCATTTTCCACAACATGGCGAAATGTGTTTTCACACTTTCAGCGCGAAATGCGTGGTCACTGTGGGAAATCATTGTTCGGGACAGATAAAGAAAATCACACTGATACTGTTCATGATTGGAGGTCTCAAAATTACTGTGTTAACAATCTGCTGTAAAAAAATCCCCAAACTAGTTACATTTAGGTGTGCGTTGCACAGTTTCTATGCATGCTCGTGACTTCACCAGTTTTTAAGATTTTCAGCAGATTTTCAACATTGCCATTTTTACACCTCCCATTTAACAGTACCGCTGTCATTTTTCACATTCTGTTCGGAATGTGTTTTTGCACCTGTGTTGCCAAATGCAGTAGTCACTGTGCAAAAGCAGTTTTCAGCTAACAAACTGATATTGCCACTGTTCATGAGGTGGGCGTCACAAAAAAAACATGTTGAAAATTTGGAGTGAAAATACCAGCGAATGCCTGAGGCATTAGGGTTTCCGACCATAACGCCCATGTTGTAGAGAATGACAGGCAGCAGGGGTGTGACTTGGGATTCTTGCCTGTAATGCTCATGCCATTCCCACCCCACCACACCCCTGCAGCCAGTGAGGAGGCATCAAGGTGTGCCTCGGACTCTTGGCCCAAGCGTTACCCCATTCTCCTATACCGCACCCATCTCTGCTGTTTTCCTGATGGAATGGGGTGCGCATAAAGAGCAAAGACACCAAGGCACACCATGGCGGCTTGTCGATGTCTGCAGGGTAGGGTGTGGTGAAATGGCGTGGTCGCTATGCCTGACGACCCAAAGGCACACCCCAATGCCTGTCACTCTCTGCAGGGGTGGTGGTGGGGTTAGCTTCAGTTCAATGCCCGCTGCCATTCTATTATGCAGCTCTGTAACTTCTACACTACCACTGCCAATGCCAGCAAGCAAGCATTCGGCATTGACAAATGCTTGTTGTAAGTTGCTTAACCACACTGCTGCTGGTACACTGATCTGTGCAGAAAACTGCAACTTCACTTTCCGGTACAGTTGACTGTTTTCTGCCCTTCACCTTTCCACCAGAGTATACAGAGACAGATGTTACCGACAATAACATCTGTCATTACCCTCTGCTCTTGTCACCTAAAACACCATTGCCAGCTTTATGCTGACTTCAGTTGGCCCTCTCGCTCTCCCATCAGCTACTTGCCCTATGGTCCCTACTGTGTGGTATCATTAGATCAAATACTCCTTTTCACTTGCCTCCCTGCTCACCCTCCAGACCTCACAGTATGGCCTGTGCTCCTCGAACTTACCTCTGCTACAAGTCCCCAGATACAAAACTGTTAAAGGTACCTGTGCCTTTTCCATGCTGCTCCAAAATACTGGAACTCCTTGCTGCTCGAGGTCGGTGAGGTGCCTAATCACCACATCTTCAAAAGAGGCATCGCACCTGCTTGCCGACCTTGCCATATCACCTGTTTTAACCCACCATAGTTTCCCTGCCCTTAGAGCTCTGCAGATCTGCCTGGATTTCTTCCCTCTACCTCTACCTAACTCCTCTCTCTCCCTGCTGTTGCTCTCAATTTCTATCCCCACCTTATCTAACTGTCGATGCAGCTATTAGTTGGCCTAGTGCAGCCTCATTTTAAAACTCTATTGTGTCATATTCCTGCCCTGTCCCAGCCTCTCCCTCTTTACATTTATCCTGCATGCTGTAATCCCCATCTTACCCAATCTCTGAACCTAGCACCCTATTGTTTGACAGCTGCTGCAGTCTTTCCAACCCCTGCTACATATTCCCCTTGCACTTCTCAGTTGTTTTCCTATATCCTCTGAGATCCATCTGTTGTGTCTTGCACGATTATACCCCTGTAGTTTTACTCTCTCTTGTTTTGGCTTAAGTCTCTAGACCTTCCTCTAGTTTATCATTTAACTATACTGCCTAACTCCAGTCTAATTGACTGTCCTGATGCGTTGATTTGAATTTTTGGAATAGAAACATAGAAACATAGAAGTTGATGGTAGATAAGGACCTAAGACCATCCAGTCTGCCCATTTCTTTTCTACCTTATAAATGTGCCATCAGCCTTTGCTCTGTCAATGGCCTATCTATTCATAGTCATTTGTATTGCTCCTTATGCCTATCCCATGCCTGTTTGAAGCCCTGCACTGTATTCATATCCACCACTTCCTGAGGTAGACTAGTCCATGCATCCACCACCCTTCCTGTAAAAGAACTTCACATTACCCTTAATCGGCCTCCCTCTGATCATGCCGTGTCCTCTTGTCCTGCTATTTTTATACTGAAACATGTAAAACTATTTCACCTTGTTAATGCCCTTAAGGTGTTGAATATTTTGATCATATCACTCTCCCTCCTTTGCTCTAGGGTATACATATTGAGCTCCGTTAATCTGTCCTCATATGTTTTCTGATGCAGTTCCTGCACCATTTTGATTGCCCTTCTCTGGACTGCCTCAATTTGGTTAATGTCCTTGTGAAGGTGTGGTCTCAGTACTGCATGCAGTACTCCAGATGAGGCCTAACCAGTGTCTTGTAAAGAGGATTATTACCTTCCTCTTCCAACTTGTGATACCTCTACTAATACACCTAACATCCCCTAGCCTTACCTACTGCTTTAGTGGTCTGCTTGGATGATTTCAGGTCATCGGTGATGATGATGCCCAAGTCTTTTCCTTCCCTTGTGGCTGCCAGCAACTCCCTCCCAGCCTATAGGTGGCTTCAAGGTTTCTCTTCCTTATGTGCATGATATTGCACTTCTTTGCATTAACCCCAGTTGCCACTCTTCTGACCATTTTGCTAGTTTATCCAAATCTCTTCTCATTGTGTCCACCCCATCTGGATCATCTACTCTGTTGCAGATCTTGGTGTCATCTGCAAACAGACAAACCTACCCCTCCAGTCCATCTGCAATGTCACTGATGAAGCTATTGAAGGACTGGCCCCAGAACTGATCCCTGATGTACCCCACTTGTGGCTTGCATCTCTTCTGACTGTATACCATTTACTACTACTCTCTGTTTTCTGCCCATCAACCAGTTTGCCACCCAATTGACCAACTTTGGCCCACCCCAAGCCTACCCAGCTTATTAATCAATCTTCTATGTGGAACAGTATCAAAGTTTTGCTGAAGTCAAGGTGGACGACATCAACTGCTCCCCTGGTCTACCGCTCTGGTTACCCAGTCAAAGAAATCTATGAGATTAGTTTGACAGGACCTTCCTTTTGTAAACCCATGCTGTCTTGGATCCTGTGCTCCTATGGATTCCAGGTGTTGCACTATCCTTTCCGGAGTGCCTCCATAATCTTGCTCACTACTGAGGTAAGACTGACTGATCTGTAGTTCCTGCCTCCTCCCTGCTACCAACCTTATGGAGCGGGATCACATGAGCCCTTCTCCAGTCTTCTGGGACCTCTCCTGTGCTCAGAGACTCATTAAACAGTTCTGGTAATGGCTCTGCTAGTTCCACCTTTAGCTCCTTTAGTACCCTGGGATGTATGCCATCAGGTCCCATTGCCTTGTCCACCCTGAGCTTATCGAGCTCTTGTAGGACCCTTTCTTTGTGAAGGGTCTAGTGCTTACCTCCTCCCCGTGTCCATGGTGCTGAGATGTGGGCCCTGCCCTACCTTCTCTTCAGTAAATACTGAGCAGAAGTATCTATTTAGGATAGGTGCTTTTACATGGTCCTCTCCCCACATGGCCCCTTATCTCCTTTGATCTTAGCAATACCCCTCTGGACTTTCTCCTTTCACTAATGTATCTATAGAAAGTCTTGTCACCTTCTTTTACTGTCTGTGCTAGTGTTTCCTCGGTTTGGGCCTTTGCCTGCCTTACTGCCTTCCCTGCTTCCCTTAAGGAAGATTGGTATACCTCCCTATCTTCATCCGCTGTGTTCCTTATATTCCCTGAAGGCCAGCCTTTTGGCTCTGACCTTTTCTGCTACTGTTTTGAGAACCAAAGTGGTTTCCTTCTTCTTTTGCACTTCTTTTCTCTCTAAGACAATGGGATGTTGTTTCAAGTATTGTATCCTTAATGCTTGCCGACTTTGCCTGTACCCCTTCACCTGTATTTCTTTTGCCAGGGCTAGCTTAACTCTGTTGGCCATCTTATCAAAGTCAGCTCCTCTGAAGTCCCATATTATTGCCTTGGAATGGGATGATGTACTTGTAGTGGCCAAATGGAATCCTCTGACCTTAACTGTGTGTTATTAAATACTGCTTTTGATGTTGTGAATGCTTTGACCTGAATTACGTGCTAATTACTGCACTACCTGTGTATAATTACCTTGTCTCATATCCCGTTCTATACCTGTCATCTGCATACCTGTAATGTTTTCCTTGTAACCTCCCGGGTCATGCCTGAAAATAGTCATCTCTATGGCTAGTGCACCTACCACGTAAACAAGAACCAAATAAATAAATGTAGATTCCATTGCCCATGTACATGCAGGATATGTAGTATGTATTTGGCCTTACCTTGAGCACAGAAATGGAAAATTATACAGTGGGGTGTAAAATCCTGTAACCTCATTGGTCAAAACATGTCACATGACCGTGGGTAAATCCTGCATTACCCATGGCCGAGGAATTACATTTATAAAAACATAATTAAACACATTTTACATTTATTTTACATGGGTCCATTGTATAATCGCAATAAGGCACTCCAGGGTGTGAGTTATTGGGGACTTATCCACTTCTTGTGTGGTTAAGTCACTGCCGCTTTGTGCACACCACACAAGGCGGGTAACCTTCAATAACCCATACACCCTGTTGTGCCTTATTGCTTAAATAGAAATGACAACCAATAAAGGCTGTAAAGGAAGCCAAGTAGTCTGCACCAGCTCGTCTAATTCTGGGACTTTGCTCCTGCCAGTCCTCATCAGCCCCATGTGCCACGTTATGCACCCTGTGCCTGCCACATCCCCATTTCTATCCTTCCATTCTGTCAGCCCCAATGACCTACTCCAGCGTGTCCATCACCTCTCTTTCTGCAGTACTTCTGGACATCCTTTGAACCCCTCTCCTGCTATTTATAAGGAGTTACCCTGATAGCCATGTTTCCACTTATTGAGAACAGCTCATGGCTCTCCACCTTGTTTATTTCATGGTGGTTACCTGAACTTTTTAGTCTTGTCACCTTTTTCCCATTGTCTTCCAGCGTGTGCATGTTTAGATCCTGCAAGCGCTTCTCATACAGCCTACTATATTACCCCTGAATCATTGTGCTGACTCATCCTCAACCGTCCAACTTGTCGCTGTCCTTCCTTGCCTGTGGCTTCCAAACAGACACTACTGGTATTTCATCAAAATACCCATGGCAGTGAGAGGTTTCAAATACATATTTCTTACTTTGCTGTCCTATTTCCTCAGTGACCTCGGTTCTTAATTTTCCTACACTCCATCTCCTGGACTGTAGGATCACAAGAAGAGTCAACCTGATTCCTCAGCAACAGTCCAGCAAAGTGCCACACAGAGCAAGAACCTTAGTTGACCACTGCTAGCCCAGGGGACAAAGGTAATGGGTGAAAACATAGGTATAAATATTAAGCTCTTTTAGTCTCTCCTCGTGCCTGGCTTCTCTTCAGACCCTGCACCATTCTAGTTGCCCTCCTCTGGACTGCCTCTATCCTGTCTATGCCCTTGCAGAGATGGGGTCTCCAGAACTGCACAGTACTCAGATGGGGTCTCACCAACTGTCTGTACAGAGGGAAAACAGGAAGTTGTTATCCCTCTGTACAGACAGTTGAGTGAGACCCAGCTCGAGTACTACATCCAGTTCTGGGAGACCCAATTCACAAGGACATAGACAGGATAAAGGCAGTCCAGAGGAGGGCAACAGAATGGTGCAGGGTCTGCAAGAGAAGATCTAGGAGAAAGACTAAAAGAGCTAATATGTATACCTGAGGGAAAGGAGGGAGAGGGACATGATAGAAACGTTTAAGTACCTCAGTGGAATCAACAAAGTCCAAGAGGGTAGCATCTTTTAGAAAAGACATGCAAGAACAACGGGACACAATTTAAAGTTGGGGGGCGGTTCAGGGCAATGTGAGGAAGTATTTTTCACAGAGAGGGTAGTGGATGCATGGAACAGCCTTCCTGAGGAGGTTGTGGGGTCTAAAACTGTGGGAGAATTCAAAATACATGAGACAGACATAAGGCAATTCTTGTGGGGTAAGAAGAAATAGGCTGTTGGTTGACTAGGATCTGCAGCCTATCCTGTAGGTAGGGAAATCGCTGACTGGGTGGGCCAAGTGGTCCTTATCTGCCGTCAAAGTCTATGTTTCTATGTTTTCACAATGCACTTACTCCTTCAGCGACCTAGTCAGTCATCCACACGGGTGAAGGAAGAGACACCCATCACAGCTGGATGTCACATCTCCAAGAAGCAGCAGCAGCATCGAGCCAGTTTGAAATAAGAGCAGTAGGAAGGATGCATAAACAATAAGGAAGACAGATAATTTTCAATTTGTTTATTTTATAAATCTCTCAAGGCACATGCATGTAAAGCATCACTCAAGCAATAAAGGCTAGTCTTTGGGTGTACTTCTAGGTTTCCCAGGGTCAGGGGCATAGTGAGGCATGAGGCAAAGCCAAGTGCCTTCAGCCCCCGATCATGGAGGAAACCTAGTACCACCAATGTCCTTGAGTGCCTTATTGCTTATACAGAATGGGCCCATAGGCAACTGTTAAAAATGAACACACCAAATACAAGTTTTAAAGCCACAAAAAATATTATAAAATGTTGCTAAATAATGTAAAATAGTCCCTCCACAGATGTTTTTCACCTGTCAGTCATCTGTCTTTCTTCACATTGAATACATTGTGTGATTGTTTACTATGGAATAGAAGAATTCAAAGCTCTGTATTATTCTAGTAGTAGAATGTCCCCCACCCCTCCCACACACAGAATGGAAAAATGGAATACATGAATTTTCAAAATTTTCAGAGTTCACTGGCTGGCATACACGCACACACACACACACACACACACACACACACACACACACACACACACACACACACACGCCTCAGGTGGAACCAGAACCTGTTTTATCTGTTGCCAGGTAAGGATCAGAGAGTTCGCTGGCAAACTGGTAGGATAGGAGGGGATTTTGATGGTCATCAAAGAAACACCAGCAATGGAAACTCTGAACAGTACTTGATTTTTTAAATTGCTGTATCGTGTAAGGAGGAGCTCTTGATGAAATGACATTATATTATTCACTTACTTTATTTAATTTAATGGACTTCTATTTTTAGGGCCTAGTTGAATTTTTTACATACGAATAAAGATTGCATGTTTGTGATGGAAATTGGGAAGTAAGTGGCTTATGAATTCTGTCAGTTGACCTGGTTGGCAGGGACTTGTTAACCATTGGTGGTGCTGTCTTACTGCCATAGCTATAACCAAGTCTCAGCCAATCAGAACACAGGGATTTCCTTGCCTGTTTTATATTGGTATTTAAATCTTTTGTGTGTGTGTGTGGGGGCGGTAAGTTGTATAGGAAATCTCAAATGGCACTACATTCTGCAGGATATCTCACTACTCAGAACTCACCACAACTGACTCACACACACGCACAGGACATAACAATAATCTTTGCAATCTGCACAAGAGGATGCATGACTGCAAGAGGTGCTGTAAGGTATGCCTGCCTCCTAAAATGAGAGAGAGAGAGAGAGAGTACAGAAGGAGACAGAGAGTAGTTAAATGTGACTTGGGCGTACTGCACTGCAGCACTTCTCCTTTCAAAGTCACCTACTCTAGCAAGTGAAACTGAGGCTAAAAGGAAACCCAAACCCAGTATTTCAGTGACACTCAGACATATCTGCACACACTTAATTTTAGCAACTGAAACTGAGGCTATAAAGGAAACACAAACCGAATAGTTAAGTGATACTCTGACATCTACACGCATGCACGAACGCACGTACGCACACACACACACCCCTATTTTAGCAAGTCAAACTGAGGCTCTAAGGAAACACAAACCCCCAATTTCAGTGCTGCAGATGTTCAGACATATCGCCACCCCTTCCACAGACACACACACACACACACACACACACACACACACACACACACACTACCTTCCTATGCCAGCCTTAGTGAGGAAAGTTTTAAAATGCTGTCTGCAGCCAGGAAACTAGAAAAGTGAGTGACTGACCTGAACAGTGAGCTTGTTGTCATTGGGGAGAATCCTGTAGGTGTACACACAATTCTGGTACCTGCAAGGGAGTCAGACATTAACACATTAATTATTGAGATTTAATCCCAATCATAAACTCACAAAGTGAAGATATCATCCCACACTACATTGTCTCAGCCTCACGGAAGTGCGTTATTCCAGAACACTCTGGAGTTTTCATTATGCTTATAAAATGGGTTATATAAGTTATGTTAATAAACGCTTAGTTTTATAATAATTTTTAAAGAAACAAATGTGTTTTAAATGTGAAAAGTAGTGCTTCTGTGCTTTGAGGTCCCACTAAGGGGTTCAGGTAACAGACATTCTTACCCTGTGGCTACGCTACCTCCTCTTACTCTGTCCCCAGTTTACAGTCTCTTTATTATTATAATAATGTCATTATCCCACTCCAGCCCACTCATGTTAGTGTAACCCTCCCTGCAGCTTCTCAGAACATTATAAGTGAACGATGCAGCTGTTGTTTAACCTCTGTATGTTCAGAGAAGGGTGTCCACAGCTTTACAGAAATATATTGTCACACCATGAGCAATTCACCAAACTAAACTGAGTCAGTCTAAAAAGAAAACTAAAAACAGACCCTCTATTTATGTTTAAAATGGTAAATGATTGGGCCAACCCAGTGGCGCTGAGGGTTGAGGCACTGGACGCCACACCAATGACCCAGGATCATGGCAGCCTTGGATTGCTGGGGTCAGCAGGGAAGGGAGAGGATAACACATCCAATGGACTGCTTTCTTCTCCTGGGGAGGAGGAGTCGTCTGCTGACTGCCCCTAGTTGAGGCTGGGAGCAGTGTCAGTGTTCGGGAGGCACAAGAGCTTGGGTACATGGTGTACATGCCTCCACATGTGCACACCAATGCCACAAGGAGGAGGGGTGGGATAGAATAACACCGTCCTCCACAGGCTGCACCCGCCAGCTGGTCACCTCTATGTCATCAAGGTAAGCAATGGTGAATGCCAGGGTGATGGGCCTGGAGGGACCAGTGGGGGGCAGGCCAACATGGGAGGAGAAAAATACAATATAAAATGACAAATGATCAGCAACATCTACTTTTCATTCTGTTTATCTGTCTGCTTACAGTTGGCCCTTAGCTTCTCAGGACTCTGTTGCATCCTAACCCTGTCACCCCACTTTGTTCTTGAACTTACCATGATAACATATGCTGTCCATGTGGCTCACCCCCTTCTCATGAAGGGGTCCTCCTACTGGAGCAGATCTTTCAGAGTAACATTCAGTCTCAAGGGAGAGCCCAGGTCAGTGGCTGTGGGATCTGCAGGCGCACCAGAGTCATTGTAGTGCAGGACTGAGGATTTTGCCTTCATTTTTCATCCCCAAGGATGTCTTCCACTGAGAAATCATGACAGTTATGTACATAATGCACACTTGTCAAAGTTGGAGATGTCCTTCCTAGTCTGCAGTCCCCACTGCTCCTCTCCTTTCCTCTGGTCACCCTGTGGGAAGTGTGGTTGCCAGGAATTGGAACTCTCCTTATCTAACATGTATTAATATAATAACTTTGCATTTTAATTCCTTTTATAAATAGAATTTGATTTTATGATTAATTTTGTTTAGAACGGTGCTTAGGAGGGCATGGCCAGGAAGTAGTATGGCCACACTGAATTAGAACTCCTGAAGTGACTGATCTAAACAGTGAGATTTTACCTACCACCATCTTCCTACTGGCATTTTACTTGAGGTTCAGCTGTATCAACATTCATCGCAACTAAAAGTGTCAGAAAATGCTAAAGCAGTTAGAGTGGAAAGGTAGAATACTCAATACATTCTTTCCACAAGCCAGACCAGGGCAAGGGCAGTTTGGGGCCCAGGGTGTCTCTGAGGAGCATTCCCCAGACTCCAGTTCCAACACCCAACCCTCTGTGTAGAACCATGTGCTGCAGCTAAACGCAGCCAGATGGAGCACACTTTGGCTGAAAGCCATCTATCAGCTACTGAGCGACTCAACAAAGATGTCGCAGACTACACTATCCAAGTGACATGACTCTGACATTTGATGCATTGTCAGACATGCTAACTAAAGTCAGCACACTAATGGAGCATAATGCAAACCAGCTTAAAATGTCACTGATTTAGTTACTCAAAACAGCCAAGAAATTGTGTCTCTGCTAACAACCAGGCTATAATTAGAGCGCTGCTGTGTTATACCAAACTCGAGAGACTTGAGACCATATCTAGAGAAAATAAAGTTAGAATAATTGGGCTTCCTGGCTCATCTGATGCCGATAATTTGTTAAGTGCATTGAATAACATGCTCAGTGAACTATTTGAGGGTGGTCTTTTCTTTGTCAAAGCATTAAATTTGCTACAGAAGAAATTTGAAGCATTAAATATACAGTAATTCAGTCAGCCTCTGCTATATAAGTGAGAAAAGGGACAAGAAGGATGGATGAGGGCTTAAAAGGGGAGAAGTGAGTGCAGCATAATGGAGGAAAAGCAGAGATACTAAATGAATACTTCTGTTCCATCTTCACCAGGGAGAAGGAGGGACTAGTGCCTTCAGGAGAGAAAAGGAGTAGAGGGAGGGAACACAGATGTAGTGATAGACAAGGACAGAGTGAGGGAGGGCTTCTGGCATTGAAGGTGGACAAATTACCAGGCCTGGACAGAGTACATCTAAGGGTACTAAGAAAACTGGCTGAGGAGCTGGCAGGGCCACTGGCAGGCCTCTTCAATAGTTCACTGAGTCAGGCATGGTACCACAGAACTGGAAAACAGCACATGTGGTGCCTCTCCACAAAAGCAGCCCCAAGGATGACCTAGGGAATTATAGACCAGTCAGTCTGACCTCGACGATGTGCAAGCTCGTGGAGATCATACTTAAGGAAAGTTGGTAGAATATCTAGAGGAGCATGGTCTCCAGGATGTGAGACAGCACAGGTTCATGGGGGGGTCATGTCAAATGAATCTGATTGACTTGTTTGACTAGATCAATAAGACAGTAGACAGGTGCCAACAGTAAACATCCTCTATCTGGATTTCAGAAAGGCCTTTGACTCTGTGCCCCACAAAAGGTTGATCAGAAGTTGGCAGATTTAGGGGTTGGGGAGAACATGACCAGAAGGGTGGAAAACTGTAAAGGACAGAAACCAGAGGGTGGTTGTGGAGGGAGAGTTGCCTGGCACCAGGGAGGTCACCAGTGGGGTCCCACAGGGCTCAGTGATGGGGCCAGTGTTGTTCAATGTCTTACGTAGAGACACATAGATGCATAGACAATGTTGGCAGATAAGGGCCTATGGCCCACCCAGTCTGCCCATTTGAGCCTACAAGTTTACTTTATGTTTTCTAGAAGTCTGTTGGATCCTTACCCTGACCTCCAGAAGTCCTTTATGTCTATCCCATGCATTCTTAAATCCTGTGATTGTTTCAGTCCCCACCACTTCCTCTGGCAGGTATTCCAGTTGTCCACCACCCGTTCTATGAAGAAATTCTTCCTCATGTTTCCTCTGAATCGTCCTCCCTCCAACTTCATCCCATGCCCTCTAGTCCTGGAACATCTTTTCACTTAAAATAATGTGTATCCTGCACCCTGCTCCTCCCTTAAGATACTTGTATGTCTCTATCACATCCCCTCTCTCCCTCCTCTCCTCCAGGAGTACATATTCAATTCCTTCAACCTGTCCTCATAGGACTTGTGATGCAGTCCATGTACCATCTTTGTTGCCCTCCTTTGAACCTTCTCTGCCCTGTCCATGTCCTTACATAGTAATGTACTCAGAACTGTACACTGTACTCCAGGTGGGGGCCTCACTAGTGTCTTCAGTGTACAGTTCTGGAGACCTTACTTACATAAGGACATGGACAGGGTAGAGAAGGTTCAGAGGAGGGCAACATCGGTGACATTGATATGGCATTAAGGGTGAAATGTGCCTATTCATGGATGACACCAAGCTCTGCAGGAGGTGAACACAGCTGAAGGGATACAGAACCTACAGGACAATCTAGAAAAGCTGGGAAGGTGGTCAGGATCTGGCAGCTTGGCTTCAATATAAGGCAAACATTTCAGCACCACCCACCAAAGCACAAGACACAAACCTGGCAGTGAAAAGCTTACACTCACATACGTCAAGTTACCTCTTGAAAGGGTCATTGGAGGAACCCACAACCTCCAACCGGTTTCACCATTTGGCATCCTCAGGGAGTAACTTTATGTTTTACCCACAATCCATTTATACAAATAGTTAATAAGGTAAACACCCATTATTAACACCACATTAAAAAGTGCTAACACATGTAACAGTGGAAAAGAGTAAATTGTTAATTCTAAGGGTAAAAGTCCTTAGTAGCAATAAGTACATTTCAAACAGAACAGCATTCGTTATGGAGCTGATTGACCAACATGACTTTATAATGTTGTATGTGCTGCAAAAATATATTTTATCCAATCATAACCTATAAACAGAGATTAAATAATAGCAGCATAAGTCACAAATCAATTACTTTAGTCAGACAACTCCTTCCTGTAGAAAATGAGCTTTCTATATGCTGGTTTCTGATTGGCTAGTACCCTGCAAGGAGAGTACATTAACTTTGAAAAGATATCCAGCAAATAAAAAGTGCCAGTCACCTGACCCCATCACCACCCAAACTATTTTTACGCCCACCCTGCTTGCTCCTTGGGCAAAACCACCCTATTCAAGTTGAAATGGGTGCCATTTTTTCTCTCACTTAACGAGTGACATTAGCACCCATGGTCTCTCTACTTCAGTGCCAGCACACCCCAGCAAGAGAAGTGCCTCAATCCCTGCAGGATTCCCCAAATACACTAGTCTCTGTTTATACACTAATACTGGACAAAATTGTGGATCCCTGCTTTTCAGTCTTCATATATAGCACAACTGTGACCTCTAACCCCACACACGCATGCCACCTTTGCTGTGACAACTCCCATAGTGGCACCTCCCAAACTGACAGCACCAACGAGCAGAAGTACTCACACAAGGACACCTCTGGTATTAAGTTGGCACACAGACTGCCAAAACATTTCTTGTACTGAAAAAGTTTCCTTTTAAATCACTAAGCTCAAGCACATCATGTGCTCAGCGCTACTCACAGACAGTAGTACAGCAGTGTCATGGAGTCACCTCGATTCCCTCCTGTCTCCCACTCCAGCAAACAATGGCTTTTTGTGCAAAAATCAAGTTTTATAAAAACTATGCAAAAGAGGTAGCAGGAATTTAACCCAGTTACCACAGGATCCAGCAGCTTACACTCCTGCTGTTGGCGCACCCCACCCACACACAGTCACATTCAGGTATGAAATTTGCAAACTACAGTGGTGATCGTATAAAGGTTTGGAAGTACTGAGAGGGTATACCTTGAGGTACCACTGAGGCACTCAAGTTTACATGGTGATCATATAAAAGTTTGGCAGTGCTCAGGAGGTACCTGGTACCTCGAGGTATACCTCAGTAATAAATTCCTAGTAAAATGTAAGTAAAAAGAAGAAGAAGAGCTCCAAGTGCCATCTGTGCCCACAACTACAAGAGGCACTCGTATGATCCCATCATGATTAAAGATTATGAGCTTGTGAGTTCTACTGGGAAACTGTAGGAACTATAGGCACAGACATCACGTGTCACTATTATAAACAGAAAGAAATCCTGTCACTGTTATAAACAGAAGAAATCCCAGACTTAAAACTCCTTTTAACAAATAAATAAAAACACAAACTTTTACTTCAGTGTCACTTACTAAGGTACTGGGAGTTGGAGGAAGTGGTTGTGTAAGTGAGCTCAAGGATTTCCTATATTTGCATTTAAAAATGGTACAGACTGAAAGTGGGTGTTTCTACTTAAAACAGTGGGGAAAATATTTTAAAACTCATGCTGAACGTTTTGAAACAATGTTATCGATGTGGATGAAGTGTAGGGAGTATGCATTTCTATTGCGGCATGAATCTGGTAAGGTACTTGTGGAGTGGGGTGACACATATTTAGTGGTGGAAAATAACTGCCAAGTGAACCTGAAAACTATCCACAAGTTGGCAGATTGATTTCTTTCGGTGATGTGTCCCGCTGGCACAACTACAGTAGTGTTTACCCATTTGTTGTGCTGTGGTAACTGTTTAAACAACCAGAAAACGATGAATTCCCATCCATTTATTATTCTATTCACACAATAAGCACATCAGGTACAAACCTGATCCAAGACTCATATCAGAAGCATTGTAAGGACTTACATCATCAGAACCCAAAATACCCTCAAGGTATTCTGAAGCACCTCACACAAAAATGAGAGGGCACTGCAGAATATGATTTGCCTGCCCAGTAATTTGATTTGTTTACAGTCTGGTAAATCCATGAGCATAGAGCTTGTTGTCATGGGCAACCAGACAAAAAAATAAAGAAATATATAATATACATAACAAATAAACACTGGACAATAAAATCTTAAGTAACAACATTTAACAAAGTAAGCATTAATATAAATAACAATAAACATGAAATGAAAACAAACCAATAACTATGAAAACTGTGAGATCTTGTGCAATGACAACTCTCAGACTCTAACAAATATTCTTTAAAGACCAAATTTGAACTGGAAACACTCAAAGAAACATTAGAAAGCTTCAGAGGCAATGAATGGTAGAAATACGGAAGCTGATGCAACAATGATCTTTAACATAAATCAATTTTAACAGTTTGAATATGAAAATAATTATTTAGGTAAGTACATGTATATGACAGAGTGGTTCATTGCTGAAAAAACAAACATAACAATAAAAGTGTTTCTGGAACTTTTTAAGAGCATTTTTCCTTGCCAGGTTCTTAAGGAGAATTGCACTGAACCTATAAGTTATTTTCCCAGTGAAGGTGATTTTGAATACTGGTTCAGATTCTGCTGTTCTTCCATCTCTACAGGCTTTTAATTATCCCAGTGGGTGTCTCTGATTTACAAATTGCAGGTAAGAACCATTTTAGAACTGCGTGATGCAGTTTATGACCCTTACTCAGCTCTTTCATTGTTAGTACAATGCATCCACATTCTACTATAGAACTCCGTGGTTCACAGGGACGTGAACTACATCCCACAGTTCTAAAAATGACACTTAATGCCAGAGTGTAGCTCTAGAACACTCACTGGGATAACTAAAAAGCCTTTTGAGATGAGCCAATGACAGTATTAGAACTAGTATTTAACAAACAACTTCTACCGGACAACTTGATTTACAGATTCAGTGCAGTTCTCCTTTAAGGGAATCTTAAACGTTTGTTCAAGTATAGCAAGTATAGGCCGCCTGAGTGTCTTAAGAATAGCACAATGATGTATTTGAGCAAGGAGCTGAGAAGCAAACCGAGCTAACTTGTTATGGGTACTCGCGGTATATCTCGGTAATAAGCTGGACATAACTTTTATTGTTTCGGATTTATGTCATTGTATTTGTTTTATTTATCTTGGCTGATGTTATTTCCTCATCTCAAATTTATATCATGGTGTGATGTCTTATTTTGTCCTAATTTGTATCTTAGATTATGTACACAAATTGCATTTCCATCTCCCTCCCTCCCCTGGACACCTCTGAAAATGAGCTATTGTAGCTCAGTGTGCCTTTCCTGGTGAAACGTTTTCAAATCAATAAATAAAATAAATCAATTATATAAGACCCTAATTCCTAGACAGCACACTCTCTCCAACAGTAGCATGGAATAAAATACCATAATCAATCACAGGAAGTGAAAAAACCTTTGAGAAAACAACACTTTAGTGGAGGGTAGCAGAAAATAATTCAGTCTTTATAAAGCTCCCAAGCTCTGGTGTGCAGCTTTCACTACAATATAGGTATGATAACTGCACGAGTGTGATGTCCAAAGCAAGGACCAAACACTTAAAGTCAGTAATCTGCTCTATCACAGTGCCCTGAACTGTTCTTAACTCATTACTAGAGGAGAGAGCAATTTTCTTCTGACACTATGAAAAATCATGGATTTAGTTTTAGTGGCATTTAACACCAGTCTTTGGGAAGAAAAACATTCCTGAACAGTACTGAAGCATTTTGCAGTGCTTCCTTTTGATTCACGAGATTGGACCCACTCATGAAGATCACTGCATCATCCATATATAACAGAATTTTTTTGTTGTTACAAACGTTTGGGACAGAACAAAAGACCAAAATGTAACCCCAGGGCACACCCAAAGTGATTGGGGCAGGGAAAAAAGCTGAAATTTTACTCATGTGGGTGCAACCTTGTAAATAATTCTGACTCCAGCCCACAACAGCATCAGAAAACCCCAGGTCACCTAAAGCCTTAAATAAAAGCTGGTGATTAACCAGATCAAGCCTTGGTGAGATCCGCGAGCGGCCATAGAATAGAGGCATTTTCAAGTGCCTCATGAACCATCTATGGAATCCTTCAAGGTTGTTGCAGTACTATGACCTGGTGGAAACCATGTTGGGCTATCGTCAGAACACCATCCTAGTAATATAATCTAGGTTTGATCAAATATTGTACGTTCCATAATTTTTGCAAGAGGAGGGGTCCTACAGGAAATTGGTTGATAGTTTTGTATATTAAGTGATCACCAGATTTGTGCATGTGTGTGGAGGGGGCAACAATTGTACTTTTGCACAAAGAAGAAAAATAGCCTAGACAAAGGAACTATTAAATATTTTTATGAAAGGAAAACATACAATATCACGGTGATCTTCATGAGCTATAAATCCAGTTTAGCTGTACCTGGAGTTTACTTTGATCAAACAATCACACACATGTGAAGGAGTAGCCGGCCTGGTGGCACTGAGGGTTGGGCGCTGGACGCCACACCTCACTCTGCGCCCGGCAACCCGAGTTCGAGAGCGAGCCTGGGTCATCAGGAGTTCGTCGGGGAGGACTAGGATCAGGTGTCTGATGACAGCTCTCCTAGTCCTGGGAGACATGGTGGATGCACACCGTGCTCTGCTGGTCCTAGGGATGCCCGGTGGTACTGCAGTTGTGCGGTGCCAGTAGGGGAAGCACTGGCAGACATCTGCATGCTAGTGCACTGACATCCTTACATGTCCGGCTTCCAGGGGAGATAAGTGGAGAAAAAGGCAGCACAGATCCGTGGCAGCTTGATGGCCACAGTTTTAATCAGCTGATGATGCCCAGAAGGCATGGGACGGTAATGGTTCTCGCTGGGCACGGTGGTTGGCGGGAGGCCCCTCTGCAGGTTAGATGCATCTGCCAGCTGGGCATGCTGGAGCTAGGGTCGGGCGGTGGAACAGAGGAGCGGTGGCTGGATATAATGCAGGACTGTGGCTGCAGGTGAGGGAAAGATGTTAAATGATAAAAACACATGTGAAGGAGTAAGCACTTTAAAATAAAATTTAGGGATATCCTTAGTGAGCAAGAGTTAAAGTACTATTATCGTTCTTGCTCATAACAGTCTTAGTGCATCATATTTAAACAAACTGATAAAGAATTAATGAAATTCCTAAGCTATACAGCTTGGTTCAGTGAGCACACCAGATCCAGTAGTAAGCATATTAGGACTCATTTTAAGATTTTTACCTAGCAACTCATTAATGAGACTCCAGATTACAACCACATCGTGTCCCACAAATTATGCTGTTTATTAATAAAATGTTGTTGTTTTAATCCTCTTATCAAAGATGTACTGTACATCTAGTTCTTTAATTGTTTATAAACAATTAACATGGCAGCAACATGGGTTCTCCGTTCTCCTTCCACTTTTTTTCTCTAGAGCTCATTAATTTTATTAGCTCTTGTGTAACCCACTCCTGCTTGCTGCCCCTGATCCAAAGTTTTTTCAAAGGGATAAATTTATCACATACTGCATTGACTAAAACACAAAATGCTGACAGCACATCATGGTAACCTGTGAGTGGCGCACAAGGAAGAGCGCCATCCGTTATGGTGACTTCTTCCCAGCGCTATCCCTCACGGCGATGGGGGCGGGTTGAGCGACCAGATAAGGCTGTGGGTGAATTGCTACAAGATGTCACTATGCATACGCATGGGGGGTGGGAGCGAGCACAGGAGTGTGGGCTGGGAGGGAGTGGAGAGGCTGTGGGGGTGGCGCTGCAGTGGCTGGCCAAGCTGCATCATGGTGTGGGGCTGGTGAGTGGATGCAGTGGGAGGTACTGGGTTCGGGTCCCGGTGCTGGTGCAGTGTATTGCGCCTGGGCGAACCTTTTTTTCTGCTTTCACCCCCTCGACATGCAACCCCCTGGGTTGAGAATCCTATAAAGCAGGGGTGCAGAGGCGAAAACACTGAGTAATTAGTGTCCTGGCACCGTTGTCCTGAGGCGCGGGGTTTTCAGATTGCCGAAAATGTTTTCGGCAATCTGACTGAGTGATAATGGTAATCGCCTTTAGGCATTCGCTGTTATTACGTGAGACCCGCACTCATCAGTGGAAATAATAGCATCTAAGTGAGTCCAATCAAGTTGACTAATTGCTTCTCTTAATTTAAAACATACATTTCTTTTAATTCTTGCAAAATGAACACTGATGGAATGGGAGTCTTTCTGGCACTCCAACAACAAAATAACTGCACAGTGGTTGCTGAGACTGTCAGGAAGGACTCAAAATATTTCTGTCTTGGTAATATCAGTTACCAAGATCCACTCAATTAATGTGGAGCTACCAGTTTTATCATTCAGTCTTGTTGGGCTTTCAATAATCTGATTTAACCTTGCACTGGACAATGTCTCCCTTATACTAAAATCAACCTTACCCTTCCAATTATGATTAAAATATGACTATACCAACTTGCTACTCCCTCATTATACACAGCTGCATATATCATACAGTTTCATCAATAGAAAAGGAAGGAAAGGAATTTAGTTTTATATATTACACATAGAAATGTACATCATGCATATCCACTGATACGAGGGAGAGGAACTGGGAAGTAGTAGTCATCATGCTGATTAACAGCATTTTGTTATAGCCCTGCATAACAGCACTAATAATATCATTAAATTGCCTCTAAACTGCAGTTAAGGCTAACAAAACGATGTTATCACATGCTTGGGATCGGAGGAACATTTTGATACCACACATCTTCAGCTTCTAGAATGGGGAACCCAAGAAAGTGACTGCCCAAAGCCAGGAAGCACATAACTTGTTCCAGCCTTGTGGTTTGCAACCCAACACATCGAAAGCTCCAGTTCTGGTGGGCCTGAGAATTGCACAGGGATGGCGCTTGAAGGCCTAGGGAAAATGGTTGCAGAGCTGTGTTCATCCATCGCAGCCATGGACAAAAAATTATACTCAATAACTTTGAAATTGATAATTGTGGGGCAAACTATGGACTCTGTCAAGCTCAGTACAGCTGATGAAAATACAAATGTGGGCTGAGCACTTGCTGTAGCTGATAACCTAGTGAAGGAAAACTCATTTTGCAGATCCACCTGGAAGCTCTTAGAAACCCCTAAGAGCTAGAAACATTCAGGTACTGAAGCTCCCATGAGGGTATGGCGAGCAGAACGTACTTGATTATATGGAACAATGGCTTTGTGTGCACTACATCTATGGAACTCCCACATCTGGAATGGGCCTATAGAATCACCATCTGTCATGCAGTGACCAGGCTGAACACCCCATGGCTGTATAGCTGGGATTTGAGTCAGTACAGGACAAAGAAAAAGTGTTCATTGTGGCAAAAAACAGAGTTAACTACTGATGGTAAAAATTCTGTTTTGGGGACTGGTCATATGCAGCGTGGCAGAGGCGTAAGGCACTTAATGGAGGGGAGAATGAGCTGCATCTTATACAGCTACCCTTTGCCATACTGCCCCTGCTCACTTGCACCCTAACAGTATAGAACAAACTATACTCTTTCTCAGATCCTAAGTAGCCAATCATGTGATTGGAGAGACTAGAGAGGACTGGGACACAGCAACGGAAGAAGCTGAAATGTATGCAGTGGATCTAGATGATGATGAGTTGGGAGAAGATCATGCTTCAACTGGACTATGATACATTTATAACTGTAATTCAGCTACCTACTTTGGCACAGGGTTGGTTTGGAGGGTGGGATAATGGGTAGGGTGGGTTATGGGGGTAGTATTGTAATAATTATTGTTCTAAGTTTACTTGGATTGAGGATTGAACTCCACCTATATTATTACTACTCATGTCAATTTTCTCCTCAGTCATTACAAGATACCCATGGGTATATTGTATTATGATTAAACTTGAAATAAAGTATATTAAATTAAAAAATAATAATTGTAATTCAGTGTCCTTGTTAAATGTCTTTCCTGATCCCTCCAATTTCCCTATGACTGGGCTGGCAGTGCTAGGGGGATCCAGCCAGGTTACATGGGATGCTTTTACATAAACAGAGTTTGAGGTGCGTACTGTTGCTGTTATTGTAAGTTCTATTTGTATACACCGTTTTACATCTTATTAAATTCAATTGGACTGAGTTAAGCTGCACTGTATGTCTTTTAGTGCAAACTTCATTGGCAATGGCAGTGCAAGGAAAGGGCATTTTGTGCTTCCCTTATGGGACTTGAGACTGCAGAGATAATGCGCAGCAACGCATGTGCTCGACTCATGATGCAGATTTAAAGCCAATGCTGGACTCTGTGTGTTTAGTCCCCCTGGGTTCATTTTGGAT
This sequence comes from Neoceratodus forsteri, assembly GCA_016271365.2. Classification (NCBI taxonomy): domain Eukaryota; kingdom Metazoa; phylum Chordata; order Ceratodontiformes; family Ceratodontidae; genus Neoceratodus; species Neoceratodus forsteri. Next base: position 13,896,012 of record CM028137.1, on the reverse strand, counting down.
AACACTGCATCACTATGGCCCCCCATGCTATCCGGCTTGGATTGGTTTTATCTGGGTAAGGAAAATTTGTTCTAAAGTTACACTGCAGTTTATGTCTGTCCATCACCTATGCAGACTATATCTTTTTAGAATCATAGAATCATAGAAACTTTGTGGCAGATAAGGACACTTGGCCCATCTAGTCTGTCCCTGCCTTCCCCATTTTACTCATCCCTCACCTTCTCCCCTCCCCTGCAATACAGCCCCATGTGACTGTCCCATGCTCTCTTCAAACCCTCCACCGTTTCAGACCCACCACTTCCTCTGGGAGCCCATTCCATGCCTCCATCACCCTCTCCATGAAGACTCGCCTCCACATTGCCTCTGTGTCTTTCTCCTTGAAGCCTTAGGCTATGCTCTCTGGTTACAGCTTCTGCCTTCCTTCTAAGCAAACCCACTTCCATTACTTTGTTGATCCCTTTGACATATTTAAAAGTCTCAATCGTGTCCACCTCTCCCTTTTAGTCTCCAACATGTACAGATCAATTCCTTACATCTCTGCTCAGTAGTCTTCCCTTGCATCCCTGCACCATCCTAGTTAACCTTCTCTGAACTCTCAATCCCATCTATGCCTTTGCAGAATGTGGCCTCCAGAATTGGACCCCATACTCCTGTTGGGGTCTTACCAAGACTTTGTAGAGGTGCATCAGTACTTCCCCTTCTGCTAGTGATGCCCTGCCAATGCATACCAACATCCCATTGGCCCTACCCACTGCCCTGCTACATAAGTTTCTCACCTTCAGATTCCTGATATAATCCACAGATCTCTTTCCTGCTCAGTATCCTTAATGTCCTACCCCAAGGGTGTATCTTGCTTTCAGGTTTCTGCACCACAAGTGCATTACGGCACACTTTTGGCATTGAATTTCAGCCGCCACATCACTGCCCATCCTCTAGTGTCTTCACATCTTGCCTCATGTCCTCCACCCTCTGTGGCTTCCACCCTATTGCAGATTTTCATATCATCTACAAACAGGCTTATCTTTCCTCAGCCCTCTGCTATATCACTAATGTAGATATTGAAAGGAGGAGTCCAGCACTGACCCTGGGGACCCGGCTTGCACCCTACTCGTCCTGAGTACCCCGTTAACCCCTATTCTCTGGCTTCTGTCCTCCAGCCAATTTTCCACCCACTTGGTCACCTTCCCACCTATCCCTATACTTTCCAGCTTGCTCACCAACCTTCTGTGGGAGCGGAGTCTGAAGCCTTACTGAAGTCCAGATAGGCTATGTCACCGCCGCCCCTTGGTCTACCACCTTGTGTCACCCAATCAAAAACTCAGTCAAGATTGTCTGGCTCGATTTCCCTTTGTGAAGCCATGCTGCCTGTCATCTTACAAGCCATTTTCCTCCAGGTAACCCACCACCTCCTCCTTTATGAGTGCCTCCATTAGTTTCCTCACCACTGAGGTGAGGCTGACCAGCGATAGTTCTCCATCACCTCCCTACTACCCCTTCATGTAGCAGCACCATGTATGCCTCTTTATAGTCCTTTGGCACCTCCCCTCATGTCCAGAGACAAGTTGAATAACCTCGCAGTGGGATGACCAGCTCCCAGATTACCCTCAGATGCAGCCCATCCTGCCCCATTGTCTTATCCATTTTCAATCTGCCGAGCTCCTTCTAACTCTTTCTATACTAAATGAGCTTGTATCCACCCACTGTCCTCCTCCCTCCCTTTCCCCAAAGCTCGGCCCCCCTACCCCCTCCTCTTTCATAAATACAGAGCAAAGTACTTGTTTAGCTCTTCTACTTTCCCAATCCTTACAGTTTTACCCCTCCTCCCCTCAGATTTGCAATCCCTGTCTTGCCTTCCTCTTTTCTCCCACATATCTAAAAATGTTTTGTCCCCTTTTGGCCTGCTTAGCTATTCTCTCCTTAGAGTCTGCCTTGCCCACCTTATCTTTTGCCCTACTAGCCTCCTCTTCTCCTTGTAGGCTTCCTGTCCTCTTCTCTTTGCATCTGTTTATATTGTCTGAAATCCTTCGCCTGTCCCCGGCCACAGTTGCCACCTCCCTTGTAAACCATAGTGGTCTCCTCCTCTTTCTGTTTTGATATCTTTGACCCACTGGGGATTACAGTTACAATGAAATAACTTGCTGTTAATGCTAAGAAACAGGAACTGATCATGAGCACTGAAAAAGTAAAATAGTGTAGGTAAAATAGAAAAGGAAATACAACAAACGTTTGCTTGATTTTTAGCTAGAAAAAGAAAAACTGGAAACTGTCTCTAAATATACATATCTTGGATTGACCTTTAATAACAGAATGACCTGGGCACAGCAGATCACCACGCAACTAAGAAAGTTAGACAGTTATATGGAGGAATACTGAGATTCAACAGTAGATATGGGGCAATGCAACAGAGCCAGCAATAAAAGTAATTAGTGCTTAACCAATGGCACAGGCTCTTCATACTACAAAGATATGAGGGCATGAGGTTAAAAATAAATTAGGAAAAACTATCGATCAATGTTATAAAGAATGACTTAATTTTCCATTCTTTATACCAGAGTATAGTACCAGACTGGAATTAGGCAACCCTCAGTCCAAACACTAGCTACCTGGAAGTCCTGAATTACTGGCTCTATTTGCAGAATTCACATGGCTGGGTTAAAGCCTGCCTAATGGGAAAATTGAGTTACCATTAAAGGAAGAAAGGTTGTCATGTCCCTTGGCTTGAATTTGTTAAGAACACTTTATACAATATGAGCCAACGCTACCTATGGTACTGGGCCACACAAATATAACTATGGCTTCCAATTATAGTTCCATTCTTTGATTATGTTTGATCGATATAGATAGACAGGAAACTATGGCTAAATTAAGCCAGGATCAGGATCCTTTTCATCCTATATTTTGTTAGTTTAAGTTAAGATCCCAGTCTACAGCCTTATTTAAAGACTGTCATGAATTATCAAATTAGAAATGCTGTTACAATTTTTCAATTTAGGACCTTCCACATTCTTTGTTACAGAAACGATACAACAAAGCCTCAGTAAGTTCCATTCTGGCTTGTGCTTGTGGCTATGACCATCTTGTAGACTTAGTTCACAGATTGTTAGTTTGTCCATTTTACATGAAACAAAGAAGTCCAGGGTTAAATTGAGCAAGAACTGACAGGAACACAGTTTCACTTACTCTGACACCTTTCTTCGTTGAATACTATTAGAGAGTTCCACCTCTTACAAATGTAGAGATTATAGTTTCACCTCTAAACATTCCCAATTTAACCATAGCAAAAACTAAATGGACTGGAACATTTCTGGAAAATCAGAAAATGGATAGATTTTCACAATAGTTTCCTTACTCGCTAGTACTAATAATAGTGATGGTTTACTGAAATTGGGATATGCTTTGAAAGATAACTTAAAATTAAAAGGAGTTTCAGAAATATGGTTTAGACTCAGGTGATATTGTCACCTTATTATAACTGATGTGCAATATGTATTTATATAGTATTTATGTATTTAAGAGGGAAGTAGAAAGTTTTATTTTACAGAAAGGGTGGTGGAGCCATGGAACAATTTGCCAGTTGTTGCTGTGGGCACAAAACTAATAGTGATTTCAAACAGGACTGAGAAAGGGTGAAGGGCCTAGTGGTTACTTAGGGTGATAATGGTAAGGTGAAGAGCATTGGGGTTGATAGTGTGATGAGCTGTCCCAGGAACTGAAATTGCATTCCCAGTTTTTTTAACAGAGATATGCCAAAATCCATTTGTATGTCATAAAACCATGTACTCAGGAGTGGAATGCTTTGATCTAAGGAAGCTGTTATAATATGTTACATTTTATGAGTTAACAAGAGAGGAACATGCTTCCTAGAGAACCTGTGTGAATTTTATCTTACAGGTGCCAATGATCTACAGGAACTTTTTTTTATTATTTTAGTCTTTGGTAACTGGGTAACTTCAAAGGGCTTAACTCTGAAATGTCATATCCATGCTAATTATAGGTCTCAGAATCTGATTTTTAATATGCTTAGAAATTTTAGAAACAGCACAACAGTGCCATCTTCTGGCCTAAAAGAGACATCTCATAGGTTTCATAGGTAAAATCAAGCTTGAAGACAGGTGACCTTTAAAGCTTGCCAATCCAAAGATTAAAATTGGAATATCCTATCCATAAAATATCTCCTAGCCAAACAGAGTAGCTGCTCTGAACTGGGAATTGATGACACTTCAAGATTACAGAAGGGTATTTAAACCCCAACTCAGGGCAATTGGACACACATTTTCAACTGAACACTCTGCTTGACACACACCAGAAGCCAAACTGCTGAAACCCAGTGTGGCTACAAGAACTAAAGGAACTGAAAACTTTCATCCACTTTTTCTGGTCTTCAATTCACTGCAATAATTTGCAGTAGACTTGTAGACTTTTAGCTAATAGTTTTGGTGTATTTCACTGTACATTTTCCATTTTATTTATGCATACTGTAACCTAAATTAATATTCTCTTTTAGTTGTACTTGTATTTATTTAAGTATTTTAGTAAAACTGTTGTTTTCCTAAAGAAATTCCACCTGTGTGAGAGTTCTTATATTGTATGTGTGACAATAGAAGGTGTATTAATAATTTGTGAAAACTGTTATTGCCAGAGGGGCCACCTAAACAACCAAATTGAGAAAAGGGGCTTTAAGGATCCAGAAGGATAAGGAGAATACCAGAGTCTACAAAGATTTTGAACCAGGCTGTTGCATGTTCTGTAGGGAGAAGGCCAAATCAGGTGTTACGCTGCTACCTGAAGAGAGAGTGGCACCTGGGTCTTTCTCCTTTGTGTAATAGTCAAGAAAAGCTTCATATTTGGCCACAAGACTCAAGACTGGTATTGTGCCCTTATCCAGAGCTAGAGGGATGCCAGGATCCTCGTGGCAGAGGTGCAGTAGTGACCTCAGTGAGCATTCTAAAGGATGAGGAGGTATCTCTGTTCCCCATCATGGTTTTGCACTTGAGGGTGGGCATTGTGAACTCAGTGGGCCTGACCCCAGGAGTGGGTACATGACTGATCTGGTGTGCAGCATTGGGACCTGAGAGATTTGGTTGCATACTGTTGCGATTCAAGATATTGGTGGCACAGGCATAACAGCTGGATTTGAGCCCAGTGCATCAGATTGATAAATTGTAAACAATACACACACAAACAAGGCAGAGATTAAATACATATATATATATATATATATATATATATATATATATATATATATATATAAATATATATAAAACATTTGGTTACAGTATAAAGTTCCCTACCTGTTTTTCTTTGTTTCTCCGGTGTAAAGTTAATGTAGCAGTAGTTAAGGAAGAAGATGACTTCCATCTACAGTGAATACACTGCAGACTACCTAAAGCAGTTGTGTCAGGAAAAGTGGTCCAGTGCAAAGGGCGAACCAAAAGCACCTTGTGCAGACTCTTGTGGCAGCTGATGAGCAGGTGACTGTCACAGAATCTTGAGTCACCACCAGTGACTGAGAAGGACCAAATCTTGGGCATGGGGTGCCACAGGACATCACAGTGTCCAGTCCCAGGGAGGAGGACAGTGAGATCAGAGGGAACCCAGAACCACAGTGCCAGGGAAAGGTCACCACAGAGCTGGAGCTGGAAGGGATCCAGCTACAATTTTGAACTGAGAAAACTGGAGTTCAGCAGAGAAAGTTTGAAGCCCAGCAGCAGAGAATTCGAGCAGAAGTTTGAGATGGAGTTGCAGGAAAAGCAGTGGCAGTGAGAGGCAAAGGATAGAGAAAGACAGCTTCAGAGAGAGGCAGAGGAAAAAGAAAATAGCGGTAGAGGAAGTTTGAACTGGAAAAGCTACTACTCCAATGACCAACACCAGAGAATGTAAGTGACAGGGTGAACCTGAATATCCAGGGCTGGGGTATAAATTAAATTCCAAATTAATAGCTGAATTTAAAGAGGGAGGATATGGATACATTTTTGAATTCATTTGAAAAGGTCTGTATCCAGGCTAAAAACCCAGGAGTCCTGGAACTTCAGCTATCCCTGTTTCTTACTGGAAAGGGCGTGAGGCACTAGGCCAAATGGACAATCAGGACAGTAGTAATTATGAGAAACCTAAAGCTGCATTGCTTAAAAGTATGAATTGACACCTGAAGCATACAGGGTTAAGTTCCGTGAAGCTCCGAGAAGCCCTGACATGAGCTATGATAAACTCACACAAAGCAACATCAGTTTTGAAACGTTGGTGGGAGTGGAAGCAAACTCTGTAGAGAACATTGAGGAGGTTGTACTTTTGGAGCAGTTCTTTTGGGCTTGCCCAGCAGAGATAAAAACCTGGTTAGAGGATTGAGACCCCAAACAGCGAGGAGGCTGCTGAGCCTCAGACCTCGATGCCAGGAACAGGCCTGCTCTGAAAGGGAGTGGCGCAGGTGGCAGTGCAGAAGGGAAAGCGCGCCTTCAGGGCAGCTAAAACCCTCACTGCCTCCACAGAAAGGGGAAACCCCAGGTTACAAAAAAAGGATTTCTCAGATAAAAGAAATGATGATTGTTGGTTTTGCAAACAGCCAGGGCATCTTGCTAGACAATGTCCTAAAAAGGCACAGAGTGGACAGAGTGGTGCTCAAAGAGGTGGGTGCACTGTGTATCCCTGAAAGCATGCCTATAAACATGAGGAGTGCATACACCCGATTACTGTAAATGGGGTGCAAACCCATGGGTTAAAGGACACAGGGCATCTCTTACCTTAGTAAAAGGATTTGGTTGAGCCTGAACAGCTTATACCTAATCAATTCATAACAGTAAGGGATTCATAGGGAGGAACAAATTCTGCCACTAGCTAGTGTTCTCCTAGACTGGGATGAGACAGGGGAGCAAAGGTGGCGGTTGCAGACAACCCGCCTGGATGTAATTATAGGGAACAATCTCCAGAAGGGGTGGTGTGTGCAGTTATCCACAGTCAGATGGCAAAGACTGATTGTAGTTCCTGGACCCCATAGAAGACCCTGTGGAAAAAAATGGGAGGCTGGTTCTCCAGCCTGTGTCTCCTAAAATGGAGAGTAATGAAAGGGGCAGGATTTTCCAAAGTAGCAGTTCACAAAACAGCTACAGAAGGTTACTCTGAGGAGGGAGGGTAACCAATGGTTAGAAGATTAGGGATGGCAGTGACCTGAATGCCCTGACACTAGAGCTATGGAATCCAGTTTAGAAACTGAAGGGGACATGTCCCATGCCTTTGGAAAATGTGAAGAATTTGCAGCTGCTCAGAGGGCTGATGCCAGTTTGGAGAGGCTGAGGACTTGTGCAGAATCTGATGGGACACAGGAGGTGACGTGAGACATAGAGTATTTTGAGACAATGGACTTTTGTATACACAGGACGTAAGGACAGAGGGTGGGGTGATGGGCAGGCAGCTTGTCATTCCTCAGAGGTACCATGAGCAGTTGCTCAAGATTGCTCATGATATCCCCATGTCTGGACATCTGGGAATCGTGCACACCATGCAGTAATTGGCCCAGAATTTCCATTGGCCCAACTTCACCCAGCACGTGCAGGAATATTGCAGGTCTTGTCACCAGTGCCAACAAATAGGGAAGGTAGGTAGCAAAACCAAAGCCATCCTAATTCCCTTGCCCATTGTGAAGGAGCCATTCCAGAGAGTAGAAATGGACATTGTGGGACCTTTGAGTGCCCCAAGCTCCTCCAGGAAAAGGTTTATCCTGACAGTGGTAGATTATGCCACCAGATACCCAAAGGCGACGCCCTGTCTCGCTCAGAAGACAAAGTGGCAGATGCCTTGCTAGGGATTTTCTCCCATGTCAGATTTCCACAGGAGGTTATCACTGATCGAGGGGTACTTTCATGCCGGACCTGATGAAGTGCTTGTGGGAGAGTGTGGGGTGGTGCAGAGACACGTGACACCTTATCACCTGCAAGCCAATGGGCTGGTGGAAAGGTTTAATGGTACCCTAAAATAGATGCTCCAAGCATTTACTGAACAGCATGGGAGGGACTGGGAGAAATATCTTCCCCACCTGTTGTTCACATACAGGGAAGTACCTCAAGAGTCAACAGGGTTTCGCCTCCAAACTCATATGGATTTGGGATGCGTGGGCCCTAGACTTGATCTGGGAAGACCGGGAAAGCAAGCATGCCACCCAGGGAACTTCCATAGTGGAGAATGTCCTAAAGTTTAGAGAAAGCTGAAGGAGCTTATGGGAGCAGCACAGAGCAACCTGTCAGCCACCCAGCAGAAGCAAAAAGGTCTGGCATGAATGCAGAGCCAGAGCTCGCTTGTACAGTGTGGGTCAGGAAGTCATGGTCCTAATCCCAGTCCAGAAGGATAAGCTGCAGGTCGGTGGCAGGACTATATAAGGTTAATGACATGAACTATATTGAAGGACTGCCTGACAGGAGATATACACATAGAATGTACCATGTCAATAAGATGAAGCCACATGCAAATAAAGCAGAAATGGTATTTGCAGTCTATAGTCCCAGGAGGGATGGACGAAGAAGACCTCCTACTGGACTAGCTGGAGGAAAGCAAGCAGGAGTCCTCTGTGGAGGCAATCAAACTGTCACCCCAGTTGACCCCGGAACAGACCCAGGAAGTGAGAGAGGTTTTAGCAGACTTTGCCCCTTGTTTTACGGCCAAGTTTGACTAACCCTTTAGTGATACACAATGTAGCCACTGGGACTCAAGTGCCCATACGTGGACAGCTCACCGGTGTTTGAGATTGTCCTAGCGACATTGGGAGGAGGTGGAGGAAATGCTGGATTTAGGGTAATCCAGAAATCCCACAGTTCCTTGGCCTCACCCATTGTCCTCATTCTCAAGCCAGATGACTCTACTCACTTTTGTGTGGACTATCATGGACTCAGTGCGGTCACGAGTCTGATGCCCACCCAATGCCACAGACGGATGAACTATTGGACAAATTGGGAGGGACAACATACCTTACCACAACTGACTTGACAAAAGGTATTGGCAGGTGGAGTTAACTGCCAGAGCTAGGCAGAGATCGCTTTCATCACTCCAATAGGATTATTCGAGTTCAAGGTCATTTTAGCGATTCCAAAACATTTCAACATTGTGCTGTGCCACATATGCACGAGGGAACCTCATTTGCATAGGTGCAGCAGAATATTACGCCTGATGGCACTGTCGGGTTGTGCCACGCATGTGTGCCCTTTCAGTATGGTGTGGTGTGGGTGTGTGTGTGTGTCTTTGTTGGGAGATGAACATTCTACTAGTGCAACTGTACAATTTTGGTAGAAAATTGTTGCAGTGTAGAAATTTGAATCCCTGTATTCCATGGTAAACACTCTGTCTGTTGAATGTGGAGAAAGACAGTGAAAACAACAACAAAAAAAAAAATAGGTCAAGAAAGGGAGGCAATAATATAAACAGAGAGAGAATAAAGGTGTGAAATGGCCAGAGGGAGCCCCAAACTACTTAAAGAAAGTCTCAAAGTTCATAACAGTTACATGCATTTACATCAGGGATGGCTGAAAATGTTCAAATCTACTGACCCCCAACAACCTGGCAGATTCAACAGTTCATTTTATACCTGTTGGTCTGAAATGCTAATTAAGCCATATGTTATTTAAATGTCTCACACACAGGGTTATTATTGTAGAAACACACAATGGTGGCAGAAAAAGCCCAACAGTCTACCTGTGTACTTCTTACTTATTCTATACACCCTCATCATCTTGTATTGTTTTTAGCTACCCCCATTACTAGAATACAGACTATTTCAGTCTTCAAAATTAAAATGGAAGCCCATTTCCATGAAAAGTCTTTTTATCTTTTAAAATAATTTCTTCTTATGTTTGTTCATTTTGAGTCAGACATTTAAAAGGCAGTTTATAAGCACACTAAGACTTCCCAGGATCAGCCACTAATGCGACAGTCCAAGTCAGGGCCCTTGTATTCTGCTATAGCCTCCCCCTCCAGCCAATACCTGTCATCCTATTACTTTGTTGCTAGGGTTACTGACTTGACTGTGTCCATGTTGTTCTTCCTTTGCTGTATCTCTCACTGATGTTTTCGTTGCACCTGTGTACAGGTATGCCTGCTGTTTATTCAGGTGTCTAGTTGCTAATTGTTATTGTGCTTGCCCCTGATTTAGCACCTGTAAATTCTCTTCTATGCCACTGGGGTCATAACAGGAAACAAGCCCACTGGGCTCTGCTTGTTTACTTGATAAAATATGTTTCAAATAAATTATAGAGTGAGGGAGTACCCTGACCAGTCAGAGCATGCCTTTTCTCTGCGAGTGAGACACTCCTGTTCTGTGAAGAGTGTCTCACGATTCTGCCCTGGAAATGGACACATTTGGGTAATTTTTTTTAAATGTTAATATATTATTGATGAATATCAATCAATAATATATTCTTACTGCCACTGAGACAACTCTTATGCCTGTAAGCATGGTCTCACCTACATACTTACGGTATTAGAACCTAAGAATGAACAGGAGACTAAACACAATGGTAGAGTGGCGTTGGCAGCAGTATTAGCATATGTAATTCCACACTGATAGGAAGGAGGAGGCCAGGTTTTTGTATATCACACACACAGACACATATGTACCTTACGTGATCACAGATAGGAAGGAGCAGGGTTAGGTTTTGTATATTACACACACAGACACATATACGCTACATACTGTAATAGGAAAGGAGCGGGTTGGTTTTTTATATTACACACACAGACACATGAACCTTACATATTCACCGATAGAAAGGAGAGGAATTTGGTTTGTATATTACACACAGACACATTATATACCTTACATATTCACGGATAGGAAGGAGCAGGGTTTGGTTTTGTATATTACACACAGACACATGTACCTTACATAGTCGCCGAGGCTTTGTATATTACACACACAGACATATGTACCTTACATATTCGCCGATAGGAAGGAGCAGATTCGGTCTTGTATATTACACACACAGACACATGTACCTTACATGTTCACGGATAGGAAGGAGCAGGGTTCGGTTTTGGTATATTACACACACAGACACATGTACCTTACATATTCGCCGATAGGAAGGAGCAGGGTTTGGTCTTGTATATTACACACAGACACATGAACCTTACATGTTCACGGATAGGAAGGAGCAGGGTTCGTTTGTATATTACACACACAGACACATGTACCTTACATATTCGCCGATAGGAAGGAGCAGGGTTTGGTCTTGTATATTACACACACAGACACATGTACCTTACATGTTCACGGATAGGAAGGAGCAGGGTTCGGTTTTGTATATTACACACAGAGACACATGTACCTTACACAGTTGCGAGGTTTTGTATATTACACACACACAGACATATGTACCTTACATATTCACCGATAGGAAGGAGCAGGGTTCGATCTTGTATATTACACACACAGACACATGTACCTTACATGTTCACGGATAGGAAGGAGCAGGGTTCGGTTTTGTATATTACACACAGACACATGTACCTTACATATTCAGCCGATAGGAAGGGCAGGGTTTGGTCTTGTATATTACACACACAGACACATGTACCTTACATGTTGTCACGGATAGGAAGGAGCAGGGTTCGGTTTGTATATTACACACAGAGACACATGTACCTTACACAGTTGCGAGGTTTTGTATATTACACACACAGACATATGTACCTTACATATTCACCGATAGGAAGGAGCAGGGTTCGATCTTGTATATTACACACAGACACATGTACCTTACATGTTCACGGATAGGAAGGAGCAGGGTTCGGTTTTGTATATTACACACACAGACACATGTACCTTACATATTAGCTGATAGGAAGGAGAGGAATTTGGTTTTGTATATTACACACACACACACACATTCCTTACATATTCACCGATGAGAAGGAGCAGGGTTTGGTTTGTATATTACACACAGACAGGTGTACCTTACATATTCACTGATAGGAAGGAGCAGGGTTTGGTTTTGTATACTACACACACACACACACGTGTACCTTACATATTCACCGATAGGAAGGAGCAGGGTTTGGTTTATATACTACCACACAGACCGGTGTACCTTACATATTCACCGATAGGAAGGAGCAGGGTTCGGTTTTGTATACTACACACAGACACATGCACCTTACATATTCACCGATAGGAAGGAGTGGGTTCGGTTTTGTATACTACACACACAGACACATGTACCTTACATATTCATTGATAGGAAGGAGAGGAATTTGGTTTTGTATATTACACACACACACACACACACACACACACATATGTACCTTACATATTCACAGATAGGAAGGAGCAGGGTTCAGTTTGTATATCACACACAGTCACATGTACCCTACATATTCACCGATAGGAAGGAGAGGAATTCGGTTTTGTATATTACACACACACACACACACACACACACACACACATGTTCATACATATTCACCGATAGGAAGGAGCTGGGTTCACTTTGTATATTACACACAGACACATGTACCTTACATATTCACAGATAGGAAGGAGCAAGGTTCGGTTTGTATATTGCACACAAGACACATGTACCTTACATATTCACAAATAGGAAGGAGCAGGGTTTGGTTTTGTATATTACACACAAAGACACATGTACCTTACATAATTTCAATAGGAAGGAGCAGGGTTTGGTTTTGTATATTACACATACACACACACACACACACACAAGGTACCTTATATATTCACCAATAGGAAGGAGAGAATTTGGTTTTGTGTATTACACACACAGATACATGTATCTTACATATTCATTGATAGGAGGGAGCAGTGTTTGGTTTTGTATATTACACACACAGACACATGTACCTTACATATTCACTGATAGGAAGGAGCAGGGTACGGTTTTGTATATTACACACACAGACACATGTACCTTACATATTCACTGATAGGAAGGAGCAGGGTTCGGTTTGTATACTACACACACACACACACATGTACCTTACATATTCGCCGATAGGAAAGAGCAGGGTTCAGTTTTGTATATTACACACACAGACAAATGTATCTTATGTATTTACTGATAAGAAGGAGCAGGGTTCAGTTTTGTATACTACACACAGACACATGTACCTTACATAGTCGCTGAGGCTTTGTATATTACACACACAGACATATGTACCTTACATATTCACCGATAGGAAGGAGCAGGGTTAGGTTTGTATATTACACACACAGACACATGTACCTTACATATTCGCCGATAGGAAGGAGCAGGGTTCGGTTTGTATGTACACACTCAGACACATGTATCTTACGTATTCACTGATAGGAAGGAGCAGGGTTCAGTTTTGTGTATATACACACAGACAAATGTACCTTATGTATTTACTGATAGGAAGGAGGAGAACTTGGTTTTGCATATTACACACAGAACACGTGTACATATGTATTCACCCGATAGGAAGGAGGAGGAACTTGGTTTTGCATATTACACACACAGACACACCTACATATTGACCTATGGGAAGCAGAGGATTTTTGAATATTTTAATGTTATTTTCATTAAAAACACTGAATGTGAAGCATACTAGCCATAATACAGATTCAAACAATTCTCATAGAGGACGTCAGGGCAGACATTCAAGCTGTTATAAACATGCAGTGGTTCTGTTAGAGGTAATACGAGGGCAGACACATACAGTATATCATACTTAGTCACCCGTGACAGAGTGTGTTTACATTTTGTGATATTCACCAATTGAAAAGGAAGGAGAGGAACTCAGATTTATACGCTGTGCACACAAATGCTGTATGTTGTGTGTCTCCACCTATAGGAAAGAAAGGAATTTTCCTTGAAATATAAATGCATTTCTAATGCAGTGCCTGTGAACAATGCTTTGCAGAATGGAATGTATGACTCACTGGGAACTCATTAAAAGACCTAGCAATGCAGCCTGAAATGAATGTTCATTTTACAAGTTGCCAAATGTTTCTTTTTATATCTCAAATAATTTTACTTCCTTTTGCATATTTTTATATTTTTTTTCTTTATGTTGTGCACTCCTTCACTGGCTCAGCCTCCATTCCCAGGTCATGCTCAGTCCTGTTCCCCTGTATCCTTGGCTGTCACCTTTCTCCATGTACAACCCAATGAGTTTGCCCCGTGGCAGTGCTTGGCCAAGTCAGACCCAAACCTCCCTTCCCAAAGGGCATGGAGGCACGAGAACCCTGGGTGGCAGTAGGCTAGGCCAGTCACACTAATAAACATCCCACTATGTCAGGGTTTTCCTTCCATTGCCCCCTTGAGACATTCGCACTGTGGGCTCCATGTGTGTGCATGCCAGGCATGTTAGAGTGGAGCCTCGCTGACATCTTCCCTCCCTTCTGAGCTCTTCTGCTCTGCAACCTGTCATCACCTAGCTGTCAGTGTTGCAGTGGAGGCAGGAACCCTTCCTTCCTGGAGGAAAAGAGTGTCTTCTAGGATGTAGTGGGGCAGCAGCCCTTCCATCCCAGAGGAAAAGAGCATCTTCTGGTATGTAGTGGAGACAGCAACCTTTCAGACCTGGAGGAAGAGATTACTTGCTGGGATGCAGTGGAAGCAGCAACCTTTCTTCCCAGAGGAAGAGCGTCTGGTGGGATGTAGTGGAGGTAGCAGTCCTTCCATTACGGAGAAAGAGAGTGTCTGCTGGGATGTAGTCAAGGCAGTAACCCTTCCTTTCCATAAGAAGAAAGGCCTGCTGGGATGTAGTGGAGGCAGCAACCCTTCCTTCCCAAGAGGAAGAGAACATCTGCTGGGATGTAGTGGAGGCAGTAGCCACTCCTTCCCAGAGGAAGAGAACATCTGCTGGGATGTAATGGTGGCTGCAACCCTTCCTTCCTGGAGGAAAAGGTTGTCTGCTGGGATACAGTTGAGGTAGTAACCCTATCTTCCCAGAGAAAGAGAGCATCTGTAGGGATGTAGTGGAGGTTGCAGCCCACCCTTCCCAGATAAAGAGCGTGTCTGCTGGTATGTAGTGGAGGCTGTAACCCACCCTTCCCAGATAAAGAATGCATCTGCTGGTATGTGTGAGGCTGTAACCCATCCTTCCCAGATAGAGTTTATCTGCTGGTATGTAGTGGAGGCAGTAACCCACCCTTCCCAGATAAAGAGCGTGTCTACTGGTATGTAGTGGAGACTGTAACCCACCCTTCCCAGATAAAGAGCGTATCTGCTGGTATGTAGTGGAGACTGTAACCCACCCTTCTCAGATAAAGAGTGTATCTGCTGGTATGTAGTGGAGACTGTAACCCACCCTTCTCAGATAAAGAGTGTATCTGCTGGTATGTAGTGGAGGCAGTAACCCACCCTTCCCAGATAAAGAGCGTGTCTGCTGGTATGTAGTGAAGGCTGTAACCCACCCTTCCCAGATAAAGAGCGTGTCTGCTGGTATGTAGTGGAGACTGTAACCCACCCTTCTCAGATAAAGAGCATATCTGCTGGTATGTAGTGGAGGCTGTAACCCACCCTTCCCAGATAAAGAGCGTGTCTGCTGGTATGTAGTGGAGGCTGTAACCCACCCTTCCCAGATAAAGAGCGTGTCTGCTGGTATGTAGTGGAGACTGTAACCCACCCTTCCCAGATAAAGAGCGATCTGCTGGTATGTAGTGGAGGCAGTAACCCACCCTTCCCAGATAAAGAGCGTGTCTGCTGGTATGTAGTGAAGGCTGTAACCCACCCTTCCCAGATAAAGAGCGTGTCTGCTGGTATGTAGTGGAGGCTGTAACCCACCCTTCACAGATAAAGAGCTATCTGCTGGTATGCAGTGGAGGCAGTAACCCACCCTTCCCAGATAAAGAGCGTGTCTGCTGGTATGTAGTGGAGGCTGTAACCCACCTGTCCCAGATAAAGAGCGTGTCTGCTGGTATGTAGTGGAGGCTGTAACCCACCCTTCCCAGATAAAGAGTGTATCTGCTGGTATGTAGTGGAGGCTGAAGCCCACCCTTCCCAGATAAAAAGTGTATCTGCTGGTATGTAGTGGAGGCTGTAACCCACCCTTCCCAGATAAAGAGCATGTCTGCTGGTATGTAGTGGAGGCTGTAACCCACCCCTCACAGATAAAGAGCATGTCTGCTGGTATGTAGTGGAGGCAGTAACCCACCCCTCCCAGATAAAGAATGTATCTGCTGGCATGTAGTGGAGGCTGTAACCCACCCTTCCCAGATAAAGAGTGTATCTGCTGGTATGCAGTGGAGGCAGTAACCCACCCTTCCCAGATAAAGAGCGTGTCTGCTGGTATGTAGTGGAGGCTGTAACCCACCTGTCCCAGATACAGAGCGTGTCTACTGGTATGTAGTGGAGGCTGTAACCCACCCTTCCCAGATAAAGAGTGTATCTGCTGGTATGTAGTGGAGGCTGCAGCCCACCCTTCCCAGATAAAAAGTGTATCTGCTGGTATGTAGTGGAGGCTGTAACCCACCCTTCCCAGATAAAGAGCATGTCTGCTGGTATGTAGTGGAGGCTGTAACCCACCCCTCCCAGATAAAGAGCATGTCTGCTGGTATGTAGTGGAGGCTGTAACCCATCCTTCCCAGATAAAGAGTGTATCTGCTGGTATGTAGTGGAGGCAGTAACTCCACCCTTCCCAGACAAACAGTGTATCTGCTGGTATGTAGTGGAGGCAGTAACCCACCCTTCCCAGATAAAGAGCGTGGTCTGCTGGTATGTAGTGGAGGCTGTAACCTACCCTTCACAGATAAAGAGCGTGTCTGCTGGTATGTAGTGGAGGCTGTAACCCACCCTTCCCAGATAAAGAGTGTATCTGCTGGTATGTAGTGGAGGCTGTAACCCACCCTTCCCAGATAAAGAGCATGTCTGTTGGTATGTAGTGGAGGCTGTAACCCACCCTTCCCAGATAAAGAGCGTGTCTGCTGGTATGTAGTGGAGGCTGTAACCCACCCTTCCCAGATAAAGGATGTATCTGCTGGTATGTAGTGGAGGCTGTAACCCATCCTTCCCAGATAAAGAGTGTATCTGCTGGTATGTAGTGGAGGCAGTAACCCACCCTTCCCAGATAAAGAGCATGTCTGCTGGTATGTAGTGGAGACTGTAACCCACCCTTCACAGATAAAGAGCGTATCTGCTGGTATGTATGGAGGCTGTAACCCACCCTTCCCAGATAAAGAGCGTGTCTGCTGGTATGTAGTGGAGGCTGTAACCCACCCTTCCCAGATAAAGAGTGTGTCTGCTGGTATGTAGTGGAGGCTGTAACCCACCCTTCCCAGATAAAGAGTATGTTTGCTGGTATGAACCCTTGGCTGGCCTCTTTGACCCAGACTCATTTATAAACCCTCAGTGCTGGTCTCACAAGTGGTACTGCTACTGTGTCACCAGTGGGTTGACTTTCCCTTTGGCTAATTAGATTTTCTACCTGACTGCACTAGGTGGCACATGTGGAACTGTACACTCTCTGGAGGCTGGCATGTCTAGTTCTGTTCCTTTCATCCCCTTCAACATTGCGACCTCACTGACAGTGGCATTGCAACAGAACAAGAGTCAGTCACCTGCTGCCGGATCATGACCAGTGCCCTTTAATCTTAAAAAGAAACAAACAAAACATATCTTAGTTGCAGATCCCCAGCCACAGTGAGCATGTTCCACTTCTCTTTGCTAAGGGAAATGATGGCCACCTCCTCCCTTGGAGTAACTAAAGGTCTGAAGGTTATACAGGGACGCATTCCTCAGTAGCAGGAGTTTCCTTCTTTAAACATTGTGTTTGTACATTTGTTTCTGCTTTTGGAATGACATAAGGCCCTGTAAAAAGAGAGCTCTCTCAATTCTGTAAGAAGTAAACAAACCTACCTTCTTTTCCTTATTGGACTACGATGATTTTATTTACTGCAAGGTCCTGCCTCGTGTTAGCCAAACTTAATAAGTTATATCATATAGCCATTAGATTAATCTCGGAGCTCCATATTCTACCCATCATTGCTCCTATATGCTGCTGTAGGATGGCACTTGCTTAACTACAGAAGATGAAGAAATGCTGCCCTCTGGACTTACAGAGCAATCATCAGTAAATTGCCACAATATACAGTATATTGGACAGCCTTTCCTTACTAGTGGAGGCTAATATGCACTGAGAAGTGCTGCCTTTATCTTATTAAATATATTGAAGGTCAGATCTCGCTTTGGAAGGTCAGCTATAGGCTATGTGTTGCCACAGTTTTGGAATAAACTGCAGAAAACTTTAAAATTGGCCCATCCCATCAGCCTGTTCTCATTCTCCTTCTGAGATCCTGCCAGTCTGGGAGAAGGGAGCAGATGGACGGAAGGTCAGAGAAGGGGAGATAGGGAGCTAAACATGTGGCTCAAGGACTGGTGCCAGGAAAAAGGACACAGATTTGTAGGGAACTGGCAACAGTTCTGGGAGCGAAAGTTCTTTAAATTTGATGGACTGCATCTGACTAAAGAGGAGTCAGTGCATTGGGGCAGAAGTTTGACGTCTTTGCAGAATATTTAAACTAGCAAATGGGGAGAGGGTGCAGCACCCACACGTCGAATGGGAAGAACACCTCTCCCTCAGCTAGTGGTCAAACAGGAATTCAGCGGTTTGCTCATTTGCATCACCAGGTAAGAAAAAAGGTTTGTCTCCCCATACGATGCACAGGGTAATGCCAAACTTCACCCAACAACCAACACACCAAAATCTGGCCAATGGAAAATCATGTACACAAATGCTCACAGCCTGGGAAATAAGATCCCAGACCTGCAGGCAATAATGTCAGAGGCTAAACTGGACATAGTAGCAATTAGTGAGACGTGGTTTACCAGTAACCACACTTGAGGAGACTTCAGTACCTGGCTATGTATTGTTCAGAAGAGACCGAGGTGCAAAAAAGGGGGAGGAGTGGCCCTGTATGTTAATGAAAATATCAAAGCTACAGAAATTCAGAATACACATAAGGAGCCAGAAGAACTGTGGGTCACCCTGGAAACAGGAAATGGACAGCCATAAGAACTGGGGTTGTCTACAGGCCCCAGACCAGAGGGAGGACATAGACACATTACTGTTAGAAGATATACAAAACATGACAGCTAAAGGGAGGTTCTGATAATGGGAGACTTCAACATGCCAGATACAGATTGGTCAATACCAGCAGGAACATCTGCCAGAACTAGACTCATAGTGGATTCCCTGCAGGGGAGGGCCTCAAACAACTGGTACAGCAACCCACAAGAGACAGGGCTATCCTAGATCTAGTACTGACTAACAAAGAAGGGATCACAGATCTCCAGGTAGAAGGTCACCTGGGGCCAGTGACCATCACATGGTATGGTTCAATTTGGCTACTACATCTAAATCATCCCATTCCAAGGCAAAAATATGGGACTTCAGAGGAGCTGACTTTGATAAGATGGCCAACAGAGTTAAGCTAGCCCTGGCAAAAGAAACACAGGTGAGGAGGTACAGGCAAAGTGGGCAAGCATTAAGGATACAATACTTGAAGCAACATCCCATTGTGTTAGACAGAAAAGGAAGTACAAAGAAGAAGGAAACCACTTTGGTTCTCAACAGTAGCAGAAAAGGTCAGAGCCAAAAGGCTGGCCTTCAGGAAATATTAGGGAACACAGCGGATGAAGATAGGGAGGCATACCAAACTGCCCTAAGGGAAGCAGGTAAGGCAGAAGGCAGGCGAAGTCCCAAACTGAGGAAACACTAGCACGAACAGTAAAAGAAGGTGACAAGACTTTCTATAGATACATTAGTGAAAGGAGAAAGTCCAGAGGGGCATTGCTAAGCTTAATGGAGAAAAGGGAGCATGTGGGAGGAGGAGGACCTGCAAAGGCATCTATCCTAAATAGATACTTTGCTCAGTATTTACTGAAGAGAAGGTAGGGCAGGGCCCACAGCTCAGTATCATGGACACAGCGGGAGGGAGGTGAGCACTACTCCCTTCACAAAGAAAGGGTCCTACAAGAGCTTGCTAAGCTCAGGGTGGATAAGGCAATGGACCTGATGGCATACATCCCAGGGTACTTAAGGAGCTAAAGGAGGAACTAGCAGAGCCATTAGCAGAATTGTTTAGTGAGTCTCTGAGCACAGGAGAGGTCCCAGAAGACTGGAGAAGGGCTCATGTGATCCCGCCCACAAGAGTGGTAGCAGGAGGAGCGGGGAACTACAGACCAGTCAGTCTTACCTCAGTAGTGGGCAAGATTATGGAGGCACTCTTAAGGAAAGGATAGTGCAACACCTGGAATCCATAGGGCACAGGATCCAAGACAGCATGGGTTTACAAAGGAAGGTCCTGTCAAACTAATCTCATAGATTTCTTTGACTGGGTAACCAGAGTGGTGGACCAAGGGGAGCAGTTGATGTCGCCTACCTTGACTTCCAGCAAAGCTTTGACACTGTTCCACATAGAAGATTGATAAATAAGCTAGGTAGGCCTGGTGTGGGTCAGAAGTTGGTCAACTGGGTGGCAAACTGGTTGACTGGCAGAAAACAGAGAGTGGTGGTAAATGGTATACAGTCAGAAGAGATGCAAGTCACAAGTGGGTACCTTAGGGATCAGTCCTGGGGCCAGTCCTATTCAACATCTTCATTAGTGACCCGCAGATGGACTAGAGGGTAAGGCTTGTCTGTTTGCAGATGACACCAAGATCTGCAACAGAGTAGATGATCCAGATGGGGTGGGCAGAATGAGAAGAGATCTGGATAAACTAGCAAAATGGTCAGAAGAGTGGCAACTGGATTTAATGCAAAGAAGTGCAAAATCATGCACATAGGGAAGAGAAACCCTGAAGCCACTTATAGGCTGGGAGGAGTTGCTAGCAGTCACAAAGGAAGAAAGAGACTTGGGCATCATCATCACTGATGACCTAAAATCATCCAAGCAGACCTCTAAAGCAGTAGGTAAGGTTAGGGGGTGTTAGTGTATTAGTAGGGGTATCACAAGTCGTAGAGGGAGGTAATAATCCTCTGTACAAGACATTGGTTAGGCCCCCATCTGAGTACTGCGTGCATTGGAGGCCACACCTTCACAAGGACATTAACCAAATTGAGGCAGTACAGAGAAGGGCAACCAAAATGGTGCAGGGACTGCATCAGAAGACATATGAGGACAGATTAACGGAGCTCAATATGTATACCCTTGAGCAAAGGAGGGAGAGGTGATATGATCGAGACATTTAAACACCTTAAGGGCATAAACAAGGTGAAAGAGTCTAACATGTTTAAATATAAGAAAAATAGCAGGACAAGAGGACACAGCATGAGATTAGAGGGAGGCCGATTAAGGGGAATGTGAGGAAATTCTTTTTCACAGAAAGGGTGGTAGATGCATGGAATAGCTTACCACAAGAAGTGGTGGCTATGAATACAGTGCAGGGCTTCAAACAGGCATGGATAGGCATAAGGGAGCAATACAAATGACTATGAATAGATAGGTCACTGACAGAGCAAAGCCCGATGGCACCTTTATAAGGTAGAAAAGAAATGGGCAGACTGGATGGGCCTTGCGGTCCTTATCTCCGTCAACTTCTATGTTTCTATGTTTCAAAATGCTTTGTGCGTATCATGTCAAGGAATCATGCAACTGCTTCTCCTAAATTGTTTTCCTTATGATCTTATTCAGTGGTTATTGTATGGTGCATACTGGCACCTCTCTGCACCCTTATCCTACTCCTTCTCCTGTTAACCTAACCACATGTATTGGAGATTCTGCCAGGTTACCCACTAACTGTTCTCCTACCAGTTTCTTCTGTACCTTGCACTAAAGACCCTTTCATGGGGTCTTTATTTAACCGATTTCACTATTGTTGTCTTGAGTCCTTATCTGGCAGAGGCTCTGCACTTGTGTTTTCCTGTAATTTCACATCTTCTGTAAATTCCTATGTACCTTTATTACTGTATCTCTAAACTTGGATGGTCTACTACCCCTCCCAAATTTATGTTCTTATAAGTACCTCATGTCATGTACTTCATGTCATGTAATCAGTTTGACCTATGCACTTTTGTACATACTAAACATCGGTAGTCACTTGCCGCGCAGGATCTTCTTCTTTACTTCTTCTTTTTCTTTCCCTTTAATGTTTATTGCCAACCACTGATTGCATATTGTTTTATTTTACACTGCAGCTGATCAGTTGTATATTTCAAATGTGTATATTCTTTTTGTGTGATGGGTTCTTGTATGTCACCCAGGTCCATCTTGAAAATGAATACTCCTCAATGGTGTTCGCTGGCTAAATAAAGATTTTGCTTGCTTGATTGATTGATTAGAATATTTACTAGCGGGAACTTCTGTTCCTTCCAACAACAGCAATGGAGGGCTGCTCCAAAGAGTAAGTCCACAACTTTTAGTAGTACTGACTCCATTACTTGAACTCAAGTCCCTTCCACTGTCCATTTAAAATTAAAAAATCTATTTTGTTAGAAAGAGATGATCTTTTAGCTAACAAATAATTTTGGCATGCCAGCTTTCAAGAGCTCTATGGTCTCTTCATCAGGTAATCTGTGACATCAGAGCTGGACTCCTGCCATACAGACTAAAAGGAAGAACTGCTGAATGATTTCTGAAATCAGGGTGGCATTGCCAGACGTACAGGCAGCACACTGGCTCAGTAGGGTCATCAAACTGAAATATCTAGACTATTCATTGTCTAATATAGGATCATCTCTGCTGAACAAAAATTATTCTGTTGCTTTGATGTTCTCTTGCTGGCTGTAACCTGTTTCAGAGTGTGATGCTCATGACACCAGTTAATCGAGTTCCTGTGTCAAATCATTCGCGTTGATTGGATTTTATATGCAATGTATAATGCATTCACATTGATTAGATTTTATATGCAGTGTATAATGCATTCATGTTGATTGGATTTTATATGCAGTGTATAATGCATTCATGTTGATTGGATTTTATATGCAGTGTATAATGCATTCACATTCATGGGATTTTATATGCAGTGTATAATGCATTCATGTTGATTGGATTTTATATGCAGTGTATAATGCATTCACGTTCATGGGATTTTATATGCAGTGTATAATGCATTCACGTTCATGGGATTTTATATGCAGTGTATAATGCATTCACATTCATGGGATTTTATATGCAGTGTATAATGCATTCACGCTTGATTGGATTTTATATGCAGTGTACAATGTATTCATGTTGATTGGATTTTATATGCAGTGTATAATGCATTCACGTTGATTGGATTTTATATGCAGTGTATAATGCATTCACATTGATTGGATTTTATATGCAGTGTATAATGCATCACTTACAACTAAAATATTAAGAACCTGATTCCTTTCCCAAGCTCTAGATCCCAGTGTACAGTCGCAGTTAAGGGATGAAACTTTGGGGTACAAATATTACTCTGCCAACATAAAATGCACAATAAAAGGGCAGACATCAATAGTCCCTGAATGGGAAGAGTCTCCAAGATGACTATGTCGCAGTGCAATTACTTGACAGATGTTTACGGGCTCAAACAGGATTGCCATTCATTAATATGCTGGCTAGTGATAGCTGCAGTAGTTTTGACATGCATTAGTTATCTGTTACCTTGCTGGCTCACAACAGCTGTAGTGGTTTTGGCATGATATGGCATCATCTGGCACTATCTGCTAACTTGCTGGCTAGTGACAGCCACAGTTGTTTGGCATGACTTGGCATAAGTTGCCTTGTTGTACCTGCTAACATCCTGGCTACAGACACCTGCAGTGGTTTTGGCATGATATCAATCAATCAATCAAAGTCTTTATTTATCCAGGCAGTCACCGTTGAGCAAAGCTCATTTGCAGGGTGGACCTGGTTAGAACATGTATACAAAGTTAAAACATTCCACACAGTGATAGTACATTCACAATAAGGGCAGAGCCCGAGATAATATATATGAGTAAAAATACAGGTAATACAAACACAGGTAAAACAATGCAAGAGTTCGCATGAGTGAGGGATAGCATCAGCACAGAAAATACAAGGACAATGTACTATATCGTGCTGAGCGATGACTGCAGCAGCGGGCTAGGTAAGAAATATAATAAAACAGAGGTGGAGGGAACGGAATTAATGGGAGTAGGAAGGGGTGTGTAATGCCTAACAGGGTGGCTGGGTGCAACTGCTAGAGGTCAAAACATTATGAAGGTATCTCAATCTAAAGTGCCGGGGAGCTCCAGCCAAAAAGGGAGATGGGGGAATTGTACTGAATGTCGAAAGCAGGGAAGATACTCGGGAAGCTGGGGAAGGCAAGGCAGTGGAGGCAACTGCGATCGGGTTCAAGCGGAGGGTGAACCAAGGTGGATTTGGATGCCAGTACTGAGGCGAGCTAAGCAGTTGCAAACTTCTGTGACTGTCTTGGGAGTATAATGCCTTGAAGGTGGGTAAGGAGACAAGGGCACTCCAGTTTAAGGGTTCTTTGTAGTTATTCCATAGGGTGGGTAGCGTAAATCTAATTGCCACTCTACCAAGCGAGATTTGGCTTTGGGTATTTTGAGAGAGATGTATGAGTGGCTTCTAAGCCTGATTTTCCTATTGTGCTTAAAGGTAAGCAGCCAGAGATGTAGGGATAATTTATTTGCAAGAGCACACGGTAGGTCAGAGCACAGCATTTTGTGTCGCCTGAGTTTAAGGGAGGTCCACCCCACAGCAGCCAGCAAGCGCGCAGTGGTGAGCAGTAATGGAAGACCTCACATACCTCAGTGCTCGGTGGTACAGCAGTCCAGTTTTGCTAAATGAGAGCTGGGGCACTGACTGTACAGGAAATCAGCATAGTCGACCAGAGATAAGAAGGTGGATTGGAACAGTCATATCTTGGCCTCTATCGTAAGGAATCGATTTATTCTGAAGAAAGTCCCAGCCTTTGTCGGAGTTTTTCAGCAAGTCCTCAATATAAGCGGTGAAGGAGAGTCTGTTGTCAATCCATACTCCCAGGTATTTGAACTTAGTGATGAATTCCAGCTTTTCACCTAGTATTGTGGTTATTTCGGGGATAGACCCACAGGATGCCGGGTTGATTACATGGGTGAACAGAGTGAAGAGCATTGCTGTTTTTTTAGCATTCAGGAGTAGTTTTTTATGAATTAGCTGGCTTTGCAGGAGGTTGAACTCAGCTTGGAGATCGTTGCAGGCAGCACCTGGTAGGCCTACTAAGATAGAGAACGGTATCATCTGCTAACAAGTGGATATTGGCATTTTTATACCATTGTGGATATTATTAATGTAGATTGAAACTAAGAGAGGGCCTAGAATAGATTCCTGCGGTACCCCTCTTAGAAGGGGCTTGAGGGGACAGTTCACCATCCGCTTTGACTTGCTGAAGTTGCCCTGAGAGGTAGTCCGTAACCAGAGCAGCGAGGAGGAGTCCACTCCTATGGAATATAAGGAGGACAGGAGGAGACTGTGGTCAACTGTGTAAAAGGCCTTGCTTAGGCCCAGGAAGACCACACAGGTGAAGTTTCTGGAGTCAAGGGCTTCAACCAATCATCAGTTACTTTAGTCAGAGCTGAGATGGTGCTGTGTTGGGCTCGAACCCAGACTGCATGGGGTTTAATAGATTTGTTGTCTTGAGGTAGGACCTTAATTGTACATTCACAATTTTCTCAAGGAGTTCAGATAACACTGGGAGGAGGAAATGGGCCTATAATTATTGGAGGTCATGGGTCACCTGATTTGAAGAGAGGATGACATGAGCAGTCTTCCAGACAGGTGGCAGGATACCCTGGGACAGAGATAGATTGAATAGGTGGGTGATGGGAACGGCTCAGACATGGTAGGCGATTTTAAGAAAAGTACGGATCTAGTGAGTCAGCGCCTCGCTTTTTCTGGTGTCCAGTTGAAGTAATAGATATTCAACCTCTTTTATGGAAGCGGGTTGAGCGTAATAGAGAAGAGGTTGCTGGGGGTGTTGAAGGAAGTTGTCTGTCAATGAGCATATCTTACATGCTGAGAGTTGTCAAACGCCAGACCTGTGGTTGCTAGTGGTTATTGAAGGAGTCTAGGATCTCCGCCCTTTCCTTGAATGTAGTATTGCCGGAGATGTTCTTGTTCGAAGGAATTACCTGAGGAGTGGCCTATCAGATCCTTGATAGTGCTCCAGAACTTGCAGGCTCTTGGAGAGCAGAATCAAGTTCTGATCGGAAGAAGGAAGCCTTGGCTTCTTTAATTAACTTAGTGCATAGGTTTCGTGCCTTTCTGAACAGATTCCAGTCATTGGGCGTATTTAGTTTACGTGCCTTTTCCAAGCTTATCCCTTTGAAGAGCAGTGACCTGATCTCAGGGAGAACAATTTGCAGGATTTGTTCTTGGCTCGGACTTTAGTCAGGGAGCATGTTTGTTTAGAGCTCCTGCTAGTATGTCAGTGGAAGATGTTTTAGGAAGCAGTGACTGTTTTGGCTAAGTAAAACTCCTGCCAGCACATGGAGAATTTCAAATCATCAAGATAGGCGGCTAGATTAAAGTTGCGTCTAGATCTCTTCAGGAAAAATTTAGATGTAACCATCGGTTTGTTGGTTGATCTTACCCCCTCCGATAAAGCAGTGGTTGCTGACATCCGAGAAAAAGGTGCCAGCATGGGAGAAAAGGTGGGGGTTGTTCACTAAGAGCACATCTAGTGTAATTGCCTTTATTAGGGTTTTGTGTTAGAAGGGCGTTGGGTCAGCAATAAGCTGAGCCAACCATGAACATCACAAAAGGATAGAGGGGCAGAAGCTTTGGACAGCCAGTCGAGGTTAATGTCACCAAGGATGATGGTTTCAAGGATCCTTGTCCCAGGATGTCACTTAGATGGGATAGAAGCTGTAAACCGCAGGCGGGGCCTGTAACATCCTATTAGCTGAAGAACACTTGTCTGGGAAATTTCCACTTTGAGGGCTAGGCATTCGTATTCATTGGCAACAGAAGGTGAGGCAGTGCAGGAGACAGTGAATTTATCTTTGACATATATGCCACCCACCTCCTCTAGTTTGCATATCCACTTTGAACAAGGCATAGCTGGGGATATTTATTTCGCATCAGTGGTTGTTGGTCTAAGCCATGATTCAGAGATCACTAGTACATTGGGGAGATATGGAACACCCAAGCTTGGATCATGGTGAGTTTTTTAGAAGCTGCATATGTTGATGTGCAGGAATCTCATGCCTTTAGTGAGGCTAGGTCTGAGGGTGAAGATTGGTGCAGGTGGGCCAGAATTGAGCTCTACATTACCTGAGCACAGTAGGGAGGAGAAGTATTTTCCTAAGTGTGGCAGAGGAGAGTTTGGGATTCCTGATCTTATCCCATTTGTCATACTTAGAGACTTTAGGGAGTAGGTTGTTACCATTGTAAATGGCACCGCTTGTGATTGTGGCTACTAGTACTCTGATTGTGAGGTACCTAGGAGAGTAGGTAGGCTGTGTGGGTGGAAACGCATTCCTTCCGGCAAGATATCAGATATGTACTGCTTGAACGAGGTAGCCAAAGGTAGGAGTGCAGTCAAATAGCCATGAACTCAGCAGGGGCATGCTGGCTAAGTAGTACCAGATATCGTAAGGCACAAGAAGGATTGTATTCCATGCATGGTATCGGCCCATTTGGCAGATGAGAACCAGCCGTACTCCAAAAAGGAGAGTACAAAACAAGGCCATATGAGTCTCCACATGATGAAGCTTGGTGGAAAGGTATGCAACTCTGATAACTTGGGATCAGTTGTCGAGGCTGCTTCCTACAGCGGCTGTGTCTGGGAGACAGAGCCTAAAGTCAGGTCAAAATGAGCCTAGTGGGGTCTTCTAGCCTAGAAGCAAAGCCCTATAGAATTAAACACTTGAGCTGTGTAGTCCAATAGATGTCACTGAAGAATGTGATTGAAGAACACAGATCCAGGGGCATACCAGGAAGTGGATGGGAAGCAAGCGTATTTAATAAATGGTGGAGGTGGGGGTGGGCGTAAAGTTGCAGCAGTTGCTGTTCCTTTTGAGCCGAGAGTCGGGGGCTGTGGTCTCAAGCGGCTAAGGTGTAACCAGTCATCTGGTGCTATCCGCCTATCTTGCTGGCACAGCCGCAGTGGTTTGGCATGGCATGGCACCAGTTGTCTTGCACTACCTGCTAACATCCTGGCTATGGACAGCCACAGTGGTTTTGGCATGATACGGCACCAGTTATTTAGCACGACCTGCTAAATTGCTGGCTAGCAACAGCCACAGTGTTTTGCATGACACTCACTATTGATGAGGTACTGATCAAAACCTGTCTATGTTATTCATGTTTGAGACGGTACTGATCAGACCCTTTCTGTGTTATTCATGTTTGAGATGGTACTGATTAGACCCTTTCTGTGTTATTCATGTTTGAGATGGTACTGCTCTGAATGTGCCTGTTATTCACATTTAAGATGGTACTGATCAGAACCTACCTGTGCTGTTCACATTTGTGATGGTTCTGATCACAACATGTGTTATTCACATTTAAGATGGTACTGATCAGAACCTGTCTGTGTTATTCACATTTGTGATGGTTCTGATCACAACCTGTCTGTGTTATTCACATTTGAGATGGTACTGATCAGAACCTAAGTTATCACGTTTAAGATGGTACTGCTCAGAACATCTAAGTGATTCATGTTTGAGATGGTACTGCTCAGAATCTGTCTGTGTGATTCACATTTGAGATGGTACTGCACAGAACCTGTCTGAGTTATTCACTTTTGATATGATTCTGCTCAGAACCTGTGTTATTCACATTTGAGATGGTATTGATCAGAACCTGTATATCTGATTCATGTTTGAGATGATACTGCTTAGAACCTGTCTGTGTTATTCACAGTTGAGAGGGTACTGATCAGAACCTGTCTGTGGTATTCACCTTGAGATGGTACTGCTCAGAATCTATGTTATTCTCCTTTGAGATGGTACTGCTCAGAACCTATGTTATTCACCTTTGAGATGCTACTGCTCAGAACCTGTCTGTGATATTAGCCTTTGAGGCGGTACTGCTCAGAATCTATGTTATTCTCCTTTGAGATGGTACTGCTCCAGAACCTATGTTATTCACCTTTGAGATGATACTGCTCAGAACCTATGTTATTCACCTTTGAGATGGTACTGCTCAGAACCTGTCTGTGATATTCACCTTTGAGACAGTACTGCTCAGAATCTATGTTATTCTCCTTTGAGATGGTACTGCTCAGAACCTATGTTATTCACCTTTGAGATGATACTGCTCAGAACCTATGTTATTCACCTTGAGATGGTACTGATCAGAATCTGTCTATGATAGTCACATTTGAGATGGTACTGATCAGAACCTGTCTGTGTTATCTACATTTGAGATGTTATTGATCACAACCTGTCACTCTTACTCACTATAGAGCAGGTATTACTTATAATCTTAGTTGGTAAAGAAATGTTTTAAGCTATCAAAATAATGGGTTTATTGAGTACTGGTGGACCTGTTTGACTCACAGGTTTTGTGTAGTATAATTAATGTGGGGAGGAAGGAAAGGAAAGAAGCATACATCATAACTAGAAACAGGGTTATCTTTGTCATCATCTGCTGAGTTTCAGCAGTCTAATTATGCAGCACTGAAAACTGACTGAGCAGACCACAGAACCTTGTAGCTGCTTATACCAGAACTTCCGGAGGGAACCTTTGAGCTGCTTACTACGAGACCCACCGTGAAGTCACTTTGTTGTCACCCTTTGTCATGGAACCTAAGGGTGTTGAATCTCTACTATGGGCCTGCACTACCCCCTACTGCTACAAGAAATGAGGTTTCCAAACCACTTAATTATGTCAACATATGGGTAGCCTATTCTTCCTGACAGGACAGAACTGGGTGGGCTCATCTCTGTTTCTGATTACAAATAGCACTTTTCTTTTTGCCTCCTGTTTCTAATGGTAGTGGTTGCATTATACTGAGGGATGTCTCTGGGGAGATACATAGGGAGGCAGACAGACAAACGGATAGACAGACAGATAGATACATAGACAGACAGAGACAGATGGACGGATAGATGCTAGACAGACAGATACTGTCATGTAGACAGAGACAGAGACAGATAGACAGATAGACAGAGTCAGTGAATAGATAGATACAGGTAGATAGATAGAATATATATAGATAGAGTTAGATAATATTTTACATAGATAGATACTTTTTAGATAGATAGATACAGACAGATAGATGGACAGACAGGCAGATAGATACTGTCAATAGATAGATAGATAGTCAGTGGATAGCTAGATAGATAGACAGAAAGATAGATAGACAGGCAGGAAGACAGACAGACAGCCAGAATAGATAGACAGACACAGACAGACAGATGATAGACAGACAAACAGCAGACAGATAGATAGATAGATAGATAGATAGATAGATAGATAGATAGATAGATAGATAGATAGATAGACAGATAGATATTGTCAGTGAATAGACAGAGATCTGATGACAGACAAAGTCCTGCTGGCCATCCCACCTGCCGCCTCTACCTACTGTATATATTTTTTGTTTTGCCTAGTGGCCATTCCATTCCTTAACGAATGACCCTCCTCTTCTGCCTAAGATGATCTATCTGACTGACTAGAGCTGTGTAGAATGAGAAAATTCAGAATTCATGGAATTTTGATGACAGTTCACAAAATTCGTGGAAAGTCTGCAGAATTTGTCAGAATTTTGTGGAATTTTACATTTATTAATTTGGCCATGACTTATTGTATTTTGAGCTAGAGCTCAGAAATGTGACATGCTGACTATCTGGGAGAAGCTCTAATGATGTGCTGAACGTTATGAAATTAGAATGGATTGCCTTAAATTACAGGTGCTCAAATCAGTCATTTTATTTTTTGGGAAATTTCTCGAACATTTTATCTGCCTATCCCTCAGCTACCTATCTTAAATTTGGCATGATTACTTGAAGATAGGTGTTCTAACAATGCACTAAATTTCATGACATTAGGATAGATTGTCTCAAAGTATATGTGCTCAAAGTCTGTCAGTTTGTTTTGTCGTGGGACATTTCATTGAACATTTTATATGTAAACACCTCAGTCTATTGTGCCAGAGATCTTACATTTGGCATGATTACTTGGTTATAGGAGTTCTAAAATGTGCCAGATTTCCTGACATTAGGATGCATAGTCTCTTATATGTGATCAAAGTCTGCCATTTTATTTTTGTGGGAAATTTCATGGAATATGTTATCTGCATATAACTCTGGCACCTTTAAAGGTAGACGTAAATTAGAATGATTATCTTGTTATAATGATTACAGAATGTTCTAAATATGGAATGAATTTCATTACAGAGTTTTAAATACAGGGCTCAAAATTTTGCTATGAAAATATTTGCAGAATTTTGTGAAAACTCAGAAATGCAGATGTTTGTAAAGTCTCTGCTCTTGCAGGCATAGGCTTAACATTTGACATGCATATCCAATGTCAGTGTATCCCAGTGTCTAACACAACTGGATAAATTGGTTTAGTAAATTTACAGTGGAAAAACACAAACAAAATTACTGGTAACATTTTCTCAAAATGTATGGTACCATAAAGATGAAGTATCCAGAATTCATTTTGTACAATTTAACATTCTCAATGCACACAGTATCACTACTTCATTTGATAAGCTGGCTGAGCTTTTTGCAGTTCTGCTTTTCCTCTCTGTGGCCTAGATGTTCCAAAGGAGATGTGTGAGTAAAGTGGAGATGCACTACGCATCTCCAAAGGTGGAAGCGGAACCACAATATTCAAAAGGTAGAGATGCATTATGACCTCCTCGATTCACCACATCACACATCTATAACGTATTCAGTGCATGCAGAGATGTTCCCATGAATGTGGCACGATCCCTATATTCAGCTGAAATGTGCAGCACATCTGCAGCGCATCTTAGAGATAAGCTGCCCAAAGTTAGGCATGGAAAAAGCATGCCTAAATGGCCAGCCACCCACAGGCAGGCTAAAGAACTGCAGGCAGACTGTCTGAATACAGCCCTTGAGGTGCAGCAGGATATGCTCCAGGCACCCATGAACCCTGAGCCACCACTACCATCCAGGAAGCAATCCCCACACCACCCTGGACATAGACACCCAGCAGCCACATGCCATGCTGTCGAGGCCCCTGAAACACCAGAGGTGTGGACACCACAATGCAGCAATGTATCAGGCGCCATGGTTTAGACCCATGCAGCCTACAGGAAGCAACTTGGCAGTGGCATGCACCCAGGGTGCCATCTGGGGCAATGTTGCTGAGGTAGTCTGGTGGATTGGTGGCAGCCTGGTACAGACCAGGGACAGAACTTGTGGCACACATCTACAGTGGAAAACCATAGGTGCACACAAGTGGGATCCACCTACTAACGCACTAGGTCACCCTCTGCATACTGTCATTCCTTGCAGGCATCACCATATTCAACTCATATGGGGGTGTGGGGCACTGCCTGTGACTGTATGCTGCATATGCAGCTGGTGATCACATGCATGTAGTATGCCAATCAGACTGTGTCACCCTGTGCCCTCTGCTGTAGCTGCTCCAGGTGGGCCCCTGTGACCACTGTCTGGGTGGGCCCTCTGTACCCGCTCGACCCTGTACATGGCTAGTGGGATGTAGCACTGTGTTCAGGCCAATGCAGTCCACCTTACACATACACACATATTCCATCACACCTGCCTGCTAGGCTGCAGTTCCTCCTGTTCACCTTTGTGGAGTGGTGGGGTAGCCCTGCAAAGCTGGAACTGAGCATGCTCGGGGTATATAATTGGCCTGAATACATTCCAGTAATGAGCTCTGGCATGTGGGAGATGGCTTGAATGTGCATTGAGGTCATCTGCATATGCCAGTTGAATATTGCACTTCCACGCACTGCAAGTGACTTCGCATCAAGCATTTCCCCATGCTCCACATAGGGCTAAGGTCACCTTTCTGCACCGCACATCTGCCACTGCGCCATCGGAATGTTCGGAATATTCAGCCAGACATGTGTGAGCATATCATGGCGCATCTTCGAATATCTCATTATTTGGGTCTGGTACATCTCAGATGCATGGCGCAGGCATATGTGTGTGTTTGCAGGGGCTTTTGGATGTCTCGGCCAGTGTGACTATTTTGCCCTCTTCTCTTAGCATAGCCAGATTAACTCTGGTAGAACTCACTGATCCCACTAATATCCTCTTTTTCTTTACAGTGACAACATCCCTAAATTGAGAGTCACCTACTTCTTTTCCCTATCAACCTGCTGTATTGGAATAGCTAATTCTTCCTTCCTGGTACCTAGAAGTTGTCTTCCCACTACATCTTTTGAGTACCTCTAAGTCCCAGACTTGCACATTCATCAGGCTCCTTGAATCATTAATTTACTGGGTGTGATTCTTATATATCCTGCATTCAGGTTGGACTTTTGACACTCTGTGCTTCCTTGCTCCAACTGGGCGTGTCTACCACTTGTTTGCTACTCAGCTCAGCTGTTCATTTCTTTGGTAAACTATGCATCTAACTCCTGAACCTGGTGACACCCTGCACTATCTGATTCTTATACATGGCTATCCTTTAATTGGAATCCACAAGATAAGTCTGAGTGAAATTAGCAAATTCCAGTTTTATGACATTTTCATGAAATTCCATAATTTTCACAAAGACTCATGGAATTTGACTTTAAGTACATATGTTATTTTGCAATTTCTGGCAGCAAGCAATTAATAAAATTGAAGTCTCCTTGTAAGGTCTAATAACTTGTCAGATTTAATGGCATTGCATTCTCTAGTTTTAAAGTTTCATGGGTAGAGATGGGAGAAGTTGGAAACTTTGCTCCATGAATTAATTTGAAATTTAGTGCAATCCGTGGAGTTTTGAGTAATTCATGAGTTCAGATTTGACCCACAAAGTGCAGAATTTCACCTGCAAATCGCGAATTTTACTAGGACAGGCAGAATTTTGCCCCCTTGCAAAATTCCACTGTTTGTGGCCAAATTCTGCCATTTGTGTGATATTCCACCAATCACAGTGAAATTCCACAACACAAACGGCAAAGTCACATGGGCAAATTTTGAGGCTAATAGCAAAACTTTACAGATTGCTCCATGGTGGTGAATTTGCCAACTTTGCCAGAATTTCACCAGCAAATTAAAAATTTGCAACATCTCTATTCAGGGCTTATCAATCTATCAATCAATCAATCAATCAACTTTATTTAACCAGGCATATAACACCATTGAGCAAGCTCATTTTCAAGGTGGTCCTGGACATGAATACATACAATACAGAAAATACAGTAAGCTTAAAGGGAAAACAAAATACATAACATAGTACAGATATAGTAGCCATCAACGTGGCAGCAGTGAGCAGGTGTAGACCAAGGGAGGCATATACATAAGGTCTAATATAGTTACATACAACAGTTTCCATCATGATTTACAGGAGTGTAAAGATTACCATCCTAGCTGTTACCACTAATTAGAGGCTAGTATCTTTATACTAGAAGCAGGGAGAGAGGGAAAGAGCAGATAAGGGAGTAGAAGGAGCAAGCGATGCTAGTAAGGGAAGAGATTAGGCTGAGTTTAGGAGAAAAAGAATCAGTGAAGTGCTGGGGATCCCTGTTAGGAGAGAAGAGGTGGCAGTCGGAGTGTAAGGTTTATGAGGGACCAGTGGCTAAGGTAAAGAGTTATGTAAAACAACTGCATGTATCCTTCAACAGGTCCCATATCAGTGTTTTGAATGTGAAGATGCTAGGAGTGCGGAAAGCTTTAAAGATTTTTGCATAGAATTCCAAAGTGTTAGCAGAGAAAATTCATTGCTGCCAGGCCAAGGGTTGTTTTCACTCTAGGAATCTGGAAGCAAATCATGGAGAAGCGCCTTAATCCATAAGATCTCTTGGCACGTCAAAGAAGCCTGAGATGTATGTAGGGAGATTACTGGATAGTGCTCTAAACATCCAAAGGAGAGCTGCTTTTACTCCTGGTTGAGAGTGAGGGCCATCCAGCTCCTGGTATAATAGACAGTGGTGAGTGTGACGGTAGGTTAAGGATAAATCTTAGGGCCTGGTGGTAAAGGGTGTCAAGTTTGTTGAGCGTTGTTGTAGGGCAATTACTGTAGAGGAAGTCCAGCGTAGTCAGTACAGGTAGAAATGTGGATTGCACTAGCCTCTTCCTGGCTTCTAAGGTAAGCAGATGTTTAAGGCGAAAAAGGCCTAATCGCTGCCATCGCTTCTTCGAGATTTCATGTAGGTGGCACAGGAAGTTGAGCTTATTATCCAGCCAGAACCCTAGGTATTTAAAGGTATCAACTACCTCTAAGGGTTCTGCCTAGCAGTGTTAGAATCTGGGGATGTGTAGATCCAGAGGCAGACTTTGGTGAGAGAATCATGGTTTTAGTCTTTTGGCGTTGAGGAGAAGCTTATGTTTGATGAGGTTATATTGGAGAGTGGTGAAGTCTTGCTGAAGGTTCACGTGGGCCAAGTCCAAGGATGAGTTAGTGGTGTAGAGTAGGATGTCATCTGCAAATAAATGCACAATGGCTGTGCGCGGGTGTGAGTGCAGGTTGTTGATATAGATTGCAAAGAGGATTGGACCCAGTATGGAGCCTTGTGGGACACCTCGTAAGAGGGATTTTTGTGGGGACAGATCACCTATAGCTTTGACTTGCTGTAGCCTGTTGGTTAGGTAGCTGGTGAACCATTTGATGGCAGATCTATCGAGACCGATATTACCCAGACCATTAAGTAAGATGTTATGATCCACAGTATCGAAGGCCTTGCTAAGATCCAGGAATAGGCAACTGCATGCTTCTTGGAATCCAGGGCAATTTTCCAATTGATGGATACTTTTGCTTTGGCTGAAACGGTGCTATGTTTGGCTCTGAAGCCAGACTGAGCTGGATTTAACAAGTTATTTGAGTCTCGGTGTTCTCTGATCTGGGCGTTGACAATTTTCTCGAGTAGTTTTGAGATGACGGATAGAATAGAGATAGGGCGATGCTTGTTCAGATCACTTGGATCCCAGATTTGAATAAAGGTAGGATGTGTGCAGTTTTCCATGACACAGGTAGCTCGCCTGTTTGAGGGAAGTGTTGAATAAATGGGTGATGGGGGTGGCTAAATAGAAGTGGCCAAGTTTTAGAAAGTAAGGTTCGATATTGTCTGCACCAGCACTCTTTTGATATCCAGGGACAGGAGGAGGGCCTCAACTTGTTTAAACGTGACTGTTAGAAAGCTGAAGTTGGCAGGATGCAGTAGGTTTGGGTTGAGATTAGTAGTATGGTTAGCAGTAGCATCTCCTGGTGGGCTGAGATTGTTGATGGGCGAGGTGTCAAAGGCAAGCCCTGCAGTGGCAAAGTGTTCATTGAACTGTTCTAATATAGCAGCTTTGTCTGTGTAGGTATTTCCTGGGACACAATTTTGGTTGGGAGGGTGAATCGGTAGTCTGACCTTTGACCTCCTTAAGAATGTTCCAAAATTTGGCAGAGTTGTTTTTGTTGTTTTCTAGTTCAGTTTGGTAATATCTGGCTTTTTCAGACCTAATTAGTCTGGTGCAGGCATCTCTAGAGGTGCGAAATGCCAGCCAATCTGTTTCTAGGTGAGATTTCCTGTTTTTTCCACCAAAAATCCCTATCCTTAAGTGCTTTCTTCGGATGGGAGAAAATCAGCTGGGAGATCTTTTTAGATCTGATCATTCTTAGAGGGCGTGTTCTCGATTAGCCCTATGAGTAGGCTATGAAAGATGTTATAGGCTTCATTAAGGGTGGGTGCCAGACAGAAATCTTGCCATCTGATGTTGCTTAAATCTTTTAGGAATGAGTTCTGGCAGAACTTTTCAAGCATCGCTTGAATTTGAATTTAGCAGCTGGTTTCATGTGGGAGAATGTCTGATACAAGCCGTAGCACAGTGATCACTTATGTCGTTGAAAAATACCCAGTGTGCTAGATGTTATATGGTTTGTTTACCAGTATGAGATCTAGAAGGAGCTAAGCTCAGGATTTTTCTATTTGGTCTGGTGACAGTAGTTATCATTTGTACCAGTCCATTTGCATCACAAAGTTCCTTGAGCTTCTTTGAGCTATCATCATTCCAATTTTGTTGAAATCTCCTATTAGTATACATTCAGAGTTAGCAGAGTCAAGTAGGTTTTGGAGATGTGACAGCAATGCCATGCCTCCAGAAGGTGGACTGTAGCATGCTGCTATAAGAAGTGACTTATCTTTGGAGAGGGAGAGTTTTAGAGTCAAGCATTCGATTTCTTTAGCCTTTGAGGTACAGTCAAGGATTGTGGTTGGGTATTTACACTTCACATAAATTACGAACTCTTCCTCCTCTAGAGGGTCTATCACATCGGTAGGTATTATATCCTGGTACTGTATGTAGATAGATTTGTCTGGGCTTGAAGGCATGAGTCAGGATTCAGTTATCATGAGGAAGTCAGGTAAAGCATGTAGAACCCAGGACTGAATAGGGTCAAGCTTCTTTAATAAGCTACAGGCGTTGATATGGAGAAAGCTGATACCTTTATATCGTGGTAGGTCTGCAGGGGTGTCCAGAGAGGAGGGTGGGCCTGGATTTAGTTCAATGTTTTCTGAACAGAGTAGGAGAAGTAATAGTAGTTTTTTAGATAATGTGTTAGTCTGATAAGTAGCCTTTTTCTCCTTTTGGAATGAGTTGTTTTATTGGTGGCAGTGTTCTGGGCAGTAACGCATTTAGAAGGGATAGGATTTACATGGCTATTAAGGCCGAAAGTGTTAGAGGCCTTCACACCTGTTCATTAGTCATCATCTGGTGCTGGGGAGGATATGGCCATAATGAAGTCGCCCTTTGGAGTGATAACAAGTTTTAATAAAAAGGGTCCATCGTGGTATAAGTTAGAGGAAGGTTTTGGCCTTGGTGCTAAGTATCACCTGAACTATTGAGTGGTGTATATAAATTAGCAAAATGAGGCAGCTATTAAGGAGAGCAGCCACAAGGGTCATTTTAAAGGAACATCTCCAAGGGTTGGCTGGAGTGGTTAGTAACAGTTGCTTTATATGAAGCTAGTAGTGTTATGTTGCACTAGTTTAGTAGGTTGATCAGCAACAGCTTTAAAAGGCATGGTTATCCAGGGGTGGGGCTATGCACTGGGTGTGGCTAAGCTTACTGAGACCAACAGGTGAGTAGGGGTTGACCTAGCTTCTTAGAGTAAGAGCATTAATAGAGGCCAGGGTCGGGGCTTATAAATTTGCAGTTTACATTCTTGCAAAATTTAATTTTAAAATATTGTGAAAGTTTAATTACTTTTAATCCAGTCCTATTTAAAGCTGTAAATATGAACATTGCCAGAAATGACCATGTGGTATAGCAGTTTAAATGTTTCAAATCTAGTTACATTTGATATGTTGTTTAAAATTAGAGGGAAATAGTTGTAATTTAAATGTTGGCAACATGTTTGAGAGGTTATAACTCAGTCCCATCTGAAGCTAGAAATAAGAAACTATGTACATGTATGTGTAGTGATAACCTGTATACCTGTAACATTTTATAACATGTCAGTGAATACTATCAAAATTACACTACATAACAGAAATCTACATTTTGGCAAAATATTTGGCTACATATAACCCAGCCCCTTTGAAGTTTGAGACTTCTAAAGCATGGTGCATATATCCATGTTGTAAGTTTTCTAAATCCTGAAACTGTGGAGAAATTTTGATTAGAATTTTCAAATTAGATCAAAATAACTGAAAATTAAATTTTGAGTACATTTTGGCCACCCATAACTCTGCCCGCTTTCAGCCTTAAGACTCTGATATTTGCATACTTATGTAAGCTATCACTACATGTCTGCATATCAAATGTGGTGTCAGTTGGATTTGAACTCTGAACAGAAGAGCAAAGTAACTGAAATATAGATTTGGCAAAATTCAGCAGAATTTTCACCAAATTCCATGAAATTCTATGGAATCAGAGTGGTATTTCCACAGAAATTCTGTGGGTGGAATTTTATGTTCCATACAGCTCTGTGGCTGACCAGTCCCTGCCTGAAACTGTTAACTATTGGGCCTTTAGCCTTTTTCTGACAGTCCATTCCATTTGTCCACCACTCTTTCCTGGGAACGTTCTTGTGATGATTTGCTGGACCCCCCGATAATATGAGCATGTTTCTCTCATCCCAGCATCTAGGCTGAAAGGAAGGAGTTTCCCTGTTTATCCCATGCAGATACTTGTATATTTCCATCATGTGACCCCAGTTCCTCCTGTTCTCGAGAGTGTATATGCCCAGTGCCTGCAACCTCTCCTCGGGTGATTTGTCCCCAGACTTCTGCCAGTTAATAGTTTTATTAGATTTTAACTTTGACAACAGG
Organism: Neoceratodus forsteri; assembly: GCA_016271365.2. Classification (NCBI taxonomy): domain Eukaryota; kingdom Metazoa; phylum Chordata; order Ceratodontiformes; family Ceratodontidae; genus Neoceratodus; species Neoceratodus forsteri. The sequence goes on along the minus strand of CM028137.1, from coordinate 13,856,764 downwards.
TCAACATAACTAGGTTTATGCTTCTATAGAGCAAAGGAGGAGAGAGGTGATATGATCGAAACATTCAAACACCTTAAGGGCATTAACAAGGTGAAAGAGTCTAACAGGTTTTAATATAAGAAAAATAGCAGGACAAGAGGACACAGCATGAAGATTAGAAGGAGGCTGATTAAGGGGTAATGTGAGAAGTTCTTTTTTTCTGAAAAGGGTGGTAGATGCATGGAATGACTTACCTCAGGAAGTGGTGGCTAGGAATACAGGTGCAGGGCTTCAAACAGGCATGGATAGGCATAAAGGAGCAATACAAATGACTATGAATAGATAGGCCATTGACAGAGCAAAGGCTATGGCACATTTATAAGGTAGAAAAGAAATGGGCAGACTGGATGGGCCTTGAGGTCCTTATCTGCTGTCAACTTCTATGTTTCTATGTAAGAGCAACTTAACTAAAACAGTTGCAAAATATTATTTGCACTGTTACAAATATTGATATTCTGCAAGCTAATGTTTATTTATTTTATTTATTTAAAATTAGTAACTAGGAAATGCATGCTGAGCTGAGGTTCATTTCCAGTGTGACCCAGGGAAGGGGGAGAAAGGGTAAACAGTACAACATGCTCAGCAATGACGCTCACAGCATCACAGTCAGGAGCTAAGTAAAGTGCACACAGAGGAAAAATACCACATATAAGTGCGTAACAATGGTAAACTCACAAGGTGGAACAATGAGCAGCATAACGGTACAATGCAAGTGACTAAAATGGCAGGAAAATGCTGGCAGTGGAATTATACCCATGGTGGAGTGCAGTCGAGAACAGGCAGTGGCAATACAGGTGAATACAAAGTGGTAGCAGTGGTGTAACAGAGAATACAAGGGCAGGATCGACTTGTTGCAGTTTATGTGGCAAAAGAAAAAAGTAAACTAATATGACATAATATGACACTGGGACAGACAGAGAGGAAGGGCAGTCAGAGTTGGGTGTTGGGGGGTCCTGCACCAAAGTCCTCAGATTTTCTGTAGACAGGGAGCTGCACCAAACAGTAGGCACACCAGAGGGATAGACAGAGGGTGCCATCATGTCCCCACCTGGCGCACAGCCAGCCCCTTGAACCACAGTAATGGGGGACTAATAGGGCACTCCCACATGACCACTTACACTGTCCAAGCCTGGTCACAATATCCCTCCCCTGGCAGAGAACCGATTGGCCAAGGGCTGTTAGACTAGCACTTGGCTGGTCTAACCATTGCCTTGATTTGTGGTCATGGTGGGGCTTTCAAAATTCCAAGTTAGGAGATGCTGCAGCCCCACCATAGTACAAGCCCCTTACGACCTGGTGCGCCACCCCTTCTGGAACAGGGGTGTTGCAGGACTGGTTAGGTGTACAGCTTCGATTTTGATGCAGCCTGCATCTAAAATTGGGACTGACACACAAAATGGCACAAAGTGCCACTCAAGATCAATTCTCTTGGCACAGGCACGTTGTGTCAGATTTGGCCCTTTGAAAATCAAATGCTTTGTTTATATCTTGGGACTTATTTATTTTGTTTACCAGGAAAGTCAGAAGTACATCCTTCAAGCTAAAAGCTCTTTTAGAAGGATCCCCTCATACAATAAAAAGGAGGGGAGAAGACAGGTGGGAACATATGCAGCTGTGAGGCATTGTCAAAATAAACCGTATTAAATACATAGAGTATACAGTATCACAGTAATGTCACCAATATTACAGGGTTCACAAAGTTTGGAACACCAGATTATAGGATTGCACCCATGCTGAGGAGCAAAGGTGCAAAGTCAGAAAGGTACAGGAACTGAATAATAGTGAGTAGGTAGTGGCAGCGGCACTAAGAATGAGCCTGGGTCTAACTAGGGTGTGCCACAAAGAAAGGTGGGAGAGAGTGACAACACCCAGCAGGTTAGCTAGTTGTGAATGCGATGTTAGAGAGTTAAGGGAGGTATATAGTGAGGGGATTAAACAGGGGTAGGGAAGGGAGACAGGAGAGACAATAGGGAGGTAGTAGGAGGGGGCATAGGCAACGGAATAGAGCATGCAATCTGGGCCAGGCCTGGCTTTTGGGGAGCTAGTGCTCATAGGTGGTTAGAGATGGCAGAAGCACTGCTCAGGGGCATGGTGAATTTTCTTAGTTCAGTTTTGAAGTGGCTAAAGCTTGTGTGGCTGTTAGCAAAGAAAGGGAGTGAATTGAGCCAGGAGGGAGCCTTACCGCAATGGCTCGCTTTCCCAAGGCTGTTTTTTTAAAAGGCACAGCTAGTGCATGTTTAGTGACACTTTTAGTGGCATGTTCGGCCAGGGCTGGTCAGAATAAGGCCTATAGAAAAGGAGGTGCAAGACCAAGGAGAGTCTTTTCCTAGGATGCAGGAATGCAGCTTGATCCGGTCTCGGAAGGGAGTCATTGCGTCTAATATAAAGATCGCATGTATGCATAAGGCGATCAGCACTGAGGACAAATCTGTAGGCTTTATTGAGGAGGTCTGTGACCTCAGAAGGCTGGTGTCTGTGGCAACAGCATATACCATGTTTCCATAGTCAAATATTGGTAAAATTGTACCTCTTACCACTTGGAGTCTAGCCTCAGTTGTAAGGCAGAACTGAACCTATTGAGTCAATATAGAGACTTGACTATATCTTGCTTATTTTTATCCATTACATGATCGATATTATTTATGTTCTGTATCTGTTTAAGTCTGAATGATAGAAGTTTGCCACACCTTTTCACCCAACTCCAAATATGTTTGTTTCATTCTGAATAGGGCATATTCAGCCCTGTCTGTATACATTTTAATCACTTCAAATTTAAACGCTGTTCCTTTCACAAGGTTATTGTAAGTTTTAAAACCTGTTTTAATAGTTTCAAGCTGCCTCTTTCTCAGACAGGAGTAGTTACTTTTTTTCCTCCTGGAAAACAATCTTGTATTCCTCTTTACGTATGCTTTGTAAGCTTCCCACAGAGTGGAGTCTGAGGTTTCCATTGCCACTGACTTTAAAAACTCTTGTGTTTCCTCTAGTAACCTAATTCAAAATTCTTTGGCTCTGATATACAGTTCAGTCTGCAGCTATACCTGTGCTTAGTATCAGGGTCTATTATGAGCAATGGCATTGCCGAGCCTGGTCTGAAATGGTACAGCTGCCAGGCTTTCTTCTAGTCCAAACAATATGGTAAGCTGGTACTTTGGATATTAACAGGGTGTCAGTTCTACTGTAGGGGTCATAGGGGAATGAAAAAAGTATAGTCTTTCCCTTTGGGTGAGTTAGACGCCAATATATCAACAAGATCTATGTCCTCATCCTGTCTTTTAAAATTCCTCTTGCTTTAGTATTAGTTTCCTTCAAGGCAGGTTTGTGTATGTCCAGAAAATGGTCAAGGGTAAGTTTTGTTTGCTCTAGAATGGCTTTTCCTTCAGCCCTACCCCTGCCTGTACTCCATCAATGTCTCTCCTCGTATTTCTTCCTGCCTTACCCACCCAGGGGGCCTCAGGGGCCACTCCACATACTCATTTAGATGCCACGCCTGGTATCTGGGGCAGGTGCCATGGTTGGCTTGTGGGAGTCAGGGTGAGACATGTAGCACTGTGCACGCCCAACATTTTTCCCAATATTTGTAGTGGGAGAGGCGTGACGTGCAAGGATGCCAAGGCATAACAATGTCATGCATCTGCCACACCTCTCAGATTCAGTGAGCTTTGACTTGCCAAACTCCCATCCTCCATTAGGGGTCATGCAAGCACTGGTAATCCCTCCTCCTCAGAGAAGGAGAGCAGCCTCGATTCTGCTTCTCTTCCTGGCCAGTTCTCCAACACCCAAGCTTGCTTCTGATCACATGTTGATGGTGTTGCAAGCAATAGCACTTCTGCTGCGCTGGCAGATCAGCCTATGGGTTAAGTTAAAGTCCCTCTTAGTATTAGCCATTTATAATTATTCTTTGCTAGCTCACCAAGAATTTGAACAAGGAAATGATAGAAAGCATCCTTAGAATGGCAGATAAAGGGAGATATTGTTGATGGGGACCTGAATATTGACTGATGTTAACTGGAACACATTTGTTGCAGCCACATCCAAGGGCAGAATCATTCTCGATGCCCTACAGGGGCATGATTCAGACAGCTAGTGTTGGAACCCACTTGGGAGGGAGCAATCTTAGACCTGGTATTCTCAAATGGGGACGGTGAGAAGATCTCAGATTTAGAAGTGGGTAGCCATCTGGGAACAAGTGACCACCAAACAGTGTGATTCACAATAAACAGAGCTGTAGAGTCAAGCCATACAAGAGCAAGGGCACTGGACTTCAGGAAGGCTGACTTTGGCAGAATGGATGAGTGCCTAAGGAATGCACTAGCAAAAGGGCAGAAAGGAGGGGTGGAGGAACAATGGGCAAATCAAAACTGCCATCATAGAGGCAACAAGCCTTGTGTGAAGCAAATAAAACAAAGGAAAAACACTATGGTTCTCAAATGAGGTAGTGGGGAAGGTTAGGGAGAAAAGATAGCATTCAGAAAGTGTAAGGAATCACAGAAGGAGCAGGAAAGAGAACTCTATCAGTTAAAACAGAAGGAAGTGGGGAAGGCAGATAGAACAGCAAAGGCCCAAACTGAGGAAAGGTTAGCTAACCTAGTTAAGAAGGGGATAAAACCTTTATAGGTACATTAGTGAATGAAGAAAGACCAAGGGATGGATAATGAGGCTTAATAAAGGGAAGGGGGTGGGCAGAAGCTGACAGTGAAAAGGCAGAGATACTGAATAAATGCTTTTGTTCAGTATTCACAAAAGAAGAGGAGGGGAGGTACCTAAACCAAACAGAAGCACTCTGGGACCCAAGGCAGCATGGGTTCACAGCAGGAAGGTCATGTCAGATGAATCTAATTGATTTCTTTGACTGGGTGACCAAAGTAGTAGACCAGGGAGGGGCTGACATGGCCTACCTAGACTTTTAGAAGGCATTTGACAACAGTCCCACACAAAAGATTAATAAACAAGTTACCCAGCCTAGGAGTGGTCCCAGGGAGGTAGCCTGGGTAAAAATTGCTGGACAACAGGACACAGAGGGTAATAGTAAACGGAGTCCACTCCAAAGAAAGGGGTTGCTAGCAGGGTACCGAGGGTTCGGTATTGGGTGGTCCTCTTTAATGTCCTTATAAGTGACATTGCAGAGGGACTGGAAGAAAAATATGTCTCTTTGCAGATGACACAAAGATCTGCAACAGGGTTGATACACAAGGGCGGGTCTGGAAAGGATGACAAGGGACTTGGCAAGGTTGGAGGATGGTCAAAAGTATGGCATCTTAGATTCAATGCAAATAAGTGTAAAGTAATGTACCTGGGAAACAAGAACGCAGTGGAAGAGTACACAAAGGGGTGGGGGAGATACTAACAATAACAAAATGGAAGAGGACCTGGTGGTAGTCATATCAGATGACTTTAAAGCTAGGCAGGCAATGTGAGAAGGCAGTAAGGAGGGCTGGGGCAATACTGGGATGCAAAGGAGAGGCATCACTAGTAGAAAAAGGAGTTGTCATCCCTCTGTACAGACAATTGGTGAGACCCCACCTGAGTAACACATCCAGTTCTGGAGACCCCATCTCTGCAAGGACATAGACAGGATGGAGGCAGTCCAGAAGAGGGCTAACAAAATGGTGCAGGGTCTGCACTAGAAACCATACAAAGAGAGACTAAAGGAGCTTAATATGTATACCCTTGGGAAAGGAGGGAGAGAGGAACATGATAGAAACTTTCAAGTACCTCAGGAATCAACAAAGTCCAAGAGGGTAGCATCTTTCAGAAAAAGAGATGTGCAAGAACAAGGGGCACAGTTTGAAAATAGAGGGGACGGCCTAGGGGCAATGTGAGGAAGTATTCTTTCACAGAGAGGGTGGTGGACACATGGAACGGCCTTCCTGGGGAGGTTGTGGGGTGAAAAACAGTGGGGAATTCAAGAATGCATGGGACAGACATAAGGCAATTCTAGTGGGGGTAGGAGGAAGTAGGCTGTTAGTTAACTAGGATCTGTAGCTTATCTATTAGGTAGGAAATGGGCAGACTAGGTGGGCCAAGTTGTCCTTATCTGCCGCTCAAAGTCTATGTTTCTATGTTCTCTGAACAAGGAATTAGATTCCCTTGGATGCATAGATATTGCATATGACTACGTCATAGCTTCATCTAAAGCACCTTCCAGAATCTGCCATCTTCCTTCATTGTCTACTCAGTGTGGTGGGTCTTGGGGGGCTTTGTCTGGGTTATATCTTGGCTCCTCCCAGTTTACTGCCAGAGAAAGTGTGAACAATCTGGGCATCATCATGGACCATAAGGTAATAGTAGAACATCATGTGTCAGCTGTGGTCTCTGTGGGTTTTCAAACTTGGAAATATTGTCCAGATCAAGCCTCTCTTAGTTTCCAGGACCTGAAAAACCTAGTGCACGCCTTTGTTACATCCAGACTGGACTACCGTAATGCTCTTTATCTCAGGCTAGGTTTTATGCATCGCTTGCAGCTGAGGCAAACCCCACAGCTCGATTGATTGCCAGAGTTTCTGGCCGCGCATATCACTCTAGCTTTGCAGTTGTTGCACTAGCTGCCTGAGAGGTGGTGCATCTCCTTCAAGATAGATTAGTTAATATGTACAGCCCTGCATGATCCAGGTCCTGGCTACCTAAATAACTCCTCTGTCCAGGTACTCCTGACCACCTCCTCTGTCCAGGTACTCCAGACTGCCTCCTCTCTCCGGGTGCCCCTGACCATCTCCTCTGTTCAGGTACTCCTAACCACCTCCTCTGTCCAGGTACTCCTGACCACCTCCTCTGTTCAGGTAACCTGACCACCTCCTCTGTCCAGATACTCCTGACCACCTCCTCTGTCCAGGTACTCCTGACCACCTCCTCTGTCCAGGTACTCCAGACCGCCTCCTCTCTCAGGTGCCCCTGACCAACTCCTCTGGCAAGGTACCCCTGACCACCTCCTCTGTCCAGGTACTCCTTACTGCCTCCTCTGTCAAGGTAATCCAGACTGCCTCCTCTGTCCAGGTACTCTGGACCGCCTCCTCTGTCCTGGTACTACTGACCACCTCGTCTATCCAGGTACTCCTGACCACCTCCTCATCCAGGTACTCCTGACCGCCTCCTAGGTCCAGGTACTCCTGACCACCTCCTCTGTCCAGGCACTCTGGACCATCTCCTCTGTCCAGGTACCCTGGATCACATCCTCTGTGCAGGTGCTCCTGACCGCCTCCTGTTCAGGTACTCTTGACTGCCTCTGTCCAGGTACACCTCCTCTGTCCGGGTATTCCTGACTGCCTCTCTGTCCAGGTACTCTGAACCACCTCTGTCCAGGTACTCCAAACCACTCCTCTGTCCAGATACTCCTGACTGCCTCCTCTGTCCAGGTGCTCCTAACCACCTCCTCTGTCCAGGTACTCATGACTACCTCCTCTGGCCAGGTACTCTGACTGCCTCTTCGGTCCAGGTACTCCTTACTGCCTCCTCTGTCCAGGTACTCTGGACTGCCTCTGTCCAGGTACTCCTGACCACCACCTCTGTCCAGCTACTCCTGACAATTTCCTCTGTCCAGGTAGTCCTGACCACTTCCTCTGTCCAGGAACTCCACACCACCTCTCTGTCTAGGAACCCAGACTACCTCCCCTGTCCAGGTACTCCTGACTACCTCCTCTGTCCAAGCACTTGACCACCTCCTCTATCCAGGTACTCCTGACCACCTCCTCTGTCCAGGTACTCCAGACCACCTCCTCTGTCCAGGTACTCAGACCCTCCTCTGTCCAGGTACTACTGACTGCCTCCTCTGTTCAGGTACTCCAGACCACCTCCTCTGTCCAGGTACTCCTGACCACCTCCTCTATCCAGGTACTCCAGACCACCTCTCTGTCCAGGTACTCCTGACTGCCTCCTCTGTCCAGGTACTCCTGACCACCTCCTCTGTCCAGGTACTCCAGACCACCTCCTCTGTCCAGGTACTACTGACTGCCTCCTCTGTCCAGGTACTACTGACCGCCTTCTCAGTTCTTTTGAGGTGGGCTTCTGAAGGTTCCCAGATCTCATCTAAAGCCAGGCCTGTTGCTAGCTGGGTTTGTCAGGCTTGATCAAACCCCTTTTGAACCCCTTCTTTTTTCCTTTTTTCTGTCCCTTTAAATCCCTGTCAGTGTAGAAAATCTGATTTCTAGATGCACTGGGGTGTGACCGAGTAGGGGTGACAGACACAAGGAAAACTAACTACCAAGCCTGCTGATTGGCTACTGGGTGAGTATTTACATATCCATTGTCTTGGTCTGGAAGTGAGGATCACGGATGTTTCAAATCTATCTGCACTGTAGTGAGAAAAGTGCTGCCGTTTTCAAGGTACTCTGGACTGCCTCCTTGTCCAGGTACCCTGACCACCACCTCTGTCCAGCTACTCCTGAATGCCTCCTCTGTCCAGGTACTCCTGACTGCCTCCACTGTCCAGGTACTCTGGACCACCTCCTCTGTCCTGGTACTACTGACCACCTCCTCTATCCAGGTACTCCTGACCACCTCCTAAGTCCAGGTACTCCTGACTACCTCCTCTGTCCAGGTACCTGACCACCTCCTTGTCCAGGTACTCAGGACCATCTCCTCTGTCCAGGTACCCTGGATCACATCCTCTGTGCAGGTACTCCTGACCGCCTCCTGTCCAGGTACTCCTGACTGCCTCCTCTGTCCAGGTACACCTCCTCTGTCCGGGTACTCCTGACTGCCTCCTCTGTCCAGGTACTCTGAACCACCTCCTCTGTCCAGGTACTCCAGACCACTTCCTCTGTCCAGATACTCCTGACTGCCTCCTCTGTCCAGGTGCTCCTAACCACCTCCTCTGTCCAGGTACTCCTGACTACCTCCTCGGCCAGGTACTCCTGACTGCCTCTTCAGTCCAGGTACTCCTACTGCCTCCTCTGTCCAGGTACTCTGGACTGCCTCCTCTGTCCAGCTACTCCTGACAATCTCCTCTGTCCAGGTAGTCCTGACCACTTCCTCTGTCCAGGAACTCCACACCACCTTCTCTGTCCAGGTACTCAGACTACCTCCTCTGTCCAAGTACTCCTGACCATCCTGTGTCCAGGTACTCCTGACCGCCTCCTCTGTCCAGGTACTCCAGACCACCTCCTCTGTCCAGGTACTCTGACTGCCTCCTCTGTCCAGGTACTCCAGACCACCTCCTCTGTCCAGGTACTCTGACTACCTCCTCTGTCCAGGTACTCCTGACCGCCCCTCTGTCCAGGTACTCCTGACCACCTCCTCTGTCCAGGTACTCCAGACCACCTCCTCTGTCCAGGTACTACTGACTGCCTCCTCTGTCCAGGTACTCCTGACCACCTCCTCTGTCCAGGTACTCCAGACCACCTCCTCTGTCCAGGTACTCCTGACCACCTCCTCTGTTCAGGTACTCCAGACTGCCTTCTCAGTTCTTTTGAGTGGGCTTCCTGAAGGTTCCAGATCTCATCTAAAGCCAGGCCTGTTGCCAGCTGGGGTTTGTCAGGCTCGACCAAACCCCTTTTTGAACCCCTCTTTTTTCCTTTTTTCTGTCCCTTTAAACCCTGTCAGTGTAGAAAATCTGATTTCTAGATGCACTGGGGTGTGACTGAGTAGGGGTGACAGACAAGGAAACCAACTACCAAGCCTGCTGATTGGCTACTGGGTGAGTATTTGCTATATCCATTGTCTTGGTCTGGAAATGAGGATTCACGGTGTTTCAAATCTATCTGCACTGCAGTGAGAAAAGTGCTGCGGTTTCAAGGTATCCATTTTAGTTTCCATAATGCCAATGGAGATGGACCAGCTATGGAAACTGGTATTGGAGGACATAAGGCTGTGGGAGAGCCAGTGGGATGCTAGGGTGCATAGGGAGGTATCACCATCAGAATAAAAGGAGGTGGTTATGCCACTGTACAGATCACTAGTGAGACCTCATCTGGAGTACTGTGTCCAGTTCTGGAGGCTGCATCTCTGGAAGGAGATACCCAAAATAGAGGCAGTCCAGAGAAGGGCACAGAGATGGTGCAAGGACTGCACCAAAAGTCATATGAGGTAAGACAAGAGGACCTCACTATGTATTCCTTGGAGGAGAGGAGAGAGAGAGAGGATATGAGAGAGACATTCATGTACATCAGGAAATAAACAAGGTACAGGAAGGAAGGTAGCATGTTTCAGAAAAGAAGGTGTACAAGAACAAAGGGCATTCTATGAGGCTAGAGGGGTAGGCTCAGGGCAACGTGAGGAAGTACTTTTCACAGTAAGAGTAGTGTATGTTGGAACAACCTCTTCGTGGAGATGGTGGGGGTAAAAATGGTAGGGGAATTCAAGAATGCATGGATAGGCATAAGAGTACTCTCATAGTAGGGAAGTGAGGGCAAGCCACAGATCAACTAGGGTTTGTGGTATTGAATTAGGTAGGAAAAGGGGCAGACTAGGTGGGCCACACGGTCCTTACCTGCCTTCACCTTCTGTGTTTTCACGCTAACACAGCAGCAGGAGTGTTTTTTCTAAGGTGGGGGAGGCAGTATAGCAACATTACACAGATGACTGAGACAGATGTAACCCCTAGGTATGCTTATCCCATGGGTTACTACCCTGCCTGCTTGGATAGTAGCAGGTTAAGGGCCTGAGTTCTGAAACGGTGTTCCACCTGGAGGTCGGGGTTGGTAGTGGTCAAGCTAACCTGGGCAATAGCCCTCTGGGACACTGTAACCCCCCCTTTCTCTTCTAGTGGCCTGAACACTGTACAATAACCACTTTCACAATACCCCTGGTACACCACACGAGTACCACACTGTTTGTACTTACCACCAGGGCTGGTTCCTCTGGCTCCCACCCTGGGGACCCCCAAAACAAGGTTACAAGCAAATAGCAACAGTACAGTACTTTGAGCACAAACTGGAACCACAGTCAGATGACATGCAGAAAAAGTTAGATCTGATTTATTCAGGGACTTGAACAAGGGAGGGGCAAAATCAGGTTAATTAGCTTAAAGGTTATATCAATCAAGCAGTTATGCATGCTTTGAGTCCCCCACAGTCCACCTCTGGGTACCCAGGTAGAGAAGAGATGGGCTAGCCAGGACAGTTGCCCGGGTTGCAGCTGGTTGGGGCCCTGTGATGGAAAACACAACATGCAGAGTACACAATATTTGTAATCTGGAGCCAGAGGGCTCAGTTCAGAAGGAAACAAAACAACAAGACAATCAGATGACACACTCAGATTAAGCTGTTGTTGTAGGGAGCTACCTGGTATTTACTCACGATACCCAAGACTGGACACAGGCTGGACAAAAATTGAGACTGCAGGTGGTTGATCTGGAATGCCAGGAAAAGCAGGGCCCACATGAGTTGCAGAGGCATCATTCCTGTTCAAGTGTGGAGCAGGGGCTGATCCCCAAGTAGGTCTCTAAATCGATGGCTTCTCTGTGCAATGGGTAGTCTGGCTGGGCCAGTCTGGCAAAGCCCAGACCACATGGAACAAGTTCGGAAGCAGTCCATTTTGGGCTGGATACAGCTTCCAGCAAGCAGAACACAGTTCACACCGTGGGGAACTAACTCACAACCCACTAGCAGCTCATAGCACATTACATGTACGGGAATTTACTGTACCAGGCAAAGTGCTCCCCAGGCACAATCGCAAAGTCTCTGCACACACCGGAAGCTTCGGGTAGCTGAACTCCTGACAGGCTGATCGATTCAGCAAAATATTCGGGTCTTCTTCAGGTTGAGCCTGGCCCACTTCAGTAGCTTACTTTAGTCACACAAACTTGGATTTAGTCCAAAATAATTTTTCTTCTCTCCTCTCAGGAGCAGCAGGCAGACATGGAGGCCAAACTCTCAGCCTTTTCGTAGTTTTCCCATGCGATCCACTCAGGATTGCTCTCAGAATCACTTCAGCTCCTCCTTGCTCAGCTTCCAGCTTAGTTCTAACTGAAAACTGCAAGCAGCCTGGGACATCCAAAGATCACAAGCTTTGGTTGGCTGATTGGCTGTCAGTCAAAGCAAGAGCTCCTCTTCAGTTGCAAAAAGGTGCAAAACTCAAAGTTCACAACACAGTTCCTATAGATTTTGAATTCAGACAGCTCCTGTAGTCCGTTTTAGGTCCCACAGAACTGATTGGTCCGATTTGCAGTCCAGGACCAAGATAGTGGAGACAAACAAAACAGTCCTTGCTACAAAGAAAGCAGGTTAGACAAACTACATTATCATTATCATTCTAAATGGTTTTCAGCAAATAGTTACATCTTTCAACAGAGCTCCTTTCAGATTACTTAAGCTGCAATCAGGTAGCTCTTAAAGAGACGGTACACAGGGGCTATACTGCTCTGGTAATCACATTTAAACTGTTAAAACGCAGGACACCAGCCTGGCAGTGAGCATTTAGGCAAGCTCAAGAAGACTTTTGGGAACCCCCATTTGTAGGGGTTACAGAGTATCAGAGACCTTTTGGGATCCAGGGGCAGTAGACAAAGTGTGCTAGAGCTTTTCTGGAGTTATAAATTTAGGTTGTGTTTTTGTTTATGCTGAAGCCTTCAACAAGGTTAGGAACTGGGCTTTAAGGAATTGGGGTGATTGCTGGTTGCCCCAGTACAATGCTACACACATATTTATCAGAACCAGAGTGTTGTCATCAACTGTGTTTACCTTTCTGCTGCTTGTTTTATGGCAGTTCGTCAAACACCAGTAAATCTTTAGTTTAAAGCACTTTTGCAAACTGCAAATTGTCCTGACTACCCAGTTCCTCTCCAACTCCAGACTCAGCTTTCTGTTACACTGTTCTGAATGTACAGCCACTGAAGTCTTTTAGTGCCTTGACAATGCCAGGATTAAAGGGTCTCTTTAACAGGAAGCTGCACCATTTGGTTTGTGTACACAGCAGTATTTATGGGTTGTTATTTCAGCTGTGCACTTGTGCTGCAAACACTTAGCCACAAAAGGCTGGGCAGGGACACTCCTTAGAGAATGTTTGAAACTTGGCACCCTTGCTTGTTCTGATTTGTTAATTTTATGACTTCTGTGAGCATTAAAATGTATGTCCCCTCAGTTACACTAATTGCAGTCTTTATCCAGTACAGTTTGTAACTTATATTTTTTCTTACTATAATAATTACCTTGTACCATTTCAGATGTAATTATAATTCTGTGGTGATGTTTATATTGTCTCCTTTCCTCTCTGTCCCCGTTACTGCATAGTCACTGGGGTTTTTTGTTAATGGGCTGCATTTGGGATAAACTTGCATGAAATACTGTACCGTCACAACCTGGGACTTTTTTGAGAAATTATAAGCTGTCAGAAAGAGTAGCTTGGTGTAAAAGGTATATTTTGAAGGAGGTGGCTTGAGACTGTATCTGATGTGGAGGTGGAAGCAAACTCTGTTATACTGGGATGACCCAGAGTCTGGTGCTAGGGGATCTGTGTCTAGTGTCCATTGCTCAAGGGAAGGGGTGGACTCAACCTGTGTGTCCTGTGAGTGGGGACTCTAAACATGTCTGACAGTAAGGGTGGGTGAGTCTGTAACCGCTCAGTACTGGGGGTACTTATGGGTCTGGTGCTGGGGGTGGAGTCTAAGCATGTTATTAGGGCAAATATTTCACCATTGACTGGGGTGTTTGGTGGGGGAATGCAAATTGCTGATGATCTGTTGTGTTTAGGAGGACAAAAATGTCCTGTATAATTGGGCAGCAAAGTACAAAAAATATGGCTGGCCTCCCCATACCCCATCCCTCGCCCTTGACTCAATCAGTAAAACTTTAAAAGCATTATGTATTAGTACTACAGCACTGCCACCAGTCCAAACTTCAGTGCCCCCTGCTCTGCTGCCAGCCCACCACATCCCAATGATGGTTGATGGTGGTCTGGTATCTCTCTTCCCCTCTGTCAACCCTAGCCCCCTAACCCTATACCTCCCAGATGCCACAGCATTTGACCTATATGACCTGGGGTGGTGGCCAATCTAAAGAAATCCCAGGGTTAGCCACTGCCATATGCCACTTAGTAAGGCATCTGGTCTCGCCAACCTCAGGGATTTCTTTAGCTTGGCCACCACCTCAGGGGCATGTGAGACACACTGGGGGCTCTGGGAAGTATTGGTTTATGGGAAGTTAATGTTGCTAGTCAGGAAGAGAGATATACTGGGTTGGCATCCACCATCGCCAAGCAGTGAGTTGGGCTGGAGCAGCAGGGGCGGGCACTGAAGTTCAAGGAATGGCAGTACAGCACTAAACAAGCAAGCAATAGCCTAATTGGTGCGTGCATTGGGCAACACCAGACCACTGCAGATGTAGGGCCTTATGGCCCTGAAGGTCCAGTATTGCCCATACCGCCACCCTGGAGGGTATTATTGCGCTTAGAAAATGGCTGCATGTAAAGGTTTTATGTAATATTTAAGAAATTAAAAATAGATAAAAAATGCCTAAAATTTACTTGAAGTTTTTTTTTAGTAAAGTAGTCCCTTTACTGATATAGTTACCACACTACCAGTTGAAGGCAGTGCTGCGCTTCATGCTCCTTGAATTCCCCTACTGTTTTTGCCTCCACCATCTCCACAGGAGGCTGTTCCAAGCATACACTACTCTTTCTGTGAAAAGTACTCCTCACCTTGCCCCTGAGCCTACCCCTCTAGCCTCATAGAATGCCCTTTGTTCTTATACTCCTTCTTTTCTGAAAGATGCTACCCTCCTGTACCTTGTCTGTACCTCTGAGATACTTGAATGTCTATCATATCCCCACCCCCTCTCCTCCATGGAATACATATTGAGGTTCTCTAGTCCTTTCTCATATGCCTTCTGGTGCAGTCCTTGCACCTTTCTGTTGCCCTTCTCTGACTGCCTCTATTTTGTGTATCTCCTTCCAGAGATGTTGTCTCCAAAACTGGACACAGTACTCCAGATGAGGTCTCACTAGTTGTACAGTGGCATAACCACCTCCCTTTTATTCTGTTGGCGATACCTCTCCCTATGCACCCCTAATATCCCACTGGCTCTCCCACAGCCCTCAAGTCCTCCAACACCAGTTCCTACAGCTGGTCCTTCTCCCATCGGCATTATAGAAACTAAAACGGATACCTTGGAAAATGGCAGAACTTTTCTCACTGCAGTGCAGATAGGTTTGAAACACCCATGAATCCTCATTTCCAGACCAAGACAATGGATATAGCAAATACTCACAGTAGCCAATCAGCTGGCTTGGTACTTAGTTTTGCTTGTGTCTGTCACCCCCATTTAGTCACACCTCCAATGCAACTAGACATCTGATTCTCTGCACCGCAGGGATTTAAAGGGATAGAAAAATGAAAAAAGAAGGGGTTCAAAAGGGGGTTGTGCAAGCCTGACAAACCCCAGCTAGCAACAGGTCTGGTTTTAGGTGAGATCTGGGAACCTTCAGGAGGCCCACCTCAGAGGAACTGAGAAGGCGTCTGGAGTACCTGGACAGAGGAGGTGGTTAGGAGTACCTGTACAGAGGAGGTGGTCAGGAGTATCTGGACAGAGGAGGCAGTCAGAAGTACCTGGATAGAGGAGGTGGTCTGGAGTACCTGGACAGAGGAGGTGGTTAGGAGTACCTGGACAGAGGAGGCGGTCAGGAGTACCTGTACAGAGGAGGTGGTCAGGAGTATCTGGACAGAGGAGGCAGTCAGAGTACCTGGACAGAGTAGGTCATCAGGGTGTACCTGGACAGAGGAGGCGGGTAAATTCACCTTGCCAAGTGAGGAGGAAAAATGGCTGGTATTCAACTTTTAGAATTCTATGGGCACCATGATTTCTGTTGTGAAAGGGCATGCTGGGCTGACATCTTTTTACCATGGGCTCTGTTGCCTGATAGAGCCCACCTTGCCAGGGTTATCAGCCAATCAGAGCCACAATTTTCTTAGCCCATTTTCTAAGGGCTTTTAAAGTATTACTAACTTGGTCGAGAGGACGGATAGGGTATGGTGTCGGGGGCATACATTATTGGACTTGCTAGTCCAGCATTAGAGTTGGTTTCGGGGTGATTCTTATTTTGCTGGAAAGGAGTTGAATTGAGGCTTGTGGATGGGGAGGGTCAGTTATCCAGTCTGTAGGTCATTATGTGCATTTATGAGAGTACAGCTGGATGCACTAGACAAGTGAACTGCTTCAGTGCAGCAGTCAACACTGGACCACTGCCTGTGCCTCCAGGGACCCCAGCAGCCTGGACTCTGAGCCACCCTGCCTGGCAGTTAGTAGTATGTCCAGTGTAAAGGGGTGGGGGATAATGTAGGTGGAAGGCCCTGGAGACAAGATGGTGAGATAATCATGTCAACAGCATAATGTAACGTTACTGGGTGGGGACACCAGGTTACTCTAAATTAAAATGGTCTAGTAATGTGGCAGGCATGGCATCCTGAAACTCAGAAAGAGACTCTGACAGTGCAAGGTGACCAATGGTCCATATTTATCACTGCTTTACCCCTGACACAGTGCCATGGTGTGTTATTCACTCCCACACCCTTCTGCTTCCTCCCGCCTCCCTGGTTTACCAAATGGTACTACGAGTCCCTTGGCCTTATGCCACCCATGTTTGAACCCATTATGGTCCTCACTCCTGCATCTTCTGCTGGAAACCAGTTCCAAGGGTCCACCACCATTTCTGTAAAGAAAACTTCCCACATCTTCCAAATTTACCTTCCACTAGTCTCCAATCATGTCCCATCATAACTACACTTCTATTCTAACAAACAGGTAGTCTCAGTTTACCCTGTTTATACCCTTTATGAACTTATAAGTCTCTATCATACCCCTTTCTTGTCTGGCCTCCAACGAGTACATATTCAGGAATTTCAGCCATTCTTCATAGGATTTGCCTTGCTGGTCATGAATTATTTTTAACCCTCCGCTAGCCTATCAATGTCTTCTGTCAAGTGAGGACTCGAAAACTGGGCATAGTACTCTATATGGGGTCTCACAGGTGATATGTATAGGGCAGTATTACCTCCTCCACTGTCAAAACCCCTTCCTATACCCCCCAGCATCCTAGGTGCCATGCCATTGGCCTTACTGCACTGGCTGGTTTGCTTTAGTGAATCATTGATGAGAACCACATCCAGCTCCTCTGCTGAAGAGGCCACCTGAGTCCGTCCCAACCAGTACTCTGTGCATGGGGTTTCATTCGTAAGTGCATCACCATGCACTTCTTGACCTTAATTCTCAACTCCCAGACCTTTGATTTCTCTTAAGCCTTTCAAGATCCTCTGATGTTCTCTCTCACCCTTTTTCACTGCCCACCCTTGTGCAGAGCTTTCTGTCATAGAAACATAGAAACATAGAAGTTGATGGCAGATAAGGACACAAGGCCCATCCAGTCTGCCCATTTCTTTTCTACCTTATAAATGTGCCATCGGCCTTTGCTCTGTCAATAGTCTATCTATTCATGCTCATCTGTATTGCTCCTTATGCCTATCCCATGCCTGTTTGAAGCCCTGCACTGTATTTATATCTCACACTTCCTGAGGTAGGCGTTCCTTGCATCCACCACCCTTTCTGTGAAAATGAACTTCTCACATTACCCCTTAAACGGCCTCCTCTAATCTCATGCTGTGTCCTCTTGTCCTGCTATTTTTCTTATATTGAAACATGTTAGACTCTTTCACCTTGTTAATGCCCTTAAGGTGTTTGAATGTTTCAATCATATCACCTCTCTCTCCTCCTTTGCTCTAGGGTATACATATTGAGTTCAGTTTACCTGTCCTCATATGTTTTCTGATGCAGTCCCTGCACCATTTGGTGCTGTTCTCTGGACTGCCTCAATTTGGTTAATGTTCTTGTGAAGGTGTGACCTCCTGTACTGCAGTACCCCAGATGGGGCCTAACCAGTGTCTTGTAAAGAGGGATTATTACCTCCCTCTTCCGACTTGTGATACCCCTATAATACACCCCAACATCCTCTAGCCTTACCTACTGCTTTAGGTCTGCTTGATGATTTCAGGTCATCATTGATGATGATGCCCAAGTCTCTTCCCTATGTGCATGATTTGCACTTCTTTGCGTTAAACCCCAGTTGCTACTCTTCTGACCATTTTGCTAGTTTATCCAGATCTCTTCTCATTCTGCCCACACCACCTGGATCATCTACTCTGTTGCAGATCTTGGTGTCGTCTGCAAACAGACTAACCTTACCCTCCAGTCCATCTGCAATGTCACTGATGAAGCTATTGAAGAGGACTGGCCCCAGAACTGATCTCTGAGGTACCCCACTTGTGACTTGCATCTCTTCTGACTGTGTACCTTTACCACCACTCTCTGTTTTCTGCCTGTCAACAAGTTTGCCACCCAGTTGACCAACGCCTGACCCACACCCGAGCCTACCCAGCTTATTAATTAATCTCTATGTGGAACAGTATCGAAAGCTTTGCTGAAGTCAAGGTAGGCAACATCAACTGCACCCCTTGGTCCACCACTCTGGTTACCCAGTCAAAAAATCTATGAGATTAGTTTGACAGGACCTTCCTTTGTAACCCATGCTGTCTTGGATCCTGTGCCCTATGGATTCCATGTGTTGCACTATCCTTTCCCTTAAGGAGTGTCTCCATAATCTTGCCCACCACTGAGGTAAGACTGACTGGTCTGTAGTTCCTGTCTCCTCATCAGCAAAGAGACTCATCTTCCCTATATCACTAAGGTATGCAGCCCACTGTACAGTAATCGGATAGTTACTAACACCTAATGACCAATGCAGCAGATAACTGAATGTGCTCCTGAGGATATAACGCTGTGGAAGTAGGGCAGTAGAAGACTTGCGTCCAATGGGATTGTTCCCCACTGTCTCAGTGGATGTATCCTTTAAGTTGCTCTCCCACATGCAGTTGTCAATCTTATTTTTCAATATAGCTTTATTTTTACTGTTGATTATGTCTCATGTTAGTTCATTCAGATTTCTGTCACTCTCCTGGCATGGTAGAATTTTCTTTTATTAGTTTAACTGTATTAGTACGGACACTTCTGCTGTGCACATGCAATTTGGAATTTGGTGACAGTGAAGGCGTACATCGAGTTTATTGCAAATGTTTGTGTGATGGCTTTTAGGCTGTTAACTGAAATTAGAAGCTGCAAGGTGCTTGCTCTCATGGAAGAAACAATGGACAGCATCCCATTAGCATTGGTCATCATGGCTGTGGAGATAAAACCTCCAGCCATTTCCTGATTGCTGATAACAGCAGTCATTAAACACACATGGAAATGGCCTCAGTGCCGTGATACACTCAATCTCTGTATTCTTTTATCACAGAAATATAGAAAGTAGCATAGAATGTGTCAGTGAAAAGGACTGGCAGGCCAATCTGGTCTGCCCTATTTTCCATGCTTAACTCAGCACCCTGAGCTATACAGAAGCACCGAAATGTCGACAGTGAAAATGCCGACCTCCCACAATGATATTGCACAATACCGTATGGTATTGTGCCGCCTGATCTGCAAGTGTTTTCTGTGAGGGCTGCACCCTACACCCCCAGACTTTAGGATTATCAACTCCAGGTCAGAGTTGGTCCAGGAGGGCAGAACACTGGGGAATGTGAAACACAGAAAAGGACCATTACAGTGACTGTCGCCGTAATGGTATTTTTTTGTGTTTCGCTGTTGGGGTGTCAACCTGAAGGGGTGCACCGCTCGACTTGGTCACCGTGTGTCCCTCCTCCTTAACTCTCCTTATAATGCCAATGGCAGAAAGAAGTTCAGCTGATGAATTACTTAGCTTCAAAATAAGCCACAAAATACACCACGGAGCATCTAGTACCACAGGGCTTCTGGGGCCTAACAGCCCCAGACCACTGCATTTAAGCAAGCAGGCACAACAGCCCATTAGTACTGTAAGATACCCGGCCAACTATAGTGTCAGACTCCATGCCTCAGGTACTGATATATACTTATATGTATTCACCCTTCAGCCACCCAGATAATTATTTTCTTAAGAGCAAGGGGTAGAGGAGAGCTCAGATATGAGTTATTTAGCTTCAAAATAAGCCACAAAATGCACCACAGAGCATGTAGAACCTAGGGATTCTAGGGACCTGGCAGCCCCAAACCCTGTTTTTGTGAAAAGCCATAAACTGTGAGAATAGACCCCCTTGTAAATCCTAACAATGGGCCTGAAAGCTGTCTGGGGATGGGCTTTTGTTGTTGCAGCTCCACTTCTCTGGAATCAGCTGCCCCACGAACTCAGGGTGGCCCTTTGTTAATGTATTTTAGCTGGAGTTAATACACCATGGGTCAGATATTTAAAATTTAGCGCCAATGCTAACTGATTTGTGACTGCACTGTCTGGGTTACATAGAAACATAGAAACATAGAAGTTGATGTCAGATAAGGACCTAAGGCCCATCCAGTCTGCCCATACTGCACTGTTTGGGATGGAGTCTATATTCAAGGGCCCCTGTAGTGCACACTAAACCCATTAGTGCCCAGGCACTAACATAACCATGTGCCCATGCAAATGAGGAGTTCCCTCCCTGCACACTGGCACAGCGGGCATGTTCAGAGGTTTGCAGTCGGCGTAAGCAGCACCCAAAGTGATGGGTATTTACCATCTCTGAAAACCTTGACTGATGGCAGGAAGGTTGTACTCAGCCGCCCACCACCAATCGTTGGAACACCAGTGAGGATGCAGGCCCTGGTGGCTGGTGGTGCCCCCCCTAAGCATCCATCCTGCCTGAAAAAACATAATCCTGGTGTTTAGTGGCTGCCCCACCCAATCACTAGTCCTGTATTGTCACACTTATCCCTGCTGACTCGTGGCCACCCTCCAATCCCCATTCAGTATCTTAACATATCCCCTGTCTGAGTGACACCCGACCCCCAATCTCCTGGTGCATATATCAGCATCACTATCTGGTGTCTAGTGGTACTCCCATCTCCTGGCCCATGTACCCTATAATATCCCTGGCATCCAGTGGTACCCATGCCCCAAAAAAACAGTTGACAAATGGACTGGCAGACATTGGCAGCCCACTAGCTCCCACCTGCCCTGCCTGCACCCAGAACACCAGCCACCCAACCCCCCTTATCAGTCAATCTGGGGACGTACACTGAATCCTGATACAGCGACCAGCACAATCCTCCTCTCACCTCTCGGGTTAGCACCATATGAGCTGACAGTGTGCGTGTACATACTATATGTGCTCACTGTCCGTCATACGAGACATCAGAGGACATAAGAGGAGGTTGTGGAGGACTGAATGCATATCCTTGGATTGAGTGGAAAGGAGGGGGCTTGGATGGATGTATGTTCAGATGCTTGGTGGTGCAGGGCCACTGGACCACAATGTTCAGTGGTCTGTTTGTCAGCTGGCATTCAGGGTGGAAGCAGGGTTTTACCACTGGATGCCAGGATATTAGAGGGTACATGGCTGGGAGATTGGGGAGGTGGGAGTAACTCTAGACTCCAGGAGTGGTGCTGATATACTAACCAGGAAATCGGCATGGTGGTGCCACTAGATACCAGGGATTTATGTTGTACTATGGAATGGGTGATCTGGAGCAGGGTGCCACTAGACATGAGGGATATGTGTTGGCATATGGTATGGGTGACTGGGGGTGGGGTGCCATTAGACACCAGGAATAATAGAATCTATATGGGACAGGTGAATAGGGGTGGGAGTGCCACTAGACACCAGGAATATGTATGACAGTAGAGGACAGGTGATCGGGGTGTGTGGTGTCACTGGACACCAGGGCTATGTGTTTGACGCCACAGGATGGGCAGAAAAGGGCTGCCACTCACCATGCAAATGAACACATAATGGGCATCTAGACTCCTGGGCTTATCTGTATGGTGCAGCTGAAAATTGCTAACATGGCTCCCAGTGCTATCTGGTTCTGGGGCACAATTCTCTGTGGGCTGGAGACAACCCAGGCCACTCTTGAGACAGCCTCAGTTTGGTTTAGTGCTGCACCAACACATGCCGATATTCAGTCAGATAGCACCAGTTCATAATCCGACTGAATATAGAAGCCTTTGGTTCAGGTGCAGGTGCAGGTGTGGCACCAACCTTGCATCGCACTTGTGCTCAGTTTTGAATATCTGGGTCCATCTGTTTTCAACAGCCTATCCCAATGACTTGTAGTATTTATTAGCATAAAGAAATCTGATGCTTTGTTTTCAATCGATTTATTGTGCTGCTGTATATAATTGGTATAACCGTGGGTGCCCAGAGCCTGCAGGTTTGTGTGCCAAAGAAATAAAAACTACTTCTTGTACTACTGCTGCTGCTACTCTGTGGGTTTTGAGGGAAACACTAATACAAGAAACCCATATGTTACCACAGGAGGCTAAAATTACAAAGTGTGTGGGTGGGTAAGCTGTTTCACAACTCAGTGAGTAGTAAAGGAAAGGGATAACTTCCCCTTGTCCATGGACCACCTTGGTTGCCCAGCTGTACTACTTCCACTTTGGTGCCATCCTTTCTCAGGTACAGACTGTAGTACCTCATACAGTACTTTAGATGGGGCCTCACTAATGATCACTGCTGCTTCTCCTCCTTATATATTCCAGCCCCTGGGTGCCTTCCCATGTGACCCTCAATTAGGCTTTCACACCTGATCTCTGATACTCCACCCTTCCTGGAAGCAGCAAGAGAGGGACTGAGATCTTACCACTGCCAAGGCTAGGCAGCTACAGAGCAGATCTGATCTCTGTATTTCCATTTGCAGATTTTATACCCACCCTTTTGATCACTAGATCTGCCCTTTCATCCAATTAGGTTTTTGGGACAGAGGTACAAACGGTGAAACATAAAGTCAAAGCAGACATACAAACAGCAGTTAGGCATGGACCTCTATAGCCAATATCGGCATCTTAAAGCTTTAGTGTAACAGGTATAACAGCGTAATAACTATAGATGTAAATGTACTTTTAGTCCCACTTTGATCATCACCCCTGTACAGGGACAGCCTTTCTGTAGGAACCATTAGTAATCCAAGAGGAGGCCTACCTCACTATAAGCAGCCATACTGCATGCAAACACCAGATACCAGCGAGTAGCAAGTATGCGAAATGTAATTTCCTTTCTTTACAACATTGCTAAGACATAAAACATACAAAAAACAGAAAGGGCTAAAGCAGCTGTAATCTGTCATGGTCCCTTAGCAGAAACTGTTAAAACACTGTTCTTTGGCTCAGGTATAAACTTGGAGGGGCACAAGTGTTTGTATCTGTACTTCAACTGTTTGTTCAGGTTAGAAAACAGCTTAACTTTAATAGATTCAACACATTACTTGGTATGTGTTGTAACACCGCTATACTACTAACAGCAGCAGGATACACAACCATCTGGCTGTATTTCAGCTACCACAAGGTAATTTGCTTAGGGTTTCTTTTTATGGGGATTCATGTTTTCAAACCACCAATTTGCAAACCAAAGAAAATGTACGCAATGGAAAACAAGAACAATGAAAGATCTAGAGGAAGAGGTGACTGGATGGCCATCCCACAGCCAGAAAAAAAAGATAGGACAGCAGGGAAAAGTTAAAACTGCTGTCACAACAGTCTTAGAAAATGGTTTGTTCAAGGGACATTCCTACTATGTTTTCAGGTCCACATTGTGGGGTACAGTCAAATGCCTTGTTGAAATCCAGATAAAGGATGTCCACTGCCTGGCCCATGTCCACTGCTTTAGTAACCCAGTCAAAGAAGTTAATAAGATTTGTTGGACACAGCCTCCCTCCCATAATCTCATGCTGCTCGTATCCTGGAGACCATGGTCATCTAGATACTATACCAAGGTTTCTAAGTATGGTCTCCATGAGTTTGCACATGACTGAGGTCAGACTGACTGGTCTGTAATTCCCTGAATTGTCCTTGGGACTGCTTTTATGGAGGGTGCTACATGTGCCATTCTCCAGTCTTAAGGCACCATGCCTGACTCCAGTGATCAATTGAACAAGCAGCCACTGGATCTGCAAACTCCTCCATCAATTCCTCAGCACCCTTGGGTGTAAGCTGTCGGGCCTGGGATTTGTCCTCCTTCAATGCTAGTAACTCTGTCCTCACTCTATCTACCTGTATCATTACATCTGTGTCCCCGATCTCTTCTTCCCCATAGTGGCACAGATGTATCCTTCCGCTGGTGAAGATGGAACAGAAGTACTCATTCAGTACCTTTGCTTTGCTTCTATTCTCCACCTCCCACCCATCCTCTTTCCTGAGTCTAACAATCCCATCTTTCTTGTCCTTTTCTCACTGATATAATGGGAAAGTCCTTCTCCCTTCTTAATTCCATCAGTTAGCTGCAGTTTCTTCTGAGCCTTAGTCTGTCAGACTACATTGCCTGCTATGCTAGCCATCTTCAGGTAATCTTCCCTGTCTTACTTAATTTCTTGTAGCTTAAACTCTTGTCCCTTACTGCCTGGGTGACCTCAATACTGACCCAGCTCTGGGTGTTTTGCCTTGAATTCTTCTCCTTGAGCTAACACTCTCTGGCAAGACCTCCTCCTCGTGAACTCATATTGCCATGGGTCCTGCAGTTCTTGGGTCCTGGAGCCCATTTTCTCCAAAACTCAATAGATAGAGAGATAGATAGAGAGATAGATAGATAGATAGACAGACAGACAGACAGAGATATAATAGACAGAAAGACAGACACATTTGAAAAGCTTGAGGTCACACAGGAAAAATCTAACTCAAAGCCATCTAAATTCTAAGTAGCATTATGGAAGCTTACGCCAAGTAGGAACTGGTGAGTTATGTGCAGACTCAAACATGTGATGTTACAAGTTCAAAGTCCCAGACATAATCAATCTCTCTCTTTGCAAACATATAACACAGATACCATCATTTGGCAAGTCCTCTATCTTCCACATCACTGGACCAGCCTTTCTGATATCACACTGTGTCTCTGCTTTTGACCTCTGGGGACCACCTTTTCCCAGACTGACCCAAATGGGATTTTCTGTTTAGAGCATGATCCTTTTGTTATGTTTGCCATCTGGCCTTATCTAGGCTAATGTTTACATTTAAAACATGCCTTTTTATGAAAAGACTTGGCCTTTCTAAGTTTACCCAAAACAAAAGCCTTTTAGGTCAAGAGACTTCTGTTACCCACACCCACTTGTTCGTACTTTGAGTACAAAGTTTTTTATACCAAGGCCACTCACAGCTGAGTTTCTGCTGCTTGGACCACAGAAGAATGTAATTTTTAGTGTCCTCCAGATCCCCGCCTCAGCTGAGATACTTTATAAAGGCAAGATGGTAATAAAAATAAAAGAACACACACACACACACACACACAAAAGTACATCGCAAGTGATCACACCTTACTTTGTAAGCTTTGCACGCCAAGCCAGCAGATGCAGTTACATACTGTTTTTACAATTAATCATACGGGCGCAATAGGGCAACATATAAGGTTGAACAGGCAGTTTAATGTTAAATTGCTGCACATTACAAACTCAGCTCAGTACCACGGCTGAAGAACAAGACCACTAAAGCAATTGAGTCAGTGCAACAGGCTTATAGCAAGGCAAATAGGATGCTTGGGTGTATCGAGTGGTATTGATAGCAGAAAAGTAAGGTAATACTTCCTCGGTATAGATCATTGGTGAGGCCGCAGCTGTAATAATGTGCCCAGTTCTGGGGTCCTCACCTCAGGAAGGATAGGGATATGCTTGAGATGGTACAGTGCAGGGTAACAAAATGAGTCAGGGTCAGCAGGGCAGGTCCTCAGAGCGCCTCAAGGCACTGAACATATACCTGCTGGAGACCAGAAGACAGACAGAGGGAAGATATGATAGAGACCTTCAAATACCTAAAAGGAATTTACAGGGTGAACTATGGGGAACTATTTAACTTGAATACCAGCTCGTGGTCATGAATGGAAGCTAACAGGAGGTCAATTCAGGAGGAACGTGAGGAAATACTATTTTACAGATAGGGTGGTGTAGCCATGTAACAGTCTGCCAGTCAAAGTGGTGGGTGCAAAACCAGTTTAAAGCAGGGCTGGGGAAGAATGAAGGGTATAGTGGTTGCTCAGGGCATCAGAATCGGGAAGAGAATGGAAGGGGTAGGGGGTTAGCACCCTGGAGAAACACTAGGCCCCCAGGGCTAAGTAGGGAACTTGTCCAGATTGGATGGACCTTTGGTCCTTTCTGATGTCACTGCCTATGTTTCTATAGTTCAGCTGTCCTTTGAGTGATTTGCCTGACATTTGGCATGTGAAGTGTTGGTGTCAGGCTCTGGGGATCCTGCCAATTTGGTACCTATCAGTTCAGGATGGAAAACACATACAAAAATACAAAGTGACTCTTTATTTTGCTCACCAAAAGTACACAAATGGTTATTATTTGAAATGTGTAACTTCTGGGTTCATTATAGTGTTGCCCAAGAATGATTCTTTGATAGTTACTTAGTTTTCTATAAAGGTGTATTTTATAAATTAACAAAATTGGTTACATTTTTTCACAAGCATAGTTAATACTGTTACTATTGATTAAGGACTTCTATGATATTCTACACTGTCAGCTTTCTGTTAAACTGTTAAACTGTATTATACATTACTATCTCATTGTAAAAACTAAATCTTAAATAAAATCTATTATGGAAAAAAAAGTATAGTGCAAAAAATGAACATTGATTTTATCACCCAAAACACAGCAACATGACATAATTTAACTGGTTACAAATGACCACCAGGAGTCACAAATCCAATGAAAAAAGAAAAACGCTTTGCACATGTAAAAAAATCTGTGTCTGGCCAGGTGTTTGTGAACTATTGTGGTCTAATGGGTTGTGAGTAAGGATGTTCCTTTCTTAGGTATTACTTTTGAAAACATTGCCTTTTTGAATAGTTTGATTTTCTGTGATCCTGTGATGAAACATTTGTCAGGTTTTGTCACTCATGTATTTTGTATGTTGTATGCACCTGGTCATGTAACTACAAAATGTCACATAACCAGACAAGAATGTATTAGTTAACCAGCAACAGGTGCACAGTCCCACTGCTGGTCCCCACCCCACCCCATCCATCCACCCAGGTGTTTCATGAAAAAGGAAGAGGATGCCCAACCCTACCACTGGTATCCCACCTCCCCTGACCCAGATGCTTAATAAAATATTACCAGAGGTGGGTGTCATGTACTGATGCCGGTATTCCTCTAGAATCAGAGTGATAGAATTTGCTGGTAGAAAAGGACGACTTCTCTCCCAATGCTTCAGGAAAAGGCCTCTTGGCCCACCCAGTCTGCCCAAATGTTCCCTGCCTAATCTGTCTCCGCAGATGCTAAGTGGTCTCTGGCAACTCACCCTTTCCTGCTCATTTTACTAATATATTCCTATGTCTATCGCAACATGCGTGAAGTCCCCCACTGTTTCTCACCTCCAACACTTCTACTGGCAGTCTGTTCTAGGTATTTACACCCTTTCTTACACCCTTTAGGAGGCTGTATAGTGCAGTGGTTTAAGGCTGTGAGCTGCAAACCTGGAGACCTGGGTTTGAATCCTACAGCCCCCACTTGCATACTGTGTGACCCTGAGCAAGTCATTTAACTTCCTTGTGCTCCCAGGTCACACTTGGAAACAAGCTTCAGCTTGGTGTGCCTCTTCTGGTTTAACAATTTCCCCCCTTTCAGTGAAGTGGTACTTCCTCACTCTGTAACTGCACTTCACTTGCAATGTAGTTACATGCAATAAACATGTAACTACAGTGTATTTACCCTGTTGCATAGAAACACAGAAATTGTCAGCAGATAAGGACTGCGGGCCCATCCAGTCTGCCTGTAAACCCAATACATTGTATGTGGTCACTGACCCTATATGATCAATGGCTTTTCATCACTCTCTCCTCTCAGGGTTCCCTGTACCCGCCCCAGGCATGCTTAAACCCTCCACTGTGCTTGCCCCTTACTACCTCCTGTGGTGACTATTCCAAGTGTCGACTACACTTTCTGTGAAGAAACACTTCCTCATGTTACCTCTTTATCTACCCTTCCAATTTCATATTATGCCCCTTTGTTCTAGAATTGTTTCTACATTGGGAAAGGTCCCCACCTGCACCATGTTTATGCCCTTGAGATATGTGAAAGTTTCAATCATGTCCCCCACTGTCTCCTCTCCTCCATGGAGTACATATTGAGGTCCCTTAGTCTCGCCTGATACAGTATGTTTAGTGGTGCAAGCCCTGCACCATCTTTGTTGTCCTTCTCTGGATAATCTCCACCTTATCTATGTCCTTGCACAGGTGTGGCCTCCAGAACTGCATGCACTACTCCAGGTGAGGCCTTACCAATGTTTTATACAATGGCATCACCAGCTCCCACCTTCTGCTAGTGATACCCTGCCTATGCACCCCAGCATGCCACTGGCCCTCCCTGCCGCCTTTGAACACTGCTTTGCTACCTTAAGATCATCAGGGATATAACCCTGAGGTCCCTTTCCTCCTTGATGACAGTCAGCTCCTCCAGCCCCAACCTGTTGCGTGTAATTAATGATTATCTAACCTGAAGTTACATTGAAACTGACACTTAAAATAGAGTGGGACCCTTCCCCTCCATCTTCATTGCATGTCCCTGGTTCTGTGTTTTCTCATTGAGAGAGACACCCCACCTGCATCCTGTTCACCTTTTTCAGGTACTTGTGGGCCTCTATCCTGTCCCTCTTGCTCTCCTGTCTTCAGGGTGTACATGTTGAGATCCTCAGTCTCTCCTCGTGGGGCTTCTCATGCAACTCCTGCACCATTTTAGCTGCCCTCTTGGACTGCCTCCACCCTATCTATGTCCTTTCTGAGCTGTGGCCTCCAGAACACAATCTCCAGGTGGGGTCTCACTAGTGAGAGATACAGTGGCAACACCACCTCCCTCTCCCCGGAGATACCTCTCTTTGTGCACCCCAGCATCCCACTAGCCTTACCCACTACTTTATCACACTGTCCTGCCACTTTGAGGTAATCAGATATGATAACCGCAATGTCTCTTTCCTGCTTAGTGACTGTCGGTCCCCCATTTTATACTTTTTATTTTATTTAGTATTTTTATTTTATGCTCAGCTCCTGTACTCTAAGTGCAGGATTTTGCGCTTTTGGCATTAAAACCCAGCTGCCATGCTCTTGCTCCTCCTCAAGTTTCCCAGGATCCCTGTGCATTCTCTTTACTCCTTCTGAGTGGCCAGACTATTACAGATGTTGGTATCATCTGCAACATGGCATACCTTTTCTTCCAGTTCTTCTGAAATGTCACTTATGAAGACATTGAAGAGGACCAGTCTCAATACTGAGCCTTGTGGAACCTTGCTGGTCACCCTCCGTTATTAGACTGAGTGCCGTTAAAGGAACACTGTCAAAATGTTTTGCATCATATTATCTGTAGTTACATTTTATGATTGCTTACCTTGTCTAAAATGCATTGATTTTGCTGGTTGTTTTACCTGGCTCCTTGTTTAGTAGAACTGTAATGCATGCTGATGTATAGTTATAAACAATGTTGTTTTGTTTCAAATCCTGGATGTATTCTTACTGCATACTTCCTGAACATTAGAAACACCCCAAACAGTACAGCTGTTCATGATGCAATAGTCTTCTCTACTCCACTGCATGATGTTAGACTGTGTTGGGCATGTTCCTAAGTCCAGTAAAAATGCAGTGGTAGTTGATCAAGGAATGTAAGAGACATGTTTTTATGGAGTAACACCAGTATGGTGGGCAGTCTGTGTTTCACTTTTCAAAAGAAAAAAGAATCAAACAGCCAGTTATATCAGCAGCCTCTACAGAGTGCAAACAGTCACAACGTGTGTTTTATGGCTGTGCGGAGCTACAATCATTTTGTGATCTGTTGCCTAAAACAGCCGATCATGGCACTTCCATTGACTTTTAGAAGTATCCTGAAAGTCCAACAGAGTTTGTAACACTCAGCCACACAGTCAGCAGCTACAGAGTAACAGCCACACTATTTCTGATGTTGCTTCCACATTCTGGGACAAGAACTGCACATGCACGCCTCGAGCACATGCGAGTGCTACTGGCACTGACATCTTGCAACCAGCATAATGCCATTCACCAATATTACATGCGTGAATGCCACACATACACAGTTGCGCTGCCACCACCATCTTGAGATGGCACTAGCAGCACTCGCTTCTTCAGAGCTTTGCAAGCTGGCCACAGCTGTATCGGCTCTGGCTAGATTTTGTTTAAACTAGTGGCACTTTGAGGCCTAAGGGGTTGACTGTGTCCCTTTAACTCACTTATATATCTGAAGAAAATCTCATCACATTTAGCTACCCCTTTAGCTATCCTTTCCTCTGTCTGCACCATTGCTCCCCTCACTGCCTTTCCTGCTTCCTCTGTTTTACTTGGTATACCTCCCTGTCTTCCTCCTTCCATATTTTCTCACCTCCTCAATTGTACCCTTTTTTCCTTTACCTGCTTGGCCACTTCCTTAGAGAACCATAAGGATCTATTTTTCCTTTTGTGTTTACTCACTTATTTTATGCAGGGCTGGTTACCTTAATTATTCCTCCCTTATTGTTCCTCACTGTACCTCTACCCTCCCTAGCAATCCTCCCTATGAGGCAGTTTCTGATCCAGTCTCCAATTTCTTTAAAATCTGCCATCCCAAAGTCCAGGACTCTCGTCCTCATATGTTTTGCCTCTGCTCCTGTATTTATATTAGACCACACTGTGCAGTGATAAGCTGAGTACGTGAGGACTGTAACTATGATGTCTGCAATGCTGTCCCTGTTTGCATGCACCAGGTCCAGCACTGCCCAGCCTAGTGAGTTCTTTGACTAGCTGCCTGAGAAAAGCCACTTGTAGGGAGTTAAGGATGGCCCTGCTCCTTGCTGAAGCTGCTGTTGGAAGGCAGCACTCCACATCTGGCAGACTGAAGTCATCAAATAGCAGCATCTCCTCTCACTTGCCACTCTGATGGTGGCTTCCAACTGCCTTATCCAACTCCTCTTCCTTGCTGGAGGTTTCACATTACCCCAGTATAGATAGGGTCCAAACCTCTATGTCCTAGTACAAATCACATATGTCTATGCCTACACCAAGCAAATGAGCAAAAGCAAGAGGAAAAAGAGACCTATGGTTCTCAAAACAGATGGTGAAAAGGTAAAGGCTAAAAGGGTAGCAATCAGAAGGTGTAAGGATACAGAGGTGTATCAGGGGAAACAGGGAAGGAGGAGTGCAGTAAGGAGCACAAAGGCACAAACTGAAGAGACTATAGCCCATGCAGTAACCAAAGGGACAACACATTTTAGGTATGTAAGTGAAAAGAGGAGGACCAGGAAAGGGACTGTAAGGTTGAGGAGTGGCTATGCAGAGGGGACAGGAAAAGGACTAGCTAATCTGAAGAGAACAAAGCAATGTGGTCAGATACGGTGCATCCAAGGATGTTGTGAGAGCTCAGTGAGATACTGCCTGTACCTCTGACAGTCTTACTTAACGGCTCACTGGAAACAGGTTCTGGAGGACTGAACGAGGGCAGATGTAGTCCCACTTCACAAAAGTGGTAGCAGGGAGTAGGCTGGCGGTTATAGGCTAGTCAGCCCCAAATCGATGGTGACAATGTTAATAGACTCAGTGCTGAAGGAAAGGATTGTGGATTCTGCAAGGTAATGCACCTGGGAAACAAAACCCAGGGAAAGAGTACACAATGAGGGGTGAGATACTAACAACAACAAAATGGAAAGGGACCTGGGGTAGTCATATCAGATGACATAAAGGTCAGCAAGCAATGTGAGAGGGCAGCAAGGAGGGCTGGGGAATACTGGGATGCATAGGAGAGGCATCACCAGTAGAAAACAGGAAGTTATTATCCTCTGTACAGACAGCTAGTGAGACCCCATCTGGAGTACTGCATGCAGTTCTGGAGACCCAGTCTCTGCAAAGACATAGACAGGATGGAAGCTGTCCAGAGGAGGGCAACTAAAATGGTGCAGGGTCTGCACTGGAAGACATATGAAGAGAGACTTAGGAGCTTAATATGTATAGCCTCGAGGAAAGGAGGAGGGGGGGACATGATAGAAACTTTCAAGTACCTCAAGAGAATCAACAAAGTCCAAGAGGGTAGCATCTTTCAAAAAAGGTGTGCAAGAACAAGGAGGCACAATTTGAAGATGGAGGCGGCTCAGAGGTAATTTAGAGTATTTTTCTCAGAGAGGGTTTTGGATGTATGGAGCGGCCTTCGGAGAAGGTTGTGGAGTCAAAAACAGTGGTGGAATTCAAGCATGCATGGGACAGTCGCAAAGGCAATTCTAGGGGTAGGGTAGGAAGAAGTAGGTTGCTGGTTAACTAGGATCTGCAGCTTATCCATCAGGTGAGAAATGGGCAGACTGGGTGGGCCAAGCGGTCCTTATCTGCCATCAAATTCTATGTTTCTATTATCTTAAAACGAATCTGATAGATCTTTTGAATGGGTGACCAAGGAAATAGATCAGGGTTGAATAGTGGACATGGCCCACATAGATTTCAATAAGGCTTTTGACACTGTTCCAGACAGGGACTAGTTAGCAAGATGGGTAGCTTAGTAGTGTGTACAAGGTGGTATACTGGATAAGAAACTGGTTAGAGTTAGGCAGGAGGGTCATGGAAAATGGAGTTCACACCAAGGAAGGGAGGTTGACCTGTAGGGTGCCTCATGGATCAGTGCGGGACCGATGCTCTTTAATGCCTTTATAAGTGACACTGCAGAGGAGCTGGAAGGGAAGGTTTACCTCTTTGTGGATAACACCAAAATCCACAATAGGATGAACACTCAGAGAGGGGTGGTAGAAGTATGAGTAGAAACCTGAGAAAACTAGAGGAGTGGTCAAGGGTATGGCAGCTGGGTTTCAATGTGAAATAGTACAAAATAATGCACGTGGGGCACAGAAACACAGGGCAGAATACAAAATAGGTGGAGTAGTATTGATGACCACCAAGAAGGAAAGAGACCTGGGAGTAATCATATGACCTAAAGGTGACGGGCAGTGTATAACGAGAAGCTGAGTAGGTTAGTGGGATGTTGGGATGCCTAGAGAGGGTATCATCAGCAGAAAGAGGAGGTGGTGTTGCCTCAGCATAGATTGCTGGTAAGACCCCACCTAGAGTACTGAGTCCAGTTCTGGAGCCCACATCTCCAGAAGGACATAGACAGAGTGGATGTGGTCAAGTGGAGGGTAACTAAACTGTCTGAGGGTCTGCATCAGAAGTCCTATAAAGAGAGACTAATGGACCTCATTATGTACACCCTGGAGGTGAGAGATATAATAAGATACCTTTAAATACCTCATGTGGGTAAATAAGGTACAGAGAAGTATTTTTCAGAACAAAAGGTACTTGAGAACAAGGGATATACTATGAAGCTGGAGGGATATATTCAGGAGAGATGTGAAGTACTTGTTTACAGAAAGAATGGTGGATTCCTGTAACAGCCTTCCTGTGGAGGTGGTGAGGGCAAAAACCATGGTGGGGTTCAAAAGTACATGGGATAGGCATAGGGATCCTTAGAGGAAAGGAGGGGGAAGGGAGAAAGAGCTGGGCATCAAGTAAGGTCTACGCTGATACTGCACGGAGGGAAACATGGAGACTGGGTGGGCCAAATGGCCCTTGTCTTCCACCAAATTTTGTTTCTATAGCTGCTTCAGAGCCTACCTTATGATGACCCATAACACCTCCATCCCTTCCTTTTCCTCCAGGTAACCCTGTGCTTCTATGGCCTTGAATCCCTCCTTCACATATATAGCGCAACCCTCCTCCCTCCTACCTGCCCTGTCTCTCCTGAACAGACAGTAGCCAAGTATGGCCATATCCCAGATGTGGCACCCAGTGCACCATGACTCCATTATGGCCACCAAATCCAGGCAAGCCTCTGCCATGACAGCTCCAGGTGTGGAATTTTATTTCCCAGACTGCTTGCATTGGCATCCATGGCTCTCTATTCCTTACTCCCTCCCACCTGCTTCCCTACTTCCTGTTTGTGCTGTTCCCTGAGTCTCCACATGACACACCTCTCCCTTTTACCTGTACTTTCCCCTGTACTCCTTTATTCTTGCTTACCTGATTTTTACCCCTCTTCCTCTGCCTTGTTCCCACCCCTCATACCTCTCAACCTCTCAGCATTAAAAATCATAGCACTGGTCTTCAAAAATCAGAGCAAAGGGTCAGAATGTGGAACACTTTCTTATTTTAAACAATATTATGTCTATAGATAGCGGACCCCATATAGTAAGTGATAAGGAATATTTCTATCAGCTTAGTTCAATGATTTAATGCTTTGTGTGTCCAGAAATAGCTCTAACACTATGAGGAACATCGTAAACTTGTGAGGAGCAAAGGTAAATTTGAGTGTGAAAATCATAGCGCTATGTGGTATTCATAGCAGTTGAGAGGTATGGCACCCTTTCTTTTTGTGCCCTTTCCCTGGTTGTTTACTCCTCTCATGCCTTCCTCTGTAATGCTCCCTCTCTTAATCCAGCTGTTAAATGAAAACTGGCTGCAAGTAACCAATCTTGCCACAGGTATTCCCTGAGACCCAGCTGTTTAATTAAATATTTCCAGTCATGACCCCAGTGCCCCAACCCAGTTGTCAAATTTACTGGTAGCAGGTGCTCGATCTCACCACTGGTATCTCAATTCCTGATGACCCAGTGAAAACCTTTCCCACCTTTGCCCATCCATGGGACCCCCCACACACACCTACAGCCCACCTGTATTTGTATCCCTCATTCAGAACCCTTAATTTCACCCAGCATGAATCCTCAGTGCCCTAAATGTTCCTCTACCTACAAGGAAAGACAAAATGCCCACCAAAAAAACTAAGTGTCAAAGGTTGCCTATTGTATGCACATAGACTAACTCTCTGTGTTTTGCATTTCTTTCTGATTTCACTTGTAACTTGGCCAAGCATGGAGTAAGCTAGGAGTAAGCTAAGAGTAAGACTCAGCTCTCGTTTTACGTAGAGCCAAAACACCCTATGGGAAGCAAGTTAGAACATGGTTTTGATCTGATTTGTTTATTCAAAATCTGGTAAATGCAGATCAATCAAACCTTTGTTTCTGTTTCAAGTATCCTCGTATGTGCAAGGCCTGATGGGCCCAGTGCAAAGCAAGTTAGGTCTAACTATATACAAAAAGTAAAAAAATTAATTGCAGTAAACTCAGCTGATGCATCTGTTTGAGTTGCAAAACCCAAAGAAAGAAAATTAAAATTAGGGTTCAAAGTTCTCATGAGTCTTGGCAAATCAGTGCTGTTCCATGGGGTTTCAACCCTAATGCCTGCTCCCTTTCTCAGCACCTGCCTAGTGACCCAAGGGCAGGCTACAGGTCTGAGGCTGTTGACGTTTCTCCAACTTCATGCAGAGCAAGCAGGGTCCTGTGCAAAGAAAGTGCTGGATAATCTCCTGCTTCATGAAGGGCCACCAAGGCACTGTGAAAAGAAAGTGATGCTAATCTCCAACATCATGCAGGGCCAGCTGGGCCCTGTGCAAAGAAAGTGATGGCTAATCTCCTGCACCAAGTAGGGCCCACAGGGCACTGTGCAAAGAAAGTTAGGTAAAAATCTTCAGCAATGGTGGACAAGCAGGGCCTGTTCAAAGTAAGCTAGGATAATCTCTACATCATGCAGGGTCAGCAGGGTCCTGTGCAAAGAAAGATTGGGATAATCTCTCTGTTGCGCAGGGTCAGCAGGGCCCTGTGCAAAGAAACCTAGGAATAATCTCTTATATCATGCAGGCCTGCAGGGCTCTGTGTAAAAAAGCTGTGTATATTCACCTGCATCTTGCTGAGCCAGCAGGGCCCTGTGCAAAGTAAGCTAGGGATAATCTCTACAGCGCTCAGGGCCAGCATGGCCCTGTGCAAAAAAAGCTAGGGATAATCTCCTGCACCATGCAAGGCCAGTGGGGCCCTGTGTAAGAAAGCTTGGGATAAGCTCCTGAATCATGCAGAGCCAGCAGGGCCCTGTGCAAAAAAGCTAGTGATAATATCCTGTGTCATGCAGGGCCAGCAGGGCCTTGTGCAAAGAAAGCTATGGATGATCTCCTGCATCATGCTGGGCCAGCATGGTCCTGTGCAAAGTAAGATAGGAATAATCTCCTACGTCATGCAGGGCCAGCAGAGCCATGTACAAAAGAAAGTTATGGGATAATCTCTGCACCATGCAGGGCCCCCGATGCAAAAAGTTAGTAAAACTCTCCTCAGCTAGGAAAGCCAGCAGGTTCCTGTACAAGCTAGGGATAATCTCCTGCATCATGCAGGCCAGCACAGCCCTGTGCAAAGAAAGATAGGGACACCTCTGCATCATGGAGGGCTTGCAGGGCCCTGTGCAAAGAAAGCTAGATAATCTCCTCAGTCATGCAGGGCCAGCTGGGCCTGTGTAAAGAAAGTAGATAAAGCTGACTGAAATTGTTTAATATTAATACTGCATTGCAGCTATTTGCAGAACTTTGTGATGTCATCAAAGAGCAGGCAATGCATGACCTAATTTACTATACTTGGGCACGGCTTGTTACGTAGATGACATTACAGTGTTAGAAACATTGCTGCAATGCAGTGTTAATGTTGCCCAAATGCTATCGCTAATGTTTCTGGAGTACTTCCAGCTATAGGTGAGCCCAATAATTCTACTGGAAAGTATTTTTCATAGGGTTGTAAATTATGTGAGTCACTGTACGTGAATTTTTCCTTTTAAGACTTTTATGAGCTCAGCATGAGCCCTATGCACCAGTAGGCCAAGTACTCACTGGTAGGAGCATGTACAGTGTTAGCAAGTGTGCACTATGCCATTGGGCCCCATAGGATGCATGGGGATTGTTTTCACATTCACCTGGGTGGGCCTGGGTGCCCAAGCATGACTGCATATCTCTGCACTGGGGCAGGGATGACAGGGGATAAATGTGGGCCAGACTACGGGCTTCTAATCAACCAGACCCCACAACAGACCCCTGCTGCATGGCAGCAGGTGATCATGGGACATGTCCAGACGGTTGGTATGTTAACACATGCCCCAACCAAGTGCCTAATGGCATCCTTCTCCCTCTCCTACACTGCTGACCCTGCACTTCCACTCATGCATCCACTGGGGGTAATGGACGGAGTGGTGTGGCAGCCCTCCCTCCCTAGAGGAGAGATTGTCCCCTGGGATGCTCAAACCTCTAACCCCCAGACAGCCCCAACCTAGGCTTATTCCCAAACCCAGGTCACTGGCATCACGATTGATAGCGCTACAACCATGGCAATGGGCTGGCCCTTAGGGTTGATTCTTTGATATTTTTTAATTATTAATAAAGTTAGTCTGTTATAGGCCAAGGAAAAATGTCCTGCTTTTGTTACCCCAGAACCTGTGTTTATGACTCACAAACCTCCGCTACCCCAGAACCTGTGTTTATGACTCACAAACCTCCACAAAGCTGCATGAAAAAACAGCTCTTTACATAGCTTGCATGAAAACAGCAACCTATCCAGCACCAACTGCAGTCACTGGGTGCCCCCCCAGTGGCTTGCTATCATCCCACCCTTTGGCTTGCTACAGA
This sequence comes from Neoceratodus forsteri, assembly GCA_016271365.2. NCBI lineage: Eukaryota > Metazoa > Chordata > Ceratodontiformes > Ceratodontidae > Neoceratodus > Neoceratodus forsteri. Next base: position 13,819,322 of record CM028137.1, on the reverse strand, counting down.
CTCTCTTTGGTTTCTAACACTGGGTGATGAACCCTGTGGCTCATTACCCTCCCCTTGGGTTCCTGACATTGGTTGCCAATCCCAGTGGCTCGCTAAAGCTCCCCTCTGGGTTCCCAACACTGGATGCCCAAAACCCCAGTGTCTCACAACAACCCCACTTTGGGTTCCCAACACCAGGTGCCCACCCCAGCATCTCACTACCAATCTCCTCTTGGGTTCCTGACATTGGCTGCCCAAACCTGGTGGCTTGCTACCACCACCGCCCATTGGGTTCTTGACACCCAGGAATCCACTTCCTGTGACTGGCAACAAAAACTATACAAATCGCCCTATAAGGGATATTCTTGCACTACAAACCTTATATCCTTCTATGAGAAAATTATTAGTAGCATGGATACCCAGTGCTCTGTGGATATCCTCTATCTTGACTTCCGAATGCATTTGATAAAGTTTCCTATCATCTACTTGTTACTAAAATTATAAATTTGGGTTATAATACCTTTACCATAAGGTGGATCTATAACTGATTGGAAAGTAGAATTCAGAGTGCTAGAATTTTAGATACTGTTTCTCAGAGTATTGAAGTCACAAGTGGGGTGTCGCAGGGGTTGGTTCTGGGTCACATACTCTTGGAATTTTCATTTCTGGCCTACATCAAGGTATATTAAGTCCCATATCAAAAATCACAGATGATACCAAACTATCCTCAGAGGTTAATACTAGTTCTATGATCTTAAAACTAAAAATGACCTCCGATTGAGGAAAGATGGGCGTATTGACAACGAGATGTCGCTCAATGTGGACAAGTGTGCTGTACTTCATTTGAGATTAAACAATCCAAATACCAACGATGTACTTAACGGTACTCAATAAAATCTGTTGATTCTGAAAGGGACTTGGGAGTCATTGTTAACAAATTACTTTCACCCAGTGAGCATTGCCGAAAGGTAGCCCAGGTGGGTAATCGATTACTAATTGCTATCAATAAATCATTTGTAACTTCGAAATGAAGACTGTATTGTTGCTCTATATAAGGCACATATCCATCCAAACAGTGACTTTACTGTATCATGCTGGGCGCTTTATTTAAAAGAGACAAAACTCTAATTGAAAGTATGCAAAGGAGGATTACCAAATTAATCCTTAGGGTTAAACATTTACAATATGCAGAAAGAATAGATGCACTAGGTTTTTATAACCTGCAGTTCGGAAGAAACCGTGGAGACTTATTATTACTTTTAATATTCTAGGTAATAATTCCTCCAAATTGAATGTAGTATTAAATTTAAGGTTAATTATATCAATCTAAGATGCGCAACAGACAAATTTACATTCCGGATGTAAATAAATGAAAATTCCACTTCACCATCAAGTAGTATGTTGTAGGATTCTTCACCCCAATATTTGGTAGATATTTCTGGCTTTAATAAGTTTAAGAAAGAGCTGGATAAATTTTTATTGGTAACATCATCATTTTAATTTACCCTCTGGTGTGGGGAGAGTGTCACGGGGGCCTTGTGCCTTCTTCACTCTTACATACCGAATAATGCGAGTAAATCCCTTCATCCATTAGCACCCATACCACCCACCCCATGCAAGTAAAAATCCTCAAAGCTCACTTAGCAACCCACCTTCCTTTCCCTGGAACATTCCTTTCAATTAACATACAGCATTGGATGACCATCATAGCCCTCCCCACCTTGACCGTGACCATCTACTAAACAAACTGGTTCAAAACTAAGTCATGAAATATAATGTTTATCATGGGGTATAACTGTGTTATGAAATGTAGTGTTTATCATAGGGTATAACTGTGTTATGAAATGTAGGGTTTATCATGGGGTATAACTGTGTTATGAAATGTAATGTTTATCATGGGGTATAACTGTGTTATGAAATGTAATGTTTATCATATAGCAGCTTATGAAATGTAGTGTTTATTATGGGTATAACAGTGTTATGAAATGTAGTGTTTATCATGGGGTACAACAGTGTTACGAAATGTAATGTTTATCATGGGGTATAACTGTGTTACTAAAGGTAATGTTTATCATGGGGTATAACTGTGTTACTAAATGTAATGTTTATTATGGGGTATAACTGTGTTATGAAGTGTAATGTTTATCATGGGGTATAACTGTGTTATAAAATGTGAGTGTTTATCATGGGTTATAACAGTGTTCTTTGCACTATGTTATGAATGTAATGTTCAAACATATGTTTGAACTTGGATTTTGCCTGACATTCAGTTCAGTGGAGTTTACAGGGGGTGCTTGGGGATGGGGAAACGTAGGGTTCAAAACACCCAAACATCACATTTCCTTACAGTTGTTGCTTTAATAATAAACTCTAACGTGTACATTTACATAACTGTCTGTAACATATCTGTATGTATAGTGTCTCTTGAGTTATTGAAAGAATAAAGTAATGGTGGCCGGACAATTTCCTGGAGCTGTTCTGTTACACATAATGTTTCACCTTCTAAACCACTTCTGGCTTCTCCTAAATATTTAGCAGATTTAGTGGCATATCACGGCCTTGTATTCCGCCAAATCCTGTAGGCTAGATCGGCTAGCTGTGAGACGTATGCATGTGAAAAATTCCTGATTGCCATTACAAACATAGCTACCACTTTTACTCAACGAAACAAAATCATCCAGGCCCAATACATTAAACTCCCTCAAAGTAAAAGGGACAAACTGATTACGTGTTCTTTTCCTTTATCATCCCTCCTTGCATACACAAATTAAAAAGAAATGTTACTTACAGTTACATTTTTTGAGATTCTTTCTGATCATGGACCTCCCCATCCTTCCCTGCCTACCAGGGAAATCTTTACTGCTTGCCCTGTCCCAGATAAAACTGAATCCCTGGCTTTACTGAGGCCTTCTGCTGTGTTTGTGTGGGGAGAGATGAACACTCAGCCAGTGTAATGCTACAGAAGTTTGAATTCCTGTGTTCTTGATAAACAAACATTTCACTCATTGAATGTGTGTCCAGACAGATGCTTGACAGCTGGCGAGGGACTTACCTGTTTTTATTTGAAAAGCTGTCTTTTTTACTATTATTTTAATTTCTCAGTTTACCCATCTTATATGAGCAATGAGACACTATGTGGCTGTGCATTATGTTGATCTAAGCAAACTTCTATGGGCTGAATGCACTCTGCCTGCAGCATCATGCCTCAGTTAGAGGTGGCAAAGTGGCAAAATTTGCTCACAAAGCAATTCACGGGTAATGTGGAATCTGCAGTAATCCACAACTCGGCCAGTACTTAGCATCTCATAATGAGCATGAACTCCATTGATAACAATGACTTTCGTTACTCCACCGGCCCTACAACCACTTCAGCACCAATTGTAATGTGAAGTACATAGAAATCAATGTACTTCACATCACTTCGCCTTGTTTGTGGGCTTCAAGGAGAATTTTGCATTGATTCATGGGATTGCTGGATATCCTCATTTCTGTGTAGTGTGTGTGTGTAGTGGTAGATGGAGACAATTTCCTGTCAGAACTCTGTGATTCAGATCCTCTAAAAGCTGTTAAAAAGCCGATTTGAGCCATTTTATTTTGGTCAAAATTTAGTACATCAATTGTAGGAAACCCTCTGTGCTCATATTTTCGGTGTTTATTATTTGTGTGTGGATTTTGAATGTTAATTTAGAACATTCAGTCTGTGTACTGACAGACACTTTAAGTGTGCTTTGGGGAGGGTGTATCTGTCATGGAGGTAGGTTAAAATTGTGAGAAAAGGCAGTCTTTCAGTTTTGGTTATATTTTTCTTGTATGACTGTGTTAATGTACACACAGTAATATTTATGGGTAATTCTTGAAAATTGTTTTGATGATTGTTGTGGTGCAGCAGCATAATTTCAGTAAGTTTAAAAGATTTAGTTATATTACTGAAGTTTTCAATTTGCTATGCATTACTTGTAGTGCGTGTGTGAGTGTGTGTGCGACACATGCCATCAAATCAGACACATTTCATTGTGCCACAGAGTAATTACAGCAGTGTGAATGAACCTGCTATCCACTACACCTTTGTGATTTTGTACTGCTTTGTGGTATCTTGGTTTTGACTGTTACTGCAGTGCACTGCACCCCGACCAACCGGCAAAATGTATTCTTTTCCAGATTGGATTGTGACTTGTGAGCACTGGTTAAGGTGTTGTGACTTTGCATCAATCTTAATCTGTCTGTGCTTTTGCATTTGTTTAGTGCCCAATCTCAAACTGCAAGCCACAGTTGTTTTTTTTTGACTTCACATCCAATCGCCCAGACTGAAAGTTCAGAAATCTAAATTTGCTTAGAATTTTCTTGGTGATCCCCCAAAATGCCTGCAAAGAGATGTGCAAGCAAAGCTGTTTCTGGCCATGGCACTGCTGCCAGTGGCAAGATTGCCCGTGGACATGGTAGTATGCAGAAGTGCATAGCTGATGTCAGTAAAGGGATTTCTCCATCAATGTGTTTTACAGTACTATCTGTAGCTTCACTCATAGTTGGAGGAGATGATGTTGTCCCAGCTGGTGGTTTTAGTGCAGTGTCTGCTGGCATGAGTATTGGTGCCTCAAGTTCCACTTCTGACAAGTTAACCATTTCAAAACTATAATTGAGTCTAAAGCAGTGAGTGACAGTGTAGATGATGTCATACTCCCAATAACATCCCCATAGTAGTTGAACATGATTCTGATCATGGCAACAATAACTCAATGTCACATTTCTTCCAGTGCTGTTGAGGTCATGCCTTTGCCATCCAATGATTCAAAGTGTGGAGCAAAAATATTGGGTGATGATGATGATGATGATGACGCTTGTGGTTGGAACATGTACTCCACATGACAGCATCCAAGTTGAAAATGTGCAGCCAGATGATGTTGATGAATATGATGATGATGATGTCTGTGACCTGTTGGGAACTGGAGAAAAAGAAAGTCAAGGTGGCTGTGTCTGGGTCTGCTGGCGTTAAATACCCCCTCCTCAAAAAGTTGTGATTTAGGGTTCCTGTTGATGATGATGATGACAGTAATAATCATAGGTAGTCGTGGTGGTCAGTTGAGTCCAAGTGTATCCAGCCTGAACAATCATGTAGCATACCTCCAATTTCAGGGTAAAAAATGGAGTCAATAAGCAGCATCAGGGACATGTTAAAAGTAGGGGATCACAATCCCTTGTTTGGGATTTTTTGTCCAAGATACAAATGATGAGTCAGTTGCAATCTGCCAACTTGCCATCGTGTGTGAATCGAGGTAAAGGGGAGTCATCTGGGCACAGGGGCCAGCATACACATTTTAAGAACAGGCACATGGCACTGTGGGCCAGGCACCAGATGGCAGCTAATGCCATAGTGGGTGTTTACCTCATCATCAATGTTACTGAGCATGTTATCCCTTCCATGAGTGTGAGACCAAGTAGGAATGTCTGCAGTAGCGATGAAATAACACATGAGGATTACTACAGGCATGATGAGAGGGAGGATTATGATTTAGAAATCTTGTCCAGTGGTGGTCAGAGTAGCAGCAGTGGTGGTGGTCACTGCAGTACGTCTAGTGCAAGTGGTACATCAACCCCTGTATGTAAAACAGGAAAATAACTTAAATTGTGAATATGTTACCTGTGCACCAATCTTCATCACACATCCACACCCCACCTCGCCAGTCGCAGAGCTGAGCCATTTGTCACACCCCATGCAAAACGTGTAAGTCAGCCCATATTGGAGACTATTTTTGCCCATAACCCCTGCCCACCTGAAGCATGTGACCTACCTGTGTGAGCCATGTGATGTGTGTGGGTTGCCCAGGAATTCTCACTCTGCCTTAAAGTGAATAAGGTAGAGTGCACAACATAAGTCATAATTACAGTGTGAAGTGGTGATGAGGGTTTAAAATGGGCACTGCATGGCGGAATACTAGCGTGAAGTGGCCATTTGTGACCACTCGGGTGGAATTTTATTTTGCTGCATCTCTAGCCTTAGTATGCCCTAGACTGTTAACTCTAGGGGCTGAATGTACTCTACCTGCAGCATCATACCTCAGTATACCCCTGGACTGTTAACTTCCAGGGCTGAATGCACTCTGCCTGCAGCATCATGTCTCAATATACCCCTGAAATGTGTGGTTAGACCAGCATTATGCATGCCTCATTGTGTCTTGTTGCTTGCATGCAATGAGTCATATTCAGTGTCACTGTAATTGGCTGAAACGCAATAAACTTGTAAATGAGACACATTCAGGTTCACTGCATTATATTCCCCAGTTGCTTAAGTCAGAATACCATGACAAAATCCTCTGCTTTTTATGAAGGAAAACTGTGCAGAGCCATTTTACTTGAGCATGAAAGCTTTAGAGACCATGGACCAGTAAGACAGCAAATGACCGTATTACTCAGGTTTCTCTGCTATAGTTCTAAAAGAGGTTTCATTGGTGTCTTACAGAAAGATGTTATCAAAGAAACCCCATTTGGTATTATGCACAGCAGTGTAGGAGTTCTCTGAGTTTGGTCTACTGCTATTTCCGATCTACATACAGTATAGTAAGTGACCTCCCAGAGCATGCACGGAATCTGATGCTTTTTGCAAGCACATGACATTATTTCTACTGTATGCAGGGAACGGCTCCAAACAAGACAGAAGTGATGCAATGCACTCAGACCTTTGAAAGGGTTGGTGTTTCATGTAGTGTGCCTGTGAAGCGACTACTTGTCAGCAGAGAATTTTGCAGCCATGCAGCATAAAACAGTGACTTGATTTCCCAAATTGAGTCCAAATGTCACAAAATAAACTGCAGAAAGCAAAATGTAAATTAATGTGCAAATGACATTTTTATTTAGAGCCAATTGCCTTTTTTTAAATCAGGGACTCTGTTATCTCCATAGAAAGTTGGAAAGACTGGAAAATACTGCCTGTGAGAGGAATGTTCAAATACTAGGATTTTCACCTACTTATGGGTCAGAGGATGTAATAAGTGCTTCATGTCACATGATTTTTGACTATTTGAGGTTGTGTTTTGTCATTAAAGCATTGAGAATTCTATTTCATTTAAACAGCTAGTTTCTAATATTCATTTTAAAAGCAGTCAGCAATTGCCTTTATAGCTAAGGTACTTTTTCTTCTCCCTTTGGTTAATTAGAAGGTTGTTTACCTGATGTTAGTAGGTGTGATGTGTGGGACAGCACTCTGCCTGGCATCCAACTCATTCCCCACTACATCATCAGCATTGTGACCTCATTGACTATGACATCACTGCTGGTTAGGAACAACCACACAGAAGCTGCAAGATCAGTCACCTGTGATGTCACTGTAAGTGAGATCGCAATGCTGATGATGTGGTGGGGGACAGAGATAAATATGTCAGCTGTCACACTGAGAGCTGTTCCACACACCCAGTACAATGGTGCCTATGCACGATGTGGGTTGTGGTACATGCCAGAGGTGCGTGATCCTGCCCGTGCAGCTCCACAGCCCTGGACAGGTGCAGGGTGCATGGTATTCACTGCCACGTGCACCTGCTGAGCACATGTCCACAGCCCGCCCCTGGTGCACAGGCGTACAGAAGACATTTACATGGACGGATGTGCATCAATGGGATGCCTGGACCTGGTCCATTAACAGATCCCTTGCACCCCCAAGGTGCAGATGTCACTAGAGGGTGCAATGTGTGCTGCCAGCTTGGGGCAGGTGGATGCCCAGTCAGCTGTCCCCAGCCCTCCTTTTTGTCCCATGGGCTGGGGTGGCATGTGGAGGGATCTGCAGTGCCCAGTGTGTCGATGCCATGGCCAGCAGCATCTGGGGTGCATAACCCCTACGACTGGTACCCAGTGTAGGTGCCTTAACCACTCTGCACCTTTGTGAATGGCACAGAGTGTGGGCATGCCCCCGCCTGTCCCTGGCGCACAGCTGTCTGCATGGCTGGGGATTGGGCACACAACTGGCACACGCACCTCTATGAATGGCCGCATGGAGCCTGGGGACACCACCCATGGCATTCAGTCATAATGATGCTAACATGCCCAGTGTACGTGGCATTGGCATCTTGCATAGGACCCAATATTAGCACATAGAAAACTTTCTAATGAGCAAAGGAAGCAGACAAATACTTCAGAAATAAAAGTTATAACTGACTACTTCAAGTTTGCATTATTTTTCTGCCTGCCTACATTGGATTCACTAGGCCTTTAAGGTGAGAAACAAGAGATTTAAGAAATCTGATAATACAGTAGCTTGAGTAAAGGCTCTCCGACTGCTAGCTGAAATTCTCAGTCTGATATAAGTCCAGCAGTTACAGCCACAATGGCCACAGCCAAACAGAAAGTATCTGATAAAGAAGGATCATGACAAGCCTGACTTTCTCTTGAGAGGACACAAATTTAACTTTTAACCGATTTGGCTTGTTAAACACAGCATAGTAGATGCTGTCCTGTAACTTTCAAACCAACATGTCTTATTCATCTTTGGGCATAGGCTACCCTGCTGGTTTCAGCTTGGCTTGGGAAATACTTGCAGGTCAAATTTTATTGTTTTACTGACAAACAAGCTGTACAGACATTTCTTAGTGCCAGATCAGCAAATATGATGGGGAGACAGCATAGCCCTGGGGTTAGAGCATAAAGCTATCAGCCTGAAAACCCAGTAGACTCAGGTTTGAATCTCACTATGCCGCTTGTATACTGTCTGACTTTCAAGCAAGACCCTTAACCTCCTGTGCTTAATTCTCTCCGGGTCACACTAAAAGTGAGCTTCGACTCCACGTGCCTTTTATAGCCATATATTCTAAAATGTGTTTCTTGGAAAACTTTTAATTCAGTGTGTCTTTCCAGCCAAAAATTCTACAAAAAAAAAAATGAGTTGTACATTAATTTAGGTGTCCATTTCAATGTAACTAATCAATAATTGCATGTAACAGTGTAACTGCACTGCAGTTACATGTTTGTTGCATGCAACTACATTACTAACTGTAATGCAATTACAGTGTAGTCACACTGTAGTTAACTGACACTTAGGATTTGTACACACTAGACTTTTTTAAATGCTTATGTAGTCCAAAACTTGTCAGGCGGGTACTGTTTTAAGGTGAAGTGCACACCACTGATGCTGCTTTTAATGAAATAACGCATTTTTATCGATGCTAAAGCTGCATGGATTCTGCTTGATTGGTGGTGAGTGCCTGAATTTGTTATTATCTGCTTTGGACTTGTTCTTCATGAGCACCACCTTCCTTGTCGCACTCCGTTTGACTTGAGTTAAAATATTTGCAAACCTGTTCAATCTACATTTCTAGGTACCTCCTATGCTGCCCATCATCATTTTTTTCCTAACCCTTGCCAGGTCTACAGTGCTATTTCTAACAACAGAAAAGGTCTTGGCACATCTAAATTGGACACAGACACACTCTCCACACAAAGCATGAAGAAAATAGCTTATCTTTACTGGTGTAGTGCAAAACAATGCGGCGCAGACATAAAGTGCATACAATGCAGAACACAGAAAGCCTATGATCAGGTGAAACATATGTGAGAGTTTTCTGTGTCTGCATTGTATGCACTTTATGTCTGCCGTCTGTTTTTTTGCACTCCACCAGTAATTATAAGCTATTTTCTACCTACTTTGTGTGGAGAGTTTTTCTGTGTCCAATTTAGGTGTGCCAAGACCTTTTCTGTTGTTTGCTATGGTTATGGTCTTAGAGCACCCACACCTCTGTGCAGCTCTCTCTCTTTGCCTCCAGTGCTATTTCTAAGCCAGATGTCTGGCTTTCTTGAGAAAAACTAAATGAAAACATTTATAAAGTACTCAACTTTTGGTGCAACTAGAAAATGTTACCACCAAATAAAACTGCAACTATGACAGGGCAGCTCAGGGTGCTGTGGTGCATTGTTAGGATAAGAAACGTGTACAAAATGAACAAACTCACACTCACCAACACCAGCTGTGTATGCTGAAGATTTATTGAAAATGATTCAGAGAAGTGGAGCAGCACACTATCCACACTCAGAAGGAGCATAACGTTTTGCCCAAGTGAGCTTTGTCAAGAGGTGAGGTCTCCCCACTGACATTTCTTAAATACTATGATATTAAAGTGATAACAACACATTATATTTGAAACATACCAATTGATAAAACATAGAAGATAATAGAAAAAGGTATAAACCAGATTAGGTGGAGTGAAAAAAGCAGGTAGGTACAGTGAACAAAACAAAAGAGGTACAGAGGGACATAGTGTTACAAAGTAAGCAATACTGAAATGATGCTAAACAAATGCAACATTCGACTCTTTGCCCAAAAATTGCTTCATTAATGTATGAATGCATCATCTAAATGAAAAGGAAGCAAAAAACAATACAGGATTGTTAATTTCAGTTATGCGCTAGGAAAAGCTAAAAATGTTTACAGAAATGGGATGAGTCCAGTTTATCACCAAGACCTCACCCAGAGATGGCCCCTAATCTGAAAATCCAGCATCCCTCCTTCTTGGAAAGGACCTTAATCAGACTGCCACCTTTCGGTCCAAGGACAACTTTTTAATGCCCACAAAGAACCATTTCTGATTCTGAGGGTCATTACTATTTTCACATGGCCTACGGCGTAATCTTGGTTGGCTTAGGACAACACTCTGGTATGGTCACCAACCCACTTCTTAAATTCTTGCTTTGTCCTGCTGACAGAAAATGCAGAAGAGGAACATGTGACAAGATAAACCACATGTGTTGTGTTACCGATGACAGACCTGTTGATGGTATACTGCTCATCAGTGTTCAGATCAGCAAGTGTTTTGGTTGGTAAGATGCAGATTACTGAAACTAACATTGCTGCACTGTTTTTATCTCCTTTGAGGCTCCTTCTTGAGTGTGGGTGGCATGCAGCTCCACTACTCCTATCTATTTTCAGTAAATCTTCAGCACACGAAGGTGACATCGGTGAGTATCAGTTTTTGTTTTTACAAGTTTCTTAGCATTGACGATGCACCACAGCACCCTAAGCTGTCTTGTTGTAATTGCACTGTTTGGGCTCGGGTGAGCGCCACCATCTGAAATGGCCCCACGGGACGACAGCAGTATGTCAGCAGTGCCCACAATGTTATCTACAGCAGCTGACCCCACTCTGAGTTTATCAGACACAGTGTTACTCAAACCATCTTTTGGGAGCTCCTGAATAAGCAAGTACTTAGCAGCCTCAAGTGGCTTATATCACACCAGATAAACCACTCACTATCAAGGACACCTTCATCAGATATGAATAAGTAGCTATAACAATAAGCTGCTTAATAGGGCAGCACATCATCTTGGAAAGGAATGTTGATGTGGGCAGAGTTCCAAGGAATTACAGATTCTAAAACTTCCATGCTTCGTAAAGCCAGAAAAGAATTGTTTTGTCCGTGGAAGCAGAAATCCGTGATTCCTCACTTAGATATATAAAGATCATTTTGGTTGATGCTGTCAGAGTGCAGCAAAGGCTATCAGCAGGCTGTAAAGAAGGGTAGCAGGATTTAAACCTGTTTTCCAGCTCAACAGAATTTGAAACATACAAAGTACAGCTTAATCATTCCATTGAGATCCTTTAAACAAATGCACACTTTTAAAGAAAGAAAGGGCCCCAGGGACCAGAAGGACTACGAGAATAATTACATCTTTAACTGGAAACAATACAAAAGGTGGCCAAGACAGCGAATCCGTCCCAGCCATGCTCCACTCTTAAAGGGCCACAACCTCAGTCCAACCAGAATCACTATTGAAGTCAAATATGATAAACATATTCTCTAATCAACTCACAGAATTTAAACTCTCGGTCCTTAATAGAGGTTTAAAGTTTGTGCTCACCTAGTTTGGACCATTTCAGTATTGTTGTAGACCTCCATAATTTATCGGAACTTAAACTTGAAGTACCATTTTTCCAACAGCTACATGGGGTGCTAGGCTATCACTACCATTTATATGGAAGGAATGATTCATCAGCTCCACTGGCAGTAGAAGAAACTGAAACTACCATTGGGTATCTGACAGTGTATATGACCAGTTCCACCCACGTACCACCTACATACCTATAATGAATCAATCAGTGAACATCTTTACCAAGGCCTGTGAGAGGGACCTGGCAGCTCTTGTAAGTGAAGGGTTCAGACCATCTTATGTGAATATGAGGTCAGATGAATTTGTAGCTATTCAGAACCTCAGCAATAACTTGGATATTATCATCAAATCAGCTGATGGGGAGCATAGTTATAGTGGACACTAGCCAATACAGTGGGAAGTTTTGTTCAACACCTCCTGGACCCCCTAACATTTCAGGCATCAATTCACTTACTGTGCCCTTATCACTGTATGTGGGCCATTTAATCCAGCTCTTGGTCAGTGGTTTGAGGTCCTACCTGAAGGACACCACTGAGGTCCTTGGTTTATTATGTGATTCCCCTTCACAAAAGTGGGAGCAAGGCAGAAGCAGAAAACTACAGCTGATTTGATGATAATATCCAAGTTATTGCTGAGGTTCTGAATAGCTACAAATTCATCTGACCTCATATTCACATAAGATGGTCTGAACCCTTCACTTACAAGAGCTGCCAGGTCCTCTCACAGGCCTTGGTAAAGATATTCACTGATGGGATTCATCCCAGAATTCTAAAAGATCTAAGGGTAGAACTAGTGACACCACTGACTACCCTCTTTAACAAATCATGGGAGGATGGGGTGGTACCCGAGGACTGGAGGAGGGCAGATGTGATTCCCCTTCACAAAAGTGGGAGCAAGGCAGAAGCAGAAAACTACAGACCTGTTAGTTTAACCTCAGTGGTAGGGAAAATGATGGAATCACTTCTGAAGGAAAGAATTGTTGAGTATCTAGAGGCCAGAGGGGCTCAGGACCCAAGGCAGCATGATTCTGCGGGAAGGTCATGTCAGACAAATCTGATAGATTTCTTTGACTGGGTGACCAAAGTAGTAGATCAGGAAGGGCTGTGGACATGGCCTACCTAGACTTTAGCAAGGCATTTGACACAGTCCCACACAAAAGATTAATATACAAGTTAGCCAGCCTGGGAGTGGGTCCCAAGATGACAGCCTGGGTAAAGAATTGGCTGGAGAATAGGACACAGAGAGTAATAGTAAATGGAGTCCACTCTGAAGAAATGGGGGTTACTAGTGGGCACCGCAAGGTTCAGTATTAGATCGGTCCTCTTCAATGTCTTTATAAGTGACATTGCAGAGGGACTGGAAGGAAAAGTATGTCTCTTTGCAGATGACACAAAGATCTGCAACAGAGTTGATGCACAAGGTGGGGTGGAAAGGATGAGAGGGACTTGGCAAGGTTAGAGGAATGGTCAAATGTATGGCAACTTAGATTCAATGCTAAGAAGTGCAAGGTAATGCACCTGGGAAACAAAACCCAGGAAGAGTACACAGTGGGGGGTGAGATACTAACAACAACAAAATGGAAAGGGACCTGGGGTAGTCATATCAGATGACCTAAAGGTGGGCAAGCAATGTGAGAGGGCAGCAAGGAGGGCTGGGGGATACTGGGATGCATAGGGAGGCATCACCAACAGAAAACAGGAAGTTATTTTCCTCTGTACAGACAGTTGGTGAGACCCCATCTGGAGTACTGCGTGCAGTTCTGGAGACCCAATCTCCGGAAGGACATAGACAGGATGGAGGCTGTCCAGAGGAGGGCAACTAAAATGGTGCAGGGTCTGCACGGAAGACATATGAAGAGAGAGACTTAAGGAGCTGAATATGTATAACCTCGAGGAAAGGAGGAGGGGGACATGATAGAAACTTTCAAGTATCTCAAGGAATCAACAAAGTCCAAGAGGGTAGCATCTTTCAAAAGAGGTGTGCAAGAACAAGGGGCACAATTTGAAGATAGAAGGGGGCTGCTCAGAGGTAATTTAAGGAAGTATTTTTTACAGAGAGGGTTGTGGATGCATGGAACGGACTTCCAGAGGAGGTTGTGGGGTCAAAACAGTGGTGGAATTCAAGCATGCATGGGACAGTCATAAGGCAATTCTAGGGGTGGGGGTAGGAAGAAGTAGGCTGCTGGTTAACTAGGATCTGCAGCTTATCCAATAGGTAGGGAAATGGGCAGACTGGGTGGGCCAAGCAGTCCTTATCTGCCATCCAAATCTATGTTTCTATGTTTCTATTAGAGGACCTCACATTGAGGACACAGAGCTACTCATTATGCTCAATGTGGAGGCACTCTATACTAACATTCTGCATGGTGAAGGCCTCTCTGCTTTATGCAAATATCTTATTTGCAGAAAACCAGGTAGTATGCCCTCTAACAGAATTCCAAGTACAGTTAGCTCAGTTTGTGCAAGAGTTCAACAGTTTCAGTATTTGGGGAGTTTGCCTTCAAATTAGTGGAACAGTGATGGGGTAATGTTTGCCCCAATTTTGCAAATCTGTACCTAGGGCTGTGGGAGAGAACTGCCATCTATAATGTGAGTGCTAACCTTTTTTTCCAGCAGGTGGCACTGTGGCACAGATATATTGATGATATCTTTGATGGTACGGGTGGGGAACATGGAGGAGCTTTTAGAATGTGTTAGATTCTTGGTGCATCTAGCAACTGCAATTTACATATTTCAGTCAGTAACAGTAATGTCAGTATCCCTTTTTGGATATCACCATTACCAAGAAGGGTGAGGTGGCATTGACATCAATCTTTTTGTAAGGCTATGGTCTGAAATAAGCTCCTATGGCTAGCTCATGCTATCCCACCACACCATCTGCAATATACCCACAAGTCAGTTCCTGTGAATCCAAGAAACTGCAATTCAGACAGCAGATCTAAAGCTAACAAAGTGATCTCACTAATCATTTTCTTTACAGGAGTTATGCAGAAGAATGTATTGAGATGGCATATACAGTAAGTGTGCTAAAAACACAAACAGATAGGATCTGTTTTTGCCTCCCCAGGACAACAGGAGAAATGTACCAGATAGGTGCAATTTTGTAACCAGATTTAGTACACAGTCTAGGGTTGTTGGGAAAGTTCAAAAATAATTGGCATATTCTCCAGGCAGAACCAAAACTAAGACCATGGATAGAGCAATTCCCTCAGATGGTGCTTTGATGCCCTACAAATTAAGCAGGTAAAGTCACAAATAGTTTGCAGCCTGTGGCTCTCCATACTACTTTGCTTCCCTCTTTCCCACCTGGTAGTTTTGGTGTGAAAGGCGAAATTTGTGAACTCATCCTACCAACCAAAACATTTGCTGATCTGAATACTACTGAGAAGTACAGTATACTATCAAAAGGTTTGTTAAGTGTGACACAACATGTGATTTATCTTACCACATGCTCTTTTTCCACATTCTATGCCGACAGGATAAAGTGGAAATTTAAGGAGTGGGTTGGTGATCATATCAGAGCATTGTTCCAAGGCAACCAAGATTACGCTACAGTGGCCCATGTGAAAATAGTAGTGAACCTCAGAATCAGAAATGATCTTTTGTGGGTATTGAAAACGATGCCCTTGATCGAGAGGTGTGGTTCCAGTTAAGGTCCTTTCAAGAGGCAGAGGTACTGGATTTTCAAACTGGGGCTATCTCTGGATGGTTCTACATGATAATAGTGACCGCACAAGGGTGATCGCTATTATTGCGACCTGCATTATCACCGAAAACATTTTCAACGATATGCTGAAAAAGGCTACTGGGAATTGTGCATGGGGGCTGTGCCACCCCCAAATATAGATTCTCAACTCCAGGGTGGTGCATATCAGGGGAGGGCACATCCTGACTCAAAAATTCTAAGTCCGCAGCTGCGGAGCGCAAAGGAACACCTGTCCCCAGTCCCGAACCCAGGACTTGCTCCATTGGAGCCATGCACCCCACCTACTACACCACATGGTTGGCTCGGTGAAACCAGGCTCCCCTTTGGTCACATCCTGTTCCCTATCCTCCACATCCTGTTGCCCACCCTCCTTCCTGTCACCCATCCTACCTGCGGTTGAATCTTTCACCATCCTGGTATAGTCGCCACGATGAAAGCGCTATCATATGGGTGACTGTTATGACAGTCACCCATAGGCGGTCGCTATCATAACAGGCTACCCTCTGATGAAGTCACAATGATAACATTGAACTCACCCTGTTTATGTAAATGTTGTTAGCTTTTTGTAGCACATAACTGAAATTACCAGTGCTGTATTGTTTTGTTGTCTCCTTTCCTTAGGTGATGCACTGATGCATTATTGAGTAAGTAGTAAATATTTTATTCATCAATCGGATACTCAGTTGAGCAAAACTCATTTTCAATGAAATCCAGTATTGTATATGCTACAATAACATGTTTAGACATTGTTACAACATTTGTGGTAGAAGTACAGGGAAAGGTATCGAGATATTGAAAGTAACAAGATTCAGATATTGTAATGAAGCGCCAACAAGTGGGACAAGTCTTCGCTGGCAGTACGCTCTACCCAGAGTAGAGGAGTCATGATCCTTTACATAGACTCCATCCTTTAAATCTCCAGGTCGCTCGCGGACTCCTCGGGCAGGTTTTATTAGGGTGTAGGCTGCATACTCTTGATATCATCCTGGGCAATGTTTATGGTCCCAGTATAGACACGCCTGGGTTTTTGCAGGTATTGGAAGCCCTAGTCCTATTTTAGGTATCCCTATAGTCATAGGGGTGATCTTAATCTTGTTTTGACCACTCAGTGGATAGGTCGGATCAATCTTGTAAAGGCCTCTCTCCCCCCAAAGAGCTTTTAGAGATTTGTTTGATTCCATGAGCCTCTGTGATGTTTGGTGGGTGCTTCACCCCAGTGCGAGGAATACACCTTTTTTCTCAGGTGCAGGAATCTCCTCACGAATTGATTACATTTTAACCTCCCAAACTTTGTTACCAGGGTCTTGGACTCTAGCATAGTGGCGGACCACCTTCGGATCATTGCGGTCACTTGTTTATTAACAGTGTCATCCTCACCAAAAAGGAGGTAGATGGAAGCTGAATAATCAAATATTGAAGGACGAGAAAATGGTCCAGTATATAGCATCCCAAATAGAGCAGTTTATGGATATAAATAATAACTCTACTAGGCGCCAGACGTGGAATGGGGGCACTTAAGCCATATTTGGGGGTCATTATTGGCCTAACGTCAAAAGGAAAAAGGAAAGAGAAACGGATCTCCTCTCTCCTAACACAAATTCGGGTATGGAATCAATCTTTCTCCAACCTCCTTGGATAATTTTAGACAAGATCTTGTTAGGCACGAGATGCTTATCTTAGCCTGTCAGGGAACAAGCAGAACTGGCAATTTTCAAAACAAAGGCTATGTACACTGATCAAGGGAAAAGCGAGTCGAATGTTGGCGATGCGTGTTAAACAGCAGGAATCTGCCAGGTTCATTGCAGGAGTTCGCTCTCCCATTGACAACTCCTCAGAACTTCACCATCAGAGATTGGAGGAATTTACCAATTATTTTCGGAATTATATGGTCCCATGGTAAATTCTTCAGAGGTTTACTTGCAAGAGTATCTGAAGGATTTGCAATTACCTTCCTCACCAAAGCCCAACAGGCTACACTTACATCTGCCATCTCTGACAGTGAGATAGAAGGGGTAATTAAGTTCCTCCCATCTGATAAAATTCCTGGCCCTGACAGGTTGTCTTCAAATTTTTACAAAACCTTTTCCAGGCAATTGACTCCCATACTTTCATCACTCTTTCAATTTCAATTCTTACTGGGCAGAACTCTGACTCATCTCTTTTGAGGCCCTGATTATTTAGTTGCCCAAGCCTGATAAGCCGCCTGAGTTGGTCTCTAGCTATAGACCAATCTCTCTCTTAACCACGATATTAAAATCTTGGCTAAATTGTTAGCCGACCACATGAGCGTTGTCCATCCTTCCTTAATTGGGCTGGAGCAGGTAGGCTTCATGAAAGGAAGATCCTCAGTGGACCACCTACGGACCTTGGCGCATGTCTTCTCGGCCTCGGGAGGCTATCCACTCTATGGCATTGGTCTCCCTGGATTCCGAGAAGGCTTTTGATAAGGTTCACTGGAGTTATTTATTTGCAGCATTGGGCGTTTGGTTTCCCTTAAAATTCGGAATTGGATTAGTTGCTATATATATCTCCTTCAGCTAAAATCTCCTGTAATGGAGTAATTTCAAACTCCTTCAAATTACATGTGGGAACTAGAAGGATGTCCCTTTCCCTCTTGCTCTTTAATATATATTTAGAACCCCTTATCAGGAGGTTAATCAGAGCTCAGGATATTTTGGTATTTCTTTGAATGGACAGGTTGTTAAAGTGGCAGCGTATGCAGACGACCTCCTGCTGCAAATTACGCATCCGGCTTCATCTATCCCTCTATTCTTAAGATAATAGATGGTTTTAGTAAGGTTTCTAATTATAAACTCAACATAAGTAAAACAGTGGTTTTCCCTCAATTATAGAGTCCATAAACAGGATATTTCCGGTTTGGGCTCGCTTGAAACCTGATTCCATCACATACCTAGGACTCGTCCTAACACGGAGTGTTACTCGCATTAACAATTAAACTTAGACTCCTGGTTTATAATATAGAACAAGATCTTCGTCGGTGGACCCTGCTTCCCTCTCCCTCTGGGGTAGGATTAATTTAATTAAAATGAATATTTTTCCCTGACTTTTTATCCCTCAATTTGTTGACGTTGGGCTCCCTCTGTCCTGGTTTAAAAGGTGCATGGTGTGTTTCCACCTTCATTTGGGGAATAAAACTCTAGAATAGCCTTCAAAACTAGCTGCCCTGAAGGTAAAGGTGGTTTGAGGCTTCCATATCGGGTTGTATTACTGGGCCAGTCAGGTTAATAAATATCTCAGGTGGCTGGTCCCGAACAAATTTTGACCCAGACTCCATACACTCCGACTTGGTTAAAGTGGAATTAGCTAGTATTAAAGATATGGTTATTCCCCAAATGCTATGTTATACACTAAACTAGGATCCCTTCCTGAATTTCTTCGTAATTCCCTATACAGTAGCAGTTTCAGTCAAGGCCCACTCTCAATTGTGTGCATTTTAAAATCGACAACATCAAAGATCTAGCCCAACCTATAAGAAATCCTAATTTCCAACTAGAGACAAGCCCCTATCATCAGTTGGCTCCCCCCAATTATGAGATCGCCAGCTTGAGGATTTTATCTCAGTTGCTAGGCAGTGGCGTACTGCAGCGGAGATTATGCACAAGTTCTCAATACCTCGCACTGACATTTTTAAAATCTTCCAGCTCCGTCACCTTTTACTGAAGATTATGGGATCGGTTCCTCCACGGTTGCCCATATTTTTTTCAAACCACCTTAATGGATATGGCTGGTTCATCTCATGAGGTATCCAAGATATATCAAGCTCTATTTAATGGGGCCTATCCTGATAATCTTGCCCCAATCGCCTTTTGGTTTTCTCTTTTCCTGATAAGGATTTGGATTGGTCCTTTTATGGCAAAATTGCCACAGATTTTTGTTACAGGATAGACTGAGGTTAATGCAATTCAGGATCCTACACAACATTTATTATTCCCATCAAAAACTGGCTAGGCTAGGTATTGTGTCTTCCTATCTTTGTACAAGATGCCAGTTGTTTCGTGGGGACCTCCTTCATATTTTCTGGAGCTGTTCTAAAGTTGTTCCTCTTTGGACTGCTATTAAATAAAAGCAGACCCTCTTTTAGGTCTGGCTGATCTGTTCACACCTGAAGTATGTCTCTTAGTGGATTTTCCAGTATCTCAGTGGTGAGCAGAAAATATCACATAGCATTAATATCATTATCTGTTAAAAGGTAGTCCTTAGGCATTGGAAAGATTCTGAAGAGCTAACATATGTTGAATGGCTCCAGGAATTTCTCACTAACCTTAGAATAGAGGATTATAGCAAGCCTCCACAATAAAGTAAAGAAATTTAATAAGGTATGGAGTCACACACAAACCTGTACTCTCTAAATGTATAGGCTTGAGTATTCCATGCCATGAGGTGTAGATTGGGTTTATGATGCTGTGTCTGGATTTGGGGAGGGTTTGGGGTGGGAGTGGGGTTTGGGGTGGAGGGAGGGAGTTTGGGTGGGGTGAGAACGAATCATTTGTATATCAACATTTGTTATGTTTCTACCAAGACATTTATGTTATGATTTGTTCTCTATACTGAAACTTTCAATAAAGATTAAATGGAAAAAAATGATTCAGACATTGTAGCAAGCATAAGTAACATCATATGCAACAGGAAGTGCAATCGACATAAAGTAAAGAGCCTCGTGTTTTCATTCTGAAACTAGGCAGCAGAGGCAGGCGTGCCGGTCTCGTCAATGTGCATTGTTTGATTGAAGCAATTTTGGGGCAAAGAATAGCCTTTGCATTTGTTTAACATTGTTACAGCATCACGTACTTTGTAACACAGTGTCAGTCTATACCTATCTGCTTTTACAAACACACACACACACACAGTTTATACCTTTTCTAATATCTTCCATGCTGTATCAGTACACTTCCCTGTTTATTCCCTTTTAATATCTTCTATGCTGTATCAGTACACACCCAGTTTATACCCTTTGTAATATCTTCTATGCTGTATCAGTACACAGCTCCTATTTATTCCCTTTTTAATATCTTCTATGCTGTATCAGTACACACCCCAGTTTATACCCTTTGTAATACCTTCTATACTGTATCAGTTGGTATGTCGCTAATACAATGTACGTTATCACATTAATGTCATAGGACCACAAATTTAGACAAGATGCACAGTGCATCCCTGGATGTGCTGCGCATTTCTGGACTTAATGCAGGCCATCAGGGTGTGGCCATATTCAAAGGCCACCAGTATGCTAATGACTCGACCACCGCCACACAAAAATTGTGATAAGCCTGTGCAAATGAGGGTCCCTGCATATACCATGCATCACAACGTTGAATCCTCCCACCCAAGCATAACCATGGCAGACTGTGCTGGTGCATAGTTATGCTTTTGAGACCCTACTTTAACTATCGCAGGGAAGGTTGGTGCCCACACATAGTCTAGGGCCGGGTCCACAGTACCCTCCCAGCCCAATCACTGTTAAATGAAAACAGTAGCCAGTCCCCCTTTTCCATAGTGCAGTGGTCCCCTCCCAGCCCCAATCTGTGTTAAAAGAAAACAGTAACCTATCCAGATGTTAACTGGAATGCAGTTGCAGCAGCCACTTCAAAGAGTGGGGTTATTCTAGATGCCCTAAAGGGCATGCCTTGAACAACTAGTACTGGAGCCCACTCGAGGAGGAGCAATCTTAGACCTGGTTCTCTCAAATGGAGATGAGAGAGGATCACAGATGTAGAAGTGGGTAGCCATCTGAGACTAGCGACCATCGAACAGTATGGTTCACAATAAACACAGCAATAGAGTCAGCCATACAAAGGCAAAGTACTGGACTTCAGGAGGGCTGACTTTGCCAAAATAGGTGAGTGCCTAAGGAATGCACTAGCAAATGGGCAGGAAGGAGGGTGGAAGAACAATGGGGAATAATAAAAACTGCCATCACAGAGGTAACAAGCCTTTGTGTGAAGCAAATTAACAAAATGAAACGATGTAAGAAACCACTATGGTTCTCAAAGGAAGTGGCAGTGAAGGTTCAAGAGAAAAGAAAGCATTCAGGAAGTACAAGGAATCACAGAAGGAGCAGGACAGGGAACTGTATCAGTTAAAGCAAAGGAAGCTGGGAAGGCAGTCAGAACAGCAAAGGCCCAAACCGAGGAAAAGATAGCCAACTCTGTTAAGAAGGGGATAAAACCTTTTATAGGTACATCAGGGAGCGAAGGAAGACCAAGGGAGGACTAGTGAGGCTTAATAAAGAGGAGGGAGGGTGGGCAGAGGGTGACTGTGAAAAGCAGAGATACTAAACAAATATTTTTGCTCAGTATTTACAAAGGAAGAGGAGAGTACCTAAAACAAACAGTTGAAACACTCTGGATACAGAAGTTGATACCAGCCCATATACAGAAGAAAGGGTTCTGAAAGAACTCTTAAAACTGAAGGTGGACAAAGCAATGGGGCCTGACAGGATTCATCCCAGAATTCTAAAAGAACTAAGGGTAGAACTAGTGACACCACTGACTACCCTCTTTAACAAATCATGGGAGGATGAGGTGGTACCCGAGGACTGGAGAAGGGCAGATGTGATTCCCTTCACAAAAGTGGGAGCAAGGCAGAAGCAGAAAACTACAGACCTGTTAGTTTAACCTCAGTGGTAGGAAAATGATGGAATCACTTCTGAAGGAAAGAATTGTTGGTATCTAGAGGCCAGAGGGCTCAGGACCCAAGGCAGCATGGATTCACGGCGGGAAGGTCATGTCAGACAAATCTGATAGATTTCTTTGACTGGGTGACCAAAGTAGTAGATCAGGGAGGGCTGTGGACATGGCCTACCTAGACTTTAGCAAGGCATTTGACACAGTCCACACAAAGATTAATATACAAGTTAGCCAGCCTGGGAGTGGGTCCCAAGATGACAGCCTGGGTAAAGAATTGGCTGGAGAATAGGACACAGAGAGTAATAGTAAATGGAGTCCACTCTGAAGAAAGGGGGCTTACTAGTGGGGTACCACAGGGTTCAGTATTAGGACTGGTCCTCTTCAATGTCTTTATAAGTGACATTGCAGAGGACTGGAAGGAAAAGTATGTCTCTTTGCAGATGACACAAAGATCTGCAACAGAGTTGATGCACAAGTTGAGTGGAAAGGATGAGAAGGGACTTGGCAAGGTTAGAGGAATGGTCAAATGTATGTCAGCTTAGATTCAATGCTAAGAAGTGCAAGGTAATGCACCTGGGAAACAAAACCAGGGAAGAGAACACAATGGGGGTGAGATACTAACAACAACAAAATGGAAAGGGACCTGGGGGTAGTCATATCAGATGACCTAAAGGTGGGAAAGCAATGTGAGAGGGCAGCAAGGAGGGCTGGGGGATACTGGGATGCATAGGGAGAGGCATCACCAGCAGAAAACAGGAAGTTATTATCCCTCTGTACAGACAGTTGGTGAGACCCCATCTGGAGTACTACGTGCAGTTCTGGAGACCCAATCTCCATAAGGATATAGACAGGATGGAGGCTGTCCAGAGGAGGGCAACTAAAATGGTGCAGGGCCTGCATCGGAAGACATATGAAGAGAGACTTAAGGAGCTGAATATGTATAGCCTCGAGGAAAGGAGAGGAGAGGGGACATGATAGAAACTTTCAAGTATCTCAAGGGAATCAACAAAGTCCAAGAGGGTAGCATCTTTCAAAAAGAGGTGTGCAAGAACAAGTGGGCACAATTTGAAGATAGAAGGGGCGCTCAGAGGTAATTTAAGGAGTATTTTTTCACAGAGAGGGTTGTGGATGCATGGAATGGCCTTCGGAGGAGAGTTGTGGAGTCAAAAACAGTGGTGGAATTCAAGCATGCATGGGACAGTCATAAGGCAATTCTAGGGGGTGGGGGTGGGAAGAAGTAGGCTGCTGGTTAACTAGGATCTGCAGCTTATCCATTAGGTAGGGAAATGGGCAGACTGGGTGGGCAAAGCGGTCCTTATCTGCCAGTCAAAATCTATGTTTCTATGTATCCCCCTTTTCCATAGTGCAGTGGCCCCCCAGCCCGATGTCTGTTAAATGAAAACAGTAGCATACCCTTTCCATAGTGCAGTGGCCCCCAGCCCCGATGTCTGTTAAATGAAAACAGTAGCATACCCCCTTTCCATAGTGCAGTGGCCCCATCCCCAGCCTCAATGTCTGTTAAATAAAACAGTAACCTATCCCCTTTTCCATAGTGCAGTTGCCGCCTCCCCAGCCCCGATATCTGTTAAATGAAAACAATAACCTATCCCCTTTTCCAAAGTACAGTGGCCCCTCCCAGCCCTGATGTCTGTTAAATGAAAACAGTAGCCAATCCCCTTTTCCATAGTGTAGTGGCCCCTCCCCAGCCCCGATCTCTGGCCCAACAATCAAACCCCAAATCCCCATTCCTTGGTGGCTAGTGGTCCTCCCATCTCCCCACTCCATTAGGTATTGACCAACCACCCCCCCCCCATCCCAACCCATGCCAGCAACTGGCACAACTTTCCTCACCCTGCCATAGCCAGCTGCCAACTGGTCGGTACAGGAGCGTGTACAATAAATAGTACATGCTCATTGGTTCACTCAATTCTGCACACTATAAAACCATAACTGTTTAAGGGTTACATCGTTTAACAATAGCAATATATGACAACATTTCTTTTTCTTTCAGTTTTGTTTACCTTCTCTTAAAATTTCCTGTGCCACGTATTTTGTGTTTATTACTGTCTTTTATCTGTACATATAATACCTTACACACATGGTTCTCAGTTCTGAAGCAACTTTTGATTATCTTACTATATGTTCTGTTTTAAACACATTTCCCCTTGGTATGTTCTTCTGCCAAGAAACAGATACCTGTCAAGAACATACTTTATTTAATTCAACAACTACAGTAGCGTGAAACACTCAGCTACAACCCCTCCATTTGAGTTCACTTATTCTACTTATAGTAAATAATCATATATTTCTTTTTCTATATAAATAGCACTTCTACACTATGGATATATGAGATCACAATTGACTACTTAAATATGTTTAGATACTATAATTCCATATTGTAATAGGTACTGTGCTCTTTCATTTTTAGCAATACTTGTTTTTGTGCCTGCAGTGAATATGTTAAAATAACAACATGTAAAGAAAAACAGTGGTTTCCAGCTTAACATTGGGATTTGTAATTTTATCACCTGATTGTGTATTTTATGTTCTGAGTCAGAGGCATCTCAGAAACTGTAACTCCCAGAATGCAGTGCAATAACCAGAATGCACTTTAATTGCTAAACAGGGTTCTTTTGCTTGGGGCAGAACATAGAGACACACAAATTGATGGCAGAAAAGGACCACTTGGCCCATCTAGTCTGCTCAGGTTCACTGTTAAAACAGTGCAACCAAAAAGCTCAAGGCATTACAGCGCTTACATTTTAGTGTTAGTTCTTAATTGCGAGCACTCAAAACAGTGGCAAGATGAAAAAGACCTCCCAAACAACACATTTCAGGCAGCTGGAGTAGTAGCTTGGTGGGATCAGGAGTCAGCTACAATCTGGTCAAGTAGTCTGTCAAGTTTTCTGATCATTGGCTCATTGCTGATGCTGTTACCTGACCCTTACATGACATGGAATTAAGAGCATGCTTTCCGGACTTCAAGGCGGACAGCCTGCCCGAATGTAAATATACTGTGATCTGTGGGTTTCAACAACAGGTGGAGAGATACAGCTCAACTCGAGCATGACAGATTAGGCAACATTGGAAGGGCCAGAGGAATTCTGACTAAGCTGTTGGGGATCAGATATATTGTAGAGAGTAGCAGCAAGGATGAAATCCTGCTAGGAAACCACAAAGTAATGTAATAGTCAAGCACAAGCTGGCTAAATTAGTTACCTGATGAAGTGCAAAATTTAAATGATGCTAATATCTGTGGCCTGTGGTATATGTGTAAAACATTTGTTAACAACTTAAGTTTTATGTAGAAAAGACGAAACATTTAGGCATGCCTTGCAACTTTTCAGCATTAAAATTCAAAGCCCTGGTCTTCAAAATTCAGAGCAAATGTCCAGAATGTGCAGCTCTTTCTTAGTTCAATGTATTAATAGTTTGTGTGTCCAGAAATAGCTCTAATATTATTAAGAAAAATGTTTAATGTTTTCTAGTATTCGGATGTTGTTCCAGTGTTGACAAAAGATCTACTGAGAAAAACAGGTTTGAATGCAAAACCAGAGGAGATGCATACAGGGTAATTTGCATAGAGTACAGTTTATGGGTGACTGCTTAACTAAACTTACAATACTGCCCTCAAGCGCTGTTATTGTACTTGCTCTATTCTGTGCCAGCTTTAAAGTAATGCTAGCTGAAATGGTAGCGCATTAATGACTCGTGCTATTTTGATGTGCTGATTTAACTGGATACCATCTGCTCGTTTTCCTACCTACTGCAATACCACAGATCCTACTTGACCTCCAGATTTTACCCTCCTCTTTCCTATTGCTAGGGTTTCCTTGTGCCTATCCATGCATTCTTGAATTCCCCTACCATTTTGCCCCCACCACCTCCGCTGAGAGGCTGTTTCATGTATCCACTACCCTTTCTGTGAAAAAGAATATTTCCTCATTATCCCTGAATCTACCCCAGCCTCATATAATGACCCCTGATCTTGAGCATCTTTTTTTATGAAGGTGCTACCCTCTTGTACCTTTTTTATGCCCTTGATGTATTTGAAGGTCTCTATCATGTCCCCTCTTTCTCCTCTCTTTCAGGGTATACATATTGAGGTCCTCTAGTCTCTCCTTAAATGACTTTTGGTGCAGATTCTGCACCTTTTTGTTGCTCTTCTCTGAACTGCCTCTACTCTGTCTATGTCCTTCTGGAGATGTGGCCTACAGAACTGGACACAGTGCTCAGATGGGGTCTCACCAATGATTTGTACAGTGGTATCACCACCTCCTTTTCTGCTGGTGATACCTCTCTCTATGAACTCCAGCATCCAACTGGCTCACCCACAGCCATTTCACAATGCTTGGTCACCTTTAGGTCATCAGATAGGATTACTCCCAGGTCCTTTCCTGTTTGGTGGTCATTGGTACCTCTCCTCATCATATACTCCTCCCTGAGTTTCTGTGTCCCAAAAGCACTAACAAAACCCCTTCTCCCATCCTTTTCCTGAATATACCTTAATCGTAGGATAGATATCCTTATTGATTGTCCTATTGGATTCTTATATTACTGTTATACAGTTCATTCTATACCTGTGTTTCAACTGTGTTTTAATGCCTGTACTTATGCCAATTATGTTATTCTGTTTTTCGACCATGTAATGCAGATCCACCTTGTAAATGAGCTTGCTCAATGGTGTCCGCCTGGATAAATAAAGATTTGATTGATTGATTGATTGATTGGTTTACACTTCTTTGCATTGAATCTTAGCGGACACACTCTCAACCCTCCTCAAGCCTGCTAGATCCCTCCCTCCCTTAACACCCGAGTGTCAACCCTGTTGCAGACCTTAGCATCATCTGCAAGAGGCATAACTTCCCCCAGCCCTCTGCAAGTCACTATGAAGACATTACAGAGAACTGGCCCCAGAACTGATCCTTGTGGCACCCTGCTGGTCACCATCCTCTCCCCAGAATGAACTCCATTTGCTATCACCCTCTGTGTTCTATCCCTTAACCAATTTCTAACCCAGCCACCACCTTGGGACCCCTCCCAGGCTGCCCAGCTTGTTTACAAGCCTCCTCTCTGGAATGGTGTCAAAGGTCTTGTTGAAATCCAGGTAGGCCACATCATCTGCCCCTCACTGATCTAATTCCTGGCCACCTAGTCAAAGAAATCTATCAGATTTGTTTGACATGACCTTCCACTGTAAATCCATGCTGCCTAGGATCCTGTAATTTGCTGGATTCAAGAAATATCATAATCCTTTCCTTTTGCGGTGATTCAATTAATGTCCCCATCGCGAGGTCAGGCTTATTGGCCTGTAATTACCAACCTCCTCCCAGCTCACACATTTGTGGATAGGGACTACATCTGCCCTCCTCCAGTCCTCTGGAACCACTTCCATTTCCTGCAGTTTGTTGGATAGGGCTGTCAGTGGTGCTGTGAGCACCTCTCTGAGCTCCTTTAATATTCTGGGATGTATCTGATCTGCCCCATTGCCTTGTCTACTCTCAGGTTTCGAGTTCCTTTAAGACTCTCTCCTCTGTAAATGGACTGGTGTTCACCTCCCTTCCATCAGTGCTCCTTCACCTATCTGAGGTCCCACCTTCCTCATCTTCTGTGAATGCTGTTATCTTTGTGTAGATTTGCAGGTTTATGTGGAACAGAACTCACACGTGTTCTGAATGCTTCAATCTATTTTCAAACTTTCAAATGTTACTCAATGGTGTTCTGCATCTATAAGAATAATGAAAATAAGTGACATAATTTACTGAAGTATGATAAAGTCAGGCTTTAAAAGCTACAGTAGTTCAGGCAATAATGGCTGGTGTTGGGAGATGAGTAAGCATGACTGTCTTCATTAACTAGTAATCATTTAAGATCAAAAATAATTCTCAGCGGGGAAAAGAAATGACTAGGCATGTCTTCCCTCAATACCTAATGAATATTCATAAACCATAGTCAGGCACGTCTCCTCTCAGTACCTAATGAACATTTGTAAGCCATGGTCCAGCATACCTCTCTTCAGTACCTAATTAATATTTATAAGCTATAGTCCAGCATATCTCTCCTCAGTACCTAATGAATATTTAAAAGTCCCCATTATGCATGTCTCCGCTAAATGCCTCATTAATATTTATAAGCATTGTCCAGTTATGTCTCCTTAATACCTAATTAATATTTATAAGCTATAGTACAACATGTCTCCCCTCAGTACCTAATGAATATTAGTAAGCCATGGCGAGCAGTATTGTGCAGTGGTTTAAGGCTCTGAGCTGCAAACCGGAGACCTGGGTCTGAATCCCACAGCCCCACTTGCATACTGTGTGACTCTGAGCAAGTCACTTAACTTCCTTGTGCTCCCAGGTCGCACCTGTAAACAAGCTTTCAGCTTAGTGTGTCTCTTTTGGTAAAAAAAAAAAAAAGCACGTCTCCCTCAGTACCTAATGAATATTTATAAGTCACAGTCTGATATATCTCCTTCAGTACCTAATGAATTAGTCATGCATGTCTGTCCCTCAGTACTTAATGATTATTTAAATTCACCAATCAGACATGTCTCCTAAATATCTAATAAACATTCAGAAACCTCAACCAGTCATGTCTCCCTCAATACCTAATAAATATGTATAAGCCCCAGTCTGGCATATCTCAGGATTCATGTGTTACTGCATATGTGGGTCATATTTTGGTCGTGAAAGCACATCTGGATATGGGCAACTCTTGTTACAAATTATACTAATTTAATTTGATATGTCAGCAATGATTATACATATCATTATTTAGTATAGTGGTTCAGATCTTGTTTTAATTCATTCAAAACTGTTTTCTCCTGGCTAGCCTCATCAGATGAAGTATCTCATTTTCATGAGCATTCCAGATAATGACAGTGAACACACACCTGTCAAAAACTTGTACACAAAATGGTAGCAGTTAGAGTACAACAAGATTAAACAACAACTAATACTCAGCAGGGCAGCACCCAAAGTGAACACACATTCATTACATCACTCGTGGTCAGCAGGGCAGCAGCCAAAGTGAACACTCAATTGTTACAGCTCTCACAGTTAACAGGGTGGCAAACAAAATGAGCACACACCAATTTAGCACTCACACACAACAAGGTAGCAGTCAATGATATACTAAGAGTAAAGCTGCAAATAATGTTCAACAGGGTAATGGCCAAAGTGAGCTCACACTCATTACAGCACCCATACTCTACAGGGTAGCAGCTAAAGTCTGCACACATGTATTACAGCCATCATATGCAAAAATATAGCAGCCAAAGTAGGCACACACCAATTAAAGCACTCATACTCAACAGGGTAGCAGACAAAGTGAGCTCACACTCATTACAACACTCTCACAAAGCAGGGTCACAGCCAAAGTGAGTACACACTAATTACAGCACTCCTACATAACAGGGGTAGCAGCCACAGTAAGCACACACTAATTGCAGCACTCCTACACAACAAGGTAACAGCAACAGTGAGCACACACTAATTACAGCACTCATACACAATATGGTGGTTGTTAGAATGAGCACACACTAGTTCCAACACTCCTACACAACAGGGTAGCAGCCAGAGTGAGCACACACTGGTTACAGCACTCCTACACAACAGGGTAGCAGCCAGAGTGAGCACACACTAGTTCCACAACTCCTACACAACAGGGTAGCAGCCAGAGTGAGCACACACTAGTTCCAGCACTCCTACACAACAGGGTAGCAGCCAGAGTGAGCACACACTAGTTACAGCACTCCTACACAACAGGGTAGCAGCAAGGTGAGCACACACTGGTTCCACAACTCCTACACAACAGGGTAGCAGCCAGAGTGAGCACACACTAGTTCAGCACTCCTACACAACAGGGTAACAGCCAGGTGAGCACACACTAGTTACAACACTCCCACACAACAGGGTAACAGCCAGGTGAGACACACTGGTTTCAGCACTCCTACACAACAGAGTAGCAGCCAGGTGAGCACACACTGGTTCTGGCACTCCTACACAACAGGGTAGCAGCCAGGTGAGCAAACACTAGTTACAACACTCCTACACACCAGAGTAGCAGCCAGAGTGAGCACACACTTGGTTATAACACTGCTACACAACAGGGTAGCAGCCAGAGTGATCACACACTAGTTACATGACTCCTACACCACAGGGTAGCAGCCAGAGTGAACACACACCAGTTACAGTCCTTCTACATAACAGGGTAGCAGCCAAAGTGAGCACACTCTCATTCCAGTGCTCATACACAACAGGATAGCTGCAAAAGTGAACACACACTAATCACAGCACTCATACACAGCAGGATAGCTGCCACAGTGAGCACACACTAATTACAGCACTCATGTGCAACATGATAGCTCCCAAAGTGAGCCGCATTAATTGCACCACTCATACACAACAGGATAGCAGCCAATAGAGCACACATTAATTATAGTACTTATACACAACAAGATATATAGCAGCCAATGAGCACACTTATTACGGCATTCACACACAACAGGATAGCTGCCAAAGTGAGCACACATTAATTACAGCACTTATATGCAACAGGATAATAGCAGACAATGTAAGCACACACAAATTACAGCACTTTCGTACACAATGGGATAGTGGCTAAAATGAGCACACTAATTACAGCACTCATACACAACAGGATAGCTGCCAAAGTGAGCACACATTAATTACAGCTCTCATACACAACAGGATAATAGAAGACAAAGTGGCACACTCTCATTACAGTGCTCATACACAACAGGATAGCAGCAAAAGTGAGCACACATTAATTACAGCACCCATATACAACAGGATAGTAGCCAACCTGAGCACACACTAACTACAACACTCATACACAACAGGCTAGCAGCCAAAGTTAGCACAAACTAATTACAACACTCATTCACAGCAGGATAATAGCAGCCAAAGTGAGCACACTAATTACAACATTCGTACATGACAATTTAGCAGCCAAAGTGAGGACACACTAATTACAGCACTCATACACAACAGGATAGCTGCCAAAGTGAGCACACACTAATTACAGCACTCATACACAACAGGATAGCAACCAAAGTGGCACACTCTCTTAACAGTGCTCATATCCAATCACTTAGCAGCCAAAGAGAGCACACACTAATTATAGCACTCATACACAACAGGGGTAACAGCCAAGGTGAGCACACACTAATTACAGCACTGCTAAACATCGGGATAGCAGCCAGTGTGGTACACACTAATTATAACACTCATATATAACAGGATAGGAGCCAAAGTGAGCACACACTAATTATAGCACTCATACACAACAGGATAGCTGCCAATGGCACACTCTGATTACAGTGCTCATACACAACAGCTTAGCAGCCAAAGTGAGCACACACTAATTACAGCATTCATACACAACAAGATAGTAGCCAGAGTGAGCACACACTAATTACAAAACTCATACACAGCAGGATAGCAGCCAAAGTGAGCACACATTAATTACAACACTCATACACAACAGGATAGCAACTAAAATGGTACAGTCTCTTAACAGTGCTTATGCCCAACGCTTAGCAGCCAAAGTGAGCACATTAATTATAGCACTCATACACAACAGGGTAACAGCCAAAGTGAGCATACACTAATTGCAGCACTCTAAACAACAGGATAGCATCCAGTGTGAGCACACACTAATTATAACACTCATACATAACAGGATAGGGCAAAAGTGAGCACACACTAATTATAGCACTC
Source organism: Neoceratodus forsteri (assembly GCA_016271365.2). Classification (NCBI taxonomy): domain Eukaryota; kingdom Metazoa; phylum Chordata; order Ceratodontiformes; family Ceratodontidae; genus Neoceratodus; species Neoceratodus forsteri. The sequence goes on along the minus strand of CM028137.1, from coordinate 13,787,389 downwards.
ATACACAACAGGATAGCTGCCAAAGTGGCACACTTTCATTATAGTGCTCATACACAACAGTTTAGCAGCCTAAGTGGGCACACACTAATTACAGCACTCATACACAACAGGAAAGTAGCCAAGTGAGCACACACTAATTACAAAACTCATACACAGCAGGATAGCAGCCAAAGTGAGCACACACTAATTACAGTACACCCACTACAACAGGATAGCAGCCAAAGTGGCACATGCTAATTACAGCACTCACACACAACAGGGCAGATGCCAAAGTGAGCACACACTATTTACAAAACTCATACACAGCAGGATAGCAGCTAGTGTGAGCACACACTAATTACAGCACTCATGTATAACAGGATAGCAGCCAAAGTAAGCACACATTAATTACAGCACACCTACACAACAGGATAGCAGCCAAAGTGGCACATGCTAATTACAGCACTCATACACAACAGGGCAGATGCCAAAGTGAGCACACACTATTTACAAAACTCATACACAGCAGGATAGCAGCTAGTGTGAGCACACACTATACAGCACTCATGTATAACAGGATAGCAGCCAAAGTGAGCACACATTAATTACAGCACACCTACACAACAGGATAGCAGCCAAAGTGGCACATGCTAATTACAGCACTCATACACAACAGGGCAGATGCCAAAGTGAGCACACACTATTTATAAAACTCATACACAGCAGGATAGCAGCCAGTGTGAGCACACACTAATTACAGCACTCATATATAACAGGATAGGAGCCAAGTGAGCACACATTAATTACAGCACCTACACAACAGGGCAGCTGCCAAAGTGAGCACACACTACATCACTCATAGTCAGAAAATTGCAGTCCAATTGACTGGTTTGTCTTCCATGGGCTGTCTGGCCTAGGAAATGTACAGTGGTATCATGAAACAGTTGACTTCTGCTGGGTATACCTCGAGCCACCTCAAGATACTTGTATCACATTACCAGTGTAGCCATTCAAATTGCATGCATACCTTTATTTACTGCAGCCTTTCATGGTAATGGGAAACCCTAGTGATTATTACTCGAGATGGAGTCTAGTGGAGGACCATCAGCAGTAATCCCTGCAGCATCTAAATGCAGCAACCCAGTGGCTTCACAGTGAAACCATGCTAACACTGCCGACAGAGGAGACTGGAGAATGCAATCTTTAAACATGTCAGAGAACTGATGTAGACTTTCTTTAATGTTTGACAAAAAAAGGACTCATTGAGAAAATGGAATGAATACTGAGTTGCACCTGAAAATAGGCACTTGGCTGTCTAGTGTGCTTACCCGTTAACAAAAGCAAATAAAATAAATAAAAAGGCATAAGAGGTGAGATGGCAGAATAAAAACAACCCTTACAGCACCTAACAAAACAGTTCTGAAACTAATAATAAAATGCCTCCTACAATCGTTCTTATGAACCAGCACTTATCTAATACTTCCTGTTTCTTTCTATTATTAGTACAGGATTGAAGCCTTAGAACACACTATCAAATGTAACTCATCTACAAGGTGCAGGCTCAGCTAATGACTAAGATAATGACTGCTTAAGGGAGCTGCTGAAGATGCCATTTGTTGAATTGCTATTGCAACCACAAGAAGGTTTGCTGTTTATTTCAAGAACTTTAAGAGTTCAAATGAGAAACTCTTGTAAACTCAATGAGCAGGAGGAGATCACTCAGCTACTTTGAACAGTTATTGAGAATAACTCACAACCCATGAAGGCAAAAACTCAGGGAAATGCACCATTGTTGTATTTTAATTTAGCAATTGAAATGGTCAAATGGATGATTGCAAAACTTAAGAGTTTAAGGACCATCCTGGTACTTCTGCAACCCACGTCAAATGTTTTAGTATTGCCCCATACATGATGGTTATTTAAGCATATAAAATCCATTATGGGTCAACAGAGTTGTTCCGCCAAGCTGCAGTGTTAATTAATGATTGCATAAACCACTCTTCTAGCTGTGAGAGTGCTTCATGCATATCCAGCTTTGACTTACAAACACATGCTAATGACGTGTCAAGAAGGTAAAAAGCATACTTTTTGTTTAACCACAGATGGGTTCCATGTAATATTAGCAATCACAAAACAGGAGACAGCAAAAGAGCTTGTGCACATCCCTGATTTCAATAACTGCAACGTGCACTTCACCACATACATCAAGAAGCGACAGACCAAAAGAATCTCTATGGGAGCAATATTTAGTAATATTTGTATGTGGGGGCTGCACTCCCCATCCCCATGAAGGGTCAAGCTCCACACCCCATTATAATTATCATTAACTCTGGGGGCTTGACAGTAGGGTATAGGGGAACATTTGGGAGGGGCTGTTTCAGGGGAGCACATCACCAGTAACTGGTGACAACATTCTGGTGGGCTGGGGACCATACAGCAAAACACAGAGTGGCACAATGGGAAAAATAAAACAACTTAAGTACAACTCACAAAAAAAATTACCCCTCCCACCTAGCTCTGAACCTGGGCCTCCGCACTGAGGTATCTCTCATGCTCAGCACCAAATGGCCAGCTGGGAGCCACCTGGCCAAACATTCTCCTATATCCTCAGTCACTACAGCTCCCATTCCCGATAGCTCTATTCTTCCTGTCGCAGTTTTGTACCTTCATCCTCGCTATAACCATTCCTTGCTAGTCTGTGATGGTCACGATAATCACACATGGTCAAACTGAGTCACTCAATTTGACTCATCCATATCACGGATACCCCTATGGGTGCTAACAGTATCAAAGAAACTGGTTGATCTATAAAGAAAACATTTACTGGTGATCTCAGAGACACTGTTCTGGCTGTAAGAGTGTTGCTTCTTGTGTTGCTAGGATGCCAGGACTACTCACCTCAGTTCGCAGTTCTTACATCCTAACAAGGCAAATAGCTGGCACTAGAGCCTAGAGATTAGCATAACAAGAAGAAAATGAGCTGGGTATATCCAGCAGACCTGGGTTTTATTCCTACAACCTCCACTTGCTTACTGTGTGACTCTGAACAAGTTACTTAACCACCGCTCACACACTGAAAACAGGCACTTGTGCCTAGTGGACCTTACCCTGTTACCAAAGAATACAAAAAACACTCTTATAGCCATGACAGTGTCTCTATTGATCACCAATAAATGTATACAAAATCAGCTATGGTTGTTTCTTTGTTGGTTGTTTCTGAGTTACATAGTAAGATCAAGAAGGCCAGACGCACTTGGGAAGTAGGAACAGAAGAGCAGGGTACACCCTAGGTGGGGATGAAATTAAAGTAACAGAACAGGAGAGGGATCTGGGATCATAGTCTCAAACCTTAAGGTAGGAATCCAATGTAGCAAAGTGGGCGGGAAAGTCAATGGAATGTTGGCATGCATAGGCAGGGTATTACTAGCAGAAAAGAGGGAGGTAATAATGTCCCTTTACAAAGCCATGGTGAGGCAGCACCTGGAGTATGGGGTTCAGTTCTGGAGGCCACATCTCCACAAGGATATAGATGCATTGGAGAGGGTTCAGAGCAGGGCAACCAAGATGCTGCAGGGTATGCAGGGAAAGTCATATGAGCAGAGGTGTAAGGAGCTGGATCTGTACATGCTGGAGACAAGGAGGGAAAGGGGACATGACTGAAACTTTAAATATGTAAAGGGCTCAATAAACTGGGAGAATAGGAAGGAGGGGTCAAACTAGCCTCAGACTGCAAGGAAAAGATACAGGGGCAATGTGAGAGGGTGTTTCTTCATAGAGAGGTGGTGGAGCCCTGGAACAGACAACCAGATGGAGGTGGTGGAGGTGAAATCGATGGAAGAATTCAAGAGGTCATGGGACAAGCATATGGAGTTGAGTATCGGAGGAGGGTGGGGCTGGCAGGGATGGGGAGGTGTAGGGGAAAGGGCAGACTAGATGGGCTAGTATGGTCCTTTTCTGCTGTCACGCATCAGTGATTCTGTGATCTTATGCCTCTTGTTGGAAAACAGTCAGTAAGGGGTCAGATTATTTTTAATAGTTTTAACATCACTGTCTTAGGTGTCAACATGAATGTGAACAAAAAATTAAACATGGGTACAACCGTGATGTTTGCATTATTTTTTGTACCAATGCAAAATAAAGTCTGAATGACCAACGATGACAGCATTACTAATGTGCCCACCCCAAAAATAAAAATAAAACACACCCAGAGGACTCTGTTCCATAAAAGCTCATCAAATGGCTACCAAAATCGAAAATGAGACTCACTCACCTCTAATTCAATAAGGTGTCCCAGTATATGGGCAGCTCAAATTGAGCGCCTGTGGAATAGCAAGTGTGCTTTAATAGCAAGTGTCACAATAGCAATTAGATGGTCACAGTGTTTGTGAACAGTACGATGTCAGAGTTTGTTATATTACTTAATGGGGGTACGGGGGCAGAGCCCTCACAGCATGCAGAGTCACTATTGTGACGCTCGCTTATCTCTACACACCTGGGTTATTTTAGGCTTCAGCTTTGCATTCAAGTGCTCTTCACGATTTAATTTTTCAGGATTATCACATAGTACCATTCTATAACCAGTCATAGTTTTAGTATAATTATCAGACAAACGACATAGTGCTATAATGGTGTCAACATTTTGGGCACTCACTCTTCCTCAGGACTAGTACTGTGTAGACTGAAATCCTGCTTCCTGACTGTGACCACTCTTTAATCGTTTATTATGTTGCTGTTAACATATTCAGATCTGTGCCTGCTTGAAACTTTGTTTTCCTGTTTTATAGTTTTATCCCCTCACTCTTGCAGCTTGGGTCTAAATTACCAATACTATGACACCCTCTTGAACTAAGATTCCAGTACGTATAAAACCATATAAATCCCATGTCATTTCTATAACACCTTTCTGAAAGATATATCTGAATATAGAAAAAGAAAGAAATATCTCTGCCCCGAATGTTCCTCTAAGCACTGTCCCATTTTACAGCCCCTGGGACCAGGCTGTAACAGTTTCACAGGCAGGGCAGATCTCTGTCCCCATTGTTCCTTTAAACACTGCCCCTCTTACAACCCCCTGGGATCAGGCTGTGACAGTTTCATAGACAGGGCAGATCTCTGCCCCTATTGTTCCTCTAAGCACTACCCTTCTTCTAACCCCCGGGATTAGGCTGTAACAGTTTCACAGGCAGGGCAGATCTCTGCCCCGATTGTTTCTCTAAGCACCATCCTCTTTACAACCCCTGCATCTGCCTGTAACAGTTCAATAGGCAGGGGCAGATCTGTACCCCAGTCACTGTTCTAACAATCATCACTTGTGTTCCTTTGCCCATATTGGTTCTGGTTCTATAACTTTGTAAGGACAGGTTCTATTACCGTATGTGGATTGGTTCAGAAGTAAGCAATAAGGCACAATGGGTGTGCATGGAACAGATTTTACCACACACCCAGGGGCATAGTGAGGCATGAAGCTGTTGAGTGCTTCCAGACCCTGAAGTGCTGTAAAATCTGTTCCATGCACACCCCAGAGTGTCTTATTGTGCTTATAAAATAGGCCTCATGAATATAGAATTAAAATGATTGGTTACAATAATAAAAGAAGAACTGAGAGGAAGGTATCTCTTGCAGATAATACAACAATCTGCAACAAGGTGGGCTCCCAGGAGGGATAGAGAGAATGCAAAGGATCTGGGGAACTAGAGAAGTGGTCAAGGAGAGGCAGCTGGGCTTCCATGCCAAAATGTGCGAGTCATGCACCTGGGATGGGGAAACTTGGGGACTGTGCATAAGATGTGGGAGAGGTACCTGTAGTTACCAAGCAAGAGTGGAACCTTGGGGTGATCATATCTGATGATTTGAAGGTGGCAGGCAATGCAACAAGGCAGCAGGCAAGGGGACTGGATGCTGTGGATGCATTGGGAGGGGATTTCTAGCAGGTGAAGGGAGGTGTGTGACTCCACATTGCTCACCTGTGAGACCCCACCTGAGTACTGTCTTCAGTTTTGGAGACCATGCCTCCACAAGGACATCGACAGGGTAGAAGCAGTCCAGAAGAGGGCTACCAAAATGGTACAGGGGTTGCATGACAAACCATATGAAGAAAGGTTGCAGAAGGTCAACATGTACTACCTGAAAGGGAGGAGAATGAGAGGGACATGATTGAGACCTATAAGTACCTAATGAGGTTGGATAAGGTGCAGTAGGGAAGTCTCTTTCACGGGAAGAGGAGCACCAGAATATGGGAGCATGCTATGAAGCTTGGGGAAGGAGTTTAAGAGGATGGGAGGAAACATCGCCTTCACTGAAAGGGTGGTGGATGCCTGCAACAGCCTGCCAGTGGTGGGAGGGGCAAGACAGTGGAAGCTTCAAACATGCATAGACTAGGCACGTAGGTATAATGAGTAGAGTAAGGAAGCGGAGGGACACCTTTGACCAAAGAGGGTCTGGGTGTAGTAATAGGCAGATATAATAGGCAAACTAGATGGACCTACTGGTCCTTTTCTCGCAACACGTGTTTCTATGTCTCGAAGTAACTTTGCATTAACAGGTTCTATAACTGTGTGAACAAGTTCTGCAACTTTGTGTGGTCTGGTTCTGTAACTTTGTGTGGACAGATTCTATATCTGTGTGGAAAGGTTCCATAATTTGTGTTGACTGCTTCTGTTTCTGTACTTTGTGTGACACATTCTGTAACTATGTGTACATAGGTTCTTGTTCAGTAACTTTGTGTGGGCAAGTTCTGTAGCTTTTGTGTGTGGACAGGTTCTATAACTTTGTAAGGACTGGTTCTGATACTGTAACTTTGAGCGGACAGATACTGAAACTTTGTGTGCAGTGGTTTAGGTTATGTAATTTTGTGGATAGATTCTACATCTGTGTGGAAAGGTTCCATAATTTTGTGTTGATAGCTTCTGTTTCTGTACTTTCTGGACACGTTCTGTAACTCTGTGTACATAGGTTCTTGTTCAGTAACTTTGTGTGGGCAGGTTCTGTAGCTTTTTGTGATTCTGTCTGGCTCTGCAACTTTGTGTGGACAGGTTCTGTAACTCTGTGTCCAGGTTCTGTAACTTTGCCTGAATTGCTTCTGGTTCTGTAACTGTGTGGATAGATTCTATAACTGGACAGGTTCTAAAAATGTGTGTGGATTGTTTCAGGTTCTGTAACATTGTACAGGTTCAGTAACTTTGTGTACAGGTTCTATAACTGTGTGGATAGGTTCTGTAACTTGTGTGGGCTGATTCTGGTTCTTTTACTTTGTGTTGACAGGTACTATAATGAAGGCTTTGCCTGAGGTACAATGAGCTGAGCAGCTACGCCACTCCCCATCAGGCCTTTAAAGGCCACCCTCCTGGACTATTCCAGGATTCATCTTTTCATTGCAGCCGGAGATGCTGCTCTTCCTACACAGATACATAGATACATAAACAGTGTCGCAGATAAGGGCCTCACGGTCCACCCAATCTGCCCATTTGAGCTTGTAAGTTCACTTTATGTTTTTCCTAGAAGTCTGTTGCCCTCACCCTGACCTCCAGAATTCTCTTATGTCTATCCCATGCATTCTTAAATCCGTGATTGTTTCAGCCCCCACTTCCTCTGCCAGAGTGTTCCACTTGTCCACCACCCGTCTGTGAAGAAATTCTTCCTCATGTTTCCTCTGAATCATCCTCCTCCAACTTCATCCCATGCCCTCTAGTCCTGGAACATCTTTTCGTTTAAAAATAGTGTATTCCTGCACCCTGTTCCTCCCTGTAAGACACTTGTATGTCTCTATCATATCCCTTTCTCCTCCTCTCCTCCAAGGAGTACATGTTCAGTTCCTTCAACCTGTCTTCATAGGACTTGTGATGCAATCCATGCACCATCTTTGTTGCCCTCCTCTGAACCTTCTCTACCCTGTCTATGTCCTTACATAGGTATGGTCTCCAGAACTGTACACTGTACTCCAGGTGAGGCCTCACTAGTGTCTTGTATAGCGAATTATGACCTCCCTTTTCCTGCTGGTGATGCCCTGCATATGCATCCCAGCATCCTATTTGCTTTACCTGCTGCCTTGTCACACTGTTTCCTGCCTTGAGGTCATCAGAGATGATAACCCCAAGATCCCTTTCCTGCTTGGTGATGCTATATCCTCACCCCCAACTGATATATTGTGCCAGAGTTTTTGCCCCATATGCATTATCTTGCACTTCTTTGCATTGAATTTCAACTGCCACCATTCTTCAAGTTTCTGCAGGTCCCTCTCATTCTGTCTGCACCTCTGGTGTGTCCACTCTGTTACAGCGCTTTGTGTCATCAGCAAACAGGGAAATTCTGCCTTCTAGATCCTGTGCAATGTCACGGATGAAGATGTTGAATAGGACCGTCCCAGCACTGATCCCTGTGACACCCCACTGGTCACTCTTCCCTTGTGGAGTGACAGCCATTTACCACCACCCTCTGTGTCCTGCTGCCCAGCCAGTTACCTACCCTCCGCATACTGTCCTGCCCACACCACCTGCCTGGACTACTTCTTCCTGCCTGCTATCGCTCCTGTGGTCGCCTCCAGCCATCCGTTTCATTCACCACTTGTTAGATCGGTGACTTTCTGCTCCTCCTGGCATCTGCCTTGTGCTCTGCTTGTTTTCCCCTCCCTTTCTCATATTCCTCCCTCCTCTACCTCCTTTATCCACATTATCCACAGCTCTTCCTCAGCTTCATTTCCTGGTCTTTTGTTTCTTGACATGTTGCTTTCGGCATCCCCATCAGCCGCTGCCCTCAATTCATTTGGGGGCTTCTCCACCCCTGTAGCTGTGCTCTGGCATGGCACTGCTCTGCTGGGTGCTCGTTCTGTGGCTTCTCCTCGTTCTTCCCTCTGTTGTTTTTGAGACATTCCTCTTGCCGCATCGAGTGCTTCTGCTCCAGTAGTGATGCCATCCTCTGGTGCCGAACGCTTGCACAGTGTTCATTTTAGCTGATCTTCCTGCTTCTTGGCCACTGGAGTTGTGCATCTCAGCATTGGCCTTCCATCCTTGTAGCACCTGGCCTTCCTGTGTTGGGCTTTTCTGTTGCGCCATGTAATGGTTCTCCACGGACTTTTTGGTGTAATCTTCATTTTCTTCTTGTTGGTTTCGTTATATGTCTTATTGCTATCTTTTGCTGTGCAGGGGTCGTGCCTGTCTAGGACATTTTGGTACTTGCCTGGGTCTTGGATCTGGGATCAGCACTTCCTTCACTTTTCATCATTGTGGTAGAGGTCTGTTAAACTCATAGCTGCTATTAACCTTTATTCTCCGCAGTGCACTACTCATGTCTTGTTTGCTGTCACATCTATAGCCCCATGGACACTGTCAGTTGCTGCTGACCACCAGTTCCTCAGGTTTGCCTTGTCCTATCCTACCCCAGGATCCATTTTCTTGTCAAGGTTTTTGCATCTGACATACCCCCCTCCCGCCTCCATGCTATTCCTCCTCCTGTTCCTTCCTCCCTCCATTCCGCCTCCTTTTGGCCTTGCTTTATTCTGGGGTTTTCCTATCCTGCCATCACCTTTCCTATTCGTATCCTCCTCTTACTTTTGTTCTTATGGTGTCCAAGTGCCTGAGTCAATTTCTCCTTTGCTCAGTCTAACCTCAGGGTCTACTAATTTACATCACTTAATCGACATACCTCTCATTGAGTCTTATGCTACCTCATCGAACCTCTGCACTCCTGCAGTTATTATCACCATAAGTCTTCTCATTCCACATCTGGTATCCTTACTCATCTTACCTGTATGTGGGTCTGTTCCATCACACTGACTACTCGAGCATAACCTCTTTGTCCATGCTACTCGGCTCGATCTGCTTCCACCAAGACATTCCTTCATGTTTATTGCCCATTTGCTAGGGGCTGGCAGGCTTCTTCCATCATCATTCATTGTTCATTTCATGTCTCACTTTCAACCATTCAAGCCTTCAGGCTTCTTTCTATTATCGTATTTCCTCTCTGACTTTTGAGCATTTAGTTGCGGACATCGCCGCATCCCTAAACAGCTATCCATTTAGAAGGACAGAGAGAGAGAGCCTCTACAATTGGATTTTTCCCACTTCTCAATCTCTACTTTAAATTGCCATTGCAGTGCCAATGAGCGTCCCTAATTAAATTTCATTCAGCCTGGAGGAAAGTGTCCTAGACCTTGATCCCCAGAGGTTTCCTCCTAAAAGGATTTTTCCTCTCCTCTGTGCCAATGGTCATAATATTAGTCAGGGTTAATGCTTTCTTAGGTTCCTTACTTAGGTTCCGTGTTAGATGGAGTCAGATGGTGGCCACAGCTGTTCCCTCTCTCCTTAGGAAGTTCGCCTCTTCTGCATCTCATCAAATTCCATTCAATCATCGTCCTCACCTTTTTCTGTTCTCTCCTGTCCTTCCTATCTATGTCTGTGTTTCAAGTATGGATATCTTCTGATTTCCTCTTGATGGTCAACACCCTTTGGGTATTCTTTTGGGCTTCTTCCTAAGCTACCTTTATCCATGGGAATTATTCCTGTGGCACCTATGGGGGACCCTCTCTAGGGTTCTTGCGGCCGCATTAATTAGGGTGTGGTATATCCCACGGATAGAGAGGCAAATAGCCACAATGTATTGAAGTCACACAAGCATACATCTCATCCAGTTGTGTAAGCACAATTGAATGGGAAGGCTTCAAGTCTGAGGTTCAATGGGCAGAGCAACATGTCACTCCCCATCAGGCCTTAAAAGGCTACTCCTCCTGCACTATTCCAGGATTCATCTTTTCATTCTCCCACTATCCACGCTCCTCCTCCAGCGGCTCATCTCTTTCCCATGGGCTTCTTCCTCAGCTACCTTTAGCCACAGGATTTATTCCCAGCACCAATGGGGGAACCCTCCTCTAGGATTCCTTGCATCGTACTCTACAGGGTGGTATATCCCATGGATAGAGAGGTGAATAGCCACAATGTATCAAGTCACACAAGCATAATCTCATCCAGTTATGTAAGCACAATTGAACTGTGGACAAGTTCTGTAACTTTGCATTGCTAGGTTCTATAACTGTGTGAACAAGTTCTAGTTCTGTAACTTTGTGTTGACAGATTCTATAACTGTGTTGACAAGTTCTGTAACTCTCTGTGGACAGGTTATGTACCTTTGTATGGACTGTTTCTGGTTCTGTTACTTTGAGCAGACAGCTACCATAACTTTGTGTGAATTGGTTCTGTTTATGGAATTTTGTGTGTAAAGATTTTATACCTGTGTGGACAGGTTCTGTAGTTTTATGTGGGCTGGTTCTGGTTCTGTTACTTTGTGTGGATGGGTTCTGTAACTTTTGTGTGGCTTGGTTCTGGTTTTATAACATTGTGTGACAGGTATTGTAGCTTTGTGAGGATTGATCCTGTTTTTTAGTGTGGACAGAGTATACTGGTTCTGATTCTGTAACTTTGAGCAGACAGGTACTGTAATTTTGTTTAAATTGTTTCTGGTTATGTAATTTTGTGTGGACAGGTTCTGTAACTATGTGTGGGCAGGTTCTGGTTCTGTAACTTTGTTGACAGGATATATAACTGTGTGGCTAGGTTCCGTAACTTTGTGTGGTCTGGTTCTGGTTCTGTAACTTTGATGTGACAGATTCTGTAACATTGTGTGGATTGGTCCTAGTTCTGTAATTTTGTGTGGACAGGTTTTATAATGCTGTGGACAAGTTCTGTAACTTTGTATGGTCTGCTTCTGGTTCTGTAATTCTGTGTGGGCAGGTTATGTAATGTTGTATGGACTGGTTCTGATTCTGTAACTTTGAGCAGACAGGTACTGTACTTTTGCTTGAATTGGTTCTGGTTATGTAATTTTATGTGGACAGGTTCTGTAACTATGTGTGGGTAGGTTATGTAAGTTTGTATGGACTGGTTCTGAATCTGTAACTTTGAACAGACAGGTACTGTAATTTTGTTTGAATTGGTTCTGGTTATGTAATTTTATGTGGACAGGTTCTGTAACTATGTGTGGGCAGGTTCTGGTTCTGTAACTTTGTGTTGACAGGGTATATAACTGTGTGCTAGGTTCTGTAACTTTGTGGAGCCTACTGCTAGCTTTTGGCAGACAGGAATCCTGCTTTCAGAGCAAGGAGCAGCTGACTAAAAAGCTAGAACTTTTCTTACTAATTGCCCTCCTTCCTCTGCTCCACCCTCCCACCCTTAGCCAGTTCTGCTTTCAGGCACTGGATTTGACTGACAACAGGAACTTCCTGTTTGGCAGTAGGAAGGAAGGATCACTGAGACACATAGGTTTCATCATCCTTGAAGGAAAAGAGTAGCTCTCCTCTCCCCTAGCTGCTGGAGGTCTGACTCTGAGCAAGGAAGAAGGAGACTACTGAAGAATACAGGAAGTTCCTGTCCCAGAACAGGAAGGACAAGAGCTGTAAGGGCACATAAGCAGTAGGAAAGCAGGTGGAAAAATAAACAGAGGTAGGCAGTAAGCATACAAAGCAACAGGAGAGGGACACAACATAAGACATGATGGCAGTAGTAGTGCAATGGCTTGAGGCAGCAGTCTTCAGGAGACATTCTGGAGGCTGCGATGCTGCTCTATTGACAGGCCCCTCTTGTCTGAGAGAGGAAGCTGCCTGTCTCCAGGCTGACCTGGCTAGATTCATGAAATCTCCTCCCCACCCAGAGACCACCAGGGCCACCGCTGCTACCTCAGAGGTTGCAAGAAAGAGGAGGGTTGGACCAAGGTGGTCTCATGGAGGAGAGGTGGTGGAACAGAGGCACATCCCTCCAGCTGTATCTCTCCACAATTCATATGCTGTTTGGGTGGAGAGTGGTCCCTCTATGGAGGCATCTGCAGTGGAGACCTAGGAGGATGCTGGGAACCTCCACAAAGGAGACTCCACAGAAGGGTGGCATGGAACGCCACAGGGAAGGAAATAACTCCTGGTGGGGACTCCAATCATTAGGAGGGTAGAACAGTTGGAGGAAGGGAGAGGAGGTAGTGCCTGCCTGGCACCATGGCTTGAGGGACAAGGAGCGAATCCTCAGGATTGTGAGCAGCTGCATGAGGGAGGGAACTGGATGTCATTGTCCACCTAGGGACAAATGACCTGGCTGGGAATGGGATCAGAGCAGTACAAGAGGAGTTTGTAGAGTTGGGGAGGGCCTTAGACAAGTAGCACATATGGTAACCTTCTCGGAGGTGCTGCCTGTCTATGGCAAGGTTGATGCTAGGTACTCCACAACATGGGATTCAACGAATGGTTGAAAACTGGTGGAGCTCAATGTTTTGGCTTCATTGGGGACTGGGGGTCCACTTGGAGGGATACAGGCCTATACTGGCGTGATGGTCTGCATCTGTCCAGGAGGAGAACCAGGATCCTAGGTGATAGGTTTAAATGCATCATTGGCAAGCATTTAAACTAGCCAAGGGGAGGCACTGAAAGGAGCAAGAAAATCCCAGCCTTCCCCAGAAAACACGGTAGTTAGTGAGCTAAACATCAAGGTAGAGAAGTCAATAGGAGCAGGACAGGGTAAATCCAGAAAAGACAAAGGCAGTAAGGACAGAGATGGGGCTAAAAGGAGTAAGGCCATCAAAAATGGAGAGTGATGAGTACCAATGCCCTTAGTCTGGGTAACAAGATTCCTGAACTAGTGGCCTTGATGGAAGAGGTACACCTGGATATCATGGCAGTCACAGAAACATGGCACAGAGAACCATGACTGGGATGTCAACATACCAGGGTACACAAGCACAGGAAGGACAGGGAGGGTAAAAGAGGAGGAGGAGTAGCTTTCATGTAAGGGAAGGGATCAAAGCAATGGAACTAAAGGGTAAACAGGGAGTAGAGGAAGCACTGTGGGTCACCCTGGAGAAAGGAAATGGCATTACAATCTGCATAGGGGTTGTATACAGACCCCATCTCAGGGGAAGGGAATGGACAAGGAAATGATAGAAGGCTTTCTAGAATGGCAGAAAAAGGAGATATTGTTGATGGGGACCTGAATATGCCATATGTTAACTGAAGCATCTTTGCTGCAGCCACATCCAAGAGCAGGGTTATTCTTGATGCCCTACAGGAGGAATGCCTCAAACAGCTAGTGTTGGAACCCACTCGGGAGGGAGCAGTTTTAGACCTGGTACTGTCAAATGGGGACGGGAAAGGATCTGGGATTTAGAAGTGGGTAGCCATCTGGGAACAAGCGACCACCAAACAGAGTGGTACACGATAAACACAGCCATAGAGTCGCCACACAAAAGCAAGAGTATTAGACTTTGGGAGGGCTGACTTTGGGAAATGGGAGAGTGCCTCAGAAAAGCACTAGTAAATGGGCAAGAAGGAGGTGTATGGAACAATGGGGAAAAATCAAAACTGCCATCACAGAGGCAACATGCCTTGTGTGAAGCAAATCAACAAAACACAATGAAGAAAAAAAAACTATGGTTCTCAAAACAGGTGGCAGGAAGGTTAAGGAGAAAAAGGTAGCTTTCAGGAAGTATAAGGAAACACAGAAGGAGCAGGACGGAGAACTGTACCAGTTAAAGCAGAAGGAAGTGGAGAAGACAGCCAGAATAGCAAAGGCCTAAACTGAGGAAAAGATAGCCAACTCGGTTAAGAAGGGGATACAACCTTTATAGGTACATTAGGGAGTGAAGAAAGACCAAGTGAGGCTTAATAAAGGGAAGTGAGGGTGGGCAGAGAGTGACAGTGAAAAGCAGGGATACTGAACTAATACTTCTGCTCAGTATTCACAAAACAAGAGGAGGGGAGGTACTTAAACCAAAGAATAGAAGCACTCTGGATGGGAGCGCCGATATCAGTCCATTCACAGAAGAAGGGTTCTGAAAGAACTCTTAAAACTGAAGGTGGATAAAGCAATGGGGCCTGACGGGATTCAGCCATGAATTCTAAAAAGAACTAAGGGTAGAACTAGTGACACCACTGATTAACCTTTTAACAAATCATGGGAGGATGGTGTGGTACCTGAGGACTGGAGGAGGTGGATGTGATTCCCTTCACAAAAGTGGGAGCAAGACAGAGGCAGGAAACTACAGACCTGTTAGTTTGACCTCAGTGGTAGGGAAAATGATGGAATCACTTCTGAAGTAAAGAATTGTTAAGTTCATAATAATAATAATAATAATTAGATTTATAAAGCACCCTTCAAGATGTCAAGGTGCTGAACAATTACAAACAATCCAAAACTGTAAATGAAATCATAAAACATCCATAAAAATCAGCGTATCATCCAGGGCATAGGGCAGTGGGGCTGGGACCCAAGGCAGCATGGATTTACAGCAGGAAGGTCATGTCAGACGAATCTAATAGATTTCTTTGACTGGGTGACTAAAGTAGTAGACCAGGAGGGGCTGTGGACATGGTCTACCCAGACTTAGCAAGGCATTTGACACAGTCCTACACAAAAGATTAATATACGTTAGCCAGCCTCGGAGGTGGTAGCCTGGGTAAAAATTGACTGGACAACAGGACACGGAGGGTAATAGTAAATGGAGTCCACTCTGAAGAAAGGGGTTACTAGTGGGGTACCACAGGGTTCAGTACTGGGACTGGTCCTCTTTAATGTCTTTATAAGTGACATTGCAGAGGACTGGAAGGAAAGTATGTCTCTTTACAGATAACACAAAAGATCTGCAACAGGCCTATACAGAAGGTGGGGTGAAATGGATGAGAAGGACTTGGCAAGGTTGGAGGAATGTTCAAATGTATGGCAACTTAGATTCAGTGCAAAGAAGTGCAAAGTAATGCACCTGGGAAACAAAAACCCTGGGAAAGAGTACACAATGGGGGTAAGATACTAGCAACAACAAAAATGGAAAGTGACCTGCAGTCATACCAGATGACCTAAAGCTGGGCAAGCAATGTGAGAAGGCAGTAAGAGGGTGCAGGATACTGGGATGGATAAGGAGAGGCATCACCAGTAGAAAACAAGAAGTTGTTATCCTCTGTACAGACAGTTGGTGAGACCCCACCTGAGTATTGCATGCAGTTCTGGAGACCCCATCTCTGCAAGGACATAGACAGAATAGAGGCTGTCCAGAAGAGGACAACTAAAATGGTGCAGAGTCTGTACCAGAAGACATATGAAGAGAGATTGAAGGAGCTTAACATGTATACCCTCAAGGAAAGGAGGGAGAGGGGACATGATAGAAACTTTCAAGTACCTCAAGGGAATTAGCAAAGTCCAAGTGGGTAGCATCTTTCAGAAAAGAGATGTAAGAACAAGGGGCACAATTTGAAGATACAGGGGACAGCTCATTGGTAATGTGGAGTAAGTATTTTTTCATGGAGAGGGTTGTGGATACATGGAATGGCCTTTCTGAGGAGGTAGTGGAGTCAAAAGCAGTGGAGGAATTCAAGAATGCATGGCACAGACATAAGGCAATTCTAGTGGGGGTAGGAGGAAGGAGGCTGTTGGTTAACTAGGATCTGCAGCTTATCCATTAGCTAGGAAATGGGCAGACTGGGAGGGCCAAGCGGTCCTTATCTGCCATCAAATTCTATGTTTCTATGTTTGTGTGACATATTCTGTAACACTGTGTAGATTAGTTCTGGTTCTGTAACTTTGTGTTGACAGGTTCTATAACTGTGTGGACAAGCTCTGTAACTGTGTGGTCTGATTCTGGCTCAGTAAGTTTGAGTGGACAGGTTCTGTAACTTTGTATGGACTGGTTCTGGTTTTGTAACTGAGCGGACAGATACAGCAACTTTGTGTGAATTGGTTCTGGTTATGTAATTCTGTGTGAACAGATTCTATATCTGTCTTGGAAAGGTTCTGTAACTTTGTGTGGACTGTTTCTGTTTCTATTACTTTGTGGGGACGGTTCTATAACTTTTATGTAGATTGGTCCTGGTTCTGTAACACTGTGTGAACAGGTATTGTAGCTTTGTGACAATTGGTTCTGGCTTTGTTTTTGTTGGACAGGGTATATACTGCAACTGTGTGTTAGGTTCTGTAACTTGTGTGAACAGGTTGTGTAACTTTGTGTGGCCAGGTTCTGGTTCTGTGATTTTGAAGTGACAGATTCTGTATCTGTGGGAACAAGTTCTGTAACTTTTGTGGTCTGGTTCTGGTTATGTAATTTTGTGTGGACAGATTTCATTCTACAGTATGTGGACAGGTTATGTAACTTTGTGTGGTCTGGTTCTGGTTCTGTAACTCCATGTGGACAAGTTCTGTAACTTTGTGTACTGGGTCTGGTTCTGTAGCTTTGTGAGGATTGGTTCTGGCTCTGTAACTTTGTGTGGACAGGTTCTGTAGTTTTGTATGAATTGGTTCTAGCTCTGTAGCTTTAAGTGGACAGCTACATATGGTAACTTTGTGTGAACAGGTTCTGTCACTTTTATGGACAGGTACGTATGTTAACTTTGTGTGGAGGTAACTTTGTGTGGACAGGTTCTGTAACATTGTGTGGACCGGTACATATGGTAACTTTTGTGAACAGGTACATATGGTTACTTTGTGTGGACAGGTTCTCTAACATTGTGTGGACAGGTTCTGTAGCTTTATGTGGACAGGTTTGCATAGTAACTATATGGATAGGTACATATGGTAACTTTGTGTGGACAGGTTGTGCAACTTTATGTGGATGGGTAAATATGGTAACTGTGTGAATAGGTAACTTTATGTGGACAGGTACATACAGTATGATAACTTTATGTGGACAGGTACATATGGTAACTTTATGTGGACAGGTACATATGGTAACTTTATGTGGTCAGGTACAGTACCTATGGTAACTTTATGTGAACAGGATCTGTAACTTTGTGTGACATGTTCCATAACGTTGGGTGACAGTTCCATGACTTTGTGTGGACAAGTTCTGAAACTTTATGTGACAGGTTTATATGGTAACTTTATGTGGACAGGTATGTATGGTAACTTTGTGTGGACAGGTTCTGTAACTTTATGTGGACAGGTTCATATGGTAACTTTGTGTGGACAGCTACATATAGTAACTGTGTGAATGGATACATATGGTAATTTTGTGTCGGCTTGTACTGTACATATGGTAACTTTGTGTAGACAGGTTTTGCAGCTTTGTGTGGACAGGTACATATGGTAACTTTGTGTGAACAAGTACATGTGGTAACTTTGTGTGGACAGGTACATATGGTAACTTTGTGTAGACAAGTACATGTGGTAACTTTGTGTGACAGGTACATATGGTAACTTTTGTGTGGACAGGTGCGTATGGTAACTTTGTGTGTGGACAAGTACATGTGGTAACTTTGTTTTGACAGGTACATACAGTATGGTAACTTTGTGTGGACAAGTACATGTTGTAACTTTGTGTGGACAGTTACATATAGTAACTTTGTGTGGATGGGTACATACAGTAATTTTGTATCGACAGGTACATATGGTAAGTTCGTGGACGGGTACATTTGATAACTGTATGGACAGGTACGATGGTAACTTTTTTGTGACAGCTATATAGTAACTGTGCTGATAGGTACCTATGGTAACTTTGTGTGGACAGGTTCGAGTTACTTTGTGGACAGGTACATATGGTAAGTTTGTGTGGACAAGTACATGTGGTAACTTTGTGTGGACAGGTACATATGGTAACTTTGTGTGGGCAGGTTCTGTAACTTTGTGTTGACAGGCACATATGGTTACTTTGTGTGGACAGGGTCTGTTACTTTGTGTTGACAGGCACATATGGTAAGTTTGTGAGGACAAGTACATGTGGTAACTTTGTGTGGACAGATACATGTTTTATTTATATAATAACTGGTCAGCAATTTCTCTCAGTGTACTGACCAGGTTGATATTTTCCATAACAACCAGCTGGTTGTTATGACATTCATGAGCCATGCCAGTCAAACTATGTTGCTGCCTCATTGGCCAACATTCTGTATGTGGTGAGGCCCAAACAGTCTCACAAACTGCTGGAGAAAATTGCTGGCCTGTTATTATAAAAATAAAAGATGGGAGGGTGTTTCATATGAGAATGTAATGCACACCCTCATTGTGGGTTGCTTTGATAAACCTGCGGGGTGAAGCCCCTCGGGTTTATGTAGCATCCCACAACTCAGGTGTTCATTAAATTCTCATATCAAACCCTTCCCATCCATTATTCTTTATTTATTTATTGGAATTTCAGAAACAACCTTTGAGTAAAATTATTTTACAAAAGGTCCACATCCATTAAACAGTACAAATAAATAATTGAATTCACAGTACAAATACAGACATAGTTGAATTATCAGTATAGGAAGTGGCAAAACATAGAAAACAGTTTCTTATAAGTTTCATTAGGGTTTAATACTAGTGCTGTATGGCATAAAGAAGTATACTAGAGAGAGGAAATGTAGGATAGGGAGAATGTGGTTAGTGAATAGAGCGTGGGATAGAGCAGCCCAGGAAGAGCACTGTCACACTGCATTATAGCTTTGGAGCTGAGGAGCTAGGGATGGTGCACGTGAGAGTGTGTGGTAAGGTGGGAGAAGTTGATGAAAGAGACAGAGAGAGAGAGAGAGAGAGAGAGAGAGACAGAGAGAGATAGAGAAAGAGTGGAGGGGGAGAGGGAGGACGGAGAGGGGAAGGAGGGAGAGACCTAGAGAAGGAGGAAGGTATCATGAGAGTGGAGATTGATGGAGAAAAGGGGTGGGGGTGAGGGGAGGGTGAGAGGAGAGAAAGGTAATGAGGCACAAGACAAATGAGATAGTGCAACCACTAGCGGAATAAGAGCTACGAGCATGAGGTGCCAGAGTCTGGGGAGCAGGAGACGGAGGGAGGGTGGCCCATGTGAGTGAGTCCATCAGTAGTTGCTGGCAGGCAGGATTGGCAGGCTCTGGAGAACCACTCTGAACAGTTTAGCACTCACAGACATTCCATTACAGTAGAAACTGCTTAAGTTCAGCTTTGAAGGTTCTAGGGTTAGCAGCATTTAAAGTGTTAGCTGGGATCTCATTAAGCCACAGTGGGCATGGTAGGAGAAGGATCTTTGTCTAAGAGCTGTCCTTCAGAAAGGGACACAGAATGGGTGTAGCTCTTTATTCCTGGTCCTATACGTGGAGTTGGTTAAGGTAATCAGGTCAGTGATACAAGGAGGAGTTAGGCCTAGCATGGCTTTCCTACCTAGGAGGCACATCTGATATGAGATTCTATTCTTGAGGCTTAATATGTTTGCTTTCTCAGAGTACACACATGTCCGTGAACTGGTCAGCATCTAGTAACAGTCTGCAAGCCTTGTTTAGAGTCATGCCTACCCTCTTGAGGGCGATCAGTTGCTGCTCCATAGGCTACCAGGCCATAGTCAACCACGGAGAGAATTGGGCTGTTTAATGAGAGCCTGAGAGCATTGGTAGTGAAGCTTTTCCTGGCCGATAAAGTACCCAGAGTTTAGTATTTACTGCCTTCACAACCTGGTCAATATGCTGACCATATGAGAGAGTATCGCCTATTATCACCCCAGGGAATTTAGAAGAATGAACCTGTTCTGGAGGGGCCAACCTGTTGTCGGTAACTGTTGGTATGGGATACCTCCTCTTAGCTGAGGGCTGGAAAGGAGCATGGATTTGCTTTTTTGTAATTGAGTAACAGCCTATGAGACTGAACCAGACCTCCAGTTGTTGGAAGGGGACTGCAGCTCAGCCTGCAGGGTCTCAATGTAGGCACTGCTGCTGAGTAACACTGCATCATCTGCATAGGGAGAATTTTGCTGACACATGCCTGTGTGTTCAAAAAGAGGCTGAACAACAATGGACCCAATATGGACCCTTTTGGAACTCCCAGCACTACGTCCTGAGAGATAGAAACTGCTGGTCCAATTCTGACCCTTGAGACCTTCCGGATAGGTAATCTTGAACCCACTGGATGGTGTTGGAGGCTAGCCTAAGGGCACATAGTTCCTTGAGAAGAGGGGGTGACAGACCGTGTCAAAGGCCTTCGCCAGGTCAATAAAGATGGATCCAACCAGTTTACCCTCGTCCATAGCCTTGTGAGTGTAATCCTGAAATCAACCAGGGCTGTGACAGTGCTGTGTTTTTTCTGAAACCATACTGCTGGGGACACTGCAATTGGTATTTCTGGATATAATCTGCTACAATCCTCTCTAGAGCTTTGGATGGGGGAAGAGGATAGAGATGGGCTCATACTTAGCTGTGCATGTCCTGTCCCTCCATGTGAACTGTGGTGACCAGTGCTTGTTTCAGAGGGAGGGACTTATTAAAGAATTTAGTGTTGGGGACAATGAGCACATCCACTGTCTGAGCTCCAGTTTCATGTAGATACTGTCACTGCTGATCCTTGTCTTTCCTAAGATGTTTTTGACGAGCCCATGGCTTCCTTTGATTGTAAGCCACCTGGAATGGAATTGTGGGTGCTCTGCAGTCATGGGTATGTTTTCAAGATCCACATCCACAGGCTTCAAGTATTCCTCAGGAAGGACGGAGCTTAGGTCCGTGAATGCAGAGTTAAACCCTTCTGCTGTGGTGAGTGGGTGCATAGAACTGGAGCCATTGATAGAGTAGTAAAGGTTGTTGCTTGACTTCCTTTCCTAGGGAGCTCTTAAGGTTGTCCCAGAAATACCTCCTGTTCCCTCAGCTGCATTCGAGTTGATTTTATAATAGTCCACCTTGGATCTCCGTGATAAGGTGAGTGCATCTGTTCCTAGTGGCCCTGTAGTTCTGGATGTCGTTGATCCCCCATGGCCTTGGCCTTGCTCCATAGGTTATCCCTTTCTCTCATTAGTTCCAATAGCTCACTGGTAATCCATCCATTGTTATAACCTCGGACCTTCCTTTTTTGAGTGGGTATACCCTGTCGACACCTGATTGACCTTGTCAATGAGGTATTATAATGCTTAGTCCAGGTCTTGCAGAAAGTCTAAGGGTGACCAGTCTATCTGGGATAAGGCTTCATTCAAGGAGACAAGCTGTCTTTACACAGCACTATGCTTTCCACAAGCTTAGGCGGGATTTTTTGTATTTATTGGTCCATCTACAGATAATTGGGGAGTGATCAGTCAGGGTGTCTGAGAGCACCGCGATGTCAGTGAGCCTATCCAGTGAGCTAGTGAGGAGCCAGTCAAGGAGAATGTGTTTTCCGGATTTGTAATTTAACCTCAGGGCCCGGCTATAAATTGTGAGAGATAGGAGCAACCCACTATGTCTCTGTTTCACCAAGCCGGACTGAGCCAATTTATATTGAAGTCCCATACAAGAATGAGTTCACAGCTCTTTGAGGTGCCACCTATGGTTCCCAGGACTTTCTGGAGTCCCTCAGCAGACTTTCTGGTACATGTGGTAACTTTGTGTGGACAGGACGCATGGTAACTTTGTGTGGACAGCTACCTACAGTAACTTTGTGTGGATGTGTGCATATGGTAACTGTGTTGAGAGGTACATATTTTAACTTTGTGTGGACAAGTACATGTGTAACTTTTTGTGGACAGCGATATAGCAACTTTGTGTGACAGGTACATATGGTAACTTTATGTGGATGGGTACGTATGATAACTTTTGTGGGCAGGTACAGTGCATATGGTAACTTTGTGTGGACAAGTACATATGGTAACTTTGTGGACAGCTACATTTAGTAACTTTGTGTGGACGGTAAATGTGGTAACTTTGTGTGGACAGATTCTGTAATGTTGTGTGGACAGGTAAGCACGGTAACTTTGTGTGACAAGTACATGGTAACTTTGGACTGGTACATGAGGTAACTTTGTGTGGACAGGTACATATGGTAACTTTGTGTGGACAGCTACATATATTAACTTTGTGGATGGGTACATATGGTAACTTTGTGCTGACAGGCACATATGGTAACTTCATGTGGTGAGATATGTATGATAACTTGTATGGACAGGTACATATGGTAACTTTATGTGGACCGGCACATATGGTAACCTTGTGTGGACAGGTACATATGGTAACTTTATATGGACAGGTACATATGGTAGCTTTATGTGGACAGGTACATATGGTAACTTTGGGTGGACAGGTACATATGGCAACTTTATGTGGACAGGTACATATGGTAACTTTATATAGACAGGTACATATGGTAATTTATGTGGACAGGTACATATGGTAACTTGGTGTGGACAGGTACATATGGCAACTTTATGTGGACAGGTACATATGGTACCTTTGTGTGGACAGGTACATATGGTAATTTTGTGCGGACAGATTTAGGTTCTGTAACTTTCATCTTGAAAACACACAAGAGATGGGAGTCAGCCATCCATATCCTGCAGTGGTTAATTGATACCCATACTGTATTCTTAGGTTTCACATGTAAAGCAGCACTTCAATGTTTTATATATTGAACTTCCTCCTGTGCTCTTAGTTAATCCCCACAGTTGGTTCCCTGCTGTCCACTTTGTTCCCTTTATTCGTGTCACACCTGGAAATGTGCTTCACTCAATGTGCCTTTCCCAGTTACCAAATTTTAAACAAAATGTAAATCAACAAATAATTTACATGGCAACACATTTCAGTTTGCATTTCTAAGAATGTGGTGTTTGTGTTCGGTCCCTAGTGTCTCCTAGGGTGAGGGGCAGTGCAAGCTGCATGATAATTCACCTGACTCTCCAAAAAGAAATGCCAAACAAGGGTGTTTAAATATAGCTGAGAATTTTGAAATAAAGCACTTAAAAGAATATTAAACTGAAGCAGGGTGGGAGGCCAGCACCAGCACAGACACTGATCACTCAAACACAGGATCAAGAGTGCAGAAGCCACACCATTTATTCATCACCAGGGTGTACAGAAGGCAAAGGGCTCATTGCACGCTCATATGAGAAATGCTCAAATACCACACCATGCATTGCAGTCACCTCCTCCAACCTGTGCAAGGCTGAATACAAAATCGTACAAATGAATTGAAGCATATTAATCAATGTTCCCATGACAACTATATTAAACAATGCTCACCAATAATGTCAGCCATATTAAACAATGCTCACAAATTATGGTAACCTTATTAAATTATACTCACAATGACAACAGCCATGTTAAACATTGCTGACCAATAATGGAAGTCATATTGAACATTGCTCACTGATGATGGAAGCTATATTGAACAATGCTCACCAATGATGGAAGCCATGTTAAACATTGCTCGCCATTGATGGAAACCATATTAAATAATGCTCACACCAATGATGAAAGCCATATTATATGATGCTCACAAATAATGGAAGCCATGTTAAACATTGCTCACCAATAATGGCCGCCATATTAAACATTGCTCACCAGTAATGGAAGCCATATTAAACATTGCTCACCAATAATGGAAGCCATATAAAACATTGCTCACCATAGAAACATAGAAACATAGAATTTGATGGCAGATAAGGACCGCTTGGCCCACCAATCTGCCCATTTCCTACCTGATGGATAAGCTGCAGATCCTAGTTAACCAGCTGCATACTTCTTCCTACCCCCACCCCTAGAATTGCCTTATGACTGTCCCATGCATGCTTGAATTCCACCACTGTTTTTGGCTCCACAACCTCCTCTGGAAGGCTGTCCATATATCACAACCCTCTCTGTGAAAAAATATTTCCTTAAATTACCTCAGACCGCCCCTTCTATCTTCAAATTGTCTTTGTGTTCTTGCACACCTCTTTTGAAAGATGCTACCCTGTTGGACTTTGTTGATTCCCTTGAGGTACTTGAAAGTTTCTATCATGTCCCCCTTCCCCTCCTTTCCTAGAGGCTATACATATTAAGCTCCCTAAGTTCTCTTCATATGTCTTCCGGTGCAGACCCTGCACCATTTTAGTTGCCCTCCTCTGGACAGCTTCCATCCTGTCTATGTCTTTTTGAGATTGGGTCTCCAGAACTGCATGCAGTACTCCAGATGTGGTCTCACCAGCTGTCTGTACAGAGGGATAATAACTTTGTTTTCTACTGGTGATGCCTCTCCCTATGCCTCCCAGTATTCCCCAGCCCTCCTTGCTGCCTCTCACATTGCTTGCCCACCTTTAGGTCATCTGATATGACTACCCCAGGTCCCTTTCCATTTTTGTTGTTGTCAGTATCTCACCCCATTGTGTACTCTTCCCCTGGTTTTTGTTTCCCAGGTGCATTACATGCACTTCTTAGCATTGAATCTAAGCTGCCATACATTTGACCATTCCTCTAACCTTGCCAAGTCCCTTCTCATCCTTTCCACCCCACCTTGTGCATCAACTCTGTTGCAGATCTTAGTGTCATCTGCAAAGAGACATACTTTTCCTTCCAGTCCCTCTGCAATGTCGCTTATAAAGACATTGAAGAGGACCGTCCTAATACTGAACCTCATGGTACCCACTGCTAACCCCTTTTTTCAGAGTGGACTCCATTTACTATTACTCTGTGTCCTATTCTCCAGCCAATTCTTTACCCAGGCTGTCATCTTGGGACCCACTCCCAGGCTGGCTAACTTGTATATTAATATTTTGTGTGGACTGTGTCAAATGCCTTGCTAAAGTCTAGGTAGGCCATGTCCACAGCCCTCCCTGATCAACTACTTTGGTCTCCCAGTCAAAGAAATCTATCAGATTTGTCTGGCATGACCTTCCCGCTGTGAATCCATGCTGCCTTGGGTCCTGTGCCCCTCTGGCCTCTAGATACACTTAACAATTCTTTCCTTCAGAAGTGATTCCATCATTTTCCCTACCACTGAGGTTAAACTAACAGGTCTGTAGTTTCCTGCTTCTGCCTTGCTCCACTTTTGTGAAGGAATCACATCTGCCCTCCTCCAGTCCTCAGGTACCACCCCATCTTCCCATGATTTGTCAAAGAGGGTAGTCAGTGGTGTCACTAGTTCTACCTTAGTTCTTTTAGAATTCTGGGATGAATCCCATCAGGCCCCATTGCTTTGTCCACCTTCAGTTTTAAGAGCTCTTTCAGAACCCTTTCTTCTGTAAATGGGCTGGTATCAACTTCTGTATCCAGAGTGTTTCAACTGTTTGTTTTAGGTACCTCCCCTCTTCCTTTGTAAATACTGAGCAAAAATATTTGTTTAGTATCTCTGCCTTTTCACAGCCACCTCTGCCCACCCTCCCTCCCTTTATTAAGCCTCACTATCCCTCCCTTGGTCTTCCTTCGCTCCCTGATGTACCTATAAAGGTTTTATCCCTTCTTAACTGAGTTGGCTTTCTTTTCCTCAGTTTGGGCCTTTGCTGTTCTGACTGCCTTCCAGCTTCCTTTTGCTTTAACTGATACAGTTCTCTGTCCTGTTCCTTCTGTGATTCCTTGTACTTCCTGAATGCTTTCATTTTCTCTTGAACCTTCACTGCCACTTCCTTTGAGAACCATAGTGGTTTCTTTCACTGCTTCGCTTTTGTTTATTTGCTTTACACAAAGGCTTGTTACCTCTGTGATGGCAGTTTTTATTATTCCCATTGTTCTTCCACCCTCCTTCCTGCCCATTTGCTAGTGCATTCCTTAGGCACACACCCATTTTGTCAAAGTCAGCCTCCTAAAATCCAGTACCTTTGTCTTTGTATGGCTTGACTCTATTGCTGTGTTTATTGTGAACCATACTGTTCGATGGTCGCTAGTTCCCAGATGGCTACCCACTTCTACATCTGTGATCCTCTCTTCATCTCCATTTGAGAGAACCAGGTCTAAGATTGCTCCCTCTCGAAAGGGCTCCAATACTAGTTGTCTAAGGCATGCCCCTGTAGGGCATCTAGAATAACCCCACTCTTAGAAGTGGCTGCTGCAACTGCACTCCAGTTAACATCTGGCATATTCAGATCACCCATCAGCAATATCTCCCCTTTATCTGCCATTCTAAGTATACTTTCTATCATTTCCTTGTCCATTTCCTCCCCTGAGAGGGGTCTGTATACAACCCTGTGCGGATTGTGGTGCCATTGCCTGCCTCCAAATTGACCCACAGTGCTTCTTCTCCTCCCTGTTTACCTTTTTGTTCTGTTGCTTTGATTGTTTACGTCCCAGTCATGGTTCTGTGTGTACCATGTTTCTGTGACTGCCACGATATCCAGATCTTCCTCCTCCATCAAGGCCACTAATTCAGGAAGCTTGTTACCCAGACTACGGGCATTGGTACTCATTGCTCTCCATTTTTATGGCTTTACCTTCTGTAGCAACCTTCCCCACTGAGCGTTTCTACCTTGGTCTTTTCTCATTTAGTACCCTGTTTTGTAGGGAAGGCTGGGCTTTCCTGCTGCTTATCAGTGCCTCCCCTTGACTAGTTTAAAGGCTTGCCAATGAAACATTTAAACCGATTGCCCAAAAGACTTGTTCCTTCCTGAACAGATGCAGACCATCCTGCCAGTATAGGCTGGTGTCCCTCCAGGTGGAACCCCAGTCCCCAATGAAGCCAAACCCTGTGCTCACACCATTTTTGTCAACCATTTGTTAAACTGCATGATGCAAAGTACCTCGCCTCACTCATGCCACTGACAGGCAGCACCTTTGAGAAGGATACTGTGTTGCTACTTGTCTTAAGCC
The DNA here is from genome assembly GCA_016271365.2 of Neoceratodus forsteri. Lineage (NCBI taxonomy): Eukaryota > Metazoa > Chordata > Ceratodontiformes > Ceratodontidae > Neoceratodus > Neoceratodus forsteri. The sequence continues at coordinate 13,760,013 of CM028137.1, read as the reverse complement.
CTCCCCAACTCTACAAAGTCCTTTTGCACTGCTCTAATCTCATGATGAGCCAAGTCATTTGTCCCTAGGTGGACAATGACATCCAGCTCAGACTCCCATGCAACTGTTCTCGTGTTCCTAAGGATCGCTTCCTGTCCCTCAAGCCATGGCACCAGGCAGGCACCTTACTTCAGTTTTCCCAGCTCCCCCAGTTCTATCCCCCAATAATTGAGTCCCCACCAGGAGCTGCTTTTCCCATGGTGCCCTCTGCCTCCTTCCTGAGGGCTCCCTTGTGACAGTTGTCTGCATTCTCCTTAGTCTCCTCTCATGGGTGCATCCATAGGGGAACTATGCTCCCCAGAATGGTGTATGGATTGTGGAGTGTAACAACTGACTGGGTGTGCCTCTGTTCCACCACCCTTACCCTCCCTGAGCCCACTGTGGTCCAACTGCTGTGCTTTCTTCGCAACCTCTGAGGCAGTGGTGGTGGCTGTGGTGCTCCCTGGATGGGGAGGTTCCCTTGTCACTGTCCAGTGCGGCCTGAAGATGGGCAACTTCCTCCCTCAGGGCAGATAGTTGTCTGCAAACAGGGCAGCATCTCAGCCTCCAGAAAGACTCCCGGAAGACTGCTGCCCCAGCCATTACATTGTACTACTCCCCACATAACTGTCTACATTGTTTAGTTTTTTTTTTTTTGTGTGTGTGTGATTGGTGCGTATGTAGAAATATATGTATTTATATAATGTGTATGCTTATATTGTCAGTGCAGTGTGCTGGACAGGATATGACAGTGATGTGTACCTTGTCCTCTTGAGGAATGATGTCAGAACCCCAGATATAAATGAACTATTTCAGGGTGGGTGGGGTGAGGGGTGGAAGGGGTTGGGCTTAAACTGTGCCTCACGAAACAATCAGCTAAACGCCTGACCTACCTATGTGATGAGTGCCTTCCTGTCAGCAAGATGCCATACATGACAATTTGTAATACTGCTTCAAACCAATTTGACAGAGAAAATACCCTGCCAATCAAACAGAGAAAAATCCAAACATCCGAGTCAGACACAGGTAAACCTCCCAGGCCCCAAAAGAGCCTGGTGACTTGTGCTCTGAAACAGTCAGCCCAAAACACGTAGCTGTGCAGAAGGGCAGACACAGAAAACAGTATTCAGCCTATCTGGGTTTAAACTCTTCCTGCACTGAAAACCTTAACACTTGTAACACAAGTAAAGCAACTCCACCTCCTCTGTTGATTGAAAGACTACCTTTTCTGATAATTCTAAGTTGCTTATTTCACCCTTCAGTTAGAAGTATCCTCCACCTGAAGAATATTAACTTTCCTAAGGAATCTGCTTCAAACCAAAGACAATTATAAATTGTAAGGTTCACCTCCTCTGTTGTGAGCACTACTCACTTTCTTGCAAATCTTAAGTCCAGTGTTGCAGCTTGCAGCCAGAGGTAGCTTCACCTGAAGACTATGAGGTTATCTCAACCAATGATGGAAGCCATATTAAACAATGTTTCTATGTTTCTATGTTATGTAATGCTCACCAAATAATGGAAGTCAGATAAACAATGCTCACCAATAATTGAAGCCATATTAAACATTGCTCACCATTGATGGGTGCCATATTAAACAGTGCTCACCAATGATGGAAGCATATTAAACAATGCTCACAAATAATGGAAGTCATATTAAGCATTATACAATGGCAAGAAAAATCAAGGATGCTGATTGGCTGTTAAGCTTCTAAAGCACAGTGATGTTATTACACGATAACATCACTGTATCAAGGGCAACCTGCTAATCGACTGCATGATGACACCAGAATCACTACCCACTTCATACCCACACAAGCAAATATTACCCTTCATGGCTTAACGCCCCCAAACATCAATTCAACCTAAAGTCTGATGGTCACGAAACCCAAATGGTCAGGAAAACCAAAGGTACGCTTTGTGCAACTGATTTTTTTTCAAATCTGCCTAAAAGAGCATTGCCCGCAACTTCATAAAATGTAGGCTTTGTACCTAAAACTCCGCCTCCCACTGCACGGTCCTTCTCATAAGAGACTTCTGGGATGCTCCAGCTCGGCCGCTTGTTCACCTTAACACAGTCTGAATAAAACAACAATAAAAAAACTAAAAATAGAGGAAAAATGACAGAGGAGAAAAACAGCTTTCCCACTTGACTCTGATGTCCTGTCAGCACGTGTTGTAGAGTCGCTGCTATGCAAGTCACCTTGCACAGTTGCTCAATCGCTTCAGACCTGAATTTAAAACAAAATAAACTCTTAAATACAGTACACTTAAGATCACTGTCCACTACTACAGGTCAGGTCAGAGAGAGAGCTGATAGTGCCACACAGCAGAAACAAGAGAAATATTGGGGACTCAGTGAGTAAGATGATTCTGGCAGGAGCTCCACCTTGTGGTGGAAGAAATATTCAGAACTTTTTTTTAAAGACACCTACACCCACAAAACTGAAAGAAAATACATGTTAAAATGTATTTTTTGTTGTTATAATTTTAAATTAACAAATGGGCCATTAGATAATAGCAATAGGCACTCCAGGGATGATGTATGTGTGTAATCTACCTCCTAGGGGTGGGAAGCACCAACTTCACCTCGTGTTTCAACCTACCCCAGGAGTGACATTATTACACAATAACACACACCCTGTCATACATTATTGCTTAATTGCTCACCAATAAATGGAAGCCATATTAAACATTGCTCATCAATGACAGAAACCATATTAAACAATGCTCACCAATAATGGAAGCTATATTAAACATTGCTCACCAGTGATGAAAGCCATATTAAACATTGCTCACCAATGATGGAAGCTATATTAAACATTGCTCACCATTGATGGAAGCTTATATTAAACAATGCTCACCAATGATGGAAGCCATATTAAACAATGCTCACAAATAATGGAAGCTATATTACACATTGCTCACCAATAATGGAAGCCATATTAAACATTGCTCACTAATGATGAAAGCATATAAACATTGCTCACCAATAATGGAAGCCATATTATACATTGCTCACCAGTGATGAAACCCATATTGAACATTGCTCACCAATAATGGAAGCGATATCAAACATTGCTGACCAGTGATGGAAGCCATATTAAACAATGCTCACCAAATAATGGCAGCATATTAAACATTGCTCACCAATAAAGGCAGCCATGTTAAACATTGCCCACAATAATGGAAGCCATATTAAACATTGCTCACCAATAATGGAAGCCATGTTAAACAATGCTCACCAATAATGGCAACCATGTTAAACATTGCTCACCAATAATGGCAGCCATGTTAAACATTGCTCACCAATAATGGCACCCATATTAAACATTGCTCACCAATAATGGATGCCATATTTAACATTGCCCACCAATAATGGAAGCCATGTTAAACAATGCTCATCAATGATGGCAGCCATATTAAACATTGCTCACCTATAATGGCAGCTATATTTAACATTGCCCCAATAATGGAAGCCATATTAAACATTACTCATCAATGATGGCGGCCATATTAAACATTGCTCAACAATAATGGCAACCATATTTAACATTGCCCACTAATAATGGAAGCCATATTAAACATTACTCACCAATGATGGCAGCCATATTAAACAATGCTCATCAATAATGGAAGCCATATTAAACATTGCTCACCAATGATGGAAGCTATATTAAAGATTGCTCACCATTGATGGAAGCATGTTAAACATTGCTCACCAATAATGGACGCCTATGTTAAACAGTGCTCACTAATGATAGCAGCCATATTAAACATTGCTCACCAATAATGGCAGCCATATTTAACATTGCTCACCAATGATGGAAGCTATATTAAAAATGTTCACAAATAATGGAAGCTATATTACACATTGCTCACCAATAATGGAAGCCATATTAAACATTGCTCACTAATGATGAAAGCTATATTAAACATTGCTCACCAATAATGGAAGCCATGTAAACAATGCTCACTAATAATGGCAGCCATGTTAAACTATTGCTTTCCAATAATGGATGCCATATTTAACATTGCCCACCAGACTGTCCTGAGAGTCACGATGGCAGCTTGCTGAATGGCGGTAGGGGCTTAATGCTCTCCCTTAATCGTCCCAACTGTCACTTTCTGAGCATTTTGATCGCCAAATTAAGCAGATCACCACCGTCAAGACACCCTAAACCTGCCTGACCTCTGGATCGATTTTATGGCGGGCTGACCGACTTTGAAGGATGGAGGTGGATAGGATACAGGCCGCGCCAACACGCCGCCTGCATCCCCCAGTAAGCAGCCAAAAACTAATGATCCAGGCGAGCACAGGGCCTGAGAAAGCCGGCGAGAAACCCCAGCAGCATCAGGCCTGCTCACTGAAGAAAAATTTATAGGAATTCGCCCCTATGAGATCTATGCTCCAAGATATTACGGGCTTAACTGAAGGCATTACTGGGAGACCTTGCTTCTTACTGTGAGAGTGTCGGACTCGGAGGTCAAGGTGTTTTCATTGGAGCAATGGAGGGAGAAAACGGAAACAGCGATGTCCGGCTGGCCCAATATGCGGGCGGTTTCAATTGAAGGCGGAGGATTTAGAAGGTCGCATCAAGCAAACAACCTGCTGGTCTTAGGCCTCCTGAGCTGGAAGAAGGCCCCGATCTGATGGCCTTTCTGCAACGCTTTGTGAAGCTAGTTGGGCCCTCACCAATCAACCCTAGTTATCATCTTGAGAGGGCACATCGATCGCTGAGGCCTCAACCACCACCCAACTCCCTCCTCGACCCATAATTATTAAATTCCTGAGTTATATCGAGAGACAACATGTATTTACCAAAGCCAGAGATCTGCAAGAAATTAAGTGGGAGCAAGCCAAAATTTGCATAACCCAAGATCTACCTAAGGAGATGAGGCTAAAAGGGCTGCCTTTCACCCATTGTACAGAAACTGATAGCTGCTTCCATCCCTTCAGGATGTTCTACCTGCCACTCTTAAGGTTACGATCAATGGTACCAGCTACAGCTTTGAGTCCCAGATGTTGCTCAGAAGGATCTTGCTACTAAACTTCCTTGATTAAGCTGAATGGCTGAGAAGTTTTGGGACTGCTACGGATGTAGTCTGTATTGTATTGATGAACTTAATAATTTGAAGTGCTTCATATTTGTTTTTTACATTTGCAGAGTTACTAGTTGCTGCCGCCTCCTGTTACCCTGTCACTTCCTTCCCTGATCGAATTCTGAAAGGTTTCTTACCTGTCTCGGTCAGGCCGCTTAACCTGGAGTGTGGGGATCCATGTCGTGGGTGGGGGCGGAGCTGAGCCATGTCTGTGATGTTCTGGTTCCTCCAGAACCATATGCGGGGTTGGGTTTCCGAGGGAATACGTTGAGTCGGGACTGGGCGAGGTCTGGTTGGTATTTGGTGTCCCTGGAAGAAAACGGCTGCCTTATATTAATTAGAGGTGATGCGCCACCTGAGTAGATGACAGTTGGTTGATGGGGGTGGCTGAGGGTCCCACTACCTGAGGTAGCTGAGTCGCGAGCCGACAGGAGGTGGGTTTGCTAGTCCAGCCCTACCAGTGGGGTTCTTATTGTCCTTCTAGAATGGGTTAGATGGGGATACAGGTTAAAGGGATTTGTGTTATGGTTCCTTTCCTGTTATTTGAACCCTGCATAATGGTTGGCTCTGGATTTGTGCTGGGGACTGGCTCCTGGACTCTGGATTGCCCTGCGCTGTTGTTGATGCCTTCCGATGCGGGGTCAGGGTGTACATAGTTGTTTAGGGGTTTGAGGACTGGTAATTTTGGGAGGAGGGAAGGGGTCGGAGGGCTGGGGAGGAGGGGACTGCTTGGGTGTTAGCTACTCACTGTTACATAGTAATATTGATTCCTATACTGTTAGTATCAGCTTTAAAATGTTTCTGGTGGCGAACTGGGGGGTTGACTCTTGGAGTCTGCAGTTGGGTGGGTGGGGGTTGGGGAGGACGAGCCTGCCAAATTGGATATTCCTATGACTGCTTCTTAACTGGGGTATTTCTGCCAGGTTGTTATTACTTATTCTGGGTTTACCTTGGCAGGGCTGTGGGGATATGGGTTTTCGGGCTTTGGAGTGCCGTTATTTCTGTGTCATTTCTGGATGTTTCAGGTTTTGTTTCCTCTTATCTTCTATTTAAAATGGCTACAAGTGCTATCAAAATAGCATCCTGGAATGTCGCGGGCTCAGGGATGGGTCAAAAGAACTCAGGTTTTCAACCATTGCTCTTTATTGCAGGTGGATATACTTTTCTTCAGGAAACCCACTTAGGCCAAGCAGAGGTTAAGTGACTATCTCGATCCGGCTTCTCAGATCTTTGTGGGGTGGATCCAGCTTTAGCAAGGGGTAGCCGTCCTTATTAAAAAGCATATCCTGTTTATGAGAGACCTGGTTGTGTCGGATCCAGATGAGAGGTTTGTTTTGGCTAAGGGTGCCTTAATGGGAGCACGTGAGTCCTGGGTTCCATTTATGGGCCTGTTGGGGGAGTTCTGAATTTTTATGAGCTTAGCCGATAAAATTAGCACTCTCCTCCCTCGCAACTTATTCTGGGAGGGACTGGAATGTCCTGCCTTCTTCTGTGTTGGACAGGGATCCTCAGGATAATCGACCCTCTATGCCCGCCCAAAGGGCCTGCATGATTTCTTGCTGATACTAGGGCTGTGTGATCCTGGAGACTTTCTAATCCCTCACTGGCTTTTCGCTTTCTCTCGGCCCCATAGGTCAAGGTCGAGGATAGATTATGTCTTGTGCAGTAAAACTCTCCTTCCGGTTTTCTTCAGTCTGGCATCGAGCGATTATTCTCTCGGACCATGCAATAGTATGGATCAAAATCTCCCGGACCCTGATTTTCATCGGGATACTACCTGGAGGCTTAATACCCAGTTGCTCAAGGACCCCCTATACGGTGTCGTGAATAAGATCCCTGATCTCCCTTTCCTTGCAGATAAACTTGACTCTACCCGAGATTTGATATGATCTGGTGTTCACTAAAATGTTATCTCAGGGTGAGCTAATTAAGATAGCCCGGCAAGGAAGAAAGCCCGACAAGCGCTAGCCTTTCTTAATGAGTAAAATTAAAGACTTAGAAGCCTTCTCCCCAATTTCTCTGTTATATCGTCCTAGAGGCCCTCCTGGCAGCTAAGAATGAGTACCGGACCTCCTGAAAGAGAAGGCCGAGTACTGTCTTATTCGGACCCAAGCCAAGTACCTGGATCATGGGGAAAAGGCCGGAAGCTTCTGGCTTTGCGTCTTGAACATTGGAGGGTTCGAGGATAATCTAGACTCTGCATTCACCCACGGTTCCATAGAACTTCTCCCAGAGGAATTGCCAAAGTATTCAAAATTACTACAAGGAGCTATACAGTTTGCCTCTATCTCCTGCCCTCTCTCGATATCGCAGCATATTTAGCTGACACTGACATACCTCAGCTTCTGCCATCTCACAAAGAAGTTTTGACTGCTCCCTTCTCTTGGCAAGATAGAGAAGCTCACTGCCTCTATGGCTTCAGATAAGACACCTGGCCCGGATGGCTTCCTGCCAATTTTTATAAGGTTTCTCCAAGGAGCTTGCTCCTATACTTCTCAGGCTATATGAGTACCTTTCCTCTTCCGGTGTTATAGACCTGTCCTTCTCAAGCCACTATTATTCTAATTCCTAAATCCTGTAAAATTCTCATGGACCCTGCGAGCTATCGGCCTATATCCCTTCAGAATTATGACATGAAAATCTTTCTAAGGTTTTGGCTGAAAGGATCAAGAAGGTCTGGACTGGATTACTTAGCCCGGAGCAGGTGGGTTTTGTGTATTCTAGATCCCTTCGGATCATCTAAGAACTCTGTCTCACATCTCTCAACATGCTTAGGTATCTCGCTGTCCCATGGCCTTAGTCTCGTTAGACGCAGAGAAGGCCTTTGACCGAGTGGATTGGTCCTTTCTTTGGGCTGTGATGGCAAAGATGGGCTTCCGTCATCTTTCTTAAATGGGTTCAGGTCCTTACAGCTTCCTCGCCAAAATATACTGTAATGGTTTTTTTCCTCGTCCGGCTATACACTGGTCCTAGGCAGGGTTGCCCTCTTCGCTCTTTCTATTTAATTTATATTTGGAACCTCTCTTATCAGGCTTAAATCTTCTCGCTTATTAGAGGTTGCTTAGTGCAGCAGCAGGAGCTGGTTCTTTCGGCTTATGCGGATGATATACTCCCTGCATGTTGAATGTCCGCTGACTCCTAAAAGCGGCATTAGATGTTATAGCAGTATGGGCCTCTCAATATAGATTGAATATTTCCAAATCTGAAATTTTTCCGCTAAATGTTTATACGTATAAGCAGGAGTTTGTTAATTTTGGTATGAGATGGTCTCCCAGATCGATTAAGCATCTAGGATTCACTTCTCGACAGAGCCTTCCTTCTCAGGAAGCTTAATTTGGATAATATTAAAATCTCATCCACCAAGATTTGCTGCGATGGTCCATCCTTCCCATTTCTCTCTGGGGCGGATTAATATTATTAAAATGAATGTCCTCCCCGTGTCTTCTATCCCTTAATTTATTAAATCTCTGGTTACCTGCCTCCTACTTTAAGCAATTTCATGTGATGTTTTCCAGGTTCATTTGGCGAGGAAAGGGAGCTAGGCGTTCGTTCTCCAAACTATCTCTTCCTAAGGATAAGGGCGGTCTCCGGCTTCCTAATCTTTGTTTTATCATTGGGCGGCTCATCTTGCTAGGTTAGGAGATGGCTCTTCGAACTCAGATCTCCCATGCCCGATCTGGCTTCAAATTGAAAGAGGCGATCCTTCCGGAGGCCAAGTTGGATCGTGTGCAATTTTTATACTTCCCGTCTGTAATTTGCAGTGGATTGCTGACCCGTCTGATTCTGGTATCCATAAATCCCTTTCTCAGTGTTTGCATTCTGTAAACATCTTCTCCGGGCTGGATTTGGGTCAACGGTTGTGTTCAATCCTAATATTAAGTTGGGTAAATCAATGATCACTCCCGAGTGGCTTCCTAAATTAAAGAAGCCAGGCTGGAGCACTTTTATGATCAAGGATCCTTCTTTCCTCAGCTGACATACTACGAAATACGCCGTCCCAATGTTAAGATTTTCAAAATTTACCAATTAAGACATCTTATTGCTGATAAATTTGGTATTTCTTTTAGTGAATCTCGGTTTACCCTTCTCTCTCAAATAATAACCCTTGCTTCTAAACGCATTCCATCTCGTTAATCTATTCTTATCTTTTAAATTATAAATTTCGGGAATCTCTCAAGGGCTCTAATATCTGGTCTTCTCTGCTGCCTAGTCTACCTTGAACTGGTCCCCATCTGGAAGGACCTTCATAAGGTATCATACTCAGGATAGATTAAGGCTTACTCAATACTATGTTGTGAACAATTTGTATTATACCCCTAAGAAGCTTTTCAAGCTTAAAAGCTCCCTTTCTACCTGCTCTAGGTGTATGCAGGATGAAGGATTCCTACATATTTTCTGATCTTGTAGCAAGGTGGCTCCTCTGTGGTCTCTTATCCAGGATAATCTGGATCCCCTACTAGGTCTCTCAGATTTTTTACCCTGAGGTTTATGTTCTGGGGATTACTCTAGCATAGATAGTGTGGAGCACCGGTATCATATGGCCTTGGTGTCCATAGCAGTTAAGAGGCTGGTCCTTAGGCATTGGACTGACCAATTAGCCCTGGCATATGCTGAGTGGCTGGTTGAGCTTTCTGCTTATCTTAATTCTGAAAGCCTGGTAGCCAGCCTACGTTGCCGCATGGACCTGTTTGGAAGAGATGGGAGTAAATTACAGGTGCTATATTTGCACCACTGAGTTCTCGACCTTTTCCCTGGTGCCCGTAAAGACACCCTGTGTCTTGTTATATATATTGTCAGCTGCACCTCTGTTGTTGGGGTGGAGCATAGCTATAGATGGCTAGTACTTTTACACATCCAGTCTGAAGGCAATGTTTGCTTGGCACACTTAGTCTTGGGTGGGGAGGGAGTGGGGAGGAGGTTTTGATCGGGGTGGGTGATGGGGAGGGGGGTTTGAAGTGGGTCTCGTACGTGGAGGTTGGGGGTGGGGGTTTGTTGGGTTTTTTTTTGGTTGTACCGTACTACCTGTGTCTTATCTACTTGACATGTTTCTAATGTTTTGTTTTGCTTGTGAAATCAATAAACGTAAATTTCAAAAAAAACATTGCCCACCAATAATGGAAGCCATATTTAACATTGCCCACCAATAATGGAAGCCATATTAAACATTGCTCACCAATAATGGCAGCCATATTAAACACTGCTCACCAATAATGGATGCCATATTTAACATTGCCCACCAATAATGGAAGCCATGTTAAACAATGCTCACCAATGATGGCAGCCATATTAAACATTGCTCACCAATAATGGCAGCCATATTTAGCATTGTCCACCAATAATGGAAGCCATATTAAACATTACTCACCAATGATGGCAGCCATATTAAACACTGCTCACCAATAATGGCAACCATATTTAACATTGCCCATCAATAATGGAAGCCATATTAAACATTATCACCAATGATGGCAGCTATATTAAACATTGCTCACCAATAATGGAAGCCATATAAAACATTGCTCACCAATGATGGAAGCCATATTAAACAATGCTCACCAATAATGGAAACCATATTAAACATTGCTCACCAGCGATGAAATCCATATTAAACATTGCTCACCAATGACAGAAGCCATATTAAACAATGCTCACCAATAATGGAAGCCATATTAAACATTGCTCACCAGTGATGAAAGCCATATTAAACATTGCTCACCAATGATGGAAGCCATATTAAAATTGCTCACCATTGGTGGAAGCCATATTAAACAATGCTCACCAATGATGGAAGCCATATTAAACAATGCTCACCAATGATGGAAGCCATATTAAAAATTGCTCACCATTGATGGAAGACATGTTAAACAATGCTCGCTAATAATGGCAGCCATGTTAAACATTGCTCACCAATAATGGCAGCCATGTTAAACATTGCTCACCAATAATGGACACCATATTTAACATTGCCCACCTATAATGGAAGCCATGTTAAATAATGCTCACCAATGATGGCAGCCATATTTAACATTGCTCACCAATAATGGCAGCTATATTTAACATTGCCCACCAATAATGGAAGCTATATTAAACATTATTCACCAATGATGGCAGCCATATTAAACATTGCTCACCAATGATGGCAGCCATATTTAACATTGCCCACCAATAATGGAAGCCATATTAAACATTACTCACCAATGACGGCAGCCATATTAAACATTGCTCACCAATGATAGCAGACATATTAAACATCGCCACCAATGACAGTTATATTAAATATTGCTCACTATAATGGCAGCCATGTTTAACATTGGCTACCAATAATGGAAGCCATATTAAACATTGCCCACCAATAATGGAAGCCATATTAAACATTACTCACTAATGATGGCAGCTATATTAAACATTGCTCACCAATAATGGCAGCCATATTTAACATTGCCCACCAATAATGGAAGCCATATTAAACATTACTCACCAATGATGGCAGCCATATTAAACATTGCTCACCAATGATGGAAGCCATATTAAACATTGCTCACCAATAATGGAAGTCATATTAAACATTGCTCACCAGTATTAATTTCAAAGCCTATAGAATGCTAAACCAGACTCAAAACAGAGAGACAGTATGTCTGACATGACAGGAGAAAAATGGCGAACTAAAATGGAACAAAACTAATTTGTAAGGTAAGATACTTTGAATTGATAAGGTAAATCCCTTGTTGAGATTTTATTACATGGCAAATGCAGGCTTTTCTGACGGAACATTACCTTTTTATTTATTTATGTCTCTATTTATTTGTTTATTTTTAAGCTTTCTTCCTCCCTCCACTGGCTGGAATCTCCTCAATGTAGTGAAAAAGGTTTCTGGAGACCAGCCACTCAGTTCATCATAAGAAATGTAGTTTTATTTTGATATTTTCTTAGAACACCATGATCCCTAGGTACGCCCAACGCTTTCACCCAACACCGGGCTTTCTCAGGGCTTAGGATCTATAAGGGTATACAAATATGAGCATTACTATCATACTAAAATAATTTTGATTAAAAAATTTGTTTTGAAAAAGCATTTCATAATTGGTGACAGTACCAAAACTGACCACTATATATTTTAAGTGCCCAAGATTAATACCAAAAACATTTTTATGTTTGCTTGCACACATGTGCAAGAAACATAGTGCCATCATCGGAGATTTGGTGTGTCACCTCCTCCTCCAATTCAGGCAGTGTGCTGGCAGGCGGCGCCCCTGTAAGCCAATGCATTTTGGAGCTGTCTATGACACGCCAAAATGCAGTGGCATCCAGTTGAAAGGGGAGTTACGCTGAGTGAGCAGCAACAAGAAGCTGCTCACGCACAGCCTCCCCAGCCGCGCAGGCGCACACTTCGCGCAGTGTATAGCTGACGGGTGCCCAACTCGCCGGCTGAGCTGCATCTGTCTCCTCCCCAGTAGTTGATGCCACACTAGGACCCCACCCCAGCGTGGTAATAGGTCATTTGCCGACGGGGTGCCTAATCCCCGCCGGCTGAACGCCCCCATAGTCCTTGTGCCACGCTGGGAGCCCACCCCAGCGTGGCAAATGGTCCCACGACGTTTTGTTTTTACCTGTAAGAAAAAACGGTCCAGCTGTGCGCCTCCCGACCCTCCCACAACCCGCACCCACCCACTGCGCACCCAGCCTTCCCACACCCCCCACCCCATACTTACCTCCAGACTCCGCACGATGATCCTCGTGGACCGGAAACACGTCTGCACTCTTCAAAGCCGACCGCGAACTGATGAAATGCTGGTAAGCTGTATAATGGGCTAGATAGGGGGTTTCAACTTTATTGCATATCTCAGCCATTTTTGGGAATTTTGCACCAAATTTTCAACATGGGGTTTTGGGACCTTCTCATTATTGATGTCACTGTCATGGCATTATTCAGGCCCGAAGGGTGATTTTGCGCAGTGACTGTGCAGTGACTGCGAAATCACCCTTGAGCCTGAATACCACCATGACAGTGACATCATTCATAAGAAGGGCCCAAAACCCCATGTTGAAAATTTGGTGCCAAAATTCAAAAATGACTGTTTAACGAGCATGCGTTGCAGTTCCTCAGAGGCTCGTAAGTTCGCGAAATTTCAATATTTTCACTCCAGATTTTCAACATTGCCATTTCACCACACCTTCTTATGAGTAGTACAGCTGTCATTTTCACATCTCACCCAAAATGTGTTTCCTCCGTAGCACAGAATGGCGCAGTCAGTGTGTGAAATCAATGTATGGGACAAATTAAGAAAATCACAGTGACACTGTTCATGAGCAGAGGTCTTGAAATGGCTATGTTGAAAATTTGGTGAAAAAATTCCTAAAAATGACTGTTTCTACGGCGTGCGTTCGCAGTTCCTATGCTGCGCTCATAGGTTTCTTGAACTTTCAATATTTCCACTCCAGATTTTCAACATTGCCATTTTTCCACACCTTCTTATGAGTAGTACAGCTGTCATTTTCACATCTCACCCAAAATGTGTTTCTGCCCCTGTAGCACAGAATGGCGCAGTCAGTGTGTGAAATCAATGTACGGGACAAATTAAGAAAATCACAGTGACACTGTTCATGAGCAGAGGTCTTGAAATGGCTATGTTGAAAATTTGGTGAAAAATTCCTAAAATGACTGTTTTATTTACGTATTGCTCAGTTCCTATGCACGCCATAGGTTTGCGAACTTTCAATATTTCCACTCCAGATTTTCAACATTGCCATTTTTCCACACCTTCTTATGAGTAGTACAGCTGTCATTTTTCACATCTCACCCAAAATGTGTTTCGCCTCATGTAGCGTACAATGGCGCAGTCGTTGTGCGAACTCAGTGTATGGGACACAGTAAGAAAATCACAGTGTCACTGTTCATGAGCAGAAATCTTAAACTGGCAATGTTGAAAATTTGGTGACAGAAATTCCTAGAAGTGACTGTTTTATGGTGTCGTTGCACAGTTCCCACTGCGCTTTCGTAGGGTTCTAATTTCAATATTTCCTCTCCAGATTTCCAACATTGCCATTTTTCCACACCTCCTTATGAGCAGTATAGCTGTCATTTTTCACATCCTGCCCAAAACGTGTTTCGCTCATGTAGCGCATAATGGTGCTGTTGGTGGAAAGCAATGTTTAGGACAGATTAAGAAAATCACAGTTACACTGTTCATGAGCAGAGGTCTTAAAATGGCTATGTTGAAAATTTAGTGACAAAAGTCCATAAAATGACTGTGTTACGAGTGAGCATTGTGCAGTTTCCACGCATCCTCGTTAGCTCATGACTTTGTAATATTTTCAGTCCAGATTTTCACTAGTGGCATTTTTCAACACTTCCTTATGAACAGTACAGCTGCCATTTTTCACAACATGGCCGAAGTGTGTTTTCACACTTTCAGTGCAGAGATGCATGGTTGCTGTGAGAAATCATTGTTCGGCACAGATAAAGAAAATCACAGTGACACTGTTCATGATCGGAGGCACCAAAATGCCTGAGTTGACAATCTGCTATAAAAATCCCCAACCTAATTATATAACGGATGTGCGCTGCACAGTTTCTATGTACGCCATGACTTCACCATTTTTTAAATATTTTTACTACACATTTGCAACATAGCCATTTTTACACCTCCCCATGAAAGAGTACAGCTGTCATTTTTACATCCTGTTCAGAATATTTTTGCACCTGTGGTGCTAAATACCGCCGTCACTATGCATAAGCAGCTTTTGGCTACTGAAACTGATATTCCCCTGTTCATGAGGTGGGGTCACAAAACAAACATGTTGAAAATTTGGAGTTAACATACCAACGAATGCCTGAGGTATTAAGCTTTTCAACTAAATCGCCCAACCCTATAGAGAATGCCAGGAATCAGGGGTGTGACTTGGGATTCTTGCCTGTGATGCTCATACCATTCCACACCCTGCAGTCACTGAGAGGGTTGGTATGCCTTGGACTCTTCGCCCACACTTCACCCCATTCTCCCATATCAATCCATCTCACTGTATTTCCCAATGAAATGGGTGCGATAAGGGCCAAAGACCCCAAGGAACACGTGACACTTGTCAGTCTCTGCAGAGTGGGTGGTGAAATGGCGGCCGTTATGCCTGACTTACCCAAACGCAACACCCCAATGCCTGTCACTCTCTGCAGGGTGGTGGTGGGTTGGCTTCAGTTCAATACTTCACTGCCATTCCTATTACGCAGCTCTGTAACTTCTACACTACCACTGCCAATGCCAGCAAGCAAAACATTCGGCATTGACAAATGCTTGTTTTTTGTGAAATGGTATACCTTATTATGTGAAGAGCACCGTGGACTTTTATTTGTCATTAAGAACAAAACTAAGATTTCAAAATATTATTTACATAAATTTACACTGTTTATCACAAATATATGAATTTTTTACCTTGTGTTCCTAAATAAATTCTTTCATTATTAGCTTTAGAACAACTAGGATTCAGTTTCCTGTTTGTCTACAAATACAATTAATCTTATGTCAATTAGTCCATTTTAAATTAAATCAAGTTCAGGTAATTACTATATCATCTCATCCCAAACTATAGCTAGGAATATTATCCTAAATGCAGACTTGTATAGTGAAGGTTACACACTTCTGAAACAGATAACCTATCTGGTTATTCTTTCTAGGTAACATGATGATTTTCTAGTATTCACTGACTGTTCTGTTAACCATTGTGACCTTTGACCCCTTACTCATTGCTATCATACCTTAGTTGAAATAGCTAATGCTGTTTCTTTACAAGTTCTGTTTGGATAAAGATGAACACTGAATCCTTAGTTACAAACAAACAAATCCACATTTAGAATTCACTAGTCTTAATAAAGGTAATTCTTTCATTAGTTTAAATAAAAGCTTTCATTGTACAATACAGCCTGCACAGGATAAACTATTCGGTTGTAAATGCTGTTCTACAAATAAACCAATTCCATAGGTAACTGTCTAGTAGTAACCTGTTATATCTGGTTACTCCATCTTAGTAGCATAATATTTCTCTAATGTATACAGTCTGTTTTAACCATCATGTCCTTTTGCCCCTTACTCTTGGCTATCATACCTTAGTTGAAACAGATAATGCCTTTTCTTTACAAGTTCTGATTGAATAAAGACTTGCACTAAATCCTTAGTTACAAACAAATAAATCCACATTTCAAATGTACTGGTTTGATACAGGTCATTGTTCCAAGAGCATCATAAACGAGCGACCAGCACAAGACACACCTGAACTGAAACTGCACCACATGCTATTTAGCTTAGGCAAGGTAAGAAAAAGAAACTTAAAAATGGTTTGCTAGTATTAAATAAAATGTTTATGGCATTACTGTACATAGCAGAAGAGTTCCCAATGTTTAAACAAATAACTATGCATTTAAATATATTTTTGTAGAAATGAGTATTGTTATGCTAGAAATCTGAGTAAAGAGAAGTTTGAATGGTACCTCTGGTGGTCTGAAATGAAAATAAGCACAGACTCCAAGTGGTTGCAACTTGTTTCAGATAAAAGTTATAATCTGAAGCTAGAAGCAAGTGCCGATGCATATTTTGCAATAGTTCTAATGCTTGAATTGTAGAAAGTACATAGAGTACTCTGAAGGAAAATAACTAAGGGACTGGTTTAACTATAGAACAGCATTTACAACTAGGATACTTTACCCTGTGTAAGTTGTATCATGGAAAGAAAAAATTTTTGTAAAACATGTTTTCACTTTCAAATGAATGGAACAATGACATGTATCAAACCAGTACATTTGAAATGTGGATTTATTTGTTTGTAACTAAGGATTTAGTGCAAGTCTTTATTCAAACAGAACTTGTAAAGAAAAGGCATTAGCTGTTTCAACTAAGGTATGATAGCCAAGAGTAAGCTGGTAAAGGCCATGATGGCTAAAAACAGACCGTATACATTAGAGAACATTATGTTACTAAGATGGAGTAACCAGATATAACAGGTTACTACTAGATGGTTACCTATGGAATTGGTTTATTTATGAACAGCAGTTACAACTGAATAGTTTATCCTGTGCAGGCTGTATTGTACAATGAAAGCTTTTATTTAAACTAATGAAAGAATTACCTTTATTAAGACTAGTGAATTCTAAATGTGGATTTGTTTGTTTGTAACTAAGGATTTAGTGTTCATCTTTATCCAAACAGAACTTGTAAAGAAACAGCATTAGCTATTTCAACTCACGATATGATAGCAATGAGTAAGGGGTCAAAGGTCACAATGGTTATCAGAACAGTCAGTGAATACTAGAAAATCATCATGTTACCCAGAAAGAATAACCATATATAGTTATCTGTTTCAGAAGTGTGTAACCTTCACTATACAAGTCTGCATTCAGGATAATATTCCTAGCTATAATTTGGGATGAGATGATATAGTAATTACCTGAACTTGATTTAATTTAAAATGGACTAATTGACATAAGATTAATTGTATTTGCAGACAAACAGGAAACTGAATCCTAGTTGTTCTAAAGCTAATAATGAAAGAATTTATTTAGGAACACAAGGTAAAATAATTCATATATTTGTGATAAACGAGTGTAAATTTATGTAAATAATATTTTGAAATCTTAGTTTTGTTCTTAATGACAAATAAAAGTCCACAGGTGCTCTTCACATAATAAGGTATACCATTTCACAAAAAAATGTTTTTGGTATTAATCTTGGGCACTTAAAATACATAGTGGTCAGTTTTGGTACTGTCACCAATTATGAGAAATGCTTTTTCAAAACACATTTTTAATCAAAATTATTTTAGTATGATAGTAATGCTAATATTTGTATACCCTTATAGATCCTAAGCCCCTGAGAAAGCCTGGTGTTGGGTGAAACGCTAGTATCGAGGGGATCATGGTGTTCTAAGAAAATATAAAAATAAAACTACATTTCTTATGATGAACTGAGTGGCTGGTCTCCAGAAACCTTTTTCACTACACTGAAGTCAACCATTCAACCAGCCCCAATAGGAACATTTGGTCTACCTTATACAGAGGGCACCGACCCACGTTCTCTTCCTTGGAATCTCCTTAGCTAGCTCCTTCCACTGATCCCACCCCTGCTGAGATCCCTCCTTACCTGAAACCTCAGTCTTTTGTCCACCCACAACTCACCTGCTTGGCACGAAGCACTCTTGGCTTGCACCCTGATGTGGGGCGGCCTTCAGTTTCACAGTGACTCCTTTATACAATATCTGGTTCTGAAGCAGGCAGCAGTAAAGGCTGGAGGATTACAAGATCCAGGCAGGCAGGGTCCAGCAGCGGGCATGGTGGCTATGAGTGGTGTCATTTGCCCAGCTAAAGGTATTATCCACTTTTTCTGTTTCCTCTGGAGAGAGCGGACATGCAGTGACATCATGGAGCATCATCGGCCCTCCCATGAGTGATGCACTGATGTCTGCCACATCTCAGCATTCCTGTGCTCGCTAGATCCCCAAGTTCATTGCCTCTTTACTGCTGCCAGGAGGCACTCTTTATCGGGCCCTGTACCATCCCACCCAGAGGAGATGAGCTGTCGGCCAGATGCTCAAACCTTCTCCCCCGCCAGCTCTCCAGTGCTCCTGCCTCATTCCCAAACACGGCTTGTTGGTGTTGCAAGCAGTAGCGCCTTGTGCTGTGCTGGTGGGCCAGCCTCATTACTTTGTTATTTATGATTTGTTATGTCATTGCATATTTGAGAATGTGTGACGTCTGTTTAGTAACTTCAGTGTATGGCATTGCGCATTTGTTGTGAATTAGAGCTATTTCACTTTTTAGTTCTTAGTTTTTAGCAGTTTTGAATCTAGTAACATCAGTTGCGTGGAAGCCTGTGATGAAAGTTTCAATGTGGGCTTCTACTCAACTGATGTCACTGGGTTCCAGAACTACTAAGTGATTAAAATGTAATATTTGCTAGCATTAAAGAGGATCTTTAAATAAGGGAAAATAGGACTATTTTAAAACACACATGCAAAACAATACACTTGAAGGATTAAACAGACTTTAGCCTTGCCCAAATTTACAATTATTGTAAAACTTACAGTAAAATATAAACATAGTTTATGTTCCTTTGATGGGGAAAATACAACTGTATTGCTAATTAATATTAATATATTTATAATTAATAAAAAATGAAATGAAAATATGCTCCATTAATTGGAATTAGCAATAATATCTTTTGACCTCTTATACATCATTCATGTGTGTGCACATTTGTAGCTCTAAGTGCATGTATGTGTGGCGAAAGTGCATGTTCATGCATGTTTGTGTGTGTGCAGGCATGTATGTGGGTGTAGTGTGTGTGTGTGCAGGCATGCATGTGGTGTGTGTATACATTTGCACCTGTGTACATGCATGAGTGCTTGTGTGCTTGTGTGCATGCATTCATGCCTCAGTGCATACATGTGAGTGTGTGGTATGGTGTGTGTGTGTGCATGCATTTGTGCATGTGCATACATGTGAGTGTGTGTGTGTATATACGCTTGATGCCTGTGTACATGCATGAGTGCATGTATGCGTGTGTGTATATGCATTCGTGCCTGTGTGCATACATGTGAGGTGTGAGTATGTGTGTGCATGTGTGTGCATTCGTGCCTGTGTGTGCATACATGTGAGTGTGTGTGAGTATGTAGTGCATTCGTGCTCAGTGCATACAAGGAGTGTGTGTGAGTATGTGTGTGCATGCATTCATCCCTGTGTGCATACATGTGAGTGTGAGTGTGTGTGTGTGTGTGTGTAGACATGTGAATGTGAGTGCATGCTGTGTGCATGCGTGCTCGTCGGCACACGTGTGTGTGTGTGCATAATCTCTGTTTTTGCTTGTGTTCCCCTGTTACTATCCATGAGGCTTCACCATGTTAGAGCCACAGTACCTAATTCTGGCTGCCATGGATTTAAGTAATGGTGGTCTGTCATGCTTAACGTACCCTTAGGTGTCTTGCATTGTTGTACCAAGGCATTAGAAATAAAGTCTGGATGATAAGCTAACACAACAATTTTATAAATGTCAGTGTTATAAACAAGTGCTGTCATTAAAAACTATTAAAACTCATTGATAAAACATCAGCACAAAAGATTTTAAAAATGTAGAAAGTCTTTGTTTCTGATTTTGTTCAGGTTCACACCCAGTAATTTGTGCAAAGACGCACAGTTGGTGTTAGTAAATAACAGTGTGGTAATCACATCTGTTGAAAGACTCAGATGAGCTGGTGGGGAAAGAACCAGCAGACGAGACTTCCCTTCTGTCCCGGACTCATACATTATTGTTATCACCTTCAAAGACAATCATGCAGTGGACTCTATCCCTTATGGTATGGTTTTCTACTCTGAAAGAGGATGTGTTTTGCCAGTCTCACAGTGATATGAGTTAAGTGCTTGATTAAGGAGCTGATGACGACTCCAAAACGAGCATTTGTCAATGCCGAATGTTGTCTCGCTGGCATTGATAGTGCAGGAGTTAGAGATGCATAATAGAATGGCAGTGAAGTACTGAACTGACACCAACCCCACCCCACCCTCGCAGCGACTGACAGGCATTGGGCGTGTCTTGGGTCATCAGCCAACGCATATGCCGTTGTACCTCACCCTACTCCTGTATACACTGGACAAGTGTCGTGGTGTGCTTTGGGGTCTTTGGGCCTATACTTACCCCATTCCATATGGAAATTCAGTGAGACAGGTGCAGTATGGGAGAATGGGGTGTGCTGTAGGGTCAACACTCCAAGGCACACCTCGATGCCTGTCACTGGCTGCAGGGTGGGGTGGGGTGGAATGGCGCGAGCATTACAGTCAATGATCCCAAGTCACATCCCTGACGCTCGTCAGTCTCTACAGGGTGGGTGTTACAGTTGGAAACCCTAACACCGTGTAGGGCGCAGGTTGGTATTGTCACTCCAAATTTTCAACATAGGTTTTTGTGACCCCACCTCATGAACAGCGGCACTATCAGTTTGTTAGCTGAAAGGTGGTTTTGCACAGGCTATGCCATTTGGCTACACAGGGATGAAAACACATTTTGGGCAGGATGTGGAAATGACAACTGTATTGTTCATGAGGAGGTTAAAAATGGCAACATTGAAAATCTGGAGTGAAAATATGAAACATTGGTGAAGTCATGAGCATGCATAGAAACTGCGCAACACACATCTGTAACCCAATTATTTTTGGGATTTTTAACCACATTTTCAACATGGGCATTTTGGGACTTCCTCGGAACAGTAGCACTGTGATTTTGTTAATCTGTCCAAAAGTTGATTTCCACAGCGCCACGCCATTGTGTGCCACAGGTGCGAAAACACATTTTGGGCAGGATGTGAAAATGACAGCTGTACTGTGTAAAATGCCAGTGTTGAAAATTTGGCAAGAAAATATTGCAAATTTATGGTTACAAGGGTGTGTGGAACTGGGCAATGCACGCTTGTAACACACAGTCATTTCATGGATTTTTGTCACCAAATTTTCAACATAGGCATTTTAGGACCTCTGCTCATGAACAGTGTCACCGTCATTTTCTCAAACTGTCCTAAAACTGATTTTGCACAGCAAAAGCGCTATTCTGCGCCAGATTTGGGAAAACACATTTTGGCCAGGATATGTAAAATGACAGCTGTACTGTTCATAAGAGGTGTGGAAAATGCCAATTTTGAAAATCTGAGTGAAAATATTACAAATTCATGAAGTTATGAGCGCAGCATGGAAACGACGCAATGCATGCTCAGAAACAGTTATTTTGGGATTTTTCCACAAATTTGCAACATAGGCTTTTTGAGAGCCCCCTAATGAACAGTGGCACTGTTGTTTCATTACTCGGTCCCAAAGGTAATTCAACGCAGTGGCCGCAAAATCACCTTTGGGTCTGAATAACACCATGTCAGTGACTGAATTTATGAGGAGGGGCCCAATAACCCCATGTTGAAAATTTAGTGCAAAAATTCCAAAACATGCTTGAGATATGCACCAAAGTTCAAAAACCCTATTTATGCCATTGTACAGCTTACCAGCATTTCTTCAGTTTGTGGTCGGCTTTGAAGAGTAGACGAGATTGTTCCATCAAGATCATTGGGCGCCAGACTCGGAGGTAAGTATGGGGGGTGAGGGGCTGTGGGGAGGCAGGGGTGCACAGAGGGTGGATGTGGGTTGGGGCAGGGAGCTGGACAGACCACAAGGGACCGTTTTCTTCTTTACAGGTAAAAAAATAAATTGCAGGGCGTTTTTTTTTTTTGCAGGGGCATTGGCATGCTGGGGTGGGCTCCCAGCATGCCACCTGAGTGTTTGGTGGGGCTAGCTGATGGGGGATTGGGCACCCCATCTGCACACACTGAAGGGGAGCAAGAGCCAGTGATTAGGCACCCCCGGCACATAACAAATGGGGGGTGCATTATGCCGACAGGGAGTGGGCTCCCCGTCGGCACATAAACTGGGTCAGGGCATGCCGACAGGTGGATTGGACACCTCGAACTCTGCACTGTGGCAGGCAGTGTGTCGCCATGTTTACCCTGTTTCACCAGGGAAGGCACGCCGGAGGTGCTGCTGCTGCGATGACGAGCTTTGCCTCATAGCAGCGGGCCTTTCCTTAGATGTGCTCTACCACATTATGTATTCCTGGTGTGGCACCTGCATGCTGGCTTATTGGGGAATGAGGGAACGCACCTACTGATGCATGCCCTGCATTCACCCAACAGTGACCGCTACTCCAAATTCACATTAATCCAATATGTTGGCTACGCACAAGCCAACATAAAAAATATGGAAAACACAAGAGTTAGGTACAATTCAGCTTCCATTCCATGCACACTCCATGGATTTCTCCTCACCATTATTTATTACTGAGGAAATTTGCATGAATACATGATCTTTATCCTTCGAGTTCATCTGCCTCTGTAGCTTATTCTCTGCTTCAAGTCAGAATCTCTGCTGTGGCATCACAATCTGCTGCCATGGGAGATCAGAAGGCTGAAGGTTCTATCCCACACCAGGCATTTGGGTTAACTCCTAGTACTACACTGTAGTGCAGCATGAGGGGTGCTGCACTACTGCGAAGTTCCCATCTGCCTGTTCTGGTGGTTGTCCAGGTGGACATTAAAGATCTCTTCTCGAACAGGAGAATTTCCTGTGTCCTGGCCAAATTCCCCTATTCACTAAAAATACCACCAGCAGCTTAATCTGATTCTGTCAGTGGTTTCCATCTGTATTCCCTCCTCATTTAGGCAGAAAATAGACAGAATTGCTAGTCCTCCTTTCCTGGTCAACAAAAACTAAAATAAAATAAACAAATAATGAAAACTGTGTTGTCACAAGTAATGCATTATGGCCTTGAGTGGGAGAAAGCAACAGAAATAGATGACCTCTTCAGGAGCGAGGATCCTGTTTTCATACACATCACCTCAGTAAAAACAATGGGCAGAAGAAACACAGAACTAATGTGAAAGTACAAGCTGAACCGTATCTAAATATTCTGTGTTGTTAAAGTTCTCCTGACAGGGCCATTGCTTTTAATTCAAATTCTTCCTCAGATTGCTATGGTCCTCATCTTTCTCAGATGTGTGGGGTATCTGGCCAGTAACACACACAGAAACTGAATTTGAGACAGAGTATGGTTCAGGCAAGAACTGACTTCATAAATGACTAGCCCTGCTCTAAAGATTTCCAGCATGGCAACACAGCTTTCATTACTGTAAATGAGAATATTTACTGTCAAATAATTTTGCTGTTTTCAGTGAAGCACTGGTATTTAGCACCACAATAAATCTGTGTTATTCAGTGCTGTGAGCACTTTTTCCATTGTCGTGACAATGGCTCCGTGATTTGTGCTGTTAAATTTGCTAATTAGGGTTGCATTTTGTTTGCATTAAAACTACTAGTTTTTCAGTATTTACTGGCAATTATGTGCTGAAAAATAGATATTAGTACAGGAATTTCGTAGAGTATCTGCTCCTTGAGAAGAAAGCCTTCCCGTATAGTAAGCAAGGTATGCGATGTAACAGAAAAATAAATGCTTACTGGGCACCACACCTACTATAATGCAATATCTCTGTGGCTCATTATAGAATAATGCAGACAGCAGTACAAGACTTTGCAGTGGTCTCAGCCCGTGGAAATAATTAACTTTCTTAGTTCAAATATTGTCTGTCTCTCTCTCTCTCTCTCTATATATTTTCTCTCTCTCTCTGTCTCCTCCTCTCTCTTCCTCCTCCTCTCTCTAGCTATAAGACCCTGAGTAATGCTATGACAGATAGTTGTCACACCATATTGTTAACCCTTACAGTACTGCAGGACTGTATATGCATCCTGAATCTATATACATTCAAACATACTCAGGATTCAATGCTTACCCCCGAACAACTTCTCTTACCATTAAAATGTAATTGCTGAAGACACCTGATGGAAGACCTGCACATACATAAACTGCAGTCTGTCTTTTCTGTAGAAACTGTTTTTCAAGTACAAGTTCACGGTATTATTTTTATTCTGTGCTTACTGGCCTTCTGTAAATTCACTGGGTGTTTCTGAGCTATGCTCTGGCAGTAACGACTCTTTCAGAACTGCGTGATACAGTTTATGTCCTTGTTAATCACGTTTGTTGTTTACACAATGCGCTGTGTTCTAGCAAAATACTTTGTGTTTGAAAGGGACGTTATACACACGTAGAGTCTGCAAATGGTACTTGGCACTGGTGTAAAAATCTGAAATACCCACTGAGGTTACTAAAAGACAGTAAGGACTGGAGGGCAACAGATGGTGAATTAATATTTACAAAAATAACTTCTACCTGAAAACAGTGACTTATACATTCAGTGCTGCTTATCTTGAAATGATTGTCTCAGTATCTACTCAGCCATACCTGCTAACAATGGAGGCAGGAGGCCCAGCACAAACTGGACAAAGCACCACCCTGGCACTGGACAGCTCTGCCAGTGAAAAGGAAGGACCACTTGTAGACTTGACCAAGGCCATTACTCTGATCAGTTACACAATTCTAATTACTGTAGCAGCAAACATATTGCGTATCTGTAACTCCTCATGGACCTAACAGTGCAGCACCTGTCTGGTCAGTCTCAGGCAGTAAACACTGACACAACTAGCCACAGCAGGGTGCTTTAATTTAGTCTGCTAAATTTGTTAGAATTGCTTAAACTCTTGGGACTTTAGCTAAAAGTGTGCCCGTAAGTGCTTCTGTGGCACTGCTTTTAAACCGTATTTCACTGAATCAATTGTCCTATATAGTGCAGCTGCAGTTTTATTTCTCTAACCCTGAATTTAAAAAGCAGTCTGCAATTTTATTTCTGCATCTCTGAGTTTAAAAAGCAGTCTGCAGTTTTATTTCTGTAACTCTGAATTTAAACAGCAGTCTGCCATTTTATTTCTGCTTCTCTGAGTTTAAAACAAAGTCAGATTTAAGTATTGTATTTGGTGCTAGGAACTGTTAAAGCTTAAGTACAAGTCAATCAAGTAACGAGTTGAGCCAGCCCATCCCTCATTCATGCTTTACTTCATCCTGCTCCTCTTTATTTTCCCCAGCTCTCTCACCCGATTAGGAGGTCATGAGGGAAGAGTTTGTTCAGAGCCCTCCCCGAGTTGAAGAGCTAGCCCCGGCCACACAGCTCAGCAAGCAGGTACGGCATCACCCGCCCTCGGAAGCTCAGCA
Organism: Neoceratodus forsteri; assembly: GCA_016271365.2. NCBI lineage: Eukaryota > Metazoa > Chordata > Ceratodontiformes > Ceratodontidae > Neoceratodus > Neoceratodus forsteri. The sequence continues at coordinate 13,734,232 of CM028137.1, read as the reverse complement.
ATGAGTTAGTCCCACTGATGCTTCGATCAGCAACCCCACCACCGCTACCACCACCCTTGGTAACTAGCCTATATAGGAGAAGTCACTATCCCATATATAGAAGTCACTATCCTATATATATAGGAGAAGTCACTAGCCTATATATAGAAGTCACTATCCTATATATAGGAGAGTCACTATCCTATATATAGAAGTCACTATCCATATATAGGAGAAGTCACTATCCCATATATAGGTCACTATCCCATATATAGGAGAAGTCACTATCCTATATATATAGGAAGTCACTATCCATATATAGGAGAAGTTCACTATCCTCATATAGTAGAAGTCACTATCCCACATATAGAAGTCACGGTCCTATATATAGGAGAAGTCACTATCCCATATATAGGGAAGTCACTATCCTATATGGGAAGTCACTATCCTGTATATATAGGAGACGCTCACATGCTGGACAAAACAATTGGCCTACTTTCCCATTTGCAGGCTATTCCCACAACTACTAGTGGCCACTAACACGTACTACAAACAGAAAGAAAACCCAAATCATTCGCGATTTTGCTTGCCCTCCACAATGCTACTTTCTTAACTTCTATCATTATCCTCGTCCCTGGGCGCCCTTCCCTGCCTTCCTACCCCTGAGCTGTTGGGCTGTAAGGCACCATGCATCAGATTGCCAAATAACACTTATACCTCCACTACTAAGGATGACACACCCTGGTTGCTACTCCACACACCATCAGTTGGTCCCACCTTACTGCCACCCACCTTCCAAATTAGCCACTCTAGCCCTACTGCCCCTGCTCATAGGCCAACAGCTCCTATCGCTAAGCCATATACCACCACCCATAAACTATATTAGGCTGCGCACAATACCAAACTCCTGATCACACTACTGTTACTCCTAGAAAGTGATGTTGAGCCAAACCCAGGACCTAGTCATCATCTCACACCTAACCCCACTTTGCCAATCCAACTCCCATCAGGCCTAAGAATGAGCCACCTAAATATATGCAGCCTCCTTCATAAAATAACCCTGCTTCAGCCCCTCGCCACGCCCTCAGTCCGAAGATACTGATTATCTCTGAAACCTGGCTGAAGTCCCACAACACTGACTTGGAATTCTCTATACTTGGCTATACTTTCATCCAACATGACCACAAAGGCAATAAAAGGCGGCATAGCCATGTATATTGCCTCCCCATCCAGTTCTCCCAGGTCACCCTGTCTCCGCCCCAGAGTCCATTGACGACTAATGGTAAAACTCGCCTCCCCACTGAACTCCGATTTTCATTGCAGGCACCTACTGCACACCCAACTCCAATACACCTGCTATACTGAATCACCTAGGCACACTAAACTCTCTGGCTTCCGGAGGCGAGTTCCATATACTTGGGGACTTTAACCAGAACTGGCTCGCTGGGGCTAACTCCCAGCTTCATGACAAAGTGACTGCCCTAAACCTAGCACAGCAAATCTCAGAACCCACTCGATTAAACCACAAAACACTGACTCTCACACTCCTGGATTGGTCCCTCACCTCATGACCATAGGATCCTAGCTCCGCCTCCTACCCAATGTCTTAAGTGACCATCATGGCATCTATTCTGTAAGAAAAATCCACATGCCTAACGCCTCCCAAAATCCTAATGACTAGATCCTACAAGTCCCTGGACCTCCCAGCACTACTTAATGACCTGGCCAATACTGACTGGTCATTTATCAGCTTATCCGCCTCCATTAATGATGCCCTGGTGTTCTTTAAGACCAAGTTCTCTGCCCTTGGGACAGCTACGCCTCCCTCAGGCATACCAGAGTCAGAAGCCACACCTCCCATGGATCTCAAAAAAATCTTAGCCCACCTCAGGATCAGGATAATGCCTGGAAATCCTATAAGACTTCCAACTCACCATCTGACCTCCAGTTATATCACACGTTACACAATGCATGCACTAGGAACATCCGCTGCCAAAAGCTGACTATTTCAAAGACTCATTCAATTCCTCCTCACATCAGCCAGCCAAATTCTGGAAAGTGGTAAAATCGCTTCTCAGTCCTCCTTGCAGCCCCCACTCCTACCCTACTGATAGGTGTGCTCACCATCACTGCACCCCCAGCTGTGGCCTCACAGTTCAACCTCACTTCACAAATTGCCATGCAACTCTCCTGTCCTCTCCTTGCCCTGCACAGCAACTCAGCTTTACCTTCCCGTCATAGCCACACCCACGCCCACTCATTCTCATTTCAGCCTGTCACCCAGGATGAGGTATATAATGCACTGATCACCCTTAATCCTAACAAGGGCAAATGCTCAACAGGGTTGGAATCCAAAATGCTCCACCTCTTGGCCCCCGCCATAGCAAACCCCTTGGCCAATCCTATTCAATCTATCCTCCTCCTCCCTTGCTGAAGTCCCTCTGAATGGAAATATGCCTCCATAATCCCCTTCCAAAGGGTGGGATGCCTCAAATCCAAGCAATTACTGTCCTATTTCCCTACTACCTATCCTGGCAAACTCCAAGAGTGTCTAGTACTCTCTCGTATGTCACCCTTTCTTGACCTCCTCCTTCTTCACCCCTACCAGTCTGGCTTTAGGAAGTCCCACTCAACCACCTCCTCCCTTCTCAGGCTCAATGACTCCATCCTCACTGTTATGAATGCTGGCCACATCACAGCCACCATTTTCATCGACCTGGCAAAGGCGCTTGACACTGTCTCCACTTACTCCTCCTGACCAAACTCATGAACGCTTGGGCTGTCTAACTGGGCTTCCAGTTGGTTCCACTGTACTTTGTAGGCAGGCCCCAATCAGTCAGAGTCAGTTCTGCCACCTCATCCCCCTCCCTGTCAAAGCTGGGGTACCACAAGGCTCCATCCTAGGCCCCTCCTGTTCTCCATCTTTCTAAATGACCTGCCATCCACCTGCCCACACACCTCCATTTACATGTATGCGGACGATACTGTGCTGTATACATCAGGCCCTCAGCCACAGAGGTAATGACCAGATTGCAGTTGGACTTTGCTAAGGTCCAGCTCTGGCTACACTCAAATTAACTCTCCTCAATGCCAAGAAACCATCTTGATGACTTTTGGAACTAGGTAACAACTTTTGAGGCTCCTCTCCCCATCACATTCCATACCTTGATGGGACCCCTTGAGGCCTGTACCTCCTTCAGGTACCTCGGGTCTGGCTTGATGAGCACCTCAACTTTTCCGCACATGTAGACTCCATACTCAAGAAGCTGCACCCCAGGCTCGTGCACTTTACCGTAATCATAAGACAATATCCCAGTCTTTGCCCGAGGGCCACAAAGGCCGACTCACGGTGATGTTGTCTACAGCGGTCCCATATCCACCTTAGCCAGACTGGATCCCTCTTCCACGCTTTCTGTCGCTTTGTCCTGAACTGCCCATACTCCACCCATCACTGTGCTCTCTACCAATCTATGAACCTACATCTCTAGAAAATAGTAGGCTGTCCCACTGCGCCAGACCTTGGCCAAGTACTGGTCCCAGCTGCTCCCCCACCTTACCTTTGCCCTAGCCTACACAAGCACCCAAGCGATTCACTCAGAAACAATGACTCACGGACCCTGGTTGTCCTCATTGATCCACTGCCGAGGCCAGGCAGCCTTTAGCTACCACATGCCTAAGCTGTGGAACTCCCTCCCACAAACATTCATCACTCTTCTTCCTCCTGCATCTTAACTCCATGCTCCTAGTTCACTTCTCCTTGACCTGCTCATGTGTCTAGGCCACAGAACAGCCCTCAGGGTGGCAACCTTGGTTGGCACATCCTATATCTAATGTTTACTGACCTAACCTAATATATTTATTGTAATGTGTTTAAATTGTGACTGGCTTGAGTCTTTATCAATTGTTCTCTCATGCTATTCATGACTCTGTATTGTTTCCTAATCCATTGAGTCTGTCCCTATTAGGTACTATGTACTACGTATTTTGTATTTTGTACTATTCTACATACTTGCTTACATCAACTGTATATGTACTACCCTCCCCAGGACGATCTGAATCGAGCAGTAGCCTGCTCAGCATGCCTTCCTGGTAAAACGCTTAAATAAACAAACTATATTTGGCCCAAGTTACAAATGGAGTGACCCAAGGTTCTGTTCTCAGACCTGTGTGCTGGTGAATATAATTGTTAATGGTCTCCTGTAAACCAGGACCATGCTGGGGTACTACCCAGAGGGCATCACTCTTTACTATAGGGTGACACAATGGTTCAAATAGAACCTGTGGCTCCTTAAGTGGAGCAAATCCAATCAATTATTTCTGGCAACCAGCAAAACAAACAAAAAACAACAACAATAAAACCCAAATCTGGTTGTATAACTGTCTTTGTCTGGAAGGTAGCTGTTTAGACTGCATAAATACCTAGAAGACTTGGTTTGCTGGCCAAGGCACCTAGCTTCACCTGAGCTCTTCCTTCTAAGACTGCTTGAAAGGCAGAGTAGAGAAACTTACCAGAGCAAGGAGAAGGATTAAGACTTAGTTTGGCTAAGCAGATTTACTGTGTGGTGGTGTTTTATTTTTTACTCACAGGGATTGCTACTGTTTGTTGCTAACATTTCATTGCTTTATTTTTCTCTGATTCAAATTGTTGTTGCTGGTATACCTTCTTCTGCATTATTACAAGGTGTGCTTACAGGTGTGCTAACAGATTACTGCTGTAATCTTCTGATTCAAATTGTCTTTTGCAAGGTATATCTTCTGTTACTGCTTTATTTTTCTCTGGAACAAAGTGTTTCTTAGAGGGTATATCTTCTCTGAAATTATTACAGGTGGTGCTTTACAGGTTTTACAGTTTTATCTAACATTAGGATAAGCTTTCAGGGTTACTGCATTTGTTGTTGACTGATTGTTTCTGCTCTTACCTCTTCTTCTTTCTGTCCGTGGTTCTTCTTTTAGGCAGGAAGGGCCCAGCCACCCACCCATCCCCAACCACCCCACGCTACACTCCTTTTATAGGGTACCAAAGTTGTGACATTTCCTGTGGCAGAGCAGGAAGGAGGGGATCAGTGGGGCCTCCACAAGGTGATCTCATTTACAGGGCACTAGTAATTTAACTTGTTATAACAAGTTAAACAAAGCACAATTAAACCATTACTTGCATTTTTTTCCTTCTAATTACTCTGACTAGGTTACAAACCCAGCAACTTATTTGGAATGGATTTCATTAACTGCAGGTACTGTGGAACAATTTTCAGAAGGACAGTCTTACAGGATTTAGGACACTGTCCTACATGCTGGGCCTTGGAGATCTTAGGTCTCAGCTCCGGGCAGCATGGGCAGAGATTGCACGCCTCAAATTTCATATTGAAGAGGAAATACATTATAAGAACCACCCGCCATTTCCCCAGCATCCAACAGAAAAACCTCGATCAGCAGAGGGTAGTTGGTCCAGGAGGTTGGCAGGTGGTTAGGAGGAGCAAATCAGGTGCCCCATCACTCTCTGCTCTCCAACACATTACCTCAGAAAACCATATAAACACTACAAACAGGTATCTGCCTCTTCTCTGAAATCAAATAAGAGGCAGAAGACACTGCAGAGCAGGACACTGCAGCACAGGAACTAGCACAACAATACTCACCCAAATCAGGAACCAAAACTAAACAAGCACAAAGGAAACAAAAACTACTGATCATAGGAGACTCCATGATTCGGGAGTTGATACCTATCTCCAGCCAGGGTGATGGTCAGATGTCTCCCAGGTACATCAGCATGGAGAGACACTGACCGCATTGCTAAGATTGTTCACAAAGCAGGAGAAAACATTGATGTCCTAGTACACATAGGGACTAATGATCCCGCCAGCCGGTCAGTTGTGGAGACCAAGGAACACCTGACTAGGCTGGGTGACAAACTATCATCTATTTCGTCTGCATCTCCTTCTCTGAGATCCTGCCAGTCTGGGAGAAGGAGCAGATGGACGGAAGGTCAGAGAAGGGAGACAGAGGAGCTAAACACGTGGCTCAAGGACTGGTGCCAGGAAAAAGGACACGGATTTGTAGGAACTGGCAACAGTTCTGGGAGCGAAAGTTCTTTAAATTTGATGGACTGCATCTGACTAAAGAGGAGTCAGTGCATTGGGGCAGAAGTTTGACGTCCTTGCAGAATATTTAAACTAGCAATGGGGAGAGGGGTGCAGCACCCTACACGTCGAATGGGAAGAACACCCCCCCCTCAGCTAGTGGTCAAACAGAATTCAGCGCGCTTTGCCATTCATTTGCATCACCAGGTAAGAAAAAGGTTTGTCTCCCATACGATGCACAGGGTAATGCCAAACTTCACCCAACAACTAACACACCAAAATCTGGCCAATGGAAAATCATGTATACAAATGCTCACAGCCTGGGAAATAAGATACCAGACCTGCAGGCAATAATGTCAGAGGCTAAACTGGACATAGTAGCAATTAGTGAGACGTGGTTTACCAGTAATCACACTTGGGAGACTTCAGTACCTGGCTATGTGATTGTTCAGAAGAGACCGAGGTGCAAAAGGGGAGGAGTGGCCCTGTATGTTAATGAAAATATCAAAGCTACAGAAATTCAGAATACACATAAGGAGCCAGAAGAACTGTGGGTCACCCTGGAACAGGAAATGGGACAGCCATAAGAACTGGGGTTGTCTACAGGCCCCCAGACCAGAGGGAGGACATAGACACATTACTGTTAGAAGATATACAAAACATGACAGCTAAAGGGAGGTTCTGATAATGGGAGACTTCAACATGCCAGATACAGATTGGTCAATACCAGCAGGAACATCTGCCAGAACTAGACTCATAGTGGATTCCTGCAGGGGAGGGCCTCAAACAACTGGTACAGCAACCCACAAGAGACAGGGCTATCCTAGATCTAGTACTGACTAACAAAGAAGGATCACAGATCTCAGGTAGAAGGTCACCTGAGGCCAGTGACCATCACATGGTATGGTTCAATTTGGCTACTACATCTAAATCATCCCATTCCAAGGCAAAAATATGGGACTTCAGAGGAGCTGACTTTGATAAGATGGCCAACAGAGTTAAGCTAGCCCTGGCAAAAGAAACACAGGTGAGAAGGTACAGGCAACGTGGGCAAGCATTAAGGATACAATACTTGAAGCAACATCCCATTGTGTTAGACAGAAAAGGAAGTGCAAAAGAAGAAGGAAACCACTTTGGTTCTCAAATACAGTAGCAGAAAAGGTCAGAGCCAAAAGGCTGGCCTTCAGAAAATATAAGGGAACACAGCGGGTGAAGATAGGGAGGCATACCAAACTGCCCTAAGGGAAGCAGGTAAGGCAGTAAGGCAGGCAAAGTCCCAAACTGAGGAAACACTAGCACAAACAGTAAAAGAAGGTGACAAGACTTTCTATAGATACATTAGTGAAAGGAGAAAGTCCAGAGGGGTATTGCTAAGCTTAATGGAGAAAAGGGAGCATGGGAGGAGGAGGACCCTGTAAAGGCATCTATCCTAAATAGATACTTTGCTCAGTATTTACTGAAGAGAAGGTAGGGCAGGGCCACAGCTCAGCATCATGGACACAGGGGAGGGAGGTGAGCACTACCCTTCACAAAAGAAAGGATCCTACAAGAGCTTGCATAAGCTCAGGGTGGATAAGGCAATGGGACCTGATGGCATACATCCCAGGGTACTAAAGGAGCTAAAGGAGGAACTAGCAGAGCCATTAGCAGAATTGTTTAGTGAGTCTCTGAGCACAGGAGAGGTCCCAGAAGACTGGAGAAGGACTTATGTGATCCCACCAAGAGAGTGGTAGCAGGAGGAGGCGGGAACTACAGACCGGTCAGTCTTACCTCAGTAGTGGGCAAGATTATGGAGGCACTCCTTAAGGAAAGGATAGTGCAACACCTGGAATCCATAGGGCACAGGATCCAAGACAGCATGGGTTTACAAAGGAAGGTCCTGTCAAACTAATCTCATAGATTTCTTTGACTGGGTAAGCCAGAGTGGTGGACAGGGGAGCAGTTGATGTCGCCTACCTTGACTTCAGCAAAGCTTTGACACTGTTCCACATAGAAGATTGATAAATAAGCTAGGTAGGCTCGGGTGGGTCAGAAGTTGGTCAACTGGGTGGAAAACTGGTTGACTGGCAGAAAACAGAGAGTGGTGGTAAATGGTATACAGTCAGAAGAGATGCAAGTCACAAGTGGGTACTCGGGATCAGTCCTGGGGCCAGTCCTATTCAACATCTTCATTAGTGACCTCGCAGATGGACTAGAGGGTAAGGCTTGTCTGTTTGCAGATGACACCAAGATCTGCAACAGAGTAGATGATCCAGATGGGGTGGGCAGAATGAGAAGAGATCTGGATAAACTAGCAGAATGGTCAGAAGAGTGGCAACTGGGATTTAATGCAAAGAAGTGCAAAATCATGCACATAGGGAAGAGAAACCCTGAAGCCACTTATAGGCTGGGAGGGAGTTGCTAGCAGTCACAAAGGAAGAAAGAGACTTGGGCATCATCATCACTGATGACCTAAAATCATCCAAGCAGACCTCTAAAGCAGTAGGTAAGGCTAGGGGGTGTTAGGTGTATTAGTAGGGTATCACAAGTCGAAGAGGGAGGTAATAATCCTCTGTACAAGACATTGGTTAGGCCCCATCTGAGTACTCATGCAGTATTGGAGGCCACACCTTCACAAGGACATTAACCAAATTGAGGCAGTCCAGAGAAGGCAACCAAATGGTGCAGGGACTGCATCAGAAGACATATGAGGACAGATTAACGGAGCTCAATATGTATACCCTTGAGCAAAGGAGGGAGAGAGGTGATATGATCGAGACATTTAAACACCTTAAGGGCATAAACAAGGTGAAAGAGTCTAACATGTTTAAATATAAGAAAATAGCAGGACAAGAGGACACAGCATGAGATTAGAGGGAGGTCGATTAAGGGGGAAATGGAGGAAATTCTTTTCACAGAAAGGGTGGTAGATGCATGGAATGGCTTACCACAAGAAGTGGTGGCTATGAATACAGTGCAGGGCTTCAAACAGGCATGGATAGGCATAAGGGAGCAATACAAATGACTATGAATAGATAGGTCACTGACAGAGCAAAGGTCGATGGCACATTTATAAGGTAGAAAAGAAATGGGCAGACTGGATGGGCCTTTGGTCCTTATCTGCACAACTTCTATGTTTCTATGTTTCTATCCTACAATCAGAACCTCTTTATAATGGTCACATCAATAAGCGGTACAGAACTGCTACCGACACAGCCCTGCAGAGAATTAGCTTGGCCCTTAACAAAGCCTGCAGGCTTCCTTTAGGAGCCCACCGCTAACGATACCTGTGAGCTTTACTCAACCTGGACTGTAGAGTACAATACCAAGCCTGCCTACTTGCCAGAAAGTCTCTAATGGGCCTCATCACACCTGGGGTACTTGGTCTCCCTCCCCATAACTCCAACAGGAGTACCAGGAGGTGAGTCATCATGCATTAAAGATACTTCTCTGACGGACCTCTCAAGGACAACGCTCATTCAGGTGTAGAGCTCCAAATGGCTAAAATCTCTACCCCCAACCTCCTGTCTTGTACCAAGCTTGGCCAGTGTAAGTCAAACCTGAAGACCCACCTGGTAACTAATAACACCAATGTGACTGCGGTATTTAACTTCCGCCGCTCATCTCACGGACTACCCTATCACCCCAGACCATCCCCTTCCTGGCTACTCACACCCTATTCTCCCTACTTCTTCCCCTCCCAGCTTCTCACCGCCATCCTCTCTCCCTTGCACCCCTGGCAAAGTCACTCTGGCTGCTCCTGCCCCAACCTTGACAATGCTTGAAGTGGACTACCCTTAATACTTATTGTCTAACTTCCTTACTCCCGTTATCATTCTCTATATTACTTACCTCAATGTGCAAATTGTATGTATGATATGTAACCGCTTCTCAAAACTACAACGCTCTCTGTGTTTTTGCTAGGAATTTTGCTGTAATGTTTTGATCTACTTGTGATATTGCACATTGTCTATTCTCTGATGTGGAACCTCTGTAAATAAGCTTCTAGCTCAAAGGTCATTCCTAGTACTCAGTAAACAAAATTAAAAAATAAACTGATCAAAGCAGTTAGCATTAAACTCAGCCTACTCTGTGGAGTCAGAAAGGTAGGCTACTGTTCTGGAAGACACTCTCATGCCCATCTTCAGGTAGAGCAACATTCTATTGACTCCACCTCGTGTCGGGCCTGGCTGGCGACACTATTTACTGATCATCACGTGTGTGCTGAGGCCTGCACTTCATAGCTGTCTGTGCTCTGCTCGCATTATCTCTTCAAATGCCAAACTCATTTACATGTAGTCAGCCTCAGTCATTAGCATTCTTTTGTTGTATTTAATGACTGTACCGCCACTTCTAGCATGTCTCCTTTAGCCAGTACCTCCAGCCTTGTTACCCCTCCTTCCCAGGACTCACCTTAGCCTCCACTTGCCCCATGGCATGTCCCCCATGGTGAGGCCATTACCCCACCATCCCCAATGCTTGCCTTACCCCTTCAGTTACTCCGTGGTGTGCCCCTGTGGTGAGGTCATTATCTCTCCACTTGCCCCATCATGGTCCCCCATGGTGAGGTTGTCAGGCCTGGCTCTGCTTTGGCACAGAACAAATCTGTGATTGAAGGAAGAGTCTGATCCACAGGTGAGGGGTCTGTGGGGTACTAGCATCATCCTGTTCTGCTGGTTCTTTTCACTATTTATTCCCACTCATTTGGAGTCTGTAGCATTAATGCACACATGCTTGCATGCAACAGGCAGTAGAACATAATTAATAACTAGGATTAAGTCTCAGCCACATTAATGCACACATGCATGCATGCAACAGGCAGTAGAACATGATTAATGTCAGCAGCATTAATGCACACATGCATGCAGTAGGTAGTAGAACATGATTAATGTCAACAGCATTAACACACACACATGCATGCATGCAACAGGCAGTAGAACATGATTAATGTCAGCAGTATTAAATGCACATTCATGCATGCAGTGGGCTGTAGAACATGATTAATGTCAGCAGCATTAACACGCATGCATGTATGCATCAGGCAGTAGAACATGATTAATGTCAGAAGCATTAATATGCACATTCATGCATGCAGCAGGCAGTAGAACATGATTAATGTCAACAGTATTAACACACACATGCATGCATGCATCAGGCGGTGCAACATGATTAATGTCAGTAGCATTAATGCACACATGCATGCAGTAGGCTGTAGAACATGATTAATGTCAGCAGCATTAATGCACATGCATGCAGCAGGCAGTAGAGCATGATTAATGTCAGCAATACGTACACATGCATGCATGCAACAGGCAGTAGAACATGATTAATGTCAGCAGCATTAACACGCATATGCATGTATGCGTAGTAGGTAGAACATGATTAATGTCAGCAGTATTAATATGCACATGCATGCATGCAACAGGCAGTAGAACATGATTAATGTCAGCAGCATTAACACGCACATGCATGTATGCAGTAGGCAGTAGAACATGATTAATGTCAGCAGCATTAATGCACACATGCATGCATGCAACAGGCAGTAGAACGTAATTAATAACGGTTAAGTCTCAGCAGCATTAATTCGCACATGCTTGCATGCAGCAGGCAGTAGAACATGATTAATGTCTGTAGCATTAACACGCACATGCATGTATGCAACAGGCAGTAGAACATGATTAATGCACACATGCATTCATGCAACAGGCAGTAGAACATAATTAATGTCAGCAGCATTAACACGCACATGCATGTATGCAGGCTATAGAACATGATTAATGCACATGCATTCATGCAACAGGCAGTAGAATGTAATTAATAACTGTGATTTTATCTCACGTGAATGTTCATGCCTAGCCTGGAGCATTTGTGATGCCTCCTCTGTACAGCTTTTGGAAACAGTCGCTATAATGCAACCTGCAGAGGAAAGTTCTTCCAGGAACTTGTCATTGCTGTGCATGGTGCCATAGAAACATTGGGACCAATCTTCAAAGGTTGACATAGGGCTTGCACAAGCCCTGCATCAAACCCTGCACTGCACCGACACATTGGTGCACCATGCACCAATTCTGAAAGGCCCCATGCATTTATGACACTTTACCCTTTTTATGGCAGCTTTCACTGAATATTTGACGCTACCTCCATAAAAGGTCATTAACATTATACCAGCAAAGCTGGTCTAACTCTAGGCATGTGGCGACAGGATCAAAGAATCTGATTGCCAGCCTGGGACTGCAGCAAGCCCCATGTGCCACATGTTCAGAACCCACCGCCTTTGCACCAGTCTAAACCTTTGAGAATCGGTCCCCATGTGGTCTCTTAGTCTGCTAATAAATCATTGGTAGTGAGCACACAGTGTTGTGAGAATAGAAAAAGTGAACTCATCAAAGAACAAGAAACTGGTTGCTGTAGTTAAGCCCCATTTAGCAACCTATTACTTCTGCTAGCCCTTATAACAAGCCCGACAAGTTATAACATACACAAATGAAGAGTCCTGTGCTGGAACAAGTCCTCCACACAGAGCTGTGAGCAAGTCAGGCAGCTTCTGACTCAGACCTCTTACCCAGGTGACTCCAGCTCTTTTTCATTTTTTTCAACATCTTATACGCATCCCTAGGTCATTGTAAATCTGTGTGGCCATTCCATTCTATACAGAGTTTGACCCTTATGAGAAGTTGGTGCTGGACTTTAAGATTTCTCAGTGATCCCTGTGTACAGGATGAAAGCTTTCCTTTGCAGCTGTGTGCTATATGAAAGATGCGCAAAGAGACAGGTCTATGTCACTGTACTTTATGGTATTCAGTCTCCGAGCTATTGCAGGACTCTTTCCAAGTCATCATCCCCATGTACACTACTGCAAGGTGCAGATGCCATCGGTTTGCAGGTGCTTTCTGATGTAAGTTCATTGGATTTCTTTAAAGAAAAGGACTGCTCTGCTTTTGTCTGCCCAAGCAATGTTGGCAGCAGCATTCTTGGAACCTCTACCACTTCCTCCCCAAAGCAGATTCTGGGAGGCCGACCATTCATGTTATGTTCTTGGCTCTGGTTTTTCCAGTTCTCAAGCCTCTGCCGGAGGAGGGCGTTTTATGCTGGTTTAGCGTTATTACGCAAGCAACATCTTGTGCTAGTAGCATATTTCAGAAGTGAAACAGTGCTGGTGAATGGTGGGCAAGCTTTTAGTAGGTGCATCCTTCATTCCTCAATAAGCCAGCATGCTAGCGCTGACACAAGCATTACGAAAGAGGACATAACTTAGAAGAAAAGTGCCACTGCAATCAGAGACAAGCTTGTCATGCAGCGGCACAGATGACACGCCACCCGACGTGCCTTCCTGGAGAACATTTCATTAAACATGGTGGCAGAGCCACTGCCACACAATCCCCAGGACGAGAGAAACTTAGTTTCTGACTGTAAAAAAATGTCAGGAGACGGGAACCAAACCCAATCCCCAGGTCTCTATTACCCCAGGTTCTTGTGCCTTAGCTACTCCACCACAGGAGCTGCTCGACCAGGTATAGCACCTGAGGCTTCTTCAGCTGTTCCTCTAGTCCATGATCAGTGACAGGGTAGCGTAATTCTCACCACTACTAGACACCTGTCGCCTAAATGTTTCCATGCTTTACAAAGTGTGGTTCTTGCAGCTAGATTTAGCCGCAGCATATTGACCTGGTACCCTTTAGATCAGACATTATTCATTTATTTAAAAGTTTCACCTGTAAAGGCATACTGAGCCAAAACAGCTTGTTTCGAGGTGCATCCTGGGGAAGGTTACATAAAACCAAGATACCCAAAACAAATAAATAAAAATAGAAAAATGAAATGATATAGCATGGAACACATTATAGCTATGAACAGCTAATGCGTAGCTAAGATGAGCACAAGATAAATAAATAGAAATACAACTTTGCATATTTAAAACATGAGTTTGGCAATCTGACCCAAGCACAGCCTGTGTAATTGAGTGGAGAGAGAATTTAGCTAGCCTGACTGAAGAAAGAGTAGACAAGAGGAAGAGAGAAAACAGAATGCAGACTGAAGGGAGTGGAAAAGCCAGCTATTATCACTTTCACTCTGAAACTGAAATTTATAAATAATTTACATTTTGTAAATATGTAACTCCTGGGTGGTAGTGGTGTGTGTGTGTGTGTGTGTGTTAAAATAGAGCTGTTTGGATTTGTAATGCAGCTAACCTGTTGCTCTGTAGTGACTGTGCTCTGCTGACAGGAATAGATGGGGAAGGAAACCATGCAAGGAGCTGAAAGAGGCACTCTTGTGAAAAGTCACACCCTTCCCTAGAGATAGCTAAAAGGGCTCCAGCTGATAGCTTATGGCATCTAAAGGTCAACCTAAAGTAAAAGCTGCCATTTGTGAGAGCTGCAGTGAGTCAGGAATGTGATGACAGGGAGCAAATTTTGCTTGAATTTGTGTGTTTGGCCTACATCAACCAAGGCTCTAATTGCTTGAACAATTGTGGCACTTCAGCAAATTTGAAAGCAGTCTTTTTTGGCAGATAACTCTCTGGCTCTTGTATTTCCATGGACATTACCAGGAATTGTATGACATATAAATGCTGGGGACATTGCTGGAAATTCTGGGCAGGCAGTTTCTGTGCCCCAGAAAACTGTGTTCACATTTGCCGGAACAAGAAAATTGCACATGCAAATATTTTGGGAATCTGGAGCGCTAGTCATGTTACAAGGGCAGAATTATCCTACTATACATGATACAAACCCACATACACACCTACAACATCGCCAAACACACTCGTAAACACCACATATACACACATACAACATTACAAACACACATATAAACACCACACATACAACATCACAAACACACACGTAAACACCACACATACACACATACATCACAACGCATACATAAAAACCACACATACAACATCACAAACACACACATAAACACTACATATACAACATCACAAACGCATACATAAACACCACACATACACACATAGCACATATATCACAGACACGCTAAAACACCTACATACATACACACATACACACATACATCACAAACATACATGTAAACACCACACATACATCACAAAACACACACGAAACACCACACAAACACACATGCAACATCACAAACACACGTAAAAACCCACACATACACACAAACAACACATATAAAACATAACAAACACACATAAAAAAACCACACATACACACACTTAGGCATGGTCTCAAGGTTTGCAGTTGAAATTCAATGCCAAATGCACAAGGTAATGCACCTATTGAACAAGAGTGCCAGGACAGAGTACTGATGGCTGGGTGAGACTTCGCTAAGGCTGAGGAAAGGGACCTTGAGTTTTCATCAGTGACTTCAAGCAATCGAGTAGTGCAACAAGGCATACAGCAAGGGAGTGGGATGCTGGGCCATATTGAGAGAGGAGTATTAATAGCAGAAGGGAGAGGTAATACTTCCCATAAATAGATCCGTAGTGAGACCACACCTGGAGTACTGCGCCAGTTCTGGAGTCCCCACCTCTGGAAAGATAGAGATAGGCTAGGAGGCGGTACCATGCAGGGTAACAAAACGATTCAGAGTCAAGAAGGCAGGTCCTATGAGGAGCGCCTCAAGGCACTAAACATGTACTCACTGGAGATCAGCAGGGAGAGGGGAGATACGAAAGAGACCTTCAAGTTCAGGTGAACTGTGGGGGCTATTTAGCTTGCATATTAATTCACAGTCACATGGACATAAGTGGAAACTGACAGGAGGGAGGCTCAGAAGGGATGAGAGGTATTATTTTACAGAAAGGGTGGTGGAGCCATAAAACAGTCTGCCTGTTGAAGTGGTGGGTGTTAAAACAGTTGGTGGGTTCAAACACAACTGGGATAGAATGAAGGGTATAGTGGATGCTCAGGTGTCAGAGAGCTGGAGAGGAATGGGGTGGGGGTGGGAGGCTAAGACCCTGGAGGAGCAGTAGGTTCCCAATGCTAAATAGGGAACTCTAGCAGACTGGATGGACCATTGATCTTTTGTGCTGCTGTTGTCTGTTTTATGTACACACACATTTACCCACACACAAAAACATCACACAAACGCTTACTATTTGCCAGCAGAAACAGGTCACACGGGTCTAGCAAGTCTGATCGAGTGCAACTAGCACCCCACTTCCTGCAGCTGTCCCCTCCCCAATTACCGCCCCACAGATGAATGCTGACTGACCTTGAACCAGATTAAGCTGTTAGTGGTATTTCAGACACACATGCAAACATCACACACATGCACACACAACACCACACATATGTACACTTACATACACACCACACATGCAGTACACATGCTTACATAAACATAAACACTACATACACACAAATACCACAAATACAGCAACATACACACACACCACACCAGACACACAAACACACACACACACACACATGCTATTTGCACACTTACATACATGTACAAACACCACACATGGAGTACACACACTTATACACCGAGACATAACCTCACGGGTCCTGCCTGTAAATAGGCAGTTATTGTCTAATGCACTTACCAGGTAAACAAAACCAAAATAAATAGAAACACTACACACACACACACACACACACACACACGCACATTTTCTTGTAGCATACATTAAGGTACTTTAGCATGATGTAGTTAGATGAAATTCCACTGAAGAGAATGGAGTTGCTGTGACAGGGTCACCCTCCACCAACTGCAGCATTTCAAACAAGAGGAAATCTCTGTGTTGTCAGCACGCACAAATATTATTGGGGTATGTGTGGTTTTGTGTTTCTTTAAAACCTTACTCTGTTGCCGATGCCTTCTTTGGTAACTCTTCCCCGTGCTCTTGCTATTGAGGTTCCTTGTCCTCACAGCTAGCTTTGCTGTTTTGGGCCCACCATGACCTGGAACCCATATGACCACATAAAGGGAGGGTTTGTTTCACCTGGGCTGAGATAATGATGAGGCACACTGATGAGTCCGAGAAGGATGAAATACGTGTCTGTTCTGTTCTAAGCCTTTGCAGAGGTGTGAGAGACATTTGGCACCATACGCCTCCTGCTGACTGCAGAACCAGTCTAAAATGTCAAGATGATTTGCATATATATCTCATGCTGCTTTGCATTATTGAGGTACATGAGATTTTGTATTTCTTTGAAATCATGCAGGCAGCGTGCACACATACATACAAACTCACATATGCACGTGCCTACACACAACAACATACACACAGGTGCCCGTGCATTCTCTTGTCAAGCTGGCCACAGGAAACAGAAGAGACAGAAGGCATCGGAGAGTTGACCCTTACAATGTTAGTGACTTTTGGGGCTCAGTGACAAGAAGTGACAGAGTATAACACTCAGAAGGTAGTGCTGAACGACATACTGTACAAACGAGTCAATACAGTGACCACTATGGCGAACAATGTGTCTGTTGGGATTTTGCAGCATTTGTGACCTGACTGACATCGTTTGACATTTTTAAACTATTATAAGTGCAGACACAAAGGCTGTGAAGAAGGATTTTGATCTCTTTTGACACACTGAGAGCTCGAGTACCTCCAGGTTTGTCTTGAGAGGAGAATACAGACATCCGAAAGAAAACCTGAACACGTGAGGAGATTCTGATGCACTAGTGTGCACTTCCTCAAACCATGCCTTTGATTGCACTGCTGATTCAATATTCAAATAGAGTCCAACCCTACTCCGCCTGTGAACTACTGCAGATGTGTTCAGGGCAACTTCTGTTGCCCCCCACTCCTGCCTGTGAACCACTGCAGATACGCTCAGGGCAGTTTCTTTGCCCCACTCCTGCTTGTGAACCACTGCAGATGTGTTCAGGGCAGCTTCTATTGCACCCGCCTGTTAATTTCTGCAGATGAGTTCAGGGCAGCTTCTGATGCCCCCCACTCCGGTTTGTAAATTACCTGCAGATGTGATCAGGGCACTTTCTGCTGCCCCAACTCTTGCTCTGTGAAATACTGTAGATGTCTTCAGGGCAGCTTCTGTTGCCCCCCCCCACACTCCCGACTGTGAACTTCTGCAAAATGTGTTCAGTGCAGCTACTGTTGCCCCCCACTCCCACCTGTGAACTACAGTAGATGTGTTTGGGGCAGATTCTGTTGCCCCCACTCCTGCCTGCAACTACTGCAGATGTGTTCAGGGCAGTTTCAGTTGCCCCCACTCTTGCCTGTGAACTACTACAGATGTGTCAGGGCAGCTTATGTTGCCCCTCCACCCGCCTTGTGAACTACTGCAGATGTGTTCAGGGCAATTCTGCCCTCCACTCCCACCTGTGAACTACTGCAGATGTGTTCAGAGCAGTTTCTATTGTGCCCCCACTCCCACCCGTCAACTACTGCAGATGTGTTATGGGCAATTTCTTCCCCCCTGTAAACTAGTGCAGATGTGTTCAGGGCAGTTTCTGCTGCCCTTTGACATGTGAACCACGGCAGATGTGTTCAGGGCAGTTTCTGCTGCCCTTTTGACATGTGAACTATGGCAGATGTGTTCAGGGCAGCTTCTGTTGCACCTGCCTGTTAACTTTACAGATGTGTTCAGGGCAGCTTCTGTTGCCCCTCCTGTTTGTAAATTACTGCAGATGTGCTCAGGGCAGTTTCTGTTTCCTCACACTCCGACTGTGAACTTCTGCAGATGTGTTCAGGGCTGATTCTGTTGCCCTCCCCCACTCCCACCTGTGAACTACTGTAGATGTGTTCAGGCAGATCTCATGTCCCCCACTCCCACCTGTGAACTTCTGCAGATGTGTTCAGTGCAGCTTCTGTTGCCCCCACTCCTGCCTGTGAACTACTGCAGATGTGTTCAGGACAGCTTCTGTTGCCCCCACTCCACCCTGTGAACTACTGAAGATGTGTTCGTGGCAGCATCTGTTGCCCCCCACACTCCTGACTGTGAACTTCACAGATGTGTTCAGGGCAGATTCTGTTGCCCCCCACTCCCACCTGTGAACTACTGTAAATGTGTTCGGGCAGATTCTGCTGCCCACCCACTCCTGCCTGTGAACTACTGCAGATGTGTTCAGGGCAGCTTCTGTTGCCCCACTCCACCCTGTGAACTACTGCAGATGTGTTCAGGCAGCTTCTGTTGCCCCTACCACCCTGTGAACTACTGAAGATGTGTTCGTGGCAGCTTCTTGCTTGCCCCCCCACACTCCCACCTGTGAACTTCTACAGATGTGTCAGGGCAGATTCTGTTGCTCTCCCCCATTCCCACCTGTGAACTACTGTAGTATGTGTTCAGGGCAGATTCTGTTGCCCCCCAACTCCCACCTGTGAACTTCTGCAGATGTGTTCAGGGCAACTTCTGCTCCACCCCACCAGTGAACTAGAGCAGATATGTTCAGGGCAGTTTCTACTGCCCCCGTCCGACATGTGAACTACAGCAGATGTGTTCCAGGGCAGCTTCTGTTGCACCCCTACTCCCAGTTGTGAACTACTGCAGATGTGTTCAGGTCCAGTTTCTGTTACCGCCCCTGCTCCTGCCTGTGAACTACTGCAGATGTGTTCAATGCAGTTCTGTTGCCCCCACTCCTGCCTGTGAACTACTGCAGATATATTCAGGGCAATTTCTGCCCCTCCTCTGCCTATGAACTACGGCAGATATGTTCAGTGCAGCTTCTGCTGCCCTCCCGACCTGTGAACTATGACAGATGTTTTCAGGGCAGCTTCTGTTGCCCTCCACTCCTGCCTGTGAACTTCTGCAGATGTGTTCAGGGCAATTTCTGCTCCCCACCGATCTGTGAACTACAGCAGATATGTTCAGGGCAGCTTCTGTTGCCTCCCCACTCCCACCTGTGAACTACTGCAGATGTGTTCAGGACAACTTCTGCTTCCCCACTCCTGCTTGTGAACCACCATAGATATGTCCCCCCAGTCCCACCTGTGAACCACGGCAAGTGTATTTAGGGAAGCTTCTGTTGCCTCCCACTCCCACCTGTGAACTACTGCAGATGTGTTCAGGGCACTTTTTGCCCCTCACTCCCTGCCTGTGAACTAGCACAGATGTGTTCCTAGCAACTTCTGTCCACCCTCACTCCTGCCTGTGAACTACTGCAGATGTGTTCAGGACAGCTTCTGCTGCCCCCCACCTGTGAACTACTGCAGATGTCCTTTGGGCAACTTCTGCCCCCCACTCCTGCCTGTGAACCACTGCAGATGTGTTCAGGACAACTTGCTTCCACTCCTGCCTATTAACTACTGCAGATGTGATCAGGGCAGCTTATGTTGCCCGACTGTCACCTGTGACCTACTGCAGATGTGTTTAGGGTAACGTCTCTGATGCCCCCTGTGCCCCGTCCTTGAACTACATCAGATGTGCTATGGGCAGCTTCTGCTTCCTCCGCTATTTTTGCATCAAGCTCTGAGGAACTTCTCATCCAATATCCTTTTATTTTAAACAGATGCCCCCCCACCCAGAGCTGACCATATATCTATATTGTAGAATTATGAAAATTTTTCCACAAGATGAAGGAATTTTGCACATTTGAACTGCTCCATAGACAAACCCATCTCAGATCTGTTTTAAATGTCTTGCCTTTCCCGCCTGTCAGTTCCGTGTATGCATACTTATGGATGCTGATGCACATATGAAACTGTGTCACTGTGTCTGTTTGCTTATCATACAGTACGCCATGTAGCAGCAGATGTACAGCCATGTGTGTGTGTGTGTGTGTATATATGTGTGTTTGTTGTGTATGTCAGCAACATCAATAAACTACCATAATTATGAATAGTTCCTTCTTAGACACAATAGGTGTGTGTGCTGATTTACCCTTCCCACCAGGATGGGATGGTCTCTGAGGGTGGTACCTCAATGGGCACGTGTGCTGATTTACCCTTCCCACCAGGACGGGATGGTCTCTGAGGGTGGTACCTCAATGGGCACGGTGTTGATTTACCCTTCCCACCAGGACGGGATGGTCTCTGAGGGTGGTGCCTCAGTGGGCACATGTGCTGATTTACCCTTCCCACCAGGACAGGATGGTCTCTGAGGGTGCTGCCTCAGTTTGTATGTCGGGTTGATTTACCCTTCCCACCTGGATGAGACGGTCCCTGAGGGTGTGGCCTCGGTTTGCATGTGGGCTGATTTACCCACTGCCTCCTGGATGAGACGGTCCCTGAGGGTGCTGCCTCAGTGGGCACGCAGTTGATTTACCTTCCCACTTGGATGAGACGGTCCCTGAGGGTGCTGCCTCAGTTTGCATGTGGGCTGATTCACCCACTACCACCTGGATGAGACGGTCCCTGAGGGTGCTGCCTCGGTTTGCATGTGGGATGATTTACCCACTACCACCTGGATGAGACGGTCCCTGAGGGTGCGGCCTCAGTGGGCACGCGGTGCTGATTTACCCTTCCCACCTGGATGAGACGGTCCCTGAGGGTGCTGCCTCAGTTTGCATGTGGGCTGATTCACCCACTACCACCTGGATGAGACGGTCCCTGAGGGTGCTGCCTCAGTGGGCACTGTGTGCTGATTTACCCTTCCCACCTGGATGAGACGGTCCCTGAGGGTGCTGCCTCAGTGGGCACGTGGGCTGATTTACCCTTCCACCTGGATGAGAGACGGTCCCTGAGGGTGCTGCTCGCTTGCATGTGGGCTGATTCACCCACTACCACCTGGATGAGACGGCCCCTGAGGGTGCGGCCTCGGTTTGCATGTGGGCTGATTTACCCACTGCCACCTGGATGAGACGGTCCCTGAGGGCGCTGCCTCGGTTTGCATGTGGGCTGATTCACCCACTACCACCTGGATGAGACGGTCCCTGAGGGTGCTGCCTCGGTTTGCATGTGGGCTGATTTACCCACTGACCCTGGATGAGACGGTCCCTGAGGGTGCGGCCTCAGTTTGCATGTGGGCTGATTCACCCACCCCATCTGGATGAGATGGTCCCTGAGGGTGCTGCCTCAGTTTGCATGTGGGCTGATTTACCCTTCCCACTTGGATGAGACGGTCCCTGAGGGTGCTGCCTTGGTTTGCATGTGGCTGATTCACCCACTACCACCTGGATGAGACGGTCCCTCAGGGTGCTGCCTCGTTTGCATGTGGGCTGATTCACCCACTACCACCTGGATGAGACGGTCCCTGAGGGTGCTGCCTCGTTTGCATGTGGGCTGATTCACCCACTACCACCTGGATGAGACGGTCCCTGAGGGTGTTGCCTCGGTTTGCATGTGGGCTGATTCACCCACCACTACCTGGATGAGACGGTCCCTGAGGGTGCTGCCTTGGTTTGCATGTGGGCTGATTCACCCACTACCACCTGGATGAGACGGTCCCTGAGGGTGCTGCCTCAGTTTGCATGTGGGCTGATTCACCCACTGCCACCTGGATGAGACGGTCCCTGAGGGTGCTGCCTCGGTTTGCATGTGGGCTGATTCACCCACTACCTCCTGGATGAGACGGTCCCTGAGTGGTGCTGCCTCGGTTTTGCATGTGGGCTGATTCACCCACTAATACCTGGATGAGACAGTCCCTGAGGGTGCTGCCTCGGTTTGCATGTGGGCTGATTCACCCACTACCACCTGGATGAGACGGTCCCTGAGGGTGCTGCCTCGGTTCGCCAGTGGGCTGATTTACCCTTCCCACCTGGATGAGATGGTCCCTGAGGGTGCTGCCTCGGTTTGCATGTGGGCTGATTCACCGCCTCAGCAGGGCAGCACGCCCCCGAGGGTGCCCGGTAGATGAGCACTGGGTTAATTTAGTCATTCCCACCAGGACAGGGTAGGCAGCAAATGGCATTCAGCATTCATTTTAAGCAGTTATACGTCAATGTTTGCAGGGATGTGACCCGAGCGAGCACCACATTCCACCTGAAAGTGGCTTCAGTATCATTTCTTTCACAGAAGTTATATTCGGCAGTTGTACAGGGACCCTGCTGGGCTGATAAGGAATTCCATATATGTGAACTGATGCACAAAGAAGCCCAGTGGCCATTTGTGCTTTTTATACAGGGCAGTTTAAATTCAACAGCTTGTAGCCCTAAGGCTAAACCTTATAGTATGGCTGTGGAGAAACTCAGTAATATATGTGGCCACTTTGTTAGGGTGCATTTGTATACAACATCAATCATGTGGGCTTTATGCATTCTTCAGAGAGATCATCCCAGCCTGTTCAGGAGATCACGGTGGTGGGTTCGAGGACATTTAGAATGAAGCAAGCCATGCCTTGGTATATGAGGTCTAACTTTCTCCGGATGGTTGTATTTACGATACCCTATATGATATCACCATTGTTCAGTAATACAGCTTCCACCAGCTTTGCCTGGACCTCAGAAGGTGCACAAGACTTTTATCAATGCATAAGTCATATTCTGGGCCCCATATTGTTGAGTCTCTGGTTTATATTAAACTGGGAGTCCATCCAGAATCCCAGACATCTGTACTGGCTCACATGTTTTAGAGGTGTGTTGTCACATATAGGTATCTCTAACTGAGACTGATTTTATTTAACAAACCCTGTATCCCAAAGTACTTTACAAAGCAATGAGATAGATACTGGTAGTGCAAGGATTGCAGAATGGAATAGAATTAGGATTTATACAGTGGTTTATACACACTGTATCCCAAAGTGTTTTACACAGCAACACGTTAGATACTGGTAGTGCAAGGACTGCAGAATGGAATAGAACTAGGATTTATACTGTGCTTTTACTCACTTTGTATCATAAAAGGCTTTATAAAGCAGTGACATAAATACTGGTAGTGAATGGGATGCAGAACAGAATTTTGATTTATACAGTACCTTTTCACACACTCTGTATCTCAAAGTACTTTACATGGCAACGAGTTAGATACTGGCATTGCAGAGATGATATAATAGAATAGAATTTGGATTTATATAGCACCTTTGTACACACTGCACACAAAAGTGTTTTACACAGCAATGCATTAGATACTAGTAATACAGGGACTGTAGAGTAGAAGAGAATTTGGATTTATATAGTACCTTTTATACACACTGTATCTCAAAATCGTTAAAATCATGGCAATGAGTTAGGTGTTGGTATTGCAGGAAACATATAATAGAACAGAATTTGGAATTATACACTACGCACTTTGCTTGGCTTACATCTAGCCACCATATCGTTCCTGTATTTGTGCTGTTATTTTATGTTTCACTCCATTTGCTGCTTCCATTGTATTTTTTATACCTGTTTCCTTATTTTCAATATGTAATTTGTATCCATGTTTTAGTAAGTAAGTTGTTCCTCCTTATTTTCATTCCCTAGGATGCACCTGGAAACAAGCCTTGGCTCGGTGTACTGTTTCCGTTTGCCAACTTTAAATAACTAAATAAATAAACAGCACCTTCACACACATTGTATCCTAAAGGGCTTTTTAAAGCAGTGAGTTAGATACTGGTAGTGCAGGAATTGTAGACAAGAATTTGAATTTATAGAGTGCCTTTCACATACACTGCACGTAAAGGCCGTACAAAGCAATGAATTACATACTGGTAGAGCAGGACTGTAAAATGGGATATAATGTGGGTTTATATAGCACCTTTGATACCCACTGCATACTAATGCATTTTACATAGCAATGAATTAGATACTGGTAGTGCAGAGACTGTAGACTAGGATAGAATTTGGATTTATATACCACCTTTCATACCCATTGCATACTAAAGCACTTTACATAGCAATGAGTTAGATACTGGTAGTGCAGAGACTGTAAAATAGGATAGAATTTATATTTATATACCACCTTTCATACCCATGCATACTAAAACACTTTACATATCAATAACTATGATACTGGTAGTGCAGAGACTGCAGAACAGGACAGAAGTTTGATTTGTAAAGGGTGGCGTTCATATATACTGCACCTTAAAGGGCTTTTCAAAGGAATGAGTTATAGTGGTGGCAATTAGAAAGGTGCCTTTTACTGCAATATATCTTAGGTATCTTAAGGAGGGAGGCAGTATAGCACAGTGGTTTAAGGCTCTGAGCTGCAAATCTGGAGACCTGGGTTTGAATCCCACAGCCCCACTTGCATACTGTGTGACCTGAGCAAGTCACTTAACTTCCTTGTGCTTCCAGGTCGCACCTGTAAACAAGCTTTCTGCTTAGTGTGTCTCTCCTGGTAATAAAAAAAAAAAAAAGTAATTGGTTCAGATTTTCACTGATGGCAGTGGGGTTACCTCAATTACTGCAGTATTTCAAGGTAATGGGAAATGTCTGTCTTGTCACTGCTTTACATACTGACAGTGAAGGCGCTGCGTAGAGGCTGCGTACTGTACACAATGCACACAGACACAGCCGTAGCATTTATCTGTCAGTGTTGTCTGTTACCCAAGTCCCTAGTGTTGGACTTGAACCCACAGATGGGGCACCTCTGACCAAATAAAGTTAAGGGGTAGTGATAGGCAGGAACATAAGGCAGACTAGGTGGTTCTACTGGTCCTTTTCTGCTGATACATTCTATCTTTCTATGTATGTT
Source organism: Neoceratodus forsteri (assembly GCA_016271365.2). Lineage (NCBI taxonomy): Eukaryota > Metazoa > Chordata > Ceratodontiformes > Ceratodontidae > Neoceratodus > Neoceratodus forsteri. Next base: position 13,708,747 of record CM028137.1, on the reverse strand, counting down.
TCTATGTTGAACCCACAACCCTGTCATCAGCCTATCCCAAAGGCGAGATAGCTGATAACTGAGTTGTGAAATATTAAGCATTTGCTTATCATAACAGGTTTAAAAACAGGAATACAAATGCCAGTCACAAATACCTTGTGCTACTATTTCACAGCTCAATATGGGTGATCCCCATCCGAATTACCTTTGACAGACTGCCATAGCTCACCGTGGGATGTGCCGCCTCCAGGCATTCACAGACTCACAAAGTCAGTAGTGTGTCTACAAAATAACAAGTGGGCAGGGCAGTAGGTATATTTGAGCAGTCATGATGTACCATTTGGGAGGGTTAACGGGCAGAGAACGTACAGCAGCAGTGGCAGATCCACTCACAAATCAACCATGTGATCACACGCAAATTACCTCCAGCAGCCCCCACTGTCTGCAACAACAGATGGTGGGACACAAAAACTTTCCTCTGATCACCCCACATTACAAGCGGCCCGGCTCACAAACTTTATTGATGAAAGTTATACAACAATGATTTCAAAAGCAGAATCACCTAGCAAAGTGAAACCCACTCACACCCAATGAGCACGGCTACAAGGCACCAAGGCTGTCTGTGCCTCACACACGAGTTTGTGCCTGAACAGAAATTCCCTACATTGGAACATAACATGCAAACAAACCCACTCATAAAGGAAGGCACTAACAGTTTCACATCTCTGACTGTAATTTACATGCATTTAACGTCTGATTTAGAGGATCCATTCCCGCACAGTGAAAGAAGACTGCATGCTGTGTAATGAAACAGAGCGAAAGATACTGGAATGTGAAGTGGCAGTAATGTTATTACGTGCAGGAAACTGTTAGTCAGCATCCACTAACCAGGAAGCGATGTCTGTACTTGGTTACCGGTCACTTTGTACAGCCTGTCACAGACTTCAGATCAACATCCAGTAAAGTGCTGTTCTCATACACTGTACTTGTCCTTGGTTTCAGTTGTGTGCCATGGCTTCAGTATGTACGTTTGTAACTCGAGTATCATTATAAGTTAATCGGGCCACAGCAGAGTGTCTCTGAGCACGAGGTCGGGGTGAGAGGGCGTAGCGAAGTGGAGAGGTTCTCTCTGCCCAAACCTCACTAGACATTGCTATTGAAACTTATTTGGGGCTAGGCACCACGAACCCCAGAATGAACTGGTTCCTCCTACATGCCCAATTAGCTTATTATCGATCACCTGAGTTTAACTTGAGTGATTTATAGTAAGACTATCTTTTATGTTATTATGCCGTCCTCCTCTCCAGCACTGAAGTGGAGTGCTTCCTACTAACTGTCTAGCACAAGAGTGCACTGTGTACAGAATAGGAGGTACAGGGGCTCTGCACACTGATTGACTGAACTCATGCTAGTGATCTACTGTATAATATACAGTATAGCCTAGCTGAGATGCTTTATCTCAGTTACAGTAGGGTCCCCCTTGCATCCAGTATTGTCAGTGGGTATCCTGGTGCACTGGGGGCTTAGGTAGCTGCTCAAGGTCGCACATGATTTTAGCTGTGGGGCTTGCATCAGTGATTTTGGGTTCACCTCGCAGCGTGCTGTAGTACATGCCTTTTAAAGGGCAGAGTATGCTTGCATGTGCCTCATGGCTTTCAGCACTCCTGATTTGAGAGACTGAAAAAGAGAGTTTGTGAGAAGACTTTTGCTTCCAAAATTGTCCTGTTCCTCCATCTTTCATTTGCATCTGCTTCAGCCCTAACTTTACAAGTCGGCACAAGAAAGGATTTTACTCACAAAGCAGCTTCCAATATAGCTTTACCTTGCAAAATGCCGACTCGGCACTCATAAATTCATTTATGAGTCACCAACACTACTTCACGCACCAGTACAATATGCTGCCTGCAGTCCTGTGCACACCACAGTCAGATTTGAACTGAAATGTAGGAACTCATGTGGGCCTTTAAAACTTCAGTTCCTTCCCTACACTGTCTAACTTTCTCCCTCCCGAAATCTGATGTCCCTTGACTGAACCTACAATGGATCTCCAGACCGTAATTGAGCTCACCACAACTCCAGAGTTGAATCCTTCCACTGCATTGTTAGCACTCACTGTATTATCATCTTCTGTCAAATCTGATGTCATTTCCACCAGTCTTTCAGAACCAGCCCTGTCAGGGTACCAGACTTCATGGTTTGAGTTTTAAAAAGCAATGAGTTAGATGCTGATCTTGCAGGGACTGTATAATAGAATATAATTTGGATTTATATAGAGCCTTTCACACGCACTGTATATTATAAGTGTTTTACACAGCAGTACACTAGATACTGGTATTACAGAGGCTGTAGAAGAATATAATTTGGATTATATAGTGCCTTTCATGCACACTGTATCCTAGTGTGCTTTACAAAGCGATGCATTAGATACTGGTAGTGCAGGGGCTGTAGATTAGAATAGAAACTGGATTTATAAAGTGCCTTTCATGCACACTGTATCCTAGTAGTGCTTTACAAAGCGTGCATTAGATACTGGTAGTGCAGGGGCTGTAGATTAGAATAGAAACTGATTTATATAGTGCCTTTCATGCACACTGTATCCTAGTGTGCTTTACAAAGCGATGCATTAGATACTGGTAGTGCAGGGGCTGTAGATTAGAATAGAAACTGGATTTATATAGTGCCTTTCATGCACACTGTATCCTAGTGTGCTTTACAAAGCGATGCATTAGATACTGGTAGTGCAAGGGCTGTAGATTAGAATAGAAACTGGATTTATATAGTGCCTTTCATGCACACTGTATCCTAGTGTGCTTTACAAAGTGATGCACTAGATACTGGTAGTGCAGGCAGTAGATTAGAATAGAAACTGGATTTATATAGTGCCTTTCATGCACACTGTATCCTAGTGTGCTTTACAAAGCGATGCATTAGATACTGATAGTGCAGGGACTATAGCATCGAATAGAAATTGGATTTATATAGTGCCTTTCGCAAACACTGTATCCTAAGGGCTTTTCAAAGCAATCCCCCAAAGCAATACAAAAAAAAACTTACAACATTGTGCATATAAACTAAACAGTTTTTAATTTCTGCTCATGTACTATGTATTTTGCTATATTCTGTCCCCTTTGTATTCCTGTATTCTTTCCCAATGGGCAGACTGCTGCACAAGACTCCAGGGTCGTGATGGTGGTCATAGTCCACAGGACCCCCACCTAATGCCGTTGCTGCTGCCAGCCCTCAAGCTATCTTTGGACTGGGAATTGAATCAGGTAATTGGGGTGAAAAGGGAGGCACATCACAACTGAGGGCATTAGTGGGAGGCAGAGTCTCTAAGGGTGCAAGTCACGGTGGCCCCAGACAAGAAACTATGCTTGGAGATAATATATAGACCACCAGGGCAAGGAGAAAAGAAGGACAGAGAGCTCAGGGAAGAGCTAGAAAGTGGTGTGACAAAGGGGAAATAGTGGTAGTGGCTGACCTGAACCTGAATGAACATCGATTGGGATACTCCAGTGGCCAGGAGCACTGGAAATCATGCATTGCAAGAGACACTCCAGGACTGCATACTGATTCAGCTAGTTAAGGATCCCACCAGGCAGGATGTCATTCTCACTGTGGTGCTCACTGTCACAAACTCGCTTAGCCGGTCAACCTCTACTCCCAAAGTGTCAACCTCTGAGCGTATGATTTGTGTACAGTGAACAGACAAGGTAACCCTCTTGTCTGTTTTGTGGGTTCAAGTCACCTTAGTCTCAAGCTCTGGAAGGATTCAAACTGATAACCTCTTGTTAGCATACCCAATTATCAGGCTTAGATAATTCTGTCTTGGGGGCCAGATATCTTTGCCTACGAGTACCCAACCAGGTCTTTCAAATGAACCCTTAGAACTCAATGCAAGACTTTAGAGAATTCTATCCATTTCCCAGTTTGGTATACAATAAGCCCAAACACAGTGTACTTATAACCTTTAAAAGCTCCACTTAAAATAAAAATAATTGTCAAGGCACTCCAGCAGTTTAGTTTGTAAAAATATCTTTACTTTAAACATATCAAAACAGAACAATAATTACAGAATAATTATATATCCCAACACATACAGCCTTAAAACAGACAGGAAGAAGTACAGTTCCTACAATACATACATTTAGACTGGTATAATCTTACTCTTTTCAGTGCTGTGATGATTCTCCCTCAGTCAGATAATATTCTCTTGTGTCAGTCAGAAATATTTTCTTGTGTCCCTCTGTCAGGTTCTTTCATCACTTAAACACACCTCTGAGGCGGCCTTCTCATGAGGTCACAAACTCCGCTTTGGTGAATCAAACTCTATATTTTACAATACAGGGTCTCCAAATAAAATATTTAAAAACATATGAGATGACCTCACTGACTTTCCTCTCCACTGGTTAACTGGCCAGAACTGGTTTGTGCTCTACACACACACACACACACACACACACACACACACACACATAAACAGTCTTCTGATGTAAGTCACTGTATTCAAATCAGAAGTGTATTTGACTCCTAAACCTCGTCTGGGCCTGGGTATCTACACATCAAAGGGTATTCATGTAATTCAAGGGTTCCTGGAAATGTATATTGGACCTTCCAGAATCATCTGGGTCCTCCTGGCTCAGACATCAAACCTCTTCAATGTCCACTCTGGCCTCTCTTTGACACCCCTCCCCACAAGTCCTTCACTGGCAACTATGTAAGTCAAAGGATCTCCTGAGGGCATTATGAATAGCTAATCTTATTTCCTGGGATAAAAGCAAATTGACAAGGTAATTGCACCCCAGATCTCTGCAGTTTAAAATACCTCCTGTCCTTTGAACTTATCCTGGGGGTCTTGATGTGTCAGTTCCAGTAAGACAGCCTTTTCCTTGAACTGACCCTTCCCTTCCCTTCACATATTTTATATGTAGTAACAAAAATTAATACAGCACTCGAGCACTCAGAGCTGGCTGTCTACATCACACTCACCAACTCAGAGGTAATAAGAGCTATAAGAGTAGGGGAACCACTAGGAACAGTGCACACAACTCTATTTGTTTCTAAAAGGCCCCTACAACTGGAAAACCCCAATCAAGAGCTGAGGTCCTTGATTTCAAGTTAGTCGGGGTAGACAGCATGGGAGGTGTGAAAGAAATGGGAGCAACAAAGGGACCATTCTTGTGGCATCTCAATTATGCATGAGAACAGTAACCAAAGTAACAAGTTCAGGAGACCATTATGGTTTCGACAAGGTCGGACAAGTGGTGAGGGCCAAGAAAAGGTCTTCCCATGTACAAAGAAAAGCAGGGGAGGAAGAATGGTGAGAATACTTACTGAGAAATAAGGAGGCAAAGAGGACAGTTAGGGGTAAAAGCAGACAGAGCTGCATAGTGCGAGGGGGTCATGAGTAGAGAAAAACATTTGTTTCCATTATATTAGGGAAGCGAGGAAGACAGGAGGGCAAACTGTTAGGCTATCTGAGGGGGTTAGGCTGATATAGGAGAATGTGCAAAAGGCTGACATCCTACATGATTCTGTTTGCTCAGTCTTCACTAGGGAGGACAGTGGGCCCTTACCGCAGAGTTGCATCAACACAGGCACAAAGGGGGTCGTGGAGATGAGGCAGCAAGTGTTTACAAGTGAAAGTATGTGGAAAGGGCTAGCAGCCTTAAAGATAGATAAGGCCCCTTGACCAGATAGGATACATCCAAGGGTGCTTAGGGAACTGGCAGAAGAACTGGCTGAACCCCGGTAGAACTGTTCAGTAGATCATTACAGATGGGCATAGTTCTGAAGGACTGGAGGGTGGTGGTCGTAGTTCCACTCCATAATGGTGGGGACAAGGAACAAGCAGGGAACTACAGACCTGCCAGTCATTCCTGTGTTATTGGGAAGTTGATGAAGTCATTGGTCAAAGAGCACTTTGTAAACTACCTGGAGAGCAATGGTCTCCAGGATGGTGAGCTAACATGGGTTTGTGAGAGGAGGGATCTTGTCAGACTAGCCTGATAGTTTTCTTTGACTGGGTGATGAGGGCATTGGATAGTGGCTATGCTGTGGATTTACTCTACTTTGACTGCAACAAGGCTTTTGACTCAAAGCCTCACAGATGATTGCCGAAGAAGCTGGCGGATCTGGGTGCAGTTAGGGACATAGTAAGATGGTAGGTAACTGGCTAAAGGGAGACAGAAGAGGGTTGTGGTTAATGGGGTCAAATTAAAATACAAGGAGGTTATGAGCAGGATTCCTCAGGGATCTGTCCTGGGGTTGGTCCTCTTCAGTACGTTCATCAGAAACATTGAGAGGAATCCAAGATAGGTTGTGTCTCTTCACAGATGACACCAATTCTGTGGAAGGATGGAGAGCAAAGATAGAATCAAGGAGATGCAGCGTGACCAGCAGAGGCTACAGTGTTGGTCTAAGTTTCTGGCAGTTGAAATGCATCACCAGAAAGTGCAAGGTGATGCACCTTGGGAACAAGAACCCCAGGTCAAAGTACTGGATGGGTAGGTTAAGACATCGCACTACAGCTGAGGAACAAAACCTAGGAGTTATCTTCACTGACACCCTCAAACAATCAAGCCAGTGCAACAAGGCCTATAGTAAGGAAAACAGGATGCGGGGTGTATCGGGAGAGGTATCGACAGCACCACGGAAAGAGGTAATTCTATCCCTTTATAAATGTTTGAGAGGCCTCACCTGGAGTGCTGTGCCCAGTTCTGGAGCCTTCACCTCAGGAAAGATAAGGACAGGCAGGAGATGGTGCAGCGAAGGAAGACAAAGATGATTTAGGACCAACCAGGCAGGTCCTATGAGGAGCACTTCAAAGCACTGAACTCATACTCACTGGAGAGCAGAGAGAGAGGAAAGATATGATAGGGACCTTGAAGTTCCTGAAGGGACTAAACAAGGGGACTGCAGGGAATTATGTAGCATGAGTAACACTTTGATGACACAAGTGAAAACTGACAGGAGGAGGTTCAGCAGGGACATGAGAGAGTATTATTTTACAGAAGGGTGGTGGAACCATGGCACAGTTTACCAGCTGAGGTAATGGGGTACTAAACCATTGATGGGATCAAGCACTGTTGGGACAGATTGAAGTATATAGTGGTTAGTCCGGCGGCAATAAGGAGGAGGGAACAAAGTGTGGAAAGGGAGGGCTACAACCCTGTATAGACAAAAGGTTCCAGAGTTAGAGAGGGAACCATGGGGAGGCTGGATGGACCATCAGTCTTTTTCTGCCAACATTGTTTGTGTTTCTGTGTTTCTATTCCCATGATCCAGGTTGCACCTTAAAAGGAGCCTCGACTCTGTGTACTTTTCCCAGTCAACAAATTCTCTATAAGACAATCCAACAGTCAGCATCACAGTTACTCTCATGCCTCTAAATCTCAAGCCTTTGTTTTCCATTGCTCTGCCAAAAGTTTCTAAGTAACATCTGGCCCATCTTCAGATCTCCATCCTCTGAGAAACAGAATTTGCCAAGAGAAAAGACCCCCCAAGTCTGCTCAGATTGGCCCTGCTTACTCCATCTCTGCAGATTATTACTGATCTCTAGTGACTCTCCCTCCCCACCTATTTAATAATATTCCCTATGTCTATCCCATGTATTCCTGAAGCTCCCTTCTGTTTTACCTCCTCCACTTCCACTAGCCATCTGTGTCAGGCATCCACCACTCTTTCAGTGATGTAGTACTTCCTCACATCCTCCTAAATACCTCCATTCCAACTTTATTGCATGACCTTCAAGTACTGTACACCTACCAGACAGGTCTTCAGTGCAGTCATGGGCATCTTCTTACCAAGACGGTACATTCTCATATCAACTTGCCCAGCTAGTGATACTCACCATACTCTGAGGATACACAGCTGCTTTCTGAAAAGCCCGTTTCAAAGCCTTTTTTTGTTTATGTTTTCTATAGAGGTTTTTGCTCCCCATTACTGTCTCCCACCTGCTTGGCAACAGGGAGACATAGCATTCTGGCTTTCTTCTTCCTATTCCCGGGCTGCAGAACATGGTTGTGCATGCCCGTGGAGGCAAGCACGCACTCCATGGCTCCAGTGGACGACCCTTCCTTCCACCCAGCCTAATGACAAGTCTCCCACTGTGCTTGGAGCTATCACCAAGCCTCCACTCAGTGGCAGCCAAGAGCCCTGGAGACTCCAGATACCTCCACAGGAGAAGAGAGCTGCCTGTCAGCAGCTCAATCCAACTCTGTGCCCCACCCCCCAGCTGACCCATGGCAGCCCAAACTCACTCCCAAACTCGGTCGCTGGCATGGCATGAGGTGTGGGGTACAGTGCCTCAACCCTCAGTACCGCCCGGGCCAGCCCACAAAGACTGTCTTGATAACAAATCAGTTTATCTGCCAACAGCCCTTTCCGATTCTGGTGGGCCATCTGTTACAAATATCTTTAACAGAAATATATTCTGCCTAAGCAATAGCTGCTGGTATTCAAAACAGCCTGTTAGCTACTCATTTAACTGACTTGTATAACCTCCCTTTCAACCTATGAATTACCTTCAGTATGGAAGGACAACTATTATATAGATAAGGTCACATGTCTCATTTGATTAACCACCTGCTAAATATTTAATGAGTTCCAGCTAAACTGTTCAAGTCAATGTTTAATGGCGATTACTTGCCCAATGCCTAGCAGTTTTAAACAATTAGCCGTCAGGTTTTAATTGAAAATACAGTACCGTCCTCAGGGTAAGCAATGATGTCATGTATCCGATGGGCTGAAATGTTATTTTGGACCTACTTTATACACTTGCACGGTTATATACTGGACTCTCCACAGGTATCTGTGTTGGGCCCACTTTACTCTCAGTGCATACAACTAATTGAGATAGGAATATTAGTAGTGTTAAAACACACTTCAACGTGAGGGCGCTGTGTCATCTGCAGTAAGTGATGTAATTCTGCACCATAAGTTAAGGAAATCTACAAGAAGATTTCAGCATGATACTGAAATACTATACAAGGAAATCATTATTAAATTGATAAATGACAAAGGGCATTCTCTTTAGTAATTGTGGCTCTAAATCCTATCAAGTTATTGGTTTCTCTGCTTATACTAGTACTGTGAGGTCATTGAGAAACTTGAGTGCCACAGATACCTAGGAATCAGGAATGCCAAACCTTAATACTCACACACAGAGCCTGTGCTAGAAATTAAGAACTAAAGTTTTATAGGAACTGAAGATGTTTTTCACAGCAGCCAATGTTAAAACTGGTAAACACAGCTACTTTACCTCTTTTAGATTATGCAGACATTGCTTACAGAACTTGTTCTTCCATTTTGTAACTAAACAGCATCTCTAGTGCTGTGTTGTAGGAGTTCTTTGTTTGGTCACCTCTCAGAATGCCCCCACACACAGTTTATTTATATGCCGCTGTATGGTGCATGTAATTAAATAAATTGTAAAACAGAAAGGAACTGGCTAGATCAGGACATCATAAACACGGCCTTAGAGTAAGTGGTTGACCGACATTAGATGTTACTAGCCATTTTATTTATTTATTCATTTATTTTTTCAAATGTTTATCAAAAGATGGTGGGATAGCCCCATCAGATACAGTATCTGATTCCCATGGAGGTCCATTGATACAACAGGGTACAAAAGTGCTTTCAATTTACAGTTTTGTACAGCAGGATATCAAGGGCCAGTTACTAATGTCTTTACTTACAGTGTGGCACAAAAGGATATGCAAGAGCCAGTTACAAATGTCTTACTTACAGTGTAGTACGACAGCATACGTAAGGGCCAGATAAATAGGTCTTACTTACAATGTAATATGACAGTATACGCAAGAGCCAGTTACAAATGTCTTTACTTACAATGTAGCATGACAGGGTATTTTATTTTTAGTTTTTGTTGACGGTAAGTGCACTAGACAAACCCTGCCTATTTTCAGGCACGACCGGGGAGGGGATACAAATGAATGCCAACTGACCTTGAACCAGATTAAGCTATTGGTGGTATTTTAGTGAAAGAGGAAATTTAGCCAGGACACCAGGGAAATTTCCCTACTCTTTCGATAAGTACCATGGGATCTTTAACATCCACCTGAACTACCACCAATCCAGGCAGATGGGACCTCGGTTAACATCTCACGCAAAAAGCGGCACCTCAAAAGTGCAGCACCCTCATGCAGCACTACAGTGTCAGTATTGGGATATTAACAAGTGCCAGATGTGGGAACTGAACCCACAGCCCTCTGATCTCCGGCCTCAGTGGCGAGTGTGCTACCTACTTAGCCACTGACACTGACAAGGTCAGTTACAAATGTCTTCACTTACAGTGTGAGTGCGACAGCATCATGAGAGCCAGTTGCATATGTCTTACGTGCAGTGTAGTACAACAACATATGCAAGGACCAGTTACATATATCTTTACTTACAGTTTAGTGCCACAGCATATGCAAGGTCCAGTTACAAATGCCTTTACTTTCAGTGTAGTGCGACAGGATATGCAAGGGCCAGTTACAAAAGTCTTTATTTATAGTGTAGTATGACAAGATATGCAAGGGAAAGTTACAAATGCCTTTACTTTCAGTGTAGTATGACAGCATATGCAAGGGCCAGTTACAAATATCTTTACTCACAGTGTCATGCAATGTAAGGGCCTGTTACAAATGTAGGTTACTTACAGTGTGCATATGTAATAACAAGTGTGTATGCAGGACAGTAACTCATACTAAATAATAAATAAAAATTTGTATTTAAACTTAATGTTATCCATTCTGTTACATCAGGAACCCAGTAAGATTTCCAGTTTGCTGTGACAATCCATTTAAAACTGAGCGTTGCTAAAAGTCCATCCATCAGTAGTAATTAAACTTTTACATGGCTGATGTGCAAACTACAATGAATCGATGGGGTGAAAAAGGCCAATATTTGTCAACACCTGGACATATGTACTGTGTACTGTCGACTACACAGGGGATGACAACTGAGGACAGTGTCACTAAATAAATACCACCAACAGCTTAATCGGGTTCAAGGTCAGTTGGCATTCATCTGTATCCCTCCCCAGGTCAAGCCTGAAAATAGGCAGAATTTGTCTAGTGCACTTACCCGTCAACAAAAACTAACTTAAAAAAATAATAATGTAGAGGAGATCAGGATGTGTGTGGTGTGTGTGTGTGTGGGGGGGCAACAGACATCCCCAACCAGTTTTATTCAGTCAATAACCCATGTCCTCTAATCTCTTGAGAGAAAAACAATAACAGTGTAGAATTTTGATTTGCCATATTTACTTTGAGTCTCCTGCAGGATTCTTTGGCATCTCCTGTACCTGAACAAAAGACCAGTCTTCTGATATGATATTGACTCCTAGTTCTCCTTCCACTTGATCTTTGCTGGCGGAAGAGGCAATGTATTATTCTGTTTTAAAAGTTTGTAAATGAGGCATGCACCTTTCCTAAAGGGATGCACTTTTGCAGATTGTGATCATTCTAGATTTTCAGGGAGGGTAAGATCTTACTGGAAAATTATCCGTAAAGCTTCCTGATTTGAAGATACTTGCAAAACTGAAATATGTGAATTCCAAATCTGTGTTTAACTTTCTCAAATGATAACAGTAGATGTAAATGTTGATTAAGGAGATCATTAACAATGGTAGCCCTTTTTAATCCAACCCTTAATTATTATACCAGATTAATGGACTCTTCCACAGAGCCATTCAATATAAAGTTGTAGTAGGAAGATATAAATTTGCTTGACTTTCTTAAGAATTAGTATTGTTTCTTCTATGCAAGGGCTATCATTAAGATTGTTTGGGAGAGAAATGAAGAAAACATTTATTATTCTATATGACTTAAGCAATGGTAATTCTGCTGAAAACCCAAGAGGAGAATTGATAGTAACAATATCAGTGAGGTGCTACACTGCTGTTTAAACAAATATGAGCAGTGATATTCTCCCACCACAGTAAATTAAAGCATCCCTCTTTCCATGGTGCCCTAAGATTGTAAATAGACTGTCTTGGTGGTTTGTTTCCCCAATAAACTTTCTAATCATTTGTTCTACCTTAGTGAATGTTTTCTTTATGAAAGGAATTGGGATAGCCTGAAAAAGATAAAATAACATGAGCACAATAACCATCTTGACTGAGTCGATCCTACCCCAGATTAAAAGGTGAAGTGTACAGCATCCATTTTGTTCAATATCAACATCTTTAGCCAAGGATTTAAATTAGTGTCCACCAGTTTGTTTAAATCTTGGAGAATTGTCATGTCTAATTAAATTCCCTTTTATTCAGCTGGAATCTCTAAGATTTGCTGAAATAGTACGAAGAACATTGTGGCAGTAAGTGCATGTGCTGCGTGGGCTACATCCTAGTCCAGGTAAGCATGAAACAACGAGACCTGACATTTCTGCAAAGGTATGAAGTAGGAATTTAAATTTTTTAGTAGGATGTTACTGGATGACTTAGGGTAGCAGTAGATTATCCCTATATGTGCATATTTTATTTGTTAATTTGCCTGTTTTTACTCTGTGTAGCTCAGTGACTGATACTATACTTCTGATTAAGGCTTCCACTGCCCAAATGAACAGATAATGGTTGTAGGGGGTAACCCTGTCTTGTTCCTCTGAAAAACGAAAGAGATCTGAAACCAAACCATCTGTGGTGATCTATGTGATTGGGTTTTTATAAATTGTGATAAAATTAGATAAAATCCATTAGAGCCCCAGGACATTATTCCTGAGGCCTGGGTTCAGTTCCCAGTAGGGCACATTATTTATTGCTCACTGCAATTTATGATCTAAATTACTTAGCAGTGACTAATACTGCACCAAAAACATCTTATTGTCATGTCAGTTGTTCATAGTTGCAGTATTTGCAATACCAGAGAAAGGAAGTGTGTCCAGGAAGAGTCAAGCCAACCATGTGAGCCTATAGCTCAGTGGTTAGAGCACTGGGATGGCATTTTGGGGCCTGGTTCAATTCCCATAAGGCATATTATTTCTTTCTCACTACAGTTTGTGATCTAAATTGCTTAGCAGTGGCTAATACTGCAACAAAAATAATTTGTCTTAAAATCCATTTCAAAGCCGAGTTTATTTAAAACCTTGTATCAGTAATTCCACTCTAAGGAATCAATGGCCTTTAAATTATCAAGCGGGATTGCAATTGCTGGTGTTTTGGATTTAACAGTCACCCAAACTTCTGATGTTGTCAGCTGCAATGCTGCCATTAACAAAGCCTATGTGTTCACCCCAATCAGTCCTTGTATAATGCCTCAGACATTTTCATCAGTATTTTCATTAATATTTTAACATCGCTATACAGTAATGGAGGGGACCTGTAGTCAGCACATTAAAGTAAGGCTTTCCCTTTGGGGAATTAGAAATATCTATGCTTTGTTCATTGTGGATGGAAGTGAATTGCTGTTAAAGGATTCTCAAACTACTTCAGAGATATTGAACCATATTCAAGCTAAGTAATGTATATAACTCCATCATGATCCCAACTTCCTTTTCCATTTGATAGTCCATTAATAATTTCTAATATTTCTAAAGGGAAATCGGTTTGTTAAAATCTGCTCCATCTGTGTGCATTAGTGTTAGCACAGTTGGTAAAGTGAGAAAGTTGTTGACAACTGCTTCTGAATTAAAGGTCTCACTTTATAAATAATACTGTAGATGTCCCTACATTCCTTATTAATGCCTTTATGTCTTGGTCTGTTTGTTGTTTATTCCCAAATTAAATTGTGATTTTAGTCTCTTTTAATTCTATATGACAATAGTTTATCCACTTTTTTCTGACCATCCCAGTAAAACTGATTTGTGCAAAAGAGGGTGCATTCTGCTTTAGTCAAATATATTTATTTCAGATTTTAATTGGATTATCTCATGTAGGAGCTGAGGCCTTGTCCGAGGGTTTCATTTACATTGAATAGTTTGTACTTCTTTGAAATTTCCTGCAATTCTTTTTTTGGTTAAGAAATAGCAAATGAGCCTACCATTGATGTACTCTTTGCATGCTTCCCATAAACAGGAATATGAAACTCCACAGAAAGTGAAAGGGAAGTTGCTAACCATGAAAGGCACACTAAGCTGAAGCTTGTTTCCAGGTGCAACCTGGGAGGCGCAAGGAAGTTAAATGAGTTGCTCAGGGTCACACAGTATGCAGGTGGGAGCTATGGGATTCAACCCCAGGTCTCCAGGTTTACAGTTCAGAGCCCTAAACCACTGTGCTATACTGCCTCAAAAAAAAAAATCAGAAGTTTATTTAATCCCTTTAAGGCCCATTGACCTGATCTCATCTCCCCAAGTGCTGACAAAGTATCTCTCAGAACTGGCAGTACATCTGAACTGGCAAGGGATATTGGTGTTTCCCAGTTTGCAAACTTGCTAATATGCAGAAAAACACAGGAGGAAGCAGAGGAAGTCATACTTTGAAGCACACACTGCACAGACTGGGGCTCCTTCTGAGTTTAAAAAATCCCACCCAGATCCCAGCCAGATATGGAATTCATAGGTTCAGAACTGAACACACTACATGAGAGGGCATATCTGTCAGCTCAGATTGCAGAAGCCCTTATACAGTGTGCAAACACACTCCAGGCAGGACACAAAAGTCTGCACAAGAATCCCTCCAGCTGTTGGGCCACATGGCTTTGACCACATCAGTGGTCCCATGGGCAAGACTGCAAATGAAGGATATCCAGTACCAATCAAGAGGTGCTGGTACTGAAATGTTCATCTGCACAGGAGACAGTACCAGTCACCCAGAGTTTGATACAGGCTTTAGACTGTTAGAAAGAGGACAGCAACCTCAGAGAGGATGTTCCCTTCTTCAACCCTCCCCAACAGGTGTTCTAACTACAGATGCCTCCCTTCTAGGGTGGAGAGGACATCTGCAGGACCATACAATGAATGAGTCTAATACTCACATTAGTGACAGGAGCACCTAAACCTCTTAGATTGCAGGGCTGTGCTTCTAGCCACGGAATCTTCATTCTCCATGTTGCAGGACCAACTGGCCCTGATCAAGACAGGCAGTACAACCCCAATGTACTGCATAAACAAACATGGAGGTACCAGAGCCTCAAACATCTATACAGAGGCTATGCTATAACATGGAATATTCTCTGAATAGAGAGTTATCTGCAAACCGTTTTGCAGACAAGGACAATATACTGACAGATTCACTGAGTGGCTTGGTCAGGCCACCCATGAATTTTCCCTGAACCAACATAGAAGCATAGAATTTGATGGCAGATAAGGACCACTTGGCCCATCCAGTCTGCCCATTTCTCCCTACCTACACTATTACTGCAGACCGTGGCCAAACTCACAGCTCTTCCTGCCTTCCTTTCCACTATGATTCCCTTGTGCGTATCCCATGCATTCTTCACCCCACCACTGTTTTCTCCTCCACCACCTCTGCTGGAAGGCTGTTCCAGGAATCCACAACTCTTTCTGCAAAGAAGCACTTCTCGCATCTCTCCTGAATCTTTATTTTTATTTTTTTTATTTTATTTTTGTTGACGGGTAAGTGCACTACACAAATTCTGCCTATTTTCAGGCACGACCTGGGGAGGGGGATACAGATGAATGCCACCGACCTTGAACCAGATTAAGCTGTTGGGATATTTTTAGTGAATGGACAGAAATTTGGCCAAGGCACCAGAGAAATTCGTACTGTTTTTGAGAAGTGAAATGGGATCTTTAACATCCACCTGAACTACTTCCAGACCAGGCAGATGGGACCTCAGTTTAACATCTCATCTGAAAGCGGCACCTCAGGGTGTAGCCCCCATGCTGCACTACAGTGTCAGTACTGGGATTTAATCCAAGTGCCTGGTGTGGGGCTAGAACCCACAGCCTTCTGATCTCCCAGCCTCAGAGGCGGTGTGCTACCTGCTGAGCCACTGACACTGAAAACATAGAAACATAGAATTTTATGGCAGATAGGACCACTTGGCCCACCCAGTCTGCCCATTTCCCTACCTAATGGATAAGCTGCAGATCCTAGTTAACTAGCAGCCTACTTCTTACTGCCCCCACCCTAGAATTTCCTTATGACTTGTCCCATGCATGATTGAATTCCACCACTGTTTTTGACTCCACAACCTCCTCCGGAAGGCTGTTCCATGCATCCACAACCCTCTCCATTGAAAAATACTTCCTTAAATTACCTCTGAGCCGCCCCCCATCTTCAAATTGTGCCCCTTGTTCTTGCACACCTCTTTTGTTGAAGATGCTACCTCTTGGACTTTGTTGATACTTTGTTCCAGCTTCATAGCATGTCCCCTTGTTCTTGAGTACCTTTTCTTCTGGAAAATACTTCCCTCCTGTACCTTATTTATCTCCATGAGGTATTTTAAAGGTCTGTATCGATACCTCCCCCATTCCAGTGTGTACATATTGGGGTCCTTTAGTTTCTCCTCATTGGGCTTTTGGTACAGACTCTGCACCATTTTAGTTGCCCTCTTCTGGACTGCCTCCACTCTGTCTATGTCCTTCTGGAGATGTAGACAGCATGTACTTGACTCAGTGTTTCAAAGGTGGAGAGTCGCAGAGGTGGACTTGTTTGCCTCTTGGGAGAACAGAAAGCTCCCCAGTTTTATTGTTGACAGCCCATAGTGAGGACATTCTCATGAGATGATTTCTCCTTCCCTGGAATGGAAAGTTTCCTTAGGCATTTCCTCCAGTCCCACTGATCCAGGGGTCATGTTGAAACTTAAGAGAGAACCAGCAACAATCATACTGATTGTACCAGACTGGGACAGGCAGGCCGGGTACTCACTGCTGTCGACAGTGTCACAGAAAATGCCGATTTCTTTGCCTCCAAGGCAGCATCTCTTAACTCTGTTCCACAGCAGAGTGACTCACCCAGATTTCAAAACCCTTTGTTTGAGCCCATGGCTCTTGAAGAGATACACACGTTTTCCTAAATCTGACCAAACTGTTGCTGGAAATTTTAAAGGTCACCAGAAAGTCAGCTACCAAGAAAACATGTACTGTATGTCACAATGGAAACGATTCAGCATTTGGTGTGTATCTCATCAAGTTACAGCTATTGCTGTTGACTTGTCCGTGGTTCTGGATTATACAGTGCATTTACAGTCCTGGGCACAGCCTTCAACTTCAAAGAAAGTGCACTTGGTGGCTGTCCCAGCTTTCTAGTCAGCAGGCAAAAAGGTCTTTTGCTTTACAACCACTTGTTTCCTCCTGTGAGGGAACTGGTTCACCTGTGGGATTTGAACCTGGTTCTGACACAGCTAATACTATCTGAGTTCATGTTCTCAGAAGAGCTCAAATACCTGAAATGGAAGACAGTGTTCCTAATAGCCATAACTTCTACTAGAAGGCTCAGTGAACTGTAGGACCTCTGTACAGATCCAAACTTTATAGTCTTTCACAAGGATGTAGTGTTGAATAGGCCACATGTAAAAATTTGTACCTAAAGTGGTTTAACAATTTCACATGAACCTGTCTGTGACTTTACTTGTCTATTTTCCAAAACCTCACTCAAATACAGGTGAGGAATCACTCAAATACAGGTGAGGGATCACTCAAATACAGGTGAGGAGAACCTGCACAGCCTGAGTGTGAAGAGGACTTTGAATTCTAACTTGGACAGAACCACGGCCCCCAGAACTTACGGGCACTTAACTGTTTGTCACTTATGGTGAGGTATGCAAAGGCAAGCCAGCAGCTAAAAGATGATCTGTCATCTGATAGCTTCTTGTATAAAGCTTTACTATGAAAAGGCTGGCAAGCAGCCACCCAAAGGTCAATGGGCACACTCCACTAGAGCTGAAGCTGCGACTATAGCAGCACAGAGAAGCATAACGCTGTAGGAGGTCTGCAAAGCAGCAACATGGTCCACAATACAACCTACATTTCTCATTACTGCGGGATAGCCAGTCTAGAAGGGATGCCAGCATTGGCATTTCTATGCTCCAAACCCCTAAAAAGTTCTACTCCTGCCTCCCAAAGTACTGCTTGAAGTCTGCAAGATTATATGACATCACTAATAAACTCTCATTGCTAGATTACTCAGTGTAGTAATGTTTCCTCTAGAGGGTTTATGAGTGAATCATACAAGTCCTTTCTGACCTCCTTCCTAGAACCAAAGCAAAAGGGTTCTGCAAACACCAAATGCAAGTTTTATTTCTTGTGCATTCATTAATACAAACACTGTAGTATGTACTACTTTCATGTGTGGTGTTGTATCTTACATTAGATAAGAAAACGTAGCAGAGATTAAATAGGTAGTCAAAGCTCTCTTCTGCTCTTCAGCTATAAATCTGCCAATTATACCATGGACTCCAAACAAAACACTAAATCCAGTATTTTCATTGGCTGGCTGGCATCTTTCAGCTGTGGTAAATCCCTCGATAACCCATGCAAAAGATGCCAGCCAGCCATGTAAAAAAACAATCCAACCCTGAAACCACAAAATTAAAGCTGCCATGTTGTCCATGTTGCTGTCCGCTTAACTGGCATCTCCACAACTGCCTGCAAAATTTAAACAGTTCATTTCTAACATTTGTAGCGCCACGACATAGCTAAATTTTCTTAGTCACCCACTGAAATGCTCTCTAAATTATTTTGCTTGCCCGTAACCACTTCACTCTGCTCACCTCATAATAAGTAATTCACTCTGTACTCAGCTCAGTTGTCATTTCCACGAACAGTCCTCCATATGTGAATCCTCACTTTTGGCCAGACGGGAAAAAAATAAAAAAAAAAAAAACCTGTGTACATGTACACAAAGCAAACTGCATATCCCATACATTCCCGCCTCTCTCTCCATTACAGTCCTCCCTCTCCATCTGCAAATCCCCACTGTCGGGCAGAAAAAAAATGTAATGACAGTCTGCTACACATTACTCTTGTAACAGAGCTCTGTCTCTCTCCACACTCCAAAACCAAAAAGCATGCTATTCTGCTACCAGAGTTCTCTCTCTCTCTCCACACACTGCAGCGGCGACCAATGTCAAACCCGCTAGTCTACCTCCAACTCCGCAGCCATAGCAACACCCTAGCAACAGCCCTGGCAACCAAGAACACCCCTAACAACCAAGGACTGTTATGTTTGTGGCGCAGTAACAAACATAGAAACATAGAAACATAGAATTTGACGACAGATAAGGACCACTTGGCCCACCCAGTCTGCCCATTTCCCTACCTAATGGATAAGCTGCAGATCCTAGTTAACCAGCAGCCTACTTCTTCCTACCCCACCCCTAGAATGGCCTTATGACTGTCCCATGCATGCTTGAATTCAATCACTGTTTTGACTCCACAACCTCCTCAGGAAGGCCGTTCCATGCATCCACAACCCTCTCTGTGAAAAAATACTTCCTTACATTACCCCCATCTTCAAATTGTGCCCCCTTACAAATACAAATACAATAAAAATAAAATAAAACACAGAAAAGCACCTTTTATTTTATTTTTTGTATCTCAAAAAAATAAAAAAGAAGACCATGGTGACCACAGGGCAGAGTTTGAACTGTAACATTCTAATTTTCTGTCTCTGGGGCAATGACTCAGGACCAAGATAATACAAGACGTGATGACTTACTAATAAATCCTCTAAATTATACATCATTACTATGGTGAGTAATTCTATTTTTTTGTCTTCAAGAAAACACAGGATGGCTAACAGATAGTTTCACCATTAGTAACACTTGACTTTAGTTTTTCGTTGCCCCAGTACAGAACCATAAAAATAGCACTATACAGCATCAGGTTAAATACTTGCTGACAAAGAATGTGTCATAATATTGACATTGTAGTGGTTTGTTTGTTAAATAGTTACTATGTAGCACAACCACATTTTAGCTGATAACTTCTAGCTGCAGTAGAACAAGAAAACTTTGAACGTTTGTCATTGGGTAAAGCACATGCCGTAGCAATATCACTGAATTTCTCAAACACAAGTATAACAATTAATCAGCCCCTGACACCATTGGAACAACTTTGGAAAAATGTAACATTTATACAAACATTTTATATTTCATTTTTCCATAATTCTCCTTACTGCTATATTACTAAGAACATTTGATTTAAAACAATATGTCTGTTTTATCTTTTCCGGATGCATGTCTACACCTGATGTCACAATCCTGTTTATGACATTGCAATCCTAGTTATGACATCATAGTCTGTCACTGTGGAGATAGTTATGATGTCAGAAACAGAGAATTATGATGTACAAAATAGATACTATATACTTCACAATAGACAGAAATTAAAATATTTGTACAAATGTCATCAGTTTACAAATGCTCTCTATAACATTCCCCTGTGAGTATAGAACATGTGATTGACTTGGCCCATCAGCACAGTGGTTGGATTTCCGCTTGCAATGCTGCCAACCCAGGTTTGGGAATGGACCCAGGTGGTCGGAGGGCAGTTGGGGAGAAAGGATCAAGCATTCAAGGACTGCTGTCATTTCCAGGGGAGGGCGGGGGTGTGTCCGGTGCTTGATAGCCCCTAAGCGGAGGCCAGGGTACTACAGCAACTGGCACCTTATCGCAATACATGGAGCGGGCGGACGCTGGTCATCATTGCACATCCCTGCCCCACATATAGGGAAAAAGCCAGTTACCTGACATCTGGATGATGCCTGCCCCTCCACTCTGATTAGCTCACAGGCTGGCTCCTTGATCTATCCTGTCAGTTCGGCACTTAGGGTTGGTGCTGCAACCCCGCCCTGGGGGGCAAGCCAGGGGGATCAGAGAGTCGTGGCTAATGTGGGAGTAGGATGGTGGGGCCATGACCAAGCAGAGGGTCACATAGCAGCACAAAAAAAAAAAACGTGATTGACTTGTGGTTGTACAGACTAGATGCACCAAGTGGTCCTAATCTGCTGACAGATTCTATGTTTCTATATAATAGATAAAATGTAGTGGATGTTATCTTATTTTCATGCAACAATCTCGTCTTAAACAAGAAGTGTGAAAGAATTACAAAAATATAGAAATAAAAACTGAATTGTTTCTATATCATACATTTCTTGACATTTTCCCAATGGTGTCAGGAGTTCCTTAACTTTTGTTACTTAATTGAACTTCTAATCTGTTTTACAGTTGACCACGAGCTTGGAAGAAGTGACCCCCCACCACCACCACCACCATTACTAGGTGGCTACATAAACACAGTAAAGGAAACCCTTTATGATATAAGCAATAGAGTAATGTGTGGAAAAGATTTCTGACAAATCAAGGTTATAGCACCACTCCTGTAACCAGGGGCGTAGCCGGGGAGTGTCCTAGGTGCGCAGAACTGCCCCTCCTCCCCCGCTTGCCTTAATGTTGAAAACTCCATTGTTGCGCATTAACTGAGCAAGGCTCATAGCCAGTGGTGTGGTGGGGAGGGGGAGGTGGGCAAATACCCGACTATCATTTCAGTGTTCTATGACTTCTGTTAGGAAATTAGTCCTGGATCTGTAATTTAAAGGTGGTGTACTGTATCACAAGTTCCTCCTACTACCACCAACGTTCATGCTGGGTACTTTGTCAAGGTGCACCCAGTATTGGTGCAAAAGCCTGAGTGGTGGTTGGAGGGAGTGTTTGCTGACAACGAAACAGTGCTGCAGAGTCTGGACACCCCAAGTTGTTTTGAGGGGCCTGTTCCACATTTGGGCAATGATGGTAGGTTAAGACAACACTGCCTCGGGCGGCCTGGTGGTGCTGAGGGGTTGAGTGCTGTGCCACACACGCTCGCCCGGCAACCCGAGTTCGTGGCTGACTCGGGCACAGGTTCAGCAGGGAGGGAAGAGGATTGAGCATCTGATGGACTGCTCTCCTCCCTCAGAGTGAGGGCACAGGTCTGTCCGGTGTCCCAGCGACCCCAGTGGAGATCGGGGCACTGCAGGATGCAGACCAAAGGCATAGGTGGAGCGTGGCAGATGCCAGCATTGTTGCCATGCTCCATGGCATCATCGCATGCCACACTCGGGAGGGGAGGAGCACAACAGAACAGAAACAACCAGCTCCTACGGGGTGGTGGCGGTACCTGACCCCCATGCCCACCGCGGATCTCACCCACTCAGCCTTCTAGTTCCTCCACATGGGCCCTCACCTGCAGCTTGGCCAGTCTATGAGAGCACCAAAAGGAGAGGCAGTCCCACCCCAGAGAGGTTAAGCTGGGGGTACTGGCTGCAGGGGAGAGGAGGCTCAGGATGTGGGAACCTCAGGCGGCAAGATCAGGCCAGGATGCCCTAGAAGAGGCCCCAGTATGCTATGACCGGAGAAAAAGAGATTAAATAAAAAAAAGACAGCACTGCCTCTTCCTGAACCCATCATCAGAGCTGGCTGGGTGGTGCTGCAACTGTGTGACCTGGTCCATGCGGGTGGGATCAGCATTCATTCAGCACCCGGTCGGGCCACTGGCAGAGGGTGGGCAGAAGGCCAAAGGCTGTGTTTAGCAAGCATGGAGAGGAGACTCTGAAATGGTTGTGAGGTAGGTATTTCGAGTTTGACAAAGTGACTGCAAAAATGGAAGCCCCAAGTGTTGTATTGTCCAAGAGATGGGGGGATAGAATGCCACTGTCACTAGGACACAAGAGATGCACACACTACAGAGATGGAAGGGATAGCATGCACTGTCACTAGGACACAAGCAATCCACACACTACAGAGATGGAGGGATAGAATGATGCTGTCACAAGGAGACAAGAGATCCACACATTACAGAGATGGAGGGATAGAATGCCACTGTCACTAGGACACAAGAGATTCACACACCTACAGAGATGGAGGGGATAGAATACCACTGTCACTAGGAGACAAGAGATCCACACACTACAGAGATGGAGGGATAGAATGCCACTGTCACTAGGACACAAGAGATTCACACACTACAGAGATGGAGGATAGAATACCACTGTCACTAGGACACAAGAGATTCACACACTACAGAGATGGAGAGGATAGAATACCGCTGTCACTAGGAGACAAGAGATCCACACACTACAGAGATGGAAGAAATAGAATGACGCTGTCACTAGGAGACAAGAGATCCACACACTACAGAGATGGAGGGATAGAATGCCGCTGTCACTAGGACACAAGAGATCCACACTACAGAGATGGAGGGAATAGAATGCGTTGTCACTAGGAGACAAGAGATCCACACACTACAGAGATGGAGGGATAGAATGCCGCTATCACTAGGAGACAAGAGATCCACACACTACAGAGATGGAGGGATAGAATGCCGCTGTCACTAGGACACAAGAGATCCACACACTACAGAGATGGAGGGATAGAATGCCGCTGTCACTAGGACACAAGAGATCCACACACTACAGAGATGGAAGGATAGAATGCCGCTGTCACTAGGACACAAGAGATCCACACACTACAGAGATGGAGGGATAGAATGCCTGTCACTAGGACACAAGAGATTCACACACTACAGAGATGGAGGATAGAATACCACTGTCACTGGGAGACAAGAGATCCACACACTACAGAGATGGAGGGATAGAATGCCACTGTCACTAGGACACAAGAGATTCACACACTACAGAGATGGAGGATAGAATACCACTGTCACTAGGACACAAGAGATTCACACACTACAGAGATGGAGAGGATAGAATACCGCTGTCACTAGGAGACAAGAGATCCACACACTACAGAGATGGAAGAAATAGAATGACGCTGTCACTGGGAGACAAGAGATCCACACACTACAGAGATGGAGGGATAGAATGCCGCTGTCACTAGGACACAAGAGATCCACACACTACAGAGATGGAGGGAATAGAATGCGTTGTCACTAGGAGACAAGAGATCCACACACTACAGAGATGGAGGGATAGAATGCCGCTATCACTAGGAGACAAGAGATCCACACACTACAGAGATGGAGGGGATAGAATGCCGCTGTCACTAGGACACAAGAGATCCACACACTACAGAGATGGAGGGGATAGAATGCCGCTGTCACTAGGACACAAGAGATCCACACACTACAGAGATGGAGGGATAGAATGCCGCTGTCACTAGGACACAAGAGATCCACACACTACAGAGATGGAGGGATAGAATGCCGCTGTCACTAGGAGACAAGAGATCCACACACACCACAGAGATGGAAGGGATAGAATGCCGCTGTCACTAGGACACAAGTGATCCACACACTACAGAGATGGAGGGATAGAATGCCGCTGTCACTAGGACACAAGAGATCCACACACTACAGAGATGGAGGGATAGAATGCTGTCACTAGGACACAAGAGATCCACACACTATAGAGATGGAGGGATAGAATGCCGCTGTCACTAGGACACAAGAGATCCACACACTATAGAGATGGAGGATTGAATGGCGCTTTCAATAGGACACAAGAGATTCACACACTACAGAGATGGAGGAGAGAATGCACTGCCACTAGGACTTGAGATTCACACACTACAGAGATGGAGGGGATAGAATGCGCTGTCACTAGGACACAAGAGATTCACACACTACAGAGATGGAGGATAGAATGCCACTGCCACTAGGACACAAGAGATCCACACTACAGAGATGGAGGGGATAGAATGCGCTGTCACTAGGACACAAGAGATCCACACACTACAGAGATGGAGGGATAGAATGCCACTGTCACTAGGACACAAGAGATTCACACACTGCAGAGATGGAGGGTGAGAATGCCGCTATCACTAGGACACAAAAGATTCACACACTGCAGAGATGGGCTAGAGTAAGGTTACAGCGAGGTTAAACCAGGTGACTTGATCAGGGTCACACAGTGAGATAGTGGAGATTGCAAGCAGCTCTGCTTTTAACCACTTTAGTCAAACTGCTAACAATATTATTATGAAGTGAAGTGTTTACATGACCTCTGGAACCGTTTTGTAGTTTAGGTTTATTATTACTGCTAAACTTAAGAAATTTGCAACTGACTGGTGTGGGGTGAGTACCACAAGATAGGCCTACTGCTAACTTTCAGCATACACTGCCAGTTATTTAACACAGATCTAATGTCAGTGTGTATAGTACTGAATTGGATGACAGGGCTTGCTTGGACAGAACCAGAACAGTTCTCATTTTAACTTGTACTTCTTGACTAAATGGAAATGTAATTCTGTAAAGAATCCATGATTGCACACCGTTACGAAATCTGGCGTGTGTACAACAAAGAAGGACGTCGGTTCTCAATGGAGAGTGGAGAGCAAGCCTTTATGTATAGAGATTTTTAGATGTTAGCCCTCTCCTGCCAAGGCTTGACTAAAACCAGAAGGTTCTAAAAAAAACTGCATTTCATTTTAAAGCCGGGCTAAACTTTCATGACAAAACAATTAGTCTGTTAGATTGCAAGATCCAAATGTCTATCACAGTAATCGAGTAGCACCTTGATAAACTCTATAACTGTACTAAATGTTACATATTGTACTTTGGGAGACTTGAGGTAGTTGCATTTTGTAACTCAACAGTTATTGCCCAAAATGCAGTAAACTGCACCATTTAACTCATAAATTGTCCGTTTGTTCTGGGGAGCATCCCTGTATCCCCCTAGAAATATTTGGAAACTCCCCACCAAATCCTGGCTATGCCCCTGCCTGTAACTGCTCTGTTTATAACCCTCCCCCCTCCGCAATAGGAGATGCGTGGCCTGGGGCGCTCACCTTTCTACTCAAATCACATAGGTTCCCATTTACTCCATCGAGAACCAAGGACCTATAAATCTTATGCTCTCTCATGTACTCCATCTAAGAGGCCAATTGCATGTAAACCTCACGATGTCCTTATGTACGCCTATCCGAGGAACCAGGATATGTAACATTCTCATGAATTCCTCATGTGCTGCATCTGAGGGACAAGTGTGAACCGATAATCTCAAGAGTTCCTTGTGCACATCTTCCGGGGGTAATGGCCTGTAATTCTCATAAGTATCTCATAGACTCCATCTGAGGACCAATGACCTGTAAATCTTCTGACTTCCTTATGTGTGCTAGCTGAGGGACTAGTGAGCTGAGTTCCTTATATATGCTATCTGTGGGTGGGACCAGTGCAATGTAAATCTCCGAGTTCCTTATGTATGCTATCTGAGGGGCCAGTGATTTGTAAATTTCCCAGTTCCTTATGTATGCTAGCTGAGGGACCAGTGACCTGAGTTCCTTATATCGCTGTCTGAGGATGGGACCAGTGAACTGTAAATCTGCTGAGTTAGTTATGTATACCCTCTGAGGGACCAATGCGTTGTGTGTACTCCGTCTAAGAGGCCAAGGGGCTGTAAATCTCATAAGCTCACACATACTCTATCTAAGAGCCCTAGGGCCTATGCATCTTGTGAGTTCCTTATGCACTCCATCTGAGAAACCAGTGGCCTGCAGATCTCATAAGCTCCTCATGTACTCCATCCAGGGAGCAATGGCCTGTAAATTTCATATGTTTCTCACGTGCTCCACCCACGATAGGCTAGTGACCTGTAAATCTACAGAGATCTTTATGTACTCCATCTAAGTGGCCAGCACCCTATGATTTCCATGAGTTCCTCATGAGCTCCATCTGAGGACCAGTGACCTGTAAATCTCAGAGGTTCTGCATGTTCTCACGAGGGACCAGTGATCTGTAAATCTCAGTGGTTCTTCATCTACTCCATCTGAGGAACCAGTGACCAGTAAACCTCAAAGGTTCTGCATGCACTCTACCTGAGGGACCAGTGACCTGTAAATCTCAGAGGTTCTGTGTGCATATTTATTTATTTATTCAGTTCTCGATTAATACCTTTGAGCTATAAGTTCATTTTCAGAGGTTCCACGTCAACAGCAAACAACATAAATATAGGAAAACAATATAGACAGTGGTTACAAAATTACATTGGATACAGAAATGATGTTCAACACTTTTGTAACTAAAATTACAAAATTCAATCACATTAAGCAATAGAAATGCGTTGCAAGGGTGAACAAAGTGGAAAGGCAGCTTACTATAGAGAAAGAAACTGGTAGCAACAGAGGCTGGGTGCTGAGAGAGTGCTGAGCTCGTGAGGAAAGGTATAAGGAGAATAGATGGAGAAAGCAGGGAGCAGCCATAGGGCCTTGTAATTGGTTTGCTGGAAGGGGAAAATTCAGTGGGGTTTTGGAGTGGGACGATATAGTGAGGGGAGGAAAGCAGATTAGGTGGGGAGACAGATGAGGAATGGAATGGAGGATGAAGGCAGAGTGGGACGGTAGAGGAGAGGGAAAATAACAAGGCAGTTGGATGGGGAGATTGTAAGTGCTGTAAACAGAAAGAAGACAGAAGTTGGCTTGTGCAATTTAGAAGTCACAATCGCACCCACTAAGTGTTGCTAGGTGGGTTCGAAGTTTAGTTTTGAAGGGATCAAGTTTAGATTCTGCCAGCAGGTTGTCGTATAACAACTGAGCTAGCGTGTACCCAGTACTCAAAAGACCGCTGGCCCTGGGAGGTGCAGTGAAAAGGACTTTGGTGGCTGGCCATTAGTCCTCTGGTAAGTCTAGCATAGCCTTGTTGGTGGGGCAGAGAAGGCTCTGAACGCCAAGTGGTGTTAGACCTAAGGTGCACTTTTAGCCAGCAGGCAGACCTGGTATTGAGTTCTACAGTGCAGATTTAAGTACCCAAACTGGGAATAGAGATCACAGGTGTGTTTAAGGCATGGTGCATCTAGGACAAGTCTACAGGCTTTGTTTAGGGCCAGCTTTATTCTCTTTAGAGCTATGTCAGTTGCACTTTATAGACTATGAGCCTGAGGGAACAGCTGGCAGCTAAATCTCATGAGTTCTTCTTGCACTGCAGCTGAGTGATCAGTGTTCTGTAAATACTGTATGCTTCTTATGTACTTGACTTCCTCAGGTTTTCCAGCTGATTAGACAATGATCTGTAAATATCAATGCTACTCATACACTCAATTTGATTGGCCAAGGCCTGTTATTTTATAATACTCGCAAACAAGAATCCAGTCTATGTATTCAAAATGTTTTGCAACTTGGATTATCTGAAAGGTCCTGCCCATGTAAACCACTCTAGATCCTAGGAATCTATGAAACTACTCAGACTGCTTGAAGTACGAAGCTTTGTACAAGCCCTGACAGATAGGAACACACATGTTTATCAGAGACATTTAGGCATTTCAGCACAGTACAGTAGGAGGAATCAGAAACTTTCTGCCTGTGTCATAGTCAAGCCCCTCAGGTCAATTTTATATTCCTGTCTTGTCCCTGCTCTTTCGACAATTCTTTTGTTTTATTTTGTATTCATTTATTTAGTTATTCATAGAATCATAGACTTTGACAGCAGATAAGGACCGCTTGGCCCACCTAGTCTGCCCATTTCCCTACCTAGAGGATAAGCTGCAGATCCTATTTAACCAACAGCCTATTTCTTCCTACCCTCCACAAAAATTGCCTTATGTCTGTCCCATGCATTCTTGAATTCTCCCACAGTTTTAGACCCCACAACCTCCTCAGGAAGGCTGTTCCATCGTCCACCACCCTCTCTGTGATAAAAATACTTCCTCACATTGCCCTAGGCTGTCCCCCTCTATCTTCAAATTGTGTCCCCTTGTTCTTGCAAATCTCTTTTTCTGAAAGATGCTACCCTCTTGGACTTTGTTGACTGCACTGAGGTACTTAAACGTTTCTATCATGTCCCCTCTCTCCTCCTTTCCTCAAGGTATACATATTAAGCTCCTTTAGCCTCTCCTCATATGGCTTCTCTTGCAGACCCTGCACCATTTTAATTGCCCTCCTCTGAACTGCATCCATTCTGTCTATGTCCTTGCGGAGATGGGGTCTCCAGAATTGGCCTAGTACTCAGATGGGGTCTCACCAACTGTCTGTACAGGGGATAACAACTTCCTGTTTTCTGCTGGTGATACCTCTCCTGTATCCCAGTATCCCCAGCCCTCCCTACCGCCTTCTGCATTGCTTGCCAACCTTAAGGTCATCTGATATGATTACCCCCAGGTCCCTTTCCATTTTGTTGTTGTTACTACTCCCACCCCCATTGTGTAATCTTCCCTGGGTTTTGTTTCCCAGGTGCATTACTTGCACTTATTTGCATTGAATCCAAGCTGCCATACTTCTGACCATTCCTCCAACCTTGCAAAGTCCTTCTGATCCTTTCCATGCCTCCTGTGTATCAACCCTGTTGCAGATCTTTGTATCATCTGCAAAGGCATACTTTTCTTCAGTCCCTCTGCAATGTCACTTATAAAGACATTAAAAGGACTGGACCCAGTACTGAACCCTGCGGTACCCCACTAGTAACCCCTCTTTCTTCCAGGTGGACTCTGTGTCCTATTGTTCAGCCAATGTTTCCAGGCTACCACCTGGTACCCATCCCCAGGCTGGTTATTTTGACTACTAATCTTCTGTGTGGGACTGTGTCAAATGCCTTGCTAAAATCTAGGTAGGCCATGTCCACAGACCCTCCTGGTCTACTACTTTGGTCACCCAGTCAAAGAAATCAGTTAGATTCTTCTGACATGACCTTCCCGCTGTGAACCCATGCTGCCTTGGGTCCTGTGCCCCACTGGCCTCTAGGTACTCAACAATTCTTTCCTTCAGAAGTGATTCCACCACTTTCCCTACAACAGAGGTCAAACTGACAGGCCTGTAGTTTCCTGCCTCTGTCTTGCTCCCACTTTTGTGAAGGGAATCACATCCGCCTTCTTCCACTCCTCAGGTACCACACCATCCTCCCATGATTTGTTAAAGAGGGTAGTCAGTGGTGTCACTAGTTCTCTGCTTAATTCTTTTAGAATTCTGGGGTGAATTCCATCTGGCCCCATTGCTTTGTCCACCTTCAGTTTTAGGAGTTCTTTCAGAACCCTTTCTTCTGTGAAAGGACTGGGATCAACCCCCTCTCCAGAGTGCTTCTGGTAATTGGATTAGCAACTCCCCACTTCCTCTTTTGTGAATACTGAACAGAAGTATTCATTCAGTATCCCTGCTTTTTCACTGTCACTCTCTGTCCACCCACCATCCTTAGATGCTGAATTTTCTACCTTCTGCTTCCCTACCCAAGCCTGACCCTATAAACCTTGAACATGGTGTGGTAGCGAGCATCCACACAGACAGAAAATATCTGCAATGTTTTGTCTCCCCATCATCACAGTGGGAGAAGAAGCCCTGAACGGATCAGCTCTAGGACACTCCAGGACATAATAACAAAGCTGCAACAGAACAGTTGCTTTGCACTGCTCACAACAGTGCAAGAGTGAAGTGTAAACATACCTTACATGAAACACTGAACAATCATACATGCAGTGCAGACTCTGAGAGAGCCAGCAGTGAACAGTCACAAGGCAAATGATGATGGAGTTGGCTGAGAGGCAGCTCGGCTATGTGGAAGTGGGCTAGGGTGCTAAATACACGTTACTCACCTGTAACAGGAGTTCTAGGAATGGTATATGTTGCTCATCCACACCGTCCAGCAGTTTGCACTTACTTATTAGAAACATAGACAATGATGGCAGAAAAGGTCCCATAGTCCATCCAGTCTGCCCAAGTTCCTATTTAGTTCTGGGACCTACTGTCCCTCCAGGGTCCTAGCCCTCCCAACCCCCCATTCCCTCCTAGTTTTGTTACCCCAAGCAACCACTATACCTTCATTCTGTCCCAAACATGCTTGAAATCACCAATGGTTTTTGCACCTACTGCTTCGACTGCTAGACTGTTATATGGTTCCACCGCCCTCTCTATAAAATAACACTTCTTCATTTCCCTCCTGTTAGTTTCCACTCATGTCCATTTGACTGCAAACTAGTATTCAAGCTAAATATTTCCCCACAGTTCATTTTGTTACTTCCTTTTAGGAGCTTAAAGTCTCCATCATATCTCCCTCTCCCTTCTGGTCTCCAGTGAGTACATATTCAACACCTTGAGGTGCTCCTTATAGGACCTGCCCTGCTGGTCCTGAATCATTCGTCACTGCACTGCACCATCTCCAGCTTATCTCTATCTTTCCTGAGGTGAGTACTCCAGAACCGGTACAGTATTACAGGTGTGGCCTCACTAAGGCTCTATATAGGGGAAGTACTGCCTCTTCACTTCTGCTATCAGTACCCCTCCAATATATCCCAGCTTCCTGCTGGCTTTGCACCAACTCAGTTGTTTGAGGGAGTCACTGATGATAACTATAAGATCCTGTTTCTCAACCGTATGGCTAAGTTTCACCCATTCATGCATCACTTTGTCTTGGGATTTTTGCTCCTAGGTGCATTAACTTGCACTTCATGGTTTTAATTTCAACTGCCAAACCTTACACCACCCTCTAACTTTTGTAAGTCACTATGCATTTCCCTGATTCTTGCTACAATCCACCCTCCACAGAGCTTAGTGTCATCCATGAAGAGACACAACTGCCCCAGATTCCCTCACATATGCTGATGAACTTACTGAAGAGGACCAGACCCAGGACAAATCCCTGTGGTACCTTGCTCATGACCTCTCTCTCTTCAGATTGTGGCTCTGTTGACAAAAATTCTCTGAGGCCTCCCTTTAGCCAGTTACCTACCCAGTTTACCATGACCTCAGCTGCACCGAGATCCTCCATCTTCTTCAGCAAGCATCTGTAGGCGCCAAGTCAAAACCTTCCTCAGGTCAAAATAGAGCAAATCCACAGCATGGCCCCTATCCAGTTCCCTCATCACCCAGTCAAAGAAACAATCAGGATAGTCTGACAAGACATCCCTGCCACGGATCCATGCTGTTTGCTATCCTGGAGCCCATTGCTCTGCAAGTAGTCCATGAGGTCCTCTTTCTCCAGTGACTCCATCAGCTTTCCTACAATAGAGGTAAGACTGACAGGTCTATAGTTCCTGCTTGTCCTTGTTCCCCCTTGTGAAGCAGAACCATGTCCGCCACCTTCCAATTCTTTGGAACAACCCCATCCCCAGTGAGCTGTTGAATAGACCTACCAGGGTCTGGCCAGTTCTGCTGCCAGTTCCCTGTGTAACCTCTGATGCAACCATCTGGTCCTGGGGTCTTATCTGTCATTAGTGTTGCAGAGCCCTTTCTGAACTATTTCACTTATAAATGTTAACTGTCTCATCTCCTGAACCCACTTAAAGACCACCTCAATGCCACTGTCTGGCAGGGCCCACCATCCTCCCTAGTAAAAACTGAGCAAAACAATCATTGAGGAAGGCGTGCCTTTTGCCTGTTCTCCTCTATCACCCTATACGCCCTCAGCTAGCATTACAGTTCCTCCTCCTTTCTTCCTTTTTCTAATATATCAGAGAAACTGTTTTCTCTGCCCTTGACCCCTCTGCAATATGCAGCTCTGCGTCTGCTTTTGCTTCCTAACCACCTTCTTTACATACCCATTGTTCAGTACATATACTCCCGTTCTTCCTCCCTGTTTTTCTTTATACTTGTAGAGGCCTTTTCTTGGCCTTACCCTTCCCTGATCATTGCTGAGAACCATAACGGTCTATTGAACTTGTTCTTTTGGCTACTGTTCTTATGCATAAGCCAGATGCCTCAAGAAGGGCCCCATTAATTGCCCCCATCTCTTCTACCCCACCAATGTTGTCCACCCTGCCTAACTTTACCTTGACCTGCTCCCTCAGCCTATTGAAGTCTGCCCTTCTAAAATCAAGGACTTCAGCTCTCAGTTGGGTTTTCGGGACCCAAGGGATAGTTCAAACCAAATGGAGTTACAGTTGCTGTTCTCCAGTGGCTCCCCTATTCTCACAGCTCCTACTGCCTCTGGTTGGTAAGCACCACATCGAAATTGCAGTCTGCCTGGTGGGTTACTCGCTGTACCAGTAGACAGTCCTGGAAGGTGGCCAGCAAGACCAGACATCTGGTGCTCCTGTCCATTGGACCATCTCAATCAATGTCTTGCATGTTCAGATCTGCCCACTGCCACTACTTCCCTTTGCCCTCCTCTTTCAAATTCTTCCTGAGCTCTTTATCCCTCTCTTCCCCTTTCCTGGCGGTCTATAGATCACCCCAAGTGCAGTTTCTGACTGAGGCTGCTGGGGGCTGCACCCACAGTGACTCTGTCTCACCCTACTTTCCTGATGCCCCATTTTCTGCCACCTCAAAGCCATCCATGACAAACATGGCCATTCCTCCCCTCTATCTGATCCTCAATCCCTCCTGAACCAGGAGTACCCAGGGACCATCAGTTCCAGTCATTATTTTCAAAGCCCACGTTTCTGTAATGGCCACAAGATCCACTTCAGTGTCCGCTATCAGCACCTGGAGCTCACTGATTGTATTACCTAGGCTCCTGGTATTAAGGCATACCCCTTCCATCTGACCTGTGATCCTACTTTGCTGCTACTCTTGTACTTTCTTTGCCCTTTCTTCCTCCATGTTTTCCTGGTGATTGCACACTTTGCATTCCCCCTGTCTAATGTCCTCTCACCTAATTCCATTTGGACACATCTCTCCTTGTGCCCACTGTGCTGCTACAAGCCCCAGATGTGGGAGAGTACTAACTGGAATCCTTCCATCACATGCTACCTTGGTTCCCCTAGATCGAGTCTTCCCACAGTCAGTTTAAACATCTGATACACATGCCAAACTTTTGCCCAATGTACAGGCCCCTCTCTCTTCAGGTGAAGTCTGTCACTCTTGAAGAGTCTCCTGTCCTGACAATGATTAGGGGAACAGACAGGGTGGTGGGTGCAGGAGACAAGGGGAGTGAAATGGTCAGATGCCTTCCTGGTGCATCAGCCATGAGGGTTATAGGTAGGATAGGGAGGATGGTAGAGAAGGGAGAGTGTCGCTGGGTCTGCTGGTACACTTGTGTACTAACAATCTTGTGAACCAGCCTGTGGAGGCTGTGAAGCAGAACTGTCAGAGGCTCGTTTAACCTGGCCCTGGGACAGGTAAGCCTTCATCAGGGCTGAAGTACTAGATTTCAGAAGGGCAGACTTCAATCAGATGAGGCGTTGGATCAGGACAAGTTAGTCAGAGTGGACAGCATCAGAGATGCGGAGGAAAGATGAGGGCAATTAAGAGGCCATTCCCAAGGCCTCAAAGTCTTGTCATGAGAATGTTAATCAAAGCGAAAAGTACAGAAGATCAACATTGTTCTCTGGAAAGTTCAGGGAAGAAGTGAGAGCAAAAAAGAAGGCCTTCACCAAGTGCAAGAAAAACAAGGAAGGAAGGATGAGGAGACTACCTAATGAGAACTAGGGAACCAAAGGGCAGTTAGAAGCAAAGGCAGACACAGAGCTGGGTACTGCAGAGGTGGGGAGAAATGGTTCTTTAGATATGGGGAAAAAGAAAAGGCGGAAGGAGGAGGGTGCTAGGCTAGCAGAAGGAGGTAGGAGTAATTGAAGGGGTGGGCAGATAGCAGCTGTTCGTAGTGGCTACTTTGCTCTTCATTCACATGGGAAGGCAGAGGGCCTCTGCCAGAGAGTGGCTTTACGGCAGCTGTAAGTGGGATCCCTGAGATGAGGCAACAAGTATTTACCACTGAAATGGTTTGGAAAGGGCTAGCAGCCCTAAAGATAGATAAGGCCCGGGGCAAGATGGGATGCATCCGAGGGCTGCTCAAGGAGCTGGCAACACAACTACTGAATTCCTGGTAGGGCTATACAATAGCTCAATTATGACAGGTGTAGTTTCAAAAGACTGGGGTAGCAGACATAGTCCTTCTCTGTAAGGGGGGACAAGGAGCAACCAGGTAACTACACACCTGTCAGTCTTATCTCTAGTGTGGGTAAACTGATGGAGACACTAGTCAAAGAGGACCTTGTAAACTACCGGAGAGCAATGCACTCCAGGATGGTAAGCATCATGTGTTTGTGGCAGGAAGGTCTTGTCAGACTATCCTGATAGTATTCTTTGACTGGGTAATGAGCGAGGGATAAGGCCATGCTGTTGATGTACTCTGTTTGATTTTAGCAAGGCTTTTGACTCGGTGCCTCAGAGAATAATGCTGAAGAAGCTAGAGGATCTGGGTGCAGCGAAGGACACAGCTAGATGGGTGAGAAACTGATTGGAAGGGAGACAGCAATGGGTTATAGTTAACGTGAGTGAAATCAAAAGAGGGGTCACTATTGGGGTGCACATAGGATCGGCCCTGGGTCCAGTCCTTTTCAATATGTTCATTAGTGACATGGGAGAAGGAATCCAGGGCAAGATGTGTCTCTTGTAGGCAACTCTAAGCTCTGTGGCAGAGTAGATAGTGAGGAAAGGGTTAGGGAGATGCAGAGAGACTTGCAAAAGCTAGAGAGGTGGTCAAAGGTTTGGCAATTGAAATACAGCACCAAAAGTGTACACCACCCATCCACGCAGTTCTCATGGTGAGCTTGGTGGCATGGCAGATCACTAGCGAGGGCAGTGCCCACATATACTGGCTTCAGGAGCATTTGTTTTCTTACAGGTATGAAATGTTTTATTTCATCACAACTTGCAGTTAATTTCAACACACAAGCTGATATGAACTGCTAAATATGGACTGCTAAATAATGATGCCATCACAGTCTAGAAGGGCTGAATGGATGTATCATGTCTTTAAAGGGACACTGGCATTATTAGGCCTGAAAGTATCCTAGTTTAAAACACATGTGTTATGATTGTTCACATTCTGTAGAGACTGCTGATTTGGGTAGTAGTTTGATTTGATCCTGCTCTTCTTTTTAAAAAGTGAAAAATGGACTGCCCACCACCCTGTGTTACCACGCCAACACATATTTGTTTACATTCCTTGACCAGCTCCCACTGCACCTTTCTTGGCACGATGGTCTGCATCTGTCCAGGAAGGAACCAGGATCCTAGGTGATAGGTTTAATGCTTCATTGGCAAGTATTTAAACTAGCCAAGGGAAAGGCACTGAAAAGGAGAAGGAAATCCTAGCCCCCTAAAAATCAGGGTGGTTTGTGAGGTAAACATTAAGACAGAGAGTCGATAGGGAGAAGGCCAGGGGTAAATGGAGAAAAAGACAAAGGCAGTAAGGACAGGATGGGGCAAAAGGGGTAAGGCCATCAAAATGGAGGGTGATGAGTACCAATGCCTGTAGTCTAGGTAACAAGCTCCCTGAACAGGTGGCCTTGATGGAAGAGGGATGCCTGGATAGCGTGGCAGTCACAGAAACATGGTACTGAGAGAACCACGACTGGGATGTCAACATACCAGGGTAGACAATCTACAGGACGGACAGGGAGGGTAGAAGAGGAGGAGGAGTAGCTCTCTACATAAGGAAGGGATCAAAGCAATGGAACTATAGGGTAAACAGGGAGGAGAGGTGTCACTGTGGGTCACCCCGGAGACTGGAAATGGCACCATAATCCGCACAGGGTTGTATACAGATCCCCATCTCAGGGAGGAAATGGACAAGGATATGACAGAAGGCATCCTTAGGATGGCAGAGAAAGGGAGATAGTGTTGATGGGGACCTGAATATGCCAGATGTTAACTGGAGTACCTTTGCTGCAGCCACATCCAAGAGCAGGGCCATTCTTGATGCCCTACAGGGGCATGCCTTAGACAGCTAGTGTTGGAACCCACTCAGAGGGAGCAATCTTAGACCTGGTACTCTCAAATGGGGACGGAGAGAGGATCTCAGATTTAGAAGTGGGCAGCCATCTGGAAACAAGTGACCACCAAACAGTGTGGTTCACGATAAACTCAACTGTACAGTCAAGCCATACAAAAGTGAAGGTACTGGACTTCAGGAGGGCTGATTCTGTCAAAATGGGAGAGTGTCTCAGAAAGCACTAGCAAACAGGCAAGAAGGAGGGTGGAGCAACAATGGGAAAACATCAAAACTGCCATCATAGAGGCAACAAGCCTTTGTGTGAAGCAAATAAATCAAACGAAAGAAAAAACACTACTGTTCTCCAAAGAGGTGGAGGGAAGATGAGGAGAAAAGATAGCATTCAGGAAGTATAAGGAAACACAGAAGGAGCAGGACAGAGAACTGTACCAGTTAAAGCAGAAGGAAGTGGGAAGGCAGTCAGAATAGCAGAGGCCCAAACCGAGGAAACGATAGCCAACTCCAGTTAAGAAGGGGATAAAACCTTTAGGGAGTGAAGAAAGACAAAAGGAGGGATACTGAGGCTGAATGAAGAGGAGGGTCGGTGAGCAGAGAGGGACAGTGAAAAGCAGGGATACTGAACAAATACTTCTGCTCAGTATTCACAAACAAAGAGGAGGGGAGGGACCCAATCCAGTCAATAGAAGCACTCTGGATAGAGGGTCGATATTAGTCCATTCACAGAAGTAAGGGTTCTGAAAGAACCCTAATTTGGAAGGTGGACAAAGCAATAGGGCCTGATGGGATTCACCCAGAATTATAAAAGAACTAAGGAAGAACTAGTAACACCATTGACTACCCTTTTAACAAATTATGGGAGGATGGTGTGGTACCTGAGGACTGGAGGAGTGTGGATGTGATTTCCCTACACAAAAGTGGGAGCAAGACAGAGGCAGGAAACTACAGACCTGTCAGTTTGACCTTAGTGGTAGGAAAATTATGGAATCACTTCTGAAATAAAGAATTGTTGAGTTCCTAGAGGCCAGTGGGGCACAGGACCCAAAGCAGTATGGATTCACAGCAGGAAGGTCATGTCAGACCAATCTTATCAATTTCTTTGACTGGGTGACCAAAGTAGTAGACCAGGAGGGCTATGGACATGGTCTTCCCAGACTCTAGCAAGGCATTTGACACAGTCTACGCACATAAGATTAATAAACAAATTAACTTGCCTGGGAGTGGGTCCCAGGGTGTGGTAGTCTGGGTAAAACATTATGGCTGTACAACCTGGGGCATAGAGAGTAATAGTAAATGGAGTCCATAGTGAAGAAAGGGGGTTACTAGTTGGGTACCGCAGAGGTCAGTACTGGGTCTGGTCCTTTTAATGTCTTTATATGTGACATTGCACAGGGACTGGAAGGAAAAGTATGTCTCTTTACAGATAACAAAAGATCTGCAACAGGGTTGATCATGAAGTGGGGTGGAAAGGATGAGAAGGGACTTGGCAAGGCTGAAGGAATGGTCAAATGTATGGCAACTAGATTCAATGCAAAGAAGTGCAAAGTAATGCACCTGGGAAACAAAACCCACGGGAAGAGTACACAATGGGGTGTGAGATACTGGCAACAACAAAAATGGAAAAGGGCCTGGGGGTAGTTATATCAGATGACCTAAAGGTGGGCAAGCAATGTGAGAAGGCAGTAAGGAGGGCTGTGGGTATATTGGGATGTATAGGAGAGACTTCAGCAGCAGAAAACAGAAAGTTGTTATCCCTCTGTACAGACAGTTAGTGAGACCCCATCTGAGTACTGCATGCAGTTCTGGAGAACCAAACTCCGAAAGACATAAACAGGATGGAGGCTGTCCAGAGGAGGCAGCAAAATGGTGCAGGGTCTGCACCAGAAGACATCTGAAGAGAGACTAAAGGAGCTTAATATGTATACCTCGAGAAAAGGAGGAGGGGGACATGATAGAAACTCTCAAGTACCTCAAGAGAATCAACAAAGTTCAAGAGAGTAGCATCTTTCAGAAGAAGAGATGTGCAAGAACAAGGTACACAATTTGAAGATAATGGGGGTTGGCTCAGAGGTAATGTGAGGAAGTATGTTTTCACAGAGAGGGTTGTGGATGCATGGAACAGCCTTCCTGAGGAGGTCATGGAGTCAAAAACATTGGGGAATTCAAGAGTGCATGGGATAGACATGAGACAATTCTAGTGGGAGGTAGGAGGAAGTAGGTTGTTGGTTAACTAGGATCTGCAGCTTATCCAGTAGGTAGGGAAATGAGCAGACTTGGTGGGCCAAGTGTTCCTTATCTGCCATCAAATTCTATGTTTCTATGTTCCTGGACTTGAGAAGACTCCCAAAACAGTGTAGCCACTCATGATGCAGGGGAGGAGGGGACACTATTGCATCATAGTGGCTACTAAATCCGTGTTCCTAATGTTCAGGAGGTATGTAGTAAGAGTAGATAGGAATTTGAAATAAAACAATGCTAGGTATAATCACACCATTGGCATGCATTTCAGTTCTGCTGAAAAAGGAGGCAGATAAAACCAGAAACACCAATGAATTTTAGAGAAGGTAAACAATCATAAAATGTGTGTTTTAACCAGAAATAATATGATGCAACAAGAGTTGACAGTGTCCCTTTAAATGCATTTTAAGTTTGTTTATATTTGGCGTCATTGCCCCTGAGAAAGCTGCCCATTTCTGCAGCAATGCATTGGGATTAACTTATATGGCCTGAGATGGAGTGATGACCCACTGAATAAATTCTTTGACAACTTCAAAACTTGAAGTCTTGTGGTGGTGTTTATTTCATTTGATGTGGGTCTACAAACCTCCATCTAGAGTAGGTGTTCTCAGCCCTGTAGATATTAAGAGCTCTACAAGTACCCCATCTAAGTGCTCACAACCCTGTAAATAATGGGATTCTACAACCATCCCATTTATAGAAGAATCCACACCACTGTAAATCATGGGCTTTTTACAAACACTCCGAGCCCTCGCAGTCTCTTTATATCTTGGGGATTCTGTAAACACCCCATGTGAGGGATCTCACAGCCCTCTAAATCGTGAGCATTCTACAAACACTCAATCAGAGAGTTTACAAACACCCAGTCTTAGTGTTCACAGCACTTTCGATATTAAGAGCTCTGCTAGCACCCCATCTAAGTGCTCACAACCCTATAATCTGGGGATGGGGTTCTACAAACACCCCATCTAAGTGTTTGCAGCACTACAAACTGTGGGGGAGGGGTGTTCTACAAACATCCTAAGTGTTCACAACCCTATAAACTGGGAGTTGTTCTACAAACACCCCATCTAAGTGTTTGCAGCCCTACAAACTGGGGGTTCTACAAACACCCCAACTAAGTGCTCACAATCCGATAAACTGGGGGTCTACAAACAACCTAGTGCTCACAACCTTATAAAGCGGAGGTTTTACAAATACTCCATCTAAGTGTTTATAGCCCTATAAACTGGGGTTCTATAAACACCCAATCTTAGTGCTCACAACCCTATAAACTAGGGTTCTACAACACCCCACCTAAGTGCTCACAACCCTATAAACTAAGGGTTCTACAAACACCCCATCTAAGTGCTCACAACCCTATAAACTAGAGGTTCTACAAACACCCCATCTAAGTGCTCACAACCCTATAAACTAGGGGTTCTACAAACACCCCAGCTAAGTGCCCACGTCCCTATAAAATGGGGGTTCTACAAATACCCCATCTTAAGTGCTCACACTCCTATAAGCTAGGGGTTCTAAAACACCCCATCTAAGTGCTCACAACCTTATAAATTGGGGTTCTACAAATACCCCATCTAAGCGCTCATAACCCTATAAAATGGGGTCCACATACCCCATCTATATGTAAACAATTCTGTAATTAGTAATAACTCTAGAAGATCCCATCTGTGTGCTCACAAATATAACTTGTGTGTGTTCTACAAACACCCCATCTTACTGCTCACAAGCTTTATAAATAGTAGAGTGCTACAAGCAGCTTATCTGGGTGCTCACAACCCTTTAAATGTGAGGGGTCTGCAAACACCACATCTAAGTGCATACAATCCAGTATATATATATTGGGGGCTCTACAAACACTGCATTGGAGTGTTCAGTACCCTGTACATATTAGGGGTTCTATTAACACCCTGTCATAGTGTTCACAGCCCTGTAAACATTGGGGTTCCACAATCACCACATCTAAGTGATCACAACCATGTAAGTCTTTGTGGTTCTACAAATACCCCATTTGAGTGTTCACAGCCTTGTAAATATTGAAGGTTCCACAAACACCACATCTAAGTGATCCCAACCCTGTAAGTCTCTGTGGTTCTACAAATACCTCATTTGAGCATTCACAACCCTGTAAATATAAGGGGCTCTACAAGCACACCATCTGAGTGCTTCCAGTCCTGTACACTATATGGGGTTATGAAAACACCCTATCTGAATACTGGCAACCCTGCACATCTTGGGGGTTCTGTAAATACATTTCAGCATTCAGAACCCTGCCAATCCAGGTTCTGCAGACACCCAGCCTGATTGTTACAAGCCATACGTAATGCGAGCATTCAGGAACTGCCTTATCCGACTGCACATCTGACTGTAGAAACCTCTGCATCCTCAGATTTCTGCAATACCCCCTATGTTGGTTCATAACCCTGTGCTCCATTGGCAGCAACCATCCCATCTGAGTGGACACAAATGTACAAGCTGGGCTTTCGTCACCCATCTGATTGTACATTTTAGTCAGTTTAGAACTTTTCTCGCGCCCTGTGTCCTGTAAATGCCCCTGCCCTTTAGCTGGTTGCTTCATGATTAGTGAAGGATGCCGAGGTCTCTCTTTCATGTGCCAGTAGGAAATCCATTGTAATGCAACAGCTCTGTAAATTCCAGCGAAACCTCTCTTCCACTCGCTTCTCCTCGATTTCTGTACCAGCTGTTTCTGCAAAGTACTTCCCCCACACATGCACATGCACACACACATACAGACACACACACAAACACACACACACTGTCCAGAGCTCAACAGGTACCCTAAGCAAGGATATTGTTCAATTTTAGGTGAACTGCACAGCAGCAGCTAGAACCACAGCAGAAGCAGTTGAGTACTCACAGAACACAGAGGGCGTAGGCTCCAGAAATTGACTCACTGTCCCGTACCAGGAAACTGCCATCTTTGGCTGCCTTGGAGAGGAGTCTTCGGCTTTGGATCGAGTAATATTCCCATGGTACCAGGCCTGAGTGAAGCTGTTGGCAACCATCTCCGTCG
This sequence comes from Neoceratodus forsteri, assembly GCA_016271365.2. Taxonomy (NCBI): domain Eukaryota; kingdom Metazoa; phylum Chordata; order Ceratodontiformes; family Ceratodontidae; genus Neoceratodus; species Neoceratodus forsteri. The sequence continues at coordinate 13,667,073 of CM028137.1, read as the reverse complement.
GAGGAGCTGAGAGCACCTTGCCCCAGATCCAGCCAGTTGCAGAAGCTCTCGCTCTTTCTCTTCCTGTTTTATAAAATGTACAGCCTGCAAGAGTCTAAGAGGAAACAGCTAGAGAGAGAGAGAGAGAGAGAAAACTTCCTCATTTAGAAACCAGAAAGTGACACACTGTTACAGTAGTTGCATTTACAAGTCCAACCTAAGGCTGTAAGGCTAGCTAGCACAATACTCGAGTCACATTTGCATCATCAGAGAGTATTCAAAGAGTGCAGAATAGCCACTGTCAGTGCATTAGTGGCAAACACTGTTCGATATGTATATTATTCTCTTACTTTTCATTCTGTAGGCATTATCACAAATGCAAAAGTGTTTTGCAAGGATTACTGCTGCACTGCGGTGCCCATTTTTTGGTTACAATTATATACTTAGGTAAGCTAATCAAAACGTAGCATCACATTTACAAAGCCATCTTGCATCATTATGCAGTTGTACACTGGGGTGGGCTGAAGAAGAGGATGTCAAGTATGACTGGTTCAGTCACACGCTGTGAACAAGTGGTTATGTTGGGATCATTCTAGCACCAGCGAGCAGCTGTTCAGAGCTTCCAGCCCTATCCTATTGGGATCCCAGTATTTTACAAGGAAGGTTAATAATTTGCATGCCAGTTGTTACTCTATAGACTTACAGTGCTAAAGAAACAAAGGGCAGTTCCAGCTCCAGGGACGGTGATGTAAAGTACAGGGAACATCTCCATGGAGTCCCGGAAAACCTTAGTAGAGTTCCAAGAATAATGCCAACCTCAGCTGGGAGCCTTGAACATACAGCTATGCATTGGATAACATGAGGCACACTTCAGTGGTCCACACATGCAGCTATGTATTGGATAACATGAGGCACACTTCTGTGGTCCACACATGCAGCTATGCATTGGATAACATGAGGCACACTTTAATGGTCCACACATGCAGCTATGCATTGGATAACATGAGGCACACTTCTGTGGTCCACACATGCAGCTATGCATTGGATAACACAAGGCACTCTTCTGTGGTCCCACATGCAGCTATGCATTGGATAACACAAGGCACACTTCAGTGGTCCACACATGCAGCTATGCATTGATAACATGAGGCACACTTCTGTGGTCCACACATACGGCTATGCATTGGATAACATGAGGCACACTTCTGTGGTCCACATATGCAGCTATGCATTGGATAACATGAGGCATACAACTGTGGTCCACATCTACAGGAGATTTAAAAAAAATGTTTCTCACTTTAGCTATTAACTGAAGCCATCTGACCCCTGCTGGGTGAGACAGTCCTTTCAAGTGTTACATAGACAGTGGAACAAGGCAGTGGTGGGGGGGTTAGACCCAAAACCCTCAATATACTGAACTAAAGAGTAGTCCAAAAATGGAAACATTGTCACCACTGCTCATATCCTCCAGTAATCTGTTAAAACAACATTATTACTCTCCAGGGGATCAAATGCTTCCTCTCCACTGCTTCTGGAAACCATTCTGCCTGGCTCTGTGCTTTGTATAACATCCTCCCAATCACCCACCTATGTGGTGTGGCTATGCCACAGGGGTTAGTGTAGTTTTTAAACTTTAGACTTTGAGGGAATGGTCTCAGGTCCAGTGTGTTTCAGTTCTCTTTCTATCTCCCTATCTTTCTCTCTATCTTCTTGGTACATGCCGGTGTCTAAGCATGGGGTGTCTCTGTCTTACATACTGCATGCAACAATGATGTTCCTGAGAGTTTCTACAAACACAGGTGCAGTACAAGTACTCAGTAATGGTGCCATACAGTAATACGTACAACAGTGTTTCACGGGCATTTGCAAAGCCATTAGTTCGAGGACACCAAACAGCCTGAAACACAGGAGTCAGGTTTAACGATGCAGCTCAGTTTATTGCTTCTTCAATATAAGTCTAAGCACACACACACACACACACACACACACACAGCTTCTGTGTTTGGACTGCATCATCGTCACACTGTACACTGCTCTCTGCACATTGCTTCCGTACAGTACTTCCTGAATTCTCACTTACTTCGTATATGTCTGTGGATAAATCTACTGCTCCTAATTCTCTCAGATCCTATGGTGGGGAGGGAGCAGCTCTCATTAGAACTTGTGCATCATTTCAAGTACCCTGCATTTTAATTCCATTCCAATAGTAATTAGCAATTGTCTAACATTTTCACTTTTAAATCAAAACTTAAGGATTGGCTGGAAAGTTTTATTACATGTTGTTGTACTGCTAGTTCTTCTAAGACCTAGCTTTCGCCCGTTGTTATGTGGTGTATCATGTTATTTACTGTATGTTCCATTTGTATTGTGTCATTATGTTGTTATGTTTCAGTGTTTCAACGTATTACTTGCCACTTCTGAGAATTGTCAGTGATGCTCATCAAGTTATCAAGTATAAAAATTAAAAGGAAATGAAATGAAATGCTTGGGAATATGACTTCATTTTAAACCATCTTTTGTCAAACATCTCTTGGTCTGTCATTATAACTCATCAAAAGTTTGGACTGTTTTACTGAAACAAAAGTGCTTAAATATGAACCACAAAAATGTGTCCTAAGCCAATCTCTAGTGCCTGCCCTAGAACTTGGGAGTGAAGTGTTCAGATCAGCAAATACCACAGCACTTACAGTACAACAAGCATTTGTCAATGCCAAAAGTTCTCAGTTGGTATTGCTATTGTGCAGGTGGGGCAAGACTATAGTTCCCAGCAGCCTTGGCTGCTGGCTTATTCACATGCACTTTTAGCACTTTTGAAAAACAAATTTTACGGTCCCAGTTTCCCCTTGTGTTTCCGGACCATGATTAAGTGATTTGGGGTCCAGGAGCATGGGGAACCTCTGTGTTGCTGCAGGAGCAGCTTTAAAACAAACATGCACTTTCCTGAGTTCCCATCCTCCGTGAGATGCATAAGTGTACAGTATGTAGCTGTGGGAGCACAGGGACCTATAGGACAACAGTGGCCAAATTGTCAGCATAGACACCTTATAACCATACATCATGTACCTCATACAGAAAATTTTCAAATCATCGCCGGAACATACTTCTGCACAACTGCAGCGCCATTCAGGCCACAGTTCGGAACACACTTTGGCCAGGATTTGAAAAATAACAGCTATGACATACATGAGGTGGAAGTAATATGAAGGCTATGTTGAAATTCTAGGGCCAAAATATTTAACATTTCTGAAGTTCTGACGAGAGCATAGCGAAACTACAACAAAATAGCCATAACTTTGGCATGTTTACATATGTTTAACATAGGCCCATTGACCCCACCTCGCAAACCCTGTAGGTGAAAAGTTTCAATTCCAGGCCAAAATGCCATTCCACGCCACAGGTGCGAAAACACATTTCAGAGAGGATGAAAAATGACAGCTGTACTGTTCATGAGGTGGTGTGGAAAAATGAGGTGGGTTTGAATCCCACAGCTTGCACTTGCATACTGTGTGACCCTGAGCAAGTCACTTAACTTCCTGTGCTCCCAGATCGCACCTGTAAAAGAGCTTTCAGCTTAGTGTGCTACTCCTGGTTAAACAACTAAAATAAATAAATAAAATAAATGCCTATGTTGAAAATTTGGACTCAAAATATTGAAAATTACCAAAGTTATGCACCTACGTAGAAAAATTTAAACAAACTCACATGCGCAACCATTTATTTTGAATTTTACACCAAATTTTCAACATGGCCTTTTAGGACCCCACCTCATGAACACAGGTGGTGAAATTTCATTATTCAGTCCCGAAGGTCATGTCTCCACAGTGACCGTGAAATCACCTTCAGGCCTGATTAATGAAACAACAGTCACAGTGTTCATGGTGGGGGTATCTAAAACACCATGTTAATTGGTGAAAAAATTCAAAAATGCTAAAGATAATCAACATAAAATAAGCATCCATTGAAATACATTATACTGAACTTACCTTTATCCCTCAGTTCGCGGTTCGGCTTTGAAGACTGCAGACGTGTCCCAGTTCAGAGAACATTACATCCTACAACCTCTGCTGGTAAGTATAGGGTAAGGAGTGGGGTGAGGGGTGCTGGGTGCTCAGTGGGAGGGTCGGGATGGGGGAGGGGACAGCGGCAATGACAAGGGACCATTTTCTTTTTCAGGTAAACAAACAAAAAAGACATTGGGGGACTGTTTCACAGGACAAATACTTAAAATAAATATTTCAGGACACTGGGGTGGGCTCCCAGTGTTGCATACTACTGGGGGCTTGTAAAGCCGACACAGGGATTAGAGCACCCGATGTTGGCATAAAAATAAACAACGGGCTGCTGGGTGGGGGATGGAGGATGAGGAACGGCTGGCAATAGGAGGGTGGGGTGCCACAATACACCAGGGACAATGATCAGAGGGTGGGGTGCCTTGTTGGCAGCCAAAGACAGAAGACGGTTGGCAGCCATACTGTTGGTGGCATCACCGCTGAAACTGAAAGTGATGACATCAGTCTCATTATGACACAGATCAGCTGTTTACGGAGTGGTGTCCTGTAGATCAAAGAAAAAGGTGCCATATTATTGGTTTGGCTTTTTCCTTTAATCTCACACAGCTTCCACCCACCAAGGAAAACTGCCGTAAGCATTAGCCTCGCTGATGATTGCTCTGGTACTGTCTCACCCATTGCAGGCCACTCTGCATTGGACAGACAGTGTCACACCATCTCAAAACCACTTGTAGGAAGAAGTTTGAGGTGTCGTGTGCAGCAAACTTAAAATAACTGGCATTCAGCAGCATGTGTTGGGTTGCACTTGCTTGTGATAAATGAACCCATCACTATGTCCAGGACTTTCGTCACTATGTGGTCACACTCCGAGTCAGAAAACGGAACAACTATTCAGACAGGTGTGATTAATCAAGCAAGGAGAGGGTTAACAAAGGAGGAAGGCAGGAAACAAAGCAGTCAGAAGAGAAGAGGAGGGAAGGAGGAACATAAGGAAAAGGAGGTAGCATAAGCAAAGAGCTAAGAGAATCTGGAAGGCCATGTGAGCTAACACTAGATGTCAGGGAAATAAGATCTCAGACCTAGACGCATCACGGCAGAAGACAACCTGGATATTGTGGCCATTACAAATGTAGTGCACCACCAGTCACGACTGGGACATGGTCATACCCAGCCACACAATGTTCAGGAGGGACAGGGTAGGAAGGAAAGGAAAGGAGAGGAAGTGATGCTTTATGTGAAGGAAAACATAAAGAAAGAGAAATACTGGGAATTGGGGACAGAGATTCTGTGGGTCACAATCGAGCTGGAAAATTGAACCGCTATTCAGACTGGTGTGATCTACAGGTCTTTGACACGGGGAGGACTTAGACAAAGAAACAATACAAACGGGCTAGCCTGGTGGCACTGAGGGCTGAGGTGCTGGACACCTTATCTCGTGTCATGCCGGTGACCGGGTTAGAAACGAGCCTGGGTTGTCGAAGAGCCAGCATGGGAGGGGCATAATTGAGCAGCTGAAGGCAGCTCTCCTCTCCTGGGAGGACCCTGTCACCTGCCATAGTTCCACTGCTCCTGGATGTGTAGGTGAGCAGACAGCAAGCAGTGGGACGGGGTCCCATTACTGTGGCATGTGCACACGTGGCCAGGACAGGGTAGGGCAAAACAGGGAAAAAATCGGGCATAAGCAACTATATGAAAACAAAGAAATGTTACAAACAATTGGCAAAATGGTGGAAAAGGGGAGGTGTTGCTTGGGGGACTTCAATCTGTGGAACGAAGATTGTTGCCTCCCTGGTGCAGCTTCTAGCTAGAAGCAGGGAATTCCTGAACTCACTGCAGGAGGTGTTTCTGAAGGTATTAGTCAGTGAACCCACTTGAGATGGGGCAATACTGGACCTGGTGCTTACTAGCAGGGACCGTGTTGCAGACATCAAGGTGAGAAGCCGTCCGGGACCAGTGATCATTGTACAGTGTTGTTCAACATAAGAACAGCTGCAGAATCCAACCACACCATATTGAGGGCCCTGGACTTTAGAAGGGCTGATTTACTAAGATGGGTGAATACCTCAGGAATGACCTGGCAATGGGAGATGAGTTGGGAAGTGGTGGAAAAGTGGGCCCAGACTAAAGGGGCATAGTGAAGGCAAAACACTCTTGTGTTAAGTAGAAAACAAAAAGTAAAGAATGAGGAGACCTCTATGGTTCTTAAAGGAGGTAGCAGAAAGGTGAAGGCTAAGAGGTAGCATTCCAAAATAGAGATGTAGCGAAATTAAATTCAGCTGGCGAAGTGAACACAAAGTGGCCACTCGCGTTGTCACTACTATGCAGGTGGCCAATAGGAAAGACCCACTTGCTTGTAATTATTACTGCTGCTGTCATTCTGCCTTAACGCGTCAAGGCAGAGTGGCAACAATATTGGCAGCCCCCACATACACACAGTCACCAGAATGAATGTGCATCCCCAAAATGCCACTGTCTTGTGTCTAGAAAACTCCCCAGTGCTGACAAAGTGAAATGAGAGCACAACAAAATACAGTCTCCCAGAATTAATGGCACACTCAGTCATGTGGGCAATGGACGTGGTCACATCACACACAGACACCAGAATTAATGTGCATACCCAAAATGCTACTGTCTTGTGTCCAGAAAACTCCCCAGTGCTGATGAAGTGAAATGAGAGCGTAACAAAAATGCAAAGTCTCCCAGAATTAATGCCACACTCAGTAATGCACACAGTGGTCACACACAGTCACCAGAATGAATTTGCATCCCCAAAATGCTACTGTTTTGTGTCCAGAAAATTCCCAGTGCTGACGAGTGAAATGAGAAGCGTAACAAGAAATGCAAAGTCTCCCAGAATGAATGGTGTACTGAAAATGCACAGATAGGTTAAGATTGCTGCACACTCTAGAGATGCAGAGTCAGACACAAGGCACAACACCACCCAACTAGTGCTCACAAGTCACAAATCCAAATCTGGAAAAGAATACCTTTTGCTGGTTGGGGGGTGGGGGGTAGTGCGGCAGTAAAGTCCACTACCACTAAAGATACTACAAAGCAGTATAAAAATCATGCAGGTGCAGTGGATAGCAGGTTCACACTGCTGCAATTACTCTGGCACAATAAAAGTTGTCTGATTTAATGTGCATCGCATACAGGACGATACGCACACTAAGTATTGCATAGCAAATTGAAAACCTTTAGCAATATAACCAAATGTTTTAAACAAACTGAATTATACACTGCTGCACCACTATAATCAGAAAAAAGTCAAGAATTACTGAAAATATTACTGTGTGTACATTAACAGTTAAACAAGAAAAATATAACCAAAACAGAAAGACTGCCTTTTTCTCCCAGTTAATCTACCTACACCACAGATACGCCTCCCCAAAGCAAACTTCACAGTACACAGACTGACTGTTCTAAATTAACATTCAAAACCAAACACCAACAATAAACACTTGATGATATGAGCACAGGAGGGTTTCCAACAATCGATGCACTAAATTTTGAGCAAAAAATGGCTCAAAAGGCTTTTTAACAGCTTTTAGAGGATTTGAATCATGAGCTCTAAGAGGAAACTGTCTCATATTCCACTACACACACACTACACAGAACTGAGGCTATGCAGAACAATCTAGAGCCCATGTGACCTGCAATCCCATGAAGCACTGCAAATTCACTTTGCTCAATAACAAGGTGAAGTAATGCGAGTACATTAATTTCAACGTGCTTAAGCCTTAAAATTGGTGAGTAGTGGTATGGGTAAGGCGAATAATGCAGTCATTGGTTTCAATGGACTTCTGTTCCCCGTTATGACCGCGAAGTGAACCCGCTTCCCGTTGCGGGCGCTCGCGGATTCCACGTTACTCCGTGAATTGCTCTGGAGTGAATTTCGCCACTACGCCCATCTCTATTCGAGGTATTAGGAGACTCAGAGAAATGAGGATAGGGAAGTGTATCAGGGAAAACACAGGGAGGCAAGAAGAGCAGTAAGGAGTGCAAGGCGCAAATAGAGGAATTAGAATAGCTCAGGAGTATCAAAAGGGACAAGATATTTTTTAGGTATATTAGCAAAAAAAGGAAAACAAGGGCAGGGATTGTATGGGTAAAGAGGGCAGGGTGCGGTATCAAGGGGGATCAAGAGAAAGCAAACATCTTAAATGAATACTTCTGCTCAGTGTTTACAGGAGAGGGGAAGGGAGGGACCACGTGGGCGCCAGGAATTTTGCTGGGAGGAAGCGGACACTAGTCCATTTTCGAGGAGAGAGTCCAGAAGGCACTCACCAACCTAAAGGTGGACAAGGCTATGGGACCAGATGGGGTATATCCAAGGGTGCTGAAAGGGGTACTAGTCACACCCTAACAAAACCAATTTAACAGATCACTGGAGACTGGCATGGTCCTGGAGGACTGAAAAGGGCAGATGTAATCCCACTTCACAAAAGTGGGAGCAAGGAAGAGGCTGGCAATTCTAGGCTTGTCAGCCTGACACTGGTGGTGGGCAAGCTAATGGAAACACTACTAAAAGAAAGGATTGTGGAATATCAGGTGTCCAGCGGATTACAGGATCCAAGGCATTATGGTTTCTCAAACCAGACAAATTTGGTAGATTTCTTTGACTGGGTGACCAAGGAGCTGGATCAGGTTGGAACGGTGGACAGAGCTACCTGGACTTCAGCAAGGCTTTCAACACCGCTCCACATAGGAGACTAGTAAATGAGTTGGGTAACTTGGGGTGGGTAACAAGGTGGTAACTTGGGTAAGAAACTGGCTAATGAAAAGGACACAGAGGGTAGTGGTAAACGGAATTTGCTCTGAGGAAAGCAGGGTGACCAGCGGCACCTCAGGGATCAGTGTTGGGACCGGTCCTCTTCAATGTATTTATAAGTGACATAGCAGAGGAGCTGGAAGGAAGATCTGCCTCTTTGTAGATGGCATCAAGATCTGCAATAGAGTGGACACTCCAGTGGGGTGGAAAGGATGGGCAGGGATCTAAAAAGACTGGAGGAGCGGTCAAGGACATGGCAGCTGGGTTTTAATGCTAAAAGTGCAAAATAATGCATTTAGGCCATAGCAACCCAAGAACGGAGTACAAAATGGGGGCTGGGTGATACTGACTAAGACCAAGCAGGAAAGAGACCTAGAGGTAATCATAATGGATGACCTAAAGGTGGCCAAGCAGTGTGACAAGGCAATTGGATGGGCTAGTGGGATTCTGGGGTGCATAGGAAGGGGTATCACTGGCAGGAAAAGGGAGGTGGTGCTGCCCCTATATAGATCATTGGTAAGACCTCACCTTGAGTACTGTGTCCAGTTCTGGAGACCACATCTCAGGAAGGACATGGACAGAGTGGAGGCGTCCAGAGGAGGGCTACCAAAATGGTGCAGGGTCAGCATCAAAAGTCCTATGAGGAAAGAACTGAAGACATAGGATTCAGTACTCAGAGTGCTGAGTCCTTATGTCTTCAGCTTAAATTGTGGGACTTACGAGCACCAACCTTGTGAGAGCAACCCTTTTCTGTCTGTTTTGCTCCTATGAGGAGAGGCTAAAGGAGCTCAATATGTACACCCTGGAGTACAGGAGGAAGAGTGGGGATATGAATATGACAGAGACTTTTAAATATCTCTCAGGGCTAAATAAGATACTCAGGGATATTTTGCAGAGAAAAGGAGCTCTAGAACATGTGGACATGATAGGAAGCTGGAGGGGGGTAAATAAGATACTCAGGGGTATTTAGCAGAGAAAAAGCTGCTGTAAAACAAGGGGCATGATATGAAGCTGGAGGGTTGTGAGAAGTACTTCTTCACAGAAAGGGTGGTGGATATCTGGAACAGCATCGCAGCAGAGAGGGGTTGAGGAAAACAGAGGTGTGATTCAAAATGCCTGAGACAGACACAAGGGAATCATAGAGTAACAGGGGGCCTTATCTACCATCACATTCTCTGTTTCTGTATTTGTACATGCCCTTTGCAGTAGCCCTGAACTCCTCCCACCTGCTAACAGAAGGGAACTCCAATAGGCCACCTTGATATTCAGATGTGTGTAAATAACTTGTCCTGACTAGCCAACCAACCTGCTCATTAAAGGAAAACTACACCCAAAACTTGAAAAATATATAGTTGTGCAGAGTGTTTTAATTTGTATGTGAAGTTCTTGTGTTTACTTCCTCTGACTGGTATTAGGAGTTTTCCTAAATTAGCCTGCTAGCTTTAGGGTAGTTTATGACCCCTGAAGATCACCATATCAAATAGTTTTATTGCATTTCTTTGTCCTACAGTGCACCTTGTTTCATGTAATGGTGATGTAGCAGAGCCCATAAATCCAGCAGAAAACATTGCATTACAATCAGTTCACAACAACAGAGATGGCTATATTTTAAAATCTGTAGAATTCAGCTTGGTGACCACCCTCATCCTAAAGGTTTTACTGTTCTGAAAAACTTTGCTGCTGGTAATTTTGTGCAGCTTGTAAAGCTTCCAAGATATTTAGTTTGTTTGGCATGCGTGGCTGAATGTCGGGTCTCTCTTACATCACAGTCACATGAGACAAAATGCACTGTGGGAACCAGAAATACAATTACACTATCAGGTATGGAGATCCCCAGGGGTCGTAAAACTAGCATAAAGCTAGCAGGCTAATTTGAGAAAAACCCTAATACCAGTCAGAGGGAAGGAAACACTAGAACTTCACATACAAATTAAAACACTCTGCACAACATATATTTTTCAGGTTTTGGGTGTAGTTTTCCTTTAAATCAGCACAGAGCTATCAACTTCAGTCTCAGAACAAATACTACCTACACTTTCCAAAGGCAAACAAATACTTCGGAGAAAGGGCCTTCACTATATCTGACTCCACCACCTGGAATTCTCTGAGAATAAAATATACCAGCAACGTGATTCCTTTCAAAAAGCATTGTTCTGGTACCTCCAATACCCTTGTCTGCTAACCTCTCATTCCCTCAAGTTCTGCTCTTCCAACAAAGCCAAATGATCCCAACACCCAAGTGGCTATTCTACTATTCCCTATCCTTAGTCCTTATCCTGATCCCCTTTCATTGAACCGTTTGTAGTTTTCCAAATGAAAAGTTAATCTTTGTAAAATGTTTGTAGTAATGTACTGTTAAGACATAGAAACATAGAAGGTGATGGCAGATAATGACCGCAAGGCCCATCCAGTCTGCTCATTATTTCTACCTTATGAATGTGCCATCGGCCTTTGTCCTGTCAATGGCCTATCTATTCATACTCATCTGTATTGCTCCCTTATGCCTATCCCATGCCTGTTTGAAGCCCTGCACTGTATTCATATCCACCACTTCCTGAGGTAAGCCATTCCATGCATCCACCACCCTTTCTGTGAAAAAGAACTTCCTCCATTGCCCCTTAATCGGACCCCTCTAATCTCATGCTGTGTCCTCTTGTCCTGCTATTTTTCTTATATTGAAACATGTTAGACTCTTTCACCTTGTTAATGCCCTTAAGATGTTTGAATGTTTGATCATATCACCTCTCTCCCTCCTTTGCTCTAGGGTATACATAGTGACTCCGTTAATCGGTCCTCATATGTTGTCTGATGCAGTCCCTGCTCCATTTTGGTTGCCCTTCTCTGGACTGCCTCCATTTTGTTAATGTCCTTGTGCAGGTGCGGCTTCCAGAACTGCACGCAGTACTCCAGATGGGGCCTAATCAGTGTCTTGTAAAGAGGAATTATTACCTCCCACTCTACGGCTTCATGATAATTTCTACTAATACACCCCAACATCCCTCTAGCCTTACCTACTGCTTTAGTGGTCTGCTTGGATGATTTCAGGTCGTCTGTGATGATGATGCCCAAGTGTCTTTCTTCCTTGTGATTGCCAGCAACTCCCTCCCAACCTATAGGTCGCTTCAGGGTTTCTCTTCCCTATGTGCATAATATTGCACTTCTTTGCGTTAAACCATATTTGCCACTCTTCTGACCATTTTGACAGTTTATCCAGATCTCTTCTTATTCTGCCCACCCCATCTGGATCGTCTACTCTGTTGCAGATCTTGGTGTCATCTGCAAACAGACAAACCTTACCCTCCACTCCATCTGCAATGTCACTTATGAAGATATTGAAGAGGACTGGCCCCAGGACTGATCCTTGAGGTACCCCACTTGTGACTTGAATCTCTTCTGACTGTCGCCGTTTACCACCACTCTCTGTTTTCTGCCCGCCAACCAGTTTGCCACCCAGCTGACCAACTTCTGACCCACCCAAGCCTACCCAGCTTATTAATCAATCTTCTATGTGGAACAGTATCGAAAGCTTTGCTGAAGTCAAGGTAGCGACATCAACTGCTCCCCTTGGTCCACCATTCTGGTTACCCAGTCCAGGACCTTCCTTTTGTAAACCCATGCTGTCTTGGATCCTGTGCCTGTGGATTCCAGGTGTTGCACTATCCTTTCCTTAAGGAGTGCCTCCATAATCTTGCCCACTACTGATGTAAGACTGACTGGTCTGTAGTTCCCTGCCTCCTCCTGCTACCACTCTAGTGGGTGAGGATCACATGAGCCCTTCTCCAGTCTTCTGGGACCTCTCCTGTGCTCAGAGACTCACTAAACAGTTCTGATAATGGCTCTGCTAGTTCCACCCTTAGCTCCTTTAGTACCCTGGGATGTATGCCATCAGGTCCCATTGCCTTGTCCACTCTGAACATACTACTGTATGTAACTGTGCATTAATTAAGCACTAAGGCATGACAGGGGTGCATTATGGTGGAATAATGACCCCACCTTGGGTGAGTTGAAGCACAAGATGAGCTGAGTGCTTCCACCACCCAGAAAAATGTATAACCCACCATAACGCACCCATGGAGTGCCTTCCTGAGATAATGAAATGGCTAATTTTAGTAAATTAGACGTATGTTTTAAACATATTTTTGTTGAACTACTTTTTAACCAGGCTGTTGTGCTAGGATAACAGCCTGGCTGAAAGTGCCTCTTGGCCAATCAGAAGCCAGCATTCTTCCTACCCATTTCATAGTGTAGTATTTTAACTGCCTGTAATCTTTATGTACCTTCTCAGCTGCTGTAACTGTCCCCTGGCCCTCTTAGCAAGCAGATGGTGACCCTAAACAATGCTAGCTTGTGCTCAGGGTTCAGAGGCTGTTGTGGAGGCCCATAACATGGCTTTGATCGACACCCTGGACCTGATTGCAGCCTTCCACATCCGTTCTTGACCTCCGGCGTCACTCACCATGGTACTGTGCTGAGTTGCATCAGTTGAAGACTAACGGGCATAGGTTGGAGCATACCTGGAGGAGGTCTCGCTCTGGGATGACAACGTGGCGCTAAAGCTCCATTATTTGGAGTATCAGTGGGCGATTGATCTAAAGAAACAGAGTTTCTGTCACGGTCGATCAGCAGCAAGGAATCGACAACCATGCTCTTCTGCACTCTGGACAGTTTGCTTAATCCTCCTTGTCTGCATTCTGGGACAGCCTTTTCCGCTGATAAGTGTGAGGAGTGGGTGCTTCTTTGCCGACAAGGTATCCTTTATCAGGCTGAGTATTGCCTCCTCTGGTCCGGACTTTTGCCAGAAGGGATCTGTCTGTTGATGGGGATCCTCTGTCAAGCTGGAGTGAGTTTTAGCCAGTTTTGGCAGCTGAGGTCCTCTGTGTGCTCACCAGCTTGCATCCCACCAACTGTATTCTGGACCCAGGTCCAACATGGTTTGTCATCAGCTGCATGGATTTCCTGGTCCAGTGTTCGTTGAGATCATCAATGGGTCTCTAAGCGAGGGTATTTTTCCTGCGACCTTAAAAGTGGCTGCGGTAAGACCCTCCTAAAGAAGCCATCTTTAGACCTGATGTTCTCTCGAACTACAGGCCTATGTCTAATCTTCCCTATTTGGGGAAGGTGTTCGAGAAGGTGGTGGTTGACCAGCTGGTTGAATGTTTGGAGAGTTTATCCATCTTTGAACCTCTCCAGTAAGGTTTTCAGCCCTGGTACAGCACTGAGACGGCTTTGGTCAGGGTGGCACATGATCTGTTTATGGCGAGGAACTGAGGGCAACATACCGTCTTGGTACTCTTGGACCTGTCTTCAGTTTTGACACGGTTGATCACAGGGTGCTGTTGGATCACCTCGGAACTATGTGGGCACCACAGATGCAGTTTGTGTTGGTTCAGCACATATTTAACCAGGAGATCTGGCAGCGTAGTCCTTGGGAATGTTTCCTTGGGACTTTTATTGCTGCCTTGTGGTGTTCCCCAGGGTTCTATTTTGGCTCCCTTGTTGTTCTCCATGTACATGATGCCACTTAGGGAGATCATTAGGTGGCACAATATGGGGTTTCACTGCTATGCATATGATACCCAGTTGTACCTGTCTTGTGCCCCAGATGACCTTTCTCCCTCAGTTACGCTTGAGCCAGTGTTTGGCTGAGATAAACGACTGGATGTCTGCAAATTGGCTATGTCTTAACCCTGGCAAGACAGAGGTTATGGTGACTGAGCCTGAAGTGGGGGTGTTTCCATGGATGGAGTTTGCTTGCCCCAGTTGTTGGCGAGCTGCCCATCAGTGGAGAGTGCAGTAAGAGATCTTGGCATTTTTCTGGAGGACTGACTGTCCTCGAAAAACAGGTGTCGTCAGTCATTCAGCCTGGTTTCTTTCATCTCTGGAATATTGCCAGAATCCAGCCATTCCTGACGCCAGATGACCTGACTATGGTCCTCCATGCTTTTGTCACCAATAGACTTGATAACTGCTACGCTTTATACCTAGGGCTGTCTGGAGGATTGATGGGTTGACTGCAGCTGGTGCAGAATGCTGTGGCAAGGATTTTGACAGGTGCCTCTTTGAGGGATCATATCACTCCTGTTCTGCACGTTTTGCACTGGCTGCCTGTGAGTTCGCACATCACCTTCAAGATAAGCTTGTTGACATACAAGGCCCTATATGGTTTGGGACCTGACTACCTTAAAGAGCTCCTGGTTCCCTATGGGCCTTTCCAACCCTACACTCCACCGAGGCTGATCTACTTGTGGTAGCTCCTTCACGCCTTAGGAGATCGAGCGACAGAGCATTTGAAGTTGCTACACCAGTGCTTCAGAATTCATTGCTGCACCACATACATACATGCATGCAGCCAGCCCAGTGGAGCTTTTACGGCCTTTTAAAAACTTTTCTGTTTGAGAAAGCTTATAGTGTTATTTTTTTGATGATTTTAAATCTCTGGGGTTTTGTATTTATTTGCTGTAAAGCACTCTGAGCCTTTGGATAGAGCGCTATATAAATAAAATGTGCACGTGCCTTGTCTTGCCTTGCCGTGCCTGGTATGTGAAAATCTAACTAAACAAATATAAGTAGGAGTTCCCCTAATGGTCCCCTAGTGGAACTACACACTTCCATTTACCAATCCCATGCATCGTGCACTAGGGGCACCAGGTTTATTGAGTGGAGGGAATAAAGGCATAGGAAAATAAAAGCATATATGTTATTAACAGAAAAAACAAAACAGTACAATAATCCTTCTTTTATCTGTTGCACCTGCTAACCCACCACCCCACACAGCAGTGAAGCTCCAACACTAAGAGGTTCTGTTAGTCTTCACCTGGTGGCAGATTTAACACAGTTCAATCCCAGGACTTAGCAAGCCCTAAACTAATTTACCTATACCATACCATGCCCTACCATGCAACACCATGCAATACCATGCCATAACATACCATATCACACCATATCATGCCATGCCATACCATACCATACCATACCATACCATACCATAACAAACCATGCAATGCAATTCCATGCCATACCATACCATGTCATAACAAACCATGCAATGCAATTCCATGCCATACCATACCATGCCATACCATACCATACAATGTCATACCATGCCATGCCATGGTATACTATTAGAAACATCCCTGATATTTGCTCCTGGTTTCATGTGCTTTTCCCATGGCAGTCATGGTACTGTCCCTAGAACCTGAACTGAAGTAAGTCTGGGTGGCAGACGATGATGGTTCCTGTGGCTTTTCCTGGTCCCTACCAGGTGTGAGCTACCATCCAGTTTCTACACCTGTTGGAACACACTTTCTCTTCTTCATGCAAGCTAGGTGGTTTCTTGCTCACTTTCTCCTATGTAGCCAGGCAGGCCCTTCTGGAAGTCCAGGCAGTCTGGGTCACAATCACGCACAGTGCAGGTTGCTGTACAAAGCCAATGTAAACTGCCTTGTGCCCAGGAATGAAACTAAAGAAACATAAAGTAAGCATTGGATTTTTTGTGCAATGGCTAGGCTGTCTGAACTCTGGCATCAGATGAAAATATAAAGAATACTTTTTCTCTTGTGGAGCATTTGACTTTTGTGAGTGGATGGCACTGCTAGTTTTTCATATCCATGCCCGTCGGGGCATTGCCAGCCTGTTGCAGAAATGATCTGAATGCTTTTAAGCATTTGGCATTCTTTCCTGGTGCCAGTGCCAGTTTTGGATACATATACACAGTATTAGTGGCACTTTGCTAGCCAGTTACAGTAAATACAGAGCAGGCTGCCAGGATAAACAATTCAGCCACTGATAGTGTGCAGGACACTGCAGGAACACAATGTAATTCAATGAGAAGTAAACCAATGTATCCTGCAGGAAAGTGCAACATCTCACACAAAGTGCTTCATTCTGGGGGAGGGGCACTGTTGCTAAACAATCTTATAAGCCAATGGAGATAGAAGAAAGAAAAGTTAACTCTCCACCACAGAAACAGCAAGAGACACACCAACAGGTGCACAGACTTTATTGAAAAATGTCTCTGGATATAAAAAGAGTTAAAAGCCATGCTCCACTTGATGCCACTGGTCTGATGCATTTCACACTGTAGAAGTGCTTTTTCAAAGGCAATGATGCTCCGGTAATGACAGCAATTTATAGCGACAACCTTAAAGCTGTAAACCACCAGTGAGAAGGCCCTATTGCCTGGTGTGAGTAAGGCTAGCTAACAACAAACAACTGCAGTCCTACTTGAAACAGACAATAAATAGACATAAAACAATATACATACATATATATATATATATATATATAAATAAATGCTGCACATATGCTCAGGGTCAGTTGTGTTGTTAATTAATGAAATTTTGCTTGCTTTAATCAAAATGTATGATAGGGCTGTACAGCATCCTTTATTTGCTTATGGCCTTCTTCCCAAAAGTACTCAGGAACCTCAGTTTGTAAATCCCGAAAGGTAGAAGGAATTGCGGAGAAATGCTGTAAAGAGAGACAAACAAGATGAATTCATCACAACAGAGGCACAAATTTATTTCTTCAAAAAGCGGCGCCAGGTCTGACTGCACCTTTGGAAAGGTTGTACTGTCTGCCTGTAATAGTTCTACAGGTAGGTGCCATCACAGAACTGTAACTGGTTGGTGCGGAGTTGCCATGCCGTTGTGTTGCACTGCATGCCATTCACATGTCACCCTCTTCCTTGTCTGCTCACTGGTGCCGCTGGAGGAGTCCATGGCCCCTTTGAGTATAGATTGGGGTGTTGCACACAAGTGCTTGTTACAAGCCTGTCAACACAATGAGTCTGTGATGGTTCCTGTGACGGAGAATCTGGCCCAGTGTGTTAGGCAAATACACATTATGTAGAAAATATCAGTTTCACTTAAATCCATATTGATAAAAAATGAACATCAGTCAGAAGGGAGAAAAAACACACCATCAGAATGGAAAATACCAAACAACATGTATCAACATTATTGCACATATTGACGACATTTTTGAAGCAAGGGAAGACCATGCAAGATACATGGTGAGAACTGTGAATACTTCACAAGTTGTACGTGTATTCTCCATCAAGGGCAGCATGACTTTTTCTGGTTATTAGCATCCCACAGCCTTGAAAGCTGTATAAATCCCGAGTGATACATAGTCAAACATCACTGGCAGTACGGAAGTAATATAACTTGATATCAAATTCATCAAAGATAAGTCTGCCTTTGCTCATTCTATCTGAAGCTCAGTCGTGCCCTGGCTTTATCCTCCGACATGGTGTTAAGCATCAGATTTTCAGTGTTTCCTGAGGTTACAGCAGGTGTTAGAGAAGACTTTAGTTGATGAACGTCTTACCATATTAGTAAACTAAAATTTGCTCAATTTATCTCAGTGCTACAGTATGTCAGTTCTGAAGAGTTTGTTTATTCATTATGTTTGCTTGCACACAGCGCAAGAAACATATTGTGGCAGCTTGGTGCGAAGCAGGTTCTGGAGGTGCGGCACTGTTGAGGCCAATACCTGCCGCGGCATTTGGGGTGTGTGTGATGTCCACCAATAATGGGGGACACAGCCGGTGACACTAGTTTGGAACGTTGCCACCAAGTTGTGAAAAAATAGCCGCTGCAATCAGGGGCCGCCTCATCATTGCAGCGTCAGCCATTCGCTGCAATGAGGGAGCGACCCGTCATTGCAGGGCGGGATGTTCACACACTGATATTGTTTGTGAACATGGCAGCGGTTTGCCACCTGTTCACAAACAATATTAACCCCTCCTCTGCCGAGGGTTGCCCAATCCCCTGGCAGCATGTGTGCCCCCAACATGTTTGTTTGCGACGGGGCCCCAATCCCTGTCGGCTGCAGTGGCCCAGATGTATGTTGCCGATGGGGGAGCCCACTCCATCGGTAGTATTTAACGCCCCGCTTTGTCTGCCGACGGGTGCCCAATCCCTGTCGGCATAACGTCCCTTATTGTGTGTGTCGACGGGGTGCCCAATCCCCTGTCAGCTACAGCGCCCCCAAAAAGACTAGTTGGCATGCTGGGAGCCCACCCCAGCATACCACATTGCCCTGTAAATAAAAACCGTCCCACAATGTCTTTTTTTTTAACCTGTAACGAAGGAAACGGCCCCAGCGGTCTCTCTGGCCCCCTCCCACAACCTGCACCCACCACTGTGCACCCTGCCTCCCCACACCCCCTCACCCATACTTACCTCTGAGTCTGGCCCGATGATCTTTGGTGGACCAGGAACACGTCTGCACTCTTCAAAGCTGACCCGCGAACTGAGGAAATGCCGGTAAGCTGTATAATGGAATAAATAGGGTTTTTCAACTTTGCTGCATATCTCAGGCATTTTTGGAATTTGCCGCAAATTTTCAACATGGGGTTTTGGGACCCTTCTCATGTATTTTATCACTGTCATGGCGTTAATCAGCCCCAAAGGTGATTTTCACGGTCACTGCGGAATCACCTTTGAGGACCGCTAACGAAACGACAGTACCAGTGTTCATGAGGTGGCTCTCAAAAGCCTATGTTGCAAATTTGTGTGCAAAATCTCAAAATGACTGTTTTACAAACGTGCTGCGAGCGTTACACGCATGTGTAATCTTGCGAATTTGCAGTATTTTCACCCAAGATTTTCAACACTGGCATTTTCCAGATCTCCTTGTGAACAGTACAGCTGTCATTTTTCACACTCTGGGTGAATAGCGGCGGTCAGTGTGGGAAATCAGTGTTCCACACAGATTAAGAAACTGACAGTGGCACTATTCATGAGCAGAGGTCTAAAATGCCTATGTTGAAAATTTGGTGACGATACTCCATAAAATGACTGTTATGAGCATGCGTTGCACTGTTCCTACGCGCTCGTAAGTTTGCAATTTTCAATATTTTTACTCCAGATTTCAACATTGCCATTTTACCACACCTCCTTATGAGCAGTAGAGATGTCATTTTCACATCTTGCCCAAAGCGTGTTTCCGCATGTAGCGCACAATGGCGCAGATCAGTGTGCAAAATCAATGTTCGGGACAGATTAAGAAAATCACAGTGGCACTGGTCATGAGCAGAAGTGTTAAAATGGCTATGTTAAAAATTTGGTGGAAAATTCCCCAAAATGACTGTTTTACAAGCATGCATTGCACTGTCCTCGCACTCTCTACATTCATGAATTTTCACTATTTTCACTCCAGATTTTCAACATTGTCATTTTACCACACCTCCTTATGAGCAGTACAGCTTTCATTTTCACATCTCGCCCAAACCGTGTTTCCGCCATGTGGTGCACAATGGCGCAGTCGGTGTGCAAAATCAATGTTCGGGACAGATTAAGAAAATCACAGTGACACTGTTCATGAGCAGAGGTGTTACAATGGCTATGTTAAAATTTGATGAAAAAAGTCCATAAAATGGCTGTTATGAGCGACCATTGTACAGTTTCCACGCACCCTTGTAAGTTCATGGATTTCTAATATTTTCAGTCCAGATTTTCACCACTGGCATTTTCCACACTTCCTTATGAACAGTACAGCTGTCATTTTTCACACCATGGCTGAAATGTGTTTTCGCACTTCCAGCAGAAATATGTGGTCGCTGGGGAAATCACTGTTCGGGACAGATTAAGAAAATCACAGTGACACTGTTCATGAGCAGAGGTTCAAAATGCCTGTGTTGACAATCTGCTGTAAAAATCCCCAAACTAATTGCATTATGGGTGTGCATTGCCCAGTTTCTACACACTCGTGACTTCACCAGTTTTTTAAATATGTTCATTGCAGATTTTCAACATTGCTATTTTTCACCTCCCCATGAACAGTACAGCTGTCATTTTCACATCTGTTCAAAATGTGTTTTAGCACCTGTGGTGCCAAATGGCGTTCGCTGTGCAAAATCAGCAAACTGATATTGCCACTGTTCATAAGGTGGGGTCACAAAAACCCATGTTGAAAATTTGGAGTGAAAATGTCCATGAACGCCTGAGATGTTAGGGTTTCCAACCATAACGCCCCACCCTGTAGAGATTGACAGGCATCAGGGGTGTGACTTGGGATTGTCGCCTATAATGCTCATACCATTCCACACCCTGCAGCCAGTGAGAGGCATCGAGGTGTGCCTTGGGCTCTTGACCCCAAAGTTCACCCCATTCTCTTATACAGCACCCATCTCACCGTATTTTCTGATGGAATGGGGTGAGCATAAGTCAAAGACTCCAAGGCACACTTGACACTTGTCGGTGTCTGCAGGGTAGGGTGTGGTGAAATGGCATGGCCGTTATGCCTGGCGACCCAAAGGCACACCCCAATGCCTGTCAGTCTCTGCAGGGTGGTGGCGGGGTTGGCTTCAGTTCAATAGTTCACTGCCATTCCTATTATGCGCTCTCTAACTCCTGCACTACCAATGCCAATGCCAGCAAGCAAACATTCGGCATTGACAAATGCTTATTTTTTATTTTGCTGTCTATAATTCATCGGTACTGTGCCAGTTATAAATTCACATAAATATTTTTTTCAGGACACTGAGACTATACTTCTTTGGAATGGCAGCGATATCTTCATATGATTAAAGTTCCAGGGCCTTACCCCCATCTTCATTACCTCTGATGAAGGCTGAATGCAAGTGATCTTCTTATTACCCCTTATGCAGGCCGTATGTTTGCTATCTCATCATAGCCTCTGATGATGCTCGAATGGCCATGATCTCCTCATTATCTCAGATGAAGGCTAAATGTCAGAAATCTCTTTATTATCTTTGATGAAAGTTGAGTATCATCAATCTCACTTACCATCGTCTCTGATAAAGGCTGAATGCTAATGAACTCATCATTACCTCTGAGGGAGGCTGAGTATCAGTGATTTTCTCATTAGCATAGAGGCATAGAAACACAAGCAATGGTGACAGAAAAAGACCAATGGTCTATCCAGTCTACCCATTGCACCCTATTGAGTCATATAGTGCAGTGGGTTAAGGCTCTGAGCTGCAGATCTGGAGACCTGGGTTTGAATCCCACAGCTGCCTAGGTGCATACTGTGTGACTCTGAGCAAGTCACTTAACTTTCTTGTGCTCCCAGGTCGCATCTGGAAACAAGCTTGACAGTGTGCTACTTCTGGTTAAACAATGTTCCCTTTCCCTATCATACTCCAAGACGTTTTGGCCCATATGAGGTCTTTGGCTACATTATCCACCCCTTGTTCCCTGTTTTACAACTACCCCCCAGTAACTACTAAGCCCTTAACTCTGTCCATACTGGGCATTCTCTGTACAACTCTATACATTATGGGCAGACTAGGTGGGCTGTATGGTCCTTATCTGCCAACAGATTCTATACTGTGTTTGAAACCATTAATAGTTTTGGACCCACCATGTCCACCTGTAGACTGTTCCCATGGCTCATCTGCTCTATGTTTGAAATAAATCTTTATCATGGCCCTCCTGAACCTGCCCCTCCAGCTTTCACTCATGACCTCATGCTGTAGATTTGCTACTCTTGTTGAATAGTTCCTCACAGTTCACTTTCTTCATTCCTTTCAAGAATCTGTTGTTCTCTGTCATATCACCCCTCTCCTGTTTGGCATTGAGCAAGTACATGTTCAGTGCCCTCAGCTGATCCTCATAGGATCTGCTCTGCCAACCCTGAATCATTTTGGTTACCCTACACTGCATTGTCTCCAGCCTATGCTTGTCTTTCCTTAGGTGAGGACTCCAGAACTGGGTACAGTACTCTATGTGTGGTCTCACCAGTGATCTATAGAGAGGTAGTAATACCTCTTTCCTCCTGCCATCAAAACCTCCTGCTTGCCTTCCTGTAGGCCTTATTACACTGGATACATTACTTAAGGGTGTCACTTTTGATGACCCCCAGGTCCCTTTCCTCAGAAGTGGTGTCCAAAGATTACCTCTGATGGAGCTGAATGCCCATGATACTCTCATTACCTCTGACAAAGGTTGAATGTCTGTGATCTTCTCATCACCTTTGATGCAGACTGAATGCCAGTGATCTTCTCATTGTCGCTAATGAAGGTTGAACATCCATGACCTTCTGATTACCTCTCATTACCTTGGATGGAGGCTGAATGTCTGTGACACTCTCATAATCTCTGATGAAGCTGAATGTCAGTGATCTTTTCCTTTCCTCTGGTGGAAGCTGAATGCCCATAATACCTTCATTGCCTTTGATGGAGGCTCTGTTTTGTCCTTCTCTTCCTTGATCTGGATACTGAATTCAACACATTTGAATGACCACCTCATGTTCCTTGACCATACCAAGCACTGTACATAGGTCTCTGGTGCTTTCCTATCCTGGGTATGCTACTCCTGTCTCCCTCACTGTGCTTCACTCTCTGTCAGGCTCCTTCCCTGATTATGCTCATTGTATGTGCGTGCGTGTGTCTCTCTCAGTCTTCTTCCTTTATCGCTAGCATTGTTTTTCTTACTCCTTCCAGCTCTACTCTGTAATGTCCCTTATGTCTCTCTTATGTTGGTGCACTCCTTCTCTCTGTCTGCACCCTCCCGAGCCTTGTCATCTTTGATTTCAACCTCAGGTATCAATTTTAAGTTGAAGGCACTCATCTATATATTTGTTCAACTTCTTCTCGATTCTGCCCGATCTCCCCACCATTGTTTTGAGAAGAACAACTTCCCATGGCAAACAAGTGAAAGGCATGCAGTGGCAGTGTTCAGTGATGTCATCATGCTGGGCATGCAGTGGCGCTATGCAGTGATGGCATGTAGTGGCAGTGTGCAGTGATGTCCTCATACTGGGCATGCAGTGGCACTATGCAGTGATGGCATGCAGTGGCACTATGCGGTGATGTCCTCATTCTGGGCATGCAGTGGCACTATGCAGTGATGGCATGCAGTGGCACTGTAGTGATGTCCTCATGCTGGTCATGCAGTTGCACTATGCAGTGATGGCATGCAGTGGCAGTGTGCAGTGATGTCCTCATGCTGGGCATGCAGTGGCACTATGCAATGATGACATGCAGTGTCAGTTTCTGCAGATTGGCGGGAAGATCACCAATGGACTTTTTAGGAAAAATTAAAAACAACAATGAGGGATGGTTTTCTGAGGTTCAGCGGCACCGGGTGGGTATCCTGGTGCAGCCATATATTCAGAAGGGAGAAGGGCAAGAGAAGCAGCACTGGGAGTAGGAAATTTGGTCCAATTACTGTTTAAAGAAAATGGGGCAGGTAACCTGGAGGGGGTATAAAGAAGCAGTACCGAGTGGGTACCCTAGCATGCTTAACCCTGTTAAAAAAACTTACAAACAAAAGTCAGCAGCAGGGACCCTGTTTCTAGCCGTAGTAATCCTGGTACACACCCAAAATGATCTGGACAAGAACTTCCAAGGTAAAATGCTCTTTATTAATCCAATTGTACACCTTCCATGGTAGAAAGGAAAACAAATGCCAAACCAAAGCTGTCAGACCCTCCCGTAAAGAACTAAGTCTCACGCTAAACTTTTAGAGTGCAACAAGCGCTTCCTCTTTTATTTGACTTCACGAAAGAACTGTGAAAAAACTAAGTCCCCACTCTTCCTTTGTGAGTTGACCTCATTCTTTTGTGATCACAAAAGAAGTCATGAAAGAAGAATCTCGGCTCACGAAAGAAAAAGTTGGACTTAGTTTTTCACAGATGTTTCATGAGCCGACATTATTTTTTTGTGAATTTTTCGTGATCACTCTTCTTTTGTGAGCCAAGATTCTTCTTTCATGAGATGGAAATTTTCCTTCATGAGACTCACAAAAGAAAATTTCTTCTTTAATATGAAACATCTATGAGAAAGACCCTACTGAGCATGCTCAGAACTGACATTCAAGTCCTTGTAACTCTGGAACAGATTAATATTTTTTCACCAGACTATTGAAAGGCACCATTCTAAGGCAAGCACTTGCCACCCTAAAATATTTGGAACAAAATTCCAAACCATCTGGGCTGCAGGTGACAGAAAACAAAAACCCTGATTTTTCAACTTTTGCACTATCCAGATCTTGGAATCCAGACATCTGATGAGAATGATACTTATCAAATCAAGAGACCTTGCCCACCAAACTACGCATTCAAAATTTTGTGCAGTTCTGTTGAATGGGGTAAAGATATTACGGACGAGGTGCTAAGTTTTGGGGTTTAACATTAAACAGCCTACTCAATCCTAACTATAGTGGTGCATCAATGCCACTATAATATCTATCTATCTATCTATCTATCTATCTATCTATCTATCTATCTATCTATATATTCTTTGCAAAAAACAGTGTTAGTGCACCAGTTAGGGTAACTTAATGCCACAAAAGTAAAGGAAATGTGACATTAGGGTTTCCAACCCAACTGCTCCACCCCTTACCCCCTAGGAGAAAAGGAACAAAATATTAGAGTTTTGGGTCTCTGGTGTCTTGGTGAATCAGTGATGGGGTCTCCTTGGGGTTTCAACCCTAATACTCACCTCTCCCCAGCCCAGAGTCATCTGTCCAAAGCACAAGGTACAGCTCCAAGCCACTGCCTCATAATGACACACTCTTCAGATGTGAGAAGCATGTTTTGCCAGAGGTTGCCAACACAGTTTGTTGTGCCTTTCTTCACATAGATCATTTGCAATGTTGTTTACTCACAGAATGGGGTGGATACTAGGTTGACAACCCCAAGGAAGACCCACCACTGATTCGCCAAGAGTCCGGAGACCCAAAACCCTAATGTTTTATTTCACTTTTGCTGCTTGGGAGGTGGGAGTGATGAGTTAGGGTTGGAAACCCTAATGCCACATTTCTACTTTTGTGGCATTAAGCTACCCTTACTGGTGCATTAATGGAGTTTTTTGCAAAGAATTTCCTTACTTTTTGAGATAGTATAATCATATCTTCATTTGCCTGTGGGGAGCACATAGATGCATGAAAGGTTCCTGTGAGGAAGGTTCAAACATTCACAGCCAAAGCCCTTCTTGGCCCACTACAGGGGTTGCTGTGGGAGTAAAAGCAGACTCCTCCCTCTCTCCTCCCTCAACCAAACAGCTCTGCCCTTGACATCATGTCCAGACCTGTGTTGCCAAAACGCAGAGACCTGAGTTCACTGCTGCACCTAGGGTGCCTACATGAGTAGTATGGCACATTGCTGACATGCAATTCTTTATGCACCATTTCTGGGAGCTTTGTTGCAGAATAGTAGCATTTCCAGTCTGCCCCAACAGTCAAATGATAGTGTTACACACTGCCATGCAAGTGAACAGAGTTTGGGAGTAAGCCCATGTCCCTGACTGTGTGGGGCCCAAAGACCAAGTCTAACACTTTCTGCCTCTCGGTGTGTGTGTGTGTGTATGTGTGTGGGGTGGGTCATTCTGAAAATGACCCCTGCAGAAGCGAAAGACTCAGTATGCATGTATCCCCAGTCTTCTGCAAGGGAGCTGTGGATGGGTACATTGTGGCAGTGGTGTGTGGTACAGGTGGGGAGATGGGAATGTGCATATCAGCCCCATGAGTGAAGGGCTGATGGCTCCCAAGACTCAATATATGGAAAACTGGGAATGAGAAGGAATTAAGGCCATTACCCACTACCTGGACTCATCCACAATGATAAGACAATGTCTCTCCTTAGGTGGGGGGACCCCGCTTTGAGGAATAAGTCATGAGGCCTGTAGGGCGTATACATTGATCCTGGGAGATAGGGATGGCAGGCTAGAATGAGGTCAGCAGGAAAAACTTGATGAAAAAAAATAGCGATCTCCATGTGGCAATGACAGTGATCAACTCTAAGACCGATGAATTTGCATTAGTTAACCAAAATTTGCATTTTCATGTTGGAAGAAAGAACAACCGCCATTTTCATCACCGTCCTATGAACAAAGTGTACATAACTAAAGCACCATATGTTGATGAAAATCCATACCGATGTTCAAACCTGCATCATTTATATTTTAGTTGCCCCCAAACACAGACACAGACACTCACTCACTCACTCACTCACTCACTCACTCTCTCTCCTCTCTCACCCACCAGAAGTAAAATAAAACCACTGATGATTTTTGGAAGTGAAATTGAACTACAGATAGGGAGACATTAGTTAATAATTTTCCTCAAGTACCATGCTTATCAAGCAGAACGTGAAGCTTGACTGTTTGCAGGTAAGGGCCTATGGCCCACCCAGTCTGCCCATTTGAGCTCATAAGATCACTTTAAGTTTGTCTAGAAGTCTGTTGCCCCTTACTCCTGACCTCCAGGATTCCATTATGTCTATCCCATGCATTCGTAAATCCGTGATTGTTTCAGCCCCCACCACTTCCTCAGACAGGGTGTTCCACTTGTCCACTACCCTTTCTGTGAAGAAATTCTTCCTCACATTTCCTCTGAATCACCCTCTAATTTCATCCCATGCCCTCTAGACCTGGAAAATCTTTTTCACTGGAAAATAGTGTTTCCTGCACCTATTCCTCCCGTAAGGTACTTGCATGTCTCTGTCATATCCCCTCTCTCTCTTCTCTCCTCCAGGAAGTACATATTTTAGTCCTTCAGCCTGTCCTCAAAGGACTTGTGATGCAATCCATGCACCATCTTTGTTGCCCTCCTCTGAACCTTCTCCACCCTGTCTATGTCCTTACGTAGGTAATGTCTCCAGAATGGACACTGTACTCCAGGTGGGGCCTCACTAGTGTCTTCTATATGTAGAATAGTAGATGGGTGTCCATCCAACATAAGGCTATGTTTCCAGTGAGGTCGCTGATGACATCATAGGGACCTCGAGGCGAAGTTAAATTCTCCACAATGTCATCAACAATCGAGATGGAAGCACCCATCCACTATTTTATACAGTATAGGGTTGGGGCTTATTTATCTTTTTGTATTTATTTTCGCAGCTCATCGCCTTGTTATTCTGTGCTTGTTACTGTTTGTTGTGGTGCCCTCGCTCGCTCCAGCTTCTCCCTGCTCCTGGTGCTGCCGCCACTCCCTCCAGCTCTCCACCTCCCCGCTCACTCCAGCTTTTTTCCAGTATGTCCATGTCCACATTGTCCAGTGTTGTTAATTGCAAAATGAAATAGAAAAGTTCAGTCTTACGACACGGAGTGTTGCGTGGCTCCTCCTGTCAAAATGAGCGGAACGCCACTCGGCACGCGATAAATCGTGCCGCCATGTTTCTGCACTTATTTCTGTAAAGCCAGGTGGAGCGAGCTAATTGAGAGGCAGATCAAGGCTGAAAAGTTGTTGTGCCATCGATGTGACATCAGAATGATAGTACAACAACTTTTGACCTTGAACTGTCCTACAACAAGATTTGGAAAGCCACTGCTTTCCTTGGAGAATAAGTCCTAACCATATGCTATAGCAGAATTATGACCTCCCTTTCCTGCTGGTAATACCCCTGCCTATGCAACCCAGTATTCTATTTGCTTTGCCTGCACCTTGTCACACTGTTTTCCTACCTTGAGGTCATCAGAGATGATAACCCCAGGGTCCTGCTTGGTGCATGCTATATTCTCAACTAATATGTTGTTCCAGGGTTTTGTGCCCCATAAGCATTATTTTGCACTTTTTGTTGAGCTGTAACTGCACAACCCTTGAACATTCCTCAAGCTTTTGCAGGTTACTCCTTATTCTGTCTACACCCTCTGGCATGTTCACTCTGTTACAGAGCTTTGTGGCATCTGCGAACAGGGAAATTCTGCCTTCTAGGTCCTGTGCAATGTCACCAATGAAGATGTTGAATAAGACTGGTCCTAGCACTTATTCCTGCAGCACCCACTGGTCACTCTTCCCTCTGTGGAGTGACAGCCATTACCACCACCCTCTGTGCCCTGCCACCCAGCCAATTACTCACCACTGCACTAGTGTCCTGCCCACTCCCATATTCCCCAGTTTGTTTAACAACCTTCTATGTGGCACAGTGTCAAAGGCCTTGCTGAAGTCCAGATAGGCCATGTCCACTGCCCTCCCTGGTCCACCTCCATAAGATGAGGTTGCTCGGTAATTTTCACTGCATATTTGGATCTCTTAGACACCAGTGCGCTGCTTAAAGTTCGAGTAGTAACTGCTAGGAGCAGATTCATTATTGCTTGAAATGTATCAAGTGAAGCATCTCATTCCTATTCAGCACTGCAGCAGCCTCGTTCAACTCAAACAAGTAGCGGATATAGACTAGGAGATCTAGCCCCTGCCTCTTCCTCCATCAAGTCTACTACTGTCATTCTTTTCTTGATTTTTTAACTTTTCCACTGGACCATATCACCAAACTGTAGACAGCCTTGCCTTCATCCTTTTTAAATTCCTGGTTGCGCCTCAGTGAATATTACCAAACACATTTTTTTTGTTGTTGTTAATAGGAGGCAGTATAGCGCAGTGGTTTAAGGCTCTGAGCTGCAAATCTGGGGACCTGGGTTTGAATCCCACAGCCCCAACTTGCATACTGTGTGACCCTGAGCAAGTCACTTAACTTCCTGTGCTCCCATGTCACACCTGTAAACAAGCATTCAGCTTAGTGTGCCACTCCTGGTTAAACAATTGCAAAAAAAAAAATTAACTTTCCACACAAAATAATTCTGAATGACTTGTATCCATTTTCAAGGCTTTGGAGCTTTAAACTTTGCAATCCAGACTGGAGGCCCACATCAGACATAATTTTCCACAACTAAATTCTCTGTAAAGTTTTTGCTGCAGTAAGGCAACATGGTTTAATAAAGTTAGCTATTGCCAAAAAAGGTCGAAGCCCCTACTGTGCTATTCCCATAATGCAGCACAAATCAACAGGATTCCCGATCTGCCATCATATGGGCTGCCAGTGTTTCAGTTGTGGTTTGCAGTGCGGTAGCTATGTTGCCAAGTGCATTTGAAAATATTGACAGTATTGCAGTGCAACGTAACACTGAACACAGGTAATGATTCTCCCCTCCCCCACATATTGTTAAACAAACTAGATTTATTTTCTACTGACCCTGGTTTTAAGACAGCAGTTTTGTTCCCAGTTGGAATTGGTAACCCCATGCTGTTTGAATCTGGAGTATGAGAGTGAATCATACTTTTGAGACAATAAGATTCAGGTTTACTGTGAGAACGTGGTACCATTTTTACAAAGTGCATTATGGAAAGTATTTTAATTTTTAGTTCATTTCAGGGTTGCCAAAATGATCAGCAAATGGATCATCTGCTGTTTGACCCTTAGGGAAACCACATTGTATTTACTGTAACCAGGAATGGAAATAGATCAGAAATATTCAGTAGGGAACCCTAATAATAACAACTTCCTTCATAAGTGCTTTCTAAAATCACCTCTTTTATGTCCTATTGTGGATAAGTGACTGTCAAAGTCCCTCCCATATATAGGTCCTGCTTCTCTGCTCCCCCATGTACAGGTGCTGCTCCTTGGATTTAGCAGTGCACCTGGTGATGTTGCGTGCAGGTGATACACAGCTGCCTACAGAGGTTCACAAATGCTGTAGCCCACTAATGCTGCTGGGTTGCATATCCTTTATAATAAATAATGGGTTTCACTTTTCCCATAAGAAGCAATGGCATAATTTGCTGTAATAAAGGAGGTTTATTATGGCAAACACGAGCACGCTTCAACCTTGGTACGCGCCCGCAGCAGTTTGTCCTTCCCGAATGCTTGCTGCTTGCCTTCTACCACAAAACTGAACTGCCAGTGATACTCAACGGTGTTATTTTAAAAAAAATGAGATAGATTTCAACTCAAGGTAGTAAAGAAAACCTTTTAAAACATTTTAAAAAGGTGGAAAGGACAAATGCATGGAGCGGTGAAAACAGAACCAGAGTGTTGCCGCATCGAACGGCTTGTATTTTATATAATTGCTGTGGCAAAAAGGGAAACACAGCAATTATATAAAATAAAATATAGGTGGTGTGTGTAAACTCAAAGTTTACACCCTCTTGATGTTAGATGCTTCGCTCCTCGGGTTTATGTAGCGCCTATCCCTCGTGGTGTGTAAATGTGTCGTTGCACACCACCCCATCCCTTACACAAATATAGGTGTGCTGTGTAGATGCAGAACGCATGTCACATGCTTAATTGTGCACAGCGCCATGGCTCGTGACATATTATGAACATATGCTAACCAGGTCTGTGTTGGTAACCGGTTTGCATACTGCAAACTTGTCATGTGCACAGCAGGTAAGCTGGTGTGGACAGCTTCTAAAAATTACATCAGGTTTGCGTGTTGCACACTTGACATGTGCAGCAGTTGCTCAGTGTGAATATCATTTAAACATTACATCAGGCTCACGTGCACATGCTTTCCATGTGTGCAGCAGCTAAGCTGGTGCAAATCTCATCTGAAAAACACATCAGTTTCTATTTCTTATACTACTGCTAGCAATTAGTCATTAAAATACATTTTATTTAAATTCCATAAAAATTATGTAAACTCATTCATTCTGATACTTTTGCAACTTGTTTAATGGCTTCTGATTTTTGTAATTAAATCACCATTAATCTGTAAAGTATTGTTTGTTTACTGCAATAAATGCCTATGATATAGCCAGTCAACATCCCCCATTCCAGATGTACGAAGAGGTGCCTCTGTACTGTGAAGCCTATCCTTTGTTTTGCACCATGCAATTCCCCTTATGCGCATTAAGTGCTACAAATGTGTTTCTCCATGCCTGTTTCATCTCACTTACTTTCCTTTGTCATTCTGTATTGAACATATACACTATGGCCATGCTCAGCACTCTTTGTGCCGAATAGGGTCCTGGAAGCTTGCACCATACTCTCACATCATGTCACTAAAATGAGGGCCATGGACACCAAAATGAGGGACACATGAGGAACACTAACCCACATGATGATCAGGACACATCATGCAACATGGAGATACGGTACCACAGAACACAGTAGAAACCATTGTATTAGCACCTGAGAATGAATTTCTACCATTAAGCAGGGTGCCGTTAGGTGAGGCAGAGGGTGCAGTTGCCCCCTCCATATTTGGGCCTAGGTTGTTCTTATGGTGTGGCAGTAATGGCTTTAAATTTGGATTTAATCTTTGCACAATAAGTGCCCACCTGGTCAGTGTGTGCTCACATTGCAGGTACTCTCTGGACTTCACTGTGTCTATACTGTGTTGTCCACTCTCCAACTATTAGTGGCGGCACAATCACACATGATGTGGATGAGCTCCAGCCAAGAAAGAGCGCATGAGCCTTTGCACGCAAAACTGTCTTTCCAACCACAGAGTAGACAGGCTGAACACTACAGCTTGGAGGAGTAGATGAGCACTGAACACTCAATAGCAGTTTGTGGCAGCACATTTTCTTCTTCTACTCTTGTGAGTTTCCATCTCCCTGGTGGCTGAAGGGGCATAGGATGAGCTAGAAGCCAATTCAAGACTAGGCTACCTACTTATTCTACTAGGCTCGCCTTACATAAAAACAGCACAGACCCCAATGGCAGCAAGCTAGGGCTTAGCAGCAGTGGTGACAGCGGTGTGGGTGGCCTTCATAGGCCTTGATCAGTGCAGCATGGCAGCAGCCACAGCAGCAACCAAGCAAGAAGAAAGAAACTCAGGTTGGGTGGATTTGTATGGCGAGGTGACTTGGTGGTGGACCACGTTGGGGACCTGTGATGGTTGGTTCTAGCATCCAGCTTCTGGTGAAGGAGAGAGGGGAGCAGACTAAAACTAGGCTGGTGGCACACTATGCCAGGCTGCAGGTTCTGGCCATATGGCCGGCTAAGTAAAAGATAATAATGTTTTACAGGAGGACTGGGGAAGGATGAAGGACTGAAATATTTATGTATTTTCACTTTTCTTCACCTTTGGTGGCTTCTTGACCCATAGGAGATGGGTATTGAATGGAATGGAGTCAGGGAGAAAATCAGGACAAAATTCTTTTTTTGGGGGAGCGAACTCAGCCAGGAAAAACATTGGTTAGTAACTGGTGGGGTTTAAGCCCAGATCTGATGCAGTGCTCTGGGATATATACAGATGAATCCTATACATTTTAATTTTTCCTGATTTGCATGTAATGTTTCAGTCAAACCAAATAAGTTGTACCTTTTAGAGATGTTACAAACATTCTAGAGCTGTCCCTTGCATTCATGAACTGTTAAGTGTGTGGTATTCACAGACTTTTGGAGCCCCACTATAGTCAGGCTTATGCCCCTCCCCGTGAAGCTGACCAACCCTCATCCACGCTCAGGCATATTATGAAAAAGGGCAAAGGAGACTGTAGGTGCATCATTGACATGAATGGGGTATTTTAAATGACTATTTTGTACACCATTGATAGAGAATTGAGATTAATAAGCCACCGCTCGACTAACAAGGGCCTTGTTAGTAGAACAGTGGCCTTCATTATTCTTAAGTTCACCATCGTAATGTATATATTAGTTATGGAAAATAACTCCATTCATTTCAAGGGGTACACCTAACACTCTGACCCATGAACATCATCTCTTAAAGACTCATGCCTCTGGCTCCCTAGTACTCAAGTAAGAGACTTTTATATATTTCTATACTTGGTGGGTTGTCTGTAGCAGCATGGCCATACCCACTATAGTGTGTGTGCATAGGTGGGGGACTTGCCATGTGTGCCTGTGTCTGTGTCTGTGTGTCTGTGTGTGTCAAGTTATTGCTACATTTGTGTTTGCACCTTAAAGTCTGTTTGCGTGCTCAAAGCTCAGGAGAAAAATAGTAGGAGTTCAGGCCAGACAGAAGTAATGAAGTGGTTTTGTGGGTAAGTTTGTGTATTGGGGTGGGAAAACATGTGTTTCCACTGGTATGTGTGCTACAGTTCAACCGTGAACATGAGATGAGGGAGAGAAGAAAACTGAAAAGCATACTCAGCTACAAGCATGCGCATGCATGCAGATGTATTCAGATACAGCATGTATTGAAGTACAAGCAAGCCATATGTGTGTGCAGACAGTATGGCTTAGTGGTTAAAGGCACTGAACTGCAAGCCAGGAGACATGGAGGCATGAAGACCTGAATTTGAATCTCATCAACTCCCACTTGTGTATGGCATGATCCTGCACAAGTCACTTAACTTTTTGTGTGCAGTTATCAGTGACCACTTGCTTTTTTGCACGATGGTGCATGCATGCAGTCTTTCCCAACTTAACATAAAAATCATGGTTTCCACACTTGCTTGATGCAATCATGCCATTTGCATGCAATCAGTTTCAATTTAACATTTAAATCATACTTGCAGCACGCATATCACTTGGGTAGTTTTATGTGCAGCATGAAAACATTTCGCTCAATTATTTCTGTAAGTGATACTTTATTCTACTGTTAATAACAACTATTACAGTAACACCAGAGTAATGTTTACCATAAAGGCCACTGGCCATGGAGGGTTGGGGTGTCGCTAGACACCAGGGAGCAAATAAAGTTTTAGAAGGCCAGGCACGGGAGGGTGGGGTGGTACCTCTGGACACCAGACAAAATGTATTAAACAAAATAACCAGTTTTTCAGTAGCTTTCCAGAATTTAGATGGGCTGTTTAAATTAAATTGGCTTTGAATTTGTTTTGTTTTTAATTCAGCTTTTTCTCTCCGTTTGCACAATGACACCCCAGCCCTGTCACAAAGTTTCTCATAGATGTACTGGTTATCCTGCTACTCAGACCATGATACTGGTGGGAGG
This sequence comes from Neoceratodus forsteri, assembly GCA_016271365.2. NCBI lineage: Eukaryota > Metazoa > Chordata > Ceratodontiformes > Ceratodontidae > Neoceratodus > Neoceratodus forsteri. The sequence goes on along the minus strand of CM028137.1, from coordinate 13,632,761 downwards.
CCTGCTATGTTGGTTGCGGGTTTGCAAGGGTGCAGATGCAATGGCAGACCAAAACGTTTTCCTCCAGCTCCTGCTTTGCATGTCTACCATCCAGCAACTGCTGTCTATGTACCTGCTGTGCTGCCCTTGCTCTCTACAAGCTGATAGTTAAGTAGAGACCCATTGTCCCCCCACCCTGAGGGAGGACAGCTGTTCTTGGATGCTCAATCCTCCCTTCCTCTCCTGGCTTGCCTGCTAGAGACCCAAATCCAGTCCTGAAACTAGGTTGCTGGCATAGCTGGTTGTAACTCTATTGCTGCACTACTGGACTGGTAGGAAAGTTGTTCTTAAAGTGATTAACTCTAGCTGCATGCAGCCATTCAGTGCAGGAATTACACAGCTGACTGAATTTAGAAGGTCTGTGAGGGAGCCCAGGCTGGTTTCAGTGTCTTATACTGCATCTTGGGTCTTCCAGGGTAACACGTGGTTAGCCAAGGCCCAGGAGGAGGCAATCTTCAGCTTTGGTTCCGCAGATGAGGAGTGACATGTTTTAAAGGTTATATATCTGGTACACTAATGGCAACTGCACCCTCTTTGTCTACATGTAATATGCAGATTATGATGTTATTTTTAAGAGTTCTAGTATTCTATTGAATGAAAAGGCAGTGATACTCAGCGGGGTGATTGTTACTTTGCAATAAGAACTTCAAACATTTAATTTGACTTGCGTTTGTAGAGTGTTTCAGGTCTGAAGAATTCATTAAAGTTCAGCATAGCTTTGTTATGTTTTTCTGTGTGGTTTTCCTATTTCTTCCTGTCTTACGGTCAGACTATGTACAATTTATCTGGTAAAGAACAGAATTCTTAGTCAGTGCAAACAGTATTGAGTCGTTTGACGATAAAGTAATGCTAACGACTGACTTCCATAACATGTTTACAAATGTTGCTGCACACGAATCTTAAAATGAGTTTCTGGTTTTCTCTGTTGTGTCATTGAAACTTGTGGCTACAAAATGAAAGAAGAATGAAGCAGGCAGTGGAAAATTCAGCTTTATTTTTATCTGCTATAACCATGAGGTCAGGGCTAATTTGAACACTCATAGTACAACACCGCACAACTCAGCAGTGTCTGGGCTGGCAATATAGCCTAGAAGTTAGAGGAATGAGGTGTGAATGAGCTTGATACATCCAGCAGACCAGACTTGAGTTTGATTCTCACAACCTCCACTTGCATACTGTGTGACCTGGCAAGTCACTTAACTGCCCAGTGCTCCCAGGTCACCCCTCGAAAACAGGCACTTGTGCCTAGTGGGCCTTACCCGGTTACCAGAGACTAAAATACCAGGTTACCAAAGACTAAAATAAAAATAAAAAAGTGTCTTCTTGTCTGGAAGAAAACTCCTTTGGTGGCTGAGGGACAATTCATTTCACGCATGGGCAACTACTAGCAATGGTGTTGATGTGCTCTGTTATAATAGTTACGGTTGTGTTATACTAACCTCAACCAGGGAACAAAGACCACTAAATTCATTTTGTTTCTAACTAAACCCACAATTTGGACACGTGATTTTACTTGCAGAACACTATTTCAGTATGCTGTAAGCTTAGGGCCTCAAGTTCCATGTCTATTTTTGTTATGTACTGTACACTGGCAGTTTTAGCTGTCTCCATTGATAGAATGAGTACATTCTGACTGTAGGCTGGATGTCGTGCAATACTCAGCCTTCACTTATTTGCTGAGTAATTTTATCTGTGTTCCTGTACTGCATGGTGCACCATCAAATCATCACAAATAATTCCAGCCCCTTTAATGCTGGTCTCTTGTTCACACCATCCAACTACATGACAACAGGCAGAATGTACTGCCCCGCACTGAAAGGGTTAATAAATGAGTACCGAATACGCTTGATGTCTCAGCTCATTTGAATTATTGAAACTTGTCATCTGGTTTATCTATAGCAGCTGGAGTCAAAGTGATACATTCCATAGCAGCTGCTCAGATGCAGAGATCTGGGTACCTCAACCTGGCAGAAAGAGGGCAACATGTGGCCACCCACCATTATTTCATACCAGAGGAAAGATTTTAGTCCACTCCCCATAGAAGCTAAATATTTCTGATGACATGACTCCTCCTCCAGGGCCTATAGGGACAGTTGTATAAAAATAGAAGCCACCTATCACCCCGAAGCAGGTGGAATAAAACTAAAATGAATGCTTGGCCCAAGTTCTGCGACTTGATATTTGACATTATAGGCTTTGCGACATGAGCCTGGGTTGTTATTTATTTTATTTATTTATTCAACTCTTGGATTAATACCGTTGAGCTAAAAAGCTCGTTTCAGAGGTTCCATGTCGAACAAACAAGAGAGTAACACTCAGACAACAAACATAAAGTTGGAAGCATTTGTAATGTGGTATATAAGCAAAATACATTGGTTACATTATATAACATAAGGACTTACATAAAAGCAAGGTGGGGGAATCATCCAGGCAGAAATGAATTCGGAAGACTGGCAGGCTGTGACACATTTCTGCACGATATTCAGGAGGAGATTAGGAATGGTAGGAGGAGGCAGGTATGGAGAAGCTGGGATCAAGCCTTGGCAGGTCCCATTGTCGAGCAGAAGAGGCAGGGATTAGTTGCAGATTAGAGGAATGGAAGTTGGATGCTGGGAAAAAGGGGAAGGAGATGGGGAGAGGATAGAGTTGAGAGTAGGATCGGTGACGGGATGGTGGAACAGAGCAGAGGGCAGGTAGCAATGAGTGGGGTTGGGGAGCTATACAGGAGGGGTGGAGACAGAGGGGTGGGGGTTGGTAGGACAGGATGACAGTAGGGTGGGGAGAAATGCATGTAGCAGGAGATGGAGACAAAGTGCATAGGGTGGTCAGAACAGGTCCTTAGGTTAGAAGGTTATGCTGGGTGGGGCAGGAACACTGCATTTGATTTACAAGGTGGGTGAAGCTTGATTTGAATGGGCCAATTCTGTTTTTCGTATGAAGGTTGCTAGGCAATGAATTAAGCAGATGAGGGCACGGTACTCCAAAACACCACCGCCCAGGGAAGTTCGGTGAAAAGGGACCTTGAAGGGTTGTTGTGTGAACCATGAGTTTGTCTTAGGGCTGCTCCAGGTATTATTAAATTCTGGATGCCTGGGGTATCATGCCATGGGTGGACGTTTGGCTAGAGTCCAAGTTGGTAGTTTATTCTATGATCCAGATGAAGCCAACCTATGAGGGAATATAGATCACAGGTGTGGGTTAGGTGTGGGATGTCCAGGAAGAGTCTGCAAGCTTTATTGAGTATAGTGACAATTCTTTTGTGGGCTGTGTCAGAGGCTGCACTATACAACAAGCCCGTAGTCAACAATGGAGAAAAATGAACTGGTTAAGGCAAGTCTGAGTGCATCTTCTGAGAGGCAGTGCCTGTGCCTGTACAACTGTCCTAGCTTTCTATTGGCAGATTTTGATACAAGGTCTGTGTGGAGTGAGAATGACAGTGAGCTATCCAGGTGACACCAAGTATTTGAAATTATTAACCATGTCTAGGATGTCATTTTGTTTGTTGCAGCTGACTAGTTTATCCAATTTGAGTCTGCTATGCGAGGAGGCAAACATGGTTTTGTTTTTGTAGTTGAGCAACAAGTGCGAGTGTATGAACCAGTCCTCAACATGAAGTTTCTTTGCATGTTGTACTTGAGGGTTCGCGATGTTCTTGGTGGCTTGAAAAAAAACTACGCGCATGGTGAGTCATTGCTTATCATAAAGCTTTACGGAGGCCTTCAATATCTAGTTTAGTTTAATATATATACCATCACTTGTTTTCAAAGTATAAATTTATTGTACATATCCTTTGTTCACACAAGAAGGTGGAATGCAGAATGCTCTTGATAGTACGCTTTCAGAATTTGAAAATGTAATTACCGACTCACTTACTTTTACCATTATGCTTTGTCTTAAAAACAGCAATAATTTTATACAGTACCATAGGGATTTCTTAGTTTCCCTTCCGAGTAGTAGCAGTGGCTAGGTGCAATATACATGTACTATATTCTGGATATATTGGGAACATCATAGACATCGAATTGAAATGAATGGGATTCGCTGGGATAAATCATGCTATATGTGGATCTACTGCATTGTATCACTGGCTGCCACAGAATATGACCTTCATATGAGGATAAACACAGAACTTTGGGCCCATACCACACCCCCACATGTCCCCATCCTATGATGCTCTTCGCAGATTGCATCCATGAATATAGGCAGCTTACTAAAGAAGTTTGACTCTCTCCAGGGATGGATGGTACAACACTAACTTGATGTCATCGCTTTCGAGACCTGTGTCTCCACCTCTACCCTGATTCTGTCATGGAAATCCTTGGCTACTCCCTCATTCAAGCTGACAGACTGGGTAAGCGTGGCGGTGGCTGTGCCCTCTATCTTAAGGACTCTGTGCTTGTCCACTCTCCCTCACCATTGTAACATGAGGCACAAGGCCCTCACTATAAAGCTACCTTCAGGATGACCTCCACCCTTTCCTAATCACCACGGTCTCACGGTATATCCCCCGGGACCGGAAAATGGCTTTTCGCGTTGTCCCAAAATTACATCTCCCTCTTCCACAAAAATGAATGCATAGTTCTGGGGACTTCAGTATTAACTGGCAGCCCAAGTCAGCCATCCATATAAAGAATGACACCACCACCATGGATCTAACTCAGGTAGTCACCACTTCCACATGACAAAACCCCAGCTCCAGCTCCGCCCACCCTCCTGGACCTGGTATTCACCAACCACCCTCACAGAATCACCAGCGCCACGGTCCTCCCTAATGCTCTAAGTGACCACTCTCCTGTGCTCTGCACCTGGTCATGCAAATCCCAGAAGCACACATCAAAATCATCCTGCAGTGTAGATTTAAACTGGGTAAACTTGAGCAATTAAGACTCCACTTAAGGCTCTGGAACTGGTCACCCTTAAAAACACCGCTGACATAGACTCGGTTCTCGACCTTTTCATCCACATATTTAATACGGCCTGTTACTTGTTTGCTCCTCTTACCAAATGTGTGATCAAAGGCAACCTACCCCTTGGATCTTCCACTGAGTCCTTGATCAGATGTGCTACCTGACTCCCTCTGCAAATAGCCCTTGAGATGGGCCTGCCAGCTGACAGACAATGCTACTGGGAGGCTAGGAATAAGTGTACCCGCTATTCAGAGATTAAACTGAACACTACAAAGTGTCTCTCACGTCTGCCTGGGGCTCAGGCAGAAAATTTGGAATAACCTAAAGGAGCTTAGTGGAAAGACCAATACACCCCCCAAATTAATATATAAATGGAAATTGTACCGCTGACCCCAAACTAATTGCCAACGCCCTAACTCCTCCTTCTTGGACCTGAGTAACATACCCGCCCCCACTTTATTGATCATCCTCCTGCCCTCCCACCCCTCTCACCCCCTCACCCTCATTTTGCTTAAAGAACCTTTGCCCTTGAAAATCAAACCCTATTCTCTAAAGACTCTAGTGGCTCCTGGTTCAGTAGCAACTCTCTGAACCTAAAACCCTCCACCTTACACTGCAGGAAGTCCTCACCCCACTAACCTACATACCAATTGCTCCCTGTGTCTAGGTGAATTTCTGTGTCACTGGAAAGCGACCACCATAACCCCATTCATAAAAGCAGTACCGTATGGCCACTGGCAACTATTACCCATCTCTATCCTCCCCCTCCAAAGCCCTGGAATGCTTTGTCTCTGATCCAGCTCATCAACTACCTTACAAAATATGATCTCCCTCTGTAAGGAACAAAATGGTTTCCCAAAGGCCACAGCACCACCTCAGCACTCCTGGAATTTACCACCTCTGTTCACTCAGCTCTGGACAGAAGTCACCAGACTGGTGCTGTCTTCATGGATCAGTTGAAAGCTTTCAACACCGCCAACCATGCCCTCCTCCTAGCTACCCTCCCCTGCTTGGTCTTTCCCAGGAGACCACTAATTGGTTTTCAGTTATCTTATGAGTAGTACTCAGCAGGTCAAGATAGGCCCTCTCCTCCTGCCTCCCAGTTAGGTCGGGGTGCCCCAGGGCTCTATTCTAGGCCCCCTGCGATTTAGCTTATATCTAAACAGCCTCCTGCAGCTTGCTCTGGTAACCTGCTACTACATGTAGATGATGTTGTCCTCTATTCGTCCCACCATGATCCCTGTACACTCCAGCAATCGCTCCAAACCTCATTAATTGAGCTTGAACAATGGTTCGACAACCAGCGTCTTGTTTTAAACTACAAAAGATAAAGGTCATGACTTTTGCCCACCACCAGAGCACTCACAAAACCTGGAGCCCCAAATCTTTAATTCCACAGACCCCCCTTGAACATGTTGATACCTTTAAGTACCTTGGCATTATACTAGACTCTGCCTCAGCTTCCATCAACATATCCATCTCCTCTCTACTGGTGTCAACACCAGAATTTGCCTCCTTCAAAGGTATAAACACAGTCTCACCCCAGATGCCCACCGGCTAGCTGTCTCCTCCTCAGTCTTCTCCCTAATAGACTATGGGATCCTTGTCTATGGGCAGCTAACTCCTCCTCACTTAGCAGACTCCAGCAATCTCTCAACAAAGCCTGTCGCCAAATGCTTGGCTGTGATCATACCACACACACTTGCACCTCTATAGCTCTCACAAACTGGTTTAACCTTGAAGATAGACTTAAGTTCCACACCTGTCTCATTGCCAAAAGATTTCCTGACCTCTCCCCTCCAGACCTCTCAGCCCTCCTAAAACTGCTCCTGTTATTAGACACACTCATAGTTCCACCAGATCTCTACTATGTGTCCCAGATGCCAGACCTCCCTGTGCCAGAGAACATTTAGCTATAGGGCCCCACCTGGATGAATGCTTTCCTAACTCCATTGTTACAGAAAGTAAGATCGCCATTTTATTTTTTGTATTATCTTTTCCCTTTACTCACTGGGACCTGCTCCTCCTTCAGGCCACCTAGTATCACCAGCAGTCCCCTCACAACTCCCCCAGAGCCTCCTACCTCATATTGCAGCCTCCGTTGGGTTATCCAGCATATCCCTTCGCTGGCTAGGACTCCTTCTCGAGGGGAGGGCACTGGTTGACCAGGCCAGCGTGCTATTACTCTCTCTCTGCCCGGGCGCTGCTGAGACGGATGTTACTCTGCTGGGAGTGCTTGAGGATATCGTCAGGGTGGGGCGCTGTCATCCAGCCAATCCTAATGCAGCTTCTGCTTTTCTGGGGTTCCGCATCAGCGTCCCTCTGCAGTGCTCTCAGTCTCCACCGGGTCACTGCAGGCGACGTCTATCTAACCACCCCCAGGAGAGGAGAGCAGCCCAACGGATGCTCACTCTTCCTTCCCCTGCTGACCCCGGTGTCCCTGGTCTGTCCCAGAACCCGGGTCGACGGTGTGGTTTGAGGTAAGTCACCAGTGCCTCAGCCCCTCTAGGTCACTGGGCTGGAGGCATCGGCCATTTAAATCTCTTCTTAAGAATCACATCTGCTCTGCCACTGCTTGTGTCTGGTACTGAAACTGCTCTTCAGACCCTGCCACTCATTCTGACAATGGACTCTGTCTGGCCTCCCACCTCTGACCCAGCTCCTCCCTTTTGCAGGGGTCTGATGCAGTCTTTGCATATTGTATATTGTACCGATTATCCACCTGTAACTGTATATTGTTTCTGTTATGCACCTGAATATTGGACTCCTTTACCCATTATGTTACCAACTCTGTATATTGTTTTTTAAGACTCTGCCTTCTGTTTACAATCCTGTTTGTATTATCCTGTCAAGTGTTGTACCCGTAACATGGAGCCTTTGAAAATGAGTCTCTGACTCAAAGATTGTTCCAAACTTCAATAAATAAAATAAAATATGAAGAACCGTCTTGTCCAATGAATGTACAGTAGCAACTAAACTGGCCAATAGGTGGATACATGCCAATCAGAACGCATACTGTACTTCATCCTGAATTAGCCAAGATCCTGCAGTCCATACCTGATTTCTAAACCACTGCATACGTGGGTGTAGAGGTACAACACATAATCTTTTGTACCATTTTATGAGAAAATTATCATTATCTGGTACAAACATTAAACCATTTATATAGGGCAGTCTCTTAAGGAGAACTGCAAGGATGTGTTTTCTGTGGAACCTGTTTTTCAAATACTTAATCATATTGCTACTTTTCCATTCCACCTGTGCATTTTTTTGTAATTCCAGTGTGTTTCTAATTTACACACGGCGGTAGAACCATTTAGAACAGTGCAATGCAGTTATGTCCTTGATTAGCGCTTTCATAATTGACACAGTACAGTACATCCTTGTTCTACTTTTAGAATCGAGGTGGATATAAAGGACACAAGCTGCATCATACAGCTCTAAAATGGTACCAGAGTACATGTAGTCTACTAACGATGTCTGCAGCAAAGTCCTGTGCCTGGTTTATGTATTCATTAACACTTTACTAATTCAATTAACTAAATTCTCTCTAATTTCAAAAGGCATGGGGGTGGGGAGGTCTGATGCACTACATTTTAAACATCAGCACATATTGCAATTTCTGGAATGGATATGCGACCTTCCATGTTGGAGCAGGCGCTGTATCTGCTTCCAAATCATCTAATCTGCCTGTATAATACATTTTATTCATCTACATATGATCATACCTGTTACACTCTGACCATCGTCAATAGTTTACTGTTTTGATTATACAATGGACATGCTGAGCCCGCCAAAGGGTAACTGAAACCTGGAGGATCCCATCAGAACAGCATACACCGGGTACTATTCACCAGTTAAATTAGGAAAACATGTCTGGCAGTCTAAACCGTGTTCTCATTTGGACGGTGTGCTTTATAATTTAGGTCTTTTGGTCTGGTTTCTATCACTGTAGAATTGTCAAGGCTCTTGTTTTCCAGTGTCTGAAAGTGCGTGCCACTGTCTGTCAAAGACACTACTGTGTTGAGCACTCCAATGCAATGTCAGCAGAGTGACACAGAACCCATTTCCTGCTGGGTAATGCACAGGACATTTCCAACAAAAAAATAATAATAGGAAAGGAATTGTTTATAACTAGGGAAATTTCTGACCGTAATGATTATTTTTTTTATGCTTCATTCAGAGCTTGAAACTGTTGAAGGATGATTCCAAATTAAAATAAGTTCCTCGTGCCTTAAGAGTTGGCATTAATACCTTCATTGACTTGGACTACTACCACATAGTATATATTATTATTACCAATTCTATGCATTTTAATCATTTCTCACGTCTTTCATCCTGATTGTTGTACAGAATTCAATTTTATTTTTCCTACACCAGTTGGAGAAGCAGTCCTGCATCACTCACTGATGCCGGTGCAGCGCTGTAGAAAGCCACCTACCTCTTTGTATTGCATTATTATCTTGACTCAAGGAACATGCACATATTGCTGTAATGAATGTGTCTAAACTGTGCAAAGCAAATTTACCAAATTTTCACCAGAATCATTCCTGGGCTCCATGAATGAGGGAAACCTAAAGCTGCATTGTCTTTCAATCCAAAGAGTCCCTCAATGTGTTTCATTTTCTCAACCTGTAAAAACAATCCACTAGTTATTGTACCCCACACCCCACCCACCTCCCTTTCAGCACCACCACCCACAGCCCCTTAGATGCCCCACATACCTTTATTCACCTGAACTGGTTACATTGAAGATCCACTTTTAATTGAAGACACATCTTGCTGCTGAAACTGGTGACTGTTGATGACAAGGTAACTATAGTTCAATGTATTTCAACGCAATTTTCAACTGCAGTTACTTTTATTTCATGCAGTAGTCATTGGTTCCAGCAGCAAGATGTGTCTTCAACTAGAGAGTGGATCTTTACAATGGGACCAGTGCAGGTAAGTCAGGATGTCTGTGGGGGGTCTAGGAGGAACGAGGTGGTGGGTGCACAGTTAGAGGTCAGGTGGGGTGCAGTTGCAGTCACTGATGGACTTGATTTTTAATGTTGAAACTAAATACAACACATTCAGGGACTGTTTTCTTATTTTCAGCATGTGATGGACATGGGAGAGTGGGGGTGCCACTAGACACCAGGGCAATGTTTAACATAAAGGCCACTGGCCATGTGGGAGGTGAGTGGGGGCACCACTAGAAACCAGAGAGCAAACAAAGTTTTACAAAGTCAGGCATAGGAGGGTGGGGGTACCACTGGACACCAGGAAAATACATTAACAACATTTATGGAAATCAGAGGGTAGGGGTGCCACTAGACACCAAGGATACATATACATTTTACCGTGGAATGGGACACAATCAGAGGGTGGTGCCACTGGACACCAGGAGAAATTGAACAGCAATAACAGGAACAGAAAGAAAAAAATCCTTTTCGTGACCAAAATCCTGTGCCGTATGGAACTAAAAAGGATTTGGGCATGAAAAGGAATCATAAAACCTGAGTCCCAAATCCTTTTGTGCAAAGTGATCCATTTTTGTGACCCTTTACACTCATACAAAAAAGGATCCATTGGTAGGAAAAGTGACTTTGGATTTATTTTTTCTGATTACTTTTTCGTGCCAATATATCCTTTCTCATCAGCTTCTTCCTTCTCTCAAAACGTATCTCTTCTCACAAAAAGTATTTCAGACTCTGTTTTTCCCAAAATCCTTTTTCACTTACACATGATCCTTTTTCACGTAGAACAAAAAAAGACTCATGAAACAGGGGTGTTAGTGAGTCATAAAACAATTTAAATAATATAATAAACATTCTGGGATCATGTTTCTAACAAACAAGTGCAGAATACACCTAATGGAGTCCTAATGAGCAGAGACACATTTTGGTATGTCTGCAAGACCTCATTTTGGGCAGTTTGGGAATATTTTTGTTCAAAACCAAAGAAAACAAGATGGCAGAAATGAAAAATGATTTTTTCTAATGGAAAAGGATCAGCCCTCACAAAAGAATCTTTTTCATGTAACCAAATTATTTTGTCGTTCTAAGAAGCTATCCAAAGACTGTACTGAGCATGCTCAGAACTTGAAACTTTAAATTGGGGCGTGGTTTCACCGCCGACAAGGATGGCCACCTAAACTGTTAAGTTCATCTCTGGCTATTACAATCTGCTAGTAATCGCAGTCATCCAGTGCTCTAGGCTTCCCTAAAACCCACAGGTGATGCCATAGACACGGTTCTCTGACTGGTGCGGGTTTCGTGCGTCCAGCGATCCGGCATTGTCGGCGTGCAGTGTCGGCCCCTAAGTGATTCACCTCAGAGCCCTGACAGCCTCCGCTCGAGTGGTGATCCCCCGCAAGGCCCTCTGTCGCAACAGCAAATGTAGCACAGTCATCCGGAATTACATGGGACTGCTCCTCTGTGTATAACATCGCCATAACTGGGTAGCACAGTTGCCATAATCCAAGGCTGGCCTCCTCTATCCTTTATGCAAAACCAAGGTGTTGCTTCCACAGATGGTCCTACTCCATCGGGTGGACGTTAGTACATCACTACAATGTATCACAGCCATACTTGAAACCCTGCTCACAAGGGTGGACACGATTTCTTCACCTTATCGGGTACTGTTGCAGAAGTAAAAGTATCTGATGATAAATTACACCTTACAGATCAGAATAGAAGATCTAGAGGCTGGGCAGGCAAAACCCATCAACGCCTGAGGGAACAAGATAACAAGCTAGCTATATTGTAGAAATGAGCGGAGGACCAAGAGAACCATGGGTGATGAATAATATTAGGATTCTCAGAATCCTAGAAGTTGTTGAGGGCAAAACACAGAGATTCCTTAATGAAGAAATCTCCAAAATGCTAAGGGATAGGTGGCATGGCCCAGTCTAGGTGGAAAGGACACACCATATCCCAGGGGTCCAAGGCTTAGCAACACCTCTCCCAAACCCCTTATCGCCTTATCTATTGTGCTACTCAATGAAAGAAAGAATCCTTAGCACTGCAAGAGATAAAGGTGAGGTAATGTGGCATGGGGAAAGAATATCCTTTTTGGGACTTTCCACAGAGGTTGCCCACCAGAGAAAAATTTTCTACCCCTTAAAAGCACTAGTTTCTCACAGCTTTAAATATGGGTTCAGGAATCTGTCATACCTGCATGTATCCAGAGAAGGAGAGAAGTTTGTGGCAGACACCTGGAAGCAGAAATCTGGGCATCTAGATATTGGCCCAAAATTCTCCTGCACACTACATCTCTCAAGAGGCTTTTGGCACCAGACCCTCACACCAGGGGCAGGAGGAACTATGCTCCCAGGGATGGTTATTGGAGGATCACAAAGCACAATGGACTGTTCCTCCCAAATGGTTCCCCAGTGTTCTGCTCACTACCGTCATGAGGAGCAGACAGCAATGCCAAATCTCTATTAGTTGAGCATAGAGAGCAGTGCTCACCACCTCTATCTCAGCAGGGGTCCCAATCAAACTGCTTGCATATGCTTAGCGATCCCTGAGCGAACAAGGATCCCCTTCTAAAGGCCTCAGGATGGCACCACCTGCCAAACAGACCAGGGACGACTACCCTGCTCGGAACATTTGGACTTACAAGATATTCAATGAGCTTCTAATGGAAGTAGCCAAATCCACATCTTGGGCAGACCTCCTCCTGATCTGGCAGCTGTCAGGGTTTCCCAATGTCCAAGTCAAACCAGGCCTGCTAACCTTTGTGCAGGCAGCATCCTAAGATCTCTCCACAGTTGCAGTGAACACTGCTACAACAGGGTGCAGCCCCCAATGACTGAGTACATTTAGTCTGTAAAAACTTTCTTTGTTGCTTATTCCCCTACATCTGGGTACTTTAACTCTGGGGTCACAGGTTACAGGGAACCTCTGACTGATGACGGACCCTACTATCGGACTCTCTAGGTGGACTACAGACAGTTTGTATGTGGAAGGAGTAACTTAGAGGCCTGAAATGCCTAACCCACATACACCTAGTCTATGACCCATATATCACCTTTCCCTTACCTCACCTCCGGCTAGTAGCCCGACATCCATGGCACTCACCGCTGGGGTAACCCAGTGCTGGAATTCCACCGTAGGCATGGTGTATGCAGTAACAACATCAGGGCTGACCAGGGTAACCCAACCAGCAAGCCTCAGATATGCCTATGATGCTCTTTTTACCCACAGGGCATCATCTGACTCCTCCCCTTCTTCCCTACCTATGAGCACTGTTCATGTACCTCTCATTTATCCATGGAACTAGGGACCGAGTTTAGAGGTTGATGTTGTTAGTTGGTCTTCTCGTGCTCTCACCCCATCCCCAACAGGGACAAAGGTCAGTATGGCTGAGTGCTCCTCCCTGCAACAGAGGAGGGGTTGCACCTTGTCCTCACACCCATTCACCTTAGTTTTGTGTGTAACCCATATGTCCATTTTTGTAACATGGATACATATGGTATCTACAGGTTCGGGGAAGGATGAGTTACCTGGCACAAGAGATCTAGGTTTGGTTATTACCTGCACAGGGCACCCAAGTAAATCCAACTACAGGAAGCAATAACTGTAATGTCCAGAACCAGAATTGGGATTTTTCAGTGTGGCTTTATTTATTAACTCACTGAACATAAACAAAGCACTGCATGGTCTCACAGGGCTTACGTGAACTGTAATGCAGATTAGAGGTTAAACACAGCGGTCCATTTGAGGAATGAACACAATACAACAGTTGTCTGGCTTTTGGACCCACCAGGCACTCAGCCCGGACTTTGCATAGATGGATACACAGCCCCACTGGCCCGGCCTCCTGACGGCCACCTCGACTGATGGTCCACTTGGCAAATGAACCCAAACTCTACTTGGAAAGACATCCCATCAAACAAGGAGGCTCCCAAACTGTGGCTCTCACACCACTTGAAGTCTGCGACTCCTAGAGGGATTTTGTTTTCATATTTCCAATCGAAACTCCCATCCAACAAGGAGACTCCCATCCAACAAGGAGTAATCTCCCCATCCTGTGGCTCCCACTCCACTTAGAGTCTGACGACTCCTAGAGAAGATTTTCAAAGTTGTGACCCGTATCCCCCAGAGGTACCCACCCCATCACTACAAGCGCATGAGGCAAGTAGCAAAACACAGAAGAACTGTAGAGGTAGACCTGGTTACTAAAGATGGGGTTTTCTCACCTCCAGCTCCCACAGCCCATACCGGCCATTTCTCTGGACACACAGAACTTTAGACTCTAAAATGTAAATTGACGGGTAGATGACCTGAAGCACCCCTCTACAGTGAACTTTAAATCCATTAACACTTTTAAACAGATGACTGCTCTATTTGTTTGTCCTAGTTGACATAGTCCTCCCAAATAGCAGTCCCCAATACTTGAAATCCAACTGAAGAAAAGAAGTTGTTTGCCCCTTCCAATGGAGCCAAACACTCACCCATTCGTTGCAGGTGCCCCCACAGGCTAAGAACTGTAACCTTTGCTGTTATACATGAACAGACTGAACTTAAATTAAAACAGGCAGCTTTCTTCCCAGGGTGGAGAGAGGGATTGCCCTGGAACCCACAAAAGAACTTTTCCTCACCCAGAGGAGGGGGTAAACAGGCTTAACTACTGGTGTCCTTCTTGTTTGCTTGGGACAAACTGAGAAGACTGACTTTGAATTCCCAAGGTTCTAAACTTATTCTGAGCTGAAGATTCCAAAGTGGCTCATGCAGCCATGACAGTTCTATTATGATGTCATCTCTCAAGTCTCTGGCTGTGACTGAGGATAGAGTGAGATAGTGTGAAACCCATTTAACTGGAGTTTTACAAGCTGCCTTCCCTGCCTACCACTAGGTCTTACTGGGATTCTAGTAACCCCAGGTAAAAAGGGGTTACACTCGCCCTTGACCAGGAAAAATGACTGTCCCCAGTCATTATGCACCTGGCCTTAGGCCATCCCACCCTATGTGCTACCTGCGGAGGGGGTAATCAGGGCTCCTCCTACCATGTGCTGGCACAGGTAGGCAATACTCAAGGGCCTAGAGGCCTATAGCTGACATATCAGCCTCTACTCTATCCACGTACTATGGACACCTAGTGGCTCTGGTAGTACCGCCCAGAGCATAGCCCTGATAGATCAGCACTGCAATCCCTATGTGCGCTCAGGATCACAGCCTGTCTATCCCCCAACCCTCTAGGGAAAACCTATCTGCCTCTAACATAATATTCCCAATAAAACAAAACCCGGGACCTCCCGACCTTGGGCAGCCTGCAACTACAACCATTAACAATAATAACACAGTACATTTAAATCCTACACCATAAGAACTGACGAGGACTCTCATGAGCCCTCCTCCTCTTCTTGTCTTTCTTCTGTCTTCCAGGAACACCTGTAAGAAAAGACAAAAAACAAAAACACATCCTAATCTGCATGTACAGTCTATCTAAACAACAATGACAACAACAACAACCTTACCACACAGAAAAGCACTGAACAATCCCAAAAAAGAAAAAGATTTTTTTTTTTTGAAAAGGTAGAAAACAGTATTTACATTAAAGTACAATGACATTGGTAGCAATACAC
The DNA here is from genome assembly GCA_016271365.2 of Neoceratodus forsteri. Classification (NCBI taxonomy): domain Eukaryota; kingdom Metazoa; phylum Chordata; order Ceratodontiformes; family Ceratodontidae; genus Neoceratodus; species Neoceratodus forsteri. Next base: position 13,617,242 of record CM028137.1, on the reverse strand, counting down.
CTTTAGGGGGATGGAATGCCCTAAATGTCCCACTAGTGACTACAAGGCCCGAAGGCCAGTCCATTAAAGAGTCTCTCCTGGGCCGGAGCCCGTGAAGCACAGTTCTTAAGGCAGTAATCCTGAAGGAGAGTCTTTGAGAGTTCACACACTGTTTGAAGTCTGTAGTGTAGGGTGTGTATTGCAATGTCATAAAGATAGAATAAAAATAAATTTTCTTGACTCACCAGCCTCTTGAAGTATTCGAACGTCATAAACATGGTCCCTACCAAGACTCTCCCTGGCAGCATTTCTTCTGATACAGCTGGGCGGACATCTTCCGGGAACCCACAGGAGTACACATCTGGAAATAGCTGGGCTGATGTCATAACTGGAGAAGGAACCTTAGAACAGGAACAAAGAGAAACAGCTGGTCCAGGTCATCCAATTACCATAGGCGATGAACAGGAAAACAGCTGGGCTGGTGTCCTCTCTGGATCTGAAGTCATCTGGTGGTACCAGTAGATGGTTGCTGAATAGGGCATTACACTGTGGACTGAAGAATATGGAACCTGAGTTCTTGTTTATTCATATTGGCAGTTCAATAAGGTTACTTCAGTGTAGATGTGGCAGTATTGACTACCACTGCTCAGCTCTCCATTTTGTAAGCACGGGCTTAATTACTGGGATGTCCTTGCACTGAGGCCAATAGTAGAGGGGGTCAGGGGCTTGAATTATTACTCCATCTGATGCACATAATTCTACAGTGGGAGACTTTGCGTCCTCTCTCCGTCCACTATTCTCACTCTGTCCATAAACAGTGTCCTGCCTCTTCCACTGTGTATACTTTTGTGGAACAGTCTATTCTTTACATGCTGGTTACCCCAGGATGCACATGTTTCATTGCTTCCATCCCAGATCCAGGATTTCCTGCAGTTCTCAATCTCCTCCCAGACTCTCGGGGAAAGGTAGGAAAGGTCATACCAAAGATTTAATTGGCCTTCCACGAACCAGTCTCTACTCTTTACTTCCTTTGGTCAATCTGAGACCACTGGCCTGGCTTGGGGGTGGCCAGTCCAGGTTCTGCCAGCTTCGATCCTCAATGAAATTAAAAGCGGACTCCTGACTCTTCTTCTTCTGGTGAAGCCGGGCAGTGGCATTACCACCTTCTTGAACACATTCCTCCGAGGCAAGATCTTGAGGCTGTACCTGTTTATATCTCACAAGGCCACTTAGGTGCCCCTCATCTTCCTCTTCACTGAGGATCTGAGCCCAGGAGTGAGCAGTAGTCTCATCCCCAGACTATCCATTCATCACTGGGAGCGGAGATCGACACCTCCCATTCAAAGGCCTCCGGTGATCTCATCTTCACCTTCGAGACTTGGGCTAGGCCTCCCCACCTAGGGGACTATTGATGCTTTATCTGAACTTGCTTTCTGAGATCCAGCATCCAACGCTCAATTTCAGATTCAGTCTCAATTCTGCACCTCTAACTTTGTGCCACACTCCCCTTAGGGGACCATCCTCCACAGGCTCCGCCTGATGCTGTGTGCTGCCATCTGCAGGTTCTTGAAGTTGTGTCCATGTGGGAGCCAAACGAATCTGAGGCACTTTATACAAGCCATATTTTTGTAGACAACCAGCACAGTGAGGAATCATGAAGACATCCCTTCCAGCACTCAAACACATCTGACAAACACGCACTGGATAATTAGGAATTGCCACATCAGGAGGGAGTTGCCCTCTATAGCACCAATTTTCAATATCTCTCAATCTATTTACTGCTGTTACTGCAACCCGGGCATGATCCGGTAACGTGAGCTGGTCCTGAGGCCATAACTGCAGAAAAACAAACAAAGTTCACTGTAACTGAAAGTCCCACTTTAATGAACACACTTGTATCTTTAAAATGGCCTCTGCTGCTGTGTTTACTTTACTACTCCACCCTGTAATGACGGTGGCAGCACTCCTGTGCATCAACATTCAGACTCTGGGTCAAAGCCACTCGCACCGATTTCATCAGCTACTAATAACTTTTATTTCAAACTGCACAACTTGCTCTGTTCTGGCTGTTCACACATTTACAGGATTTTCCTTGACTTTTCACTTGCTGGCAACATTCATTTAATTACAGTCCCTTTCAAAACTTCAGGTTTCAGCACAGGATTGCCTGCTTCTACTAGTGTTGCACTTATTTTACAACCCACAGTCTCTCTTTGGCTGCAAATTTTAAACTGAGGCTACTTTTCATTGCTATGCACACATTTTAATGGCTTTACTGACTTGTGCACTTGCCAGCAGGACATCACACAATCGCTATTTGCAAAGCGACTCATACAGCTGCACACACATTTTATATGGCATTATCTGAAAATCACTGATTGGAGCAGTTTTAAATCGTTTACTCACTGTTATTGAAGCAGATTGCTGCGATGGGGTAAAACGGCCTGCAGCCAGATTTTGAAGGCTTCAGAATGCAAACGGGCGGGCAGTCTCCGCGATCGTAGTATTAACCACACAATTCACTGATCCCACAACTGATAAGCGGGTTGAGCCTGAATTTTAACTGGAAAGTCACTTTTCTACTGCTTACAGTGCTTTTGAACACTTCGCGAACGCTCTCCACTGCCAGTACACGCACTACCTCTGTCTCTCTCGAATGCTGAAGCAGACACATAAGAGCTGGCTGAGGGCGGACCAATGGCAAACTGACCAACCACACGACGCCATGCAAATGAGCCTCTTTTTCCTCACCGAGGGCTCTCTCCTCACGGCGATCGCTCGAGCAGGCAAATTTAAATTGAAAAGATGCACTTTTTTTTTTCAACTGACTCCATGAAGGGAGCCCATTTCAACCATGTAACATTGCCATTAACTCTGCAGTCTCTAGCATTGCACAGAAAGCATTTCCAACGTCCAGGGCATAATTTCTGTTGCTACTCCTAGTTTTCCACACTTTCCTTCACAGAACTTTATTTTAAAAACTGACAAACGCTGTAAACTATGTTGATGCAGGACAAGGACACACACTTTGGCTTTACAGCTCCTTGGTAAACAGTTGGCATTTTTAAACAGCAGCACAAGATTCACAGCACACAGCACACACTAGGGAAATTGCTTTCAACTTTTTGGGCTACTGACTGCCAGATTGCCAAAACGCTAGCCTACTTGCCCAAGCACCTTCCTTCCCAAACAAATCCAAAGCAGTGCCTCCATTTTTGTAAGGCATATGTCCATTTTGTAACATGGATATACATATGGTATCTACAGGTTCGGGAAGGATGAGGTTACCTAGCACAAGAGACCTAGGTCTGGCTACTCTGCACAAGGGCACCCAAGTAAATCCAACTACAGGAAGCAATAACTGTAATGTCCAGAACCAGAATTGGGATTTTCAGTGTGGCTTTATTTATTAACTCACTGAACATAAACAAAGCACTGCATGGTCCCCAAAGGGCTACGCAACTGTAATGCAGATTAGAGGTTAAACACAGCGGTCCATTTGAGGAATGAACACAATACAACAGTTGTCTGGCTTTGGACCCACCAGGCACTCAGCCTGGACTTTGCATGCATTGATACATAGTCTGACTGGCCTGCCCCTGCTGGCCACTCGACTGATGGTCCACTTGAGGAATGAACTCAAACTTTACTTGGAAAGACATCCCATCAAACAAGGAGGCTTCCAAACTGTGGCTCTCACACCACTCTGAAGTCTAGTGACTCCTAGGAGAGATTTTGCTTTTTGTACTTCCAATTCGAAACTCCCATCAAACAAGGAGACTCCCATCCAACAAGGAGTAATTTTCCCATCCTGTGGCTCCTCACACCACTTAGAGTCTGCACTCCAGAGAGATTTTCAAGTTGCGACCCACGCCTGGGTACCCACCCCATCACTGGCCAAGCGCATGAGGCAAGTAGCAAAACACAGAAGAAATCTGTAGAGGTGGACCTGGTTACTAAAGATGGGGGTTTTCCCACCTCCAGCTCCCACAGCCCATACCCGGCCATTTCTCTGGACACACAGAACTTTAGACTCTAAATGTAGATTGACGGTGGATGACCTGAAGCACCCTCTACAGTGAACTTAACTCCATTAACACTTTAAACAGATGACTGCTCTATTTGTTTGTCCTAGTTGACATAGTCCTCCCAAATAGCAGTCCCCAATACTTGAAATCCAACTGAAGAAAGAAGTTGTTTGCCCCTTCCAATGGAGCCAAACACTCACCCATTCATTGCAGGTGCCCCACAGGCGAAGAACTGTAACCTCTTGCTGTTATACATGAACAGACTGAACTTAAATTAAAACAGGCAGCTTTCTTCCCAGGGTGAGAGAAGGGATTGCCCCTGGAACCCACAAAGAACTTTCCTCACCCCCAGAGGGAGGGGGTAAACAGATAACTACTGGTGTCCTTCTTGTTTGCTTAAGGACAAACTGAAGACTGACTTTGAATTCCCAAGGTTCTAAACTTATTCTGAGCTGAAGATTCCAAAGTGGCTCATGCAGCTGCGACAGTTCTATTATGATGTCATCTCTCAAGTCTCGGCTGTGACTGAGGATAGAGTGAGATAGTGTGAAACCCATTTAACTGGAGTTTCAATGCTGCCTTCCTGCCTCACCACTAGGTCTTACTGGGATTCAGTAATCCCAGGTAACAAAGGGTTTATGTGACTATTCACTTATTATTATCTATTTGTTCTGTGGTAGTTATGGTAAGGCCCCATTTACTGGGAAATCAGTATTGAACTTTGCTAAGCTAAAGTGTATTCTGATGTAAGCACCTCATGTTTTTAAACTTGACTGTTTTCTTATTTCCCTTTGTGCCAGGTATATATTCACACCTACATTAAGTGATTGGTATATCTCTCTCACTCTGTTTCTTTCATACCTTCTTAGCAACAAGCAATCCCTCTACTCCTGTTTTTCTCTGTCCTCTGGACTTGGGTGGCAAGTACTTGTACAATACTCCATGGCTGGAACCACGAGGCAGTCTGTCACTGCAAGTACCAAACTTGTATCTTGGAATGTGAAGGGCCTAAACCACCTGGTTAAGCGATCCATGGTTCTCAGACACTTCACTCCTTGCAGGCAGATATTGCTTTAATCCAAGAGACCCACCTCACTGCAAGAACGGTACAGTGGCATAGGAAAGCTTTGGCCATACTGTTGTTGCAAGCTTAGCATCAACAAATCCAAAGGGGGCTATTTTACTCAAGAAATCATGTAACTGGGTGCAGGAACAATTAGTCTCTGATGCCCAAGGCCACTGGTTGGTGGTACATTTTTCATATCCAGGGGGCCATGTGATATTAACAACTATTTATGGTCTGAATACGGACAATCCAGAGATCCTGCTAGACCTTAACAAGGCCAGAGATGCTCTGGCTTTACCATATCCACAGATCCCAATCATACTCGGAGGGACTTCAACCTTGCCTTAGACATCTTCCTTGACAAGTCGTCACCAACCCCACAAACACACCCAAGTCAGTTTCAGTCCTGCAAGGAGTGATGGAGGAGTTGGGCATGACTGATGTATGGCGCAGAGACCATCCCTCAGGGTGGGACTACTCCTTCTTCTCCACTGCCCACACCTCAAACAGCAGGATTGACTTCTGGCTAGCCAATGCTCCCTATGCCTTGATATCACATGCACCAAGGTGCATAATATACTTGTCTCAGACCATGCCCCAGCATCCTGCCTGTATACTCCTCAGGCCAGGTGGATCGGGTACTAAATGGAGATGCAACCTTTCTCCTTAAGGACCTGCAGCTTCAGGCTATGCTGACAGAGAGATGGCCGGGATTAGTTTTCCTTGAACCATGCCTCAGACACCTCTGCTGCTACAGTTTGGGAGGCCTTTAAGGCAGTTCTGCGGGGGCAGATCATTGCCTATACAGCTCACCTGAATAAACAGAGGAGATTTGAGCTAAATGACTTGCAAGCCAAACTGTCCACCTTAGAAGTTAGATTTAGGACCTCTAATGCCCAAGTACCTGACCCATCACTCTTGTGGGAGATTGTTGGGCTCAAACACCAGGCTACAGCAAAAGCAGAGTTGGCCTTACTTAGGTCCAAGCACGGATACTGGGAAGGGAGATAAATGGGGAAGCTCCTGGCCTTTCAATTGAGGAAACAGCAAACTGCTTCCAGGATACATGTCCTCAAGGACTCGAATGCCGGTCGTCACAGGCCCAAAACAAATCAATGAGTGCATGCAGCACTTCTATCAGAGACTATATCAGTCGCATAACACTTGGGAACCTAACCAATTACAGCGGAACTGCTTGAGTTCTGCGTTGATGTCAACATTCCTCAGCTACCTGGACGTAGTGAAACAGGCCTTAGCTAATCCTTCTCAGAAGCAGAGCTTTGAACGCCTGCCCAGCTGGCCAAGGGTAAAGCACCAGGGTCGAACGGCATGACCACTGAACTTTACCAAGCCATCAGTGCTCAGATCAGCACCCTCTCCTCTGCCTTGCAAGAAGCCCACAAGTCTGGTATTCTCCCTCTTCAATGTAAGAAGCTTTAATCACCCTACTTGAAAAAATCGACGACCCTCAGAACTGTGCTAATTTTCGTCCAATCTCTCTCATGTCTGTTGATTGCAAAATAGCAGCTAAGATGCTTGCCACCCATCTGATTGACATTATACCCTCCCTTATTCACCCCCCAAGTCAGATTTATTAAAGGCAGAGGTGTAGTGGACAACATCAGGATGGTCCTGGATATCAAATGAACTGCAGTGCAATCAAAAATCCAATGGCGCCATGGCGGTGGACTTTTCAAAGCATTTGATTCCATAGAATGGCCCTATCTCCATGAAACACTCCGGCTCTCGGGTTTGGCACCTATTTCAGACAATGGATACATGTGTTATATAATGCCCCTCTTGCAAAAATCCTAACAAATAAGGACATATCTCCCCTTTCTCTTTGCAATGGGGCATTAGACAAGGATGCCCCCTATCCTCCCTACTCCTCTTGCTGGCTCTAGACCCGCTTACACGGAAACTGCAAGCTGCCGAGACATTAAGGGCATCCAGGTAGGCAGCATACCTTCCTGACTGCCCTATCGCTGACAATTTGCTTTTCACCTTGGCACAACATAAAGATTCACTCCCTAATGTTCTACAAACCCTGAAGGTATTAGCTCAACTATCTGGCTATACATCAACCAAAAGAAAACCAGTGTTACCCCTCTCAATGCAGCTTGCACAAATCTGTGCATGCAAGGTCTATATAACATGGGCCCTACATAGCTTCTCATACCTGGGCATAAAATCCCATTTAATTGGAAACTCATACCAAAACAGAATTTTGGCCCCCTGATAAAATCACTAACGACAGAGGTCTGCAGGTGGCGACTACTTAACCTCTCTCTTCCAGGCAAGGTGGCTGCTATCAGTATGCTATTACTACCCAAGGTGGCGTATCTCCTTAACAATCTCCTTTCTTCTTCTCCAACAAAATCTTACGGCCATTAGATAACTTGATATCCTTCTTGACATCTCTGGGAGGCAGAGCTCTAGATAGAGCAGCAGCAAGTTGAGGGCCCACTGGACTAAAGGAGGCTTGGACCTCCCATTGTTGCAGGGTACCACTGGGCCTACACATCTGCACAGGCTACCAAGTGGTTTGTCTCCCCTTCCCTGAGCTGGTGCAGTGGGTTCAACTGAGGCCCAGCTGCTGCAGCAGCTCTAAGCTCACTGCTCATACAGGCCCCTACAGACCATAACAAGCTCCCGCTGGTCATGATCGAGACCAGAAGGGCCTAGTTTAAGCTTAGAGCGCCTCTTACACTGATAAAGCAGTGAGCTCTATCCTGCTCCGCACATGGCCCTTTGGCACAATCAGTTCCTCCTGGTTGACAACAAACCACTCCACTGGGCCAGATGGGAGACCACAGGGATACTCACTGTCCAAGACCTGTATGTGGCCAACTCCAACATTATGATGTCATTTTAACAACTGAAAGCCCGGTACTCCTTGCAAGCTCATGATTTCTGGAAATACCTAGAGATACGCAGTGTGGTCCAGACTCTCAGCAAGAAGTATGAAACCGACCCTAAATGGCATTGGTTGCCTCCTGCTTAAAAAAATGCCCTCACAAGGCCTGGCAGGGTGCTTTATAGCACGTGGCGTGAGGCACAACTGGACCACACAGAACCATGCAGGTCTGTGTGGAGCTCAGATCTCAAGGTTCCCATCACCACCAAAACCTGGACTAGATGTCTGCATTTGGCTCATTCTGCATACATGGGTGTTAGGAGCCAACTGATACAACTCAAATTGCTTCTCAGATGGCATCGTGCCCCATCCTTCCTCTGCTCATGGGGTAAACTCCCCACGCGGAATGCTGGCTGAGTATGCACAACCCAGCCAACATCCACACTTGCTGTGGGAATGCCCGTCCTAAAGTTCTTCTGGTCTGGTGTTGCGTGGACTGCTCAGGGTGCTGGGACTATCTATAGATATCTCCAATCCATTACTCCTACTGGGGACCCGGCTCCTGTGCACCACCTGCCTAAACCACATCAAATGGCTTCTTGCAGTCCTTCTGGAGGCCAAGAGGCTTCTGCTTCGGTTCTGAAGACAACCATCAACCCCATCTCTTTCCTGTGGCACTCTGCCCTAGTTAGGCTTACTACCTTTGAAAAGCTCACCTATGGGAACAGGGGACAAATGGCGGCATACCTCCAGAATGGGGAGCTTACCTTAACTCCCTCCTATGTAAGGCTCCACTCCAGCCCCAGGAAACCCCCGACCCAAGGGATGCTCATGAATACATAGGAATTCCAGAGGGCACTTACCCTGTTTCTTGACGTCCCTGGATCTGTCTCAGGGTTGATGCTGAGCTGATATAACACAGTATGCCAGATTATATCTTCCTCATATGGTATCCCTCCTGTATACTTTCTGCTTTTCTTTCACTTCTCCTGGCAGGCTTTCTAGCCAATAATGGGAACAGAGGGTTTACCCAGTCGTATAGATGGCTGAAATAGCGGTTCTTTACTGTAAGACAAGTTGAAATTTACTGGATAACTCCAATCAGCCATATTTAAGGTAGATATTGCCTGTTGAAAGAATCACTGTAGATTGTGTAAAAGTCCATATGTCATATCTTGAATTTAGAGGATTACTCGACTCTGTATATGGCTTGATTTGCATTCATTGGTATGCTTCTTCTTGTGAGTAAAGGCATATGTACACTACCTGGTTTGTATGGATCATAAATAATTGAATAAAATTATTCTATGATAAAAAAAGAAACTTTAAAATTAAATAACTTTGGAATAGATTCATAATTTTTCATCAAACTAGTGAAAGGCACTCCTATGAGGAAATCCTGTTCTACCTTGAAAATGTCAGACCAAAATCCCAAACCATCTGGGTGCAACATAATGACCACAAAAGTGCAGAAAGCAGCAGTTTTTAATGTTTTACCACTATGTGCAGCTCAGACTCTACAAATCTGACCAAAATGAAACATGGCATGTCAAGAGATCTACCATACAAGACTGCACATGCAAAATTTCATGCAAATCCATTGAGCAGTTGCAAAGTTATTAAAGAGCTAATTTTGAGGTTTAACATAGAAAGCCCTGCTCAACCCTAACTATAGTGACACTATTGCACCACTATAATATATATATATATATATATATATATATATATATATATATATATATATAACTGTATCTACAGAGCTTGATCAATCTATCTATTTGTATCAGTCTGTATATCAGTGTAACTGGCTCAGTAGGTAACACATTTGCCTTTGAGGCTGAAAGATCAGAAGCTCTGAGTTTGAATCCCAAATTAGGTGCTTGGTAATATTGGAACTGATACTGTAGTACAGTACAGGGGTGATTCACTGTTAAGGTGCCATCCTTTGAGTGAGACATCACTGGTCACTGCCAAGGTGGAAGTTTAAAGAGGAGTCTGGCCAAATTTCTAGCATCAATATGTTCAAAATTTGGATTAGCATGTCCCCAGTTAGCCCCATGCTAAACATCAGGGACTGGATTCACAAAGCTTTCTGAAGGTGCAAACCTTCCCTAAGTCCCCCAAACCTCCGTAGCTACAGAAAGAAAGGAGAAATTGCTCTGAGAGCTATTCACAAAACCTCCACAGCTCGTGAAAAAACCACGACGGACTGTGGAAAAGTGCAGCTGCAGATGTTCCTGAGGAAAAACGTGAATTGATAAGTGAGACACAGCCCCTCAAAGGCTATTCTTGGCCAGGTTTTGCCCACAGTTATGGAACAAATGTTACACACATTGGAGTGAGGTGTAACTCTCCTCAGCAAACTGCACTAGTGCCCCAACAATTGAAATACAATTACAGTGGAGGTCAGGCACAGGTAATAGCATCCCTGTGGGTATATCAGCGCTGAAGTTACAACAACTTTAGCACACATTGCCATGGAATGGCAACAAGCAACAACCACCAGACCCAGTGCAGCCATGACAGAGCTCCACAGGTAATAGCATCCCAGTGGGTATATCAAGCGGCTGTAGTTACAGCAACATTAGCACACATTGCCATGGAATGGTAACAAACAACAACCACCAGACCCAGTGCAGCCTCAGACGGAGCCCCACAGGTAATAGCATCCCAGTGGGTATATCAGTGGCTGAAGTTACAGCAACATTAGCACACACTGCCATTGAATGGCAACAAACAACAACCACCAGACCCAGTGCAGCACATGACGGAGCTCCACACATAGTAGAGCTTGACTAACCTGCAGTGAGTGCTACTCCTGCAGGCAACAGGAACACCCCTGGGAGGAATGACTAGCAGTGACAGTCAGACACTGTGGTGCCATGGTAGTACTGGTAGGTGTGGTGCTGCAGTGGTCCCAGTTGGGGAACTGGTTGCTGGTCTCTCTGTGTGTATTTCCAGCTACATGTTATGGCAGTACTGTATAAGTCTGCTGCTCCAGCTAATTAGGGTCACTGTTGTTGTGCTTCCTAAGCCATTCCCACAGCCTGCAGATACAGGTTGCGGCTATTTCGCACTTTCTTGGGATTCTGCAGCTGCTGCATTACCGCACCTCCAGCTCTTTTGTGGAATTCCAGCTACGCCTAATTCTCTATGTGTATACTATGCAACTGCATTTCTGCAGTGCTGCAGGCATTTTCCCACAACTGCTGGATTTCTGGCTTCCTTTGTGAGTCCTGCCCCAGATCTCTAAGTTATTTTGTTTAAAAGTTACATTTCACTGCCTGTTCAAAAAGCTAGTTTCAGCAATAAGCCACAGTGCTGATGATGTCACAACCAGAACTCACAGCCTAGTCCTCTCTGCAAGCTACCTTATAGGACTTAATAATCCCATGTTATATAGAACTGCAGTTGTAGTAAACATTTGAAAAGAGAGGTGATACCAGGTGGGTGCAAGGCACACTTTTCTATAATGTGCAGATACAAGGTACTTAAGAATGTGACAGGGGTATGGGGTGGAATGCAGGGGCAAGCATTACATTAGAATGCCAACATTGTGTGCAGTTTTAGGATACTGCAAAGATGAGATTTAATATTGCCACCAAATGAAAGTAAAAAGAACAAAGAGTAGATTTGGAGGAAACAAAGAGAACAAACAAAATTACAGAAGTTTGGAGAGAAATGTTAAACCAATATACCACTCTATTCCCAACTTCAGACTCTGTCACAACTACAGGAGGGTGAGGGAGGGGAGGGAGTCAGAGAGAAATATAGTTGAATTAAAAACACCAAACGTTAATAATTTTATACCTCCATCCATACACCAGAGGGCATCTCTCTAGGAGCTTAGGGATGGGATTCAATGAGGCTCTAGTAACTCTCTGACTTACTTTGAAATAACAGGTTATCTGGAACCATCTAGGACCTATGAGAGTTTTTGATGGAACTTTAAATGAAACAGGTTTTTACACCCTTAATGTTTCCATCATGCAGTAATAGCACTGATCAAAAAGGTCTTCCAAAATTTAACCTCACAACATTAAGATCACCCACCATTAATAAGGAAGGGGAGCTGAAGGAACATAAAGACCAGAAAGAACTAAAGACCACAGTGCGAGTGGAGTTAGCCTCTATAATGCAAAAATTAAATAACACCATAGAGGGCTTAAAGAAATTGGATTCTTTACAAAGTGAGGGAAGTTTTATGGATAACACAAGGAACATATCTGAGTCAGAGACTAAAGCTGATACTACATTCTAAAGAACAGATAATCTATGAAAAATTTAGTCGGATAACAAAAACAGAATATTTGACAAAATATTGAATATAATGTAAATTTTTATGGATAAGGGGATTTTGCTGCCTGATCTTCTATTTATAAGCAAATGCTAGAAATGATTAAAAATTCGATTACACAGACATTGCCAAACTAGAAAACATGGCAGTAATCATGGAAGAAAGATCTAATTTAACAACAAATGCCTTCCATGATAGAGTTGTCTTAGACAGACTATTAGAGCAATATCCAAACTGTAAAGGCTCAACACCCATACAAGGAGAACAGGAGAGAAAAGATGTAATCTTAATGGAAAATAAGGCAAAGCAGGTTCATCTTCCTCCCCTTTCCAGCAAGACATGATATGTGAATGTTATATAGCCCACCAAGTAAATTACAGCCTAAAGAGAAAGAGAAGGCAGGCCTAAAAAGAGAAAGGAAGTAAGATGGGTAGGGTAATAAACCTTGTCACTCCAGTAAAGGGAAGGGACCCTTCAGCTCTATAAATAAAAATATTAAGCATCTTAGGAAGAGGAAGTTGAAGTGAAGAGAAGTAATTTGGCAGAAAATCAACACCAAGCACTTACAGAGAAATGCTAACTATTCTAAAGGAGAGACCTGGTGGAACTCTAAGAGACTAAAAGGAAATGGGATCTGGGGAGGGAGATTGAGACCACCCTCATGATGCACCCATTAGATGAATCTAGGAAGGTAACTAAAATAGCCCTCGATGGCAGATAAGGGCTGCTTGGCCTGCCCAGTCTGCCCATTTCCTACCTTTTGATAAGCTACAGATCCTAGTCAACCAACAGCCTACTTCCTCTTACTCCCACTAGAATTGCCTTATGTCTGTCCCATGCATTTTGAAGTCCCCATTGTTTTGATCCCACTACCTCCTTTGAAAGCTGTTCCATATGTCCACCACCCTCTCTGTGAAAAATACTTCTTCACGTTGCTCCTGAGCTGTCCCCCTCTATCTTCAAATTGTGTCCCTTGTTCTTGTCCATCTCTTTTCTGAAAGATGCTACCCTCTTGGACTTTGTTGATTCCCTTGAGGTACTTGAATGTTTCTATCATGTACCCCTCGCCTCCTTTTCTCAAGGGTATACATATTAAGCTCCTTTAGTCTCTCTTCATATGGCTTCTGGTGCAGACCCTGCACCATTTTATTGCCCTCCTCTGGACTGCCTCCATCCTGTCTATGTCTCTGTGGAAATGAGGTATCCAGAACTGCAAACAATACTCCAGATGGGGTCTCACAAACTGTCTGTACAGAGGCATAACAACTTCTTGTTTTCTACTGGTGATGCCTCTCCTATATATCCCAGTATCCCCTAGTCCTCCTTACTGCCTTCTCACATTGCTTGCCTACCTTTAGATCTTCTGATATGAGTACCCCTGTTCCCGTTTCATTGGTGTTGTTGTCAATACCCCCACTGTGTACTCCCTGGGTTTTGTTTCCTAGGTGCATTACTTTGCACTTCTTTGCATTGAATATAAGCTGCCATACATTTATTTATTTATTTACTTATTTATTTATTGACTATCTTTGATTAAACCTTTGAGAACAGGTTCATTACATAGGTTCCATGTCAAGGACGGACAGCAAAAGTACATAACATCAATTTACAGTTTGGTAACTTGAAAAGTAGATTACAGGGCAATGAGACATTAAATAAATAACAAAGTATATACTAATATTGGACAAAATATAGGGAAAGAATAGGGAGTGGGATGGTGACAAAGGTGGGGAAAGCATAGAGGAGGGAGAAGCAGAGAGGGCAACTACAGTAGAGGGGATAGTGCAAGAAATCAGCCCAGGTTATGGGCCATGTCAGAGACAGATGCCTAACTTGACTAGGGTGCTATCGGTTATGGTGAAGCCAAGCCCAGCAGTGAGAAGCAGGTACTTACATCCTAAAGGGCCAGACATTGGGCTGGAGCAAAACCATAGTCAGGTCCCGGAGCAAAGGGTTTACAAAAGTGACAAGGGTGAGAGGGGAGGATGGGGGCAGGAGGGAGGATCATTGGACAGTACAGGTAGGATGTGAAGGTGTAGGAAGGCAGCGGTAGGAGGTGTGGTAGGATTTCAGTCAGTTAGGCCAGAGACCTATAGGAAACAGCCGCAATGAACAGAAGCAATCAGATGAGTTCTAAGCTTACATTTAAAGGGATTTAGTGTAGGTTTAGCAGTGATGCTTGCTGGTAGGTTATTAAGCCATTTAGGTACCTGAAAGGCAAGCGCTTGTTGACCAAGAGGCGTGCAACATTTTATTTTTATTTTATTTTATTTAGGTTTTGTTGACGGGTAAGTGCACTAGACAAATCCTGCCTATTTTCAGGCATGACCGGGGGAGGGATACAGATGAATGCCAACTGACCTTGAACCAGATTAAGCTGTTGGTGGTATTTTTAGTGAATGAGGAAATTTGGCCAGGACACGGGAAATTCCCTATTCTTTCGATCAGTGTCATGGGATCTTTAACATCCACCTGAACTACCACCAATCCAGGCATATGGGTCCTCGGTTTAACGTCTCATCCGAAAGACAGATCTTGAAGACTGTACTCCCAGAGCTTCTTGTGGGGTGGATACTTTCATAGGGGTGAGGAGCTGCTGGAGACCGTGGGCAACATACCTAGACTTGCTTTTTGGCCAGAAGGCAGGTCTGGAACTTGAGCCTGTCTTTGAACTGAAGCCAGTTGGCATGGGTTTGTAGTTCACAGGTGAGCTGTATTGCTCTGAGCCGGTGGTTAGATGGCATGCTTTATTTGAGGCCATTTTGATGCGATTGAGGGCTGAGCACATTGCAGACCCATACATTTTGGCAGCTTAGATTGGATGGGAGGTATCCCAAGTAGTATTTTGGCTGAACCCCTAAACAATAAAGATACTTAAAGGTTGAATATTTAATAGAGATTTATGCAGTACAAAAATTATATACAGAAACAAGAGAGAAATGACATAACTGGATGAGTCACCTCTTCCACCTATCTGCTAATGATGGAAGGAAGTCTACATGACAAGGCCTCCAAATGTCGATTCAATGACTGCATTTTATTATATACACAGTCAGAGAGACTGGCATGGAAATCTGGGAAAAGGAACAAACTATGATGAAACGGAATATTATAATAATGTTCTGCACATTGTCCCTAGCTTACTATAATATACAAATGAATCTGAAACATTACATAAAGAGGACATACAAGAGTCTATAAATGAGTGAGAAGGTTAAGGAAGACAAGAGATGAAGCGAAAATCTCAATAGGGAGACATAGATAAAATTATTAAAGCAATAAAAATTATGAAGCAAACCAGGTAGAAGAGTGGGAATGCAAGACAGTCTCAGTATTCCTTCAACTAATATTACCAAAACTTGATATACTCAATCAGGACATATAAACAAATGGGAAATGCCTCCTAGATAGATGTCACATTTAAAAATGCAACTGTGGCTAAAACCTTGTTGGAGAATGGTCACAAACTAGATGCTCTTAGTATGTGTGTATATATATATATATATATATATATATATATATTATATATATATATATATATATATATATATTATCTGCAAAAGGCTGGGATAACATGTCTCTTTGGAGAGAAATGCATGAAGGAATCGACTGCAAGAAAAGTTTGATCATACACGATCTCCACGTATGTAAATTAATTTACAGTAGACCTAACAGATTTTCCTTAGCAGAACACATACATGAAGACTGACTGGGCACAAGCAGAACCCAAAATGAGGTAATAAAACAGGGGACCTCACCACAGGAGGTCAACATACTATTATGGAATATAGAAGGCCTCCATATTAAATTGGCAAACCCTAAGTGAATAATTATTTAGATTCCTTTGCTATAATATGCCTACAAGAAACTTGGTGAAATGAGGATAGGATACCAGATTTACAAAGATATGCCAAATACTCCAAACTGGCAAGCAGGGATAAGAATTATAGTAGATATAAAGGGGCTTAGTCATATATATAAAATTTCACAGAACATTAAGGTAGAGAGCCTTAAAACGTCTGCCAGTAATGTTTTGGCTATTCAAACTGATGGTTAATATACACAAATCCCTATGTTAATTCTAGATGTGTACTACCCACCTAAAATGGGGCCACAAGATAATGTAACTAACCAGCTTAGAGATTTATCAGAAAAGATCAATAAAGAAGCAAATAATTATGTTATTTTCAGTATGGAAGACTTTAATGCAAGAATCCCAGGGAGATGTAAACATGGAGATAACCCACTTGATGTAATTTCCGTGTATCTCATAATAAACCCTAGGGCAACTAGTCATAGGGCATCTAAAGATACCAAGTGCAAAACCAGAGGAAAAATGCTTCAGAAAATGTTGCAGGAAGTAAATGTGTGTATTCTTAATGGTTGATTCCCAGGTGACAGTGAAGGAAATTAACTTATACTGGACCCCTTGGTTTATCTACCATTGATCTGATCTGACTATTTGAGAAGCCTTAAAAGCTTGTACATGACATTATAATCCTGGATTGCCCAGAGTCTGCTCTTCATCTGGTGGAAGTTCATGTACATATCATACATATTCAAAGAAAGTCCCAAGAAAAACATATTAGAGAAGGACTAGAGATAGTAAACCAGAGAAGAATCAAATGGGGAGAGTGCTATTAGGCAGTTCAGCGATTTATTTCATGTAGGACTACTGTATAACCTATGGACTAAAATCACGGAAAATACAGACCCTGATGAAATACATAAGACCTGACATGAGATGAATATCCTGATTAACCCTTACTGTACCGAGAACAGTATTACTATGGAAAATAATCAAGGCAAATCTTGGTTTAATCAAAATGCAGGAAAGCAAAACTAGAATTTAATCAGAAACTCAGACAATACAAACAAATTACACACAAAAAAAAGCAAATCCTACACGCAACACATAAAGATAGAAGTATAAAAATATTGGAGAAGGAGTGACAAAGATACACTGTTAAATTATGGGAAAAATTAAGGAAGGTCATAATATTAAAAGACAGTAAACAATTTTGGAGATTAATAAGTCAGGGATATAAAAATATTCAAATAAAGTAGATGCACATACTACATCAGACACTTGGGTGACTTTCTTCTCCAAACTTTATTTCTCTCAGGAAGAAGCAATTCTTGCTGAATCAAATAAAATAGACTTTTGCAATCTAGTCTTCCCTTTACCAATACACATAACAGACACTATATTTTATGGTTGTCACTGAGCTGGCATCTAATAAATCCCTGGGACAGATTACATAACAGGTGACATCTATGAATATTTTTCTGATTGGTGGGTACCTACTCTTAAAAAGAGTATATAATATTTTATACATGAACATACATGTCCCAGAAGCTAGCAAGGTAGTATGATCTTTCCCATTTCCAAAAAGATAACCCACAGTATCCCAAGATGTACAGACCAATTAGTTTGATATCTGTCTCTTAAAAATATTTACAAAATAATTCTATTCTGCTTACAGACATGGTTGGAGGCAGGGCTGCAGCTATGAATTTTGGAGCCCTGGACAAGTCACTTGAAATGGGCCTTGTTTCCCAAACCAAGTAATGCCAGGAGTAATGCCAGCTCTCATGTGGGTCCCTTCTGAGCTCAGGGCCCCGGACAACATCCCCACTCCCCCATTACTGCGGCCCTGGTTGGAGGAACACAACATCATTAGTGAGACACAAAATGGTTTTAGGAGTAATAGATCAACAATACAACATTGTTGTGTGCTGAAACATCTCATATGGAAATATGCAAAAATCAGGATGGGGAAGCTCCACTGCTGCCTTAGGATTTCTCATCTGCCACCGATGGCATAAGTCACAGTCTCTTATGGCAGAAGTTGAGTAATGAGGACATACCACAGGAATTACTTAGTATCTTAATTAAACTCCATGAAAACACATGGGCTAAAGTCCAGTATGATCAATTAGGACATACAACTGCTGATTTTCAAACCAACACTGAGGTCTGACAGGGATCCCTGTTGGCATCCACTTTATTTAATATCGACATAAATGATATTCTGAGAAATTTAGATGATCCAGAATTTTGCTTCCACAAAATGGCTGATGTTAGGGTTGATTGCTTGGCATATGTTGATGACTCGGTTCTTTTCTCACTCTCAGTAGTAGGACTCAAAAGGAAATTGGGAGCATTCTACTTTGTGTGCCTCCCACAAATTAAAGATCAATAGAGATGAAACAAAGATTGCAATATTCTGAAATAGAACAAAAAAAACACCCAAGTTTCTGGATTAAAAAGATAAAATTGAAGTACTCAAATACCATGACTACCTGGAAGTGAGATCTGAACAAAATGATGGCTGGAAAGAACATTTACAATTTCTACAGAATAAAATGAAACTGCCATCAACAAATTTAAAATTTTTAACAGCAAAAGGGATGAAGTTTGGTAACAGGTGTTTTAAGGGTCCTTGATGCAAAATTAAAATCAGTGCACTTTATGCCGCAGAAATTTGGGGAAACACTAACTTGGAGAAACTTGAAATAATCTTTAATAAGCTATACAGGTACATTTTAATGGTACCCCAAGCTGTTCCTGCTGCTATCCTTAGGTTAGAGTTAGGACAGTCTTCACTTCACGCTCTGGTTACAGAAAGGCAACTTTTCTTTACATTAAAACTTTTCCTCTTACAGGAAAATCGTTACCTATAAAATGCCTAGAAGAGGAGATAAATTACTCTGCACTAGGGTTTGAGGCTCTGACTATATAACTAATTAGGAAAGCATTTTTTCCCAATGGACTGGGACATGTGTTATGGAAATCTATCTTAGACCATGGGAGGACATAGTCACCATCACTAAAATTAGGCTTAGAGGCATCGACATATCCAGACAAAGAGAACAGATTCTGCAAATGTGGAAATAACACTGAGGATGATCTGAAACATATTTTATTGGTATGCCCTCTTTACAATATACAGAGAACTAAGTGGTTGGGTGATATCACAGTGGTCTCAACCTCCCTCCTGAGAAAATGATGGAATTTTTCTCTGTTCAGATAATAAACAGATTTGGGATAAATTAGCATTTTTTTAATACTATATATCTATAAACCATAGAAGGGCTCTTTTGACTGTTTATATTAAGTTTCGATTAAACATTATCATGAGCTATAGGGTGATATAAGTGCTGCTGATGGTAGTAAACATGTAAAATAAAATAAACGGAATGGTAATGATCTATGTACATCATCAAAACTGTAAATATCAAGTTTTACAGGAAATATGTTTTAACCCTGATTTGATGTTTGTATACATGAATGTATATTTTAAATAGTTTAATATTGCAATGGCTTTTAGGAGACCAATAAAAACTTTTGAACCTAATATTGCACTAGATTGCAAGTGTGGAACACTTCAATGACACAGACTCAGAAAGCAGCAGGGACACACAGTTTTGGAAGGTGGCAGGGACACTGAAATTCAGAAATGTGGCAGTGTCATAAATTGTTAGAATGCAGCAGAGATGCACAATTTCAAAATACAGGAGACACATAGTAGCAGAATTTGGCAGAAATATGCGACTTTGTCATGTGTGTGGATGTGTAATTGTGGCATGTGGCGGTGGTGATGCACAATTTCAGAATGTGGTGGAGGTACTTGATTTCAGACTGTGATGGCAACATACAATTTCACAATGTGTGGACACGGAATCTCAGAATGTGGGGAGGCACAGTTTCAGAATGTAGTGGTCACATGCAGTTTCAGAATGTGGCAGGGATGCACATTTTTGAATGTGGTGAGATGTATAATTTAGAAGTGGGTCAGGGAAATACATTTTCAGAATATGACAGGTACATATATTTATGGAGTGTGCATAGTATCAGAATGTAGCAGGGATTCTCAATTAGAATGTGACTTGGACATACAAATTTGGAATGTGTCATGCATACTCATTTTCAGAATGTGATGGTGAGGCACAATCTTGGAATATGGTGGGATGTGCGTTTGAAATGTGATGCAGACGGGCAGTTTTGGAATTTGGCAGTGACACAATTTCAGAAATGTGGTAAAAGCATTCTTTTGGAGTGTGGTGAGGATGAGCATTTTTAGAGAATGTGATGGAATACACAATTTTGGAATGCTGTGATACACTTTTAGGATGTGGCTGTGCACAATTTCAGAATGTGTATGGGACACAACATTTTGGGAACGTGGCAGGGATGTACAGTTTTGGAATATGGCAGGGAGACCAATTTTAGAATGTGACTTGCACATGCAGTTTCAGAGTGTTTTAGGATGCACAATTTTGGAATATTGTGGGAATGCACATATTCAGAATGTCAAAGACAAGCAGTTTTGAGTGTGACAGTGGCAGACAGATTCAGACTGTGGTGGGAAGGTTTAATTTCAGAATGTGGTTGAAACCCAATTTTATAATGTGTTGGCAGCTCAAAGTTTTGGAATAGACTAGGGAAACACAATTTCAGAGCATTGACAGTAACACATAATTTTCGAATGTGATGAGGACAAGTATTTTCAGAATGTGACAGGGATGCACAATTCTAGAATGTAGTAATAATTTCAGAATGTGGCAATGATGTGCCATTTCAGAATGTGGTGGTGACATATAATTTCAGAATATGGTAGGACTGGATAATTTCAGAATGTGGCAATGACACAATTTTTGGAATGTGGTGCCAACACAATTTTGAATGCAGCATTGAGACAATTTATGAATGTAACAAGGATGTGCAGTTTTGGAATGTGGCATGGACATGCACTTTTGGAAGGTGGAAGGGCGCACAATGTCAGAATGTAGCAGGAATGCACAATGTTGGAATGTGGTGCAAATGTGATGTATAATTTTGAAATGTGGTGGGCATGTACAATTGTGGAATGAGGCAGGGACAAGCAGTTTCAAAGTGAAATGGTTGTCCTAACACATTTGCCAGTGTGCATCATGGAATCATTAGTCCCTGCCAAATTTTTAAATGTGTGTGTCTGTTACTTTCTGAGATTTAATGTCCACACCACATTTCGAGATTTTGCATCCCTGAAACATTCTGTAATTATGCACCACTTTGACATTTATAGCTTTGTTCAGTGCTGTGTTCCAAAACCAAAATACAGTACCATGCACTTAAACATTCTGGAAAAGCATGCACTAAAACCCAGTGTCGGTACTTTTTTCAAACGATTACTAAAACTAGTTTCTTAAAGTTTATAGAAATACTCTATAAGGTTGCTGACAGGGAGGACTAGGCTCTGAGTTCTGGTTATGACATCATCAGAAACTCTTCACTGAAACTGGCTTTTCTGAATAGGGAGGAAATCAGGGTTACAAAATGTCTGATAACGTTTGAATGAAGTAACTCAGATATCTAATCCATTGGGTGGCTGCCAGTTGTGTAAATGCTTGTGCAACATTACTTTGACTGTTACTGTGGCTTGTCTGTTTCCTCTGGATTTCCACCTCAGTAGAGGTGCCAGGAGAAAATTCTCAAGGCTAAAGAAAATTGAAACATAGAAACATAGACTTTGACGGCAGATAAGGACCACTTGGCCCACCTAGTCTGCCCATTTCCCTACCTACAGGATACGCTGCAGATCCTAGTTAGTCAACAGCCTATTTCTTCCTACCCCCACAAGAATTGCCTATGTCTGTCCTATGCATTCTTGAATTCTCCCACAGTTTTAGACCTCCACAACCTCCCCAGGAAGGCTGTTCCATGCATCCACCACCCTCTCTGTGAAATAATACTTCCTCACCTTGCCCCTGAGACATCCCCCTCTATCTTCAAATTGTGTCCCTTGTTCTTGCACATCTTTTCTGAAAGATGCTACCCTCTTGGACTTTGTTGATTCCACTGAGGTACTTAAAAGTTTCTATCCTGTCCCCACTCTCCCTCCTTTCCTCAAGGGTATACATATTAAGCTCCTTTAGTCTCTGCTCATACGGCTTCTCTTGCAGACCCTGCACCATTTAGTGTTCTCTCCTCTAGACTGCCTCCATCCTGTCTATGTTCTTGCGGAGATGGGGTCTCCAGAACTAGATGCAGTACTCCAGATGGGATCTCACCAACTGTCTGTACAGAGGGATAACAACTTCCTGTTTTCTGCTAGTGATGCCTCTCCATATACATCCAGTATCCCCAGCCCTCCCTACTGCCTTCTCACATTGCTTGCCAACCTTAAGGTCATCTGATATGATTATCCCCAGGTCCCTTTCCATTTTGTTGTTGTTACTACCTCTCCCCCATTGTGTAATCTTCCTGAGTTTTTCTTTTCCAGGTGCATTATTTTGCACTTCTTTGCATTGAATCCAAGCTGCCATACTTTGAACATTCCTCCAACCTTGCCAAGTCCCTTCTCATGCTTTCCACACCTCCTTGTGTATCAACCCCT
The DNA here is from genome assembly GCA_016271365.2 of Neoceratodus forsteri. Lineage (NCBI taxonomy): Eukaryota > Metazoa > Chordata > Ceratodontiformes > Ceratodontidae > Neoceratodus > Neoceratodus forsteri. Next base: position 13,594,633 of record CM028137.1, on the reverse strand, counting down.
GTTGCAGATCTTTGTGTCATCTGTAAAGAGGCATACTTTTCCTTCCAGTCCCTCTGCAATGTCACTTATAAAGACATTAAAAAGGACTGACCCATACTGAACCCTCTGGGTACCCCACTAGTAACCCTTTCTTCAGAGTGGACTCCATTCACAATTTCCTTCTGTGTCCTGTTGTCAGCCAATGTTTCTTGAGCTACCACACCTGGGACCACTCCCAGGCTGGTTAATTTATTATTAATCTTTTGTGTGGGACTGTGTCAAATGCCTTGGTAAAGTCTAGGTAGACCATGTCCAAAGCCCCTCCCTTGTCTACTACTTTGCTGACCCAGTCAAAGAAATAAATTAGATCTGTCCTGACATGACCTTCCCACTGTGAACCCATGCTGCCTTGGGTCCCAGCCCCACTGGCCTCTAGGTACTCAACAATTCTTTCCTTCAGAAGTGATTCCATCACTTTTCCTACCACAGAGGTCAAACTGACAGGTCTGCATGCCTCCTCTGCTTGCTCCCACTTTTGTGAAGGGAACACATCAGCCTTCCTTCAGTCCTGAGGTACCACACGTCCTTCCATGATTTGTTAAAAGGATAGTCAGTGGTGTCACTACTTCTCCCTTAATTCTTTTAGAATTTGGGTGAATTCCCATCAGGCCCTTATTGCTTGTCCACCTTCAGTTTTAGGAGTTCTTTCAGAACCCTTTCTTCTGTGAAAGGACTGGGATCACCCCTATCAAGAGTGCTTCTGTTAATTGGATTGGGGCCCTCCTCTTTTGTGAATACTGAGCAGAAATATTCATTCAGTATCCCTGCTTTTCACTGTCCCTCTCTGCCCACCCACCATCCATTCTATTCAGCCTCAATATCCCTCCCTTTGTCATCCTCGCCCCTGATGTACCTATAACAAGTTTTAGCCCTTTTTCTTAAGCGAGTTGGCTATCTTTTCCTCAGTTTGAGCCTTTGCTATTCTGACTTCCCTTCCTGCTTCCTTCTGCCTTAACTGGTACAGCTCTCTGTCCTGCTTCTTCTGTGTTTCCTTATAATTCCTAAATGCTATATAATATTTTCTCCTAACCTTCCTCGTCCTCTTTTGAGAAAAACAGTGGCTTTTTCTTTCATTTTGATTTGTTTATTTGCTTCACACAAAGGCTTGTTGCCTCTGTGATGGCAGTTTTGATGTTTTCCCATTGTTGCTCCACCCTCCTTCTAGCCTGTTTGCTAGTGCTTTTCTAAGGCACTCTCCCTCTTGCCAAAGTCAGCCCGTGAAGTCTAGTACCCTTACTTTTGTATGGCTTGACTCTGTAGTTGAGTTTATCATGAACCACACTGTATGGTGGTCACTTGTTCCCAGATGGCTACCCACTTCTAGATCTGAGATCCTCTCACTGTCCCCATTTGAGAGTATGAGGTCTAAGATTACTGTCTCCTGAGTGGGTTTCAAAACTAGCTGTCTGAGGCATGCCACCTGTAGGGCATCGAGAATGGCACTGCTCTTGGATGTGGCTATAGCAAAGGTGCTCCAGTTAACATCTGGCATGTTCAGGTCCCCATCAATAGTATCTCCCTTTCTCTGCCATCCTACAGATGCCTTCTATCATATCCTTTTCCATTCCCTCCCCTGAGATGGGAGTCTGTATACAGCCCTGTGCAGATTGTGGTGCCATTTCCAGTCTCTAAGGTGACCCACGTGCCTCCTCCCTCCCTGTTTACTCTTTGTTCCATTGCTTTTATTCCTTCCTTACATAGAGAGCTACCTCCACCCCCTTCTCCCTCCTGTTCTCTCCTAGGTTGTGTACCCTGGTATGTTAACATCCCAGTCATGGTTCTCTGAGTACCATGTTTCTGTGACTGATACAATATTCAGGCATCCTCTTCCATCAAGGCCACCATTTCTGGGAGCTTGTTGCTCAGGACTATGGGCACTGGTACTCATTACCCTCCATTTTTGATGGCCTTACCCCTTTTTGCCCCATCCCTGTCCTTATTGTCTTTGCTATTTTCTCCATTTACCCTGCCCTTCTATATCCACATCTCTATCTTTGGTGTTTACCTCACTTACTACCCTGATTTTTTTTGTGGGGGCTAGGTTTTTCAGCTCCTTTCCAGTGCCTCCCTTGGCTAGTTTAAATGCTTGCCAGTGAAGCATTTAAACCTATCACCTAGGATCCTGGTTTCCTCCTGGACAGATACAGACCAATTGGTTGCTAAAAGGCCACACCAGATGTAGAGTGCTGCAGAAGGGGGTAGTAGATGGTTGAGAAAAACACTAGGTAGAGGTTGAGTGAGTGAGTGAGTGAGTGAGTGAGTGATGAGGGCATGGTGGAGTCTGTCAGCCACCCATTGAACCACAAGTGAAACCTTTCAATTCAGTGTGTGGTTGCCAGTTGTGTAAGTGTTTGTGCAACGTCTACTTTGAGTGTTACTCTGAGTGTTACTTTGGTTTGTCTATTTCTTTAGATTTTCACTCTTAGTAGAGGTGCTAGAAGAAGTTTCTTGAGGCTAAAGGAAATTGGTAGTTAAAAGAACCAAAGGACCAAGTGTGATGTAACAGAACGCCTCCAACTCATGGAAAAGAACATATAACACAGAGTCGAGGACAAACCCTGTGGGGAAGCCTCTGGAGTGCCAAGGTTACTGGACAAGGCTAGAAATATTTTTTTTTGTCAATGGTTGTCCAAGGGACAGGAGTAATAATTATTTTGATTGTCCTATAGATTTTCTCCCTGTCCTGTTGATTTTGTTTACTAATTTCACATTTTTGCTTCTGAATATGAGCTAATAATAGTTTGCCCTCCCTCTTGTTGGTACAGTGCCCTGAAAAGGGCTTAATAACTGATGGTTCCACTGTAAGGAGCCCTAAAAGGGTTACTAAATATTACTCACTGGCTGATACATGACCCTGAAAAGGACTTAACAAGTGTGCTCTCCAGTTCACTGCCCTGATAAGGGCTTTTAATTTATTTCCTCCGCTCAGTAGTAGCCCTGACAAGGGCCCTTAACTCCTTCTGCTCTGCCCTGACAAATCTGTCAACTTTCTCTGCTCCTTTGTAAGCCCTTGTGACAGGGTAGAATAGGACCCTGTCCCATTTGCTATGGAGAAAGTGTTTAAATGTAGGGATCTAATCTTTCCTTTTCTGTCTCTTCCCTGTCTGGTTGCGCAGCCATGTTTTCCTGTGAGACATCGGACTTGATCAATCCGAACAATCTCGTGGTTCTTTGCCTCTCACTGTCTCTCAGTTTTCTCTTGCTGTTTTCCTCGCTACATATCTATATCAGCTAATATGAAATTATGTGCAAACCAGTGTGTGGAAATGTAATTAATATTGTGAATCCCTATTGTTTAGAGTATGTATAGTGTTGCTGTTGAAATGCATATTAATTGTATTTTGACATGACTGAAAAGGTATGGAGAACTAGAGGTTACCAGAGTTCACATTTTAGGCCTTTTGCAAAAGGGGCCTCAAGTAGACTGTGTTCATCCTGCTTGAAACTTACAAGGACAGGATGTTTGCTAGGTGGGGTTGAAAAGACTTATAAAAAGTTAAGCTGCTACTGCAAGAGAGATTAAAAGAAAGATTTTATTTGCCTCTGTACATAGTTATTATGAACAAGTTTATATTTTTATGTTACTGCTACTGTAAATAAAGTTTTGGTGAATTCTACAACTGCTTCTGGTTGTCCTATGCTTCCTGACCTGCACCTTGACGACAGGATGGTGTCAGTCTAAGTGGGATTTAAGCCATGCATACCCTAAGAGAGAGTTTGTACGTGGGTATTAGACCTAGTACCAGGGAAGCACAGAGGAAGGTATGGATTCTGCAGCAGCAAGTCCGGGAGTGGTTACCAGGAGAATGGCAGCCAAACTAGCAGAGACAGAAGTCCAGTCTGAGATTGTACAGCCAGCACAAGTGATGGAGAAAGAACAGGCAGTGACAGAACCTGAAAGCCTGATAGACTTTTTTAAATGGTGGGCTATACAACAAAGAGAGACTGAGAAGCAGAGAGAAAAAGATGCAGCAGCAGCAGATGAGAGGAAAGATGCAGTGACAGGAGCAGTGATGGCTGGATGCCTTGCAAGCTAGTGAAGGCAGAGGATCCGCAGAGCCCCAGAAGAGCAACAAAATGCAAGCAATTTAAAAGCCATTAAACTTACAAAGTTGTGTCCCTCAGATTATATAGAAACATAGAAATATAGAATTTGATGGCAGATAAGGACTGCTTGGACCACCTAGTCTGCCCATTTCCCTACCTACAGGATAAGCTGCAGATCCTAGTTAACCAACAGCCTATTTCTTCTATTTTTTCAGCCTATATGGAGGCATACCTGACAACTTTTGAAAGAGTTGCCACAGCCTGCCAATTGCCAAAGCAGCAATGGGCAATCAGACTGGTACCCTACCTGATAGGGAAAGCCCAGCATGCTTACAGCAACATGGACACTCAGCAGTCAGAAAACTATGACCTGGGAAAAGCAAAATCCCAAAAGGTATGACATCTCCAGAGAGACCTACAGGCAGAGATTTCAATCTCTGAGGTACAACTCAGTCGACAATCCTTGAGAAGCCTTCACCCGACTCAGAGAACTCCTGATGAAGTGGATCCAGCCAGAGAGCAAAACAGTCCCACCAGGGGTCAACCTTAAGATTTATTTACTAGCCCCGGTACTAGTGCAGATTGCTGCAGGCTAGTGCAGAATCTCTGTTACTTGCCTGGCTGGGCTAGTGCAGTTCCTCCTGTGGAAAGCAGCAGTTCCATTCTCAACCTGGGTATCAAATAAATAAACAAACAAACAAATACGTAAATATAATGTACTTAATTTAAAGCCAGGTCATTTTCATAAAGGATTAACCATGTGCTGCTGCCTCAATATTAGTGAAATGAAACAAATATATATCTGTGTGTAGTGCATTTACAAACTGTTTAATTTTATACTAACTACTGCTTTTATTTTTGCTGGTAAAGATCCTTTCTCCTTTTCCTTTCCTTGTTTAGCTCAGTACTCATGGCAGGCAGATTTGTGACTGCGCCCAGGAGCAGCACAGGTCTAAGGTTGCCACTTGTCCAGTTGTAGACTGATAATCCGTTTTCAGGGTCCTTATCTGGTCATCCGTTTTGATAAAATGCAGTCCAATTTTGGGCCATTTTGAGTGCTCAGATAGTATTAAAACTGATTGTATCAAATCATTCACTGCTGCATGCATGTCCAGGTTACAAAAAACGTTCTGATGTCACTAGTCACAGGCCTTTGTTTGTAAAACCAGTCTGTCTAGAGATGTAAAGTATGGCCATTAAGACCATTAGCAGCAAATCAACCTAATCTTTTCACCTCTGAATTTTAAGTATGGTCATTTACTGCCATGATAGGAAACGGTTTTTACACCTTTATGTGCTGTAATGGGTTCCTTTTTGTTTTCCTATATTCTCATATGTTTTAGACCCACTTTTTTCAAATTAGTTTTCACATTTGTATTGCCTTTGTCACTGTGTTGATTATTTCTCTCCTAAGTCCTCAGCAGCTGCTGCTCTCATTTTATAGTACCACCTGAACATTCCATGAGATTAGTTACACCTTTACAGTCCACTGAATAAATCGCATGAAATGCTGCATCTGAAATTGTGGAATATGATGTCTTAGACATATGAAAAGAAATAGTGGAAGCAGATGAGGTAAAGGGAACACAATGTAGTATTGAGGATACCGCAAGTACTGATAGTTCAATTATCAAAAAGGTGGTCAAAGCATATCAGAATACATGGATGTCATGGAAAGGAAAACTGAGAGTGTTTAACGGAGAGAGCAACAGGTTGTGAATGGCCTTGTACATCCAGCAGATCTGGGTTTAAAGTCCCACAGCCTCCACTTGCATACTGTGTGACCCTAAGCAAGTCACTAAGGCCTTGTTCATATTGGTGTTCAGACTGAACATGCTTCCTGAACTGCTTTAAGAAACCATGCTCAAACCCTGATTCAAGGTAGGCTTGAGTACAGTTATAAGGATAGTTCAGGATTTAAATCGAACTTACCAGCAATGTGAACAGGATAACACAACTTCCCTCAGCCCGCTCCAGGATACAGTGGGCCTAATCCCAGCTGGCCTGTGAAAGCACGTAAGATGAAAAGTTGGGATCCAGGTTGACAATCAGAACGCAGTAGCACTATTCAGGTGAAGGAAACAACATGGTTTAGAACACACTTTTAGCAGTGTGGACGCATTGACACGGTAAGCATTAATCTGTGTTTTAAAATGACTGCTTGAAATACGTTGCTGTGTTCCACAGTGTGAACAGGGCCTTAACCTCCCTGTGTTCCTGGGCCACCCTGTAAATGGGTCTTGTGCCCAATGGGAGTTACCTAGTTGCCAAAGAATAAAAATAAATAAATAATAGTATGGATTGATGCTGTTGAATTTATACTTACTTTTTTGTGAACATTTTAATAGAACTGGGACAATCAAGCATTTCTGGGATCTGTGGCCAGGGTGGGAAAAGGAAGGAAAAAGGGGCGAAAAAGACACACACACATTTCATGACACAACTTTATTAACTACAAATCTGAAAGCGTGAAAATATATTAAAGAAGTCAGTAACCCAGCTGACATTAATAGAAAGCTGATAAAGACAAATAAAAGATCATGAGTACGACAGACAAAGCGAAGCCATCGGTTCCATCAATGTTGGCTAGAAAAATATGACTGGTTGGGGTATGATGGTGTAAAGATCTGATATTCCGTAATTTGTGTATCAAACATGAAGTACAGTTGGGTAAGCTGGGCAATAATAGTAATTTTCATTTTGGTAAAGATAACTTCCGCTCAACTCTGTCTCGTCCCATAATATCAGTGACGCCATGCTAGGGCAAAGGAAAATGAGGATGCCAGCACTGCTCCTCCAGGGACAAGTAATGCAGAAGGAATGCTGAAGAACATGAATGAAGCAACGCTTAACCATCTGGATGAATTGTTTCACACATGCCTTGCAACTGCTAAGAAAGGACGTCCTTTCACAGACTTTGTGTGGCTGTGCAGTCTTGATGATATGAAAGGGCTAGATATCAGTTCAGCATATCAGAAGGACAAATACGCCTGCAACTTTATTTATTTATTTATTTATTAGATCATTGGTTTACAGACCTTTGAGTCATAGACTCATTTACAAAGGCACCTCGTCAAGAGAGCAATACATCACAGCAAACAAACAGTACAGTACATTCACTATGTAGCTAAGGCTGAACACATGGCACTATGAAAAAATTAGGGAACAAAGTTCATTTCAGTCATCAGTGATAGAACCACTGACTCTTCAGTTACATAAGCTGAGATAGTGTTTGTACTGTTTTGCAGTCAAAGGCACAGTGCAAAATCAGTTGGTAGGTGTCCAGACTGTTGGCAGGACAAATGCGATTTTATTTGCCTTTCATTTAACAAATCACTGTTAACCATACTGACTGCGGGCTACTGCAAACATCTGCAGTCTAGTGCAATCTCTGGTTCACTAGCCCAGTTGGTTAGTGCAAAAGTTAAGGTTGACTCCTGAGTCCCACAGATCATCGACAGATTTTGCCATGGAGCAATTCATCAACATCTTGCCTACAGAAGTGCAGCTCTGGATAAAGGAACACCGACCAGAGAGTGGCAAAAGGATGTTTTTTGGCTGAGGACTACCAAATGGCCAGACAGATGTCACAGTAGTGAGGTAACAGCCAAGCAACAGTAAGACGTTCTTTTACCCATTTAAATTCCAAACCTGCTAAGAACTCTGGTGGGGGTAACAATATGGGCCCAAAGACATTATCTGCTATAACTGTAATAAGCCAGGCCATTTTGCAAGAAACTGTCGTAATAAAGAGAGTGGCACTGGAGCAGATTTGTCCTGGCAAATGGGGCAAGTACTTAACAGATGTGAAGGTGGGGAATAAAACTGTGAAGGAACTCATTGATTCAGGAAGCAGACAGACCCTAGTGCATGTTAAAGTGCTGGGAAAACATTTGTGCAAAGGGACCAAGTAGTGGTGTCATCTGCAGCCATGGGGACACCTGATACTATCCCACCACCAAAGTGACTCTGACCATTAAGGGTTTGTCACATCAACTGAAAGTGGGGGTAGTACCTAAGTTACCTGTACCTGTGATTACTGTAAATGACTTTTCAGGATTTACTGAGTTGATCAAAGAGGGAGTAAATCCTGCAATTTCAGCAGCTGTGGTGACAAGAGCTCAGGCAAAGAAAATTTCAGACAGTGGGGACACTTTTCCTTTCAAAGATTTTGATTCAGACTTGTTTGAGCACAACTCCAAGATCCGAAATCCAGGAAAGAAAGACGAAGCCTGAAGAAACTATGACAACAATGACAGATGGACATGAAGGGTTAAAATATGAAAATGCTGAAACTAAATTGATAACTGATTGTGATTTTCTTTCAGAACAAGCTAATGATGTTTCTCTCCAGGGTTATTTTAAGCAGCTGGGGTAAAACCAAAACAGGGTGAACTAAGCTTTAAAAATGTAATGGGTTACTGTACAGAGTCTGGGTTAAACCTCAGACACAGGAACTGACGGAACAATTGGTTATACCACAGAAGTATAGAACATAATTATTACAGATAGCACATGATAGTCCTATGGCTGGTCACTCAGGGAGGGATTGCACCCTTGCTAGATTGCTGTATAGATTTTACTGGCCTGGAATTCATGAAGATGTTGCTACCTACTGTAATTCCTGTGCCGAGTGTCAGAAAGTAGCCCTAGTCACTAGAAAAGACAAGGTGCCCCTGGTGCCCCTACTCTTGATTGATGTGCCATTTGAGAGAATTGCAATGGATGTGGTTGGTCCTTTAGACAAAAGTAAAAGGGGTAATAGATTTATCCTGGTAGTATGTGACTGTGCTACTCAATACCCAGAAGCAGTTCCAATGCATACTGTTACAGCCCCAAAGTGGCAGCAGAGCTAGCCAAAACTTTCAGTAGAGTGGGCATACCTAAAGAAATTATTACTGATTAGGTAGTAATTTTGGTACTGCACTGATTAAGGATCTGTACAAACTACTAGGTATCACTACCATAAGAACCTCCCCATCACCCTCAGACAGATGGTATTGTTGAGGGTTTTAACCAAACCCTAAAACGCATGTTAAAAAGGTTTGTAAAAGAGGATGGGGAAGACTGAGACCAATACTTGCCTTGCCTACTTTTTGCTTACAGAGAAGTGCCACAGGCATCAACAGGGTTTTCACCATTTGAAATGCTGTATGGTAGGCAGCCAAGAGGGCCACTGGATGTGATAAAAGAAACGGGAAGATAACCCCACTCAGAAACAATCTATAATTCTTATATGTGTGCCCTAAGAAAGAAGCTGGCAAAATATGTTGACATTGCCCATAGTAATCTTCCTGAAGCCTGTGACACTAAACTGATACTTTATGCAGACGACGTTGTAGCTTCTCACCAGCAGTTCATCAATAGTCACCCCTCCACTCCGAGCTGCAGGCATCCTTCTACAAGCTGGAAGACTGGTTCTGTAGCCATGAACTTCTATTAAACTACAAAACCAAGGTGACACTCACAGTCAGCCCACAGCACAAAAATAAGCTCCCTCCCTCACCATCTCCAATAAAGTCAGTGAGCGCTGGAACAAGTTCAGACCTTCAAGTACCTGGGGGTCACCATTGATGACTGCCTCACCTTCACCCAACACATCGACACAGTGATAAAGGCAGTGAACACCAAGGTGGGTGTACCATATACAGTAGGAATAAAAGAATCTCACTCCAGAGGCCCTCCATCTCTCAGTCTCCAGCTCCATCCTTTCTACCATTGACTATGGATTGGTGGTCTACGGTGCAGCAACAGACACTGCACTAAAAGGATTCACATTGCCCTCAACAAGGCATGTAGGCTCACAATGGCTGCAGATCGAAATACCCACACCTGCTCCTTATACAAGGAGACCAATTGGCTGCCACTAAAGAACAGGATTATATTCCAAACATGTCTCCTTGGAGAAAAGGTGCTAATGGGTAACCCCCATGCATTTCTAGCATCCTAACACCAAGTGCTACCAGCTATACCACCAGAGGCAGGATGAGGGGGCCCTATCAACACCTTTCCGTCGAACTGTGCAGGGACAGCATGCTTTCAGCTATAGGGCCCCCAATGGCTCAATGAAATCCCAGTGCACATTCTAAACTCCAGTGCATCTCGCATTCAAAACAGCCTAAGGCGACACCTTCTTACTAGGACAGTTTTGACTGCCACTAGGACTCTAACACCCATAATGCCCACTCATCCATATTGTCCTTCTCCTTCTTTTACCCCCACTCTTCCTTTTGCCCTATCCTCTGTCTTCCTCTCCCCTGTGCCTTTTCTCCCATTGGATCAACCTTAAAACAACCTACTACCACTACCTCCCAACCTCCTAGACAAAGCCACTTCATTTGGCCACCCAATCTCCCACCCCAGTCTCCTCCCCTCACCTTGACTCCTCCTTGACTCTCATGCTAGGTGTCACACCTGTTTATCTCCTTCGCTACATACAAACACTGTCCTTACCCTAGTTGAATGCTCTTGACGCTGTACTATCACCATTGGTACTATGAATGACACTGTAACCTTATTGTATACTAGCTACCTACTATTCCAGTATTGTATGTAAACTGTTTGTTATTGCTGTCACTGTCACTGTTTGATGTGGAACCTTTGTAAAAGAGCTCTGAGCTCAAAGGTATGATCCGAATCCCTAAATAAATAAATAAATAATCAGAAAGAGGCTCAAACCAGCAGAAGGTATATTATGACCATGGGTAAAAGAAAAAGTTTTCGAGCCAAGTGAAAAGGTTTTGCTACTGTTACCCACAACAGAAAATAAGCTGTTAATGAAGTGACAAGAGCCATATAAGGTTCTTAGACATACTGGCACTGTTAACTATGACAGTGAGACCCCTGACAGGAAAAATCCTGCTAAGATATACAATGCTAACCTCCTCAAGAAATGGGTTGAAAAAATGACAAAAGCTGCTTTGCTAGTTTTACCAGAAACTGATGAAGATATTGATGTAGATTATGATAGACTGGAACAAACTGTAACTGCTGATGCTGTAAGGTGAATGTTTCTTAACCTCAGAACAAACTTCAGACATTCAGAATGTGCTCAAGATATTTAACAGTACTTTTACCACAGTACCAGGCTGAGCAAAAGGGCCGAGCACGTAATAGTGCCAAGAAATGCTCATCCTATTAGGCAAAGACATACAGGTTGCCAGAGCAGTTTAGAGCTGACGTGTTAAGGAAATACAAAAATTAATGAGTTGGGTATCATAGAGGAGTCGAGGAGTGCTCGGTCATCTTCCGTAGTAAATGTAAACAAAACGAAGGGGTGCTAGAATCTGCCCTGATTTCAGGAAATTTAAGTAAGTGTCAGAATTTGACAGTTATCCTATGCCCAGAATAGATGATTTGGTGGACAAACTGGGGAGTGCAAAGTATATCAGTACCCTCAATCTCACCAAGGGTTACTGGCAAATCCTTTAGCTAAAGAATCCAGAGATAAAACTGCATTTGCCACCCCAATAGGATTCTATCAGTTCACCACCATGCCCTTTGGTTTGCATGGTGCACCAGCTACATTCCAGCAGTACATGGATGTTATTTTATCCCCCACACTGGTTATTGTGCTGCATATCTGGATGATGTTGTGATATATAGTCCAGACTGGAAAAGCCACGTGGAACACCTATGAGCAGTTATCCAAGCTATCAAAATGCAGGTCTGACTATTAATCCTACCAATGTGCTTTGGCATGCAGGAAACCAGATATTTGGGCTGTGTTGGGAAATGGAGAAGTTAAACCAGAAATTTCTAAAATAGAAGCTGTAGCTAACAGCCCTGACCTAAAACAAAGAAACATGTCAGGTCATTTTAGGCTGGCTGGTTATTATCGGAGATTTGTTCCCAACTTTGCTGAATTAGCTACTCCCTCACTGAACTCACAAAGAAAGGGTACCCAAATAATGTAAATGGACCCCAGAGTGTGATGAAGTTTTTCAAGCTGTAAAGGCTGCATTATGTTCAGCACCTGTTTTAAGAAGCTCAGACTTTGAGAAACCACTTCTGCTACAGATGCATCTGAGGTAGACCTAGGTGCAGTACTGAGTCAAAATATAGATGGGAAAGAACATCCTTTTCTGTATATAAGTAGGAAATTGCATGATAGAGAGAAAATGTACTCCACTATCGAAAGGAGTGTTTAGCAGCAAAGTGGTCCATGGAGTCGCTTAAATTTTATTTGCCAGGAATTGATTTTGTTCTTGTAACTGATCACGATCCTCTCTGTTGGCTTAATCAGACTAAAGGTAAAAATTCCAGAATCACCTGGCACTGCAGCCATTTAAATTCAGGTGATTCACAAATCTGGTAAAGAGAATAGCAATGCTGATTTTCTGTCAAGATATGGCTCAGGAATTGAAGGTTCTGAAGGTTGAAAAACAAAACCAAATGTGTGAGTTTGAACAGTACTGCTATTAAAACAAGCATTTGTCAATGCCGAATGTTTGCTTGCTGGCATTGGCAGGGGTAGTGTAGAAGTACAGAGCTGCAATAGGAATGGCAGTGAAGTATTGAACTGAAGCCAACCCCACCACCACCCTGCAGAGAGTGACAGGCATTGGGGTGTGTGTTTGGGCTCAGGCATAACAGCCACGCCATTTCACCACACACCACCCTGCAGACACTGACCAGTGTCACAGTGTTCCTTTGTGGCCTTTGGCCCTTATGCACACCCCATTGCATTAGGAAATACGGTGAGATGGGTGCGATATAGAGAAATGGGGTGAACTTTGGGGCGAAGAGTCCAAGGCATACCTCGATGCCTCTCACTGGCTGCAGGGTGTGGAATGGTATGAGCATTACAGGCAAGAATCCCAAGTCACACCCTGATGCCTGTCATTCTCTACAGGGTTGGGCATTATGGTTGGAAACCCTAATACCTCAGGCATTCGCTGGTATTTTCACCAAATGTTCAGCATGGTTTTTGTGACCCCACCTCATGAACAGGGGAATATCAGTTTCTTAGCCGAAAGCTGCTTATTTATTTATTTAGCTTTTGTTTACGGGTAAGTACACTAGACAAGTAGTATGCCTATTTTCAGGAATGACCGGAGGGCACAAAACATACAGTATACATACATGGCAACATTGGAGAAACAGCATGATACAGTAAATGCACAGTGACTACGGCATTTAGCACCACAGGTGCAAAACATTCGAACAGGATGTAAAAATGACAGCTGTACTGTTTATGGAGGTGTAAATGGCAATGTTGCAAATATGCAGTAAAATATTTAAAAATGGTGAAGTCATGGACGAGACATAGAAACTGTGCAACGCATACCTGTAATATAATTAGATGGATTTTTTTACAGCAGATTGTCAACTCAGGCATTTTGGTGCCTCCGATCATGAACAGTGTCACTGTGATTTTCTTTATCTGTGCCGAACAATGATTTCCCACAGCGACCATGCATCTCTGCGCTGAAAGTGTGAAAACACAGTTCAGCCATGTTGTGAAAATGACAGCTGTACTGTAAATAAGAAAGTTGGAAAATGCCACTGGTGAAAATCTGGACTTAAAATATTACAAAGTCATGAACTTACGAGGGTGTGTGGAAACTGCTCAATGCTCACTGTGAATACAGTCATTTTATGGACTTTTGTCACCAAATTGTCAACATAACCATTTTAAGACCTCTGCTCATGAACAGTGTAACTGTGATTTTCTTAATCTGTCCTAAACATTGCTTTAGCACACCAACAGCACCATTGTACGCTACATGCGCGAAAGCACATTTTGGGTATATGAAAATGGCAGCTGTACTGTCTATAAGGAAGTGCAATAAAATGGCAATGTTGAAAATCTGGAGTGAAAATATTAAATTCGAAACTTAAGAACATGCATAGGAACTGCACAATGCACGCCGAAACAGTCATTTTAGGAATTTTTCACCAAATGTTCAACATAGCCATTTTAAGACCTCTGCTCATGACCAGTGTCACTGTGAAATTCTTAATGTCCCATACATTGATTTAGCACATCGACTGCGCCATTATGCGCTAATGGCTGAAACACATTTTGAGCAAGATGTGAAAAATGACAGTGGTACTGTTCATAAGGAGCTGTGGTAAAATGGCAATGTTGAAAATCTGGAGTGAAATATTGAAAATACAACTTATGCTATGAACTGCACAACGCACGCCGTAAAACAGTCATTTTTAGGAATTTTTCACCAAATTTTCAACATAGCCATTTTAAGACTTCTGCTCATGAACAGTGTCACTGTGATTTTCTTAAATTTGGCCCATACATTGATTTCAAGATAATCAGCCCATTGTGCGCTATATGGGCGGAAACACATTTTGGGTGAGATGTGAAAATGACAGCTGTGCTACCATAAGAAGGTGGTAGAATGGCAATGTTGAAAATCTGGAGTGAAAATATTGAAATTTTACGAACTTATGAGCGTGCGTAGGAACTGCATAGCGCATGCTCATAAAACAGTCATTGTTAGGAATTTTGCACCAAATTTTCAACATAGCCATTCTAAGACCTCTGCTCATGAACAGTGTCACTGTGATTTTCTTAATGTGTCCCATACATTGATTTAGCACACTGACTGTGCCATTGTGCGCTACATGTGTGAAACATATTTGGGTGAGATGTGAAAAATGACAGCTGTACTACTCATAAGAAGGTGTGGTAAAATGGAAATGTTGAAAATCTGGAGTGAAAATATTGAAAATTCACGAACTTACAAGCATTTGTAGGAACTGCGCGAACGCGACGCCAGAAACATTTTGATTTTTCCACCAATCTTTCAAAATAGGCTTCTGGAGAGCTCAACTTATGAACACTGGCAGTATCATTTCATTAATCAGTCCTGAAAGGTGATTTCATGCAGTGATCAGTAAATCACCTTCGGGCCCGAATAATGCCATGACAGTGACAGTATTCATGAGAAGGGGTCCCAAAACCCCATGCTGAAAATTTGCAAAATTCAAAATGCCTGAGATATGCAGCAAAGTTGAAAACCCTGTCTATTCCATTATACAGCTACCAGGCATTTCCTCAGTTCGCGGTCAGCTTTGAAGAGTGCAGACATGTTCCCGGTCCACCAAGATCGCCGCGCCAAGGTCTGGAGATAAGTATGGGGTGGAGGGGGTGTGGGGAGGCAGAGTGAGCAGTGTGTGGGTGCAGGTTGTGGGAGGAGGACAGGAGAAGTGCCGAGGGACAGTTTTTTATTTGCAGGTTTTTTTTTTTTTAAATGACGACGCGGGACATTTGCCACGCTTGGGTGGGCTCCTGGCGTGGCACAAGGACGACTGGTTGAGGTCATGGACGGCACGGGGATTGGGCATCCCGATCGGCCATAGCATCTGTTGCCACGCTTGGGAGGACAGTGGAGCAGACGGGATTGGGCACCCCATCGCTATCGATGAGTTGCCACATTGGGGTGGGCACCCAGCGTGGCATGTGAAAGGCTTTGGGGGCACAGCACAGCCGATAGGGATTGGGCACCTCCGCTATACAGTGTCTGCGTAGGGGCAGCACGCAGTGTGCGTGCATGCGCGGCAAGTGTGTATGTGTGTGTAGGGGAGCGGCATGAGCAAGCGATATCTTATCACTGCTCACTGAAGCGTAGCTCCCCTTTCAACTGTACTCCACTGCATTTTGGAGCTGTCATAGACAGCTCGAGCAGGCATTGGAGAACTGCAGCCGTGCCTGCAAACACACCGCCTGAATTGGAAGAGGGCTGCCACACCTCCAAAACTCGATGATGGCATTATGTTTCTTGCACATGCGCAAGCAAACATAAAAAGGAGAAGCTAAATATAAAAAAAGTGAAATATAAATGTAAATTTTTTGTAAATATTATGTTTTTCAATGTTATACAGAGATGTCATGCACTGTTATATAGAGATGTCATGGATTCTAAGTCTTGTGAACAAAAAGCACATTTACATGTCCTCCGTAGCTTCTTTCTGTTAGATGTGATGTGTCCCACATTTTGCCTCTGCATCCACATTTTGAGGTGCAGTGCCACATCTGGGAGACAAACAGTTGACAGGTACTGTATACGAAAGTCTCTGAGAGACAGTGGGCTCATGAAGTGTACCACCTAAGACTTTAGTGCAATGTCCGCTGAGACACAGAGGGCTGGATTCAGAAAGGATTCAGCAAGCTGTGGCAATGGCAGCTTGTGGCAACCATCCCTATGACTGGCCCATGCACCCGATTCAGTAGTGGAGCGGGTGCAGGTCTGCATTCTGCAACTTTTAGTAGCTGTGTAAGGTAGGGCGCAGCACCCGGAATGCCGCAGGTCATAGGACAGGGTAGGTGGCAGTTGTGCCGGTCGAGGCCGCCATGGCACCCTCATGCCCACCTCCAAGGCCCTGTACAGTGTGAGCTCCAGCCCCAAGCCCCTTTCCATGGACCCCAGATCAAGGGCCCTCATCTGCCCTTGTGGCCCAGTGGTCCCCACTCCCTCAACACACATACACCTGGTAGGCGAGTTGGCGACTGGCCCTGGTGGTGATGGAGCTGTGCCAGTCACCAGCTGGGTATTGGGGGTGTGGGGGGCTCCACTGTGGGGTGGGGGCACCAGACTACCAGGGGTTATGGGGATCATGGGGGATCATGCCCCAGGGCATGTGGGGGCCCTGGCATGTGTGTGTGTGTGGACCTGGGCATTGGGGTGCTACACACCCAGCCTGGCATGGTGCATACCATGCCTGGCACCGGAGCCCATGGGGGTCTGTAAGCCACAGGGGTTATGGGGTTGGGCACAGTGGCAACCTCCAGTGAACAGCAAAGATAGGTTAGACCACCTTAGTGTTGGCATAACTGGTCTTTCACAGATGTTCACTGGTGGTTGTCTCTGAATTCCATTTGTGGACATAGCGCCACCCTACCTGAATAGGTGCAGATGCTAGAAACCCCTACGCCATGTCGCAGGGGTTTCAAGATAGGTGCAGTTAGGCGAGGCAGCCTACAGCATGTCACAGGCTGCCTATGTGAATCTCCATGAGACACAACGCAGGATGCAAGTGTGACTTGCACCATTTTTCTGATGCAAGTTGCCTTGTGTCCTGCTTTGGCATTTCTGAATCCGCCCTGAGTCTTCCACCTAAGTCTTTACCACTGCCCAGGACCTCAGGTGAAAGGCGTGGTGGAGGGAGGCATAGTCAATGGAGTTTGAGGTCAGGGATGTCTGTAGACATTGGTGATCATTTATTACACAAATTTTTATAGTGCACACTTTTGGTGGTCTGTAATCATCAAGCCTTTACTTTTGTACTGCTGTTTGGCCCCACATCCTATATCCAGGCGAGCCTTTGTGTGTTTTTCTGATGTCTGTAGACTCTTCAGTTTCTTAGCTGAGGTGTCAGTCAATGCCCCCCGGAAGTCAATTTGTTGGTGATACATAGGGCTATTGCTCTGTGTTCTTTGCACAAAATTTAAGTTATCCCTCCAAGTTACCATGTGTTATCACCCTCCTTCCTACTCCCTCCCCCCTCTCTTCCCCTCCACTGCCTCCTACCTAATGGCCCCTCTGACAACTTGTTCCCTCCACGTGCTCCCATCCCTTTCCCACATGTTGCCTCCCCACCATCCCTCAGCATCCCTTGGCTATCAACTTCCATTCTGCTCCTCCCCCTCCTTCTATCTCACCCACTACTGCTCCTCCCTCCTTCTAGCTCACCCACTACTGCTCCTCCTTCTATCTCACCCACTGCTGCTCCTCCTCTCCTTCTATCTCACCCACTTCTGCTCCTTCCCCTCATTTTAACTATTCCACTCTTCTCACCAATTCCTATCCCTTGCAGGGTTCTCAGCATCCTAAAGGGGAGTAGGTTTGGCTGCCTTCTCCCCACCACCTCCCTTCCCCGCCCTGCTTGTTTAGCTGTCCTAATATGTGACAATTTAGCACTTAGTAACCTACTCATCCATACTCTCGTAAGCACTTGTGCCATGTTTGCCTCTACCTGGATACCTATTTGCATTTCCATGTTCAGTAGCTTTCATGGTTTCTGAATTACTACACTTCTGTATTTTTATGTTTTTCCTAGGATTCATCTTATGTAGTGTGCTATAGTAATGTTATTGTCCATGTCTTTATTACAACTATTGTCACTTTCCATCCTAATACGATATCTTGTTATGGCCTAAAATGTACTGTATTTTGTTATGTTCACTATATTTTGTTACGCTCACATTGTTCTACTGTCTTAGTTTGTTCTTTTGCTCCTCCTTCATGTACCCCTTCCCCCAGGATGCTTCTGGAAACGAGCTGTTTTATCTCCTGTTGTCTTTCATGGTGAAACTTTAAAAAAAATAAAATAAATATTAAATACTAATTTGTTTCTGAGCCAGTGTTGTGTATGCTGTTTTCCTTTGTTTTCTAGAGTGATTTTACAGCAGCTGCTTTAGGAGACTGATATGCTCTCCACTCCTATTTTTTCCGCTTTAAAGTATACTGAAGAATGCAGTTGTTTTTCCAGTGACATGGACTGAGATGTTGCAAAGCTTGTTAAGGTGCAAACTGAAGAAAGAATATCTCAGGAGGTAATGAGTGGGACAAGATATTTTTTTACGGTATGTAAGGAAAACAGGAAGACCAGGTGGGATTGTAAGGTTAAAAAGTGTGGGGAGGGTTACTGTGCAGAGGTGACCAGAAAAAGCAGACATCCTGAACAAATATTTTCAGTGTTCACAGAAGGAGAAGGACAGGGCCACAAATGAGGAACAGAAGCTTTGGAGGGAGGGAGGTGGACACTAGTCCTTTTTTGGAGGTAGGATTACTGAAGGACTGCCAATCTGAAGGTGGACAAAGCAATGGGGTCAAATGGGATGCATCCTAGAGCACTGTGAAGGAGCTTGAGGAAATACTGACTTCACCTCTAACAGTCCTATTTAACAGCTCACTGGAAACAGGAGTGATTCCAGAGGACTGCAGGGGGGATGTAGTCCCACAAAAGTGGTAGCAGCAAGGAGGCTGGCAGTTATAGGCCAGTCTGACATTGGTGGTGGGAAAGTTAATGGAATCACTGCTGAAGGAAAGGATTGTGCAATATCTTGAATCCAGTGATTTACAACACCTGAGGCAGCATGGTTTCAGGAGTGGAGGTCATGTCAAATGAATCTAATAGATTTGTTTGACTGAGTGATAAAGGATTTAGATCAGGGTGGAGTAGTGAAAGTGGCCTACCCGTATTTCAGTAAGGCTTTCTAGCATTCCACATAGGAAACTAGTAAGCAAGCTGGGTAGCTTAGGGTGGGGCTAAGGTGGAAAACTGGATAAGAAATTGGTTAGGGACAGGTGACAGAGGGTGATGGTGAACAGAGTTCACTCCGAGGAAGGAGGGTGACCAGTGAGTCGAAGGATCAGTGCTGGGACCGGTCCTCTTTAATGTCTTTGTAAGTGATATTGCAAAAGAGCTGGAAGTGAAGGTCTGCCTCTTTGCAGATTATACCAAAATCTGTAATAGGGTGGACACTCCGTGGGGGTTTGTGGAAAGGATGAGCAAAGACCTGAAGAAACTAGAAAAGTGGTCAGGGTATGATAGCTGAGTTTTATCGAGAAAAAAGTGCAAAATAATGCACTTGGGGCACAGAAACCTAGAGCAGAGTAAATGGGTAGAGTGGTGCTGACGACCACTAAGCAGAAAGAAACATGGGGTAAGGCATGCTGAATGACCTAAAGATTGTCAGGCAGTGTGACAAGGCAGTGGGAGGGCTAGTGGGATGCTGGAGTGCATAGGAAGGGTATCTCCAGCAGAAAGAGGAAGTAGTATTGCCTCTGTGTAGATCACTGGTAAGACCCCACCCAGAGTACTGTATCCAGTTCTGGAGACACATATCTGGAAGGACAGAGACTGAGTGGAGGTGGTCTAGAGGAAGACAACTAAAATAGTGCAGGGTCTGCATCAAAAGCCTACCAGGAGAGAATAAAGGGCCTCAATATGTACACCCTGGAAGATAGGAGTGGGGTTATGGTAGAGAGGTTTAAATACCTCACGGGGTAAATAAGGTACAGGAGGAAGTATTTTTCAGAAAAAGGCTCAAGAACAAGGGGACATGCTATGAAGCTGTGAGGTAGATTCAGGAGATGTAAAAAGTACTTCTTCACAGAAAGAGTGGTGGATTCCTGAACAGCCTTCCAGTGAAGGTTTTGGGGAAAAACAGCAGGCAATGCATGGGGTAAGCACAAGAGAATCATAGTGGAAAGAAAGGGGTTGGAAGAAAGGGCTGCAGGTCAAATTCCTGTGTAGGTAGTGAGAAATGGGCCAGTGGTCCTTATCTGTCTCAGATTCTGTTCCTTTGCCTCCTGACCAAGGCAGTTCTGACCTCACTTTTAGTACACTTTTTAGTGTCACTGGCTGGAGGGTAACCCACCTAAGGATTCAGTGCCTGCAGACCCCGAGTGTTGGGTACTTTCATAGGGGTGTTCCTCCAGAGACTATAGCACAGCACAGTAACCGGAGTTACAGGTGACCTCAAGTGGAGTCAACTCCAGAGACTAGCACAGAACAGGACCCAGAATGACAGGCGGGTCAACGGGAGCTCCTGACTGTATCACTGGGCAGGACCTAGGGCAACAGGCATGTTGGAGGTATGTCTACAGCCTGCATAGAACCGACTAACAGGGGCGCTCAAGAGCAGGAGTGTGGCACATGCATCCTCTGTACTCATTTTGTACAGCTTTAGGGGCTGCTTTTCCCAAATCATTTGCCTTTTTCTAACCATTATCCAGCAGTGAAATAAGAGGACGTAAACTTGTCGGAGAGAGGTAAATATAACAGGCATGAATATGAACTGCTATACAGTACTTTGGACCAAGAAGATGTGTTGAAGAATTTTAAAGTGGCCACTGGGTAGTGGTTGCATCACTTTAAATTCTGATATAATAATGGATAAACAAATGTTGTCATTATGTTAAATGTTGTTCTTTAATTTTGAAGTCAGCTCAGAAACAAGAAGAATATAATCTTCTGCTAATAAACTAAATGTTTTAATCGTAAACTTAGCTCATTGGTATAAAGATTATCCGAAGATAACATGACCAGGTAGAATGGTGCATGGGGGCAGTAGTTGAACCAAGGGTGTACAAAACTTAAATTTCTCCTGCCCTGCTGGATACTGTGGGCCACGCAGGCCACCAGTGACAGGCAGGACTGAAGGAACAGCGAGTTGAACGGTTGGCCCACCTGTGACTAGCCAAGCAGAAACCGAGTGACAGGTGCCATGAGGGGTTGCACTACGGAGGATGTAAAGAAGCTGGACCTCAACTCACTGGCGGGTTCGAGGGGTGTTTGTTCCTCCTGAATCTGTAGCACAGCCGCAGGACTCCAAGAGTAACCGGTGGACTCAGGAGGTGACCCGCCTGAGACTGTAGCCTTGTGCTGGACCCAAAGCTACCGCGGGTTGAAGGTGTCCCTTCTGGAACTATAGCACCAGGTTGAGTGGTATCCTCCTGAGACCTGAAGCCGCATGAGACCAGAGGTGACTGGTAGGCTCAAGTAGGGTGCCTCCTGACACTATTGCATAACGAGGAACTGGAGTAACTGACGGGTTTAAGAGGTGTCCCGCCTGAGACTGTAGCTTCATGAGGGTCCGGAGAAATTAACGGGTTTCAGAAGTGTCCCTGCCCTGCTAAGACTGTAGCTCACGCGGGCCGGAGTAACTGATGGGTTTAAGAGGTGTCCCTCCTGAGACTGTAGCTGCATGCGGGACGCAGTAACTGGTGGGTTTAAGTCAGATGTCCCTCCTGAGACTGTAGCTTCAGTGGGGCCAAGTGACTAGTGAGTTCAGTAGGTGTCCTTGTCAGTCTGTGTGCTCGTGACCCAAAGTGACTGGTGTGAGTTTGGGGGGTACCTCCTGAACTAGTCGTGCATGACAGGAGTGCTCGGGGCGTCCTCCTGAGGTTGTTGCGCCCATGTGATGTGGAGTTACCGCGGGTTCGAGGGTGAATCTCCTGAGACCCTAGGGGTGGCATGAGACACGGAGTGGTGACGGCTGAGCTTGAGGTGACCCGTGCCTGGGACCGTAGTGCCACGCAGAGAACCTACAGTGACCAGCAGGCTCGAAGTGCATGTGATACACAAGACCCACCTGGGATTGTAGAGTTAGGCAGAAGCCAGTGTGACAGGTCGGGCTCAAGAGGTGACCCGCCTGAGCGTAGCGCTGTGCAGGACCTACAACAACTGGCCAGGGTGGTGTGACCTACCTAATAGTGCAGCCTGGGACCTGGAGTGACCGGGCAGAGTTGAGGGTAGACCTCCTGAGACTGTAGTGTTGCGAGGCACCTGGAATGAGGACAGGCTGAAAGGGTGACCCGCCTGAGACTGTAGCATCGTTCTGGACCCGGAGTTACAGGCGGATTTCAATGGGCGAGCCTCCTGAACTATAGCACCCCTTACAGGACAGGGGGTGTCGAGGTTTGAGGGTGTCCTCTTGAGACTGCAGCCAGCGCTAGAATGTGTGAGGTTTTATTATGCCCTGGCCAACAGATGTGAAGTGAAACCTCTGGTTATACTGCCATTATAATGGACAATGGTACCCAGAGTGACAGAGTGTCACGATGGCATACCTCCTAGATTACAGCGCCAAGTTGTTGTCAATGGAACTGGTCCAGTGACAGAACTCATACAGTACAGCATCCAGCTACAACTTTGAAATCGGTGTCCCACACCTGGTACTTGGGGTGATGCCCATAACTGACACTAGTGCTGTAGGAGGGCGAGTAGCACCAATGCAATGCCGCCCTTTGATGAAACGTTAAACCGAGGTCCCTTCCGCCATCTGCAGTCACTATCCAAGTGGAAGTAAATGATTCCCATGGCACTTATGGACCAAGAGTAGGGGACATTCCCAGGTGTCATGGAGAACAGTGCAATCCCCACCCACACAGGCACGCAGAATTGGAAACAAGCTAATAGCTTGGTGTGCTTTCCTGGTGACAAAATACAAAACAAAAAGGAAATGAGAGAGAGAGAGAGGGAGGAGTGTGCCTGCATGTGTGTGTGTGTGTAGGGGAGCTGCATGAGCAAGCTGATATCTTATCGCTGATCACTCAGCGTAGCTCCCCTTTCAACTGTACACCATCTGATTTTGGACTGCTGTCATAGACAGCAGGAGCAGTGATTGGAGCACTGCCACCGCCTGCAAACACACTGACTGAATTGGAAGAGGGCTGCCACACCTCCGAAAACTCAGATGATGGCACTATGTTTCTTGCATGCGTGCAAGCAAACATAAAAATGGGTGCCATGTGCTTTATGTCTGAAAGCAGCAAATGTTATAAGAGATAGAAGGTTTGGAAACCTCTCTGATAAAACAGGTTCCCTCTTAAGAAGGGGGTATATGTGACAGGGTAGAATAGGACCCGTCCCATTAGCTATGGAGAAAGTGTTTAAATGCAGGGATCTAATCTTTCCTTTTCTGTCTCTTCTCTGTCTGGTTGTGCAGCCAAGTTTTCCTGTGAGACCTCGGACTTGATCAGCCCGAACAGTCTCGAGTTCTTTACCTCTCGCTGTCTCTCAGTTTCTCTTGCTGTTTTCTCCCTTGCATATCTAGATTTGCTAATATGAAATTATGTGCAAACCATGTGTGGAAATGTAATTAATATTGTGAATCCCTATTGTTTAGAGTATGCACAGTGTTGCTGTTCAAATGTATGTTAATTGTATTTTGGCATGACTGAAAAAGGTATGGAGAACTAGAGGTTACGGAGTTCACATTTTAGGCCTTTTTGCAAAAGAGCCTCAAGCACTTGTGTTCAACCTGCTTGAAACTTACAAGGACAGGGTGTTTGCTAAGGTGGGGTTGAAAAGACTTATGAAAAAGCTAAGATTCTACTGCGTGGGATTCAAGAAAGATTCTATTTGCCTCTGTACATAGTTATTATGAACAAGTTTATATTTTTATGTTACTGCTACTGTAAATAAAGTTTTAGTGAAACATAGAAACATAGAAACATAGAATCTGACGGCAGATAAGGACCGTTTGGCCCACCTAGTCTGCCCATTTCCTACCTAATGGATAAGCTGCAGATCCTAGTTAACCAACAGCCTACTTCCTCCTACCCCCACTAGAACTGCCTTATGTCTGTCCATGCCTTGAATTCCCCCACTGTTTTTGACTCTATGACCTCCTCAGGAAGGCTGTTCCATGTATCCACAACCCTCTGTAAAGAAATACTTCCTCACATTACCTCTGAGCTGTCTCCTCTATCTTCAAATTGTGCCCCTTGTTTTTGCACATCTCTTTTCTGAACGATGCTACCCTCTTGGACTTTGTTGATTCCCTGAGGTATTTGAAAGTTTCTATCATGTCCCCTCTCCCTCCTTTCCTCAAGGCTATACATCTTTAGTTTCTTTAGTCTTTCTTCATATGTCTTCTGATGCAGACCCTGCATCATTTTGTTGCCCTCCTCTGGATAGCCTCCACCCTGCCTATGTCTTTGTGGAGATGGGGTCTCCAGAACTGCACACAGTACTCAGATATGGTCTTACCAACTGTTCTGTACAGAGGGCCAACAACTTCCTGTTTTCTACTGGTGATGCCTCTCCTATGCATCCCAGTATCCCCCAGCCCTCCTTGCTGCCCTCTCACATTGCTTTCCCACCTTTAGGTCCTCTGATATGACTACCCCAGGTCCCTTTCCATTTTGTTGTTGTTAGTATCTCATCCCCATTGTGTACTTCTCCTGGGTTTTGTTCCCCATGTGCATTACCTTGCACTTCTTTGCTGAATCTGAGCTGCCATACATTTGACCATTCCTCCAACCTTGCCAAGTCCCTTTTCATCCTTTCCACCCCACCTTGTGCATCAACTCTGTTGCAGATCTTTGTGTCATCTGCAAAGAGACATATTTTCCTTCCAGTCCCTCTGCAATGTCACTTATAAAGACATTAAAAGGACCTGCCCCAGTACTGAACCTCGCGGTACCCCACTAGTAACCCTCCTTTCTTCACTGTGGACTCCCATTTACTATTACCCACTGTGTCCTGTTGTCCAACCAGTGTTTTACCAGGCTACCACCCTGGGACCCACTCCCAGGCTGGCTAATTTGTTTATTAATCTGTTGTGTGGGACTGTGTCAAATACCTTGCTAAAGTTTAGGTAGGCCATGTCCACAGTACCTCCCTGGTCTACTGCTTTGGTCACCCAGTCAAAGAACTCAATTAGATTTGTCTGACATGACATTCCCACTGTGAATCCATGCTGCCTTGGGTCCTGTGCCCCACTGGCCTCTACGCATCAACAATTCTTTCCTTCAGAAGTGATTCCATCATTTTCCCTACCATTGAGGTCAAACTGTCAGGTCTGTAGCTTCCTGCCTCTGTCTTGCTCCCACTTTTGTGAAGGGGAATCACATCCGCCCTCCTCCAGTCCTCAGGCACCACACCATCCTCCCAAGATTTATTAAAAGGGTAGTCAGTGGTGCTACTTGTTCTCTCTTAGTTCTTTAGAATTCTGGGTGAATCCCATCAGGCCCCATTGCTTTATCCATCTTCAGTTTTAAGAGTTCTTTCAGAACCCTTTCTTCTGTGAAAGGACTAATATCAGCCCCCATCCAGAGTGCTTCCATTGACCAGATTAGGTGTTTCCCTGCTTTTCCATTGTGAATACTGAGCAGAAGTATTCGTTTAGTACCCTGCTTTTTCACTGTTGCTCTCTGCCCAACCACCTTCCTCTTTGTTCAGCCTCAGTATCCCTGCCTTAGTCTTTCTTTTCTCCTAATGTACCTATAAAGGTTTTATCCTCCTTCTTAACCGAGTTGGCTATCTTTTCCTCAGTTTGGGCTTTTGCTATTCTGACTGCCTTACCCGCTTCTTTTTGCTTTAACTGGTACAGTTCTCTGTCCTGCTTCTTCTGTGTTTCCTTATACTTCCTGAATGCTATCTTTTCTCCCTACCTTCCCTGCCACTTCTTTTGCAAACCATAGTGTTTTTTTCTTTCATTTTGATTTGTTTATTTGCTTCACACAAAGGCTTGTTGCCTCTGTGATAGCGGTTTTGATGTTTCCCATTGTTGCTCCACCCCACCTTCTTGCCTGTTTGCTAGTGCTTTTTGAGGCACTCTCTCATTTTGACAAAATCATCCTCCTGAAGTCCAGTACCTTCACTTTTGTGTGACTTGACTCTACAGCTAAGTTTATCATGAACCACACTGTTTGGTGGTCGCTTGTCTCAGATGCCTACCCATTTCAAGATCAGAGATCCTCTCTTCATCCCCATTTGAGAGTACCAGGTCTAAGATGTGTCTCCCGAGTGGGTTCCAAAACTAGCTGTCTGAGGCATGCTCCCTGTAGGGCATCGAGAATGGTCCTGCTCTTGGATGTGGCTGCAGCAAAGGTGCTCCAGTCAACATCTGGCATATTTAGGTCCCCATCAACAATAGCTCCCCTTTCTCTGCCATCCCAAGGATGCCTTCATTCATTTCTTGTCCATTTCCTTCCCTGAGACGGGGTCTGTATACAACCCTGTCTGGATTGTGGCACCATTTCCAGTCTCCAGGGTGACCCACAGTGCCTTCTCTCCCTGTTTACCCTTTAGTTCTGTTGCTTTGATCCTTTCCTTACATAGAGAGCTACCTCCTCCTCTTCTTCTTCCCTCCCTGTCCCTCCTGTAGATTGTGTACCCTGATATGTTGACATCCCAGTCATGGTTCTCTGTGTACCATGTTTCTGGTACTGCCACGATATCCAGGCATCCCTCTTTCATCAAGACCACCATTTTGAGGAGCTTTTTACCTAGACTACAGGCATTGGTACTCATTACCCTCCATTTTTTATGGCTTTATTTCTTTTGCCCCATCCCTGTGCCTACTGCCTTTGTCTTTTTCTCCATTTACCCCTGCCCTTCTCCCTATCGACTGCTCTGTCTTGGTGTTTACCTCACTAATTACCCTGATTTTTTGGTGGGGCTAGGATTTCCTTCTCCTCTTCAGTGCCTCCACCTTTGACTAGTTTAAATGCTTGCCATTGAAGCATTTAAACCTATCACCTAGGATCCTGGTTCCCTCCAGGATAGATGCAGACCATCACACCTGTATAGGCCTGCATCCTCCAGGTGGACCCCAGTCCTCAATGAAGCCAAATCCCTGAGCTCTGCACCAGCCTTTCAACCAGTCATTGAATCCCATGGTGTGGAGTACCCTAGCCTCATCCCATGCCATAAGACAGGTAGCACTTCTGAGAAAGTTACCATGTGCGCTACTTGTCTCAAGGCCCCTCCCAACTCCACAAGCTCCAGTTGCACTGCTCTGATCCTATTCTCAGCCAGGTCATCCGTCCCTCGGTGGATAATGACATCCAGCTCCCTCCCTTGCTTCTGCTCCCATGATCCTGAGGATTCTACAGCTGTTCCTGGTTTTTCCTGTGCTTCTTAACCTGTGACTTGATGACAGCCCTGGCATTAAAAACCTCTCTATACTTAACAACTCTGACAAGGGTTTTTAACCAGCATCCCCTAACTCCAGTCTGTGGAGCCCTTCCTGCTTTGACAGGGGGTTTTAAGTGGTTGTCTCAGCCCTTTCAAGTCCTCTCCTAATCTCTAAATACTGATTCTCCCCTTTGTGCCTTGATTTTCTGCCCTGAAAATATGATTTTCTAGCTCTTACAGTGGCTTTTAATCAACCTTACCCAGGCTCGTCCTATTAAGTAGAAAGCCCTAAAAGTGTTTTAATTTGCATCCACAAAACTCTGTTCCCTGTGAACAAGAGCTAGTCTTTGGCTGCTACAGCAAATACAGCACACAAAGAAATGAGGTATGGAGTGCAAAAGCACAAGAAAGATGGGCAACTAAATACACACACACATAATGAAAAGAAACACAAGTGCAGTCTAGTTCTGCCATGGCACTGCTTTCATTTCTGCTGCTGTATGAAACTGTAGACTGCACAGATAGGCTGAATGTACATGTCTCAAACATGACACCATGATGTTGGGACGTCCACAGCCAACCTTACAGGTGGCAGCATCTCTTGGGTCCTACTGCTCACTAATGCTTTTCACTTGCTGAGTGCCACAGGGACAGCCAGAGAATGAAACAAACTGTTCCTGGGAAAACTGAGTGTCTAAGACAGACAGACATGGTTATTTCGACCATTGTTACTGGGTTAGCCTTCCCTCCAGACTTCTAAGAGTACTAGACTAGCTGTTGATAAGCTAGGCAGAGATTCATTTTGGATGTCTAGGTTTCAAGCAGGATGATGTGAGAGAGCCATGATCCTGACAATGTGAGCTGATATGTTCTCCTGAAGTGGAGATGGTGTGGTCATGAATGACTGGCTGAAAAACAGGTGAGGACTTGAGACCCAGACAAGCTAGCACATGAAGGATGAACCAGGAAGTAGTCATGATGTAATATCTTTTGGTACACAAAGGAGGATGAGTAGAATAAGGATATCAGTCTACAGCTTGTACTTAGTAGAGAAATCGAATGGGACTCCAAGCTGAGTTTGTTGAGCAATAGGATATGTAGACCCCTATACTTCTGTCAGTTTTGATCTTGGTAACGTAGAGGTAAAGTGATTTCCTGATGCTTTCTTGAGGCTGTCCTTTGTTGGATGAATTATAAGATTGAAGACAGAAGAAGTAAATTCTCCAGGTCTTAGGAAGCCAAGGAATTCTAATGTCATGGCTGTATAAACATTATGATGGGGATTATCAAAACTCCACATTTTAATACACCCATACACAAGGGGAGGATGAGAAGGGACTTGGCAAGGTTGGAGGAATGATCAGAAGTATGGCAGCTTGGATTCAATGCAAAGAAGTGCAAAATAATGCACCTGGGACACAAAACCCAGGGAAGAGTACACAATTGGAGGGAAGATAGTAACAACAACAACAAAGCATTTGTCAATGCCAAATGTTTGCTTGCTGGCATTGGCAGTGGTAGTGTAGAAGTTACAGAGCTGCGTAATAGGAATGGCAGTGAAGCATTGAACTGAAGCCAGCCCCACCACCACCCTGCAGAGAGTGACAGGCATTGGGGTGTGCGTTTGGGTGAGTCAGGCATAACGGCCCACGCCATTTCACCACACCCCACTCTGCAGAGACTGACAAGTGTCACGTTTTCCTTGGGGTCTTTGGCCCTGATACACCTCCATTTCATTAGGAAATATGGTGAGATGGGTGATATAGGAGAGTGGGGTGAAGTTTGGGTCCCAAGAGTCCAAGGCATACCTCAATGCCTCTCAGTGACTGCAGGGTGTGGAATGGTATGAGCATCACAGGCAAGAATCCCAAGTCACACCCCTGATTCCTGTCATTCTCTAGAGGGTTGGGCGATTTAGTTGAAAAGCCTAATACCTCAGGCATTCGTTGATATTTTCACTCCATATTTTCAACATGTTTGTTTTGTGACCCCACCTCATGAACAGGGGAATATCAGTTTGGTAGCCGAAAGCTGCTTATGCACAGTGACTACGGCATTTAGCACCACAGGTGCAAAAATATTCAAACAGGATGTAAAAATGACAGCTGTACTCTTTCATGGGAGGTGTAAAATGGCTATGTTGCAAATGTGTAGTAAAAATATATAAAAAATGGTGAAGTCACGAGCGTACATAGAAACTGTGCAACGACACCTGTATATAATTAGGTTGGGGATTTTTTATAGCAGATTGTCAACTCAGGCATTTGGTGCCTCAATCATGAACAGTGTCACTGTGATTTTCTTTATCTATGCCGAACAATGATTTTCCACAGCGACTACGCATCTCTGCACTGAAAGTGTGAAAACACACTTTCGCCATGTTGTGAAAAATGGCAGCTGTACTGTTCATAAGGAAGTGTGGAAAAATGCCACTAGTGAAAATCTGGACTGAAAATATTACAAAGTCATGAACTAACGAGGATGCGTGAAACTGCACAATGCTCACTGTAACACAGTCATTTTATGGACTTTTGTCACCAAATTTTCAACATAGCCATTTTAAGACCTCTGCTCATGAACAGTGTAACTGTGATTTTCTTAATCTGTCCTAAACATTGCTCTCACACACCAACAGCACCATTGTGTGCTACATGTGCGATAACACATTTTGGGTGACATATGAAAATTGCATCTGTACTGTTCATAAGGAAGTTTAATAAAATGGACATGTTGAAAATCTAGAGTGAAAATATTAAATTTGGAACTCACGAGCACGTATAGGAACTGTGCAATGCACGCCGTAAAAGTCATTTTAGGAATTTTTTCACCAAATTTTCAACATAGCCATTTTAAGACCTCTGCTCATGAACAGTGTCACTGTGGTTTTGTTAATGTGTCCCATACATTGAGGTTGCACCACTGCGCCATTGTGCGCTACATGTATGGAAACATGTTTTGGGCAGGATGTGAAAATGACAGCTGTACTGCTCATAAGGAGGTGTGGAAAATGGCAATGTTGAAAATCTGGAGTGGAAATATTGAAAATTCGCAAACCTACGAAAGGCGTGGGAACTGTGCAACGCACACCCGTGAAACAGTCATTTTTGGAATTCTTTCACCAAATTTTCAACATTGCCATTTTAAGATCTCTGCTCATGAACAGTGACACTGTGATTTTCTTAATGTGTCCCATACACTGAGTTCGCATAACGACTGCACCATTGTGCGCTACATGGGCGAAACATGTTTTGGGTGAGATGTAAAAATGACAGCTGTACTACTCATAATAAGGTGTGGAAAAATGGCAATGTTGAAAATCTGAGTGAAATATTGAAAATTAAAACCTATGAGTTGCAGTGAGGAACTGCGCAATGCACGCCAGAAAACAGTCATTTTGAATTTTTTCAAATTTTCAACATAGCCATTTCAAGACCTCTGCTCATGAACAGTGTTACTGTGATTTTCTTAATTTGTCCCGTACATTGATTTTGCACACTGACTGCGCCATTCTGCGCTACATGAGATGGAAACACATTTTGGGTGAGATGTGAAAATGACAGCTATACTGCTCATAAGAAGGTGTGGTGAAATGGCAATATTGAAAATCTGGAGTGAAAATATTGAAATTCCTGAACTTACGAGCCTGCGTAGGAACTGCATAGCATGCGCTTCGTTAAACAGTCATTTTGGAATGTTGGCACCAAATTTTCCACATGAGATTTGGGCCCCTCTCATGAATGATGTCACTGTCATGGTGGTATTCAGGTCCTGGCGGTGATTTTGCAGTCACTGCACAGTCACTGCGCGAAATCACCCTTCGGCCTGAATAACACCATGACAGTGACATCAATCATGAGAAGGTCCCAAAACCCCATGTTGAAAATTTGTGCAAAATTCCAAAATGGCTGAGATATGCAATACAGTTGAAACCCCTATCTAGCCCATTATACAGCTTACCGGCATTTCTCAGTTCAAGGTCGGCTTTGAAGAGTGCAGACGTGTTCCCGTCCACCAAGATCGGCTGCAGCCGGAGTCCGGAGGCATGGGGTGAGGGGGTGGGGAGGCTGGGTGCGCAGGGTGGATGCGGGTTGTGGAGAGGGGTCGGAGACGCACCGCTGGACCGCTTTTGTCTTGCAGGTACAAAACATAAAAAGACGTCATGGATTGCTTGCCACACTGGGATGGGCCTGTGTGGCACAAGGACTCTGGGAGGCGTTTAGCCAACGGGGATTGGGCACCCGTCTCGCAAATTGAGGAAATAAAAAAGACCTTTGGATCGCTTGCCACGCTTGGGGTGGGCTCCCAGCATGGCACAAGGACTTTGGGGGAGGTTCAGCCGACGGGGATTGGGCACCCATCAGCAAATGACTGATTGCCACGCTGGGTGGGGTCCCAGCGTGGCACCAACTACTGGAGGAGGGAGATGATGCAGCTCAGCCGAAGGGGATTGGGCATCCGTCGGCTTATACACTGCGCAAGGGGCACGCACGCCATGCGCTGGGAGCTGCGCGAGCAGCTTTATTGCTGCTCACTTGCCGTAGCTCCCCTTTCAATCAGGGAGGCCACTGCATTTTGAGTGTGTCATAGACAGCTCCAAATGCATTGGCTTATAGGGCCGCACCTGCCAGGACACTGCCTGAATTGGAGGAGGAGGTGACACACCTCAAATCTCTGATGATGGCACTATGTTTCTTGCACATGCGCAAGCAAACATAAAAGTGGAAAGGGGCCTGGGTGTAGTCATATCAGATGACCTTAAGGTTAGCAAGCAATGAGAGAAGGCAGTAGGGAGGGCTGGGGGGATATTGGGATGTATAGGAGAGGCATCAACAGCAGAAAACAGAAATTGTTATCCCTCTGTACAGACAGTTGGTGAGACTCCATCTGAGTACTCATGACAGTTCTGGAGACCCCATCTCCGCAAGGACATAGACAAGGATGGAGACAGTCCCGAGGAGGGCAACTTAAATGGTGCAGGGCCTGCAAGAGAAGCCATACGAGGAAAGACTTAAGGAGTTTAATATGTATACCCTTGAGGAAAGAAGGAGAGGGGCACATGATAGAAACTTTTAAGTACCTCATGGAATCAACAAAGCCTAAGGAGGTAGATCTTTCAGAAAAAGAGATGTGCAAGAACAAGGGGACACAATTTGAAGATAGGAGGACAGTTCAGGGCAATGTGAGGAAGTATTTTTCACAGAGGGTGGTGGATGCATGGAACCACCTTCCTGATGAGGTTGTGGGGTCTAAAACTGTGGGAGAATTCAAAATGCATGGGACAGACATAAGGCAATTCTTGTAGGGAGTAGGAAGAAATAGGCTGTTGGTTAAATAGGATCTGCAGCTTATCCAGTAGGTAGGGAAATGGGCAGACTAGGTGGGCCAAGTGGTCCTTATCTGCCATCAAAGTCTATGTTTCTGTGTTTCCATAGGTCGTAATCCATAGGCTTGCTTGAGGGATGTTTGGAAGTAGATTTTCTCAAAGCTTGAATATGGCGTTGATTGATAGGATAAGTAAGAGCATGTGGTAGCAGGATGGATGGACAACAAGATAAACCATATGCCAGAGAGCTATTGTTTGACTGTTGGGGACTGTCAGGCTAAATGTTTGCCAACAGAAGGATGCAAATGCCAGAATATGAGGAACAGAATATAGCAGAAGGTCTGTGTTTTGAAGGGTGCAGAAGACAATGTATTTCTTCCATGCTACTCTATTTATTTATTTATTTAAAAGTTTTACCAGGAAGGCAAACTGAGCATGTAATGCTCTGATTCCAGGTGTGTCCTGGGGAAGGGGATGCAAAATACAAATACAGGCGACTAAAGGCAGACTTGTTGAAGCAGCTATAGAATCCCAGATGGTAGCAGAAGCATGGTTGAAATATATTTTGTATGTAATTTGCAGCTCTTAGAGTGCTGGAGAAGGAGTCATTCCTTGCTGGCATGCTGGCAAGCAGCTCTGAATTGATTAGAGAAGCAGACAGTGAGACTGAATACTGCCAAGAAGAAGACTGTACATTCTGCCAGGTTTTAGGAAATCAAGAAGGCTGAGGTCATAGCCTACTGTAAGAACTGAGTGGTTAGTGAACCAAAGACTTCATCCTGTAAGAGATTTGTTAGTTTGCAATATAGAGATGAACTACAAGCTCCTTGTGGATGGTCCTTGAGGAATAAATTTCTTAGTTCTTGAAGGAATGCTTTAACTGCTGGACTGGATAAGTATGAGCTAGGATTAATGGGTTTTAAGGTAACTGAATGTCCACTATATAGCATATCATCTGATTGTATTGGGCAACAGACTTAATGCTTGAAAGCAGTAGATTTAGCTGACAGCCAAATCCTTGAAGCAGTATAAAGTGGCCGAAAGTCTAATTACTTGTGAGAAGTATGATGATGCCAACGGGCCAGTTGCTTGGAGCAGTATAACATGCCCGAAAGTCAGGGGCACCATCCTCGGATGTGATACCAAACCGAGGTTGCCTCTACCCATCTCTGGTGCTGTCCTGGTGGGTGTCCATGGAAGTAAAAGAACCTAAGACTCTTTTGCAAAAGTGTGGGATTTTCCCTGTACTGGCCAACATTTTCCTTCCCATAAAACCAGTTCATGCAGTTGTCCAAGGCTGTGTGTGGTGCCGATGTGCAAAATGACTAACACTACATTTTCAGTCACTTCACTACCAGTCTAGAATTGCTTGTAAGTAAGTAAGTAAAATTTTATTTATATTAAGCGCCTTCCCAAGCTCAGGCGCTTTTACAATAAAAACAGATAAAATCAAATCTCAAACAATAAATCAAACAACCATACAGTACACTTATTCAATATGTTCCAGCAAAAGCTAAGGAGAATAAGAAAGTCTTTAATTGTTTTTAAAACTTTCAACGGTTTACATTCTCATATCTGACGAGGTAGAGAATTCCACAGGGTTGGTGCCATATAGGCAAAAGATCTACCTCCTGACATCTT
This sequence comes from Neoceratodus forsteri, assembly GCA_016271365.2. Classification (NCBI taxonomy): domain Eukaryota; kingdom Metazoa; phylum Chordata; order Ceratodontiformes; family Ceratodontidae; genus Neoceratodus; species Neoceratodus forsteri. The sequence goes on along the minus strand of CM028137.1, from coordinate 13,560,243 downwards.
TAAATGTACCCTGGGAATCTCTAGCAATCCCTCATCAGAGGAGCGAAGAGAGTGGGCAGGACAGTAAGGCACCAAGAGCTCTTTCAGGTAGTGGGTCCCAAGTCATGTAGGGCCTTAAAGGTCAATAATGCGACTTGAAGGTAATCCGCCACTGTACTGGCAGCCAGTGCAGATCACGCCGTACAGGTGTTATATGGCTAGATCGTGAAACTCCCATCAACAACCTGGCCGTCAAGCTCTGCACCAGCTGCAAGCGGCGGATATCCACCCCCGCAGCCCCTAGATAGAGCGATTGCAATAATCAAAACGGCTATGACAAAGGCGTGGACCAAAGTTGAAGATCTTCCCGTGGAACCAAATGTTTCGCCGGGCAATATTCCTCAGATGAAAAAAGGCAGATTTGACTACGGCCAACACTTGCATCTTCATAGTCAGGCTTCGCCAAAAATTACTCCAGGTTACGAGATAGCCAGAGGCCAGAAGCTGGCCCCCCAAGATATAAACCCGAGGGTTTCCCATCCAAGCCCCTGTTATCCTCCCTCCAGGGTCCACAACCAACACCTCAGTTTTCCTGGATTCAACCTAAGCCAACTAGCACTCATCCAATCCTGAATCTCCAGAAGGCAGTTGTTAAAAATAGTGATGGAATCCGACTCTGATCAGGCATAAAGACAGGTAGAGTTGAGAATCATCAACATAACAATGAAAACTCAACCCATACCATCTTATAATGTCCCCTAGTGGAAGCATATACACCACGAATAACATAAGGGGACAACACCGACCCCTAACGGTACCCCACAGGGCAGATAGTGAGGGGTCGAGGTGTTGACTCGATACCACTCTCCGAGATCTGCCCTCCAAAAGATCGAAACCAACTGTGGACTGCCCCCTCAGGCCACAGAAAATCGCAGGCGGTCGAAAGCACACCCCATGATCCACGGTGTCAAATGCTGCTGAGAGATCTAAGAGAACCAAGATAGAACGGGTCCTCTGATCTCTTGCCATCAGGAGGTCATTCAATACCCAACAAGAGCCGTCTCTGTACTGTGTCGCTTCCTGAAGCTGGATTGGAAAGGGTCATAGATATTGTGGACAGATAAATGATCCTCCAGTTGCAGAGCGACCCCTTCTCAATAACCTTCCTACAAAAGGGAGGTTAGAGATTGGTCTATAATTTGCTGGGCAGTTGGGGTCAAGAGAGGGTCTTTCAAAAGGGGGTGTATTCCTTCCCTTTAAGGGATCCGAAAGATCCTCTCTCTAATGACAACACCACTATCCCAGCCAGGACTGGGCCGATAACATCTACACAACCCACCACCAGGTGAGTAGGGCCTGGGTCCAACTTACAATAGGTAGGTCACAGAGTCTGGATAATCCTCACAATATCTATTACTGCTGGTAGTCTAAAGGTAGACCAGTACAACTGGGCATTAGTACCACCCGATTGATCAGTACAATGCTCAATAGAAAGACACTGGCTGATCTCATCCCTGATGGTGGATACCTTGTCAGTAAAGAATTTCGAAACCCCTCACATTGTACCTGTGATAATGCTCTACCAGTCTGGAGACAGACTGGATTGCACAATCTGTCCACAGTCCGGAAGAGCTGGGATGGTCTATTCCTAGCTGCAGCAATTTCCCTGGACAGGAATTCTGCCTTCTTATGGGAGATTGCTGATTGGTAGAATTTATAATATTCTAACAATACAAGTCTATTCACCTCAGTTGAGTTTTCTGCCAATGTCTTTCTAATCTTCGTCCCTTCCTCTTCCACTCACGGACCTCCCCATCAAACCAGGGAGCCCCAGGTGAAGAGTACGGGGACGAACATGAATTGAGTTATAGATCCAGGGCCACAGTCACGGCCTTATTATAGGCCAAGACCAGTGGCCCTGGATCCACACTATCCCTTGGAAAATCCGAAGTCCAGCTTGTAAGGCACTTTGGGATACAATGTGTATGAAAAGCACTATATAAATGCTGATTTGTGTTCTTCTGCTTTAAATGCTCTTGAAAACAGAGGACAGAAGGATGAAAAATGACAAATTACCCCATGTGTAATGAGTAGGACACATAGTCCAGTGCAGTGCCAGCTGATATGTCATTATTCAGAACTGCCCAGGGATGCTCTTAATTTAACTCTCGAGAGAAGTAAGTATAGGTTCTAGTGGTGAAAGTGAAGCTGATTTGCCATTACTGCTGTGATATACAAGTCAAACAGTTCTTACTCTGTGACAGAGGAAGAAATGGTGGGCCTTCACCACTCTGTGTGCAGAAAGGAGTTTGGGAAAGTCCATTCCGTGAGGCAGAACTAAGATTATGAGGAATAGTATGGTTGTACCCTGCCAGGGCAAGGAGGGACTCTGCACTAACTTCTTTACTTCTGAAAGTCTGTTGCAACAACATGTTGCTTGTCTCACTGCCCTTTTCTGTCCTTTATTTCCTCTGTTCTGTTAGGAAGGCCTCTTGCAGCCACCCCATCTCTATCCTATCTCTCCTCTATAATTCATATTTTCCTTGATAGTCTCTATGGTGACCCAAGCTCCTGAAAGTGGCTCAAATAAGAGAAAAGCTAACTAGCATAATGCCCAAACACTGATATTTCGCTATTAGCCATGGGCATCGATTTCATTTTAAACAAAAGATAGGAACCATATGTTCTATGAGAGCATGCTGTTTTACAGCTCTGAAATGTTAAAACATGATGGTTTCTATAGATGTTTATTTATTACTTATTTATTGAATTTTGTTGACCCGCTAGGCCCACTGAGACTAGAAGTCTCTTTTTCAGAAGGCGACCGGGGATACAGATGGTAATCAACTGAAATTGAACTAGATTAAGCTGTTGGTGGTATTTTAATGAATAAATGTGAGATGTGATAAATATTAGGAAAGGTACTTGAATTTGCTGTATAAATTCCTGGGCTGTCATAATATAGCTATTTACATAGAAACATAGACGTGATGGCAGATAAGGACTGCAAGGCCCATCCAGTCTGCCTGTTTTGATGGCACATTATGATTGCTATCAGCTAGAAATCACCTGTAAGAAGGCAGAGTTCCTGTCCAGGGAGATTTCTGCTAGCAGAATCAACCAGCTCAGCTTTTCTGGACCATCGACAGATTGTCAATCCAATCTGTCTTCAGCCCAGAGAAGCTTTTTCTCAGCTGAAATGTGAGGAGTTTGCTCAATTCTTCACGGATAAGGTTATCAGCATCAGGTCTAGCATCGACATAGCCTCTACTACGAGAAGTTGTGGTAGTCGACAGGATGTGGTGTGCACTCGGTTCTCTGGTCAGATTTCTGCCAGCCAGAATTGGCGGATATTGTGTCGATCATCCAGACTATGCGCCTAACTAGTTGTAGTTTGATCTGGGCCTGATACCCTTTATAGGGATGTGTTGATGTTATCGGCCCGATCCTTGCTGAAATTGTCTGGAGGTCCTGGAGATAGGGGTCTTACCAGAACCCCAAAGGAGGCAGTCATTTGACCACCCTTAAGAAACCCTCCTTAGACCCCAGCTGTCCAGCTAACTACCCACCCTATCACTAACCTGCCATTTGCTGGTAAGGTTATTGAAAAGGTGGCTGCGCTGCAATTGGATGATCACCTTTCAACTCACAAGATCTATGATACTCTCCAGTCCGGATTTAGGAAGAAGCATAGCACAGAGACTGCCCTTGTCCGGTTATTGAATGACCTCCTGATGGCTACAGATCGAAAGGCATGTACCAATCTGGTCCTTCTTGATCCCTCCGTAGCATTTGACACTGTAGACCATGTTGTGCTGTTGGAGCACCTGTGACTGCTTGTGGTCTGTCTGGCACAGTCCCCAAATGATTTCACCTTTCCTCGCAGACAGGCTTCAGAGAGTTACCACCGAATTTACTCCTCTGGCACTCACTCTGTCTCATGGGGTGCCAGGACTCATTCTGGCCCCCATGCTGTTTGCAGTGTATATGCTGCCATTGGGAGATATCATCAGGCGATACAGTTTGAGTTTTCACTGCTATGCAGATGATACTCAACTGTATATGTCCTTTCTGCCCAGACAGGATGCTGCTTTCTCAGGATTGTTCCTCAGGCACAGCAGCCCAGACGATCCTCCCAGCAGCACGCTGCTCCTAATAGGTGGTGATTTATTTCAATAAATGCATGGCTGCAGCAGTTTCCAAGACCTGTGTTGTGTGGTTATTTCAAGGAAGGGAAAAGTAGAGGGCTACCAGACGAATACATTTGGTGCTCTTGGGTTTAAATCATGCAACTCAGTTTGCAGCACACAAATGTGTAAACTGTGTGACAGGGTTGGGAAGAAAAATCCTCTCTAAACCCTGACTAAAATAAACAGCATACTGTTTGTTTTTCTCCTTTCAGTTTCCCTGCCCCAAAGCCCTCATCTGGATAAAGCCACAATGGGTTTCCTCACAAAAAGCAGGAATCATTTAATGTTACAAATGATTGATTTTGATTCTGGTACTTTAATAAAATATCTGAAACAGTGTAACCGAGGGCCTACCAGTAAGGGTGTGAAAAGGCTCACCTATAAGGAGTAAAAAGGGCTCACCTGAAAGAGTGAAACCATAGACTCCTATTGGAGCCAGCAGCCCCTACTGACAAGGCTTATATCCTGAAAGTCAGGTATGACATCAGAGATGAAGGGGATATAAAAGTTCATTAAGCCTGGTTTTCTATTCATTTCTATTTCAAAACCTAAGGAATAAGTTCTGAAATATTTTACCTGAATTTTTAAGAGAGCCCATGTATTACTTTAAACCTGGAACCTTTTGAATGTGACATCGACGATTTGAACTGTGTATTCTTTATTTTGTAAAAGGGCAGATCACAGAGATCTGATCTTCAGATTGGCTCTGACCCAAGCAAGAGAGGACATGCAAGTCTTTCATGTCCACAAAACCAACTGATGGTGGAAGAAGCTCCCTGCAAAACATGAAGCAACATAGGATTTGAAGTCCTATAACAAAGCGTGATCCCATCCTGATGAACTGCTGTTTCATTTAAGTATTTTTTTTATTTCGCTTGTTATTTTTGTTCCTGATTTGTGCAGTAAAACCATGCAGTCTACATGTTAAACTTGAAATTTCTGAGTGCTGTCTATCTGGGAAGAATGTAATGGCTGGCTGACTACCCAGAATTCATGTCCTCTGGGCTTGAATTGAAGAAAGTGAGAATGAGGTTAAAGGCTGAGAACCAGAAAGGATAATGAAGAGGACAGGATGAGTCCAAAGGAAGCTTGGGGTGTTGAGCCGTTCCTGAGAAGGTAACTGCTACAAGCATATGACCTCTGGTGTCTCGAGTGATGCTCTGGGGATGGGACCCAGTTCCAGCTACAGGCTAGGCGAGGCACACAGCCACATGACTGTGCTCCTACAGGTCGCTGCTTATCCCAAGAGCCATAGCAATTAGTGAAAACAAAGTCAACAAAGAATTACTGAGCAAACAAGAGGTCTCCGAATCTGGCACCAACCAGTGCATGTCGAGGGAGGTCCAGAGAGACAACACCACCATTTGAACACATGAGCACGATGAGCTGAGAGAGGACCAACCAAGAGCAGCAGAGAATACAAATAAAGGCTGCAAGACAGACATCCAAGACCAGCAACTGAGGGAATGAAGGCTGTGGCAGCATCTCCCTGGGGAAGGAAACAGCTAGCTAACAAAGCACAGTGGGAAGCTGGGAACTAGAACGGAAAGGAGACCTAAAAAGAAATTCAAACAAAAGACCCCAAAAGCACAGAGAAGAGGGATAGATAAGCAGCAGAAGGCTGCAGATAACAGACATTTATGGCAGAAATGCACAAGAATGGGGGCTGAGCGCCCAGCTGAAAAGATGATGATTCCATAATGATGTGTCGTGAATGATTATTATCCATTATGTTCAAAGATCACGTCAAACTTCAAAACCATCATTGTGATCATGACTGACAATGATTAAACATGAACGTTAAATGGCTGCCAATCAAAACCCACAATGTTATGGAAATAATGATTGTGCTTAATGATGATCTCATATGATCATGATTTTCATGACTGGCCATGCTCAAGATTGCTAGAATAAATTGGAAGAAAAATAATTATTTTTCTTCTATACTCACGGGTGGGATATTCAGACTTCAGCCAGGCAGGCGCAACCCTAGGTGCAGGGCAACTGGACTGCGCCAGGGCATGGACCATCTGATATTCAAGGTGCTGCCATGGGTCAGCACCATTGAAAAATGGCACTGAGAACGCAGCGCACTGCATGGCACAGTGGCACTGCATCAGTGCAAGTGGCAGGAGGGGAGCAGAGGAATGTGTCAGCGCAAGTGCGGTTGCGCTTGGCGCATCAACTGTGATACTCAGCACTGGGCATTCAAATGAGGCGTTATGCATGCAGGGTACAAATGGAGCCATTTGCATGTCATTATAGCCCCATTTGCATGCAGTGCACTGATTCCCAGCGACTTGCGCCTGGCGCCATGCCAGGCTGCAGCCGCTGGGAACCGATGCCCTGCAGTCCCTTGGCGGACCTCACACCCACATGCCCATTGCGGGCATGTGTAAATATCCCTGGTGGTCCAGTGGACCACTCACCATCCTGATAGTGGGCATCTGTTCCAAATATCCCTGGTGGTCCAGTGGACCCCCCAGCACCTGATCATGGGCAGAAATAGCAATCGCAATCCTGGTGGTCCAGTGGTACCCCCTTCTCCCACCCACCACTGAGGTCCCCTGCCACCTAGCACCCCTCCCCAGTCAGCGGCGCGTGGCGGCACCGCCGCATGCCACCTGGCTGCCCAGCTGACTGACGGTGTACAGTACTATCTGTATGCCTATTAGTCCACTGCATGGGCCAGTGGCGTACAGACCATGTTTATAATACAAGGCCTGATATGTGAATGAACGCCTCATTCACATATCGGGCCTGTGTAGTATAGTATGGTCTGTACACCCATAGGCCCATGCAGTGGACCAATAGGCATACAGACAGTACTGTATGCTGTCAGTCGGTGGAGGCCGGGCAGCATGCAGGGGTGCCGCCACCGCTGCTGACTGAGGGTGCTGGTGGTGGGGACCTCAGTAGGTGGGTGGGAAGGGGTACCACTGACCACCAGGATTAGATTGCTATTTCAACCTGCAATTGGGAGCTGGGGAGTTCCACTGACCACCACGGATATTCTGAACATATGCCCGTGATCAGGCATTGAGAGTGGTCCACTGGACCACCAGGGATATATTGTATATATGTCCATGATCGGCAATGGACAGTGGTCCACTGGACTACCAGGGATATTATGAACATATGCCCATGATTGACATTGAGAGCAATCCACTGGACCACCAGGATTGTCATTTACTTATGCCAGCGATCGGGCAATGGGGGCACAATGCTCCCAGGGACAAGGAGCTCAAGGACAGTGTTCTGGGTGGATGGGGGCCACCATGGCTGGCAGCTGCCAAGTTGCACCCTGTAATATGACATCTCACCTATGGGTGGCCAGGACTTGCTCCAGGTTTCCCAGTCACAACTTTGCACCTCTGAGTGGTGCAGGGCGAGTTGTGCCAGCATATGCGCTGCACATCCCCAGACTGAATATCCCGGGTTATGCCCCATATGCATGGGCAGGCCTCCGCACCCACGCCACATGCATTACCGATGCACACGGGTGCATCGGAAGTTGTGCAGTACAACTTGTCCCTTTTAATATCATGCCGTGGTAGACAGGTGCAGTATGGTAACCGTGTTGCACCATGCACAACCCTTTTGAATATCCTACGTAACAGAATGTATCTTGTTTTCTAATTAGACATATTCACTGGAAACATCAGTTGTGACACATCTTGTACACAAACACATTGCTTTCAATTGTACTTACTCTGACTCCTTACTCCTTATTAGTGTTGTAAAGGATCAGCTTGGTTTATATAGTTCCCAGTGGTTCCTTCTGAGTCATGATGATTGCTTACAAGAACCTGGTTTGTGCTCCAACCTTCCTAACAGTCTGCAAACTAATACTATCAAGACAAAATAATTAACAATAGACATTACCACTGTAGTAGTCTATAAACTGGGGTTTTGAAATTTACAAGAAACATGCAAATTACTTATGCAAATGTACATACTATACCTAATGTAGCAACCTGTTATCTAGCCTTAATAGCACTAGCCGCTTTGTAATTTACCTGGGCTACAGAATCAGCATTTTCTACCTACAATCCTTCCTTAGCACAAGCTGCCTAGCCTCTGTTGTCTAATCTGGAGCACTCTGTGCCTTAGGCCCGCTTGTTGATCTGTTCTGTTACCTGTTATATTGCTTCCTATGTACTGGTTTTCAATTACGCTTACATTATTTTGTTTACACTATTACTGATATTAGTGTACGTATTCACAGGTATATGTATACAATTGTTCTCATAATGTTCTGTGTATACAAATGTTTGATACTTGGTCTTGGAATTTGTATGTAAATGAATGTATTCTCCTGGGTCGCAGCTTAAAACAGGCAAATGTTTGTTTCCAGCACACCTCACCCGTAAACAAAACTAAATAAACATCACATGTACTCTTCCTAAAGGGATTAAAACTTAACTTTAGATATTTACATTATAATGTGTTTCTGAAGATAGTTGACATTCATATTTTCATATAACAAGTAAAGGAACTTTCTTAAGTATTACTAATGTGACTTATAATTGTATAATACAGAACAAATCTAATCATCAATGCTCATCAGTGACAATCTCTGTATAATACAGAACTAATCTAATAATCGGTGCTCATCAGTGACAATCCCTGTATAATGCAGAACTAATCTAATCATCGGTGACAATCTCTGTATAATGCAAAACTCATCTAACCATTGGTGCTCATCGGTGACAACCTCTGTATAATGCAGAACTAATCTAATCATCAGTGCTCATCGGTGACAATCTCCTGTATAATACAGCACTAATCTAATCATCAGTGCTCATCGTGACAATCCCTGTATAGTACAGAACTAATCTAATCATCAGTGCTCATCGGTGACAATCTCTGCATAATACAGAACTAATCTAATCATCAGTGCTCATCGTGACAATCTCTGTATAATACAGAACTAATATTGCTGTGCCAATATTTAAGAAGGGAAGTAGGGATCAGGTGGAAAATTATTGACCAGTGAAGCAGTGAGCCTGACATCAGTGGAGGGAAGATTATTGAAAGAATACTACAAGTTATTAAGGAAACTAAGAGTGGAAAGGACAGGTCGATATGAGTCAGCATGGTTTTACCTCTGGAAGATCATGTGAGACAAACCTATTGTTCTATGAAAATATAATTGGATGGGTCGATGAGGGAAACAGTGCAGATGTGGTTATGCTGGAGTTTAGAAGAGCCTTTGATACAGTCCTCATGATAAAATAATTGAAAGGTTGAATAATTTGGGGATTGATTACTCTATAGTAAATTGAGTATCCCAGTGGTTGAGGGATAGAAAACAACAAGTTAAGATAAGAGGTTGCCTGTCTGAACCACAAATGTGTGTCATAATTATCATGTAAAGAATTTAAAGCTAAAGATATCAGATTTAGCAAAAGATCTGGTAGTTTACATCCAGAGTGATTTGAAAATAGTTTACGCTTAGAAGCGTGTCAAACAGAGCTGTGTTTCTGGTAAACAGTGTGAGAAGGAGCTTCACTCAAGAGATAGTGAGGTGTTGATGCCGCTGTATAAAACACTGACTAGGCCAATGTTGATTACTGCTCTGCTGTATGGAATCCATTTTAATAAAGAATGTAAAATTGATAGAGAGACCAGAGGTCTTACAGCAAACTTATATCGTGTTGTGAGGACTTAAGCTATGAGGACAGACTGGAGAAATTGGGATTGTGGACTTTGAAAAGAGGAGAGTTGAGGGGACTTAATGAGGTTATATAGTATTACCAAAATAACAATATGTTTAAAGAAATGAACTTGGAATTTAAATATAATCTATATCAGCTGAGGGACATGACAGACAATTGAGAGGAATGAAATGTAGGACGGAGATAAGAAGAAATTTTTTTAGGAAGAACAATTAAACTGTGGAATGGACTGCCTCAGGATGTGATACAGGCGGAGAGTGTTGTTAAGTTTAAAGAAAGATTAGATAGATATCTCACTGTTGTTGGGAACTTGGTTATCACCGCTAAATAGTGGGAAGACAGTATGGGCTATGCCTTTTGACTTCCTATTTCTCCAGTATGAAATCTAATCATCAGTGCTCATCAGTGACAATCTCTGTATAATACAGAACTAATATAATCATCAGTGCTCATCAGTGACAATCTCTGTATAATACAGAACTAATATACTCATCAGTGCTCATCAGTGACAATCTCTGTATAATACGGACCTAATCTACTCATCGGTGCTCATCAGTGACAATCTCTGTGTAATGGAACTAATCTAATCATCGGTGCTCATCAGTGACAATCTCTGTGTAATGCGGAACTAATCTAATCATCGGTGCTCATCAGTGACAATCCCTGTATAATGCGGAACTAATCTAATCATCGGTGCTCATGAGTGACAATCCCTGTATAATGCGGAACTAATCTAATCATCGGTGCTCATCAGTGAGAATCCCTGTATAATACGGAACTAATCTAATCATCGGTGTCCATCAGTGACAATCTCTGTATAATATAGAACTAATCTAATCATCGGTGCTCATCATTGACAATCTCTGAATAATGCAAAACAAACATAATCCTCGGTGCTCATCGGTGTCAATCTCTATAATACAGAACTAATCTAATCATCAGTGCTCATTGGTGACAATCTCTGTATAATGCAGAACTCATCTAATCATCGGTGCTCATCAGTGACAATCTCTGTATAATGCAGAACTCATCCAATCATCGGTGCTCATCGGTGACAATCTCTGTATAATGCAGAACTAAACTAATCATCGGTGCTCATCGATGACAATCTCTGTATGATGCAGAACTAATCTAATCATCAGTGCTCATTGGTGACAATCTCTGTATAATGCAGAGCTAATCTAATCATCAGTGCTCATCGGGACAATCTCTGTATAATACAGCACTAATCTAATCATCAGTGCTCATCGGTGACAACCCTTGTATAATACAGAACTAAGCTAATCATCAGTGCGCATCGGTGACAATCTCTGTATAATACAGAACTAATCTAATCATCAGTGCTCATCGGTGACAATCCCTGTATAGTACAGAACTAATCTAATCATCAGTGCTAATCGGTGACAATCCCTGTATAATACAGAACTAATCTAATCATCAGTGCTCATCGTGACAATCTCTGTATAATACAGAACTAATATTGTTGTGCCAATATTTAAGAAGGAAGTAGGGATCAGGTGGAAAATTATTGACCAGTGAAGCAGTGAGCCTGACATCAGTGGAGGGAAGATTATTGAAAGAATACTTGGTGAAGTTATTAAGAAACTAAGAGTGGGAAAGGACAGGTTGATATGAGTCAGCATGGTTTTACCTCTGAAGATCATGTGAGACAAACCTATTGACGTTCTATGAAAATATAATTGGATGGGTCGATGAGGGGAACAGTGCAGTTGTGGTTATGCTGGAGTTTAGAAGAGCCTTTGATACAGTCCTCATGATAAAATAATTGAAAGGTTGAATAAGTTGGGGATTGATTACTGTATAGTATATTGGGTATTCCAGTGGTTGAGGGATAGAAAACAACAAGTTAGGATAAGAGGTTGTCTGTCTGAACCACAAATGTGCATCATAATTATCATATAAAGAATTTAAAGCTAAAGATATCAGATTTAGGGAAAATCTGGGAGTTTACATCCAAAGTGATTTGAAAAATAGTTTTCACTGTAGAAACGTGTCAAACAGAGCCATGTTTCTGGTAAACAGTGTGAGAAGGAGCTTTCACTCAAGAGATAGTGAGGTGTTGATGTACTGTATAAAACATTGTTTAGGCCAATGTTGATTACTGCTCTGCTGTATGGAATCCATTTTTAATAAAGAATGTAAACTGATAGAGAGAGACCACAGAGGTCTTACAGCAAAATTATATCATGTGGTGAGGACTTCAGCTATGAGGACAGACTGGAGAAATTGGGATTGTGGACTTTGAAGAAGAGGAGAGTTGAGGGACTTAATGAGATTATATAGTATTACCAAAAATAACAATATGTTTAAAGAGATGAACTTGGAATTTAAATATAATCTATATCAGCTGAGAGGACATGACAGACAATTGAGAGGAATGAAATGTAGGACGAGATAAGAAGAAATTTTTTAGAAGAACAATTAAACTGTGGAATGGACTGCATCAGGATGTGATACAGGCGGATAGTGTTGTTAAGTTTAAAGAAAGATTAGATAGATATCTCACTGTTGTTGGTAACTTCAGTTATCACCACTGAATAGTGGGGAAGTCAGTATGGGCTATGCCTTTTGACTTCCTATTTCTCCAGTATGAAATCTAATCATCAGTGCTCATCATTGACAATCTCTGTATAATACAGAACTAATATAATCATCAGTGCTCATCAGTGACAATCTCTGTATAATACAGAACTAATCTACTCTTCAGTGCTCATCAGTGACAATCCTGTATAATACAGAACTAATCTAATCATCGGTGCTCATCAGTGACAATCTCTGTATAATACAGAACTAATCTAATCATCGGTGCTCATCAGTGACAATCCCTGTGTAATTCAGAACTAATCTAATCATCGGTGCTCATCAGTGACAATCCCTGTGTAATGCAGAACTAATCTAATCATCAGTGCTCATCAGTGACAATCCCTGTGAATGCGGAACTAATCTAACCATCGGTGCTCATCAGTGACAATCCCTGTGTAATGTGGAACTAATCTAACCATCAGTGCTCATCAGTGACAATCCCTGTATAATGCAGAACTAATCTAATCATCGGTGCTCATGAGTAACAATCCCTGTATAATGCGGAACTAATCTAATCATCGGTGCTCATCAGTGAGAATCCCTGTATAATGCGGAACTAATCTAATCATTGATACCCATCAGTGACAATCTCTGTATAATACAGAACAAACATAATCATCGGTGCTCATCAGTGACAGTCTCTGTATAATATAGAACTAATCTAATCATCGGTGCTCATCATTGACAATCTCTGAATAATGCAAAACAAACATAATCCTCGGTGCTCATCGGTGACAATCTCTGCATAATACAGAACTAATCTAATCATCAGTGCTCATCGGTGACAATCTCTGCATAATGCAGAACTCATCTAATCATCGGTGCGCATCAGTGACAATCTCTGTATAATGCAGAACTCATCCAATCATCGGTGCTCATCGGTGACAATCTCTGTATAATGCAGAACTAACTAATCATCGGTGCTCATCGATGACAATCTCTGTATGATGCAGAACCAATCTAATCATCGGTGCTCATCGGTGACAATCTCTGTATGATGCAGAACTAATCTAATCATCGGTGCTCATCAGTGACACTCTCTGTATAATGCAGAGCTAATATAATCATCAGTGCTCATCGGTGACAATCTCTGTATAATACAGCACTAATCTAATCATCAGTGCTCATCGGTGACAATCCCTGTATAATACAGAACTAAGCTAATCATCAGTGCTCATGAGTAACAATCCCTGTATAATGCAGAACTAATCTAATCATCGGTGCTCATCAGTGAGAATCCCTGTATACGCGGAACTAATCTAATCATCGGTGCCCATCAGTGACAATCTCTGTATAATACAGAACTAATATTGCTGTGCCAATATTTAAGAAGGGAAGTAGGGATCAGGTGGAAAATTATTGACCAGTGAAGCAGTGAGCCTGACATTAGTGGAGGAAGATTATTGAAAGAATACTTGGAAGTTATTAAGGAAACTAAGAGTGGAAAGGACAGGTCGATATGAGTCAGCATGGTTTTACCTCTGGAAGATCATGTGAGACAAACCTATTGACGCTCTATGAAAATATAATTGGATGGGTTGATGAGGGAACAGTGAGGTTGTGGTTATGCTGGAGTTTAGAAGAGCCTTTGATACAGTCCCTCATGATAAAATAATTGAAAGGTTGAATAAGTTGGGGATTGATTACTGTACAGTAAATTGGGTATTCCAGTGGATGAGGGATATAAAACAACAAGTTAGGATAAGAGGTTGTCTGTCTGAACCACAAATGTGCATCATAATTATCATATAAAGAATTTAAAGCTAAAGATATCAGATTTAGGGAAAATCTGGGAGTTTACATCCAGAGTGATTTGAAAATAGTTTACACTGTAGAAACATGTCAAACAGAGCCATGTTTCTGGTAAACAGTGTGAGAAGGAGCTTCACTCAAGAGATAGTGAGGTGTTGATGTCGCTGTATAAAAAACACTGACTAGGCCAATGTTGGATTACTGCTCTGCTGTATGGAATCCATTTTTATTAAAGAATGTAAAATTGATAGAGAGACCACAGAGGTCTTACAGCAAATTATATCATGTGGTGAGGACTTCAGCTATGAGGACAGACTGGAGAAATTGGGATTGTGGACTTTGAAGAAGAGGAGAGTTGAGGGGACTTAATGAGATTATATAGTATTACCAAAAATAACAATATGTTTAAAGAGATGAACTTGGAATTTAAATATAATCTATATCAGCTGAGGGACATGACAGACAATTGAGAGGGATGAAATGTAGGACGGAGATAAGAAGAAATTTTTTGGAAGAACAATTAAACTGTGGAATGGAATCCTCAGGATGTGATACAGGCGGATAGTGTTGTTAAGTTTAAAGAAAGATTAGATAGATATCTCACTGTTGTTGGTAACTTCGGTTATCACCACTGAATAGTGGGAAGTCAGTATGGGCTATGCCTTTTGACTTCCTATTTCTCCAGTATGAAATCCAGTATGAAATCTAATCATCAGTGCTCATCAGTGACAATCTCTGTATAATAGAGAACTAATATAATCATCAGTGCTCATCAGTGACAATCTCTGTATAATACAGAACTAATATAATCATCAGTGCTCATCAGTGACAATCTTGTATAATACAGAACTAATCTACTCATCAGTGCTCATCAGTGGCAATCTCTGTATAATACAGAACTAATCTAATCATCGGTGCTCATCAGTGACAATCCCTGTGTAATTCAGAACTAATCTAATCATCAGTGCTCATCAGTGACAATCCCTGTATAAATACAGAACTAATTTAATCATTGGTGCTCATCAGTGACAATCTCTGTATAATACAGAACTAATCTAACTAATCTAATCATCAGTGCTCATCAGTGACAATCTCTGTATAATATAGAACTAATATAATCATCGGTGCTCATCAGTGACAATCTCTGTATAATACAGAACTAATATAATCATCAATGATCATCAATGACAATCTCTGATCATCCACAGATCCTCAATAACCATCATGCTGATTAAAGCTTACAAAATAATCAATAATCATCAGTTGGTGATTTGAAAGTTACATGTTTGATGATTAAATCATAATCTAGATGATGATATTAGATCACAATCTGCCTGGGTGATCATATGGTATCATTTGATGATTATCAAGGATTGGTCATGATTGATCTTCAAGAAACATGATAGATGATTTACCGATTCATGAGAAACAAACACCAGAGAGAGAAAGACAGATTAAGGTAGCAGCACAGAAATGAAATGTAAAGCACAGCAAACAGAACCAGGAAAGAAAACAAAGTAACCAAACCAATGGGGGAGGGGCAGAAGCAAAGTACAGCATCAGAAAAGGGACCAGGAAAGTAGAAGAAGGAAACAATAGAGGAAAATGCACAGGAGGGAGGAGGGAGGGAGACATAAAAGAGAGACAAAACAAAATGGCAGAGGAAGTGGAGAATCAGGAGGCAGCACTGAGAGAAGACAAAATGTGAAGAACAGTAGGCAGGGAGGTGAGTGGTTTATGTAGGGCAGGGAGTGGAGTTTGTTAGCCATTGAACCACAGGTGAAACCTTTCAGTTCTTGATATGAGGATTATTGGGATATGCTGATTCTAATTCTGTAATGTAGCCCTTGGCCTGACTCTCTCTTTAAGATCCTATGGCACTTATTGAAGAATATTTGTTTTGCTTGTTTGATATTGTTGACTTTTTAGCTTCTTGGGAAAGAAATGTGGTTGCCAGTTTGTCCAGCTGATGGTGTAGAAGAAAACATAGAAACATGGAAGCATAGAATTTGATGGAAGATAAGGACTGCTTGGCCCACCCAGCTGTGCATGCTTCCCTACCTACACACACACTAAAAAACAAACAAACATGTCAAAGATTATACCTTTTATTGAACTAACAAAACTGATTCTGAGACTAGCTTTTGAGAGTTAAGCTGTGTTTACACAGTTGCTTTTACTCTACTAGCACCAGTGTTAGATGCTGGAGAGGGGCAGTGAGTCAGGGAGACAGCTAGTACAGCTGTAAGGCACTGCTGTGATGGTCCCTTCTACACTGGAGAGAAACAGTGAGTCAGGGGAAGCACTGAGAAATGCTATTAGGCACTGCTGTGATGGTCCCTTCGACACTGGAGAGAAGCAGTGAGTCAGGGAGGCACTGAGAATGCAGTAAGGCACTGCTGTGAAGGTCCTTCTACACTGGAGAGAAGCAGCAGGGAAGCACTGAGAAATGCTGTAAGGCACTGCTATGATGGTCCCTTCTACACTAGAGAGAAGCAGTGAGTCAGAGGAGGCAGTGAGTAAAGCTGTAAGGCAGTGCTGTGATGGTCCCTTCTACACTGGAGAGAAGCAGTGAGTCAGAGGAGGCAGGAGTGAAGCTGTAAGGCAGTGCTGTGATGGTCCCTTCTATACTGGAGTGAAGCAGTGAGTCTGGGGAGGCAGTGAGTAAAGCTGTAAGGAACTGCTGCGATGGTCCCTTCTACACTGGAGAAAAGCAGTGAGTCATGGGAGTCATTGAGAAATGCTGTAAGGCACTGCTGTGATGGTCCCTTCTACAATGGAGAAAAGCAGTGAGTCAGGGAGTCACTGAGAAATGCTGTAAGGCACTGCTGTGATGGTCCTTCTATACTGAGAGAAGCAGTGAGTCAGGGGAGGCACTGAGAAATGCTGTAAGGCACTGCTGTGATAGTCACTTCTACATGGAGAGAAGCAGGAGTAAGGGAGGCACTGAGAAATGCTGTAAGGCACTGCTGTGATGGTCCTTCTACAATGGAGAGAAGCAGTGAGTCAGAGGAGGCAGGAGTGAAGCTGTAAGGCAGTGCTGTGATGGTCCCTTCTACACTGGAGAGATGCAGTGAGTCAGGGATGCACTAAGAAATGCTATTAGGCACTGCTGCGATGGTTCCTTCTACACTGGAGAGAAGCAGGAGTCAGGGGAGACACTGAGAAATGCTAAGGCACTGCTGCGATGGTTCCCCACACTGGAGAGAAGCAGTGAGTCAGGGTACGCACTGAGAAATGCTATTAGGCACTGCTGTGATGGTCCTTTCTACACTGGAGAGAAGCAGGAGTCAGAGGAGGCAGTGAGTGAGCTGTAAGGCACTGCTGCGTTGGTCCCTACTACATGGAGAGAAGCAGTGAGTCAGAGGAGGCAGTGAGTAAAGCTGTAAGGAACTGCTGCGATGGTCCTTTCTACACTGGAGAGAAGCAGTGAGTCAGGGACGCACTGATAAATGCTATAGGCACTGCTGCGATGGTCCCTTCTACACTGAGAGAAGCAGTGAGTCAGGGAGGCACTGAGAAGTGCTGTAAGACACTGCTGCGATGGTCCCTTCTACACTGGAGAGAAGCAGGAGTTGGGGGGCAGTGAGTAAAGCTGTAAGGCACTACTGTGATAGTCCCTTCTACACTGGAGAGGGGCAGTGAGTCAGGGGAGGCAGGAGTAAGCTAGGCAGCAGTGCTGTGATGGTCCTTCTACACTGGAGAGAAGCTGAGTCAGAGGAGGCAGGATGAGGCTAAGGCAGTGCTGCGATGGTCCTTCTATACTGGAGAGAAGCAGTGAGTCAGGGACGACTGAGAAATGCTATTAGGCACTGCTGTGATGGTCCCTTCTACACTGGAGAGAAGCAGTGAGTCAGAGGAGGCAGTGTGAAGCTGTAAGGCATTGCTCGATGGTCCCTTCTGCACTGGAGAGAAGCAGTGAGTCGGGGCAGTGAGTAAAGCTGTAGGCACTACTGTGATGGTCCTTCTACACTGCAGAGGGCAGTGAGTCAGGAGAAACACTGAGAAATGCTATTAATCACTGCTGCGATGGTCCTTCTACACTGGAGAGGGCAGTGAGTCTGGGAATGCACTGAGAAATGCTGTAAGGCACTGCTGTGATGGTTCCTTCTACACTGAGAGAAGCAGTGAGTCAGGAGGCACAGAAAACTGCTGTAAGGCACTGCTGTGATGGTCCCTTCTACACTGGAGAAAAGCAGTGAGTCAGGGAGTCACTGAGAAATGCTGTAAGGCACTGCTGTGATGGTCCCTTCTACACTGGAGAAAAGCAGGAGTCATGGGAGTCATTGAGAAATGCTGTAAGGCACTGCTGTGATGGTCCCTTCTACAATGGAGAAAAGCAGTGAGTCAGGGAGGCACTGAGAAATGCTGTAAGGCACTGCTGTGATAGTCACTTCTACATGGAGAGAAGCAGGAGTAAGGGAGCACTGAGAAATGCTGTAGGCACTGCTGTGATGGTCCCTTCTACAATGGAGAGAAGCAGTGAGTCAGAGGAGGCAGTGAGTGAAGCTGAAGGCAGTGCTGTGATGGTCCCTTCTACACTGGAGAGATGCAGTGAGTCAGGGATGCACTAAGAAATGCTATTAGGCACTGCTGCGATGGTCCCTTCTACACTGGAGAGAAGCAGTGAGTCAGGGAGACACTGAGAAATGCTGTAAGGCAATGCTGCATGATGGTTCCCCACACTGGAGAGAAGCAGTGAGTCAGGAGCGACTGAGAAATGCTATTAGGCACTGCTGTGATGGTCCTTTCTACACTGGAGAGAAGCAGTGAGTCAGAGGAGGCAGTGAGTGAAGCTGTAAGGCACTGCTGCGATGGTCCCTTCTACATGGAGAGAAGCAGTGAGTCAGAGGAGGCAGTGAGTAAAGCTGTAAGGAACTGCTGCGATGGTCCTTTCACACTGGAGAGAAGCAGTGAGTCAGGGACGACTAATAAATGCTATTAGGCACTGCTGTGATGGTCACTTCTAAACTGGAGAGAAGCAGTGAGCCAGGGGAGGCACTGAGAAATGCTGTAAGGCACTGCTGCGATGGTCCCTTCTACACTGGAGAGAAGCAGTGAGTCAGGGACGACTGAGAAATGCCAGGCACTGCTGTGATGGTCCCTTCTACACTGAAGAGAAGCAGTGAGTCAGGCGGGCAGTGAGTAAAGCTGTAAGGCACTACTGTGATAGTCCCTTCTACACTGGAGAGGGGCAGTGAGTCAGGGAACGCACTGAGAAATGCTGTAAGGCACTGCTGTGATGGTCCCTTCTACACTGAGAGAAGCAGTGAGTCAGGGAGGCACTGAGAAATGCTGTAAGGCACTGCTGTGATGGTCCCTTCTACACTGAGAGAAGCAGTGAGTCAGGGAGGCACAGAGAATTGCTGTAAGGCACTGCTGTGATGGTCCCTTCTACACTAGAGAAAAGCAGTGAGTCAGGGGAGTCACTGAGAAATGCTGTAAGGCACTGTTGTTGTGGTCCCTTCACACTGGAGAAAGGCAGTGAGTCAGGGGAGTCATTGAGAAATTCTGTAAGGCACTGCTGTGATGGTCCCTTCTACAATGGAGAAAAGCAGTGAGTCAGGGAGTCACTGAGAAATGCTGTAAGGCACTGTTGTGATGGTCCCTTCTACAATGGAGAAAAGCAGTGAGTCAGGGAGGCACTGAGAAATGCTGTAAGGCACTGCTGTGAAGGTCCCTTCACACTGGAGAGAAGCAGTGAGCCAGGGACGCACTAAGAAATGCTGTTAGGCACTGCTGTGATGGTCCCTTCTACATGGAGAGAAGCAGTGAGAAGGGAGGCACTGAGAAATGCTGTAAGGCACTGCTGTGATGGTTCCTTCTACACTGGAGAGAAGCAGTGAGTCAGAGGAGGCAGTGAGTAAAGCTGTAAGGCAGTGCTGTGATGGTCCTTCTACACTAGAGAGAGAAGCAGAGTAAGGGGAGGCACTGAGAAATGCTGTAAGGCACTGCTGTGATGGTTCCTTCTACACTGGAGAGAAGCAGTGAGTCAGAGGAGGCAGTGAGTAAAGCTGTAAGGCAGTGCTGTGATGGTCCCTTCTACACTGGAGAGAGAAGCAGTGAGTCAGGGAGACACTGAGAAATGCTGTAAAGCACTGCTGCGATGGTTCCTTCTACACCCAGAGGGGCAATGAGTCAGGGAGGCACTGAGAAATCCTGTAGGGCAGTGTGATGGTCCTTTCTACACTGGAAAAGGTAGTGAGTCAGGGAGGCACCTAGAAATGCTGTCAGGCACTGCTGAGATGGTCCCTCTATACTGGAGTGAACACTGCATCCTGTCCAGATGGCTTTACCCCTCACTCTGACCCATGTTACCAGGGTTGCTGTGGCTCCAGAACAGCCCCAATGAATCACTTACCATGGTCCAGTAAGTGTCCATACATCTGTTTTGCAAGGAGCAACCCGAGCACGAGGTTGCTCCAGTGTACAAAGTGACCATGTAAACAGCCCTTTATACTCCTCGCCTTCAGGTGAGTAAAATAGAGCTGAATAACATGTCAGATACAAAGGTTAGATGTGGATTCAAATGAGACATGGTGAAACTTGTTTAAACATCAAAGTATGACAAAGTCAATTCATGTTCATAAAAACAGACAAGGTGTGGCTACCAGCCAAATGTTACGATACAGCTACATAGAATGGACTTCTGGTTACTAACTGAAGAAGTCTGGGAACAATGAGCTCATGGGAGACCCCAAAGCATACGACAGAAAACAGCAGGAGTGGGAAGACTTTAGCCCACTTGATGAGTGGCAGCAAAGCGGCACACCAGTGGAAGGTGGTGGCGAGGGCTTGATGCCACTGCAGAGGCCATCTTAAAAGTGTTTCAACTTGATGAGACAGCTCATGAGTTCAACACAAGGATTTCAGTGTTGGAAACCAAAGTTGACACCATTTAAATAGAACACAAAACTCTGGCGGCTTCAGTAAGCAAGTTGAAAATGGCTGTCAGGGGTACTCAAAGAAAATAAATTGCTATGTGCCCGTCTCGAATACTCTAGAAAATGGTGTGAGTGCTTCCAATTTGTGCCTCCTGAGTATCCCTGAGGGAACAAAGGGCTCCAACTCACTTGGCTTTTCAAAACTATCTTAATTGTTGCACGAGGATCAGAACACCTCCTGGTTAAAGCAAGCAGAATTACCCCCACAACTGCCTGAACAACCCAGACTTACTCCTCACCATGCTGGAAACAACTTGGGAACACATGTTAGAGATATGCTTTGCAAAATCAAAGCAAGTTGGGACACTGACTTTATCAATTCACTGTTTCAATGACCTGAACTATGGAACCTGACACATGCGGAGGGGCTTCAATGCCATTTGAGGGACTTCAGCAGTTCAGAGTCACAGATGCCCTGCAACTTCCCCGCCTGTGTGAAGGTTATATATGTGGGTAAGATTTTCCTTTGAGACCTGTCAGAGGAAGGATACCAGCTAAAAGCCATCCACAAGGACATTGATAAAGAGACAGTGGAGAGGACCGTGAGGAGGAAGAAGCCATTTGAGAGACAGTTATCCATTTATGACCTTTTTCTGACTTCTCTTACATGTGGACTTGCTTTGTTTCTCTGCCATTCAGTTTTAATATGTCTTGGTGAATGTCCTACCCACTCTGTCTCCATGTTGTTCTCATGTTTTATTCTACTACAGTGGTTCAGATAGAATAGTTTTACAATGCAATACGCCAAGGTAATCAGCTATTAATGCTAGAACCTTCAACGCTCTGGACTCAAAATGGTGGTGATCATTTGGCTTTTATTGGGACAGGGGACCTCAATCTTCCATAAGATGAGAGATAACTGTGTATCATCAGAAAGTTTCAAATGTATTTTGCACAGCTGGTTGGTCAGATAGACCCTGACTTTGTGGGTATAGCCCCCATTTCCAATGGATCTGTGGCAGCTGGGGATTTGTACTTTACTTATGAACCTGATTAGAGCATTCAGGTCAGTCATAAACAGTGATTTTCCATTGTGTGCTGCAAAACTTATGCTACCAATGTGGTTGCCGCGAGTAAGATGAATCGGATGATAACAACAGATTATAGTGTACCAGTTTATTGTTCATCGTTAAAACTGCTGTTGATAATACAATTTTCCCTAAACTGCACAGACTACAAAGTTAAAATCATTCACTGAGCTTTTGTGGTGCAGTTCTGTTTTGGAAACAGAATCTAAAGGAGGGGCTATGCTTCCAGCAGCATCTTAAACCAGTCAAAAGGTTCTTATCTTACAATTTTATTTGAAGATACATGGGCTTCAGGGCAATATCTTTGCCTGATTATTATCAAAGGGGTTCATTATGTGAACTTGGTGACATGAACACTAGTGGATGTGAACTTGGTGACATGAACACTAGTGGATAGTCGCCCATGATCATGCTGCATGTGGCCCAAACTGGACAGCTCTAGGTCGTAATGTCGACCACGGAACAGCGTGGTCAAACACCGCACAGAAAACGCAACAAAGCCAAAGGTAGTGCTCAGGAAAAACATCAAGTGCCACCATGGCTAAAAGCAAGTAGCTACTATGACTGTTTGCAGGGCTCTCCACCCCCGCACCCCCAAACTATATATAATCACCCGTGGGAAGCAAGTCAGGACAGGAAGGAACCTGTGGGGAAATTGTTGAGGGTGCAAATCAGAGGGGAAGGGGACTGAGTATGACAACTGGGGTGGAGCAAAATGCAGGGTGGGGGTGGACAAATTAAAAATAAAAGTCAGGAGGGTAGGAAAAAGCAAAAGTTGGGGACCGAATCAATCCTGGTCATCTGGACTTTCTGCCACCTTCGCTGCCTGTGTCCCTAAGTTCTGCACTACACCAGCTGCTCAGCAAGGCAGCATGCAGGGAACGACATCGCTTTTCCTCCTCATGGGACAACAGCCACAGGGATAGTGGTAATGTACTTGTACCACGCTATCCCTGTAGCTATTTTGTCTTCACAATAGTTTTACGTGCAGATTATATCTATGCTATAATCTGCACGATATATTAACTTGGTACAAAACATGACAATATGGACTTCATTTTTATGCTGGACGTATATGTAGTAACAGACGAGTGTAGATATAAGTTTTGACTAATGTAATATCGCTGAATGTATACATCCTATATTTGGAGTCAGAAGTTGTACTTTATATGTTCATTCTTCTAAAATGAATAAAGTTAAAAAAAACAGGAAGAATCCAGTTGTCATTTAAGAGCACCTGCTGCAGAGAGAACTTCAAGATCAAAGTGAACGATTTATTTTGTCTAGGGAAGTTGACGTGGTGGTTCAAGGATGAAAGGAGAAGCATTTGAAGCATTTTTTTCTTTGGGGGATATGAATACATCTCTGGTAATATGCCAAAAACATCTTTGTTATGTCCTTTTACTTTAGTGTTGAAAAGTTGGATCATTTTTAGTTCAAATGTTCATCATTCCTGAATATTTTTGTCATTACCTTCTAATACTCAGACAGTAAAATCACTGATGGTGGGGGTCTAGTTTGAGAAATGCCCCCACTAGTGCATTCTCATCCTTATGGGTGACTGTGAGTCTGTGGAGTTCATTCCCATTTTGAGCTTCTGTCCTGTTTCACCAATGTAGCAGCTATCCTCACATTTCATACACTGTATCTTATATACTACATTTATTTGTTTGTTTGTTTGTTTTGATAACTGGTAAGTGCGCTAGACATCAGAAATGTCTATTTTCAGGCACTGCCCTGTAGAGTACACTGCAAATACAGACAACTTACAAAAGGTAAGATACATATTCAGTCACCAAAAGTCTGGTACTAACATTCAGAATAGAAGTAGAGATGGCAGTTGAATACAGGGAGCGGCAGTACATGTATTAACAACTATAACAAGCTGATACAGAATACAGTTCAGAGAATCTTAGAGGTACATATCCAGGTTCAAAGGGCATCGACCTCAAGTAACACTTCTAGAAACTGACACTGTACAATGGCCAGAAATAGTACATTCATGTAACATTGAGACAAGTCACCGTAGTAGGGCAACATATTTTGAGTCACGGTGGGCAGAGTAAAGAGGGAGCTGAGGACCAATGAACAGCTATATAAGTGCAAGGAGAGTTATCTAGAGGCGGGCCTATGTGTATGATGGGGAGTCTCAAGGGTGGAAGAAACAGGTGCATTGGTTGGAGGCTGTGGGAGGTGGTTACACAGATTGCACTTTGAAGCTGGAATGAGTGGGTGAGTGCAGGTAGTGTGTTCCAGTGCTGAGGGACAATGAGTGAGAAAGCCTGGGAGCCCATATCGTTTCTCCATCTGGGGACTGACATAAGAGTCAGATCACCCAATGTAGGAGCATAGTGTGGTTTTGGGAGACAGTGTGTTAGGCAAGGAGGAAGGAGTACCTGACCAAACAATTCTGTTTATTTTATTTATTTATTCATCTGATAACCAGGTTGGTGCACTGATGAGAAGACCTTTCAGGCATGGCCCGGCCAGAAACTGGCTCAAACAATGTAACACGATTGAGAAGAGTGTCGATCATACAGGGAATATAACAGGAATCAGTGTAGATCATACAGAGAACATTACAAGGAATCAGTGTAGATCATACAGGGAACATAACAAGGAATCAGTGTAGATCATACAGGAACATAACAAGGAATCAGTGTAGATCATACAGAGGACGTACTAAGGAATCAGTGTAGGTCAAGCTAAACAGAGAAAATATAAGATAAACAGTACCAGATTCATCAACAGTTGAGCATACCTGAGCTATATAAAATTTAGGTAAACAGGGTAAAGTTGCTGTCATTATTCAACAATAGGAATGATAAACATCACATAGCCAGTAAAGTACCTGGAGATACACAGAGTTTACCAGGAAACACTTAGACATAAAACAAAGCCATATTTCAGGCTAGAACGATCTGTGAGCCAGTATTCAGGGTGTGAGAGGGAGCAGAACACTAGAGAGGGGGGTTAGGTGGCTGTGTAAGGAGGTGCACCCATGTTTACAGACCTGTGTGGGCAGATGCAGATTGAGGAGGACAGAAAGTGTGTTCTTAATAAGGAATTCAGATTTGGGGGGTTTGGGGAATGTAGGAAGGAGGGAAGGTAATTCCATAGTGAGGGTCCAGCTATGGAGAAGGCTCTAGGCCCATCCTCGTAGTTATGTTAGGACATTCTAGTTGGAGATGGGAAGACTGTGAGATTGCAGCAGTAGGTTCTGGGCTGGATAAGAATGGATAGTGGAGAGTAGGAGGGATTGTAAAAGGTATTAGCAATGGTCTGGGCTAGCAGATGAGAGCCTGACTTGTGGAGAGAGCCAGTTAAGGACTGGTAAAGAAAGCAGTGATGAGTGAGGACGGGGCAAGGAGGGCAAGGCAGCAGATACGACTGTAGGCATATCCAGGTGGTTCAGGTTGGCAATGGAGGTGAGGAGTACACCGGGCAAGCCAGAGTCGTGGGAGGAGGTTGCCAAGGGCAATAGCAAGAGTACCAAGGGCAGATTACCAGTGATTCAGGTGCCAGCCAATTCTGGCTGCTGTATAACTGACACCAATGCATGAGGCATTGTGAGGAGAGGGCAAATTGACATATATTATTATTATAGGTGGTGTCCCATTTATGCAGGCAGGCTTTGTAGCACCAATGTAAACCACTGAAGCATAAGTTAGTGCAGGAGAAGAACACATCGGGCAATATCAGTTTTGGCAGATGGAGTGAGGGCATAACTTGTCTTGTAGGCCAGGGTAAGCTTGCAGGCAGCTTTACATGTAATGGAGATGTACTGATTAAAGTCCATGATGGATCAAGAGTCACAAGAGATGCACTGCTGGAAGAACAGGGTCCCTGAAGAAGCCTGGAGTTGTTCATGGGTGTGCCGGTGTCTTGTTTCTGCACTCTATGTTTGGATGAATCCAATAAAATATTGTTTTCAGCAAACAATTGTGCTTTAGTGCTCTACATGCAGCATGCAAGTGCTGTCCTATCCTGAGATTTTTGGCATCGCTAGGTGTGTTGGTGAGCACCTCCACACATGTGCTTTCTGAGGTCAGTTGGAGACAGGCTAATTTATATGCACATGCTTCAGATACACAATCAAGGTGTGTTCTGAACACTGGTGTGGAACCTTAAAATTCTTAAAAGTATTCTGTGGTAAACAGTTATAACTGAAAATGAAACAATATGTTTATGAGATACCATAGTGAAGCACAGAGTTACCTCTAATTTTAGTTCCTCCTTAAAAGAAGACAATATCTTCAACAGGAAAGACAGGGTTCACGGTTCTGTTTCCATTCGGTGAGACCATGTGATGAAATAGCCATTTAAAACTACCATTCAAAAATGAGAACAATTCATGTAAAAAAGAATGCAAAATGTCTGGCAGTTTTAGGTACAGACTTCCTGGCACTAAATCTTATGTTTACGTAAGCTTGTAAAGCGAAATCAAGAAATTCTGAGCTGATAAGGAGTAACAGGTCCAGAATGAAACATGCTACAATGTCAAAAGTGGAGTTTAAATGCCAAAAGTGCACCAATCCAAGCAGGCAACAGTGTACTATTAATGCATGTACTGTATAAGGGTTGAAACGAACACATACAAGTAAGAAAATGAAAAATTAGGGTCGGAAGTCTGAAGCTCAGCAAATCACTAATGTGGTTTCAATGGTCTCTTCTCAGGCAGGTCATTTACCATATCATAACAAGTTCTTTAAACACCTTAATAGCTGCATCTGGAGGTGCTGGATGTGATACTCACACCTCGCCAGCGACCTGGGTTTGGTGATGGACTCATGTGGCCGGGCAGCAGGGGATGAAGAGGATGGAGCATCTGGAGGACAGCCTCCTCTCCCTGGGGTAGGATACAGGCTTGCTCGGGGTCCTGGTGGCCCATGATGGAGATAGTGGGCACTCATGGTACACCAGCTGAAGTAGGGGTGGAGTGCAGCAGACGCCAGCAGGGCAACTGTGCGCAGCTGTCATTGCATGCTGCACCCTGGGGACCAACCACACTAAGGAAAACCTCATATCTCCAGGGATAGGCAATGGCACCTTCATCTGCTTGAGCCACACCAACACGGGCTTTCTCCCAGCCAGACCGACTGCCCAGCAGGCACATTAAATTGCAGATAGAGAGCCCTGGGCAGATAGAGCAGCCCCACCTTGGGGGAGGAGAGCCGGGATCTGCCAGGCTGGTGGGAGGTGGGGAGCAAACTTCAGGTGGGAGGTAGAGCTCACGGTGTGGGAGGATGCTGAGCATGTACTCTGGTGGTTCGGTAGAAAAAGAATGCAGGAAAAAAATCTGCATTTGGAACATTTGGGCAAAAAGTGGACTTACTATAGATTAAACCAGGGGTTCTCAAATGGTGAGGCCAGCCTCCTGGTAGGCCCCAACCTGTTCCAGGGAGGCTCAAGCAAGTCTGAAAAAGTACTGTATTTAAATTTTGAGTTTTATATATTTTGTGTGAAGAGATGAAGCAAACTGAAAGAGAATAATAGTAGTAGGTGAATTTTATGTATTTATTTACTAATAGGTGACAAGGGATGGTGAATGAGCCAGGTTCATTTCAGGTGTACCTAGGGAAGGGTAGGGAGGAATACATTTAAAAAGGTAACTGAAAACAATCAAGAAATATAGAATGAGCAATGGTGCAAATTAACGTGAACAATAAATTAATAATGAGTGGTGGTAATTGATCAATTTGTAAACTGATGGCAGAACAGCCCAATACAAGGGTTGAGCATAGAAGTGCTAAGAGCAAAAGCAAGAAGGAGCAAAGTAACCCCAGAAGTTGCTTAGGAGCAGAGAAGGGGAGGAGAGGCAAAGTGTGTGGGAAGGTTATTTCATATAGAGAGAAACAGAGGAAGTAGTCTGACCCATGAAGGTACTGCAACAAAGGGTAACAATGGTTCAAGAATGAAAAAGCAGAGCAATTAGGCTGGTCTGTGTGTGTGTGGGGGTTACAATAAGCTGAATAATAATATTTTAATTATTTGTTATTCAGATAAAACCTTTGAGCACAGGAGCTCTTTCTCAAAAGTTCCAAGTCAGTATAAGACAAAGAAAATACAAAATCACACATGCCCCACAATGCAAAGCATCATGGGCTGCATATGCAAATCACCACAGAATGTTATGCTGGTCCAACTTTAAACAGAATTGCATGGTGCCGAAAGGCCTCTCACACAGTTTGCAAAGGTGCTAACAGAAGACATAGACACATGTTTCATCCTACCAGGACTCTCAGTATGCCTCGCCTGTTTGACACCCCAGTGGAATGGACCAGCTACCCTTAAGGCAGTGTGCCTTGATATATTGTGGTGAACCCATTAAAATAAAAACTATTTAAAAGACAAAGAACCTCTGCGCAAACATTGAGGCAAGGGTACCTTAAAGGGCATTTGGCTGGGAAGCCAAGTTCAAGAAAATACAAAATCACACATGCCCCACAATGCAAAGCATCATGGGCTGCATATGCAAATCACCACAGAATGTTATGTTGGTCCAACTTAAGCAGAAGACAAAGAACTGAATGTGAGCCAAGTACTCAAAGGGTTTCAATCTATTTATGGTGTACTGCGCAAAGTACTAGCACGTTATTTTTCTTTGGGAGGCCCAAGATTATTTCAATTCAGGGGAGGCTCAAAATCTTTCCATGGATTTGGGAGGCTCACTGTGACAAAGTCCGAGAACTATTGGATTAAACTATTTTTGTGTTTTCTGTCAAAGGTTTCGCTTGTCAAGCTGATCAACATACAAACTATAATTAGAGCAATCCTACTAACAGAAACCAAGACAATGTAGGCAGAATAAGACCACTTGTCCATCTAGTCTGCACAGTTTTACTCCACTCTGCCCGTATTCTGTTGTCTAGATGGCATCCCAACACCGCCCTCAGTCCCTGTCTTACTGCTTTCCCAGCGCCTATTATGACCCTTTCTCTACCACAGATCAATGGTTTTGTGCTCTCCACTGCTGCAGTAATCTGTTCCACAGCTCAGCCATCATCCTCAGTTATGATATTCAAGGTTCTTCTTAATCTCATTCCTCAAAATGCATTCTGCAAATATGCAGTGCCCCTGATCCAAAGATGATAGTGTCCCAGCCCCCTTCTCCAACTCTGATCTTCCCTTTCACCCTATCCCACCTCTCTTGAACTCTCTCACTGTCGCTTGGGTGATGACTTCAGATGGAGTTCATTTCATCCTGACACTACTCTCTGTGCAAAAGAAGTGTCTCCTGATCTCCTTCCTCACAGCAACTTGAGAAAGTGCTCCCAGGGCCCGCTGTCACTGAGACAGAAACGCCCCAATATCCACCTTTGTTTATCATTTTAATTACCTGACGGTTTCAGTCGCTTCCACTCTCTCCCACATTTTCTACAGAGAGAGCATGTTGCGCTTCTCTCAGACTGTCCTCATATGCCCTGTCCTGCTGTCCCTGCACCATCCTTGCTGCTCTCCTCTGGACAACCTCAAGCTGCTGTCTTTTTCAGGTCAGGGCTCCAGTACAGCATACCATACTCCATGTGCGGTCGCATTAAGGATCTGTACAGTGGCATTATACCTCCCTCCCTTCGCTCATGCACCTTCTAGCAATACAGCCTAGTATTCACCTTGCCTTGGTCTTGCCTTCCCACACTGTGTGGCCTGTTTCAGGTTGCTGGTGATGGCTATCCCCAAGTCCTTCTCTTCATTTCAGTGACCCTGACCCTCCTAGACTATAGTCTGCCTTGATTCTTCTTTCCTATGTGCATGACCTTGCACTTCAAGGCATTGAACTCCAGTTGCCAGACGCCTGCAACCTCTTCACCCACATCCAAATTTAGGTCCTGCAACCATTTCTTATTTAAGCAATAAGCCACAAGGTGTGGGTTATCGGAGGATTTACCACAGCTGGAGTGGTGCCTCGTGGGTAATCCGCCAGCCGTGGTAACTCCCGATAACCCACACATCCCTGAGTGGCTTATTACGATTATACCATGTTCTTTTCATTATTTTCTTATAAAAATAAAGTGTTACACAGGTTTTCCCAGTTTTAATTATTTTTATTAACTTTATGATTCCGCCAGAAAAAAAAAGAGTTCCTTGTTACTAGGTAGAATTATGTGACCCTCGCTTGTTTTTATAGTCCTCCTTTCCCTGCCACATACACACACATAATTCCAGAGCTTAACACATAATCTCCAGACTTTAATAATAAGATTGTCTTTGTGTGTGTTGTGCTTTAATGGACTGCTATTGCACAAGCGTGTGCTTTCGGGTTACATTTCTGAGTGCGTACTGAGCCACTTCCGTGTTCCAGGAAACAGTGCTAAGTGACCGGTTTGTATTTTTTTAAATATGTTTTATTCATATTTAAAATGATGGAGGAAGAGAGCAGGAGGCCACCAAAGAGAGAAACTGAGTCATGGATCGGAGACAGCGACGGGGAACCAAGAGTTTTGGTGGGAATGCACTTTCCACATGATGAAATGAAGACAGTAGTGGGAGTGGAGACTAAACCTGAGGTGAGGTGGGTGGTCTAGGCGGTTACGGTTTTGGAAGTCTGTTGTCCGATTATTGATTTTTTTAACACTACGGCTCCACTTTGTAGTTTTAAATCTGTCTGCTTTGTTGAGTAAGCCGTGATGGGATTCGGAGACCGCTGGTTCGTGGAAGAATTCAATATGGCAGTTCCTCCGCTTGAATTTCGCTTGGATGAGTTCAAGAGATGGGGCTGACTGGCACCTTTGCTGTGGGTATATCGTAGGATTTACTACATGGCAGAAATGTGCCAGCCAGCCAATGACAGTACAGCATTTTTGTGTTTCTTTGTATCCATGGTATAATCTATATATGTATGTCCAGGGGCCATCACTGAACGTCAGATACTGCATTCTGTATTGTATGGTCCAGGGGCCTCATGGAACATCAGATACTGCATTTTATATTGTATGTATGCATTGGGGCCTTCATTGAATATCAGATACTGCATTCTGTATTGTATGTATTGGGGCCCTCAATCGAACATCAGATACTGTATTCTGTATTGTATGTATAGGGCCTTCATTATACAACAGATACTGTATTCTATATTGCATGAATGGGGCCTTTATTATACAGCAGATACTGCATTCTATATTGCATGTATAGTTCATTCATTGCACAACAGATACTGTATTCTATATTGCACGATTTGGGGCCTTCATTGTACAGCAGATACTGTATTCTATAGTGTATGTATAGAGAGCCTTCATTCCACAGCAGATGCTGTACTCTATATATCGTATGTATGGAGGGGCCTTCACTGCACAGCAGATACTGTATTCTATATTGTATGTATGGGGCCTTCATTATACAACAGATACTGTATTCTATGTTGTATGAATGGGGCCATCATTGCTCAGCAGATACTGTATTCCATAGTGTCTGTATGGGATGTTCATTGTATAGCAGCTGCTGTATTCTATATTGTTTGTATGGGGACTTCATTGCACAGCAGATTCTCTATTCTACATTGTATATTATATAGTAGTTAACAGCAGAAAAGGACCTTCATTCATCTAGTCTGCCTAATTTTCAGATTAGCTCCTACTTTTGTATAGGTGCTGCTAGACCTGTGTCCGCACTTCAATCTCACTAGTCCTCTATGTCTATCCCATACATGTTTGAATGCATCCACAGTGTCTGCACCACCACTTCCCTGGTAAAACCAATCTTTCCGTGAAGAACTACTTCCTAATGTTGCCTCTGACCCTTCCCTTGCAGCCTCATTTCATGGCCCCTCATCCTAGTGCTCTTCCTTTCCTGTAGAAAGCCTTTCTCCCCTACATTATTAATCTCTTGGACATATTTGAATGTCTCTGTCATGTCACCACCCTCCTTCTTACCTCCATGTGAGTACATGTTCAGCCCTCTGAGCCTTTCCTTATAGTTTTTCTGATGCGTGCCCTGGACCATTTTGGTAGCCCTTCTCTGCACTGCCTCCACCTGGTCGATGTCCTTTCTAAGATGGGGCCTCCAGAACTGGACACAGTACTCAAGGTGGGGCCTCACCAATAATCTCTAGAGGGGCAAGATTACTTCCTTAGAAACATAGAAACATAGACTTTGACGGCAGATAAGGACCGCTTGGCCCACCTAGTCTGCCCATTTCCTACCTACAGGATAAGCTGCAGATCCTATTCCAACAGCCTATTTCTTCCTACCCCCACAAGAATTGCCTTATGTCTGTCCCATGCATTCTTGAATTCTCCCACAGTTTTAGATCCCACAACCTCTTTTTGCTTGTTATTCCTCTCCCTACCGGGTCCCTTTGTTGTGCTCTGCAGCATCGATAAAGTGCGCAACAGTAACAGCGGTGAGGTATACGTGACAGGGTCAAAACCATGAAGGCAATATTCACAGTAGTGCACCTCTGACTCTCCCAGGCAGAGGATAAGACCTCTGCTGGGACAGGGGTCTGCCAAGCAGCTGCCGTGGCTCAATGGGATAAGCCATTGGCAGCAAGGAGACAAGCAGTACATTTGGGAGTGGGTTTGATTCCTGGTCCCAGAGCATTAATTTTTACTGTTAACCTCCCTCCCCAAGTTAGATATTTCAGTTGGTAGTTTGGGGGTGCTGCTGGCAATATATTGTACTGTATTTGCAGCGTGGTATATTGTAGTGGCATAATGTCTTGTGACATTATGATCCTGTGCTCCTCTCCTTTGTATTAATATTTTATTAGTTTCAAACCACACAAATACAATACAATGGTCAATAGATTATGGATACAAAGACATTAATAAAACAAAGAACCAATAACCAGATACTAGAAGGTTACATACACCATAACTTAGTCAGACTAACAGGACAGAAATTTAAGGACTCGTCAAGTGACAAAACCATAGCGTGTAGTGCAATGATAGCATACAACCTTGCAAAGCAAATGAAGAAAACATACAGGATGTCACACTACCAGTTCTAAGAAGGGGCCTATGTATCTAACATCTCAAATGACTGATTGAGCAGGAGGTGACAAATTCTCTCATTTTCTGCTAAAACTGACATATCACTATACCATTCAGACAGGAGGGTACAGCCTGTTCTTTCCACTTAGAAAGTAAAAAGTCTGTTATGAGCCAAGGCTGCTGACAGAATCCAGTTAACCTACTTCTTCTGACGTGGAACTAGATGTGAGGACAGCCCCAATACAAAAGTCAGAGGAGACAACATGATCTTAGATCCGTAACTAACTTACAGATCTTGTGAATCTGTTCCCAAAGCTGATATACCTGAGGATAGCTCCGCAACATGTGTAAGAGATCAACGTGAGGCTTATTGAACTTCCACAAAATGTACCCCATGGCAGAAACATAGACTTTGATGGCAGATAAGGACCGCTGGCCCACCTAGTCTGCTCTTTTCCTACCTACAGGATAAGCTGCAGATCCTATTTAACCAACAACCTATTTCTTCCTACCCACCACAAAATTGCCTTATGTCTGTCCCATGCATTCTTGAATTCTCCCACAGTTTTAGACCCACAACCTCCTCAGGAAGGCTGTTCCATGCATCCACAACCCTCTCTGTGAAAAACACTTCCTCACATTGCCCCTGAGCCGCTCCACCTCTATTTTCAAATTGTGTCCCCTTGTTCTTGCACATCTCTTTTCTGAAAGATGCTACCTCTTGGACTTTGTTGATTCCACTGAGGTACTTAAAAGTTTCTATCATGTCCCCTCTCCTCCTTTCCTCAAGGGTATAAATATTAAACTCCTTTAGTCTCTCCGCGTATGGCTTCTCTTGCAGACCCAGCACCATTTTAGCTACCTTCCTCTGGACTTCCTCCATCCTGTCTATGTCC
Source organism: Neoceratodus forsteri (assembly GCA_016271365.2). NCBI lineage: Eukaryota > Metazoa > Chordata > Ceratodontiformes > Ceratodontidae > Neoceratodus > Neoceratodus forsteri. Next base: position 13,526,238 of record CM028137.1, on the reverse strand, counting down.
TTGCAGAGATGAGGTCTCAAGAACTGGATGCAGTACTTCAGATGGGGTCTCACCAACTGTCTGCAGAGGGATGACAACTTCCTGTTTTCTGCTGGTGATGCCTCTCCCTGTACATCCCAGTATCCCTACAGCCTCCTTCTGCCTTTCTCACATTGCTTCTAACCTTAAGATCATCTGATATGATTACCCCCAGGTCCTTTCCTTTTTGTTGTTGTTATTTTCTCCAATCCCTTTTTCTCCAACCTGCTCGGGGAATAATAGTATTGATGTAAAATGTTGTAGTATGGTTCTCCCAACCTCTTTGAAAGCTTGATGAGCATTTCTCTAAGCAGAATCTCAATCCTCTAAGGAGAATATTCAGACCAAGAGTGGATTCTCATTTAGATTTTGCATTTTCATTGTGAACAGAACTGTCAGTGCTACTACATACTAACTTGTATAGTTTTGATACCCCACCCTTAGAGCTAGCTGTTCCACAAATTGGAGACCAGTCCTGCCCTCCGTTAGGTAGCACAAAATTGGGGCCTAGAGTGGTATCTGCCAGGGCTTTCCTAACCTGTAGATAAGTCACTAAATGAAATTTAGGGCTATTAAACTCCTGACTAAGCTCCTTGAATGACTTTAGTACCCCAGAACTGTGATCAATTAAGTCACCTACCCTGAAATGCCTGTCTGAACCAATCAGTATTTTGCAATATTTTGCCCCCATCTGTATATTAGGATTAGACCACAAACCTTCTAGATGTGAAGGTAATCTGTCTAGTGATAATTTGGCCTGAAGCAACTTGATTGCTTTTACCGAGCTGAGAATACAAGGGTTAGAAGTATAAAACTTGGACTTGTTTTGAATAAAGATCAGCTGATTTCCTGGTTTGCATAGCTTGACTTTCCACCTCAAACCAAAGAAGGAAATCAGTAGATGGGAAAAGATAAAATACAGCTTGTTTAAAAAGAAAGGCTAGCTGATATGTTTCCGATAGGAAGTTCAAGCCACCTTGTGACCAATGGGACCTGAGTTTTCAAAGGGATAGTCTGGTGCTGTGGAGCCCCACAGGAAATTCCTAACCATAAATGTAATTTTCTTAAATTTAGAGGTGCCAAATACTAATGGGATATTCTGAAATAGATAAAAGTTAGGGGCCAACATCATTTTGACGGAATTGATTCCCGCCCGGACAAAGATAACTTGGCCCATTTCCCAGGTAATCCTTTATTTCCTTCAATAAGGATCCAGGTTAATATCCACTATAGTGTTAATAGTATTCAGGACTCTCAGTCCTAAGTACATGAGAGTATCTGTCTTCCAACATTCTTTCCCTAGAATATTATCTCTCCTGCTCTAGTTTACCTTCATCACAAACCTGTAACACCTGTGTTTTTTCCAATTTACTGAAAGTCCAGAGAAGCCAGCAAACTGATGAAGTACTTTTTTAAGTTCTCTGACAGAACTGCCCAACTGTGATAAAGTAAACAGTAAATCATTCATGTATGCAAAGGTCTTATTAATTAGCAGATCTGTTCTGAACCCTGAATATCTGGATTTGATTGGATAAACTTAGTAAGTGGCTGTAATGCCAGAATAAACAAATACGGAGAAAGTGGGCATCCCTGTCTTGTCCCTCTATATAGTCTAAATAGGGTGAAATTTTCCCATTTGTTATCACTTCTGCCATGGGAGCATTGTATAAGGTCTTAATCCACTGAATAAAACCCTTCCCACATTATATACCTCTAACACCCTAAATAAATAGCCCCACTCAAGGCTGTCAAAAGCTTTAAAAATCTATAGACAGAACAGTTAAGGGTTTTTGGGCTTTCATAGCCAAAAATATCACACTGAGGAGGTGTCTAACATTCTCCATGACTAAGCTGCCTGGGACAAACCCACCTGCTCCCCACCAACCATTTTAGTTATCAGGTTGTGGATTCTAAGGGACAGGGCCTTCACCAAGATCTTGTAGTCTCCATTCAACAATGATATTGGTCTGTAACTCTCACTAGTTAGGGGTCCTTCTCTTTTTGGAATCAGGGTGACAAAAGCCCTGATGGGAGAGTCAGGCAATTTTCTCCTTTGAATGATTCAGCAAATACTTTACATAAATACTTAGGAATCAGGAGCCCATTGCTTTGTAAAGGTCTGGTACTCCCTCAGGTCCCAGGGCCTTATTATTAGGTAAATCTTAATAATCTGGGAAATTTCTTCAACTGAAATTTGCCTGTCTAATGCTTTTCTATCTACATCATCTATGGGAGTTAAATGTGTGGCACCCAAGAAATCAGACAACTGGTTGCCCTCTACTGTGGCAGAGCTAGCGTATAATTCTTTATAAAACTCAGTGAATATTTTATTAATGTCTTGATTTGCCACTTTAATACTGCCTTGCTTATCTCTTATCCTTGCAATCAGATTCTGGTTAGACCTTTTGTTAAGTCTATAAGCAAGTAGTTTGCTTTGACTTCTCACCCGACTCCCAGAATTTCTGTTTAGTAATTGCCAGGGCAAATTCAGCCCTTGCAGAAAACATCTTGTTAAAGGAGAAGACTCCTGTATATGTATGATTTGGATATGTCTGATGTATTTATTATACATTACATCAAGTACTGTACATATTCAATGAGAGATCAGTCATTTCTTCTGTTGCAACAACATATGTAGAGTTTGAGGCTCTGACACAAGGTAGTAAAATGTCAAGCAAGCCTCCATTTACATGCAAATGAGTCACTTGTAATACAGCCCCTCCCATTCCTTGATGTCACTGCAGCAACAGTGCAGAACAAAACATAAGGGTATCAGTGCTGTCTAGCCTGATTTTAGTTTGTTTGCAATGGCTTAAGTCAGTTCTGTCATGCAACTCACACAGGAGTAGTACTTGTAGCCTTAATACTGTATGTGTAGAGCAAATAATACATCCAATAGTATTTCATTCACAGGAAACAAAAGCTGTTTCTCTGTACTGCTCATTTCTCTGTGAGACAATTGTAACATGTTGTGGAAAGCAGTAGACTGAATCAGTCAATCAACCAACCAATCAATCAATCGATCAGTCAGTCAGTCACTCTGTACTGAACCAGGTGAACACCCTTGAGAAGATTGATTACGAGATGAGCCTGGGCAGTTTACAAAGGATCACACAAGACTGACTTATACACATCCCCTTTCAGCAGCCTGAAAGTGGAGAGCTAGATCATTTACTTTATAAAGTGTATTATATAATGGGCACTGAAAACAACACAAATCTTCCATCCTGATTGGTTGACTGGCACCCCTCTTCCGTTGTAAATCCTAGCATCACCCACTGGAAGAGGTGCCAGCTGCCAGTCAGCTACATCAGCAGCTCCCCTGAAATCAGTCTGAGCATCTCAAACCTAACACCAGTAAACACGACAATCCTCGCTAAATGACCGTCTACCACGGCTGCCCTACCACCACCACTCAGTCTCACAAACAACTAAGGTGTATCTCTTTCTTTTATTTCACTTCACATTTCGGTGTACCTTGTTTTTATACACATTGATGCCATTTCATTCGCACATGCCCTGCACCGTAATCAACGTGTTTCCACTAAATGCAGGCTAACCACAACTCCCAACATACAGTGCAGGCTCTCATATTCCGATCACTAACTCAGTTTTCAAAAATCATTGTCTATAAGAAACATATAGGAAAGCTGTTACTTTCTGTTTCATCATTCGTAGCGTGAACTCACTTCCCTACAACACCTACTGGAATCGGCAATGATAGCCCATTCTGACACTGTATACATACAAAAACATACCTGCAGTGCTATTGGCTCTCTCAAAGTTAAGCTCGAAATCTGACTTGATAACATAGGCATGATCATTGTCCACGTTTTCCTGCATTCCACCTGTGCTGCTTTCTTCTAGCATTACTCCACATCCATTTGTACCTGGAATCTGTGATTTAAATGTGGAAAATAAAAATTCAGCACCCACTCTAGACTTCATTGAACAGTGCTAACACCTTGCTCACATCTCAGTTGCTCTGCGCTCCAATCCTGCTGTATCTCAGACCCTTTCCGACTCCGTTTCTCTTGCATACAATCTTCCTCTCAGTGCCACTCTATCTCACTAAAAATAAAAATAAAATCACTCCCCATGAATAAGAAAAAGGGCTCTATTAACATACATGACAGCAACTCCTCAACATGGCAACAGCCCTAGCAACAGAACTATTTTTTTTGTGGTGGACTAAGAAATACAATAAAATTAATTAAAACAGCAAAAGTCACTTAACTTTTTTCTAGCTAAAAAGCAGACCCATTGTATAATCTTTATACCTTCTAGGATTTGCTGATACTAGGATTCACCATTTCTGGTGTTGTTGGTCACTGCTGCACCTCGTGATCAACAACACCCTAGGGCGGTAAATCCTGGCATCACCAACACCCTCTCGGGTATATTGTTTAATTGTTTTACATTTCAAATGCTCCTTAAATCTGAGTTTCTGACTGGAAATACCAAGACACAGAATGCATATGACATGGGAGGGTGAGCTAAGCAAATACAGAGCACTACAAACAGAGACTGATTAGTTTCTTTACCTACAACAGCTGAGGTGTAGCATCTGATTTGTGAGGGACATCCTACTTCAAATGCTGGCATTACAAAGCGGGGGCTGCCACAGCTTATCCTCAGTACCTTGAAAGTGAAGTGCTGTAGCTCTCACATCACTGCTAATGATTTATAATGGGAATTGGGGCACTTTTAAAGTCATGGTCCTGAGGGGCCATCACAGTTTCTAACTTCTTAAGGGTTAGAGAGTAAGGTACTCTAGTAGGAGTTGAACCAGTCCCCAGTGCTTGTGCCTGTGCTTTCCTGGTAACCTATTCCCTGTCATAGCTGAATTATTTATTGCCTTACAGCAGGCATCAATCACTGACTGCCTAGTTACAAAGGGAAAGGGGCGTATTTGCAAGATTGTTTCTCACTGCTGGTGTCAATCAAAACAGAGAATGTTAACACACACCATAATACAACAGCTGCATAATACCACTTAAAACTCTTGTTGTACCCAGAGTCATTTATTGGTAAACTGTTTTGCTAACAGAAACAGTAACACAACTCATACAGGCACTTCCTTATGAATACTGTATATACCTCAAATCAGTGCTGCATCACACTCACATGGTCCTAGTCCCTATTAGACCTGAATTTCAGGATGTGCACAACACTTAAAAAGTTCCTCCATTACTCAAGTGGGGAACCAAACATTGTGGGTTTGGTCTACTGGTGGAACTGCATTTAGTGCAGCATCTTTATCTGTTGCTCTGATGACATCATCCTTCAGCAACATTGATGGTAAAATGGAGGACAAACACATTGTAAACTTTTGGGGCTGTATATTTTTATTTATAATCTAGATCTGGACAGCAATAGGATTGCTTGCAACTGGAGGAGGCACACAACAGTTACACATAAGGAGTTGGGAAAATATTGGTGTGGAACTATGGAGACTTCCCTTAAGAGAAAGGGGGCACCTCAAGATGACCAACTTTCCAGACTAGAAAATACAGAGGTAGAATAAAAGAAGAAATGAGAGAACTGTTGCAACAGAAGTTTCAGTAAATGAGAAAAGATGGTCCATTACTGTGACAGGAGTTCCCCTGCCACATCCCCCATCTTAAGAGGGAACAGTTTCTTTAAGACTGTTTTCCACCTTCCTACTTCTATCCCTAGAAGTGATGGAGCTTCCACCCACCCACTCCAGAAGCTCCACCTCAGGGTCCCTATTAATAATTAATAATCACTAAGGTTTACTATAACCAAAGTGAATTTACAACATTACAATTACCCTGAGACAAATATGTACCAATATTTGATGATGTATGTATTCTACACAAATATTATACATCAAACATTACATTGTCATTGTTCAATATATTTTCAAGATATTTCATCAACACCTGCCCATATCGTGACAAATAACCTGATTCAAATGGGCAGTCCCTGCCCTATGGGATACTGTGGAAGTTATAGGGCTGTAAGGCTAAATGCCACCTCATGATGCGGGGGTTTTCTCTCATCTAGTGGAGCCAACAGAGGGATTATGATCCATCAGCACTTTAAACTCAGTTCCCTACAAATAATACTTAAGGGATTCCACAGCCTGTTTCAAAGCCAAACATTCCTTTTCAATTGTTGCATATTTTCTTTCCCTTGCATGCAACTTTCTACTGATGTAGATGATAGGATGTTCCTCCCAATCAGTTCTCTGGGTCAGTACAGCCCCAGTTCCTGCCTCTGATGCATCTATATGCACTTCAAAGGGCTAGGTAAAGTCAGGACTCTGGAGAACAGGGTCTGCACACAATATGGCCTTAATGCTCCTAAAGGCCTCATCACATTCAGGGGACCACTGCACCTTTGGGGCACCGTTTTTTAGAAAGTTCCATTAGGGTGCTGGCAATTGCTGAAAAGCTGGGTATGAACCACCTATAATAGCCCACTAATCCCAGGAAGCACCTTACGTGCTTTTTGGTAGATGGTACCGGACTGTTGGCTACTGCAATCACCTTATCCATCTCTGGCATCACCTGCCCATTTCCCAGAGTGAAACGTAGGTACCTTGTTTCCACATTGCCTGTGGCACATTTAGATGGATTCACAGTCACTCCTGCTTTCTTGACATACAACAACACCCTCCCAAAATGCACCATATGGGTCTCCCAGTCAGGACTAAACATCTCAACATCATCCAGATAAGCAGAACAATACTCCATATGAGGCCTAAACATTTGATCCATAAATCGCTGGAATGCAGCAGGGCCTCATGCAGTCCAACTGGCATGTTTACAAAATAGTACAGGCCCAGTGGGGTACTAAAAGCAGTTATCTCACATGATTCGGGGAGAGAGTTATCTGCCAATATCCCTTCATTAGGCCTAATGTAGAGATATACTTTGCATTACCCAACCTATCGATGAAGTCATCAATCCGTGGCATAGTGTAGCCATCAAAAGTGATGCATTGTTTATTCCCTGGAAAGCAAGGCAGAGATGGATCCCTCCTTTCTTAACTACCACCACAATGGGTGATGAACCGGCACTTTTGATAGAACTATGATTCCCAGCTTTTCCAGCTTTATAACTTCTGATGACCTCATCCCTTACCTTTACAAGCAGCTGGTATGGTTCTTGATGTAAGGGACTGTCTTGTGTTACTTTGATAGCATGGGTAATCAATTTAGCCTCCCTGGTATGTTGGTGAAAGTGGAGACATACTTCTGCAACATTACCTCTAACTCTTCATGTTGCTGGGGGTTAGTTCTGGGTTTACATGTATCTCAGCTACACTCCCAGGTTTCTCTAACCTACAGTATGCTGTCTCCAACTCTGACTCCTGCCTTCAGGATGAATGTAACACACTGGGGTACTCTTCTCATGCCATTTCTTGAGAAGATTGATGAGTATACCTTTTGGAGGGTCTCTTTCCTGGCATCCCAATTTCATAATTAACTGCCCTGTCTACAAGATAGGGAAGAGGCCTTGCCATCTCATTAGCAATTTTTCTCTGAGCTTGGGAGCAACAACAGGACTTGATCCCTATCTGCAATGTTTGGTACTCACCCTTGGTCACACTGAACCTTTTGTTCAGCCTGTTTGTGCCCTAGGTTTTGGTGTGCTGGTTCACATGACTTACTAGGTATTTTCTGAGTTTAATTCGTATTCTAGGATGTTACATTGTCCCGCTGCTTTTCCTTCATCCCAAGTGTTCCTTCACCTCATCTAAGGGCACTCTAGGGTTCCGCCCATACAAATGGGAGAAAGGGAAGAAACCAATAGATGCATGGGGAATCTCTCAGTAGGCAAACAGGAGGTAGGGAGATACCTATCCCTTTCCCTACCTTCCTCACTTACAAACTTTTTCAACATGGTCTTTAAAGTCTGGTTGAACCATTCAACCAACCGTTCAGTCTGGGGTGGTAAGGTGAGGTGCGTACTGAGGCAATTCCTAGGAGATGATAGAGTTCCTTCAACATACTGGTGTTGAAGTTGCTTCCTTAATCTGTTACTATCTCCTGAGGGTACTCATCCAGCTGAACACTTTGGCCAGTTCCTCTGCCATCCTAGAGGCAGTGACAGTCCTCTTAGGTATAGCCTCGGGTAGCGGGTGGATAATAGCAGATGACAAGAATAAAGTGCTTCCCTTGGAACTTTTTTCCTGAGGCCCACTACATTCATGGCTATTTTGTCAAATGGAAGGGACACTATAAGGATAGGTTGAAGGGGTCTTATCCTTCCCCTATTCGAGCCACTTTCTGGCACTCAGGACAATACTTTTATAGTCAGCAACTTGCTCAGGGATAGCAGACCAGTAAATGTAGGACAGTATGTGATGCAATGTGCTGTCCCTAACAGCATGTCCTGCTAAAAGGCACATCATGGGCTAACTGTATGACCTGTGCCCTAAACCTTTCAGGTACCAACAACTAAGTAACAGACTCCCCTGTCCTGGGGTTGGTACTTTCCCTGTATAATAACTCTTCACTTAGCACACATTTGGGGCCCCTTGTACTGGTTCTTTCCCCACCTGTAAAAGAAAGGGTTAGGGTAGGATCAACAGTTTGTTCCTCCTCCATATTGCTATCCTGTAATAAGTGTCCCACATCAGCATGGACCACAGCATGCTTATCATGCCCTCCTTCTTGTCCTTTCTTCTTTTGGACTTGGATTTTGGTCCTTCCAGGACTCTCACATATGTCCTCATCAAAGGGAAAGAGATCTGGTGAATGCCCTTGCTTAGTCTGTGCCCTTGTAGTAACACCACCAGTGGTGCCTGCAGAGTGTGACATTCCAATGGCCCTTCTTCCGACACTCATGGCACATAATTATTGACAGGGTTATCCTCTCATTTTTCTCCACCCTCCAGTCACTTTTGCCAGTCTGAGTGGTAGTAGAAAACGTGGGTTTCTTACCAGATTAGTGGAGGAGTTCCTTGGATGCATTGCAATATTGAGGGTCAAGCAGCCAGAAAATCTTCTGCCAAAGCTATCGTTTTCTCAGTTCCCTCCAGTTTGTGCTCTCACACCCATAGCTGGATGTCCTGGGATAACACTTTAACAAACTGCTTCGATGATGATAGCCTCAAGCAGTTGATGCACCATCTTACTATCAGGTTGCAACCATTTGTAGCAAAGATCCTTCAATCTGGCAAAGGTTTCCCATGGTGTGTTTGCAGATTGAATCTTTGATAACAGAACCTCTGATAGTACATCTCGGTGTTTATATCATACGTCTCAAGATTTCCCTCTTTACCTTGTCATAGTCCTCCGCATCTCTCATGTGGCTAAATATGATCTGGGAGCAGCCAGTGAGTTGTGGAGCCAGTCTCAGGACCCATTGTTCCTTGGGCTAGCCACACATTCTGGCTACCCTCTCAAATGTTGTGAGTTGCCTCTATATCATCAGTGTACATTAATTTAGACTGTTCTATGTCTCTAGGGACCACTCACTTTGTTTGTGGTTCCTGTCTGCATAGCCTGCAGAACATGCATTGTATCTGCCCAGTTGGCATCCTGTCGTCTAAGTTCAAGGTCTCTCCTTGGTCCATTTGCATCTGCTTGATGCATAGCCATTTCAACAGCTCTTCCACATCTTTGGAGGAGCCTCCTCCAGTACTGGACAGCCGTCTTCCTCTTCATCCACTTGACTGGTGCTGTCATCTTCTGGTTTAGATTTTATTTTTGGCCGAGCTCCATATCCAGTCAAGATGGAGTACTGCTCTGAGTTTGTCTGCCATTTACCTTGTTAAGGCACCAGGGACCTTATTCTCTGGCTCCTCATCCTGGAACATGTGTCCTCCTGGGATACCAGGGTGGTATCCACGAAGCAACATTAGGCAGTATAGTGTAGTGGTTTAAGGCTCCAGAGCTGCAAACTTGGAGACCTGTTTGAATCCCACAGCCCCCATTTGCATATGGTGTGACTCTGAGCAAGTTACTTAGCTTCCTTGTGGTCCCAGGTCGCACCTGTAAGCGAGCTTTCAGCTTAGTGTGTCTCTCAGGTAAAACAAAAGTCTCCCTCCCTGGCAAGATACTGCCAGCAGTTATCCCACTTCTATCACCCATCTGTAGGAGTGTGGGATAACAGATGGACACCAGCTCATTCAATTCAGGTTAATTCACGTTGGCTTGTATGATGTTTATTGCATCACAAACAATTGGTGCACAGAAATCAAAACAATTAAAATCAAGTAGAAAAATAATAATACAGATTGTAGCAAACTTTACTTTAGTTTTTCACTTCAAAGTGCAGTAACCGATTCCCCTCAGCCCTTCACCTACACCTAGTCAGCAAGCATTGACTCTCTATCCCTTTTCAGAACTGAGGTAAGGCTTTATAAGTTTACTAGAAGTTGGAAACATTTCCACTACCTTTTGATTGACAGCAGACATAACATAAAACTGACCTCTAGGGGCTGCTGCCCCATTGAGAACAGTTCAGTTGGCAGCCACCTGGAGCACAGCACAGAATGTGCAGTTTTTTGTACAGCATTGGAAAAGGTCAGAATATTCTCTGCTCTCCTAAACTCTCTTGCAGGGACATGTTACCCATGCTGTCTGCTGCAAAATATATCTTAGAAGGGGCTGCTAACATCTAGAAAAAATAGACACAAGTTTTTGTTATTCTTATATTAAAACTGCCTTCTCATTTTGTAACTGCACTCTTAGTTTTATTTCATGGCCAAAGACCGAGAAGAAAATGATATATAACTTCAATATTCTCTGAGGGTTTTGGCTGGTTTCTAGTTAGTTTTGTGGTTATATGGGACCTGACGGCTGCATCTCTCCTCAGCCAGGGTTCAGCTTAATATCTCAGCAATTTTATACAGAACACTATGGAGCGGAAGAAACTACAGGAATACAGAAACATAAAAGGGGCCGCTCCATCTACCAAAACATCAGGACCGTCTGCTCTGACAAAAATGATATTTACTCACCTGGTAAAGATGATTATTTGTGTACCTTTATAGTACTCTGCAGTCAAAACCAGTGGGTATTCTTCGTCAATCCTATAGGCTGATGCACGATCCAATCAAAATCAAACTGGCCAAGGCCATCTCCCTTGTCTCATCTGAGGATCTCCAGTGTGAATCTTCCTTAGCAATAAAATGAGAAGACATACAAGCCAAAACAAGAAACAGAGAAGGAGGTAGAACAGTAGCATCGCGCCGTGTGATGTCTCCTCTGAGTAGTGCCTGGTAGCCCTTACTATCTGTAGGTTATAACAGAATATCTCTCCAGACAGACAGTGTTCATTATTCTTACTCTTTTATTGCATCATAAAAACAGACTTGTAACACTTATATGCAAACCCTCCTTTTTTTTTTGAAAATACAATCTTTTTAACACTTATCTTGTAATACTGATACGCATCGGTAACCAAGCATGTGGAGTTATCTGCCGTTCCAGGTGGGGCTGCAGAGTACTATAAAGGGTACTCAAATAATCACCTTTACCAGGTGAGTAAATATCATATCAAACACCCTTTATAGTACTAGCAGTCAAAACCAGTGGGACATTAGTAGCAGTGTAGTTAGAAAAGGATTATTCTTGGGTGGGTAAAAAGGCAGATCAGGTTGTTACTAGGAAGTCTGAGTTCCCATCCTTAGTACTGCTCTAGCAAATATGGTCCTTCCGGCAGACTCCATGCCCCAACACCTGGAGGTAGTCCCATACTGCCCTGTTGGGTCTGCTGATGAGGCCGTTCACCAGTGTGTGAATGTTACATACTTTCTCCTTTGTTGGGGTCACCATGTTGTGTTGCATGTTGATTACTACACTTCAGTGTGTGAGGGATTGTGAGGGGTTAACTGGCTCTTCACTGTTTGATTATCCAACCATGCTGCTGAAGACAACGTATGGCCAGGTGGGTGCTGTATTGTGCCTGTTCTGCTGTTCTTGCCCTTATTAGCCAGTCATCCAGATAGGAGATGACATGCACCCCTGCTTCCTCAGGTGTGTGGCTAAGACCACAAGAGTCTTGGTGAATACATGGAGTGCTGATACCAGGCCAAATGGCAGGCAGGTGTATTGCTAATGTTCCCCATGTTGAACAGGAGGTACCTGTGATGCACTCTCAGATTGGAATGTGGAAGTAGGCATCCTTCAGATCTATTGAGGTCCAGTAGTCCCCTGGTTGTGTGGCCAACAAGGTTGACTGCAGTGTTCCCATCTTGAGCGTCTTGTGTACTACAAATTAGTTTAGGTATTTGACATCTAATGCGGACGCATCCCCTCCATTTTCTCAGGATGACAAAGAATAAGGAGTAGACCCGGTGTCTTTGTCCTCTGTAGGGATTGGTATGATAGCGCCAGTTTTCAATAGATCATGTATTGCTTCGTTTATTGCTTGGGCTTTCTTTGGGCACTTTGGTAGAGGGAGACAAAATGTCTGTGTTGGGCTGGTTTGCTTTTGAATTTGATTGCATAGCCCTGGTTACCACCTCTAGTACCCACTTATCTGATGATGTCTGGACCCATTGTTGTGCAAACCCTGCAGTCTTTCTGCCAATGGTGGGTTTGTCTGGGCACAGTTCCTTAATTTTTGTTCCCTTGGGCTTTGAAATTTGGTTTACGACCCCCATTGCCATACTGTCCACCTGTGTTGTTCCTTGATTTGTTGCTGTAAGACCTATGTTGAAATCTGGGCCTCTGGTTCCACTGTTTAAATCCGGAGGTTGTAGGTCTGCGACTTTGGCTTGAAAAATTTGCTTTTGGGCAAAGGACCTGTCCGAGAGCAAGTAGACTTCCTTATCTCCTGCGCTTTGCTTCCCTCTGTTCTTGAGATACAGTGTTAAGCCATCCCCAAATAGTGTTTCCTGTTTGAATGGAAGTTTCATTAGGGCATTCTTGATTCATTGCCTGCTTGCCACAGTTTAAGTCACAGTGCCCTTCTGGCTCTGTTCGCTAGGACAGCTGTTCAGGAGCGAATCTAAGGATGTCTGAGTAGGCATCCATTATATATTTCACTGCTTGTATTGCGCACTCTGCTGTGTCTGCCTGGGGAGTCCTCCGGGATGTTTTCAGTGAGGATGTCCAGCCACCTGTGGAGGGCTATGCATGTGAACCACATGGTTGTGTCTACTGACCATAACATGCCAGACCTAGTATTTTTTGAGGTGCTCTTCAATTTTTTATTTGTTGAATCTTTAAGGGCCACTGTGCTCTCAATCAGGATAGTCATACATTTAGAGAGTTCGGAGATGGGGTGATCAACTTTGGGTGTCTTTCCCCAGTGATCACCCCTTGTCTGGGACAGGGGTATCATTTATTCACCATGCTCCTTTCAGGCAACCTGGTGGGGTCGAGCGCATCATACTCTTTGTTAAGGAGGGTCTCAATGGTTTTACAGGTTGGAAGTGGACTTTCTCCTCCAGTTCCCCATGGACAGTAGAGGGTCCTCGGATGTGGATGATTGTTCAGGTTGCTGCACTATATTGAGCACGGATCTAACCATTGTTATGAGCTTGTCAATGTTATCGCCGTGGCACATCCTGTTGGAGTTGCCTGCAGCGCCTCCTCTGGATCCCCTGGTGTTTCAGTCATGGTGCTGTCTGTCTCTAGTCTGAGTCACTTCCTGGTGGAATCGTGCCCCAGGTCATTTGGTGCATGTGGCACTGAAATGGGGTTGTCTGCCTTCAGGGATTTGAAGTTGGAACAGCAGTTGCGCCTGGCTAGCATTTAATACTATTTGTGCAGTTGGTGGTGGCAGGGATTCAGTGCCCAATCACACTGATCACCCTTCTTCCATCCCCCCAGAGCCTTTGTTTGGTCTAAGGACGATACAGCGCAAGCCGTGTCCTCTTCATCGACTGCTGGGATAAGGATTCGCATTCCTTGCACTTCATCATGATGCTGGCCTTAATGTTAAATCTGTTGGGTTGAAGAAAGATTGCATCAGATATGGGCTCTTATACTGGATGGCCACATATTTCAAAGCAACTGTGGCTGGTTTACTGCAATGTGATATATTTGCACTCTGTCCCTTTAAGAGAAATGACTACCTGATGAACGGGAATAGTGTGGTCCCAGGCAATATGGCAGCCACCAACTATTGCAGGATCCAGTGGGATTTGGGAGCACTGTATACTCTATGTGGGACCCATCCAAAATGGCTGCATTATCTCATGGGAGTATCGCACAATCTGCAAGTGCTCCAAGTCCATTGTGGTTCCCAGTCTCGTGGAACTGCAGAGTTTCATGAGGCTGCCAGAGAGACTGAGGGAACAGATTATGGCTGCCAGTCATCTCAGTGGGTGGAGTACATGTTTATTTATTGCCCATCGAGACAAAGAAGTCATAATGGCTCTACAGGGCATAGTCTTTTCCTGGACATGGAGGGCAATTAACAGAGGAACTTTTATTTATTCTGTCCCACTGCTGTGACAGAGGCCACCAGAGACAGTGACACCAGCCCCCAGGTACCTGAACATACTGCTGCAGTGTTGTTTTTTACTGTATATTTCCAGCGCCTAGCTGAGGAGTTATGGAGATTCTCGCCCACGCTTAGCTCTCGCTGGGTGCCTGGAGCTTGGACCAGGGATTATATGTGTAGGGTGCATATGGTAAATTGTTGGAGAGGTCATAGCAGGAGGGATCACAGCCCAGAAGGATGCCTAGAGGGTAAAATTATGGTAGGGAACTGGCTTCAGGAAGGCAACAGAGGGTGGTGGAGGTTGGGGCACCTCATCCCCAAGGGTGAGTGATGAGCGGTGTTCCACAGGGCTCGTGTTGGGACCAATGTTGTTTGGGATATTCATTGTAGATATATCATGGGATATCAAGAGCAAGATCAGTCTGTTTGCTACGACACCAAGATGGGAGCGGTGGTGGCTGACCTAGGGGATGGCAGGGTTGCAGGATGATATGGAAAAGCTGGAAACCTGGTCAGACACCTGGCAACTGGCATTTAATGCCAAAAAGTGCAAGGTGCTGCATTTAGGGGTGAAGAACCCGCAGGAGTTACCAGCTGGGGGTGCAGCTAGCCAAGAGAGAGGAGAGAAGGATCTGGGGGTGCTCATTACAGGGTCAATGAACAACTCTGCGCAATGTAGGAAAGCAGCTGCAAAGGCCAACAAAATACTGGGTCACATTGTAAGGGTATCTCCTCGAGGAGTGGGAGGTGATTCTGCCACTGTATAGGTCATTAGTTAGACTGCACTTGAGTACTGCATGCAGTACTGGCACCCGTATCTGAAGAGGGACATTAAGTTAATGGAGGGGTGCAAAGCAGGGTGACAAAGATGATCAAGGGGCTGGGGACTTACCATACAAGAGGAGGCTGAGGGAGCTGAACATGTACTTACTGGAGGAGAGCAGGGACAGGGGGACATGATTGAAACCTTTAAGTACATGAAAGGAATAAACAAGACAGGTATGGACAGACTGTTCAAAGTAAGGGAGGGAAGGGATACCTGGGGCCATAATATGAGGCTGGAGGGAGGAAGGTGCAGGAGGGAGATGAGGAGACACTTTTTACGGAGAGTGTGGTAGCTGGGTGGAATGCGTTACCAGCAGAAGTGGTAACCAATGGAAAAGTGGACTGCTTCAAAAGGGGCTAGGACAGGACAAGGGGAGGGACAATGGAGGGAAGGGTGGGAGGGAGGGCAGCTGCAGGATAAAGGGTGCTAGCTGCACATTCCAGCAGACTTGATAAGCTCTAGGCCTTTATCTGCTGGCAAATTCGTATGTTCGTATGCTTGTATAGGGTGTCCCAGAGGTCCACAATAGGCGCTCTGAATTGTAATGGAGGAATTAGGGTTCAGGACCTGCTACAGGAGGGAGTCCTGTCCCATGCCCTGCCTTATTGCCAGCTTCCCTTATTTTGCATTTAAAGGTACCAAGCAAACATAGATGCTGCATTCTGTCTATCTGTTTGAATTCTAAAGCATGCTGTTAGTTGCTAAATGCTGGTTACCAGGCTGCTTCAAAACTGTTAGATAGATTTAAACAAAGGTGTACCTTGTAGAAGAACTAAGAGTTGTTGGGAGCAGCTGTGGATCATGATCAGCTTATCTTGATGCATGAAGTAAACTGGAGATCCTCAAATGAGACAAGGGGATGTCCTCTGCAAGTTTGATTTTGATTGGATCGTGCATCAACCTATAGGATGGACGAGGAATACCCACTGGTTTTGACTGTGGAGTAATATAAAGGGTTCGAGATATAACAGGTTATAGATTCCTGCGCTGAGAGTACTGTTTCTCAGGACATTTCATTACTGGTACTAGTACTTTTCCTCATAATCCCACATGGGGCACCTTTCATCAAAATGTTGTGGAGGTCACTTTCTTAACATCCCTATAGCTGGACCTTTTAAAGAGGAAAAAGGGAATAAAAGTGGGTGATAGTGAAGAGAAAGGGGGGCTCCCAAAGGTGGCCAACCTTCCAGACTAGAAAATACAGGGATAGAATAAAAGGAGAAATGAGAGAACTGTTGAAACAGAAGTCTCAGTAAATGAGAAAGATGGCTCATTACTGTGAGAGGAGTTCCCCCACACACACACCCTCTTGCTTCTAAGATTCTCTTGCATCTATACCAAGCATTCTTTAACCTTGTGACCTTTCTAGCCCCCACCACTTCCACTGGGAGTCCGTTTTAAGCATCCACCACCTCACCCTGAAGAAGTACTCTCCTTATGTTTCCTCTCAGCCTCGCATCCAGCTTCATATTGTGACCCCTTGTCCTTGAGAACCTTTTTCTTTGGAAAATGCTCCTTACTGTACCTTGTTTATTCCTGTGAGACATTTGAATGTCTCTATCGTACCCTCCCCATTTCCTCCTGTCTTCTAGGGAGTACTTATTTAAATCCATAAGCCTTTCTTCCTATGGGTTTTGATGCAGGCCCTGCACTCATTTTGGTTGCCCTCCTTTGCAATGGCGCTACCCTATCTATGTCCTTTCAGAGATGGGGCCTCCAGAACTGTATACACAGTACTTAAGGTGGGGCCCCATCAGCGATCTATACAAGTGTATTATTACCTCCTCTTTCTGCTGGTGGTACCCTCCCTATGCATCTGAGCATTCCGCTAGCCTTTCCCACTGCCTTGTCACACTGTTTAGCTACCTTCAGTCATTAGAAATGATAACCCCAGGTCTCTTTCCTGTTTTGTGACTAATACATCCCCCCACCCCCGAGTTGGTATGCTGCCCCAGGTTTTGTGCCCTAAGTGCATGGTTTTGCACTTTTTGTGTTGAATCTTAGCTGCCAAACTCGGGCCATTCTTTCTAACTTCTTTAGCTCCTCCCCATTCTTTCAACCTCCCTGGTGTGTCTACTCTGTTGCAGATTTTTGTGTCATCTGGGAACAGGCATACCTTCCCTCCAGTCTTTCTGCAATGTCACTAATAAAGACATTGAAGAGGACCGGCCCACTGACCTCTGGGGCACCCGCTAGTCACCTTGCCTTCCCCCAGAGTGTACCCCATTTACCACTACTCTTTGACTCCTACCACTAAGCCAACTCTCCACCCATTTTACTGTTTTAGGACCTACTCCTAGGCTACTCAGTTTGTTTACCCTCATTATCTTAACTCCTAAAATAGGAGGAGAGACAGCATAAAAGTACTCTACTTATGTCTCATATCCCTTATTAACACAGATGCTAAACTTTTACTATGACCCTTGAGCGTCACATGGAACAGTATAAGGGAGATTTGATCCACCCAGGCCAGGCCAATTTTGTACCCGTCAGTTGGGCGGATAGTGTCTGCTGGATACTTGACCTGCTTTTGGAGGTTCAGAGTAGTGGGGCACCTACTGCCACCCTGTCTCTAGATGCTGAAAAAGTGTTTGATAGGGTAGAGTGAGCATACCTGCTTGACGTGAGAGCCAGGTCTGGCTTCCCACCAAGATTCATTGGCCTTGTCCAACTGCTGCACAAAGACCACAGTATCAGGCCTTACCAACTCTGCCATTTCTCACCCTTTCAGATTGCAACAGGGTACAGGACAGGGTGGCTTCCTGTCCCATTTCTTTTCTTGCTGGTGACTGAGCCCCTGGCTCATAAAATGCATGCCTCTCCCTCTTTCAGAGTATCATTATACAGGACTGTACCCACAAAGTGTCACTCTTCGCAGATACCATTACCCTGTTCATGGTGGACATGCGAAACACTGGCTGCCCTAGCTACTATTGTCACAGAATACTCAGCCTTATCAAGATACAATTTGAATGGGACAAAGTCTGAAGACACCTCTTGCACCCATACAGTAACCCATAACTATCCTTATCAATGGTCCCCCCACTGGAGCTACTTGTCTATGAGTAAAACTCTGTCCCACTATTAAGACCACAATTGTGGCTAACATTCAAGTGATGTTGGAGAAACTGGACACGGACCTCTGCAGATGGGCTGATGTCATGCTTTCCATCTAAAGCAAAGTGGTACGCATAAGATAGTATTGCTCCCAAAGTTTCAGTACATCCTTCCTTCTATAAGACACGGAACACTAAGATTTTCTCTTTTATCTGGGGCAAAGCCCCTAAAATCAATTACAAACCCTTCAAGCCCATTGGCATCAAGCGAGCTTCGACATTCTAACCTTCGCACTATGCACAGGACAGTACTAATGCACCAAGCAGTGGCATGCCTTAAACCTGATCTTTCCATCCACACCACAATGTGGATCCCTCTAGAACAAGCACAAACCCAGATACCCCATCTTCATGCCCTAATATCTGCTGACTGGGGTCTCCCCTCGACAGTGTCCCCATGAACCAAGCATATTAAAGGGTTTGGCTCAAAGGAGGCAGTATTGGAAGGAGGCAGTATAGTGTAGTGGTTTAAGGCTCTGAACTTCAAACTTGAGACCTGGGTTTGAATTCCACAGCCCACCTGCATACTGTGTGATCCTGAGCAAGTCGCTTAACTTCCTTGTGCTCCAGGTCGCACTGGAAACAAGCTTTGGCTTAGTGTGCCTTTCCTAGTCAAACAATTCCCCTTCCTTCAAACTGGTACCTGCATTAGGATGGAAGCCCATCATCACTCATCAACATCCCTTTGGCTTAGCCCACAGTTTGCCATAGGCCACATAGTGATTGAATGGTCACTGTGGAGGGAATGAGTGATTTGCACCCTGCAAGATCTCTGTGATCCACACCTGAGTCTTATATTCCTTGAATGAGATGGTCTCCAAGTATTTGCTCCCAGGGCCCAGTTTTGAGACATCTGCAACTGAGAAACCTTCTGTGTACTAATTTCCAACAACTATGTTCTTCCACCAAAAAGCCCTCTGGAGGTGTGGACTGATCACCTTACCTCCATAGGCAGTCAGAGGAGGCAACTAAAATGGTGCAGGGTCTGCAAGAGAAGCTATATGAGGAGAGACTAAAGGAGCTTGATATGTATACCCTTGAGGAAAGGAGGGAGAGGGGGGCATGATAGAAATTTTAAGTACCTCAGTGGAATCAACAAAGTCCAAGAGGTAGTATCTTTCAGAAAAGAGATGTGCAAGAACAAGGGGACACAATTTGAAGATAGAGGGGATGGATCAGGGGCAATGTGAGAAGTATTTTTCACAGAGAGGGTGGTGGATGCATGGAACAGCCATTCGAGGAGGTTGTGGGTCTAAAACTGTGGGAAAATTCAAGAATGCATGGGACAGACATACGGCAAGTATTGTGGGGGTAGGAAGAAATAGGCTGTTGGTTAACTAGGATCTGTAGCTATCCAGTAGGTAGGAAAATGGGCAGACTAGGTGGGCCAAGCGGTCCTTATCTGCCATCAAAGTCTATGTTTCTATGTTTCTTACAACACCTTTCATCAAAATTCAAGATCTTGGTAGAGACTGTATACCCCTCAACTGCTGTTTCCACATTTTGCCCATCCTGGGAACAGGAGCTGAGGATGGACATCCCACTAACGGACTGAGACCAGGTGTGGCCTACTGTTTACAAAGCATCCCAACAGCTACAAACTAAGATGCTACAATTTGAAGTAATCTACAGGGCATATCCAGACCCTTTACTGACTCTACAAGGTGGGCCTCATAACAGTCAGTAACTGTTGGCAATGCACTTCATCCAAGGCCTCACACACACATATTGTAGGCATGTCCACTACTTGAGTATTACCAGTCAAAGATCTGGGGCAGGTGTGAGACAGGTGACCCCAGTTCCTTGTCACTGGACTCCAGTGCTATCGCTGCTGGGCATCCAGGCCCATAGCTCCCCACTATCCCAGCCACAACTCCCACGGGTGACCTGTGCACTTTGCTATGGCAAAACAGATTATCCTGAGATATTGGAGATACCCAAACCCTCCGCCCCACAAGGAAGAGAAAAATCTTCTAGCTCTGACCACCAGGTATAAAAAGGATGGCCCACGTGAGCCATGGGTACACCCCACAAATAGTGTCTGATTTAGGGCCTTCTAGAGAGTCCAGAACTTCTCGAATCGGCAGGAACCTGCTCACTTGCCTGAAAGGTGAGCTGGCCCACACTACAGGTACTCCTCACACCTTGATGCAGTTCTGAAAGGTGAGCTGACCTACACCACAGGTACACCTCACACCTTGATGCAGTTCTGAAAGTTGATCTGGCCCACACCACAGGTACACCCTCACACCTTGATGCAGTTCTGAAAGGTGAGCTGACCTACACCACAGGTACACCGTCACACCTTGATGCAGTTCTGAAAGGTGAGCTGGCCAACACCACAGGTACACCTCACACCTTGCTGCAGTTCTGAAAGATGGGCTGACCTACACCACAGGTACACCCTCACACCTTGATGTAGTTCTGAGGTGAGCTGGCCCACCACAGGTACACCTCACACCTTGATGCAGTTCTGAAAGGTGAGCTGACCCACACCACAGGTACACCCTCACACCTTGATGCAGTTCTGAAAGGTGAGCTGACCCACACCACAGGTACACCTTCACACCTTGATGCAGTTCTGAAAGGTGAGCTGGCCAACACCACAGGTACACCCTCACACATTGATGCAGTTCTGAAAGGTGAGCTGGCCCACACCACAGGTACACCCTCACACCTTGATGCAGTTCTGAAAGGTGAGCTGGCCAACACCAGGTACACCCTCACACCTGATGCAGTTCTGAAAGGTGAGATGGCCACACCACAGGTACACCTTCACACCTTATGTAGTTGCGCTGTCTTCATCCTGCCAGGCTAGCCCATTATGGGCTGATACTATTTGCCCCCCAACTGAGTATTTACTCCCATACCTCTTCCCCATCATAGACACATAAACTAAGATTACTCCTGTTCCTCCCCCACCCTAGACAGGAGGAAATAGGTAGCATTTACACACTTTGCTTTAATCCCAACCTAGACAGCGGTAATCATGTCAAGTCTGGAATCAAACAGTAGTAGAACCCATATATTGTTCCTCACTAACTATGATTTGAACCCAGTGGACCAGCTTGATCTCGATGTTAAGTGGCCTGACACAGATCTTTGAATTATTAATACACTGGTCAGAGCCACTACGGCTGCTAATGCACTAACTTGATAAGGGTGTTTCATGGGTTAAATGTAAAGATGAGTTGCTGTAGGCATCTTTGTGTGTATGTTTCATTTTCGATAAAGTTAGATCATTTATCTGGTAGATCCTGTGTTTCCCACGTGTTTAAAATGCGAGCAGTGAGTGCGTCTTGTACTATGTGGCGAAGGAGAGGAGCTCCACATCAAGGCCTTCAAGTTATGGTAGAATAAATGGCGCAGAGAAGAGAGGCATGGCTACAGTGGGGACTGAGGGCCAACCTGGAAGGATAAGCACCTATACTGAGGTGAAGGCCAGCTTCCATTAAGGAGGAACCATAGTCTTCAGTGCAGAGTTTAAATGTTACTTTGATGGACATTTAAAGTAGTCAAGAGGGTGATGATTAAATGAGGGTGGCAGAGGTTCCATGTGATTTGGGCAACTTTATTTGAGTGAGCGTGATTTGGGCGACTATATTTACAGTGATCGGCAGCTCAAGCGACCGAAACCATGGTGAGGCATAGTTCAGCAACTATTTACACACACCAGTAGCTGCCCCCCGTTCTCTTCCACCTCCTGTCTGTTGTTCTTTTCCTGCCCCTACCACCTTTTCCAGGTTTGTCCTGTTGGGGTTTACTCCTCTCCCATCAAGGTGCACATCTGTGGTTATGAAGGGGCTGTACCTGAACCTCCCCATCTCTAGGATTATCACTCCCTAGCACATTGCCCCTAGGGATCACTGAATGTACCAGTCACTGTAATGTGCTGGTCGCTCATGTTGAACTTGCTCATTTCAGTTGCGCAAATGACTGCGCTCATGCATTGCTCAATCGACGTGCTACCAGAGTGGAAAAAGTGGCCACTATAAGCTGAGACAGACAGTAGGGAGATCCCAAGCAGGGGATTAGCAAAGGAGGAAGGTGGAATGGAGCAGTCAAAGAGGAAAGGTGAGGAAGGAGGAACAATTGGAAAAGGAGAAAGCACAAGAAGAGAGCTGAGGATGTCAAAATAGTGCAAGGTCTGCATCAAGCCTATGAGGAAACTGAAAGAGTTCAATATGTACTCCTTGGAGGAGAGGAGGAGAGTTGGGATATGATGGAGCCCCTTTAAATACTTCTGAGGGGTTAATAAGGTACAGAAGGGAGGTATGTTTCAGAAAAAAGGTGCTGTAGAACAAGGGGTCATGATATGATGCTGGAAGGAGGTAGATTGAGGAGAGATGTGAGAAGTACTTCTTCACAGAAAGGGTGGTGAATTCCTAGAACAGCCTTCCATGGGAGGCAGTGACCGTAACACCAGTGGTGGGTTTCAAAATGCCTCGGATAGGCACAAAGGAACCCTTGGAGAAAGGAAAGGGATGGAAGAGAAAGTGCTGTAGATCAAGATAGGTCTCCAGGAGAACTGATCGTAATTAAAATGTGCAGACTAGATGGGCAGCAGTCATTATCTGCCATCAGCTTCTATGTTTCTGTGTATGACAGGTTATGTGATTCAGATGGATACAGTGTAAAATTATTAATATAGACAATGTTGATACTGTAAACTGTGTGGTACAAATAATTCATGTTCTATGCTACACAGACATGCTAATCAAATCAGTAATATTATATACATTGAGCAAGGAGACAAAATTCAAGGGAACACGTGTGAAGGAATATACTACTCATAGAGTGGTGATGCCATGATAGGTACATACTGTATGAAGTTACTGTAGTATGATGGTATCCAGCTGTATACCACTGTTGAGTAAGCTACAATATGGAATTGTATTTATTTTTGTTTTATTTTAATAATCCAGACATTGTCTATACAGTAATGACAGATAGTCAAGGATGCTCTTTACAGTTGGCAACCTGTGCAATAAGACTACAATTCTGTTCAACCAATTAACTTTTGGTTTAGAGGATGGAAGGAGTTGGAAGAGACAGTGCTGTAGATCAGGTTGGGTCTGCAGGAAAAGTGAATGTTATTAAATACGGAAGACTAGATGGGTCCCAGCAGTCATTATCTGCCGTCCGTTTCTATGTTTCTATGTATGACAGGTCATGTGATTCAAATGGCTACAGTGTAAAATTAACATGCGCTAGCGTCGATACTGTAAACTGTAGCACACATAATTCATGTGGTGCTATGCTACACTGAACACGATAATCCAATGGGTAATAGAGGCAGAGGAGCTGAGACAGCTAGGTGTTGCAAGATCAGTGACAGCTGGTCACATGTATGTTCCTGTGGACAGAGTGCAGAGGGATGCTTGCATACCTGCTAGCCATGTACAGTCTGATGTCATGCCTCTATATACAACCCTGTAGGTATAAAAACTGATAGAGATTGTTTTCCTGTTTCCAAAGTTATTTTCTCTAATACTTGGGAGTTATTGCTAGTTATTGTGGAGACAACAGAGACGTTATACGTCCATATATAGTTGTCTCATAATCGTGTAAATGGTCATTTAGTTATCCCCATACATATGTGTCTAGTTTTCTCTAGGTTCCTTATTCCCACAAAGGGCTGCGATAAGGAGTAAGAACTAACAGGAACTGCTATTGTCCAATAAGTGTAAAGAATATGATGTGGGAGGGTACCAAATATTTCCTTACATCCAGCAAATGGTCCAGTCCTGCTTCATACCAGCTGAGTAAATGCTAGGGACTAAAAATTAGCCACTAGCTAAAATGCACCCAGTGTTTAGCCAATTGTGAACTGAATTAGCCACACTACAAACTTGGTCTGATGCTTTCCTGTCTCGGTGTCCAAAACATCCTGGGGTTCTTCACTGTTTGGTGCGGAAATGGACTAACAGATATCTCATGTCTCAAGGGCAGTGGTGAATCTGCACTCTCTAGCAGGCTTTGCTCATGATTTTTGTGAAGACAAAAAATACTTTGCTGCAGGGCACCAACTGCTGCCAAACACACTGATGGATGTGACAGTGTTGGCCTTCAGTGGTGAGTTGTGACAGCCAGCCGCATTCAGTTACATTCATCAAAATGTCTTAACCACAGTGGCGAAAGGGCAGAAATATTAGCAACATTGATTTTATAGTAGCCATTGGTGATGGTGGCAATACTTCATTGCACACCCAGTGCCATGAAGAATAAAACAGCCCTATTAATGACTAGAGATAAATAAGAAAACAGGACCTCTTTTTTCCCAATTTTTATTTTAAAGGGGTCATTGGGTCATTGTCAGCCCTTTTTACATCGTATTATTTCTTATTGAAAATCCATATTTTCTAATTGCTCATCTCTAAAATTCATTAATGGTGCTGGTTATTTTATCTACTCCTTTCATAGTAGAACTGAAATGCATGCTAATGCTGTTACTATACCAGAGTCGTTTTTGTTTCAAATCCTTGACCTACTCGTACAGTATAGTCTCTGAACACCTAAACAATGCAGCCAGTCATGCCATCTTCTCCATCCCTCCAGCTGCGTAATGATGTTTTATTTGGGAGGGGTCCAAGTCAGGGAAGATGCAGTGGGAGTTGATCAAGGACTACAAACAAACATGTTTTGTAGTAAGTAAAATCTTTATTTTCAGTCAGGATCAGTTAACAAGTTGTACACCATTTGGACAAAGTCCTGTTTACAAAAGTACTCCCAATATCAAACAATATTCTAAAATTTCATGTACAAAACCACAATATGATACATCCATTTTCTTCAACAACATAAAATATAAACAAAGACAAATACAACTACTCGCTGAGATTATACTAAAATCTTGTGTAGTGATGGGACAAAAACTAATCAAAAATAAACATTGTGTGGTTAGTTCTTGTCTCAGTGCAGTGCTGAATTTTCTCGACTTTCAATGATGTTTTTAGTCTGGATTTCTAGTTTGTTCCATATTTTGTGGCTGAATATAAAAACTCATCTCTCCATACCTAGTTCTTGGAGTCCTGATCTGATAATGCCTAAGAAGTTTATTTCTCCTTAGGTTATGTCAATGGCTTACCTTTTACTTTTCTAAAATAAATAGGTGTTTTTTCAGTCACCATATATTCCTTACTTGATTTCTCACAAACTACTGTATTTGTGTTGATTATCTGTCATCGTCAGTTCAACTCAATGGATGTATTGCAATGGTGAGTCCACGTGAGTTGATAACAACACAAACCTAGCTAATTGGTTATACATAACTTCAATTTTTTTTTATCTCTGTAGCACTAGCAAAACCATATATATGGATTCCACAATCTATAATGGGACCAACATCCGGTTTGTAAGTACCTGTTTCATTGTTTATCCATACAATGTTTGGACCGTCTTAGGCCCCCTAATTTACAGCTTAGTCTCTTTACCATATCATTTGTTTTCTCCCACTGGATCAACCTTAAAACCAACCTACTACCGCTACCTCCCAACCTCCTAGACAAAGCCACTTCTTTTGGCTTCCACTCTCCCCCAGTCTCCTCCCCTCACCTTGACTCCTCCTCGGACTATCACACTAGGTGTCACACCTCTTTATCTCCTTCTACATATAAACACTGTCCTTTACCCTAGTTGAATGCTCTTGACGCTGTACTAACACCATTGGTACTATGAATGACATTGTAATCGTATTGTACACTAGCTACCTACTATTTGAGTATTGCATGTAAACTGTTTGTTATTGTTGTCATTGTCACTGCTTGACATGGAACCTTTGTAAAAGAGCTCTGAGCTCAAAGGTATGATCCGAATCCCTAAATAAATAAATTTATGTGGTAGTCAAATTTTAAGTTGTTATCTACCCATAGTCCTAAGTATTTATATTCTGTGACCTGTTGTAGGAGTTCAGCGGTATTAATTTTTATTTCAGGACTAAGGGACAAGACTTGGCTCTATGGTTACTAAGCGAACAACAATGATTTGGATTTTGTGCTGTTCACAATCAAGTTAGACTTTGGAAATCAATTTTGTATGGCCATAAAGTCATTTTGCAGATCCTTCTTTACCTGATTAATATCAGTTCCCATATTAAGTAGAACCGTATTGTCTGCGTATAATCTGATTACAGATTTTCTACAACTGTGGTTATCTGGTTTGTGTAAATTCAGAATAACAGGGGACCCAATATGGACTCCTGAGGGACACTGCGTTGCACATCTGATTTCACTGAAGGGCCATTTCCACCATTGTTAGTTGTTCCCTCCCGTTAGATATGATCTAAACCATCTGTATGATTCGGCCGAGACTCCTATTATTTTAAGTCTGTGTAAGAAGATCAGGTAACTAATGGTGTCAAAACCTTTGACAAATCCACGAACACTGCACCCACCAACTGTCCCTTATCTTTTTTTTCAATTGTTTAACAGGGTGGCACTCTAAGCTGAAAACTTGTTTACGTGTGACCTGGGAGCACAGGGAAGTTAAGTGACTTGCTCAGGGCACAGTAGTGCAAATGGGGCTGTGGGATTCAAACCCAGGTCTCCAGATATGGAGCTCAGAGCCTTAAACCACTGCGCTGTACTGCCTCCCAAAGATGATGTGACCAGGTCAGTGAGGTCAGTGAGCATGGTGCCCATGGAGTGATTTTTCCTGAATCCTGACTGGTGCATGGACAGCAAGTTAGACAGGTTGGTGGTTTTCCTCCTTTAAAAACTGGGATTACTTTTGCCTCCTTCCAAATTTGTGGGACTATTCCTTCCTTCAGACTCCAATTAAACAAATTAGTCAGGACAATTATGTTTAAACCATCTTTTAAGAATCTTATTTCTATTTTCTTCATTCCCTGGGGCTTTATTTAGATTTTGTTTCCTAATAATGTTTTTAACTTCTTTTCATGTCACATATCTAAATCTAAATTTTGGGATAGTTTAATCCTCTTTATTTTCCTGTGGATTTATTTTATGTTTTTTTTTTGTTTGTTTCTTGCTTTCTTTTAACCCTATAACATCCGGAAGATTAGTAAAATAATCATTCAGTATGTTAGCTGACTGTTGCTATTCTGAATAACCCTGCCTTTCTCTATTTGGATTGGAGGAGAAGCCAAGCTTGGGTTTTCAGAATTTCAATAAGGACCAGTATCTACCTGTCCCTGCAGCGTCTTTGGTTTACTTTTATAATAATGGGCCTTTGCTCATTGTATTTTTATCTGTAACTCATTTCTCATTGTTTTATGCTTATCTCAGTCCTCCAGCAACAATGATGTGTTAGTTAGTTCCCGAACCCTGTTTTTCACCTTATGTCTTCTTTTGGCTTCTCCATAATCCATGGTATATGTTTGTTTTTCTGCTGAATTTTAGTAAAGCGGGCAGATTCATCACAGGTGTGTAGGAATAGATCATTAAATTCTTGAATAGCCATTGCTAGGGTTGGAAACAGAAAAGTCTAGTCCATTTTATTTTCCCAACTTACTTTGTAATAGAAAAGCTGAGGAGAGCTGCACAGAGAGGTGGGTACTCTGAGACAAAAGCGACACATAAGCAAAGCAGTCTCCAGCAACCACAGGACACAGAAAAAACTCTCCACATGAAGGGATAGTAATTATACTTATTTTACTTGCCAGATACAAAACAGCTGTTACAGACAAGTACAAAAGAGCAAATGCAGACACAGAAAAACTCCTCACGCATGTTTACCTGTACATGGGCTTTGTCAAAGGTAACCACCACCAGATGTAATGTAGCTTAAATAACACCCATTCCCTGTCACATGACCCTTCTTAAAGTGCAAGTGCTCCATTTATCTACCACAAATACTATCATCTTATACATATACACATCTAGTAGTTTGAATTAAAAAGGAAAGATCACATGAGTTGTCTGCAGTCAACTTTCATCATATTATCCATTGTGCATTAGTATTAAGTACCATTGGTTTAACCAGTATTGGTCAGCGCTGATTCCTTAGCTGAGCAAATGCGGGTCTAAATTAGCCACTGGCTAAATACTGGTCATTTAGCCAGTGTGGGAACTGAATTAGCCACTCTACAAATATGGTCTGATGCTGCTTTTCCTGTCTCTGTGACCCAAACATCCTGGGGTTCTCCACTGTTTGGTGCCAGATCTGGACTGACAGATATCACGTTCTTAAGGGGCAGTGAGTGAACTTGCACTGTCTCGCAGACTTTGCTCATGGTTTTGTGAAGGAATAAAATTACTCTGCTGCAGGTCACCAATTGTCCAAACATACTGATGGATGTGACAGTGTAGGCCTGCTGTGGTGTGGTGCAACAGTCAGACACATTCAGTTGCATTCGTCAAAATGTCTTAGCCACAGTGATGAAAGGGAGCCTAGAAATGTTAGCCACATTGATTTTACAGTAGCCATTGGTGATGGTGGCGATCCTTGTGTACACCCAGTGCCAGGAAGAATAACTAGAGGTTAATGAGCTATGAATGAGCTTGGTACATCCAGCAGACCTGGGTTTAATTCCACAATGTCCACTTGCATGCTATTATGTGACCATGAGCAAGTCACTAACCACCCCAGTGCTCCCGGTTGCCCTTGAAAACAGGCACTTGTGCCTAGCAGGCCTTTCCTAGTTACCAAAAAGAATAAAAATTGATTACACAAATTATTTTGTGAGGTATGTTAGCAGTTAAACATTGTATACTAGTTTTATGATTATTATATGAATTTCAGCCAGGTGCCTTATGAAGAAGTTTTATGATCTTGAAATGTTGCCTGGTTTGTAAAAAGATTATACAGTGGTGAATATGCACATCACTGCCCTCTCCAGCACCGTGCTGAATATGCACTTC
Organism: Neoceratodus forsteri; assembly: GCA_016271365.2. Lineage (NCBI taxonomy): Eukaryota > Metazoa > Chordata > Ceratodontiformes > Ceratodontidae > Neoceratodus > Neoceratodus forsteri. The sequence continues at coordinate 13,497,080 of CM028137.1, read as the reverse complement.
ACTGCCTCCTTTTTCAGTGCTGTGCTGAATATGCACATCACTGCCCCCCTTGTGCTGAATATGCACGCCATAGTCCCTGTTTTCCAGTGCTGTGCTGAATATGCGTCACTGACCTCTTTTCCAGTGCTGTGCAGGAATATGCACGCTCACTGTCCTCCTTTTCCAGTGTTATGCTGAACATGCACACACTGCCCCCTATTCCAGTGCTGTGCCAAATATGCACATCACTGCCCCTTTTCAGCGTTGTGCTGAATATGCATGTCAGTGTCCCTTTTTCAGTGCTGTGCGGAACATAGATGTCGCTGCCCTTTTCAGTGTTGTGCCAAATATACCGTCACTGCCCTCCTTTTCCAGCACTGTGCTGAATATGCATGTCACTGCCCCTTTTCCAGTGCTGTGCCAAATATGCACGTCACTGCCCTTCTCTTCCAGTCCTGTGCGTGAATATGCGCGTCGCTGCTCCCTTTTCCAGTGTTGTGCTGAATATGCATATCACTGCCCCCTTTTCAGTGTTGTACTGAATATGCATGTCACTGCCCTCTTTTCCAGTGCTGTGTCAAATATGCATGTCACTGCCCCTTTTTCAGTGTTGTACTGAATATGCATGTCACTGCCCCTTTCCAGTGTTGTGCTGAATATGCATGTCACTGTCCCCTTTTCCAGTGTTGTGCTGAATATGCATGTCACTGCCCTCTTTTCAGTGTTGTGTCGAATGTGCATCACTGCCCCCCTTTCCAGTGCTGTGCCAAATATGCACATCGCTGCTCCCTTTTCCAGTGTAGTGCTGAATATGCACGTCACTGCCCCACTTTTCCATTGTTATGACAAATATGAACATCACTGTTCTCTTTTCAGTGCTGTGCCAAATATGCACATCACTGACTCTTTTTCCTTTACTGTGCCGAATATGCACGTCACTGCCCTTTCCAGTGTTGTGCTGAATATGCACGCCACTGTCCCCCTTTTCCAGTGTTGTTCTGAATATGCATGTCACTGCCCTTCTTTTCCAGTGCTGTGTAGAATATGCCGTCACTGCTCCACTTTTCCAGTGTTGTTTGCCAAATATGCCACGTCACTGCCCCCGTTTTCAGGCTGTGCCAAATATGCATCATGCTCGCTTTTCCAGTGTAGTGCTGAATATGCGTCACTGCCCCCTTTCCAGTGTTGTGCTGAATATGCACATCACAGCCCCCTTTCTAGTGTTGTGCCAAATATACACGTCACTGCCCCACTTTTCCATTGTTATGACAAATATGAACATCACTGCCCCTTTTCCAGTGCTGTGCCAAATATGCACATCACTGACCCCTTTTCCATTACTGTGCCAATATGCATGTCACTGCCCCTTTTCCAGTGCTGTGCCAAATATGCACGTCACTGTCCACCTTTCAGTGTTGTGCTGAATATGACATCACTGTCCCTTTTCCAGCACTGTGCTGAATATGCACATCACTTCCCCCTTTCCAGTGTTGTGCTGAATATGCATCACTGCCCCTTTTCCCGGTGTTGTGCTGAATATGCACATCACTGCCCCCTTCCAGTGTTGTGCCAGTATGACATCACTGCTCTCCCTTTTCAGTGCTGTGCAGAATATGCACGTCACTGATGCCCTTTTCAGTGTTATGCTGAATATGAACATCACTGTCCCTTTTCCAGTGCTGTGCCAAATATGCACATCACTGCCCCTTTTCAGTAATGTGCGAATATGCACATCACTGTCCCTCCTTTCAGTGCTGAATAATGACGTCACTACTCCAATTTCCAGTGCTGTTCCAAATATGCACATTACTGCCCTCTGTGCCAAATATGCAAATCACTGCCACCTTTTCCAATTCTGTGCTGAATACACATCACTGTCCCTCTTTTCCAGCACTGTGCCAACTATGCATCACTGTCCCCCTTTTTAAGTGCTGTGCAGAATATACATATCACTGCCCATTTCCAGTGTTATGCGAGCGTGCATCACTTCCCCCCTTTTGAATATTGTGCAGAATATCAACATCACTGTCCTCCTTTTCCAGTGCTGTGTCGAATATGCACATCTCTGCCCCTTTCCATTACTGTGCGATATATGCGTCACTGTCTCCCTTTTCTTTGTGTTGTGCGAACATGCATCTCTACCCCTTTTCCAGCATTATGCGAATATGCACGTCACTGACCCCTTTTTTCCAGTGTTATGCAAATATGCAGATCCCTGCCCCCCTCAGTGCTTTGCTGAACCACGCGCGTCCTACCCCCTTTCCAGTGATGTGCTGAAATTCACATCACTGTCCCCTTTTCCAGTACTGTGCGAATATGCATCACTTCCCCCCCTTTTCGGTGCTATACCAAGTATGAACATCACGGCCCCTTTTCCAGTGCAGTGCCAAATATGCACATCACAGACCCTTTTCCATTACTGTGCCAAATATGCACATCATGCCCCTATTTCCAGTGTTGTGCAGTAGCATATCACTGTCCCCCTTTTCCAGTGTTGTGCTGAATAGCATACGCATCACTGTCTCCCTTCCAGCACTGGAGCTGAATATGCACATCACTGCCCCCTTTTCCAGTGTTTTGCCAAATAGCCATGTCATTGCCCTCTTTTCCAGTGATGTGCCGAATATGCATGTCACTGCTCCCTTTTCAGTGTTGTGCCAAATGTACGCGCCTGCCCTCCTTCCAGCACAGTGCTGAATATGCACTTCACCCCTTTTCCGGTGCTGTGCGAATATGCACGTCCTGCCCTTCTTTCCAGTCCCATGCTGCGAATATGCACGTCACTGCCCCCTTTCCAGTGTTGTGCTGAATATGCATATCCCAGCCCTTTTTCTAATGTGGGCCGAATATGCACGTCACTGCCCTCTTTTCCATTGTTGACAAATATGAACATCATTTCCCCCTTTTCCAGAGTTGGCCCGCTGAAAATCACTGCCCCATTTTCAGTGCTGTGCTGAATATGCACGTCATTGCTCCATTTGCCAGTGTTGTCCTATATGCCATCACAGCTCCACCTTATTCAGTGCTGCAGGAATATACACATCACTGCCTCATTCCAGTGTTGTGCTGAATATGCACGTACTGCCCCCCCTTTTTCAGTGCTGTGCCAAATATACATGTCACTTCTTCCCTTTTCCAGTGTTATAACAAATATGCACATTACTGCTTTGCAGTATTGTGCTGACTATACATCCTGCCCCCTTTTCCGGTGTTGTGCTGAATATGCATGCCACTGCCCCCTTTTCCAGTATTATGCCACCTATACACCACTGCCTCCTTTTCCAGCGCTGTGCAGAATATGTCGCCACTGACACTCTTTTCCAGTGTTCGCTGAATATGCATATCACTGTCCCTTTTCCAGTGCTGTGCCAAATATGCACATCACTCTCCCTTTTTCAGTGCTGTGTTGAATGTGCACGTCACTGCTCCATTTTCCAGTGCTTTTCTGAATATGCACATTACTGCCCTCTGTGCCAAATATGCACATCACTGCCACCTTTTCCAGTTCTGTGCTGAATATGCACATCACTGCCCCTCTTTTTCCAGCAGTTACAACTATGTACATCATTGTCCCCTTTTTAGTGCTGTGCAGAATATACCATATCACTGCCCCCATTTCCAGTGTTGTGCCGAGCGTGCGCATCACCTGCCCTCTTTGAATATTGTGCAGAATATGCACATCACTGTCCTCCTTTTCCAGTGCTGTGTCGAATATGCATCCCTGCCCCTTTTCCATTACTGTGCCGAATATGTACATCTCTGCCCCTTTTCTAGCATTATGCCGAATATGCACGCTCACTGACCCCTTTTTCCAGTGTTATGCCAAATATGCAGATCACTGCCCCCTTTCAGTGCTTTGTTGAATCGCACGTCACTACCCCCTTTTCCAGTGTTGTGCTGAAAATTCACATCACTGTTCCCTTTTCAAGCACTGTGCAAATATGTACATCACTTCCCCTTTTCAGTGCTTCTCAAATATGAACATCCTGCCCCCTTCCAGTGCAGTGCCAAATATGCACATCACTGACCCTTTTCCATTACTGTGCGAATATGCACATCACTGCAGTCTTTTCCAGTGTGCCGAATATGCACGCTCACTGTCCCCTGTTCCAGTGTTGTGCTGAATATGCACATCACTGTCCTCTTTTCCAGCACCAGCTGAATATGCATCACTGCCCCTTTTCCAGTGCTGTGCCAAATATGCAGATCACTGCCCTTTTCCAGTGTTTTGCCAAATATGCATGTCATTGCCCTCTTTTCCAGTGATGTGCCGAATATGCACAACACTGCTCCCTTTCAGTGTTGTGCCGAATATGCAAGTCACTGCCCTCCTTTTCCAGCACTGTGCTGAATATGCACTTCACTGCCCCCTTCTCCAGTGCTGTGCGGAATATGCACATCACTGCCCTTCTTTTCCAGTCCTGTGCGAATATGCAAGTCACTGCCCCTTTCCAGTGTTGTGCTGAATATGCACATCACAGACCCTTTTCTAGTGTAGTGCCGAATATACACGTCACTGCCCTCTTTTCCATTGTTATGACAAATATGAACATTATTTCCCCTTTCCAGAGTTGTGCTGAAAATCACTGCCCCATTTTCCAGTGCTGTGCTGAATATGCGCGTCACTGCTCATTCCAATGTTGTGCCTATGCCATATCACAGCCCACCTTATTCTTTGCTGTGTAGAATATACATATCACTGCCTCATTTTCCAGTGGTGCTGAGATATAGCACGTCACTACCCCCCCTTTTTCAGTGCTGTGCCAAATATACATGTCACTTCTCCCCTTTTCCAGTGTTATGCCGAATATGCACATTACTGCCCCTTTTCCATTACTGTGCCAAATATGCGCATCGCACCTTCTCAGTGTTGTGCTGAATATGCACATCACTGCCAACCTTTCCAATGTTATGCCAATTATACACATCACTGCCCTCCTTTAAAGCTTGTGCAGAATATGCACGCTACTGACACCCTTTTCCAGTGTTGCACTGAATATGCATTATCACTGTCTCCTTTTCCAGTGCTGTAGCCAACACATCACTGCCCTCTTTTCCATTACTGTGCCGAATATGTCGTCACTGTCTCCCTTTTCTGTGTTGTGCCGACTATGCATCTCTGCCCCTCTTTTCAGCATTATGCCGAATATGCACGTCACTGACCCCTTTTCCAGTGTTATGCCAAATATGCAGATCACTGCCCTCCTTTCCAGTGCTTTGCTGAATGCGCGTCTACCCCCCTTTTCCAGTGTTGTGTGAAAATTCACATCACTGCCCCTTTTCCAGTGCTGTGCCAAATATGCAGATCACTGCCCCTCTTCCAGTGTTTTGCCAAATATGCATGCCATTGCCTCTTTTCCAGTGATGTGCCGAATATGCACGCCACTGCCCTTTTTCAGTCTTGTGCAATATGCAAGTCACTGCCCTCCTTTTCCAGCACTGTGCTGAATATGCACTTCACTGCCCCTTTTCCAGTGCTGTGCTGACATACATCATCGCCCTTCTTTTCCAGTCCTGTGCGAATGTATGCCGTCACTGCTCCTTTTTCCAGCATAGTGCTGAATATGCATGTCACTGCCTCTTTCCAGTGTTGTGCTGAATATGCACATTATCGTTCTTTTCCAGTACTGTGCCAAATATGCACATCACTGCCCTTTTCCAGTGTTGTGCTGAATATGCACATCACTGCCTCCTTTCCAGTAATGTGCCGAATATGCACATCACTCTCCCTCCTTTCAGTGCTGTGCTGAATGTGCTCACACTGCTCCATTTTCCAGTGCTGTTCCGAATATGCACATTACTGCCCTCGTTGCCAAATATTCACATCACTGCTACCTTTTCCAGTTCTGTGCTGAATATGCACATCTGCACCTTTTCAGTGCTGGGTCAAATATGCATCACGTCCCTTTTCCACTACTGTGCTGAATATGCACGTCACTGTCTCCCTTTTCTTGTGTTGTGCCGAATATGCACATCACTGCTCCCTTTTCCAGTGTTGTGCTGAATATGCATCACTACCCCCTTTTCCAGTGTTATGCCGATTATGCACTCACTGCCCTCCTTTTCCAGTGCTGTGCAGAATATGCACGTCACTGATGCCCTTTTCCAGTGTTCTGCTGAATATGCACATCACTGTCCCTTTTCCAGTGCTGTGCCAAACATGCACATCACTGCCCCTTTTCAGTAATGTGCAGAATATGCATATCACTGTCCCTCATTTCAGTGCTGTGCTGAATATGCGCTTCACTGCTCCATTTGCCAGTGCTGTTCGAATATGCACATTACTGCCCTCTGTGCCAAATATGCACATCACTGCCACCTTTTCCATTTCTGTGCTGAATATGCATCACTGCCCCTTTTGCAGCACTGTGCTGACTATGCACATCACTGCCCCCTTTATCAGTGCTGTGCAGAATATACATATCACTGCCCCTTTCAGTGTTATGCCAAACATACGCGTCACTGCCCTCTTTTCGGTATTGTGCAGAACATGCACATCACTGTCCCCTTTTCAGTGCTGTGTCAAATATGCACATCACTGCCCCTTTTCCATTACTGTGCCGAATATTCACGTCACTGTCTCCCTTTTCTTGTGTTGTGCGAATATGACATCACTGCCCCTTTCCTGCAATGTGCGAATATGCACATCACTGCTCCCTTTTTCCAGTGTTATGCGAATATGTAGATCACTGCCCCTTTCCAGTGCTCTGCCGAATATGCACATCACTACCCCCATTCCCAATGTTTTGCTGAAAATGCACATCACTGTCCCCTATTCAAGCACTGTGCTGAATATGCACATCACTTTCCCTTTTCCAGTGCTGTGCCAAATATGAACATCACTGCCCCTTTTCCAGTGCTGTGCCAAATATGCACATCACTGACCCTTTTCCATTACTGTGCTGAATATGGACGTCACGCCCTCTTTTCCAGTGTTGTGCGAATATGCGCGTCACTGTCCCCCTTTTCCAGTGTTGTGCCGAATATGCACATTACTGTCCCCTTTTCAGAACTTTGCGAATATACTTCCTGCCCCTTTTCAGTGCTGTGCAAATATACAGATCACTGCCCCTTTTCTTTAACTGCGCGAATATGCATCTCTGCCCCTTTTTCCAGTGTTGCACTGAATAGCGCGTCACTGTCCCCTTTTCCAGTGATATGCGAATATTCACGTCACTGCCACCCTTTTCTAGTGTTGTGCGAGATATGCCGTCACTGCTCCCTTTTTCAGTTCTGTGCTAGATATGCTAACACTGCTCCCTTTTTCCAGTGTTGTGCGAATATCCGTCCCTGCCTTTTCCGGTGCTGTGCCGAATATGCGCATCGCTGCTCCTTTTCCGGCGGCGGTGCTGAATATGCATCACTGCCCCTTTTCAGTGTTGTGCTGAATACACATCACTGCCCCACTTTCCGTTGTTATGAAAATATGAACATAACTTCCCTCTTTTCCAGTGCTGTGCGAATATGCACGTCACTGCTCCGTTTTCCATTGTTGTCCTAATATACACATCACTGCCCACCTTATTCAGTGCTGTGTAGAATATATTATTACTGCCCCATTTTCCAGTGCTGTGCTGAATGTACGAAGTCACTGCCCCCCTTTTCTGTGCTGTGCCAAATATACATGTCACTGCTCCACTTTTCCAATGTTATGCAATATGTACATTACTGCCCCTTTCCAGTATTGTGCAGTATGCACATCACTGCTCCTTTTCCAGTGTTGTGCCGAATATGCACATCACTGCCCCTTTTCCAGTGTTATGCTGATTATGCCGTAGCTGCCCTCCTTTTCCTGAGCTGTGCAGAATATGTACTTCACTGGCGCCTTTTCCAGTGTTGTGCTGAATATGACATCACTGTCCCTTTTCCAGTGCTGTGCCAAATATACCATCGCTGCCCCTTTTTCCAGTACTGTGGCAAATATGCACATCACTCTCCCTCCTTTCAGTGCTGTGCTGAATATACACGTCACTGCTCCATTTTCCAGTGCTGTGCGAATATGCACATTACTGCCCTCTGTGCAAATATGCACATCACTGCCACCTTTTCCATTTCTGTGCCGAATATGCACATCATTGCCCCTTTCCAGCACTGTGCTGACTATGCACATCACTGCACCTTATCAGTGCTGTGCAGAATATACATATCCTGCTCCTTTTCAGTTTTGTTCCAAACATGCCGTCACTGCCCCTTCGAGTATTGTGCAAATATGCTGCATCACTGTCCCCTTTCCAGTACTGTCGAATATGCACATCACTGCCCCATTTTCCATTACTGTGCCAAATATGCCGTCCCATCTCCCTTTTCTTGTGTTGTGCCGAATATGCATCACTGCCCTTTTCCAGCCAGGGCTGAAAATGCATATCACTGCACTCTTTTTCAGTGCAGTGCTGAATATACATCACTGCTCCCTTTTCCAGCGGCTGTGCTGAATATGCACATCCTGTCCCATTTCAGCACCGGCTAAATATACACATCCTGCCCCTTTTCCTGTGCTGTACCAAAATATGTACATCTCTTTTCAAATGCTGTGCAAATATGCATATCACTGCCTACTTTTCCAGTGTTATCCCGAATATGTACATCACTGCCTCCTTTTCACAGTGTTGTGCGAACATGCGTGTCATTGCCCCCCTTTTGAGTATTGTGCTGAATAACACATCACTGCCTTTTCCAGTACTATGCGGAATATGCACATCACTGCCCCCTTTCCAGCGCTTATGCCGAATATGCACATTACTGTCCCACTTTTCCAGCATTGTGCTGAATATGCCCTCACTGTGCTCCTTTTTCAATGCTATGCAAAATATAGATAATCACTGCCCCTTCACCAGTGCTATGCTGAATATGCACATCACTGCCCCCTTTTCAGTGCTGTTCCGTATATGCACGGTATTGCTCCTTTGCCAAGTATGCTCATCACTGCCCTGTTTTCCAGTGCTGTGCTGAATATGCTCGTCACTGCCCCTTTCGGTGCTGTGCTGACATGCATCATTGCACCTTTTCAGTGCTGTGCTGAATATGCGTAGCTGTCCTTCTTTTCATGTGTTGTGCCAGATAAGCATATGACTGCCCCTTTTCCAGTGTTGTGCCAAATATGCATCGCTGTCCTCTTTCCAAGCTGTTTCATTATGTACATTACTGCTCCCTGTGCCAAGTATGCACATCACTGCCCCTTTTACAGTACTATGCTAAATATGCGTATCACTGCCCTTTCCAGCTATGCCAAATATGCACATCACTGCTAACTTTCCAGCACTGTGCCAGATTGCACTTCACTGCACCCTTTTCAGTGCTGTGCAGAATATACATGTCCTGCCCCTTTTCCCATGTTGTGCTGAATGTGCATGTCACTGCCCCCATTTTATAGTGCTGTGCTGAATATGCATGTCATTTGCCCTAATTTTCCAGTGTTGTGCACTTTTAGCATATCACTGCCCTCTTTTCCAGTGTCATGCCAATATGCACATCACTGCCCACTTTTCAAGCTGTTCCATAAATGCACATTACTGCTCCCTCTGCCAGGTATGCATATCACTGCCCCTTTTTCAGTGCTTTGCTGAATATGCATCACTGCCCCCTATTCCAGTGCTGTTCCATTATATGTACATTACTGCTTCCTGTGCCATATGTGCAGATCACTGCCCGTTTTCCTGGGCTTTGCTGAATATGCACGCCACCGCCTTTCCAACAGTGTGCTGAATATGCACTCACTGCACCCTTTTCAGTGCTGTGCTGAATATGCAAGTCACTGCCCCTTCCTTTCCAGGGCTGTGCCAAATACAAACATCACTGCCCACCTTTTCCAGTGTTGTGCAAATATGTACATCACTGCCCCCTTTCCAGCGCTGTTCTGAATATACTTCCTGCCCCCTGTGCTGAATATGCACATCACTGCCCATTTCCAGTGCTGTGCTGCATATGCACATCATTGCCCCCTTTTCCAGCACTGTGCTGAATATGCACATCACTTCCCCTTTTCAGTGCTGTGCAGAATATACATGTCCTGCCCTCTTTTCCCATGTTGTGCTGAATATGCCGTCACTGCCCCTCTTTTCAGTGCTGTGCTGAATATGCACGTCACTGCCCTCCATTTCCAGTGTTGTACGAATAAGCATATGACTGCCCCTTTTCCAGTTTCATGCCAGTTATGCACATCGCTGCCCACTTTTCCAGCGCTGTTCTGTAAATGCACATTACTGCTCCCTCTGCCAAGTATGCACATCACTGTCCCCCTTTTCAGTGCTATGCTGAATTTGCATGTCACTGCCCCACTCTTCCAGTGCTGTTCTGTATATGCACATTACTGCTCCCTGTGCCAAGTATGCAGATCAACGTCCTGTTTTTCAGGACTGTGCTGAATATGTGTCACTTCCCCCTTTTCAGGGCTATGCTGAATATGCACATTACTGTCCCCATTTTCCAACAGTGTGCTGAATATGCACTTCACTGCCCCTTTTTCAGTGTTGTGCAGAATATACATGTCACTGCCTTTTTCCCCGTGTTGTGCTGAATATACATCACTGTCCCCAGTCCTGGCATGCGAATATCGCATCCTGTCACACCTTTTTCCGTATTGTGCGAATATTCATCACCTGCCCTTTTCCATTACTGTGCCAAATATGCACGTCACTGTCCCCTTTTATCATGTTGTGCGAATATGCACATCACTGACCCCTTACTATATATTGTGCCAAATATGCACATCCTGCCCCCTTTTTCTCATGTTGTGCCAAATATGCATCCTACCCTTTTCAGCACAGTGCTGAATATGGACATCACTGCCCCTTTCCAGTACTGTGCCAAATATGCATCACTGCCCCCTTGTCCAGCGCAGTGCTGAATATGTATCTCACTGCTCCTTTTCCAGCCTGGGCTGAATATGTACACCACTGTCCCTTTCCAGTGCTGTGCTTTGAATGTGCATCACGCCCCCTTTTCCAGTACTGTGCCAAATATGCACATCACTGCCCCTTACCATTACTTTGCGAATATGCCCGTCACTGCCCCTTTGCCGGTGATGTGCGAATATGCATGGCACTGCTTCCTTTTCCAGTGTGGTGCCGAATATGCACATCACTGCCCCTTTTCCAGTGCTGTGCTGAATATGCACGTCACTGACCACCTTTTTCAGTGCTGTGCAGAATATACATGTCACTACCCCTTTTCCAGTGTTGTGTTGAATATACACATCACAACCCCTTTCAGTGCTGTGTCAAATATGCACATCACTGTCCCCTTTTCTCAGAGCTGTGCAAATATGCACTATCTGCCCCTTTTCAGTGTTGTGCTGAATTGGACATCACTGTCCCCTTTCCAGTGCTGTGCGAATATGCATGTCACTGACCCCTTTCCAGTGCTGTGCTGAATATGCTCATCACTGTCCCCCTTTTCAGTGTTATGCTGAATTTTTATTTATTTATCTGCTTTTGGTAACTGGTGGGTGCACTAGGCATTGGAATGCCTATTTTCAGGCACGACCAGAAGAAAACAAGTGGACAATACATAATCACACTCATGTGACACTGCACTTGAATTAGGTACTGCAGTGTGGGGGTCAGAACAATCAACATTGAAGGTTGAGCTAAATAAAGTGTACAGCCAGGTCAGGGTAATAGCAGCATAACTTAGACAAAAGTTAAATAGGTATGGACAAGTGCAAAACAACTGAAAATACAGAGTACAAAAATGGATAAGTTTGGACAAAAGTAAACAATATACAATAAAGTGCCTAGAGGTAGTCAAGCTTTAGAGGAGGGGTGGGGATGTGGTAGAGGCAGGGAGAAAGGGGTGAAGGGTGGTGGAGAGTGTGCATGGGAGGTCATTAGAGAGGTGATAAAGCAGACAGGAGGGAGTAGATCGGGGTAGTGAGGAAATGGGAAGAGGGATCTATGGTGGGTGGATGCAAGTGCAGACGTTAGAGGCATGTAGATAATCTTGGTGGAGTTTCTTGAAACTGGCATGGGTGAAGCTCAAGGATAGTGAGGTATGGAGTTCCAGTATTTGAGCTGAGTGAGAGAAAGCTTGTGCACCCATAGAGGTTTTGCATCTGGGGATATAAAGGGCTAGATCAGTAGAGCAGAGCCCATTAGAGGGACTGGGAGTGAAGCATGGAAACAAGGGATTGAGGAGACGTGATCTAACTATTCCGTCAATTAGGAGCCATGGGACTGAAGTCGATGGGCAGTGGGAGAGGGCCAGTTTAAGTCAGCATAGAGTTGGCAGTGGTGTTTATATCTTGGTGATGCAGAGGCATAGTGTCAGATGTTGTTATAAGTGGTGCCCCATTTATGTAGGGAGGACTTAGTGGCACCTATGAAGGTGACTGCACCATAGGCCCGGCAGAGAGTAGAAGGCCTTGTGCAACAGCAAGTCTGGCAGATGGGGTAAGAGCATAGCTATTATGGTAGGCTCCTCCAATTTTCAAGTTGACAGATTTACAGGTGGGGGTAATATGCTGGTCAAAATCCAGGGATTCATCCAAGAGAATCCCCAGGTATTTGAAGGATCTGAAGTGACAAGTGGGGAGCCATCTGCACATGAGATATTGAGGGAGTTTCAATTTCCTTTAAGTGTGATAGGAGAGCCAAAGAACATACAGTGTGATTTGCTGACATTGAGCACTAGTTTGTTCTCTGTCAGCCAGGATTGTATGCTTAGGAAGTCAGGAGAGAGTGGTTTATATCCGAGATATTTTGGCACTGTGGTTGATGGCTAGGTTGCCCATAGAAGAGATGAGCAGGTTGGTGCTAGAAGTGGAGGTCATTGATGACGATAGAGAAAAGCAGAGGGCCCAGTATAGTGCCCTGAGGAACACCAACTTGGATAGAGGAGAGACCTGACATGGCAAAATTGAAAACTGCAGTTGCTTCCTGTTTAAGAGGTAGCTCTTAAACAATGCCACCACTTCAGTAGAGAAACCAAGGAAGTGAAGTTTTGAAAGAGAAGGTGTGGTTGACCAGGTCAAAAGCCTTGGTCAGGTCAATGAAGACTGCACCTGTCAGGAGGCCAGCATCCATGGCAGCATAGATGTCATTTGTTAGTTTTAGGAGGGCAGTGGAGGTACTGTGGCCTTTGTGGAAGCCATGCTGGGCACCATACAGGAGGTTATATTTCTGAAGATAAGCTATGGTGTGGTAGCCATTAGTTTTCCAGGATTTTGCTAAGCACGCAAAGAATGGCAATGGGTCAATAATTATCAATATCTTTTGGATCGCCTTTTTAGGGATTGGCGTTATTTTGGCAATTTTCAGATATCAGAAAAGGTGCCATGGCACAGTGACAGGTTAAAGACTTTGGTTAAGTGAGTGGCAATGATTGGGACAGTTATTTTCAGAAGCACGGTTTAAGCTTCCATCGGACCCAGAGTTGGTGTTGTCTGGGATAGTGAGTAGTAGCTTTAGAACTTCAGTTCTTGTAATAGCCTGAAACCAAAAGGAGGTGTGTGGGCGTGATTTAGTGTCTGTGGGGGGATATGCACATCACTGCCCCATTTTCCACTGTTATCCTGAATATGCACATCACTGCCCCTTTCCAGTGCTGTGCCGAATATGCATGTCTCTGCCACCCTTTTCCAGTGCTGTGTCGAATATGCACGTCACTGCTCCTTTTCCAGCATTGTGCTGAATATGCGCGTCACTGCCCCTCTTTTCCAGTGTTGTGCCGAATATGCATCACTGCTCTTTTCCAGTGCTGTGCCAAATATCACTGCACCTTTTCCAGTGCTGTACTGAATATGCTTGTCACTGCTCCCATTTCCAGTATTGTGCCAAACATGCACATCACTGTCCACTTTTCCAGCGCTGTGCTGAATATGGACATCACTGCCCACCTTTTCAGTGCTGTGCAGAATATACATGTCACTGCCCCATTTTCCAGTGTTGTACCGAATATGAACGTCACTGCCCCCTTTTTCAGTGTTATGCCGAATATGCATGTCACTGTCCTTTTCCAGCGCTGTGCTGAATATGCCAATCACTGCCCCTTCTCCATTACTCTGCCGAATATGCATGTCACTATCCCATTTTCTCGTGTTGTGGTGAATATGCAATCACTGCCCTTTTCCAGTGCAGTGCTGAATATGCACATCACTGCCCCTTTTCCAGTGCAGTGCTGAATATGCACATCACTGCCCCTTTTCCAGCGCAGTGCTGAATATGCACATTACTGCCCCTTTTCCAGCGCAGTTCTGAATATGCACTTCACTGCTCCTTTTCCAGTGCTGTGCGAATATGCACATCACTGCCCCACTCTCCAGTGTTGTGCAGAATATGCATGTGACTGCGCCTTTTCAGTGCTTTGCAGAATATGCACGTCCTGCTCTCTTTTCCAGTGTTCGCAGAATATGCACATCACTGTCCCTTTTGCAGTGCTTTGCTGAATATGCACATCACTGCTCCCCATTTCCAGTGTTATGCCTAATATGCACATCACTACCCCTTATCCAGTACTGTGCCGAATATACACATCACTGCCCCTTTCCAGTGTTGTGTCGAATATGCACGTCACTGCCCCTTTTCCAGTGCTGTGCTGAATATGCATGTCACTGCTCCCTTTCCAGTGTTTTGCCAAATATGCACATCACTGCCCCTTTTCCAGTGTTGTGCCAAATATGCACGTCATTGCCCCATTTTCCAGTGTTGTGCTGAATATGCACAACACTGCCCTTTTCCAGAACTGTGCCAAATATGCACATCACTGCCCCTTTTCCAGCACTGTGCCTAATATGCAGATCACACACACCCTTTTCCAGTGCTGTGCTGAATATGCACATCACTGCCCTCTTTTCCAGTGTTGTGCCTAATATGCATGTCACTACCCCTTTTCCAGTGTTGTGCCAAATATGTACGCTACTGCCCCCTTTTCAAGTGCTGTGCTTAATATATGTGTCACTGCTCTTTTTTCCAGTACTGCATACTTTAATTTTGCAGTAGGGCAATAGCGCTCTTAACAGGTGCAGTGCTTACATCTGAACACAGCATTATTCTGCTCAAAATTCAGATCGTACCTGCACAATCCAATAGCACCAGTCACAAACCTTTTGAATACGGGACCCGTAATGTCTTTATGTAACCTTGTGAGGGATACCTAACATCTGAACACTGCCTGATTCGGCAAGGGAGTTTCGTGTCACAATATATGAGACAATTGTCCAAAAGACTGTTGCAGAGGAGATAGTCAACACCATCTCAGATCCAAATTTACACTGTCCCAAACTCCATGGTAGGGACCCCAGACCCACAGTATGACCTCAGTTTGGCTAATGGTCCCTTTTGTAGTGCTAAGTAGGGTAAGATAAGAGGAATGAGCTGCAAGTGACATAGCCAGCGGCTTTCCAAGGGTAACACTTGTACCAAGAGGCAGTGGTACAGTAGTTCAATATAGAACCTAGAATTAAGGCAAATATGTTTTACAATATTGTGTGTAGAAACCAGTTTAAATGTATTCTTACTGTACTGAGTTTTGTATTAAAGTTGTGCTTCAAGGGCCCTGCCATTGACCAAGGGGCTCTGGCTAGGCAATGTCATGTTGTTCAGTTGACTATTCTTTTTATCGTTTAATAAAATGTGAATTATAAAAAGAGGAAGTGCTATAGAAGTGGGTTAGTTTAGCATCAGTTGAAAAAAACCCACAGGGTGGGTCACACGTCCAGAGGAAGCGGCTAAACGCAGCCACAGTGGGGATTTCCAACGAAAGCTGACTACAGTACATCACTGCAAAGGGAGGGCCACGAGGCTTTCTGGCTGTTAGTAGGGAGCACAGCTCTTCTAGAATGAAGGTGAACAGAACTCACAGTACAGCAACTTTGTGTCACATAGGTAGCGAACTGGGGCATAGCTTTATATGAACTAATAGGAACGGTCACATCACAAACCACCGACAGTTGAACCTGGTTCAATATCAGTTGGCCAGCATCTGTACCTACCCCCGAGACAAGGCCGAAAATAGGAAGTATGTTTTAGCCCTCCTTTCCTTGTACACAAATATCAGATAAACAAATTAAAAACAAATATTGAAGCAGTCCATTCAGAATGGGAGAATACATTTAAATGTGTTTGTGAGAGCTAGCACCTTTAAGCTGGAGAATAAGTCAGATTAACACTTACGTTTATTAATAACCACTTCTCTCCTCCCTCAACCACTGTTCTCCCAGTGCTGCATGTGACCTAGTGAGAAGGTAGCAGTTCTCAAACATTTGTTTCACTTATGAGAAATAGATTAAACAAACACTGAGTATAGCCAGAATCTGCTTATTTTCCACATACACTGTGTATTTCCCTTGACTGTCAGCTGTCCCACAATACTTACATGTCATCCAACACCAAAACATCAAGCAAACCCTGCATGTTCTAAAACACTTCTAAAATACAGCAAACTCACCTCAGACACTGCAAAGCTGACAGCTTGTTGCATACCCTTCCCGTCGAAAAAGGGATATAATTTTCTTAACATCACAGAACCAATCTTATAAAAATGCAACACCATCTCAAACAACATGTACAGATGTGTACTACCCTACCCATACTGACATACTGCTAAATCCAGTTCTCACGTATAGGTGCACCTGTATTACATATGGGGAACTACCAGTGCTGGAGTCCAAGGTTGATGTGTATTACCCTTACATAAGCTGGCTCATCACAATCTCATGCACCACATATGGGTGTACTATTCCTCACCACAAGGAGGAACTACCAGTGTCAAGCCCTACTGATGTAGTTGTGTACTACCCCTGCATAAACTGACCTATCCAGTTCTCATGCACTCACATATGGATGTATTGTCCTCCACCACAAGGGGAATTGCAAGCGTCAACCCCTACTGATATACAGATGTGTACTACCGCTGCATAAATTGATCCATCACATTCTCATGCACTCACATATGGTGTACTATCCCCACCACAAGGGGAACTTAAGTGTCAAGCCTTACGGCTGTAACTGTGTACTACCCTACATAAACTGACCCATCATCGTCCTCACGTACTAACATATTGGTGCACTATCCACCACCACAAGGGAGAACTACCAGTATCAACCCCTACTGATGTAGATGTGTACTACCACTGCATAAATTGACCCATCACATTCTCACGATATCTCACATATGGGTGTACTATCCCCAGTACAAGGGGAACTACCAGTGTCAAGCCTACGGCTGCTGGCCAACCTGCATGCATAAACTAACCTATCACTGTGTCATGTACTACATATGGGTGTACTATCCCCACCACAAGGGGAACTACCAGTGTTAATCCCTACTGATGTAGATGTGTACTATCCCTGCATAAACTGACCCATCACTGTCTCATGTACTCACATATGTAACCCCCTACAAATAGGGGTTCCCAAAAGTCTTCCTCGAGCATGCCTAAATGCTCACTGCCAGGCTGGTGTCCTGTGTTCTAGCCGTTTAAATATTAATGCTAGAAAGTGACTATAAAGCCTCTGTGTACTGTCTCTTTAAGAGCTGCCTGGTTGCAGTTATAACTGAACTGGGAAGGGGCTGAGTGTGTCCATGCTCGAGTCCCACTTGGACTGCGGATAATCGCTATTTCTGCCATTGCTAATTGCGCAGAGAGCTCTGTTAGAAGATGTGCTTTTTACTGATTATTAGAGTAATAATAATACTGTAGTTTGTTCTAACCTGCTTTCTTTGCAGTAAGGACTGTTCTGTCTATCTTCACCATCTTGGTCCTGAAAAGCTGAATTAATAATAATAATATATAATTTTATTTTATATAGCGCCTTTCCAGATATCAAAGTGCTTCACAAATACAACACATACAATTAAACAATAAAATAAGCATAAAATCAAAGAAAATCAGGAAATGATTTATCTTTTAAAAGGTCTTCATTGCCTGCTTAAAACTCTCCACAGCCCTGCACTCCCGTAGCTGATGAGGTAGAGAATTCCAGAGGATGGGGCAACAAACATAAACCAGAGTGCCCCAGGCGACTTCAATCTAACCCTCGGAATCTCCAGCAACCCCTCATCAGCGGAGCAGAGTTCTCACACAGGGTGTAAGGAATCAGAAGTTCTTTCAAGTAGTCTGGACCCAGTCCATGTAGGGCCTTGTAGGTTAACAAACCTACCTTAAAGGTGATCCGCCACTGAACTGGCAGCCAGTGCAGATCGCGCAGCACTGGGGTTATATGAGATCTGCTTGACGGCTCAGTCAATAGACGAGCAGCCGCATTCTGCACTAGCTGCAAGCGGTGGATATCAACCCCAGGAAGTCCTAGGTACAGGGAGTTACAGTAGTCAAGGTGCGAGGTCACAAAGGCGTGGACCAGGACAGGCAAGTCGCTGGACAGAACAAGGTGCTTGATCCTGGCAATGTTCCTAAGATGGTAAAGGCTAGCTTGACGACTGCTGACACCTGATGGCGAAGGGTCAGACCATCATCAAGTATCACTCCCAGGTCACACACCCATTCAGAGGTAAGGATCTGATCACCAACCAGAAATAAACCGGATGGCAAATCAGACCCCAACCCTCTGTCCTGTGACCAGGGTCCACCACCAAAACCTCAGTCTTTCCCGCGTTGAACTTTAACCCACCGGCACTCATCCAATCTTGGATTTCCATGAGGCAGCTGTTAAATACTGAGAGAGCACACACACTGGTCGGGGAAAAGACATGTAGAGCTGGGTATCATCAGCATAGCAGTGAAACCTCAGCCCATACCGTCTTACAATGTCTCCAAGGGCAGCATATACACTGCAAACAACATGGGGACAGCACCAATCCCTGAGGTATCCACATGGCAGAGAGAAAGGCTTGGAAGAAAATATTCCTGAGACAACTCTCTGAGTTCGACCGGTGAGGAAAGATGAAAACCATCTGAGGCTGTACCCATTAGCCCACAGATGAACCTCAAGCGTTCGAGCAGAACCCATGGTCGACAGTGTCAAAAGCAGAGGAGAGATCAAGGAGGATCACGATGACCAGTTCCTCTGATCTCTCGCCATCAGGAGATCGTTGAGCACCCGAACCAGAGCCGCCTCAGTACTATGCCTCTCACGGAAACCCAACTGGAGAGGTTCAGTATAAATTATGGGTGGATAGAATTGGACCAATCAGTACTGTTGGGACTCTAAAATGGAGCCTGTCTACAAGGGCTGTGTGGGGTCTGAACTTATAGGAATTGTTGTTTTGGGTTTTGGCACCTAAACTGCTCTGAAGGAGCCTTTGTTGTGACTGACAGGAGAATCAGCCAACCGAACCTTTTGGATCTTGGGAAATTCCAAGCTGCCTGCTATCTGGTTCAGATCTCAGTTAGGAGTTGAAGAGACAATAGCTCATGACAGTCAAGTGGCCGTCTGTGTAGTTTCACGCAGGAGAACTGTGGAAAGGCTTGAGTCTTGCCCTGTGTGCCTGCCTGCTGCTCCTGAGAGAGAGAATAGAATTATTTTGGACTGAAATCTGAGTTTGTAAGAATGAAGCAAGCTACTGAATTGAGACCAGGCTCAACCTGAAGAAGACCGAAGATTTGCTGAATGCGATCATCCTGTCAGGACTGCCAGCTACCACTAAACTCCGATGTGTGCAGAGACTTTGTGATTGTGACCGGAGAGCAGTTTGCCTGGTATACTACAATCCCTTGCATGAAATGTGCTGTGTGTTGATAGTGGATCGTGATTTGGTTCCCCACTGTGTGAACTGTGTTCTGCTTGCTGGAGGCTGCATCCAGCCCAAATGGACTGAATCCGTGTTCACCTCCACTCGACCTGGGCCTTGCCATGCTGGCCCAGCCAGACACCCACTGCACAGAAAACGCCATTGATAAGAGACCTGCCTGGGGATCAGCCCTGCTCCATGCTTGAACAGGAAGAAAGACTCAGGATTTGTGTGGGCCTTGTTTCTCCTGGCACCCAGATCAACCACCAGCAGTTTCAATTTTCGTCCAGCCTGTGTTCAGTCTTGGGTATCATGAGTTATCATCAGGGTAGCTCCCTGCAACAACAGCTTAATCTAAGTGTGTCATCTGATTGTCGTGTTGTTTCTTTTCCTTCACAAACTGAGCCCTCGGCTCCGGATTACAATTAGTGTGTTGTGCATGTTGTTTTCTTCCATCACAGAGCCCCAACCAGCTGCAATGCCGGCCTACCGCAGGCAACGATTCTGACTAGCCCACCTCTTCTCCACCTGGATACCCAGAGTGCGTGACTGTTTAATGACTCTGAAGTGCATGCATAACTCTCTGATTGAATTAGTCTTTAAGCTAATCAACCTGATTACACCCTCCCTTGTTCAAGTCCTTTAATAAATCAGATTACATTTTTCAGCATTTAATCTGACTGTAGTTCTAGTTTGTGCCAAGAGTACTGTACTGTTGCTATTTGTTTTGCATAACCTTGTTTTACATGAGGTCCCAGGGTCGAAGCTAAAGGAACCTGCCCTGGTGGTAAGTGCAAACAGTGTGGTATTTGCCTGGTGTATAAGGGTATACGTGAAGTAATTATTGTGTATTGTTCTGGCCACTAGAAGGAAAGGGGGTTACAGTGTTCTGGAGGGCTGTGCTCAGGCTAGCTTGACCACTACCAATCCTGACCTCCGGGTGGAAGCACCTGTTACAGAACCTAGCCCCTTAACCTGCTACTAGCCAAGCAGGCAGGGGTAGTAGCCCCTGGGATAGCACCACCTAGGGTACATCTTGGAGGAACCACGGGGATTAGTGCCCCTAGTGGCGGGAAGACCAGTGTTTCATCTTACTGGAAAATTTGGTGCCAAACATTTTCGTGCCTTTGGTGAATTATGGAAGTGTATTCTCTGGGACTGTGCCACTCCTGTGGGAGGAAGATTTGGAAACCTGGAGTACATGTACTGATTGGATGTTAAGTGATTGGCCAGCAACTGATGATCTGAAGAGGCAGATCATGTTGGCATCACTCAGAGGGCCTGCGTTGCGGGTTGTCTGCGGAAACTGGGGAGCAGGAGACCTCTGTATCTCCCAAACAGTATTTGGATGTTTTAAGTGCTGTATTTGACCCTGATTGGGATGTAAGGAAATTGTGGCAAAGGTTTATCACTATGCAGCAACAGCTCGGGGAGCTGTTGTGGATCCTCTCTGAGGTGGAAGTGGTACTGCAGAAACTGGTAGCTCGAGGAGAGGTGGCGCCCGAGGGTGGGTTGGATGCAGATGAATCAACTGCTGACTTCAGTCATGGACCCCAAGTCGTTAATGTCTCAGCTGCAGATGCAACAGTGCCTAATTAATGCACCTGACTTTTGCCTATTGATGCAAGCAACTAGAAAGAGTTGAGTGGTCATTGAAGGTGGACCGCTATGGCTTTGAGACCCTCTATTTCAGCTGACCTTTGGGGGACAGTTTGAAGTTTCTAATCGGGGACTAAAGCTATTGGGGAGGCTGTTGAAGATACTGTGGAAGACCGCCAAAGGATCCTAGAGACTGAGTTTGCTCAGTTACGTGGGGTGCTGTTCAGTGTGTTTCATCACCCAGATTTTCCTGTTAGAAATATTCAATTTGCAGGCATAGCCCCATGTTAGATGTTCTAAAATCATGCTGAGAGGGAAGAGCAAAATGGTGCCCTGTCCCATCCAGCCCCAAGTTAGCTGATAGGGAGGACCCACTCCTACACTGTTTAATGTACAGAAGCTGTGCCATGTCCATTCTGGGAATGACTATGCATATCTCAGGGTAATACTAATTTCATTGTAATTATCAGATGTATGAAACAATGTATAGTAATGTGACAGGTTGAAGTTAGATGAGGTATTGGGTAACATTGGCATGCTATGCAAGTACTTGGTCTTGTTTTATTGTATTTGCAAATTGTGATGGTACAAACTTGACACGGATGCCAAGTTTCCTCCAGGCATGGAAGGGTGTAACCCCTACAAATGGGGTTCCCAAAAAGTCTTCCTCGAGCATGCCTAAATGTTCACTGCCAGGCTGGTGTCCTGTGTTCTAGCCGTTTAAATGTTAATGCTAGAGAGTGCACGAAAACCTCTGTGTACTGACTCTTTAAGAGCTGCCTGGTTGCAGTTATAATTGAACTGGGAAGGGGCTGAGTGTGTCCATGCTCGAGTCCCACCCAGACTGCTGGATAATTGCTCTGTTTCTGCCATCGCTAATTGCTCAGAGGGAGCTCTGTTAGAAGATGTGCTTGTTTACTGATTATCTATTAGAGTAATAATAATATTGTAGTTTGTTCTAACCTGCTTTCTTTGCAGCAAGAGACTGTTCTGTCTATAGAAACATAGACTTTGATGGCAGATAAGGACGCTTGGCCCATCTAGTCTGCCTATTTCCTACTACAGGATAGGCTGCAGATCCTAGTTAACCAACAGCCTATTACTTCCTACCCCCACAAGAATTGCCATATGTCTGTCCCATGCATTCTTGAATTCTCCACAGTTTTAGACCCCACAACCTCCTCAGGAAGGCTGTTCCATGCATCCACTACCCTCTCTGTGAAATAATACTTCCTCACATTGCCCTAGACTCGCCCCCTCTATCTTTAAATTGTGTCCCTTGTTCTTGCACGTCTCTTTTTCTGAAAGATGCTACCCTCTTGGACTTTGTTGATTCCACTGAGGAACTTAAAAGTTTCTATCATGTCCCCAGTCTCCCTTCTTTCCTCAAGGGTATACATATTAAGCTCCTTTAGTCTCTCCTCATACAGCTTCTCTTGCAGATCCTGCACCATTTTAGTTGCCTCCTCTGGACTGCCTCTATCCTGTCTATGTCCTTGTGGAGCTGGGGTCTCAGAACTGGATGCAGTACTCAGATGGGGTCTCACCAACTGTCTGTACAATGGGATAACAACTTCCTGTTTTCTGCTGATGCCTCTCCCTATGCATCCCAGTATACCCCAAGCCCTCCCTACTGCCTTCTCCATTGCTTGCTAACCTTAAGGTCATCTGACATGATTACCCCAGGTCCCTTTCCTTTTTGTTGTTACTCCCTCCCCCATTGTGTATTCTTCCTGGGTTCCTGTTTCCCAGGTGCATTATTTTGCACTTCTTTTGCATTGAATCCTAGCTACCATACTTCTGACCATTCCTCCAACCTTGCCAAGTCCCTTCTCATCCTTTCCATGCCTCCTTGTGTATCAACCTGTTGCAGATCTTTGTGTCATCTGCAAAGAGGCATGCTTTCCTTCAGTCCCTCTGCAATGTCACTTATGAAGACATTAAAAGGACTGGACCAATAATGTGAACCTGCGGTACCCCAGTAACCCCTCTTTCTTCAGAGTGGACTCCATTTACAATTACCTTGTTTCCTGTTATCCAGCCAATGTTTTACCCAGGCTACCATCCTGGGACCCACTCCCAGGCTGATTAATTTGACTATTAATCTTTTGTGTGGGACTGTGTCAAATGCCTTGCTAAAGTTTAGGTAAGCCATGTCCACAGCCCTCCTGGTCTACTACTTTGGTCACCCAGTCAAAGAAATCTGTGGAATTCGTCTGACATGACCTTCCTGCTGTGAGCCCATGCTGCCTTGGGTCCTCGCCCCACTGGCCTCTAGGTACTCAACTATTCTTTCCTTCAGCAGTGACTCCATCACTTTCCCTACCATAGAGGTCAAACTGACAGGTCTGCAGTTTCCTGCCTCTGTCTTGGTCCCACTTTGTGAAGAGAATCACATCGCCTTCCTCCAGTCCTCGGGTGCCACACCATCTTCCCATGATTTATTAAAAAGAGTAGCCAGTGGTTTCACTAGTTCCCCTTAATTCTTTTAGAATTCTGAGGTGAATTCCATCAGGCCCCATTGTCTTGTCCACCTTCAGTTTTAGGAGTTCTTGCAGAACCCTTTCTTCTGTGAAAGGACTGGGATCGACCCTATCAAGAGTGCTTCTGTTAATTGGATTAGGCACTTCCCCTCCTCTTTGTGAATACTGAGCAGAAATACTCGTTCAGTATCCGGCTTTTCACTGTCCCCTCTGCCTACCACTGTTCATTCTATTCAGCCTCACTATCCCTCCCTTTGTCTTTCTCGCTCGCTGATGTACCTATAAAGGTTTATCCCCTTCTTAACTGAGTTGGCTATCTTTTCCTCAGTTTGGGCCTTTGCTATTCTGACTTCCCTCCCTGCTCCTTCTGCCTTAACTGGTACAGCTCTCTGTCCTGCTCCTTCTGTGTTTCCATATACTTCAGATACTATCCTTTTCTTCCTGACTTTCACAGCCACCTCTTTTGAGAACCATGGTGGCTTTTTCTTTCATTTTGATTTGTTTATTTGCTTCACACAAAGGATTGTTGCCTCTGTCATGGCAGTTTGATGATTCCCCATTGTTGCTTCACACCTCGTTCTAGCCTGTTTGCTAGTGCTTTTCTGAGGCACTCTCCCATCTTGCCAAAGTCAGCCCTCCTGAAGTCCAGTACCCTCACTTTTGTGTATGGCTTGACTCTGTAGCTGAGTTTCACGTGAGCCACTCTGTTTGATGGTCACTTGTTCCCAGATGGCAACCGCTTCTAGATCTGAGATCCTCTCACTGTCCTCATTTGAGTACAAGGTCTAGATTGCTCCCTCATGAGTGGGTTCCAAAACTAGCTGTCTGAGGCCTGCCACCTGTAGGGCATCAAGAATGGCCCTGCTCTTAGATGTGGCTGCAGCAAATGTGCTCCAGTTAACATCTGGCATATTCAGGTCTCCCATCAACAGTATCTCCCTTTCTCTGCCATTCTAAGAATGCCTTCTATCATATCCTTGTCCATTCCCTCCCCTGACATGGGGTCTGTACCTAACCCTTGTCTGGATTGTAGTGCCTTTTCAGTCTCCAAGGTGACCCACAGTGCCTCCTCTCCTCCCTGTTTACTCTTTTGTTCAGTTGCTTTTATCCCTTCCTTTACATGAAAGCTACTCCTCCCCTCTTCTCCCTTCCCTGTCTCTCTCTGGAGTTATGTACCCTGGTATGTTAACATCCCAGTCATGTTTCTCTGTGTACCATGTTTCTGTTACTGCTACGATATCCAGGCATCCCTCTTCCATCAAGGCCACCAGCTCAGGAGCTTGTTGCCCAGACTTCTGACATTGGTACTCATTACCCTCCATTTCCTGATTGCCTTACTCCTTTTTGCCCCATCCCTGTCCTTCTTGCCTTTGTCACTTTCTCCATTTACCCCTGCCCTTCTCCTATCGACACCTCTATGTTGGTGTTTACCGCACTTACTACCGTGATTTTTTGGGTGGGGCTAGGATTTCTCTGCTCCTTTCAGTACCTCCCCTTGGCTGTAGTTTAAATGCTTGCCAATGAATCATTCAAACCTATCACCTAGGATCCTGGTTCACCTCCTGGACAGATGCAGCCCATCATGCCAGTATAGGCTTGCATCACTCCAGGTGGACCCCAGTCCACAATGAAGCCAAGTCCCTGAGCTCCACACCAGTTTTTCAACCATTGATTGAATCCCATGGTGCGGAACACCCTAGCCTCTTTCTACGCCATAGATGGGCAGCACCTCGAGAAGGTTACCATGCATGCTACTTGTCTAAGACCCTCCCCAATTCCAAAACTCTTCCTGCACTTCTCTAATCCCTTTCTTAGCCAGGTCATTTGTCCCTAGGTGGACAATGACATTCAACTCCCTCCCTGTGCAGCTGCTCCAGCAATCTTGAGGATTCGCTCCCTGTCCCTCAAGCCATGGCGCCAGGCAGGCACCTTACCTCCCTTTCCCTTCCTCCCCAGTTCTACCTTCCTAACATTGGTCCCCACCAGGAGTTGTTTCCTTCCCTGTGGGGTCCCCTGCCACCCTCCTGTGGGTCTCCTTTGTGAAGGTTCCCAGCATCCTCCTTGGTCTCCACTGCGGGTGCCTCTAGAGAACCACACTTTTCAGGATGGCATAGGGTGTGGGCGGTACAACTGGAGGGATGCACCTCTGTTCCACCACCCTCACCCTCCCTGAGCCCACTGTGGTCCAACCACTCCTCTTTCTAGGCAACCTCTGAGGCAAGCGGCAGTGGCACTGGGGGTCATTGGATGGAAGAGGAGGTTCCACAAATCCTGGCCAACTCAGCCTGGAAATGAGCAACCTCCTCCCTCAGCCCAGAGAGGTTTCTGCAGATGGGACAACACTGCATCCTCCAGAACTTCTCACGGAAGACTGCTGCTCCATAGTAACTGCACTATCTCCACCATCTTGGTCCTGAACTGCCAATTGGACCAATTAGTACTGTTGGGACTCTAAAATGGAGCCTGCCTACAAAGGGCTGTGGGGGTCAGAACTTGTAGGAATTGTTGTTTTGGGTTTCTGGCACCTAAACCGCTCTGAAGGAGAGCCTTTGTTGTGACTGACAGGAGAATCAGTCAACCGAACCTTTTGGATCTTGGGGAAATTCCCAAGCTACGAACATATGAACATACGAAATTTGCCAGCAGATAAAGGCCTGAGGGTCTATCAAAGTCTGCTCGAATGTGCAGCTAGCACCCCTTATTCTGCAGCTGCCCTCCTTCACCCCCTTCCCTTCATTAACCCTCCCCTTGTCCTGTCCCATCCTCGTTTGAAGCAGTCCACTGTTCCTGCATACCACTTCAGCAGGTAACGGATTCCACCCAGCCACCACCCTCTCTGTAAAAGTGTCTTCTCATCTCCCTCATGAACCTTCCTCGCTTCAGTCTCATATCATGGCCCTGGTGGCCTCCCTCCTACTTTGAACAGCCCCTCTGTACCCGTCTTGTTTATTCCTTTCATGTATTTAAAGGTTTCAATCATGTCACCCTGTCTCTCCTCTCCTACAGTGAGTACATGTTCAACTCCTTCAACCTCCTCTCGTATGATAAGTCCCCAGCCCTTGATCATCTTTGTCACTCTGTGCTATCTGCCTATCTGCTATCTGTGCTAAGCTGCCTGCTATCTGGTTCAGATCTCAGTTGGGAGTTAAAGAGGCAACAGCTTTTGACAGTCAAACAGTCATCTGTGTAGTTTCACACAGGAGAACTGTGGAAAGGCCTGAGTCTTGGCCTGTATGCCTGCCTGCTACCATTGAGAGGGAGAATAGATTATTTCAGACTGAAATCCGAGTTTGTAAGAACAAAGCAAGCCACTGAATCGAGACCAGCCTCAACCTAAAGAAGCCGAAGATTTGCTGAGTGCGATCATCCTGTCAGGATTGCCAGCTACCACTAAACTCCCTGTGTTTGCAGAGACTTTGCGATTGTTGACCAGAGAGAGTTTGCCTGGTATAGTACAATCCCTTACATGTAAATGTGCTGTGTGTTGATAGTGGGTGCGTGATTTGGTTCCCCACTGTGAACTCGTTCTGCTTGCTGGAGGCTCATCCAGCTCAAGCGGACTGAATCCGTGTTCACCTCCACTCGACCTGGGCCTTGCCACGCTGGCCCAGCCCGACTACCACTACACAGAAAAAGACATTGATGAGAGACCTGCCTGGGATTCAGGCCCCTGCTCGGCGCTTGAACAGCAATGGCACCTTAGCGGATCGTGTGGGCCTGCTTCTCCTGGTACTCCAGCTCAACCACCTGCAGTCCTGATTTTCGTCCAGCCTGTGTCCAGTCTTGGGTATCATGAGTAATCATCAGGGTAGCTCCTCCCTGCAACAACAGCTTAATCTAAGTGTGTCATCTGATTGTCTCGTTGTTTTCTTTTCCTTCACGAACTGAGCCCTCCGGCTCCGGATAACAGTGTATTGTGCATGTTGTTCTCATCACAGAGCTCCAACCAGCTGCGATGCTGGCTCACCCCGGGCAATGATCCTGACTAGCCCATCTATTCTCCACCTGGTTACCCAGAGTGCGTGACTGTTTAGGGACTCTGAAGTGCATGCATAACTCTCTGATTGAATTAGTCTTTAAGCCAATCAACCTGATTATGCCCCTACCTTGTTCAAGTCCCTAATAAATCAGATCTAATTTTTCTGCATTTAACCTGACTGTGGTTCTAGTTTATGCCAAGAGTACTGTACTGTTGCTATTTGTTTTACATAACATTGTTTAGGGGTCCCCAGGGTCGAGCTAGAGGAACCTGCCCTGGTGGTAAGTGTAAACATGTGGGTAATGCCTGGTGTATAAGGGGTATTGAGAAAGTGATTATTGTACAGTGTTCTGGCCACTAACAGGGAAAGAGGGGGTTACAGTGTCCCGGAGGGCTGTGCCCAGGTTTGTTTGGCCACTACCAACCCTGACCTCCAGGTGGAGGCACCTGTTTCAGAACTCAGGCCCCTTAACCTGCTTCTAGCCAAGTAGGCAAGGGTAGTAGCCCATGGGATGCTGCCACCTAGGGGTTACATAAGGATGTACTATCCCCACCACAAGGGGAACTACCAGTGTCAAGCCCTACTGGTGTAGATGTGCACTACCCTGCATAAACTGACCCATCACTGTCTCATGTGCTCACATGTGGTGTACTGCCCCCACCTCAAGGGAACTACTAGTGTCAAGTCCTATGGTTGTTGCTGTGTACTATCCCTGCATCAACTGACCCATCACTGTCTTATGTACTCACATATGGTGTACTATCCCCCACCTCAAGGGGAACTACTAGTGTCAAGCCCTACTGATGTAGAAGTGTACTACCCCTGCATCAACTAACCCATCACTGTCTTATGTACTCACATTGTCGACACTACCCCCACCTCAGGGGAACTACTAGTGTCAAGCCCTACTGATGTAGAAGTGTACTACCCCTGCATAAAATGACACATCACTGTCTCATGTACTCACATATGGGTACTATCCCCACCTCAAGGGGAACTACTAGTGTCAAGCCCTACTGATGTAGAAGTGTACTACCCCTGCATAAACTGACCCATCACTGTCTCATGTACTTACATATGGGTATACTATCCCCACTGCAAGGGGAACTACCAGTCTAGAGTTCAAATGATGTAGCTGTATACCAACATACATAGAAACATAGAATTTGATGGCAGATAAGAACTGCTTGGCCCACCTAGTCTGTCCATTTCCGTACCTAATGGATAAGCTGCAGATCCTAGTTAACCAACAGCCTGCTTCCTCCTACCCTCATTAGAATTGCCTTATGTCTGTCCCATGCATTCTTGAATTCCACCACTGTTTTTGTCTCCACTACCTCCTCAGGAAGGTTGTTCCATGTTTCCACAACCCTCTCTGTGAAAAATACTTCCTCACGTTACCTCTGAGCCATTCCCCTCTATCTTAAAATGGTTCTCCTTGTTCTTGCACGTCTCTTTTTCTGAAAGAGGCTACCCTCTTGGACTTTTATTCTCTTGAGGTACTTGAAGCTTCTATCATGTCTCTCCCTCCCTCCTTTCCTCGAGGTATACATATTAAGCTCCTTTAATCTCTCTTCATATGTCTTCTGGTGCAGACCCTGCACCATTTTAGTGCCCTCCTTTGGACAGCCTCCATTCTGTCTATGTCCTTGTGGAGATGGGGTCTCCAGAACTGTATGCAGTACTCAGATGGCGTCTCACCAACTGTCTGTACAGAGGGATAACAACTTCCTGTTTTCTACTGGTGATGCCTCTCCCTATGCATCCCAGTATCCACCAACCCTCCTTACTGCCTTCTCACATTGCTTGCCCACCTTTAGGTCATCTGATATGACTACCTCCAGGTTTCTTTCCATTTTTTTGTTGTTAGTATCCCACCCCCATTGTACTGTTCCACTGGGTTTTGTTTCCCAGGTGCTACTTTTGAGTTGACTTGTCACATTTCGCAACCTTGCCAATTTCAACCCTATTCACTTTACCAACGACCTCTCCATGATTGACTGGTCTTCCATCCACAGTGCATCAAATATCCAGTCTGCCCTTGATAGCTTCCTTTACAAAATTTAGTCAGCTCCAAGACTCCCATGCCCCATGGATCATTAGGCGCTTCGTGGTACTCAGATGAAGTGGCTAACAAAGGATCTACTAACCCAGATTAGGGCCAGAGATAAAGCCTGGCATCTTTTAAGTCCACAGGGTTGGAATCTGACTACTGCCATTACCAGCTCACTGAGAAATGCTTGCAAAGAAACATCCGTCTATCCAAAAGTGCCTTCTGCAGGAACCTACTAATAAGTGCCTCTGGTGACTCAAGAAATTCTGGACCACCATAAAAACTCTCCTGGGTTCTAATCAAAAGTCCCATACAAATGGCATGCTACTAAGCGGTATACACTGCAACAACCCGTTAACCATAGCCAGTACCTTTAATCACCATTTCTCAGATTTATCAAGCTACCTGTCCTCCTTCCCAAATGCTCACACTGCTCTGCCCATTGTGACCAAACCGCCACCTCCGAACCCCCCTTTAGGTTCCAGATCATTCAAAAGAAAGTAGAAAAATTACTTCTCTCCATCCATAAAACACTAGCCCTGGATCAGATGGTCTTGAACCTAGGCTCTTGAAACTGCGGCCCCTTTCATAGCCTCCCCAGTAACCAAAATCTTCACTATGTCCTTATGCCGTGGTATAGTCCCAAATATATGGAAAATTGCTAAAATCACTCCTATTCCAAACAAAGGAGACCAAAGAAATCAAGAACTATCGTCCCATCACTATACTCTCTGTATTAAGCAAAATCTTGGAAAAATTAGTAGCACCCAAACAATAGAATACCTCCAAAAATACAACCTCCTTTCTAGCTCTCAACATAGTTTCCGTAAAGGTCACAGTATCACACTCTGCCCTGCTAAAGCTGACTAGTGACATTTATTCCTCCATGGACTTAGGCCTCTTGACTGGCACAGTTTTCATCGACCTAACTAAAGCTTTTGACCTGGTCAACCACACACTTCTTCTTTCAAAACTTCAGTCTTTGGTTTCTCCCCAGATACCATAACCTGGTTTGAAAGCTACCTGACTGACAGGCAACAGGCTGTGGTCTTTAATTCAGCAATATCAGATCCTGCACAGATCCACATCAGAGTACCCAGGGCTCTATTCTTGGTCCTCTACTTTCACACTCTTCATTGATGACATCTCCTAATTGCACCAAACTGCTCATCTCTGCTCTCGCGGATGATTTGGTTATCTACCACAGTGCAAAACTCGACTTCCTATACCATCCCTTGCCTTGGATTTGCGCAGTATCCAAACCTGGCTCACTGATAATAAACTAGTCCTCAACTCTAGCAAATCCTACTCAATGTTGTTTGGCTCTCAGGCCAGACTTAAATCCAAATCCCTTACCATCTCATGTGCAGACAGCTCTCCTCTACCCTCTGCCAAATCCTTTAAATATCTCGGTGTCACCCTGGACAAATCTCTTGACCTTGACCTTCATATCTCAACTATCTGTAAGCGGTAAATGCTAAGTTAGGAAGTGCCTATCGCACCAGCTATGCACTTACCCCTCAAGCCAGACTAGCCGTGGCTCAAGGTTTCCTTATACCGGCGCTAGCATATGGCTCTTCAATCTACCTATCTGCATCTAATCCTCCCTCCATAAATGGGACACCACTTATAATAGCACCTATCGCTATGCCTCTGCCTCACCACGTTTCAAGCACCACTGCCACCTCTATTTGGACTTAAAATGGCTTAGCCCATCCGCTTATCGTCTCAGTCCTTGGATCATTAATTGACTCTGTCACCAGAACAGGCCTCCCCACTCCCTTTCTTCCGCCTTGGAATTACAACCTCTCCTTAGAACTACAATCAAATGATAAAGCCCTTCTGCCGTTCCAAGATGCAGAACAAATATGGGACACGTGCGTTTGCCTACACAGCTCTAAATACTGGAACTCTACTCTTCTCTATCCGTCAAACAAACACCCATGCTGCCTTTAAGAAACTACATCGTGAACACCTTCACATCTTACATTCCTGCACTTGTTTTAACCCATCTTGAACCTTCATCTATCCCCACGCTCTCCTCATCTCCACCCAAACTACCTCCTTTATACTTTCCCTCCTCTCTTGACCCAAACCTGCACGCTTTTACATCATCTCTCTCCTTCCTCTCTCTCCTCTCCACTGTTCTTGGCACTTATTGTACTGTACCTCACTACCTTCTTATGTTGAACTTTTCTATGTTACCAATTACTGTTTATTTTTGTTTTCACAGTACTTCAACCTTCATTATTCAGTATGTCAATGTGTTTATATCTAATATCCATACATTGTTTCTTACCTTGATTTGTACTGCCTTCATGTGCTACGTCACATTTTATTGATTGTCTGTAAACTGTTTTCTCCCGGGTCGTGCCTGAAAATGGGCATTGTTTGCCTATTGCACTTACCTGGTCACCAAAAGCAAAATAAAATAAAATAAATAATAAATGTAAGCTGCCATACATTTGACCATTCCTCCAACCTTGCCAAGTCCCTTCTCATCCTTTTCATCCCACCTTCTATATCAACCCTGTTGCAGATCTTTGTGTCGTCTGCAAAGAGACAGACTTTTCCTTACAGTCCCTCCCCAATTTATTTATTTATTGAAGGTTTCACCAGAAAAACATAGTGAGCAACAAGTTGCTCATCTCACGGTGTCCTGGGGGACGGGAAGAGGGAACAACAGGCAATACGGTATAGATAAATGGAGTGTACATTTTCAGTTACAGTTTGGTATGGCAGATACATAGCAAACCAGTGCAGATAAAGCGAATGCATATGCAAAAGTGGTGGTTATATATATAGTGCAACAAAGCAAAATAAGATTGAAGTGCAATAAACATTGGGAAATACAGCAGAATCTTCATTGACAAGTGCAGTTTGAGGTAAAAGTTCAGTAGGGTCTGGGAGATGGATGAGGAGGATGAAGAGTATCAGATGGGCATAGGCAGTGAGTTCCAGAGTATAGGAAGCGATAAGAGAAAGCACCTTGGCTGCTTGTAGTAGTACATCATGGAATAGCCAGAGTGAGAGAGTCAGTGGATCTGAAGAGCGGTGTGGCGAGGTGGAATGGAAAGGGAAGAGAGGGATAGGTAAGATGGAGAGAAACAAACCAGAATTTAGAGTAAATTCCATGCAGTGCAAGAGTCGTCTGTACTGCAGGAAGGAAAGCAAGGGAGTGGCAGACAGGCAGTGGTGGAGTGCAGAGAAGAGTCAAACAAAACAACAAAAAGCATTGAAAAGGAATCCAATTTGAATAGGGAAGACTTAGGAGCAGTACAATAGACTATGTTGCAATAGTCGAAAATAGGGAGAATCATTTTCTGAACAAAGTCGCCCCTAAGTGACAGAGGTAAGTAACTGAGGTTCCTGTAGAGGGCACCAAGTCTGGGGCACAGTTTCTTCAGGATAGGCGTTGACATGTTCAGAAAAGTTTAAGTCACTGTCACTTATAAAGCAATGTCACTAATAAAGACATTAAGAGGACGGTCCTAGTATTGAACCCTCGGTACTCCGCTAGTAACCCCTTTCTTCAGAGTGGACTCCGTTTACTATTACCCTCTGAATCCTGTTGTTCAGCCAATTTTTTTACCCAGACTACCACCTTGGGACCCACTCAAGGCTGGCTAACTTGTATATTAATCTTTTGTGTGGACTGTGTCAAATGCCTTGCTTAAGTCTAGGTAGGCCATGCTCATAGCCCTCCCTGGTCTACTACTTTGGTCACCCAGTCAAAGAAATCTATTAGATTCATCTGACACGACCTTCCCACTGTGAATCCATGCTGCCTTGGGTCTTGTGCCCCACTGGCCTCTAGGTACTCAACAATTCTTTCTTTCAGAGTGATTCCATCATTTTCCCTACCACTGAGGTCAAATTAACAGGTCTGTAGTTTCCTGCCTCTGCCTCGCTCCCACTTTTGTGAAGTGGAATCACATCTGCCCTCCTCCCTCCTCAGGTACCACACCATCCTCCCATGGTTTGTTAAGAGGGTAGTCAATGGTGTCACCAGTTCTACACTTAGTCCTTTAGAGATTTTTGGATGACTCTCATCAGGCCCCATTGCTTTGTCCACCTTCAGTTTTAGGAGTTCTTTTAGAACCCTATCTTCTGTGCAAGTTGGTATCGACCCCCTATCCAGAGTGTTTCTATTGTTTGGTTTAGGTACCTTCCCTGCTCTTCTTTTGTGAATACTAAGCAGAAGTGTTCATTCAGTAGCCCTGCTTTTCACTGTCACCCTCTACCCACACCCTTCCCTTTAGTAAGCCTCAGTATCCCTCCCTTGATCTTTCTTCACACCCTAATGTACCTATAAAATGTTTTATCCCCATTCTTAACAGAGTTGGCTATCTTTTCCTCAGTTTTGAGCCTTTGCTATTCTGACTGCCTTCCTGCCTCCTTCTGCTTTAACTGACAAAGTTCTCTGTCCTGCTTCTTCTGTGTTTCCTTATATTTTCTGAATGCTATTCTTTTCTCTTTAATCTTTCTTTCCACCTCTTTTGAGAACTATAGTGGCTTTTTTCTTCATTTTGTTTTGTTGATTTGCTTCACAAAGGCTTATTGCCTCTGTGATGGCAGTTTTGATTTTCCTCCATTGTTCTTCCACCCTCCTTCTTGCCTGTTTGCTAGAGCTTTTCTGAGGCACTCTCCCATTTGCCAAAGTCAGCTCTCCTAAGTCCAACATCCTTGCTTTTGTATGATCAACTCTACAGCTGTGTTTATTGTGAACCACACTGTTTGGTGGTCGCTTTTTCTCAGATGGCTACCCACTTCTAAATCTGAGATCCTCTCTCCATCCCCATTTGAGAGTACCAGGTCTAAGATTGCTCCCTCATGAGTGGGTTCCAAAACTAGCTGTCTGAGGCATGCCTCTTGTAGGGCATCGAGAATGACATTCCTCTTGGATGTGGCAGCAGTAAAAGTGCTCAGATAACATCTGGCATATTCAGATCCCCATCAACAATATCTCTCCTTTTCTGCCATTCTCCATCCCAGGATTTCAAAGGTTGAAATGACAGAAGATGGCCACTGGGCTGGGTGAGCTGCGTGCTGCTTTTAAGCTCTTTAAGCTTTTTAAGTTTTAAGTTTTGAAGTGTTCGATTGTTTTTGTTTAATTTTGTTTGACATGCTTTATTTATTTTATTGCTTTATCTTTGTATTTGTTTTACTTTTCTGTTTTATTTATTTAGTGTGAGTATGCTTGCAGCTCAGGGCATTCAAGCAAGTTACCCGTTTGTTTATTCATTGATGGGATTTTTAGCTTAGGTTTCTGGTGCTCCCTACAGGTGTAGGTGGCCTGTTACTGCTTGTTCTCATCAGGGATATTTATTAAACTATCTGGCTGCCTCCCTGGCCTGTTTTGTTGAAGCAGGTAAAGCAGTGTCTGACTCTATGACTGAGAACTGGAATACCTGAGGAAAGGGGTGAGAACAGCTGATTGAAGCTGCGGTCTGTGACTGCGGTGCGTATTCCGCCCTGTAGCAGACTTCCCTGGTTGAGGTTTTGGATGGACTGGCCAATTTGTCTGTTTGTACCGTCTGGTGTGCCTTTTCTGAATTGGCCTGGATTTTTGAGGAGAGGGAGTGAGAACAGCTGGTGTGAAGCTGTGGTATATACTTTGCCCTACAGTGGATACTTCGGCGATTGATCCGGATGAACCGCCAAATCTGATTGTTGTGCTGCATGATATATTTTCTTTTTGAATGTTGATGCAGGATGTGTGTGGAGATTCACATTTTTTCTGCTGGATTGGCTGCTAAGCGGTGCAGGTGGGCCTGATTCTGCGGACATCAACGACGGATTTGTTGTGACACGGGGACTGGGCTCTAGATTGGCCAGGGAACTGGCTGGCGAGTCTATTGCTCCCTAGATCCTTGGGGTTTGGCTATGGTATAGTGATTCCCCATGTATTGTGTTGCCCAGCATTTATTTCCAGTTGTGGCTACTGGGAGTGGAGCTTGGTGAGCCCATGCTTGCTGCCTGCGGCTAACCGGATTCTTTTGGCTCGTTTTCATGGAATCTGGATCTTTTGTGGATTACCTACACTCCCTGGATTTTCTACATTACTCAGCCTGGATTCATAAATCATCTTTGTGCTTGGACAGTGAGATGTCCTTCTGCGGTTTCCCGGTGGTGAGAGGACCTGGGCGTCCACTTTTCATTTATTTTTTGTTTTAAGCTAAAGAAGACTTTTCTGTTCTGGATTTTTACTTTGACTTTGGATTTTTAACTCTGATCAGCCAGAGTGTGCTGACTTCCCATTTCCAGGTTGTGAGAGGACCTGGGGGTTCATTCTGCGTGCTGCATTCTAGTGAGAGGGTTTGCAGCAGATTTTCATCATTATTTAGTTTATCTATTATTTATTATTTCTTTTTTGGTATATGTTTCTCATGTGCTGAGTTTTGAGTTAGGGTATCCTCATTGTGTAGAGGTAGGTTATAATTTTATAGTATTTTATTTATTTTGGGGAGGGTTTGGATTTTATTCTTTGTTCTGTTTGGGGTTCCTTGAATTAGGTACCTGGGTGTTGTGCAATTTGACTGTGTTTAGCTTGTATATGATGTGTAGCTGCCCTTTTTAGTGATGCGCTGTTAGTCCTCTGCCCTCCATTCCCTCAATCCATTTTCCCCTCCATTGATGCGTCAACCTACCAGTGCTGTCAGGCACTGGGTATTGCTCGTGGGGATGGCGGGCGTGGACATCAGAGGACAAAGGGCGGGGCTCTCACATCGGGGTAGTTAGGTCTAGAAGATGCTCTGGGGAAATGGGCCTGGAATATGGTATGCCATGTCTAGTCCCCATATCCAAGGGCACCATCTTTTTGGTGGGCAAGCAGCTGGGGCAGCCCTGAAACCCATCTAGCAGGCGGTGTTATGCAATGCCAGATCGGTTAAGAACAAGACTGCAGTGTTGCAGATCTTGTTGGGACTACTGATCTGGCTTGCATCCTAAGACCTGGCTGGATGAAAATGCTGGCCCGATATTGGAAGCTGCAATTCCTGCTGGTTATTTGGTGATTCACCGCTCAAGATTTGAACCCGGGGGAGGGTAGTGGTCTGTTTTAGGACCAAGTTGGGCCTCACAGTGTACCAGTTGAGGAGGCGAATCTTTGAGTGTACCATGGTGGCAGGTGTGGGTTGCAGGATAGCTCTTGTCTACTGTCCACCAGGGGATGACAAGTGATTCCTTCAGAAAGTAGTGGATTTCTTCATCAACATGGTGCTGGAGTCACCCAGATTGATGGTTGTGGGCGACTTTAACACCTGGGTCGATGCGAACTCTCGCAATTTGGACAGTACTTCCTCTAGTTGATGACATCACTGGGCATTACACAGATTGTTACCTCTGCCACCCACTGGCACAGTCACTCTCTTGATTTGGTTTTCCTCCTGGGGATGGAGGCCTCTGACATGGGTGTGGAACCCATCAGATGGTCGATCACTACACCATGAGATTCAACTTTTGTGCCCCTCTTCATAGGCCTGCCCTGTGGAATGGTCAGTTACCACCCCTACAGGAGATGAGCTACAAAGGCCTGGTGGCGAGTAATTGACCTCTTGGAGATTCCTGTGCTAGCACAAGTCCTGAGGCTTTGGTGTTGGCCTATAATAAGGCCATTTCCATGGCCCTGGACCTGATTGCTCTTGTCCGTGTTCATCCTCTCCCCTTCACCTCGGGCCCCTTGGTTTGGTGGTCCTTGAGGGTGGAGTTGATGACTCTAGAACATAGGTTAGGTGATTGGTGGAAATCTGGCCTGGAGGTTGACCCATTGATTGGTAGGCACTATCAGACTACCAATCAGAGATCTCCTGTAAGAAGGCAGAATTCCTGTCCAGGGAGGATTGCTGCCGCTCAGAACCAACCAGCCCAGCTCTCCCGGACTGTGGATGGGTTGTGCAACCCAACCTGTCCACAGTTCAAGACCTTTTACCTCCAATAGGAGTGCGATGAGCTTGCTTGATTCTTTGAGAATAAGATGTGCCACATCAGGTCAGAGATCCTCGCGACTCGCTCTATGAGAGATGCCATTGATCGGTGCTTGGTTGCCTCACCTCGTGTTTCCTGGAGTTCCTTTGACCTGCTGGGTTTGTGCTATCATGCGGATTGTCCAGGGTATGCACCCTACATGCTGTAGTTTGGATCCAGATCCAACCTCCCTGGTTATGGGATGTTGTGACATCATTGGCCCAATCCTGGTTCAGATAGTCCAGTTCTCCCTTAATTCAGGTGAGTTCAAGCTCCCTGAAGGAGGCTAGTGGTAACACCTCTCCTGAAGAAAGCTTCTTTGGACTCTGACTCTTTGGTTAACTACAGACCAATCTCTAACCTCCCTTTTATAGGAAATTTATTGAGAAAGTAGTGGTGGTACAACTGGAGAACCACCTGACCATCCATAACATCTATGAACCCCTCCAGTCCAGTTTTGAAAGAGGCATAGTACTGAGACTGTGCTGGTTTGGGTGCTCAATGATCTCCTGATGGTGAGAGATCAGAGAAGCCGTACTATTCTGGTGCTTCTTGATCTCTCCTCAGCTTTTGACACTGTGGACCATGGGGTATTGCTTGGGTGTCTGAGGTCCATCTGTGGCCTGACATATACGGGTTCTCAGGTTGTTTACATCTTTTCTCACTGGCAGAACTCAGAGAGTGATGTCCATGGTTTTCTTGGGCCCATTCTCTCTGTCTTGTGGTGTCCTCAGGGCTCAGTGCTGTCCCCATGTTGTTTGCAGTGTATCGCTGCCCTCGGAGACATTGTAAGACGGTATGGGATGAGGTTTCACTGCTATACTGATGATACCCAGCTCTACCTGTCTTTTGCACCGACCAGGATAGTGCTGTCTCGGTTTAACAACTGCCTTGTGGAAATCCAGGACTGGATGAATTTGAGCTGACTAAAGTTGAATGTGGGAAAAGCGGAGGTGATGGTGGTGGAGTCAGGTCACGGATAGAGGCTGAGGACTGGTCAGCCCTCTGGAATTATCTAGAGAGTGCCCAGATCCTTACCTCTGATTGGTGCAGGACCTCAGGGTGGTGTTGACAATTGGCTGACCTTACGATCTCAGCTGTCAGCAATGTCAAATCTTCCTTTTACCGTCTTAGAAACATCACCAGGATCAAGCACCTCATTCTGTCTGAAGACACTGCCTACACTTGTTCACTCCTTTGTGACCTCGCACCTTGATTACTGCAACTCCCTATACTTAGGGCTTCCTGGGATTGATATCCACTGCTTGCAGCTAGTGCAGAATGCGGCAGTGCATTTATTGACGGGGCTTCTCAGACATCTCATATTATCCCTGTTCTGCACAGTCTGCACTGGCTGCCGATTCAGTGGTGAATCACCTTAAGGTTGGTTTACTGACCTACAAAGCCCTACATGGACTAGGCCTGACTACTTGAAGAACTGGTTCTCTATCACTTGAACAACAGCTCCGTTTGGCTGGTGAGAGGTTCCAGAGAACCGAGGTGTCTCTAAAGTCTTCTGGGGTGTGCACTTTTATGTACGTTGCCCGTACTATCTGGATTCTCTACCCCATCAGCTGTGGGAGTGCATGACAGTGGGAGGCTTTAAGAAACCGTTGAAAACTTATTTATGAATGCAGGCATTTGATGGCTTAGTAAATTAACCCTGTTGAACTCTGTTTGTGTTATACTGTATTTATTGTTTTACTAACCTTTTAACTCTTTGTAAAGTGCCTTGATATTTGAAAGGCGCTTTTGTGAAATGAAGCTATTATTATTATTCTTAGGATTCCTTCTATTATTTCCTTGTTCATTGCCTCCTCCTGAGATGGGGGTCTGTAAACAACCCTGTGTGAATTGTGGTGCCATTTCCTGTCTCCAGGGTGACCCCACAGTGCCTCCTTCCCTCCCTGTTTACCCTGTAGTTATGTTGCTTTGATTCATTCCTTATGTAGAGCAGCTCCCCTCCTCGTTTACCCTCCCTGCCCCTCCTGTAGATTGTGTACCCTGGTATGTTGACATCCCAATCATTGTTCTCTGTGTTCCATGTTTCTGTGATTGCCACGATATACGGGCATCCCTCTTCCATCAAGGCCACTAGTTAAGGGAGCTTGTTAGTTGTTACCCAGACTATGGGCATTGGTACTCATTGCCTACCAATTTTTTTTTTTTAACTTTCTGTTCCCCCCTCCACAGCACCTACCTTCCTCCTCAGGGACTCCCAGGGCATCGTGCCCACCAGGTCCCCAGGATATGAGCCCTTCACACATCCGCCTGTCATCGCCCTC
This sequence comes from Neoceratodus forsteri, assembly GCA_016271365.2. Lineage (NCBI taxonomy): Eukaryota > Metazoa > Chordata > Ceratodontiformes > Ceratodontidae > Neoceratodus > Neoceratodus forsteri. Next base: position 13,457,113 of record CM028137.1, on the reverse strand, counting down.
AGATTACCCCCAGTAGGTGGGAGGCCAACCCCAAGCCTTCCATACTTCATCCAAGTGTTGGCGGACTCATGTGACCCCTCTCCGGTCCTGGTCTCATGATGCTGAGTCCCATCTCAAGAGCATCGCTGTGGTGATTTTTCTGCTTTTCTGGGAGTGGGGTGCATCCGGCGTCAAGGCGTTCCTGCCGACATCCACCACTCCCAACCCTTGTCTGCTCTGCACACTTGCTGTACCTCTGGACTCTGCAGAGGTCAGCCAACGCGGTTGTGCCCCCCCTCCTCCCAGGAGAGGAGGCTGTCCTCAGGATGCTCAATCCTTTCCCTCCTTGCTGACCCCTGGCGGCCTGGGCTCATTCCTGAACAAGGGTCACCGGCGTGGAGCCAGGTGTGGCGTCCAGCCTCAACCAGTGCCACCGGGCCAGCGCCGGCTTCCATTTTTGATGGCCTTACCCCCTTTAGGCCCATCCCTGTCCTTACTGCCTTTGCCTTTTCTGGATTTACCCCAGTTCTGCTCCTATTGACTTCTTTACTTTTGTGTCTACTTCACGAACTATCTTGTTTTGTGGGGGTTGGGATTTCCTGCTTCTCTTCAGTGTCTCCCCTTGGCTAGTTTAAATGATTGCCAATGAAGCATTTAAATCTATCACCTAGGATCCTGGGTCCCTCCTGGACAGATGCAGACCATCATGCCAGTATAGGTTTGTATCCCTCCAGTTTTTAACCAGTCATTGAATCCCATGATGCAGAGTACCCTAGCCTCACCCATGCCATAGACAGGTAGCACTTCCAAGAAAGTTACCATGTGTACCACTTGTCTAAGGACCCTCCCAAACTCCAAAAACTCCTCCTGCACTGCTCTGATCCCATTCCCAGCCAGGACATTTGTCCTTGGTGGACAATGAAATTCAGCTCCCCATGCAGCTGCTCCCATGGTTCTGAGGATTTGCTTCCTGTCCCTCAAGCCATGGCACCAGGAAAGTGACCTTACCTCTCCTTCCCTCCCCAGTTCTATCCCCTCAGACTGAGTCCCCACCAGGGGTTGTCTCCTCCCTGTGGGGACCCATGCCACCCTCCTGTGGGTCTCCTTTGGAGGTTCCAAGCATCCTTCTTGATCTCTACTGCAGGTGCCTCCACAGGTGCAGACTCCGCCAGAATGGCGAATGAATTGTGAAAAGTAATAACTGAGGGATGCACTCTGTTGCACCATCCTCACCCTCCCTGAGCCCACTGTGGTCCAACTGCTCCTCTTTCTTGGCAGCCTCTGAGGAAGTGGTGGTGACCTGGGTGGTCCCTGGGTGGGGAGGAGGTTTACGAATCCTCGCCAGGTCAGCATGGAGACAGGCAACCTCCTCCATGTACTTGGTTTATTTTGTTTTGTAGCTTTTTATTTTTCACTTAATTGTTTATTTGTTTTACTTAACGATTATTTATATTTAAGGCCTGGTTTTGTTTTGTTTTAAACTTTTACACTTTTGCTTTAATATACAAGTTTTTTGTTTTTAGCCTGTGCTGAATGATAAAAGTGATTTTTTTATTGTGTAGGGTTTGAAGTATAGACTTTACATTTTGTTGTAGTTTAACTTATTTTGTTTTTGTAAACCTATTTTTGTTTATAGATGAAATTTGTAGATTAAGGGTTTAAAACTTTGTTTTGGAAGCTTTTAGAGTAGTATAGAGAGCTGAGACTAACAGCCTTTGGCATGGCAGCTTACTGGCTGTTTTGTTTGTTTTAGAGTACTGGGTTGAAATTTTTAGTATAGGGTTTCTGGATTGACTTGTGTTTTGCGTGAAGTTAGTTTATTTCTTATGGGAGGTAAAGAAGTTAGAGACATTGAGTTTTAGTTTTGTGTATATATTTGATACGGTGGCTATTGTGTGGAGGAATGAAAATTCAACTCGTGAAAAGGTGCCGTGACACAAACAAACCTCAAGGTATAAAAACGCTTAGCACTGGCTCCTGGTTTATATTGGTAGAAACTGCTTAGGGCAACTGTAATTTATCCTTTAGTAGTAATAAACAAGTTTATTACTCTTATGCAACGTGTTTGTAATTTCTTGCATTCCCAATATTGCCAAAAACCTAAAAGTGAGGTTTAGACCTCTAACAAAACGATCTAAATCACAGACTGTGGGGCCACCAAAACCCTTCTACAGCCTTGGCTCTCATGGAGGAAAAGTTTATGTCCGAAATGGCCCCTCTACAAAGTGCTGTGCAGCTGTTGACAGAGGAACTGCAGAAAATGTGGGTCTCTATGGAATCTGTGACTCAGCGAATCAGAGCATGAAGCTCACGTATCTTTCCTGGACAACTGAAGGGCACGTCTTGATCAACAGCTGGCAGCACTGAGGCAATGTTTGAAACGGACTGAGGACTGGCTTGAAGATCTTGAAGGTCAGTCCTGCCACAACAACATCGTCCTCTTTAGTGTACGGAGGGGCAGAGGGCTCTAACACCACTGTTCTGACAAAATGTTTGAGAAGCGGTGGGGCCCTCACAGAATGGGCCGGTATGTGGTGGAATCGCCCATCGGTCCGTGCATCCTATGCCTCCAGCCAGCTCCCGCTTCACCCCATCATCTGCCAGCTCCTGAACTTTTTAGATTGGCAGCACATCCTATCTAAAGTCACGAGACCTAAAAGTGCAGTCAGACTCACCGTGCATTTAGTTCCACATAGGCCCAAGTCCTATAGGGAGTCAGAGTAGAATAGTCCATTCAGATCAACCTGTAGAAAGGACAGGTCACTTACCCCAAAAGGAGGTACAAAGGGAGAACACAGTTCATTTCACAGATCACAAGTGTCCAACAAACTCACCAGTCCATTATAAACCCACAGAAGCCACAGCAATGGAATCTTCATTTAAAAGATCAGGTAGACACTTCTTAAGATCCGCAGTGGCATCGTCAGTTAGAATAAAAGCTGAGCCATGTATTCTCATGAAAAACTTGGAGCTGAGCCAGGTAACGGACTCTAAAACGGATACCGGCAGCTATCAGTTCTGATACCATGGTGAAATGAGGCTCGGCGCTGTCTTACTGAGTGTGGAGATCTCGTGTTACGACGCCTTGTGCCCTTCCCACAGAACTTCTTTTTAGATTCAACCTAATGGTCGATATCGATTTGATAAGAAATATTAAATCCAGTTACTAGCAAAGCCTAGTCAGAGAAAATAAAAAGACCCCACAAACTTTTAAAAGGTGTAGAAAGTTCTTGAAGGCAAACACGCCCCCATCATCTCCATAGCAAAATCATAGTGAATGATTCTAAAATCACTAATAAATCAAAATGACAGAGGAATTTAATCATCACCTGTTCTCCACTAGCATCAAAAAGCCATCAAATAGGCAGCACTCAGGGTAGTCAGCAACAGAATATCTCCATGCTGTTAACAGCAACAAAAATGTTCCAAACACACTAGCATGTAATTATGCCACTTTAACTTGGTGGCACCACTGTCATCTTAAAGTGCATCGCAGTGCAGGGTTCAAACAGTGTTGTTACAAAGGCTAATCTCTCAAATTTGAACAAACAATACCTTACCTCCAAAGGAACAAGCATGTACCCACAATGGTGCTTCCTCAAAGCAGCTTCATCCAGGGGTGTGGTTACACGACTAGTTGCTCTCCTTACATACTCACTATGTTACATGACTATTAGCCATTGTAACACGGTCTTAATAACCTGGCATTTTTAAAGTGACATGTAGCGCATAAAAATGGGCCCTTAAAAATTCTTCCCTATATGGTATAAATGCTTTCATAAAAACACAATCTTTTCATTATGTTAACACAGATATCAACGGAAAAATTAATCCATGTTTCAAAATAATAGGTATTATAACAGCAGATCAAGAGCTAGCAAAACATCTTCAGGGTCTGTACCCACTATTAATTAGCAAGATTTGTCAGCAAGACAGTATTTTCAGTCTCTAGACCATAAAGACTTTGTTCACATAGATTGCACCCAGTCTTATCCAAATTAGTCGTGCTCTTTCATAGAGACATAAACTCCATTACTTTCTGCTGACCAATAACCTGCCACTGTATTTTGTATGCTGCCTTGAACTGATTTTCCTTAATGACTGCAAGACTAAAACACCCTCATCTGAGGCCTTACAAGGACTGACTCACAATCTACTCTCTAGTATCTCAGCCATGCTAAATAAAGTAAGCCCCACCTGTCACCTGAGAAGTTCTGCACGTACCCTTAGACGTTCCTCACGATTGCTTCAATTTTAGAGTATCATTCTTCCAGTGCAGTGCCCATCATCCTGGAAATAAACTCCAGATATTGCTTTCCTGTCAGGCATCAAAGGTCACATTATGTTCAAGATGAAACCATGGGTGGGCCAACTACTGAGCTAACAGCAGCACATCCAGTGAGCTCTGCAGATTGGGGGCTATATAAAGGCTAAATAATAACTGGTGATCCCTGTTATCAACCCGTTTCAAAGTACTGTAAAAGTCGTATCAACCCGCGGTTGACACAACTTTACAGTCTTCGCCAAGAAGCCTGCAGCACTCGCATTCCAGGTGAAACAGATTCAAACTCATAGCATGACCTCCATAACTTAGAGCTCCAAATGAGAAAGCGTAATCATTTGAAATGAATTCTGTAGCTTACCCTCCGGTTTAGAGATCTGTATGTGTGCAGCATTTATTTATTTCATTTATTTATTTCGTAAAACCAACACAGAGACCAGCGCAGCGCTCGTAATTCCTTACTAGTAGAGCACGCCGCGCTAACACGTTATGTGATGTCAGTCCTACAATGGCGTGGGAGCATGCTATTAGTAAGGAAATATAAGCGTTTAACTCTATCTCCTAGTAGTGGTAATTCTTCTATGGAATTTTTTTTAGTGCCAGTTATTATAAAAATAAATGATATGTAGGGGTAGAAATGGTTTTTTCACGCATCCTCATTGTGTGATAATAGTAAACCTTCTCGAGCTTCACTCTCCAGGTTTATATATTATCACACAACTTGGTGTGTGAAAAAACTCCTATCAACTCCCTACATATGCATTATCTCTATTTTATACCTGAAAACTGCTTAAAACAAAAACTGTTTAACTTGGAAAGCCTGACTTATTTACAACTGAGTGATACTTTTTAGAAATGGAGACTCCAAATACTGGAAATATTGTTAGAGGGCAAACAGATGACCAGTGGGGCAGAAGGGTCCCAACCAAAGGAGCAGTGCCAAGGTACAAGTTGGGAACAGCTGCCAATGACAGGGACACTGACTCCAACCAGCCATCTAATGCTGCCCTTTCAAAAATGATTGAATTGCTAGGCAAAAAGTCACGACTTCACAGCACAGGCAATGGACAGCAGGAGGAAGGCTCTGACTTCTGACACCCAAACTGCAGCTGCTACGGCCGATAGAGCTCTTACAGTATTAACAAGCAGTGAAAGAAAATATCTTGTTGAGAAAGTGGCTAAAGAACCTGGAGAATATGGTCAGGTCTACCCTTCTCTGCTTGCTTGGCATTCCAGAGGCTGAAGGGAGAATCTCCTTGAGATTTCATCCAGCAATGGTTCATAAAAACCTGCAGATTGAGGAGGAATTTACTGTTGTAAAGCCTTCAGGATTGCTCTCGAAGAGAACAAAATGAACAGGCAACAAATGAACTTTTACCTGCTCAATTTCAATTGTCCTGGGGTCCAATGCAGAGCAAGACTTAATCCTGAAAAAAGGAAAATAAATGGGTTCAGTGGAATGGAGAGATGCTCATACACATTTTCCTGGATCTGAGCTACAAGACCCACCAACAGTGGAACAGTTTTAATGGGGTCTGCACCAGAGTGAGGCAACTAAGGATCCCCACTTACTATTAATGTTGGCTAGTCTCAGAATCATGTATGGGGACAGGCATTGCCTTAGTTCTCAGATGTCAAAAAAGCAGCAAGCTCTTAGAAACCTGGCGTGAGTAGGATTACACCACCAAGCTTAATTAATTGACTTAAGGTCCCATTTTCTTTCTATAACATACAGGGTGCTAGAGTGCCACAACAATGACTATGATCTTAGCTACCCAGGATTAAACAAATAGTTTCTGGTAATGTCAGAACAGATGTGTAGGAATAATGTTGGTCTTACATACAGTTTTTTTAGGATAAACGGTAACTCCCTGCTCTCTCCCGCCAGTTTCTGCACCTTTCTGAGATCGGAGGCACTGCACAGCAGCAATTATTTCTTAAGGGACTCTGGTCCTTTGCCAACCGCTGTGAGGACTCCATAACAGTGCATTTGAATCCATAATAGAATAATTATTAAGACTTAAGAGATCCTAAAGTTATTCACATTTAAGGAGTTTTAAGCACAGTTCGGACTTTAAGTCCCATTGCATATCATTTATTGTGTTTTCTAACGGACTGCACCTGACTATACCCTGGCACTCCATGTTAGTTTCATTGCATAAATAAACAGGGTCCCATTTATCGAACAGTTTATTCTAGTTAAAATAATCAGATGCCTTAAAATTCAGGTATGCCAGTTTTTAACATTTCTTTCGCCTATATTATGATCACAAATAATCTGTTCATTCACTGAAAGTGTTCAAATATTTTGTATGTACCTTTACATAGTTATAGAGAAGTTTATACCTTATATAGGGTGCTCAGTGTTGTTCAAATCACTGTTTATTCTCTGCTTGTGGTAGTAGTAAGCCTTTGAATGACAATGATTGTTGTGACTGATGATGGTAGTTAACCCTGGTTATATAACATGCTACCAGAGCATAACAACTCTTTACTGTGACTATGTGCTTTCAATTTGGCTTACACAGTTTTTGTAGTTAATAATTTTTTGGGAGGGGCTCGACCAACCTCCGTCAGTCGGGTTGCCTGACCCATGCCACTGCAAAGCACCTCGCCTAAGCCTCCTACCCACGAGCACCCCTGGATTACACCTCGGGTGGATCCACAGGATTCCTGATGGATTCTGTCAGTACTTGGGAGGAGGGTTTCTGTACCAGGATTACCGCCCTCGGATGGGGCCACTGCTTCCTAACAGTTCTACAACAGATGCAAGCAATGAGAGGACCCGATCTGTGATGCTGGACCAGCGCTGGCGTCATTCGTCAGTGGACCTATTTTCAAGTGTGGGACCGCTGGGGGCAGGGATGTACAATGATGTCCAGCGTCCACCCCCCAAGGATATGGTGCTGGTTGCAAAGGTACCCGCAGCCTCCGCTAGGGGTCTGCAAAGTGCCGGGACACTCTGACCCCTCCCTTGGAAAGAGAGCAGTCCTTAGGATGTCAATCTTTCTTCCCCATTTGGCCTCCGACTCCGGGTCTGTTCCCGAACGGGTTGTCGGCTTCATAGCGGAAATCCAACTGCTGTGCTGGTGGGCCAGCCCTGTGGTTAATCATTTTTAGTGACGGAAACACATAACTAACAGTTGCAGGCAAACTACTACTGTTTTGCTTGCCTGCCTACATGAGCAATTTGTACTGTATTCACAGAAAATTCAAAAAACAGAAATAAAAAAAAGGATTAAACTGTTACTGTGTAAGCATTTTCAATGCAACAGATCTTGTTCTAAGTGTTCATGGTTGCGCTTTGCATACGTCCAACCAGATGTTATAATTCCTGCTCAACAGACTATGCAAGCTTGTCTGATATAGCAGTATTTAAGTTGGTATTGGCTGCATTTTATCCTGTTGTTTTCATTACTGCAGCATGAAATTATGCTCTCTGGGAATCTTTCAAAATCAGCTTCCTGCAATCTGTTTTCCTGGTTAACACAATAATAATTAATGCCAGTTCACTCATGCAAGACCTTGACCAAGCCTGGGCCAGGTATAAATTCTCTCACTTCCAGTCCGACCTCCTGTCCTACAGTGCACTTAGGAACTCTTGCATTACGGCTGTTCGTGCACCCCAAGTCCATCTACTTCAAGGCCATCCTCCAGAATAGTCTTAATTCCCCAGCCAAATTCTGAAAGGTGATTTAATCCCTTTGGACCTCCCAGCCCAGTCCTTTCTCCCTGTCTCCACCTGTCCTCATGGCAGTGTCTGACCCTCTTTGCTGCTCACCTCAATGACTTTTTACCACTTGTGGTTCCCCCCACCTCATGGCTCCATTCTCTCCCCCTTCTCCTCCTCCCTAGTCCTTACCTCTCCCTTCCTGGGGTTTCATTTCCCCACCACTCCTCAGGAGACTCTGTGCACTTTCCTCACTCAACCCGTTCGAAAAGTAGCTTGAATGGCTATAGGACCCCAAACTTCTCCCTCTGTCAGCTCCTGCCATCACCTGCCCCCTTCCTCACTTCCTAAATCTCCTCTCCCTTTGCATGGTCCCTCAGTCTTGAAAGGTTACACGGTTCTCCCCTCCACAAGGGTGATTCCTCCCTCCTGACAATTTCTGCCCTATCTACCTCTTCCCTTCTCTAGTAAAGTTACAGGACAAACTACTCTACTCATGGCTTGCAGACTTCCTCCCTCCTCCAGCTTTTCTTTCCTTTTAGTCTGGCTTTAGGAAGGATCATTTCACCATCTCCATCCTACTTAGGGTCACTAACTCCATCCTTTCAGCGATGGATGAGGGGAACATAAAATTCACTAAATTTATAAAAATTTATTAAATAAGATTCACTAAAAAATACCACCAACAGCTTAATCTGGTTTCAAGGTCAGTTGGCATTGATCTATCCCCCTCCCGGGTCGTGCCTGAAAATAGGCAGGGATTTGTCTAGTGCATCATCCCGGTCAATAAAACTAAATAAAAATAAAAATAAATAAAACATCACAGCAGCTATTTCTTTTTTTCTTTTTTCTTTTTTATATTTAACATACTTTATTGATTATAACAGCAGCACAAGGTAGCAAAACATGGCATACATGAAATCTGCAAGTAATACACATTGAAATGGAAATAATTAACAGGAGAAAAGTAAGACGTCGGAGAAAATAATAACTAACACTACCTAAAACAAACTAAACCTCTACTCCCCCCATGGTACACTTTCCCTTAGCCCTAGTGCAACAGTACTACATGAGGACCAGGATGACTAACAAATAAATTAATTAATAGGAAACAATAAGTGGCCATAGCAAAGACATTAGGGATCCCATACAAAACAGAGGAAAACCAGAGGAAAAAGGAAGAAAGAAGAGAGTCTCGTGAGCCATCTACATCACCCTGTCAAGACAAATAGAGGGCATTTAGCTTCCAATTTGTTATTAAAAGATGATTGATGGTGGCGTACGCTCACAATTAAATGCTCAACGGAGTGCAAATGATATTTCATGCAGCCATTCAGTATAAGAAATGTAACTGATCCATCCAGTGTCTAAGCAGTAGTTTTTCACCGCCATTGAGATTAAGGCCATGTGGAATTTCTCTCCTTCACTGGGAATGTGGAGTAATCTCCCAGAATACATATGATGGGGAGAAGGCCCTGCAGCCCGGCAGTGGGTCTGAAGTTGATTCGATTTGTTTCCACAAGGGAGATATTTTTTCACATGACCACAATATATGGAGGAGTAACCTTCCTCCTTCTTACATCTAGAGCACATGCTAGAAGGAAGGTGCTTCATTTGAGCCAGTTTAATAGGAGTATAATACAAGTTATTTAAAATACAGTATTATGCTATCCTTATAACGATCTTGAGTGTGGTATATATATAAATCTTGCCATATGCATTGCCAATTAATATCTCCATCAGGGAAGAAGGCTTGCCAGATCTTAGACCCGCAACCGAGGGAGGTTGCTGGTATGTGAGAACCAGTTTATACAAAGTAGATATGCCATGCGGTTTGCTGGCTGAGATTTTAATTTTCTGAAGAAAGGCACCAATATAGGAGGGTTTGGGTTCTTTCCCAAACACTTTGATTAGTATTGTGTAACCCTTTGTTACCCGGGTTACTAGAATCCCAGTAAGACCTAGTGGTAGGCAGGAAGACAGCTTGTAGAAACTCCAGTTAAATGGGTTTCACACTGTCTCACTCTGTCCTCAGTTACAGCTGAGACTTGAGAGATGACATCATAATAGAACTGTCGCAGCTGCATGAGCCACTTTGGAATCTTCCAGCTCAGGGAGTGAAGTTTAGAACTTTGGGAAATTCAAAGGAGTCTTCTCGTTTGTCCTTAAGCAAGAAGGAAGCATTAGTGTGCAGTGTGATTTCTCACTCAGAAAAAGGAAGTGTTCCTGTATTTTACCTTTTTAAAGTGGTGGAGACCATTCCCCGGTCTCAAGCCCCTCCCTCTGGGGGAGTAAAGTTCTCTGTGGGGTTCCAGGGCAATCCCTTCTCCCACCCTGGGAAGGAAGCTGCCTGATTTTAAGTTCAGTCTGTTCATGTATAACAGCAAAGGTTACAGTACTTCGCTGTGGGGCACCTGCAACGAATGGGTGAGTGTTTGGCTCCATTGAAAGGGGCAAACAACTTCTTTTCTTCAGTTGGGAAATAAATGTGGACTGCTATTTGGGAGGACTATGTCAACTAGGACAAACAAATAGAGCAGTCAACTGTTTAAAGTTTTAAATGGATTTAAAGTTCGCTGTAGAGGGGTGCTTCAGGTCATCCACCGTTCAATCTACATTTTAAAGTCTAAAGTTTTCTGTGTGTCCAGAGAAATGGCTGGGTATGGGCTGTGGGAGCTGGACGTGGAAAACCGCCCATCTTTAGTAACCAGGTCCACCTCTACGAGTTTCTTCTGTGTTTTTACTTGCCTCATCATGCACTTGGCCACTGATGGGGTGGGTACTCAGACGTGGGTCGAACTCTGAAAATCTCTAGGAGTCGCAGACTCTAAGTGGTGTGGGAGCCACAGGATGGGAAAATTACTCCTTGTTGGATGGGAGTCTCCTTGTTTGATGGGAGTTTTGATTTGAATCTGAAAACAAAATCTCTCTAGGAGTCGCAGACTTCAAGTGGTGTGAGGAGCCACAGTTTGGGAGCCTCCTTGTTTGATGGGATGTCTTTCCAAGTAAAGTTTGGGTTAATTTGCCAAGTGGACTGTCAGTCAGGTGGCCAGCAGGGAACCAGGCCAGTCGGGCTATGTATCCAATGCACATGCAAAGTCCAGGCTGAGTGTCTGGTGGGTCCAAAGCCAGACATCTGTAGTAATGTGTTCATTCCTCAAATGGACCGCTGTGTTTAACCTCTAATCTGCATTACAGTAATGTAGCCCTTTGGGGACCATGCAGTGCTTTGTTTATGTTCAGTGAGTTAATAAATAAGGCCACACTGAAAATCCCAATTCTGGTTCTGGACATTACAGTTATTGCTTCCTGTAGTTGGATTTACTTGGGTGCCCTGTGCAGAGTAGCCAAACTAGGTCTCTTGTGCCAGGTAACCTCATCCTTCCCAAACCCGTAGATACATATGTGAAGATATGTTACATGTGCTTAAGCTGAAGAATTTTAAAGGCTGCCTGTGACGTTAAACCAAATTTGGCAAGAATCTCTTCTGTGGTCAAAATAGAGTCCTGTGAGTAGAAATCGGCAACAATATGTTCAGAAGAGAGTGGTAACCAGCTTGAGATATAGGAGCACCACCTATTTTGAGATTCAAGTTAGCGAGATTGGCTGAGAAAATCAGAGTTTGGGGATACCTTACTATAACTGAATAGTTGAGAAAGGACTCTTAATGAGATACCAATTGGAAAGAGACTGCAAGGCTTTTGGTATATTCTTTATAGGCATGTAAAAAAGTGAGGATGAGGCTAGATTATAGCTGCAAACATGTCCGATTCGATATGCAACCAGACTGGGACGTACTCATGGTGAGTGAGAAGTTCAGGTAAACAGAGCCACTTCCCACATTTGTACAGATGACAAGCCCAGTAATAGAGTAAGAAATTAGGAGACGCAGGCCTCCTAATTCCTTTGGGTAGGGACAGCTTAAGATAGGATCTTCTGATTGCTTTATCCCACCAAATAAAGGAATTAACATCTGAATGAATACGTTGAAAGAAAGACAAGGATAACCATACATCCAGCATATTTAACAGGTAAAACAATCTGGGTAGGACATTCATCTTGACGGTGTTAATTCTGCCCCATAACGAGAGAGGAGCTTTTCCATCTTACTAAGTCCTGCTGAATATTGTACCACAAGTCCTCCAGATTAAGCTTACGTAGTAAGGATAAATCCAAGGTAATGTAAATACCTAAATATTTAATGGACCGGGGTCCATTTCATGACGAACTTGCTAAAAGCTGAGCTATATGTTAAATGATTAAAGGAAAGATTTCAGTTTTACTGATATTGAGTTTGTAGTTCAAGAATTTCCCAAAAATATCAATGATATTCAGTGCCTCTGTTAGAGAGAGAGAGATCCACAGATGAAGCAATATATCATCTGCATAGACCAGAAGCAAAGGGGCTCTATCGCCTACTGGTATGCGGTGATTAAGGGAGAGATTTCAATCGCCTGATAAGGTGTTCGAGATATATGTTGAAGAGGAAAGGAGAGAGCAGACATCCCTGCCACGTACCTGAGAAGAGAGGAAAACATCAGAGAATACTCCATTGCAGTGTATTCTAGCCAGAGGGAAGGAATATAAAGCTTAAATCCATTTAATAAAGTCATTGGGAAGCCCATTATCTGCAGCGTTGCCCACAAGAAATTCCAGTCCACCCTGTTGAAGGCTTTTCTGCATCTAAAGAAATTAATGCCTTAGGGATAGGGAAGTTTTGCCAACTGAACCAGATACGACAATTTCTAAGGTGGTCTGCAGGGTTCTGCCTGACAAATCCTATTTGTTCCGGACTGAGAAGATGAGTCCATACTTGTTCAATTCTACTAGCGAGTATCTTGGCGAGAATTATAATATCACAATTTAATAGGGAGATAGGCGGTAACCTCGCTGGAGACTGGGGTGGTTTGTCTGTTTAAGGAGAAGGATAACTGAGGCTTCTAGCAGGATGGATTGTGGGTTTGCCGGAAAGCATATATTGATACAGACACAGCAGACTGGGTGCAAGGTCTTTGGCGAAAGCTTTGTAAAGTTCAGGTGAGGCCATCTGGGCGGGGCCTTATCCATAGCTAGATTATGAATAGCCGATAGCACTTCTTGAAGGAAATGGGAGCAGATAAAAGGACTGCTGTGTAAGAGAGAGAGGGTAGATATGAGGCAGTCAAATATTCTAGTAGCTCCTTTGCGGTGGGAGTGAGGGACGCTGACTGTCAAGAGAAGAGTAAAACTGTTTAAAATAGAAGCTATGTCTCTAGGATGTGTTTAGTGATCCCGTCTGGGTCATTAATGGAGGGATGAACCTTGACGCCTCAATTTCCTCAGGCAGCGGGGCTAGAAGGTGACTCACTTTCTCCCCTTGCTCTATGTATTTTGCCTGAGTTCTTAATATGCCAAATTCCGCTTTTTCTTGTACTAAACGAGAATACTGATTCCTTAAATTCAATAGTGTTTCAAGAGCTCAGGAGAGGGAGAGGAAGGGGGGATTGTTTGAGTGAGCGGATTTGAGCAAAAGTGAGGTAATGGTAGCCTCTCTTCCGTTTATGGGTAGGCGAGCCTAATAAACTCTCCTCTCAAAAACACTTCAAGGCACACCATTCATGGTCCGTTCTTGTGACAGAATCTTGGTTATTAGCAACAAATACTTGAATCAAATCAGAGATTCTAGTAATAACATACTCTTCCTATAAAGCTGCGTATTTAGGCCATACTGGGTCCCTTTGGAATGTATGGTCTAACAGGACAGTGACCCAGGCCACAGCGGTCGATATAACTATCGGTTCTATAAGCGGAATCATTTAGACCATGTATAAGTGAGTGGCTGAGTAAGATATAGTCCAGCCAGGACCAAGTGAGTGCACCATTGAGTAAAAGGAAAAGGAAGCGGACCATAGGATTTGTAATGCGCCATGGGTCACACAGCCCAGCAGAGTCAAGAAATTCAGCGAATGCTTTCTGGGCAATGGAGAGGGTTTGAGCGGGAGTTGGAACGATCTAAATCCTGGGTGGGTGGTAGATTCCAGTCCCCGGGTATTAATGGAAGAGTGGAAAATATTTGCAGTTTATTCAGCAGGTCTAGGAAAAGTCAGTATCCCCCACTGGCCCATACACACTCCCAAGGACTAATTCAGTGCAATCTAGTAGGCCATGAACCAACATATATCTCCTTGTGGATCTATGATAGTCATTCTTGGCTGAAAGACTACAGACCGATGAATCAGGATGGCGGTTCCACCACTGGCTGTCGACATACCAGATGCGTAAACTTGTCCAACCTCCTGTCTATGCAAGCCAGCAGCTTCCCAAGGGAGGAGATGGGTTTCTTGAATGAAAGAGATGTTGGCATGCAATATTGATATATGTTTAAGAATCTGGATTCTTTGTTGAGTTCATGAGCCCTCTAACATTCCAGGTTATAAATTTTTCAGGCCACTAGCCATTTAACTCTATAAAGCACCTTGCACATCTGGTCCCTTGTAATGAGAAAGTACACCAGGAGACCCTCAAAAGTATTCCTCAAAGCTATAACTTTGGCATTCTCCCAGATCCCAAAAGGCACAACATCAACTCCAACCAGTAAAACATTTGCATATATGTTGGATACCCCAATCATTAAAAATAAGAAATCGCGAACACCATAGTTATCAAATACCCCCCATAGTCAGTTCCTCTTACAACTATTTACAGTTAACACTCTACCCAACCTTAAAACCCACTGATACACCTTATTATCCTTGAAAGGTAGAGATCCCATATGTATCCTATATGGTTACTCTCTGTAATCATATCTAAACATACATAACAAGAGATAACTGATTCGTACATAGTGTGAGTCACTAATCCCAAATAGCCACAGATATAAACCATCCTGAGGACCATAATGTATTCTCATAGTGGCATAAGTTACTATAATATATCTGAGGGTAACTAGGTATTCCCCCATACACCAGTACATGTGGCTGGCTATTCTAAGTTGATGCCATCCCCTCCCCCGAACCCAACCAATAAGTAACAACATTGTCCTAATCTTGAAGGAGAACACCATAGAATTGTGAGAAGGAAACCATACATATGGTAATCATATTATTACCAGCCTATTATCAAGGGAGAAGTCCTGCAACAAAAGCTCTGGATGAGGAGGCGAGAGAAAAGAAAAAGGTGGAAAAGATATGACTGCAGAAATAACTTAGTTGTAGGCATGAAACTCTGATGCAGGAGGCAGAAAAACTAAAGAATGGGGAAGAGACAGAAGTCATGGAGTGAAATATCAAGGAGGAGCAGACTGAGTGCATGAGGGTCTTAGCTTAACCATCACTCACCAGTATGGAAAAACCGAGGAGATTATGTGAAGGGGAACATAAAGTGGAAGAGAGTCAGAAGCAAATAGAGAGGGAACAAAAGATAATATTTTCTTTCTTGTTTGTTTTAAAGCAAAATGAAGATAACTCAAGCAGGATTTAGTGTATCAGGTGACCCATTGTAGATGTGGCTGTTTCCCAGGGAACTAAATTGACAGCAAGCTAGCGCCACACCCAAAAACAAACCCCAGGAAACAGCCAACTGAACAAAAGGGTCCGAGGAATAAAAAGCCTCGATGAGTACGTGGGTTCCTCCAGAGTTTAGGGCCACTGTTAGTCTCCATCTTAGTCTGCCACCGTCATCTCCTAGTAGGGTTACCTCCCATCGCGTAGGCTCCATCCAGACCGATCGCATCCACGATAAGCAAACTGAAAAGCATTTAAACAACAAAAGCTTCAGGGCAGCTCATAGTATAGCCCAATCATTAAGATTTAAACAGTGAGGCAACTTCTTGCTCAATTCGACCTGAGTCTGATCAGCAGAGTCAAAAGAGAGCCATACTCCATCCACCAAACCTGCAAGCGAGCTAGATAGGCCATTTGAAATTTGATACTAGCTACGATCAGTTTACTAACAGTGGGATGAAAAGTGGCTCTCTTCTGGCAGGTCTCTAGAGGCAGGTCCTGGATAATCCGTAGTCACTTGTCCTCCCATTGGATAAATGTAGCTCTCTGACTTTAGAAAGGATGTGTTGCTTTTCCAGATAATTGAGCAGACGGATGATCATTGGGTGAGAAGCAGACTCCTCCGGTTTGGTAGGGACCACCGTAAGCCCTTTCAATTAGGTAGGTGGGATTATGTGGAGAAGGGCCTACTATCTTGGTAAAGAGCTTCGGTAAATAAAATCGCCAAGGAACCCTCAGCTCACTGGTAACCCAAAGATTAGGATATTGTTCCTCCCATCGTCCTCTAAATCTTCTGTTTTAAGTTGTAGTTTTGTAATTTGTTGCCTGAGCTTTGTAATCTCAGGGTCTGCCTTATCACGCCAGGCTTCTAGGAGTGGGTACGTGCCTAAGTGTCAGCCACTCGGATCCTGAGATCAGCCATCTCGCTGCGAATATTTTTAAGATCTGCAGCAATGTCTTGTAGGGTTTCCTTAAATGATTGCAGCTCTTGTAGGAAGCGTTCCTCCGACAACAGTGCAGAAGCTGAAGATCACTCAGTTGCTTGGCGAGGAATGCTGAAGAGGTTTTGCTTTTTGGCTACTTATCAGGCGAGACGAAGTGTCTGGGGCAGTGGCTTTTATTCGGCCTCCATCGCGGCCTATTTATCCACCAGAAACACCAAGAACCAGCCAGATGACTTCCTCAAATAGGCATGAGCAGTGATGTTAAGGCAATCTCACGAGTCTGATCCAAAAACGATTGATTATAATAGATTTTCAAGAGGGGAAGCAGGAGCCCAGGGAAACAGCAGCTAGCAAGCCAGACCCATCACGTGATCTCACAGCAGCCATTTTCATTGATCTGGCCAAAGCCTTTTATTTGGTGTCACCTACTCCTCCTGGATAAGCTGAGCTCTGCCAGTCCCTCAGCCCCAGCATCAACTAGTTCTGTCCCTACCTCTTGGACCATCAACAGTCAGTACAGGTAGAGGCAGGCACCATCTCTCCACCCCTCTCAATCAAGGCTGTGGTCCCATAGGGTCCAATCTGGGTCCAATCTTCTTCTCCATCTTCCTAAATTACCTCCTCTCCACCTGTGCCACCTTGCATATTCACATGTATACAGATGACACAGTTCTCTACACCTCCGGTCCTCAACTTCATCTCTGGAAGTCTTACTCACAAACACTTCACAATGTTCTGCACTGGTTCCAGCGCAACCTACTTCAGGTCAAAACATACACAAAAGACAAAAAGATGCTCTGTGACCATTGGTACCAGCCAAAGCTGGCCTGGCTTGCCCCTCTCCCTATCTTCTGCACGCTGGATGGCACACCACTTGAAGTAGTCTCAGCTTTTAAGTGCCTCGGTATGTAGCTAGACAGCAGGCTTGACCTCTCTGTCCCCATTGGTGCCATCCATGCAGACTCCACCCCAAAATCAGCATCCTGTACTGCAATAAGGACTACTGTTCTCCCAGGTCTGCTGAGAGCTGGTCACCAAATTGGTGCTCCCAGTTTTCAACTATGCAGATGTGGTTGATGGCACTGCCCTCCACTTCCCTTGCCAGCCTGGACCCTCCTCTGCAGTGCCTTCTGCCACTTTGCTACCAACTCACCTTCTTGCACTTACCACTGCTCCCTTTACTCCTCCCTATCCATCCTCCCGCTCCCCACATGTAGCCAGCCCCACCACTGCTCCATCTACTCCTCCTGATCCATCCCCCACTCCACACATGTAGCCAGTCCCATCCTGCTCCTTTACTCCTCCTATCCATCCTCCCACTCCCCACATGTAGCCAGTCCCACCACTGCTCCTTTACTCCTCCCTATCCATCCTTCCACTCCCCACATGTAGCCAGTCCCCACCACTGCTCCCTTTACTCCTCCCTATCCATCCTCCACTCCCACATGTAGCCAGTCCCACCACTGCTCCCTTTACTCCTCCCTATCCATCCCCCTCCCCACATGTAGCCAGTCCCACCACTGCTCCATCTACTCCTCCCTATCCATCCTCCCACTCCCCACATGTAGCCAGTCCCACCACTGCTCCCTTTACTCCTCCCTATCCATCCTCCCACTCCCCACATGTAGCCAGTCCCATCACTGCTCCTTTACTCCTCCTATCCATCCTCCCGCTCCCCACATGTAGCCAGCCCCCCACTGCTCCATCTACTCCTCCTGATCCATCCCCCACTCCCACATGTAGCCAGTCCCCACCACTGCTCCCTTTACTCCTCCTTATCCATCCCCCACTCCCCACATGGCCAGTCCCACCACTGCTCCATCTACTCCTCCCTATCCATCCTCCCACTCCCCACATGTAGCCAGTCCCACCACTGCTCCTTTACTCCTCCCTATCCATCCTCCACTCCCACATGTAGCCAGTCCCACATCACTGCTCCCTTTACTCCTCCCTATCCATCCTCCACTCCCCACATGTAGCCAGCCCCACCACTGCTCCCTTCTCCTCCCTATCCATCCTCCCACTCCCCACATGTAACCAGTCCCACTACTGCTCTCTTTACTCCTCCTGATCCATCCTCCGCTCCCCACATGTAACCAGTCCCCATCACTGCTCCCTTTACTCCTCCCTATCCATCCTCCCACTCCCCACATGTAGCCAGTCCCACCACTGCTCCCTTTACACCTCCCTATCCATCCCCCGCCCCCACATGTAGCCAGTCCCACCACTGCTCCCTTTACTCCTCCCTATCCATCCTTCCACTCCCACATGTAGCCAGTCCCACCACTGCTCCCTTTACACCTCCCTATCCATCCCCCCACTCCCCACATGTAGCCAGTCCCCACCACTGCCCCTTTACTCCTCCTCATCCATCCTCCCACCCTCACATGTAGCCAGCCCCCACCACTGCTCCCTTACTCCTCCTATCCATCCTCCCACTCCCCACATGTAGCCAGTCCCATCACTGCTCCCTTTACTCCTCCCTATCCATCCTCCCACTCCCCACATGTAGCCAGTCCCACCACTGCTCCCTCTACTCCTCCCTATCCATCCTCCCACTCCCCACATGTAGCCAGTCCCACCACTGCTCCTCTACTCCTCCTTATCCATCCCCCCCTCCCACATGTAGCCAGTCCCACCACTGCTCCCTTTACTCCTCCTCATCCATCCTCCCACTCCCACATGTAGCCAGTCCCACCACTGCCCCTCTACTCCTCCTTATCCATCCCCCTCCCCACATGTAGCCAGTCCCACCACTGCCCTTTACTCCTCCCTATCCATCCTCCCACTCCCCACATGTAGCCAGTCCCCATCACTGCCCCTTTACTCCTCCCCATCCATCCTCCCACTCCCCACATGTAGCCAGTCCCATCACTGCTCCCTTTACTCCTCCCTATCCATCCTCCCACCTCCCCACATGTAACCAGTCCCACTACTGCTCCCTACTCCTCCTTATCCATCCTCCACTCCCACATGTAGCCAGTCCCCATCACTGCTCCCTTTACTCCTCCCTATCCATCCCCACTCCCACATGTAGCCAGTCCCACCACTGCTCATCTACTCCTCCCTATCCATCCCCACTCCACACATGTAGCCAGTCCCACCACTGCTCCCTCTACTCCTCCCTATCCATCCCCACTCCACACATGTAGCCAGTCCCACCACTGCTCCCTCTACTCCTCCCTATCCATCCTCCCACTCTCCACATGTAGCCAGTCCCACCACTGCTCCCTTTACTCCTCCCTTCCATCCCCACGCTCCCACATGTAGCCAGTCCCCACCACTGCTCCTTTACTCCTCCGATCCATCCTCCCACTCTCCACATGTAGCCAGTCCCCATCACTGCTCCTTTACTCCTCCTATCCATCCTCCCACTCCCACATGTAGCCAGTCCCACCACTGCTCCTCTCTCCTCCTTATCCATCCCCCACTCTCCACATGTAGCCAGTCCGACACTGCTCTCTTTACTCCTCCCTATCATCCCCCGCTCTCCACATGTAGCCAGTCCCCATCACTGCTCCTCTACTCCTCCTTATCCATCCCCCACTCTCCACATGTAGCCAGTCCCATCACTGCTCCCTTTACTCCTCCCTATCCATCCCCACTCTCCACATGTAGCCAGTCCCACCACTGCTCCATCTACCCTCCTGATCCATCCTCCCACTCCCACATGTAGCCAGTCCCATCACTGCCCCTTTACCCTCCCTATCCATCCTCCCACTCCCCACATGTAGCCAGTCCCCATCACTGCTCCCTTTACCCTCCCTATCCATCCCCCACTCTCCACATGTAGCCAGTCCCCTCACTGCCCCTTTACTCCTCCTATCCATCCCCCACTCTCCACATGTAGCCAGTCCCACCACTGCTCCATCTACTCCTCCTGATCCATCATCCCACTCCCCCATGTAGCCAGTCCCATCACTGCTCCCTTACTCCTCCCTATCCATCCTCCCACTCCCACATGTAGCCAGTCCCCATCCTGCTCCCTCTACTCCTCCCTATCCATCCTCCACTCCCCACATGTAGCCAGTCCCCACCACTGCCCCTTTACTCCTCCCTATCCATCCTCCACTCCCCACATGTAGCCAGTCCCCACCACTGCTCCCTTTACTCCTCCTATCATCCCCACTCTCCACATGTAGCCAGACCCACCACTGCTCCCTCTACTCCTCCTTATCCATCCCCCACTCCCCACATGTAGCCAGTCCCACCACTGCTCCTTACTCCTCCCTATCCATCCCCGCTCCCCACAGCCAGTCCCACCACTGCTCCTCTACTCCTCCCTATCCATCCTCCCACTCCCACATGTAGCCAGTCCCACCACTGCTCCCTACTCCTCCCTATCCATCCTCCCACTCCCACATGTAGCCAGTCCCACCACTGTTCCCTCTCCTCCCTATCCATCCCCCACTCACACATGTAGCCAGTCCCACCACTGCTCCTCTACTCCTCCCTATCCATCCTCCCACTCTCCACATGTAGCCAGTCCCACCCTGCTCCCTCTCCTCCTCCCTATCCATCCCCCACTCCCCACATGTAGCCAGTCCCACCACTGCTCCCTCTACCTCCCTATCCATCCTCCCACTCCACATATAGCCAGTCCCACCACTGCTCCCCACCCCTCCCTATCCATCCCCCACTCCACACGTAGCCAGTCCCACCACTGCTCCTCTACTCCTCCCATCCATCCTCCCACTCCACACATGTAGCCAGTCCCACCACTGCTCCTCTACTCTCCCTATCCATCCTCCACTCCACACATGTAGCCAGTCCCACCACTGCTCCCTCTACTCCTCCCTATCCATCCTCCCACTCCACATGTAGCCAGCCCACCACTGCTCTCTCTACTCCTCCCTATCCATCCCCCACTCTCCACATGTAGCCAGTCCCACCACTGCTCTCGCACTCCTCCTCATCCATCCCCCACTCCCCACATGTAGCCAGTCCCACCACTGCCTCTTTACTCCTCCCATCCATCCTCCCACTCCCACATGTAGCCAGTCCCACCACTGCTCCTCTACTCCTCCTATCCATCCCCCACTCCACACATGTAGCCAGTCCCACCACTGCTCCCTCTACTCCTCCCTATCCATCCTCCCACTCCACATGTAGCCAGTCCCACCACTGCTCCCTCTACTCCTCCCTATCCATCCCCCACTCCCACATGTAGCCAGTCCACCACTGCTCCCTACTCCTCCTATCCATCCTCCCACTCCCACATGTAGCCAGCCCCCACCACTGCCTCTACTCCTCCCTATCCATCCCCCACTCCCACATGTAGCCAGTCCCACCACTGCTCTTTACTCCTCCCTATCCATCCTCCCACTCCCCACATGTAATAGTCCCACCACTGCTCCTTTACTCCTCCCTATCCATCCCCCACTCCACATGTAGCCAGTCCACCACTGCTCCTTACTCCTCCCTATCCATCCCCCTCCCACATGTAACCAGTCCCACCACTGCCCCTTTACTCCTCCCTATCCATCCTCCCACTCCCACATGTAGCCAGTCCCACCACTGCCCCCACCCTCCCTATCCATCCCCCACTCCACATGTAGCCAGTCCCACCACTGCTCCTCTACTCCTCCCTATCCATCCTCCCACTCCCCACATGTAGCCAGTCCCATCACTGCTCCTTCCTCCTATCCATCCTCCCGCTCCCCATGTAGCCAGTCCCCCACTGCTCCCTTTACTCCTCCCTATCCATCCTCCCACTCCCCACATGTAACCAGTCCCACCACTGCTCTCTTCCTCCTCCTGATCCATCCCCCGCCCCCCACATGTAACCAGTCCCCATCACTGCTCCCTTTACTCCTCCCTATCCATCCTCCCACTCCCCACATGTAGCCAGTCCACCACTGCTCCCTCTACTCCTCCTATCCATCCTCCCCTCCCCACATGTAGCCAGTCCCATCACTGCTCCCTTTACTCCTCCTATCCATCCTCCCATCCCCACATGTAGCCAGTCCCACCACTGCTCCCTTTACTCCTCCTATCCATCCTCCCACTCCCACATGTAGCCAGTCCCACCACTGCTCCCTGCTCCTCCTATCCATCCTCCTCCCCACATGTAGCCAGCCCCACCACTGCTCTCTTTCCTCCTCCTATCATCCTCCCACTCCCCACATGTAGCCAGTCCCATCACTGCTCCTTTACTCCTCCCATCCATCCTCCCTCCCCACATGTAGCCAGTCCCACCACTGCTCCCCTTTACTCCTCCCTATCCATCCTCCCACTCCCCAATGTAGCCAGTCCCATCACTGCTCCCCACTCCTCCCTATCCATCCTCACTCCCACATGTAGCCAGTCCCACCACTGCCCCTCTACTCCTCCCTATCCATCCTCCCACTCTCCATGTAGCCAGTCCCACCACTGCTCCCTCTACTCCTCCTATCCATCCCCCACTCCACATGTAGCCAGTCCACCACTGCTCCCTCTACTCCTCCCTATCCAATCCTCCACTCCCACATGTAGCCAGTCCCCACCACTGCTCTCTCTACTCCCCCATCCATCCCCCACTCTCCATGTAGCCAGTCCCACCACTGCTCTCTTTACTCCTCCCTATCCATCCTCCCACTCCCCACATGTAGCCAGTCCCACCACTGCTCCCTTACTCCTCCATTCCATCCTCCCACTCCCACATGTAGCCAGTCCCATCACTGCTCCTCTACTCCTCCCTATCCATCCCCACTCCCCATGTAGCCAGTCCCACCACTGCTCTCTTTACTCCTCCTATCCATCCCCACTCCCCACATGTAGCCAGTCCACCACCCTCCCTCTACTCCTCCCTATCCATCCCCCACTCCACACATGTGCCAGTCCCACCACTGCTCCCTACTCCTCCCCATCCATCCCCCCACTCCTACATGTAGCCAGTCCCACCACTGCTCCCTCTACTCCTCCCTATCCATCCTCCCACTCCCACATGTAGCCAGCCCCACCACTGCTCTCTCTACTCCTCCCTATCCATCCCCCACTCTCCCATGCTAGCCAGTCCCACCACTGCTCCTTTACTCCTCCTATCCATCCTCCCACTCCCCACATGTAGCCAGTCCCACACTGCTCCCTTTACTCCTCCTATCCATCCCCCACTCTCACATGTAGCCAGTCCCACCACTGCTCTCTTTACTCCTCCCTATCCATCCCCCACTCCCCACATGTAGCCAGTCCCACCACTGCTCCCTCTACTCCTCTATCCATCCTCCCACTCTCCACATGTAGCCAGCCCCATCACTGCTCCCTCTACTCCTCCTATCCATCTCCCTCCTCCACATGTAGCCAGTCCCACCACTGCTCCTTTACTCCTCCTATCCATCCTCCCACTCCCCACATGTAGCCAGTCCCACCACTGCTCCTTTACTCCTCCCTATCCATCCTCACTCTCCCACATGTAGCCAGTCCCACCACTGCTCCCTTTACTCCTCCCTATCCATCCCCGCTCCCCACATGTAGCCAGTCCCACCACTGCTCCCTCTACTCCTCCCTATCCATCCTCCACTCCCCACATGTAGCCAGTCCCACCACTGCTCCCTCTACTCCTCCTATCCATCCTCCCACTCCCCACATGTAGCCAGTCCACCACTGTTCCCTCTACTCCTCCCTATCCCCTCCCACTCCCACATGTAGTCCCACCACTGCTCCCTCTACTCCTCCCCATCCATCCTCCCACTCCCACATGTAGCCAGTCCCACCTGTCTCCCTCACTCCCTCCCTATCCATCCCCCACTCCCCACATGTAGCCAGTCCCACCACTGCCCTCACTCCTCCCTATCCATCCTCCCACCCTCCACATATAGCCAGTCCCACCACTGCCTCTACTCCTCCCTATCCATCCCCCACTCCCACATGTAGCCAGTCCCACCACTGCTCCCTCTACTCCTCCCTATCCATCCTCCCACTCCCCACATGTAGCCAGTCCCACCACTGCTCCTCTACTCCTCCCTATCCATCCCCCCCCACACATGTAGCCAGTCCACCTGCTCCCTCTACTCCTCCCTATCCATCCTCCCACTCCCCACATGTAGCCGTCCCACCACTGTCTCTCTACTCCTCCCTATCCATCCCCCACTCCACATGTAGCCAGTCCCACCACTGCTCCCTACTCCTCCCTATCCATCCCCCACTCCCACATGTAGCCAGTCCCACCACTGCTCTCTACTCCTCCCTATCCATCCCCACCCCCACATGTAGCCAGTCCCACCACTGCTCCTCTACTCCTCCCTATCCATCCCCCACTCCCACATGTAGCCAGTCCCACCACTGCTCCCTCTACTCCTCCTATCCATCTCCCACTCTCCACATGTAGCCAGTCCCACCACTGCTCCTCTACTCCTCCTATCCATCCCCCCACTCCACATGTAGCCAGTCCCACCACTGCCCTCTACTCCTCCCTATCCATCCTCCCACTCCCCACATGTAGCCAGCCCCACCACTGCTCTCTCTACTCCTCCCTATCCATCCCCCACTCTCCACATGTAGCCAGTCCCACCACTGCTCTCTCTCTACTCCTCCCTATCCATCCTCCCTCTCCACATGTGGCCAGTCCCACCACTGCTCCTCTCTCTCCCTATCCATCCCCCACTCCACACATGTAGCCAGTCCACCACTGCTCCTCTACTCCTCCCTATCCATCCCCCACTCCCACATGTAGCCAGTCCCACCACTGCTCTCTCTACTCCTCCCTATCCATCCCCACTCCCACATGTAGCCAGTCCCACCACTGCTCCCTCTACTCCTCCCTATCCATCCCCCACTCCACACATGTAGCCAGTCCCACCACTGCTCCTCCTACTCCTCCCTATCCATCCCCCACTCCACATGTAGCCAGCCCACCACTGCTCCTCTACTCCTCCCTATCCATCCTCCCACTCCCCACATGCCAGTCCCACCACACTCTCTCTACTCCTCCCTATCCATCCCCACTCTCCACATGTAGCCAGTCCCACCACTGCTCTCTTTACTCCTCCCTATCCATCCTCCCACTCCCCACATGTAGCCAGTCCCATCACTGCTCCCTCACTCCTCCCCATCCATCCCCCACCCCCACATGTGCCAGTCCCACCACTGCTCTTTACCTCCTCCCTATCCATCCCCCACTCCCCACATGTAGCCAGTCCCACCACTGCTCCCTCTACTCCTCCCTATCCATCCTCCCCACTCTCCACATGTAGCCAGCCCCCCACTGCTCTCTACTCCTCCTATCCATCCCCCACTCCACATGTAGCCAGTCCCACCACTGCTCTCTTCTACTCCTCCCTATCCATCCTCCCACTCCCCACATGTAGCCAGTCCCACCACTGCTCCTCTCTCCTCCCTATCCATCCCCCCACTCCACATGTAGCCAGTCCACCACTGCTCCTCTACTCCTCCTATCCATCCTCCCCTCTCACATGTAGCCAGCCCCCACCACTGCTCTCTCTACTCCCTATCCATCCCCACTCTCCACATGTAGCCAGTCCCACCACTGCTCTCTTACTCCTCCCTATCCATCCTCCCACTCTCCATCCAGCCAGCCCCACCACTGCTCTCTTTACTCCTCCCTATCCATCCTCCCACTCCCCACATGTAGCCAGTCCACCACTGCTCCATCTACTCCTCCCTATCCATCCTCCCACTCCCCACATGTAGCCAGTCCCACCACTGCTCTCTTTACTCCTCCCTATCCATCCCCCACTCCCACATGTAGCCAGTCCCACCACTGCTCCATCTACTCCTCCTGATCCATCCTCCCACTCCCACATGTAGCCAGTCCCCATCACTGCTCCCTTTACTCCTCCCTATCCATCCTCCCGCTCCCACATGCAGCCAGTCCCCATCACTGCTCCCTTTACTCCTCCCTATCCATCCTCCCACTCCACATGTAGCCAGCCCCACCACTGCTCTCTCCTACTCCTCCCTATCCATCCTCCCCTCCCCACATGTAGCCAGTCCCATCACTGCTCCCTTTACTCCTCCCTATCCATCCCCCACTCCCACATGTAGCCAGTCCCACCACTGCCCCATCTACTCCTCCTGATCCATCCTCACTCCCCACATGTAGCCAGTCCCACCACTGCTCCATCTACTCCTCCTATCCATCCTCCTCCACACACATGTAGCCAGTCCCACCACTGCTCCATCTACTCCTCCTGATCCATCCTCCCACTCCCCACATGTAGCCAGTCCCACCACTGCTCCCTCTACTCCTCCCTATCCATCCTCCCTCTCCACATGTAGCCAGTCCCACCACTGCTCTCTTTACTCCTCCTTATCCATCCCCCACTCTCCACATGTAGCCAGTCCCACCACTGCTCCATCTATCCTCCTATCCATCCTCCCTCCCACATGTAGCCAGTCCACCACTGCTCCCTTCACTCCTCCTATCCATCCTCCACTCCCACATGTAGCCAGTCCCACCACTGCTCCATCTACTCCTCCTGATCCATCCTCCCACTCCCCATGTAACCAGTCCCACCACTGCTCCTTTACTCCTCCCTATCCATCCTCCCACTCCCCATGTAACCAGTCCCACCACTGCTCCCTTCACTCCTCCCTATCCATCCTCCCTCCCCATGTAGCCAGTCCCACCACTGCTCCCTTCTCCTCCCTATCCATCCTCCCTCTCCACATGTAGCCAGTCCCCATCACTGCTCCCTTTACTCCTCCCTATCCATCCCCACTGCTCACATGTAGCCAGTCCACCACTGCTCCCTTTCACTCCTCCTTATCCATCCTCCCTCTCACTGTGTAGCCAGTCCCACCCACTGCTCCTTTACCTCCCTATCCATCCTCCCACTCCCCCACATGTAGCCAGTCCCCATCACTGCTCCCTTTACTCCTCCTGATCCATCCTCCCACTCCCCCATGTAGCCAGTCCCATCACTGCTCCTTTACTCCTCCCTATCCATCCCCCACTCGCCACATGTAGCCAGTCCCACCACTGCTCCCTTTACTCCTCCTTATCCATCCTCCCGCTCCCCACATGTAGCCAGTCCCACCACTGCTCCTTTACTCCTCCCTATCCATCCTCCCACTCTCCATGTAGCCAGTCCCACCACTGCTCCCTCCTCTCCTATCCATCCTCCCACTCCCACATGTAGCCAGTCCCACCACTGCTCCTTTACTCCTCCCTATCCATCCTCCCGCTCCCCACATGTAGCCAGTCCCACCACTGCTCCCTCTACTCCTCCCTATCCATCCTCCCACTCCCCACATGAGCCAGTCCCATCACTGCTCCTTTACTCCTCCCTATCCATCCTCCCACTCTCCACATGTAGCCAGTCCCACCACTGCTCCTTTACTCCTCCCTATCCATCCTCCCACTCCCCACATGTAGCCAGTCCCCATCACTGCTCCCTTTACTCCTCCCTATCCATCCTCCCACTCCCCACATGTAGCCAGTCCCACCACTGCCCCTTTACTCCTCCCCATCCATCCTCCCACTCCCACATGTAGCCAGTCCCACCACTGCTCCATCTACTCCTCCTATCCATCCTCCCTCCCCACATGTAGCCAGTCCCCATCACTGCTCCCTTTACTCCTCCCTATCCATCCTCCCACTCCCATGTAGCCAGTCCACCACTGCCCTCTCTACCTCCCTATCCATCCCCCACTCTCCACATGTAGCCAGTCCCACCACTGCTCTCTTTACTCCTCCCTATCCATCCTCCCACTCCCACATGTAGCCAGTCCCATCACTGCTCCCTCTACTCCTCCTATCCATCCTCCCACTCCCACATGTAGCCAGCCCCACCACTGCTCTCTACTCCTCCCTATCCATCCTCCCACTCCCACATGTAGCCAGTCCCCATCACTGCTCCCTTTACTCCTCCTTGTCCATCCCCGCTCCCCACATGTAGCCAGTCCCCATCACTGCTCCCTTTACTCCTCCTTTGTCCATCCCCGCTCCCCACATGTAGCCAGTCCCCACCACTGCTCCCTTTACTCCTCCCTATCCATCCCCCACTCCCCACATGTAGCCAGTCCCCATCACTGCTCTCTCTGCTCCTCCCATCCATCCTCCCACTCCACACATGTAGCCAGTCCCCCACTGCTCCCTTTACTCCTTCCTATCCATCCTCCCGCCTCCCACATGTAGCCAGTCCCACCACTGCTCTCTTTACTCCTCCTATTCATCCTCACTTCCCCCTCACATTGCCAGTTCCATGCTGGTTTGGGTAGCTTCTCTCATACCTATTCCATCTCCCTCCCCCATACCCTCCTCTTCCTACTCCTGTGCTCAAGTGACCCCGGACATTCTCCCTTCCCCACCCACACTCCTCAGCTAGGAAATCTGCTTTCACACTGCCTCCCTCCTCGGGATTTGGGAACCAGCTACCCTCTCCATCCATCTCTCCCTCTCTTCCATACATTAATGCCAGCCAAAACTCCTCCCCCTTGCCCCTGCCCCTCCTCCTGTCAATCCTCTTCCTGAACCCTTCCTTACCCTTTCCCGGCTTTTGACCACCCCTCACCTCTCCTTCCCCACAATGTCATAGTTCAGCAACCTTTTGAAGTTTAGCAACCTGTTTAACTCCTACTTTAAGCACCAGTTCAGCCTTCCTTCATTCTGATACTGTGCACTTTGAGTTACTTAATTTACACAGATGGTGTGTATGTTAATTCATGTGCCCTCTGTTTGCGATGTTTTGCCATTTTGTCTGTTCTGCACTCAACTATGCTCTTTGTGTCATCGTCATTGTAACCACATCACCAGACTGGCTGTGTTTGGTTTATAATGATGCTTCTCCTGTTACACTTTCCCCGGGTCATACCTGGAAACAAGCCTTAGCTGAGTGTCTCTCTCAGTTACCAATTTTAAATAAATAAAAATAAATACATTTATGTTGTATTGCAACTTATGTGTTGAGCCCTCAGTCTGTCTGCACCAGGCATAGTCCTGACTTGCTGTGGTTCACATGGCCAGACAATGGCTAACAGTAATCAGTTACCCTCCCAGGACAAAAATACCCATTTGTGGTGCAGTGCGGTGTTCCTATGGGTTTCAAACAAACATCCTGATTCCAAGCATTGCTGTGTCAGAGATTGTACTTTATCTAGCAAGACAGTGTCGATAGCTGAGTAAAGTCAACACTGTGCTGTATGATCGCTCACACTCTGAGGAACACCACCTAAAGATGCTCTGATTCCGTATATATCTACATACATCTATCACATGGAATGCTATATGCTTCATGCTGTACAGCTGTGCAGCAAGTTAATCTCATATGAAAAGTTTAGCTGAACAAACGGAACCACTGCTAAATGTCAGCTCCTCCCTGCTGTCTGGTTGGAAGGAACCGAATGTAACGCATTGAACAGAGCCAAATACTGCCTGCTGGGTAGACAGGGACATTCCTCTGATTCTGACATCATGCAAATGAGGTGGTTCAGGACAGCCAGAGCAACAGTATGGAAATATGTCATTTCAAACAGTGTAGTAGTGGTTCAGCACTGAGCAACAGCATTTCCAGTGGCATGTTTGCTAGCTGGCATGCCATGTGTTTCAGGCAGACTGAGTTCTCAGTCAGTGTTTATACCCATTTACTCCATACGTCAAGCCGCCTGATTATAAAGCAAAACGAGCCTTGTGAGGAGTCACAGCTCAGTGAACTCTTGCTTCATTTAAATGGAAAGTTCACAGCCTTTTATTCTGTTTCCCTGTGTAGTTTGCAGGCTTGCACAGTGATTGCCTCCACTGTACCCTCCTAATTTCATCAGAGTTTTAAGGTAAATGAAGCTACTGAAGTCTGGTGTGAAAAGCTGCTTGACTCCATTGCAAGGTCATGACCTGACTCATGTAAGACATCCTGGAATTTTTGATGTTAGTCAGTGCTGTTACGGTCCTCTGCAGTCCCTCTGTTCTTGTCTTATGCTGGACATAAAACTTTTCAAGGTAAGTGTTCTGCTGTTTTCTGTACTGTAATATAAAGTATATCTGAGTTAGAAAAAATGCTTTTAGAGAATACAGGTACTTCACAAGATATGTTTAGGGGGCCAAAAGGTGGTGCTCCCAGGGAAATGGGAGTTCGTGACTCCTAACAATTTCAGGATAGGCCAGATGAATCTGGAAGGAGGCAGGAAGCTTACTCAGGGACCAAGACGCAAAAGGTTTGTTTACAAGGAATAAGGAGAACGACAAAATAACTGTTCTCTACATTGCAACAGGATAATAAACAACAAAACAATTCAGTTTGGACCAACAATTCATCAAACCCAGAACAGGGGTTACACCCTTTCAGTCCAAGTCCTAGTAGTACTTGGCTGAGATGAGGCAGACAAACCAAGCCTGGACTTTGTGGTGAGTCAGCTAATCAACGAGTAGGCATTGACCTTACAAAGTGTTTTACAAACAGGCCATGATGGGGCATGCCCAGGATGAACACAAGTACAGAGGAACACTGCTGGCTGGACAATGACAAATCTGGCGATCTCTCTGTGACTCTGGGCAAGAAGGTGAAGACTTCTGGTTGGCAGGTGGTTCCCTGAATGATCCGCTGCAATAACCACTGGCAGGTCCCGGCTTTTAAGACCACCTTTACTAGAAGACTGCTGGTGGTACTATCCTCAGGCGACCTCTATGGAGCCACTGAATGCCTAGCACTTATGGATGGATAACAAAATAAGAAAAAG
Source organism: Neoceratodus forsteri (assembly GCA_016271365.2). Taxonomy (NCBI): domain Eukaryota; kingdom Metazoa; phylum Chordata; order Ceratodontiformes; family Ceratodontidae; genus Neoceratodus; species Neoceratodus forsteri. Next base: position 13,426,147 of record CM028137.1, on the reverse strand, counting down.
GGCATGCATGATGTGACTACAGTCCCTCATGCTTGAGCCAGGGTGGCTCCTAAGCTGACTCACTACTGGATACCTATCATCTCTACACTCACTATCGCAGGACTGAGGCTGGAAAACTGTGGAGGAACTTCAAGGCAGATTGACATCACTGGAGACAGTTCTGCTGCAGATGGAGGATAGGCCGGGAACCTCCTTGGGTCAGCGTCCAGGCTCTGAAGAAGCTGATCCGGGCAACAGAGGCAACACTGGGTGTCAGGTAAGCAGGGATTCAATTCGATAACACAGTTTAGAGGTAAGCAAACAGTTCAGACGCTTAAGCAGACAGTTCAGTTCTTGCAAAGGGTGCAGTCTCTAGAGGGCACTAAGCAAGCTGCAGCACAGTTCAGGTCAGGTGGGGCCCAGAACATCTACACATAACTCTCTGGGCAACTTAAACCACAGGACCCTTTTCCTCCCCACCCAAGCTGATGCTGTACCTTTAGGGAGCTTTCTTTGCTTTGGCTCTTACAGTCAAGCCCATGCTTTCATCAGTGTTAAGGAACACCCCTATCACTGTGTCCACAGGACTGCTGGACCTGGTCCCCCTCCTCCTGAATATTAACAAGGGCCCTCAGATGTGTAACCTGGCTCCGCCCTGCACCCTAATTTAGTGTGCACTGAACCTCCCAGCTAGCCCTTCCTCTCTGGGCTTTTCAGCCATAGCACCCTTCTCTTCTTATTTAAAGACAAGCTGCTGTTCAGTTCAGGCCATCCTTTCCCTAGTGACACTTTAACACACATAAAACAAAATAAAATAAAATGAAAAATAACTTTGGGGTGGCCACCCTGGGACCCTCTTTCCTCACTGGGCCTTTGGCCCACTGCTCCAATTCTAACCTCCTGAGGGCTGGTAGCTCGACTAGAGAGCCACAGTGCCCCCAACCTTTTCCTTACTTGGGCACTGGGCTTTAGTTTTCTGCTTGCTCCTCCCCACTTCCCTAGTGTGAGTATAATTAAAATCGGTCACTCAGCCCAGTCACCTCCATGGCCTGGGACTACAGTGCTGCTGAGGGAGGCAGAAGTCTTGGCCGGGAGCAGTGCTCCCAATCGGCTCCTATCTAGCAGGCAGGGCTGCTGGGGTGGAACTAAAGATCCAGGGTGCATTTTCCGCTTGGACCACTACTGTGCTGCACCTTTTGGTCTGCCTGCCAATTTGGGCCCACTGCCACCACAAATAGAAGGACTGAACATGAATTGGGGAGCCACGCTTACTCCAATCCTTGAAGCCCACCAGGGAGCAATGCCAGAGGAGCCATGGACATGCTCAGGTAGCTTTTACCGCCAGTGCTCCTCGCATCCTCCACCCTTCTAGCATGGCCACTGACTTCTTTGGCCACTCCCCAGACCATTTATAGGACAGGAGAGGTTCTGCTAGACAGCCGAATGGAGCTGCCCAAGCGCCTGTCATACTTCTGGGTAGCAGACTTTTCAGAATTAAAATAAACAACTTTGTGGCACGAGGAAAAATCTGCTTTTTCCACTTTTTCAGTAAAGCTAAACTGGAGGGCAAGGTTTGCAGGGGTGAACCCCTGCAAAGCAAACTTTCCTTTAATACATGAGACAGCACTAATACTATTGTATTGGGAGTGGGTCTATTTTCCAGTGTACTTATGTGGTTTTACCTTAATTGAAGAGCTGGTTTTACCTTGATTGAATGGCGGCTCCCTCAAAGAAGTTTCTCTGTTTTTTGAGGTTGGCCAAGCTGGTGTTCCCTCACAGAAATGAGGTATCACAAACAGTCTTCCATCACCTAAGAAGTGCCACATTCCAGCTGATTGGAAATCTTCATAAAACATCTATTGATTTAAAAAGATAACAAAAATGTTGTGTATTGATGGGGATTGTGTGGAACTGGGTGAGGAGGAGCGAGAGACAGAGGGAGGTGAGGAGGGACTTTGAAGGAGGCCTGCAACACATGACTGGCATAGCCAGTCAGGAGGCTCAAGTCTTATTATAAGTCCCAAGGAGACTAGCAACCCCTCGAGTGAGTGGTCCCAGTGTGAATGCCATGAAGCAGAAATGTGGGGTATGACTAGGTGGTGTCTGCAGGCGTCGCAGGAGAGCCACAGGCAGCATGCCACGTTAGGCAGGGCTCTGAGTAAGAGGAAGTTTTGGAAAATAATAGCAGGTGGAAGCAGAAAGGGATACAGGGAGGATGTGGAGACAAGGGAACTTGGGCAGGCACATGCAGGGGGGGGTTTAGAGGAAGGAAGAAAAGAGTAGTAGACAAGGGAGGCTGGAAGGGTTGTGAGCAGCAATGGGTGTGGGCAGCCATATTCTTGGGGACTCTGTGGAGGGAAGGTGGGGTGGAAGTGGCAGACTGGCCAGCTTAGGCAGGAAATAGGAAGGTTGTGATGGGGAGCTGGGGATGGAAAGTAGAGATGAGTGGGTTTGCAGTGGGGGCCTAAGGAGTCAAGAGGCTCCTCAAATACTACATCAGGTAGATTCAGATCGGAGTGGGAGGGGAGAAAAAGGCCAGGAGCAGCAACCTCAAGGACTAGGGTGCACTGGGTTGGGAATGTGGCAGGTGGTAAGGAACAGGAGAAAGGGTGAGGAAAGGACTGGACCAGGGAATGCAGAGGCAGGACAGGGCAATGGGTGAAGGCTCGGGCAGGGGATGGGGACTGAGAATAGGTTCATAGTGCTGGCCAGTTTGGGGACCAGGAGGATGGGGTGGCAGCATAGAACAAGTGAAGGGATAGGGGAACATAAGGAGGGGAGAGAGCAGTGAACAAGTCAAGGGAAAGGGCACTAGGGAAGGAAATGGGAGGAAGGGAAACAGGAGTGTTGTCAAGGTACCCTACAACGGCAGGAACAGGGGATAAATAGGGCAAAAGGGAGGGAAGAGGACAGACTTAAGAGTGGAGCAGAGAGGGGGTGAATACGGGGAGGGGATGTAAGGGTAGGGAAACATAGAGGGTGGGCAGGAGGAGATTAGAGGAGGAGGATCAGCTGGGGAGAAATAAGGGGATTAGGGACACAGGGAATGAGGGAGGAAATGCAAGTTCTGGGGCCCAAGGTAGCTCATCATGGGTGGGGCAGGTGATAGGTGAAAGGGTAGTCATCCTGGGTGATTCAATATTGAAAGGGATGAGGCGGGGGTGAGGGAGCAAGAAAAGCCATGCTTGGGTGGAGTACATGCATGTATGATGGCGGGAGAGGGACAGTTCATTCAGAAGTGTGTAGGAAAGGAAGGATAATGTAATGCCCAAAAGTAAGGGGTTAAAATTAATGGGCGTCCACAGAAATAGTTGGGGTTTGCTTTGCCCCAGGTCCCGTGTTGTTCTGTGGCTTTGGGGCTTCAGGGTGAGGGTCCCTTACAATGACCCTAGACAAGCGTTAGGCGGGCTAATAAAAAAAAAAGTTTTTTTCTTCTCTCTGCTTCCTCCCTGCTCCATTCCATCCCTCCCAGAGCAGGCAGCAGGAGACTGGGCACCACGTGCTAGGGACCGCTGTCCTGGCCAGCGCATGGTACTCTGTCAAGTCCCTGGCTGTTTGTGTGGCGCGAGGCTGTGGGTTCCAGAATCGAACCCAGTGCTTTTCAAATGGGATTTTAGCCATGTGGGGTAGTGTCGTGCTGGGCTGTGGGTGTGAGGAGCTGCGGAGTGGCAACGGAGACAGGGGCTTACCTGAATCTGGTTGAAGCCGCCTCGCTGACTCTGCCTGGTGCCTTCTCCAGCCAGTGAAGATCCCTGCTGCTGTTCTTGGTGCTCCTTTTGGTGCTATGCGGTCGAGTCCAGCGGTAAAACAAGATTTCAGCCTCCTGCTGTGGTTTGGGCTGTGAGCCCGTCATTTTCTTGTTTTGCCCTTATTTTTTTATTTAAAATAAAGTTTTCCTGTCCCATTGGCAGCATTGGCAGCCACATATGATCCTTCAGTCAGCCATCTGAGGCCCCTTGTCGCCGGCTGTTGCCTGCAACACTCCTCCCACTGCCAGCACACCTCCTGCCTCCCGGTCGCCTCCTCGAGCATCCGTTGGAGTGGGTGAGTCGGCGGCAGCACGCTGCATTGAGCTATCCACCCAATCTAAAAGAGAGACTGTTTTTTTTAATTATTATTTTAACAGTGCGCCCAGGCGCAATCAGAAGCAGCTGAGCGCCGCCCAGTATCAGGTCACAAGGACCCAAATTAATATTCAGTAGGGGCAGGGAGGTAGCGACGCCCATAGGGAGGGCCAGGACAGCAAGGCCAAGCAAAGGCATATACATATTCATTAGAGGGGCGGGATTAGGTGGTGATTTGCCCCAGGAGTGACAGCAGGCTCTCTGTGAGACAGATAATTAAAGGGGCCACACAGTTAAAAGGGCAGCAGGCAAATTGAGTGGGCACCAAGCCCAGTTCTGAGAGGGCACAAGGCCCAAAGTAAAGTTGGCTACCAGGCCCAATGTAAAGCAGGGCAGTAGGTTCCAGGTTTAGGCACCAGGCCCACAGGTTTAATTAAAGAGAGCACCAGGCCCATGGTACTAAAGGGCCTGCCCAGTGAGTTAGGGCAAGCCAGCTCAGTGGTAGTAAGGGCAGCCCAAGCCTAGCCAGTGAAGGCAAGCCAGCCTAGTAGTAGAAGAGGGCATACAGGCCTCATAGCAAGTGAGGCATTTAGGCCTCTGGTGTTCAGGGTAACTGATCTAGTACCAAGTGGTATCCGAGTGTAATGATTGGGGCATTCATAGCAAGCGCTCAGGAGTAGCCCGATCCTATCAGGAAGGCCCTAAAGTCAGAAAAGGGTCCAATCAAGGGTGCTTAGCTCACATTATGCTGCAAAGTGACTGTAACAATTGTACTATTTATGCCACTGTTTATTGCTCAAGCATCTGAACAATTGTGTATTGGCTAAAAGCACCAAGACTGCATTGTGACATTAGGATAGTGGTTATTTGCCCCTGGTTTTATGAACAATTGCCCTGGTTTTATAAACAATTGCCCTGGCATCTGAACAATTCCCTGGCATCTGAACAATTGCCCCTGGCATATGAACAATTGCCCTGGCATAGAACAATTGCCCTGGCATCTCAAAGAATTGCCCACAAATAAACAATTGCCCCAAAATTGATAATTTTCCTTTCTCCTGGCAAATTATCTGGTCATCGCGCAGTTCTCTTGGTATTGTGAGAAGGTGTGCCTAATAGCTATATTGTTGCCAGCTTATGGAACAGTCTCAATCTTCCATCACATTGATGTTCCATGGTGTGGTCTGCTGTTCTACATGTCCAGAATTGGTCTCTACCGGAGGAAGACATCTTCATCATCATTCTTCACCAGAAAGTGTCCGACCATCAAATCATGTACTCCGCCCGTGTCATTCTCCGAGTCAAGTTCGTCCGCAGTTCGTACCAAGTCGCACCTGCCGCTTCTTCTGTCCTACAGTTCGTTACGTCACGAAAGTTCAAGTGCATCACGACCGCTGTGCCAGTGTCGTTTCATTTGGTTCCTGATCCGATGTCCTGAAGTTGGTCACCCTCTGCAGAAGAGTGTGCACATCCTGGAAGAACCTGGTCTGTCCCTGGTTGTTCACTGCAAGTCGAGTCTGTCGGCTCCAGTGCGGGACGTGGTCCGCCATTTCATTGTTTTGTTCTAGTTCCTTTGTGACTATACTTCAGAATCAACCATCTTCACTTCAGATCCTTCTGGTTCCTGGTTGCATTGGAGATCCATCTTTACCTCAGATCCTTCAAAGTCTTGCTGGCCCTTGGAGTGCTGCAGCATCGTCTAGGTCATGGTAGTCCTCCAGTGGATTCGTCACCCGCATCTCCTGGTTCCTCTTCATCCTTGGCAGCCCTAGAAGTGGGTTTGGCGAGGAATCCTTTGCATCCAGTGTTGAATCCGACAACCTGAAAGTGGGTTCATTCCAGGAACCAGTTTCTCTGGTTCTTTCTTTCTGGCAGCCTTGGAGAGTGGGTTTTACGAAGAACCTATGGTCTGTTTACAAAACCTCTCACCACCCCAGTAGCCTTAACTAGGTCCGTGCTGGGGAATTGTGTCTAAGTGTTCTACAGTTCTGTTTTACTTCTTTTGTAGCTACCAACGGAGATCAACGATGTGCATGAAGACTTCAGACAAGTGACTTTGTTATGATTCTGTGGCCATAATAAATCTAGATACTGTGGGCAGTGAATAGAACCTTATTTCTGTATAAGTACTAGTCTTACATACAGCTTACTGCTAGGACATTTTGAGTATAGTGGCCATAAGCTGAGGTGCACCTCAAAATACTTTTGATAGTTATTTTATTTGTGAGATAAAAGCAGTCCTGTTCTTGTGATTGTATTGTTGTGTTGCTCACCCCTCTTGTGACTGTGTCTTCCTACCCACTGGTTCTGAATAAACACCCTGTGGGCATTGAATCTCTTGGATGACTCCTGCCTATCCTTGTCTTTTATCTTATCCACAATAATTCAGACCCAGGTGTTCTACTCACTCATTCCATCTTCATTCAGAGCACCACAATAACCCTCACATGTAGCACACCTAGGTACAAATGACCTGGAGGAGCAGGGTGGAGGAGGTGTAAGATAGATACAAGGAGGTTGGAAGAATCTGCACGGAGGAGGGAGATCGGTGGCATTCTCTGAGGTTCTCCCAGTACCTAGGGCAAGCGCCACGAAGAAACAGAGAATCTAGGAGGTCAATAAATAGTTGGATGGGTGGTGTGAAACCATTGGGTGTGGGTTAGTAGGCAGGTGGGGAGGGACATGGGACAAGAAGAAACTATATGCACTGGATAGGCTGCACCAAAACAAGGAAGGCATGGGGATCCTGAAACAGAGGCTAGAAGAATACATCGGAACTAAAATTAATTTAAACTGGGGAGGCCAGAGGGGACTACAAGTTGGAGTCACCAATCAAGGGAGACGGAAGGCCTCCTCCCTAGGGTAGACAGGAGGGGATGAAGGGAGACTAAAAAGTGCGAAACAGGGGTGTGGGATTGGGAAAGAGGGTCAAGTGCACAGTGGAAAGTAGTATCCTTGAACGTAAGGAGCTTGGCAAACAAAGAAGTGGAGTTCCAGGCGATGATGGCGGATGGGACGTAGATATGGTTATCACAGAAACTTACCACCCAATACCATGACTGGGATCTCATGATCCATGGATACAGGGAGCACCGCAAAGAAGAGGAGGAGGAGGAGAAGGAGGCGATTTATGTGAGGGATAGGATACTATGTACCAAGGCGGAGGAAAAAGAGGGTAAGCCAGAAGTCTTAGGGGTGCAGCTCCAAAACCCAAGGAGGAAGGTTAGATTGGAGGTGGTGTACAGGCCACCATCACAGAACGAGGAAACTGACAGGAAGTTGGGGAGAAAGATCAGTGGTAGGGGAGCATTGTCATAGTGGGCAACTGTAATCTGCCTGGGATTGACTGGAGCACCATGGCTACCTCTAACACCAGGAATATGTTGCTGGAGGCTATCCAGGACAGCTACCTAGTGCAGGGGTGACAGAGCCACCAGGAGGGTAACATACTGGATCTTGTATTGGCTAACATTGACTAAGTCCAGGATGTGAAGTCGTACAGGACCCTCTGAGTGGGCAGCGATCACCACACAGTGAGGTTCTTCCTTCATATTGGCAGGAGGCAGCCAGGACCAGGACAAGAATGGTAGACTTCAGTAAGGTGGATTTTGCCAGGATGGACAGCATCCTGGAGGGCGCCTTGCTGCAGTCTGCCCAGGGATGGATTCAGAACAGAAATGGTCCATCATAAACAGGGGTCTGACAGGTGCCAAGACCCAGAGGAAGCAGTCAGATTTGAAAAAACAAGCTGGCTCAGCAGGAAATGGCAGGAAAGTGAGGGAGAAGAGAGGTTTCAACAGGTACAAGAAAACTTGGCACGAGGAGGACAAGGAGGAGTAGCCAAAGAAATCCAGGGAGTAGAGTAGAGCAGTAAGGGAGGCTAAAGGGTGGCCTTTGACACGTGGACCATGGGGTGCTGCTTGAGCACCTAAGATTCATCTGTGGCTTGACTAGTACAGTCCTCAGGTGATTTAAGTCCTTCCTCACTGGCAGAACTCAGAAAGTGGTGTAGGGATTTATTCCTCTGACCCTCTCTCTCTCTGTCATGTGGGGTCCCTCAAGGTTCAGTGCTGTCCCTCATGTTGTTCGCAGTGTACATACTGCCCTTAGAGACATTGTAAGATGGTATGGGCTGAGGTTTCACTGCTATGCTGATGATACCCAGCTCTACCTGTCTTTCGCACCTGACCAGGATAGTGCTCTCGGTATTTAATAGCTGCCTTGCTGAAATCCAGGATTGGATGAATTTCAGCTGGCTGAAGTTGAACTCGGGAAAGACTGAGGTAATGGTTGTGGATCTGGGTCACTAGGTAGGAAGGTCGGGCTGGTCAGCCTACAGGACTTTTCTGGGCTCCCAGCTCCCTTACCTCTGAATGGGTGCGGGACCTGGGGTGATACTTGACAACAGGCTGACACTATGATTCCAGGTGTCGGCACTCGTCAAGTCATCCTTTACCACCTTAGGAACATCGCTAGGATCAAGCACCTTGTTCCTTCCGGTGACCTTCCCACGGTGATCCACACCTTTGTGAGCTTGCACCTCGATTATTACAACTCTATTTACTTAGGGCTATCGGGGTTGATATCCGCTGCTTGCAGCTGGTGCAGAACACCACAGCCCGGCTGCTAACGGGACTCCCCAGACATGTCACATCACACCAGTGCTGCACGAACTGCACTGGCTGCCGATCCAGTGGCGGATCAACTTCAAAGTCGGATTACTGCTATATAAAGCCCTACAGGGACTCGGCCTGACTACCTGAAAGAGCTTCTGTTATCTTATTACCTGAGCGCGGCTCCGCTTGGCTGAAAGAGGGGTTGCTAGAGATTCCAAGGGTATCTTTCAAATTTTCAGGAGCCCATGCATTCATGTACACGGCCCCAGCCCTTGGAATTCTCTACCGTCAGCTTGGGAGTGCACAACCGTGGAGGAGGCCTTTAAACAGGCACTCAAAACGTATTTGTGGCACCAAGCCTATTCTAATTGACAATATTGAATACTGTATTTTTATTGATTGTTTTATATTCTGTTTTATGTTATTGGCTTTTAATAATTTTTATGTAGAGCACCTTGCTATGTCTGGAAAGTGCTTAATTAAATAAAGTTTATTATTATTATTATTATAGCTGCAAGGGAGCTAAGATTGGCTCAGGGGATTGGGGGATTTCTTCAAGTACATAAGAGAAGAAGAGCTCTAAGGACAAGATTGTCCAGATCAAGAGGGAGGGGTTGGGCAGAAAATGGGGAAGACCAGGCAGAGACACTCAACAAGTACTTCTGTTCAGTGTTCAATAAAGAAAAGGACTGGCCAATACCACAAGAGAAAGGAGGAATGGAAAAGGAAGGAACAGGGATAACAGACAGGGTCATCCAGGTAGATAGGGTTCTAAAAGACCTTAAAGCCCTACGGTGGACAAGGCCCTGGAACCAGATGGAGTACATCCAAGGGTCCTGAAGGAGTGGGCAGAGGTCTTGGCAGGCCCATTGCGGCCTGTTTAACACCTCACTGGAGACAAGGAGCATGTCTATGGACTGGAGGATGGCTCACGTAGTGCCCTCCACAAGAGTGGTCCCAGCGATGAACTGGGTAACTATAGACCAGTAAGCTTAACTACCATTGTGGGGAAGTTAATGAAGACCATTCAGAAGGAGAGATTGATAATCTTTCTGGATAAAAATGGTCTCCAGGACAAAAGGCAGCACAGGCTTCTCTTTGAAGATCCTGTCAGACTAACCAAATTGACTTCTTGATTGGGTCACAATGGCAGTTGATGGGGACCATGCCATGGATGTCCTGTATCTGGACTTCAGTAAGGCCTTCCGCTCAGTGCCTCACGAAGGTTGCTGGGCAAACTGAGGAACCTGTGGGCCAGGGAGAAACTGTTGGGTTGGATTAGGAGCTGGTTGAAGAACAGACAGCAAAGGGTAATTGTAAGGGGGGAGACCTTCAGGCCAAGATCCATGACCAGTGGAGTACAGGGCTCGGTGCTAGGCCCGTTTATTCAACATTTTATCGAGATATAGCAGAAGGGATCAAGAGTAAGATCAACTTGTTCACTGATGATACAAAGATATGTGCAGCAGTAGACAGTGAGGAAGGGAGGCAGGAACTCAGGGAAGATCTAGCAAAACTTGAGCACTGGTCAGGTGTTTGGCAGTTGGGGTTTAACAGTAAGAAGTGCAAGGTCATGCACCTCGGAGCCAGAAATCCCAAGATCAGTTATTGGTTGAGGAGTGCAGGTATCTATTGCTGAGGAAGAGAAGGACCTAGGGAACTAGTCACAGGGGACATGAAGGTATCAGCACAGTGCCAGAGGGCAACAGCAAGGCCATTCAAATGCTGGGGTGCATTGCCAGCAGTATCACCTCTAGAAGGAGGAGGTCATCCTGCCACAGTACAGATTACTGGTGAGGCCTACTTGGAGCACTGTGTGCAGTTCTGGTGCCCTTACCTAAAAAGGATGTAAGATTATTGGAGGGTGCAGCATAGGGTGACGAAGAAGATCCTAGGTCTGAGGGATAAACCCTGTAAGGAAAGATTGTTGGGTGCCCAACATGTATTCCCTGGAGGACAGAAGGAAGAGGGAGACATGATAGAGACTTTCAAATAATTAAAAAGGCATAGATAGGGTTAATACAGAGGATTATTCTGCTTAAAGGGAGGGAGTGTCATGAGGGGCTCAGTCTGAAATTGGAGAGGAAGATTCAGGAGGGAGAAGAGGAGGCATTACTTACAGAAAGGGTGGTGGCTGGGTGGAACAAACTGCCAGAAGAATTGATTGCTTTGAATACAGTGGACAGTTTTAAAAGGGGATGGGATACAGTCAAAGGAGGGTAAGTACAGATAAGAACAAAGGATTGAGATGATGGAAAGGGACCAGGAGGGGGGCTTATGCAGGAAGGTAAACTGCGAGCTGCACACTCAGGCAGACTTGATGAACCTATGGGCCTTTTTCTGCTGGCGTTTTGTATGTTCATATTGTTTTCAACACTGCTGCCACACATTCAGCGATCAGCTCAAGTCAAGACCTGAATGCAAGGCCACTGCAGACCTGAGCATGCCAGCAGCAGTGAGACTGACACCAACCAAAGGAAGTTAACAAATGCATCTACCAAGCATGAACAAGTAAACCCATTCTCTTTTTTTATGCTCCCCAACTCCAGGCTTGCCTCTCCTTTGCATCATCCTATGGCCTCCGTGTCACCTCTTCACCCACATTGCAGCCACCTGGGTAACCCCAGGACGTAACCTTTCACCAGGTGGGTCCCCTCCTCTGAGGGGAAGACACCAGTGGGGCAGCCAGTGCAATACTTGCCCTGGGTGCTGCTGGGTATTTTGTGCAGTGCCGAGATCTTGTGGCAACAGGAGCTGGCGGCCGTCATCTGGTCGGCCTCGGGGCATTTCCTGTTTGCTCCCGGGAGCATGTGTCCACTAGCATCAGGCTTATACCGCGCTCACCACACCCTGTTGATTAGTGGGACCCCACATATTGCCGTGCCCCGGCTTCCGCCATGGGTCAGCAAGCACTGGGTCACTCCCACCCTCCACCAAGAAAAGGTGAGCAATCATCCGACGCTCATGCCTCCTCTCCTGGCTGGCCTCCAACACCTGAGTCCGTTCCCAAACCCAGGTCACTGGCACCAAGCGAAACCAAAACCCATTCTTTTAAAGTTTAAAATTCCTCCCATAGTTTTGGGGGTTTATTTGGCTGCAGCCGTTTCCTATGTCTGCTGACAAAACTTCAACTGCTGCCATGGCTTACTAAGTCTACTTTCAGCTCCAACAAAATAATAAAAAAAAAAAAAAATGCAACTATACACTATAAAGCAGAGTAGGTAGGCTGCCATTTGCCCAGCATTCCTGTGATGTGACCACAGCATTTGATTACATTGCTGACCTCTCAAGCGTTGTGCTTGTGGTCAGTGATATCATCAGAACCCTCTGTGACAACACAGACTTGTGCAGGTTACCCGTCCATGATTTATCTTTGATATATTTTTAAAGTTATCTATCCACCACTCCCATATAGTTTCAGCATATCCAGCATTGGGTAGCCATAGCAATTTCAAATATTCTACCTGGTGAAATATATTTGGATTTTTAGATTAGTCCTTCACAGTCTCCACCCTACCTCACACCTTCATTGTCTCCACCCTACCTCACACCTTCATTGTCTCTGCCTACCTCACACCTTCATTGTCTCCGCCTACCTCACACCTTCATTGTCTCCACCCTACCTCACACCTTTATTGTCTCTACCCTACCTCACACCTTCATTGTCTCTGTGACAGAAATGGGAAGGAAAAGAGTTAATGGTTTGGATTCTGTAGGTGCCTTATTTTTAGCAGTTTGGAAAAAAATACCTCAGGCTGAAATCCTCTGTCCAGCAGCATTCTGCTTGTGGAATTCCTAGCTGCTAGATAAGAGCTGGGTCATAAATCTCAAGTGGACATCTCCATACACACAGACCTGCAGACATGTACACAGGGCAGTTTGAATGGATTGGATCATTCAAATATAAACTTAAGGTAAAGGGAATATAATTGGTCACTCATAGGTGTTCACTCTGATTGGGACAATTAAATACATAACATTAGTTGGTTTGTACATTTAAAGGGAAAATAGGAATGACCTATTCTCCACAGAGTATATAACCTTCTGAAAGACAGAAAGGCTCTCTCTTACTTTGGAAGTTGGAGGAAACATAAGTTTGGAGCCTACCTTTTAGCTATGTCCGTAGGGCTGGCAGTTAGAACAGGGTCCAGTGTCTGTAAGGACAGGGAAGGGTAAGTTTAGTGATAGCATATTTCAGTAATAGCCTTCTTCTTTTGCCATCTGTTATTTAAAACATTTGTTTACTTTTCCTGTATGAGTTTTATTCTCTTGTGTTGTAAATATATATCATGTAAATGCTCAGTGCACTTTCTGTTAAGTAATAGCTATTTATTTGCTCAACAGTTGTGACTGTGATGTCATTTTTCTAAGGTAATATTTGGTTTCCACTGGCTGAGGTAAACTCCGTGTAGCATCCGCCACCAGAGAGACACACTACCAGACTTTAACTTGTGCAATTGCATGTTTAATTATTCAGGTTTGTACACTTGAAAGAGGTGCTGGAAGGAAAGTCCAGCTGGTGTGGCGAATACCAAGGACAGACATCTCTCTAAAAGCTGTTTCAGCCCAGAGGGAGAGGTGGGTTGTCACAGTCTCCACCATCATTTTCTCCACCCTACCTCACACCATCATTGTCTCCATCCTACCTCACACCTTCATTGTCTCCACCCTACCTCCACACCATCATTGTCTCCACCTTACCTCATACCCTCATTGTTTCCACCCTACCTCACACCAACATTGTCTCCACCTACCTCACACCTTCATTGTCTCACCCCTACCTCACATCTTCATTGTCTCCACCCATCATTGTCTCCATCCATCACTGTCTCCATCCTACCTCATACCTTCATTGTCTCCACCCTACCTCACACCTTCATTGTCTCCACCCTACCTCCACATCTTCATTGTCTCCACCCTAGCTCATACCTTCATTGTCTCAACCCTACCTCACACTTTCATTGTCTCCACCCATCATTGTCTCCATCCATCATTGTCTCCACCCTACCTCACACCTTTCATTGTCTCCACCCTAGCTCATACCTTCATTGTCTCAAACCTACCTCACACTTTCATTGTCTCCACCCATCATTGTCTCCATCCATCATTGTCTCACCCTACCTCACACCTTCATTGTCTCCACCCTACCTCACACCTTCATTGTCTCCACCTACCTCACACCTTCATTGTCTCAACCCTACCTCACACTTCTCATTGTCTCCACCATCATTGTCTCCATCCGTCATTGTCTCCACCCTACCTCACACCTTCATCGTCCACCCTACCTCACATCTTCATTGTCTCCACCCCTACCTCATACCTTCATTGTCTCAACCCTACCTCAAACCATCATTGTCTCCACCCTACCTCACACCTTCATTGTCTCCACCCTTCCTCATGCCTTCATTGTCTCCACCTACCTCCACACCTTCATTGTCTCCACCCTACCTCACACCATCATTGTCTCCACCCTTCCTCCACACCATTTATCTGTGTTTCCTGCCTTTCCTCCTCTGTGTTTATATTATTTCTTCCCTTTCTGCATCCATTTCTTTTCATTATGAATCATGATAAAATTATTAGCAAATCAAGCCTGTTTATCTCTAAACATTTCAGGTATTCTGACAACCATAAGAGGTGCAATAAATGTAAATATTACAGGGTACAGAAGCACCACTATAGCTTGGGTTCTGGTAGGAAATTCTAGATTAAGTCCCTACTATCAGGTGTTAATAACTGGGCTGTTCCTGGATGGACTAACCTGATAACTAGCATTACAGCCTTGGCCGTTCTTTGGTTCCTGAGCGTTTGGTACAATGAGATTCAGACATTTAAAGTTACTGCATCCACCCTACCCCACCCTTCCTCCCCACCTGTCCTCATGCCCTCCATTCTCACCCCGTCTTTACTCTTCCCAACCCCTCCCTCATTCCTTCCTGAATCCTGTGCCCTGTTTGTCTCTGATGAAGCCTTTGGCCGATATCAATTGTACTGTTTGCATTTTCCTGTGCCTGAAACTTTTAGCATAATGTGTCTCCACTGTATTACATCAACTGTCAAATTTGTTCTGTTGTTTACTGTCCTATTTAATCTGTTGTACTTTCTACTGATGTGCAGCCTTTGTTAAAGAGCTCTTAGCTCAAAGGTATATGAAATATGAGACTTTAAATAAATACTAAAGGCTGAAAATATGCTTTTCAGATATTTTCTTTGCTCATCAATAACTTTAAAATGAAAGTCTCACATTTGTTAGATGCTGCCCCAAGGGAGACCTGTTCACTTTGTTTTCTCAAAAGAGCTGTTTCTAGATTTCCAATGACATCACCATGCTAGGGAGTAGGAATAGAGCTCTCCCAAACCCCAATTCAAAATTCTAAAAGTCCGACGCCGCCCAGTAGCACTGAGGGTTGAGGCGCTGGATGCCACACCTCGCTGCCACACCGTGACCGTCTGGAATGCCAGCCCAGTGGCACTGAGGGTTGAGGCGCTGGATGCCACACCTCGCTACACCGGTGACCTGGGTTTGGGAATGCCAGCCCAGTTGCACTGTGGGTTGAGGCACTGGATGCCACACCTCACGCTACACTGGTGACCTGGGTTCGGGAGCGCGCTCAGTGGCACTGAGGGTTGAGGTGCTGGATGCCACACCTTGCGCTACACCGGTGACCTGGGTTCAGGAACGCCTAGCCCAGTTGCACTGAGGGTTGAGGCGCTGGATGCCACACCTCACGCCACACCGGTGACCTGTCTGGGAACGCCAGCCCAGTTGCACTGAGGGTTGAGGGCTGGATGCCACACCTCATGCTACACTGGTGACCTGGGTTGGGAACGCTGGCTCAGTGGCACTGAGGTTGAGGTGCTGGATGCCACACCTCGCGCTACACGGTGACCTGGGTTCCGGGAATGACCTTGGGTCGTCAGGGTGCCGGCGTGGAGGGGAGCAGGACTGAGCATGCTGGTGGGCAGCTCTCCTCTCCCGAGGGTCCTGGGGTTGTTTGGTGCCCCCTGCATTCCGGTCCCACCGGATGGAAGTCCAAGCGTATAGCTGGAGAGGGCAGCAAAAGAACCAGGAGGTGGAAGAGGCTGAGCTGGCACCACGGGTGTATAGCATGCCTCCACACACTCGCATGGCCATGCGCCAGGGCCTGGGGGGTCCAGGCAAACAGTAAAAATACCTAGGGTGTCCCCATCAGTAAGTTGTCAGGAGGAGGCGACGGGGACCAAAGAATTATAAAAAAAATTCTAAACTCTCCTCCACAAACATGGAAATCCACTCCTGGACTTGATGATTTATTTATTTATTTTATTATATTTGGTTTTGGTAACGGTAGGTACACCAGACAACTGAGTGCCTATTTTCAAGAATGACCTAGGAGTACATTGCACGAAAACAGCAGGTCAAAAGCACAAGTAAAAGCCAAAGACAGGTGCCTTAGTGCCTCATGGAGTGAGCGGGCAAATCCAAAATCCAAAAGCACAAACACAAACAAAAAGCACACAATATGCCAAAATGAGCACGCCAAACTAATGAGCACAGGAGCAATTAAATCCACAGAACACACTACCCAGCACTTCATGTCCTCTCCGGACACTTCGTACATGAAGTCAAAGCAAGATACAAATGTAGCCCCCACCACCAATTTGGGGGTTTACTTTCAGCCTGTAGCAGCTGTTTCTGCTCCTCCTTAAAGCATCTCCCAGCTGCCTGCTGTTTCCTCCTTGTTATGTCCCTCTCCAGCCCAAGTTCTTATCTGCCCTGTTGCCTTCCAACTTAGCCCCAGTGTGATTTTAACCCATTTTGGGCTCCAGAATTTAAACTGTGATCTCCCACTCTTGTGAGATGCACCGAGTGCAGCAGGGATTATGAGCACAAGTGTCACCTTTGCTGTGGTGACCACCATATTTGCGAGTAATCTTTAAGTGCTACCACAGTCCCGTCCTTGAATTAGGCAGAGTGGGGACCAGTGACCAAAACAAGGGCTAAGAGAGTCCTCCTCTATATTTAATTATAAAGATCCACAAAGTGTTAGTGATCGGGGCTCATGAATATTAATGAGGATCTGTCTGCCTCGGGAAACTGCTATTTCTCGCAGCAGCTGCAAGAGACAAAAGCTGTAAATAAATAAATAAAGGCAGTTGTTGCCAAGGACATTCGGGAACAAATGTTTAAAAGGGGAGAAGTCTGAAATAAATAAATGTTTGAACTGGCTGCACCAGGAATATTGGGACTCAGATAATTAGTCTGTCTGCTGCAAGAGGGGTTACAAAATATCCACAGCAGCAACAGGCTTAGGACAGAAATAACAGCTAAGCTGGGCAGTGATCTGAAGGATACACAAGGGACTACTGAACTGTGGGGCAAGTTGGCAAATATAATAATTATTCTGGCAGCACCAGGACTTTATTTGGGACTGTGTTAAATACGCTTACAGGACTGTGTGTTTAGTAGCCACTGCAGAGCAGCCACAACCAATTGTAAAGCTGGGATTTTAAGCCAGGACTTGTGGGACTTTTGCGGAGCTCATGGGAAATTATAAGTGCTTCTGGGGAACTGCAGGAACCCAATTTCAGGCGCCAAAACAGGAAACCAATTGTACGCCGAGGGAGGTTAATGAATAATTCATTTTGAGACTGACAAGCGCTTCAGCCAATCAGAGCCAAAGCAGCTTATAGATTCAGCCAATGGGGAGTCTCAGAAGAGTCCCACAAAAGACAGTGTTTCAGTGTATTTTCAGATTCGAGTGGGAGCCCCCACAAGGGTGGGAGCTCAGGCCCTTAGCAAACTAAATGGGCCCAGTGATCCAGTGCAAGCCTCGCCACAGGGCTTCTTCTTCTTTGCCAAAGAAAACCAAGTGGCTACCTAAGCAAAACTTGATAGCCTGGGGCTGCCAGAAAATGTCCTCAGGGGCTAGCTCCAACCCTTCCACATTAAGGAAAACATGGGTCCTGCTACTTGATGCTAAGCCAGCTGTGAGAAAGCTTAACCTACCTCAGTAGTGAGAGTGCTGATGTCTTCAGTAACCTCAGATGGAGGAGAACCCTTTCTGTACGGATACCTGAGTGAGTAATCTTGCAGCTGCAAGTGCAACTAAAGAAAAGATTTATTGGACAGCAAAGCCCTAGAGAACTGTTTGAAACTATTTGCTGTCGGCATCCTAAGTTTAACCAAAACATAGAAAAGCTGGACATCTGCCACGTATGGCCAGAGAAGTGTCTGTTAAAATTATATAAATCGGTCTGATTTGATTAGTGCCTACAGGACTAGAAGAAGAGTACTCAAAGCTGGGGCTCTTTCTAACTTTGCCTGGGAGGTCCAGTATTTTGTATGTAGGAGCTACAAGAGCCAGCGAAAGCCACAAGGGATCATGTGTTAAATTTGAGCTAGAAAGTTACAGAAACTGTTTGCTACCAAGTGCAAGTTTGTGTTGAAATAGCCCAGGGATCTACTGAAACATTTACTGCCAAGAGCAAGGTTTGTGTCGAAAGGGCTACTGCATCTGTTTGACAGCCAGCCAAATCTGAAAGACAGTAGTGGGCTTTGCTATAGCCTGGTCAAATTTCAAGATTCTTAACTGGTAGTGAGAAAACCTTCAACTTGAATCTGTTGTGGTCCTAAAATATTGTACTGTGGAGTACAGAGTTAAGAATGGGGCTTAAGATTAGCTGCCTCCCTTTAACTAGGAAAAGTAATGTTGCAACCAGCTATGATCACGTGTTATGCTAATTATCTGCCAGTAGGAGCTGGGAATCCCCAATGTCCTGTCTAGTCAGGCTAGTCTGTACTTCATGCTGATAAGATGCCCTGCTTGTGTTCCTGAATAAATGATAAACCTTATATTGTTTATTATTTTATGTCCGACTCAGTTTGTTCGGTACCAGCAGTCTACTATTGCAGAAGCACCAGATGGGAAAGCAGAATATTGGAGAAGGTAAGGGATCCGAGGCAGACCGAATACCAAAATGCCACAGTATCTTAAGCTCTGGCTCTTCCTGGCCCAGGAAAGGATTGATGTCCTAGGAATGGATAAATGTGCTGAATGTGTACTGCATAAAATATAAATGTGCTGAATGTGAGTTTAGCAAGATATAACTGTGCTGAAAGTGAGTTTAGCAAGATATAACTGTGCTGAGCGTGAGTTTAACAAGATATAACTGTGCTGAGCGTGAGTTTAGCAAGATATAACTGTGCTGAGCGTGGTGTAGCAAGATATAACTGTGCTGAGCGTGAGTTTAGCAAGATATAACTGTGCTGAACGTGTGTTTAGCAAGATATAACTGTGCTGAACGGATGTAGCAAGATATAACTGTGCTGAACATGAGAATGTAGTACTGATATAACCGTGCTGAACGTGAGTTTAGCAAGATATAACTGTGCTGAATGTGAGTGCAGTAAGATATAACCGTGCTGAGCGTGAGTTTAGCAAGATATAACTGTGCTGAATGTGAGTTTAGCAAGATATAACTGTGCTGAGCGTGGGTTTAGCAAGATATAACTGCTGAACATGAATTTAGCAAAGATATAACTGTGCTGAGCATGAGTTTAGCAAGATATAAATGTGCTGAATGTGAATTTAGCAAGATACAAATGTGCTGGGTCTAATGTAGCGGGCTGGTTACACCACAAGTGCCTTTAGTCCAGAAGAGTGGCTCAGTCTTCCAAAGTTAAAGTGCTGTTTCCATCGTCAAGTTTTAAAATCTCTGCAGTCAGTTTAGGGGCACTGGTTGTTGGCTTGCCTGCAGTTTAACCTTCAGGGATTGTGCTCACTTGTTGAAAGCATCAAATGCTAACCTGCTTACATAAAAATTCCACTGTGAGTAGAGCAAGAGCTGTTCTGCACCTACAGAGACTGTATACAGTCAAAATGTTTAATGTCTCAAGCTCAAGCAATATTCCTTAATCTTCTTAAATAGTGTACGTACAGCTGCACTGTCCATCAGGCCTGCATCATTTATGGACTGTGGTTACTGGGTACCAGGTTAAGGTTGAGATTGCGGGACTCATATACCAAATATAGGGACTGGTACCAGTGTGTTTGTTAATAAATATTTGTGTCAAGTAATGTATTGCAGCAAGTCAGATAGCCAGGGCTCTGGTTATTCTAAACATTGGTGAAAAATGTAATTGCTGTGGGATTTAAAATGCAACTGTTGCTCTTAACCAAACTAATCAAGCTAAATGCAAGTTCTGTAAATAGCATAACCTCTATTCCTTTTCACCCATCCTAAGCCTCCCCATGTAATTAAACTGTTTATTGTTGTTTTGTAGATACCTGTGTCATCAGCAGATTGTTAGACTCCTGCTGCTAAATGGTAAAATGTATGAAATGTGGGAGATGTTATCTGGTCATGTTTGGGTGGCTTATGGTAAAACTCGGTGGCTACAGCATCCTGGAGGCTTGTGCCAGGTTCTAACTAGCCCACTCAAAGCAATACTCTGGGTGGAAGTACTGTGCAAATGTAATATCTTTGGATAAGAACCAGTTTAAATTAAATCTTTGGGAACCCAGGCCCTCTACCTGCATCCCGGGTAGTAGACAGGGTGGTAGCCCTGAGTAGCACTGCCTAGGGTTACACAAACACAAAAAGCTGACAGTTCCAGGGTGCTTGTGTGTACAATTAGAATTACTGTAGGTGACAAATAATTACAATTATGAATATTTAAGATAAGGCAAGTGCAAAATGTGAAATCAAAAGCAGTACAATGTCAGCATATAACACACAGACAAAAATTAGTTAGGTAATAAAGTTGGTTGCGCTACAGACAGTCCGAAGGTGCGAGAATCAGATTATGCTATGGCAAGCAGCTGTGGTCGGGCGGGGGTATGAAACAGTTGCAAGCTGTGGATTGGATGAGGTATGAAGGTATAATTTGAAGGCAGCTTTGAAAGAGAGGGTGGCGGTTGAGCAGCGAACAGATGAGGAAAGAGTTCCAGTATGTAGGAGCAAATGAGGATGAAGCCTGCTCACCCATTTCAGTTGAACATTTGGGTGTAATGTGAGATAGAGTCCAGGGACTTAAGGGAATAGGTGGTGCGGAGTTGGGAATTAGAGGGATATGTGCAGCTGAGGTGTGAACCTGGAGTTGCTTGGATGGTACAGACTGCAATGGCTACACGGCAGTGCCTGAAAGCTTTTTCAGTGGAAAGCACTAAACAGAAGCAATATCTCCAGGCAGATCAGGCCCATGGCAGAAGCCTTCTCCTCGCAGCATGCACTCCCGGACCCACTTCTGATGAGCCGAAGGCGAGAAGGATGAAAAGGCCTTGTAACCCGTCTTTCAGATGAGACATTAAACCGAGGTCACGTCTGCATGTTCTGGTGGTAGTTCAAGTGGATGTTAAAGATTCCATGGCACTTCCGAAAAGAGTAAGGGTGTTTATTAGGGAAAGAAAAATCATACTGTAACAAATCACCAGTAATAATAATACCCACACAGCAAAAAACTCACCTATGACGCATCCCACCACCACCACCATAAAGGACAGAAAAATAACAAAGGAAGAAACAAAGTAAACAGCACATTAATTATGAGCACTCTTGAAACAGCAATATCAGCTCTACAATACACATAAAATAATAAACACTGCAAAAAAGGGAAAAGGGGAGAAATGCTCACAAAAAGCAGGATGAAAGCTAACAAAAAGAAAAACACACCAGGTCCAGGAAGCAACAAGTAGCCACAAGGTTCCCAGGATACTCTGTCACAAGAATTTCAAGTAATTGGTACATCAGTATATGTAATCCAGGGAAGATTCTGCCATTTCACCTGTAAAGTCTGTGACATTCTGCATTTCAATTCCTCATAATAAATTCTGTGCAAATCAGATTTAAATTTAGTAGCCAATTCTGAAAAATCCATATCTTTCTGTTGAAGCATATACACACTTCTGGAAGTCCAAATATACCACTTTACAACTGCAAAAATAATTTGTAAAGTACCTGTATCTACCTACCACGGTAGACCCATAAACCCCATAAATCAATTCATTATTACCCAGTGTACAATTCACAGGCATCTGCCACTTGTCTGCAAAAACCAAAAATTTGGGATATAGGAGCAGGCAAAAAAGGTGATTCAGAGTCTAGTTGTTGTAAGCAGAGAGGTCTGCTACACAGTCTTTTGACATCTGTTTGTGGTTGTGGTTAGCCTTGATATTCAATCTCTCATGACAAGAGAACCAGTGGACATTCCAAACATGAGGTGGGATACAAATATTAGCCAACAGAATCAATAGGTCCAGGATGAAAGTCTGGGGCACTGTGGAAAAGTATTTTGATCAAAATTGAGTCAGTATAACCTGCAGACAGAGATTTCTTCTGACCAGTAGCAACAGTCCGACTAGTAATTTGTGTCATGCTTTAATCTTAAGAAACAATGCACACACATAAGGGGCAGAACCAGTCTTCTCCAGACTCCTGAGAGTTCCTAAGTCCCATCTTTGAAACCAGTGGCATACAGAAGCATAAAAAGCTGAGTCCAGCACAGGCCTGATATGAAACAAAAAGTGGCTGGGTTACTAAAAATAAAGACCGAGAAAAAAAAAACAAAACAGGATTTACATCCCAAGGCCACTTGCCTTCAACGGCAAATACAAAATATTTCTTCTCAACGGGTTTAAGCAGCTACCCCAGACAGCCTGAAAAATACTATGCAACATAACTTTCAGAGTTTTGGGAGGGAAAATAGAACTAATACATAAAAAGAGGAATCAGGTAAGTGTTAATTTAAAAATCCATTTTCTCTTGGTCATTTTATGGCCATTCCACTGAGATACCAAAGGCTTGCCATGTTCCAGTTTAGGGGACCAGTTTAAGACTTCCATATTACCTGCTGTAAACAAAATACCTGCAATCTTACCAGGTGTGGTGACCAGAGCAACTCCAGCAGTGGAATCCGCCTCATCACCACATGCCCCAAGCGCGTTCCTGACATTTTCAAGGTTGGGAAGCACCCAAAATAACGTTCAAAATCCTGACATGTCAGAACAGCAACTTCCACTGAAGCACCATCTGCAACCAGTAAACAGAGATCATCCGCGATAACCCATTGCCTTGAAAGGAACCAGCCCTTCAGGGCACTGGAGATGTCTGATGGTCGGATACTATTAAGCTATCGTAATAAAGGATCTATACTAAAAACATAAAGGAGCAGGCTTAATGGGCATCCTGCCAACCCAGTTCTAACCAGTATCATGGGCCCACCCAACTGTTTGCCAGAGGTGTAACTATAGCTGTACGGTGCAGAGAACCAATCCAGGTAATAAAAGCCTGAGGAATTCCATATGATTTTAATACAAAGCATAGGTATTCTCTATTGACAGAGTCAAAAGCTCTATGTTGATCCAACACCATAACAACCCCTTGATTCCTCCCTGTCAAAAATTTCACAGAGCAAAATCAAATTATCAGTCACTGACCTGTCTTTAATGGACAGAACTGAGCTGAAAAAAATAAGATAAGGTGCTAATGCAGCCAGTCTGGACTGAAGAATGTTTGCCAAAATCTTGAAATCACTAGTCAATAAACTAATCGGTCTCCGGTTCTCAATACAGTGCTTGTCTCCTTTCTTAAATGAAACAATCAGACTCCCTTGGACATTTCCAAAGAGATCTCCAAGGAGGTTAACATATTAGTGTAAACTAAGGCCGACCCGTCAGCGCAGCAGTGGGATTTCCGCTTGCGGCGCCCGGCGACCGGGTTGGGGAGCGGATCGGGTCATCGGAGGGCGGCTGGGAAATAGGATCGGCGTCCGATGGGCAGCTCTTCTACTCAGGGAGGTCTGGTAGCACTTTCGGTGCGCTGGGGACCCCTGGTGGAAACCGGGAGTTCCACGCAGCCGGCGCTTGACATGGGGGGGCGGGGCAGGCGCTGGCGTCATTGCCGTCCCACCTCCTCCAGGGAGAAAAGGGAAAAAGCCGCCCAGCGTCTATATGGCGCTCTGCTCCAGGAATGCCCTGATTGGCCACGGGCCGTTCCCCGACTAGTTACTAGTTCCAGCGGTCCGATAAGCGAAGTGGAGCCGGCCCGGCTCTCTGGGGCAAGCCAGGGATGACCGTGGGGAGTCGGCGATATCCGGTGGCGGGGATCCTGGAGTCCATGACTGGAGCAGATGGCGGATGCAGAGCATGAATGAAAAAAAATCAAAAAATAGTGTAAACTAAAGCCACTTCCTCAGCAAGGTCTGGCAATAATAATTTGTATATATCTTCTGGTAGGCCATCTGGTTCTGGAGCCTTTCCAGCTGACAATGACTGAACAGCGCCATGACCTCGGAGGAGGAAATAGCACTCTCCAGAGATTGCAAACTATCAGGGGACACCGTGGTGTGGCAAAATTGTAAAAAACTGGTCTTGAGCTGTGGAAGAAACCTACCGAGAGGCAAATAAGTGTAAGGAATGATTCATTAAAATCTCCATTATGTCAGAAGCTGAAGTACGAACTATCTGGTGCTCGTCTTTTAAGCTTAAAAAGATGACAGGTGGTGTATGGACACTACCGCCTCCCCTGTTTCCCATGCTCTTGGTGCTTCTGAACTCCAGCAGCTTGTAAGAAATGCATCATAGCCTGTTTAAGAGTGGAAATATGGAGCCGGCCCAGTGGCATGCTGGATGCCACACCTCACGCTACGCTGGCGACTTGTGTTCGGGAATGGATGTGGGCCGCGGGGTACGTCGGGCAGGGAAGGATGGAGCGTCGGAAGACTGCACTCCTTCCCTGGGGAGGGGTGATCTCGCTCGGCACCTGCATGCCCCTGGTGGAGGCTGTGGAGTATGGTGTGGGGCCAGCATACATGGGGAGCCTGGTGCAGATGTTTGAGGGAGCGCAGAAGGAGCATCGTGGCCACCTCAGCTGACGTCATTACGCGAATCCAGCTCCAGAAGGAGCTAAACAGAAAAAATCCTTACGCAGCACCTTCATGAAGCCACCTCACTGTCCCTCATAGCTCTCAGGCTGACTCCTGTTCCAGACCTGTGTCCATGACACCTTGGCGGTGTACGGCCTCGCCCTGGGGGCAAGCCAGGGGCAGGGAGGACAGCTAATATGAGCGTGGGGATGGGGGGTCATGACTGGGTAGAGAACTGGCACTGGGGCATAAAAAAAAGAGTGGAAATCTGGGTAGAATAGTCAAAGCCTGTACTATCACTCAGTGAAATTAGTTTTGCAACTGTTTCCTATGCTGTAAGTATTCCCAGTATTGTAAATCGCTCAGATGCTTCCTTCTTTTTCAGGAGTGCATTCAGATCTCATTTAGTATCCATCCACCATAAAATCTGGGAATCATACAAAACCAGAACAGATTTCCTGGCAACAACTAATTGTGCAATGTGTGCCCGCTAAGCAACCTGTTCCAATCGTGCTGGAAAAAATCTCTACAGACCAGGGCCAAGGAGGAGAATGTGGGCAGTAATAGTTTAACATTTCATGGTCAGAAAATTCCACTGGCCGTGTTGTCACGGAGGCAGTAACTATCGTTTTGGTAAAGAAGAAATCAATCCGTGTGGCCAAAGGACCCTTATGAAGGTGGACCTATATTTCATGCACCGAAACATATGCATCCGTTGATCAGTTTGCTGGATCACATTCTTTAAACAGGACATATCATACAATAAACTTTCATAGTCTTAGCAGAATGATCTCTATCAACTAGACTGTGCCCACAGTTGAAATCACACCAAATATTAAATAATGTGGCGTAAATAAATATGGCAATCAGC
Source organism: Neoceratodus forsteri (assembly GCA_016271365.2). Lineage (NCBI taxonomy): Eukaryota > Metazoa > Chordata > Ceratodontiformes > Ceratodontidae > Neoceratodus > Neoceratodus forsteri. Next base: position 13,400,773 of record CM028137.1, on the reverse strand, counting down.
TGCAATAAATTAATACGTTCTGCCTTAGTTTGGGCAGCATAAATATTAATGAGTTGAAATAAACGTCCCTCAATATTAACATCCAAAATTAAAGTCCTGCCAGGAAACAAATCAATCAATTTTATAAATTTAAACTGAACATCATGAATTAAATTCCCACTCCAGAACAAGCGCCCATACCTACTGACCAGTAGGATGGTCCCACATACCACTCCTTCACCCTTTAGAGACATCAGTCAGAGAGTGCAACCTGGTATGTTTAAGAAAAAAATACCTGGATCCTCTGAAATCAGTTTAGAAAACGTGGCAGCCCTTTTCCTGGGAGACTTAATGCTATTCCCATTACAAGAAAAGAAAGAAAAAAAGGAAGACACTGCATTTGAAGGGGAGTGGAAAATCAAAAGAAAAAATACCCAGACCTATAACATGGAAATCATGGTGGGTTTTTCTGCCTCCCTTTAGCAATTCTAGGCTTGGTCTTCTTTTTGGGAAGCTTTATCTTCCTCCGGTAGAGAAGACTACACACTATCAGAGGTGATCTCCTCCAGATCCGTCCCTTGATCTAAAGTATAAGAACCCAGGGAGGTTCATCAGAGTCCTCACTGGACCAGTCAGTCTGGTGGGGAAGAGCTTCAAAATGATTGGCAAGAGGCAAATCAGAGGTTTTGGGTAGCTTCTGTGGTGGTGGCTTCCTGCCATCCCTTTTACATGAGGTCGTCTGCTCTCCATTCCCAGAAGCAGACACTGTTGGAGGGGGCCATGGTGGAGGAGGCATAGTCTGTTCAGCAGGTTGCACCTCCATGAGGACAAGCTCTGGAGTCTCAGTGGATACTGAAGGGTAAAAGGCACAGACTGCTCAGACAAGACCAACACACCCGGCACTGTAGGGGGTATCAACCACACTTATCTCTTCCTGGGGTACAGGATCTGCCCTGTGCGAGGGAAGGGCAAAGCAGGAATAATTCACCTATCCACCTGCTGAGACTTGTTAGTCATGTCTCTCTGGGCTACCATAATCAGGATCCTCTGCTCACATTATCAGCCTGATTCTCTTGATTGTGGGCTGCCCGAGGGCAGAGCAGCATAGGTGTGACTGACCTCGGAGCACAGGCTGCACACCTGTTTATTAGTACAATGTGCACTAGCGTGACCCATTGCAATACATAAAGTGTATTTCAACTGATCACACATGCTACTAAGATGTGTTACGAACCACACTGATAACAGTCCTTGGGCTGGCACAAAAGCAGAACACCCTGTATCCCTATCCGAGCTATTAGAAAGGTGTTTCAGGCCAAAATCAGAGGAGTTCAAAACAGCCTGACTCTTCAACCCCTGTCCAGATATTCTCAGCATCAAATATTGCTTCCGGTGCTCCTGGACAGTACAAGCGTTGCTTCAGCCAGAACACCAGATCAGCCACACTGACCCCTTCATTCCGAAACAGGATAGTAACTGTTTGAAAGCGGGTTTAGTTAGTGGTGTGGCATCAAAAGGACCAAACAGGTGATGATTTAAGGTCATTACATCTCTTCCAAAACCTTTCCAGACCTGAGCTTAATCTAAAGCTAATGTCAAAAATTGTCTCACTCGAGACATGTATCAAGGCGTATATTTCTGTGGTGAAAGTCCATAGAGCCCTTTAACAGGGTGCATGCCATATAGATCCTGTCTGGGTGAGTCTCAAACTCCCTTTATAATGCAGTCGTACTGCATTATGTCTTTACAGAAACGTTGGTGTATGAAACAGTGAAGCATAAGTTCGTATCTGTGTCAGCTGTAAGGCTTAGGCGCAGTGCTGGATGAAACCATAGATAAAGAAACAGCACTGCCAAGTGTAGAAGTGGCACTCTGTGCTGGCCACATGGTAGTTTAACCCCAAGTACTGGGAGTCATGGCCTCCTGATGTGAGAAAAGAGGTAAGAAGGGGATGTATAAGCACAATTCAGGTGGTAAAGCTAGAGGAGACGGAAACCAGAACTAATAGCTTCCATTTCAGAATCAGAGTTCATGGTCACCCCAGTTCCAATATCGTAACAGTATGTGGTATAGAAACAAGTGCAGAAGTAGGCATTGTAATGTGAGTCATTTCTGAAATCCATTTCCTATCGGCAGGTCCGCCGTAACCCAGTGCTCCTAAGTTGCTTTTAATAGGATCCTCCGTGAGAAGCAGCATGCCAGGTGGAGAAACCTATGGGGCAACACTCATTTCTGGGGAGGCCCTTACATAGAGCCAACCCGGTCAGAAGCTGGCAATGCCTTTCCGGATGGAACTCCTGATCTGGAGTAATGTTAAAACAAATGAGGCAGGATTCACGCTGCCATGGAAAAATTGAAATTAGCCACCTCCTGGGCCAGACCCGGAAGGAGTAGCCGAAATGTCTTCCTCCAGAACAGCTGAACCATCCACAGCCCCACAGCCTCCTCTCAACGTTCCTCCTCTCTCAGCTAAGATGGATTTTCCGTTCCTGCCAGCAGCGCAATACAGCTTGCTGACCTGGAGTACAACTGATGGTGCAGGTCAGCTTTCTTTTTTGAGATCCCTGTTCAGCTTCTGCTATTATTAAATGGTGAATGTCAGCAGCAGGCTGACTCACCACTTCTTCAGTGCATTCCCTTGCCCCATAACACTCGATAGTGTCAGAACCATCTCCACTCAAACATCAACAATATTCACATCAGTCACAAGTTCTTTGACATCAAGATTCCCTCGCCACTGTAGTAGCGTCAGCCTCTAGCACTCCAGAGGCAGGGAAGGAGACCTGCTCCCGGCCTCTCGCACATCAATTCCATCAGCAGCTCTCTTGAACTGGCCATTGCACAAATGGTTAGAGGTTCCCTGCAGGAGAGTAGGGGAATTTTTATTTAGATGAATAATGTACAATAACAAAAGGAAAAATCAAACAAGTCAATTGATTACAACAGTTCACAATACAAGGATAAAACATGGCAAACAAAGATGAAAAATACAAAATACTACTCATATTTGGAGCCTTATGATGCTTCTTAGGTTTATAAAAAGAAGTAAAACTCAAATTTTGAACCATAAAGTTCCTCCATAACTCTGAGCTATTATTTACACCATTCATAAGCTCCTTATCATATATGTACAACAGGTTCCGTGATATTTGTAGTACAACATGATGCATGCTATAAACTTTTGTTGTAGCACTAAAGCACACCTAGCTTACCATAAGTAAAACCTGCAGAGGGAAAAAATAAGCGTAAGTGCTACAGTTATATTTATTCAGGCTTACTGGATATAAATCGTAGAACAATTGTTTCATAATAGAACTGGGAAAGAGTCCTGTCACCCCAGGCCATTAATATGTGAGACCAAAATTGCTGGGTAAGGGACATTGTAGATAGAAATGCCTGGGTTTTAATATTCAGGACAAGTTTCTCTGGGGCACATGCACTCCTCTAATTGCTTGTGCTTGTGAGAGTTCCTTACCCCCAATCTGCCATGACAGGAGAGCCATGTAGTGTCCCACACTTTAGAAGGAAGCTGTTTGTCTGTTAACTGACTGTAGATGCTATCTAGCCTGTCTTCATAAGGCACTAGTGTTTCTGGAGTTTCTAAAATTGTTCTGATAAAATTACTGAATAACAAAACTTCCTAGAGTTCCCAATAAGTTGTGGAGTGGAGATTTTCCACTCTTTAATTCTACAGACTGAGGACAAGTAGCAAGGAGATTTAGTTTTTCAAAGATCTGGGTAGGCCCAAAGGTGAGGTCAAATCCTAAAAACTCTTGTAAAATTGCTTTTAAATGTTCTAACCATATGGGACATGAGACAGAGAGTATAGTAACAATATTCGGTATCTCGAAAATACAAAAAAGAATAAAAACTGGGGAGGGTCATCCTCACCCCAGCCAGACAATAAGCATGATAGGTGTGCATCCTTCTCACAGGGTTTAATCTGCTCCCCAAAACCCATGAAAGAAGATATTAATTTTCACTTCTAAAGGAGGGTAATGGGAAAACATGTGCAACACGAGCAAGACTGGGACCACTAGGAGTTTAATAAAGACACATGTTTCTTTTAGAAATTGTCTTCCTTTTCAAGATGCCACTATACCTTCTGCTTTTGTAATGCTGAAGTCCAGTTTAAAGTGGCATCATATTGGCTACCAAACTGTAGGCCTAAGATTTGCACTGGCTCAATGGAGATTGAAATATTTGCAAAGGAAACAGGAGGTCTAGACCTTGATTCAAGAGATAAGGTATAGAAGTCCTTACTTTTATCAAAGTTTAATTTTAAGCCTGAAATATTTTCAAACCTTAAAATCTCTCTTTTGAGTGCAGAATCATCCATGGTCGGTGTGGAACAAATACCTATATCATCTGCATATGCACAGATGTTTGGTAATTGCCCATATCCTGTAACACTAATGCCGGGTATATTTCTAGAATTTAGAATTTTCCTCAGCAGAGGTCAACTTGAAAGATATAAAAAGGCGACTCATGGGGCACCCTTGGCACCCCTTTCAGGCCTTTGAAAGCCTGTCCTAGGATACCATTTGTATAAGAGATTATGTAATATGAAGCATACATTAAAGCTACCCACTGAATAAATTTGTCCGAATCCCATATCTCTTCAAAACCTGAAATAAGTAATGATGATCTACCCTATCGAATGCCTTTTCTTGTTCTAAGGCCAAAATTAGGTATTGTGTGTCTCTATCCTTCTTTTGAGATATAAGTTCTCTTAAAAGCAAGATTATGATAAATGGATCTTTTTTATGTCATAAGATTGTACTGGATAAATGACTGTTTCTGCTGCTATTGCCAACCTGTTCAAAGGATTATTGCCAATATTTTATAGCCTATATTTAATAGACTTACGTGGCGCCAGTTTTTAAGTCACATTTGTCCCCTTTCTTATACAGTAAAATTACCAGGGCCTAAAATAAATATTTGGGAGAACTTGTGATGCTAGTATATCTGAAAGAACATCAGTTAAAATGGAATTAAATACTTGGAAAATGTGATGTGAATTCTGCAGTCAAGCCATCGGTCCGAGGCCAAATTTTCTGTAACTTAGAGTATGGCTCTACGAGTTTCTTCCAAAGTAATTGGTGCGGATAAACTGGACACTAAACTTGGATCTAGAGCTGGAACATCTATATCTTTGAGATACCTATCATCCCAAATTGCAGTAGGAGTTCCAAACATCTTAAAATATGTTTTGTGCTAAATCCTTTATGTGGGTGAAATCCAAAAACATACTCTAGTGTTTGGGTCCATCATTTGATCAAATTTGTATGTTGAATTCTATCTTGACAGCTTTTGTAAATATCAGGTGATGGTTTTGAGCCCTGAGTACCGAACTGGGCCTCATTTTTTAAATATTCTGCTCTGTTATATTGAACTTTAATCATTTCAGACTTGACCTCATGAATTTCAGCTGACAGATCTAAAGCATTCTCATATGAGAGAAATAAGAGAATAGCTTTCCTTAATCTTAAATAATAAATAATGTAGGTATTTTGATCTACGCCACTTTTGCTGCAGTCTGAATAAAAAGGCTTTACACTACACTTTTTTCATCTACCCACCACTCACCTAAAGAGTCAAAGGCCTCTAACACTGTATATCTTGCTGCTAACAAGGATGTATTTACTTTCAGTGTTGGGTAATGACAGGAGTTGATTATTTAGCTTCCATCTAGGAAATCTGTCTTTCCCAGATGGTGCCCTAGAGAGGAGATTACAAACCACTGAAACTAACAAATAATCAGAGGTTTCACAGGGATGGTAAGAGCTCATGCCGTGAAGAGATTTTAGATAAGAAAATGTAGTCATTCCTTGTGGCTAGCGGACCTTTGAAGAAGGTTCTAGCCCTGATATTATGTTTCCATGTACCTGTCCTTTAAATCTACTGTTTTTAAAATGGAGTTTAAACAATTAGTGACCCCAAACAGTTTAGTGATGCGTCCACCCTTATCAGCTAACAAAAGTGGGCAACTGAAATCACCTCAAAAATGATCTGTTTATTTGTATGTAGGTAGGGCTGGATTAGTTTAAAGAGTTCTGAGCGTGCTGCAATACCTGTGGTGCATATATGTTTATTACCGGAAGGTCAGTGCTCCTAAACAACCATCCAGCAGTAACACTCTAACTGGGTAAATATCTAGCACCCTGTGAACTGTAAATACAAAACCCCGCAGTAGAATCCCTACCCTGTCACATGTGTCCGGCCTTGAGACCAAAAGGATGGGCCTATATTCCTGGAGTTCTTAGCCTGACTCACTTCATAAGTTGTTTTAAGTCTAGTGACCCGTAAGAATATGATGTTATTAGGAAGATCTTTCACAATTTGAACAGTTGTCATTCGTTTCCCATAATTCATAATGCTACAGGTATTTAGAGTAAGAATAGAGAGCTGTTGCCTCCTCCCTCCCATAGTTACCTAAGTGGGAATTCTTCAGGGACCTTCCTATGGTAAGAATCTTTTGCTTGAGCATAAGGGAAGTCTCGGGTCTGAGAATGACTCTGTTATTGCAGAGGAGGAGGAGGAATCAGAGTCACCATCTTCCTCTACCATATCCCCACTGGCATCTTTTTGCCAAGGCCTGGAACTTATTTCTAGTCACAATTGTTGAAGTTTTGGGAGGAGTTTTCTCGCCTTTCTTTTACTTCATTTTTCTTAGGATCTACTGGGGTGAACTGAGATGGCACCGAGGGGGTAACATATCTGTTTTCCATGTCCTCAAGGGCTGTGTTTGAGGCCTCATCCTGAGACTGCCCATTGTTCCTGGAAGATGACTCATGGTCCGCTATGCTAGTGGAGGGCAGGGTTGGAAGAGGAGAGGATTACTGTCTCTTGGGGAATCTCATCCCTAGATTTCCTTTTGGCCTCTTGAGCCTAACATTTTCTAGAAGAAGAAGAAGAAGAATCAGCATTTATATAGCGCTTTTCATACACAATATCCCAAAGCGCTTTACAAGCAATGCTAGACTAGTAGTGAAGTGACTGAATGTGTGGTGGCGGCCATATCGCACTTCATCACCCACACACAGCCTGGATAATTGCATGAACTGGTTTATGGAAAGGGGATGTTGGCCAGGACACCAGGAATGTTCCCTGCTCTTTCTGAAGAGTACCCTGGGTTCTTTTACTTCCACCTGGACACCCACCAGGACAACACCAGGATGGGCAGAAAGGACCTCGGTTTAACGTCTCATCTGAAGGACAGCACACCCAGCAGTACAGCACCCCCAATACTGCACTCGGATGCCAGCGATTTTTAAGTGCAAGTCCATCCGGTGTGGGATGAGAACCCACGATCTTCTGGTTCAGAGGCGGATGTGCTACCAACTGAGCCACACTGACACCCCAAGTGTGCTGGGTCCTGTTGGGCTCTGTCTAATCTGTTTCTTGCAGCCCAAGGCAGTCCTGGTAGGAATGATCTTCTTCCTCACAGAGGTTGCACTTGAGGGGTTAGGGCAACCTAGGCTGACATGGACATATTCAAGGCAAAGATTACACTGGGGCTTGTCATACACCGAGCTAAAGGTGTGTGTGTGTGTGTGTGTGTGTGTGTGTGTGCACCACATTTGTGGCAGGTTCTAGGCTGCCCTGGTAAAACACAAGCCCCTGTCTCTTCCAATAAAAAGCTCCCTGGGAGATGTAAAATGCCTTGTTCTGTGATTTTATGTTTGCTTGCGCATGTGCAAGAAACATAGTGCCATCATCCGAGTTTTCCAGAGGTGTGTCAGCGCTTCCAGTTCAGTCAGTGTGTTTTCAGGCACGGTCGCAGTGCGCCAATCACTGCTCCAGCTGTCTATGACAGCTGAAAATGCAGTGGCATACAGTTGAAAGAGCTCCGCTTCAGTGAGCAGAGCTCCCCCTTAACTGCATGCATATTAGCGTGCTGATGCATCCCACACATACTGTATAGCTGGCGAAGGTGCCCAATGCCCGTTGGCTCCACGCCCCAAAAAACTTTTTCTGGTACCACGCTGGGAGCCCACCCCAGCGCGGGCACACGCCCATATGGCTGACGGGGTGCCCAATCCCCATCGGCTCAACCCTCCCAAACAGCTTTACAGCTGCCACGCTGGGAGGCCACCCCAGCGTGGCAAACATCCAGCGTCGTCTTAGTAATAAAAAAAAAAAACTTGTAAATTAAAACGGTCCCTCGCAGTCTCCCTGCCCCCACCGCCCAGCCACTGTGCACCCTGCCTCCCACACCCTCCCTCACCCCATACTTGCCTCCAGAGTCCGGTAGCGATGATCTTTGGTGGACGGGAACACGTCTGCACTCTTCAAAGCCGACCGTGAACTGAAAATGCCGGTAAGCTGTATAATGTAATAGATGGGGTTTTTAACTTGCTGCATATCTCGGGCATTTTTGGAATTTTGCACCAAATTTTCAACATGGGGTTTTGGGACCCCTTCTCATAAATGCTGTCACTGTCATGGCGTTACTTGGGCGAAGGGTGATTTTGCAGCCACTGCGCGACATCACCTTTCCAGAATGATTAATGAAGCGACACTGTCAGTGTTCACAAGGTGGGCTCTCAAAAGCCTATTTTGAAAATTTGGTGGAAAATTCCTAAAATGACTGTTTCTGAGCATGCATTGCGCAGTTCTACTGCACTCGTAAGTTCACAAATTTTCAGTATTTTCACTCCAGATTTTCAACATTGCCATTTTACCACACCTTCTTATGAGCAGTACAGCTGTCATTTTCACATCTCACCAAAATGTGTTTCTGCCCATATGGCGCACAATGGTGCAGTCGATTGTGCGAAATCAATTTACGGGACACATTAAGAAAATCACAGTGACACTGTTCATGAGCAGAGGTCTTAAAATGACTATGTTGAAAATTTGGTGAAAAAATTCCCTAAAAATGCCTGTTTCTGGCGTCACGTTGTGCAGTTCTCATGCGGCTCGTAAGTCTACATTTTCAATATTTTCTCCAGATTTCAACATTGCCATTTACCACACCTCCTTATGAGCAGTACAATTGCCATTTTTCACATCTGCATACGTGTTTCTGCCTATGGCACAATGCGCGCAGTCGGTGTGCGTAAAATCAATGTATGGGACACGTTAAGAAAATCACAGTTACACTGTTCATGAGCAGAGGTGTTAAAATGGCTATGTTGAAAATTTGGTGAAAAAATTCCCAAAAATGACTGTTTTAAGAGTGCATGTTGCACAGTTCCTATGCATGCTGGCAATTTTGCGAATTTGTAATATTTGCACACCAGATTTTCAACAGTGCCATTTTACCGCACTTCCTTATGAGCAGTACAGCTACCATTTTTCACATCTTGCCCAAAATGTGTTTCCACACATATAGCGCACAATGGTACAGTCAGTGTCACGAAAACAATGTTTGGGACAGATTAAGAAAATCACACTGACACTGGTCATGAGCAGAGGTCTTAAAATGGCTATGTTGAAAATTTAGTGACAAAACTCCATAAAATGACTGTGTTACGAGTGAGCATTGCGCAGTCTCCATGCACCCTCGTAAGTTCATGAATTTGTAATATTTTCAGTCCAGATTTTCACCAGTGGCATTTTTCCACACCCCTTATGAACAGTACAGCTGTCATTTTCCACAACATGGCGAAATGTGTTTTCACACTTTCAGCACAGAAATGCGTGGTCGCTGTGGGAAATCATTGTTCGGGACAGATAAAGAAAATCACACTGACATTGTTCATGATCGGAGGTCCCAAATGCCTGTGTTAACAATCTGCTGTAAAAATCCCCAAACTAATTACATTACGGGTGTGCTTTGCACAGTTTCACATGCCTTCATGACTTCACCATTTTTTAAGATTTTCACAGCAGATTTTCAACATTGCCATTTTTACACCTCCCCATGAACAGTACGCTGTCATTTTTCACATCCTGTTGAATGAGCTTTTGCACCTGTGGTGCCAAATGCATAAGTCGCTGTGCAAAAGCAGTTTCGCTAACAAACTGATATTGCCACTGTTCATGAGGTGGGGACACAAAAACCATGTTGAAAATTTGGAGTGAAAATACCAACGTAATGCCTGAGGCGTTAGGGTTTCTGACCATAATGCCCCACCCTGTAGAGAATGACAGGCATCAGGGGTGTGACTTGGGATTCTTGCCTGTCATGCTTATACCATTCCACCCCACCCACACCCTGCAGCCAGTGAGAGGCATCAAGGTGTGCCTCGAACTCTTAGGACCCAAACTTCACCCATTCTCCTATACTGCACCCATCTCACCATATTTCCTGATGGAATGGGATGCGCATATAGAGCAAAAGACCCCAAGGCACACCGTGACACTTGTCAGTGTCTGCAGGGTAGGGTTTGGTGAAATGGCGTGGCCGTTATGCCTGACGACAAAGGCACACCCCAATGCCTGTCACTCTCTGCAGGGTGGTGGTGGGGTTGGCTTCAGTTCAATACTTCACTACCATTCCTATTATGCAGCTCTGTAACTTCTACACTACCAATGCCAATGCCAGCAAGCAAACATTCGGCATTGACAAATGCTTATTAGCTGTACTTTTATTTTCCAATTCCCTGTCCATACAAGATCTTCATCCAGGATGGGGGCAGGGGCTTCTAGAATAGTGCAGCGCTGCCTTAGCCAGTACTGAACATCTAAAATGTTTACCCCTCATTTCTAAACAATAAAGTAACTGTCTTTATTGTCAGTTTTATTAAAGGTATTGGGAACAAAGAATGCCATAGGTTAGAATTAGAAACCTGTGGATACATTGCCCAAAATCTTTCTAACGTCTGGTTTGTTTTAAAGCTTATATCATACTGTATATAGGTTCACCCCAACATGAATAACAGCAAATAACTCATTAGGGTGAATCCCCATGCCCTCTTTAGTATCTTATGTAACAAGCGTTTTTCTGTCGGTGCAACTTCAGTATTACCAGTGAATTTAAGCTGCACAGCATTACCGCTGTGAGGGTTCACCTGTACTTTTAAAAACATCAGCCATGAATAGTCTTTTAGGTTCCTCGGTCACCTGTCGCTGTGCTGGCTCCTCTTCTTGTCTTGGGACAGCGTTGTTGAGAACTGCAGCTGAGTCAGAGGGCCTGTATGCATAAGGAGTTGTCCAGCAAGTTTACAGAGTCTTTCTATGGAAACCTCGCTTTGGGTACAGTGAGCAGAAGGTCGTTGTTCATCCCTGAAGCACAAGAAAGTCTTATCTCCTCTGCTGTAACAGGACGAGAAGATGTCCATCCACTTTGTTCTGTATCCCATTGCCATCCAGCAGCTCGTAATGCTGCTTCAAGTGTCCATGTGCTTTGGCATTGCTGTGAGTCCTTTGGCGGCTCTTCCTTAAAGAGGTAAGTGGAATTTCAGTTCGTTGCTCCAGTTCTGGTGCATTGGGTAGATTTTCTGGGTTTGCTGATGAGAACTGGGATGGAACTGATAACAAAGGTGAGCAGGGCTCGCCATCAGAAGAAATATTGTCCGTAATCCGAGCAGCACTTTCTTCCTCATTTAACAGTTTTAACAGGTACTCTCTGTTTGATTTAAGAGCATTCCTAGCACGGTTTCCTGGGTGAGAAAGGAAGAACCATGCTCAGCATTTTCATGAATGCCAACATCTACAGATCTCACATCTTTATTTATTAAAGGGTTTTGTACCTGGTGCTGATCTTTGCTCTGCATTTCTTTGTTCAAGGAAGTAGAAGAGGTTGTACCAATATCTTCTTTCAGACTTTCTTCTGTATCATGCTGAACAAATCCAGACCTGATCTCTGCTGCTCCATCATCCTCAGACTGACTGTCCGCCATCTTGAATAGGCGGACAAGTGTTCCATACTGCAGAATAGAATTTCCGGTGCTCTGGCCAAATTTCCCCATTCACTAAAAAATACCACCAGCAGCTTCATCTGGTTCAAGGTCAGTTGGCATTCATCTGTAACCCCTCCCTGGGTTGTGCCTGAAAACAGGCAGAATGTGTCTAATGCACTTACCAGTCAACAAAAACTAAATAAGCAGAAATTCTCTTTAGAGAGCTCCGTCATCTGGGACCACTTTAGACAAAATTCAAGCAGTGGCGGTGAAAGGTACCAGAAGCCTTTAAAAACAAGAACAAAAACAGAGGAATGGAAAAACAAGTCTCCTACCGGGAAACTACAGATCTACACAATGGCACTATTCTGTGGCTCCACAGCAGGAAGTCTTGGTACATCATAAAATAGAAGACTTGGAGAGTCGTTCCTGGAGGATTAACCTGATGATTCATGAAACATCTGAATGTACAGATACAGGAACACGGTGTGTTTTCTGGAAAGCTTTATTTGAGAAGTTTAAATCTTGAAGCTGACAACCCACTAATTATTATCAGGGCACATAGAGCACTGCTCCCCAATTCGGATCCAAAAGCTCAACTCCAGTCAGTAATTGTGGCTTTCCTGGATCACCACGAAAGAGACATTTAAGAAAATCATGGGACAAAAATATATTATTTTGGTGACCAGAAGCTGAGTGTTTTTAACAAGACTACATGCCTCTACCACGGAGACATAGAAAGCAACTGTTTCCTGTTCTGAAACTACTGAGGGCTAAAGGCTTAAACTCATGATATTGTCCGATGCATATAAGTATTTGACAACCTGTACATAACCATGCTTGGAATTCCAAAGGACAGCCTTTTGGATGCGGAAATTAATTATTTGAAAAACAAAGATGGCGGCTGCAGAGGCGGAGAAAGCTACTAGCACTGGATTGGTAGGGCTGATGGCAGGGATCAGCCCAAGCACTAAGGTGGCAGCAGCCTACAAGAAACACACAGCAGGGACTGTTTCTCCCTCACCAAAGTCACCAGCACAGAAAGAAGGTGGCGGCTAGAATCCAGTGGAGCTCTGGGGACTTCAGGAGAGTGGCCTGAAGTAAATCATTGAGGAACTCTTGCTCCTAAGGGACTTTACATATGTCAAGTCAGCAGGGACATACCCTGAGGTAAGAAGCATATTGCTGCCAATTTAGGCACCACTTCTGGATGGACCTAGCTGGGGAGAAGTGACAGTTTGTCACTGTTTTCCAGAAAATGTGCATGGGGGACAAACTTCAGGGACTTCCTACTGGACATAACATGGACAGAGTTAAGAACTTGCCTTTGTCACTACTAACATGGGACCTTATATGCGATGCCAATGCACAGTACAGACCGGGCACATTGGCATCTTTATGCATGACTACCATGGGCGGTGTTCACGTGGCAGTTACTAAAGGAGCATGCAACAGTTACCGCCCAATCCCCTGCCACACGGAGAGCCATGCCAAGGCCAGGGTATGGCAGCACTGCCCACCATTCACAATGGCACGTATTGCAGCCCACATGGGTGCAGAGAAGGGCACAGGTTATGACAGAGGGACCTACATAACCCACTGTATGACTCAATGGACATACCCTGCCAGTCACGGCAGGACCGGGTGAAGAACCTCCGTGCTGCCTCAGCCCAGTAGGGCAGGTGAGGGCTGGGGCAGCTGATCTGGCAGGTACAGGGGATTGAGGGTGGGCAGTCAATGCCGGGGAGTGACACTGCTACCACTGGAGACGATGGGGCACCAGGATCAGGGGTCGGGGGTGTGCTTTTAGGTCTGGCCCTGGCAGGGCAGTCACACTGGGCACATGGGGGTACTCCATTAGACCGGAGCACAGGGACTCAGGGTGTGTGGTCACATGGGGGCAGACACGGATGTGTGGCGAGGGGGCCAACTGTGGACAGGGTGGGGTCCTCCTGCTGGGGGTCCCTGCAGTGCACTGGGAGGGCACTGTGTAGCAAAAAGCTAGGCCAGGAAGTACACTGGATGATGGGTCCATGCCGCACAGGTCCAGGTGCCTGTGGTGAGGCATTCACACAACCTGACCCGTGCCAATCCATGTAAGGGATCCACTGTGGGACCCAGGATGGGCATCCCATTAGATGCCCACCTGGGTCCATAACTCAACCCCAGCTGCCCTGCAGAATCCTGTGTGCTGTGGGGGTAGATTCATGGACAAGTGACTGCCAGTAGAGAATATCGGCATGTGCGCACCTATCTGCAGGTGCAGACCTATGATGGCAGGATACCCACCTCCCGCACATATTTTCCACCCAATCATGAATAGGGCCCATGGAGCAAACTGAATTGAGAGCTCATGCATTTGCATATTTATGGTTAAGAGGAGGAGAATTTATCAAGGGTACAAGCCACATGGGGATCTCATAGATGGTGAAAAATCAGCAAATGTCCATACAGCATGAGGGTCCTGGATTTCAGAAGGGCTGATTTTACAAAGAGAGGGAATGCATCTGAGAAGACCTGATGGAGGAGCTGTCGAGAGGGTAGAGAAAATGGGCCACAATAAAGAGAGCATTAGTAAAGGCTACAAACCTGTACATCAGACAAAGAAGCAAAAGCAGGAGGAGGAGGAGACCATTATGGTTCTCGAGGAAGTGGCAGAAAAGATAAAGGGCAGAAACAGTGGCATTTGGAAGGTATAAGAGACCCAGAGCCATTAGCTTGGTAAAAAGATTGGGCTATCTGTATTAGGAGTATACTCATTACCAACAGGACCCTGATGTTGGAGAGCATGCCTTGCGCCAGCATGTACCCCCTTCATTGTCCCGTATATATTTCTCAGCTTTGAATTTTATGTTACTGGCTATCAGTGTAGCCACTCCATTCTTTCTAGTTGCCCATCATCTCCTCACCCTCCTTCTAGAACCATCTACCCTCCTCCATCAGTCTCTCCCTCCGTTCCCTCCATAAGATACTAACTAACCTCCTCTCCCCTACTCCTGCCAGCCCTCTTCCTGAATCCTTCCCTTACCTTGCTTCGCTTTTGACCACATCTTACACGCCCCCCCAACCATCTGAAAGTTCTGGCAGCCTCGTTGAAGTTTATCAACTTGTTTTAACTCCTACTTCCAGCACCAGTTCATCCTCCCTTCATGCTGGCACCGTGCACTCTGAGTTTGCCCATTTTCACAGATGGTTTATATGCTAATTCATTTGCCCTCCTTATACAATGTTTTTGTAATTTTGTCTGTACTGCACTCCACTTATGCTCTTTATGTCATCCTCACTGTAACCGCATCACCTGACTGGCTGTATTTTGTTTGTAACTGTACTTCCTCCTTTACCCTTTTTCAGTATGTGCCATGGTCAGTGACTCCAACACAGCACCTACACCCGTCGACAAAATCGACAGTTGACGCTGTTGGCATTCCTGAACAGGGCACACTGTCTCGAGTCCTGCACCCCTTCCGAATCAACTCTTGAGCTGACAATCTATAGTACAGGGTGCGGGCGAGCCCCTGATGAAAAATGGACAGGGAGACATTCAAGATTTATGTCAACTGCAACTTGCAATACGACACGAATCCTGTCACTGTGATGCTGGTTGATGAAAGTGTTGTTGAACCGCATCGAAGAGCCCCTTTCTTCCTGGGTCACACCAGAAAACAAGTCTCAGCTCAGTGTACCTCTCCAGATTACCAAGTTTAAATCAATAAATTGTCCTTCAGCTGCCCCAAAACACTTGCCCAACCCACTGTTGCCTAAATGTATTAAGATCGTTTCCTTTGTGTGTGTTTCTTGCAGGAACTCCACTGATACTCAAAGATGTTTTAAGTGCCATAGCATCTCTTACCAGTGGTAGGGTAAGTGATGGGATCACTTCTGAAGGAAAGAATTGATGAGTACCTAAAGGCCAGTGGGGCACAGGACCCAAGGCAGCATGGGTTACAGTGCGAAGGTCATGTCAGATGAATCTAATTGATTTCTTTGACTGGGTGACCAAAGTAGTAAATCAGGGAGGGCTGCGGACATGGCCTTCCTAGACTTTGGCAAGGCATCTGACACAGTCCCACACAAAAGATTAATAGTCAAATGAACCAGACTGGGAGTGGGTCCCAGGGTGGTAGCCTGGATAAAACATTGGCTATACAACAGGACACAGAAGGTAATTGTAAATGGAGTCTACTCTGAAGAAAGAGGGGTTACTAGTGGGTACCAGGGTTCAGTACTGGGTCCAGTCCTTTTAATGTCTTTATAAGTGACATTGCAGAGGGACCGAAGGAAAAGTATGCCTCTTTGCAGATGACACAAAGATCTGCAACTGGGTTGATACACAAGGAGGCGTGGAAAGGATGAGAAGGGACTTGGCAAGGTTGGAGGTTGCTCAGATATATGGCAGCTTAGATTCAGTGCAAAGAAGTGCAAATAGTGCACCTGGAAACAAAACCCAGGGGAAGATTACACAATGGGAGGTAGTAACAACAAAATGGAAAGGGACCTGGGGGTAATCATATCAGATGACCTTAAGGTTAACAAGTAATGTGAGAGGGTGGTAGGGAGGGCTGGGGGATACTGGGATGTATAGGAGAGGCATCGCCAGCAGAAAACAGGAAGTTGTTATCCCTCTGTACAGACAGTTGGTGAGACATAGACAGGATGGAGGCAGTCTAGAGGAGGTAACTAGAATGGTGCAGGGTTGCAAGAGAAGCCATACGAGGAGAGACTATGGGATCTTAATATGTATACCCTTGAGGAAAGAAGGCGGGGGGACATGATAGAACGTTTAAGTACCTCAGTGGAATCAACAAAGTCCAAGAGGGTAGCATCTTTCAGAAAAGAGAGCGTGCAAGAATAATGGGGCACAATTTGAAGATAGAGGACGGCTCAGGGCAATGTGTGGACACATGGAACAGCTTTCCTGAGGAGGTCAGCTGGGTCAAAAACAGTGGGGAATTCAAGAATGCATGGGACAGACATAAGGCAATTCTTGTGAGGGGTAGGAAGAAATAAGCTGTTGGTTAACTAGGATCTGCAGCCTATCCTGTAGGTAGGAAATGGGCAGACTAGGTGGGCCAAGCGGTCCTTATCTGCAATCAAAGTCTATGTTTCTGTGTTTCTAATCTATGCACCTCTTTTGTACTGACTTCCCTCCTTTGATGTTCAAAGACATACATTTAGTTGGTGTATACATTGCTTGTAACTATTTGATCTGGTGACCTGACCTTATCTGTGTATTTCCTTGCCTTGTGAGCCGATATATTAAGCTCTCTTTGTAACCTCTTTTATCATTATTGTATAACCCCCACCTGATGCATACAAAACCACTCCTAACACTTGCCTCCTTATGAAACCTCACATGAAAATATATACAGCATGTAACACTTAAAGTTAAACAGTGCTAAATTAGAGGAAAGTCCCTCAGCCTTTTATTCTGTTTACCAGTAAAGTTGTGGGCACGAGCAATGATTGCCTCTATTGCCCTCCTAATGTAGTAGGAGGCCGGAAGGTTCCGGTGGAAAGGGGTTGTGACTCCCTAGCAATCCCAGGACAGGCCAGACGAATCTGGAAGGAGAGGCAGGAAGCTTACTCGGGGCCAAGATGCAAAGGCTTATTTATAATGGACACGAATAATAATAAAACAACTGGTTTTCTACAATTCTATGGGATAGTGGAACAAGCAACAAAACAACACAACTGGGACCAACAATTGGTCAAACTAGTACGGGGTTAACCCCTTTCAGTCCAAGTCCTGCGTGCACTTGACCAAGATAACAAACGGTGGGCTAACCAAGCTTGGGCTTTGTGGTGAGTCAGCTGATCAGCAGGTCGGAACTGACCCCACAAAGTGCTTTATAAATCAGACCATACAGGCGTTTCCTGGACAAATAGAACACAAAGAGGAATACTGCTAGCTGAACAATGAAGAATTTGGTGATCTTCTACAGCTCTGGGCAAGAAGCTGAAGACTTCTGGTCAGTAGATGGTTCTCTGGACAATCCACAGCAATGACCACTGGCAGGTCCTCGGCACTCAGGCCACCTCCCAATAAGAAGACAGCTGGCAAACGCCCTTAGGCGGCCTCTATGGAGTAACACAGGAACCCACACACTTCCAGGTGGTTGGCAAAATAAGAAAAAGGGCATGCACTGTGTTAACTGTGGTCCCTCATGCTGGACGAGGGCAACTCCTAAGCTGACTTACTTCTGGATACCTAACTAGCAGGTCTCTACAACTTACTTTCACAGGACTGATGCTGGGACACTGTGGCAGAATTTCAAGGTAGGTTGGCAACACTAGAGACAGTTCTGCTGCAGATGGAGGAAGATGGGCGGGGACCCTCCTGGGTCAGTGTCAGGCTCCGAGGAAGCTGGTACAGGCAACAAAGATGAAACTGGACATCAAGTACATGAGGATGCACTTTGATTACACAGTTTGAGTAGCAAGCAAACAGTTCAGTTCCTGGCAAACAGTTCAGTTTTGACAAGGGTGCAGGCGCTAGGCAGCTTACAGCACAGTTTGGGTCAGGTGTGGCTCAGGACATAGCCACATAACTCTGGGGGCGACCTAGGGCCATGAGACAATTTCCCTCCCCACCCAAGCTGGTGCTGTACCTTTAAGGATCTTCTTAGCTTCAGCTGTTTCTGCCGAGCCAACCCCTTTGTTAATATTAAGGAATAGCCTATCCCTGGTCTGTGGGACTCCCTGGCCTGGCCCGCCTTCCTCATGAATATTAATTCTGCCACTACTCTTGTGTAGGGTCTTGTCCAGCCCTGCCCACTAGTTAAAATTCATAAAGGCATGGCCCTTACGGCTAGCTCCTCCCTTCCAGTGGTTGGCTATAGGCCGCTTTTCTCGCCCTGCCCTCTGGCACAGAATGGTGCCAAAGTAACACAAAGGGGCTGCAAGCCCACCACTCTCTGCCCTTTCCTTTCCCTTGGAGCATTTCGTGGTGCCCTCTTTCTGGGCGCTCAGCCCACTGACCATTGGAACCCCCAAAAGCTGGCTTAGGCCCTGGCCTTTAATTGCCCCTTCCTCATCCCTTTCTTAGGCCTGGCCACTCACCCAGGTGGCCCACTGTGCCCTCCTTTTGGTTGCTAGGGTGCTGGCCCTTTAAGTTTTTATTTTCCTTCCTACACCTGGCACCTGTGGTTCAAGCTTGCAAAATCAGGCACACAACCACTCACCATAGCCCAAGACCTTGTAGTGCTGCTGGGAGGAAGTTAAGCACTGGTGGGAGCCCACTCCCCATCCGGCATCTTCTTCAATGCAGCAAACCTCTGAAGTCCGGGGCACATTTCTCATCTGGAATGCTTTGAGCCGCATCACTTGATCCACTGGAAATCTTTTCCCACTGCTCAAGCTCTGGCTGGGGAAAGAAATAGGTCACATCTGGGAGCCATGGTTCCACCCAACCGACCTAGCTGTTGCCACACACCCGGCCCCAATGCAGGTACCTTTTTCATCTGCTCTACATCCTCCATCCTCAATACTGTACTGCTGAACCTCTCCTCTAGCCTCCCCAGCCCTTTTATAGGGCAAGGGAGAACCTACTAGAGCAAGCCCTGGGGTTGGGGCACTGTCATTCGGGAGGAGGGTCTCCTGCCCACAGCCTGCCTCCTCAGCGCCAAACAGCATGTAGCCCAGGTGCCATATGCCAATGGGCTTCCACCCCGCCTGTTGACCTGCACACAGATTAAGGGTCCTGGGTCCTGCTATGATAGTACCTGGAGTTCTATCCCAATAGAACCGTAAAAATAGCACCGTGCCTCCACCTAGAGTAGATTGCAGTGGGCCAGATGTGTAGCTGGTATAACTCCCTGGGATGCTGTACCTACCCATCTCCCTTCCCACTGCCCCACACACTACATGCCAAACAGTTTCCCAGTACCATATACCACGTATACTTTATAGTTGATTCCCTGAAAACACCCTTCACACAGCAATTCCAAACAACAAAATACTGCTTTACTGGGAAAGGGTTAGGATTGGAGTACCTGGGACCAGGACCATAGCTGTGGAAGAAAGGAACGGTTTGAGAATTTACTATGAATAGTTATCAACATATAGGCCTGAAGGCCAAAACACATCAGTTGCCCACCCCTACTGGTACCAGTGTTACCCTCTGTCCTTTTGGGTACCAGAAATTGCAGACCTGGTCGGTGCCGTGGGTTGGTCGGTGGTTGGGGCCTAGAAACAAATTAGCTGGATTAGCTCCTGATTACCAGGCAATCCCTGGGTACTCATGGTCTTGAAGATCTGATAAGTTCCTGGTGCAGAGGGCTCCCACCGGTCCCGATTCAGGGTGGACCTCAGTTCAAAAGACGGCAGAGCGATTGGGCAGCAGAAAATGTCCTGAAGGCTTGAGCTTGATTGAAGGTCTGGCCGCATGTCCCTTTCATTGAAGATTTGGCCATTTGTCACCTTCTGCCTCTTAAGGCCTGTTGCAGAGCTACTGCGCAAGGCCCACTAAACCACTGAAGACCCAGACCTAGGAGTGGCTCCACAGCCCTGCCCCTCACTGGTCAGAGCACCCAGCACTTGGGAGTAAGTTCAGACCAACCTCCACCTTTTCTCTAGCTGGTACACAGCTCTCAGACAGTCTCTCTGTTCCAAAACAGCATTTACTTTGCTCTGACTTGCACCCAGTTCCCAGCAAGGCTTTTCCTCAGCAAAACAGTCTCTCTCCAGTCCTAAAACTGGTGCAAGATAGCTGCAGCAAAAATCTTCTCCAACTAGCAACTTCATTTAGATGCCTGGATCGCTAGTCACGAAAGTACTGTTCCTCTTACCAGCAAGATTTTCTTTAGACAAGGCAAGGCAAATGTTATTTATATAGCACTCCAGGGGCTCAGAGCACTTAACAAACATAATGCTATATCTAAAGGTGGTGGCTGAACATCTGGCAATCCTGTTTAGCTGATCACTGGAAACAGGGAGGTACCCAAAGACTGGAGTACAGCAGATGTAGTCCCCTTATACAAAAGCGGGAACAAAGAGGAAGCTTGGAACTACAGACCAGTCAGCCTGACCTCTGTAGTGGGAAGATCATGAAAGCACTATTGAAGGAGAGATTGGTGGAACATCTGGTTGCCAATGGACTATAGGACCCTAGGCAGTGTGGTTTCATGGGGGGTCATGTCAGACCAACCTCATTGAATTTTCCACTGGGTGACAAGGAGGTGGATCAAGGGAGGGCAGTGGACGTGGCCTATCTGGACTTCAGCAAGGCCTCTGACACTGTGCCACATAGAAGGCTATTAAACAAACTGGGGAATATGAGAGTGGGCAGGACAGTAGTGCAGTGGGTAGGTAACTGGCTGGGTGGCAGGACACAAGGGTGGTGGTAAATGGCTGTCACTCCACAGAGGGAAGAGTGACCAGTGGGATACCACAAGGATCAGTGCTAGGACTGGTCCTATTCAATGTCTTCATCAATGACATTGTGCAGGACTTAGAAGGCAGAATTTCCCTGTTAGCTGATAACACAAAGCTCAGGAACAGAGTGGACACACCAGAGTGTGTAGACAGAATGAGGAGGGACCTGCAGAAACTTGAAGAATGGTCATAGGTTTGGCAGTTGAAATTCAATGCAAAGAAGTGCAAGAAAATGCATATGGGCACAAAAACTCTGGAACAGCATATCAGTTGGGGGTGAGGATATAGCATGCACCAAGCAGGAAAGGGATCTTGGGGTCATCATCTCTTCTTTTTTAACACTACCTTCTTTTACTCCTGCTGCTTGGTCTACCATCATCTGGCTGTCGTCTTCTGCACTCCAGGTGACCCGGCAGCTCACTTCGTATAGGGCTAGCAAGTACAGTGCCCACGCGGGACCCCTAATCCCGACCACGGGCCTGGAATCTAATACCCAGACATGATTCCATGTGGATCTAGAGGAGTGCAGAGGCACAGCCATCAAGCCACCATGACCGACCGCCATTTTCCACCGTGTTTTCCTCCCCAAGACTACGAATGTGCAATGACATCAATGCACTACATGCAGACATCGCTGTAGCCCTCCCTCTAATGGCACTGCGACTGTGGAACCCCTGATCTCCATCGGGGCCGCTGCAGCATGACACACACCTGAACCCTCCCAGGAAGCAGAGGCAGCCTACAGGTGCTCAATCTCCTCCCTCCTCGGCTGTCCCCAATGACCCGTGCCTGTTCCCGAACCTGGGTCGCCAGTGTGGTGTGGTGTGGCATCCAGCACCTAACCTCAGTGTCACCGGCCGGCTTTGGGGTTATCATCTCTGATGACCTCTAGGTAGTGAAACAGTGCAACAAGGCAGCAGGTAAAGCAAATAGGATGCTGGGATGCATAGGCAGGGGCATCAGCAGCAGAAAAAAGGGGTCATAATTCCACTATACAAGACACTAGTGAGGCCCCACCTGGAGTACAGTGTACAGTCATGGAGACCTTACCTTCATAAGGACATAGACAGGGTAGAGAAGGTTCAGAGGAGGGCAACAAAGATGGTACATGGATTGCATCACAAGTCCTATGAGGACAGGTTGAAGGCCTTGAATATGTATTCCCTGAGGAGAGGCAGGAGACAGGAGATATAATAGAGACATACAAGTATCTTACAGGGAGGAACAGGGTGCAGGAATACACTATTTTTCAACTAAAAGATGTTCAAGGACTAGCGGGCATGGGATAAAGTTACAGGAGGACAATTCAGAGGAAACGTGAGGAAGAATTTCTTCACAGAAAGGGTGGTGGACAAGTGGAACACCCTGCCAGAGGAAGTAGTGGGGCTGAAACAATCACGGATTTAAGAATGCATGGGATAGACATAAGGGAATTCTGGAGGTCGGGTAAGAGGCAACAGACTTCTAGGAAAACATAATGTGAACTTACAAACTAAAATTTGCAGATTGGGTGGGCAGTAGGCCCTTATCTGTCAACAGTGTCTATGTATCTATGTAATAAAACATCCCAGAAAATACATATAATCATAAAAATAAGTATGTTTTAAAAGAGGCTTTAAAGGCCTCCACCATGCTGGCTGTTTTAATATACGGTGGAAGGAATTCCACAACACTGGATCGACCACCCCAAATGCTCTATCCCCTACCTTTTCAGATGGGAAGGTGGTACCACCAGCAAACCAGTCTTGGTGGAACAAAAGGGTGGATAGAGATGCGAATCAGGAGCTCGTTTAGGTAATCAGGTCCCAGACCACGTGAGGACCTGCTCGCACTTCCAGGCTGCCAGTGCAGAAAGTGCAGAACAGGAATGACATGATCCCTCATAGAGGTACCAATCAACAACCTGGCCACTGCATTCTGCACCAGCTGTAGATAATGCATCAAACCTCTAGATAACCCTAGGTACAGGACATTACAATAATAAGTTGGCTGGTAACAAAAGCATGGATAACCGCAGCCAGGTCAGTAGCAGTCAGAAATGGATGGATCCTGGCAATATTCTGGAGATGGAAAAAGCTGGCTCTGATGACAGATGAGACCTGTTTTTCAAGGGCAAGACGTGCGTCAAGAATAGCGCAAGATCCTTAATCGCTCTGATCACTGACAGGGGCGCCTGTCAACCACAAAGGCGGGCAATCTTCCATCAACAAAAATACCCTATGACCCGTCTCGATCACAATAGCCTCTGTCTTACTGGGTTGAGACACAGCAGCCAGTTTCTGGACATCCGGTCAGTAATCTCAGCCAGACACTGGCTCAGTGTAACTGAGGCAGAAAGGTCATCAGGGCAGAACAGGTACAACTGGGTATCATCTGCATAGCAGTGAAACCCCAGATTGTACCGCCTAAAGATCTCTCCCAGCAGCAGCATATAAACAGAGAACAACAGGGCGCCAAGAAAAACCCTGTGAAACACTAAGGCAGCGCAAAAGACCCAGAAGAAAAATTCTATGACGATGCACTGCGATCTTCTGGTTAAATATGAGCAGAAGTAGTGCAAAACTGCTCTGGTAGTGCCACATAGTTCATGAGACAGTCCAACAGCACCCGTGATTTACTGTGTCAAATGCTGAAGACAGGTCCAAGAGCACCAGAATAGTATAGTGCCCCGGTCCCTCGCTATGAAGAGATCGCGGTGCCACCCTGACCAAAGCTGCCTCAGCAGCTGTGCCAGGGCCAAAATCCCAACTGGAGAGGTTCATAGATGGATAAAGTCTCCAAGCACTCAATCAGCTGGTCAACCACTATCTTCTCAATAAGCTTCCCAAAAGGGAAGATTAGAGATGGAGCCTATAGTTCGAGAGAACATCAGGGTCAATGGTTGGCTTTTAAGGAGGAGCCTTACTACAGCCTCTTTTAGAGATGCAGGAAAGACCCTTCACTCAACGACCATTAACAATCTCTATGAACACTGGACCCAGAAATCCAAGCAGTTGATGACAAACCATGTGGGACCTGGGTCCAGGGCACAAATGATGGGACACGTGCTGGTAAGCACCTGAGAACCTCGTCCACCAAAACTGACTGAAACTTAAACCAACTCGGCAGACAATCTTCACTAGCTAATCAATCACCCCAGAAGAAACTGGACTGGAGGAGGTAATACATGCCCTGATATAGGTCACCTTGTCAGCAAATAACTGCCCAAACTGCTTGCACTTTTCTACAGAAAATGCTGTCCCACACTGCAGACAGGAGGACTGAGCCAACTGTCGACGATGCAGAACAGTGCAGCGAGGCAATTTCTTGCCACAGCAATCAATCGAGACAAAAATTCAGTCTTCTTAAGATTGATTGCCTGCTGATACTCCCCAAGTGCGATCACCTCAGGTACACTTTAACCCACGTCCCTTAGTTTTCAACGCGCAGTTCAGCACAGTACCACGGTGAGCAATGCTGGGAAGTCAAGGACAAATGTGGAAAGGTGCAATCAGGTTCAGAGCCTCAGTCAAGGCTGTATTATAAGCCTCAGCCCCGGCTTCTGGACTCTGAGCACAAGCTAGCATCAAGCTACAGACAACCAGTGACTCCTGGAGTTGGCAAGGCTCCAAATGTTTCATCACATGGCACCAAATTGTCTCCACAGAAGGGGTTAATTACAGGGACCCCACACTGAACTCAACCACACAATGATCTGACCAACTGACCAGATCAGCCTTGACAGCCATAATGTCAAGTTTGAGTGAGAAGACCAGGTCCAGAGTGTGACCTTATATGTGCGTCCTGGAAGCAACTGCCTGAGACAATCCCAGCTGAAACATCAGCTGGAGGAGCTTGTGATCAAAAGACAGGCTTCATCTTCGACCCAGGCATTAAAGTCCCCAGGACTAGAATCCTAGGAGATTCCAACACCTGTTCAGCAAAGAAGTCTGCCAGCTCTTGCAGAAATAGACTTCCACCCGCAGAGATCAGCAGATGAGAACTATTCTGCCATTGACTCCCGAGGCAAATTTAGCGACCATACACTCAAACGACACTAGTGTTCACACTGGCAACATGGTGAGGCCCAGAGCGGATCTAAAACAGATGGCCACTCCACCCCCTCTGCAATCCCTCCTCTGGCAATGCAAGACCAAATATCCAGGAGGAACAGAGGCTGCCAGCACAGGGCCAGCGTCATCGCCAACCAGGTCTCAGTGATGCAAGAAGGTCAGCTGAGGAATCAGCGATGAAAGATTCTGTCACTGCTGTCTTATTCCCCACTGACCTAGTGTTACAAAGAGCGTCCCAAAAGGGATGAGCAGAGCAGGCCAGACAAGCTACCTGCTGCCGATGACATGTGGCAGAGCCCTAGGGAGGGTACCAGGTATGATGGTCATCTGTTCTAGTGCCTCCTCCTCTCCCTGGGTGTTTATCCTCCTCCCCCTGGGTGTTTCCTGGTCTGCACGACACTGCTCCTACCCCCACACTACCAAACTGGGGACCCTCACGGTGGTAGATGATCCTCCTCTTTAGAACCCCCAGCTCCCAACAGTGGCTGAGTACCCCTGCGGCAAAGACAACAGGAGTCCCAAAAGGGACAGAGCGACATGAGAAGTCCATCGAGTAGGTGAGCCTTTCAACCTGCACACCTCTACACATAACTACCTTAACCAGATAAAGTACAAAGAAAAAGCATAAAACACAAACACACACCAATCACACAACATATAAATTACTCTAAAACACAACAATATTCCCCACCAACCCTTATAAAAAAAGATTATAAAAAGATTACAACAACTCAAGAGGTTCCACAATAGTGAAAGACTTTAATAAAGCTAATTATTCAAGTATTAAGGATTACCTTGCCAATTGGGAATGGAAAATATAATTAAATGGCAGGAATCTGACTTCACAATGGAAATGGAAGTTAATATCGGATAAACTTCAATACTGTATTAATTCCTGGGTTCCGAATAGAACTAAGTACATAAATAATAAAAGTTCCAGTTTGGTAGAACAGGAATGTTAAAAAGCCATTAATAATAAGAAAAATATTACAGGAGATATAAAATTCACCCAACTGATATAAATTGGAAACACTATAAAAGAGTATTAACAAAGTTAAAAATCTAGTAAAGAAATCTAAACTGAATATAGAGTCCCACTTGACCACAAATATAAAAGACAATAAAAATATTTATTTTCAATTATATAGGTTCCTTGTGTGGCAATAAATCTAACCTTGGTCCACTTGTTATTGAAGGTGAAACTGCTAGTGACGAAACAGTAATGGCAAATCACTTAAATCAATTTTTCTTAAGTGTATTTAATCCTAAGGACTTAATTCCCAGTCCCTCAGATTATAATAATGTAGAACAGATTCCTTTACACAGAGTGATTTGACGGAAGCCTTCAATCATCTAAAATGTACTGGTCCCCGTCCGGACAGATTACACCCAAATTTATCAAAGAGTTACATCAGGAATTAATCGGACCACTAACTTTGTTATTTAACACCTCCCTGAAAGAAGGTAAAACTATTCCAGTCTGGAATGAAGCCACTATAATCCCTATTTTTAAATCAGGAAATAAAAGGATATTAACAACTACAGGCCCACAAGTCTGTCTTCGGTCATTTGTAAGAAGTTAGAAAGATTAATCCAAATGAGGGTTGATAAACATATTGTTCAAAATAATCTAACTGATCTCAATCAGCATGGTTTCCAGCCTGGCAGATCTTGTCTAACTAACTTAATTAATTTCTTTGAATCAGTAAGTGCAGCTCTGGATGATGGTTTACCAGTTGATGTTATTTATCTCGATTACTCTAAAGCATTTGATACAGTCCCACATAGGATCTTGATTGAGCAACTTACTAGTATTAATCTGCAAAATAATATAATAAATTGGATAACCTCCTGGCTTTCCAACAGAAACAACGAGTAGCCATTAGGGGACACTATTCAAAATGGGGATCAGTTACAGGTGGTGTTCCCAGTGGCAGTACTGGGGCCCACACTATTTAAACTTTATCTCATCTAGCAGACTATCGTGGAACTCATGTAGTAAAGTTTGCAGACAATTGCAAATTAGGTTGCATAGTAAATAACTCACTGTCTGCTCAGGACATGCAAAATAATCTAAACCAGTTAGTAACATGGGCACATAATAACAAAATGAGTTTTAATATTAAAAAATGCAAAGTAATGCATTTGGGGCATAATAATACTAAAAATATCTACAGGATAAATAACATACTATTGCAAGAGGTAGACCCTGAAGCTGATCTGGGAGTTATAATTGATAATAAATTAACTTTTGAGTTACATAATAAAACAACTGTTAAAAATGTCACAGCATCATAAGTTGTATCCTAAAATATTAAAGCAGAGACCCCAAAGTTATAATACCGCTGTATTCAGCATTAGTACGCCCCCAGCTTGAATATTGTGCTCCACTATGTACACCTATGACAGTTAGAGGTAAAAATTAGTTGACGGAGTGCAAAGGAGAATTACTAAACAGATCAACAGTGTTAAAGAACTGAGCTATAATCATAGACTTAAAAACCAGGGACTGTATTCTTTAAAATACAAACAGTTAAGGGGGGATCCATGTTTACTTATAAAGCAGTCAAAGATGAATATATCCTTGAAACACTGGGACTGGTTAGATATTATCGTACCTCAAACACGAGATCCCATAACTTAAAACTTAAAGGGTATACTAATAAAACTAATAAACGTAACAATTGATTCACTCAGAGAAAGACTTCTGCATGGAATTCATTACCCATTAATGTTGTTCAGAAAAGTATGCATGAGTTTAAAATCTATCTTGACGCTATATGGGTCAAAACAAGATTGTTTTCTTAAGTTAAGTGTTCCACCAGTACAGATGGCGAGTTTCTCATGGACTTAAATGTCCCCTTAACTCGTATTATCCTATGATCCTATGAAATAGGAGAGACTGAGCCTGTTACAATGGAAGGAGTTCAGTATGTAGTCCAATGTCCATAAAATAAAGTTTTTCTTTCTTGTAAATTATAATAAAGTGGAATCCAACCCAGTACAGAAACAGACTTGTAAAACAAAGAAGTCACAGGAACTCTCACCTCCTTAGGCCTAACAATACCAAACTCACACAGATCTCTTAATCTCTCTTACTGCTCTGAGCAAAGTATGATTTTAAACCAGTTTGAGTTGAAATTTCACAACAAAGCTTTGGTACTCTCACTGTCAGTAACCAACCTAACAAGCTGATATTTGGAGCAGTTGACTGAAAAAATGACTTTGTATACACTAGAAGTTTTGCTGTCTGACAGAGCTGGGAAAAATCCTACAAGACCATGGTAGTATAACCGACTGCACTGAGGCGCCACAATCGATGAACAGAAAGAATCAGTCACTGACTTCCCAAAGAATACAAAAGTCTTGTCCGAATACCACAATCAGAAATCCAGTAGCAGAGCAGCTGTGCACCAATCCAATCCAAAACATTCGCAACTCAGCAGGGTCCAAAGCAATTTCACATTCAACCAAACCACGCAATGGAGCAATCTCCCAAAGCCCCCACTCACCCCACCAGGCCATAAAGTCAGCAGCGGCAACCACCAACAGGCAGGAGATGCCATGAAACATTGCCTGAGGTCAAGAGCGAGACCCAGAAAACTGCCTCACAACCTGACTGGATAATCCACTCCCGCAGCAAGGAGCCTAGCAGGCTTCAAGGACAAAGAACAAGCCAAAAGGCACCAGCCAGGCACCCGCAGACAACAGCTTCAAAGTAACATCTCTTGAGAAAAAAGCCACAAAGCTTCCTCATAGATGCCAAAATATTGGCTAGCAAGTTGGTCAGCAGTCTAAACAGCAAACAAAACTCCAAGGTCTCAAAAGCCGCTTAGTGAGTAATCATTTACCACTGGAAAATGCATATGTAACCCCCTGGCAAATGGGGTTCCTAAAAATGCCTGCCTAAGTTTACCTTAGCCCTGTCCATCTGTTCTCCTCCTGCTGTCTCCGGACGCCTCACGTTTGGCCACCAATTTTTTCTGGTCCCCAGGTCTGCTTTGCCCTTCTGTGTGCCCCTGCTACAGCCCAAATGAAAATTCAGCCCCTCGGCTTAAAACGCCATTCACGAGTGCCCATATTAAAAGTGCTGCCTCCAGAAATTACATTGTAAAGTGCCCATAGCAAGTGCTGCCTCCAGGGCAGCGGACTCTATGGCGAGCGTGATTTTGCCCCAAAATGGAACCGGTCAGTTTGCGGTCATCTCAGGATTCTGCCGTGGTCCCAGGATCCCTTCTGCCCAATTGGGACCCAGTGACCATGGACAGCCTGCTGGGAGGCCTCAGATGCCCAGTTAAAGAAGTTTGACCAGGGCTCATTGAAATATGCCTGAAAAGGGCCCTGGTCATCTGTATAATTCATAACTTGTGTCTAGCTGCCTCCAGGGAGGCCTAAATGGCTTCAGCCAAAAAGTAAAGAAATTAAATGCTTTAAATAATGAAACTGTTGCTGCATGTGGGAGATGTATTGTGCATATGGGGAGAGTGTTTTAAACTAAAAATAGATACTTTACCCTGGATTCACCAGTACTCGGACTCTTTGTGTCAGCCTGTCAGCTGCTGCAGGGGAGCTTGCTATGTCAGTAGTGACAGGAAAACCAAAGGAGCCACACCTTCAACTGTGTAGCAACCTGAAAGACCACCATCTGGGCTACTGAACTGTGGGGTATAATTATTTTTTCTGGCTGTACCAGAACATTTTACAGGACTGTATCTGATCTGCTATAAGGGACAGTGGGATAAGCAACCATTGCCGGCAGCCGCAGCCAATGGAATGCCAGGAATAAAAAGCCAGGACTGGTGGGACATTCACTGCACCTCATGGGTATGCACCCAAGTGCTTATGAGGACTTACAGGACATCATTTTGGCTCCCGATTCTCCAAACCAATTGTGCCTTGAGTACTGTGATTGACAGGTCCTCAGGCACTTAGAGACCTGTTACCCATCTTCTCTGCCAATCAGGAGTCGAACCAGGAGCCATGTAAGAGACAGTGTTTGCTAGTATTACATCAGATCAGCCAGAGTGAGGAGAGCAGGCTCAGCTTGCTGGGAGCCCACAGGAGTGGGGTTCAGGCCCCAGCCATGCCACCAGGCCTGGGCCATAGCTAAGCCTCCAGTCATCAGGGGCATTTCTTATCTTTTAGTTAAAGTACCAGTTAAAGTAATTTTAGAGTTTCTGCAGCTGCTAGTCGGGAGGTTGCCAGGAATGCAGGGTCAGACTGGCCCACCTGGATACCTGAAATTTCAGGTGGGCCCCTCTCTGGATTCCTGGCCACCTTCTAAGCTCTGAGAATCTTTGGTTTTATCTTCTGTTTTCAATTAAATAGGACCTGTAAATAAATTCATAATGCAAACACGGATCTGGTGTATCATATTGAAGTGGAATACTTCTGAGTGCGAACCCTGGACCCTCCTTATTGATTTTCAGGTGGATCCTTGTCCCGACTTTCCAGGTGGACCCTTGTCCCAACTTTCCAGGTGGACCCTCTGTAGCCCAGTCCAACCCTACAGGAGTGTCCTCCAGAGGCTGCCGCCTCCCACGTTAGGGAAAGATGTGGAAAGAAGACCATCAGCCATGCCTCAGTTGTGAGAGAGCTGAAGAGAATTCAGGAAGCTTTCAATTGTGGATGCGACCTGTGGAGGACCTGAGTGAGTACCCTCATACCCCCAGTGCAACGGAGAATGTACAAAAGTAATCTTGGGGCCCCAAGCCCCGCTACCAGATGTTCTGTCAATTCTGAGATCTTGAAGCTATCAGTCTGGGCATCTAACCCCATCAGAGACTGTAGTGTTAAAATGGTTGGATGCATCTTGCTTGCTGCCAAACTGCTAAATTGCAGGTACCGAGATGTCTTGTTAGTGAATCATATAAATGTGTTGTAACTTGTTGTTGTCCTATGGGTTAGAGTCCTGCCTTCATGGAGCTGACAGTCAAGTCGCGTTATCACTTCATGGGATGGGAGACCTTAGAGCATATTGTGTCTGAGTTATTCTACAGAGAATTTACTGCTGTCTTACCGATTTCATCTGCGAGCGCTATGAAAGTGCATAATGTCTCGATGGGCTGATGAGACTTTTCTTGTAGCTGCTTTGTTTGGTATTTAGATGTACTGGATGTAACGTCACGCCTATGAATTCAATGTCTGTTTTTGGTATTCGATGTACTGGATGTAACGCCACACCTATGAATTCAATTTCTGTTTTTGGTATTCGGATGTACTGGATGTAACGTCACGCCTATGAATACGAACGCCTGTTTTTGGTATTCGGATGTACTGGATGTAACGTCACTGCCTATGAATACGAACGCCTGTTTTTGGTATTCGGATGTACTGATGTAACGCCACGCCTATGAATGCAGATGTCTGTTTTGGGTGTATAAATGTACTGGATGTGACCTTGTATCAAAGAAATATGAGATACTTGACAAAAGTATCGCCTACTAATTACTCTGGATGGACTTTCAACTACTGTGCTGAATGTTCGCCCAAGTAGCTTGTCCTGAAATGTTCGAATCTGTAAATGCAGGGCAATCCCATTCCCTGGCTCTTTGTGACCAGCAAGGTCAATTCCTGCTAATTCTGATAATTGCAGGCAATCCCTGCCTTCATAGAAACATAGAAACATAGAATTTGACGGCAGATAAGGACCGCTTGGCCCACCCAGTCTGCCCATTTCCTACCTACTGGATAAGCTGCATATCCTAGTTAACCAGCAGCCTACTTCTTCCTACCCCACCCCTAGAATTGCCTTATGACTGTCCCATGCATCTTGAATTCCACCACTGTTTTTGACTCCACAACCTCCTCCGGAAGGCTGTTCCATGCATCCACAACCCTTTCTGTGAAAAATACTTCCTTAAATTACCTCTGAGCCACCCCCCATCTTCAAATTGTGCCTCTTGTTCTTGCACACCTCTTTTTTGAAAGATGCTACCTCTTGGACTTTGTTGATTCCCTTGAGGTACTTGAGCGTTTCTATCATGTCCCCCTCTCCCTCCTTTCCTCGAGGCTATACATAATAAGCTCCTTAAGTCTCTCTTCATATGTCTTCCGTGCAGACCCTGCACCATTTTAGTTGCCCTCTCTGGACAGCTTCCATTCTGTCTATGTCTTTGGAGATTGGGTCTCCAGAACTGCACACAGTACTCAGATGGGGTCTCACCAGCTGTCTGTACAGAGGGATAATAACTTCTTGTTTTCTACTGGTGATGCCTCTCCTATGCATCCCAGTATCCCCCCAGCCCTCCTTGCTGCCCTCTCACATTGTTTGCCGACCTTTAGGTCATCTGATATGACTACCCCAGGTCCCTTTCCATTTTTGTTGTTGTTAGTATCTCACCCCATTGTGTACTCTTCCCTGGGTTTTGTTTCCCAGGTGCATTACCTTGCACTTCTTAGCATTGAATCTAAGCTGCCATACATTTGACCATTCCTCTAACCTTGCCAAGTCCCTTCTCATCCTTTCCACCCCACCCTGTGCATCAACTCTGTTGCAGATCTTTGTGTCATCTGCAAAGAGACATATTTTTCTTCCAGTCCTTCTGCAATGTCGCTTATAAAGACATTGAAGAGGACTGGTCCTAATACTGAACTCATGTACCCCACTAGTAACCTCTCCTTTCTTCTGAGTGGACTCCATTTTCGTTGTAAATAGCATCTGCAATCATTGCAGGAATCCCAGTTGCCCCCTCCCTCAAATCAATAGCCAGCCACCTCGACCAGCTGCAATGTACACCAGGCCTGCAACATCTAGGACTGTGGTATCTAGTTATCCAATATGGTATGGAATGATGGGGTTTCATATTGTCCTGGGACTGGTACCACTGTGGGAAAACTGATAGTTATTTTTGTACTATCTGATTATTCAGCAGCTAGACAGCCAGGGCTCTGGGTATCATATGTCGAATGGTAAATTGTGTTTGCTTTCTGCCTATTAATATGTAGCCACCCAACTGGAGAGTTCGCCAGCAAAGCCAAACAATCTGTGTACATATGTAAATAGAAATCAAAAACCTTTACTCCTTATCCCCATTCCTAACTCCTTATACTCCTAAATAAATCTCTTGTTATTGTTGTGAAATATTCGTGTCAGCATATTATTAGAGAGACCTTTAAATACAAAATGTTGAAATGTGGGGAAATGTTTATTGGGGCATGTCTGGGAAGATAAATGGTCATCATGGGTGGTGTAGCAGCTCAGGGGCTATATCTGTTACCAGCTTACTCACATGAAAGCACCCTGTGGAGGTACTCGCAGAGGTTTTAAAATATGGTTATCTGGTTAGCGAACCCAAACCATATGTTTGGGGAGGTAGGCAGGGTGTAACACTGGGGATAGTGCCACCCAGGGGTTACACATATGCTGTGTTATCCAGAAGACATGCAATCGAACACACAATAACAATTTCTAACTAAAAGGAAATATATAACTAAACTCCTAGCATACAGTGGCGATCGTACAAAGTTTATCAGTACTGAGGTATACCTTGAGGTACCATTGAGGCACTCAAGTTCAATTTGCTTTGGCTGTAATGTGATCCTGCCTCGGTACCACTGAGGTTTACTTTGAGAGATGCCTCGTAACTCATTAAAAGTCCCTGACTAATTTTACCTGGCCCTGCTACTCAGCTAGCTAAAAAGAAACCAAAACTGAAAATGAAACCAAAATCTCCTTCTCCTTCTCCTGATACAGATAGCCCAGTGTGGCCGCCATCTTTCTACTTTGCTTCACAGACCACCTCCCATTTAAGTCCTGTGAAAGGCTTTAAAGTCTTCAACTCTCATAGCATTGAGCCTTCTTGAATTAATCAGAGCCCAGAAGAAACTGACTTAGCTGCCCAAAGTCTCTGGGATTTCTCCAGTGATTCCTACCCTCTGATTTTCTGCCCAGCCTTGTCAATCACTTATATCCATAGTGATTAGCACTCTCTGATTGCTGATTGGCAAGGTCTCTTGGCGCCTGAAAATAATTAGCACATCTTCCCATAAGCCCATTCAAACAGTTTTAGGCATCTAGAAAACTAATTGGCTGTTCATCTGGGGTCAAAGCATCATATTATTGCTGCTCCCATTCAGTCCACACAGTTCAATAGCAGTCACCCAGTTTTGAGTATCCTTACAGCCAGTAGAAACTTTATTTATTTATAATTTCCCCACAGTTCAATAGCCCCAGCTGTACCCTACAAAATGCTACCATTCATAAACATTCTTTCACAATAGTTTTACAGTTACTGCTGCCAAAATATAGACCCCTCCCCAAGGTGGCAAGCAGCTTCCTTATTAATATTTATATGGGTGCTCATTAATATTCATGAGCCCTGATTATGCCCTTGCCCCAACTCACTATTTACAATTCCCTGATGCCTATCAGTGGCCTTGATCTGGTCACTGGTCCCCAACTTGGTGAACACAGGGGCCGGTACGAAAAGGAGCCATGCATTTGACCACAAAATTGGTGGTCGGTAAATCAAAGCATTTCCTTCGCATGCGAAGCACCAGCAACACTGGCAGAATGCCAGCGCCCGTGACTTCATTTTCCAAGCCCAAATGGGCCAAACCAAGGGCAAGGACTGTTTGGGACCCAGGCACACAACACTGGGACTCGGACAGTGGCAATGAAATCAGAGGGATGTCAGGAAGCAGAACAGGAGTGTGATAGGGTGAGTCCTGTCTGGGGTGATGTGGGTGTCTGGGGTCCCCATTCCTTTTGCTCTTTATTTCGTGTGACAGCTCTCACTCTGGGAATGAAAATGAAATATGTTTACTGTATGCATGTCTATTTTAGGGTGTCACATTTAACAATTTAATGGAAAGAAAAAGATATGGTGAGTTCAAAGGGTTGGCAGAAAAGGGAGAAGAGGAGCACACCCTCATGGACTTACTATCTCACTAAAACTGTCTTTTGAGATGAAGTAAAATGGAAGCATAAAACCCCATTGACATAAAACCCCTTAACCAAGAAAAGATGAGTTGAGTCTAGGCTAGAAAATTAACATGTATGAACATATATGTCTTTACTGTTTGATGGGAAACTCCTGAAAACAAGAGGTTTATACTGGTTTTAGCAAAAGGGAGGATCACCTGATGGTGATGTCATCTATGAAAGGTATAAACCCACCACTTGGAGTAACAAAGATAAACAGGGAATCAGTTGAATACTTTACTGACCACCAAGTGAGGAGAACTTCAGAAGTGTGTGCTTGCTTCCACACTATTTGCAAAGGCTGAAGCTAAGCCTCAGGAATTTTCAAAACTAGAAAGTTTGCTGGTACTGGACATTGAATAACCTTTTGCTTTCTGTATATATATATATATATATATATTTTTCCGATTTGACTAAAATAATGCACACTAGCGTTTTTATGCAATTCACTTTTGGTTTGTTGTGTCTGTTTTTTCCCACACTTTCACAGTGGTGTCTAAAGTGGGATTTCTGGCATCTAGGCTGCCTGGGAGACGTTATTAGTGGGTATTGAACCAATACTTAGACAGATGAAAAAGATCAGGGTGCTGAGGCAAAACCATGTTTATTGACCATGCCATGGAGGAGAAGACTGGAGTGAAACCTGGATCTGGCATAGATCTTGGAGCCAGAAGAAAGGTGAAGTATGAGCTGGAGAGTGAGACAGAGGGACAGATGGAGGGAGATCCCTGAAGGATCCCAGCGTCCTATTACAATGGCTTTGTATGAAGCAGCTGGAGATGGAGGGGAAACAAGCTGAGGACAGGTAATAGGAAGAGGATCAACAATGGCAGGATAAGTGGATGGATACCCAACGAGCAATCCAAGCCCTTAACTCAGGTCAGCCAGATCAAAATATACCCAGGTATATTAAATTAACTAAATTGACAGAAGCCAATGACATCAAGGCCTATCTGACAATATTTAGAGGATTGCCCAAATGTGTGCCTGTCCCAGGGATCAACAGGTCATTAGACTGGTTCCTTATTTATCTGGATGGACTCAACTAGTCTACAGCCCTACTGATTTTCTGTGCAACTTAGGGCAAGGTCCCAACACCAGAATGCTAACTTTCTGTCCTGTTATGGGCAAATGCTGATGATAAATGAATTGTACATATGTGTGTATCCTGAATGAAAATAAATGTTTAGATGTGTAGATGAAAGATGATGTCTACACAGGTATCACAAAACCTGTGTAGAAAGCCTCAGGGAGTTGAATGGTATCAGTTGATGTTGGCACATCAGGATTCAGATGCCATTTTGATTCGTAGGGTCCCTGAGGTGGAGCTCCTAGTGTGGGTGGGCGGAAGTTCCAACCCTTCCAGGGTTCTGGCGGGGTGACTGTGAACAGTAAGGACTGTTCCGCCTTATGCGGGGGTAACAGGGTGAGCCCTGTCTGTGGTGGATGCCCATGTGTGGGACACCCAGGCCCCCACATTCCTTTTATTCTTTGTTTCTGTGGGACGGCCGCCGTGCTGGGAATGAAAATGAAATGCGTTTGCTGTATGCTTGTCTATTTTAGGGTGTCACATTTAATGATTTAATGGAAATAAAAAGAATAAGATATGATGAATTCCAAGGGTTGGCAGGAGAAGGGTGAAGAAGAGCATGCCTCGTTCTCCGTTCCTTGCAAACCCAATGAGACCCCTGGACTTATTATCATATTGAAACTATCTTTTGAAATGAAACAAAATGGAAACATAAACCCTTAACATAAACCCCTTAAAGACAAGAACAGAGGAGCTGAGACTAAGCTAGAAAAATAACATGTATGAACATGTATGTCTTCACTCTTTGTTTATTTATTTATTTATTTTTATTTATTTATTAGTTGTTCAGAAAGATCTTTGAGCCAAAGGCTCTTTACAAAGGTTCCATGTCAAAAATAACAGTGACAAACACAAACAACCATACAGTTCATGTGGAGTACACAATTGAAAGAGAGCACCATATTACATAGATAATCAAACAGTGGACACAGCTTTAACTATGAACAAGCAAATTGATAGCAGCAGAATGAAAGCTGGTGTGGTGCGAGAGAAGTGCAAGAGAGAGACCCCCAAAGATATTAACCTATCCCAAGCTGGGCTATAAGGGAGGAAATCCCAGGATGGGAGGAGGGGAGGAGGAGTGTGAAGAGATGAGAAAAGGGAGAGCAGCCTGGACAGGCTTTGTCACCAGTACACAGAGTGGGGGGGGCGGAGGGAAGAACTGGTAGGCCACAGGGAGGAGGGATAGTAGGGAGAGGTCAGGCAGGGGTGGCAGGGTATGGGAGGCGAGATGAGGAGGTGGGATTGCCAGGATGGGAGTAGAAGAAGGAGAGGAGCTGAGGGGGATATGCAGTATACATGTGAGGTGCTTGCCGAGTCTGGTAGCTAGTTCCCAATAGGTGGTTGTGTTAGGTGTTCAGAGAGCAGGCCATGTATTGCAGGAAGTAAAGTAGTGCTTGAGTTCAGACTTGAAGAGGAGAGGCTTTTCATGTTGTGAGTGACCTCAGGAATCCATTTAGCTAGAGGGGGGCTCTGTAGGAAAATGCACGCTGACCAAGTGCGGTTCATCAGATCGGTGCTGATAGTGCCCCTGCTTCGTGCTTCTGGTGCTGTATCCTGAGCCCGATGGAGAAGATGGAGGATATGCTCAAGAATGCCTTACCTAGTAGTTCTTTTCATTCCAAGAAGGCAGGTTTGAATTTGATCCTCACCCCTAGAGGCAGCCAGTTTATCTTTCATAGAGAGCAGATGTAGGTGAAGTGGTCTGCATCCAGGGTGAGTCTACAGGCCTTATTATGCAGTATGCACCTCTTTAGCACAGTGTCTGTGGCTACCCATAGACAACCAAGCCATAATTAATGGTTGATAGGATAGAGCTACAAATGGCCAGGCGGGGTGCCGCCAAAGTGAAGTATTTCCTGTGCCTGTAAAGCAACCCCAATTTTGCATTTCAAGCCTTAACCACTCAGTAGAAAACAGGAAGTTGTTGGTCTCTGTACAGACAGTTGGTAAGACCACATCTGGAGTACTGTGTACAGTTCTGAGACCCCCATCTCCTAAAAGACATAGACAGGGTGGAGGCTGTCCAGAGGAGGGCAACTAAAATGATGCAGGGTCTGCATCAGAAGACATATGAAGAAAGACTAAAGGAACTAAAGATGTATAGCCTTGAGGAAAGGAGGGAGAAGGGATATGCTAGAAACTTTCAAATACCCTCAAGGCAATCAACAAAGTCCAAGAGGGTAGCATCTTTCAGAAAAATAGATGTGCAAAACAAGGGGCAATTTGAAGATAGAGGGGACGCTCAGAGGTAATGTGAGGAAGTATTTCTTCACAGAGAGGGTTGTGGATACATGGAACAGCCTTCCTGAGAGGTCATAGAGTCAAAAACAGGGGAAGGTCAAGAATGCATGGGACAGACATAAGGCAGTTCTAGGGGTGGGGTAGAAAGAAGTAGGCTGCTGGTTAACTAGGATCTGCAGCTTATCCGTTAGGTAGGGAAATGGGCAGACTAGGTGGGCCAAGTGGTCCTTATCTGCCATCAAATTTATGTTTCTATGTTTCTAAGTCAACATATGTTGAGTAAGGACATGGTGTCATCGAGGATGACTCCCAAGCATTTAAAGGAGTGTACTTGTTCCAAGGGCACTTGACATTGTTGGACATGGAAAGCATGGGGCCTTTTTCTTGAGCTGGAGCTAGATAGGAGCATGGCCTTAGTCTTTTGTAATTGAGCAGGAGCCTATGTTCACAGAACCAATCCTCTAGTCTTTAAAGGAGTGCTGGAGTGCAGCTTGAAGAGACTCAATTGTGCATCACAGGTGAGAATGGTGGCATCATCCACGATAGAATAATCTTGGAGTCACAGGCTCCTGAGAGATCATTTAAGAAAAGATTGAAAAGTAGAAGTCCCATGATAGATCCCTGGGGACACCCAGTAAGACCTCTCTGAACTGGACACAGTTTGACCTATTTTGACAAGCTGTGACCTTAGAGACAGGTAGTCCGGAACCAGCACACACCGTCTGGCAGCCATCCCAGGTTCCGTGGCTGAGCCAGGAGTAGGGTGTGGTTCATGGCATTGAAGGCTTTTGTGAGATCGATGAACGCTGACCAACCAGCTTGCCTTTGTCCATGGCTCGTGCACAAGTCAGTGAATTCTACCAGAGCTGTGGAAGTACTGTGATTCCTCCTGAAGCCATGTTGGTTAGCACATTGCAGTTGGTAATTGCTTAGGTACTTGGTGAGCTGGTCTACAATCTTTTCCAGGGCCTTGATAGAGGGGAGAGGATTGAGATTGATCTGTAGTTGAGATACAGGACCATCACCGCTCTTATGGACAGGGGTCACCAGTGCTTGTTTCCAGATTGCCAGGAATTTCGCCAGGCCAGGGATTTGTTGAAGAGCTTGGTAATGGGCATGAAGAGTATATCCAGAGTGAGAGATAGAAGTTTCATGTCTATTCCATCACTACCCATTCTGGTTTTACCAGGACTTTCCTTACATAGTTCACGGCCTTCTTCATTGACACCCTCTTGAAGTGGAACTCAGGCTGGGTGTTTGCGGATGCCTTGCTGCAGGTGGTAGCTTCTGTGGGGTGTAAATAGTCATGGGAAGAACTGGGCTCAGGTCGGTGAAGGCAGAGTTGAAGGATTCAGTAATTTGGAGTGGTGGTTCCGGGGAGCCTATTAGTGTCGATCACCTGTGGGTGATTCTTTCGCTCTTCCAGAAGGGTTTTGATGTTATCCCAGAATCTTCTACCGTCTCCCAACAGTTGTTCAGCTGTTCCTTGTGGAAGTTGGCTTTGGCCTGCCTGATTAGGTTTGTGCAGTAGTTTCTCACAGTCCTGTAGCACTGGAAGTCGTGCTTATTTCCAGAGGACTGGCTTTAGCCCAGAGGTTGTCCCTCTCTTTCATTTTGGCCAGAGTTCACTCATAATCCAGCCATTTTGAGGCCCTGTACTTTCATTCAACTAAAGGGCACATCGATGACAAATGCTATTGAAACCATTGACGAAATATTTTAGGGCCATGTCAGTATTTGTCATCACTTCAATGGAGGACCAATCAAATAAAGAGAGGGCTGACTTAAGCTGCCCAAGCTGGCCCATCTTCAAAATTCTGCCACGATTGTGATGGGGGTCTTTTAAACTTGTTGGTCCACTTGAAGGAGATTGGGGAATGGTCACTCATGGCAACACCATGACCTCAGTAATTCAGGAGGGTGAGTTAGAGAGGAGCCAGTCCAGAAGGGTACTGCTGCCTGTCTTGATGTTCCGCCTGGTGATTTCAGTGACCAATTGTGTCAGGTAGTTGCTGGTCATGATAGCCTCTGGGTGATCAACATTAGAGCATTCCCAGTTGATGTTGAAGTCACCAGTTATTATGAGCTTGCTGTCCTTCAGGAGAGTGGCCACTGCATCCATTACCTTTGGTAGACCATCTTTGGTTTTTGGGGAAGATTGACTGATGCTATGATCAGGGATTTGCCTAGCTGTCCAACCTGAGCTTTCACTGCTAGAAGTTCATGGTCGTCAGCCATGGAAGAGATGGGGAGGACTGAACACAGGAGGAAGTCCTGTGTAGATGAGACAGTCACCTCCTTTCTTGCCCCTCCTGTCACTCCTGAAAACCTGGTATTGAGGTACTGATATTTCATTGGTTTTGATCCTCTCTGACAACCACGCCTCAGTGAGGCAGATTATGTCTGGTGTAATGGAGTGCAACCCAGGCATGGAATTGGGCAACTTTGCCAGGAGGCTGCAAATATTCATGGCAGCAAACTGTAAGCCCTTGGTCTGCCACCTCTAGAACCTAAGGAGGCTGGAGAGCCAGGATTGGTATGCACATTCCTTGATAGGAGGGTAGCATTAGGATAATTTTCCTAGCCAGAATGCAGAGAGTTACTGTGAGGCAAGACTTGCGCCATCTTAGCTTAACATGGGAGGGCTGTTTTAACTTCAGTGGTGTTGTGTTCAGTAATGGAAACATGGTGGTGCAGTGGCAGATGGTGGAGGCTGTTATTCCTGGATTCATTGGAGGTGCTGGGTACACAAGGTAAGCCCTGATCAGGAATAACTTTCCAATTTGAATTATCCAGTCACTTTGTTCAAGGCACCAGTCTTGCTGAAATGAGAGGTGGAGAGTATCAAGACTGTCATCAGGTCCAACTATACTAAGTGCAAGTAGTATTAGGAATGTTGACAGCACATTATTTGATCCTGTGTGACTGAGGGGTAATTGGAAGTGTCGGGTGGTAATTCCACTGAAGTAGTTAACTATGTGGGGAGGGTGCTGGGGCAACATTGTAGCTTAAGGCATTATAGGATGGGAGCCAATGAGATGGTACAGGGCTTGAGGAGGTGGAGCCAAAGTGTATTTAATAGAGGCTAGGGCTGGGGAGGGTGGGCAAGACAAATTATTTTAGCCAGCTAGGAGCCTGGCTGGGTAGCCAGAGAGAGGGGTAGCTTCAGTCCAGGGAGTGCTGGAGGCAGCAGCCAATCAGGGTGCTTCATGCTTTCTGCCCAGACCAATCAGAGGGTGAGGCTTCTTTCGAGTGAGTGGCACAGGTGCTGGGGAGAGGCCGCACTTGAAAGCTGGATCTTCAGGCACTTGACTGGAGGAGTACCGGGAGTGGGCGCACTTCCAGGTGCTTTTGAGGCTTCAGGACTTCCCAGTCAAGGGCCACTGCCTAAGGAGAGAGAGGGAAAGGATACCTAGGTTAAGTAATAATCAGTGGGTGTGAGAGAGGGCAGGAGGATTCAGAGGAACAATAGAGGTGAGAAGCAGCAGTTAGACAGGAGGCACCGGAGGGTCCCGAGAGTTTGACGGGAACTCCTGAGAATAAGAGGTTTATACTGGTTTTAGCGAAAAAGGGTGGATGTCATCCATGAAAGATATAAAAACCCACCACTTGGAGTAACAAAGATAGATAGGGAATCAGTTGAATACTGAATACCAAATGAGGAGAACCTCGGAAGTGTGTGCTTGTTTCCACACTGTTCTATTTGCAAAGGCTGAAGCTAAGCCTCAGAATTTTTGAAATTAGAAAGTGTACTAGATACTGGATGTCACAAATCCACTCGGGGCAGGCCCTCTGCTCCCACAATACCCAACCTTGAAGTGTGATTCAGGAACAGGGACAAACAGGGACACCCTCCTGTTTGTTTTGGATCTGAGCAACCTACCAGTCTCAAGTCCTGGGGTCAGTTATGAACTTATTTGTAATAGTGGTAGTCATATAAAAGCTTGTCAGTATTGAGTATACCTGGGTATACTGAGCAGAATCACATTACAGTCAATGCAATTGGCCTCAGTATACCTAGGTATACCTCAGTACTGAGCAACTTATGTATGATTACCACTGTAGCTAGCACACTCAGGTAACAGGTCCAAATATCACACTCTTTTCAGGGAAACAACACAATACTTGTCCCAGCAGGCATGCAACCAACCTGGTTCACAACCCCTGCCAACTCAGTTGAGACGCTGGTATTTTCTTACCTTGCTGGATTTTTACGCAGATCTTTGTTAGCGCATGCATATGGTGACATAAGCAACTTAACAGTTATGTCAGAATTATCAATACTGTTCCACCATTCACAATCAAAATGAGAAATGTCTCAGCAAGTTTTAAGGAAAAACAAAGTTTACTAAAATTAAAAATAGTAAATAAATACAGTACATAAAACAGACATATATACATTAAGGTTATAGTCAGAAAGAAATGGAACATTTCATATTAAAGCGCCTTTGCAACTGATTAGCTAATTCTACCTTAGTGTTCAGTTGGCAATCTGGTTCACACTTGAATTACCAGCCTTGGCAGAATTGTCTCTTAGGAGTCCAGAAGCAGAAGTGCCGGTCCTTTCAGCCAGCTTGATAATTTCAGAGGCCAAAATGTCCCTCCCACCCTGTGATGTCACAGCTCTGGGCTGCTAGTGACACAAAAATGAGTAGAGCTTGGCAATGAGGACCACGGTGAGACCCAGAGGCTGTGAGATTTCTGGATTACCCCTAAATCCAGCATCTCCTCCACTTCCCTCCTAATGTCCTTTTGATGGCCTCTGACACCGATATGCTGTCCACCAGATGGGCACTTGCATCCCCATGTCTACATCATGCATCACTAAGGGGTTAGTCCAGGAATGGCATTAAATAAAGGGGCAAAGTCTGATAAAACCTCTCTTACTTTCTGGATCTATTGCCGTGTCAACTGGGGTGACAGTTTGATTGCTTCCACAGAGGACTCCTGCTTGCTTTCCTCCAGCAAGTCCAGAAGGGGTCTTCTTTGTCTGTCCCTCCACAGGACTACATACTGCAAATACCATGACAGCCCTATTTGCATATGGCTTCATCATGTTGACATGGTACATCCTTTGGGTATGTCTCCTGCCAGGCAGTTCTATAATGTAATTTACATCATTCACTTGTCTGACTGCTTTGTATGGTCCTGCTCACTCAGCCTGAAGCGTGATCTTTCTGGACCGGATTAGACCATGACTTCTTGACCCACAGTGTATGAGCCAGCTCTAGCTCTGTGGTCGTACTCATACCTTTTGTGTCTGGTGGCGGCTGCCAGGTTGCTCTGGGCTGTTCCCATAAGCTCCTTCAGCTTTTCCCTAAACTTAAGGACATAAGCCACTATGGCAGTTCCCTGGGGGCATGCTTGTCTTCCCAGTCCTCCTGGATCAAGTCTAGGGGTCCCACTTGCGTCCATATATAAGAGTCTGAGGGAGAAAACCCTGTTGACTCTTGGGGCACCTCTCTGTATGAGAACAACAGGTGGTGAAGGTATTTCTCCCAGTCCCTACCATGCTGTTTTGCAAGTGCTTGGAAAATCAATTTAAGGGTACCATTAAACCTTTCCACAAGCTCCATTGGCTTGTGGGTGATAAGGTGTTGTGCATCTCTGCAGAACCCCACAATTCTCCCACAAACACTTCTTCAGGTCTGACATGAAACAGTGATAACCTCCTGCAGAAACCCGACATGGGAGAAAATTCCTAGCAAGTCATCTGCCACTTTGTCTGTCCTCAGTGAAGATAGGGTGACTGCCTCTGGGTATTCGTGGCATAATCCACCACTGTTAGGACAGACTTCTTTCTGAAGGAGCTGGGGGTATTCAAAGGCCCCACAATATCCA
Organism: Neoceratodus forsteri; assembly: GCA_016271365.2. Classification (NCBI taxonomy): domain Eukaryota; kingdom Metazoa; phylum Chordata; order Ceratodontiformes; family Ceratodontidae; genus Neoceratodus; species Neoceratodus forsteri. Next base: position 13,356,478 of record CM028137.1, on the reverse strand, counting down.
TTCCTACCCTCTGAATGGCTCCTCCACTATGGGCAAGGGGATTAGGGCAGCTTGAGTTTTACAACCCGCCTTCCCATTTGTTGGCACCGTGACACGACTTGCAATATTCCTTCACATGCTGTGAAGTTGCGCTAATAGAAATTCTGGGCCAATTGCTGCATAATGCACACGCTTCCCAGATGTCCAGACATGGGGATGTCATGAGCAATCTTGAGCAACCACCATGGTACCCCTGGGGACGACAAGCTGCCTGCCCATCACTCCTCCTTCTTTCCTTACATCCCATGATACAGCCGCTATTGTCCAAATGCACTCTATGTCTTCTGCTATCTCCCTGTGTCCCATCAGATTCTGCACAAGCTCTGGGCCTCTCTAAACTAGGATCCAACCTCTGAGCAGCTGCAAAATCTTTACATTTTCCTAGCACGGAACATGTCCCTTCAGTCTCTAAACTGGGGTCCATAGGTCTGGCATCAGGGCATTCAGGGTCACTGCCAATCCCAGCCCTCTGACAATTTGCTACCCCTCCCTTCTCAGAGTAACTTTCTGTAGCTGGTTTGTAAACTGCTACCTGGGAATTCTACCCCTTTCACTATTCTCCATGTCAGGAGACACAAGCTGGGGAACCAGCCTCCTCGTGTTTTCCACAGGGACTTTTATGTGGTCCAGGGAACCACAAGTGGTCTTTGCCATCTGATTGCAGGTAACCGCACACACCACTCCCTTTTGTAGATTGTTCCCTATAATCACATCCAGGGCAAGATTTTCTGCCACTGCAGCTTTTTTGCTCAGCCTCTCCTGTCTCACTGCAGTCCAGGAGAACATTAGCAAGTGGCAGAGTTTTCTCCCTCCCCAGTGAATCCCTGTACTGTAATGAACTGATTAGGTATAAGCTGTTCAGGCTCAACCAAATCCCCTTTACCAAAGTAAGGGATGCCTCGTGTCCTCAACCCATGGGTTTACACCCCATTTACAGTAACCAGGTGTATGTGCTCCTCATGTTTATGGGCATGGTTTCAGGGATACACAGTGCACCCAACTCTGTTTAAGCACCTTTTGTCCACTCTGTGCCTTTTAGAACACTGTCTTGCAAGATGCCCTGGTTGTTTGCAAAATCAACATTCAGCAATTCTTTTATCAGGCAAACCTATGGCTGCCCATTTTCTGGGAGGCAGTGAGGGTTTCGCTGCCCTGAAGGCGTGTTTTCCCTTTCTGCACTGCCACACCTACCCCGCTCCCTTTTAGAACAGGCTTGCTCCTGGCATAGTGGTCCAGAGCCTCCTGCACTGTTTTTGGATCTCTGTCCTCTGGCCAGGTTCTCAGTTCTGCTGGGAAAGCCAAAAGAACAGCTCCAAAGTACCACATCCTCTATTTTCTGTACAGCATCTGCGCTGACCTCCTCCCACCAATGCTTCAAAAACTGATGTTGCTTTGTGGCTAGTTCCTCATAGCTCATGTCAGGGCTTCTCCTGAGCTTACAGAACTTAACTCTATATGCTTCAGGTGTCAATCCATACATTTTAAGCAATGCAGGTTTAAGTTCTGCCATAACCATTACTTTCCTGATTGTCCATGTGACCCAAGGTGTCATGAGCTTTACCGGTATGCAGCGGGATAGCTGGAAGCTCCAGAATTCTCTGGGAATTTTGCCTGAATGCATACCTTTTCAAACGAATTTAAAAATTCATCCATATTCTCACCCTCTTTAAATTCAGCTATCAATTTAGAATTTAACTTGTAACCCAGTCCTGGAGTTCCAGGTTCACCCATGCCACTCATCTGCTCTGGCACTGGTAGTTGGAGTTGTAGCTTCTCCAGTTCAAATTTCTTCTGGCATTCTCACTCCTATTCTGAAGAAGCCTAGCAGTACGCTAGCAGAAACATCAGTTATATTTTTTGCTACCAGCCACCAGGCCAGTAGTTGCCGCGATCAGTATTTATATAAAATACCTTGTTAGATATTCTTGGGTCCGTGTGTGTGCAACTATGGGTGCTGTGATGCTTTTCTATGATATACTCACCCCTGTAGCTCGGCTCTCTGAAGCTGTCACTCTTTCCTCAGCCTCTCTGCAAAGCTGGTTTCTTTTTCCTGCTTCTCCAGCTCCATCTGGAACTTCCTCTGTTCGAATTCCAGCTCCATTCCCTCAACACTAGCTGCAGCCTGATCCCTTCTGGCTCCAGCATGGTGTCAACCTTCCCCTGCTGCTGTGGTCCTGGGTTCCTCAGGTCCCGCTACCTCCTCCCTGGGACTGGACACTGCGGTGTTAGCTAATTCTACCTTAGTGTTCCGCTGGCAGTCTGGTTCACACTTGAATTGTCAGTCTTGCCAGAAGTGCCTCTTAGGAGTCCAGAAGTAGAAGTGCCGGTCCTTTCAGCCAGCTTGATAATTTCAGAGGCCAAAATGTCCCTTCCACCCTGCGGATGTCACAGCTCTGGGCTGCTAGTGTGAGGTCACATGCATCCCTGCATACTTAATTTAGCAACATATCAAATGTATAGCCAAATATTGCAGCTTACTGCCTGTGTAAAATCTGCAAAGATAGCAATATTTTAATCATAACAAGACAATCTCTTCTTCATCAAAGCATAGTTTAGAGCAGCATTCCTGTTGCTCTCTCAGCAAAACATCATAAAATACTCTTATAGCTGGGTGAATTTTTACAGGTACGGTATCTATCAGCAACTGCTTCCTTGATACTCCATAAAAGGCAGTATTTACGACAAGCTGCATGGGTTCAAAGCAGTGGTTGGTTTATGGCCTTGGTTTTATTATAGTCCAAAGAAGTCAGCATTTACAAGCTAGCTGTGACAGTAAGCAAAGGCCTGAACATTTTTTTTCTTTTAAAATCCAAGACGGTGATTCCTTTACACTGGACACGGAATAACCTTCTGCTTTCTGTATGCTTTTTTATTTTATTTTCTGATTTTAATAAAATAATGCACATTTGCATTTTTATACACCTGACTTCTGGTCTGTTATGTCTGTTTTATCCCACACCTTCACAACAAGAAATGGAGCAGCCTGAATGACAAAACGGTAAGCTCCCAAAGGGGGCTTACAAGTGCAAAACTAAGCAAAGAGAAATGGAAGCGGTCTGGGACTGCAAATGCAAGGGGGGAAGGAACGAAGAGAATGGAGAGGAACAAGAGAAAATTAAAAATGAAAAATCCCCATGACGGGAAAGGGTCCCATTTTCTTTGTTGTGCCCCTAACTATGGGGCACTACACTAATTTAATCAGGATTTAAATGTAAATGAAGGTACTTAAGTCTGGGTGAAAACCTGCCTGACTCCATTGCAAAGGTCATGACCTGACTGATGTAAGGCATCCTGGAGTTTATTATGTTTTGGTGCTAAGGCCTGCAGTAGTTATGCTGTATCAGTGAGTGCTGATGCTGTACTCTGCAGTCCCTATCTTCTTATGTTATGCTGGTCATGAAGCTTTTCAAGCCAAAGGAAGTGCCCTGCTGTTTTCTGTAGTTTAAAGTGTATCTGAGTTAGGGGAAAAAAGACATTTAGTGAAAAAGTGGCTGCACAAGACATGTAACAGAACTGAATGAGAGTATAACTTCTGCCGGCTTGTGTATGTATGCATCATCAACTCCCATGATGCCTTGCTTGAGTAGGGTCATGACCTTTGTCATGGGGACAAACAGGTTTTCACACCAGGGCAAAACAGAGTAAAGTAACCTCATTTATATTTACATTAATTGCAGAGAGAGCGGGGCATCCTCATCTAGTACCCCTCTTGGGCTAAAGCTATCTGAGAAAATCATGTTTATTAACACTAATGCTGATGGGCTTGAGTACAGTGCTTGGATGAGTATGATACATTTTTCTGAATCCCATTTTCCCAAGTATTTGCCATAACAATTCCTGTTTAACCTTGTTAAAGGCTTTTACTGCACCTAGAGACAGGGCTGTTCATGAGCCGGATGAATGCTGGCGGGCCTCCATTGCATTCATTAGTTTCTCAGTGTTATCTGCAGAGTTCTTTAATTTCCAAGAACTCTGGTCAGGCTATATTAAGTTTGGAATCACTCTCTGCAACCTAATAGCCATTGTTTTCCCTGTATCCTAGTGTGCTTCTTACTACGTGATTGTACAGATCCCCATTCTCTCCTCCTGGAAGGGCACAGAGTTTACTAAGGTAAAACCTCTGCTCCACAGATTTGACCGGTCTTGACTGAAGCGGGGAGCGGAGAACATCATTGTAATGACGTTGCACCCTTAACTGGCCCCACTTGATAAGTGCCTCTATTAACCAACCCTTTGTCTGGCCTATAAGACATTAACAAAGTGCTTGACCAGTCTGAGAGATGTCAACTCCTCCTCACTACCCCTTCTAGAGGTTCCTAGGATACGGACCACACAGCACTCTGGAATGAGCTTCCTGCACTGTCCAGGAAAATCTAACATATCAGTCTTTAAAGGGACAATGCAAAGGATGTATTCTGTAATACCATGCACAAATGCACCTTGTCCTATTGATTTATATGTGTAAATTGTTTTTACCCACTGTTGAGTTATGACTGTTTGCCCACTTGTTACTACTGTTGCCCACAGATGACAATTAGATGTTTCTTTTGGTACAGCATTAGCCACTGCTAACAACTGAATCACAAATTGTAGTGAGAAAGAAATAATTGACCTATTGGAATTGAACTCAGGCCCCCAGAATACCATTCCATGCTCTAACCACTGGGCTATAGGGTCACATGGTTGGATCTGGGGTTCTCAGACACACTTCCTTTCTCTAGTATTGGTATCAACCAAAGAAAGGGAGTATGTTCAGGAACCCCAGCTCCAACCATGTGAACATGTAACCCAGTGGTCAGAGCATGGGGATGGTATTATGGGGCCAGGGTTTGATTCCCAGTAGGTCAGATTATTTCTTCTACCACAGTTAGTGATTACTATCATTCATACTGTCTCAGTTGTCCTTTGTCTCTTTTTTGATAAAGTGTAGGCTTTTTACTGTATGTAACTTATTCCTGGTCACTCATGAAAAGGGTGAAAGTCTCCGTGAGCCTACCCAGTTGTTAAAATCCAACAAATAAAGTTATCTCTTTGCATTAGTGAAATAGGCCTGTAATCTTTACAATTAGGTGGGTCCTTGTCCTTTTAACCACTATAGGTTTTATTCCTCCCGGCTGGGAACTAGGTCATAATACCATGGATACAACTGCATGGCACAAAACCACGCCACCAAAATAGCGCTGGAAACTTGATGTTCCTAAAACAATGTCCAGCTTTGGCCCCAGTACCCCTACTAATTTATAATGAACTCCTGGGCCACGATGTGGAGGAAGGGGTGAAATTCGGTGGTGGGCAGAGTAACGCAAGGAACTCCACAGTGGATGCAACTTGGGGGTATGATGAGATGGGGTGAATTGAGTATTGTAACTCTGGGGGACAGCTTTGGGGAAGGGGAAATTTACTATACTAAATGTGGGGAGGAGGCGGAGGAGTGGCATTACAGCAATTTAAAAAAAAGGATTTGTAACATGGCAAAGTCAGACACGAACCGGGCCCCAGATGATCCACCTCCATCCACAGCATGTCACTCTAATGTCCGAGCCATGGACCCAGCATGCTGAGCAAGCACAACATTTGGACAGTGAAACAGACACAGGGCTAGCACTGTTATGTCCATGCTATACTTTCGCTAAAGCTGGTTTTGCTAATGCTATATTGTCCACACAGTTTTGTACCACATTAAAATACTACACTATATTGACAGGACACCTCCCAGCTGAGGTGGGCTTGGTTCTCTTAGGCCTGTCCCTGCTGTTCCCCATCATCTACCACCTTCCAGGCTAGCTTGCAGTCCAGGCTACCCCTTCCCCCAAAGACACACACGGGTATCGTCCCATATGGTCCTGGCGGTGGAGCAGGTGCAGGACGGTGAGCTGGGCTTCATACACAGCTGTCTTGCTACCATTCTCCTCCAGTTTCTGTCCCACCCAGTGCTGGTGTGTGTAAATCAGTGCTTACGGGTGGAGGACACATGGGTTGCAGAATCCCACAGCTCTCTCTTCTTTGCTGCTCCTGACCCACACTAACACCAGGCCTCTGCCTGCTGGCAGTCATTCAGTGGAGCCGGCAATCCACCCTCCTGGGAGAGGGGAGAGGTCCGTCAGTCACTTGATCCACCCCCAGCCCTGGCTGACACCAGCAACCAGGGATTGCTGCTGATCCTGGGTCACTGGTGTGGTGGGTGGTAGCGATGCCACCACACCACTGAGCTGGCTTAGGTCCTTGTCCTTTTCAAGATTAGTGATAAAACTTGGTTTATGGATTCTGGTAACTTTCTATTAATGAGGGCATTGTTAGTGATACTTGGCTCCAAATATTACAATGCAGTTTGTACTGTTCATTTGAAAAAACATCTAGACCAGGTGCTTTACTTTTCACAGTATATTGGTACTTTTTACATTTCTAAAGCTGATATTGGACTGTCCAAATATGTCTTGAATGGATCACTGAGTGTTATGTTATACAGGAAGACCACATATTCAGAGTCGGCCATTTTGTTTTTAGTCTTTGGTAACTGGGTAAGCCCCACTGGCCAAGATGCCTGCTTTCAGGGCAAACTGGGACCACTGGGTGGTTAAGTGACTTGCTCAGAGTCACACAGTAAGCAAGTGGAGGTTATGAGAATCAATCCCAGGTCTGGTCTGCTGGATGTACCAAGCTAGTTCACAGTTTGTTACTCTAACCTCTAGGCTATACTGCCAGCAAATCATAAACCTGCACATAAAATAGTATATGGTCGTCAGGAGATGTATTCATACTGGCAGCGATTTGTCCGGCACATGTTGCATGTAGGAATAGCAGGTACAGACGGTGTCACACAAAGTGGATACGCCAGAACACACCACAGCCCCTGCTAGTAACAGATGTCCAGGAGCAAAGCAAGATAGCATTTCCCAAATGGTTTGGCACCTGTGCTGCTGGGTGTCATATTCGGGGTTGTCATGCTAATGTCCATAAATGGCATGATGTTGCCATTAGCAGTGCTGAACAATAAACCCATGCACTTGTATGCATGAAAGCACTGTGCAGAGTGGTGGATGTTGCCTCCCCCGCCTCATCTGATCCCTGTTCACTAAAATATAAATCCACGACTGTCTAGTGGTACCCCTCCTGCCTCAATCTCATTCTAAATATATCCCTGACAGTATCCAGTGACGACAGTGATTAAAAATGAGGGACTGCAAAACAGTGACTCATTTTTAGTGCTATCATCATACGCTACCCTGCAAGGATAGCAATGGAACAGTGAGGAGAGCGACCGGAAGGAGATGTATAGGAAGGTGGAGGGGAAGGGATATGAAGGAGGGTTTAGGTAGGGAGGAGAGCCTGCTGCAGTCATGCCAGCTCTGTGGTGTGGTGGTGAGGGTGGCTGGCTATGGTGGTGTAGGCACTGGGTTCGCACGGACTGGGGAGAATATTTTACCTCTGCTTGCAGTTGTCTTTTTTTCCCGGACCGAGTTTTGCCCTCTCCTCGACATGCACCTCCCTGGAGTAGTTAATCTAAGCGGGAGGGTGCGAGTCAAGCAACCCCTGCCGCAAAAACTCTAAGTGTTCCCGGAGTGGGGTCATCGAGAATGTATATCGCCGATATGCTTTTCGGCGATATACACACTTCATAATAGCGATCACTGTTTTGCAGTCACTATTATGACATGAAACCATCACTGACACTGGTAGTCTAGCGGTACCACCTTCTGCCTCAATCCTCATTCTAAATATCACTGACCTAGCTGTCTAGTGATAACTCCCTACTGCTCCGATCCCTGTTCTAGATATCACTGATCCTGCCTGTCTAGTGGTAACACCATACTGCTCCAGCCTCCCTTCAATATATCATTGATCTTGACTGTCTAGTGGTATCCCACTACTGCTCCAGTCCCATTTATATAGATCCCTGCCTGTCTAGTGGTAATCCTCTACTGCTCCAATCCCCATTCTATATATCCCTGCCTGTCTAGTGGTAACCACCTACCGCTGCAATCCCCATTCTATATATCCCTGCCTGTCTAGTGGTAACCACCTACTGCTCCAATCCCCATTCTATATATCCCTGCATGTCAAGTGGTAACCCCTACTGCCCCAATCCCCATTCTATATATCCCTGACTGTCTAGTGGTAACCACCTACTGCTCCAATCCCCATTCTATATATTCCTGCCTGTCTAGTGGTAACCACCTACTGCTCCAGTCCCCATTCTATATATCCCTGCCTGTCTAGTGGTAACCACCTACTGCTCACGTCCCCATGCTATATATATCCTGCCTGTCTAGTGGTAACCCTCTAGTGCTCCAGTCCCCATTCTATATATCCCTGCCTGTCTAGTGGTAACCCCCTACTGCTGCAATCCCCATTCTATATATCCCTGCCTGTCTAGTGGTAACCACCTACTGCTCCAATCCCCATTCTATATATATCCTTGCCGTCAAGTGGTAACCCCTCACTGCCCCAATCCCCATTCTATATATCCCTGACTGTCTAGTGGTAACCACCTACTGCTCCAACCCCCATTCTATAGATTCCTGCCTGTCTAGTGGTAACCACCTACTGCTCCAGTCCCCATTCTATATATCCCTGCCTGTCTAGTGGTAACCACCTACTGCTCAAGTCCCCATGCTATATATATCCCTGCCTGTCTAGTGGTAACCCCTCACTGCTCCAATCCCCATTCTATATATACCTGCCTGTCTAGTGGTAACCCCTCACTGCTTCAATCCCCATTCTATATACCCCTGCCTGTCTAGTGGTAACCACCTACTGCTCCAATCCCATTCTATATATCCCTGCCTGTCTAGTGGTAACCACCTACTGCTCCAATCCTCATTCTATATATCCCTGCCTGTCAAGTGGTAACCCCCACTGCCCCAATCCTCATTCTATATATCTCTTCCTGTCTAGTGGTAACCGCCTACTGCTCCAGTCCCCATTCTATATATCCCTGCCTGTCTAGTGGTAACCCCTCACTGCTCCAATTCCCATTCTATATACCCCACTGTCTAGTGGTAACCCCTACTGCTCCAATCCTCATGCTATATATACCTTCCTGTCTAGTGGTAACCACCTACTGCTCCAGTCCCCATTCTATATATTCCTGCCTGTCTAGTGGTAACCACCTACTGCTCCAGTCCCCATTCTATATATCCCTGCCTGTCTAGTGGTAACCACCTACTGCTCAAGTCCCCATGCTATATATATATCCCTGCCTGTCTAGTGGTAACCCCTAGTGCTACAGTCCCCATTCTATATATCCCTGCCTGTCTAGTGGTAACCCCTACTGCTCCAGTCCCCATTCTATATATCCTTGCCTGTCAAGTGGTAACCCCTACTGCCCCAATCCCCATTCTATATATCCCTGACTGTCTAGTGGTAACCACCTACTGCTCCAACCCCCATTCTATAGATTCCTACCTGTCTAGTGGTAACCACCTACTGCTCCAGTCCCCATTCTATATATCCCTGCCTGTCTAGTGGTAACCACCTACTGCTCAAGTCCCCATGCTATATATATCCCTGCCTGTCTAGTGGTAACCCTCAGTGCTACAGTCCCCATTCTATATATCCTGCCTGTCTAGTGGTAACCCCTACTGCTCCAGTCCCCATTCTATATATCCCTGCCTGTCTAGTGGTAACCGCCTACTGCTCCAATCCCCATTCTATATATCCCTGCCTGTCTAGTGGTAACTCCCTACTGCTCCAAACCCCATTCTATATATCCCTGCCTGTCTAGTGGTAACCGCTCACTGCTCCAGTCCCCATTCTATTATCCCTGCCTGTCTAGTGGTAACCACCTACTGCTCAATCCCCATTCTATATATCCCTGCCTGTCTAGTGGTAACCTCCTACTGCTCCAATCCCCATTCTATATATCCCTGATCATCTAGTGGTAACCTCCTACTGCTCCAATCCCCATTCTATATATCCCTGCCTGTCTAGTGGTAACCGCCTACTGCTCCAGTCCCCATTCTATATATCCCTGCCTGTCTGGTGGGTAACCCCTCACTGCTTCAATCCCCATTCTATATACCCCTGCCTGTCTAGTGGTAACCACCTACTGCTCCAATCCCCATTCTATATATCCCTGCCTGTCTGGTGGTAACCACCTACTGCTCCAATCCCCATTCTATATATCCCTGCCTGTCAAGTGGTAACCCCTACTGCCCCAATCCTCATTCTATATATCTCTTCCTGTCTAGTGGTAACCGCCTACTGCTCCAGTCCCCATTCTATATCCCTGCCTGTCTAGTGGTAACCCCTCACTGCTCCAATTCCCATTCTATATACCCCCTGACTGTCTAGTGGTAACCCCTACTGCTCCAATCCTCATGCTATATATACCTTCCTGTCTAGTGGTAACCACCTACTGCTCCAATCCCATTCTATATCCCTGCCTGTCTAGTGGTAACCCCTTACTGCTCCAATTCCCATTCTATATACCCCTGACTGTCTAGTAGTAACCCCTACTGCTCCAATCCTCATTCTATATATCCTTTCCTGTCTAGTGGTAACCACCTACTGCTCCAATCCCCATTCTATATATACCTGCCTGTCTAGTGGTAACCCCACCTGCTCTGATCCCCAAAATAAAGCGTACATTTACCCTTGACTGGAGATACCCTCTCCTGCCTTGATTTCTGTTGCACAATGACATAGCCCCATTCCTGACCCAGCCACTTAGCACTCACTCCTCCACCCCCCACCGCCGGCACTCATCACATCTTGAAAGTCTGTGGATATTAATGGGTAGTCTGATGAATGGTGACCGCACAGATCCTCCTATCACCACCTCGCCAGTCATTGTCTGAACAACTGGAGCTTGCAGAAACAGCTGTTTTACAGTATGCATGTTCTCAGTCCTCATCGTTCAGGCAGTGGCAACACTCACTGGCCAATGTATAAGGGAGTTTTAGGGTGACTGGGAGACAGACAGGGGTGGAGGGTGGTGAAGGCTGAGTGGATGAGTTGGTCGGGTTTCCATTGTATAACAATGATTAGGGTGGGAGGGTACCATTAAACCACCAGGGTAAGTATATGTTTTACAACAAGGATCGGGTTGGGGGCAACACTGGACTACCAGGAGTCAGTGACATATAGATACGTAGATGTTGTCAGCAGATAAGTGCCTTGTGGCCCATCCAGTCTGCCCTACCCTGTTTCTAATGCTGGTACCTAGATGCTGCAAGTCCCCACCTCTTCACCCTAGCTTGATAATCTCATGTGCTATCCCACGCATTCTTGAATCCCTGAACCATGGCCACCTCCACCACTTCCTGGGGAGACTGTTCCATCTTTCCACCACCCTTTCAGTGGAGTAGAATTTTCTCAAGTTCCCTTACATTTTCCCCTGTTTAGTCTCACGCTGTGCTCCCTTGTTCTGCTATTTCCCTTGGCGTGTTGTATTTAGAACTGGAAGTAGGGTGGATGGGGCTACCACAATCCTGCCAGGGTCAGGGTACTTTCCACAATGTAGAGCGGGCAAGAGGGAGGTATTGCTAGGCTGTCAGAGTTAGTATCTCTATCACAGCAGGGATCAGTGTGAGAAGGGAGGGTTTCATGACATTGTACGATGCCAGTGCAGCGGGGACAGGGTTGCACAGTCAGTGTGTGCACTTTAATAAAAGCAGGGTTTTGGAAGCAGGCAGCAGCTCCGTCTCTGCAGTCTTTTACATAAAAATAAAGAAATATAGAATCTGACAGCAGATAAGGACCGCCTGGCCCACACAGTCTGCCCTTTTTCCTTACCTACAGTGTCACTGCAGACCCTACTTGATCCCCACTTCTTTCTCCCCCTTCCTTTCCATTAAGATTCCTAAGCCTTCCCATGCATTCTTGAACCCAACCACTGTTTTCACTCCCACCACCTCTGCTGGAAGACTGTTCCAGGCATCTACCACTCTTCCGTGAAGAAGTACTTCCTCACATCTCTCCTAAATCTACCCCTCCAGCATCATAGCATGTCCCTTGTCCTTGAGTGTTTTATTTCTGAAAAATACTCCCTCCTGTTCCTAATTTACTCCTGTGAGGTATTTAAAGGTCTCTATCATAACCCCTCCCTTTCCAGGTGTACATATTGATGTCCCATAGCCCTCCTCATTGGGCTTTTGATGCAGACCCTGCACCATTTAAGTTGCCCTCCTCTAAACAGCCTCCACACTGTCTGTGGCCTTCTGGAGATGCTGTCTGCAGAACACACAGTACTCTAGGTTGGGTCTTACCAGTGATCTATACAGAGGCAACACCACCTCCCTTTTCTGCTGGTGATGCTCCTCCCTATGCACCCCAGCATCCCACTAGCCCTCCCAACTGCCTTGTCACACTACCTGGCCACCTTTAGGTCATCAAATACTTCCAGATCTCTTTCCTGTTCAGTGGTCATCACCACCTCTCCACCCATGTTGTACTCTGCCCCTGGCTTTCTGTGCCCTAAGCATATGATTATGCAATTTTTACATTAAAACCCAGCTGCCTTCCCTTGACCATGCTTCGAGTTTTCTCAGATCTCTGCTCATTCTTTCCACCCTTGTTGGAGTGTCTACCCTATTGCAGACTTTGGTGTCATCTGCAAGAGACACCTTCCCTTCCAGCTCCTCTGCAATGTCACTTATAAAAACAGCACTGATCCTCGGGGCACCCGCTGGCCTCCCTCCCTCCCTTCCTTGAGTAAACTCCATTTACCCCCATCACCTATCCTCTAACCAATTTCTTACCAAGTATACCACCTTTGGGCCCACCCCTAAGCTACCCTGCTTCCTTGATCAGGGAGGGCAGTGGACATGGCCTATCTGGACTTCAGCAAGGCCTTTGACACTGTGCCACATAGAAGACTATTACACAAACTGGGGAATATGGTGTGGGCAGGACAGTAGTGTGGTGGGTAGGTAACTGGCTGGGTGGCAGGACACAGAGGGTGGTGGTAAATGGCTGTCACTCCACAGAGGGAAGAGTGACCAGTGGGGTACCACAGGGATCAGTGCTGGGACCGGTCCTATTCAACATCTTCATCAGTGACATTGCACAGGATATAGAAGGCAGAATTTCACTGTTCGCTGATGACACAAAGCTCTGTAACAGAGTAGACACACCAGAGGGTGTAGACAGAATGAGAAGGGACCTGCAGAAACCTGAAGAATGGTCAAGGGTTTGCAGTTGAAATTCAATGCAAAGAAGTGCAAGATAATGCATATGGGGCACAAAACCCTGGCACAATATATCAGTTGGGGGTGAGGATATAGCATGCACCAAGCAGGAAAGGGATCTTGGGGTTGTCATCTCTGATGACCTCAAGGTGGGGAAACAGTGTGACAAGGCATCAGGTAAAGCAAATAGGATGCTGGGATGTAGGCAGGGGCATCACCAGCAGGAAAAGGGTGGTCATAATTCGCTATACAAGACACTAGTGAGGCCCCACCTGGAGTACAGTGTACAGTTCTGGAGACCATACCTACGTAAGGACAGACAGGGTAGGAAGGTTCAGAGGAGGGCAACAAAGATGGTGCATGGGTTGCATCACAAATCCTATGAAGACAGGTTGAAGAACTGAACATGTACTTCCTGGAGGAGAGGAGGGAGAGAGGGATATGATAGAGACATACAAGTATCTTACAGGGAGGAACAGGGTGCAGGAAAACACTATTTTTAAGCGAAAAAGATGTTTCAGGACTAGGGCATGGGATGAAGTTGGAGGAGGACATTCAGAGGAAACATGAGAAAGAATTTCTTCACAGAACGGGTGGTGGACAAGTGGAACACCCTGCCAGAGGAAGTGGTGGGGCTGAAACAATCACGGATTTAAGAATGCATGGGATAGACATAAAGAATTCTAGAGGTCAGGGTAAGGGAAATAGACTTCTAGGAAAACAAACTGAACTTACAAGCTCAAATGGGCAGACTAGGTGGGCCATAGGCCCTTATCTGCCGACACTGTCTATGTATCTATGTATCTATGTATCCTATGTGGAGCGGTGTCAAAGCCTTACTGAAATCTAGGTAGGCGATGTCCATTGCTCCACCAGCAACTGATTTCCTGGTCCTGCAGTCCAGAAAATCTATCAGATTCATTTGACATAACACCCCATGCTACCTGGGGTCTTGCAACCCACTGGATTCAAGACATTCTGAAATCCATCACTTCAGCCGATTGCGTTAACTTTCCACCACTGATGTCTGGCTAGCTGGCCTGTAGTTGCCAGCCTCCTCCTTGCTACCACTTTTGTGAAGTGGGACTACATCTACCCACCTCCAGTCCTCCAGAACCATTCCTGTTTCCAATCAGTTGTTAAAATAGGACAGTCTGAGGTGCAGCTGGTACCTCCCTGAGCTCCTCAGTACTCTTGGATGACTCCATCTGGCCCCATTGCTTTGTACACTTTCAGATTAATAAGTCCCTTTAGACGCTCTCCTCCAAAAAGGACTAATGTCCACCTCTCCTAGCCAATGTTCCTGTTACTTGTGGCCTCCCTTCTCTTTCTTGTGTGAACACTGAACATAAGTATTTGTTCAGGATATCTACCTTTTCCAGGCCCTCTTCTGCACAGTTCCCACTTTCCTTTCTTAACCTTACAACCTTTTAACACTTCCAAACTCGCCTAAATATACTCCTGTACCCAGTACTCAAAAGGCTTCCATCATTTGTCATTTCTTGGAAAGAGTAGCCTCAGCGTAGAATAGGCTACCGTTGGACATAGTGGGCAGCATCACAGTGATGTCTGCTGTTGCTTTAACTGACTTCTACCTGTGGTCTTCTAAAGCCTATCGTTGTCCACTACCTGCTGTTACTAACCTCTCACTTTCTACCGTCACCTCAACATTGTTTAGTTGGCCCTCCTCTGGCCTAGCTCTTGTGTCACTTTGAAAATGAAATATGTTATTTTTTGTCATTTTTGTGCTATGTACCTTCCAGCATTTACCTCTGTATATCTCATGTACTGTTTATTTCTAGTATGTGCATATACTATGTAACTTTGTATATCATTGTTGACAAGGCCCCTGTGAGCCGATTCTACGTCTGTTGTCTGCTACTTATGATGTGGAACCTTTGTAAATGAGTATCCCTGCTCAAAGGTTAGCTCCGCATTTCAAATAAATGAAATAAAAATAAAACAAAAATTTGCATTAGTGTAGTGGTTTATGTGTTGTGACTGTGCTATCCATCACGCACCACGCTATAGGGCTCTTTGAAAACAGCCCCTGCCTCGCTCTGGACAGGTTACATCTGGTTAGAATGGTGCTATTTCTGTTAGCTCTGAGCTAGTCTTCTGAAAATGTGGGCAGTAGTTGCTAGATTGTTTACGGTTCCCTAGCAGATAAGAATCATAAAATGTTTATAATAGTTCTTGAAAATGTAACTAATAGTTTCACTATCGGTCTGACTGTCACCGTTATTTTCTCTTGCAGATGTAATGATAGAGTTGTTTTCTTTTTATTTAACTTTGTGGGAGAGACGTTTCAACTTTATCACCATAGAAATGGTATTGCCTTTTACTCCTTTTAATTTCTGTTCCTCTTTCATTGTTAGTTTATCATTTGACTATAACCAAGACCACATGTTAATGCTTAGAACTGGATGAATTGTTTTCAGAAATAGTTTAAAACCTCTTCCGGGTCTCTTTTAACTGTCTTCTAATAGTGTTCCTCTCTAGTGCAATCTGTCATAGTTCTTCCTCCTTCTAATGTAACACTAAGTGACTTCCAGATGGTTAATGGTGAAATACTGCATTGTCTTTTCCACTGAATGACAGAAAATCCTTAATCTTTTGGCCTTGTATAATGTTTATATTCTGTGTCAAGTGGCAGAAAATGATTTAGTCTATTTTTTTTATTTAGTTGTTTAACCAGGTATAGCACACTAAGCTGAAAGCTTTTTACAGGAGCGACCTGGGAGCACAAGGAGGTTAAGTGACTTGCTCAGGTCACACAGTATGCAAGTGGAAGCCTGTGGATTCAAACCCAGGTCTGGTCTGCTGGATGTCACCAAATTTGCAGATCAGAGCCTTAGACCACTGCGCTATACTGCCTATTAATAATATATATCATTGAAATGTTGATGTAATCGGTATTTGTCTTGTCTAATGCTATAAAGTGCTCCAAGCCTTCGATGGATTTCAGCATTATGTAAAACTAAGGGCCAGATATTCAAAACTTTGCCCCGGGCTAATAGCCTGGATCCAATAACCCACTATATCCAAAAGGATAGCCCCAGTGCTAAACCTGCTGAATATAGCATGCTAAGGAAGCTGGGCAAACTGGGCTGGGAGTGCAGTGCAAAACAGCCGGGAATAAGACAGCTCTGAATATAGCAACCAGGAAGTGCAAACCACAACAGCATCCCAGTTCACAGTGACATGAAGGAATGCAGAGGTGAACTATGTGGCCAATGTGTGTCCTAGCACAGAGTGGAGTCAATAAAGCTGCAAGCAGCAGTGCATGTGAAATTACATTGTGCAAAATGTACAATATTTCCAAGACGCTTATGCAGCATAAACACATTTTGCACAAGGTTAGCATGGAGCTATGCTTTTGACTGTCGTAATCACGCTTCTCCCGGGCAAAATTTACTATATTCAAAGTGACATGCAAATGAGCCTACTTAGGTAGTCTGTGGGCAAACATCTAGATTAGCATGTCATTATGACCTGATTTGCATGCAGTTTGCCCAGTGCTATTGCAGGGTCCCACAGCTCCACCTGTTGGTCAGTCTGGCAGTGCATGGTGGTAGCTGCAGGCTGCATTTGTACAGTACAGTATAGAATATTGTGCCCCAGGGACTACACAGCACAGGCACAGATGGTGGTGGTGCTGCATGCAATTGTCAATCTGTAGTACATGCTACAGTCACAGCAGACACTACAGTAGCAAGGAGCAGTAGTGTGAGGACAGCAATGCCTATGGTGTGTAGGGCAGTGATGACCACTGCACTGTACACAGTGACAGGCCCAACTTGCAGGTGTTTGCTGACAGTGGACAGTACTGTTATGTTGTTGTGCGACCCACAGATGCTGCACCACTGACATGGGATGCTCACAGTGACATATACAGGGCTGGCTGTGTGTGCTGTGGTATCAGTACAGATGTGTGGTATGTGGCTGGGGGGCACATTCCATCAGACAGGCACACTGGTGTTGGGGTATTCCCAACTCTGGCCCACGTGCACTGTGTGGTTTGTCCCAGCCTTGTGGCCACACCCAGTCTATGGTGTAGTCTGGCCACTTGTACACCCTCCATGCCCTCAATGCTGCATGTGTGTGCTGGGCGTCACTTGGTGCCCACCAAAGGGTGGTCTGCAGGTGTGTGCTGTATGGTCGCACTGCCATGGTGTCCACTGGGAGCTGGGTCAGCACTTACTGCCTGGCATGGCTGGAACTGGTGGCAGATGATGGCACATAGGGATGCCATTAGTGTGCAACAAGTTTCCTCATGTCTGGCTTATTTCTGTGTGTCATACTTACTGGTTAAGGTCATGCAAAGCCGCTGCAAAAGTCACTTAAAGCCACCAAAGCCACAAAGTCACGCAAAGCTGGTAAGCCCAGAGTTAAGATTACCTTTCCTGGTGGTAATTTGCACCTTGCAAAGTGTTGCACTAAGTCATGCAAAAACACTTTGCACAGCGCTATTCACGGAATATAGCATTGCATCTATATTCATGTACATGCCCCTCAGTTTGCCCCTTGCATACATTAAAATTTTGCCTGGCACTAATATGGTTTGTATGCTATTATACCATTTGGATATAGCGGACCTGCCTAACCCGGTGCTAACCCTTTTCACAAATGGTTTGTGCCCAGCACACAGTTTTGAATATCTGTCCCTAAACACCTTGCTCTTACTATTACGTTTCTGTCTCCTGTTTATGAATGTTCAGTTGTTGTTAGTAACGGATGTGTGGCAGAGGTTGGAGACATGGATTGTGTCTGTATCTGGTTCCAAGTATTGTTAGATACAAGACTACCAGTTACCAAGAACAAATCAATTCTGGAGAAAGTTTTTTACAATTACAGTTTAAACCAGTTCTGAGAAAAATCCTTAACATTGATGTTTGTGGTGTCACAAACACACTCAGGTCAGGCCCTCTTCTCCACAGTGCCAATATGTGAACAGAAGACAAACAGGGTAAACTTGTCTGTTTAGGGTCCGAATCACCTACTAGCCTCAAATCCTGGGGTCAACTATGAAATATTTTTGCTAGCACACCCAGTTAACAGGACAGATATTGACCCTCTTTGAGTCAATGCAGTGCAATACTTCACCCAGTGGGCACCCAGTCTGGTTCACAATTCTACCCTTTTGACTCAGTTTGAGACCTAGGTCATTTCTTAACTTAGCAAGATAGTAACACACTTTTAAGCCCTTAACAGTTGTCATAGTTATTAACACTGTTCCAGCATTCACATGCAAAAACCCAGAAAAGGCACAGGCAGAATAAAAAAAAATAACGTTCACTAAAATTAAAAATAGATAAAATACAAAATACAGAACATATAAAATTGGGTTTTAGTCCTTTAAAGGAGTCTTTATCAATTTAACCAAACAAGCTTTCAGTTCAGCACCTGTAGATTGTGTTACCTGGTGAAGTGTATTGTGCAATAAGTTGTTGCCCTCACTCCTGCTCTTGTCCAGAAAAGTATTTTCACTCGTAAAAGTATTCTGTTTTGTATGCTCTGATTTGATGCCCATGCCATGTTTGGAGTCGCGCATGTGCGGTAGTACGTTCTCCACCCTCGCCTCCCGCCACCGCACTGCGTGGTTGAATTCCTCTCGTTTGTGCTGCACTGACATACAGTTCAGACCAGGTAAATAATGTTCCCAAATTTTGGCAATAGTGTTTGTTAAAACAAAATATTTATTTAATTGAAGTACACACAAGTCTGTATTCGGGTAGTTGCTGCAGTGTTACCCACCAGATTTTCACAGATTTTATGTTGTTTAGATAGATGTTTGTAAAACAGAGGGACTGTTCACTTGGGACACACTTCCAACATGATGTTCTGCATTTCACAATGAACAAGTGTGGTTTGTGTAATTGAACAGTGTACAAAGTGATATAAATGCCAGGGACTGTTATAATAACTCAGGCAACCATTAAAAACAATGTACCCTAATTTTTATTCAACTATGATTAGTGCCTAGATGTGGAAATACACTAAGACATCAGTTTCCTTATGTCTATTAATGCTTTCCATTGCTTCTCCTAACTAAATTTACAGTGTTCTGAACAAAAATGTGTTAAAGCTACTTAATTAATGTTAATGGTTGAGCATGTCTAAAGATCAAAGCGAGATAATCACCATTGACTTTGAAGTTGTTATATAAGTCACCCTCAGTGTATGTGTGTGTTCATGTGTCATTGTGTGTGTGTGTGTGTGTATATATATATATATAGTTCTTTTGTTGGTTATGTAATCTCCATTTCTGTGGCAGGTGCCACACCTTGAAGTATAACTGAAGCTGATGTACTGCAGAACCATGGATGTCCTCTCAGTGCTCCTATGAATAAAGTCGATATATAATAGTCATCCTCAGTGTATTGTGTGTGTTCATGTGTCATTGTGTGTGTGTGTGTATATGTGTGTGTATATATATATATATATATATATATATATATATATATATATATACAGTATATATAAATGTGGTTCTATTAAAAGTTCTATACACAGACATTAATTGATTGCATGTCTCTGGTTCAGATATGTGTTTTGCTGTTAGCAGCATTTGCTTTAATGCAAAAGCATATTGCATTGTTACCCTAGTTCAATAGATGTTTTCTCAGTCATAATTCAATATTTGTATTGCTGCTACCTGTGACCACAGACAGACATAATGCATTGTGTGTTGCAGGTAGACTATGGCCCTGCATGGGTTAGGCAGGCACAATATAGTTGACACAGCAGGGGGATGTAGGTCCGTATCTATACGCAACTATCTATATTGAGGTGGGGTGGCACACATGTGCAGTGTTAGTGTTGTTACTTGTGGCCACAAACAGCCAAAATCCATTGTGAGTGGGAGAAAGATCAGGTCTTCTAGTGATTTGGCAGGCCAAGCATGGCTGCACTGTGTGTTGTGGGTGTCGGACCCACACCCATGAGTGGTGCAGTTATGTCTGTATTGACGAGCTATAAAGTCAGCCTGCAATACCAGGCCAAGCCATTCCATGTCCGACCAGTGTACAGTCTGACAGGCAACAGTGTTACACAACAGATCAGCCTCCCATACAAGGGTAGGCGGTTCATAATGTTGGAAGTGGGCAACTGCATGTTAGCGCTAGCTACCGTGGCCACAGTCAGCTAGAATCTTGGTGTATTTGATATACCAATTCATGGGTAAATCCATTGAATTATGTTCTCACTGTCTTGTTTACTCTTATGTGGAACCTATGTCACTGTCACTTGCATCCTTTCTGCAATCCAGGGGCATAACAGAGCAGACACATATGCGAGTAGGCAGGTAAGAATATGATAGGTGGGTCTGTTGCACCCGTGGAGTGTAAGTGCTGCTACCTGTGGCCACATCCAGCCATAATCCATTGTGGGTGTCCGTTACACCATGCCCCTTAGTGGATTCAGGCAGGTCAAGCACAGGTACACTGTGGTTGGTATGGCCAGACCATCATCCTAAGTGTGCTGTCAGGTATGTATTTGACCATCTATAAAGGGAACCTGTTAGACAATGTCATGCCATTTGTGACCCCTGTAAAGTTTGTCTTATTGAAATCACTCAACTGATAACTTCCACTTCAGTTGTATTCATCAGTATTTCAGGCATCAGCTCCCTACTTGAGGTGGGCCTGGCATACCTGAGCAGTGGTAAGACAGCACTTGTTGCCACAGGCAACAAACAATACAACATTTGAAATTGCCAGCAGAAACAGACATCATGGTCTATTGAGTCTGCTTGAGTGTACTGCTAGCACTTAATCTTGTAGCTGTCCCTCCCCTTCTTCCTAGTATCACTCTCCTTACCCTGTCTGAACCACTCTTGAAACTGCCAACCGTCTTTTAGGACACTATCTCTTGTGGTAGGGTGTTCCATTTGTCCACGACTTTCAGTGAAAAATGTCTCATCATCTTCCTTCTGAATCTTCCCCATCCAATCTCAGTCCATGCCTCTCATGTCCCTCCCTTTCTCAGCTGGAAAATCCCTTCTGTGTGGTTCTTGTCTATCCCCTTTGGATACTTAAAGGTCTGGATCATATCCCCATCCCTCCTCTCCTTCAGTGAATACATATTCAACTCTCTGAGTCTGTACTCCTAGGGCTTGCTGTCTAATCTTGGGGTCATCTTTGTGTCACTTCACTGCACCCCATCCAACAATCTGATGCCCTTCTTCAGGAAGGGGTGCCAGTACTGCACACAGTACTCCAGATGTGGCCAGACCAATGACTTTATACAGGGCATGGATAACCTCCTCTTCTGGAGGATATCCTCTTGTAATACACCCCAGCATTTCATTGACTTTTGCTGCTGCCTTCCTGCACTGAGCAGAGCTGTTCGTGCCCCCATAATGATCACTCCTGGGTCTGTTTCCTCTGTGGTGCCTCCTACTCTCTGTGGAACCAGAATCCATTGTGGGTGACTGGTACACCATGGCTCTTTGTGGATTGGCAGGCCAAAGCACGGATCCGCATCCATGAGAGGTGCTGTCAGGTATGTATTTGACCATATATAAAGGAACCTGTAAGACAAGGCCATGCCATTTCTGACCCCTGTAAATTCTGTTGCATTGAAATCACCCAGCTACATAACTTCCAGTTTACTTGTATTCTTCAGTATATTTTCATCGACTCCAGGAACACTTTTTCAGCTTTTCAGTCAAACTAATGTCTTAGATTACTTTGACTGGGTAACCAGAGTGGTGGACCATGGGTGTGTAGATTGGTGTCGCCTACCTTGACTTCAGCAAAGCTTTTATACTGTTCCACATAGAAAACTGATTAATAAGCTGGGTATGCTCGGGTGGGTCAGAGGTTGGTCAACTGGGTGGTACTGGTTGGCAGGCAGAAATCACAGTGTGGTGGTAAATGGTATACAGTCAGAAGAGATGCCTATCCCCTGTCCAGGATATTACCCCTGTATTGGACTTGCTCATTTCACCCTCCCTACACCTGTCCCAGCCCCTCCTGAACCGTCTACAGTATCTGCCCCCACCAGTCCCTAGGGGCTATGCATTCCATGGTTCCACTACCATCTCAGTGAAGTAACACCCCTTCTCTCCCCTATGAGTCTCCCCCAACTTCCACCCGTGTCCTCTAGTAGCCCCCCTTTCTTTTGGAACACCCTGTCTGACCCTACCTTATTAATCCCCTTGTGTACTTAAAGACCTCTATCATGTCCTCCTGTCCATCCTCTCCTCCAGAGTGTACAAGTCATAAATGTCTCCCACTATAGTCTGGGCCTGGGGCTTTGTCGAGACCAAGGTAACTGAGAATATATATAAAGATCCCCATCATCTCCAAAAGATTCATGCTGATGAGTGACATCTGCTATAAACTTCTGTATATTAAGAGCATCCAACAGTATGCCATTCCATCCATGTTGGGACTTTATTATCGAGCCAATGACATAATAAAACATTTTAGCAGCAGCTGCAATAAAGTCAATATACCCTTCCACAGCCACAACTACTGCCCAATGATACAACCCCCAGTGAAAAATCTATCAGTCAATCCCAAAATAGGATCTGAATGTGATTTAATTCTGGCCCAAAGGCAACCCTTCACACTCTCAAACACTGTAACAAGGATCTTTCAAATTTCCACATCTTGTACAGGTAGCAGTGGGAGACCTATGCATCTGAAACTATCTCAGTGGTAAAATACAAATTATGTAGAATTTTGAATTGCATTAAATGAGATGTGTCCTATTTTATGTACTTAAGACAGATCCAACCATATCCTCTGCCAATTATCTGAAGACCAATTGTTGGGAACCTGGCAATAGAAAGATGCCCAACAAGCAGGCTGGGTCCAATGCCTGTAATGATTTATATGATGCTGTTACAACTTGGTGTTGAGACTTGAGCAGCAACAACACTGTGTCCAAGAACATTCAAAACTTTGACCCCTTCATTGGGCCCGGAAGGGGGGACAACATGATGTGAGATAATTGCAATATGTTTAGGTCACCAATTAGGTTAGGTACATCAAATAATTGTTGGAATATTGAAAATGAGATTAAACATCCCTCAAGTAAGAGTTGGGCCACTGAGGTAAGGGGAACCATAGCTAGAAATTGATCAGTTATCAGACGATAGACAGTTTTAAAATTTAGACTGTCAGTTTAAGATGGGCTGAAATATCATACAAAATCAGTGGAGTCTGTAGGGATGTTGGCTTACCACACTGGCGAAACATTATTTAGGTTAGCAGTTCTGCTGCTGCTGCTGCTGGCAGCTGCCTACCTTTGCTGGAGATGATGCTGGTTGCTGGCTGCTAATGCTCTCCTCCACTTGATCTGCTGCTCTGTGGTGGTGCCGCTGCTGCCTGGACCAAAAGACCCCACCCGACCACTTCTAGGCCTGCCTGCCTAAACCTCCCTAACTCCACCTGATGCGCCTGGTTGCCCACTGCTCTACTCCCCTTCTGTTGCAGCCTAGTCTGCTGCTCAGCCTGCCCTCCTTCTCTTCAGTGGTTTGTTGCTGCTTGCTCAGGTTTACTTCTCTACCCAGCGCCAGTGACCGTCCATATCCTGATCCCAGCTGTCCTGGTTCCATTCCCCAGCCGCTGAACCCCTGGACCTCCCTTTCCCTCCTTGCTGGCCGGATCGACTCCTCAGACTACTATGACTGCTAGGCAGGCTTGGCCCAGCCTGCTGCACTGCCTCGCTGCTGGTGGTGTGGTGTCCCAGACTCACAGCTGACTGCCGACTCCCCCCGGTCTTTGGCTATTCCTCTCTGGCTCAGCTGTCAGCTCCTCCCTGTTCTGGGCAGGCTGAATGCCCAGCCCACCACCTCTTCTTCTATGCTGGCCTGCTGCTCATTCTCTCCCACTGCTCAAAATGGAAACTGTCCTTTGTCTCCTGAGTCTTCTCACATCAGTCCTGATGCACACACGTGTATCGCGCATGTCTCATAAGCCCTCCTCTCCCCCGGTCAATCACAATGTGGCAAGTTGAAAATCGCCAACCAACCAGTCAGTGACAGACAATGATTTTGGGGTGAGACAAACCAAGGGTAATCGCGGTGCAGCATGGCACAAAAGAAAGGGCCAATTTTAAATAATGACAGCCGCACCACCAGTCCAATGTTCCACCAGTGCAATTAAACAGTGGTGGAAGCGTGTCGGTCACAGTCAGCAGAGGGGGCACCCATGCATAGAGAAACCAACCAGGGAAAAAATTATATAAAGGAAAAAGGCAGCGGATGTGGCAAGATATTGCAGGGCTCAGCCCAGGTCCCAAAATATTGCTGGCGCCAATGCCCCACGGGCCCATACAACCCGGTGCCTATGCGGATGTGTAAGAGGATACTGTGCAGGAGGACATAAGAATGTACACTGCTATTATCACAGTGCCTGACCTCAGACCATGGACAGAGCATAACCGGTTGAAAAGTGTGGAACATGACTTGAATGTTCCGTCCAGCACCAATCCTCACAGTTCCTCAAAAATGCATATTCCCTTCTGTGGCAAGCGTCGGTATCCGATCTTGTGCATTGCGCTATCAAAAACAAGAACGTGCTCACCAGAACTCAACACAGTGAACTCAGGGGTTTAACTAGGTCCTCTGCTATAGATGGAGTGGCTATATACTCCCTCTCATGTTGGCTATACACTGCACGTTCATTTTATCAAGCATATGCCTGGCAGCCGACCAGTCACAGCTTCTGGGGCAGAGGTAGTGCACTTCGACAATGACTTGAGAGGTTGTCTCAACAGTGGTGCGTGCACAATCACGACTGTCAGGCATCACCCTCCCGAGCACCAGCATCCCCGCACCAGGGACATGATTGTGCCATTTGATTTCTGCAGCAACACGGTCTGCAACAGTATGTAGTCTTGCGAGGCACTTAAATTTGTGTGCATCTGCACACCTCCAGTAAACGTTCTGAGCTGCTCCTTTATCCTTTTCGCTAAAGGTAGCCAGCATATAACATTAGCGGCTTACCTTTTGACTAGTTATGAACTCTGGGGCCATTTCACAAATACTGTGCTGTTCCTCAGCAACTCCTCAGTGAATCAGCAAAGCATAAGAAACACTGAAGCACTGAGGCACTGCTTATACTGGTTTTACTATAGGCACCTGGGTCGTGCTGCCTTTCAAATGCCCGTATTCCATGCAGTGCTAAATGTTTTTAATTACATACATTCATTTCACCACTGAAGTATTATGTTTTATTTTTAAATAAATTATGGTGATGTGTTCATAAACTAATTACTACTTGCATTGCATGGAGCGTTTGCTATCCCTTGCACAGTGTGCTATTTGTTGCTAAGGGCTACAATTTGTTGTTAGGAAAGGCAAGGCAGAAGCAATAGGTCAGAGTCGGGTCAAACTGCTTGAGGAACTGTAAGGGAACAAAGGTAAACAAAGTACAGTGAGCCACCAAAAACAAAGAAAGTAAAATTAGTGTGATCCGTAAGGAAGAGAAGTAATCTAGAACTAGTTGCAGAGGCGTGCACACAGAGTCAGTGAACAAGGGGCCAGAATCCTTACAGTCCCTAGGGGTCTGGGGTATATATAATCATATGATAATTTAGTTGGAGGAGGATTTTTAGCAGGGGGCTGGGGCCAGGGTAGCCCCAGCACCTATGACTGGTTGTAACAGCTGTGGTAGCTTGCACAATGTTTTTTGGACCCACCCTTGACTAATACTGTTGAGCTATCTGAAACATGCTGACATAAAATCAGGTGTACTTTTAATCCTTGCAAGGGTCTAAAGTGAATGTTTCCTTCTTACTGCTGTCACAGTGCAGCGTGTCTTTTGATGTCTTGTGCATAAACTTATTAAGTGCTGTTACAGTGCTTGTGCTATTCTTTGATTCACCATGATATGACATTGCTCAGTGTGCAGTTTGCCATTCTGTATGCGTTGTTATTCAAATCATGATTTTTTCTCGATTATTACATGGAACCATGAGGCCTGTTTGTACACATGACACTGGAAGCATGTTTTGTGTCCATTTTTTGCAAATAGCGCAACTTACAACACAAGCATGACCATATTTACAAAGAAGATTAACAAAAAGAAATGAATAGATCACTCTGGTCACATGTCCGTCACACCCCATATACCGTATGCATCATTGCTATATACTTTGTGTCTGTCTGTTGAGCCTTGTAAAAGTACTTACATGGGCCTGTTTCATTTTAAAACAATAAAATCAGTTAACAAAATTGACTAAGGCATACTATTTTATCTTTATATTAGCTAAAATGAAGAAAATCTTTCGGGTGTGTTAGATACGAACAAAGGCGAGACTCACAAGGACATACAGTACAGCCACACAAAATATATTGTTGCCATTAAGTAGAACAACCTGAATTACAGGCTCAAACTGAACTCCTAAAGCACACATACTAATTTCAGACTAAAACTGATTGAAGCCTGGAACAATGCCAGGCATCTTTAATATAAAATAGTTTACACCTTACTTCAGAAAAATGTGCTTAAGAAGTCTGAATTTTGATTGGCCAGGAGTTGTCTCTGGGTGTACATTTATTTTCCAGTAATGGCCACCAAGAAAACAAGTGCGCGGATGGCACTGCCACGATACTTAGCCCATATCTATGTGCTCAGTTCAAATTTAAAAATTACCTAGAAAGCCATTTTCTCCCCATCGCTTATTAAACAAGCCCCCACCCCACCCGCACCAGGCACTGTCACGAGGGCCTTAGCATGGCCTGCTACTTACTGAAAATCATTTATGAGTAAAACTCAGAAATCTTTTTTAAAACAAAACTACCAGCAGAGGCGCAACCATTCCTTGTACCACTAGTCTCACACTATTCTCCCATTCACCCCAGCTCTTTTCACAGCTGTGAAAAAAAACAAAAATACAAAAGAAACTTTAGTATTTAAAAGCGGTAACCTGCTCCTTCTGTATCTTTGATTTGTTGCCACTGCATGCAGCTACCCTGCCCAATCCAGGAAGACTCCTTGTCAGCCATGCTTCAGTTGAGAGGTATGCACCCTGCTCGATATCGGTACAGTCCCTGTCAACCATACTCCAGTTGAGAGGTATGTACCCTGTCCGATCCCGTACAGTCCTTGTCAGCCATGCTCCAGTTGAGAGGTATGTATCCTGCCCAATCCCGGCACAGTCCTTGTCAACCATGCTCCAGTTGGAGAGGTATGTACCTTGCCTGATCCCAGTACAGTCCTTGTCAGCCATGCTCCAGCGAGGGTAGGTACCCTGCCGATCCCAGTACAATCCTTGTCAACCATACTCCAGTTGAGAGGTATGTACCCGCCCAATGCCGGTACAGTCCTTGTCAGCCATGTTCCAGCTGAGAGGTATGCACCCTGCCCGATCCCAGTACAGTCCTTGTCAGCCATGCTCCAGTTGAGAGGTATGCACCCTGTCCGATCCGGTACAGTCCTTGTCAACCATGCTCCAGTTGAGGAGGTATGTACCCTGTCTGATCCGGTACAGTCCTTGTCAACCATGCTCCAACTGAGAGGTATGTACCCAGTCCGATCCTGGTACAGTCCTTGTCAGCCATGCTCCAGTTGAGAGGTATGTACCCTGCCCAATCCGGTACAGTCCTTGTCAACCATGCTCCAGTTGAGAGTTATGTACCCTGCCCAATCCCGTACAGTCCTTATCAGCCATGCTCCAGTTGAGAGTTATGAACCTGCCCACTCCCGGTACACTCCTTGTCAACCATGCTCCAGCTGAGAGTTATGCACCCTGCCCGATCCCAGTACAGTATTTGTCAACCATGCTCCAGCTCAGAGATATGTACCCTGCCCGATCCGGGTACAGTCCTTGTCAGCCATGCTCCAGTTGGGAGAATGTACCCTCCCGATCCCGTACAGTCCTTCAACCATGTCTCCAACTGAGAGGAATATACCCTGCCCGATACTGGTACAGTCCTTGTCAGCTATGCTGCAGCTGAGAGGTATGTACCCTGTCGATCGTACAGTCCATGTAAGCCATGCTCCAGTTGAGAGGTATGTACCCTGCCCAATCCCAGTACAGTCCTTGTCAACCATGCTCAGTTGAGGAGTTATGAACCCTGCCCAATCCCGGTACACTCCCTTGTCAACCAAGCTCCAGCTGAGAGTTATGTACCCTGCCCGATCCCAGTACAGTATTTGTCAACCATGCTCAAGCTCAGAGATATGTACCCTGCCCGATCCGGTACAGTCCTTGTCAGCCATGCTCCAGTTGAGAGGAATGTACCCTGCCTGATCCCAGTACAGTCCTTGTCAACCATACTCCAGTTGAGAGGTATGTACCCTGCCCAATGCTGGTACAGTCCTTGTCAGCCATGTTCCAGCTGAGAGGTACGACCCTGCCCGATCCCAGTACAGTCCTTGTCAGCCATGCTCCAGCTGAGAGGTATGTACCGTGCCCAATCCGTAAAGTCCTTGTCAGCCATACTCCAGTTGAGAGAGTATGCACCCTGTCCGATCCCAGTACAATCCTTGTCAACCATAATCCAGTTGAGGGGTATGTACCCTGTCTGATCCGGTACAGTCTTTGTCAGCCATGTTCCAGCTGAGAGGTAAGCACCCTGCCGATCCGGTACAGTCCTTATCAACCATGCTCCAGTTAGAGGTATGTAACCTGCCCAATCCCAGAACAGTCCTTGTCAGCAATGCTCCAGCTGAGAGGTATGTACCCTGCCCGATCCCAGTATAGTCCTTGTCAGCCATGCTCCAGTTGAGAGGTATGCACCCTGCCTGATCCAATACAGTCCTTGTCAACAATACTCCAGTTGAGGTATGTACCCTGCCTAATCCCAGTACAATCCTTGTCAACCATACTCTAGTTGAGAGGTATGTACCCCTGCCCAATGCTGGTACAGTCCTTGTCAGCCATGTTCCAGCTGAGAGTTACGCACCTGCCCGATCCCAGTACAGTCCTTTTGTCAGCCATGCTCCAGTTGAGAGGTATGCACCCTGTCCGATCTTGGTACAGTCCTTGTCAACCATGCTCCAGTTGAGAGGTATGCACCCTGTCCGATCCCTGCACAATCCTAGTCAACCATAATCAGTTGAGGGTATGAACCCTGTCTGATCCTGCACAGTCCTTGTCAGCCATGTCCAGTTGAGAGGTATGCACCATGTCTGATCCCTGCACAGTCCTTGTCAAACCATGCTCCAGCTGAGAGTTATGTACCCTGCCCGATCCGGCACAGTCCTTGTCAACCATAATCCAGTTGAGAGGTATGTACCCTGCCCCATCCCGCACAGTCCTTGACAACCATGTCTAGTTGAGAGTTATGTACCCCTGCCCAATCCCGGTACAGTCCTTGTCAGCCATGCTCCAGTGAGAGGTATGTACCCTGCCAGATCCCAGTACAGTACTTGTCAGCGATGCTCCAGTTGAGAGGTATGTACCTCCCGATTCCAGAACAGTCCTTGTCAACCATGCCCCACCTGAGAGTTATGTACCCTGCCCAATCCCTGCACAGTTCTTGTCAACCATACTCCAGTTGAGAGGTATGTACCCTGCCC
The DNA here is from genome assembly GCA_016271365.2 of Neoceratodus forsteri. Taxonomy (NCBI): domain Eukaryota; kingdom Metazoa; phylum Chordata; order Ceratodontiformes; family Ceratodontidae; genus Neoceratodus; species Neoceratodus forsteri. Next base: position 13,326,825 of record CM028137.1, on the reverse strand, counting down.
GACATCAGTACAATCCTTGTCAACCAAGCTCCAGCAGAAAGTTATGCCCTGCCCAGTCCTGTACAGTCCTTGTCAACCATGCTCCAGTTGAGAGGTATGCACCCTGCCCGATCCAAATACAATCCCTGTCAACCATACTCCTGTTGAGAGGTATGTACCCTGCCAAATGCCGGTGCAGTCCTTGTCAGCCATACTCCAGTTGAGAGTTATGAACCCTGTCCAACCCGTACACTCCTTGTCAACCATGCTCCAGCTGAGAGTTACGTACCCTGCCCGATCCCGGACAGTCCTTGTCAGCCATGCTCCAGTTGAGAGGTATGCACCCTGCCCGATCCCAGTACAATCCCTTGTCAACCATACTCCAGTTGAGAGGTATGCACCCTGCCCGATCCCAGTACAGTCCTTGTCAAACATGCCCAGCTCACAGATACGTAACCTGTCTGATCCCAGTACAGTCCTTGTCAGCCATGCTCCAGCTGAGAGGTATGTACCCTGCCCGATCCGGTAAAGTCCTTGTCAGCCATGCTCCAGTTGAGAGGTATGCACCCTGTCCAATCCCAGTACAATCCTTTTCAACCATAATCCAGTTGAGGGATGTAACCTGTTCTGATCCGGTACAGTCTTTGTCAGCCATGTTCCAGCTGAGAGGTATGCACCCTGCCCGATCCCAGTACAGTCCTTGTCAACCATGCTCCAGTTGAGAGGTATGTACCCTGCCCAATCCCAGAACAGTCCTTGTCAGCAATGCTCCAGCTGAGAGGTATGTACCCTGCCCGATCCTGGTATAGTCCTTGTCAGCCATGCTCCAGTTGAGAGGCATGCACCCTGCCTGATCCCAATACAGTCCTTGTCAACAATACTCCAGTTGAGAGGTATGTACCCTGCCTAATCCCAGTACAATCCTTGTCAACCATACTCTAGTTGAGAGGTAGTACCTGCCCAATGCTGGTACAGTCCTTGTCAGCCATGTTCCAGCTGAGAGTTCACGCACCCTGCCCGATCCCAGTACAGTCCTTGTCAGCCATGCTCCAGTTGAGAGGTATGCACCTGTCCGATCTTGGTACAGTCCTTGTCAACCATGCTCCAGTTGAGGTATGCACCCTGTCCCGATCCCGTACAATCCTAGTCAACTATAATCAAGTTGAGGGGGTATGAACCCTGTCTGATCCCGGGTACAGTCCTTGTCAGCCATGCTCCAGTTGAGAGGTATGCACCATGTCTGGATCCCGGTACAGTCCTTGTCAACCATGCTCCAGCTGAGAGTTATAACCCTGCCCGATCCCGTACAGTCCTTGTCAACCATAATCCAGTTGAGAGGTATTACCCTGCCTATCCCGGACAGTCCTTGACAACCATGCTCCAGTTGAGAGTTGTGTACCCTGCCCAATCCTGCACAGTCCTTGTCAGCCATGCTCCAGTGAGAGGTATGTACCCTGCCAGATCCCAGTACAGTACTTGTCAGCGATGTCTAGTTGAGAGGTATGTACCTCCCGATTCCAGAACAGTCCTTGTCAACCATGCCCCACCTGAGAGTTATGCACCCTGCCCAATCGGTACAGTTCTTGTCAACCATACTCCAGTTGAGAGGTATGTACCCTGCCCGACATCAGTACAATCCTTGTCAACCAAGCTCCAGCAGAAAGTTATGTACCCTGCCCGATCCCGTACAGTCCTTTGTCAACCATGCTCCAGTTGAGAGGTATGCACCTGCCCGATCCAAATACAATCCCTGTCAACCACATACTCCTGTTGAGAGGTATGTACCCTGCCAAATGCCGTGCAGTCCTTGTCAGCCATACTCCAGTTGAGAGTTATGAACCCTGTCCAATCCGGTACACTCCTTGTCAACCATGCTCCAGCTGAGAGTTACGCACTCCTGCCCGATCCGGTACAGTCCTTGTCAGCCATGCTCCAGTTGAGAGTATGCACCCTGCCCGATCCCAGTACAATCCTTGTCAACCATACTCCAGTTGAGAGGTATGCACCCTGCCCGATCCCAGTACAGTCCTTGTCAAACATGCTCCAGCTCACAGATACGTAACCTGTCTGATCCCAGTACAGTCCTTGTCAGCCATGCTCCAGCTGAGAGGTATGTACCCTGCCCGATCCCGTAAAGTCCTTGTCAGCCATGCTCCAGTTGAGAGGTATGCACCCTGTCCAATCCAGTACAATCCTTTCAACCATAATCCAGTTGAGGGGTATGTAACCTGTCTGATCCCGGCACAGTCTTGTCAGCCATGTTCCAGCTGAGAGGTATGCACCCTGCCCCGGATCCCAGTACAGTCCTATCAACCATGCTCCAGTTGAGAGGTATGTACCCTGCCCAATCCAGAACAGTCCTTGTCAGCAATGCTCCAGCTGAGAGGTATGTACCCTGCCCGATCCTGGTATAGTCCTTGTCAGCCATGCTCCAGTTGAGAAATGCACCCTGCCTGATCCCAGTACAGTCCTTGTCAACCATACTCCAGTTGGAGAGGTATGCACCCTGCCCAATCCCAGTACAATCCTGTCAACCATACTCCAGTTGAGAGGTATACCCTGCCCAATGCTGGTACAGTCCTTGTCAGCCATGTTCCAGCTGAGAGGTACGCACCCTGCCCGATCCCAGTACAGTCCTTGTAAGCCATGCTGAGAGTTGAGAGGTATGCACCCTGTCCGATCTTGGTACAGTCCTTGTGAACCATGCTCCAGTTGAGAGGTATACACCCTGTCAAGATCCCGTACAATCCCTTGTCAACCATAATCAAGTTGAGGAGTATGAACCCTGTCTGATCCCGTACAGTCCTTGTCAGCCATGCTCCAGTTGAGAAGTAACACCATGTCTGATCCCGTACAGTCCTTGTCAGGCAACCATGCTCCAGCTGAGAGGCATCGCACCCTAGCCGATCCCAGTACAGTCCTTGTCAACCATGTTCCAGTTGAGGCGAGGTACCCTGCCTGATCCCGTACAGTCCTTGACAACCATGCTCCAGTTGAGAGTTATGTACCCTGCCCGATCCGGCACAGTCCTTGTCAGCCATGCTCCAGGTGAGAGGTATGTACCCTGCCTGATCCCAGTACAGTCCTTGTCAGCCATGCTCCAGTTGAGAGGTATGTACCCTGCCTGACCTAGTACAGTCCTTGTCAACCAAGCTCCAGCAGAAAGTTATGTACCCTGCCGATTCAGCTACAGTCCTTGTCAACCATACTCCAGTTGAGACGTATGCACCCTGCCCGATCCCAGTACAGTCTTTGTCAGCCATGCTCCAGTTGAGAGGTATGTACCCCTGCCAGATCCTGGTACAGTCCTTGTCAACAATGATCCAGCTGAGAGATATGTACCCTGCCCGATCCCGGTACAGTCCTTGTCAGCCATGCTCCAGCTGAGAGGTATGTACCCTGCCCAGTCCCAGTGCAGTCCTTGTCAACCATGCTCCAGTTGAGAGGTATGCACCCTGTCCGATCCTGGTACAGTCCTTCTCAACCATGCTATAGTTGAAGGTATGCACCCTGTCCAATCCCAGTACAGTCCTTGTCAACCATAATCCAGTTGAGGGGTATGTACCCTGCCCAATCCCAGTACAGTCCTGGTCAGCCATGCTCCAGTTGAGAGGTATGCACCCTGCCCTATCCCAGTACAATCCTTATCAACCATACTCCAGTTGAGAGGTATGTTCCCTGCCCAATCCCAGTACAGTCCTTGTCAGCCATGCTCCAGTTGAGAAGTATGCACCCTGTCCGATCCCAGTACAATCCTTGTCAACCATACTCCTGTTGAGAGGTATGTACCCTGCCAAATGCCGGTACAGTCCTTGTCAGCCATACCCAGTTAAGAGTTATGAACCCTGTCCAATCCCAGTCCAGTCCTTGTCAACCATGCTCCAGTTGAGAGTTACGTACCCTGCCCAATCCCGGTACAGTCCTTGTCAACCATACTCCAGTTGAGAGGTATGCACCCTGCTCGATCCCAGTACAGTCCTTGTCAAACATGCTCCAGCTCAGAGATATGTACCCTGCCCAATCCCCAGTACAGTCCTTGTCAGCCATGTCTAAAGTTGAGAGGTATGTACCCTGCCCGATCCCAGTACATTCCTTGTCAACCAAGTCCAGCAGAAAGTTATGTACCCTGCCCGATTCGGTACAGTCCTTGTCAACCATACTCCAGTTGAGAAGTATGCACCCTACCGATCCCAGTACAGTCTTTGTCAGCCATGCTCCAGTTGAGAGGTATGTACCCTGCCCGATCCTGGTACAGTCCCTGTCAACCATGCTCCAGCCAAGAGATATGTACCCTGCCTGATCCCGGTACAGTCCTTGTCAGCCATATGCTCCAGCTGAGAGGTATGTACCCTGCCCAATCCAGTGCAGTCCTTGTCAACCATGCTCCAGTTGGAGAGGTATGCACCCTGTCCGATCCTGACAGTCCTTCTCAACCATTCTCCAGTTGAGAGAGGTATGCACCCTGTCCAATCCCAGTACAATCCTTGTTAACCACAATCCAGTTGAGGGTGTACCCTGCGCAATCCCAGTACAGTACTTGTCAGCCATGCTCCAGTTGAGAGGTATGCACCCTGCCCGATCCCAGTACAATCCTTTTCAACCATACCCAGTTGAGAGGTATGTACCCCTGCCCAATCCCAGTACAGTCCTTGTCAACCATGCTCCAGTTGAGAGAAATGAACCCTGTCCAATCCCGTACACTCCTTGTCAACCATGCTCCAGCTGAGTTACGTACCCTGCCCGATCCCGGTACAGTCCTTGTCAACCATACTCCAGTTGAGAGGTATGCACCATGATTGATCCCAGTACAGTCCCTGTCAAACATGCTCCAGCTCAGAGATATGTACCCTGCCCAATCCCGGTACAGTCCTTGTCAGCCATGTCCAGTTGAGAGGAATGTACCCTGCCTGATGCAGATACAGTCCTTGTCAACCATGCTCTAACTGAGAGGTATGTACCCTGCCCGATCCTGGTACAGTCCTTGTCAGCTATGCTCAGCTGAGAGGTATGTACCCTGTCTGATCCCAGGACAGTCCTTGTCAGCCATGCTCCAGTTGAGAGGTATGTACCCTGCCCAATGCTGGTACAGTCCTTGTCAGCCATGTTCCAGCTGAGAGGCACGCACCCCTGCCCGATCCTAGTACAGTCCTTGTCAGCTATGCTCCAGTTGAGAGGTATGCACCCCTGTCCGATCCTGGTACAGTCCTTGTCAACTATGCTGCAGTTGAGAGGTATGCACCCTGTCCGATCCTGGTACAATCCTTTGTCAACCATAATCAAGTTGAGGGTATGTACCTGTCTGATCCCGGCACAGTCCTTGTCAACTATGCTCCAGTTGAGAAGTACGAACCCTGTCTGATCACGCCACCGGTCCTTGTCAACCATGCTCCAGCTGAGAGGTATGTACCCTAGCAGATCCAGACAGTCCTTGTCAACCATGTTCCAGTTGAGAGGTATGTACCAAATTCTGCCTGATCCCTCGTACAGTCCTTCCTCAACCATGCTCCAGTTGAGAGGTATGTACCCTGCCCGATCCTCGGTACAGTCCTTGTCAACCATGCTCTAGTTGAGAGTTATATACCCCTGCCTGATCCCAGTACAGTCCTTCTCAGCCATGCTTCCAGTTGAGAGTTATGTACCCTGCCCAATCCCGTAAACAGTCCTTGTCAACCATGCTCCAGCTGAGAGTTATGAACCCTCACCGATCCGTGTACAGTCCTTGTCAACCATAATCCAGCTGGAGAGGTATAAAATTCCTGCCAAATGCCGGTACAGTCCTTGTCAGCCATACCTCCAGTTGAGAGTTATGAACCCTGTCCAATCCCAGTACACTCCTTGTCAACCATGTTCCAGCTGGAGAGTTACGTGCATCCTGCCCGATCCAGGTACAGTCCTTGTCAACATACTCCAGTTGAGAGGTGCACCCTGCCGATCCCAGTACAGTCCTTGTCAAACATGCTCCAGCTCAGACATACCCTGCCTAATCCGAGCACAGTCCTTGTCAGCCATGCTCCAGTTGAGAGGTATGTACCCTGGACCCAATCCCAGTACATTCCTTGTCAACCAAGTCCAGCAGAAAGTTATGTACCCTGCCCGATTCCTGTACAGTCCTTGTCAACTATACTCCAGTGGAGAGGATGGCACCCCTGCCCGATCCAGTACAGTCTTTGTCAGCCATGTTCCAGCTGAGAAGGCACACCTGCCCGATCCCAGTACAGTCCTTCTAAGCCAGGCTCCAGTTGAGAGGTATGCACCCTGTCCGATCTTGGTACAGTCCTTGTGAACCATGCTCCAGTTGAGAGGTATGCACCCTGTCCGATCCGGTACAATCCTTGTCAACCATAATCAAGTTGAGGGTATGTACCCTGTACTGATCCTCGTACAGTCCTTGTCAGCCCGCCCAGTTGAGAGAGATATGAAACCTGTCTGATCCCGAACAAGTCCTTGTCAACCATGCTCCAGCTGAGAGGCACGCACTCCTAGCCGATCCTAGTACAGTCCTTACCAACCATGTTCCAGCTGAGGCGACAAAATCCTGCCTGATCCCGCACATGTCCTTGACAACCATGCTCCAGTTGAGAGTTATGTACCCTGCCCGATCCGGTACAGTCCTTGTCAGCCATGCTCCAGTTGAGAGGTATGTACCCTGCCTGATCCCAGTACAGTCCTTGTCAGCCATGCTCCAGTTGAGAGAGGTATGTACCCTGCCTGATCCATACAGTCCTTGTCAACCAAGCTCCACCAGAAAGTTATGTACCCTGCCCGATTCCGCTACAGTCCTTGTCAACCATACTCCAGTTGAGGCATTATGCACCCTGCGAACAGTACAGTCGTTGTCAGCCATGCTCCAGTTGAAGGTATGTACCCTGCCCGATCCTGGTACAAGTCCTTGTCAACCATGATCCAACTGAGAGATATGTACCCTGCCGATCCGGTACAGTCCTTGTCAGCCATGCTCCAGCTGAGAGGTATGTACCCGGCCCAATCCCAGTGCAGTCCTTGTCAACCATGCTCCAGTTGACAGGTATGCACCCTGTCGCATCCTGGTACAGTCCTTCTCAACCATGCATACGAGTTGAGAGGTATGCACCCTGTCCAATCCAGTACAGTCCTTGTCAACCATAATCCAGTTGAGGGGTATGCACCCTGCCCAATCCCAGTACAGTCCTGGTCAGCCATGCTCCAGTTGAGAGGTATGCACCCCTGCCCTATCCCAGTATAATCCTTGTCAACCATCTCCAGTTGAGAGGTATGTTCCCTGCCAATCCCAGTACAAGTCTTGTCAGCCATGCTCCAGTTGAGAGGTATGCACCTGTCCGGATCCCAGTACAATCTTGTCAACCATACTCCTGTTGAGAGTATAACTGCCACTACCAAATGCCAGTACGGTCCTTGTCAGCCATACTCAGTTGAGAGTTGCAACCCTGTCCAATCCCAGAACACTCCTTGTCAACCATGCTCCAGCTGAAGTTACGTAACCTGCCCGATCGGTACAGTCCTTGTCAACCATACTCCAGTTGAGAGGTATGCACCCTGCTCAATCCCAGTACAGTCCTTGTCAAACATGCTCCAGCTCAGAGATATGTACCCAGCCCAATCCAAGTACAGTCTTTGTCAGCCATGCTCAGTTGAGAGGTATGTACCCTGCCCGATCCCAGTACATTCCTTGTCAACCAAGTCCAGCAGAAAGTTATGCACCCCTGCCCAATTCCGGTACAGTCCTTGTCAACCATACTCCAGTTGAGAAGTATGCACCCTGCCCGATCCCAGTACAGTCTTTGTCAGCCATGCTCCAGTTGAGAGGTATATACCCTGCCCGATCCTGGTACAGTCCTTGTCAACCATGCTCCAGCAGAGATACGTACTCTGCCCGATCCCTGTACAGTCACTTGTCAGCCATGCTCCAGCTGGAGAGGTAGCACCTACCCAATCCCAGTGCAGTCCTTGTCAACCATGCTCCAGTTGAGAGGTATGCACCCTGTACGATCCTGGTACAGTCCTTCCCAACTTATCTCCCAGTTGAGAGGTATGCACCTGTCCAATCCTAGCACAATCCTGTCAACCATAATCCAGCTGAGGGTGGGGCCCTGCCGAACTCAGTACAGTACTTGTCAGCCATGCTCCAGTTGAAATTATACCTGCGATCCAGTACAATCCTTATCAACCCATACTCCAGTTGAAATTATGTACCCTGCCCAATTCAGTACAGTCCTTGTCAACCATACTCCCAGTTGAAAATTATGCACCATGCTTGATCCCAGTACAGTCCCTGTCCAAACATGCTCCAGCTCAGAGACATGTACCCTGCCCAATCCGGTACAGTCCTTGTCAGCCATGCTCCAGTTGAGAGTAATAGACCCTGTCCAATCCCGGTACACTCCTTGTCAACCATGCTCCAGCTGAGGATTACGTACCCTGCGATCCGGTACAGTCCTAGTCAACCATACTCCAGTTGAGAGGTATACCATGGCGAGTCCCAGTACAGTCCCTGTAAACATGCTCCAGCTCAGAGATATGTACCCTGCCCAATCCCGGTACAGTCATGTCATATGCTCCAGTTGAGAGGAATGTACCCTGCCTGGTCGATACGGTCTTTGTCAACCCATACTATAACTGAGAGGTATGCCTGCCGATCCTGGAACAGTCCTTGTCAGCTATGCTCCAGCTGAGGTATGTACCCTGTCTGATCCCAGTACAGTCCTTGTCAGCCATGCTCCAGTTGAGAGGTAGCCGCCAATGCTGGTGAACAGTCCTTGTCAGCCATGTTCCAGCTGGAGAGATGCGCACCTGCCCGATCCTAGTACAGTCCTTGTCAGCCATGCTCCAGTGGAGAATGCACCCTGTCGATCCTGGTGCAGTACTTGTCAACTATGGAACAGCATGGTGGAATGGGGCTGTGGAAGACTTGGTGTTAGGACAGGTCAGGGAGCAGCATGGTAGGCAGAGAGGCTGTGGAAGGCTTGGTGTTAGGGACAGGTCAGGGAGCAGGTAAGGTGTGGTGGGAGCTGTGGGATGCTTGATCAGTGTTAGGACAGGTCAGTGCCTGGGCAGCATTGCAGGGGGCTGTGGGATGCTTGAAGTTAAACACAAGTCAGGAGCAGCATGGAAGGGAGGAGCTGTGGGAGGCTTGGTGTTGGGACAAGTCGGGGAGCAGCATTGAAGGGATGGAGCTGTGGGAGTCTTGATGTTAGGACAGGTCAGGGAGCAGCATGGTAGGGAGGGAGCTGTGGGAGGCTTGGTGTTAGGACAGGTGAGGAGCGTAATAGTAGGGTTGGAGCTCTGGGATGCTTGGTGTTAGGACAGATCAGGGAGCAGCATTGCAGGGGGGAGCTGTGGGATGCTTGGTGTTAGTACAAGTCAGGGAGCAGCATGGAAGGGAGGGAGCTGTGGGAGGCTTGTTGTTAGGACAAGTCAGGGAGTAGCATGGAAGGGAGGTAGCTGTGGGATGCTTGGTGTTAGGACCAGTCAGGGAGTAACATGGAAGGAGTAGCTATGGGAGGCTTGGTGTTAGGACAGGTCAGGAGCAGCACATTGAAGGGAGGAGCTGAGGAGGCTTTGTGTTAGGACAGGTCAGGGAGCAGCATGGTAGGGAGGAGCTGTGGGAGGCTTGGTGTTAGGACAGGTCAGGGAGCAGCATGGTAGGGAGGAGCTGTGGGATGCTTGGTGTTAGGACAGGTCAGGGAGCAGCATGAAAGGAGGAGGGCTGGTAAGGCTTTGTGTTAGGACAGGTCAAGGAGCAGCATGGTAGGGGTGGATCTGGAGATCTTGGTAGGACAGGTCAGGGTGCAGCATGGAGGGAGGGAGCTTTGGGAGGCTTGCTGTTTGGACAGGTCAGGGAGCAGTGTTGCAGGGGGGAGCTGTGGGATGCTTGCTCTTAGGACAGGTCAGGGAGCAGCTTGGAAGGGAGGGAGCTGTGTGAGGCTTGTTGTGAGGACTGGTCAGGGAGCAGCATGGTAGGAAGGGGGCTGTGGAAGACTTGGTGTTAGGACAGGTCAGGGAGCAGCTTGGTAGGGAGGGGGCTGTGGAAGGCTTGGTGTTAGGACAGGTCAGGGGGCAGCATTGCAGGGGGAGCTGTGGGATGCTTGGTGTTAGTACAAGTCAGGGAGCAGCATGGAAGGGATGAGCTGTGGGAGGCTTGATGTTAGGACAGGTCAGGGAGCAGCATGGTAGGGAGGGAGCTGTGGGAGGCTGGTGCAGGGAGAGGAGGCGTAATAGTAGGGTGGGAGTCTGGGATGCTTGGTGTTAGGACAGATCAGGAGCAGCATTGCAGGGGGAGCTGTGGGATGCTTTTGTTAGACAAGTCAGGAGCAGCATGGAAGGGAGGAGCTGTGGAGGCTTGGTGTTAGAACAAGTCAGGTAGTAGCATGGAAGGGAGGAGCTGTGGGAGGCTTGGTGTTAGGACAGGTCAGGGAGCAGCATTGAAGGGAGGGAGCTGTGGGAGGCTTGGTGTTAGGACCGGTCAGGGAGCAGCCTGGTAGGGTGAGGGCTGTGGGATACTTGGTGTTAGGACAGGTCAGGGAGCAGCATTGCAGGGGGAGCTGTGGGATTCTTGGTGTTAGTACAAGTCAGGGAGAAGCATGGAAGGGAGGGAGCTGTGGGAGACTTGGTGATAGGACAAGTCAGGGAGCAGCATGGAAGGGAGGTAGCTATGGGATGCTTGGTGGTAGGAGAAGTCAGGGAGCAGCATGGAAGGGAGGAAGTGGGAGGCTTGGTGTTAGGACAGGTCAGGGAGCAGCATGGTAGGGAGGGAGCTGTGGGAGTCTTGGTGTTAGGACAGGTCAGGGAGCAGCATGGTAGGGAGGGAGCTGTGGGAGGCTTGGTGTTAGGACAGGTCAGGGAGCAGCATGGTAGGAAGGGGCTGTGGAAGACTTGGTGTTAGGACAGGTCAGGGAGCAGCATGGTAGGAGGGGGCTGTGGGAGGCTTGGTGTTAGGATAGGTCAGGGGGCAGCATTGCAGGGGGAGCTGTGGGATGCTTGGTGTTAGTACAAGTCATGGAGCAGCATGGAAGGGATGAGCTGTGGGAGGCTTGGTGTTAGGACAGGTCGGGGAGCAGCATTGAAGGGATGGAGCTGTGGGAGTCTTGATGTTAGGACAGGTCAGGGAGCAGCATGGTAGGGAGGGAGCTGTGGGAGGCTTGGTGTTAGGACAGATCAGGGAGCAGCATTGCAGGGGGGAGCTGTGGGATGCTTGGTGTTAGTGCAAGTGATGGAGCAGCATGGAAGGGAGGGAGCTGTGGGAGGCTTGGTGTTAGGACAGGTCAGGGAGCAGCATTGAAGGGAGGGAGCTGTGGAATGCTTGGTGTTAGGACAGGTCAGGGAGCAGCATGGTACGGAGGAGCTCTTTGAGACTTGGTGTTTAGACAGCTCAGGGAGCAGTATGGTAGGGAGGGAGCTGTGGAATGCCTGTTGTTAGGACAGGTCAGGGAGCAGCGTGAAAGGGAGGGAGCTGTTTAAGGCTTTGTGTTAGGACAGGTCAGGGAGCAGCATGGTAGGGATGGAGCTGGAGGAATCTTGGTATTAGGACAGGTCAGGGTGCAGCATGGAAGGGAGGGAGCTTTGGGTGGCTTGCTGTTTGGACAGGTCAGGGAGCAGTGTTGCAGGGGGAGCTGTGGGATGCTTGCTGTTACGACAGGTCAGGGAGCAGCTTGGAAGGGAGGGAGCTGTGTGAGGCTTGGTGTTAGGACAGGTCAGGGAGCAGCATGGTAGGAATGGGGCTGTGGAAGACTTGGTGTTAGGACAGGTCAGGGAGCAGCATGGTAGGGCGGGGGCTGTGGAAGGCTTGGTGTTAGGACAGGTCAGGGAGCAGTATGGTGTGGTGGGAGCTGTGGGATGCTTGGTGTTAGGACAGGTCAGTGGGCAGCATTGCAGGGGGAGCTGTGGGATGCTTGGTGTTAGTACAAGTCAGGGAGCAGCATGGAAGGGAGGAGCTGTGGGAGGCTTGGTGTTAGGACAGGTCGGGGAGCAGCATTGAAGGGATGGAGCTGTGGGAGTCTTGATGTTAGGACAGGTCAGGGAGCAGCATGGTAGGGAGGGAGCTGTGGGAGGCTTGGTGTTAGGACAGGTGAGGAGCGTAATAGTAGGGTTGGAGCTCTGGGATGCTTGGTGTTAGGACAGATCAGGGAGCAGCATTGCAGGGGGGAGCTGTGGGATGCTTGGTGTTAGTACAAGTCAGGGAGCAGCATGGAAGGGAGGGAGCTGTGGGAGGCTTGGTGTTAGGACAAGTCAGGGAGTAGCATGGAAGGGAGGTAGCTGTGGGATGCTTGGTGTTAGGACAAGTCAGGGAGTAACATGGAAGGGAGGAGCTGTGGGAGGCTTGGTGTTAGGACAGGTCAGGGAGCAGCATTGAAGGGAGGGAGCTGTGGGAGGCTTTGTGTTAGGACAGATCAGGGAGCAGCATGGTAGGGAGGGAGCTGTGGAATGCTTGGTGTTAGGACAGGTCAGGGAGCAGCATGGTAGGGAGGGAGCTGTGGAATGCATGTTGTTAGGACAGGTCAGGGAGCAGCGTGAAAGGGAGGGAGCTGTTTAAGGCTTTGTGTTAGGACAGGTCAAGGAGCAGCATGGTAGGGGTGGATCTGGAGGAATCTTGGTATTAGGACAGGTCAGGGTGCAGCATTTAAGGAAGGGAGCTTTGGGAGGCTTGCTGTTTGGACAGGTCAGGGAGCAGTGTTGCAGGGGGGAGCTGTGGGATGCTTGCTCTTAGGACAGGTCAGGGAGCAGCTTGGAAGGGAGGGAGCTGTGTGAGGCTTGTTGTTAGGACCGGTCAGGGAGCAGCATGGTAGGAAGGGGGCTGTGGAAGACTTGGTGTTAGGACAGGTCAGGGAGCAGCTTGGTAGGGGGGGCTGTGGGATGCTTGGTGTTAGTACAAGTCAGGGAGCAGCATGGAAGGGATGAGCTGTGGGAGGCTTGATGTTAGGACAGGTCAGGGAGCAGCATGGTAGGGAGGGAGCTGTGGGAGGCTTGGTGTTAGGACCGGTCAGGGAGCAGCATGGTAGGGAGGGGGCTGTGGGAGTCTTGGTGTTAGGACTTTTCAGGGAGCTGCATGGTAGGGAGGGAGCTGTGGGAGGCTTGGTTTTAATACAGGTGTGGGAGCAGAATGGTAGGGATGGATCTGTCAGAGGCTTGGTGTTAGGACAGGTCAGGGAGCAGCATGGTTGGCAGGAAGCTGTGGGATGCTTGCTGTTAGGACAGGTCAGGGAGCAGCATGGTAAGGAGGGAGCTGTGGGAGTCTTGGTGTTAGGACAAGTTAGGGAGCTGCATGGAAGGTTGGGAGCTGTCGGAGACTTGGTGTTAGGACAGGTCAGGGAGCAGCATGGTAGTTAGGGAGCCGTGGTAGTCTTGATGTTAGGACAGGTGAGGGAGCAGCATGGTAGGGAGGGAGTGTGGGAGTCTTGGTGTTAGGACAGGTGAGGGAGCAGCATGGTAGGGAGAGAACTGTGGGAGTCTTAGTGTTAGGACAGGTCAGGGAGCAGCATGGTAGGAAGGAGCTGTGGGATGCTTGGTGTTAGGACAGGTCAGGGAGCAGCATGGTTTGGGGAGCTGTGGGATGCTTGGTGTTAGGACAGATGAGGGAGCGGCATGGTAAGGAGGGAGCTGTGTGATGCTTGGTGTTAGGACAGGTGAGGGAGCAGCATGGTACAGAGGAGCTGTGGGATGCTTGGTGTTAGGACAGGTCAGGGAGCAGCATGGTAGGGAGGCTTGGTGTTAGGACAGGTCACGGAGCAGCATGGAAGGGAGGGAGCTGTGGGATGCTTGGTGCTTGGAGAAGTCAGGGAGCAGCATGGAAGGGAGGGAGCTGTGGGAGTCTTGGTGTTAGGACCGGTCAGGGAGCAGCATGGTATGGAGGCGGCTGTGGGATGCTTGGTGTTCGGACAGGTCTGTGAGCAGCATGGTAGGGAGGGAGCTGTGGAAGTTTTGGTGTTAGGACAGGTCAGGGAGCAGCATGGTAGGGAGGGAGCTGTGGGAGGCTTGGTGTTAGGACAGGTGGGGGAACAGAATGGTAGGGATGGAGCTGTCGGAGGCTTGGTGTTAGGACAGGTCAGGGAGCAGCATGGTAGGCAGGAAGCTGTGGGAGGCTTCGTGTTAGGACAGGTCATGGCGCAGCACGGTAGGGAGGGAGCTGTGGGAGGCTTGCTCTTTGGACAGGTGTTGGAGCAGCATGGTGGGGGGAGCTGTGGGATGCTTGGTGTTAGGACAGATCAGGGAGCAGCATTGCAGGGTAGCTGTGGAATGCTTGGTGTTAGTACAAGTCACGGTTGAAGCATGGAAGGGAGGGAGCTGTGGGAGGCTTGGTGATAGGACAAGTCTGGGAGCAGCATGGATGGGAGGGAGCTGTGGGATGCTTGGTGCTAGGAGAAGTCAGGGAGCAGCATGGTAGTTAGGGAGCCGTGGGAGTCTTGGTATTAGGACAGGTGAGGGAGCAGCATGGTAGGGAGGGAGTGTGGGAGTCTTCGTGTTAGGACAGGTGAGGGAGCAGCATGGTAGGGAGAGAACTGTGGGAGTCTTAGTGTTAGGACAGGTCAGGGAGCAGCATGGTAGGAAGGAGCTTTGGGATGCTTGGTGTTAGGACAGGTCAGGGAGCAGCATGGTTTGGGGAGCTGTGGGATGCTTGGTGTTAGGACAGGTGAGGGAGCGGCATGGTAGGGAGGGAGCTGTGTGATGCTTGGTGTTAGGACAGGTGAGGGAGCAGCATGGTACGGAGGAGCTGTGGGATGCTTGGTGTTAGGATAGGTCAGGGAGCTGCATGGTAGGGAGGCTTGGTGTTAGGACAGGTCACGGCGCAGCATGGAAGGGAGGGAGCTGTGGGATGCTTGGTGTTAGGACAGGTCAGGGAGCAACATGGTAGGGAGGAGCTGTGGGAGGCTTGGTGTTAGGACAGTTCTGAGAGCAGCATGGTTTGGAGTAAGCTGTGGGACTCTGTGGGGCATGCATGCCTCCACAAGCTGATTAAAATGGTTGTGGATGTGGTAACAGTCTAGTTGTGATGTGAGTAAGATAGATATGGTTGTGAAGTCAGACTAGCTGCGACATGAGTAACGTCCACGGATGTGGATTTGAATTAGCTGTGATGTAAGATGGTCAGGCTTGCGGACTCAGACTAGCTGGAATGTAAGATAGAAATATAGAATTTGTCATCAGAAGAGGACCGCTTGGCTCACCTGTCTGTCCAGATGGTCCCTGCCTAGTCTGTCTCTGCAGGCCCTAACTGGTGTCTGGCTATCCTCCCATCAACCCATCCTTCTACCTGCCTATTTACTAATAGAAGCAGCAATGGGGACCCTTGAAGCATGCAAAGACTTTGTTTGTAGGACCATCTCCCAGCTACTGACAGAGTGTAGCCAGGCAGAATAGGATGGGGGGGCACAAAGGTGGTGGATCCGGCTAGCTAGGGGCAACCAAAGAGAGGGGAGTCAGACTGGGGAGGGAGCTAAGAAGCTTTTTAAGGGCTCACTTGGGGAGCCTCAGCATCTTGGATTCTCCAGCCGGATTAATTCAGTTTGATCAGTGGATCCCAGGACAGAAACATAGAAAGACAACGATGGCAGAAAAAGACCAGAGGTCCAACCAGTCTGCCCATACTCCCTATAATCCCTGGAACCTTCCCTGGAACCTATTGGTCCTCCGAGGTACTAGCTCTCCATATCCTATCCCCATTCTCTTCCCTGGTTTTATCACCCCGGGCTGCCACTATTCCCTTCATTCTGTCCCATGCCTGCTTGAATCCCCTGACTGTGTTTGCATCCACCACCTCGGCCGACAGACTGTTCCAAGTTTCCACCACCCTTTCCATAAAGAAGTACTTCCTCACATCCCACCTAAACCTCCCTCATGTTAATGTCCACTTGTGACCACGTGACCTCAAGTTGGTATTCAGGGTAAATAATTCCCCACAGTTTACCTTGTTAATTTCTTTAAGGAACTTGAAGGTCCCCATCATATCTCCCCTCCCCTCTCCCTTCTGGTTTCCAGTGTCTTGAGGTGCTTCTCATAGGATCTGCCCTGCTGGCCCTGATTCATTTTTGTTACTCTGCTCTGCACTGTTTCCAACTAATCCTTTTCTTTCTGAGGTGAGGGCTTCAAAACTGGACATAGTTCTCCAGGTGAGGCCTCACCGGGGATCTATAGCGGGGAAGTGTTACTTCTATTCTTCTGCTATCAGTACCCATCCCGATACATTGTAGCATTCTGTTAGCCTTGCCTTAGGCCTTGTTGTAGTAGCTTGTTTGTTTAAGAAAGTTAGTGATGATGACTCCTAGATCCAGTTCCTCTTCTGTAGTGCTAAGTCTCACCCCACCCATCCAGTACTCCATCTTGGGGTTTCTTTTTCCTTGTTGCATTATCTTGCACTTTCTGTCATTGAATTTTAACTGCCAGACATTAGATCACCCCTCTAATTTTTGTAGGTTCCTCTGCATATCTATTATTCTCTCATCACCATCCACCCTCTCACATAGCTTTGTATCATCTGCGGAGAGACACAGCCTGCCCTGGATTCCTTCACCAGTGTCACTAATGAACATGTTGAAGAGGACCGGACTCAGGACAGATCACTGTGGAACCCCGCTCGTAACCTCCCTTTCCTCTGATTTAACCCTATTGACCACAACCCTTTGCTGCCTCCCTCCTAGCCAGCTACTCACCCAGTTCACTACAGTTTCAGCTGCACCCAGGTCTCCCATCTTTTTGAGCGACCTTTTTTTCAGTACCGAACCAAAAGCCTTGCTGAAGTCAAAGTACAGCAGATCCACAGCATGGCCTTTGGTCACCCAGTCAAAGAAAACAATCAGCTTAGTCTGACAAGACCTTCCCACCACAAGAGACAGCAGCAGGGGACTGAAGGTGAGAAAATGCTGGTTGTAGAGTTGGGGCTGACAGAGTTACAAGACAGGAGGGGGAATGAGAAGCCAGGCTGTAGAGTAATAAAAAACAAAAATAGACATAAGGAAGCAGTCAGGAGTAATGGGCTGGGGGAGGCCAGAAGGAGAAGGAGAAGGTCAACTAAGAGGCATAATGTCCTGTGCTCAGCTAGGCAGCTTCACTGATGGAGCATAAAGGAGTGGAAGCAGACTTCATGAGGTACACTGTGCTTGCGGGAGTAACCTGCATTTAAAAAAAGAAAAAAAACTCTACTATGCTGAGGACTCTGCAGTGGTTCACCTTGCTATTCTTAGAAGCAAGGCCTGCATGCAGTAGCATGTGACATCAGGGCAGAGGCTGAGGGGGAAGCACAGATGGCAGTGGGTTTTTCTCGTGCTACCCCAAGCACGGCCGGAGCATGGCGGTTCAGTTAGGAGTGAGGTTGGCTCTGGCCAGCCAATTAAGCAGCAGTGGGTAGGGGGAATAAATAATAGGGTAGGACCAGGCTGGTGTCCTGACTGAGACATGGTTCTGGGGGTCAGTGAGGTGCCCTGGATCAGGAAGGCCAGAAGTACAGTATTGGTGTCAAAAAAGTGATTTCTATTCTGAAAAAGTGTTTTGAACTACTATATTTACAGAAAAATAAAAGTCCTTTGAAAAAACACCATTGAGATGGTGGGAAACATCAGGGGCATATGAAATAAGCAACAATAAAGACATTTTTTTTGAAAATGAACTTTGTCTGAATCATGTGAAGATTTAAAGCAACCCCAACCATTACTTTTTGGACAATTACTGGAAACCTCAGGAGATGCAACAAAAAAATGTATGAGACCATTTCCCAAGAACTCCTGGACGAGGGAAGCTTTTTGTACAGTACTGGTGGCCCGAGGATGTGAGTGCCTTAAATGAGGACTGCATGAAGTGGCCAGGTTGGGAGGGGGCACAGCTGCGTATACTGCTGATATTTTGGCATAGGTGAGGGAAGGGGCAGACAATCAAACCAGTCTCAAATAAATGAATGAAAGTGAGTAGACAGGAGTAAAAGGAGGGCTGCCAGGGCAACGCACCGGGGATTGCAATGGTAATGCATGCTGGAGCACAGGAACTCATGGTAGGTGGCCAGGACAGGAAGGGCTTAGACAAGAGTAGACAGGAACAGGAGGAGGGTTGCTGTGGCAGCACAGAAGGGCTGCCATTGCAACACATGCCGGAGTGAGAGACTGCATGGCAGTAAGGCAGGATGGGATGGAGATCAGTGGTGTGTCTCTGCTGACAGTTTCAGAATCTGTGCTCTGCTCGGGAAAAGGAATGGGAGCAAGTGTAGACTGTGAGAGTAAGGGTAGACCGGGATAGTCGGAGGGTTGCCATGGCAATGCAAGAGGATCACCATGGCAAATCATGCAGGAGCAGGAACAAAAATGTTTATCTGTTGCAGTTCAAGCTGTCCAAAATCGGGGTAGGCAAAACTTGTTAGGTGTTCCTCCAGCCTGCAGTTTTATGGCTTGTTTGTTGTTGCAGAGACGGTAATTCACAGAATGACGGTAAAAGCCCCAAGTAATCCGAATACGGTACATTGCTTACCATTGCAACACAGGGTGGTTTATTCAAATGGTACAGCAGTGGTGTACTCATAAGCTGACTGCTACAAAAGACTACTTTGTTTTGGGTGATAAAAATATCAGGATGCACAAAATGTTTCTGACAGGCTCAAAAAGAAAGTGTGTCATTGCAAGATTACACTGTTTAAAAAAAGTGTGCAAAAGCAGTTTGATCCTTTTACTAGAGTGGAGAATGAGATAAGTTGAGCACTCCTGCCTGCGCACTCACTAAGGACATTGGTTTGCTGGCCAAGGCATCTAGCTTCACCTGAGCTCTTTCCTTCTAAGATTGCTTGAAAGGACAGAGCAGAGAACCTTACCAGAGCAAGGGAAACAGATTAAGACTTCTTTTGGCTAAGCAGATTTACTGTGTGTTGTTATTTTTATTTTGTACTCACAGGGATTGCTACTGTTTGTTGCTAACATTTCATTGCTTTATTTTCTCTGATTCAAATTGTTGTTGCTGGTATACCTTCTTCTGCATTATTATAAGGTGTGCCTACAGGTGTGTGCTAACAGATTACTGCTATAATCTTCTGATTCAAATTGTCTTTTGCAAGGTATATCTTCTGTTACTGCTTTATTTTTCTCTGTAGCAAAGTGTTTCTTACAGGGTATATCTTCTCTGAAATTATTATAGGTGGTGCTTTACAGGTTTTACAGTTTTATCTAACATTAGAATAAGCTTTCAGGGTTACTGCATTTGTTGTTGACTGATTGTTTCTGCTCTTACCTCCTTGTTCTTTCATCAGTGGTTCTTCTTTTTTCTGCAGGGAAAGGGCCCAACCACCCACCCCATCCCCAACCACCCCACACTGCACTCCTTTTATAGGGTACCACAGTTGTGACATTTCCTGTGGCAAAGCAGGAAGGGGCGGATCAGTGTGGCATCCACAAGGTGATCTCATTTACAGGGGCACTAGTAATTTAACTTGTTATAACAAGTTATACAGAAACAAAACACAAAATCAAACTATTACTTGCATATTCTTCCTTCTAATTACTCTGACCAGGTTATAAACCCAGCAACTTATCTGGAATGGATATCATTAACTGCAGGTACTGCGGAACACTTTTCAGAAGGACAGCCTTACAGGATTTAGGACACTGTCCTACATGCTGGGCCATTGGGAGATCTTAGGGCTCAGCTCCGGGCAGCATGGGCAGAGATTGCGAGCCTCAAATTTCATATTCAAGAGGAAATACATCACAAGAACCACCCACCATTTCCCCAACATCCAACAGAAGAACCTCGACTGCAGAGGGTAATTTGTCCAGGAGATTGGCAGGTGGTTAGAAGGGGCAAATCGGGTGCCCCATCACTCTGTGTTCTCCAACATATTACCTCCAAAAACCATATAAATACTACAAACAGGTATCTGCCTCTACCTCCGAAATCAAACAAAGGGGCAGAGGACACTGCAGAGCAGGACACTGCAGCACAGTAGCTAGCACAACAAAACTTGCCCAAATCAGGAACCAAAACAAAAAAAGCAAAAAGGAAATCCAAAAAAACTCTGATCATAGGAGACTCCATGATTCGGGGAGTTGATACCCATCTCCAGCCAGGGGTAATGGTCAGATGTCTCCAGGTACATCAGCGTGAGAGACACTGACCACATTGCTAAAATTGTTCACAAAGCAGGAGAAAACATTGACGTCCTGGTACACATAGGGACTAATGATCTCACCAGCCGTTCAGTTGTGGAGACCAGGGAACACCTGACCAGGCTGGGTGACAAACTATCATCTATTTCGTCCGACATCTCCTTCTCTGAGATCCTGCCAGTCTGGGAGAGGGGGGCAGATGGATGGAAGGTCAGAGAAGGGGTGATAGGGGAGCTAAACATGTGGCTCAAGGGCTGGTGCCAGGAAAAAGGACACAGATTTGTAGGGAGCTGGCAACAGTTCTGGAAGCGAAAGTTCTTTAAATTTGATGGACTGCATCTGACTAAGGAGGGAGTTAGTGCATTGGGGAAGAAGTTTGACGTCTTTGCAGAATATTTAAACTAGCAAATGGGGAGAGGGGTACAGCACCCCATATGTCGAATGGGAAGAACACTCCTCCCCCCTCAGCTAGTGGTCAGACAGGGATTCAGCATGTTTGCAGTTCATTTGCATCACCAGGTAAGAAAAAGGTCTGTCTCCCCATACGACGCACAGGGGAAATGCCAAACCTCACCCAACAACTAACACACCGAAATCTGGCCAATGGAAAATCATGTACACAATGCTCACAGCCTGGGAAATAAGATCCCAGACCTGCAGGCAATAATGTCAGAGGCTAAACTGGACATAGTAGCAATTAATGAGACATGGTTTACCAGTAACCACACTTGGGAGACTTCAGTACCTGGCTATGTACTGTTCAGAAGAGACCGAGGTGCAAAAAAGGGGGGTGGAGTGGCCCTGTATGTCAATGGAAATATCAAAGCTACAGAAATTCAGAATACACATAAGGAGCCAGAAGAACTGTGGGTCACCCTGGAAACAGGGAATGGGACAGCCATAAGAACTGGGGTCATCTACAGGCTCCCAGACCAGGGGGAGGACATAGACACATTACTGTTAGAATATATACAAAACATGACAGCTAAAGGGGAGGTTCTGATAATGGGAGACTTCAACATGCCAGATACAGATTGGTCAATACCAGCAGAAACATCTGCTAGAACTAGACACATGGTGGATCCCCTGCAGGGGAAGGGCCTCAAACAACTGGTACAACAACCCACAAGAGACAGGGCTATCCTAGATCTAGTACTGACTAACAGGGAAGGGATCACAGATCTCCAGGTAGTAGAAGGTCACCTGGGGGCCAGTGACCATCACATGGTATGGTTCAATTTGGCCACGACATCTAAATCATCCCATTCCAAGGCAAAAATATGGGACTTCAGAGGAACTGACTTTGATAAGATGGCCAACAGAGTTAAGCTAGCCCTGGCAAAAAGAAACACAGGTGAGGGGGTACAGGCAAAGTGGGCAAGCATTAAGGATGCAATACTTAAAGCAACATTACATTGTGTTACACAGAAAAGGAAGTGCAAAAGAAGAAGGAAACCACTTTGGTTCTCAAATACAGTAGCAGAAAAGGTCAGAGCCAAAAGGCTGGCCTTCAGGAAATATAAGGGAACAGCGGGATGAAGATAGGGAGGTATACCAAACTGCCCTAAGGGAAGCAGGGAAGGCACTAAGGCAGTAAGGCAGGCAAAGTCCCAAACTGAGGAAACACTAGCATGAACAGTAAAAGAAGGTGGCAAGACTTTCTATAGATACATTAGTGAAAGGAGAAAGTACAGAGGGGGTATTGCTAAGCTCAAAGGAGAAAAGGGGGCATGTGAGGAGGAGGAGGACCCTGTAAAAGCATCTATCCTAAATAGATACTTTTGCTCAGTATTTACTGAAGAGAAGGTAGGGCAGGGCCCACAGCTCAGCACCATGGACACAGGGGGGAGGGAGGTGAGCACTACTCCCTTCACAAAAGAAAGGGTCCTACAAGAGCTCGCTAAGCTCAGGGTGGACAAGGCAATGGGACCTGATGGCATACATCCCAGGGTACTTAAGGAGCTAAGAGTGAACTAGCAGAGCCATTAGCAGAACTGTTTAGTGAGTCTCTGAGCACAGGAGAGGTCCCAGAAGACTGGAGAAGGGTTATGTGATCCTGCTCCACAAGAGTGGTAGCAGGAGAGGCAGGGAACTACAGACCAGGCAGTCTTACCTCAGTAGTGGGCAAGATTATGGAGGCACTCCTTAAGGAAAGGATAGTGCAACACCTGGAATCCATAGGGCACAGGATCCAAGACAGCATGGGTTTACAAAGGAAGGTCCTGTCAAACTAATCTCATAGATTTTGACTGGGTAACCAGAGTGGTGGACCAAGGGGAGCAGTTGATGTCACCTCCCTGACTTCAGCAAAGCTTTCAACACTGTTCCACATAGAAGATTGATAAATAAGCTGGTAGGCTCGGGTGGGTCCGGGTTGGTCAACTGGGTGGCAAACTGGTTGATGGGCAGAAAATAGAGTGGTGGTAAATGGTATACAGTCAGAAGAGATACAAGTCACAAGTGAGGTACCTCAGGGATCAGTCCTGGGGCCAGTCCTCTTCAATATCTTCATTAGTGACATTGCAGATGAACTAGAGGGTAAGGCTTGTCTGTTTGCAGATGACACCAAGATCTGCAACAGAGTAGATGATCCAGATCGGGTGGGCAGAATGAGAAGAGATCTGGATAAACTAGCAAAATGGTCAGAAGAGTGGCAACTGGTATTTAATGCAAAGAAGTGCAAGATCATGCACATAGGGAAGAGAAACCCTGAAGCCACCTATAGGCTGGGAGGGGAGTTGCTGGTAGTCACAAAAGAACGAAGAGACTTGGGCATCATCATCACCGATGACCTGAAATCATCCAAGCAGACCTCTAAAGCAAGAGGTAAGGCTAGGGGGATGTTAGGGTGTATTAGTAGGGGTACCACAAGTCGTAAGAGGGAGGTAATAATTACTCTTTAGAAGACACTGGTTAGGCCCCATCTGGAGTACTGTGTGCAGTACTGGAGGCCACTCCTTCACAAGGACATTAACCAGATTGAGGCAGTCCAGAGAAGGGCAAACAAAATGGTGCAGGGACTGCATCATAAAACATATGAGGACAGATTAACGGAGCTCAGTATGTATACCCTTGAGCAAAGAAGGGAGAGAGGTGATATGATCGAAACATTCAAAACCTTAAGGGCATTAACAAGGTGAAAGAGTCTAACATGTTTAAATATAAGAAAATAGCAGGACAAGAGGACATAGCATGAGATTAGAGGGAGGCTGATTAAGGGGAATGTGAGAAAATTCTTTCACAGAAAGAGTGGTGGATGTATGGAAATGGCCTACCTCAGGAAATGGTGGCTATGAATACAGTGCAGGGCTTCAAACAGGCATGGGATAGGCATAAGGGAGCAATACAGGTGAGTATGAATAGATAGGCCACTGACAAAGCAAAGGCCAATGGCACATTTATAAGGTAGAAAAAGAAATGGGCAGACTGGATGGGCCTTGTGGTCCTTATCTGCCATCAACCTCTATGTTTCTATGTTTCTATGAATGAGGGACGTTGGCACTCCTGCCTGCGCACTAAATACAGTGGTGAATGGGGGACATTGGGCACTCCTGTCTGCACACTAAATACAGTGGTGAATGGGGTACATTGGGCACTCCTGCCTGTGCACTAAGTACAGTGGTGAATGGGCACAAGGCATAAGGTGGTGTTATGGGGGTGTTGACCAATGACAGAGGGCTGGAGAGTCACTAAGTGGGTCAACCAGCTTTCTTGGAACATACAGGGCATGATACCCGCAGTGTATAAAAAAAGGGGGGGTAGTGACGCACGGAACATGGACAAAGGTGCTCACGTGGGTCAAGTTGCCTGTGATCATCATTTGCACGGTGATGCTGTGATGGTCATGCAGTGGCGATGAGGTGACAGCGGACCAGGTGACAGCACAGCCAGGCTGGCAGGCATCAGGGGGTTGATGCTGCACTGATGACAGAATTACAAGGGCGTGCACAGTCGGGGGGCATGTGCAGCCCCCCCCGGGTAAGGCATCACCAGGGGTGCACAGGTCCCTCAGGGCATGACAGGCGTGACCCCAGATGGGTGGCGTTATCTGGGGTGGAGCTCACTCAGGCAGGTTGGATAGGTAGGCTCACTGAGGAGGTGAGTGGGTGATCAGGGCAAAGAAAAAAAATGGAGGCAAAAGCAGAGCATCGATGAGAAGCTGGAGTGCCACGGCAAGGCTGTCCCCCCAAGAGCCCAGGACATATACCATAACAATAAAATACAGATAGGATACAGAGAAGGGTAATAACAAAGAGTACGACTGTACATGACAGGGTGTTGATGGCAATAAACTAACAATGTCTGCAGGATGCACAGTGTGGACCAGTAACACAAAAACTAAGTACATACAGTGCCAAGTTATGTTTCTTTTTTGTAGTTCATCTCAAGAGCAGTGCACAAGGCAGAATAAAGGGAAGGCACAGCAGAAATGGGGACTGGAAGAGTTCAAAAAGTAGTGGCAGGTGCTAGTGTAGGCACATGGCAAGGCCTGGTGGGAGGCCTGTTTTCCAAACTCAGATGAAGATTTCAGAAACCCAGCAGGAGAAGGGCCTTTCAGGCTTTCAGCTCAGCCATCCCCAGCTGTGGTGCTGGCACCAAGGGCGGAGCCCGTGCTGGAAATCCAGCCAGCAGTACCCAGGGCATGGGTCCAGAAGAAGGCACTGGCAATGAAGCAACTGGTGTGGAAGAAAGCAGTGGCCAGGAAGCTGGTGGCAGAAAGGCAAAAAGGCTGGGAGACGATGGAGACAATGTATGGTATTGACACTGTCAGATGGCATAGAGCCAGGTAGGCCCTGATTTTGGGGAACTGGAGTGCTGAACAAATGAAGGAATTGCTAGATAGCACATTTATGAGAGGATCCTTATGGGACAGCCAGCATTGAAGAGACCCAGGAAGCCAAAGGGGTGGTGCTTCCCCTGGTTGTGCCAATTCCCAGAGGGGAAGTGGCTGGGGAGAAAGGGTGTAGCCTTTTGCACATACCAGTGATGGGGAAGGCACAAGAAGCAGCCTTGGAACAATCAACAGATATACAGAGGTCACGTGACTACAGGGGCCTGTAGGGGTCAGGAGGGACTCGTGCTAGGCAGCCCCCAGCACTGGGTGGAAGCCTGGAAGCCTCCCGGGCGGTAATGATACCGGCATCCACTAGCCAGTCAGCACTGGAACAGAGGCACGAAAGGCTCTTGGCATATCTGTAAAGCAATGCATGGGAGTGGCACTGCTGCCGCCGTCAGGGGTGGGATCAACCTTAAGTGGAGAAGGGATAATAAACAAGTTAGCCAACCTGGGAGTGGGTCCCAGGGTGGTAGCCTGGGTAAACAATTAGCTGGACAACAGGACACAGAGGGTAATAGTAATCAGAGTCCCCTCCGAAGAAAGGGGGATTACTAGCAGGGTACCACAAGGTTCACTACTGGGACTGGTCCTTTTTAATGTCTTTATAAGTGACATTGTGGAAGGACTGGAGGGAAAAGTATGCCTCTTTGCAGATGACACAAAGATCTGCAACAGAGTTGATACACAAAGGGTGTGGAAAGGATGAGAAAGGACTTGGCAAGATTGGAGGAATGGTCAAAAGTATGGCAGCTTAGATTCAATGCAAAGAAGTGCAATGTAATGCACCTGGGAAACAAAACCCAAGGGGAAGAGTACTCAATGGGAAGGGAGGTACTAACAACAACAAAAATTGAAAGGGACCTGGGAGTAGTTATATCAGATGACCTAAAGGTAAGCAAGCAATGTGAGAAGGCAGTAAGGATGGCTGGGGGGATACTGGGATGTGTTGGGAGAGGCATCACCAGTAGAAAACAGGAAGTTGTTATCCCTCTGTACAGACAGTTGGCGAAACCCCATCTGGAGTACTGTGTGCAGTTCTGGAGACCCCATCTCCGCAAGGACATATACAGGATGGAGGCAGTCCAGCGGAGGGCAACTAAAATGGTGCAGGATCTGCACCGGAAGTCATATGAAGGGAGACTAAAGATCTTAATATGTATACCCTCAAGGAAAGAAGGGAGAGGGGGGACATGATAGAAGCTTTCAAGTACCTCAAGGGAATCAACAAAGTTCAAGAGGGTAGCTTCTTTCAGAAAAAGAGATGTACAAGAACAAGGGGAACAATTTGAAGACAGAGGGGGATGGCTCAGGAACAACGTGAGGAAGTATTTTTTCATGGAGAGGGTAGTGGACACATGGAATGACCTTTCTGAGGAGGTTGTGAGGTCAAAAACAGTGGGAGAATTCAAGAATCCATTGGGACAGACATAAGGCAGTTCGGGGGGGGTAAGAAGAAGTAGGCTGTTGGTTAACTAGGATCTGCAGCTTACCCAATAGGTAGAGAAATGGGCACACTGGGTGGGCCCAGAGGTCCTTATCTACCATCAAAGCCTCTGTTTCTATGTTATCTGTGGGATGGTCAGCCCTGGTGTGGGCACTGTCGCCCATGGTGGTGTCTCTGCCTCCCATTGGCCCAGCAGCAGCACCACCTCTCATCTAGCAGCCCTGCTGGCAACATCCTACTTTACTGACCTCCCCCACACAGGCTGGACAGCCAATTGGGTCCTACCTGATGGAAAAAGTGTGACTGTAGATTGCTGGTGGTGAGTATGTAGACATGTTCTCACTCTTGAACCAGCACAGGGAACTGGATAAGGAGAAGGACAAAAAAAAGAGAAAGAAGAATGGGCTGAGTCAAGGAGAAGGGTTCAGGTACTCCATATGTGGAAGAACTGGTTGGCAGCATTTACAATATTTGCAGGGACCATCCAACAAGCAGCCCTTGAAAAAACCCACAGATTGTGGAATTACTACAGCAAGGTCATAGCAATACACACCAGTAAGACTGGGTACAGGTGGCTTGAATACGATGAGGAGATTTGTTGGTGTGACGATAGGGGGTATTGGACATGCTGCTGCTGTGGGCCATAGAAAATGGGGGGTACAACAAATGGATAGCAGGTTCCCAGTTAGGCATGCTCAGTCTCTTAGAAAAGTGGTGCCTGGGGCCAGGATGGGGTGAGTCCAGAATGAGATGTTGCTACATCTTCAATCAAGAAGTTTGCAAGATGGAGAGGTGCAGGTTCAAACATGATTGCATATGGCCGGCCCGGTGGTGCTGAGGGTTGAGGTGCTGGACGCCATACCTCGCGCCATGCTGGTGACCCAAGTTTGGGAACAAGCTTGGGGAGCCAGGGGTTGGCAGGGGAGAACTAGGATTGAGCATCCGTAGACAGCTCTCCTAGTCCTGGGGAGGGTTCGGGGGATCTTCCATTGCACTGGCAACCCCTGGTGGAGGCTGGGGCACTGCACTGCATGGCAGCAGATGCTTGGGGATTACAGCACGGTGGACATCTTCCAGGGACATACGGGAGCCCGCGCTCTCTGGGCAAGACATCATTTCACAACCGTACTCCGGGTAGAAAACCACAGAAATAGCCCCTTCCTTTGGGTGAGGCAACGGCAATCGGAAGCAGTCCTTCCGACCTCATGCCCAATACCATCCATCTCTCCAATTCTCTTTGGGGTCTGGGGCCACTCCTTGGGCCAGGAGGAGCGCCCAGACACAGCTTACCCGATGTAGCCTGGAGAAGTTGGTTCAGGTGGGCGGCTGCGTACGGCAGCTGGTGAAGAGACCCGGAAAGATGCCCCAAAGGTAAGGGTGCATAAATAATACAAAAAACAAAAACATGATTGCATAACCTGCAGTAGGGCCCACCCCTTTCTGCAGTGCAAACCAGGTCGGGCTGCCCCCCCCAGTGCTTTTGGAAGTACTGCAGCTAGCTTCCCAACCCCAATAAGAGTGGGCCAAATTAGGCCATGGCTGGAGCAATACCCTAACTGGGAGGCAGCTCAACAATGGAAATAATTTCACAGGGCCCTCAATGCTGTTACAAGACTGAGAACTTGAGCCATCAGATCTGGCCAGGGAAATGATGGCCATTGGAGGATTAGCGACCCATTTTCAGCACTGCTGTCAGCCCTGCTGTAGGTATCCCTGATTGAGCTAGTGCCAAAGAAAGCTCTAGGGAAATGCAGGCTGGTCAATCATCTGTCATACCCTGAGGTGGACTCTGTCAATGATTACATCAATCATTGCTTTACGGCACTGTCATACACTTTACTTGGAAGGGTGGCAGAACTGGTGATGCTGGCAGAAAAAGGGCATTGCTTGCTAAGGTGGGCACTGAATCAGCTTTCAGGCTGTTACCAGTTCATGAAAGGGACAGGGGTTTATTGGGGATGAGACTTGAAGGGCAGTATTATAAAGATAGATGCAGGCCCATTAGGTGTGCAGTAGCATGCGGGGTGTTTGAGCACTTCAGCACCTTTTTACAATGGGTGGTGATGACAAGGGCTAGAAGGTCTGAGGTCATCCATTACTACATGCTATTTGTGGGCAGGGTTGGCACTGGGGAATGTGGACACCTGAAGAAGGTCTTTCAGGAGGTGTGAGCAGACTTTGGGGTGCCATTGTTGAAGACGAAGACACGAAGGTCACTGCACTGTACTGCCTTTCTTGGGTATTGAGATTGTCATCCCAGCTACAGTAGTTTGGTTACCAGAGGAAAAGGTTTGGGTCCTATGGGAATTATTTGCCAGGGTGGCAGGGGCATGCACGATCACACTGAAGGAACTCCAACAATTATTGGGGCACCTGAACTTTGCACATAAAAAAATTCCAATGGGGATAGACCTTTTTGCACAGGATGGCAAACCTGGGTGTTGGGTGCAAAAACCCACATCAGAGAGTCCAAGCATCTGAAAGTATGAGACAGGATCCGGCAGTCTGGATGGCCTTTTTAAATTGCTTTAATGTCATCTCAATTTGGCTAAGAGTCAACACCAGCCAGGAACTGGATCTTTATATGGATGCATATAGGAACATTGGCTTTGGGGCATGCTTCTGGGGAGCTTGGTGCACTGAACAGTGACCACTGAAACTGGCGGGAGGCATGGTTGACAAAAACTGTCACCTTGTTAGAATTTTTCCTGACTGTGGGTGCCCTGTGGGTATGAGTTCACAGATTTTGGGATAAGAAGGTGATTTTTGGGACTGACAACATGGGGGTAGTACACACTAGCAATGGCCAGCTGGGGGGCAAAACAGCTGATGGGAGACCTGAAGCATGTTTTTGTATTAAAGTGCTAATCGATGAGCATTCAGTTTAAAGCATTGCATGTGCTCAGGGTGGATAATGATATTGCTGACACTCTTTCTCGTTTGCAGTGGCAGAGGTTCCAGGAGCTATTGCCCGAAGCACAGAGCATGCCAGGGTAGTCCCAGTCTTCATTTGGGAATTGGTGAACCAGAAACTTGGTAGCTAACAAGGAATGGGTTAGCTGCTAGCACAAAGGCAATTTACAAAAAGAGGGTTGAAAGTTTCTTGAATGTCAGGGAAGCACAAGGCTGAATGAATGTTTGGCCTATACCAGTGGACCAGTTATGGCAATATGTGCTGCTAAAGAAGTGTATGGGGTTAACACCTAAAATGGTGAGCCAACATATGGCTGGTATGGCCTGGTTTTCAAAAGTCACTGAAGTCAGGAGAACAGCAAGCATTAGGGTTTTGCAAAATGTTAGAAGGTTGAACACAAGGTGCACCAAGGGGGATAGACCAATGGCATCCATTTAGTCCTGGTCTGTTGGAACAGATGTGGGACATGCTGGAGCAGGTGTGCTCAAACATATCTGAGGTATGATTATTCAGGACAGCCTTTTTGGTGACCTACTGCAGGGCATTCAGAGTGTCAGAACTGGTGCAGCTAAACAAGTCTGCTGGAAACAAGGTGGTTTTGGTAGAAGAGAACATGGCTGTAACGCATGAGGATGTGTTTTTGTGGCTATGGCTACGCAAAATGGACAATCTGGCAGTGGGCTGCTGGAGCAATTTAAGGGCACTAGGAGCTACTAAGTGGGACGTACAGGAAGAAATACAGCCATGCATAACCCAGCTTCTGGGGGGGGTGCCTTTCTTTTGTCATGAAAGCAGCAATCCTCTGATGGTACAGTATTTTAGTTCCAATATGTCTTGAGCAGAGCTATGAAGAATTTGGAATTGATCTCGGTCCAGTTTAATATTCATTCTTTTTGCATCAGTGCAGTGATGAATGCAGGGGCATCAGGGTTGGCAGATTCCTAGATAAAGGCCTTGGCGTGACAGAAATTTCAGGCCTTTAAAGGCTACGTTCATTCACATTTGTTGTAACTTTCTTTTACTTATTAACAGGAGGCAACTTTCAGATGAAGTAGATATGGATATGTAGCCATTCACCTATACATTGGGCAGGCAAAAGGGCCAGGCAGACACTGCGAGCTGACAACCTCTTTTTGTACCCACGTCTTCATCAAGTGTGTGAAAAGGTTAGGTAAGATCCTATCCCATTTGTTATGCAGAGAGAGTTAAAAGCAAGGATCTATTTTGTCCTCCCCTATTCTTCCACTTTGTCTCTTGCCTGTCTGGTTGTGCAATAAAATTTTCCTTATGGCACCTAGGAATTGGCCACTTGTATGGTCCCACAATTCCCCCTGTTATCTCCCTTTCTTCACATGCTGTTTCTATTCTTTCTTTCTTTCTTTCTTTCTTTCTTCCCTTGCTTCTCTGTGGTTAAAACAAATCTGTGAAACTTTATGTGAAACTAAGGGTCCCTTGGTTTGCAAATGTATATAATCACATTGTTGAAATGATTGCAGAAAGCTATTTGGGTTCATTGGAAAATATATCAATCTAAAACACAGGGGGTTGACCTTAACATGTGTCTTGACCTCCACAAGTTTGTTTACAGAATTGCAAACAGGAACCCAGCTCTAGGACAAAATGTGTTATTTTGCTGCACCTGTGATTTTCAGGCTGGCTTCAGGAAAGAAATTGAACAAGTCCTGATACATTTTGTGAAACACAGGAGATGAAACTTAGAAGAACAGAATGCAGATTTTGAACTGCCAGACAAAAGACATCTTATAAAAAGAGAACAATGTTGTTGAGAGGGAGAGAGAGAGAGAGAGATATATTTAAACTGAGAGACCCTCAGATGTAGGACTTTCTTTGTTTGTAGTGCCTATATGAAGTGCTATCCTGTACAATTTTCTTTTTCTATTTTATTTTTATTGGTAAGAATAAAATGCTGCTTGTGAATTGTGTAACACTTCCTGGTTTGCCTATGCTTTCTCTTCTGTGCCTCTACAATAGTTGGTGTCAGACAAACTGGCATTTACACTGTGCATACTGTACGCCAGGCATTTTGTGCATGGCTACTAGACCTTGAACCAGGGAAGCATAGAAGAAACTATGGATCCTGCAGCAGCAAGCCCAGGAGTGATTACCTGAAGAATGGCAGCCAAACTAAAAGCAAAAGTCCAAGCTGAGACTATGCAGCCAGAACCAGTGAAGAAAGAAGAACAGGTAGGAACGGAACCTGAAAGTCTGCCTGCCTTCTTCAAACGGTGGACTGTACAACAAAGAGAGAGAGACTGAGAAACAGAGAACGGAAGAGATGCAGCAAGAGGAGCAGTGATGGCTGGATGCTTTGCAAGCTATCAAAGATAGAGGATCTGGTGCAGATTCAACAAAACAACAAACCACAAATGACTTAAAAAGACAAACTTACAAAGCTGTGTTCCTCAGATGACACTGAAGCATGCCTGACAATGATGACATTGAAGCATGCCTGACAACGATGACATTGAAGCATGCCTGGCAATGATGATATTGAAGCATGCCTGACAACAATGACATCAAAGCATGCCTGACAATGATGACATCAAAGCATGCCTGACAATGATGACATTGAAGCATGCCTGACAATGATGATATCAAAGCATGCCTGACAACTTTTCAAAGGGTTTCCAGAGCCTGCCAATGGCCAATACTTCAATTGGCAGTCAGGCTGGTACCTTATCTGACAGGTAAAGTCCAACTTGCCTACAGCAATATGGACACTGCACAGTCAGCAAACTATGACCCTGTGAAAAGAGAAAAAAGATATGACATCTCAGAAAAGACCTACAGGCAGAGATTCTCATCCCTGAAGTACAACACAATTGACAGTCCTCAAAAAGCCTTCACCCAACTCAGAGTACTCCTCACTAAATGACTCCAACCAGAAAGCAAAGCAGTCGAACACATCATCCACACATTTGCAATGCAGCAACTCATCAACATCCTTCCTACAGATGAGCAGCTTTGGGTAAAAGAACACCAACCAGAAAATGGTGCAAAGGCCATTTCTTTGATTGAGGACTATCAGATAACCAGACAGACACTGCAGCAGTGAAGTAACCACCAAGGAACAGAAAGACACTCTTTTTCCTGATTTAACTGCAGGTCAGATAAGTACTCTGGGTAATAAATCTGCACCCAGAGTCTTTATTTGTTATAACTGTAATAAGCCAGGTCATATTGCTAGAAACTGCCATAAAAATAAGATGGGTAAGACTGGAGCAAATTTGGCTTCAGAAAATTGGGACAAATATTTAACAGATGTCAAAGTGGGAGATAAGACTGTGAAGGGACTTACAGATTTGTGAAGCAGATGGACCCTGATGCATGTTGAAGTTCTGGGAAAAGACTGTGCAAAATGACCAGGTACTGGGGTCATCTGCATCTATGAGGACACTCGATACTATTCT
This sequence comes from Neoceratodus forsteri, assembly GCA_016271365.2. Taxonomy (NCBI): domain Eukaryota; kingdom Metazoa; phylum Chordata; order Ceratodontiformes; family Ceratodontidae; genus Neoceratodus; species Neoceratodus forsteri. The sequence goes on along the minus strand of CM028137.1, from coordinate 13,294,157 downwards.
ACCACCCAAGTGACACTGACCATTAATGGGGTGTCACGCCAAATTAAAGTGGGGGGTAGCAAGGTTACCTATACCTGTGATTATTGGAAATGACTTTCCAGGATTTGCTAAGTTTATGACAGAGGGAGTAAATCCTGCTGTTTCAGCAGCTGTGATAACAAGAACACAGGCAAAGAAAACCTCAGATGTTGTGGACTCTTTTCCTTTTGGTGACTTTGATTCAGACTTGTTAGAGACAGCTCCAAAATTTGGAAGTCCAGGAAAGAAAGAAGACACCTGAAAAAAAAAGTGGCAACAAAAAACAGATGGACATAAGGGGTTAATATATGAAAATGATGAAACTAAACTAACTGATTGTGATTTAGTTTCTGAGAAAACTAACAATGTTTCTCTCCAAGTTTATTTTAAGCAGCGGGGGGTGGGTGAAACAAAAATAGGGCGAATCAATGTTTAAAAAATGTAATCAGCTAGTGGGTTAATCCTCAGAGGCAGAAACAGATAGAACAATAGGTCATATCAAAGAAGTATAGAACTGAGTTGTTACAGATAGCACATGATAGTCCTATGGCTGGTCACTTGGGCTGTCTAGGTAAACATGTACGGTGAAAAGGTTTAAATAAAGACTTTTACCTGGCTCCACGCCATTAAAAGCCACTGACAGATGGCTGCCTTATACAGGGAACCGAGCGGTCTGGGCTGGAGGTTTAAATACATTTCAAAAGCCCACAAAAATGACTAATGATTTTACATCATTAATCTTCTCTAACCCACATATATTTGAAACAGAATATGTTATGCAGAGCATTTTGATTTGATGTAAAGTCCCTCCTAGTGTGTCCTTCCCTCTGTCTGTTATTAGGAGTTTTTACTAAATTAGCCTTCAGGCTTTATGGTAGTTTTACCACCCCTGTTGATCTTCATGTTAAATAGATTTATTGCTTTTATCAGTCTGACAATGCACCCTGTGTCATGTGACAGTGATGTAGCATAGCCCATCGATTTAACAAATGTACAGTTCACAACAGCAGAGCTATGTAACTGTTCTTATACCGTGATCACAATGGCAAGTTACAGTTTAGCAGATACCCGAGAGCTAGCTGAGCGTGGTTTCTGTCAGAAACCTGCTACTAAATAGTAGCTGTAAGTGGCTATTTGTGTTTTATGTGTGTGTCTGGTCTAGCTAGCAGTAATAAGTGTTTTCATTTTAAAATTTCATTTACTCAAATGACATAACAATAAAAAGCACACAAATTGCCCCAGATCATCAATGCTGTAATTTGTAAAGACTAGCAGTTTTCGTACAGAAATCCCACTTACCTAGCTCTCAGGTGTATGCTAAACTGTAACAATTGCCACTTGGTCTTACTACATAAGAACAGTTACACAGCTCTACTGTTGTGTATATGCTAAATCTATGGGCTATGCTACATCACTGTCACATGACACGGGGTGCATTGTCAGAGCAATAAAGGCAATAAATCTATTTGACATGAAGATCCACAGGGTCATAAAACTACCATAAAGGTAGCAGGCTAATTTAGGAAAAACTCCTAATAGCAGACAGAGGGAAGGACGCACTAGGACTTTACATGCAAATCAAAAGTGCTCTCTGCATAACATATGTTTTTTTCAAATTATGTGTTGACTGTTCCTTTAACAAAACCAGAAAGCCATAGCTCCACATGAATAGATGCCAGCAAAATATTGTCACTGCTACTGCAACTCTATTTGTGACAAAACAAGGCACACAGTAATGACCCTTGCACTTTGGCGGTTAGGCCTTCAGTGGTGTGCCTCCTAACCAAGGCCTAAGCAGTAAAGCGCAGTGGTCATTTGTGTGTGCTCTGTTTTGCCATCAATTAAGTTGCAGTAGCCTTGAACATTTTTTTGTGGCATGTATTCATATAGAATAGTGGTTTTGTGTGTTTGCCTCACACTTTTGGAGCCAGGTATTGTGTACCAGCAGTCGTCCACACAGCGCAGTGTGCTTCTTATGGCCCTGTTATATTCCAAGTTAAGAATGCTTACCCTCACATATTTTTGGTGCCTCAGTAATGTTTACTTTCTGTCATGAAGTGTTTGTTAAAAAGAAGGACTGAGCAGTGCAATAATACTATGCTAAACAGCATATGTGCAGTGTAATGTCCTGTGTGTGCACACTGTCCAGCTTCTTGCAAACAAATATATATATATATATATATATATTTTTTTCTTTTATTTATTTATTTGTACAATCAGATTTGCAACCTTTGAGCCAGAGGCTTGTTTACAAAGGTACCTCGTCACAGAGAGGACAACAGTATTACAATTTTACAGAAGGTCGACATACAGATTTATACAGATCTTGCACAGGTGTATACATACATTGTTACATACATGTTGTACATTTCATAAACAGTAGTTACATATATACAGATATCTGGCAGGGGGTAAAGAAGGAAAAGCCAGGTTAGGGGAAGGGAGGCGGAGGAGGCAGTCCTGAGGACTTTGTCGAAGTGCACTTAGAGATATGCGAGCAACTTGTTAGTGACAGGTACAGCAGCGGGTATTGAACAGCTGGTTCCGAAGAGCAGTTTTGAAGGAGGCAATTTTAGGAGTGTTAGTGACGGTTACAGGGAGAGTGTTAAACCAGGAAGGGGTCCTGTAGCAAAAGGATCTCTGAGCCAGGGAGGTCTTAGTTCTGGGTACTAGAAGAGTGGCCTTGTCCAAGCTGCGGGTGGAGACTGTGGGGGAGGTATGTTGAAGGGAGACAGATGCCGGGGGAGGGAGCCTGCACAGAATTTTCTTGGTTAGCAGACAGGTTTAGTAGCAAAGACGATCTTCCAGGTTGAAGAGCTTAGCTGTGGAATAGAGATGACAGGTGTGAGTAAGCCTGGGGGCACTGGTCAGTAGTCTACAGGCCTTGTTTAGATCAAGTTGGATCTTACTTCGTGCCGTGTAATCAGCAGCTCCATATACTGGTAGGCCATGATCCACTAGGGACTGTACTGAGTATGTGATGGCCAGTTGGAGAGCATCGGGTGGGAGGCGTCCCTATGAACATACAAGAGGCCAATACGGGTGTTGGTGGCAGACACAAGAGCATCAATGTGGGCATGAAAGGTGAGGGCAGTGTCGAAAGTAATCCCAAGATATCTGTAGCTGTGCACTTGCTCGAGTGGGTGTTGAGTGCTCGGGAGGATAAGGAGGGGGTTATTTCTTGCTGTATTTTGATGGTGAGAGAAGAGCATTGACTTGTCTTTTTGAGATTAATGACAAGTCCCCCCAACCACATCTCTCTGGACTTAGTGCTGTTCTCTCTGCTCCATCAAATTATTATGGCGGCCACGCTGGGCTGCCGTCCGTGAGTTGTTTGTGAGCACTTGATTTTTGGCTTGTATTATCATTATCGCTTTCGTCACCGCTTCGCTAGCTATTGCTATCGCTTTTGGATTATTTTATTTATTGTTTTATATATTTTCTTTCGTTGTTTTATCGTTTGGATCTGAGTCGTTTTATATATATAGCGAAAGAGACTTGCCTGAAGTGGAATCTCTGCCTGGTTGGCGTTTTGACTTTCCGCTGGTTGCTCGTTTGGGCTGCTTCATCGGGTGCAGGTCTCTGGCTGCTCTGTCAGGAATTTGGTGGCTGGCCCTGGAAGTTAGTGGCTGCTCTACCTGGTGTGGCGCTACATGGCGTACGAGTGAGGAGGAACGAGCGACGAAGTAGTGTCGGAGTACCAGTTTCAACTCGGGGAATAACTTGATCGGACTACAGGAAAGGGTTGCTAGTACCATAGTTGGAGCGGACCTGCTGGAAAGAGGAAGTGGTTTGCAGGATAGCAGGCAGTGAAAATCTGCTTATTGATACTATCTACAAATTTTTGGGGTCTGATTCTCTGGCCCAGACAGGGAGACGGGTTCTCTGCCTCCGAAGGGTGGTGGGTGGTTACTCTTCTCCCTAGTTGAGGTAGGAGTACCACCGGAGGGTGGTCCTGCCTGCCTCTCTACAGCGAGGGTCGGGTGGAGTTGGAATCTGCAGTAGAGGTATATTTGACGTTGTCTGCTTATTGCCTGCAGGATTCTGGCTTCTGGTCACTGGGAAATATTGAACGGAATTTGGAACTATGGGACTGCTCGAACTGGTGAAGTATACTTGAATTTTTCTTTCTGTTGTAACCAGCGGGTGAGAACTATTGTAAGAACTTAAAACTGAGTTCATTTATAACTTTTTCAGTCTTGTGAGAGGAGACTGATTAAAGTTTGGCCCATGCTGAAGTGGTGAGAGCACACAAGTGTGGACATAAAAAGACTTTGGACTCTCGTTTTGTGTTCATTTTATGTTAGGGGGTTTTGTATAGGTGCAAAGCTCCTTCCTCTCGCAGTGGTGAGAGCACTGGGGTTGGGGGGTAGATGGATAAAATATTTTGATAAATTTAAAGCATAAATATTGACACATTGATAAGGTATAATTTTGTTTATTGTTATATTTATATTTTTGTATTTGAGTGCTGTGTTTTAGTTTAATTTTTATATAAGTTTGTAGGGTTTATTATTGTGGATTGGGTTATTAACTATGTGTCGGAATGAAAATAGGGCGGTCGGGTATTACTCCCCCTCTAGGCTCAGGGACCTTCGTCCTTTTTCCTGTCCCCCCCTGTCACCCGGAGTTTATAGAAGATGTAGGGCTTTGGGATTGTGAGGGAGGAGGAGGGCTGGTGCCGGGCCTGGGGGAATGGAAAGGAGTGGGCGGATAGGGTTAGTGAGGTCAAGGAGACGCCCTAGGGCGAAATGGGCACAGGAAAGGGGTTCTCCTGCTTGGTTCCCATGCAAGAGGTTCTGATTATGATCAGGCAGGCAAGGCGGTCATCTCGGGAGGCTCATCCTACTCGGCGGTGTTGTGTAATGCCAGGTCTGTAAAAACAAAGGCCGGCCATTATAGCCGATCTTGTTGGGTCATCTGACCTGGCTTGCATCACCGAGACCTGGCTGGATGGAAATGCTGGGCCAGTTTTAGCAGCAGCAGTTCCAGCCGAGTACTCGGTGATACACCGCTCGAGGCAGGATCGTAGGGGCGGGGGTGTTGCCATATGTTTTAAGTCAGAACTGGGCCTGGTGGAGGTACCGGTGGGATGTACCAGATCCTTTGAATGTGTCTTAGCCGAGGGTGTGGGGTGCAGGATACTTCTCATTATACCGTCACCAGGTGACGAGAATGTCTTCCTGCAGGGAGGTCACAGACTTCATTGTCGACCCTAACATTGGGGTCCCCAGATGGTTGGTTCTGGGGACTTCAATGCTTGGGTCGACGATGAACTCTCACACTGGTCAAGACTTCCTCCAGTTGATGGTATCACTGGGCTTCACAGGTTGTTTCCACCTCGACTCATATTGGTGGACACTCATTGGATCTGTATTCCTTCTGGGGATGGGATATCTGATTTGGTGGTGGAACCACTTGGATGGTCTGACCATCACTCCATTAGGTTCAGGTTTGAGGCCACCCCTATTAGGTCAGCCCCTTCGGAGATGGTACGGTACCGCCCTTTAAGGGGTGTGTCCCCGGATGACCTGATGGCGGTGCTGGACCTATCGGGCCTACCGATGGATTGCTTGGATCCAGGTGACCTGGTACATGCCTATAATAAGGCTGTGACAAGGGCCCTGGATTCTATTGCACCTGTTCGTGTTCGTCCTCTCACTCTTTGCCCCAGGTCTCCATGGTTTGATGAGACCGAGAGGGAGTTGAGGAGGGTGGGACGAAGGCTGGAGAGGCGCTGGAGTAAGTCCGGTCTGGATGATGACAAACTTAGTTTGATGGACCATTATACGGCCTATCAATCCACAATCTCTCGTAAGAAGGCAGAATTCCTGTCCAGAGAGATTAGGCTGCACAGAATAGACCAGCTCAGCTCTTTCGGACTGTGGACAGACTGTCAATGCAGCCTGTCTTCAGCCCAGAAGAGCCTTTTCTCTGAGAACGGTGTGAGAGTTTGCTCTCTTCTTTGCAGATAAGGTTGCCAAAATCAGGTCGGATGTCCAGTCCTTCCCTTTCCAATGGGAGCGGTGATGGTCGGCTGGAGATGTCGAACACTCAGTTTGTATGGTCTGACTTCAGCCTCCCCACAATTGATAATATTGTGATGGTCATCCGAACGCTGCGACCAACCAACTGTGATTTGGACCCTGGCCCCACACGTCTCTTAGTGGATTGTGTGGAGAAGATCGGCCTAGTCCTGGCTTCGATAGTCTGGAAGTCTTTAGAGAGGGGTATCTTTCCTGATCCCCTTAAAGAGGCTATAGTTAAGCCTCTTTTAAAGAAATCCTCCTTAGACCCAGACTGTCTAGCAAATTACAGACCAGTCTCTAACTTACCCTTTGTGGGTAAAGTTATTGAGAAGGTGGTCGAGTACAGTTGGATGATCATCTGACCAACAACAATATTTATGATTCTCCAGTCAGGATTTAGGAAAAGGCACAGTACCGAGACAGCACTGGTTCGGGTACTAAATGATCCTCTAATCAGCGAGATCGTAGACCTGTTCTATCTCGGTCCTCCTTGATCTCTCTGCAGCATTTGACACTGTTGACCATGGTGTGCTGCTGGAGCGTCTGTGGTCCATCTGCGGATTATCTGGTGTAGTCCTCGGGTGGTTTCAATCTTACCTCGAGGGTAGGACTCAGAGGGTGGTGTCGGGAATCTTTTCCTCAACATCAGTCTCCCTATCCTGCGGGGTACCGCAGGGTTCTATTTTAGCACCTATGTTGTTTGCGGTGTATATGCTGCCACTGGAAGCAATTATTAGATGATACGGTTTGGGTTTTCATTGCGATGCAGATGATACCCAGCTGTATATGTCTTTTGTGCCCGATCAGGATGCTGCCTTATCGGTATTTAATAACTGCCTTGCCGAAATCCAGGACTGGATGAGTGGGAGTTGGCTGAGGTTAAACCCGGAGAAAACTGAGGTGTTAGTCGTGGATCGAGGTCGCTGTGAGGTGGGTTTGCCAGATGGATCGCCCTCAGGCTTATGGCTTGGGGGCGTTCAGCTGACAACCTCAGATCAGGTGCGGAATCTTGGCATAATAATTGACGACCACTTGACACTTAAATCCCAGGTGTCAGCGGTGGTCAAAACTTCCTTTTTCCATCTGAGGAATATCGCTAGGGTGAAGCACCTGGTTCCTCCAGAGGATCTTCCAATGTTGATCCATGCCTTCGTTACCTCCCGCCTTGACTATTGCAACTCCCTGTACCTAGGGCTATCGGGGGTTGAACTTCGCCGTCTGCAGCTTGTGCAGAAGAGCGTTAGCCAGGTTATTGGACTGGATCTCTAGATCCAGCCATATAATGCCTGTGTTCCTTGGACTGCACTGGCTGCCAGTATTTAGCGAATCACCTTCAAGTCGGTTTGCTGACCTATAAAGCCCTACACGATCAGGGACCTACTTACCTGAAAGAGCTCCTTTGCCCCTACTGTCCCTCCCGCCCCCTCCGATCCACTGATGAGGGATTGCTTGAGATTCCTAGGGTTCGTTTGAAAACTTCAGGGGCTAGATCATTCAGTTTTATGGCCCCGACCCTGTGGAATTCTCTACCTCATCAGGTGCGAAATTGCCCGACTGTCCTAAGCTTTAAAGGAGCTTTGAAGACTCACCTTTTTAATATAGCTTTTAATAATTTATAATAAATTTAAGTTTTGTTTATTTATTGTTTTATGAAATTGTACAGGCGCTTTGGTTGAAGAAAAGCGCCTTTTAAAAATAAAGTATTGATTGAAGTTTGTGCTCCTTGAACCAGCTTTCTGCTTGGCTGAAGGAGTGTTGGAGAGAGTCCTGGAGGGAAGCAGAATTTCAATGAGAGGCATAAAGAATGGTGTCATCTGCGTACAGAAGAATTTTGATGGAACAGGCACTGGGCAGAGTGTTTAGGTAGAGACTAAAAAGTAGGGGGCCCAGGATGGAGCCCTGGGGGACCCAGGAGCAGACAGGACAGGTCTCAGAGAGTGTCCTATTGATTTTGACACACTGGGAATGAGCTGATAGATAGCTCGAGCACCAGATGAGGGGGCCAGCAGAGAAACCAATATGGTAAAGGGCGTCAAGTAGGAGGGGATGGCAGACAGTGTCAAAGGCCTTTGAGAGGTCAATGAACACTGCTCCAGCTAGGTTGCCAGAGTCCAGAGAGGAGTGCAGAAAGTTGGAGAATTCCAGTAAGGCTGTACCAGTGCGATGGCCAGCACGGAAACCATGCTGCTCTGGGCACAGAACGGCATATTTAGTCAGATACTCAGTGAGCTGAGTAGCCACCACTTTTTCTATGGCTTTGGAGAGTGGGGGAAGGATGGAAATTGGCTGATAGTTGCTGGGGGTGGACCTGTCCCCACCTTTATGAATAGATGTGACAACAGCTGTTTTCCAAACGCTGGGGAAGTGTCCCAGGCAGAGGGATCAGTTTAGTAGTCCCGTGAGTGGGACTAGGATGTCATCCAGGACCAATCATAGTATTTTGGGATCCAAGGAGTCGTTGCTAGGGCTGTTGCTGCCTAAGGCTTTTAGAAGGAATGGTCTTATCTTCATGGGTAGATATTTTGCGTATGTAGAACTGGGGACGTTGAAGAACAGGGGGCTGTGAGTCAGGAACTGGGTCAAAGAAATTACTGGAGAGGACAGAGCTAAGATCCATGAAGGAGGTGTTAAGGCAGTTAGCTATGCTAAGGGGGTCAGTAGTAATTGAGCTGTCAATAATAAGCTGGGATGGGGGAGGGGAGTGAGATTTCCCATTTAGTTCTTTAATATTGTCCCAAAAGGTCCGGGCAGACCCCCATGAGGAGGTGAGGGTGGCCTGGTAGTGATCAGCCTTGGCCTTATGGATGGCCTACGTGCACCTATTCCATGCAGCATTGTAGGCTTGTCTGTCTGCCATCCTGCCAGTCTCGGTGGCTAGGTGCCAGACGTTATCCCTTTCTCTGAGTTTTTGGAGTAGGGCGGGGGTGATCCATGGAGCAGAGTCTGGTAAACAGTGAGCAGAGATCACAGGTCTTGTTAAAGGCCTGTGTGAAAAGGTCGAGGGCAGCATCAATGCTGGGTGCATGGTTGACGGGGGACCAGTCAATCTGGGTGAGGAATCATTTGAGTTAATTTAGGCCACCCGGGCGGAGGCACCTGTGTAGGGTGGTTTGGGCTACTGGTTTGGGGGTAGAGGTGGACCAGAGGAATAGACAGGGGGTGGTCACTTAAAGAGTCAGGGAGGATTTGTATGTTCTGGACTTTTTGAGGGCGGTTGGTGACAATGACATCCAGGAGGGTGCAGGTTCCTCTAGAGGGGTTAAGTCTAGTGGGCTGGGAGACTAGTTGGGTCAGGTCAAGGGCAGCGAAGGTGTCCCTTACTTAGGAGGGGGAGGGACTAAGCCAATTGACATTGAGGTCCCCAACAAGGACGTGTTCTGCTTTGTGAGGAAGGGTGGTGAGACAGTCTGTGAGAGATGAGATTGCCATGTTCTGGTTCCTTGGGGGAACATAGGAGACTGTGAGGTAGAGCTATCCCCTAGAGGGTTCAGGGATGAGTTTGAGGGTGAGGGACTGGGCACTATTATAGAGATTGGGGGCAGGGAGCACATGACCAACAATAGTGTCACGTATAAAAACTGCACAGCCACCACCGCGTTTACCTACTTGATCCTCCCAGTATAGGGTGTACCCAGAAAGAGAGCCAAAGGAGTCGGGGTGGATTTGAAGAGTCAGGTCTCCACTAGGGCTATGATGTCAGGCTGGTGAAGAATGACCCAGCATTGGAGAGCAGTGGATTTTTTCAACAGGCTGCATATGTTTAAGGAGGCAATGTGGAGTCCTGTGGACAGTGTCGGAGAAATGGTGTAAGGCCTGGGTTAGGGTGGACATTACCAGAGAGGAGCAATAGTAGAGCAATGATTCTAGCCAGGGGACGTTAGCTGTTCACCTCCTTGGAAGTACATTAAGATGTGGGGAGGCCACAGGGGAACAGGGGATGGGTAGGGCTTGAAGGGTTGGAATGGCAGAGAGGAGGTGATCCAGTGGGAGCCTGGGTAGGCAGAGGGGTTGGGGGCAGCCAGGAGGTGGGTGCAGGAGCCCTGAGCATGAAGACAGAGTTGGGGGAGACCGAGATAATCCAGGGAGATACGGGGGTGCAGTCCTCTGCGGGCTGAAGGTGTGATCTGGCTGGTGAGAGGCAAGCACCAGGATGGTTAAGAAAATGAGGCACGTTAGTAGGAAGTTTGCATTCATGATGCCTAAGGTTGCAGTGGAGGTGGATGGTATAAGAGTCTAGGCTGTGCTTCTGCAAGGGTGGATACCACTTTGGAGTAGTGGTAGGGCTGCGGACTTTGGTGCGCAGGGTACCAGGTTCAAGACTCCCGGGGGCGGGTATCCTAGGACCAGGATGAGATGGGATTCCAAACATTGGGAGAGCTGGAATAGGCTGTATTTGAGGTTGGATGGGGGGGTGAAATAGCAACTCCTAGTGGTCACCAGGGGTATAGAAAAGTGTGCTGGGGGGTGGTCAGTAGGGGCAGGTCAGAGGACCGGGCTGAGAAAAAGGGGGTATGGTCTGGGAGAAGGGTTAAGCAAGGATGAGGGTTGGGGAGAGAAGTAGCAGAAGTGGATAGAAGGGTTCTTAGGTTGTAGGAGGAAGGGGGAATTCAGGTGGAATAGAGTGGCAGGCAGGAGATCCCTAAAGTGGCCAATGGGTATAACCTGCAAATGAAAAAGTGGGGACTTAGAAGTAGTGATGGCAGGAAGTGATGTCATAGGATGGGGACAATAAATTGAGTGTCGGGGTGGGTGGCTGGGGCAGGTGGGGCAGTCGACGCACAGCGTTGATGGGCTAACATCCCACAAGAAGAAGCTGCAGTGAAGGAAGTAGTGTTTACCGCTTAAGGGTGCTCGCTGTGTCCCAGCTCCAGGATGGAGCTTGCTATGTTCAAGCTAGCGTCTGTGTGGGAAGGGGGGACAGGCTGAGGCCTATATAGGGAAGAGACAACAATAGAGTTATTAGTATGCAGTGAGAGCTATCTTGGGGGCCTGCCCCTAACTGAGCATGTGCAAACTGTTGGGCTATGTCCTGACTACAGCACCCTAATGCGCAGGTGTGAGAATGAAGGCAAGGTGGCGATAGGCACCTCGGACCACGCTAGCAGACTGCAGGTAAGAAAGCTTATATTTTTCAGAAAGCCCCCAAAACAGTGAGCCAAACAGCTCCATGCAGCTAGACAGCAGTATAGTCACAACAGTAACCCTGAAAAAGTAGATATAAGCAGGCAATATGCAGTCGCTAACAAATGAAATCCCCGGCCTTAAAGTACCTCTTACAAACAATACAATCCCACTAGTCCCACTGAATTCCAGCTGCCCAAATACTATCAGTCGCTGTGTGGAGACACAAATTAAAGTCCATAAACACCCCAAAAGAAGATGCTGCAGTGAAGGAGGCAGCGTTCACCTCTTAAGGGCGCTCACTGTGTCCCAGCTCCAGGATGCTGTGTGGGGGGGGGGACTGGCTGAGGCCTCTTATGGGCACTTGCTGTGTCCCAGCTCCAGGAGGGAGCTTGCTGTGTTCAGGCTGGTGTCTGTGTGGGAGGGGGACTGGCTGAGGCCTCTTAAGGGTGTTTGCTGTGTCCCAGCTGCAGGAGGCTGTGTGGGGGGGGGACTGACTGAGGCCTCTTAAGATCGCTCAGTGTGTCCCAGCTCCAGGAGGGAGCTTGCTGTGTTCAGGCTGGCATTTGTGTGGGGAGGGGGGACTGGCTGAGGCCTCTTAAGGGCAATTGCTGTGTCCCAGCTCCAGGAGGGAGCTTGCTGTGTTCAGGCTGGTGTCTGTGTGGGGAGGGGGGACTGGCTGAGGCCTCTTAAGGGTGTTTGCTGTGTCCCAGCTCCAGGAGGCTGTGTGGGGAGGGGGGACTGACTGAGGCCTCTTAAGATTGCTCATTGTGTCCCAGCTCCAGGAGGGAGCTTGCTGTGTTCAGGCTGGCATTTGTGTGGGGAGGGGGGACTGGCTGAGGCCTCTAAAGGGCGTTTGCTGTGTCCCAGCTCGAGGAGGGAGCTTGCTGTGTTCAGGCTGGCATCTGATGACTTGTTCCGGTGTTTATGGTATAAAGAATAAAGCTAAGAATATATAATGTATATTTATTTATACCATCATCTTCAGTGGACAAAGTCATATAATATGCCTTCAGAGGTCTCGGTGCAGTCGGTGGGCAGTGTGCACCTCAGTCAGAGTGCACACATGAGTTTTAGGAGATCATATCACTGGTCACTCCTGCTTTTCAACAAACCCTGCTCGACAGACATGAAATATTGCTGAGGCACCCAAAATATTTAATGGTGTACAGACATTATAAAGTAGGAATATATAACGGGTCCAGTCCACTGCCACTGCACTGTGCTACCACTGGGGCCGGGTCGCGTTCTGCTGTAGAGCAAATTGCTGCAAAACTGCCACTGCCACTCTAAACTAGAAAGAGATTACTTAGTCCAGACCCAAAAAATGCAAAGAAGAAATGTGGTAGCGCAGTGTGGTGGCAGTGGACAGTGTTGCGTGCAGTGGGCACACAGAGTCACCAGAATTAATGTGCATCCCCAGAATGCTACTGTCTTGTCTCCAGAAAATTCCTCATTCCTGACGAAGTTATATGTGAGCAAACAGCAAGTGCTGCTGGGGTTGGAATTACATGTAATGCTGTGGTTGGAATTACATGTAATGCTGCTGTTGACTAACCAGACTGTGATGTGATGATGCACAGTGCCTTGCCAAACAGTATGATGGAAGGATAACCTGACCATTGAGTTCACCGTCCAAAATGATGAGACTGAGAATGCTGTTGCTTGTCCAAAGTGTGCTGCAGTCACCTCAACAGGAAGAATGCCCTTTGTGCGTACACTAATACTACCCTTGGTAAGTTGATTAATGTACCTTTCTGGTACCATCATTGTTTTACACAGACAGAACCTGACCTTAACTGTGTGATTGATATATATATATATATATATATATATATATATATATATATATGTATTTATGCAATGGGGGTGAGGATAAAAAGTTGCAAATAGCAGTATTTTTGGCTGGTCAGCCCTACAGTGAGAATATCGCATTTATCCTCACTGCAGGTCATTTATCCTCACTGTAGGTAATAACCAGGCACTATCTGCACTTCAGCACAACTGCTCACAAAGGCTTTGATTGGTGGGAGCTGGCAGCATGAGCAGCCCAATCAGAACGCACCTGCTCACTTGCATTCCAGCTCCCACGGGCAGTTTCATTTCTCTCCAGCAGCACACAGAACAGTTTCATTTACTCCCCTGTTCTTGCACTGTAACTTATTTAACAAATTCAACTTTCAGCTTCACACAATGTTAATTACTATTTCTCCTAAAGGCCCAAAATACCAGACAAAACCCAGTGAATTATTTTCATTGTCTCCCCCACCCCACTTTCTTTCACCAAATATAAAAAACAACAACTTTTAGCCTCACACAAAACATTCACTTCCTTCAAACCCCAGCACACAAAAAAGCAACCAACTCTCTCTGTTTTACACTTACCACTCTCCCCAGCAGCAGAATGACACGGTGTCCTGACTCAAAAGTTCAGTTTTACGGAACACAACACTCAGTCATCCGGAAACAAAAAGAAATGAATAAAGACAGACCTATTTTAAAAAAATTAAAATGACACTGATAAAAAAACTTGATCCATTGCATAAATTGAACATACAATGCCCCCATCAAAAATATCTCAGATATCTTCCCCTCGAGCAGTTTGACCTATGACAACACTCGTGGCTTCGCTACTCGTGATGTCAAAGGTCAAACTGCACTCAGGGAAAATATCAGAGATATTTTCGATGGGGGCATTGCATATCCCATATATATATATTTTTTGGGGGGAAGGCAGTTTACAGTATATACATACACATATATACATACATATACATGTAATCATTGTATTGTTTTGTGTCACAGGTAACGCAGATTTCGTGTGCGCATTTCTGTGCTTGATAAGAAACTGTGGCGCTGGAATACTCTCAGGCCAGTGAAGGTAAGTATTTTTTGTGGGAGGGGATTCTCATTTGCAAGTAGGTCTCATTAATGGTTTATTGTTTTGGTTACTACTTCACAGATTTTATCTGCATCCTTCTCCAGTCCAGTAACGATGGTCACGATCACCATCGATTCATACTACTTGTTGCATGTCTGCCGGCCCGGGGGGAAGAGGGGATGATGTTGAACAAGTTATTTGGATAAGGCAACTGTGATGTCACAAAGCATCAGAAAGTTTCCTACAAAAAGAAATGAAGGACTTATTAGTAATTGATTGCAGCAGTAACACATTATGTTTAAACTGTGGCTGTTCCACCCTGTCATAAATGTTGATTAACAGATAGTAAGCTGTCCCACTGAAGCTACATGAAGACCAAATCATCACATCACAAATTTACTACCAGGCTGTAACCAATACACTGTGTCAGTGTCCCGATATCTTAACTCGAGTTACACTTTAAAACCACATCTTGTCAAGTCACGACTGGATCAAACTATTTTCAACACTGGCATGGCTGCAGCAGCAATACATTGTGTGACGTGCATGACAAATATTATGTGACGTACATGTCACCTACTTTATAAGAATCGTCAGTCGGATTTGCACTCTTGAAAAAATGAACAACAAAAAAGGAACAGATGAAATAAAATTGATATACTTCCCAGTATGGAAATGGATATTCTGTAGGTTGCTGTAGACAGCACTGCAGTACCGTACAGTCCTTCAGCGAAGGAGAGTCATTTGTTAACCTGTAAAAAAGAAAATAGGTTGACCATATGTGTTTGACCACTGCATCTCAGAAAAGCAACAGGAAACATAGCACAGCTAAAGGAAGTTCAACAGCATGAAAAACATTAGCACACATACTCACTTTAAAGTATTGATAGTAAGAAGCCTTGTGCCTGTGGCTGATGGATATGGTCTCCTCTCTGACTCCCTCTGCCTTGGCATGGCCAGAGCATGTAATGGAAAACATTGTCAGAATGGTGGTGGTGGGTAGTGGTGGTCATAGTTTAGGCACATGATGACATTCCCTTTCACATTTTCCTGCATCTGGTGGCAGTGGCTAACTGCGGTTTTATGGTGGTGGTCCAGTGGGGCACACAATGACATTCCCTCTCACATCTTCCTGCATCTGGTGGCAGTGGCTAACTGCGGTTTTATGGTGGTGGTCCAGTGGGGCACACAATGACACTCCCTCTCACATCTTCCTGCATCTGGTGGCAGTGGCTAACAGCGGTTTTATGGTGGCGGTCCGGGGAGTCACATGATGACATTCCCACTCACATTTTCCTGCATCTGGTGGCAGTGGCTAACAGTGGTTTTATGGTGGTGGTCCGGGGGGGCACACAATGACACTCCCTCTCACATCTTCCTGCATCTGGTGGCAGTGGCTACCAGCGGTTTTATGGTGGCGGTCCGGGGGGGTCACATGGTGACATTCCCACTTACATTTTCCTGCATCTGGTGGCAGTGGCTAACAGCGGTTTTATGGTGGTGGTCCAGAGGGGCACATGATGACATTCCCTCTCACATTTTCCTGCATCTGGTGGCAGTGGCTAACAGCGGTTTTATGGTGGTGGTCCAGAGGGGCACACAATGACACGCCCTCTCACATCTTCCTGCATCTGGTGGCAGTGGCTAACAGCGGTTTTATGGTGGTGGTCCAGGGGGACACATGATAACATTCCCACTCACATTTTCCTGCATCTGGTGGCAGTGGCTAACAGTGGTTTTATGGTGGTGGTCCAGAGGGGCACATGATGACATTCCCTCTCACATTTTCCTGCATCTGGTGGCAGTGGCTAACATCTGCAGCCTGCTGCGACACATTCAATGTCATGTCACATGCACACAGGTGGGTGGCGGGCGGGATATATTGTGCACTGTGTTACAAATCTGATATATGGAAATTGAGTCACTCTGAGTGGGACATTGATTTAACTGTATAAAAAATAAAACATGCACCACTGAAAAAATGTGACAGCCTTTTAACCACTTCACTTAAAACCTACCAGCATCAACTTCATCATTATCCTCATACAGAAAGCTGCCCTCACAGTCATCAGTGTCTGAATTCTGAGCACTGGGGAATTCTTTCTCCATCGTATCAGCATCTACCTCAGTGGCAGGCCGTTTCATGCTGCCAGTGCCACCAGGATGGTCCATTTCTACAACATCACCACAACCATGACCATGTCAGGGTTCAAACACCGAGGCTGCAGTTTGAGCTGGTATGTGCCCCTCATTCATTTTTATGAATGTCAGCAAACTGACATTTGCAGGAGAGAGGTTTGTATGATAATCCCAAACTACTGCACCCGCTGAGCTGAATACCCCCTCTCTACGCTTACACTGGAGGGTGGGCATGTCAGGTACTTCAGTGCCACTGCGGTCAGCTCTGGCCAGTCACTCATCTTTCCACTCCAGTATAAAAGAGGATCATCAGTTGTTGACAGATGTCTGTTTTCAGCCAAATATGAGTCAACTATTCGCTGTGCTTCACCAAGTCCGGAGTGGATGCATCATCCTCTTCTCTGGAATCATTTATGTCACAAATCCCCACTTGGGACAAAGCACCCCAAAGTTGGTTAATACCAACCGGTTTGGATGACAGACCACCTGGAACTGCAGTCCCCTTACAGGATGTGCTTGATACTCCTCCAACATGACCTTCAGCCTGATTCTGCTGCTAGGCTTGCTGACCTTGGCACGTGACTTCTGTGCCCCATGAACCAAGCGCACCGATTGCCCACTGACATTTTGTACCTGTTCAGGCCCTCTCTCCAGTAGTGAGGCAATTCCACGTTTGCATCATGGGTCCAGCATTGTTGCTATTGCAAAGTCGTCACTCTGCTGAATGCTCAAAACGTGCCGATTGTGCTCGAATAGTGTCAGCATGTGTTTCAGCAACACACCGCTAGCACAGTCTCCAGAACCATCAAGAATATGCTGTACATTCAGCAATGTCTGGCTCAACACCCGCAGCAGTGGAATTGATTGGCTAATGAAGGCAGACTCGCCACTCACTGCCTGTGTGGCGTGTTCAAAAGGCCTCAAAATTGTTATTACAGAGTCCATGAGGTGCCACTTTTCAGTCGTGAGAGACATGGAGGCCCCGGAACTGTCACAGCTAGTGTGCATGACAGGATATTCTGAGATGGCTTTGTATTGTTCATACAACCTCTCTGCCATGTAGAAAGTAGAGTTCCATTGGGTGATAACTTCCAGCTTGAGGTGGTGCCACAGTAGGCTGTTTTGGATCTGCAACTGCCAAAGCTGGTCACGGGCCTTTGCAGAGCATGAAAAGTGAGAACAGATAAGGCATGCAGCTGTCAGCATTTCCTTTATATCAGGGTGCTGCAGAAACTCCTGCGCCACAAGATTTAAACAGTGGGCCATGCATGAAACCTGAACAAAGCCACCATTCGTGATGCATTTCACCACATTTGACCCATTTTCACTTGTTATAAATCCAGCAAACAACTCCTGCCACCTGCGCCCAGGGTGCTGTTATACACAGATATGAACTCCCTGCTGTTTTGCCACTTGTCCACATATCCATACTTAAATGGATGAATGGAGAGGAGGAATGTTGAAGGGCATGTCTTACAGAGTCGGCCACAGTATGGTATAACTCAGGGACAGCATGGGTGGAAAAATATGTCCTGGATGGGACTTTCCATTTCAGACAGGCGCATGCCACAAACTGCCAGAATACAGAATTCTCCAAGAGGAGAAGGGCAAAAGATCAATTGCCAGCATGTAATGCCCCAAAGTTGAGGCATCACAGAAAATGTAATAAATAAATACTTTTGGGGTTTTACAGGTGCCCGGGGTGCCTGCTGCAGGTGTAGATTGCAGGGAATAGATTTAAGGGGCCCCTCAAGTTAATTCCCCTCCTTGTATAGTGGAGATACACTGTAAATAATAAAGAAAAGTGCCCTGTGCACTTAAAACACTGTCAAAAAATAGATTTCATGCAGCTCCGGTAACAATGGCCTGGATGGAATGTTGTGCTGAGCTGCTCATGCACAGCCTTCCACTCCAGCCATTCTAGAACCCTGGGGTTCAAGCTTGAAAGTTAAACTGTTTTTTAGTCAGTTGTTCCTGGGCAGCTGTAGAGGAGAGAGGACACAATAAGTCAAAGGGACAAGATAGGGCTTACCTGGGTGCTGAAGTCGTCCCTGAGGACTTAGCTGCGTGTCTGCTCTGCCTCCACTGCCTGAAGACTCCACCGGGGCACCCTGAAGAAAGAAAATGTCCAGTTCAGTCGTTTTGGGCGTAAGCCCCAGCATTTTATTATTTTAGCCCCTTGCTTATTTTTAAAGTATCCCCAGTCCTTTGTTGGCAGCCAAGAAGAACTGCGTCGCGTCTGCAAGCAGTCGGCCGTCCGAAGCCCCCCCAGGTTGTCCCTTGCATTGCCCGCTGCCTCCTTTCACTCTCTCCCACTGCCAGAGCACCTCCTGCCTCCCGTTCACCTCCTCGATCTAGTGGTGGTGTGGTGAGTTGGCGGAAGCACGCTGCGACGTGCTGTCCGCCTCTAATACTGAGCCAAGATTGTTTTTTTCATTTAAATTGTTAGCGCATTAGGCGCAAAGTGAGGTGGCAGAGTGCCGTGGGAGGGTCGAAAGGCTAGGACCAAAATTAATATTTAGGAGGAGCTGGGACAGTAGCGACACCCGCGGGGACGGGTCAGGACAGCAAGGCCAGTGAAGAGGCCTATAAATATTCATAAGAGGGGCAGGACAAAGGCGGCAACATGCCACAGGAGTGACAGCAGGCTCAGAGAGCCTTAGGAATTTAAAGGGAGCCCATCGGTTTGAAAGGGCAAGTCAGGCCCACAGTTAAAAGTGCACCAGGACCATTTCAGAGGGCGCCAGGCCCACAGTATTTAGGGCGCCAGGCCCACAGTATTTAGGGCACCAGGCCCACTGTTAAAAGGGCACAAGGCCTAGTGAGTTAGGGCAAGCCAGCCCCGAGGTAGTTAGGGCAGCCCCGGCCTAGCCAGTTAGGGCAAGCCAGCCTAGTAGTAAGTAGGGCATACAAGCCCCAAAGCAAGTAAGGCATTTAGGCCTCTGGTGTTCAGGGTAACTGGTCTAGTACCAAGTGGTATCCAAGTGTAGTGATTGGGGCATTCATAGCAAGCGCTCAGGAGTAGCCAGATCCTATCCAGGAAGGCCCTAAAGTCAGAAAAGGGTTCAATCAAGGGTGCTTAGCTCACATTATGCTGCAAAGTGACTGTAACAGCTGTACTATTTATGCCACTGTTTATTGCTCAAGCAGCTGAAAGATTGTGTATTGGCTAAAAGCACCAAGACTGCATTGTGACATTAGGATTGTGGTTATTTGCCCCTGGCATCTGAACTATTGCCCCAGGCATATGAGCAATTGCCCTGTGTATCTGAACTATTGCCCCAAGTAAATAATTGCCCCGAAGTTGATACTTTATCCTTTCCCCTGGCAAATTACCTGGTCATCACGCAGTTCTCCTGGTATTGTGAGAAGGTGTATCTAATAGCTACATTGTTGCCAGCTTATGGGAACAGTCTCAATCTTCCACCACATTGATGTTCCATGGTGTGATCTGCTGTTCTATGTGTCCAGAATCAGTCTCTACCTGGAGGAAGACGTCTCCATCAGCATTCTTCACCAGAAAGAGTGCGACCATCAGATCATCTACTCCATCCGTGTCATTCGCCGAAGTCAAGTTTGTCACATTTCGTATAAGTCGCACCTGCCATTTCTTCTGTCCTACAGTTCGAGGTTACGTTTGCCGAGGTTGAAGTGCATCACGACCGCCGTGCCAGTGTCATTTCATTTGGTTCCTGATCCAGATGTCCTGAAGTTGGTCGCCCTCCGCAGAAGAGTGTGCACATCCTGGAAGAACCTGGTCTACGCCCCCTGGTCATTTGCCGTAAGTCAAGTCCGTCGAAGCCCAGTGCAGAACGCATCTGCCATTTCATTGTTTTGTTCTAGTTCCTTGTGACGATGCTTCAGAATCAACCATCTTCACTTCAGATCCTTCTGGTTCCTGGTTGCATCGGAGATCCATCTTCACCTCAGATCCTGCAAAGTCTTGCTGGCCCTTGCAGTGCTGCAGCATTGTCCAGGTTGTGGTAGTCCTCCAGTGGATTCATCACCATGCATCTCCTGGTTTCTCTTCATCCTTGGGGCCCTAGAAGTGGGTTTTGGCTGAGGAACCCTTTGCATCCAGTGTTGAATCCAATAACCCAAAAGTGGGTTCATTCCAGTAACCAGCTTTTCTGATTCTTTCTTTCTGGCAGCCTTGGAGAGAGTGGGTATTGCTGAGAAACCTATGGTCTGTTTACAAAACCTCTCACCACCCCAGTGGCCTTAACTAGGTCCGTGCTGTGAATTGTGTCTAAGTGTTCTACAGTTCTGTTTTACTTCTCTTGTAGCTACCAACGGAAATCGACGGTGTGCATGAAGACTTCAGACAGTTGGACTTTGATATGATTCTGTGGTCATAGTAAATCCAGATACTGTGAGCAGTGACTAGAGCCTGATGTCTGTATAAGTACTAGTCTTATGTATAGCTTACTGCTAGGAAATTTTAGAGTACAGTGGCAATAGGCTGAGGTGCACCTCAAAATACTTTTTGGGTAATTATTTTAGCAGTGTGAGGTAAAAGCAGTCCTGTTCTCTCTATCGCTCTATTGTTGTGTTGCCTTCCTCTATTGTGACTGTGTCTCTCTACCCTCTGGTTCTGAATAAATGCCCTGCGGGCATCGAATCTCTTGGATGACTCCTGCCTCTCCTTGTCTGGGTAACTTTCATCTTATCCACATTAATTCGGACCTTGGTGTTCCACTTACTCATTCCATCTTCATCAGAGCACCACATTAGACCATCACAAGCATTTCAGCTACAGCAGCATTAAGTTCACGTGACTGCATGACTGGGTGTGTACTTCAGGTTACAGGAAAAACACTCTGCAATGTGGCTGACTTACACGTTTTGCATGGGGTGTGACAAATGGCTCTGCTCTGTGAATGGATGAGGTGTGTGTGAACATGTGATGAAGAGAGGTGCACAGGTGACATATCCACAAATGCAGTTATTTTCCCAGATTTACACACGGGGGGGATGTTCCACTTGCACTAGATGTACTGCAGTGACCACCACCACTGCTACTCTGACCACCACTGGACAGGATTTCAAAATCATTATCCTCCCCCTCATCATGCCTGTAGTAATCCTCTGCTGTTATTTCATCGCTACTGCAGACATTCCTACTTGGTCTTACACTCATGGAAGGGGATAACATGCTCAGTAAGGTTGATGGTGAGAGTGAACGCCCCACTATGGCATTAGCTGCCATCTGGTGCCAGGTCCACAGTGCTTTGTGCCTGTTCTTAAGATGTGTATGCTGGCCCCCCATGCCTAGGTGAGTCCCCTTTTGACCTTGACTCACATGCACATGGCAAAGCTGGCAGATTGCAACTGACTCATCGTTTGCATCTTGAACAAACAAAATTTCAAACAAGGGATTGTGATCCCCTACTTTTAACATGTCTCTGATGTTGCTTATTGGACTCTGTTTTTTTAAGCCCTGAAGTGGGGTGGGGGGTGCTACATGATTTATCAGGTGGGACACACTTGGACTGCAACTGACTACCATGGCTACCTATGATTATTACTGGGTCATCATCATTATCAACAGGAACCGCTAAATCACAACTTTTTTGAGGAGGGGGTATTTAACGCCAGCAGACCCAGTCACAGCCACCTTGACTTTCTTTTTCTCTGGTTCCCAGCAGGGGTCACTGACATCATCATCATATTCATCAACATCATCCGCATCCACATTTTCTGCTTGGATGCTGTCATGTGGATTACATGTTACAACCACAGCATCATCATCATCATCACCTGATATTTTTACACCACACATTGGATGGCAAAAGCATGACCTCCACCGTGGTGGAAGAAATGTGACATTGTGCGTTATTGTCATCATGATCAGAATCATGTTCAACTACCATGGAGATGTTACTGGGGAGTATGACATCATCTACACTATCACTCACTGCTTTAAACTCAACTATATTTTCTGACATGGTTAACTGGTCAGAAGTGGAACTTGAGGCAGCAACACTCATGTCAGCAGAAACTGCACTAACGCCACCAGCTGGGACATCATCATCTCCTCCAACAATGAGTGAAGCTACAGATTGTGTTGTAAAAAACATTGATAGAGAAATCCCTTTCCTCACATCAGCTATGCACTTCTGCGTACTACCACGCCCACAGACAAGCTTACCCCAGGCAGCAGTGCCACAGCCAGAAACAGCTTTGCTTGCATGTCTCTTTGCGGACATTTTGAGGATCACCAAGAACATTTTAAACCAATTAAAATTTCAGAACTTTCACTCTGGCCCAGTGGATGTGATATGTGAAGCCCAAAAAAACAACAACAGTGGCTTGCAGATGTAGATTGCGAACTAAGCAGATGTAAAGGCAGGCACAGACAGACTAGATTGCGCCATGCAATCAAGGTGCAGACACAAAGTTACAACTACTCCTTAACCATTGCTGCTCACAACAGTCACAATCCAAATCCAACATGGAAAGGAATGCCTGTAAACCAGCTGGGGGGGCAGTGCACTGCAGTAACAGTACAAAATCAATATACCACAATCCCGACCACAGAGCAGTACAAAATCATGCAGTAATTACTCTGGCACAATAAAAGGTGTCTGTGAACTGTGATTTGATGGCACGCATCACACACGCATTCACACACACACTACAAGTAATGCATGGCAAATTGAAAACTTCAGTAATATAACCAGATCTTTTCAACAAACTGCAATTATGCACTGCTGCAACAAACAATTCAGCAAAAAAATGTCAAGAATTACTGAAACTATTACTGTGTATACATTAACACAGTTATACAACAAAAATATAACCAAAACAAAGAGACTGCCCTTTTCTCCCAGACAATTAATCTAAATCTACCTACACCACACAGATACGCCCCTCCTTCAAAGCACACTTCAAGTGTCTCTTGGTACACAGACTGAATGTTCAAAATTAACATACAAAATCCACGCACAAACAATAAACACTTGATGATATGAATACAGGAGGGTTTCCCATAATCGGTGTACTATATTTTAAGCCAAAAAATGGCTCAAAAAAGATTTTCAAACAGCTTTTATTGAGTTTCAATCACAGAACTCTGACAGCAAACTGTCTCCAACTACCACTACACACACACTACACCGAACTGAGGCTGTGCAGAACAATCTAGAGCCCATGTGACCTGCAATCCCAATAATCAATGCAAAATTCTCCTTGGAGCCCACAAACAAGGGGAAGTGATGTGAAGTACATTGGAATCAATGTACTTCACCTAAAAATAGGCACAGAAGTGGATGGGGAAGGTGTAGTAACGTGAAGTGCAATAAAATCAATGACTTTGAGATCCTCATTATCATGTTAAATACCCCTCTTCGCATTGCGGAGTACTTCGTGGATTCCCCACCACTCCGCAAAGTACTTTGCAGAGTGAATTTCAGCCACTTTGCCCACCACTAGTGAAAAGGTCTTGTTACTGTTACCCACTACAGAAAACAAACTGTTAATGAAGTGGCAAGGGCCTTATAAAGTGGTTAGACATACTGGCACAGTTAACTATGAGACTGAGACCCCCAATATGAAAAATATCACCAAGAAATACCATGCTAACCTCCAGAAGGAATGGGTTGAAAAAACACAGAAGGTTGCTTTGGTAGTATTACCAGAAACTGCTGAAGACAATATTGATATACCGTATGACAGACTGGAACAAACTGTAACGTCTGATTCTGTAAAGGTCATTGTTTCTTACCCCAGGAGTCCTTTAGCATTAGTAACTTTTTTGCACTTAGCTGGCTAGGTGCAAGTGCCCCAGAGGTGTGCCTTTAAGAGATATTTAAATGAGCTTAGGGCCAAGCCAATCAGAAGACAGAAAGGGTGGTGAGCTGAGTGAGAGCTGTTGAAGGCTTCAGAATTTTTTCTCCGTTGGACTGAGCAACATTGCCTCTGAGGTATCTATCAACTTTCCTTGTTGACAGCCTCCTAGTGCTTACCTAGGTAAAGTTTTCCTCATATTTTTTTCCAAAAGTGTGCTCAGTAAAAGTTTTACTTTTTCATTAGCGCCGAGCTAAATTTTTATTTTAAGCGCGACCACGCCATTTTGACTATTTTTACCGCAACAATTCATTTTAAACCCTAATTTTATTGCAGGTGCTTATTTTTGACGGTTTCCTTCATTTTTGGGCAAATTCTTGTAGGAACCATCGAATTAGGGGCAGTTGCCTTGTTTTTTGCCTCAGACCTTGCGGGATTTACTGCAAGGCACCTGCAGTGGATTTCAGCTTTAAACAGTGCCTGGAGGTTTTCTCTCTAGATTGGCAATTATGAAGAAACCTTTTTGTTATATATTGGACCTTGGTATCATCTGTGTCAGGACTGTCTGTAAGGGTCCAGCAGCCACCTGTGTGCAGTTGACCAGTATTACTGGGTTCCTATTAAGATTGGCACTGGTATAGATCCCAGTTCTACAACCCAAAAAAAAGGCACTAGTAATAGACAGATTTTATTAACTGGGGCAGGACTGGCCGGTAGCATTTTCACAGAAACCTGCACTCAGTTTGTAGGTCCAGGACTGGTTTGCTTTGCTTAAATTAGCAAACATAGCAGACAAACCTTTGATTATTATGGCTGAGGATAAGTCAAAGGCTTCTGATGAGGTGCCATCCAAAAGTACTAATCCTTAAAGCAGAGGTGCTGAGAAACCCTCCAGATCCCAGCCAAAAAATAGTTTCTAAAGATGAAGTTCTTCACAAATTAAAAAATAATAAAAGTAATGAAAAAAGGAAGCTTGATCAAGCCTCTGATGAAGGGGAGTCACGTGATGTCTGCTAGCTGAGAGGCAGCAGGGGTTTAGAGCTCTCCTTCCCCGCCAGCGATTTAGCGGTATTTGGGTGTTTTGTTGGCTTGTGCTGCAATTAGCTATCTTAGTATCGGCAAGAGTACATCCCGCTCATCGATTCTCTGACGTTTTTTGAACGTGCAACTTAAAAGTTGTAATGGGATGGAGGTCGATAAGAAGCAGGCCGCAATTAAGCACACGCCGCCTGCCACACCGGAAAAGCTCCCTAAAAATTGCGGAATCAGCCAGGACCCTCTTCTGACAGACCCGGAGACAAGAATTTAGCAGCTGGCCCTCTTTCTGAGGAAAGATTTCTACAGGAAATTGCCCCGTTAAAAGACGTGCTGCAGGCAATTACGGCTGATTTAAAATCTATTCGGGGGGATCTTTCCACGCTCACTACGAGGGTATCTGACTCAGAGGCCAGAATTCATTCACTTGAGCAGTGGAAGCTTACTGCAGAGGCTGAGATGATTTCTTTAACCCAGCAAGTTAGAAAGCTACAGGCGAAAACAGTAGATTTGGAGGGTCGTAGCCGAAGGAACAATTTAGTGATTTTGGGCCTTCCGGAGCTTGAGGAAGGAGCTGACCTTACGATGTTTCTTCAAAAATTTCTGGCTAAAATAGTAGGCCCCTCACCCCTCAATCCTCACTATCATTTGGAGCGGGCCCATAGGTCCCTTAGGCCTAGGCCTCCCACCTGGCTCTCCTCCACAACCCATCATCGTGAAGTTCCTTAGTTACATTGAGAGGCAACACGCCTACAATAAAGCTCGAGGTTGCAGACCATCAGCTGGGGAGCATCTGGGCTGGGGTGCCCAAGATTTGCCAAAAGGGGATTAGGCGAAAAGAGCTGCCTTTCACCCTGTTGTACAGAAGCTGGTCGCTGCAGGAATTCCTTCTGTATGCTCTACCCGGCCACGTTGAAGATTACTGTGGATGGACATCCTCTGAGCTACGAGTCTTTGGAATTGGCGTCGAAGAACTTATCTATTAAATTGCCTAACCTGTTTGCTGTTAATGGCTGATTTAATGTCCCCGATTTAAATGTCTGGATGGTGATATGGGTGGTTCTGGGGCCTACAATTTTTTGTCTCCCTTCCCTTTTCTTTTATTTTCTTTCTCCTGGTAATGTGGCTAATTGCTGTCTGCTCCAGCCTTACCTTTTCAGCTGCTCTTGTGGCCGCTGGGTAATCCGGGGGCTTCGGGCGGCTGACCGGGTGCTGATCTAGGCCATATTGGCCATCTTTGCCTTCCCTTCCCCTCGAGGGGTGCCTCACCCGGAACGTCTTTGGGTCGGTTGCTGTTTCACAGCATGCGGGCTTTTGGACGGACCGGCCTGGTCCTAGTGTTATTTGGTTCCCCTGGGAAACACCAGCCATATTACGAGGATCCGAGGGTGTTGGTGCTGCTTTTTGTTTTGCTTCCTTTTCCTTGCTCCTCTCGCTGTTGATGGTGAGCCAACTCCTTTCTTGTACCCTAGCTTATCCCATATTGGAGGAGATACTGGAGTTTGTGCTGGTAGCCGTCTGTTCTCCGACTCTAAACCTGTACAGTTGTTGGTGGGGGGGGTACCCCTGAGCTTCCTGCGGTTTCTCGCAGCTGCATTGGGTGCTGATGGATGGGGGGTTTGCTAATCCGTCCCTTAGCTAGGGGTTATTGTTTGTATCTTGGGGGTGGTGGGGCTGTCCTCCTGCTGTGGTCCACTCCATGCTGGGTTTTTTCCAGCCTTCTGGTTCCCCACAGCCTGATGGGATATGGATTTGCGTTGGGGATTTGGCTGCCAGTTTATCAGTGTTCCTGCATATGTTCTGGGTCTGCTCATATCTGGGGCCGACGTGTATATAGTTGGGTGTGTTGTTTTGGGGGTTGATGGGGGGAGTCGTTCCAGCATATTTGACTATTTGTCTGATTTTTTTAGGGTTAGCTAAGATCCAGTTGTTTAGGTTGTATTTATTCAGGCAAATTTGTTTTGATAAGATATGGGTAGCTGGAACTGGGGGGGATAAGTGTGCCTACTGTTTTAGTTTACATCTGTTTGTTCCTGTATTAACCTTATATTTGAAATGGCTTTAAGGGCTCTTAAGATTGCATCGTGGAATGTGCGTGGGCTCAGGGGAAGGTCAAGAGGTCTCAGGTTTTAAGCACTGTGAATTATTTCAGGTAGATATTTTGTTTTGCAAGAAACCCATTTAACCAAATGGAATCGAAATGGTTGTCTCTCAGGGTTTTCCAGGTATTCGTTGCAGGTGGTTCCAACTCCCAGGGGGGTGTGGTGATACTCATTAAAAAATATGTTAACCTTTTAGTAAATAATACGATTGCTGACCACGAGGGGAGGTATGTTCTGATTAAGGGCTCTCTTAATGGAGATATTATCATTCTAGGATCTGTGTATGGCCCAGTAGGGGGTAACCCTGTCTTTTTTATGTCTTTAGCTGATAAGATCAGTGATATGCTTCCCTCCCAGATTGTGTTGGGCGGGGATTGGAATCTCCCACCCTCCCATTTGTTGGATAAGGACCCCAAGTCAAACCTCCCGCCCACTCCGGCCCAAAGATCGCTACTGGATTTTATCCACATGCTTGGCCTTTGCGATCCCTGGTGTCTTTCTAACCCATCCCTTTACTCCTTTTCTTTCTTTTCTCAGCCTCATGGTTCATGGTCTAGGATAGACTATATTTTGGTTAGTAAAACTCTCCTCCCGAATCTTCTCTCATCTGGTATTGAGCCGATTATTCTTTCCGATCATGCTATTGTGTGGGCAAATATATCTCCTGGCCCCAATTTTCATAGAGACACTGCCTGGAAGTTCAATACCCAGCTTCTTAAAGACACTCAAATTGTGAGCCAAGTCAAGTCTCTTATATCGTCCTTTCTGGAGAACAATCTTGGATCTACCCCTAGATTTGATTGTATCTGGAGCTCTTTGAAATGCTATCTTAGAGAGGAAATGATCAAGATTGCTTCAGCAAGAAAAAAGACTCGGCTTTCTCGGGTGTCTTTTCTTATGGCTAGGATCAGAGAACTGGAGAGCTCTTGCTCCCCTTCCTGTTCCATATCATCCTTTGAAGCTCTCACAGCAGCCAAAAATGAATATACGGACCTTCTGAAAGAAAGGGCGAGTATTGTCTAGTCAAGACTCATGCAAATATATTGAACATGGTGAGAAAGCGGTAAGCTTTGCTCTGAGACTTCGGTCATTGAAAGCTCTAGATTGATCCCGCTTTGCAGTCCTCTTGCGGCACCATAGTAACTTCTCCCAGAGAAATAGCAAAGGTTTTCGAAGAATATTACAAAAATCTTTATAGTGCGCCTTCCTCTCCTATTCCTGTCTCCGACATATTGACATATCTAAAGGATATTGATATTCCGAAACTTTTGCCCTCGCACATTAGTACCCTGACTGCCCCCATCTTACTCTCTGAAATTGAGGCTGCTATTACTTCCATGGATCTAGATAAAGCCCCAGCCCAGATGGTTTTCCCGCTAATTTCTATAGGATGTTTTCTAAGGAACTAGCTCCAGTACTTCTACAGCTCTATCAATATCTTTTCTCTGCTAGTGTGATCGATCCTGCACTTCTTGAAGCTACTATTGTCCTAATTCTTAAACCGGGGCAAAACTCCTACAGACCCGGCGAGCTACCGGCCTATTTCCCTTCAAAATTATGATATGAAAATCCTCGCCAAGGTTTTGGCGGAGCGGGTTAAGAAAATATGGCTCCATCTTCTTAGTCCTGAGCAAGTTGGGTTTGTTCATTCTCGGTCTTCTTCAGACCACCTCAGAACCCTTTTTCATATCTCGTACTTAGCCCAATCATCTCATCTCCCCATGGCTCTAGTCTCACTAGACGCAGAGAAGACTTTTGACCGCGTGAGCTGGTCCTTTCTCTGGGCTACAATGTCCGAGATGGGATTTCCGGTTTCTTTTCTTAAATGGATCCAAGTTCTATACGATTCCCCGTCGGCTAGGATATATTGTAAGGGGGTTTTCTCTTCGAAATTCCAATTGTTCACTGGAACTAGACAGGGCTGTCCCTTATCTCCTTTTCTTTTTAACTTGTATCTTGAACCTCTTCTTATTAAGCTTAAGTCTTCCCCCGCTTATCAAGGGTTGCCGAGTGCACCAGCACGATTTAGTCCTTTCAGCGTATGCGGACGACATACTCCTGCATGTCTCTCATCCGATCTCTTCCCTAGAGCAAGCTATTCTGCTCATTAACCAGTTTGGTAGCTTTTCTTAGTATAAATTGAATATAACTAAGTGTGAAATTTTTCCTTTAAATGCCCATACATTTAAGCACGAGTTTATTAAGTTTGGAATGTGTTGGTCCCCAAAAGTCGATTAAATATTTAGGTATACATTTTCCTCAGATTTGGCCTTGCTCAAAAGCTCAACCTGGATACTATTAAAGTCCAAATACAACAAGACTTACTAAGATGGTCCAACCTCCCTATCTCTTTTGGGGTAGGATTAATATTATCAAGATGAATGTCCTTCCCGCATTTTCTACCCGCTTAACCTTCTGAGTCTTTGGTTGCCACTTTGGTACCTGCAACAGTTTCATGTGATCTTCTCGGAGTTTCTCTGGCCCGGGAAGGGGGTCAGGCGTTCTTTTCTTAAGTTATCCCTCCCCAAGGATAAAGGGGGTCTTCGGCTTCCCAACCGTCTAGTATACTACTGGGTCACTCACTTATCCAAAATAGGGAGATGGATTTCACCCGATCATGATCCCTTTCCCCGACTTGGATTCAAATTGAGAAATCGATTCTTTCAGAATCTAAGTTGGATCCAGTATATTTTTATACTCCCATCTCACTCTCTCGCATTGGATAACGGATCAAACAGTCCTACGTCTCTTAAGTCCCTCTCCCAGTGCCTGCAGTTTTAAGGATCCCTTCCAATTGGATCTTGGACAGCCTACTGTTTTAACCCTAACATTAAATTGGGCAATTCAATGATTGTTCCCGTTGGCTCCTCATATTAATAACACTAGCCTGGACCAGTACTACGATCAGGTTCCTACTCTCGACCTCTGCAATCCTTGCCAAATTTGGTATTCCCAGGGCAGTGTCTTTAAAGTATTTCAATTAAGGCACTTCATTGCGAAGAAGTTTGGTACTCAGTTTAGGCAATCCACGGTCCAACCCTTCCCTGTCTCGTGTTTCTACCTTTGCCTCTAAACCGCACTCTATCTCGACAATATCTCCTTTTACTGGAATATAGTTTCCCATGCCTACACGGGTTCTTGTATCTGGCTCTCTATTCCCGATGCCACCTTGAATTGGGCCCATGTTTGGAGGGACATGCATAGATACCATACCCAGGACAGGCTTAAACTTACCCAATACTATATTTTGAATAATATGTATTACACGCCCAAGAAACTCTTCTGGCTCAATAGGCTAGCTGTCTCCCTGTGTACTAGATGTTCGCAGGGGGATGGGAATCCCCTTCATATTTTCTGGGATTGTCTGAAAGTTGCCCCGCTCTGGTCAGCTATCCAGGACAATCTGGACCCCCTATTGGGCCTTACTTCCTTTTTTACCCTCGAAATATGTATATTAGGGGACTATAGTGCTATTGATTGTGTTGAGCGTCGGTATCATATTGCCCTGGTGTCTGGTGCGGTTAAAAGATTAGTCCTTATGTCCTAGACATGACTGACCAATTGTCCCTGACCTACCCGGAGTGGTTGACTGAGTTATCGGCCTGTCTCAATGTGGAAAGGTTATCGGCTAGTATGCAGTACCGTATGGATCTATTTCAAAGAGATGGGGTAAATTATATGCTCTTTATTTACCGTTGACCTCTTAGCTTCTTCCTTTGGCGCCCATGGCAGTCTTCCTCCATTCCTTTGTAGCTGCATTTCTTGAACTTTTGAAAGGGATTTTCCTTGTGCAATATATATGTCAGGTTTGGTATTTTTCTTCCTGGCTATATGGTTAAATGGCACACTTGGGTGGGGGAGGAGACTTGAATGGGGGAGGGAGGTGGGGAGGTGGGGTGTTGGAGGGTGGGGTTCATAGGGGTTTAGTTCTGTGTTTTCTTTTTTACTTTGTACCAAGTGTAGACAACTGGTTTACTCTATTTTGTGTAAATGTTGTTGTTTTTTTTGTTCATTATTTGGAAAATTTAATAAACTTGAATTTCAAAAAAGCCTCTGATGAAGTGGCTAAAAAGGATTCTGTCAAGACAAAAATGCTCCTGTTGCTCCTTGAAAAGCCAATAGCGAGACAACAAGCAGCTTAAAGCATACAGAAAAAACAAAACACTTTCAAACCAAGTCTGCGCAGGTCCTTCTGTCAGTGCAAGACATGGAAAAAGCATGGGAGCTGTTTCAGACCCTTCAAAATATGGGTCCTCTATTTACTGGGGCTGGCAAGCACTCTTCCCAGTTCTCTCTTCTGTAGACTGTGAGGGTGACGCAGATGATGATCAGTTTTATGGTGCTCCTGATGTGGATTTTGGGGGCCTTGAGCCCCAGGAGTCCTCGGACCCTCATCTTGGGGATCCCCCAGGTCACCATGAGGATCCTTCCTCTATGTTTACATTTATACAAAATATGCTGGACACCCTGGACCTCTCTACACAGGAGCCCAACCAGGATGCTGGTGAAGATGAAGATTATAGGGAGATGAGAGGTCTTTCATCCCCAAAGACCCTGGTCATCCCTATTTATAATGCATTTAGAAAAAATACCATGAAGGTGCTTCAACACCCCACTTCAGTATCAGGGGTTGATAAGCGGCTTGAGAGAAAATATAAATTGTCTAAAAATGGTACCGAGTTCCTGTCTGTACACCTTAGTCACAAGAGTACAGTGCAGCAGGCAGCTTATGAGAAAGCTGGAGTCTCCTTGTCCTCCTCTCCCCCGACAAGGATTCCAAGAGAATTGACTTTATTGCAAAGAAAATGTATGCCACAGCTTCCCTGCTTCTCAGGCTTTATTCATACATGGCGTTCACAGACCAATAACAGAAAACTTTTTGGAAATCTGTCCAGGCTATCGACCACAACAGATCAGATTATATGGTGCAGAAGCTGGTGGATACGTCAAAAACTGCCCTGGAAGCTACTATGTACCAATTCCACATGGCAGATGACAACAATGACGCAGCCTCTAGGGCGATGGCCCATGCCATCTCTCTGAGACGTTTTGCCTGGCTTAGAACAACCAGTCTGACCACAGACACTCAGAACAAGGCCATGGATTTTCCCTGTGATCAAAATATGTTGTTTGATTACAGAACCACTGGCTACATGAAAAAAATCAAAGAGTACAAGGCCTCCTGGCAGAGCCATTTATCCAAATCTAAGCCCACCACCCCTCAGAGATCCCGTCCCAGGGGTGGTAGGGGCAGAAGTTTTGTTCCCAGGCCTTACAATCCCTATCCCCAATCTGACTTTAGTACAGGGGGTCTTTCAGTGGCAAGGGCAGAAGGGGCCAAAACCACCTCTACCCAGCCATCTGCCTCTTAGTCTAAGTCCTGAGGTGAGTGTCCAGGTCACCTCCCCGGTTCTGGTTGGAGGCAGACTCTCCCACTACCTTCAGCACTGGTCCCTCATCATGTCGGACAAGTGGGTGCTGGAGATAGTGGAGAAGGGTCTGTCATTACAGTTCAAGCAGCTGCCAGACCTCAAGCATACCCAGGTGTCAAGTCCTCTGTCCCCAGCACAGATACCGCTGCTGGAATTGGACGTACAAAACCTTTGGGCTTTATGAGCAGTGGAGAGGGTCCCCACCCACGAGAAGGGCAAGGGCCTCTACTCCAGGTATTTTCTGACACAAAAGAAAACTGGGGAGTGGCGACCTATCTTAGATCTCAGATATTTAAACAAACATCTGAAAAAAAAACAAATTCAAAATGGTCACTCTGTCACTGGTCTTACAGTCCTTACATCAGGGAGAGTGGCTAGCCTCCCTAGACTTAAAGGATGCCTACTTCCACATACCCATAAGGAGATCTCACAGGATGTTTCTCAGGTTCAGACTTCCTTCGGGTCACTATCAGTTTGCTGCAATGCCCTTCGGTCTGTCCTCGGACCCAAGAGCATTTACCAAATGTGTTGCAGTGGTAGCAGCACATCTCATGAGACTGGGTGTCACTCTCTACCCCCATCTGGATGACTGGCTCATAGTAGAAAAGTCTCCTTGCCAGGTCAAGGAATCTCTTTCCCTCACAGAACACTCTCTGGAGTCTCTGGGTTTCCTGGTAAGTCTAAAGAAATCTCACCTGGAACCCACCCAGCTGCTCACCTTCATAGGGGCCCAGCTGGACACTCAGAAAGGATATGCTTTCCTCTCTCAGGAAGGAATTCAGAATTTCCTTTCAGTGGCAGATTCTTTCACCCAGGGACAGCCAAAACCAGCCAGACATTTCCTCAAACTTCTGGGACATATGGCTTCTATGACTGCAGTAGTCCCAGGGGTCAGATACAGGCTGCGACTCCTACAAGCCAACCTCAGAGCTCGCTGGTCTCAGAGAAACAACACATTTTCAAAGTTGATACATGTATCGGAGCAGTTCCTCCAAAACCTGCTGTGGTGGAAGAACCCTGCAAATTTGCAGGTAAGGGTTCCCTTTCAAGCTCCTCTTCCCACAAAGGAGATCACCACAGATCTTACTTTTGGGCTGGGGAGCACATTTGGACAGTGCCTCAGTAAGCGGCAACTGGACTCCCGAAGAGTCACAGTTGTACGTAAATCCTTTTTCTTTTTTTTTCAATTCAAACTTTATTCGTTTTTATACAGTTACAGAGAGAAGATCCAGTTAGCATACATACAAATGAGACATAAATCTTTTGGAACTCAGAGCAGTCTTCCTAGCTCTCAAAGCTTGCGCTCCCAGCATAGAAAGGCAAGTGGTTCAAATTCGAATGGACAACACTACTGCAATGTTCTACATAAACAAGCAGGGTGGTACCAGATCAGGAATACTCTGTTCGGAAGCTCTGAAACTCTGGTCTCTAGCTCTCCCTGGGAGTCAGCCTCTCAGCTATTCACCTCCTAGGCAAACTCAATACTCTGGTGGATGCTCTAAGTTGCATCAGTCAAGGCCAGAGTGAATGGACACTGAACAAGCAAGTACTAGCCACAGTGTTCAGGTGGTGGGGCACACCAGACATGGATCTGTTGCCTCTCCCCTCAATTTTCAGCTTTTTCAGTACTGTTACAGGCCCCCAGTTCCAGGAACACTTCCTCTGGATGCCCTGATCCTGGACTGGTCAGGGAGGTTCCTATATGCATTTCCTCCTTTCCTCTGATATTTAGGGTTTTGCTGAAACTCAGACAGCAGCCTGCATCGATGATCCTAGTGGCTCCAAACTGACCCAGGCAAGCCTGGTACCCTCTCCTTCTCTCAATGTCCTGCAGCAGGCCCATTCACCTTCCTCCAACTCATTCCCTGCTGACCCTTCCTCAGACGTGAATGCAGTACCCAGACATACACTCTCTCCACCTCAAGGCCTGGTTCTTGAGGAGTTAGAGTTTCTATCCTCACAGTATTCTGAACAGGTCCTTAAGATACTGAGTATGGCTAAAAAATCAAACACTAGGAAGACTTATGCAGCCAAATGGAAAAGGTTTTCCCTCTGGTGCAAGAGCGAAAAGGTCAAACCCCTATCAGCTTCAGACCCTCAGCTGCTAGACTACCTGGTACACTTACAGGCGTCAGGCTTGAAACCATCTTCCCTCAAACTACACCTGTCAGCAATTTCAGCCTACCTTTCAGTGGGAAATAAAAAAATCATTTTTTCCCCACGCCATTTTTAAACAATTTTTCAAAGGCCTTTTGCACCTCCAGCCTCCAGTCAGGAAGCCCATTCCTCCTTGGAGCCTGAACCTTTGCATAGACGAGCTCATGAATCCACCCTTCAAGCCTATGTCCACGGCCCACATCAAGTTTGTAACTTGGAAGACAGTCTTTCTGGTAGCCATTACATCTGCCAGGAAAATTTCAGATCTACAGGCCCTGTGAACTGAGCCGAATTACATCATCCCTCACAACAATAAAGTTGAGCTCAGGACAAATAGGACATTTCTGTCAAAGGTGATTTCAGAGTTTCATTTGAACCAGTCCATTACTCTGCCTGTCTTCTTTACTGAGCCATCTACTCCTGGTGAGCAAAAGCTCCACAGCTTGGATGTCAAAAGAGCCATCTTTCACAACGTAGAGCATACTAGACAGTCCAGAGGCTCTTCCACTCAGTTGTTCCTCACCTATGGGGATGTAGGCAGAGGAAGACCAACTACCAAGAGAACTATTTCTCATTGGTTGGTTGCTTGTATTAGATTCTGCTATGAGAAAGCTGGCCACCAACCTCCAGTGGGGCCCAGGGCCCACTCCACCAGGGGCACTGCAGCCTCACTTGCAGCAGCAAGGGACATTCCCCTACTGGATGCCTGCAAAGCAGCTACCTGGAAATCTGTGCACACCTTTGTGAAACACTACAGTTTGGATGTGCAGACCAGATCTGATGCCAAATTTGGCAGGGTGGTTCTGCAGAGCCTCTTTCCTAAGTAGGTTCTCTGCCGACCTCCCACTTGGTACTGCTCGGTAGTCTGCAAAAAGTTACTGATGATAAAGGATTCCTGGGGTAAGAAGAAAAAAATACTCACTGCAGTAATCTTCTTTCTTCCAAGGGGTTGTTTAGCATCAGTAGGCTCCCACCCTTCCTCTCTGATTCACCTGTTGGAGAAGGGCTCTTTATGTCACCTTTTACCAAATTTGGAGTTTCATATTGATGAGTTTTTAGCTCGTGTTGCTGTTGTTTCTATTTCCACTTTTTGTGGACATTTGCATGTTTTTTTAAATCCTGTTGATTCTTTTTCAGGGCAATTGCCGTCATTTTTCCTGAAAAAAAATTCTGAAGCCTTCAAAAACTCTCACTCAGTTCACCCCCCTCCTGTCTTCTGATTGGTTTGGCCCTAAACTCATTTAAATATCTCTTAAAGGCACACCTCCGGGGCAGTTGCACCTAGTCAGCTAAGTGCAAAAAAGTTACTGATGCTAAAGGACCCCTTGGAATAAAGAAGATTACTGCAGTGAGTAATTTGTTCTTCTTTACCCACAGAACAAACTGCGGAAATTTGCAGCAAGGTAAAGACATTTAAAAGTACTGTTACCACAGTGCCAGGCTGAGCAAAAAGGGGTTGAGCACGTAACAGTGACAGAGAATGTTCACCCTATCAAACAAAAGACATAAAGATTACGAGATTACATTACATGGTTAAGAAAATACAAAAAATGAAAGAGTTGGGTATCATTGAAGAATCAAGAAGTGCTTGGTCATCACAAATGGTGACTGTAAATAAACAAGCATTTGTCAATGCCGAATGTTTGCTTGCTGGTATTAGCATTTGAATTGCAGGAGTTAGACCGATGCAGAATAGGAATGGCAGCGAAGTATGGAAGTTCACGCCAACCCCATCTCCATGTTGTAGAGACAGAGAGGCATTGGGGTAAGCGTGTGGGTCATCGCCCATGACGGTCATGCCATGTCACCTCACCTTATTCTGCAGACAGTGACACGTGTTGAGGTGTGCCTTAGGGTGTCTGGCTGTACAGTGACCCCATTCCACATGGGCATGTGCTGAAATGGGCACAGCATAGGAGAATGGGGGGAAGTGTGGGGCCAAAGAGTCCAAGGTACACCTTGATGGCTGTCAGTGGCTGGGGGGTAGGGGTGGGATGGCATGCGTAGTAGAGTCGGCAATCCAAAGGTACAGCCTGAAGCCTGTCCATCTATACAGAGTAGGACGTGATGGTTAGAAACCCTAACACCTTGGGAGTTTGTTGTTATTTGCAGTACAAATGTTCAACATGGCCTTTTTGTGACCCCACCTCATGAAAGCATTTGGGACCTCTTCTCATGAAGAGTGGCAGTGTGATTATGTCAATGTGTCCCAAACATTGACTTCCAACAGCGACAGTGCCATTCTGTGCCACATGTACGAAAACAAATTGGGCAGAATGTGAAGAATGGCAGCTGTGCCATCCATAGGGAGGTGTTAAGGGATGGCAATGTTGAAAATCTGTAATGGGAATATTAAAAATGCGCACACTTCCGAGCACATGTGGAAAGTGCACAATGCGCAATATGGACTGTCATGACAAGATTTTCAACATAGGCATTTTACTACCTGTGCTTATGAAGATTGTCTCTGTGATTGTGTTAATGTGTCCTGAACACTGATTTCCCACAGCAACCATGGTATTCTGTGCCAGAAGTGCAGAAACACATTTCGGCCAGGATGTGATAAATGGCAGCTGTACTGTTCATAAGGAAGTGTGGAAAAATAGCAATGTTGAAAATCTGGAGTGAAAATATTACAAATGTGTGAAGTTATGAGCGTGCGTGCAAACTGAGCAACGCACGCTCGTACCAGTCATTTAATGGAGTTCCATAACCAAATTTTCAACATAGGCATTTTAGGACCTCTGCTAATGAACAGTGTCACTGTAATTTTTGTAATGTGTCCCAAACAGTGATTTCCCACAGCGACGGCGCCATTGTGCACTGGAAGTGCGAAAACACATATTGGCCAGGATGTGAAATATGACAGCTGTACTGTTCATAAGGAGGTGCTGAAAAATGGCATTGTTGAAAATATGGAGTGAAAATATTGCAAATGTGCGAAGTTATGAGTGTGCGTGGAAACTTCGTAAGGCACGCTCGTAACACAGTCATTTCATGGACTTTTGTGACTAAATTTTCAACATAGGCATTTTAGCACCTCTGCTAATGAACAGTTTCACTGTGATTTTCATAATGTGTCCCGAACACAGATTTCTCACAGAGACCACGCTGTTCTGCGCCGGAAGTGCAAAGACACATTTCGGCCAGGATGTGAAACATGTCAGCTGTACTGTAGATAAGGAGGTGTGGAAAAATGGCAATGTTGACAATGTGAAGTGAAAATATTGCAAATGTGCGAAGTAGCGAGCGTGCATGGAAACTGTGCAACGCATGCTTGTAACACAGTCATGTCATGGACTTTTCTCACCAAATTTTCAACGTAGGCATTTTAGGACCTCTGCTAATGAACAGTGTCACTGTGATTTTCGTAATGTGTCCCGAACATGGATTTCCCACAGCAACCATGCTATTCTGCACTGGAAGTAAAAAACACATTTCAGCCAGGATGTGAAAAACGACAGCTGTTCTGTTCATAAGGAGGTATGAAAAAATGGCAATGTTGAAAATGTGGAATGAAGATATTGCAAATGTGCGAAGTTACGAGTGTGCATGGAAACTCCGTAACACACACTCGTAACAAAGTCATTTTATGGGCTTTTGTGACCAAATTTTCAAGATAGGCATTTTAGCACATCTGCTAATAAACAGTGTCACTGTCATTTTCGTAATGTGTCCCGAACATAGATTTCTCTCAGAGACCGCGCTGTTCTGCGCCGGAAGTGCAAAAACACATTTCAGCCAGGATGTAAGAAATGACAGCTGTACTGTTCATAAGGAGGTTTGTAAAGATGGCAATGTTGAAAATCTGGAGTGAAAATATTGCAAATGTGCGAAGTTACAAGCGTGCCTGGAAACTGCGCAATGTATGCTTGTAACACAGCCATTTTCTGGACTTTACTCACCAAATTGTCAACATAGGCATTTTAGCATCTCTGCTAAAGAACAGTGTCACAGTGATTGTCATAATGTGTCCTGAACATGGATTTCCCACTGTGACTGCGCTATTCTGCGTCGGAAGTACAAAAACACATTTTGGCCAGGATGTGAAAAAAATGACAGCTGTTCCATTCATAAAGAGGTGTGAAAAAAAGGCAATGTTGAAAATCTGGAGTGAAAATATTGCAAAGGTGCGAAGTTACAAGCATGCATGGAAACTGCGCAATGCACACTCGTAACACAGTCATTTTATGGACTTCTGTCACCAAATTTTCAACATAAGCATTTTAGCACCTTTGCTAATAAACAGTGTCACTGTCATTGTCATAATTTGTCCTGAACATGGATTTCCCACAGCAACCGCGCTATTCTGCGCCAGAAGTGCGAAAATACATTTCGGCCAGGATGTGAAAAAGGACAGCTGAACTGTTCATAAGGAGGTACAGAAAAATGGCAAGGTTGACAATCTGGAGTGAAAATATTGCAAATGTGCAAAGTTATGAGCGTGTGTGGAAACTGCGCAATGCACGCTCGTAACACAGTCATTTTATGGACTTTTCTCACCAAATTTGCAACATAGGCATTTTAGGACCTCAGATAATGAACAGCATCACTGTGGTTTTTGTAATGTGTCCCAAACATGGATTTCCCATAGCAACTGCGCTATTCTGCGCCGGAAGTACAAACCATATTTCGGCCAGGATGTGAAAAATGACAGCTGTTCTGTTCATAAAGAGGTGCAAAAAATGTCAATGTTGAAAATCTGGAGTGAAAATATTGCAAATGTGTGGTTACGAGCGTGCGTGGAAACGGCGCAATGCACCCTCATAACACAGTCATTTTAAGGACTTTTGGCACCAAATTTTCAACATAGGCATTTTACGACCTCTGCTAATGAACAGTGTCACTGTCATTTTCATAATTTGTCCCAAACATGGATTTCCCATAGCGACCACGCTATTCTGCGCTGGAAGTGTGAAAACACATTTTGGCAAGGGTATGAAAAATGACATCTGTACTGTTCACAAGGAGGTGTGAAAAAATGCCGATGTTGAAAAATCAACGTAAAATATTACTGCAAATTCATGATTACAAGCGTGCGTAACAACTGCGCAACGCACGCTAGTAAAACAGTCATTTTTGGGATTTTTTCCACCAAATTTGCAAGATAGGCTTTTTGAGAGCCCACCTCATGAACACTGGCATTGTCATTTCATTATTCAGTCCCAAAAGGTGATTCTGCACAGTGACTGTAAAATCATCTTTCGAGGCCAACTAACGACATCACAGTGACAGAATTCATGAGGAGGGGTCCCAAAAACCCCATGTTGAAAATTTAGTGCCAAAATTCAAAAAAATGCCCGAGATATGCATCAAAGTTGAAAAAACCCAATTTATTCCATTATACAGCTTACCGGCATTTCCTCAGTTCGCGGTCGACTTTGAAGAGTACAGACGTGTTCCTGGTCCACCAAAGACCATCGCGCCAGACTCCAGAGGTAAGTATGGGGTGAGGGGTGTGGGGAGGTAGGTGCACAGTGGGTGGGTGCGGGTTGTGGGGGGTGGGTAGGGAGAATCACGAGGACGTTTCCCTTTGTTTACAGGTAAAAAAACATTGTGGGACCATTTTTTTTAACAGGAATGGCATGCTGGGGTGGGCTCCCAGTGTGCCAACTGACTGTTGGGGGGCACTTGTAGCCAGCAAGTTGGGCACCTCTGTTGGCACAAGGGTGTGGGGGGTGCAACAGCTGAGGGGACACCCCCCTGCGGCAGTACACCACTGGCCTACTCTTTAGGGGGACTTATGCCGACAGAGAATGGGCTTCCCCATCAGCAAATCAACCTTGAAGGGAGGGACATAATGCCGATGGGGAGTGGGCTCCACCGTCGGCAACTGAAATTGCACTCAAGGGAAGCAAGCCGACAGGGATTGCGG
The DNA here is from genome assembly GCA_016271365.2 of Neoceratodus forsteri. NCBI lineage: Eukaryota > Metazoa > Chordata > Ceratodontiformes > Ceratodontidae > Neoceratodus > Neoceratodus forsteri. The sequence goes on along the minus strand of CM028137.1, from coordinate 13,253,580 downwards.
CCCCCATTGGCAAAAACACACTGTGTGGGAAGGGGCACATGCTGCCAAGGGGGATTGGGCACCCCCTCAGCACTGGGACCATTTGATATTGTTTGTGAACACAGTGGCAAGGTGCCACCATGTTCAGAAACAATATCACACTAGCAATGTTCCACCCAGCAATGATGGGTCACTTCCTCATTGCAGCAAATCACTGACGCTGCAATAATGAGTCAGCCCGTGATTGCTGCAGTGAAAACATTACAACCTGGTGCAACTTCTGGAAGCCAGTGTCCAGTGTCATCAGCACACTGTGCCTCCATTGGTGCACCATGGCCAAGCCCCAAAATGCTGTGCCTCCCTTGGCTGCTACACTACCACGCCTCCCTAACCTGCTTCTCTCCTAAACTGTCACATAATGTTTCTTGTGCATGCACAAAAGCAAACATAAAAAGAAGAGGGTGTAAGAATCTGCCTTGATTTCAGGAAACTGAATCAAGTGCTCATATTTGACAGCTACCCTATTCCCAGGATAGATGATTTGGTGGACAGATTGGTAAGTGCCAACTACATCAGTATCCTCAATCTCACCAAGAGTTACTGGCAAATTTCCCTAGCTAGAAAATCCAGTGGCAAAACTGCATTTTCAACTCCAGTTGGATTCTGTCAGTTCACCACCCTGCTGTTTGGTTTACATGGTGCACCCATTACATTCCAGCAGTACATGGATGTAATTTTACCCCTTCACACTGGTTATTGTGCTCCTTACCTGGATGATGTTGTGGTGTACAGTCCAGACTAGAGAAGCCACCTGGAATATGTACAAGCAGTTATCCAAGCTATCAAATCTGCAGCTCTGACTATTAATGTTACCAAGCACACATTAGGCATGCAGGAAACCAAATATTTGGGTTATAGTTTAGGAAATGGAGAAGTAAAGCCAGAGATTTCCAAGATAGGAGCTGTAGTGAACGGTCCTGGCCTAAGACAAAGAAACATGTCAGGTCATGTTTTAGGTCTGTCTGGTTACTACAGGAAACTTGCTCCCAACTTTTCCCAGTTAGTTACTCCCTTCATGGAACTCACGAAAAAACAGTACCCAAATAATGTGACATGGTCCCCAGAGTATGATAAGGCTTTTGGGACCATCAAGGCTACATTATGTTCAGCCCCTGTTTTAAGAAGTCCAGACTTTGAGAAATAATTTCTGTTACAGACACATGCATCAGAGGTAGGCCTAGGTGCAGTCCTGAGTCAGTATATCTATATATATATATATATACTGTATATGGGAAGGAACATCCCATTCTGATTATTAGTAGGAAATTGCACAACAGAGAGAAAAAAGTTCTTCATTTTGGAAAAAGAATGCCTTGCTGCAAAATGGTCAATGGGATCCCTTAAGTTTATCTGCTAGGAGATGACTTGTATTTATAGCGGATCACAGTCCTCTCTGTTGGCTTAATCAAATGAAGGATAAAAATCCCAGAATCACAAGGTGGTACCTGGCACTACAGCCATTTAAATTTAAAGTGATGCACAAATCTGTAAAAGAGAATGGCAATGCTGATTTCTGTCGCAATATGGTTTGGAATTGAGAATTCAGAGGGTTGAAAAAATGTGTGTGCTTAACTGAAATTCTGCTGTAAATTGAGGGCACTGTCAAAACTTACATCCAAGGTTATAAAATTTGGTGCAAGTTGTTGCTCACACTTGGATGCAGGATAAGCTCTGCATCCCCATTTGAAAATCGGGCCACAAGTGTACTTCTCTCATGCCATAGATGTAAGTGTGACTGTATTCCTAAAGACTGACTGACAGATATATGTACAGTAATGCTGTATTGCTGCAGACCTTGCTTAATAAAATAGGTTTTCAAAAATAAAAACTATGTACTATAATTCATTTAAGGGAAGATCTCAGCTAACACAAAAGTGTACAAGAAGCTCAGGGATCAAGGAATGCAAAAGCAAAGTGTGTGTGTGTGTGTGTGTGTGTGTGCATGCGCATGCGTGTGTGTGTGTTAGGGCTAATACAGCACAGATAAAGACAAGAGGTTGGAAAGCTGAAGAGAGGACAGCCAAATACCAAACAACTAAGAACATGTGCTTTGAAGATTTAGGTGTCAAAAGGACGTACACAAGCTAAGGGATTGAATAATGTCAGTTTAATAAACTTGAGAATGGCTACTGAGGTGGACATGGCAGAACTGCTCAGTCCTATTTCAGTTCTGTGTTCATATCCCAAATGTACAGAATATAGGACAACCTAATAATTACAAGTTATAGGAACTCCACTGTGTAAGGGGCGAATTGTTTAATGAGGAGGGGCACACTAAGACACAGCTTGTTTCCAGGTGTGACCTGGGAGCACAAAGAAGTTAAGTGATGTGCTCAGGGTCACACGGTATGCAAGAGAGGGATTCAAACCCAGGTCTCCAGATTTGCAGCTCAGTGCCTTTAACCACTACACAATACTGCCTCCTAACAGTGTAATAGTGGTGTGCAGTCACTGTATGCAACACATGCATTGTATGCCCCAGAAGAAAATGTATAAAATTATGAATTAGTATCACTTAGTGTTTTGTTCAGTCACATACTGTAAAAGGGGACCCAGGAGTGCCAGCGGTGCTCCGATGTCAGCTGTCATGCTGGTCAATGGCATGCAATGCTCCAAGTTGCATCAGGTTGCCATGGCAATAGTGTTGTTGCACAGCTGACCTTCTGACTGGCATTGCTTTGGAAAAAGTAGCTAAGGCATGCAACTGAAGGATCAAATCAGACCTGGAACAGATCGAGAGACAAGACGTCATGTCTGGTACACAACCAGAAGCATGAGGGCTTGGCCACCATTCCGTGGAGCAGCTAACAGTCAGGAGCTGAAAGGCAGCGGCAGTAATTAATTCACAAGTACAGTGCTGGCTCCTCTAATCTGTGGAGTGCTGCATCCTGTGTGTGATTCAACTTGTGGGCGGCCTGGCTGCTGCACAGAAAATGCCAGCATACTACTCTCGGTCCTGGCATTGGAGGTGGCTGGCAGCTGCTGATCTGATAGTAGAGACCAACAGCCAGGGAGTACCAGAGGAGGATCTGCTGAATTTCAGTGAAGTGGTGGAAAATTCGATTGTTGAGGAGCTGTGCTCAGAAAATGAGTCTGTAACCGGGAGATCCTGCCACTCTTGAGGACCGATCTTTTCTTAAATCTGTTGCAACAGTTCTTCTATTTCTTAGCCTAATCTAGCCATTATAATTTCTAGTCCATAAGGTTGGCCACCTATGGGAGCCCCTTCCCCTTTCTTGACTATGCTATAGTGTCCTCTTTTCCCTTTCAGGTCCTCATACAGGGAGGTTATTGTGGTGACCTCCAAGCTGATGTGAAACAGCAGGCTGTATTCCTTGTTGTTGGATTTAGCATGAAATAGCAAATGTCCTCAAATATCTTGATGTACATGCCTTATGCATGTGAAACCTGTAAATGTTGAAAAAAAAAAACACATGGCACTAGGTATTTTTGAGAAAGGTAAAAAGTTACTAGAGGACTGTATTATAAAAATTAAGTTACCAGGGTAGAGATATGAGAAACCCCCCATTGTGTTATTTAAATGCATGTAAATTACAGATTGTTTGAGAGGCCCTTTAGTAGCATGCATTCCTGCTTTAAGCTGAACCAGCCTAAAATTTGATGGTGATTTGCATATACATCCCACGATGCTTTGTACTATGGGGTATGTGTGATGTTGTGTTTCACTGAAACTTGACTTTATAGCTAATGCCCTTTGGGGTAACCCTTGCTTCAGTTCTTTTGCACTAAATTTCTTTTGTCTTTAGCTTATTTTTGAGTTTTTCTTTTTTTGCGCTCCCCATCACCCAAATTCTTTGCATCCCTCTCACTAATTCAACCCCTGAAATCTGGACCTGGCATTGTACCTGCCATCGTCTACTTCCTGCCCTCACCGCACTGTTCCCCCTAATAGTTTATACCACACAACCTTGCACTCTGCAGCCTCTTGATTCTTATCCGATATCCCTATCTCCGTCCTCCCTCCCCCACTTCCTTCCCCTCTCCTACACTTGGTTCTTCTTCCGACTATGTTCCTTTGGGTGAGCCGGATGGAACACCCTTTACTTGTCCCTTATCTGCAACTCTATTTGTTTTGTATATATCTGCAACACTGTTTGTTTTGTACATATTGATAGATTGCATAATGTTGTTGTATATTAACCTGCATATATATTTGCATCTGTATTGCTTATGCCTTTTTGCTGTTCATGTCGCTGTATTGTAACTGTTGTTTTTAAACTTTTCTTCTTGTACTTGTACACCCCAGGTCCACCTCAAAAATGAGCTTTGCTCAACGGTGTTCTCCTGGTTAAATAAAGATGTGGATTGATTGATTGATTGACCAGGTGGAGCAGTTATTTGATCAAAGAGTGAGAAGAACAGTATTAGGAAAGGGAGGCTGAGGAAGGATAGAAGGGGATGGGGAAAGAGGGCCATAGCTAGGAAGAGGTGGATCAGTTAAGTAGAAGTTAAGGCTGGTCAAATATGATGGCATCCCATTAGTACAATAGTAGGAGCACGGACTCAGATGCGAAGGGTACAGGGTTCAAGCCTGGGTATGGGGTAAGAAGAGAGAAAGGACAAAAGGATGTGGGGGAAGAGAAGGTAGGTGAGGGGAGTTTGCCAGTAGTAAGTGGAGAGAGGTAACAGGAAGAAGAGTGTAGAGCAAGTAACAATACTGACTCCTAGTGGTCACCAGTGGTAGAGGTGGGAGCAACCTTAGCTAGGATGATGGGAGACAAAGAGTATGCTAGGAGAAGTAATCAGCTAGGAGAAGTAATCAGAACTTCCCCTAGTGGAGGAATGAGTCAAACTGCTAATGGAAGGATAGGGACTTAGGAGAAAATGGGTCATATGACAGGAAGACAGTAATAAGTGAAGACACACTCCTGGGTGGGAGGGTGGCTGGGGTGGGTGGGGCAGTCAACATGACGTGCCGATGGACTAACACCCCTCCAGAAGATGCAGAGCAGGGAGGCAGGAAATTACCTTTAATGGCTCCTCTGTCCTCTGATAGCCCTAGTGTAAGCTTCCTTGCATGGTGCCTTGTATAACTGGTTAGGGGGTCCCAAGGCCTATATTGGAAGGGCAACAAAGGGCATTGTGACATACTGATATGACTGACTGGGGTGCTAAATGCAGTTTTATCTTGTGAATCCTGTGACAAGGGGATTTGCCAATATCCCTCAGTAAGATCAAGGGTGGAGATATACTATGTATTGCCTAGCCTGTCAATGGATCTACGACTCCTCATTGACAAAAATGTTGTTGAACGATGGTACAGTGAAAACTTTATGTCGACCGCAATTGCAGTCGGCATAAAGACGAACACTACCCACAATTTTTCTTCAGGGCTTCTTCAAACCCCAAACGGGGGGCTATGCCCCCACCACCCCCTTAATATAATCAACTCTGAGCTGGAGCTGATTAAGGGAGGTATAGACGTATCCCACCCTCTTTCTTGTCCACTATGACCATGGGTGAAAATCATGCACTCTTTGAGGGCACAATTATACCTAACTGCTTCATTTGTTTGACTTCCTGAATCACCTCATCCCTCACCTTCATAGGCAATCTGTAGGGCTTTTGGTGTATGGGCTTGTCTTATGTGGCAGTTATGGTGTGCACAATTTCTTTGGCCCTCCCAGGATGTTTGTGAATATGGGCTCAAATTCTCATAATACCCCCTGCAAATCTTTCTCTTGCTGAGAATCCAATTCAGGGATTATCTGGATCACCCCCAACTGTCCTGACTGCTGTGTCCTTTTATAGGCAACCTCCAGCTCTGACTCCCTAACTTCAGGATGGATATAAAGAGTGGAATTAGGCTTCTCATGACATTTCTGAAGGAGGTTCACATGGTAAATTTTCAGGGGGGGTCTCTTTCCCGGCATACTAAGCTCATAATTCACTGCTCCTGTTTGCCTCAAAATGGTGAAGGGGCCCTGCCATTTCATGAGTAGTTTGTTCTCTGTGGAGGGAAGAAGTAGTAACAATTTGTCCCCTGACTGAAATGCTTTAGTCTGGTTTGAGGACTACCTCTCCTCCAGGTTTCAACGTGTAAAAATAAATGAGACCCTCTCCAACTGCCTCCCGGTCTGCTCTGGGGTACCACAGGGCTCAATATTAGGGCCCACCTTGTTCAATCTATTTGTAAATGAACTTCCCAAAGCCAGCCCAGGGAAGATTCTTATGTAAGAAAAAATATAGGAAATGTTGGGGGGCCCTTTGAAGTAAACACTCTTCGCTCAAGTTATTGTTCTTCAGTCTTTCTTTTTATTTCTCATCCCCCTACATTTCGCTCAACTTGGAGCTTGTTCACGGGGTTTATTCTTTGTTACACATCTGTAAATACATTTATTTTATGTCAATAATAAGCATTTTTGTAATATGATATTGTTTTATATATGTTACATTTTTAATTCTCTGGTGTATACACATATACCATTCAATAAAGATTATTGCTTGTGCATCCTTGTATTTAGTCTTAATTTTTCACAGGATTAATTTATTTGTACTTGTTTAGATCCTAAGTTGCATCCTAAAATGACATACACAGTATGTTAGTGAACACAGCACTGCTAACAACTTGGAACAGGGTTTAACTACTGCCTATAAGGCTTGTTCCCCATATTTCTTGGTTTGCAGCATACCTTATATATTACTTAAAACTTCTTGTCTTTCTTGTAAAGAATAATGTTGGGCCTGTAATGACATAAACATAATTTTTTGTAAAGCTTTGCTGTTATTATGTTGTTTAATATTACAATGTGGCCATTTGTGGCTTCTATTTACTTATTTTGTTAACAGCATACCTTAAAGGAGGCTGTGAGCTTCTTAGAGGGGTATTAGTGTTCTTTGTGGCAAGTGCTCAGTATGTAGTCATACATCAAAAAAACAAACATTCATACATCCACGTACAGGGCATAGTCATCCAATAAGACAGCACATTAACTGCATGACAGAAGGGGGTAATATGTGTAATACAATGCCCTTGTGATAAGCTGTATATTGGACAAACTAGCAGGATGCTCAAGACCCGCATACAAGAACATAAGGGAGATATAAGAAGAAAAGAAGAGACATCCCCAGTAGCAACACATTTTGAACAAGCAGGCCATAATGGAGCTTCTTTAAGGTGTTGGGGACTTGAAAAAGCACAGCCACCAGAAAGAGGGGGTAATGACTGAGATTATCTTTTAAGAGCTGAAATGAGGTGGATATTCCACATGAACACATTAGAAAACAGCATTGGGATGAATGTAGAAACAAACTGGCAGGCATGCATTTAGATTGTATAGAACTGAAAGGGTAGATATATCATGAACAAACAAACATTATACACAAATCAATTAGTAAACTAGTAAAGTAGAGATTTAACCAGTAGAAACAACTTTTGACATTCACAATAGAGAGGTCAGGTGGCAATTGACCCCAGTATGATCACAATAACGTTATCGTATAAAATAAACTATGAGACATTAATAGTACAGGGATATTCTAAATGAAGCAGAGATTTAACTTATAGAACAACTTGTAACACTTACAACAGGGAGGCCAAGTAGCAATTGACCCAAAGGTGATAAAAATAACATTGTTGTAGTAAGTGTACTAAGAGAAGTCAAAAGACATGGATATTCTAAATAACAGTATAATCACTATCTAAAAGGGCAATGATCATGTTTTACCTCCGGACAACTTACAGTATTGATGACAGAGAGGTCAAGCTGCACTTAACCCTTGTGTTATTTGATTGTTTTAAACAGTATTACGGTGTTCAAAAGTTTGGTTTGATGTGAGCTAGAGAATCGATCTATGAAGATGAATTTAAACCACGGAGTGATTGTCAAATATCTAATGAAGGAGACGGTCAAATAGCAACTGATCCCTCAGAATAATAAATAAGTAGCAAGTTCAATATTTTTAACAGGGAGGTCAAGTTGCATTTGGCCCCAGTGGTATCTAAATACTTATTGTTTAAACAGTACTATGGTATTTACAAGTTTGGTAGAATGTGAGCTAGAGAATCGATCTGTGAAGATAATTTTAAGTCACAGTGTGATTGACAAGTGTCTAAGGAAGGGGAAGGTCAAATTGCAACTGACCTCTCAGAAAATAATAAATGTTTGTACTTTATTATAAGCTAGAGAAATGATCTGTGAAGATAATCTTAAGCCATGGAGTGATTGCCAAGTATTTTATGAAGGGGGAGGCCAAATAGCAATTGACCCCTCAGCAAAATAAATAAGCAGCGATCGATCCCTGGGAGATAACAAATAATGTTATTATAGCAAATGTACTAAGATAAGTTAAAATATAGGGATATTATAAATAACATAGCACAATCACTATCTAAAATGGTAAAGACAATGTTTTACCTCCAGAGCAACTTTCAGTATTTATGACAGGGAGGTCAAGTTGCAATTGACCCCAGTATTATCTGAATAATGATTGTTTAAACAATACTATGGTGTTTAACAACTTTGGTATAATGTGAGCTAGAGAATCAATCTGTGAAGACAGTTTTAAGCCACTGAGTGATAGATAAGTATTTAATGAATGGGAAGGTCAAATTGCAGTTGACCTCTCAGCAAGTAAGCCATAGTGACTGTCTGTGTTACATTATGAATCTCACAGTTTGGGTTGCAGAAAGCAGTAATTTAAGGTGGTATGATAACAATTAATACTTCTGAGAAACCTGGAATTTATTTGCAGCAGTTTTAATCAAGGCAAGAGAACTGTTGCTATTGGCAAAAGATTCTCTACTCTCACGTCACCCTGTGAAAAGAAAACGTGGTATGAGAACAATGTATTTTTGTTTTAATAACCTCACAAGAAAGTTAAAAATTAAAAAAAGTAAATTAGAACAGAGCTGCAGCAACTAGGAACAAATAGCCCATTTTTGTGAGCACCCAACTGCACTAATTAGTGCAGTAGTGTTCGGTTGCTTATCAACCGAGATCGCACAGGTGCGATCAACTGGGTGTGACGACATGGTTAGTCACACCATGGGATCTCACAAAAATGGGTGAGAGGTAATCAGGAAGTAGCTACCATTAAAATTTGTTGGGCTTTAGTGCTTAACCAAAAAGGAGAAACTTGAGCCAGAAGGAGAAAGGGTAAGCAGTTAAAGTATTAAAGAACACTTAGAAGTTGCTATTTGAACTTTTAATTATAAAAGTAAAATGATGGCTATGAGACCTACAGGGGAATACTATGATTATGTTTTCACAGACTACAAAGAACACTAATACCACTCTAAAGGCGCTTTTACACACAGGCGAGTACAACGGAATGGCCGTTACCGGTGTGCCACCGTTGTACTCTGTTCCGTTTGTGGTTCACTTTACACGCATAGGGTATTCCGGCAACCCCCCATCTCCATTTTCAGTATTTGTGTTTCGGCTCCCCCATGGAGTGTGGTGCTCTATGGCTGTGTTTTTACTGGTGCCGGAATGGCTGTTTTACACAGCCAGATGAAACGGATCACAAAGGGACGAACTGGGGTAGGAAGAGATTGCGGTTCGGGTGAACGTTCACTGATGTAACGGAACAGATGCATTTTACACACAGGGGATGTAACGGTATACTGTTTCCGTAACAGTCATTCCGTTACAGAAACCTGTGTGTAAAAGCGCCTTAAGAAGCTCACAGCCTCCCTTAAGGTATGCTGTTAACAAAATAAGTAAATAGAAGCCACAAATGGCCACATTGTAATATTAAACAACATAATAACAGCAAAGCTTTACAAAAAATTATGTTTATGTCATTACAGGCCCAAAATTATTATTTACAAGAAAGACAAGAAGTTTTAAGTAATATATAAATAAGGTATGCTGCAAACCAAGAAATATGGGGAACAAGCCTTACAGACAGTAGTTAAACCCTGTTCCAAGTTGTTAGCAGCGTTGTGTTCACTAACATACTATAGTGTATGGTGGAACATTGTTCTCACCAGAAATCCAGCCTTTCAAAAACGCTGTTCTGCCACAGTCAGCAAAATGAATGGAATGCTGTACTGACAGTACATGCAGAACAGCATTCCATTCATTTTGATCTGAAAACTCAAGCCGCAGGTTGAAATACTGAACAGAAAACTGCCGCGTTTCAACATTATGCACAACAGCCAGAAAAACTAACACGGCGGTTTTTGAAACGGGCACTTTTCATTTTTTAATGCAGGATCAACCAGATATTATATTTTACTTACATTTTTCTCTGCCTTAGAGTAATTTTTCTCACTAAGCGAGAGGTCAGGCCACCATATTTTTCTCTCTGAATCCCACCCATAGCAGAGCAGCAACCAATGGGCATGTCCACTGTTATGTTAGGGATGCCTAGTCCCTAGCAACCACCCAACTCTGTCTTCTAGCGAGGGGAGACACCAATTTTTTATCCACAAAGTAAATACAGTCTGGAAACTTAAAAGATTAAAAAAAATTCGAGGAGCACCATACACTATAAAAAATACAGTATGGGTAACCCCATGCAGAACAGTGTGTTCTGCCACCTCGGGGTCTGATTCCCAAGGACCTGTCAAGCTTCGCTCTTGAGGTCACAAGGAATCAGACCCCTCTGTGGCAGAACACACTGGTTCTGCATGGTTACCCATCCTGTATTCTCTATGCGTATGTCTTTTTAGGATGTAACTTAGGATCTAAACAAGTACAAATAAATTAAACCTGTGAAAAATTAAGAATATACACAAGGGTGCATAAGTAATAATCTTTATTGAATGGTATGTGTATACACCAAAAAATTAAAAATGTAACATATATAAAACAATATCATATTAAAAAAATGCTGATTATTGAGATAAAATAAATATATTTACAGATGTGCAACAAAGAATAAACCCTGTGAACAAGCTCCAAGTCGAGCGAAATGTAGGAGGATGAGAAATAAAAAGAAAGATTGAAGAACAATAACTTGAGGGAAGAATGTTTACTTCAAAGGGCCCCCCAACATTTCCTATATTTTTTCTTGAATTATAAAGCCTAGATTGGGGGCCGAAGAACCTAGAAGAGAACCATTACCCACTAAACAATATTTACAAGATTCTTATGTACGCAGATGATGTAGTCCTCTTCACTGCTCACCCCAACCCAACATTCCTACAACAAACCCTACAAGACTCAATCAGTAAAGCGGAGGCCTGATTTGTTTATCACAGGTTGGTACTAAACAACAAAAACCCAAGGTTATGCTTTTCTCCCACTACCAAAACAAATCTGAAAATTCCCCCTTCCTAATACTCACCAAGCATCTTCAACCTCTTGAACAAGTCCAGAACTTTAAATACCTCGGGATCACTCTCGACCCTGCTCTAACTTTCCAAGTGCACATTCACCATCTTGGCACAGCTATCAATGCTAGACTTGGCCAGCTCTACCGCCATCACCACTGTCTTCCCCTTGAGGCCCTTCAACTGGCGGTTTCCTCATCAGTATTGTCCCTCGTAAACTATGGTATCCTGGTCCATGTGTCTGCTGATGTCACCTCTCTGCATAAAATAAGGGTCTCCCTTTACAAAGTGTGTTGCCTAATCACCAGTTGTAACAGACTCACTGATACCTGCACTCTCTACAATATAGCTAATTTACTCAACTTTGATGAAAGGATAAAGTATCAGACCTGCCTGTCTGCCAGGAAAATTCTCAGTGGCCTTGCCCCACCAGGTGTCTCCTCCCTCCTTCACACCCCCACCAGTAATGGTAGCCACCTGAAGCTTCACCAAACCCTCCCTCCAAGTACCACATTTCAGAACTGCTCTAAGGCAATGTTCTTTCTGCTATCATGCCCCTACCTGGCTAAACTCTCTTCCCCATCATATTGCTATGATGCATAAATTTGGGAGTTTCAAAATCCTCCTTAGGGATCATATCCTCAATTCACACGCCTGCACTTGCCACTAACTAACCACAGCTAACTTCAGCCTTGACAAGGGTCCCTGTTCTGCTACCTCCCCTCTAGTTCTCATACCTGCACATGCCACTGACTAACCTCAACTAACTACAACCATTGACAAGGGACCCTTCCTGCCCCCACCTCTCTGACAAGGGACCTCTGTCCTGCCTGACCTGCTGTTCCTTTGTTACTCAACATTGTATTTACAGCCGGGGTTTAGATTGCTTGACCTCTTTAACAGTGTAATGATTACTGTAATCTATTTGTAATGGCTTACACTACTGCTTATTGTATATTATTGTAATCCTTGTTTGTATGTTATTGTAACCTTGTCTCTCCATGATGTGGAGCCTTTGTAAATGAGTCTGTGACTCAAAGGTTTGTAATTCCGATTTTGTGTAATAAATAAATACAAAAAAAAAGGACTACATGGGGTCCCAGCCACTTTTCAGCATTTTATGGACCACATACTAAGACCACACACTGAATACTGTGTGGCTTATTTGGACAATGTGGTCATATTCAGCCCTGACTGGGAATTCCATGTTAGACGCTTGCCCCAGGTATTGCAAGCAATAAAGGAGTCAGCAGTGACCATTAACCCTGCTAAGTGTGCCCTAGCAAAGACTGAGACAAGATACCTAGGGTTCATTTTAGTCAATGGATAAGTGAAGCCTGGGGTAGAGAAGGTTACATCAGTAGCAAACAGCCCAATACCTACCACAGAAAAGCACATGAGATCTTTACTAGGCTCACCCATTGCCAGTGCTTTGCCTGATCTCACTAAAAAGAGGTGCTGAAATAAGGTTCAGTGTACCCCTATTTGTGATGAGTCTTTTAGGAGTATCAAGGCCAATGTATGTACAGCTCCTGTATGGAAAATCCCTGAGTTCAACCAAGTGTTTGAGGTTCAAACCAATGCATCAGAGAATGGTATTGGGGCAGTCTTATCTCAGAAAATAGATGGGGAAGAAGATCTGATCATGTACTATCAGCAGGAAGCTAGACAAAAGAGAGAGAGGATATGCTACCATAGAGAAAAAATGCTTAGCTCTAAAGCGGGTTATTGTGTCTCTGAAATACTACTTATGGGGGGCTGAATTTGAGGTTGTAACTGATCACAACCCCCTTTGCTTGTTGTACCAAATGAGAGAAAAAAATCCCTGTGTAATGCAGTGGTACTTAACTCTTCAGCTCTATCAATTTACTGTGTCCCACAGGGCAGGGACAAAACATATAAATACTGATTTCATGTCTAGGTATGGTGCAGGAATTGATGTCAATGAAGTATGATGGACTTTTCCTAAAAGGAGACAGTGCAGTGAAGGTGCCATTAGGCTCTGTTGAGAAATGTGTTAATGCCTCAGGGTAAAGAATGATGATATTCACTATGTTTATGATGGAATGTTTATTGTTAATAGGGACCCTGAGACAGAGTTTCTGAAGATAGATGGGTGGAAGTTCCATACCTTCCTGGGACAGGAAGGTGGTAAGCAGTCTGAAATAACTGCTTGCCTCTTAAGGTGGGGGGTATGTGACAGGGAGATCCTGGCACTCTTGAGGGTTGACTTTTTCTTAACTCTGTTGCAACAGTTCTTCTATTTCTTAGCTTAACCTATCCTTTACAACTTCTAGTCCATAAGGTTGGCAACCTATGGGTGCACCCTCTCCTTTCTTGACTATACTATAGTGTCCTCTTTAATTTTCCTTTTCCCTCTCAGGTCCTCGGTACAGGGAGGTTATTGTGGTGACCTCCGAGCTGAAGTAAAACAACAGGCTGTGTTCCTCATTGTTGGATTTAGCATGCAATAGCACTATGTCAGAAAATACCTTGATGTATAAGCCTTATGTGTATGAAACCTGTAAATGTTGAAAATATCACAGCACTAGATGTTTTTGATAAAGGTAAAAAGTTACTAGGGAACTGTATTATAAAATAAATTAAGTTACTGGGATAGAGATATTAGAAACCCCCCAATGTGTTGTTTAAATGCATATAAATTACAGATTGTGTGAGAGGCCCTTGGGCAGCATGCATTCCTGCTTTAAGCTGAACCAGCCTAAAATTTGATGGTGATTTGCATATACATGCCCATATACAGAGCCACCTTTAGAAGGTACAAAACAACAGGGAGGGGCAGACAGAGAGGAATACCTGAAGGAGTCAAGGGAGGTGACAAGGGCAGTCAGGGCAGCCAAGGCATCTCAGGAACTCAGGCTGGCACAGGGCATTAAAGCAGGGGAGAAGAACTTCAGGTACATCAGGGAGAAAAGGAGCTGCAAGGACAAAATAGTGAGGATTAAAGGGGGGTACTAGGGCAGAACAAGCAGAAGCATTAAACGAATACTTTTGCTCAGTATTTACTGAAGAGAAAGGGCGATCAGTACGGGGTGTGGGCACAGGCAGGGAAGAGGTGACAGACAGGGAAATCCCAGTGGGCAAGGTACTGGAGGGACTGAGGGTACTGAGGGTGGACAAGGCACCAGGGCCAGATAGCATATACCCAGGGTGCTAAGGGAGCTAGTAGAAGTCCTGGCAGAACCTCTGGCAGACCTGTTCGATGCCTTCCTGAACTGGGTGTGTGTACTGCAGGACTGGAGGATGGCGCACGTGGTGCCCCTCCACAAGAGCGGCCCCAAGGATGAGCCAGGGAACTACAGACCAGTAAGCCTCACATCCATCATGGGAAAGCTGATGGAGACAATCCTGAAGGAGAGGCTGGTTTCCTTCCTAGAGGCTAATGGGCTGCAGGACAGCAGACAGCATGGGTTTGTTTCAGGCAGATCCTCTCAGACCAACCTGGTGGAGTACAATGACTGGGTAACCAGGCAATTAGACAGGGGTCATGCTGTGGATATCCTGTACCTGGAATTCAGTAAGACATTCGATTCTGTGCCACATAGGAGGTTAGGTAGTAAACTGGAAGGCACAGGGGCCTGGGCGAAAATGGTGGGATGGGTAGTGAACTGGCTGCAAGGGAGACAGCAGAGGGTGGTGGTGGGAGGGGAGCTCTCATCACCCAGGGCAGTAACAAGTGGAGTGCCACAGGGTTCTGTACTGGTGCTAGTGTTGTTTGGAATTTTCATAGCAGACATCTCAATAGGCATCAAGAGCAAGATCAGTCTGTTTGCAGATGACACCAAGATGGGAGCGGTAGTGGATGACTTAGAGAGGTGGCAGGGGTTACAGGATGATCTGGCAAAACTAAAGGACTGGTCAGACACTTGGCAGATTGGGTTCAATGCCAAGAAATGCAAGGTGTTATATTTCGGAGAAAAAAAAAACAAGGAGGAGCTATCAGCTGGGGGGGGGGTCAGCTAGCCAAGACGGAGGAAGGGAAGGATCTTCGGGTGATCATAACAGGAGAAATGAACAACTTTGCACAGTGCAGAAAGGCAGCTGCAAAGGCTAACAGGATGCTGGGTTGTATTGCCAGAGGTATATCCTCCAGGAGGGGGGAGGTGATCCTGCCACTGTATAGGTCACTGGTTAGACCACACCTGGAGTACTGCGAGCAGTTATGGCTGCCGTACCTGAAGTTGGATATTAGGTTACTGGAGGGGGTGCAGCGCAAGGCAACAAAAATGATCCAGGGGCTAGGGGCCTTGCCCTATGAGAGTAGGCTGAGGGAGTTGAACACGTACTGCCTGGAGGAGAGGAGGGAAAGGGGGCATAATTGATATCTTCAAGTACATGAAGGGAATAAATAAGATGGACACAGAGGGGCTTTTCCAGTTAAGGAGAGGGAGGCAGGGACCTGAGTCCACAAGCTGAGATTGGAGGGGGGAAGTTCAAGAGGGAAATGAGGAGACACTCTTTTACAGAGAGGGTGGTGTCAGGATGGAACACGTAACCAGAGAAAGTGGTAGCCTGTAATACAGTGAGCTTCTTCAAAAGGAGATGGGACAGGGTAAGGGGATGGGTTATTGGAAAGGGGGAAGGAGGGTAATGTGCTACAGTATAAGGGCTACTAGCTGCACAATTGAGCAAACTGATAGTCCCAAATGCCTTTATCTGCTGGCAAGTTCTGCATGCATTATGTGTGATGTTGTGTTTCATTGAAACTTGGCTTATTGTCAATGCCCTTTGGAGTAACCCTTGTTTCAGTGATTCTGCACTGAGGTTCTTTGTCTTTTGCTTTTTTTTGAGTTTTTCTTTTTTTGAGCTCCCCATCACCCAAACACATAAGACCAACATAGGGGATAAAATAATTTTCACTAAAGAGCTAGATCAGTAGATCAGTGGGTCCGTAGGTGCTGACTAAGTGCAGAGGAAGGACATGCAGAGTCTGTTGCTGCAAACTGATGTATTGAAGAAGGGATGTGCCATTGCTTAACGTTATCCCCTGTGTTTGAAATAAACATCACACAGAGATTGTGTGTTGAACCTAAAGTTCTTTGTCTGGTCCATCTGTTATCCCACAATCCCTGCACAGAGTCAATGACTAGATACTGTATGGTTAGAGGGGCAGGCAGGCAGTGAGGAAAGGAGGCAGAGGGGAGGATAGACATGGACCAGCTGGAGGGATTACAGCCTTCACTGATCCCCTCCACTTGGGGTTGTGCAACACTAAATCGATGAGAAACAAGACCGCAGTTATGTTGGGCTTGCTCTCTTCAGTTGACCTGCGTGTATCATGGAGACCTGGCTGGCGGATGATTCAAGTCTAATTTTGGAGGCATCAGTCCTGGCAGGGTATTCTGTGGTACACTGCCTGAGAAGGGATCACAGGGCCGAGTGTGTGGCCATCTGTTTTAGATCCAGCCTGATTTTCTCTGTTCATCCAGTGGACTCTGCCTTGTCATTTGAATGTGTGGCAGTGCATGGGGGTCCAGGTGCGGGTTACAGAATTCTCCTGGTTTACCACCCTCTGGGGGGGTGGATGGAGAATTTCTGCAGGAGGCTATGGATATCATCACCAACAGGGTGATGGAGTGCCCCAGATGGCTTGTTCTAAGGGACTTCAATGCCTGGGTCGATGATGAATGCTTGCCAATTGGTTCTGACCTCCTCCAGCTGATGACTTTACTGGGCCTTGCACAGGCAGTTGCCTCTGCGACCCATAGGATAGGGAAGGGGGGGTCTGCTAGACACCAGAGTATGGTTAATCTTTAATATACAGGGGATTGGAATGAGGCGGGGATACACTAGACACCAGGGAAACAGTGTCAGTGCATCGGGCAGGTGATCGGTTGGGTGGAGGAACCACTGGACACCAGGGAATATATATTACCACACTGGCATGAGTGCGGTTGGGGGAAGGGACCACTGGCCACCAAGAAATGATTTCTTTTAACATCGGGTCAGTGATCAGTGGTGGGGGAGCACTAGCACCAGGAAATGGTATCTTTTAACATCTGGCAGGCGATCAGGGGGGTGGAGGGGTGGCACCACTAGCACCAAGGAAAGATTTATTTTAACATATGGCTGGTGATTGGTGGTGGTTGGGGGACCAGTGGACACCAGGGAATTTTATGTTTTCTCAACAGGATGGCAATTGGGGGGGGGATCCACTAGCTCCAAGGATAGTTCTCTTTGACCAGGCAAGTGGGGTGCGATGCAGCACTAAATTGCCAGGCTACCCAATCAAATAAGCCAGTAATGGGCATGCAAATGGCCGATAGTGTCTTGCATGCCCAATGGACTCATTTGCATGGGTTCATTTGAATATCAGAAATTTTGTGCAGGTGGGAGACATGTCTGCCCAGCACTAAGTGGCATAGCGCTGGGCTGTCCTAGCCCTATATTCAGTCAAATAGCGCTGTGTGCTAGTCCACTGAATATGGCTTTTATGGACCCCTGGGCAACTGAAAGGCGCAGCGCTAATGTTTGCGCTCTGATTTGTGCCTTTTTGTATACCACGCCCCTGATGTTTTGTACAGGGGGTCAGAGTGAAACGGGATGTCGGGGAGATACAGACTACTCTGTTGATGCCTGCATTGTTATGGAAGAAATTTGTCTATTACATTTCTAATTTGCAACCTGAATTGAGTAAGTAATGTTTTAAGGAATGTGCGTTTTTCCTGAGGTACTCAAGAATTCAGAGAGAGCTGGCACAAGCAATTTCAGCCAACAGCCGTGATCTAGTGAGAGATATACCAAAGATTTGGAGATGCAAATGTCATACTAAGTACCAAGTGACAAAAAGGGCTCAGTGTGTATAACACGGAAATACAGATTAGATAGCCTTACATAAATAAGGAACATAACTGAAACTCTGATAAGGAATTATATTTAGTCAAATGAAAATCTGAGATGAAATATGGCAACACAAATAAAAAAAAAGACATCTCTGACCTGCTAAGCTTATTTATTTAATTACTGGTTTGAAATTTGCATCAAACAGATAGTGGTATGGCACCCATGAGGTACCGTCTCTCATTTTCATGGCAGACCCACCCCCTTGGTAAGACAGGGTAAAAAAAAAAGCTTATAGTTTACAGTGCAGAACGGCAGGATATACATGCACTGACTTCAAAGGGATGCACCAACACAAGTTACTTACATAATGCCAAGTAGTTCAGGGGAATGGCAGAGAACAATGACTCATACAGCAGGATACACAAGTGTAGGTTCCAAAGGGGGTGCACAAACCCAAGTATCTCTCACAGTACTAGATAGTTCAAGGCAATGGCAGAGAACAATGACTACTCGTACAGCAGGATACACAAGTGCAGGTTTTCAAAGTATATACAAATGCAAGTTAATTACACAGTTCTAGATAGATCAGTGCATTCACTGAGGACACTGACTCGAGAAGTGGGATACACACATATGGGTTCCAAAGGGGATGCACACATACAAGTTATTTACACAATACTAGATAGTTCAGGGCAGGTTTGGAGGGCAATGACTACATATAGCAGGGGGTTGGGATATTCAGGCTTACCAAAGATAGACTGGTAGACTGTTTTCTACTCTACCAGGTCTGAGAAGGAGAACACTCATCTGCTGAAGTCTTCTCAGAATTTATGTACAATTCAGGCAACTGCCTACGTTGATCTTAGTCAACAGGTGTATGGGCAGTGGTGTAGAAGGATGTATAGTATGAGGGAGCAGGGGAGTGGATACACTTCTGGAAGGATCAGTGCCAATGGCAGATCCTGTGGGCAATGGAGCTCAGGCAGTCAGTTGGCTGTACAAGAGGTAATGGTGAGTCCCAGCCACATCTACGAGTGCACCTGCAGTATCTCTGTGCAGGTAACCAACCCATGCAATGATGCAGCTTCCAAATAAGTAATTACCTGCCACTGCTCTGCAGCATGCATGGTGTAAACAAGGCCCACAGTGAGTTCCTGTATGCTGCGGTTGTGGCATTTATGTGTTGGTTTCCAGGTTCACAGCTCTGGGCCGGAAGTACCAGGCGAAACCTCAATTTGACAGACAGAAGACTTTACATCTATCAAGTTCTGTCATCCAAAACTCCATGATATCGTCATTTATTCCTTTCATTACTTGTCTCATGAATTTAAAGGTATAGTTGTTTTTTTTCCCATCGGCCTTAGATGAAAATTGGTTTTCTGCATCTGTCACTTATTCTATGAACCAGTATCCCCCTCCAAAAAAAAAGCATTCTTAGTCTACCTCCCTTAAGTGCAGGAGTATAACATAGAAACATAGAACATAGATGTTGATGGCAGATAAGGACCGCAAGGTCCATCCAGTCTGCCCAATGTTAAGATTTGCAAACACTCTCTCCCTCCCTTAAAGCGCAGCTGACACCTTCAGTATAACTTAAACAAAACATAATATTTAGACACAGTTCAGTTTATATTTCACATTTGTTCTGTATTTTTCCTCCCCATTATTTTAATACTGAGACCAGTTGCATGAAAACAGGATCTCTGCTCCTGAAGAGTTCATCTAGTCATGTTGCCTTCTCCCCATGTGAGGTCATAATGCACTGCTTGTGATATCACAGTTACTCCCATGGCAACAGATTGTGATGTCACAACAGAGGATTATGACGTGACGTTGCTTATTGCACTGCAACAGTGTCGAACCCTTTACCTGATGAAGTAAAGTGTTCTTTATCAATCACCACTTTCTCCACTGCTGCTTCCATTCATTTAAAAAAAAAGATTGTTTGTTCTTGTGTAAAATGATGTGTTAACTGTTTATTGCATTTAATGGCTGATTAATGCATTCTATGTTGTTAGTTTATCTGTTGAACCTACTGACTTCAGGTCATGCCTGAAACTGGGATCTTGGGGCTCAGCGTACCTACCCACAATTACAAATAAATGAAATGAAATAAGTAGGTGATAAAGATCATATATTCATGCAAATTTCCTCTGTAATAAAAGATGGGGAGGAGAAATCTACAGAACATATTTGGAATGCAAGCTGAATTGTACCCAATTATTATGTGTTTCAAAGTTTTCTTTGCGGTATCAGCAACTCTTTGATTGTCTGTTATGCACCCTGCCTTTCTTCTTTTTAATCGACATTTCACAGCTCTGTAGGCTCGCATGGAGTCACTCCTTCCACCTTGTTGAATTTTATAATTGGTCTTCATAATCTTCTTGTCTCCATGGAGAACAACTCCAAGTCATACAGTCCATTCTCCTAGTATAAATCTCCACAATATTTACTGTTTTTGTTACTCTTTCTGATCTATTGCTGGCATGTACCAATAGTATATATGGGTCACTGAAACTGTACACTATTCTGTTAGTGGTCTTATATATGTAAGCCCCCTTTAGGAGCTTACTGGATAATTAGTGTAGCCACTCTGCCTGGAGACGGGGCCCTGTCTGCTGGCAGGGGGGCCTCAGCCCACAGGATTTAAAAATGGAAGGTTTTGATGCAAGAATGTGGTCCCTGGTAGAGAAGAGGTGGCCGGTGTGAGTGTTTGGCCTTGAGGGCTGAGGCTTGGGGCTGGGCTGGGCCGTTTGCCACCCCAGCCCACTGCCCTTGAAGACTGGCAGAAAATGTAGTGGTGTGGAAGTCCATCTGTGGAAGATGGAGCCATAGAAAGGGATCACCTGTGCCATCGGAGGAGCTGGAGCTTGGGAAACTCATGATCTCTGGCACTGTGGTGGGGCGGCACATGTGGGTCCTGGTATCCTCAACTGTGAGGTGAGAGCTAGTGGAGTCCTGGTGTGCCAGGCCTTTGGGGCAGAGCAGTGGTAGCAGCTCATACTGTAGGGAGGTCAGCGGTGGCAGCCTGCCTCCCTTTCCAGTGGCACTGTGGTCTGGCTGGGAGTGGGTCCTGTAACTGATACAGCTGAAGACGGCAATGTGCTCTGGGTCTCTGGGATCATCAGGGCCATGCGGGAATGCTATGATGCCCTGGGATGCTCGGAGCTTTGCACTGGCTTTGGCAACGGGGGACTGGTTAGTTCTTTTGGGTCTTCATTTGTAGGAAGACCATCCAACAGGAAAGCTCCAGAATTGAACCACTACAGCAGAGATTTGGGGACCACTTTTAAGCAACTACTTTCAGGCCTGTTCTATCAGAACAGACCTGTGCCAGAAACCGAGCTGGTCAAATACAGGGTGTGAAACCCCAAAAGCAACAAACAGACAAAAACGTACTGCACTCACGGACTGTAAAGTAGTGAACTGGTAATCACCACCGATACTACCGACAACTTAAATCATAAGGCAACAGTCAAAACTTTGAAGCAATGCTTTCTTATTTATTAAAGAAAATAATTTTCTGCCACATGCAGAGAGCACAACACAAAATGACCAACGACTCACAGCTACCCCAGTGTTTCACTCTTTGGAGCTTCTTCAGGGGGCGCTATACTGTGAGAGAAGCCACATTTTTATAGCAAGGAACCAACGGTCAAATCAATTGATGACATCATTATTTTGAATTTACCCATAGTGCATTGCCAACAATGACATCACATTAGTCCTAAATCTTTACTTGAAATTTGATTTCCATATACAGTACATTTATCTATCATATGTGACTGTACTGAAATTATCACACATAAATTACAGTACAATATCAAACAGTTTTACAAACATATATACTTTTAAGCAAGGTACTTAATTTACTTTTTTGTTTTTTTATTTTTTATATATACCAAAATAATCTAAAGTAAAAGAAAAAAGATTATGTGTCAAATAGAAGTCACTAAATATGATATTGCATCTAGTTAATAATTCTTATTTATATATGCACTTCTAACAATAACAGAATCATTCATTCATGATTTATCAAGAAAAGGAAAACAGGGACGAAAGGTATGACCACACCAAGATGGAAGTGAATGAACAAGTAGAGTAGGGAGCAGAAACAAAATTGTTATGCAGGGAAACCCTACGCTCGACAGTGCTCAACTCTGTAAAGAAGAAAAGACACAAAGAAAGAAAAATGGAATTAGTTGTATGCTATCATATTTCATGCTATATAATTAACAATGTATACTATAAATAAAAATATATTTTGTAAAAAACACAACAATTCAGATTAGGGAAGAAACCTTAATGGGGGCGTGGTCTAGCCACCGAGGAAATGGCAGCATAACTCCAAAGCTCTCCCTGAACCTCAGCCCATCCACGCATGGACGCCATAATCCTGTGGAGTCTCCCTTAAAAACTAACAGCTTTATGCACGGGTAACAACCCTCTTGCTGGGCAGAGCCTCCTTTTCAGTGGACAACGATGTAATTGCACCATTTCAATGGTGTTGTGACCTGCTACTACTCCAACGCACCTAGGCCTAGGCTGCACAGGCCACACATCCTTGCATCACAGGCGGTCTAGCCTGCGTACCTGCCTGCGTCTCTATTTCCCCTCCTGGGTTTCGGCTACAAACTCAGGTGCTTCCTCCTATCTACACGAACATTATACTGGACCTATGCATGTCTTCTCCAATACTGGAGAGACCTCCTCTAAAGATGGATCTACCAGTGGCAGTCGGGGAATCCTTACAACATATCACCAAGCTTCTGGAAACACTAATAACTAGGGTGTACAATATTAGCCTATCCCTGTCTGGTACGGTTAGAGATGTCCAACACTTACAAGACAGAATGAATGTGGCAGAGCAAAGGGCTGAAGCCTGTTAAGCCCAACAAGCTCAGGTTTGGAATCGACTCCAACAACATGAAGAGCGGCTTGCTGCACTCTGGGAGAGGGCCGAGAATCATGAAAAACGGAGCCGCCGCAACAACCTGCGGATAGTGGGGCTTCCAGAGGGGGCAGAAGGACAGTCAATGGAGCAATTTCTGAATGAGAATCTGCCCTGCATATTAGGGGAGCAATGAGGGGACCTATTGAAGTAGAAAGGGCCCATAGGGTCTCTGCCTGTACAAGAAAGCACTCTAACACACCTAGACCAATCGTGGCATACCTGCTGAGATAGCATCACTAAAGAGAGAATTCTTCATGTGGCTAGAGACTTGGGAGAACTTTCCTGGCAAGGATCCACAGTAGCCATATACAGAGATTTTGCACAAGAAACGGCCATGAAGCGGAGGGAATTTGGGACAAATAAAAGATTTCTTTACCACCATGGCATCAAATTCAGATTCAAAAACCTTACCAGATTGTGTGTCACCAAGGAAGGCCATGAGCTCACTGCAGATCATCCTGGGGTCATTGAGCGCTGGATTGCTAAACTTTGGCCAGGCCTCAAGTGCCCAACTACAACTCCCAGGAGGCTTTGGAAGCCCCCTCCAGCGGCCCCTCCTGATAGGAACCTTTTTTCTACTTATTGTTCCCCTGTAGCATATTTAGTAGCAGGACAGGTCCCACATCAAATCGGTCCCCCATCGAAGTCTGCATCTCAGCCTGTTTGTTTTAATGACAACGCACCACTTCTAACTGCACAGATCTCTAGCACACAGCCTTCTCTCCCTCAGCGGGGATACAACTCACTCCCTAAGGCCTGGCAGAGACCTAGGAGCGGCCTACATCACTTGCCATCCAAATCCTCAGGAGCACCACCAGCAAAGGTCTCTAGAGAGGACTTTTCTCCTGTATCGCAGCTGACTGCTACTGGAACTCAAGACATGGACATTGAACAACCGACAGACTGGGCTGATCTTCCAGAGTCATCCCTAGCTGAATTGGTGGACACCCTTTCTCCTGTGCACCCAGGGCTTATCAGTTACGCAGCCGCCATCACAAAGACACCCTTGGATCATGGATGTTCCCCTCGGGAACCCTCCGAGATGGTCGAAGGCCATACCATAGAAATTGCTGGAACATAACTGAATGTCTAACCTTACAATTATATTTTTGTTACACGATGGGGATACGGCTATCACCCCCCCTCCCCCCTTCCCTTATCTCTTTTACTCCAGTGAATAGGTGTAACTTTGAACAGTTTGTAACAAGTCACGAATCAGTGACCCTAAAACTACCTGCTGACCTCTCCCTCCATCTTGTGGAATGACGATGGTCACATCTACGATGTACTATGGGCTAATCCCCCATCGCATATGTAATTTAGCAAGGTAGGCAGTGGAACTTCTGGCAATTTTAGCCCTTCCCCTGCTTAGATACCTCTCCTTTCCCCATCTTAAATGCACACCAGATATGGGTGAAGTAACTAAGTTCCTGTGCTTTGGCCCATTGGCCTAGTGTAACCTCCCCTCGTTTGGGCGGTCCTTCACTGTTTGACTAGTTACTGGCAGGTGGGTTTACCCTGTCCCCCCTCCCTCCTTCCCCTTCCCCCCTCCCCCCCCTCCACAAGGTTCAGGTCGTCTGACCCTTGGTTTGGGCGGGTCCAGCATGAGTTGGTTTACTGTTTTCATCCACATAAGACCCACCCGAGGTGAGTCTTGGAGATAGCACAGCTGTAGGGTTTATATAGATATATACATCTATATATTTTCCTCATTTGCTTAGACCTCCAGACGCACATTACTACTGTTGCAGTGTTCGTTTTTGACACTTTGGTGTAGCATCAATACTAGGCCTATTCTCACTTTGAAATGAACCTACTACGTTAACGTACTGACTGGTTCTCTCTCTGCTCTTTGTTTCCAGAGCTGGTTGCTGCAACCTTCTCTATAATATCAGATACGCAGTTCAAAGGCCTCAGGCGATGCTTACATCTCCCCTAGTGCTAATGAGTGCACTCGCAGTCCTGTCTGTTCTCAATGTTTTGGTGATTTTGGAATGTGGTATTATCTTCCCTAATCCCTCTGCTGGAAATCCTGTAAGTATCTCCTCTTATTTCTTGTGTGAGAAGATGCCTGCTACTACCCATGTTGTTCCCTAAGGATATTGGTGGATATCCTGGAATGTGAAAGGATTAAACCACCCGATCAAATGCACAAAAGTCTTACAACATTTAAATTCCCTGCGGGTAGATATTGCCCTTCTTCAGGAAATCCACCTACTGTCTAAATGTACTAAATGGTTAAAAAAGCTCTGGGTGGGGGAAATACTGGTTAGCTCTTCCATTGCTAAGTCAAAGGGGGTAGCCATTCTCATTCGTTGGGCCTCTCCATGGGTGGTAAAAGATGTCACAAAAAGACGCACATGGTCATTGGTTGGTGGTGAAGTTATCTTCTCCTACAAATGCAATTTTGTTGGGTAACTTATATGCCTCCAATACTGAATAAACCGACTTTTTCCCCTGAGATTAGTCAAGCCCTGTCAGATCTACAGTCGGAGGGGCCACCACTACCTGTAATCATAGGTGGAGACTTCAATGCAGTGGGAGATATATTTTTAGACAAATCTCACCCAACCCCACATGCTAATCTTAAAGCTAGACTCTCCCTTCAGACTATGATAGAGGAATGAGTCCTCATGGACATATGGCGTAGAGACCATCCTACTGGCAGAGATTTCTCATTTTACTCCGCCCCACATAAATCTCACAGTCGTATAGACTTCTGGCTTGCCACTGAATTAGCAGTTAGATGCCTCTCTGACTCTGATATAGGCTCGATTCTAATATCAGACCATGCCCCTGGCTCATTAACGTTCACTTCCTTGGAGTATGGCCCACATGGAACCCATTGGTGCTGCAATCCCCTTTTATTCCAGGACCCGGATTTTCGACCTCACATAATGAAGGTGACTAAAGATTATTTTGCCCTCATTACGGACTGTGGGGTATCCCCAGGAACTGTCTGGAAAGCATTCAAGGTGATATTGAGAGCACATATCATTGCCTTTTCAGCGGCTCGGGACCGCAAGCACAAAGCAACTTTGTCCCAACTCCAAGCAGAACTAATGGCCTTAGAGCGTCGTTTCAAATCCACCCCCCTGAACGGCCCCAGACGGTGATTTACATCAGCAAATAGTTGGACTCAAATGCCAAATAAATACAATATTACATCAGAGAGCTGAGTGGTACCTCTTGAGATTGAAACAAGCCTTTTGGGCTGGGGGAGAATGAGCTGGAAAATTACTTGCCTTCCACCTGCGTAAGCAGCAAGCCACTATGCGGATACATGCCCTCCGTAATGCATCAGGTTCCATAGTGACTAACCCCAAACAGATAAACACCACAATGCAGCAGTTTTACCAATCTCTCTATCAATCCCAATCTGCTAATACTGCCCAAGGTCTACGGGATCTTTTTGCCAAATTTTGCCAACAAACCCCTTTGCCGACTCTTACCCTCGAACAAGTGACACAACTGGAGACACCTGTGTTCTGTAAAGAGCTTCAAATGGCGCTCTCACAGATGGCATGAGGGAAAGTCCCCGGACCCGATGGTACGTCTGTGGAGCTTTACCAGGCCCTTGGCCAGGATATTATTCAACCATTACAGCGAGCTCTACACTCCACCCATACCACTGGATTTCTCCCACAGACTATGAAGGAGGCAATTATCTCCCTGCTACGGAAAAAATCAACCGACCCTCTAGATTGTGCCAATTTTAGGCCGATATCCCTTCTATCAGAAGACACAAAAATCCTAGCAAAAGCATTGGCATCCAGACTATCCTCTATTCTACCCTCGATAATACATCCCTCACAGACGGGCTTCATGCAGGGCAAATCAGGGGTGGATAATACCAGACTCCTCCTCAACCTTAAGTGGTTCGCCTCTAAAGCCCACCTCCCTTTAGCAGCTTTGGCAGTAGATTTCTCTAAAGCACTTGACTCTATAGAATGGGATTACCTCTATGAAGTTCTGGTTAGGTATGGATTTGGTACTTCTTTTACGCAGTGGATACGTACCCTCTGTTGTTCTCCCATGGCCTGTATTCTCACCAATAGTGAGATCTCACCTCCATTTACCTTGCATCGGAGTACCAGGCAAAGTTGCCCACTATCCCCCTTACTATTTCTTACAGCCCTAGACCCCCTGCTCAGGATGCTTATTGCCTCCTTGCAAATCCAGGGCATCGTGGTAGCCAACCAACCCTATCTGGTGGCGGCCTACACCGACGATCTTCTTCTAACTCTCTCCAACCCCCAACAAACCTTACCATCTGTACTTCAAATTCTGGGAGATTTTGGGGTGCTTTCAGAGCTAACTATTAATCAGAAAAAAAACACTTTGGCCCCTCTAAATAAGCACTGTACCCAGACTTGTATACAAGGAACCAATCTGGCATGGGCGAACACTGCATTTAACTACCTGGGTGTCTCAATACCAACAGCCTGGAATGCACTGGAATCTGCTAATTTTCCTCCACTGTTAACACAGCTAGCAGTTGAAGTTGAGAGATGGCGCAAGCTGTAACTCTCCCTACCAGGCATATGGCTATCCGAATGCTTTTGCTTCCTCGGGTCCTGTACTTTTTCAACAATCTCCCCATCCCTCTCTCACCTAAGCTGTTCAACTCTTTAGAAGAACTGATGGCCAGTTTCCTCTGGGACTCTAAACCGCCTCAGTGGAATAAACATAAGCTGAGAGCACACTTGTCCCAAGGAGGACTCAATGCTCCCTGGTTTCTCAGCTATCACTTATCTTGTACAGCTGCACAGGCAACTAAATGGTTTGTGCCCCAATCTGTGGATCCTTCACTATGGGTCCAATTGGAAACTATACCCCTTTACACCCTTCTCACCACATGGACAAGTCTGCTTCAATTGTTCCTACCCACTGTACTGTGTACAGGCAGCTCATGGAAATGACTCATGGCAAAGTCTCACCTCCCTAAACAGTCCTGGAACCCTCCTATACAATACGCCCTTTTATGGTGGAATGATCTTATTCAAATTGATGGAGTACCTATATATTGGTCCTCCTGGCACAAAGCGGGAATCCGGCACATACAAGACCTCTCTCCCTCAGGCACATACCCCCTGCTTTCCTTTGCGCAATCATAAAGGCAATTTTCTCTACCACACAAAGATTTCTGGAGGTACCTGCAAATTCGGAGTGCTCTACAGCCTCTTCTGCTGAGATTTCAAAGTGCTACTCTTTGGGTGTGGATAGCAGGCCTACACTGTCTCCTCACTAATAGAGGGGTTATGGGTCACTTCTACAGCTCCTGGAGAGATTCACAACCCAATGCAACTATGTCCTGTAAAAAGAAATGGGAAATATACTCTGGCTCCCCCATTACTGTTAATCAATGGAATTCTTATCTTAAAACTATACACAGCACTTATAGTGACACTAACAGTCACTTCTTGCAGCTAAAAATCATATTGTTATGGCATTGCATGCCAGTTGTCCTTTATGCTTGAGGTCTGCTAGGCCATAGCAAATGCTGGCGCTGCTTCCAGGCAGAAGCACATATTCTTCATATTCTATGGTCTCGTCCTAATTTGATAACCTTTTGGAAAATGGTTGCTTCGGACATTTCCTTAGTGCTTAACCACTCAACTGTCCTTGCTGATGCAAAATTAGTCATGGGGAATACTACCTCCTAGGGCCAACTACCTAAACCTTTTAAAGACTGGGCTTTGGTTGCTATCCTAGAGGTTAAATGTCTTCTCTTTATGCACTGGCACCAACCAGTTATCCCCACCCATGCCGCCTGGCATGCAGCCTTGGCTAAACTTTCTATATATGAAAGATTGTCTCAGCTACATAAGGGAAATCTACACCCTTATTACCAAAAATGGGAACCCTACCTTCGCTCTCCCTTTTGTAAAATCCCATTGCCACCTTCCAACCCTCTGATGTAGTGGGCTGCTTATAAGCCCCCCCCCATTCAAACTTTTAATCTAAACAATGGTTGGACTGGGTATATGCTAGAAGATGTAAGCATCTGCCTGCGCTAATTATTTTCACATTTTCTTATTCCTGGCTATCCTACCTAGAAAGTATTACTTGTTTAAGATACCTGACTGTTGATAGCAAAGATAAGGTAATACTTCGGATTTGTTGTATGACATATTGTTCATAATAGATAGTCTACCTATTTGTGTGATGTCACGATATTTGGAGAATGGTTCGTTGTACGGCTCATTTTCTATTGTCATGTACTTATACAAAAATCTCAATAAAATATTATACAATAAAAAAGGAAGAAACCTTAACAACTCATTGCAAAAGGCCAGGCATGAGATGGGGGAGGGGAAATGGGGGACAGGAAAGGACAAAGGGGTAAAGGAATGGAAGGGATAGTGGGATAAAGTAAGGGAAGGGTAAAGGAAAGGAAAGGAAAGAACAGTTCAATAAATATTTGGTTGGGTCATGAAAACACAAAGCTGCACACTATAAACAAGGATAATCCTGACATCCCACATTCAAGATTCACAAATAGGGTTTGAAGTCTATCTTCATATTTAGACCATCAGATGTAAGTGCTTCTAATACAAAAACCCAGAATGTCCCTCTTTGTAATAGGCTTTCAAATCTATTACCACCTCTTCTGCCATCCTTAACCTGCTCCAAGCCCATAAATTTGAAACCAGTGACATCACCATTATGGCATGAGAAAAAAGGTTCAGCAACAGAGTTCTCAAAGTTGAGAT
The DNA here is from genome assembly GCA_016271365.2 of Neoceratodus forsteri. Lineage (NCBI taxonomy): Eukaryota > Metazoa > Chordata > Ceratodontiformes > Ceratodontidae > Neoceratodus > Neoceratodus forsteri. Next base: position 13,223,822 of record CM028137.1, on the reverse strand, counting down.
TCTTAATGTCTCTTACACGTTCCTGAATTCAAAGTTTTAATGGGTGCATAGTGCGTCCAACATACAGAGACTTACACGGGCACCATACAGCATATTCAATAAAAGCAGTGATGCAAGAGAGAAACTGGCGGAAATGCACCTTTTCATTGCTGTTTGTAGGATGTTCAAATACTTTTCCTTGTTGGCAATAACCACAAATATTGCAATATTGCAGTTGCCACAGCGGTGCATACCTTTGGTTTTGCAGGCAACCAGGTACAGTGTTGATTTACATCAACTATGTACCAGTCTATCTCTGAGACTTCTCTTTTTACAATACGTCACCAATGGTTTGGGGCCAATAGCATTAGCCAATGTTTGGTCATTTAGCAAGAGTGGCCAATATTTAAGAATGACCCCACCTATCTGGTCAGCAACAAATAGTTATTTGTGGGTCAAAAGCAACCACCCTAAAAAACTTAAGGAATCTATTCTGTTTAGTCAATTTTTGCATCTTCAATGCAATTGTTCAGAAACAGAGGAATTTAGGTCTCAAACCAAAGTTCTTAGGGAAATGCTTCTCCAGGGAAGCTATGATGCACAATGTTTGGATGATGCATATTCGAAAGCTGAACATACAGACAGGGACAGGTTTCTTACACCCAGGAAGAAACAAGAAACCAATGAGATGTTTTTTTTCACACTGAATACAACCACATTGCTGGCCAAATAGGTGGGGTCATTCACAAATATTGTCCACTCTTGCTAAATGACCAAACATTGGCTAATGCTATTGGCCCCAAACCATTGGTGACGTACTGTAAAAGGAGAAGTTTCAAGAGATAGACTGGTACATAATGACTTCTTTGATGTAAATCAACACTGTACCTGGTTGCCTACAAAACCAAATGGTATGCACAGCTGTGGCAACTGCAATATTTGTGGTTATTGCAAACAAGGAAAAGTATTTGAACATCCTACAAACAGCAATGAAAAGGTGCATATCTGCCAGTTTCTCTCTTGCATCACTGCTTTTATTGAATATGCTGTATGGTGCCCGTGTAAGTCTCTGTATGTTGGACACACTATGCACCCATTAAAACTTCGAATTCAGGAACATGTAAGGGACATTAAGAATCTCAACTTTAAGAACTCTGTTGCTGAACCTTTTTTCTCGTGCCATAATGGTGATGTCACTGGTTTTAAATTTATGGGCTTGGAGCAGGTTAAGGATGGCAGAAGAGGTGGTAATAGACTTGAAAGCCTATTACAAAGAGGGACATTCTGGGTTTTTGTATTAGAAGCACGTGCACCTGATGGTCTAAATATGAAGATAGACTTCAAGCCCTATTTGTGAATCTTGAAAGTGTGATGCCAGCATTATCCTTGTTTATAGTGTGCAGCTTTGTGCTTTCATGACCCAACCAAATATTTATTGGCCTTTTCTTTCCTTTACCCTTCCCTTACTTTATCCCACTATCCCTTCCATTCCTTTTCCCCCTTTTGTCCTTTCCTGTCCCCCATTTCCCTTCCCCCATCTCATGCCTGGCCTTTTGCAATGAGTTGTTAAGGTTTCTTCCTTAATCTGAATTCTTGTGTTGTTTACAAAATATATTTTTATTTATAGTATACATTGTTAATTATATAGCATGAAATATGATAGCATACACCTAATTCCATTTTTTTTTCTTTGTGACTTTTCTTCTTTACAGAATTGAGTGCAGGGTTTCCCTGCATAACTATTTTGTTTCTGCTCCCTACTCTACTTGTTTATTCACTTTCATCTTGGTGTGGCAATACTTTTAGTCCCTGTTTTCCTTTTCTTGATAAATGATGAAATGAATGACTCTATTAATTTTAGAAGTGCATATATAAATAATAATTATTAACTATATGCAATATCACATTTAGTGACTTCTATTTAACACATAATCTTTTTTTCTTGTTCTTTAGATGCTTATTTTGGTATATATAAGAAATACAAAAAAAAAAAAGGAAATTAATTATCTTGCTTAAAAGTATTTCAATGTTTGTGGACTAACCATAGGGAGAGATTGGGTATATAGTGCTTGTGTAACTTGTAGTACTTTTTGTGGCTTTACTCTATTCCCACCCTTGAGTGGTAGATATGTAGGTAGCAATTTGTAGGGAACAGAAGACCCATGAACAAGGGTGAGAAGAGCACCGGACCAGGAGGAGGAGGGGATAGTGGTGGACAAAAAACACTCCCTAAGCAAGGGAGGTGCATTAGAGGAGGGCTTAAGTAGAGGTTGTGGGAGGAGCTATTCACCACATTGAACCTCGGGCAAGCCCTCCCATTAAATTTTTGTGGACTAACCATAGGGAGAGATTGGGTATATAGTGCTTGTGTAACTTGTAGTACTTTTTGTGGCTTTACTCTATTCCCACCCTTGAGTAGCAGGTATGTAGGTAGTAATTTGTAGGGAACGGAAGGCCCAAAACGATATTTCCTGCAACTCATGGAGAGTATGACCCCATGGCACTCAGGAGAGGAAAACCCCCCAGGTGGAATAAACCTCTGAGGACCCATGGCCAGAGGTCTGCCCGTCCTCTGGGCACACTAAATGGAAAAGGACCTAGGTTCTAGTAACCATAGCTAATTTGAGGTTGGTAAGCTGCTTGGAGAGACAATAATCCATCCTCAATCCATGGATGATGCCAATTGCTCAATGATCCTGAGGTTGAAGAGTAGGTCTGTGCTGAATGAGCAATAGAGTCCTAAGTATGAAGTAAATCTGGGTGAAGGAGGGCAAAGGAAGTCCAAGTTTCCAAGATACTGAATGATGCTTGTCCAACGGAATGCAAGGGTGTACTGAGCAGAAGGACCATGACCAGATCGATAAGGTACTAAACTGGGAATGATGGAAATGTGATGGTAGAAGAAGTCATTGGTGAATGATCTAACTTGTGAAAGGTTTGAATGTAAAGGTATGGTCTGGAGGCAAGGAACTCTGTATTGAACAAGGAGTCGCTAAAGAAGCATCCATGGAGTAGAAATGAGTAGAAGAGTCTTTGAGTGCCCTGGAGATGACGGTTCATTCTCGATCCAAGGGTGGTACAGACTGAATGATGATTCTGAGGATGAAGGGTACTTCTTTTCCATAGGGAGGGTAGAATCCTATGTGTAGCAGATCCTATTAAAGAAGGGCTAATGTAGTCAAAGTTTCCGAGATGATGAAGGATGCATGTTTAAAGGGATTGTAGGTAGTTTGGAGGTAAAGAATCGATTACTGAGTGATAAGTTACTAGGTAAGCATCCCAGAGTAAAATAAGTGGAAGAGATTTTGAGTGACTGATGAGAGTACTACCATAAGTGATAGTAAAGCAATAGAGGAAGATTTGCGGAGTGGTCCAGATGGTAGCCTAATATATATGGGGATTGATTGGACATTCTGTATAAGGAATGAAAGGCTTCTTTGGCATTGATGTTTGTGACTTTATACTCAGTTCCTCTGCTGGTATGCTGCCTGAAGTAAGTGTGGGCATTCCTGTGGTGCAATCATTTAGGAGTTGCTCCGTGGTGGTATAGGTTGGTTAAGTATACAGGTAATCCTGATGCTGAAGTACTTGAAAGAGCTTGGGGGTGGATGAGAGGAAGAGTCTGTAGGCTGGTTTGGTAGTGAGATCGATTAGTGCAGGATGCCATAGGATTTTAGTGCTACAGCTGAGTAATACTCATAATACTATAGTAATACTTGGAATCGCCTACAAGACTAGTCACCTGTTAACACCATCCACTAAATTGGCAATTGCCAAGGGTATTCTGCTTCCAGCGATGACACATGGTGTCTCCACTTTTGCTAATGCCCATAAGACTGCTCTCCATAAATGGGATGTTTCGTATAACAACATATGTCGGTATGCCTCCTCTTCCCATTGCCTCAAGCACCACTGCACACTGTATAGCGACCTAGGCTGGCTCTCCCCAATTGCCTACTGACTATACTCCCTAGGGACCCTCACAGACTCTGTAATCCATAACCAAACCCCCTCCTCCCTTGCTGCTCTACTTGTACCACAGACACCTGCCCATGGACTACGCTCGGCAAACAAATTTCTACTTACCGTACCTAGGTGTCTTACTTCAAAAGGCTCTGGAGCATTTCACTGCACCGCCTCGGCCAACTGGAACTCCCTCCCTCCTGACCTGAGGCAGGCTAACTCCCACCCAATCTTCAAAAAAGAACTATATCGCCACCTATCCCGGGACCCTTGCACATGCTTTGATCCCACTTAATGCCTCACAGCTAATCACCCTATTTCTCCCATGACACTGCTACGCTTATAAACAAGCTTTGCTATAAAATGTTTTTATAGCTGCCACTTAGCCCAGTTTCAGTTGTTATTTGCATGTACTAATGTCATCTTTTGTTATCTTTGCCTAGCTATATGTATTATCTCAAGTACTGTCTGACTTGACCTGTATTCTAACCTACCTGTACTATATACGATGTATTGTATAATCTCATTTCTTTTTATGTATCTATTCTCCCGGGTCGTGCCTGAAAATAGTCAACTTTGGCTAGCGCACCTAACCCGGTTAACAAAAACTAAATAAATAAATAAGTACCGATTGGGAGGCGAGGCTGAGTTGGTGAATTTGTCTCGGCTGTTACGAATTGCCAGTTAGAATTCAGGAGTGCCAGTTCTTGGTAATGGTGTTTACTGTAGAGATTAACAAAGGTACTTTGAGAAGAAGAGGCTGAAGAGTCCATTGGAAGAGCGGTTAGCCCGGCTTAAGGTGCTAGGTGAAAAGGTGCAGATGATTGCATAATGAATAATGATGTCCAGGAGTAAAATCGAGGATTTGGATGGCGTGTAGTCAGTAATCAGCTAGGCTGTCGAAATCCCACAGTGAACATTCTGGAAGATATCTGTGAAATTTCTAAAATTGGCAATGACTGTTGGGATGTAGGAGTTGGGTAACTTGGTCATCAAAGTCAGTGTTGGTAGAGGAGGCGGCAGAAGGTAAAATGGATAATGTCTGTAGTTGAATGGGTCATCTTATGATTCCCGGTATCCATAGAAGCGATACTGGTTACAAAGTTGGAGTGTAACAGAAGGATCTGAGTCCTTTCCTTGTATGAGGACAGCCAGTGAGACAAGGCATACATTGAAGTCATGGTGCTGAGATGGACAGGAATCAGAGGGTACATCCAATAGAGATGGAGAAGATCTTCCTGTTGTCCAGACGAATGGAATTCCATGAATTATTGTGAAGACCTGACTAGGCGGTATAAAACTCTATAATAACATAAGAGTCTATGAGGCATGTAAGCCAAGGAATGTTGCTGGCAGTAGTATGCTTCAGTAATGAACTAATGATCCAGTGAGCAGTGAAAGGGTACTGTTAGAAAGGCTGGAGTAGAGGAAGGGGATGGATCATATGGAAGAGCAGATGACTGGGTAGGAGTACTAGTCAGAGGTAGGATACAAGACCCAAAAGAGCCACAACAAACAGTACAAAGCCCCGAGCCAGCACGGTGAAGATGGGAAGGCAGCCAGTCAAAATGGGAAGGAAGTCCGGAGTGGATCCTGAGGAACTGAATAAGAAGCAGAGGATACTATGGACTAGGAGAAGCTGGATGACATGAAGAGCTGTAAGGTACAGGACTGGGTCAGTGCTAATGTGAACAGCAGCGAATTGCAGGAAAGCTGAAGCAAGGTATCAGATAATGATCCACAGAAGGCCAAGGAGCCAAGCCAAGCACCAGAAGTAACACGAGTCCCACATCTGATGAAGGTTGGAAACACCCAGAGGAATGATGGAAGGCACTGGAGCAATGAAGGATGAGTCCCCAAATCTGCAAAGAAATAAGTTTATACAACAGCCGGCAAACAAATCGAAGAGATCCAGGTTCCACGGTCAAAGTCATGGATAGAAGTAGGAGGTCCAGGTCCAGAAGGGTCAAGGCATTGGGTACCTGGTGGATAAAAACACATGTGAAGCAGCGAAATGGAAGGACATGGGTCCAGATGGGACGTTTGAGGTAAGATGATCCTGACTGGATTCGGCTTGGGAATGTAGAACGGTGAGAGAACATGGTTGAGGAAGTTCCATCCTGAACGGGCAAATTTATGTTCCTGAAGGGAGTGGCAGCTGGGTATCAGGCTGAGGACATATAAGATGAAGCAGTAGACTGGAGAGTCAGCCAACTGTCAGGGACAACAGATGAATGATGGTGACTTGAAGCAGCATAAGCAGAATGATGAGGGTATGCAGAATGTGAGAGTTCCATTTCCGAAGGGAAGCGGCAACTGGCACGAGGTACAGAAGGTATAGTATAAGTCTATAGATTGGAGACATTGCTCCCATCCCTGGTAGTCGGGGCAAACTAACCTGCGCTCGATGCTGCTAAGCAGAGCTAGGGACGGAGGATGTCAAAGTGGCAAGTAGGAGGTAGTTCCGTTCCCGAAGTGAAGCAGCAACTGGTATAAGTAGAGAAGGTATAGTAACAGTGCGTAGATTGTAGACACGGCTCCCATCCCCAGTAGCCAGGGTGATCTAACCTGCACTCGATGCTGCCAAACAGAGTTAGGGATGGAGAATCAAATCAAATCAAACTTTATTTATAAAAAGCGCCTTTCCAAAACTAAGGTGCCTGTACATAACATAATAAAATAAATCAGTAAATAAATAATTTAAAACCATTTATAAAATAAAATTCACAACAGTGACATTAAAAATCATTATATGCAAAGCTAAAAAGAAATGTTTTAATGCTACTTTAAAGCTTTGGACGGTAGGGCAATCTCGCACCTGACGAGGTAGAGAATTCCACAGGGTTGTGGCCATAAAACCAAAGGACCTGGCCCCAGATGTCTTTAAACGAACCCTGGGAATCTCTAGCAATCCCTCGTCAGTGGATCAGAGAGAGAGGGAGGGACAGTAGGGATGAAGGAGATCTTTCAGGTAACCAGGTCCCTGATCGTGTAGGGCCTTATAGGTCAGCAAACTGACCTTGAAGGTGATCCGCCAGCATATTTGCAGCCAGTGCAGTCCGTGAAGCACAGACATTATATGACTGGACCTGGAGGAACCAGTCAATAGCCTGGCTGCCGCATTCTGCACTAGCTGCAAGTGGCGGATATCAACTCCCAGTAACCCCAGGTAAAGGGAGTTGCAGTAGTCAAGACAGGAGGTAATGAAGGCGTGGACCAAAATTGGAAGATCGTCGGAAGGAACCAGGTGCTTCACCCGGGCAATATTCCTCAGGTGGTAAAAAGAGGCTTTGACAACTGCCAACATCTGAGATTTAAGTGTCAAATAGTCATCAAACAGAACTCCCAGGTTCCACACCTGGTCTGAGGTAGTTAGCTGAACACCCCCAAGCCATAAACCTGAAGATGATCCCGCCAACAAACCCACCTCCTGGTGACCTGGGTCCACAACCAACACCTCAGTTTTTTCTGGGTTCAACCGCAGCCGACTCACATTCATTCAGTCCCGGATTTCTGCAAGACAGTTGTTAAAGACTGAAACGGCAGCATCTTGGCCGGGGACAAAGGACATGTACAGCTGAGTATCATCTACATAGCAGTGAAAACTCAAACTGTACTGCCTAATAATCGCTCCCAACGGCAGCATATACACCACAAACAACATGGGCGCCAAAATGGAGCCCTGCAGCACCCCACAGGATAGGGGGAGTGATGCCAAGGAAAAAATCCCAGACACCACCCTCTGAGTCCTACCCTCGAGGAAAGATCAAAACCAACTGAGGACTGTACCAGACAGTCCACAGATGAACCGTAGGTGCTCCAATAGCACACCATGGTCCACGGTGTCAAATGCTGTAGAGAGATCAAGAAGGACCAAGATGGAAAAGGTCCTTCGATCTCTCGCTATTAGGAGGTCATTTAGTACCCAGACAAGAGCTGTCTCGGTACTATGTCTCTTCCTAAATCCGGACTGGAGAGAATCATAGACATTGTGGCTGGTCAAATGATCATCCAGCTGCGACGCGATCACCTTCTCAATAACCTTACCCACAAAGGGCAGGTTAGAGACAGGCCTGTAGTTAGCCAGACAGTCTGGGTCCAAGGAGGACTTCTTAAGAAGGGGCCAGACCACGGCCTCCTTCAGAGGATCAGAAAGATCCCCCTCTCCAAAGACCTCCAGACTATCTCGGCAAGGACCGGACCGATTTTATCCACGCAGCCCACTAGGAGACGTGTGGGACCTGGGTCCAAACTACAGTTGGTCGGACGCAATGACTGGATGATCATCACAATGTCACAGACTGTGGGAAGGCTGAAGTCAAACCACACAAACAGGGTGTCCAACATCTCCTGCTGACCATCACAGCTCCCATTAGGGAGGGACAAGCGGATACCAGATCTGATTGTGGCAACCTTATCTGCAAAGAATTGAGCAAATGCCTGACACCGTTCTTGAGAAAAAGCACTTCCAGGCTGAAGGCAGATTGGATTGCACAATCTGTCCACAGTCCAGAAAAGCTGAGCTGGTCGATTCTGTGCAGCAGCAATCTCTCTGGACAGGAATACTGCCTTCTTACAAGAGATTGCTGATTGATAGACCACGCAATGGTCCATCAAACTAAGTTTGTCACAATCCAGACCGGACCTCCGCCAGCACCTCTCTAACATTCGTCCAACTCTCCTCAGCTCCCTCAGAGTCTCATCAAACCAAGGAGACCTGGAGTGAAGAGTGAGGGAACGAACACGAACAGGATGTCAAGAAGGTGAGTAGGACGTAGTTCTGTTCCCAAAGGGAAGTGGAAACTGGTAGAAGGTAAAGAAGGTAAGGTAACAGTCTGAAGATTGGAGCTGTGTGTTGTGCAGTCTTTTTTTTTTTTTTTTTTTTTGCGGTGAAATAAAAATTGTTGCAAGGAATGGCAAAGAGCACAAGAAAAACTATGCAGTCTTGGCCTCTGGGATCCCATGTATCAGGAGAACACAACCAAACGTAATCACGGCCTGATGGGCAGATAGAAAATAAAGCCATTCCCAAGTGGCAGTAGTGGAATAAATGGAATGTCAAAGGTGTATGAAGGCATAGATGAGGGAGCTCAGGGCCGTGAGCAGGCCCTTGAGCCAAATGCCGTACATTGAGAGCCCAGTTGTAGCCTAGATGTACTACACAGTTTGGTAGTTCATGAGAGCATGGCAGCAGTTCCCCTGGGTGTTAAAGAAAGGCCTCATTTCAATGTGAAATCCAGTGCATCAAATCGCTAGTCATTTTGAAAGTACAGATTTCAGGGTGTACGCGATAGCTGTCTTATCTGTTTAAACTCTGAGATATTTACCCTTTGGAAGAACAGGATCACAGTCCTGGTGCAGAACTGAGATTGTTTATAGCTGTGTAACCTGTCTGTGAGACTTTTATAGTAGAGGTAACAGTAGCTCATAGTGGGACCCCCAAATACACAGATTAGGCTACTCTGGTAGGCAGCTCAAAAAAGTATTGGCCACCAGGTACCCTCGCACGTCCTCTCTAGCCTCTCCCCCCATCCTCGATAGAATCTTCAAAAAAGCACTGAAAAGCACAAGTCTAAGAAACCCCTCGAAGAAAGGTGAAGAAGTGAGAAAACACACACTGTTGCGAGCCATGGTCTGATTCGTACCTGGCAAGGGGGAAAGGGGAGAGACAGAATAGCAACCCTTTCAGTGGCAGTTCAGTAGTAATAGTAGCTAGGTTTCAGACGGCTGTACTCCTCTGTCCTACAGCACCAGTGTCTGCTGGCTTTCAAGTGAATACCTTGACAGTGGATGCTCAGTCAATCGTGCCATCGCTTTCGTTGGAGAACCAAATGGCAGGGACCCCAGCTTTGCAAATACCATAAAGTCACTGGAAAATTAAGCATGAAGTACCAACCTGTCATCTGACCATCCTCTTGGCACCCGAGTAGGTAGTAGCTTTCCTGATTCATGCATTGGTTTTGGAGCGCTGTTGCCAAATGATGCAAGCGGAAACAGGAAGGAGAACATGCAGGGAACTGAAGCGGATGGAAGGTGGAATAGCACGGGGACGCCTGAAAGTGGCAGCAGTAGGAGAAGGCCAGTGTCGTAATTCAGTAAAAAAAATAGTTTGCTCTTTGAAACAATGTAAAGTGAGATTATATGCAATGGTTTACAATGGGTCCCAACTCCATGATGTGATGGGTGGCATTCTGATGCTGTAGTTGGAGATAAAAAGCAGCTGGACAGTGGAAACGCACTACTGCTGCTGAGAATGAGCATTCAGTCCCCCCCCCCAAAAAAAAAAAATAATGAGGGAGCTGGGAAAAGGGAATCTAAGGTGACGGGGAAGGGGGAGAAAGGAGCGGGGAGGCACACAGAAAGCACAGCAGCATGAACCACGTAGGGAGTGACAAAAAACACTCCCTAAGCAAAGGAGGTGCGTTAGAGGAGGGATTAAGTAGAGGCTGTGGGAGGAGCTATTCCCCACATTGAACCTCGGGCAAGCCCTCCCAATATGTATGTAAAACTGTTTGCTATTGTACTGTAATTTATGTGTGTTCATTTTAGTACAGCCACATGATAGATAAATGTATATGGAAATCAAATTTCATGTAACAACATTTAGGACTAATGTGATGTCATTGTTGGCAATGCACTATGGGTAAATTCAAAATAATGATGTAATTAATTGATTTGACTGTTGGTTCCTTGCTATAAAAATGTGGCTTCTCTCACAGTATAACGCCCCCTGAGAAAGCCCCAAAGTGCGAAACGCTGGGGTAGCTGTGAGCCGTTGGTCATTTTGTGTTGTGCTTTCCGCATGTAGCAGAAAATTTTTTTCTTTAATAAATAAGAAAGCATTGCTTCAACATTTTGACTATTGCCTTATGATTTAAGGTGTCAGTAGTATCGGTGGTGATTACCAGCTCACTACTTTACAGTCTGTGAGTGCAGTACACTTTTGTCTGTTTGTTTACTTTCAGGCCTGTAGCTGTGTTGCTGTGTCAACAAGGTTCTCTGGTAAAGTGAGAGATGAAAACATAGAGAATTATGGATGGGTTTCCATCGGTAACAGTGCTGTTAGCGCATCAAGCGGTTCCTAAGGTGACTGCTGTAACCCAGGTGACTCGAGAGTTCGGTCTCATAGGAACTGCAGATCTTGCTAATCAGCACTGTCACCGATGGAAACCCATCTGTAGTTTTTAATAGTGTATATTGGGGGCGTTGTTATCTCTAAAAACAAGCACTTTCCTTTCAGACACCGACCACGTTAGCTTTCAAAAATACTGCTGAAGCAATTCTGGTTTTTTTTATACACCTTTCTCTCTGTGGTTTACGCTGGGCCCTACAAACTGACAATGCTGTTTGATTTTTGTGAGTTCGAGGTGGCATGGTGCGTGCAAGTCTTGCCGTTCAATGTTGTTATGCTGCCGTGAGTACGTAGCTACTGCAGCATAACAGCATGCATGACGTCCATGGTGAAGCTTAACAAGGTTTCGAAATGTGCTGTTTTTTAGCGGTAACAGCATTCCAATATACACTATAGTAAGTTTGTGCAGGAGAGAAGCTGGAGGGAAGATACGTTTGTGGCCTTTCTTGGCCCACTGGCGATTGCTGCTGCCAGGATTCACAGAGCCTCCTCGGCTCTGAGGGAAGCACTGTGAGGAAAAGCTTTTGGGAAGTGAAAGTTTGCTGCAGACTCTGTGGGGCTCTGTGCCCATGAAAGTTACCACTACGTGATTTTGCACCCCACGCTCCATGAAGCGTCTTGATTAAATTAGCATAAATAAATCTTTTTTTTTTTCTTCTTTTACTCCTGAGTGGCCAATGGGCTTCATTAACACACTGTGTGATTGAATTAACCAAGCTTGCTCCTGCAGCTACTGTTACCCCATTTCTGTGAACTGCCTGCACCCTCTGAAGAAGTCTCATTGGAACCCAGGTAATGAGTTTTAATTTCTGGCACTCTGTTTCTGGTAGTAAGTGACCCCCACCCCGCACCATCTGAAATACCCCTAGACACCGGGAGGGGGGGCTTGCATATAGATGTCACCAAATTATCTGAGGAATTACCTTACAGCTCTGTGTCTATTCCAAATTTCATTTTAAGCAGGAAACAATGTATCAGATGAGAACATTCATCCTTTCCATATAGATTCTATGTGACAGCTATTCAGCATCTGTGTAAGACAGTAGGTGAACATCGAGTCTGTGGGATTAGCACGCCATATTATTGCTTTTGGATACATCTTATGGTTGCTGAAAGCAGCCCTGTGCATGAACACACCTTGGGCTCCATTCACAGTCCCACGGACTGTTGCCACAGTACATGGTAACTGCAACCACTTGTAAAGTGCAGCCACTTGGGCTGGCAGTATAGCCTAAAGGTTAGAGGAACGAGGTGTGAACGAGCTTGGTACATTCAGCAGACCAGACCTGAGTTTGATTCTCACAACCTCCACTTGCATACTGTGTGACTCTGAGCAAGTCACTTAACTGCCCAGTGCTTCCAGGTTGCCCCTGAAAACAGGCACTTGTGCCTAGTGAGCCTTACCCAGTTACCAAAGACAAAAAAAAAAAAAAGTAGGGAAAATCCTGTATCCTGATAGGTTGGCATTTATGTTTGTCTAATGCACAGGTAAAAAAGGGGCCATCAGGGTAAAGCACATTAGGAATATCAATGCCCCTTTCAAAAAATCCTGATTGCCACTGCAAACATGGCTGCCAGATTTACTTACTTAACAAATCTAGACCATCAAATAAAACTCCCTAAAAATAAAAAGAACAAGCAAATTGATTAAATGTTTTCATCCTTTATACTTCACGCCTTACGTACACGCAGTGGCATCCCCCAGGATGAAACTCAATTGTGCAGCATCTTGCAGCACTCTGCAGAATGCTGCAGCAGACCTACTGAATAAAGCAATGAAATTTCAATGGCAATTAGTCTCTTTTGTCATGCAGGAAAATGTGACACTGCCAGGATGAAGTGAATGCCACAGTTTCCTGCATGACAAAAGTGACTAATTGACACTGAAATTATATTGCTTTATTCAGTAGGTCTGCTGCAGCATACTGCGGAGTGCTTTAAAAGTGGGTTTCATCCTGGGGGATGTCACTGTACATCACACACACACACACACACACACACACACACAGAAAACAAGTGCTGTCTGGCCCATCAGCACAGCAGTAGCACAACTGCTCACAGTGCTGGTGACTCGAGTTTGGTGATGAGCTCAATGCACCTGGGGCCAGGTGGGTGGGGGGGGACTGAGCATACCAGATGATACTGTTGTGCTCTGTGGGGGGAGGGCTGCAGCTACCGCTGCAAGGCTGCCTCCTTGGTGATCACAGGTGGTAGTACAGTTGGGTGCTGGATGTTGGAGGGGATGTCAGCTGAGACCTGTGGATGCACACATAGTGTGCGCACACTTGGTCCTCCTAGTATGCCAGTATTTTGTGGACGAAGTTTGAGGAAACATTGGTCCATGCACCGTGAACCTCCAGCGTACATGGGTCCACTGTCCTGACACCCGGGGAAGCTCAGCAGCACTTGAGGAGGCAGAGGGTGGGTACCAGATCGGCTGTTCCCCACCAAAAGGGGGCAAGCTCATCAGGTGGAAATGCCCTGAGGGCAAGTTTCTGGGACACTGGGGAATGGGTCTGAGTGCACCGGTGGGGGGGGAGTCAGGATGGGCTGCAAAAGTATAAATTTAAAGAAAAAAGTATTACTCACACTTTAATTTTTAGTAGCTTCATTTCTGACCATGGACCCCCCCACACACACTCATACTTACCTGCCAAAGAGGCAAATCTTTGCTGCTTGCCCTGCCACAAATAAATTTGAGGCCTTCTGTTGTGTGTGTTTGTGTTGGGAGGAGGTGAACATTAAGCCAGTAGAATTCTGCAGAAGTTTGAATTCCTGCATTCCATAATAAACAGTATTCTGTCTATCGAATGTGTGGGATGTTTAGCAGCTGGGGAAGGACTACTTTTTAGAAGTTATATTTAACAAAATAAAATATCTGTTTTTAATTTTTAGAAGCTGTACTATTTTGTTTTTTAAATTCTCTTAGTTGACACTTTTTTTAAGTGTAATAAGACACTTTGGCACTATACAGTATGCTAATTCAATTGTGTCTCCAGGGACTCAGCTTGTGGAGTATGACTCAGTATGCCCCTGGGCATGCAGCTAACTCAGCATAATGCATACCCATAATGCATGTCCTGTTGTGTCTTATTGCTCATTTAGCAAGAGCCATGACCTTGTGATCTCATCATAAACACTTTGCAACCATGTGGGGAAGGGGGAAGGGGTTACCATGCAAATGGGCCACAGGCTGAGACACATGACATGGTGACCCTTGCTAGTGTTGTTGCAAGGTTTTGTGACACCATATTTCTGCAGAACATCTACAGGCAGGCGGGGGGTCCCACAGCTATAACAGGGCCCTAATCTGTAGTGCATGGACGTTTAGCCTGTTCATGTGCATGTGCACACTGTCAGACACTGGTTACACAGGGGATGCACGGGACACCAGCGATGTCTATGGGCAGGGGGAGCAGCTGTGGGGGAGGGGCACTGGACCAAATGGAAAGTGCCACAGGGGCCACAAACAGAAGGTCAACAAGCTCATTAGAATATCTAAAGGTAAGAGGGGATGTGTGTGGGGGGGTGGTGGTACTCGGTGGTACCACTGGCAACCATGGGCTTTGTACTATGCCACGTTGCAAGTCTGGGAATGGCACACCAACATTTGAGAAAATGCAGACCCTATTTGCACCCTCTGATGTCTGGCTATATTATTAACACTGTGACAGAGTTGTGGCGGGGAGACAGCTGTTTGCACCCACTGTTGTCTGTCTACATCATTAGCACTGTGACAGAACTGCACAGCGGGGAAGGAGACCCCTCTGCCCTATGACTAGGCACTTGTTGTACAGTATAACTCAATTGGCACTGTGGGGTGATAGTTTGCCCCATGGTGTGTGCCACCATCCATTGCAACTTAGGCTGAAAGCCTTTGTTTTATCAAATTCAGACACCTCATCCAGCTTTCCACCCCCCAATCCCTAGAGCCCCTACAGCTGTACGCATGCCTCCAGCCAAACTCTGGCATCCAGATTTGTGAATCCTGCTGTAATCAATAGTATCTGAGAAGGGTGGGAGTTTATGAGGCGTCAAGAGGTGTTGTTTGTCTAATGAGCAGAGTCCCACCACGTTGATGGCATAGACTTTAGTGCAACAAAATCTACCAGGTTAAGCTGCTGCTTTTCCCAGCAGAAACCAACTGGTTCTGTCGCCTAAACAGCAGGCAAGCAAGCAAACATTATATATTAAACACTATTCCAGGACAGATCATAGCATTGTACATACAGATAACACAGTAAAAAAACATAATCACAATCATAAAACCACTAATAAAAGGCAACAGGAATTTCAAGAATCTGGAAATGCTAAGTTAAATAAATAAGTATTTAAGGCAGATTTAAAAACACTCTTCATTGTTTACTTTGAGACAGTAACACTGGCTGATAGCCGTGGACATTACCTCCAGCAGTAACACTACTGTACTTTGCCCTTTACAGACCCAGTCCGGGGATCTCCTGTGTTGTTGAATGACACAGTGCTGAAGTGAGAGAGTAAAGGCAAGGTACAGTGGTGTTAGTATGGAGGCATAGGTCAATGAAGAAGGTCCGTGTTTCCCATGACAGCCCTGGAAACATGCTATCATAACTTAGTGTGCCTTTCCTGGTCATAAAATGACAAACTAACAAACACTGTACAAACATACGTAACTCATGCATAAGCAGCCTTGACTGACAAATTGAAGGCTTGGCTGCGCTTTGCTTGTTTTTCTGCCTTTATCTGGAGTTCATACACTTTCAGTGGACTTTCTACAGAACGCAGATTTCAATGGAACAAGCTACACAGGGCCAGGCTAACAAAGTACAGCTGTTGAGAAGGTGCCTAATACCTTATCATGCCATGCCATTCCGTGTCCTGTCCCCGTGGTTAAAGATTAACCCACCATGCAGTGCAGTACATGGGAAGGCTTCTTACTACCATGATCATTCGGCATACACATGCAGGGGGTTCATAAATGGTAATTCTGCTGCCTGCGCATGTCAAAGCATATTTCAAATAAGTGGCAGTAAGAAGACTGAAACTTCAACGTACTCCCTAATATGCTTTACACATTTATACGATTTTAATCAATTCTCTACAGCCCCTTAAATTAAATGGCAGAAAGAAATCTTTAAAGTTCCTTTCCTGTCTCAGTGACTTCAGTGTCTTCAATGGAATGAGTGTTTTCTGTAGGCCTACATTGTGCATATATGTGTGTGTGTGTGTGTGTGTGTGTGTGTGTGTGTGTGGTGTGCATGTGTGTGTCTGTGTCTGTAGAAACATACAATTTGTTGGCAGAAAAGGACCGGTAGGCCCATCTAGTCTGCCATATTTTCCCTGCCTATTTCTACACCCTGGACTCTATTTGGTCATAGGTGGCGTCCCTCCTCCCTTTCCACTACTTGTACCCATGGGGCTATCCCACACATTCTTAAAGCTCCCCACTGTACGTGCCCCCACCATCTCTTCTGGCAGGCTGTTCCAGGTGTCCACCACCCTTTCTGTGAAAAAGTATTTTCTCACATCCCTTTTACTCAGGTTTCATTGTATGCCCCAGCGTTCTGGTACTACTCCTTCACTGAAAAAGGTTTCTCTCCTGCTCATTTTTTCATCCCTGTGAGGCACGTATAGGTCTCAATCATGTCCTGTCTCACTCGCCTCTCCTCCAGGTATTACATGTTTGAGCTCCCACAGCCTTTTCATGTATGGTTTCTTGTGCAACCCCACACCATTTTGGTAGCCCTACTCTGTACTGCTTCTACATTGTCAATGTCCTTGCAGAGGTGTGGCCTCCGGACCTGGGCACAGTACTCTAGGTGGGGTCTCACTAGCGAGCAATATAGTGGCAACACCCTCTCCTGCTAGAAATCCCACTCCTTATGCACCCAGCATTTGATTAGCCTTGCCTACTGTCTTATTACACTGCCCTGCCACCTGGAGATCATCAGATATCATTATTCCAAGGTTCCTCTCTTGCTTGGTGACTGCAAGTGACCCCCCATCTTATGCACAGCCTCGGATTTCCCCTCCCCAGGTGCATGACTTTGCACTTTTTGGCACTGAAACCCAGTTGCCATATCCTAGACCACTCTTCAAGTTTCCACAGGTCCCTTTGCATTTTCTCCACTCCTTCCAGGGTGTTCATCCTGTTACAGACATCATCCACAAAAGAGAAACATCTTCTCTTCCAGTTCCTCAGCAATGTCACCTATAAAGATTTAAGCCTCTTTTATGAGAGGGGCTTACGTTCACCATTAGGGGCCCCACTTTTGTGCCTTGCCTTCCAGTTTTTGGGTTTTCTAGGTGTTTGGGGGAAGACACCTTTTTGGGCTATACATTGAGACTGCCACTAGGGGCAGACTTCTTAGCCCCTAAAAGCTGGAAGTGCAGGTAGCCTGGTGGGGGAGAGAGGAGGCTGGCTGGGAGATGGCAGGACAGGTAGGCAGGAAAGAGCTCATCAGTCTGGGTTGGGGTCGTATTCTAGGGGATTCCCCCTCCTCTCCCCTCAGTAAGTCCAAGGTAGAGCCGGGAGCAAGGTGACGTGGCGCCGGTAATGGGAGGTGCGTGGGGAGGCCATCAGTTAGCCTGCCAGCATCGTTGGGGCAGATGGGGCTCCACGGAGAAAGAGATGGAGAGAGTGCCTTAGGAGGTAGCTTGGTGGGGTCTCAGGCCCATGGGAAGTAGGCCTGGACTGCCAGGGCTGCAGGTTTTGTGGCAGGATTCCTCCAGAGGTGGCAGGGTGGTCCAGGCCTGGTTAAGGGGATTCTGGAGGCTTTGCGCCCCCTATAGGGCCTGCTTGGGGGGCAGGCCTCAGGGCACTGATCACAAGCTGTTTGGGAGGGCCGCAGGTCAATTAGGACAGTCCTTGGGAAGCCCTCTGGATCTGGTAGCTTAAAGCAAGCACAGGATGTGAGGTGGATGGGGACGCAGGCCAGAAGTAGTTTGAGGTTCCTCCCCCTCTTTAGATGAGGAAAGGAGACTGGGTGTGACTGCTGCCATGGTTTAAGGGGATTCTGGCATCCTTCAGAATTTTAAAGGACTGGTCAGGGAGGGAAAATTCCTGAGTCCCTTGGCAAGGGACCAGGTGGGAGAAGCAGCTCACTTTTCTGACAGGTGGGAGACTGATCAGGGAAGACTGAAGTAAGAACAAGTAAAATCAGAGACCAACTTACCAGTGCCAGAAGGTAGGTTGGGCTCTAAGGTCTGGTGAAGGTCCGAGGTAGGTCTTGGGTGATAGCAAATCTGAGGTTTCATCAGCAGCCTGCAGTGGAATGCTGCTTGGTACATCTGTTCTCTAAGTCCTGTGCCCCCGTTCTGTGAATAGTTTGTGCTCCATGGAACCGGATGGCTGATAAGGTTTTAATTAAGCAATGAGAACCCTTGGGTCCTGGCAGAAATCATTGGAACCTCCGGTGCAATAAATTGGTTTTTTGCTTTTTCCTGAGTGTGCAAGGGTGTTTTTAAAGTTTACTAGATAGATGAATTCCAGAGAACTTAATGAATTTCTAACCAGATTTCTTTGGGAGGGAGTTTAAAGTTTACAGCCCTCTTGATGTCGGTGCTTCCTGGGTCGGGATACTGGTGTGGACTCTGGAAGAAGAAAGAGAAAGAAGAGGTCTCTGGTTCCATCCAGTAGTATACAGAGGAGTGGCGAGGGGTAGCAGTTTCCATTACATTGCAGTAGGACCCGGGCCATGGTAAAACAACACCATTTTATTCTTCATGGCAGTTTGATGTTCTGGTCTGGATCTCTTTGGGTAGGCCCCCTTCCTTTCTTGCAACATTGGTGGCCCCTAGACAAATGGGAAGGTGGGGTGGCTACAAAGACATTGAAGAGGACAGGACCCAGTACTGATCCTTGTGATACTCTAATGGTTACTCTTCTATCCGCTGAGTGACTGCCATTTACCACCACCATCTGTCTCCAATCCTGCAACCAGTTTGCTATCCAGTTTACCACCTTCTCTCCACCCCCAGGCTGCTAAGTTTCTTAATTACCCTCCTGTGTGGCACAGTGTCAAAGGCCTTACTGAAGTCCAGATAGGCCACATCTACTGCCTTCCTCTGATCCACTTCCCTAGTCATGCAGTCAAAGAAATCAACTGGATTTGTTTGACATGACCTCCCCCGGTGAAACCATGCTGCCAATGGTCTTGCTGCCCATTTGCCTCCAGGTACTCCATCAGCCTCCTTCAGCAGGGTTTCCATTAATTTCCCCACTACTGATGTGAGATTGACGGGCCTATAATTGCAAGCCTCCTCCTTGTCATTACTCTTGTGCAGAGGGACAACATCAGCTCTCTTCCTGTCCTCTGGAGCTACTCTCATCTTCAGTGAGTTGCTGAATAGTGCTGCCAGATGGATGGTTAGCCCCGTGCTCAAGTTCTTTTAGTACTCTTGGGTGGATCCCATCTAGCCCCATGGTCTTATTTTCCCTTAGGACTTCCAGTCCTCTTCAGACTCTGTCCTCCAAAAATGGACTTGTGTCCACTCCCCCTACCCATGATGCCTGCTGATACATGTTGGCCTGTTCCCTCTCCCCTCCACTGTGAAGACTGAGCAGAAGTACTCATTTAAAATGTTAGCTTTTTTTCGAGCTCTTCCTCTGCACTGTCCCCTTCATTCTCCTGATCCTCACTGTCTTACCCCTTATGTATGTATGTATCTGTGGGAACGCCGCTCGTTAGCAGCTGGAACTGTGTTCTGCATTTTAGGTCTGGACTTCCTTTCTTCCTCCCAGTGTTTGCTACCCTCCTGTGGGCTGCCTGCTCACTAGCCCCCCAACTGGCTAAGTACACGGCGTGAGAGGCCGTGCTGAATTCTGATCATTTCTAGCTGGAGCTGGAGGAGTGAGTGGGGGGAGTTAATGCTGTTGCAGAGGGGCCGGGGAGGTTTTTACATAAATGCAAGCGCCGCTCGCAAGCGGCAGCTTTGTGCTCTGTGGAATTGCTGTGCATTTGTGGGAACGCCGCTCGTTAGTGGCTGGAACTGTGTTCTGCATTTTAGGTCTGGACTTCCTTTCTTCCTCCTGGTGTTTGCTACCCTCCTGTGGGCTGCCTGCTCACTAGCCCCCCAACTGGCTAAGTACACGGTGTGAGAGGCCATGCTGAATGCCGATTGTTTCCAGTTGGAGCTGGAGGAGTGAGTGGGGGGAGTTAACGCTGTTGCAGAGGGGGCGGGGAGGTTTTTACATAAATGCAAGCGCCACTCGCAAGCGGCAACTTTGTACTCTGTGGAATTGCTGTGCATTTATGGGAATGCCGCTCGTTAGTGGCTGGAACTGTGTTCTGCATTTTAGGTCTGGACTTCCTTCCTTTCTTCCTCCCGGTGTTTGCTACCCTCCTGTGGGCTGCCTGCTCACTAGCTCCCCAACTGGCTAAGTACACGGCGTGAGAGGCCGTGCTGAATTCCGATCGTTTCCAGCTGGAGCTGGAGGAGGTGGTGGGGAGTTAATGCTGTTGCAGAGGGGGCGGGAGGTTTTCACATAAATACAGCGCTGCTACTTAAACACGCAGGCGTCAAGCAGCGAGCATTGTGTGGTGCAGTGCCACTCGGTGTTGGAATTTTCCCTGTTTGGGATGAGAGGAGGGATGCGGTCTAGTTTACTGAAGGTCTTAATTGTGTTAGTTAGGCTGTCTTAGATAGGAATATTTTAAATTATTTGTGTCTGTATTAATTAATTTGTTTGTTAGTTTACTTAATTAGAAATGTGTAGGGGGTCTGTAGGGTGACTAGTAGGGCTTAGGATCACCTATGGGAACTCGCAGCTGAATGCTCTGCGTCCCTTTGTCCCTCTCCCTGTGTCTGATACTACTATCAGGCATTGCAGGGAAGTGGGGATTGCAAGGGATTACTTTGCCTGTGGGCTGTGGGATGACCAGGAGTGGGTTGATCGAAGGATAGAGGTGGTTAAGTCCAGGAGACGCCCTAGAGTATGTAGGGCATCTAGGAGAAGCCAAACGTGGTTGGTGCCCATTTCCAGGGAGACCACCAGGCCGAGTGGTCAGGTAACCCGAGGGGCTGCATCACCCTCTATATCTCTGATGGCAGTGCTGTGCAATGCCAGGTCGATCAGAAACAAGACGGCAATTATTGCTGCTTGATTTCATCGGTCGGCCTGGCTTGCATTACGGAGACCTGGGTGGGAGATGATGCTGGCCCTGTTTTTGAGGCTGCAGTCCCCCCAGGGTATACCGTGGTGCACTACCCCAGAGAAAATCGCAGGGGTGGCGGTGTAGCCATCTGCTTTAGATCGAGCGTGACCTTCACCGTGCACCCGGTGGGAACCCCAGGTTCATTTGAATGTGTGGCCATTCGTGGAGGACTTGGCATTGGCTGCAGGATCCTCCTCATCTATCGCCCTCCTGGCCCGATGGGGGCTTCCTGCAGGAATTTGCGAGTTTGTTGCCGGCGAAACATTGGATTCCCCCAGATGTGTTTTTCTGGGGGATTTCAATGTTTGGGCCAAAGATAAAGTTCAAAAGTGCACCAGCGAATTTCTGCAGAGTATGTCCTTATTGGGGCTGATGCAGTTTGTTGGTGCACCCACTCATCGCGATGGCCACACACTGGACCTGGTGTTCTCACTGGGGCTTGAGATTGTAGATCTTGCGATTGATCAGGTATTTTAGTCTGATCATTGCATGGTGAAGTTCACGCTTGGGGCTCCTGTCGTAAGTTCTTCCCCTGTTGAGATGAATCACTGCCACCCTTTACGTGATCTCACCCCTGAGGGTTGTATGGCGGCAGTGGCTTTATCTAGTATGGGTGATGCATGCGTCGGAGCTGTTGATGTCGGGGTAGACACCTATAATAAGGTGTTATCTGACACCATCAACTCCCTCGCACCTATCCGTGTACGACCCAGAACTTCATACCTGAGATCTCTTTGGTATGATGGAGATCTTAGGGAAATGAAGAAGATGGGTCGGAGATTAGAGCGCCGCTGGAGGAAGTCCCGTCTGGAGACGGACAAACTGATCCTGCGTGCGCATTATTGTGCATATCAGGAGGCAATCAACCGAAAGAAGACAGTATTTTTGTTTCAGGAGATTGCTGCCGGGAGAAACCGACCAGCCTCACTCTTCCAGACTGTTGATAGACTTCTCCATCCTGTCTGTCTTCAGCCCGGAAGAGTTTCCTCAAATGAGGATTGTGAGGATTTTGCTTGGTTTTTCTCGGACAGGGTGTCTTTGATCCGATGGGAGGTTTCTTCAGCCAGCAATACCATTGCTGACAGTGGTCACCAGTTGTGTTCTAAGTGCACTCCTCCTAGTTCAGGAGAGTTTAGGCCAGTGGAGGTTCATGAGGTTATTGAGGTGGTGGCCAATCTGAAGCATACCTTTTGTGAACTGGACCCAGTGCCAACGCGCTTCTTAATGAGATGCATTGACTCTGTTGGCCCGGTGTTTGCCCTGATTGTCCGGTGCTCCTTGAGTCAGGGTGTCTTTCCAGATGCCTTGAAGGAGGCTCTGGTGAGACCCCTTTTAAAGAAATCTTCTTTGGACCCAGAGATCAGGGCAAATTACCGTCCCATCTCCAATCTCCCATTTTTGGGGAAGATTGTTGAGAAGGTGGTATCGCTTCAGTTGGAGGAACATCTTATGACTCACGAGTTGTACAATCCCTTCCAGTCAGCTTTTTGGGCCAGACATAGCACTGAAACTACGTTAGTTCGTGTGCAGAATGACCTCCTCAGGGCTAGAGACCGGGGGGACAGGACAATTCTTGTTCTCCTCGATCTCTCCTCAGCATTTGATACTGTGGACCATTGTGTGTTGCTTCTCCACCTGAGGGAGTTATGTGGACTCACCGGTATTGTCATCAAGTGGTTTGAGTCCTTTCTCACCGATAGGAGGCAACGGGTTGTGATGAGAAATTTCTCATCTACACCCTGCCTCCTTTTGTGGGGAGTCCCTCAGGGTTCGGTATTGGCCCCAATGTTGTTCGCAGTATATATGCTGCCCCTGAGGGAGATCATTAGGAAGTATGGTCTGAGTTTTCATTGCTATGCTGATGATACTCAGCAATACTTATCCTTTGCCCCAGGAACATCAAATGCAGTGTATGTGTTAAACATCTGTCTGGCTGAGATTAATGACTGGATGGCCTCCAGCTGGCTACAACTGAACCCTGACAAGACTGAGGTACTGGTAGTGGAGTCGAACAGAGTTCGTGATGGGATGGCCTCTGACTCTGAAACTGGACTTGTGCTAGGAGCTGCGTCATTGATGGCCTCCCCTTGGGTGCGAAATCTTGGCGTGATTCTTGACAGGAACCTGTCCATGGAGGTTCAGATATCTTCTGTGGTTCGTTCCTGTTTTTTCCATCTTAGAAACATTACCAGGATTAAGCCCCTTGTTCCGTCTCTGGACCTCCCTACCTTGATACTTGCCTTAGTCACTTCTAGACTTGACTACTGTAACGCCCTCTATCTCGGGGTCTCTGGGGGTTCTCTTCGTAGACTACAGCTAGTGCAAAATGCTGCTGCCCGGCTTTTGACCAGGCAAAGTAAATTTTGTCATATTATACCTGTATTGCGCGAATTGCACTGGCTGCCTGTCAGATGGAGAGTACTCTTCAAGGTGGGTTTTCTCACCTATAAGGCCCTACACGGGCAGGGCCCTGGCTACCTGTCAGATCTCCTGGTATCTTCCACCTCTACCCGTAATCTCCGCTCCTCTAGTGGTGGCCTCCTAACTGTTCCAAGAGTGAGACTAAAATCTGCGGGGGACCAAGCTTTTAGTGTTGCCGCTCCCGCTTTTTGGAACTCCTTACCAACTGTAGTTAGGGAGACCCCCACTATAACTGCCTTTAAGGTTCGCCTGAAGACTTTCCTATTTTTGCCAGCTTTTGGGGTGTAATTTTGATTATATGTATGTACTATTTTAATCTATAATCTATGCGGTATGAAATGCTGTAAAGTTTTTGTGCGGCGCCCAGAGCCTCTGGGATTGGGCATCTTTTTAAATAAATTTGACTTGACTTGACTATGTATGTATGTAGGTATGTATGTATGTGTATGTATATATATGTATGTATATGTGTGTGTGTGTGTGTGTGTGTGTGTGTGTATATATGTGTGTATTTATGTATGTATGTGTGTATATGTGCATGTATGTATGTATGTACGTATGTGTAACATAGAAACACAGAAATTGTCGGCAGAAAAGGACAGCTATTTTTGAGGTCTTCCTCTGCACTGTTCCCTTTATTATCCTGATCCTCACAGTCTTACCCCTTATGTATGTATGTATGTGTGTATGTCTGTATGTATGTATACATGTATGTCTGTGTGTATATGTGCTTATGTATGTATTTGTGTATTTGTGTGTGTATGTGTGTGTATGTATGTATGTGTGTGTGTGTGTGTATATGTATGTATGTATTTGTGTATTTATGTATGTATGTGTGTGTATGTATGTATTTTTGTATGTATATGTGTGTGTGTGTGTGCATGTATGTATTTTATATATATATGAGTGTGTGTGTGTATATATATATATTTTTATATGTATTATGAAGTGTGTGTGTGTATATATGTATATATTTTTATATATGTGTGTGTGTGTATAGTATATATTTTGTATATATGTATGAGGTGTGTGTTTGTATGTATATATGTATTTTTATGTGTGTGTGTGTGTGTATGTTCTATGTATTTTTATGTATGTATGAGAGTGTGTGTGTGTATGTATGTATTTTTGTATGTATGTATGAGTGTGTGTGTGTATGTATGTATGTATTTTTGTATGTATGTATGTGTGTGTGTATATATGTATGTATTTTGTATGTATGTGTGTGTGTATGTACGTATGTATTTTTGTATGTATGTATGTATGTGTGTATGTATGTATTTGTGTGTGTGTATGTATGTATTTTTGTATGTATGTATGAGTGTGTGTGTGTATGTATGTATGTATTTTTGTATGTATGTATGAGTGTGTGTGTGTATGTATTTTTGTACGTATGTATGAGTGTGTGTGTGTGTATATGTATGTATGCATTTTTGTATTTATGTATGTATGAGTGTGTGTGTGTATGTATGACTATGCATGTTGATTGATAACATTTAATTTTTATACAGAAACAAGTATTTAGGAATATAAAATCCCTGTTTTCAAAAACATGTATGCATGTAAATATATATGTGTGCGCGTCTGTATGTATGTATGTGGGTGGGTGTGTATGCATGTGTGTATGCATTTATGTATGTATGTATGTATGTGTGTGTACATTTGTAACCCCCTTGTTCCCCGGAGTTACTAGAATCCCAGTTAGATCAGTGGCAGGCAGGGAAGGCAGCTTGTGAAATGCAAGGTAAATGGGTTTCACACTGTCACACTCTATTTTTCAGTCTCAGCTGGAGTGGTGATGTCACTTTGGAACTCTCGCAGCAGCATAAGCCACATTTGTCCAGCTGGCTTAGAGAGTGAATTGGAATGTTCAGTGAGTGTTAGGAGTCAGTCTGCAGTAGGAGTTCTAGGACGAGGCTGCAGCTGCTGGGCAGCTCCTCACCGAACTCTGATAAAGAGCTACCCCCTTTTCTTTGGTGGTTGTTTGTTCTCACCCTAGAAGAAGAGCAAAAGAAGATAGTAGTTGAAGTGGTGGAGACCTTGTTTTTGGTTTTCCCAGTGCCACATCCCAGGAGGGATGGGGGTGAACTCCAGGATTCAGGGGCAATCCCCTTGATCCATTTTCTTTGGTGAAGCTGCCATGGACATCTTCAGTCGGTTGTGAGTACAAACCTTTTGTTTTGTGAAATCCCAGGGGCATCTGCAAACCCAGTAGGTTGAGTTTCTCTGATCATGGGACCAGTCACCCAGTTTTAATTTAAAAGTTTCTGCCTACGTTGGAGTCCAAGGGTGTGACTGTCCAAGTATAGAACCTTTTAGTTGGACACCCAGAGGTATGTCAGTAGTATGTTAAGTGTGAAAAACATTTCAAGATAGCATCTACAAGTTTCTTCTGTGAGAGTGTTATTAACCAGATGAATGGCTGAGTATAAACTTGGAAGCAAAGGTGGGAGACCCCCATCTGGAGTAACCAGTTTACCTCTCCAGGTTCAGTTTGGACACCAGTACATTTTCATTCAGTGCATGTGGCCAGTGCCTAATGGAAATTATTACCCCATGATGTGGGTCTGGGGTCTCTGTTCATCAGTTTACCCCAGTATAGTGGGTGCTGGAAGAGTTTGAGCCTAGATGTGCTCAGTGTGGTCATAAGTACCACTTCCATCCCTGTGGGAAATGGGGACAGTACTAGTTCAGGCAGTTGTGCCAGCCTTCAGTTTCAGAACCAGAGAGTTCTCTGTTTTGCATCTTCACCCTATGGTAAATAGGAATGTCAGGAATTTCTGTACTCTGGAGAATCTGCAATACCAGTATATGAAACCCTATGGGGGTCCATCTTCGCTTTGTGATTATTCCTACTCTGTTATGAGAATAAAAGCCACACTCTAGAATCCCAACCTGGTTTGGACAGTATTGTTATTGCTTCCATGTGTGCAGATTTACTTGGGTGCCCCTGTCCAGAAGTGCAAACCTAGCATGACTTTGAGCAAACATTGTCTCCCAGGGACCCGGGTTGCTGCCCATGGTAAATGGTCCCACCAGGTGTGTGCCAGGTAGCAGCCACACCTGGCTGGCTGTTCCTTTAAATAACAGTCTGGTCCACCGAGTCTAATGGTGGCCACCTTCTCTAGTCCACAAAAGTATAATTTAACTTATGTAAACCCCCATCCCTCTCTTTTGCCCCAGATGCTTGTGGTGAGAGGAGCAGCCCTGCTAGTTAAACAAGGGGGGCTGGTGGGGGGGGTTACAAAAATGGGGGCTCATCCGACGATGTGTCTTTGAATTTGGGAGAAAACAAAAAGGTAGTTTGCTCAGGTTGTGGCTAGTGTTTTGCCTGTCTGGCAGTTGGTAGCCCAAAATTGGAAGCTTTGTGCAGAAGAATTTTGCCCAGAGTAGTGCCATCTGTATGTGCTGCTGTGTGCCTGCTGTTCATGTGCTGCTGTGTGTTGTGCCATCCTTTACCAAGGAGCTGTCAAGCCAAATTGTGAGTGCCCCTTGTCCTGCATCAAGTAGAACATTTACCAGCTTTAATTCTCCAGTTTGTGTGACAAAAAGTATTGTGGACGTTAGGAAACAACAAGACACTTGTGCCCTGAAAGTTTCAAATGCTCGTTGTGTGAACTGGGGGAGTTGCTAAAGAAATGACCAAGAAAAATGGTTCAAAACGGCACTCCCGCCATGAGTTTTCAGCGAAAGAAAAAGCTGTTTTGCAGTTTAAATTTTGCCTGCTCGACAATCACTGTGGAGGAAGAGCATGAGGGGAGAGAGAGAGAGAGAAAGGCTCATTTGCATGGCGTTGAATGATTTGTGCGACTGCAATTAGTCCCGCCCCCTAGCCAGCATCAGAGTGCTGCCCAGTGTTCGAGAGGGAGAAAGGAGGAGAGGAGAGACAGGTGGGACATGATTGAGGTCTTCAAGTACCTCAAGGGAATAAATAGGGTAAACATGGAGGGGATCTTTAGACTAAAGCAGGGAGGTATCACCAGAGGGCATGGTTTGAAGTTGGAAGGTGGAAGGGTGAGGGGGGAAAAGAGGAGAAGGTTTTTCACTGAGAGGGTGGTGGACCCTTGGAATGCACTGCCTGGCGAGCTAGTTCAGAGATCCACAGTGGAGGGCTTCAAGACAGGGTAGGACAGACACAGAGAGTGGATGTATCAGATGATGGCCTGTCCCAGGGGGGTGGGGATGGATGATAGGGGTTTCTTGAACACAAGGGGGGAAGGGTCTCTGCACCCAACTAGGGATCTGAGGTTCGAGCAGACTCGATAGACCGTAAGGCCTAATCTGCTGGCAAATAGTATATTAGTATGTAAAGCGAGTGGTGTGCGAGCTGGTAGCAGGAGAATCGTCACGGTGACTAAACATTCTAAATTCGGTAAAAACAGACTGTTTCTGTGCAAGTTCAGGCTCCACCCGGTATCCGACTGTCTGGAAAGCAAGCGTGGTGTTCGTAGTGACAATCTGTGGGATCGCCAGTCAATTTCAACCCAGAGTCCTTCCAGGATCGGCTTAAGGTCAAGATTTTCCAACGGAGCAAACCAGCTACTGATTCAGTGAGTACCATTCAGCAAAACTGAGCTCAAACTGTGTTGTGATTTAACAAAGCCAGGTGAATCTATGTGGAAACAGTGTGATTGTTTTGCAAAGAAGGACTGTAAAGTGAAATCAAAACAAACAAGAATTCTGAGCAATAGACTGTGAGCATGTATTATAGATTCAGCAACAGTATAATTTTCTGAGCAATTTGAGAACCTGGGAGTTGTACGAGAGGCTGCAACAAGCAGGCAATCCTGCTTCTAGAAATACTGTGGCTTTAGTGACTTTAAGTGAGTAAAGATTTATTGAAATGCTAATTGTAAAGTCCCAAAAATCATATAGATGTGCTGAGGAAAGTAAAGAACAGTGCAATCGTTGCAGTTTGAGTACATTTTCAATATGCAGAAAGTCAGATACGCAGTGGCTTGAGTCAGATACATGTAATTCTTAGGGGGCGCTATCCCAAGGGCTACTACCCCTGCCTGACTAGCAGCTACCAGGTTGAGGGGCCTGAATCCTATGGCGGGTGCCTCCACCCAGAGGTCGGGGGAAGGACAGTCTGGTATGACTTTGTCACAGCCCTCTGGGTCACTGCAACCCCCCTTTCCTCCCACTAGTGGCCAACACAGGTCAATCACAGTACCCTTACCATATACACTCCCCCCCAGGCTTGGCTCAATCCGCTGCCTCTGGGGACACCCTGTAAAGTAAGATGCAATTAGACAATAACCACCTGTACAATAATCCAACATAGACACACGGGTCAGTCAGTATACTTTTGCAAAACAACTAATCTGATTTATTTAGGGGGGAGGTAACAAGGATTGGGGGAAATCAGGTTAATTGGCTTACCACTCTAATATATACGTATATCTGGATCTATACCTAGGGCACTGTGCACAGGCCTGACCTATAAGTCACTGTCTCTGGGTACTCAAGCAATAGAAGGCTAGCCTCTCGATGCAGCTGGTTGGGGCCCTGATGCAGAAAACGAGCATGTGATTCCTAAGGGGATTAAATATATCCAGCGAGCTCAGTTTGTGTAGCCAGGCAAATCATGCCTTCAATATGAACACCTGACAGGGAGCTACCCTGGTTTAGTACTCACGACTTCAGCAGAAAATCGCTCTCACACCACTTGCAGGATCGAGCCTGGAATTCAGCCACTTCTCCACACATTTATATAAAGAGCAGAGGGGTACCATACCAGGCAACTGCTGTTTAATCCCGATTTCTTTCACTACAGAACACTGGGCCCAAACGATGCAGCTTCACTTGTCCTGACAGACCGAGCACGTTTGAAGCAGATTCTCCAGTCCTCTACAGGGTGAGCCTGGTAGGTAGCTGTACTTTTGCACAGCCTCCTCTGACCGCTGCTTAGCGGATTTAATCCTTCACTTGCTGGCATTCAACCTGCCAAAATGTGGTCTTCCACATGCGCTTCCCGCGCGAAAGCTCAACAGTGCAGGAGCACAGAGCTCCTTCCTTGCTCACAACCACAACGAATCTGCCCCTTGGCAGTTTGGGCAAAGACTCTCAGTTTGGGCGCCACCCGATCCCATTGGTGGGCTGCAGATACCAATCACTTAAGTGGGTCCCCATTGGTGCAAAAAGGGTGCCGTAGCCCAGAACTTCATTTCCCAGAATTACTGGCTGTATCCCCTATGGCCAGCCGGCTCCAACATGAGTCCCGATTCTGGTTGGCTCAAACGATCTCCATTTCAGTGGCCCCCCTTTCCATTGGCCCATCTCGGAAGTCCAGGTCCAAAATGGAGGGGCCAAACACAGAGAGTCCCAGCTGCAAGGAAAACAGGTTAAACAAACTGCAAATTCACCAATACTCCAAAAAATTACAGCCAAACAGTTACATCTGTCAGATGGGCTCCCGTTGCGCTTGTCAGCGACTACAGGATGGGGTGATTACACTGCAGCTCAGGCGGGATTCGAGCAGGGGAACACCAATCCCCCCCATACCAACCCGCTGGAGCCTGCGAGCAGGCAGCTCTTAAAAAGACAGTACTGGAGGCTCTAAAAGTACTCACAATGGCCGCATTTTGGGCGGCATTGCGACGAACACCAATTAGGCAAGGAGCTATTAAGCAGCTCCGGGAAGGCTTTTAAGAACCCCCATTTGCAGGGGGGTTACGTACAGATTTGTTGATGAGCCAGGAGTGCTGTCATCGCCATTACAGGTTGGGGAAGTAATATAAACACAGCAGCAGGGAGCCATTTTGTGAGACTGTTCTAAGTATAGTGAACTCTGTAGTAACAGTGAACTTTTGTGTGTTTATTTCCAGACATGGCTTTGGGACCACCCTGTTACTCGGATCATGCCCGTGCTGTGATAGCTGAGAAGGTTGCCAAGCTTAAAGAAATTGAGCAATGTTTCTATGGTGGACGTTAACCTCCTCGTGTTGCGATTCCCAACTACCCTGTGAGAGTATGCATAATGTGCCTCAAGGCCGGAAGGGACGTATTCTTGTTTCCTCACTGTTCAGGGTGTTTAGAGAAGCAATGTCTGTCCAAAGCACATACAATTAATTTGGCTTCCACTTGGAAAAAAGTACAAAATCCTGCATGTAGCAGCACACAGCACCAGGTTGAACCTGTTGGGGGAGGCCCAGCACAGTGTGGCACAAAGCAAGAGAGTATAGATTTACTGCCAGAGCAGATTCCTCATGATGTCTACACACCTGTGTCGCAGATGGACAGTGCAGAGAGAGAGTCAGTGGATCCATGGAGAGAGGGTCCTAGCCCTAGTCTCATTGGAGAGGATGAGGTTCGAGAAACACTAGAATGGGAGGTGTCTATCTCCATGCCCAGTGAAGAGTGGACTGTCTTGGGAGTGAGAATGACTGCTCACTCCTGGGCCCAAATCCTGAGTGAGGAAGAGGACGGGAAGATATGTACCTTTCCGTTGAGGGTCCCGGTCTGTAGCCCCAAGCTCTTGCCTTGGAGGAATCAAAAGAAGAAGTTGGTGACTCCACAGCCCTGCCCTCAGAAGTGGTCAGGGACAAGTTGTACGTTGCTTTGAGTATGCGACACTGGCTGAACCAGGACTGGCTGCCCCCAAGCCAGGCCAAAGGTCATACCCTGATGGAGAGCAGTAAGGAGGAAAGACTGGTTTGTAGGAGGGCCAATGACATCTATGGGTGGTCCTTTCCTACCTTTCCTCGGAGAGTCTGGGAGGAGATTGAGCAAAATAGGACAGCCTGGTTAGTGGATGAAGCAAGCGAGAATATGCATCCAGGTGTGACCCGTTATGTCAGAAACAAAGTTATAAGAGACAGACTGCAGTTTTAGAAGTTGGACAAGACATTGTTCATAGACACAGTACGATATGTGGACAACACAGGAAAAGAGACTTTCCATTTTGTCAATTATGAGTGAACAGATGGGGTCATAATTCATGCACCTGACCCATTGTGGTACTACCCTCAATGTTACCATCCTCCTGAGAATATGCTCGTGCCTACCCAGAGGGAAGCAGAGCAGTGGTAGTAAGTGTCTGCCATCCAGCTGTTGCCGTACACATGTTGTTCTGCCAGTCTGGTGTTCCAGGATCCAAGGTGCATGCAGATTCATCAGCCCTGCAGTGTGCCTTTTCAATTTCATTGCCTGGTCTTCCAGATAGCTGAGATGACATCAACCCAGCTGTTTTCCTGATTCATCGCCTGGGATTTTGGATGACGTCAGTCCAGCTGTTTCTTTCCTGGTCCAAGGTTCTATCTCCTAGATGACATCAACCCAGCAGTTTCCAGTTTCATCATCCTGTTTTCCGGGACATTTCCACCCAGCTGTATCCGAAAAATGCTGCCAGGGAGAATCTTTGGCTGGAGAAGTAGGTGATGTCCATTTTTTCATTCTTCAAGGGACTGGTAAGTCCAAACTTTTCTTACTTTATTGACATTGCAATACACATCCTACACCTGGCAGACGACAGACTGTTGAACTGTGCACAAAGACTCTCCCCTTTGGGATTGCAGTACTTCAAGAACTGTGCTTCAGTGGAGAGACTCTTTTATGGACTCTTGTCTTTGGGCATAACTGTTGTCACTAGTTTGGACATTTAGGGCGTTCCATCCCACCAAAAGGTGTATTGTACATAATGTTGGTATTTGCTGCTGTTTTCTACTGTTTCTACTTTTCTAAAAAATATTTTTGGGATTCTCCAGTGTTTTGATGGTAGGGGTTATTGTTGTTATACTGTGTGTTTTGCAGATTTGGGGTGTTTTGTCTCTTTTCTCTTTCAGGTGGTTCCTGTTGAAGAAGATAGAAGAGAAGACAAGACGAGGATAAGAGGGGCTCATCAGAGTTCCTCTATGCTTTAAAGTGTTTTTAAATTATAGTGTAGTAGTTTAACATGTGTTAACCTTTTCCTTCTACAGGTGTACATGTGTGGGGGAGTGTGGGAGTGTAATGCTTTGATATAGTATTAGCTCTGTGTGTTTGGTTTGCAGGTGTCCTGGGTTGGGGGGGAGGTTCCCCTTTTTGGTAGGTTTTTGGTTACAGTAGATAGCTTTTCCCTAGAGGGTTAGGGGAAAAGACAGGCAGGGGTCCTGACCAGCAGTAGGGGGCCACAGTGCTGGTCTAGTTGGGCGTGCTCTGGACAGTTCTCCCAGAGCCACTGATTAACCATATTAAGATCGTAGTGTAGAGGTTGATGCGTCAGCCAATGTCCTCTGGACCCTTAGTGTTGCCTGCCTGTGCCTGGCATGTGGTAGGAGAGGGCCTGATCACCCCTCTCCGTAGGTAGCACATAGGGTAGGATGGCCCGGTCCTGGGTAGGTAATGACTGGGGACAATCATTTTACTGGCTTAGGGTGGGTGTAACCCCCTTGTTCCCTGGGGTTACTAGAATCCTAGTTAGAAAGTGGCATGCAGGGAAGGCAGCTTGTGAAATGCCAGATAAATGGGTTTCACACTGTCACACTCTGTTTTTCAGTCTCAGCTGAGCTGGAGTGGTGATGTCACTTTGGAACTCTCGCAGCAGCATAAGCCACATTTGTCTAGCTGGCTTAGAGAGTGAATTGGAATGTTCAGTGAGTGTTAGGAGTCAGTCTGCAGTAGGAGTTCTAAGAGCAGGCTGCAGCGGCTGGACAGCTCCTCACCTAGCTCTGATAAAGAGCTACCCCCTTTCCTTTGGTGGTTGTTTGTTCTCACCCTAGAAGAAGAAGAACAAAAGAAAATATCAGTTGAAGTGGTGGAGACCTTGTTTTTTGTTTTCCTAGTACCCATTCCAGGTGGATGGGGGTGAACTCCAGGATTAAGGGTCAATCCCCTTGATCCATTTTCATTGGTGAAGTTGCCATGGACATCTTCAGTTGGTTCTGAGTACACACCTTTTGTTTTGTAAAAGCCCAGGGGCATCTGCAAACCCAGCAGGGTAAGTTTCTCTGATTATGGGACCAGTCACCCAGTTTTAATTTAAAAGTTTCTGCCTACGTTGGAGTCCAATGATGTGACTGTTCAAGTACAGAACCTTTTAGTTGGACACCCAGAGGTGTGTCAGTAGTATGTTAAATGTGAAAAACATCAAATCAAATCAAATCTTTATTTATTCAGGTGAACATCATTGAGCAGAGCTCATTTGCAAGATGGACCTGATAAGGTCAAGGTTCAATAGTTGGTACATAAACAGATACATTTAAAACACTTATATATACAATAATCAAGAGACAGAAGTTGATTAAAACATAACAGGACAAGGTAGGATATATGAAAATTACACTAGAAAATACAGTATATACATATCCCAATGGAGGAGTCAAGGCATACGTGCAACATAAGGTACCCAAAATTTCCAGATTCCAGGACAAGCTAAAGCAGACAAGGAGACACAGTGTTTGAGTAACTGAGAAAATGGTGATCACAGCCTTTGGTAAATGACATGGAAGGGAGGGAGGGTATAGGGGAATCCGACAGGGGCTGGGGCTAATACTAGGAGGTATGAGGGAGTAATTAGGGTTGGGGTAAGGGCCAGGAGTTAGTGGGAGAAGGTTATAGTCAGGGGTAGCAAGATCTATGTAGGTAGATTTATAGGGAACTGAGGTACCATAATATGAGGGCTGCCTGGGAGGGAGAACTGAGGAGATAATTAATGGGAACTGAATTGCCAATTATGATATTTGTCTGGAAGGGGGAGGGTTAGGAATGTGAATAGACTAGATCTTGTGGTAGCAGTTGCATTTCTCTGAGAAGAGACTTATCCAAAGCTGTTTAAAGGATGCTAGTGGTATAAGATTGGTCAGCTTCAGGGTCTTCTGTAGAGTATTCCATGCCATAGCTAGAGAATAGCTGATTGCAGACCTCCCTTGCCAGGTGTTGACTTTAGGTACCTTTAGCATGATGAAGTTGTTGTTTCTTATGGCATAGGAGCTAGCTGTGGCCTGTATGAAGCAGTCTAAAATATAGTTTGGAAGTTTCTTAGACAACGCTCTGTAAATCCATAGTGCAGCATTTCTATTCCTTCTGAGGTGTAGGGATGCCCATCCGACTGCAGCATAGAGAGAGCAATGATGAGTGTTAAATGGAAGATCTGTTATGAACCTTAGTGCTCTGTGGTACAGTATATCCAATTTGCTTAGATAGGAGATGGGGCAGTGACTATAGAGGAAGTCTGCATAGTCAATAACTGAAAGAAATGTGGCCTGGACCAACCTCAACTTAGAGTCTCTGGTTAGGAAGTGTTTAATTCTGAAGAATAGGCCAAGCCTTTGGCGAAGTTTTTTCAGAAGTTCTTCAATGTGATGTGTGTAATCAAGTCTGCTATCTATCCACACACCCAAATATTTGAATTTTTCTACATAATCCAGGCTTTCTCAAGGATAGTGGATAGCTGGGGAGATTGCTTAGTGAGGAGGTATTAGTATAGCTTTGATTGAGAAGAACATTGCTTTGTTTTCTTTGCATTTAAAAGAAGCTTTTCTCAAGTAGTTGATGTTGCAATAATGAGAATTCTGCTTGTAAAATTTCACACAAGCTATTGTATGATGGTTGCTGACATACAATACAGTGTCATCTGCAAGAGGTGAACAGTGGCTTTGGTGAGGTTTGAGCCAATATTATTAATGTAAATGGCAAAAGGATAGGGCCCAGGATAGATCCTTGGAACTCCTCTTAGAAGTGGTTTTAGTGGGGATAGATCACCTTCAGTTTTCACTTGCTGTGACCTATCCGTAAGGTAACACCTGAACCATTTAAGGGAGGGTGGGTCTAAGCCTATGGAATGCAAGGAAGAGAGTAACAGCTCATGGTCCACTGTGTCGAATGCCTGGCTTAGATCAAGAAATATAGCACAGACACTATTCTTTTTGTCCAATACGGTTTGCCAGTCATTTGTAACTTTGGCCAGTGCAGAGATAGTGCTGTGCCTAGCCCTAAACCCAGATTGAGCTGGATTTAAGAGATTAGCATCTTCAAGGTATTCTCTAGCTGGATGCACACTAATCTCTAGCATCTTGGATAGCACTGGAAGAATGGATATGGGCCTGTAGTTGTTGAGGTCCATGGGTTCCCCTGATTTTAGTAGGGGAAACACTTGGGCTGTTTTCCACATTGTAGGAATAGAACCAGAGGTTAATAATAGATTAAAGAGATATGTTAAGGGAACTGCAAGTGCATGTATTGCAATCTTTAGAAAGTAGGGGTCAAGAGAGTGTCTGCCCCTGCGCTTTTTTTGATATCCAATTGCAACATTAGCTCGTCTACTTGCTTCAACAGAACCGATTTGAAGGAGAAGGAAGAATCAGATCTCTGAGCTCCAGTGTACTGGGAGCTTAGTTGTGTACACAGCAGATTAGCTGGAGAGGTGTCAAAAGCAAGACCAGCAGTTGTGAAGTGATTATTGAAGGCATCCAGTACTTCCATTCTGTCTGAGATAGTACCCTTATTGTGGTGCAATTGAACATTTGAACAAAAAAAACATTTCAAGAGAGCATCTACAGGTTTCTTCTGTGAGAGTGTTATTAACCAGATGAATGGCTGAGAATAAACTTGGAAGCAAAAGATGGGAGACCCCCCATCTGGAGTAACCAGCTTACCTCTCCGGGTTCAGATTGGGCACCAGTACATTTTTATTTAGTGCATGTGGCCAGTGCCTAATGGAAATAATTACTCCAAGATGTGGGTTTGGATTCTCTGTTCACCAGTTTACCCCAGTATAGTGGGTGCTGGAAGAGTTTTGAGCCTAAATGTGCTCAGTGTGGTCATAAGTACCACTTCCATCCCTGTGGGAAATGGGGACAGTACTAGTTCAAGCAGTTGTGCCAGCCTTCAGTTTCAGAACCAGAGAGTTTGCTGTTTTGCATCTTCACCCTATGCTACATGGGAATGTCAGGAATTTATTTACTCTGGAGAATCTGCAATACCAGTATGTGTAACCCTGTGGGGGTTCATCTTTGCTTTATGATTATTCCTACACTGTTACGTGAATAAAAGCCACACTCTAGAATCCCAACCTAGTTTGGACAGTATTGTTATTGCTTCTGTGTGTGCAGATTTACTTGGGTGCCCCTGTCCAGAGGTGGAAACCTAGCATGACTTTGAGCAAATGTTTTCTCCCAGGGACCCGGGTTGCCGGTCATGGTAAATTATCCCACCAGGTGTGTGCCAGGTAGTAGCCACACCTGGTTGACTGTTCCTTTAAATAACAGTCTGGTCCACCAAGTCTAATGGTGGCCACCTTCTCTATTCCAAAAAAGTGTAATTTAACTTATGCAACCCCAACCCCTCTCTTTTGCCCCTAGATGCTTGTGGTGAGAGGAGCAGCCTTGCTGGTTAAACAAGGGGGGTCGGTGGGGGGGGGGTTACACATATCTATGCATGTGCGTATGTGTGGATGTATGTATGCATGTGTGGATGTGTGCATTTGTGTGTGTGTCTATCTGTGTATGTATTTATGCATGTATGTGTGTGTGTATTTACGTATGAGTCGGTGTCAGCAGTCATCAGGTCCTCATTTTACCATCGGAGGAATATCACCAGGATTAAATACCTTGTTCCATCTGGCAACCTTTCAACGTTGATTCACACTTTTGGGACCTCTCGCCTTGACTACTGCAACTCCCTGTACCTAAGGCTTCTGGGAGTTGATATCTGCCACCTGCAGCTAGTGCAGAATGCTGCAGTGTGGTTGTTGATGGGGACTCCTCATTCGAGTCACATCACACTGGTGCTGTGCGAACTGCACTGGCTGCTGATCCAGTGGCGTATCACCTTCAAGGTCGAGCTTCTGACCTTTAAAGCCCTACACAGACAGGGCCCAGACTATCTGCAGTTGCCCCTGTGTCCCTACTTCCCCAGGCGACTACTCTGCTCATCTGACGAGGGGTTCTTAGAGATTCCCTGGGTACATCTTAAAACATCTGGGGCCCATGTGTTTATTTACACTGCCCCATCCCTGTGGAATTTTCTACCTTGTCAGATACATGAATGCACGACTGTGGAGAGTTTTAAGAAAGCCTTGAATACACATCTGTGGCACTGCACCTGCTCAGATTGAATACCTGTGTTTTATTGGATTTTTCTATGTTTTATTGCTGTTCAGTGCCTTGGCTCTGGAAAGGCGCTTTAGACATAAAGTTTGTTTGTTTCTTTGTTTGTTTGTAGGTATGTATGTATGTATGTATGTGTGTGTATGTGTGTATGTACTGTATAAAAGAAGATAAAGAAACATTTCTACAAGGCCAACAAAATACAGGTACTTAATAAAGGTGTCTAGGACTGCTGTTTTATTTTTGTTTTAGCAACCTAGTAATTGCACTTGATGTCCACCCTCTGCTGCTGTCAACTTATTTTATAAGCACTTTGTTTGCTTTGTAGAGTTATGTAGTTAAACAATAATGCATAACAGGGTATGTGTTGTGCTGGGATAATGTCACACCTGGGGTGGTTGGGCATGAGACCGCAGGTCAAGTGCATCCAATGCCACAGAAGTGACGTTATCCCAGCACAACACACCCCCTGGAGTGCATTATTGCTATCCTACAATGGCTTGTTTGTAAAAGGAACAAAAAAAAAGATGAAAAACTGCATTTAAAGTGTATTTTTTACTCATTTTTTGAATGAGTAGGGTTATTTTATAAAATAAAGTAGTGCTGATTTCTTATTTCAGCCAATAGGTGGAGCTGGAGTGTTTTTTGTGTGGCTGTGCAGTCCACATAGCAACATTTGTCGGTTCTGTTTGTCTTTGTGTATGTGCCCTATTCCATCGGTGTTTTGTCACACAGTTTTGAGTTTCTGTTTTTGTAGCTTTGTGTTTCTCTGATTCATAAGGTGGTGCTGTTTGGGATCGGAGCTTGTCACTCCCCCACATGTTGTTGATGGGTCACCAACCCACCACCCGCTGTTGGGGTTGTTCGTGAAAAGAGATGAAAAGAGGTGGTTAGGAGAATGTTTCTTTTTTTTTGTGTGTGGTTTAAAGAAAAAGAACAAAAGAAAATGAAATGATAATCGAGCAAGCGACAGCCGCGTGGTGGCTGTTTGAAGATGCAGTTGCTGGCTCACTCGCTGGGTGCACTCGATCTGTGAACCCAATGGTAATGCTGGGTTTAACCTGTTTTTTAAATATGATGAAGAAACTTTGGCAAATCTGGGGAATGTTTGAGGGTTGTGGGTGTTCTTTAGGCTGCTTTTTGTGTTATGGGAGTGAGGGACTGACTGCATTTGAAGCCAATCGTAAATGCGGTTGCAGTTTGCTTTGAGATGGAGTGATCTTTTCACATTTAATGTGGCTCTCTGTATGCAGGGACTAAATCTGTGATGTTGTACTATGATAACATCATGGGTCCAGTCCCAAACTTAACAATCAGTGTCCAGCATTCTTTCTTGCCATTGTATAATTACAATTTAAATTTTAATTTTCTGAGCCTGATTATTAATAATTTGCATTTTACATCACCTACTCTGGTGTTATTTTATTATATGTGATTATGTTTTATCTATTTTCCTCCACCACCACTCCCCAGGTGGCAGCTGTAAAATAAATTGTTTGTTACCTTCATCTTGCTTCAACTGCTATTAATAAATTATAACTAGAATAAAGTATGGGGCGGTGTGTGTAACGAGACGTTACACCCCACCAAAGGTGTTAGATGCTACATAAACCCCGAGAGTGAAGCTGGCATCTTCTGTAACTACAAATCCCAGCATCCCCTGCAGCTGACATCAGTGCTGTAGGCTTCAGTGGGAGATGCAATAGCCTGCAGTGCATGTTAGAGATTATATAAGCTCTCATCTTTTGTTTGCTGGTGCTGCTGTCCTTCCTGGGCTATGTAGAGTCACAGAGGACTGCACTTAGCCCCTGGAGAAAAGCAGAACAGGAAAACATCTGACTGGAGATTATCAAAGTTAAGCTCTAACATGCACTGCTGGCTATTGAATCTCCCACTGCAGCCTACTGCTCTGATGTCAGCTGCAGGGGATTCTGGAATTTGTAGGAACAGAAGATGGCAGCCTAAAAGTAAATATGATTAGTCTGATACAATCTACTATACGACAGTAAATAGTAAGTGAACCAAACTGTGTTTGCACACAACGTGCACATTGGGACCTGCCCCACACTTGAGTGTGGGGTCATTTGTGCTGACTGTTCCCCTTTAAAACCAATGGGGAGAGAGTCCAAGGAAATCTGGGATCTTCTACAAAATGAGTGTTTAGTGTGTTGGCAACAATATCAGAATTAGAATAGACAGTAGTAGGGTTGCCACCTATCCGGTTTTAGACCAGATAATCCGTTTTTTAGGGTCCTTATCTGGTCATCTGGGTTTGAGTAAATGTAGTCTGTTTTTTGGGCCATTTTGAGTGCTCATATACTCTTAAAACTACTGTATCAAATCAGTCACTGTTTTGGCTGCATTGCATGTCCAGGTTACAAAGAAGTTCTGATGTCATTAAGACCTGCCTTTGTCTGTAAAACCAGTCTGTCTGGGAGGTGTAAAGTATGGCCATTAAGATCATTAGCAGTAAATTAACCTAATCTTTTCCACTCTGAATTTTAAGTATGGTATTTTACTGCTATGACAAGAAACAGCTTTTACACGTTTATATGCTCTCATGTGTTTTTTTTTCATTTTTCCTATATTCTGGTATGTTTTAGACCCATTTTTGTTAAATTAATACTCTAACTTTTATTGCCTTTATCACTGCATCTGCTCTCATTTTTTGTATTACCTGAACATTCCATGATATTAGCTACACTTTTACAGGTCATTCAGATAAACAGCATGGAATGGTGTGTCTGAAATTGTGGAATGTCTTAGAAATATGAAAGGAAACAGCAGTAGCTGCTGAGGTAAAGGGGAACACACTGCAGTATTAAGGGTACCACAAGCACCAGTAATTAAGTTATCAAACATTGGTCAAAGTATCAGAATACAAGACTGACATGGAAAGGAAAATGGGATAGTGTTTATTTAACAGAGGCTTGAGCAATAAGCTGTAAATGAGCTTTGCACATCCAGCAGACCTGAGTTTGATTCCTACAGCCTCCACTTGCATACTGTGTGACCCTGAGCAAGTCACTTAACCTTCCTGTGCTCCTGGGTCACTCCTGTAAAATGGTCTATGTGGCCTATGGGAGTTATCCTTTTTGCCAAAGAATAAAAATAAATAACTGAATAAATAAATCAAATAAATAACAGTATAAAAATGATTTCCTATCACTAGTAATGTCTATTCCAACATTACAAATGACTTTGGAGGAGAAATGATATACTCGCCAGTCATAAAAAGGGATGGAGCCAGAGGTGAAGTTTGGGGTGTGGTTTAGCATCCAGTTTTTACCTCATCCAAAGGTGGTGACCCTAGACAGTAGAGTTAATCAGGACTTTAGGAACACCAGGTAAGAGACAACAGGGCTAAGTAGTTTATTTACTGTATTCCAGAACTTGGAGGAAGATATGGAGTTACTTAGGATTTCTGGGCAGAAATAGTTAGCCTTGGCTTTCCTAGTGGCACTAGTACACTGGCTTGGATGTCTGTAGTAGGTGAGCCTGTTCATAGGGACACCTGAGGCCTTATGGGCAAATCCTCACTTAAGTTTCTTACATAGATTTTGTGGATAGGTAGGCAAAACGTTTTGCAAACCCTGATATAGATAGCCAAAACCTATTTATAAAAGAGCATAGTGACAAGAACGTCTGCTCCTTAATGCTTCATCCGGACTGTGGTTATTTTCCGTTTTTCCTTTACAGCTCAATGTGTGCATGGTATGTGAATTGCATACACAGTATATAATTCTTGGGTGGTTGACATGAGCAGGACACAGATGTCAATCAGAAATCCTTAAGGGCCTGATAGTGATGGAAATTCCATGACATGTTTCTGTAAGGTGGGCCCTCCCTTGGGCTTTCATTTTAATCTAAGAAGACAACACCGAGGTAAACTCAGCAACAACCAACAACAAAATGTATGATATCGCTTCTTAAAAATGCAAAGTATAAGATTTCTCCTCTGAATAGACGCTTGGCAGCGACTATAATCACAATTCAGTAAGTCCGGTTTTGGCAGCAGTGTCAGAGGAGGCAGAACTTCTGCGGGATATGGGGCACCTGCCATGCAGTGTCTTTGTGCCAGATGTAAATGTACTTGATTTAATGGCAATATTAAAGTGAGAATCCAGTCTGCTGGC
This sequence comes from Neoceratodus forsteri, assembly GCA_016271365.2. Classification (NCBI taxonomy): domain Eukaryota; kingdom Metazoa; phylum Chordata; order Ceratodontiformes; family Ceratodontidae; genus Neoceratodus; species Neoceratodus forsteri. Next base: position 13,182,028 of record CM028137.1, on the reverse strand, counting down.
CTACATTTCTCCCTGTCAGGAATGCTTAATACTTATGTCAGACTTCTCCACTGGGAAGTCAACAAACGCAGCTCACAGTGGATCAGTAGGAATTCTGTTGCCAAAATACTCAGATTACATGGTTGGGCACATTGCTATAAAAGATGACAATGCTGCCATCTGCTGGATCTGTGCTTAACAGCACTCCCAGAGTGTGATGAATAAATGACATGAACTGACAAGCGAACACATTGTAAGTGAACATAATTTTATTTATTTTATTTTTATTTATTTGTTCTAGGATTACAAATACCTTTGAGCCGAGGTTCTTTTACAAAGGTTCCATGTCATTGGTACAATTGAGACAATCATAAGCAAAGATAACAGTTTATAAAATTAAAAAAAAAACATAAGGATATAATATATGGAATATTAATAATATAGAAATGTTTATGCTTAAGTTTATGTGCTCAACCTAAACTACACATTGTCAGATGTCTGGGGTTGCTTATCCTTAACAAATTAGGGCTCCCATATTCAGTCCTTAGTCCCTGTATGCAATAGCGCTACGTTAGTGTTAGCACTACAGCCAGCATGCTGACACAGAGATATTCAGAGGCATTGCTCCAGCACTAACACCTGTTTATAGAGGACAGTACATGCACAGCACAAATGCATTATGTAGGTACAGTGTGATAAACACCAGCACAATGCAATGCATTTGTGCAGCACTGAGGATAGCGCCAAACACAAGGGGCAGCTGTGGGTGTGAGGAGGGCACCAGTGAAAGACACAAAACACAGCAGCACTAGTATCTAAAATACTACTTACTGTACATATAGGGTAACAGGCTGCAGAAAACAACAATGTGGAGGGGCGAGGGATAAACAAACGAACAAGGTCAACCACCCATGGGGGGGGATAAATGAAAGAACAGGGGTAACTGCCCATAATGGGGGGGGGGATAAATGAAAGAACAATGGCAACTGCCCATAATGGTGGGGGGATAAATGAAAGAACAAGGGTAACTGCCCGTAAGGTGGGGATAAATGAAAGAACAAGGGCAACTGCCCATAAAGGGCAGATAAACCAAAGAACAAGGGCAACTTGCCCTAAGGGGAGGTAAACAAAAGAATGGGCAACTGCCCATAAGGGTGGAATAAATGAAAGAACAGGGGCAACTGTCAATGGGGGGGGGGTAAATGAAAGAACAAGGGCAACTGCCCATAAAGGGAGGATAAATGAAAGAACAAGAGCAACCGCCCACATGAGGTGATAAATTAAAGAACAAGGGCAACTACCCGTAAAGGGGGAGATAAACAAAAGAACAAGGGCAACTACCTGTTACAATAAAATAAACCCACCCATTACAAAAAGAGGGAACTTGCCCATCAAAAAAAAAAACTGAAAAGGGCACTTGCCCATCAAAAGAAAGCAAAAAAGGGCACCCACCCACCTAAAAAAGCCAAGAAGGGCACTCACCTGTCAAAGAAAATGAAAAAGGGCAGCCGCCTGTCAAAGACAAGGTCACCCGTTCAAGTAACAAATATAATTGTACATATCAAGGGGCAGCTGGAGATGGTGGTGGTGGCTGCTGCTGCTAAATCTCATGGACTAGCACCGCTGGCAGCTCACCTACCTGTTGATCCAGAATGTGAAGAAAGTTGACATGGCATCTGAGCAGCTCATCACACCCCTCCCTCGGGATGGCATCCTGCCTCCATCCTGCAGCACCCTGGGCACCTATAGAAAGAAATACACTGAACTCGCTGGGCTGTACACACAGGACAAAGGACACTGGTGTGGCTTAATGTTCATAACAGAACAGCCAGCTGACACAGGGGCCACCATGCCACAGATAGGTGGAGGGTGTCAAGCAGCCGCAATGCAATGTGCATGGCATACCAGAGACAGCACAGTGTACCCAGACCATAGAGGACTGCACATATAATGAGTGTGCCTGCTGCAGTGGAGGCTGTCTGTGTCGTGTAAGGGACACACAAGAACATAAGAATGGTGTTGGCAGATGGGGACCGTGTGATCCATCTAGTCTGCCCATGGTGGCTATCCCCCAGTTATTTTTCTTCCTAAGCTGCCAGCAATGCCTGTCCCATGTGAGTTTTAATTCACTTACTGTGTTCGATGCTACCACATCTGGTAGCAGGCTGTTCCATGGGTCTATCATGCTCCTAGTGAGAAAGTACTTCCTAGAGTTGCTTTTCAACCTACCTCGCATCAGACGCAAGTTGTGCCCACTTGTACGTGCAGCCCTGTTTTCCTGGAAGAGGTTTCCCACCTGAGTTGTGTTAATTCCCGTGACATATCTAATTGTTTTTATCAAGCCCCCCAATGTCTTCTCTACTTCAGGGAGAATAAATTCAGCTCCTTGAGTCTTGCCTTGTATTGCTCATGGTGAAGCCCTTGCACCATCTTTGTAGCCCTTCTCTGTACCGTCTCTAAGCAGTCAATGTCCTTTTTCAGGTGAGGCCTGCAGAACTGGATGCAATATTCCAGGTGTGGCCTCACCAAGGATCTGTAGAGTGGCATGATTACCACCCGCTTTCTGCTTGTAATACCCCTGCCTGTGCATCTGAGGATGCCATCGACCTTCTGTGCTGCTTTTCTGCATTGTTTTCCTACCTTTAATTTTTTTTGTGTTGTTGCAATTGTTTAACCAGGAGTGGCACACAAGCTGAAAGCTTGTTTACAGGTGTGACCTGGGAGCACAGGGAAGTTAAGCAACTTGCTCAGGGTCACACAGTATGCAAGTGGGGGCTGTGGGATTCAAACCCAGGTCTCCAGATTTGCAGCTCAGAGCCTTAAACTACTGCACTATACTGCCTCCCAGTTGTCAGTAATGATTGCGCCTAGACGGTAGACCCCATTCCATCTTTGTCTCCCCTAACTGACGCCCTTCCAGTACATACTTATTTCTTGGGTTGTGTTTTTCCAGGTGCATTACCTTAAACTTCTTGGCATTAAACTTTAACTACCAATTTCTGTACCATTCTTTCAGTTTTCTGAGATCAGCTTCCATACCTGAGGCTCCCTCCTGTGTGTCCACTCTGTTGCAGAGTGTTGTATCATTTGCGAACAGGCAAACCTTCCCCTCCAGTCCATCGTTGATGTTGCTGATAAATATGTTGAAGAGGATGGGACCCAGCACTGACCCTTGTGGAACACCACTGGTCACTCTGCCCTCCCTTAATAATGATCCATTGACCAGGACTATTTGGGTCCTATTATGAGGCCAGTTTTTAATCCAGTTTGCTATGTTCTGACCAACTCCTGTGTGTTCCAGTTTATTAGCTAGACTCCTGTGGGGAATGGTGTCGAAGGCTTTGCTGAAGTCCAGGTAGACCATGTCCACTGCCCCACCTTGGTTTACTGTTCTGGTAATTCAATCGAATAAATCAATCAGGTTTGTCTGGCACGAGCAGCCTGCTGTGAAGCCATGCTGGTTGGGGTAGAGTTTTCCACTTTCCTTTAGGTAATCTACTATTTTCTCCTTTAGCAATGACTCCATCATTTTTCCCACTATAGAGGTCAGTCTGACTGGGCGATAGTTTCTGCCTCTTCCTTGCTTCCACTTTTGTGCAAGGGTGCTACTATTGCCCTTTTCCAGTCTTCAGGTACTCTGCTGCTTTCCAGAGATAGACTGAACAGCTCAGCTAGTGGTGCAGCTATTTCTTCCCAAGGCTCTTTTAGTACTCTAAGGTGGATGTCACAAACGCACCTCGGGGGTCAGGCCCTCTGCTCCCACAGTGCCCAACCTTGAAGTACAATATGTGAACAGGAGACAAACAGGAAAACCCTCCTGTTTGTTTTGGGTCCGAGCAACTACCAGTCTCAAGTCTTGGGGTCAAATATGAACCCCTTTTAGCTAGCATGCCCAGGTAACAGGTCCAAATATCATACCCTCTTCGGGGAAAGCAGTGCAGTACTTAATGCAGTGGGCACACAACCTGGTTCACAATTCCCCTTCTGACCTAGGTATTTTCTTACCTGGCTGCACATGGTGACACACTCTTTGCGCTTTAACAGTTCTGTCAGAATTATCAACACTGTCCCAGCATTCACACTCAAAATGAGAAAATGGCTCAGACAGGATTTCAAGGAAAACTGAGTTGGTAAACAGTAGTGCTGGAATTACCTAATTTTGGTAGAAGTGCTTCTTAAGAGTCCAGAACACAAGTGTCTCTTGAAAGTCCAAACACAAGTATGATATGCTCCCTCAGCAACTGGACGATATCAGGGGGGAAAAGGGTCCCATCCAGCTTGTGAGGTCACAGCTCTGTGGTGATGCTGGCTGTGAGGTCACTCTTACTCCTGCATACTGAATTAGTCACATGTCACTGCCCACTGCTAAACATTCCAATTAAAAAAAATATATATGCTTTTTAATTAGTGAGCCTGACAGAGCAGGAATTATGACAGGCCAAAATATCCCTTTGATCTTTTGAAGAACATCCTGAAAGACACTTCTCTTAGATGTGTGAAGATTTTCACAGGACTCTGTCAGAATTTGCTTTTCTCCTGACAGGTCATAAAATGCACTATTTTATAACAGGTTTCCTAGGTTCAAAGCAGAGACTGGTTTTACAACCTGTTATATCAGCTAATACAGGCTTTGACAAGGCAGGTGTCAAAAGGAAGCTTTTAATTAGTTCATTCACTGGGTCAGGGACAGGGCAGATCCTTCCCTTCTCTCTGCTCAAATCCTATGTTCCATGATGCTTTGCTGCTTGGCCTGTTTTCTCAGCAGAAGTCCAAAACATATCTACATCCAAAATTATATGCTCATAACTAGTAGATGGTTATCACGTCACAGTGGATACTGTCTTGCCCCATGGCTTTATCCACCTTAAGTTTGCTTAGATCTTCTAGGACCCTCTCCCTCATGAAGGGGCTTGTGTCTGCCCCTCTATTTTGCTCCGTCTTATCTATTGGAGGTCCCTTACCACTATATTCTATTGTGAAGATTGAGTAGAAGACTTCATTTAGCAACTCTGCTTTGTCTTCATCTTTCTGTAATAGCTAGGCCTTCTTTGTTGCTAGTTGGACTATTCCCCACTTACTCTTTCTTTTTTCTCATATGTATCTATAGGAAGTTTTATCTCCCTTCTTAACCCCATGTGCTATTCTCTCCTCTGTCTGGGCTTTGGCAAACTTAATTGCTTTTCTTGCCTCCTTGAGTTTGTTCCTGTATTTCTCCCTGTCTGTTTCTTTTTTCACCTCCTTCTATTGTTTAAAAGCCCTCTTCTTTTCCTTGATTTTGGTTACTACCTCTTTGGAGAACCAGAGAGGGCTCTTTCTTCTTTTTGATTTGCTGATCTGCCTTGCTCATTGTTCTGGAACTATAGTTAAAGCATTCTTTAAGGTCTTCCAGCAGTCCTCCACATCCCCTGTGTTACTGATCTGTAGCATGGATTTGATCCTAGATTTAATTCTGGGAAGGTTTATTTCTGGAAATTAAGTATCTTGACTTATTTCTTCTACTTTGTTTACTGATACCCAGATTGACCTGTGGTCGCTGGTCCCCAGATTAATCCCCACGTGAACATCTGAACTCCTGTTGCTATTTGTGTGACCTGTGGTCGCTGGTTCCCAGGTTAATCCCCACATGAATGTCTGAACTCCTGTTGCTGTTTATGTGACCTGTGGTCGCTAGTCCCCAGATTGATCCCCACGTGAATGTCTGAAATCCTGTTGTTGTTTGTGTGACCTGTGGTCGCTGGTCCCCAGATTAATCCCCACGTGAACGTCTGAAATCCTGTTGCTGTTTGTGTGACGTGTGGTCGCTGGTCCCCAGATTGATCCCCACGTGAACGTCTGAACTCCTGTTGCTGTTTGTGTGACCTGTGGTCGCTGGTCCCCAGATTGATCCCCACGTGAACGCCTGAAATCCTGTTGCAGTTTGTGAGTACCAGGTCCAGGGTTGCTTTGTCTCTGGTGGGTGAGTCCACCAGTGGATTCAGTCCTGCTCCCTGCAGCATGAACAAGAATTCTCTGTTCCACTCTGAGGATGGCATGTACGAGGACCAGTCCATATCTGGCAGACTGAAGTCCCCCCCAGCAGTAACTCACTCTTGTCTGCCATCATCAAGATGGTTTCTAGGAGCTCTTTGTCATTCTCAGTTTCCTGGGATGGGGGTCAGTAGATAACTCCCACCCGAATGGGGGCCTTGTCCCCCACTCCCAAGGTGACCATTAGGGCCTTACTGTGCTTCCCCTGGATCTCTTTTGCAGATTCCCTCCCTTACATACAAAGCCACCCCCTTCCCTTCTTTCCCTCATGGTCTCTCCTGAAAAGTATGTATCCTGGGATAGTAACATCCCAGGTGTGGTTCCCGGTGAACCAAGTTTCTGTAACTGCGACCCAGTACAGTTGTGCCTCTGTCATCATGGTTGTGAGATCAGGGGTTTTGTTTGGTAGACTACGCGTATTGATGCACATTGCCTTCCATCCCTGGGGGCTCCGTCCTGTTGTAAGATTGCCCTGTTCTGCTTTACGTTGCTTGTGTCTTATTTGGCTGGTATATCTCCCTAGTGGATAAGACTGGGCTGTGTCTTTATTGTCACAGCATGACATTGGAAGCCATGCCAAATGTGGAACCACACCACAAGCAACAGCAGCACCAAGCCAGGGTGCGATAAGTCGTGTCATGGCCTGAGGGACTGAGGGACTGTGAGCCACACCCACGCACCCAGCGCCATGCTCACCAGCCACACAGCAGACAGGCCAATACAGGTGTGCAGGACACTAGACATCCATGAGCCACCCTTGTCAACCACAGGGGCAGGCCACGGCATACACGTGTATCCCTCTTCCACATCACAAGCAACAGCAGCACCAAGCCAGGGTGTGATAAGTCATGTCATGGCCTGAGGGACTGTGAGCCACACCCATGCACCCAGCGCCATGCACATCAGCCACGCAGCAGACAGGCCAATACAGGTGTGCAGGACACTAGACATCCGTGAGCCACCCTTGTCAACCACAGGGGCAGGCCACGGCATACACGTGTATCCCTCTTCCACATCACAAGCATGCAGCGTGGTGTAGACACGTAACCCAAAGGGTGAAATGGACAATGCAGGGTACTTACAGCACATTGATGCATGTCTGAAGGACTTTCCTTGGCTGGCTGGCCACGCTGGGCCCCATCATGATATGGCATGATATGGCAACTCCCCTTCCCTCTGCTAGTCCTGGCAGCTCCGCTGATACTGTCTGACTCTACCTTGTCCCTGCTGCATCCTGGTGTCTGCAGAGGAGGACAAAGGAGATGTGAGCAATAGCATTCAGCAGAACACATGGCACAGTACAATAAACTCTGATTATTGCACATCCCACACAGACACGTGAGCCAGGGGCCAGACAAAATAAGAACGCTACATTGCACTGCTGTAGCTATGGCCAAGTACTGCATACGCCAGGCCCGTACAGTGACCATATCAAGCTGTCTCCACCACCCCTGTGCAACATACCCATACATTTGAGCTACAGACCATGTAAACCTCACAGTATGCAATGGAGTGTATGTAGCCCCAGGTCACATGCAACAGGGTGCAGGAAGCATACCTGTGCAACAGTAAGGTCATTGTACCATGGGTGTAGCCCAACACAAGGGTAGGTCCAAGAGTGGCACACTCAGTGCTGTATAGTAACACACCAGGCATTACTTGGCAAATGTGGGATCAGGGAGGAGGAGAAAGAATTTTACAGATATGTCAGGGAGAGAAGGAAGGATGGGGGGGCAGATAAACAGGTTAAAAGGGAAGGTTGGGCAGAGGGAAGGGTAGAGCAGGCTGAAGTACTTAATGAATACTTCTGCTCAGTTTTTACAAGGGAAAGGAGTAGACAGTTACTATAGGGGGATGCTGGGGATTGGGGGGCACTCACAGATGGTGTGATGCAGGTGGGGAGGGTGAGGGAGGCTCTCATAGAAACATAAAAACATAGACTTTGACGGCAGATAAGGACCGCTAGGCTCAACCAGTCAACCTATTTCCCTACCTATCGGATAAGCTGCAGATCCTAGTTTTACCAACAGCCTACTTCCTCCTACCTTCCACTAAAATTGCCCTATGTCTGTCCCAGTTGTAGAAATGAAATGAAAAGTGTGACTGTTACTGGGATTCAAACCCAGGTATCAGCAATCCGTGTTTTAGGTCTTAACCAGCTGAGCTATGAGAGTTCAGCCAATCAAGGCCCCTGAGTTTTCCCATGTGAATCACACATGCATTCCTTTCTGGTGTTGCATTGAGCAACTAGGAAGTCTTTTTACAGACTCAAATAACTCCTCCTCTGTCTCTCCCAAGTGCAGTATATGATACTGCAAGGCAAATTTAGAAATCCAATTGTAGAAATGAAAGGAAAAGTGTGACTCTCACTGGGACTATGTCTGTCCCATGCATTCTTAAATTCCAACCCTGTTTTTGACTCCACAACCTCCTCAGGAAGGCTGTTCCATGCGTCCACCACCCTCTCCGTGACAAAATACTTCCTCACGTTGCCCCTGAGTCGTCCCCCCTCTATCTTCAAATTGTGCCCCCTTGGTCTTGCACATCTCTTTTTCTGAGAGATGCTACCCTATTGGACTGCGTTGATTCCCTTGAGGAACTTGAACGTTTCTATCATGTCCCCCCCTCCCTCCTTTCCTTGAAGGTATACATATTAAGCTCTTTTAGACTCTCTTCGTATGACTTCTGGTGCAGACCCTGCACCATTTTAGTTGCCCTCCTTTGGACTGCCTCCATCCTGTCTCAAGTCCCTGAGGACTGATAAGGCCCCAGGCCCAGATGGGATCCACCCCAGAGTTCTAAAGGAACTGGCAGATGTCCTGGCTGCTCCAATGATGGAACTATTCAATTCTTCCCTCCAATCAGGATGTGCTCCCCTGAACTGGAGGACAGCACACGTTGTGCCACTCCAAAAGAGCGGCCCTTGGGACAAATCAGGAAATTACCAACCGGTCAGCCTGACATACATAGTGGGGAAACTGATGGAGATCATCTTGAAGAAAAGGATTGTGGGGTTCCTGGAGGCAAATGGCTTTCAGGATAAAGCCAACATGGGTTTGTCCAGGGGAGAGCATGTCAAACCAACCGAGTCAAATTTTTCGACTGGGTGATAAGATCCCTGGATGGTGGATAGCCGGTTGATGTCTTGTACCTGGATTGCAGCAAGGCATTCGACTCAGTCCCACATGGAAGGCTTATATGTAAGCTAAGTAATCTAGGGGTGGGGGAAAAAATGGTGGCCTGGATTGCTAACTGGCTTAATAACTGGCAGCAGAGGGTGGTGGTGGTTAGAGGAGAGGCCTCTACTCCCAGAGTGGTCATCAGTGGGGTCCCTCAAGGATCAGTATTAGGCCCACTCCTGTTCAATGCTTTTATTGTGGACATCGGGGAGGAATTTAGGAGCAAAATGAACCTGTTCACCAATGATTTCAAGCTTGGAGCAGAGGTGGACAGTGAGGAGGGGAGGTGGGCACTTCAGGAGGACTTGCAGAGGCATGAGAGATGGGCACACACTTGGCAGCTGGGGTGTAATGCTCGGAAGTGTAGTGTTCTACATTTGGGAGCTAAGAGCCCTGGGTATAACTATCATTTAGGGGGAGAACAGCTGATGAACTCCAAGGAGGAAAAAGACCTAGGGTGGTAATATATGCCAGAATGAACAACTCAGAACAGTGCAGGGAGTGGCAGCTAAGGCAAATAAAATGCTTGGATGTATTGCCAGAGAGGATAACATCAAAGAAAGGGAAGGTCATATGGCCCCTGTACAATTTATTAGTAAGACCGCACCTGGAAAAGTGTGTACAGTTCTGGCATCTTCACTTAAAGAAGGATGTTACCCTTGTGGAGAGAGTCCAGAGAAGAGCCACAAAGATGATTCAAGGGCTGGGGGAAATGTCTCATGAAGGGAGACTTAGGGAGCTAAACATGTACTCCCTGGAAGACAGAAGAAACGGGGGGACATGATAGAGGCCTTCAAATACGTGAAGGGGATCGATGGGGTAAATATGGAGAGTCTGTTCAAACTGAGGGGGGAGGGGATCACGAGGGGCCATAGCCTTAAATTGGTATGGGTGATGTACAGGGGGGAGATGAGGAGACACTTCTTCGCTGAGAGGGTAGTGGCACCTTGGAATGCGCTACTCGGGGAGCTGATGACTATGTAATCAGTGGAAGGATTCAAGAAGGGGTGGGACAGGTACATGGGCAGGGGACAGATTGGGGGAAGTGAACAGCAGGGTATTTCTGGTGGGTGGGCTAGTGAGTAATGGGCTAAAAAAGTGAGGGGGGGGCTGCAGGAGACACCTAATTGTGAGCTGCAATACGGGCAGACAAGATAGCCCGTTAGGCCTAGTCTGCTGGCAAAGTTTGTATGTATGTATATATGTAAGTGTGTGTGTGTGTATGTATGTATATATTTATATATGTGTATACGTAAGTATGTATGTGTGTGTGTGTGTTATGTATTTATGTATGTATGTATATATGTATGTATGTATGTGTGTATGTATGTGTGTATGTATGTGTGTATGTGTGTATGTATGTATTTATGTATGTATGTAAATATGTATGTGTGTATGTATGCATTTATATTTCGGCAGCACTTACACAGATTAGCGCATTGATATGCATGTTTCCATTGGGGGGCCTTCTGCACATGGCAAGGATGGGTGGCTTGTACATACTATAAATAAGAAACAGCACTCTGTATACATATGTATTCAAAACTTCATAAAACACAATGTACAGGTTCACATACCATGCACCCCTGACAAAGAGGTCTTTGTGGCCTCGAAGCACTGGGCTGCTATCACTGACATGGTATGTGAATCTGTACATTGTGTTTTATGAAGTTTTGAATATATATGTATTTGTATTCGAAAATATGCTTCAAATTTATGATTAATTATTGAATTAAATAATTTGAATATATCAACGCTAGCCTGGAGTGCCGTTTCTCGTTTATAGTATATACATTTGTGTTTTATGGCACCCGACCTTAACTGAGTGCACCGCTTCTTTTTTTCTTAAAATGGGTGGCATATATGCATGGTGCGCATGCGCAAGTCCGACTAGCACATGCACAATGCCATGGCATGTCATCCTAGGGCGCAAGCTGCTGCTGTGTCATGACATCACTTCCAACATGTGACATCATGTCTGCGCCGGATATGGATGTAGTGCTGGCGTTATGTTAGCACTGGCTCAAATATGACAGTGCTAGGGGAAATCTGCAATATTCAACCCGTGTATACCAAAGACAAAATTCCACAGCCAGAGGGCAAATTCTGCATTTGCATGTCATTACTGGAATGTATTCATTCATTTGTATGCCTAATCGTGCTTGGAGCATATCAAAGGAGCAAAGGGCACCACACAGATTCCATAGAAGTACTGTGCAGGCAGCTAGAGGTAAATGTATCGTGTAATGGCCTACAGCAGAGGCATGAATGACCACGGCACTGTGTTTATGCTGTATCAGGACTACACTTTTGCTGTCTCTGTACAGGGCCAAGGACTGTGTTAGGCAGGCAGCTAGTTGTGTGTTGGGACCAGAAATGCTGGAACACGTATGTGTCTCTGCCAGGGGCAGTAAAGCCTGCACATCACAGTGCCTTTTCTCTGTGCTCTGATGTGTGTATGCAATGCCCAATGCTGTTGTTTCTCTGCATTTTCAACGTGGACAATGGATGATGCAGGCAGATGTCACAAATGCAAGTTCAGTGATGAGGAGGTAATGACCCTATCCCAGGAGTATGTGGCCTGTGACGGTATCATCATTATCTCCAACAAGTGGGGTTTAAGGGCCACAATATGGGCGGCATGGCAAGAAATCACCCAGGGCATGAACACGGTGGGGGGGGGGGGGAAGGAGAACCCTGAATGATGTGCACAAGTAGCTTGTAACGGATAGATCTGTCTTGTCAAAAGCCAAAAGCTATTCCAATAATGTTAAAAATCCCATTTATACCATACTCTGCAACTCTTGTGTAGCGGACACTCTGAGCTCCCCTGTACCCCCGTTACATGCTGCAAACTACCTGCTAACTGTCACCTGATTATTCAGTTGGTTTGTCTGGCACTATAAAGACATCACTCTCCTAATTTGATACTTGATACCTGATACCTTACTCCAGGGAATTACTCCAGTACCGTCCTGATACACCAATCAGCACTGGTTCTGTACAACAAAATCTTACCAGTCACATTTACTGCTCAGCTTCCTGATCCCCTAGTGAGCACAGCTACTGTACAGCAAAATCTTACCAGTCACATTCACTGCTCAGCCCCCTGATCCCCCAGTGAGCACAGGTACTGTACGGCAAAATCTTACCAATCACATTCACTGCTCAGCCCCCTGATCCCCCAGTGAGCACAGGTACTGTACAGCAAAATCTTACCAGTCACATTCACGCTCAGCCCCTGATCCCCAGTGAGCACAGGTACTGTCGGCAAAATCTTTCCAATCACATTTACTGCTCAGCCCACTGATCCCTCAGTGAGCACAGGTACTGTACGGCAAAATCTTTCCAATCACATTTACTGCTCAGCCCCTTATCCCCCAGTGAGCACAGCTACTGTACAGCAAAATCTTACCAATCACATTCACTGCTCAGCCCCCTGATCCCCCAGTGAGCACAGGTACTGTACAGCAAAATCTTACCAATCACATTTACTGCTCAGCCTCCTGATCCCTCAGTGAGCACAGGTACTGTACAGCAAAATCTTACCAATCACATTCACCGCTCAGCCCCCTGATCCCCCAGTGAGCACAGGTACTGTACGGCAAAATCTTTCCAATCACATTTACTGCTCAGCCACTGATCCCTCAGTGAGCACAGCTACTGTACAGCAAAATCTTACCAATCACATTCACTGCTCAGCCCCCTGATCCCCCAGTGAGCACAGGTACTGTACGGCAAAATCTTTCCAATCACATTTACTGCTCAGCCTCCTGATCCCTCAGTGAGCACAGGTACTGTACAGCAAAATCTTACCAATCACATTTACTGCTCAGCCTCCTGATCCCTCAGTGAGCACAGGTACTGTACAGCAAAATCTTACCAATCACATTCACTGCTCAGCCCCCTGATCCCCCAGTGAGCACAGGTACTGTACAGCAAAATCTTACCAATCACATTTACTGCTCAGCCTCCTGATCCCTCAGTGAGCACAGGTACTGTACAGCAAAATCTTACCAATCACATTTACTGCTCAGCCTCCTGATCCCCCAGTGAGCACAGGTACTGTACAGCAAAATCTTACCAATCACATTTACTGCTCAGCCCCCTGATCCCTCAGTGAGTACAGGTACTGTACAGCAAAATCTTACCAATCTTGTTTACTGCTCAGCTCCTAATCATTTACAAATAGCAGTTCCTCATACCTCTGGTTGGCAGAGCAGGGGGCATGTTCACATTTTAATTCTTGTGTTTTTTTTTGTCTTTTTTTCCAATTGTTTAATCAGGTAAGACACACTAAGCTGAAAGCTTGTTTACAGGTGCAACCTGGGAGCACAGGGAAGTTAAGTGACTTGCTCAGGGTCACACAGTATGCAAGTGGGGGCTGTCGCATTCAAACCCAGGTCTCCAGATTTGCAGCTCAGAGCCTTAAACCACTGCACTATACTGTCTCCTTTGAGCTGTGGTAGAGGACATTCATATGTTAAGATTTTAGGATGTAGCGGACACCCCTTATAATGGACAAAACCAGCTTGCACAAACATGTTCATTATAAGAGGGTTGCACTGGATATGACAGTGTGGCTAGCAGGATCATCTCCCAGTCTTGGAGAGACTTCAGGTCCACAGGTGGTGTTCAGCAGACAGCTGTCCTCCAGCCCCTGCAGCAGAGATTACCACAGCAACCCTCACTTCTGTGGAGGTGGCCAGTGTGCCAGGTGCTGAATATCACAGTCAGGTAGAACAAGCCGAGCCACGGGAACAACTGCATTTGCACCATTACATTGGGTGTGGGGTGTGCGGCTGGGGGGGGGGGTACAAGTTCTGTCTCTCCCAGATGCACAGGCACAGTGTGGGGGAACGGGACGTAAGGCATGGATTTGTTGTGTGTATACCCTTCCAACTGTAGGTAGAGTCATGAATCCTGCATGGGCCAAGAACAACACACACGTGGGTCATTACTGTTGCATGCCGTGTCTGTAATGATATACCCGTTTGCTGTGGTGGACAGCTCCAACCAGAGGCCGGGATCAGTCCATGGTATAGTTATAGGGAACATCAGGAGCTAGTGTCTAATATTCACATGCATGTGTCCACCTGCCCCTCCGCTAATGATATCCTAGGTTGTTTGCTTTATTAGATTTGCTATAGGGCACCCGGACTGTCCATGATTGTTGATTGTGTTACCCAAGGGGTGTGGGTGATTTGCTGGTACCCTGGTGTCCTTGCCGCCTCTTGGGAAATCCACTACTCTGCAATGTGTGTGGTTGCCTATGTGATCACTGGTGATGGGGTGTGTGGTGTGTACAGCACAAGGGGTGTATGGCCATTGCACTGCAAAGGCGGCATGGATGTCAATACAAACTACACTGGGCCCGCATGCTGCCACGGTCTGCACACAGGTATTACATTACTCTGCAATATCTCTCCCTTCTGTTTTCTCAGCATCACACTCTGTTGTCATGGACACTGTTCCTGCCGATAGCCCAAGATGGTCTTGGTGGCGACCACCCCTGCTGCCCACCCATGCTGGGGCAGAGACTGACTCCAGCAAGGAGGAGGAGGAGAACAATGACAACAACAAAGAAGACGATGAAAATGAGACCTCCACTGAGGAGTGGAGAAGAGAGGGGTCCAGCTCGGACCAAGAGGGGGTTGCCTGCCCCTGCTGGCCCACTGACTGATGGGGCCCAGAACCTCCCTCCCTCCCAGCATGGACATCACTGTACAGACCCTGCCCACTCCCCATGGCACAGCCACTGCTGTGCCAGCCCCAGGTCCCACCAACTGCACTGCCAGCACCCTGCCCCCTGCCAATCCCAGTGGTCCAGTGCTCCCTACTGGCATGGCCATCACTGTGCAGCCCCCACCCACTACCCTTGGCACAGCCACTGCTGTGCCGCTTCCAGACCCCACCAATGCATGGCCACAGGCCTGCTCCCCCAACTCAGTTCCAGTGGTCCAGCCACTGGTGTGCCACCACGGCCACCTGAACAGTGCACAGCAACGACCGTAGTGCAAACCTGGGCAACACGATGGCCCCTGGTGCAGCCTGACTTTGTTTCCAGGACATTGAATGGTGACAGCAGGAGGTGTCCAACAGGCAGCGGCTCCAGTTAGCCATGGGGCACAGAAGTGTGTGTGCAGGCCACACTGGCACACATACACTGCTTGCTAGAGGAAATGAGCAGCGTGCAGAGGCCTGCCAGGCAGACTACAAGGCATCCTTGATGGATCTGCGGCAGTACCTGTTGGCCAGCATTGATTCTGGCTTCAGTACACTGGCTGCCACTGTACTTAGGGCTGCAACTGCACTCTCAGGCACTACAGGGGCTGAACCAAGCCTCAGTTGTTCAAGTGGATGTACTGTTACACCACAACGGACACCTCAATGTACCACCATCCTCCTCACTGTAGGCTTCCAGAAGCCAAGCACACCCAGGATACCGCGTACCCCTTGCCATGGCTTGCTCCTTGGTGGGTTCATTACTCCATGAGACCATGGCCGTGGGCAGCTAACACAATCCCCATGTTGGTTCCTCATTGTGTTGATGATGATCCCCGGCTTCCCTTGCGGATACAGTGTTCATGCATCATCTGTATCTGAAGAGGTAGTGTAGGATGCTCTTAGAGTGTATATTGGGCCCCCCAGTCCTATACCACATGGGCCATCTCATGCCCTCCTCACATCTCATGCCCCCCGGAGTACCCAGACCATTTCCAACCCCGCCACCCAGATGGTGTACTCTTTTTGTTCAGCCCCCTTTACTCTCCCCCTGCCTGAATGGCATATTATTTTATTTCTGCCCCTTTACCTCCTGCTTCGATGGCATAATATTGTATTTCAGCCCCTTTTACCCCCCTTCCTGGTTGTCATACTCTTTTTATTCAGTCCCCTATACACCCACCTCACCTGGATGGCGTATTTTATTTCAGCCCCCTTTACAGCCCCCCTGATGGCTTGTTCTGTTTGTTTGTTTTTCCTGGCCCCTCCCTCGCTACTGCAGCTCCTAAACAGGATGCATAACCTCCACCGTACTGGAAGCACATCCAAGCCCACCTTCCAGGCCTCTTTCTGCCACACTGAGCAAGCCCAGCAAACTTTAATGTATAGAGCACTCATCTGGCTAAATAACCTCCCACCTGACCTCCTAGCTTGCATTAAAATCGGACCCTTCAAAACCAACCTTCGACAACACCTTAAGCAACTCAGCAGTTGTGACTGCCCCACCTAGTTCTATCCTGAACTTTATCCCATTCACCCATCCCAACTTATTTCTTCTTACAGTATCCCAACCTCAGCTGTCTTCCAGTCTCTCCCAACTCTATAACTCCCATCTCTACTCTATCTTGTCACAATCTCACTCCCCAACCTCTTATTGCCAACCCCATTCTCCTCTTGCCATATCCGCCCCTTGTCCACTTACCTCACCTTCTGCCCCTGTACCACGCATCTGTGCTCTACTCCTTGCCTTCTCTCCCTATCTTTACACTTAGCTCCTGACCCAGCGCACTCCCGCACCACCCTCTGTACAATGTCTACTCCGGGCTGCTTGCAATCCTTCCACTTCTGATGGTTCCTCACTACCCTCTTTCCTCCCTCTTTGAACTGTACAGCCATACGGCATATAGAAACATAGAAACATAGCCTTTGACGGCAGATAAGGACCACTTGGCCCACCCAGTCTGCCCATTTCCCTACCTATTGGATAAGCTGCAGATTCTAGTTAACCAACAGCCTACTTCCTGCAACCCCCCACTATAATTGCCTTATGTCTGACCCATGCATGTTTGAATTCCCCCACTGTTTTAGACCCCACAACCTCTCCAGGAAGGCGGTTCCATGTGTCCACCACTCTCTCCGTGAAAAAGAATTTCCTCACATTACCCCTGAGCCGTCCCCCCTCTAACTTTAAATTGTGCCCCCTTGTTCTTACACATCTCTTTTTCTGAAAGATGCTACCCTCCTGGACTTTGTTGATTCCCTTGAGGTACTTAAAAGTTTCTATCATGTCCCCCCGTCCCTCGTTTCATCAAGGGTATACATATTAAGCTCTCTCAGTCTCTCTTCATATGGTTTCTGATGTAGACCCTGCACCATTTTAGTTGCCCTCCTCTGGACTGCTTCCATCCTGTCTATGTCCTTGCGTAGATGAGGTCTCCAAAACTGCACACCGTACTCCAGATGGGGTCTCACCAACTGTCTGTACAGAGGGATAACCACTTCCCTTTTTCTACCTGTGATGCCCCTCCCTATGCATCTCAGTATCCCCCTGGCTCTCCTTACTGACTTCTCACATTGCTTACCCACATTTAGGTCATCTGATATGACTACACCCAGATCCCTTTCCATTATTGTTGTTGTTAATACCTCCCCTGCTATTGTGCACTCTTCTTCTGGATTTTTATTTCCCAGGTGCATTACTTTGCACTTCTTTGCAAGGTCACTTATATGACTGCTACTACATAACTCTTTATAATACCTGTAACTTTGTAACTCATGATAATTACGCTGCACTTACAGTGAGCTGTTGTATTTTATGTGTTTCTGTATAATCATTAGCCTCTGTAGAATTGTTTTCCATTCTTGTTCTGTCCCACTGTTTCTCCCTTTAATGACGTGGAGCCTTTGTAAAAGAGCCTTAGGCTCAAACGTATTGTAATTCCAAGACTTCAATAAATAAGTAAAAATAAATCATCATTATTGTTATTTGATAATACATTATTTCAGCACATTGCAGTCTCTTGTATGGTCTGTACTCACCATCTGGGTCCAAAGATTAATCGTTTAATAAACAACAGCTTAATCTGATTCAAGGTCAGCTGGCATTCATCTGTATCCCCCTCCCCCAGGTCATGCCTGAAAATAGGCAGAATTTTTCTAGTGCACTTGCCCAGTCAACAAAAACTAAAATAAAAAAAATAAATAAAAGAGGTCTGTGACAAGGTTGGCTCTATACTCCCGTGAGCTCCTGGCCAACATGGGGTCATGCCTGTTGTGCTGCTCCTGCATTCCCTGATCCTCTGGCTCTGCGTCCACTGCAGGGTTTTCCTCTGGGGCTGGAAAGCATATCCCACAGTTGAGTGCCATGCTGTGTGGTATGCAGCAGGCAGGCAGGGAATATGGCACAGGCCTTCTGAGGGGTGTATTGTATTTGAAGGGTGCCACTGAAATGGTTGAGGCGCCAGAACTGTATCTTGAGCATGTCAAAGACCTGCTCAGTGACACTGCTTATAGTGATGTGTGCCACATTGAACCTGGTTAGGGACACCAGTTGCCCTGTGGGGGGACAGGCCTTGGGGCTATACTCACCGATGAGATGTCCAGTAGGGGTATCCCTGCTTTCAAACCTGTGGTGCAGGATAGAGTTGTGCCAGATGACAGCATTGTGGGGACTGCTGGGGTACCTTGCCAGGATACCGATGATATGCTCTGTTGCATCACACAACACCCGGCAACTGATGGCATGGAAGCCCTTCCTATTCATGTAGGCCCTGGCTGCATTGCTGGTGGGTGCTTGGTTGGCAACATGGGTGCAGCCAATGTTACCAAATATGGCCGGTAGGTGCGCAGCTTGATAGAATTGCTGCATGGTTGCAGTTCGCTCTGTTATTGTGGTGAGGAATACGAATTACTCCCCAGCATAGGCAAGCAAGGCATCTAGAAGCTGGCCCAACAGGCACGAGGTGGCAGACTGCAAGATACCAGTGGTGCCCCCTACTGGTTTTCTGGAAGGTTCTGGTGGCCAGAAAGTAAAGGGTTGGGTAAGACCCTGTCCCATTTGTTATGCAGAGAGAGTTAAAAGCAAGGATCTATTCTATCACTTGGCTGTCTTTTGCCTGTCTGATTGCGCAATCAAATTTTCTTGTGGCACCCAGGAGTTGGACACTGTGATGATCTCACAGTTTCCTCCTTCATCCGTGCCACCTGGAGCATGGCAGTGGTGACCCGCAGCATCTGGTGCAGGAGCCTGGTGTTGAGATCAGGGCATTGGACACCTAGGACAAAGGAGGGAACACTATATGAGTGCAGGTCCGGAACACTGTAGCCCACCCACCATGTGCAGCGGACATCACTGACATGTGCCCCTGGGATGGCACCCAGCCACCTGCAGTGTGTGCATCCACACGAGTGCCAACCCGGTGATCCGCAGCCATGCAGAACACTGCACACCAACACCACCCATGTACCACACACCACCACCATGGCATGCAGGCGACATGGCAAAGCAGCAGGATGGCAGTGGCACAGCCTGGACCCGGGTGCACCCAGACCCCACCTGCAGCAGCCACACACATGTGCGATAGCCACAGTATGGTGCAACGGTCACCGTGGGCAGTGCACAGCTAGAGTGGCCATGTGCACATGGGGCCATGTCCCACCCGCACCCCACTGCCCACCCTGCACAACAATGTAGCATGAAACTGTGCCTACCTGCATGCTGTGGCGCACCTTGCACCTGTCTGGTAGTACCACTTATGCAGCCTGCATCCTGCACACGTGCCCCTGCGGTGGCCCTCCCTGGCCCGGCCGCAGTGCCGGCCAGACATGCCCTCCTCTGGTCTTCAGGGCCTAGAAAGAAACATGGATAAAGGCGCATCAGTACCAGCAACACCATGCCCCACCCCAATCACAGTGTGACACCTGCCCAGCGCGACAGTGACGTGGTGGCAGAGGGCACCCATGGTGTGCCACCATGGCCAACAGGACGTGCAGCCCTGGACCCCCCCCAGGTAGCATGGTGTGGCACCATAACTGCCCCATGGTCCACTGGTTGGGCATGAACATGGGCATAGTGCATTTACCTGGCCATGGCACAGCACCCCTCCAGACACGGGCCTGTAGAGACTGGAGCCACTATGGGTCCCTCCGCTGCAGGTCCCCGTAGCGGTGCCTGCATTGCTCACCGCTGCGCCATGCAACCGTGGTCTCCTCCAGCTCATCGGCAATCTCCTACCACACCTCTGTCCGTGGCCTTTTCAGGGGCACCTGCCAAACAGACACCCAGTGTGTGGCTCCACAAGGGCCACAAGGTTCACCACCTCCGTCCGTGGCCTGTTCAGGGGCACCTGCCAAACAGACAGCCAGCATGTGGCTCCACAAGGGCCACAAGGTTCACCAGCTCCGTCCGTGGCCTGTTCAGGGGCACCTGCCAAACAGACACCCAGCATGTGGCTCCACAAGGGCCACAAGGTTCACCACCTCCGTCTGTGGCCTGTTCAGGGGCACCTGCCAAACAGACACCCAGCATGTGGCTCCACAAGGGCCACAAGGTTCACCAGCTCCGTCCGTGTCCAGTTAGGAGCCCTGGCACTGCTACAGTGCAGCATGGGTGTATCTTGGTCTGGGAGTCAAAATGGTGCCCAGAAGCAGACGTGCCACATGTGCTGTGGCTGCGCGCCTCACACGGCGATGTGCTGCCAGCACCAATTGCACATCCCCGTGGCTGCGCAATATGGCAACGTAGCACTGGCCCATGCTGTAGAGCTCCCAGAGGTGCAAAGGTCAACCGTGGGGTCAAAGGTCGGCATGCACACCATGTGCAATTGTACCATTGGGCCCACCATGCATGGTGCGCAGTAAAGGCATGTGGGCACCACAGTGCATGCCTAATAGCGCATGGCCGCTATGGCACCCATAGCGCAGGAGCATCAGGGGCGATAGGCCATACAGCACACGAACGCCACGTGAACAACAGTGGATGAGCACTGTATTGCCTGCTGTGCATTGTGTGTAGGGCGCGCCAGAGGCGTACGCTATGGCAGTGCGCGCATGCGTACTGCAGGGCCTGTTACGCACATCACAATGTTGCACCACGACTGGAGCATGTGCAACTCCACTTCAGAATGCATAACTTCGTGATATTCAGCTGGCATATGCAGATTTTCCTATTAGCATATCTGCGGTGCATCAGAGGCATTTGCATGTCATTATAGTTGCGCAAGCCCTCATTTGCATGTGATGCGCTATAAAGGTACCGCAGGACTGTACAGGGCATGGACCGGTATTGCATCCTACAGAGGTAAGAGGCATGCTGTGGGCCTGTCGGGACGGTGGAATGGGAAAGTGGTGTGGGTATCAGCAGACTTTAACACACGTCTATCTCCACAGGACTGAGCATGACCGATCATGAGGAGGTTGAGGAGCGTGGGCCTGCATACGAGCGCAGGCCCAACTTTACCAGGGCAGAGACGGATGCCCTATTCGAGGCATACCTGGAACAGGAGCCTCTACTGAGTGGCTCAATGGGCACTCCACAGGCCTGTGCAACAGCATGGGAGGGTGTGGCCTGTGCTGTGAACCAGCAGGGCACCCATCAAAGGTCTATGCAGGAGTGCAAGAAAAAGATCGGCACAGACAGGAGGAGGATTAAAGAGAAGGTGGCAGCCATCTTGGCAGCGTGTGCAGCCACAGGCGGTGGACAGCCTGTTGTGCCCCAACTGATGCTGCAGGAGGAGTTGGTGGTGGCTACCATGTGGCACAGTGCCCTTGAGGGCGTGCCCAGCGGAGGCTTCCAGATAGGAGGCAGCCAATCACTACATGATAGGTATGGCAGCGATGGGGACAGGGGGGCAGGGGTGGGTGACAGCAGCACTAATGCGACTGTGTTCCCTTTTGGCTCCTGAGCACCTGCATGCAGCGGCCGTGGTGGGGGTGTCTGCAGTGGGGGTGGTCCTGGACCCGGATGACCTTTCGTCCACCTCCACTGGTGTCCAGGAGCTGGATCGCATGCCGCCCAGCACCGCTGTCCATCCGGATGCCTGTGGCGTGGTTGCTGACGAGGCCCTGGCTGTGTTCCAGCATGATGCCAGGCATGGCGTCCAGTGTGCCAAGACATAGATTGGGGCGGGGTCTGGGACTGATGATGACGAGACCATAATTTCGGACAACGTTGTTGAGGTTTCGGGGGAGGCACCCATACCACACAACCACCACGGTAGTGTGAGCAGTGCCCTGGAGGCGGTTGCCTGCCCACCGGCCACTGCCCCCGGAGTCGCCATGTGCACCACTGGTGCAGCACGGGCTGACGGTGGTGGCGGTGGTGGTGGTGCAGCCACCCTGGCACTGCCCTGTACACAACGGCCAGAGGGCCAGCAGCGGCAGTTGGATGGTGTCGAAGGGGGGGCTGGGTGCAGCGCCCGCCGATGGTGCACCGCATAATGAGCAGCCCCAAGAGGGCCTCACTGTGCAGCGTCCACCATCGCGGGGAGCTGAGCTGCGGGTCAGGCAGCACCTGTGGGTTGGCACACTGCCCAAGCACTCCAGGGTGCTGACCCCTTGGCTGCTACACACCCATCTGCCATGGCCCGCTGAGCGTTACGCGCCGGTGGTGGCAGGGGTGCGAGCACTCCGCACAGAGATGCACCGGGCAGTGAAGCAGTGTGACAGGGACTTTGCCCTGCTTCTGGCAGAGAACACACGATTGTGGGTGGACACGACCGCAGCCATGGATTGGGTCACCGCTGTGGTCACAGCCGGCCTGGCCCCACTGGTCTCCCTGGTGTGAGGCTGTCCACCGCTTACTCCGTGGAGTGCATTCACCACCCCTCGGTCACGGAATTGAGCGTCCCCCTCTGTGTCGACACCGAGATCTGCTGTGGGCATTCTGAGCATGCCTGGAGTGGGCATGTTCGGGAGCCTGCAGACACCTGCAAGGACCCAGTCGCATTCCCACAGTGAGACCCCTGGGGGAACATCACAGACACCCCCTGTGGCCGTCGCACAGCCAGAGTCCACTGGGCAGTCACAGTGGGGCCATCCATGTGTCAGCGGTGGCTGTGCAACTGTGCGGCGTTTCTGAACCACCCACCTCCCCGTCTGCTGTCTGCTGCTGCCCTGTGTGCACATTGGTGTGGCGTGTGCGTCCCTTGGACATGGCAGCCATGGTCGACGCCACACACGGGCCTTGTGCACACCCACCCGGCTGCTGGCCACTGTGGCATGTGGAAGATGATGCCAGCAAGGTGCTGACTGCCACTGTGCACCGGTGCTCAGAGTCTGACACATGCCCGGTGCCCGCCTCTGGGTGGGGGCATGTAGGGCCCTGTGTGCATATGTGTGTGTGTGTGCGGGTGTGTGTGTGGGTGTGTGGGTGGTGTGTGCAGGGCTGTGCTGTGTGAATCCATGGTGTTCGGTCCCATGCCTGTCCGCGCTCCCCTCCTGTGGTCTCTGTCATGGGGCCCACCCATGCATGCCTGTGTGCTGTGCCATTGACCCCGGGACATGCATGTGGACATGGTCACCTACCTGCACGCTCCATAGTGCTCCTCTGCAATTGTGTCCCGGTGCTGCTGGGTCATCCTGGACAGCCGCTGCTCCCCTCACCCAGGGGGGCTGCCCACCACCACCAGGCCCATCCGCTGCGTCGTCCCCACTGCTGTTCTCCTCGTCGACCTCGACAGCTATCCCACAGTCGGTGGCCATGTTGTGTAGTATACAGCAGACCGGGAATAGGCCGCAGGCCTTTCAGGTGCTGTACTGTAGGGCACCACCAGACCTGTCCAGGCAATGGAACCATGTCTTCAGCGGCCCAAACACTGGCTCGATGATATTCCGTGTGCTGGCATGTGCCTCATTGTATTGCTGCTGCACTGGGGTCGACAGGTGCCGGTATGGGGTGAGCAGCCAGGGCCGGAGTGGGTAGCCACTGTCACCTGTGTGTAGAGGTGTCTGGTTAGCATGGTGGCCTGTGTCGCTGCACCCCCCCCGCCATCCCACCCACAACCCCTGGCACCCCTGCCCTAGCATCCCCCATGCCCTGCCTGTTGTGCCCAGCATTCCGCTTCCACAGCATACTCACCTACTAGGTGGCCGGTGAGGATGTTCCCATTTTCGAATCTGTGGCACAGTGCTGACTGGTGCCAGATGAAGGCATCGTGTGCTCCACCAGGGTGTGTGGCACAGACATTGATTATGCGCCCCCTGGCATTGCACTCCACCTAGCAGTTGACACTAGGGTAGCCCTTCCTGTTGATGTATGCTACCCCCTCCAGGCCAGGTGGTGCATGGATGCCGACATGGGTGCAGTCGATGGCCCCAGCATGCCAGGCATACATGCCACCCTGTGGAACTCCTGCATGTTTGCTGTACGCTCTGCCTGTGTGCTGAGGAAACAAATGTATTCCACAGCATGTGGCAGCAGTGTGCTGAGGAATTGTGTGAGGAGCCATGACACAGCTGACTGGGTCATGCCTGTGGTGTCCCCTGTTGGTCTCTGGAAGGTACCCGTGGTGAGCAGGCACATGACAGCCGTGACTTTTGTCACCACCGACAGGGCGTGGATCTGTCTTGTGGGGGCTTGCATCTCCTCACTGCACAGCTCACAGAGCTGCCTCAGAACTGCCCGGTTCAGACGGTACCGGACCACAATCTCTGTGTCACAGTACTGTTCGAAGGTGGTGCGGGCATGGTACCATCTGTTCCAGGTGTACTGCCGATGGGCCCTTCCACGGCCACGCCAGTCTGCAAGCTGCCCCCTGACACCCCTCATTACTGCCTCCATCTGGAAGATGGCACTGGCCATGGCCTGGGATGTTCTTCCCCCCATGGGCGGCTGTCTCCCCAGTGCCCCTAGCTGTGTGCTGCTGACTATGCCCCTGCACTGGACACACACCTGTGTTCTGGCATCCTGGCCAGCGGACTGAGGGCTGTGGCCTCTGCCTCCCACCTATCTGGGCCCCTGTGCAGCCCCTCCTGTGCTGGGTGTCACAGGCACCCACTGTGGTTTTTGCCTCCGACCTTGTCACATGCACACACACACACACAAACACACATACACACACACACACACACACACGCTCACACTTACAGCCTCTGTCAGTGTCTCACACCCTGGCCCACACTGTGTGCCACTCCCAGCCTGCCTTTGTCTCTGTAGCTCTCCTCCTGCTGTATAGTCTGCCCGCTCGCTCTCCCTCTATCTGGCTCCCCTGTGGTGCAAGCCTCCTTCCCTCGCTTGCTCCCTCTTTTAATGGGCTCAAGTCTGATCCATGCAAGCCCGTTGCTCCTCCTTGCCTGCACGTCTGCCTGCTGTTGAATATCGCACTGCATCGCATATTCATAGCTCACGCCCCTACGCTTGTGCATATACATTCACACCACAAGCATTGGCGATCTGGGGCTTGTGCTAACTGCTGCCGCTGAATATCACTTTCCAGCGCATTGGCACAGTTGCACTGGCGCATCCATGTTGCGCATTGTGCAACTGCTTTGAATATCCGGGCCTCAGTGTATAGTGTAAAATTGTGGGGTTTCAGCTGTATCTGGGACTGGTACCAGTGGTGGGAGAAAATTGCTGTGTAACATCTTATTTAGTCAGCAGCTTAGATAGCCAGGGCTCTGGGTGTCAACATCTGGTCGTTGAACTGTGATTGCCTTTTCTGTTTAATTTAATAGCCACCCAGCTGGACGGTGCACCAGCACAAACCAAAACCTGTGTACATTTTGTAAATAGGGATCAGCATAACCTCTACTCCTCCTGTTCCCAAGCCTAACTCCCACGTCCCCCAAATAAATCTTGTTATTACTGTTTTTGCAAATCATCACATGTGAGCATATTATTAGAGAGAGTCATTAATTACAAAATTGTCTTAAATGTGGGGAAATGTCTTTGGGTCACATTTGGGGTGGCAAATGGTATTTGTGGGTGGTATAACATCTCAGGGTTTATACCTGGTAACAGCTAACCCATGTTAAGGTAAATGCTGAGTGGAGGCTCTGCGCAATCGTTTTTATGTTGGCTTGAGTGTGCGCGCCAGCCAACATATTGCAGTAGCAGCAGATTTGGAGGTGCGGTCACTGTGGGTGAATGCAGTGCAGGCATCAGTAGGTGCGTCCCTCATTCCCCAATAAGGCAGTTGCAGGCACTGACACCAGCAACACGTAAACAGGCCACCAGATCTAAGAAAAGGTCCGCTGCAATGAGAGCCAAGCCAAGCTTGGCATGCAGTGGCATGCCTTTCCTGGTGAAGCACTTTAATAAACATGGCGGCATGACTGCCGCCGCGAAGCGTGACTTCGGGGTGCCCAGTCCCCTGCCGCGCTTGACCCACTTCATTTGCCGGCGGGCATCCACTCCCCATCGGCATAATGCCCCCTCCTCCCATTTCACGTGTGTGCCAAGGGGTGCCCACTGCCCCTCAGCATCATGTGCCCCAACAAACTTTCTTTGCTGAAGGGTGGCTCAAACCCCATCGGCTGAAGTCCCCTTCCCAGTTTAATTTGCCAATGGGAGCCCACTCCCCATTGGCATAATGTCCCCCATTTGTTGTGTACCAAGGGAGTGCCCAATCCCCTCGGCTCTTGTCCCCCTTCCACCTTGCTATGTGCCGATGGGGTGCCCAATCCCCCATCGGCTACTGCACCCCAAACACTCAGGTGGCATGCTGGGGCCCACCCCAGCATGCCAAATGTCAGTAAAAAAAAAAAAAACCCGTCCCGTGATGATTTTTATTTTTAAAACCTGTAAATCAGAAAACGGTCCCTTCCTGCTCCCTCCCTCAACCCCGCACCCACCCTCTGTGTGACCCCACTCCCCATACCCCCTCACCCCATTCTACCTCCAGAGCCCGACGTGACGATCTTCGGTGGACCAGGAACATGTCTGCACTCTTCAAAGCTGACCACGAACTGAAGAAATGCTGGTAAGCTGTATAATGGCGTAAATAGGGTTTTTTCAACTTTGGTGCATCTCTCAGCTATTTGGGGAATTTTGGCACCAGATGTTCAACATGGGGTTATTGGGACCCCTCCTCATGAATTCAGTCACTGTCATGGAGTTATTCGGTCCCAAAAGGTGATTTCGCATTCACTGCGAGGAATCACCTTTCGGGACCAATTAATGACATGTCAGTGCCACTGATCATGAGGGGGCTCTCAAAAAGCCTATGTTGCAAATTTAGAGACAAAAATCCCCAAGATGGCTGTTTTACGAGTATGCGTTGTGCAGTTTCCATGCACGCTCATAACTTCGTGAATTTGTAATACTTTCACTCCAGATTTTCAAAATTGCCATTTTCCCACACCTCCTTATGAACAGTACAGCTGTCATTTTACATATCCTGGCCAAAATGTGTTTTCGTACGTCCGGCGCAGAATAACGCGGTCACTGTGCGAAATCAGTTTTTGGGACAGTTTCACAAAATGACAGTGACACTGTTCATGAGCAGAGGTCCTAAAATGTCTATGTTGAAAATTTGGTGATAAAACTCCATAAAATGACTGTGTTACAAGCATGTGTTGCGCAGTTTCCACGCCCCCTTGTAACTTCGCAAATTTGCAATATTTTCATGCCAGATTTTCAACACTGGCATTTTTTCACACCTCCTTATGAACAGTACAGCTGTAATTTTTCACATTCTGTCTGAAATGTGTTTTTGCACCTGTGGTGTACAATAGCGTGGTCGCTGTGGGAGATCAACTTTTGAGACAGATTAAGAAAATCACAGTGCCACTGTTAATGAGGGGAGGTCCCAAAATGCCTATGTTGAAAATGTGGTATAAAAAAAACAAAATAATTGGGTTACGGACTTGCATTGCGCAGTTTCTATGCATGCTCATGACTTCACCAATTTTTAATATTTTCGGTTCAGATTTTCAACGTTGCCATTTTTTTACACCTCCTCATGAACAATGCAGTTGTCATTTTTCACATCCTGCCCAAAATGTGTTTACGTACCTGTGATGCCAAATGGCACAGTTGCAGTGCAAAATCACCTTTTGGTTAACAAACTGATACTGCCACTCTTCATGAGGTGGGGTCACAAAAAACCCACACGTTGATAATTTGAAGTGCAAATACCAACACACGCCTACCGCGTTAGGGTTTCCAACTGTTACACCCCACCCTGTAGAGACTGACAAGCGTCAGGGGTGTGACTCGGGATCATAAGCTGTAATGCTCCCACCACTCCACCCCCACCCCCACCCTGCAGCCACTGACAGGCATCGAGGTGTGCCTTGGAGTGTTCAGCCACAAAGTTCACCCCATTCTCCTATACTGCACCCACCTCAGCGTATTTCCTTATGGAATGGGGTAAGTGTAATGCTCAAGGACCCCAAAGCAAACCACGACACTTGTCAGTGTCTACAGGGTCGGGTGAGGTAAAATGGCATGAGTGTTATAGCTGACGACCCAAACGCACACCCCAATGCCTGTCAGTCTCTGCAGGTTGGGTGTGGGGTTGGCGTCACTTCAATACTTTACTGCCACTCCTATTATGTGTCTCTAACTCCTGCACTACCAATGCCCAATGCCAGTGAGACAACATTCGGCATTGACAAATGCTTGTTTAAACTTGATGTAAGTTAACGAACCCAAAGCCCTCAGCCTAGCTTGTAGGTAGTAGGCGGGGGTGTAACTCTAGGAGTAGTGCCACCTAGGGGTTTCACAGGGATCCCTTGGTTTGCAAATGCATATAATTATATTGTTGAAATGATTGCAGAAAGTTTTTTGGGTTTATTAAAAAAGATAACAATCTGGAACACAGGGGGTGACCTTGAGATGCATTTTGGCCTCCACAAGCTTGTTTACAGAACTGTCAATAGGGAATCATCTCTTGGATAAATTGTATTACTTTGTGGCACTTGTGAAGACTGGATGTACTCATCAGGCTGGCCCCGGGAAGGAAAACAACAAAGTTTTGATACTTTTTGTGACAAACAGGAGATGTAACTTACAAAACAAGCATTTGTCAATGCTGAATGTTGATTGCGTTGGTCCGTTGAGCTCATTCGGTGCCCCTCTGTCACTCGCTTGTTCTGTTTCTCCCAGTGCTGCCAGCTGCTGTTTTGTACTGGGCTCCTGCCTGCATTGGCACCCTTTTCTGTCCACAAAAAAATCTGCAGTTGTCCCGACAGAGCTCCGTTGAGGTGGCTCAGTCCCCCTCTCTCAGTTGCTCATTCTGTTTCTCGTGGCACTGCAGGCTGCCCTTTTGTAGTGGGTTCCTGCCTGTGTTGGTGGCTTTTTCAGCCCACAAAGAAATCTGAAGTAGTCATGACACAGGTCTGTTGAGGTTGTTGACTCCCCCTCTGTCATTCGCTTGTTCCGTTTCTGCAGGCTGGCCTTTTGTACTGGGCTCATGCTAGCGTTGCCACCTTTTTCTGCCCACAAAGAAATCCGCAACAGTCAAGATAGAGCTCCGTTGAGCTCGCTCACTCCCCCTCTGTCTATCGCTCATTCTGTTTCTCCTGCCGCTGCAGGCTACCCTTTTGTACTGGGCCCCTGGGTACATTGCTGCCTTTTTCTGCCCACAGAGAAATCCGCAACAGTCCCAACTGAGCTCCATTGAGCTCACTCACTCCGTTGCTGCAGGCTGCCCTTTTGTACAGGACTCCTGCCTCTGTTGGTGGCTTTTTCTGCCCACAAAGAAATCTGCAGCAGTCATGACACAGCTCCGTTGAGCTTGCTCACTCCCTCTCTCTCACTCGCTCATTCCGTTTCTGCCGGCGCTGCTGGCTGGCCTTTTGTACTGGGCTCCTGCCTGCGTTGCCGCCTTTTTCTGCCCACAAAGAAATCTGAAGCAGTCACAATAGAGCTCTGTTGAGGTCGCTCACTCCCCCTGTCTCACTCACTCATTCTGTTTGTCCTGGCACTGCAGGCTGCCCTTTAGTATGAGGCTCCTGACTGCGTTGCTGCCTTCTTCTGCCCACAAAGAAATCTGCAGCAGTCACGATAGAGCTCCATTAAGCTCGCTCCCTCTCAGTCTCTCGGTCACTCGTTCTGTTTCTCCCGCTTCTGCAGGCTGCCATTTTGTACTGGGCCCCTGCATGCATTGCTGCCTTTTTCTGCCCACAAAGAAATCCACAGCAGTCCCAACAGATCTCCACTTGACCGTACGCACTCCCTCTCCCTCACTCGCTCATTCTGTGTCTCCCGGCGCTGCAGGCTGCCCTTTTGTACTGGGCTCCTGCCTGCATTGGTGCCTTTTCCTGCCCACAAAGAAATCTGCAGTAGTCCCGACACAGCTCAGTTGAGCTCAGTCACTCCCCCCCCCACTCGCTGAATCCTAAATTGTCCCAAACAATGAGTTCCGACAGTGACTGCGGTATTCTGTGCCGGAAGTGCAAAAACACATTTTGACCAGGATTTGAAAAATTACAACTGTACTTTTCATAAGGAGGTATGTTAAAATGCCACTGTTGAGAATGTGGCGTGAAAATATTATTCATTTGTGAAGTTACAAGGGTATGTGGAAACTGCAGAACGCACTCTCGTAATAGTCATTTTATGGAGTTTCATCACAAAATTTTCAACATTGCCATTTTAGGACCTCTGCTCATGAATAGTGTCAGTGTGATTTTCTTAATGTGTCTCGTACACTGATTTCCCACAGCGACCGTGCTATTGTGCCCTGGAAGAGCGAAAACACATTTCTACCAGGATGTGAAAAATGACAGCTGCACTGTTCATAAGGAGGTGTGTAAAAATGGCAATGTTGAAAATCTGGAGTGAAAATATTGCAAAGTTGCAAAGGTACGAGCGTGCGTGGAAACTGCGCAATGCACACTCGTAGCACTCTCATTTTATGGACTTTTGTCACCAAATTTTCAACATAGCCATTTTAGGGCCTCTCCTAATGAACTGTGTCACTGTCATTTTCATAATGTGTCCGAACACGGATTTCCCACAGCAACCATGCTATTCTGCACCAGAAGTGCGAAACACATTTTGGCCAGGATGTGAAAAATGACAGCTGTACTGTTCATAAGGAGGTGCAGAACAATGGCAATGTTGAAAATCTGGTGTGAAAATATTATAAATTCGCAAACTTACGAGCATGCATGCAAACTGCGCAATGCACGCTCATAACACAGTCATTTTAGGGAGTATCAGCACCAAATTTTCAACATCGGAATTTTAGGACCTCTGCTCATGAACAGTGTCACTGTCATTTTCATAATCTGTCCCAAACACTGATTTCTCACAGCTGCCACGCTGTTCTGCACTGGAAGTGCGAAAGCACATTTCAGCCACAATGTGAAAAATGACAGCTGTACTGTTCACAAGAAAGTGTGTAAAAATGTAAATGTTGAAAATCTGGTGTGAAAATATTGCAAATTCATGGTTACAAGTGTGCGTAGCAACTGCGCAATGCTCGTAAAACAGTCATTTTTTGGGATTTTTTCCACCAAATTTGCAACATAGGCTTTTTGACAGCCCGCCTCATGAACACTGGCACTGTCGTTTCATTAATCGGCTCCAAAAGGTGATTCTGCGCAGTGACCACGAAATCACCTTTCGGGACCGAATAACACCATGACTGTGCCAGAATTTATGAGGAGGGTTCCCAAAAACCCCATGTTGAAAATTTGGTGCCAAAATTCCCAAAAATGCCCGAGATATGCATCAAAGTTGAAAAAAACCAGATTTATTGTGTTATACAGCTTACCGGCATTTCTTCAGTTCTCGGTTGACTTTGAAGAGTGAAGATGTGTTCCCGGTCCACCGAAGATTGTCGGCGTAAACTCTGGAGGTAAGTATGGGGTGGGGGGCAGGGTGCACAGTGGGTGAGTGCGGTAGGGGCCCAGGGAGGCCAGCGGGGACGTTTTTGTTTACAGCGACAAAAAAAAAAAACATTGCAGGACCGTTTTCACTTTCAGAAATGTGACACACTGGGGTGGGCTTCCAGCATGCCAATGGACTCTTTTGGGGGCTAGCAGCTGCAGTCGATGGGATTGGGCATGCCCGTTGGAACACAACAAAGGGGGCACATCATGCTGATGGGGATTAGAGTACCCCGTCGGCACACAAGAAATGGGGGGACATGCCAATGGGGACTGGGCACCCCGTCCAGCAAACACAGAGAAACGAGGGAGGGCAAAGTAAGCCGAGGGGATTAGGCCCCCCCTTGGCACATAAGGAATTGGGGGGGAGACATGCTGATGGGGACTGGGCTCCCCGTCAGCAACAGCCCTACAATGAGGGGTCGCTTCCTCATTGCAGCGGATGACACTGCAATGACGAGGCGGCCCCTGATTGCAGCGGCTAAAATGTTAGAAAGTTGTGGCATACTGGCTGAACTAGTGTCAGCAGCAGCGTACCACGGCATTGGGGAAAGGCGGCCAAGCCTTTAAAGGCTGTGGAAGCATTGGCCACAACAGTGCCGCACCTCCACAACCTGCTTGTGGAGAAAGCTGCCGCAATATGTTTCTTGAGCATGCGTGCAATCGACATAAAAAGGATGCAGAGTTTGAACTGCCAGGAAAAAACATCTTATATAATCAGAGCAATGTTTCTTCCAGGGGAGACTCAGATGTAAGCTTTTTTTGTACCGTCTTTATAAAGAACTATCTTGTACAATTTTATTTTTTCAATGTTATTGTTATTGATAATAATAAAATGTTACTTGTGAATTTGATAACTCCTCCTGGTCTGCCTATGCCTCCTGACTTATGCCTCCACAGCGCAGTGCTGCTGCCACCTTGAGCTGAACAAACATTGCGTGACTACCCTGGGTGTCTGTCCGGAGCTGGCTGTGCAGCAGCTCACGCGCCTGCCTGATTGTGGGGCTGTTGTGCTGGTATTTGCCCATATGATCAATGCAGACTTCAAGTGTGACTCGTGGGGGGTACTGGCTCACCTCTGGTCCCTGCGCTGGAGCCCAAGGGGGCTCCGGCCCACTCCTTGTCGTGCATGACTTGCTACATCAGGTACTCAGCGTGTACCATTCTGTTTTCTGCTGGGTAGGTGTGTGTGCTGCAGTGCCTCTCCCTGCCTCTGGGGTTTGCCGCAGGTTTAGACCTGCTTTTTATAGTCGCTATTAGTGCTGCGCTATGCTGCTGTGCTATCCATTGGCACGGTGTAAATTCTCTAACGATAACGCTATGCTTGGTGTGCATGTCCCTGCCCCCGTTTGGCCACTGCATACACTAATTGTATGCTCAGCCACTAGCGCTAATGAGAAATGCTGTCAGTGGCTCAGTAGGTAGCACACTCACCTCTGAGGCCGGGAGATCAGAGGGCTGTGGGTTCAGTTCCCACAACTGGCACTTGGGTTAATATCCCAGTACTGACACTGTAGTGCAGCATGAGAGGGGTGCTGCACTTCTGAGGTGACGTCTTTCGGATGAGACGTTAAACCGAGGTCCCATCTGCCTGGATTGGTGGTAGTTCAGGTGGATGTTAAAGATCCCATGGCACGTATCGAAAGAGTAGGGAATTTCCCCGGTGTCCTGGCCAGATTTCCCTCATTCAACAAAAAAATACCACCGACAGCTTAATCTGGTTCAAGGTCAGTTGGCATTCATCTGTATCCCCTTCCCCCGGGTCGTGCCTGAAAATAGGCAGGATTTGTCTAGTGCACTTACCTGGTCAACAAAAGCTAAATAAAAATAAATAAAAATGCAGTGCTATCTTGTGAATATGGGACATAGGAGCTAAGGGCACAGCGCTAGTGATAATTATGTAACCACCTCTCTCTGCTGTGCTGAATAGAAACCACTTAGCACACAGTTTCATAGTTCAGAGAAGAATTTCACTCACTCCTGCCTGGGTGGGGGGGTACAGTTCAATTAGTTCCAGTAGGCAGGCAGCTACTCCCAATCCTCCGATGACACATTCCAGAGGCTACCCCCCTCCCTTCCCTGTCTAGGGGTTTTGATGGCATATTGTCTCTGAGAAAGGGGGAGGGCACCATCAGACCAGACAAGGCAGTAAACTTTTATTAGCAGAGAGACACACAGTACCTTAGTTCTTTGATGTAGGGATTCCTTGTGACAGCGTGAGCTCCATCAAGGAGATCCCTGGTGGCATCTTTCTCACCCTGCATGACCTGGGGTCCCATTTGGCTGATTTACTCCTGAAACACACTTGGGAAATGATAACATAGCACAAAAGTTCCTGGAATAATCATTTGGCCCAGACAGAACTTGCGATGCATCAACAGCATTTTAATTTATTTATTTACTGGTATTTTTCTCTCTCCCCAGTCTGGGTATGCTCTTATTCCTGCCATCCACCCAGCCCCATCCCCAAACCTTCAGGCACCTACCTTAACTCCCATGGGTTACCCTCCATGGCAGGGTGGTGGGGAGCCCCCAACTCGACCCACCAGGACTGGACCCAATGTTGGTAGATGTCTTCTCGGGGACAGCATCTATGGCGGACTGCCATCATACTGCTTGACCCAGACTGCAGTTTCCACTTTTCCTGCCCTCCCCTCAGCATTTTTATTTTAAACCAGAAGGCTCAGGCCACATCTCCGCTCCAGGAAGTACTCCAACAAGAATTTACAGGTAATTTCTAGGTCCTCAGACAATGGCAAACGCTGTGGCACTGAACGTAGAGGGAGACCCTGGATTTGAACAGGGATCATTCACACACCAGTTCCCATTTGTGAGCCATAAAGGGCTCCTTTTACTTCGGCACCCTCAAGCAACCTCAGGAAGTCTCTTTTCACATTAATCCCTGTCAGAGGGAGTGGGATGCAAACCATAACTTTGCTTTACTTCCTCCTGTGGCTGTGATGGCTCTTTTGGGCACAGTCCTTTCTCCCATGGCTGCTCGCACCTACCAATCCACAGGCAGGGTTCACGTAGGGTGGCAGCCATGTTCCAATCTCCCCACCTCCACCCCAGGCCCACCCGGCCCCAACTGGAGGCCCTTCCTGCAGGGCCTTGAAGCTGGCTACACCTGCTGCCTGCTACTCGACAACTCCTCTGGAACCCCCTAACGGATTCCTGCATGCCAGTTGGCACTTGAAAAACATCCATGTCTTGCACAAGCCCCGCCCTCCAGCTGGCCTGGCAGTGTGAGTACAGCCTCCCGATGCCCACAGGGCATCATTTTGGTAACCCCAAAATCGGCACTTGGGTTACAATTATTAGTGCCAGTCACAAACCTTTTGAATATGGAGCCCATGGTCTTTCATGGAGTGGTATAGTCACACAATTTAGAGTTAAATCCACCTAGCTGTCTCTCTAATAGCATATACGCATCACAGATTTAGTGAGGTAAACACCAAGGTAGAGAAGTCATTAGGGAGCAGGACAGATGTAAATGCAAAAAAGGCAAAGGCAGTAAGGACAGTGATGGGGCTAAAAGGGGTAAGACCATCAGAAATTGGAGGGTAATGAGTACCAATGCAAGTAGTCTGTGTAACAAGCTCTCTGAACTAGTGGCCTTGATGGAAGAGGGATACCTGGATACTGTGGCAGTCACAGAAACATGGTACACAGAGAACCATGACTGGGATGTCAACATACCAGGATACACAATTTACAGGAGGGACAAGGAGGGTAAAAGAGGAGGAAGAGGAGTAGCTCTCTATGTAAGGGAAGGGATCAAAGCAACAGAACTAAAGAGTAAACAGTGAGCAGATGAGGCACTCTGGGTCAACCTGGAGACAGGAAATGGCACCACAGTCCGCATGGGGGTTGTATACAGACCCCCATCTCAGGGGAAGGGAATGGACAAGGAAATGATAGAAGGCATCCTTAGAATGGCAGAAAAAGGGGAGATATTGTTGATGGGGGACCTGAATATGCCAGATGTTAACTGGAGCACCTTTGTTGCAGGCTCATACAAGAGCAGGGTCATTCTTGATGCCCTACAAGGGGCATGCCTCAGACAGCTAGTATTGGAACCCACTTGGGAGGGAGCAATCTTAGACCTGGTACTCTCAAATGGGGACGGAGAAAGAATCTCAGATTTAGAAGTGGGTAGCCATCTGGGAACAAGCGACCACCAAGCAGCGTGGTTCACGATAAACACAGCCATAGAGTCAAGCCATACAAAAGCAAGAGTATTGGATTTTAGGGGGGCTAACTTTGGGAAAATGAGAGAGTGCCTCAGAAAAGCACTAGCAAACAGGCAAGAAGGAGGGGCAGAGGAACAATGGGGAGTAATCAAAACAGCCATCACAGAGGCAATAAGCTTTTGTGTGAAGCAAATCAACAAAACACAATGAAGGAAAAAAACGCTATGGTTCTCAAAAGAGGTGGCAGGGAAGGTTAAGAAGAAAAGGATAGCATTCAGGAAATATAAGGAAACACAGAAGAAGCAGGACAGAGAACTTTATCAGTTAAAGCAGGAAGAGACAGGGAAGGCAGTCAGAATCGCAAAGGCCCAAACCGAGGAAAGGATAGCCAACTCTGTTAAGAAGGTGGATAAGACCTTTTATAGGTACATTAGGGAGCGAAGAAAGACCAAGAGAAGGATACTGAGGCTTAATAAAGGGGAGGGAATGTGGGCAGAGGTTGACAATGAAAAGGCAGGGATACTGAAAGAATATTTCTGCTCAGTATTCACAAAGGAAAAGGAGGGGGAGGTACCTAAACCAAACAAGAGAAACACTCTGGAGACAGGGGTCAATACCAGTCCATTTACAGAAGAAAGGGTTCTGAAATAACTAATAAAATTGAAGGTGGACAAAGCAATGGGGCCTGATGGGATTCACCCAAGAAATCTAAAAGAACTAAGGGTAGAACTAGTGACACCGCTGACTACTCTCTTTTACAAATCATGGGAGGATGGGGTGGTGCCTGAGGACTGGAGGAGGGCGGATGTGATTCCTCTTCACAAAAGTGGGAGCAGGGCAGAAGCAGGAAACTACAGACCAGTTAGTTTGACCTCAGTGGTAGGGAAAATGATGGAATCACTTCTGAAGGAAAGAATTGTTGAGTACCTAGAGGCCAGTGGGGCACAGGACCCGGCCGCAGGTCGCAACTCATGCCAGGTGACAGGCAGCCTCCCCCCGAAGCCCTCCTGCCCTGGACCACCACAGCAGAAACCAGGGGGCATGGGGGAGCTGGCCACATGGCACAGGTGTTTGGGAAGGTGCACCAATATCGGACCCTTGGGGGTCCCTGATGATCGGGGGGTTGGAGGGCAGGGGTGTGCTACCGGGGGCTAGGGGATCCCTATGCCGCTGTTGCCAGGGCTCTGCATGGTGGCATCTGACTGTGCCTGCCATTGGATGCCACTTAGGACAGCAGCTTCAAGAATTGCAACTGCGGGTTACGACAGCCGCCACCTGGAATTGGGCTATGTGCATGTCATAACCCACAGTTGTGCCAGGCATTGCGGGCTGCAGCGTAAGTAGTGTTGTAACTTGTGACTGTCGCAGCCTGCAGATGCACTGGTGCAGGGCACCTCCTGGAATGGCACCGGGCGTATCACATGGCATAAGTCATGGGATATGCTATGGATAGTGGCGTATCCCGCCTTATACCGATGTAGCCTGACTTGGAATTGGGTCCCAGGTTCTTATTAGATGATCTTGCCCTTCCCCAACACATATGGCAGCTTATCTTTCCCCAAAACCACTGTGCCACACAGTTTTAATTATTTCCACTGTGATTTTCTTAAAAAAACACTCGTAATTTTACGTTCTAAGCCCTGCAGCCAAAACACCCCACTTCCTGAGTCAGAGACACGCCCCCATGCTAGCACGGTTTGTGACATCGGTAAATGATGAGTGTGGGGTGCGCACCATAGAATATAATGGGGCAGTGTTTAATGTTATTTTACTTTTCAGCACCGAGTTTCACAAATCCTGGCCACAGCTCGACTAACAAGGTCCTAACAAGCTCTTCTGCTGCTGGATGCTGCTTCTCAACGTGAACACACATTGAGCGTGTGCAAATTTCCTGAACAAGTGTAAATGATAGTTGGTGCTAAAAGTACATGCTCTTCTGAGTATGGGGCTCTTTGTAAGAATGAAAAAAGAGCATTGCAAGTCTTGCTTTTACCTCTTTGAAAAACAAGACCGTGATTCTGAGCATGCGCGTGACATTGCCGTGGACGTGACACACACGTTCAGGATCTCGGTCCTGTGGTAAAAGTAAGACTTGCAATGCTCTTCATTATTCTTACAAAGAGTCCCATGCTCAGAAGAGCATGTAATTTTAGCCCCTAGTATCACTTACATTTGTTCGGGAAATTTGCACACGCGCAACGTATGTTCACATTGAGAAGAGGCATCTGGCGGTGGAATATTGGCCAAGTATTAAGGTAATGTGCTAGGTCTGAGCCAAAGTATATATTTTTAAAATTCAGATAACACATCTTACTGTTACTCATTCTGGGGCGCATGAATAGTTTATTTTGCCATTGATGTGATTACAGGCACACTGGTCGCCCAGGTTCAGTATAGCTGCTGAAAGCTGACAGTGTCCCTTTAATATGTACACTTCTCACACACTGCATTGATAAAAGTTTTAAGAGAGCTGCAAAGTACAGTAAGCTGAAACTGAATAGCAGCTAGAAACAAACCATTAAGAAACGTTAATTCATTCATTGCAGTGAGCAGTGCACACATTAAGCAACTCACTGAAAAATGCTAAACCAGTGAGTTGGAGGGACAGTTTAATGTGACTTGTACTGTATGTTATATTGGAATACATATTCATATTTGTGTATATGTATTAGTGTGTGTGTGTGTGTGTCACAGCAATTAGAAAGTGCAGTTAGGTGGCTCAGTGGTTAGTGTAAAAATTGATAGTCTACATTCCTCCGCTATTTAGATCAGTTTCAGCCTTATGCATGTCACTGCTGATTTAAATGAAGAGTCTAGTAGCAACCCCCCCCCCATCACCCTCCGATGTCCCTCGGAGTCTGAAAAGAAGAAAATGCTCCCTTGATGTCTTTTCTAAATCTGTAAAAAAAGGTCCATCACTGATGCAACCCCGTACCCCAGCCCAACCTTCCACTGAGCGCTCGCCACCCCACACCCCCAGACCTGCCCACACACCCTCACTTACCTGAACAGGTTCCAGTGTGAAGATCCACTGTCCCATTGAAGACATGTCTTGCTGCTAGAACCGGCAATTGCTATATGAGAAATAAGGTAACTGCAGTTAAAAAAAACCCTTGAAATACATTGAACTGCATTTACCTAATTTCTCATATAGCAGTCCCCAGTTCCAGTAGCAGGATGTGTCTTCGATGGGAGAGTGGATCTTCACACTGGGACCTGTTCAGGTGAGTGAGGGTGTGTGGAGGAGTCTGGGGCTGCTGGGTGGTGGGTGCTCAGTTGGTGGTCGGTTGGGGGCCTGGGAGTTGCATCACCACCAAGCCTGCCCTATTAATCCCTATCTAGTGTGAGGCCTCATTCCCAAACTAAACTCTGGAGCCCCTCCCTTGCCTCCTGAATACCCTTGTGTCTATCCCACTCCTTCTTAAATTCTGTGACCATTTTAACCCCTACCACCCCCTCCGGTAGGCTATTCCATGTATTCACCACCCTCTCCATGAAAAAATATTTTCTCACATTTCCCCTGAGCCTTCCCCTCTCTAATTTCATTTTGTGCCCCTTGACTTGGAGCATCTCTTACTTTGGAAGATGCTTCCTTCTTGTACTCTATTTATACCGGTGATGTATTTGCATGTCTCAATCATGTCCCCTCCTCCCTCCTTTCCTCCAGGGAATACATATTTAACTCCTCTAATCTTTCTTCATAGGTCTTATCCCGCAGGCCCTGCACCATTTTACTTGCCCTCCACTGCACCGCCTCCACTCTGCCTATGTTCTTTCTCAGATGGGGCCTCCAGAACTGGATGCGGTATTCCAGGTGCGGTCTCTCACAGGTGTCCTATACAGGGGCAAGATGACCTCCCTCTTTCTACGCATGATACCCCTCCCTATGGATCCAAGCATTGGGCTAGCTTTCCCAGCTCCCTTATTGCACTGCCTAGTTTCTCTTAGGTCCCCTGAGATGGTAACCCCCAGGTCCCTTTCTTGCTTTGTGACTGTCAGTACCTCCCCACCTGGTTCGTACCTTGCCTCTGGGTTCTTGTGCCCTATCCGCATGATCCTGCACTTCTTTGCATTGAATCCCAGCTGCCATTCTTCAGAACATTTCTCCATTTTTTTATGGTCTTCTCTCGTTCTTTCAACACCCCCTGGCATGTCCACCCAATTGCACACCTTTGTATCGTCTGTGAAGAGGCATATCTTCCCTTCCAGTTCCTCTGTAATGTCTCCAATATAGACATAGGAGAAGGCCAGTCCCAACCCCGACCACTGCGGCACCCTGCTCATCACCTTTTCCTCCACAGAGTACTCCCTGTTTATCACAACCCTCTGACTCCTGCCGTTCAGCTAGTTCTCCACCCACAGAACTATTTTAGGATCCACCCCTAGGATGCGCAGTTTGTTAATCAGCCTTCTATGGGGGATGGTGTCAAAGGCCTTTCTGAAGTCCAGACAAGGCACATCCACTGCACCTCCCTGGTCCTCTACCTTAGTTACCCAGTCATGCCATAGCTGAGTACAATGAGTTAGTGCAAAACACAGTGCTTATCCTAAATACAGTAAAAGTTAGGAGAAGATGTATAAGTAAAGAAATGCCATATAAGGCAGTGTAGGTGTGTTAGTGTGTGTGTGTGGCAATGCTCTGTGTGTAGACAGTGCACTGCTATGTTATACTGGAATATATATGCATATATGTGTATATGTATTTGTCAGTATGTGTGTATCACAGCAATTAGAAAGTGCAGTTAAGTGGCTCAATGGTTAGTGCAAAAATTGCTAGTGTACATTCCTCCGCTATCTAGATCAGTTTCAGCCTTTTGCATGTCATTTCTGATTAAATGAGTTGTCTAGTGGCAACCCCTCATCCTCTAATGTCCCTCAGAGCCTGAAAAGAAGAAAACAGTCCCCCAATGTCTTTCTTTTTAATCTGTAAAAATGTGTATAGACAGAGCACTGCTATGTTACACTGGAATATATATGAGTGTGTTTATTAGTCAGTGTGTGTGTGTGTGTGTGTATCAAAACAATTAGAAAGTACAGTTAGATGGCTCAGTGGTTAGTGCAAAAATTGCTAGTTTATGCATTTCTCACTGCCCACAATACCATTATGTTGCAGCCATTTTGACTCTTACTAGAATTTGCTTTGCACTGG
Source organism: Neoceratodus forsteri (assembly GCA_016271365.2). NCBI lineage: Eukaryota > Metazoa > Chordata > Ceratodontiformes > Ceratodontidae > Neoceratodus > Neoceratodus forsteri. The sequence continues at coordinate 13,140,998 of CM028137.1, read as the reverse complement.
CTGGTGTTTTCAGAAACAGCTGTCCCTTCTTTGCCAACCTTTCCCTGACAATAGTTTGAGGACAAATTTTTTGAATAATGCCATGTTACTGATGATAACCATGGTATTACATGTTACAGAAATCATAGTGTGAAAATCTGATACTTTGACATCCCTAAGTCTCCTATCAGTAAGGCAGTACGGCAAACCCCGCTTACAATGCATACATACAGCTACACAATAGTCTCATATCTGCTAAGTTAGCATAGCAAACCATGGTTTCAGTGTACAAACAACTACACAATGGGGCTAGAGAAGGCAGCCCCACCGTGCAAGTTAGAGTTGCCACCTGTCAGGTTTTTTGCCTGGTGGTCAGGTTTTCAGGGTCCCCATCAGGTAATCCGGTTTTGCTCTGTGCTGGTCAGGTTTTTAAGCCATTTTGAGTGCTCACATACTTTTGAAACATATTTTGTTGTATCATGCATTGTTTCAGCTGAACGTCCGGGTTACAGACAAGTTCTGTTGTTAATGTAGCCCTCTGTTTGTGAATGCAGTCACCCTGGGAGGTGTAAAGTATGGCCATTAACACCATTAGCACTTACTTAACCTAATCTTTCCACTGCATCTTAAAGTGGCATAGCAGCAAAGCTGCCCCCCACCTTTTGTAACAGTAATAGAGCCAGTTGTCTTCCACTTTCATTTGTTGGTAAACATATTCATATCTGTAAATGAGTTTTCTTTTATCTCTGTATGTTTATCTGGTAAACCAATGTCAATAAATAAATAAATACACAAGTAAATAAAGAACTAGGAAGAACCTCCTTTGCTCAAGGGTATACATATTGAGCTCCGTTAATCTGTCCTCATATGTCTTCTGATGCAGTCCCTGCACCATTTTGGTTGCCCTTCTCTGGACTGCCTCAATTTGGTTAATGTCCTTGTGAAGGTGTGGCCTCCAATACTGCACGCAGTACTCCAGATGGGGCCTAACCAATGTCTTGTACAGAGGGATTAACCTCCCTCTTACGACTTGTGATACCCTACTAATACACCCTAACACCCCTAGCCTTACCTACTGCTTTAGAGGTCTGCTTGGATGATTTTAGGTCATCAGTGATGATGATGCCCAAGTCTCTTTCTTCCTTTGTGACTGCTAGTAACTCCCTTCCAGCCTATAAGTGGCTTCAGGGTTTCTCTTCCCTATGCATGATTTTGCACTTCTTTGCATTAAATCAGTTGCCACTCTTCTGACCATTCTGCTAGTTTATCCAGATCTCTTCTCATTCTGCCCACCCATCTGGCTCATCTACTCTGTTGCAGATCTTGGTGTCATCTGCAAACAGACAAACCTTACCCTCTAGTCCATCTGCAAGGTCACTAATGAAGATGTTGAATAGGACTGGACCCAGGACTGATCCTGAGTACCCACTTGTGACTTGCATCTCTTCTGACTGTATACCATTTACCACCACTCTCTGTTTTCTGCCAGTCAACCAGTTTGCCACCCAGTTGACCAACTTCTGACCCACCCCGAGCCTACAGCTTATTTATCAATCTTCTATGTGGAACAGTGTCAAAAGCTTTGCTGAAGTCAAGGTAGGCGACATCAACTGCTCCCCTTGGTCCACCACTCTGGTTCCAGTCAAAGAAATCTATGAGATTAGTTTGACAGGACCTTCCTTTGTAAACCCATGCTGTCTTGGATCCTGTGCCCTATGGATTCCAGGTGTTGCACTATCCTTTCCTTAAGGTGCCTCCATAATCTGCCCACTACTGAGGTAAGACTGACGGTCTGTAGTTCCCGCCTCCTCCCTGCTACCACTCTTGTGGGCGGGATCACATAAACCCTTCTCCAGTCTTCTGGGACCTCTCCTGTGCTCAGAGACTCACTAAACAATTCTGCTAATGGCTCTGCTAGTTTCTCCTTTAGCTCTTAAGTACCCTGGGATGTATGCCATCAGGTCCCATTGCCTTATCCACTCTGGGCTTAGCAGCTCTTGTGGGACCCTTTCTTTTTGTGAAGGAGTGAGTGCTCACCTCCCTCCCCTGTGTCCCATGATGCTGGGCTGTGGGCCCTGCCTACCTTCTCTTCAGTAAATACTGAGCAAAGTATCTGGCACCATACTCCAGTTGAGAGGTACGCCCTGCTCGATCGCTACAGTCCTTATCAAACATTCTCCAGCTCAGAATGTTACCTACCCGATCAGTACAGTCCTTGTCAGCGAAACTCCAGCGAAAGTTATGTACCCTACCTGATTCCGGTACAGTCCTTTGTCATACCATCTCAGTTGAGGTATACCCTGCCCGATCCCAGTACAGTCTTTATCAGCCATGCTCCAATTGAAATTATGTCCTGCCGATCCTGGTACAGTCCTTGTCAACCATGCTCCAGCTCAGAGAGATATGTACCCTGCCCGATCGGTACAGTCCTTGTCAGCCATGCTCAGCTGGAGGTATGTACCCTGCCCAATCCCAGTGCAGTCCTTGTCAACCATGCTCCAGTTGAGAGGAATGCACCCTGTCTGATCCTGGTACAGTCCTTCTCAACCATGCTCCAGCTTGAGAGGTATCCCTATTCAATCCCAGTACAATCCTTGTCAACCATAATCCAGTTGAGGGAATCTGCCTGCCCAATCCCAGTACAGTCCTTGTCAGCCATGCTCAGTTGAGAGGTATGCACCTGCCCGATCCAATACAATCCTTGTCAACCATACTCCAGTTGGAGGTATACACCCTGCCCAATCCCAGTACAGTCCTTGTCAGCCATGCTCCAGTTGAGAGTTATAGACCTGTCCAATCGGTACACTCCTTGTCAACCATGCTCAGCGGGGTTACGCATACCTTGCCGATCCAGTGCGGTCCTTGTCAACCGCTCCAGTTTGAGAGGTATGTACCCTGCCCGATCAGTATGATCCTTGTCAAACGTACTCCAGCTCGAGAGATCATTTTCCCTGTCTGATCCCAGTTCAGTCCTTGTCAAGCCGTGCTCCAGCTGAGAGGTATGTACCCTACCCAATCAGTAAAGTCCTTGTCAGCCATGCGCCAGTTGAAGTATGAAACCTGTCGATCCAGTACAATCCTTGTCAACCATAATCCAGTTGAGGGTATGTACCCTGTCTGATCGGTACAGTCTTTGTCAGCCATGTTCCAGCTGAGAGGTATACACCTACCCGATCGGTACAGTCCTTATCAACCATGCTCCAGTTGAGAGGTATGTACCTGCAATCCAGAACAGTCCTTGTCAGCAGTGCTCAGCTGAGAGTATGTACCCTGCCGATCAGTATAGTCCTTGTCAGCCATGCTCAGTTGAAGGATGCACCCTGCCTGATCCCAGTGCAATTCTTGTCAACAATACTCCAGTTGAGAGGTATGTGCCAGCCTAATCCAGTACAATCCTTGTCAACCATACTCTAATTGAGAAATATGTACCCTGCCCAATGCTGGTACAGTCCTTGTCAACCATGTTCAACAGAAGTTCACGCACCCTACCCGATCCCAGTACAGTCCTTGTCAGCCATGCTCCAGTTGAGAGGTATACACCCTGTCCAATCTTGGTGATCCTTGTCAACCATGCTCCAGTTGAAGTATGCACCCTGTCGATCCCAGTACAATCCTTGTCAACCATAATATCAAGTTGAAAATGTATGAACCCTGTCTGATCCAGTACAGTCCTTGTCAGCCATGCTCCAGTTGGAGGTATGCACCATGTCTGATCCGGTACAGTCCTTGTCAACCATGCCCCAGCTGAGAGATATGTACCCTACCCAGTCAGTGGGTTCTTGTCAACCATACTCCAGTTGAGAGGTATATACCCTACCCATCAGTGCAGTCGCGTCAACCAGCTCCAGCAGAAAATTATGTACCCTACCCGATCCGTACAGTCCTTGTCAACCATGCTCAGTTAGAGAGGTATGCACCCTGCCGATCCAAAGCCTAATCATATCAACCTGCCTGTTGAAGGTATGTACCCTGCCAAATGCAGCGTGCAGTCCTTGTCAGCCATACTCCAGTTGAAGTTAGAACCCTGTCAATCCGGTACCTCCTTGTCAACCATGCTCCAGCTGAAATTCGTACCCTGCCCGATCCCAGTACAATCACTTGTCAACCATACTCCCAGTTGAGGTAACCCTGCCGATCCCAGTACAGTCCTTGTCAAACATGCGCTCCAGCTCAGAGATCGTAACCTGTCTGAGTCCCGGTACAGTCCTTGTCAGCCATGCTCCAGCTGAGAGGTATGTACCCTACCCGATCCGGTAAAGTCCTTGTCAGCCGTACTCGATTGGAAGTACACCCTGTCCAATCCAGTACAATCCTTTTCAACCATAATCCAGTTGAGGGGTATGTACCCTGTCTGATCGGTACAGTCTTTGTCAGCCATGTTCCAGCTGGAGGTATGCACCCTGCCGATCCCAGTACAGTCCTTGTCAACCATGCTCCAGTTGAGAGATATGTACCCTGCCCAATCCCAGAACAGTCCTTGTCAGCAATGCTCCAGCTGAGGGTATGTACCCTACCCGATCCGGTATAGTCCTTGTCAGCCATGCCCAATTGAGAGGTATACACCTGCCTGATCCCAGTACAGTCCTTGTCAACCATACTCCAGTTGAAAGTATGTACCCTGCCCAATCAGGATAATCCTTGTCAACCATACTCAGTTAGAAGTATGTACCTGCCCAATACTAGTACAGTCCTTGTCAGCCATGTTCCAGCTGAAAGTAACGCACCCTGCCCGATCCAGTACACAGTCCTTATAAGCCATGCTCCAGTTAGAGGTATGCACCCTGTCGATCTTGGTACAGTCCTTGTGAACCATGCTCCAGTTGAAGGTATACCCTGTCCGATCGGTACAATCATGTCCAACCATAATCAAGTTGAGGTATGCCTGTCTGATCAGTACAGTCCTTGTGAGCCGCTCCAGTTGAGAGGTAGGAACCCTGTCTGATCGGTACAGTCCTTGTCAACCATGCTCCAGCTGAGGCACGTACCTAGCCGATCCCAGTACAGTCCTTGTCAACCATGTTCCAGTTAGGCATGTACCCTGCCTGATACGGTACAGTCCTTGAGCAACCATGCTCCAGTTGAAGATTATATACCCTGCGATCGGTACAGTCCTTGTCAGCCTCTCCAGTTGAAGGTATGTACCCTGACTCATCCCAGTACAGTCCTTGTCAGCCATGCTCCAGTTGAAAGGTATGTACCCTGCCTGACCAATAAGTACAGTCCTTGTCAACCAACTCCAGCAAAAGTTATGTAACCTGCCCGATTCCATACAGTCCTTATCAACCATACTCCAGTTGAGGCGTATGCACCTGCCCGATCAGTACAGTCTTTGTCAGCCATGCTCCAGTTGAGAGGTATATTCCTGCCCGATCCTGGTACAGTCCTTATCAACCATGCTCAGCTGAGAGAATATATGCCTGCCGATCGGTACAGTCCTTGTCAGCCATGCTCCAGCTGAGAGGTATGTACCCTGCCCAATCCAGTGCAGTCCTTGTCAGCCATGCTCCGGTTGAGAGATATGCACCCTGTCCGAATCCTGGTACAGTCCTTCTCAACCACTACTACAGTTGAAAGTATGCACCCTGTCAATCCCAGTACAGTCCTTGTCAACCTGACTAGCCAGTTGAGGGCTATGTACCCTGCCCAATCCCAGTACAGTCCTGGTCAGCCATGCTCCAGTTGAGGTATACCCTGCCTATCCCAGTACAATCCTTGTCAACCATACTCCAGTTGAGAGGTATGTACCTACCCAATCAGTACAGTCGCCTCAGCCATGCTCCAGTTGAGAGCTATGCACCCTGTCGATCCCAGTACAATCCTTCATCAACCCATACTCCGGTTGAAGAATGTACCCTACCGTCACGGTACAGTCCTTGTCAGCCATACTCCAGTTGAGAGATGAACCCTGTCAATCCAGTACACTCCTTGTCAACCATGCTCCAGCAGAGTTCACGTACCCTACCGATCCGGTACAGTCCTTATCAACCATCTCAGTTGAGAGGTATGCACCCTGCTCGATCCCAGTACAGTCTTATCAAACATGCTCCAGCTCAGAGATATGTACCCTGCCCAATCCCAGTACAGCCCTTGTCACCATGCTCTAGTTGAGAGGTATGTAGCCTGCCCGATCAGTACATTCCTTGTCAACCAAGTCCAGCAGAAAGTTATTACCCTGCCGATTCGGTACAGTCCTTGTCAACCATACTCAGTTGAGAAGTACCTACCCTACCCGATCAAGTACAGTCTTTGTAGCCATGCTCCAGTTGAGATGATGTACCCTGCCCGATCCTGGTACGGTCATCGTCAACCATGCTCCAACCGAAGATATGTACCTGCCCGATCCCGGTACAGTCCTTGTAGCCATGCTCCAGCTGAAGTATGTGCCCTATGCCAATCAGTGCAGTCCTTGTCAACCATGCTCACTTGAGAGGTATGCCTGTCCGATCCTGGTACAGTCCTTCTCAACCATTCTCCAGTTGAGAGGTATGACCCTGTCTATCCCAGTACAATCCTTGTCGCCATAACCAGTTGAGGGTATGTACCCTGCGAATCCCAGTACAGTACTTGTCAGCCACCACTCAGTTGAGAGGTATGCACCCTGCCCGATCCCAGTACAATCCTTGTCAACCATACTCCAGTTGAGAGGTATGAAACCCTGTCCGATCTGGTACAGTCCTTCTCAACCATGCTCCAGTTGAAGTATGCACCCTGTCCGATCAGTACAATCATTGTCAGCCATAATCAGTTGAAAGGTATGTACCCTGTCTGATCCAGTACAGTCTTTGTCAATACCAGTTCCGAGGTATGTACCCTGCCTGATCGGTACAAGTCCTTGTCAACCATGCTCCAGCTAAGAGGTATGCACCCTGCCTGATCCCAGTACAGTCCTTGTCAGCCATGCTCCAGTTGAGAGGTATCACCCTGTCTGATCAATACAATCCTTGTCAACCATACTCCTGTTGAGGAGGTATGTACCCTGCCAAATCACCAGTACAGTCCTTGTCAGCCATACTCCAGTTGAGTTAGAACCCTATCCAATCCCGGTACTCCTTGTCAACCATGCTCCCAGGTAGGAGTTCGTACCCTGCCAGATCAGTACAGTCCTTATCAACCATACTCCAGTTGAGAGGTATACACCCTGCGAATCCCAGTACAGTCCTTATCAAACATTCTCAGCTCAGAGATATTTACCTGCCCGATCCCAGTACAGTCCTTGTCACCAAGCTCCAGCGAAAGTTATGTACCTGCCTGATTCCAGTTGCAGTCCTTGTCAACCATACTCCAGTTAGAAGTATGCACCCTGCCCGATCCCAGTACAGTCTTTGTCAGCCATGCTCCAATTGAGAGATTATCTACCTACCCGATCCTAGTACAGTCCTTGTCAACCATGCTCCAGCTGAGAGATATGTACCCTGCCCGATCCCGGTACAGTCCTTGTCAGCCATGCTCCAGCTGAGAGGTATGTACCCTACCCAATCCAGTGCAGTCCTTGTCAACCATGCTCCAGTTGAGAGAATGCACCCTGTCTGATCTGGAACAGTCCTTCTCAACCATGCTCCAGTTGAAGGTATGCACCCTATTCAATCCCAGTACAATCCTTGTCAACCTGTAATCCAGTTGAGGGAATGTACTGCCCAACCAGTACAGTCCTTATCAGCCATGTCAATTGAGAGGTATGCACCCTGCCAATCCAGTACAATCCTTGTCAACCGATACTCCAGTTGAAGTATAGTACCCTACCCAATCAGTACAGTCCTTGTCAGCCATGCTCAAGTTGAGTTATAAACCTGTCCAATCCCGGTACACTCCTTGTCAACCATGCTCCAGCTGAGAGTTACATACCTTGCCCGATCCAGTGCGGTCCTTATCAACCATACTCCAGTTGAGAGGTATGCACCCTGCTTGATCCCAGTACAGTCCTTGTCAAACATGCTCCAGCTCAGAGATATGTACCCTGCCCAATACCGGTACAGTCCTTGTCAGCCATGCTCCAGCTGAGAGGTATGTACCCTGCCCGATCCCGGTAAAGTCCTTGTCAGCCATGCTCCGGTTGAGAGGTATGCACCCTGTCCAATCCCAGTACAATCCTTTTCAACCATAATCCAGTTGAGGGGTATGTACCCTGTCTGATCCCGGTACAGTCTTTGTCAGCCTTGTTCCAGCTGAGAGGTATCACCCTGCCCGATCCCAGTACAGTCCTTGTCAACCATGCTCCAGTTGAGAGTATGTACCCTGCCCAATCCCAAGAACAGTCCTTTATCAGCAATGCTCCAGCTGAGAGGTCTGTACCCTACCCGATCCGGTATGAGTCCTTGTCAGCCATGCTCCAATTGAGAGGTATGCACCCTGCCTGATCCCAGTACAGTCCTTGTCAACCATACTCCAGTTGGGAGGTATGTAACCTGCCCAATCAGTACAATCCTCTGCCACTACTCCAGTTGAGAGGTATGTACCCTGCCCAATCACTGGTATAGTCCTTGTCAGCCATGTTCCAGCTGAGAAACGCACCCTACCCGATCCCAAGTACCAGTCGTCGTAAGCCATGCTCAGTTGAAGGTATGCACCCTGTCCGATCTTGGTACAGTCCTTGTGAACCATGCTCCAGTTGAAAGTATGCACCCTGTCCAATCCCGGTACAATCCCCATCAACCATAATCAAGTTGAGGGTTATGTACCCTGTCTGATCCGGTACAGTCCTTATCAGCACGCTCCAGTTGAGAGGTAGAACCCTGTCTGATCGGTACAGTCCTTGTCAACCATGCTCCAGCTGAGAAGCACGTACCCTAGCTGATCCCAGTACAGTCCTTATCAACCATGTTCCAGTTGGGCGTATGTTACCCTGCCTGAGTCGGTACAGTCACTTCGACAACCATGCTCCAGTTGAGGTTATGTACCCTGCCCGATCAATTACAGTCCTTGTCAGCCATGCTCCAGTTGGAAGTATGTACCCTGCCTGATCCCAGTACAGTCCTTGTCAGCCATGCTCCAGCTCAGAGATTATGTACCCTGCCCAATACCAGGTACAGTCCTTGTCAGCCATGCTCCAGTTAGAGAATGTACCTGCCCCATCCTAGGTACAGTCCTTGTCAGCCATGCTCCAGCTGAAAGTATGTACCCTGTCTGAATCCCAGTACAGTCCTTGTCAGCCATGCTCCAGCTGAGAAGTATGTACCGTGCCCAATCGGTAAAGTCCTTGTCAGCCATGCTCCAGGTTGAAGGTATGACCCTGTCCGATCCCAGTACAATCCTTGTCAGCCATAATCCAGTTGAGGGGTATGTACCCTGTCTGATCCCAGTACAGTCTTTGTCAGCCATATTCCAGGTGAGAGTATACACCCTGCCGATCCGGTACAGTCATATCAACCCTCCAGTTGAGAGGTGTACCCTGCCCAATCCCAGAACAGTCCCCGTCAGCAGTGCTCCAGCTGAGAAGGTATGTACCCTACCCGATCCAGTATAGTCGCTTGTCAGCCATGCTCCAGTTGAGAGGTATGCACCCTGCCTGATTCCAGTACAGTCCTTGTCAAACAATACTCAGGTTAGAGGTATGTACCCTACTAATCCCAGTACAATCCTTGTCAACCATACTCTAGTTGAGAGGTATGTACCCTGCCAAACACTGGTACAGTCCTTGTCAGCCATGTTCCAGCTGAGGTTACGCACCCTGCCCGATCCAGTACAGTCCTTGTCAGCCATGCTCCAGTTGAGAGTATGCGCCCTGTCGATCTTGGTACAGTCCTTGTCAACCATGCTCCAGTTGAGAGGTATGCACCCTGTCCATCCAGTACAATCCTTGTCAACCATAATCAAGTTGAGGTATGAACCCTGTCTGATCCAGGTACAGTCCTTGTCAGCCATGCTCCAGTTGAGAGGTATGCACCATGTCTGATCCCGGTACAGTCCTTGTCAACCATGCCCCAGCTGAGAGTTATGTACCCTGCCCAATCCCGGTACAGTTCTTGTCAACCATACTCCAGTTGAGAGGTATGTACCCTGCCCGACATCAGTACAATCCTTGTCAACCAAGCTCCAGCAGAAAGTTATGTACCCTGCCCGATCCCGGTACAGTCCTTGTCAACCATGCTCCAGTTGAGAGGTATCACCCTGCCGATCAAATACAATCTTGTCAACCCATACTCCTGTTGAGGTATGTACCCTGCCAAATGCGGTGCATCCTTGTCAGCCATACTCAGTTGAGAGTTATGAACCTGTCCAATCCGGTACACTCCTTGTCAACCATGCTCCAGCTGAGATTCACGTACCCTGCCCGATCCAGTACAATCCTTGTCAACCATACTCCACGGTTGAGGTATGCACCCTGCCCAATCCCAGAACAGTCCTTGTCAAACATGCTCAGCTCAGAGATACGTAACCTGTCTGATCCTCAGTACAGTCCTTGTCAGCCATGCTCCAGCTGAGAGGTATGTACCCTACCCGATCCAGTAAAGTCCTTGACAAGCCATGCTCGGTTGAGAGTATGCACCCTGTCAATCCAGTACAATCCTTTTCAACCATAATCCAGTTGAAGGTAATGTACCCTGTCTGATCCCGGTACAGTCTTTGTCAGCCATGTTCCAGCTGAGAGGTATGCACCCTCCCGATCCCAGTACAGTCCTTGTCAACCATGCTCCAGTTGAGAGGTATGTACCCTGCCCAATCCCAGAACAGTCCTTGTCAGCAATGCTCCAGCTGAGAGGTCTGTACCCTACCCGATCCCGGTATAGTCCTTGTCAGCCATGCTCCAATTGAGAGGTATGCACCCTGCCTGATCCCAGTACAGTCCTTGTCAACCATACTCCAGTTGAGAGGAATGTACCCTGCCCAATCCCAGTACAATCCTTGTCAACCCTACTCCAGTTGAGAGGTATGTACCCTGCCCAATGCTGGTACAGTCCTTGTCAGCCATGTTCCAGCTGAGAGGTACGCACCCTGCCCGATCCCAGTACAGTCCTTGTAAGCCATGCTCCAGTTGAGAGGTATGCACCCTGTCCGATCTTGGTACAGTCCTTGTGAACCATGCTCCAGTTGAGAGGTATGCACCCTGTCCGATCCCGGTACAATCCTTGTCAACCATAATCAAGTTGAGGGGTATGTACCCTGTCTGATCCCGGTACAGTCCTTGTCAGCCACGCTCCAGTTGAGAGGTATGAACCCTGTCTGATCCCGGTACAGTCCTTGTCAACCATGCTCCAGCTGAGAGGCACGTACCCTAGCCGATCCCAGTACAGTCCTTGTCCACCATGTTCCAGTTGAGGCGCGATGTACCCTGCCTGATCCTGCACAGTCCCCAGCAACCATGCTCCAGTTGAGAGTTATGTACCCTGCCCGATCCCGGTACAGTCCTTGTCAGCCATGCTCCAGTTGAGAGGTATGTACCCTGCCTGATCCCAGTACAGTCCTTGTCAGCCATGCTCCAGCTCAGAGATATGTACCCTGCCCAATACCGGTACAGTCCTTGTCAGCCATGCTCCAGTTGAGAGGAATGTACCCTGCCCCATCCTGGTACAGTCCTTGTCAGCCATGCTCCAGCTGAGAGGTATGTACCCTGTCTGATCCCAGTACAGTCCTTGTCAGCCATGCTCCAGCTGAGAGGTATGTACCGTGCCCAATCCCGGTAAAGTCCTTATCAGCCATGCTCCAGTTGAGAGGTATGCACCCTGTCCGATCCCAGTACAATCCTTGTCAACCATAATCCAGTTGAGGGGTATGTACCCTGTCTGATCCCGGTACAGTCTTTGTCAGCCATGTTCCAGGTGAGAGGTATGCACCCTGCCCGATCCCGGTACAGTCCTTATCAACCATGCTCCAGTTGAGAGGTATGTACCCTGCCCAATCCCAGAACAGTCCTTGTCAGCAGTGCTCCAGCTGAGAGGTATGTACCCTGCCCGATCCCAGTATAGTCCTTGTCAGCCATGCTCCAGTTGAGAGGTATGCACCCTGCCTGATTCCAGTACAGTCCTTGTCAACAATACTCCAGCTGAGGTATGGCCCTGCCCAATCCCAGTACAATCCTTGTCAACCATACTCTAGTTGAGAGGTATGGACCCTGCCCAATGCTGGTACAGTCCTTGTCAGCCATGTTCCAGCTGAGAGTTACGCACCCTGCCCGATCCCAGTACAGTCCTTGTCAGCCATGCTCCAGTTGAGAGGTATGCACCCTGTCCGATCTTGGTACAGTCCTTGTCAACCATGCTCCAGTTGAGAGGTATGCACCCTGTCCGATCCCAGTACAATCCTTGTCAACCATAATCAAGTTGAGGGGTATGAACCCTGTCTGATCCCGCTACAGTCCTTGTCAGCCATGCTCCAGTTGAGAGGTATGCACCATGTCTGATCCCGGTACAGTCCTTGTCAACCATGCCCCAGCTGAGAGTTATGTACCCTGCCCAATCCCGGTACAGTTCTTGTCAACCATACTCCAGTTGAGAGGTATGTACCCTGCCCGACATCAGTACAATCCTTGTCAACCAAGCTCCAGCAGAAAGTTATGTACCCTGCCCAATCCCGGTACAGTCCTTGTCAACCATGCTCCAGTTGAGAGGTATGCACCCTGCCCGATCCAAATACAATCCTTGTCAACCATACTCCTGTTGAGAGCGTAGCCCGCCAAATGCCGGGTAGTCCTTGTCAGCCATACCCAGTTGAGAGTTATGAAACCTGTCCAATCCCGCACACTCCTTGTCAACCATGCTCCAGCTGAGAGTTACGTACCCTGCCCGATCCCAGTACAATCCTTGTCAACCATACTCCAGTTGAGAGGTATGCACCCTGCCCGATCCCAGTACAGTCCTTGTCAAACATGCTCCAGCTCAGAGATACGTAACCTGTCTGATCCCAGTACAGTCCTTGTCAGCCATGCTCCAGCTGAGAGTTATGTACCCTGCCCGATCCCGGTAAAGTCCTTGTCAGCCATGCTCCGGTTGAGAGGTATGCACCCTGTCCAATCCCAGTACAATCCTTTTCAACCATAATCCCGTTGAGGGGTATGTACCCTGTCTGATCCCGGTACAGTCTTTGTCAGCCATGTTCCAGCTGAGAGGTATGCACCCTGCCCGATCCCAGTACAGTCCTTGTCAACCATGCTCCAGTTGAGAGGTATGTACCCTGCCCAATCCCAGAACAGTCTTTGTCAGCAATGCTCCAGCTGAGAGGTATGTACCCTACCCGATCCCGGTATAGTCCTTGTCAGCCATGCTCCAATTGAGAGGTATGCACCCTGCCTGATCCCAGTACAGTCCTTGTCAACCATACTCCAGTTGAGAGGTATGTACCGCTCCAATCCCAGTACAATCCTTGTCAACCTACTCATCTGCTGAGAGGTATGTAACCTGCCCAATGCTGGTACAGTCCTTGTCAGCCATGTTCCCGCTGAGAGGTACGAACCCTGCCCGATCCCAGTACAGTCCTTGTAAGCCATGCTCCAGTTGAGAGGTATGCACCCTGTCCGATCTTGGTACAGTCCTTGTGAACCATGCTCCAGTTGAGAGGTATGCACCCTGTCCGATCCCGGTACAATCCTTGTCAACCATAATCAAGTTGAGGGGTATGTACCCTGTCTGATCCCGTTACAGTCCTTGTCAGCCACGCTCCAGTTGAGAGGTATGAACCCTGTCTGATCCCGGTACAGTCCTTGTCAACCATGCTCCAGCTGAGAGGCACGTACCCTAGCCGATCCCAGTACAGTCCTTGTCAACCATGTTCCAGTTGAGGCGTATGTACCCTGCCTGATCCCGGTACAGTCCTTGACAACCATGCTCCAGTTGAGAGTTATGTACCCTGCCCGATCCCGGTACAGTCCTTGTCAGCCATGCTCCAGTTGAGAGGTATGTACCCTGCCTGATCCCAGTACAGTCCTTGTCAGCCATGCTCCAGTTGAAAGTTATGTACCCTGCCTGATCGCAGTACAGTCCTTGTCAACCATGCTCCAGCTGAGAGATATGTACCCTGCCCGATCCCGGTACAGTCCTTGTCAGCCATGCTCCAGCTGAGAGGTATGTACCCTGCCCAATCCCAGTGCAGTCCTTGTCAAGCATGCTCCAGTTGAGAGGTATACACCCTGTCCGATCCTGGTACAGTCCTTCTCAACCATGCTACAGTTGAGAGATATGCACCCTGTCCAATCCCAGTACAGTCCTTGTCAACCATATTCCAGTTGAGGGCTATGTACCCTGCCCAATCCCAGTACAGTCCTGGTCAGCCACGCTCCAGTTGAGCGGTATGCACCCTGCCCTATCCCAGTACAATCCTTGTCAACCATACTCCAGTTGAGAGGTATGTACCCTGCCCAATCCCAGTACAGTCCTTCTCAGCCATGCTCCAGTTGAGAGGTATGCACCCTGTCCGATCCCAGTACAATCCTTGTCAACCATACTCCTGTTGAGAGGTATGTACCCTGCCAAATGCCGGTACAGTCCTTGTCAGCCATACTCCAGTTGAGAGTTATGAACCCTGTCCAATCCCAGTACACTCCTTGTCAACCATGCTCCAGCTGAGAGTTACGTACCCTGCCCGATCCCTGTACAGTCCTTGTCAACCATACTCCAGTTGAGAGGTATGCACCCTGCTCGATCCCAGTACAGTCCTTTTCAAACATGCTCCAGCTCAGAGATATGTACCCTGCCCAATCCCAGTACAGTCCTTGTCAGCCATGCTCTAGTTGAGAGGTATGTACCCTGCCCGATCCCAGTACATTCCTTGTCAACCAAGTCCAGCAGAAAGTTATGTACCCTGCCCGATTCCGGTACAGTCCTTGTCATCCATACTCCAGTTGAGAAGTATGCACCCTGCCCGATCCCAGTACAGTCTTTGTCAGCCATGCTGCAGTTGAGAGGTATGTACCCTGCCCGATCCTGGTGCAGTCCTTGTCAACCATGCTCCAGCCGAGAGATATGTACCCTGCCCGATCCCGGTACAGTCCTTGTCAGCCATGCTCCAGCTGAGAGGTATGTACCCTGCCCAATCCCAGTGCAGTCCTTGTCAACCATGCTCCAGTTGAGAGGTATGCACCCTGTCCGATCCTGGTACAGTCCTTCTCAACCATTCTCCAGTTGAGAGGTATGCACCCTGTCCTATCCCAGTACAATCCTTGTCAACCATAATCCAGTTGAGGGGTATGTACCCTGCCGAATCCCAGTACAGTACTTGTCAGCCATGCTCCAGTTGAGAGGTATGCACCCTGCCCGATCCCAGTACAATCCTTGTCAACCATACTCCAGTTGAGAGGTATGTACCCTGCCCAATCCCAGTACTGTCCTTGTCAGCCATGCTCCAGTTGAGAGTTATGAACCCTTTCCAATCCCGGTACACTCCTTGTCAACCATGCTCCAGCTGAGAGTTACGTACCCTGCCCAATCCTGGTACAGTCCTTGTCAACCATACTCCAGTTGAGAGGTATCCACCATGCTTGATCCCAGTACAGTCCCTGTCAAACATGCTCCAGCTCAGAGATATGTACCCTGCCCAATCCCGCTACAGTCCTTGTCAGCCATGCTCCAGTTGAGAGGAATGTACCCTGCCTGATCCCGATACAGTCCTTGTCAACCATGCTCTAACTGAGAGGTATGTACCCTGCCCGATCCTGGTACAGTCCTTCTCAACCATGCTCCAGTTGAGAGGTATGCACCCTGTCCGATCCTGGTACAGTCCTTCTCAACCATGCTCCAGTTGAGCGGTATGCACCCTGTCCGATCCCAGTACAATCCTTGTCAGCCATAATCCAGTTGAGGGGTATGTACCCTGTCTGATCCCGCTACAGTCTTTGTCAGCCATGCTCTAGTTGAGAGGTATGTACCCTGCCTGATCCCGGTACAGTCCTTGTCAACCATGCTCCAGCAGAGAGGTATGCACCCTGCCTGATCCCAGTACAGTCCTTGTCAGCCATGCTCCAGTTGAGAGGTATGCACCCTGTCTGATCCCAGTACAATCCTTGTCAACCATACTCCTGTTGAGAGGTATGTACCCTGCCAAATGCCAGTACAGTCCTTGTCAGCCATACTCCAGTTGAGAGTTATGAACCCTGTCCAATCCCGGTACACTCCTTGTCAACCATGCTCCAGGTGAGAGTTACGTACCCTGCCCGATCCCGGTACAGTCCTTGTCAACCATACTCCAGTTGAGAGGTATGCACCCTGCTCGATCCCAGTACAGTCCTTATCAAACATTCTCCAGCTCAGAGATATTTACCCTGCCCGATCCCAGTACAGTCCTTGTCAACCAAGCTCCAGCAGAAAGTTATGTACCCTGCCTGATTCCGCTACAGTCCTTGTCAACCATACTCCAGTTGAGAGGTATGCACCCTGCCCGATCCCAGTACAGTCTTTGTCAGCCATGCTCCAATTGAGAGGTATGTACCCTGCCCGATCCTGGTACAGTCCTTGTCAACCATGCTCCAGCTGAGAGATATGTACCCTGCCCGATCCCGGTACAGTCCTTGTCAGCCATGCTCCAGCTGAGAGGTATGTACCCTGCCCAATCCCAGTGCAGTCCTTGTCAACCATGCTCCAGTTGAGAGGAATGCACCCTGTCTGATCCTGGTACAGTCCTTCTCAACCATGCTCCAGTTGAGAGGTATGCACCCTGTCCAATCCCAGTACAATCCTTGTCAACCATAATCCAGTTGAGGGGAATGTGCCCTGCCCAATCCCAGTACAGTCCTTGTCAGCCATGCTCCAGTTGAGAGGTATGCACCCTGCCCGATCCCAGTACAATCCTTGTCAACCATACTCCAGTTGAGAGGTATGTACCCTGCCCAATCCCAGTACAGTCCTTGTCAGCCATGCTCCAGTTGAGAGTTATGAACCCTGTCCAATCCCGGTACACTCCTTGTCAACCATGCTCCAGCTGAGAGTTACATACCTTGCCCGATCCCGGTACGGTCCTTGTCAACCATACTCCAGTTGAGAGGTATGCACCCTGCTTGATCCCAGTACAGTCCTTGTCAAACATGCTCCAGCTCAGAGATATGTACCCTGCCCAATCCCGGTACAGTCCTTGTCAGCCATGCTCCAGTTGAGAGGAATGTACCCTGCCCGATCCTGGTACAGTCCTTGTCAGCCATGCTCCAGCTGAGAGGTATGTACCCTGTCTGATCCCGGTACAGTCCTTGTCAGCCATGCTCCAGCTGAGAGGTATGTACCCTGCCCGATCCCGGTATAGTCCTTGTCAGCTTGCTCCATTTGAGAGGTAAGTACCCTGCCTGATCCCGGTAAAGTTCTTGTCAACCATGTTCTAGTTGAGAGGTATGTACCCTGCCCAATGCTGGTACAGTCTTTGTCAGCCATGTTCCAGCTGAGAGGTATGCACCCTGCCCGATCCCAGTACAGTCCTTGTTAACCATGCTCCAGTTGAGAGGTATGCACCCTGTCCGATCCCAGTACAATCCTTGTCAACCATAATCCAGATGAGGGGTATGTACCCTGTCTGATCCCAGTACACTCTTTGTCAGCCGTGCTCCAGTTGAGAGGTATGTACCCTGCCTGATCCCGGTACAGTCCTTGTCAACCATGCTCCAGCTGAGAGGTATGCACCCTGCCCGATCCCAGTACAGTCCTTGTCAGCCATGCTCCAGCTGAGAGGTATGCACCCTGTCCGATCCTGGTACAGTCCTTCTCAACCATGCTCCAGTTGAGAGGTATGCACCCTGTCCAATCCCAGTACAATCCTTGTCAACCATAATCCATTTGAGGGGTATGTACCCTGTCTGATCCCGGTACAGTCCTTGTCAACCATGTTCCTGCTCAGAGGTATCCACCCTGCCCGATCCCGGTACAGTCCTTGTCAACCATGCTCCAGTTGAGAGGTATGCACCCTGCCCGATCCAAGTACAGTCTTTGTCAGCCATGCTCCAGTTGAGAGGTATGCACCTTATCCGATCCTGGTACAGTCCTTCTCAACCATGCTCCAGTTAAGAGGAATGCACCCTGTCCAATCCCAGCACAATGCTTGTCAACCATAATCCAGTTGAGGGGTATGTACCCTGTCTGATCCCGGTACTGTCCTTGTCAGCCATACTCCAGTTGAGAGGTACGTACCCTGCCCGATCCCAGAACAGTCCTTGTCCGCAATGCTCCAGCTGAGAGGTATGCACCCTGCCCGATCCCGGTACAGTCCTTGTCAGCCATGCTCCAGTTGAGAGGTATGCACCCTGTCCTATCCCAGTACAGTCCTTGTCAACCATGCTCCAGTTGAGAGGTCTGTACCTTGCCCGATCCCAGTACAGCCCTTGTCAACCATACTCCAGCTGAGAGGTATGTACCCTGCCCAATCCCAGTACAATCCTTGTCAACCATACTCCAGTTGAGAGGTATGTACCCTGCCCAATGCTGGTACAGTCCTTGTCAGCCATGTTCCAGCTGAGAGGTATGCACCCTGCCCGATCCCAGTACTGTCCTTGTCAGCCATGCTCCAGTTGAGAGGTATGCACCCTGTCCGATCCCGGTACAATCCTTGTCAACCATAATCCAGTTGAGTGGTATGTACCCTGTCTGATCCCGGTACAGTCCTTGTCAACCATGCTCCAGTTGAGAGGTATGAACCCTGTCTGATACCGGTACAGTCCTTGTCAACCATGCTCCAGCTGAGAGGTATGTACCCTAGCTGATCCCAGTACAGTCCTTGTCAACCATGCTCCAGTTGAGAGGTATGTACCCTTCCCTATCCTGGTACAGTCCTTGTCAACCATACTCCAGTTGAGAGGTATGTACCCTGCCCAATCCCAGTACAGTCCTTGTCAACCATGCTCCAGTTGAGAGTTATATACCCTGCCCGATCCCGCTACAGTCCTTCTCAGCCATGCTCCAGTTGAGAGGTATGTACCCTGCCCTATCCCAGGACAGTCCTTGTCAACCATGCTCCAGTTGAGAGGTATGCACCCTGCCCAATCCTGGTACAGTCCTTGTCAACCATGCTCCAGTTGAGAGATATGCACCCTGCCCGATCCTGGTACAGTCCTTGTCAGTCTTGCTCCAGTTGAGAGGTATGCACCCTTCCCGATGCCGGTACAGTCCTTGTCAGCCTTGCTCCAGCTGAGAGGTATGCACCCTGCCCGATCCCAGTACAGTCCTTGTCAACCATGCTGCAGCTGAGAGGTATGTAACCTGTCCGATCCCAGTACAGTCCTTGTCAGCCTTGCTCCAGCTGAGAGGTACGTACCATGCCCGATCCCAGTACAGTCCTTGTCAGCCATGCTCCAGTTGAAAGTTATGTACCCTGTCCGATCCTGGTACAGTCTTTGTCAACCATGCTCCAGCTGAGAGGTATGTACCCCACCTGATCCCGGTATAGTCCTTGTCAGATATGCTCCAGTTGAGAGTTATGTACCCTGTCCGAACCCAGTACAGTCCTTGTCAGCCATGCTCCAGTTGAGAAGTATGCCCATCACTTTCACATAATGACAGAGCCTGGGGACAGTAACAGAGCAGGAAATGAAGTCTAAAAATAAAACAGATCATGGGGATAACAGAGCAGAAAGCTGAAGGCTTCCTATTCAGAAACCAGGAAATGGACCAGGGAGGGAGTTTGAGGACAGGTGCTACCACTGATTAAAAAAAAAAACACCTGGCAAACACTGCAGTGCCTTCTACTGGCAGGTATACCAGTAGAGGACTACGTGACTGAAAAATTAAACTGGAGTTGTACTCATTGTTTTTATTTTTATTTTTTTCATTTTATTTTTAAATCCTATATAAAAATGCCACATATAGCCCATTTAGGAGCAATAATACCCCCACCCCCAGGGTGGGCAGTATGGGGTATATCGGACCTTCCAGGTTCTATAAGGCCCTCTGCCTGTTGCTTTGAGTCTTATTACACCCCTGGGCAGTCCAATACAGCCCACCCTGTTGGGTATTATTCTTTGCTTATACAGTAGTCTACATCTATTTATATATCGTACATCAAAAATAATTACCATGAGAGTGCAGATAAGATCTAAACGTAAAGTTGTACATGATGCAGAGTTAAGTACAGTATCTAAAATACCCTGCATTCAGTTTTTACTTAAGCTAACATTATATAGAGAATAATGCATAGGCAACTGTGTGTAATGAAGTTTTTTTATACACCCAAAGTGCGTGATGTCCCATAACCTCAAGAGCAAAGCTCAAGAGGTTTATGTGGACATCACACACCAAAGATGTATAAAAATGTTCATAAGGACACAGTGGCTTATGTTTTATTTTTTATAATAACAAGCACGGGAACATCAGCAGAAGAAAGAAGACAATTAGGAAGATCCACACGAGTCAAGATTTTTTGCTGTTGAAGCGTAGAAAGGAACAGTGAAGCATGAACACTTGAGACACCATGACAAATAGGTACAATGTCACTCCCGGGTTTCTGTATTGCTCCATATTGTCAATGGAGAATAATTACGTATCGGTAATGTGCCTGCCCACTAGGGTAGTGGTACAGCCCAAAGCTGTGACCTTATGAGGATTTTAAAACAGCCCTGAAAACGCATTTGTTCTGCCTTGCTTTCCCTGACTCTAATGATAGTTAGTATACTATAATTCTATATTTATGACTATTTTTAAAATTTTTATATTTTAAATTTTTTTATCTATCTTGATTTATGTTTTGGATTATTGCAACTGCCTTTATCTAGGGCTTTCTGGGGTTGAAATCAGTCACCTGCAGCTAGTGCAGAATGCTGCAGCCCGGCTTTTGACAGGTTCTAGTAGATCCTGTCATATTACTCCGGTGCTGCATGAACTGCACTGGCTGCCAGTTCGGTGGCGGATCACCTTTAAAGTCGGATTGCTGACTTTCAAAACCCTACACGATCTGGGCCCAGTTTATCTGAAAGAACTTCTGGTTCCTTATCACCCTAATCAATCACTCCGCTCAGCTGATGAGGGGTTGCTAGAGGTTCCAAGGGCGAATTTGAAATCTTCGGACGCTCGGGCTTTTTCGTATGTGGCTTCCACACTTTGGAACTCTCTACCCTGTCGGTTGCGGGAGTGAACCTCTGTGGAGGGTTTCAAGAGAGGTTTGAAGACTTTCTTCTGGGAAACTGCATTTTTAGAATATTGACTGAATTAATTGTTCTGATCTAGCTGAATTTCTTTTAATGATTTTTATTGTTTTAATCTGTTATTTCTGTACGGCACCTTGGCAACTGAAAGGCGCCTTATAAATAAAAATTATTATTATTATTTTGTGGTATTACTGTACAGTGCGTTGCTCTTGTTGGAATAGCACTAACAAATTAAGTTGAAGTTGAAATTCTGGTTACATCAGCCACTCAGTTTCAGCTGTACCCCTGAAAGGGGTAGCAGCCTAGATGGAGTTCTCTGAAAAAACAGTTTGATTTCATGGCTGTTTGTTTTCTTCCTTTAGGACTGTGGGACTTCGAGGCAGACTGGCATTTCTGGTGATGGTGAGCACCCCGAAATTTAGAAATCGTGCCTACTAAACTGAAGCTTTCAGAATGGCTAATCTGCTAGATAACTTCTGTTCAGTGACTCCAAAAGGTGTTCTTTTACTGCAGGTCTACATTAGAAAGTTTTTAATCCTGGTGCCTCAGGTAAGTAAAGGTATTTTCCTTTATTTGGGGGGGGGCTTAGACAGATAGCTAGGTTGGGTTATTTTCCTGCTTTCTAGTGTCTACTTGCAGTCTAGGGTTGCCACCTTTGAATGAAGCAAAAACTGGATCCTAAGCTCTGCCTCTAGCCCCACCCCTTTTCATGACTCATCATGCATTGTTCCTCCTAGAAAGCCATTTGTTATATGAATAAAAGACAAGGCTTAAAGCAACAGTTCAACACAAATGTTACTGTACAGTACCTGTTAAAGTTACTTTCTGAGGTTAGAAACATAGAACATAGAAGTTGACGGCAGATAAGGACCTCAAGGCCCATCCAGTCTGCCCATTTCTTTTTCTACCTTATAAATGTGCCATCGGCCTTTGCTCTGTCAGTGATCTATCTATTCATAGTCATTTGTATTGCTCCCTTATGCCTATCCCATGCCTGTTTGAAGCCCTGCACTGTATTCTATAGCCACCACTTCTTGTGGTAAGCCATTCCATGCATCTACCACCCTTTCCGTGAAAAAGAATTTCTCACATTCCCCTAGCGGCCTCCCTCTAATCTCATGCTGTGTCCTCTTGTCCTGCTATTTTTCTTATATTTAAACATGTTAGACTCTTTACCTTGTTTATGCCCTTAAGGTGTTTAAATGTCTAGATCATATCACCTCTCTCCTCCTTTGCTCAAGGGTATACATATTGAGCTCTGTTAATCTGTCCTCATATGTCTTCTGATGCAGTCCCTGCACCATTTGGTTGCCCTTCTCTGGACTGCCTCAATTTGGTTAATGTCCTTGTGAAGGTGTGGCCTCCAATACCTGCAGTACTCCAGATGGGGCCTAACCAATGTCTTGTACAGAGAGGATTAACACTCCCTCTTACGACATGATACCCTACTAATACACCTAACACCCCTAGCCTTACCTACTGCTTTAGAGGTCTGCTTGGATGATTTTAGGTCATCAGTGATGATGATGCCCAAGTCTCTTTCTTCCTTTGTGACTGCTAGCTCCCTCCCAGCCTATAAGTGGCTTCAGGGTTTCTCTTCCCTATGTGCATGATTTTGCACTTCTTTGCATTAAATCCCAGTTGCCACTCTTCTGACCATTCTGCTAGTTTATCAGATCTCTTCTCATTCTGCCCACCCCATCTGGATCATCTACTCTGTTGCAGATCTTGGTGTCATCTGCAAACAGACAAACCTTACCCTCTAGTCCATCTGAGGTCACTAATGAAGATGTTGAATAGGACTGGCCCCAGGACTGATCCTGAGTATCCACTTGTGACTTGCATCTCTTCTGACTGTATACCATTTACCACCACTCTCTGTTTTCTGCCAGTCAACCAGTTTGCCACCCAGTTGACCAACTTCACAAACCGAGCCTACCTAGCTTATTTATCAATCTTCTATGTGGAACAGTGTCAAAAGCTTTGCTGAAGTCAAGGTAGGCGACATCAACTGCTCCCCTTGGTCCACCACTCTGGTTACCCAGTCAAAGAAATCTATGAGGTAGTTTGACAGGACCTTCCTTTTGTAAACCCATGCTATCTTGGATCCTGTGCCCTATGGATTCCAGGTGTTGCACTATCCTTTCCTTAAGGAGTGCCTCCATAATCTTGCCCACTACTGAGGTAAGACTGACAGTCTGTAGTTCCCGCCTCCTCCCTGCTACCACTCTTGTGAGGCGGGATCACATAAACCCTTCTCCAGTCTTCTGGGACCTCTCCTGTGCTCAGAGACTCACTAAACAATTCTGCTAATGGCTCTGCTAGTTTCTCCTTTAGCTCCTTAAGTACCCTGGGATGTATGCCATCAGGTCCCTGTGCCTTATCCACCCTGAGCTTAGCAAGCTCTTGTGGACCCTTTCTTTTGTGAAGGGAGTAGTGCTCACCTCCCTCCCCTGTGTCCATGATGCTGGGCTGTGGGCCTGCCCTACCTTCTCTTCAGTAAATGCTGAGCAAAGTATCTATTTGCCTCTATCCTAAATAGATGTGTCCTAACACCCAGCATCCCACAGTCTCCCTATGATGCTACCCTGACCTATCCAAACACCAAGCCTCCTGAAAGCCCTCCCCATCATTCTGCTCCCTGACCTGTCCCTAACACCAAACATCCCACAGCTCCATTCCAACCATGCTGCTCCCTGACCTGTCCTAACACCAAGCCTCCCCAGTCCCCTCCATACCATGCTGCTCCCTGACCTGTCCTAAGGCAGACATCCCACAGCTCCTCCCTACCATGCTGCTCCCTGACCTGTCCTAACAAGCCCCCAGAGCTCCCACCTACCATGCTGCTCCCTGAACTGTCCCTAACAGCAAGCATCCAACAGCTTCCAGCCTACCATGCTGCTCCCTGACCTGTCCTAACACCAAGCCTCCCACAGCTCCATCCCTACCATTCTGCTCCCCCAAATGTCCTAACACCTAGCCTCCCAGAGCTCTCTCCCTACCATGATGCTCCCTGACACTTCCTAACACCAAGACTCCCTCAGCCCTCCCCTACCATGCTGCTCCCTGACCTGTCCCTAACACCAAGCATCCCCCAGCTAACCTCTACCATACTGCTCCCTGACCTGTCCCTAAGACCAAGACTCCCACAGCTCCATCCCTTCAATGCTCTCCGACCTGTCCCTAACACCAAGCCTCCCACAGCTCCTCCCTTCCATGCTGCTCCCTGACTTCTCCTAGCACAAGCATCTCACAGCTCCACCCTTCCTGCTGCTCCCAGACTTGTCCTATCACCAAGTTTCCCACAGCTCCCTCCCTCATGCTTCTCCCTGACTTGTACTAACACCAAGCAACCACGCAGCAACCCTGCAATGCGCTGCTCCCTGACCTGTTCTAACACCCAAGCATCTGGCCCCACTTCCCTTGCCTGCTCCCCAGACCTGTCCTAACACCAAGCCTCCACAGCCCCTCCCTACCATTCTGCTCCTGACTTTTCCTAACACCAAGCCTCCCACAGCTCCCTTCCTTCAAGCTGCTCCCTGACCTGTCTTAATAGCAAGCATCCCACAGCTCCCTCTGCAGCGCTGCTCCCTGACCTGTCCAAACAGGCCTCCCAAGCTCCCTCCCTTCTATGATGCACCTGACCTGTCCCTAACACCAAGATCCTCCTTAGCTCCATCCTTACAATGCTGCTCCCTGACCTGTCCTAACACAATGCCTTCCACAGCTTCCTCCCTACCATGCTGCTCCCTGACCTGTCCTAACACCAAGCCTCCCACAGCTCCCTCCCTTCCATGCTGCTCCCTGACCTGTCCTAACATCAAGCATCCCACAGCTCCCTCCCTACCATGCTGCTCCCTGACCTGTCCTAACACCAAGCCTCCCACAGCTCCATCCCTACCATGCTGCTCCCTGACCTGTCTTAACACCAAGACTCCCACAGCTCCTCCCTACGATGCTGCTCCCTGACTGGTACAAACACCTAGCCTTCCAGAGCTCCCACTACCATGCTGCTCCCTGACCTGTCCTAACACCAAGCATCCCACTGCTCCTCCCTATGATGCTGCTCCCTGACCTGTCCTAACACCAAGCCTCCCAAAGCTCCCTCCCTACCATTCTGCTCCCTGACCTGTCCTAACACCAAGCATCCCGCAGCTGCATTCCAACCATGCTGATCCCTGACCTGTCATAACACCAAGCATCCCACAACTCCCTCCCTTCCATGCTGCTCCCTGACCAGTCCTAACACCAAGCCTCCCACAGCCCCCTCCATACCATGCTGCTACCTGACCTGTCCTAACACGAAGCATCCCACAGACCCCGCCCTACCATGCTGCTCCCTGACCTGTCCTAACATCAAGCCCCCACACCTCCCTACCTACCATGCTGCTCCCTCACCTGTCCTAACACCAAGCATCCCGCAGCTGCATTCCAACCATGCTGATCCCTGACCTGTCATAACACCAAGCATCCCACAACTCCCTCCCTTCCATGCTGCTCCCTGACCAGTCCTAACACCAAGCCTCCCACAGCCCCACCATACCATGCTGCTACCTGACCTGTCCTAACACGAAGCATCCCACAGCCCCGCCTACCATGCTGCTCCCTGACCTGTCCTAACACCAAGCCCCCACACCTCCCTACCTACCATGCTGCTCCCTCACCTGTCCTAACACCAAGCATGCCACAGCTACCCCCTGCAATGCTGCTCCCTGACGTGTCTTAACTGCAAGTCTCTCACAGCTCCCTGCCTACCATGCAGCTCCCTGACCTGTCCTAACACCAATTTTCCCACAGCTCCCTCCCTACCATGTTGCTCCCTGACCTGTCCTAACACCAAGCCTCCCACAGCTCCCCTCAACCATGCTGCTCCCTGACCTGTCCTAACACCAAGCATCCCACAGCTCCTCCCTACGATGCAGCAAGCTGACCTGTCCTAACACCAAGCCTCCCACAGCTACCACCCTACCATGCTGCTCCCTGACCTGTCCTAACCCCAACCCTCCCACAGCTCCCTCCCTACCATGCTGCTCCATGACTTGTCCTAACATCAGGCATCCGACAGCTCCCTCCCTACCATGCTGCTCCCTGACCTCTCCTACCACCAGGTCTCCCACATCTCCCTCCCTTCCATGCTGCTCCCCAACCTGTCCTAACATCAAGCATCCCACTGCTCCATCACTACCATGCTGCCCCCTGACCTTTCCTAACCCCAAGGCTCCCATAGCTCCTCCCTACGATGCTGCTCCCTGACCTGTCCAAACACCAAGCCTTTCAGAGCTCCCGCTACCTTACTGCTCCCTGACCTGTTCCTAACACCAAGCATCCCACAGCTCAACCCCTACCATGCTCCTCCCTGACTTGTCGTAACACCAAGACTCCCACAGCTTCCTCTCCTGCCATGCTGCTCCCTGACCTGTACTAACACCAAGCATCCCACAGCCCCCTCCCTATCATGTTGATCCCTGACCTGTCCTAAAGCCAAGCATCACACAGCTCCCTCCCAACCATGCTGCTCCCTCATCTGTCCAAACACCAAGCATCCCACAGCCCCCTCCGTACCATGCTGCTCCCTGACCTGTCCTAACACCAAGACTCCCACAGCTCCTCCCTACGATGCTGCTCCCTGACCTGTCCAAACACCAAGCCTCTGAAAGCTCCCTCCCTATCATTCTGCTCCCTGACCTGTCCTAACACCAAACATCCCACAGCTCCATTCCAACCATGCTGCTCCCTGACCTGTCCTAACACCAAGCCTCCCCAGTCCCCTCCATACCATGCTGCTCCCTGACCTGTCCTAAGAGGAAGCATCCCACAGCTCCCTCCCTACCATGCTGCTCCCTGACCTGTCCTAACACCAAGCCCCCCAGAGCTCCCTACCTACCATGCTGCTCCCTGAACTGTCCTAACAGCAAGCATCCAACAGCTTCCAGCCTACCATGCTGCTCCCTGACCTGTCCTAACACCAAGCCTCCCACAGCTCCATCCCTACCATTCTGCTCCCCCAACTGTCCTAACACCTAGCCTCCCAGAGCTCTCTCCCTACCATGATGCTCCCTGACACTTCCTAACACCAAGACTCCCACAGCTCCCTCCCTACCATGCTGCTCCCTGACCTGTCCTAACACCAAGCATCCCCCAGCTAACCCTCTTCCATGCTGCTCCCTGACCTGTCCTAAGACCAAGACTCCCACAGCTCCATCCCTTCAATGCTGCTCCACGACCTGTCCTAACACCAAGCCTCCCACAGCTCCTCCCTTCCATGCTGCTCCCTGACTTCTCCTAGCACCAAGCATCTCACAGCTCCCACCCTTCCATGCTGCTCCCAGACTTGTCCTATCACCAAGTTTCCCACAGCTCCCTCCCCTCCATGCTTCTCCCTGACTTGTACTAACACCAAGCAACCCCCAGCAACCCCTGCAATGCTGCTCCCTGACCTGTTCTAACACCAAGCATCTCACGGCTCCCACTTTACCTTGCTGCTCCCAGACCTGTCCTAACACCAAGCCTTCCACAGCCCCCTCCCTACCATTCTGCTCCCTGACTTTTCCTAACACCAAGCCTCCCACAGCTCCCTTCCTTCCAAGCTGCTCCCTGACCTGTCTTAACAGCAAGCATCCCACAGCTCCCCTCTGCAGCGCTGCTCCCTGACCTGTCCAAACAGCAAGCCTCCCAAAGCTCCCTCCCTTCTATGATGCACCCTGACCTGTCCTAACACCAAGATTCCTTCAGCTCCATCCTTACAATGCTGCTCCCTGACCTGTCCTAACACAATGCCTTCCACAGCTTCCTCCCTACCATGCTGCTCCCTGACCTGTCCTAACACCAAGCCTCCCACAGCTCCCTCCCTTCCATGCTGCTCCCTGACCTGTCCTAACATCAAGCATCCCACAGCTCCCTCCCTACCATGCTGCTCCCTGACCTGTCCTAACACCAAGCCTCCCACAGCTCCATCCCTACCATGCTGCTCCCTGACCTGTCTTAACACCAAGACTCCCACAGCCCTCCCTACGATGCTGCTCCCTGACTGGTACAAACACCAAGCCTTCCAGAGCTCCCACTACCATGCTGCTCCCTGACCTGTCCTAACACCAAGCATCCCACTGCTCCTCCCTATGATGCTGCTCCCTGACCTGTCCTAACACCAAGCCTCCCAAAGCTCCCTCCCTACCATTCTGCTCCCTGACCTGTCCTAACACCAAGCATCCCTCAGCTGCATTCCAACCATGCTGATCCCTGACCTGTCATAACACCAAGCATCCCACAACTCCCTCCCTTCCATGCTGCTCCCTGACCAAGTCCTAACACAAGCCTCCCACAGCCCCTCCATACCATGCTGCTACCTGACCTGTCTAACACGAGCATCCCACAGACCCCCCCTACCATGCTTGCTCCCTGACCTGTCCTAACATCAAGCCCCCACACCTCCCTACCTACCATGCTGCTCCCTCACCTGTCCTAACACCAAGCATCCAGCAGCTGCATTCCAACCATGCTGATCCCTGACCTGTCATAACACCAAGCATCCCACAACTCCCTCCCTTCCATGCTGCTCCCTGACCAGTCCTAACACCAAGCCTCCCACAGCCCCCACCATACCATGCTGCTACCTGACCTGTCCTAACACGAAGCATCCCACAGCCCCCGCCCTACCATGCTGCTCCCTGACCTGTCCTAACACCTAGCCCCCACACCTCCCTACCTACCATGCTGCCCTCACCTGTCCGACACCAAGCATGCCACAGCCACTCTGCAATGCTGTCTCCTGACGGTCTTAATCCTGTGTCCTCACAGCTCCCTGCCTACCATGCAGCTCCCTGACCTGTCCTAACACCAATTTTCCCACAGCTCCCTCCCTACCATGTTGCTCCCTGACCTGTCCTAACACCAAGCCTCCCACAGCTCCCCTCAACCATGCTGCTCCCTGACCTGTCCTAACACCAAGCATCCCACAGCTCCTCCCTACGATGCAGCAAGCTGACCTGTCCTAACACCAAGCCTCCCACAGCTACCACCCTACCATGCTGCTCCCTGACCTGTCCTAACCCCAACCCTCCCACAGCTCCCTCCCTACCATGCTGCTCCATGACTTGTCCTAACATCAGGCATCCGACAGCTCCCTCCCTACCATGCTGCTCCCTGACCTCTCCTACCACCAGGTCTCCCACATCTCCCTCCCTTCCATGCTGCTCCCCAACCTGTCCTAACATCAAGCATCCCACTGCTCCATCACTACCATGCTGCCCCCTGACCTTTCCTAACCCCAAGGCTCCCATAGCTCCTCCCTACGATGCTGCTCCCTGACCTGTCCAAACACCAAGCCTTTCAGAGCTCCCGCTACCTTACTGCTCCCTGACCTGTCCTAACACCAAGCATCCCACAGCTCAACCCCCTACCATGCTCCTCCCTGACTGTCGTGTACCCAAGACTCCCACAGCTTCCTCCCTGCCATGCTGCTCCCTGACCTGTACTAACACCAAGCATCCCACAGCCCCCTCCCTATCATGTTGATCCCTGACCTGTCCTAAAGCCAAGCATCACACAGCTCCCTTCCAACCATGCTGCTCCCTCACCTGTCCAAACACCAAGCATCCCACAGCCCCCTCCGTACCATGCTGCTCCCTGACCTGTCCTAACACCAAGACTCCCACAGCTCCTCCCTACGATGCTGCTCCCTGACCAGTCCAAACACCAAGCCTTCCAGAGGTCCTGCTACCATGCTGCTCCCTGTCCTGTCCTAACACCAAGCATCCCACAGCTCAATCCCTACCATGCTGCTCCCTGACTAGTCCTAACACCAAGCCTCCCACAGCTCCCACCCTGCCATGCTGCTCCCTGACCTGTCTAACATCAAACCGCTAACTCCATCTCACCTACATGCCATACAAACACATCCCTAACATCAATCATCTCACAGCTCCCTCCCTCGATTCTGCTCTGACCTGTCCAAGCACCAAGCCTTCCAGAGCTCACGCTACCATGCTACTCCCTGACCTGTCCTAACACCAAGCCTCCCATAGCTCCTCCCTACAATGCAGCTAGCTTACCTGTCCTAACACCAAGCCTGCCACAGCTCCTCCCTACCATGCCGCTCCATGACCTGTCCTAAAACTAACCCTCCCACAGCTCCGTCCCTACCATGGTGCTCCATGACTTGTCTTAACATCAAGCATCCCACAGCTCCCTCCCTACCATGCTGCTCCATGACCTGTCCTACCATGAAGCCTCCCACATCTCCCTCCCTTCCATGCTGCTCCCCGACCTGTCCTAACATCAAGCATCCCACAGCTCCCTCCCTACCATGCGGCTCCCTGACCTGTCCTAACACCAAACCTCCCACAGCTCCATCCCTACCATGCTGCTCCCTGACCTGTCCTAATACCAAGGCTCCCATGGCTCCTCCCTATGATGCTGCTCCCTGACCTGTCCAAACACCAAGCCTTTCAGAGCTCCCACTACAATGCTGCCCCTTACCTGTCCTAACACCAATCATCCCACAGCTCCCTCCCTGCCATGCTGCTCCCTGACCTGTCCTAACACCAAGCATCCCACAGCTCCTCCATTCCATGCTGCTCCCTGCCCTGTCCCAACACCAAGCATCGAACAGCTCCCTCCCTACCATGTTGCTCCCTGACCTGTCCTAGCACCAAGCATCCCACAGCTCCCCCTGCAATGCTGCTACCTGACCTGTCCTAATACCAGGCCTTCCACAGCCCCCTCCCTACTATGCTGCTCCCTGACCTGTCCTATCACCAAGCCTCCCACAGCTCCTTCCCTTCCAAGCTGCTCCCTGACCTGTCCTAACAGCAAGCATCCCACAGCTCCCTCCTGCAACGCTTCTCCCTGAGCTGTCCAAACAGCAAGCCTCCCAAAGCTCCCTCCCTTCCATGCTGCACCCTGACCTGTCCTAACACCAAGATTCCTCCAGCTCCATCCCTACCATGCTGCTCCCTGACCTGTCCTAACACAAAGCCTTCCATAGCTCCCTCCTTTCCAAGCTGCTCCCTGACCTGTCCAAACACCAAGCCTCAAAGAGCTCCTCCCTACCATGCTGCTCCCTGACCTGTCCTAACACCAAGCCTCCCAAAGCCTCCTGCCTGCCATGCTGCTCCCTGACCTTTCCTAACACCAAGCCTCCCACAGCTTCCTTCCTACCATGCTTCTCCCTGACTTGTCCTAACATCAAGCATCCCACAGCTCTCTCCCTACCATGCTGTTCCCTGACCTGTCCTAACACCATGCCTCCCACATCTCCTTCCCTTCCATGCTGCTCCCCGACCTGTCCTAACATCAAGCATCCCACAGCTCCCTCCCTACCATGCTGGTTCCTGACCTGTCCTAACACCGAGCCTCCCACAGCTCCATCCCTACCATGCTGCTCCCTGACCTGTCCTAACACCAAGAATCCCACAGCTCCTCCCTACGATGCTGCTCCCTGACCTGTCCAAACACCTAGCCTTCCAGAGCTCCTGCTACCATGCTGCTCCCTGACCTGTCCTAACACCAAGCATCCCACAGTTCAATTCCTACCATGCTGCTCCCTGACTTGTCCTAACACCAAGCCTCCCTCAGCTCCCACCCTGCCATGCTGCTCCCTGACCTGTCCTAAAACCAAGCCTCTCACAGCTCCCTTCCTACCATGTTGCTCCCTGACCTGTCCTAACACCAAGCATCCCACAGCTCCTCCCTTCCATGCTGCTCCCTCACCTATCCCATCACCAAGCATCGCACAGCTCCCTCCCTACCATGCTGCTCCCTCACCTGTCCTAACACCAAGCATCCCACAGCCCCCTCCCTACCATTTTGCTCCCTGACCTGTCCTAGCACCAAGCATCCCACAGCTCCCTCCCTACCATGTTGCTCCCTGACCTGTCCTAACACCAAGCATCCCACAGCTCCCTCCCTTCCATGCTGCTTCCTCACCTCTCCTAACACCAAGCATCCTTCAGCTCCTTCCCTACCATGCTGCTCCCTGACCTGTCCTAACACCAAGCATCCCACAGCTCCCTCCCTACCATGCTGCTCCCTCACCTGTCCTAACACCAAGCCTCCCACAGCTCCATCCCTACCATTCTGCTCCCTCACCTGTCCTAACACCAAACATCCCACATCTCCTCCCTTCCGTGCTGCTCCCTGACCTGTCCTAACACCAAGCCTCCCACAGCTCCCTCCCTACTATGTTAGTCCCTGACCTGTCCTAACACCAAGCATCCCACAGCTCTCACCCTACCATACTGCTCCCTGACCTGTCCTAACACCAAGCATCCCACAGCTCCCACCCTACCATACTGCTCCCTGACCTGTCCTAACACCTAGCTTCCCACAGCCTCCTCCCTACCATGCTGCTCCCTGACCTGTCCTAACACCAAGCCTCACTCAGCTCCCTTCCTACCATGCTGCTCCCTCACCTGTCCTATCCTCAAGCATCCCACAGCTCCCACCCTACCATGCTGCTCCCTGACCTGTCCTAACACCAAGCATCCCACAGCCTCCTCCCTACCATGCTGCTTCCTTACCTGTCCTAACACCAAGCCTCCCACAGCTCCACCCTACCATGCTGCTCCCTGACCTGTCCTAACACCAAGCATCCCACAGCCCCTCCCTACCATGCTGCTCCCTCACCTGTCCTAACACCAAGCATCCCACAGCCTCCTCCCTACCATGCTGCTTCCTTACCTGTCCTAATACCAAAGCTTCCCCAGCTCCCCAAACCATTCTGCTCCCTGACGTGTCCTAACACCAAGCTTCCCACAGCTTCCTGCCTACCATGCTGCTCCCTGACCTGTCCTTACACTAAACATCCTGCAGCTCCCTCCATACTATGATGCTCATTGACCTGTCCTAACACCAAGATCCCATAACTCTCCCCCTACCATGCTACTCCCAGACCTTTCCAAACACAAAGCCTCAAACTGGTTGCCATCATATAGCAGAGACAACAACCCTCCCTACAAGGGAAAGGAGAGCTGTTGAGTGGACACTCTATTCACTCCCTCACAGCCGACCTCTAGCAAACAGATTGCTCCAGATCCTGCAGCACCGCCATGGTAGGGGGTAGCACTATCACCATGCCACGTGGGCCTGCAATCACATCACATCTTGTCTAACTCCACATCAAAGACCATCAGAGTCACATCACAGCTAGTCCATCTCCACATCTAAGACCATTTTACTTACACCACAACCAGTCCGGTTTAGAATCTGTTACCATCTTACTTCCACCACAACCAGTCCGGTTTACAATCTGTTACCATCTTACTTCCACCACAACCAGTCCGGTTTAAAATCTGTTACCATCTTACTTCCACCACAACCAGTCCGGTTTAGAATCTGTTACCATCTTACTTCCACCACAACCAGTCCGGTTTAGAATCTGTTACCATCTTACTTCCACCACAAGCAGTCTGGTTTAGAATCTGTTACCATTTTACTTACACCACAACCACTCCGGTTTAGAATCTGTTACCATTTTACTTACACTACAACCAGTCCGGTTTAGAATCTGTTACCATTTTACTTACACCAGAACCAGTCCAGTTTAGAATCTGTTAGCGTCATACTTA
The DNA here is from genome assembly GCA_016271365.2 of Neoceratodus forsteri. Lineage (NCBI taxonomy): Eukaryota > Metazoa > Chordata > Ceratodontiformes > Ceratodontidae > Neoceratodus > Neoceratodus forsteri. Next base: position 13,107,482 of record CM028137.1, on the reverse strand, counting down.
CACCACAACCAGTCCAGTTTAAAATCTGTTACCATCTTACTTCCACCACAACCAGTCCAGTTTAAAATCTGTTACCATCTTACTTCCACCACAATCAGTCTGGTTTAGAATCTGTTACCATTTTGCTTACACCACAACCAGTCTGGTTTAGAATCTGTTACCATCTTACTTACACCACAACCTGTCCGGTTTAGAATCTGTTACCATTTTACTTACACCACAACCAGTCCAGTTTAGAATCTGTTACCATTTTACTTACACCACAACCAGTCCAGTTTAGAATCTGTTAGCGTCATACTTACACCACAACCAGTCCAGTTTAAAATCTGTTACCATTTTGCTTACACCACAACCAGTCTGGTTTAGAATCTGTTACCATCTTAATTACACCACAACCTGTCCGGTTTAGAATCTGTTACCATCTTACTTACACCACAACCTGTCCGGTTTAGAATCTGTTACCATCTTACTTACACCACAACCTGTCCGGTTTTGAATCTATTACCATCTTACTTACACCACAACCAGTCCAGTTTAGAATCTGTTACCATTTTACTTCCACCACAACCAGTCCAATTTAGAATCTGTTACCATTTTGCTTACACCACAGCCTGTCTGGTTTAGAATCTGTTACCATCTTACTTACACCACAACCTGTCCGATTTAGAATCTGTTACCATTTTGTTTACACCACAACCTGTCTGGTTTGGAATCTGTTATCATCTTACTCACATCACAGTTAGTTTGATTCCACAACTGCGGTCATCTTTTTCATGTCACAGTGTAACTGAGTCCATATTCGCAGCCGTCTCACTCGAGCTCCAGCTGGTCTGAGCAGACATCCATGACCATGTTCTGCCTCAACAGTGTATCTGCAGAAGGCTGCAGAGGTTAGGATGGTGCGCAGCCAGAGAAAAGGTATTCCATGCGTAACACCATGATCCTACCACAGCTGATCCCTGCTATGAATGATATGGCACTGACTCCAAATCCCTGTTACAGACGCCAGCTTGCAACTTAAACAAACCTCTTATTTCAAAGACATGGAGCTCTAAAAAGCCTGAGCTGGCATTGACCATACAACCCCTCTGGCTGACCAAACTAACAATTAAAACCTACCAGGCAGTTGGTACTGTATGTACGACCTAGAACACACTTGCCAAATGAATGGTACCCACCCCCTGGAACCCTACTTGCTAGGGGCTTGGTACACATCCTCTGGAACCACACCTGCCAGGTATATAACATGTACCCCGAGGAACCACACCAGCCAGATGTATGGTACACACACCCTGGTACCCCTCACTGACAGGTGTATGGTACACACATCCTGGAACCCCTCTCTGACAGGTGTATAGTACACACACACTGGTACCCCTCACTGACAGGTGTATAGTACACACACCCTGGTACCCCTCACTGACAGGTGTATAGTACACAAACCCTGGTACCCCTCACTGACAGGTGTATAGTACACAAACCCTGGTACCCCTCACTGACAGGTGTATAGTACACAAACCCTGGTACCCCTCTCTGACAGGTGTATAGTACACACACACTGGTACCCCTCACTGACAGGTGTATAGTACACACACCCTGGTACCCCTCACTGACAGGTGTATAGTACACAAACCCTGGTACCCCTCACTGACAGGTGTATGGTACACACACCATGGTATTCCTCACTGACAGGTGTATGGTACACACGCCCTGATACCCCTCACTGACAGGTGTATGGTACACACACCCTGGAACCCCTCTCTGACAGGTGTATAGTACACACACACCCTCATACCCCTCACTGACAGGTGTATAGTACACACACCCTGGTACCCCTCCCCGACAGGTGTATAGTGCACACACACACCCTGAAACTGCACCTGCCTGGTATATGGTGCACACCCCTTGGAACCCCACCTGCCAGGTGTGTAGTACACATCCTCTGGAATCACACCTGCCAGGTGTATGCTACACGTCCCCCATCCTCCAGTGTACAACTATTTCTGCTACATTATTCCTTTTCCCAGCAGTATACAAAGGTTAGCATCATCATTCCTGAGATAGACATCTGCTACTTTTTGGAATAACCCTGGAAAACATTGTTCTCAGGTACAAGTGTACAGAATTATTATTTTTTGTTACAGCGGAGCATCAAATGCATTTCTAATTCAATGTCACTGCTGTCACTCTGCCTGCAGAGTCAGACTCTTTAGGATTCCAGATCAATTTGTCTGACTCGTTTAAGTTTCTCAATTTATTTACCTTCCTTCCTCTCTGGCTGATCCTCAGCCGACCATTCCAGCACCCAGACCACCAGTGAAGAGCCTCGCCCTGCACTGGTTCTTTTTCATTTTTAATTTACATTAGTTGTACAGGGGATTATGCTGTAGGTGGTGACTTTAAGTCAGGGTAAGGCTTATGGAATTTCCTGCAGCAGTAAAGCAGGTTTATGCAGTGGCTGACAGTCAGCAGAGGTGGGACTCTCTGGAAACAGGTGCAGCCAGAAACAGAGCGCGTGTGCGTGTGTGTGTTTGTTTGTGTGACCGAGAGAAAAAGAGAGAGAGGGAGACAGAGACAGAGACAGAGACAGAGAGGGAAGAGAGACTGGGAAAGTGGCTATTTCCTAGTCAAACTTCCACACTGAGTGCCTCCACTGCCATGGGGGCTAGAAACCACATTGAGCTACCTCTCAGCATTTCACACGAAGTGGTGACAGACCTGAAGGTTCCAAAGAATTACTGTAGCAACTTCAGGAAGAGGTAAGTTAGTGTTCCACAGATTCTGCTATAAACTTAGTTTTGTAGAGAAGGAAGGAGGGGAGGTCAAAAAAATTACCACTCAGCAGTTGGGACTCAAATGTGACTGACAGCAATAGAATAACATTATCCAAGTACGGGTTATGAACCCTAAGAACAGGGATTTGAGATCTGATTGCTAGGGCTATGTTTCCTGCATGCAAGAGATTTACTGAGTCTGCACTGAACTTTCCCATCCCAAGTTAATAACTGAAGGGGGAACTGCTGTAAGCATTGGGCTAACAAAGTCCACATCCCCCTGGTCTGTCCCCACCTCTCTCTTCCTGCTTGAAATCAGGACTTAATACCAAATAGAAAAGAAAGTTAAGAAGGTAGAAATGGATCAGAGAGGCTTCAGAACTGAACCTGCCCTGTCCAGTACGGAATTAATCAAATTACAGTCAGAATAATCTGCACTACAAATGGTTAAAAGGTCACTGTCTTTATTGATTGGGTTGCATGTATTATAAATAAAACAGAATTTCTAAAACCCATCATGTGTCCAAAGTAAGAATGAGAATGGGCTGAACCTGTATTCAGTGAATGCGCCTCAATTTGGCACCTTTACCTTCAATTTAGCCCAGTAAAATGTTCGGGCAACTTTGGGAACACTTCAACCTTTAGCCAGTTTAAAGAAAACACTTCAGTCCTTACCAGGTGGCCAGGGCTAGGTTTGTGATCCCCCCTTCGCCCAACCCCAGTCACTTCCCCAGTCAACAGACATTTTATTATAAAACAAAAACATTCAGCACCTGACACTGTGCCAGGCTGCAACCCTGTGGGAGTACAGCACCAGCTCCCAGAGCAGCATAGCTTTATCTGACTGGCACTGTGCCATGCTGTGACTCTGTGTGAGTACAGGACTGGCTCCCAGTGCAGGGTAACTTTACGTAGCTGGCACTGTGCCTTATTGTGACTCTGTGGAAGTGCTTCACCAGTTCCCAGTGAAGGGTAACATTACGTGGCTAGCACGCTGCCATGCTGAGACTCTGTGTGAGTACAACACTGGCTCCCAGTGTAGGGTAACTTTAAGTGGCTGGAACTGTGCCATGCTGTCACTCTGTGGGAGTACATCACCAGTCTCCAGTGCATGGTAGCTTTACAAACCTGGCACTGTGACATGCTGTGATGCTCTGTGGGTACAGCACCAGTTCCCAGTGCAAAGTAGCATTAAATGGCTGGCACTGCACCTTGTTGTGACTCTGTGTGAGTGCAGCACTGGCTTCTAGTGCAGGGTATCTTCACATGGCTGGCACTGTGCCTTGCTGTGACTCTGTGGGAGTACTTCGCCAGTTCCCTGTGCAGTGTAGCTCTATACAGTACACCTGGTACTGTAACATGCTGTGACACTCTGTGGGTACAGCACCAGCTCCCAGTGTAGGGAAGTTTTAAGTGGCTGGCACTATGCATTGCTTCAACTCTGTGTGAGTACAGCACTGGCTATAAGTATAGGGTAGTTCTGTGTGGCTGGCACAGTGCCACGCTGTGATTCTGTGTGAGTACAATATGGGCTCCCAGTGCAGGGTAGCTTTACAAGGCTGGCACTGTGCCATTCTATGACTCCGTGTGAGTATAGCACAGGCTGCCAGTACAGAATAGCTTTAAGTGGCTTGCACTGTGCCACACTGTGATTATGTGAGTACAGCAATGGCTCCCAGTGCGGGGTAACTTTAAGTGGCTGGCACTGTGCCATGTTGTGACTCTGTGGGAGGACATCACCAGTTCCCAGTGCAGGGTAGCTTTATGTGGCTGGCACTATGACATGCTGTTACTCAGTGTGAGTAGATCACTGGTTCCCAGTGCAGGGTTGCTTTATGTGGCTGGCACTATGACATGCTATTACTCTGTGTGAGTAGATCACTGGCTTCCAGTGTGGGATAGATTTATGTGCCTGACACTGTGACATGCTATTACTCTGTGTGAGTTGATCACCGGCTCTCAGTGCATGGTAGCTTTATGTGACTGGCACTATGACATGCTGTGACACTGTGTGAGTAGATCACTGGCTCCCTGTGCAGCGAAGCTTTATGTGGCTGGCACTACAGCATGCTATGACTCTGCGTGAGTAGATCACTGGCTCCCAGTATGGGGTAACTTTATGGGGCTGGCACTATGACATGCTATTACTTGTGTGAGTAGATCACTGGCTCCCAGTGCAGGGTAGATTTATGTGGCTGGCAGTATGACATGCTATGACTCTGTGTGAGTAGATCACTGACTCCCAGTGCAGGGTAGCTTTATGTGGCTGGCACTATGACATGCTATTACTTGTGTGAGTAGATCACTGGCTCCCAGTGCAGGGTAGATTTATGTGGCTGGCAGTATGACATGCTATGACTCTGTGTGAGTAGATCACTGGCTCCCAGTACGGGGTAACTTTATGGGGCTGGCACTATGACATGCTATTACTTGTGTGAGTAGATCACTGGCTCCCAGTGCAGGGTAGATTTATGTGGCTGGCAGTATGACATGCTATGGCTCTGTGTGAGTAGATCACTGACTCCCAGTGCAGAGTAGCTTTATGTGGTTGACACTATGACATGCTATTACTCTGTGTGAGTAGATCACTGGCTCTCAGTGCAGGGTAGCTTTATGTGGCTGGCACTATGATATGCTATTACTCTGTGTGAGAAGATCACTGGCTCTCAGTGCTGGGTTGCTTCATGTGGCTGGCACTATGACATGCTATTACTCTGTGTTAGTACAGGACTAGCTACCAGTGCAGGGTAGCTTTCTCTGGCTGGCAGTATGACATGCTATGACTCTGTCTGAGTATATTACTGACTCCCAGTGCAGGGTAGATTTATGTGGCTAGCACTGTGCCAAGCTATGACTCTGTGAGTACAACACTGGCTCCCTATTCAGTGTAGCTTAACCTGACTGGCACTGTGCCTTGCTATGTCTTTGTGTGAGTTCTGCATCTGCTCCCACTGCAGGGTAGCTTTACGTGGTTGTAGCTGTGCCATGTTGTCACCCCATGTGAGTACAATACAAGTTCCCAGTGCAGGGTAGCTTTACGTGGTTGTCACTGTGCCTTGCTGTGGCCCCTGTGATAGTAGAGCACCAGCTCCCAGTGCAGGGTAGCTTTACGTGGCTGCCACCGTGCCATGTTGTGACCCTGTGGGAGTACAGCACTGGCACACAATGTATGGTAGCTTTTCACACCTGGCACTGTAGCACTCCGTGACTCTGTGAGTACAAGCCAGCTTCCGTGCAGGGTAGCTTTATGTGTCTGGCACTATGACATGCTATTACTCTGTGGGTGTGGATCACTGACTGTCAGTACCAGGTAGCTTTATGCGGCTTGCACTATGACACGCTATTACTCAGTGTGAGTAGATCACTGCCTGTCAGTACTGGGTAGCTTTATGTGGCTTGCACTTTGACATGCTATTACTCTGTGTTAGTAGATCACTTGCTCTCAGTGCAGGGTAGCTTCATGTGGCTGGCACTATGACATGCTATTACTCTGTGTGAGTAGAACGCTGGCTCCCAGTGCAGGGTAGCTTTATGTAGCTGGCACTATGACATGCTATTACTCTGTGTGAGTAGATCACTGTCTCTCAGTGCAGGGCAGCTTTATGTAGCTGGCACTATGACATGCTATTACTCTGTGTGAGTAGATCACTGGCTCCCAGTGCAGGGTAGCTTTATCTGGCTGACGCTATGACATGCTATTACTCTGAGTGAGTAAATATCTGGCTCCCAGGATAGCTTTATGTGGTTGACACTATGACATGCTAATACTCTGTGTGAGTAGATCACTGGCTCCCAGTGCAGAGTAGCTTTATGTGGTTGACACTATGACATGCTAATACTCTGTATGAGTAGATCACTGGCTCCCAGTGCAGGGTAGCTTTATGTGGCTGACACTATGACATGCTATTACTCTGTGTGAGTTGATCACTGGCTCCCAGTGCAGGGAAGCTTTATGTGGCTGGCACTATGACATGCTATTATTCTGTGTGAGTAGATCACTGGTTCCCACTGCAGGGAAGCTTTATGTGGCTGGCACTATGACATGGTATTACTCTGTCTGACTAGATCACTGGCTCCCAGTGCAGAGTAGGTTTATGTGGCTGGAACTATGACCTGCCATTACTCTGTGTGAGTAGATCACTGTCTCCCAGTGCAGCGTAGCTTTATGTGGCTGGCTCCATGACATGCTATTACTCTGTGTGAGTAGCTCACTGGCTCTTAGTGTGGGGTACCTTTATCTGTCTGGCACTATGACATGCTATGACTCTAGGTGAGTAAATCACTCGCTATCAGTGAAGGGTAGCTTTATGTGGCTGACACTATGACATGCTACTACTCGGTGTGAGTAGATCACCGGCGATCAGTGCAGGGTAGCTTTATGTTGCTGGCACTATGACATGCTATGACTCTGTGTGAGTAGATCAGTGGCTCTCAGTGCAGTGTAGCTTTATGTGGCTGACATTATGACATGCTATGACTCTGTGGGAGTAGATCAGTGGCTCTCAGTGCAGGGTAGCTTTATGTGGCTGGCACTATGACATGCTATGACTCTGTGAGTAGGTAACTGGCTCTCAGTGCAGGGTAGCTTTATGTGTCTCGCTCTATGACATGCTATTACTCTGTGAGAAGATCACTGGCTCTCCCAGTGCAGGGTTGCTTTATGTGGCTCACACCATGACATGCTATGACTCTGTGTGAATAGATCACTGGCTCTCAGTGCAGGATAGCTTTATGTGGCCGGCACTATGACATGCTATTATTCTGTGTGAGTAGATCACTGGCTCCCAGTGCAGGGTGGCTTCATTTCGCTGACAATATAACATGCTATTACCCTGTGTGAGAAGATCACTGGCTCTCAGTGCAGGGTAGCTTTATGTGGCTGGCACTATGACATGCTATTACTCTGTGTGCGTACAGGACCAGCTCTCAGTGCAGGATAGCTGTAGGTGGCTGGTACTATGAGATGATATTACTCTGTGTGAGTAGATCAGTTTCTCCCAGTGCAGGGTAGCTTTATGTGGCTGGCACTATGACATGCTATCACTCTATGTGAGTAGATCACTTTCTTCCAGAGCAGGGTAGCTTTATGTGGCTGGCACTATGAGATGCAATTTCTCTGTGTGAGTAGATCACTGTCTCTCATTGCAGGGTAGCTTTAAGGGGCTGATACTATGACCAGGGCCCCGATTTTTCTGCAGCACTTTGGAGCAAAGTTCTATGCATGAGCCTTTATTCACGAGAACTTCATGTATGTGGACGGTTATTTCATGGGTAAAACTGTTGCACTAGTTCCCTTATTGTTATACTTTGTTGTTGTTTTTCTTCATATTTGACTTTTTCTTTGTAGAATCAAGTGCTTATATTGTACATAAAGACATGTGCTGAAAGGACTAGTGGTTTTAAAAAAGATAAAAAACAGAAACATCAAACCTCTGCACAAATGTGTATGGTTATGGAATGTTTCATCACAATTGTGTATGCTGTGAAACATTTTTAATTGTTTGTTATTTTGGGGGTGTCATGTGATGTACTAATTATACACTATATATTTTCCTTTTGAACTACCTTTTATACCACTCACCCAAAGCATGAATTTGGAAACAAGCTGTTTCAGAATGTTATTCCTGGTAGATATACAGTCAGTCAGACAGATTTGTTTCTGTTTTAATGTGTGTGGGTGTACATATTTTGTTACTTTTGTTAAGAAAGTCTTTATAATTTATCTTGTACATTTCAGGAAAACAAAAATTGTATTTGTGATGAAAGCAGTAAGTCTACATCTGACTACCTTCCTGTGATATGCTTTTATTACTGAAATTGAGAATTACATAAAATGAAGGAAACTGCAGTTTGATCACACACAAGAAATGTTTTTAGCTGCTAATAAATCCTTTTCACAACTATATGTCATTGTTTTATTTGTACTGTGAAATTAAAGATGTCAGATTTACTGCACACCACCTTCACATATCTTCACCACCTTCACATATCGTTTTCAGAGCTATGATGTTTCCAGCATGCCACATAAAAAACTTAATATTAATATGCATTACTTAAAACACCAAACTAGCCTTACACACAGCAACAGCATGTTTTTTACACACACACACACACACACACACACACATATGCCCTCCTGGGAAGAATTATTTTAAACAATAGTATTTTTTTTTAATGCTTTGTAGCTGGGCTGGAGGAGGGAGCCTGCACATGACATAATAAATGTGTCTGTAGGGGACCTGGACAAGAAGGCATTACTATTGTAAACATAATTCAGCCCAGAGAGCAGTATTACTGTTAAATAAATTTGCAATCAATGTTACCAGCAGGGATGGTACCAACTAGGAAGTGATGTGATTTATTTTCTTACTATGTCAGTTTCTGCATGTTTCCCTGTGTGCTGGTTGGAACCCTACAGAACCATTAAAAAAAAGAAACACCTCCCCTCCTAAGTGGCACCATACCTGCTGGGGACACATTTTGTAGGTGTAATTATTTTACGAATAAGGCCCTCCTGTGATGAGTTATTTTATTACTTATTTTAAGCACAATGTAATATAATCATTTCTGGGCAGAGATACACTAGGAATTATGATCTCCCAGTCCACTTAATTACATATTCATGAGAACATTTCATGTAATAAAGTGTAGTTCTCTTTAAACAGACCAAAGTGCATGTGCAGTACAATACATATAAGTGCAAATAGTGCTACTGTGCAAAATTTTATTATAGCAGTTGAATAATGAAAAAAAAATGTTTAACTGAGCTCTTATCACTCATCAATTTAGACCAACACACATCATTGGGTACCAAAAGTAGCTATTACATGAAATAGGGATAGAGGCAATGGGGGAGGGACAAGCTGCAAAAGGAATTACATATTCAAATAATCTTCGCTAATATTCCAGACACCCCCAAAGAATTACCAGCACAAGGTTATCTGTACAAAACCAGTGTAGAGTACAATGAAAAATTATCACAAGGGCAACATAGCCAGGTCACAGTACCTCAGTGGTAAATTAAAATCAAGCACACACCCTCACCTGTTTTCTCCTGTGGGTTTGTTTAAGGGTATAATGGGAAACCAGTTAGGAGCATGTCCCTGATTTTATTTTACCACCAGGATATATTTTGCACTTATGATTATTTTTCATAAGTAGAGATGAGCAACCTTTTTTCTTATTTGAATTTGAACTGTTCCAAAAGCCAAGAGGGAAAAGGTTCTGAAAGGTTCTCTTGTAAAACAATTAAACAGAACGCACACTCCATGAAGAGCCAGCAAAGAATGGGGTGCTATGGTCGAAAATCTCAATTTATTATTTTCATACTCAGATGCCAAATACAGTGCACATTTATAAAAAACAATTTTATTAATTTTACCTTTGCTAGTGCATGGTAACAGTTTGCTTACATGTTTTGCTGGTCTTGATCAGAATGTGTGTGTCCTGGGGCTTGATGATCCTCGTCATTTGGGACTCCTGGGCAGGACCTGTCAATGTGTTTCAACCAACCCCCAATAAGCAAAAACTTGTTTGTGCAGAGCAGATTTATAAATAAATTGCAGCATGGTTCCAATCTGCTCCAAGTGCAAAATTAAGAGAAAATGTCCCCTCCTTGCAGGTGTCCTCTGCTAGGGACACATCAGTGCTAATATCGTTTGGCTAAATTTTTTACAAAAACAAATAAGAATGCCTTCCTGGCCAGAGACATGCTACAAGGGAGTCCCAACGAAAAAGGGATGTATAGCTCAGTCTCAGCATCGGGGTGGGGGGGGTGCAGCAGAACAGGTTTCGGCGCTATTTCCATTTCAGAAACTAGAGGTAGACTTCAGGGCAAGTAAATCTGGACAAAACCCCTCTGCATGGCCAGGTGATGAGGGTCTCCCAATCTATCTCCCCACAACGATCGGCAGTAAATTGTCAGGTCACGATGGCAACTGAGGCCCCGACCGGGAGAGGGATAGCTGACTGAGAGAGCAATTATTCGGTGACCTGATTTAGCTGTACAGTCGCGATGATCAAAAAATAAGCAAACAAAAAAACAAAACACAGGTTGATTGGGTACTCTTAATTTAAGTTAATTTTGGCACAGCACCTCCCTCCCTTCACATTTCTTAATTGGTCTGCAGTATTTTTTATATAACGGGACTGAGCCCCAGAGATCCGAGGAGAGGCTTAACAATTGTTGCATGAGCAGTCTGATAGGAGCTCCAGAGGCTTCATTTAACATTTAAATACTTTTTTTTTGCACCAGTAGTGGGACCGAGCCCTTGAGATCCACAGAGGGCTTACCCAGAATTAAATAATTCCCAATTTTAGTGGTCACTCAACAAAAATCATCACAGAGCAATGGGCAATCTCCCACATGTGGGACATGGTGACGGGAAACGAGGACCCTCCTCCAGCAACCTGTCTGCTCCTAAAGCTTTGCTCCATGTTAAAACACCTGAGCCTTATAGAAAAACACTCCTGCTAGTTGCAAATTCCCACTAAATGAATCTCTCGGACAAATGAAATTAATTTTTTTCTAGTGCTATTGTGGACGTTGTTTGTAATTCCGTGGGAGTTGTGTGGCCAGCCATAACATCCGCGGCAATTCCGTGGCTGGACGTGACTTCTACGGGTGAGGCACAATTCTGCGATTTTCTGTGGATAGTTCCACGGCCACGGAACCGCAGAAGACACGGGGCCTTGACTATGACATGCTATTACTTTGTGTGAGTAGATCACTGGCTCTCAGTGCTGGGTAGCTTTATGTGCCTGGCAGTATGACATGCTATTACTCTGAGTGAGTTGATCACTGGCTCCCAGTGTAGGGTAGCATTATGTGGCTGGCACTATGACACGCTAGTACTCAAGTGTGAGTAGATCACTGGCTCCCAGTACAGTGTAGCTTTAAGTGGCTGACACTATGACACGCTACTACTCTGTGTGAGTAGATCACTGGCTCTCAGTGCAGTGTAGATTTAAGTGGCTGGCTCTATGACATTCTATGACTCAGTGTGAGAAGATCCCTGGCTCTCAGTGCAGGGTTGCTTTATGTGGCTATCACTATGACATGCTATTAGTCTAAGTTAGTAGATCACTGGCTCTCAGTGCAGGGTAGCTTTATGGAGCTGGCACTATGACATGCTATTACTCTGAGTGAGTAGATCACTGGCTCCCAGTGCATGGTAGCTTTATGTGGCTAGCACCATGACATGCTATAACTCTGTGTGAGTAGATCTCTGGTTCTCAGTGCAGGGTATCTTTATGTGGCTGTCACTATGACATGCTATGAGTCTGTGTGAGTAGATCACTGACTTCCAGTGCAGGTTAGCTTTATGTGGCTATCACTATGACATGCTATTAGTCTGAGTTAGTAGATCACTGGCTCTCAGTGCAGGGTAGCTTTATGGAGCTGGCGCTATGACATGCTTTTACTCTGAGTGAGTAGATCTCTGGCACCCAGTGCAAGGTAGCTTTATGTGGCTGATGCTATCACATGCTATTACTCTAAGTGAGGAAATATCTGGCCCCCTAGCGCAGGGTAGCTTTATGTGGCTGGCACTATGACATACTATTACTCTGTGTGAGTAGATCTTTTGTTCACAGTGTGGGGTAGCTTTATGTGGCTGATACTATGACATTCTATGACCCTGTGTGAGTAGATCACTGGCTCTCAGTGCAGGGTCACTTTATGTGGCTGGCACTATGACATGCTATTACTCTGTGTGAGTAGAACACTGGCTCCCAGTGCAGGGTAGCTTTATGTGTCTGATGCCATTACATGCTATTACTCTGTGTGAGTAGACCGCCGTCTCCCAGTGCATGATAGCTCTATGTGGCTGACACTATGACATGCTATTACTCTGAGTGAGTAGATCACTGTCTCTCAGTGCATGGTAGCTTTATGTGGCTAGCACTGTGACATGGTTCTACTCTGTGTGAGTTGATCACTGGCTCTCAGTGCAGGGAATCCTTATTCGGCTGGCACTATGACATGGTTCTACTCTGTTTGAGTTGATCACTGGCTCCCAGTGCAGGGTAGCTTTAGGTGGCTGGCACAATGACATGCTATTACTCTGTTTGAGTAGAACACTGGCTCACAGTGCAGGGTAACATTATGTTGCTGGCACTGTGACTTGCTGTTTCTCTGTGTGAGTAGATCACTGGCTCCCAATGCGGGGTAGCTTTATGTGGTTGGCATTACGACATGCTATTACTCTGTCTGAGTAGATCACTGGCTCTCAGTGCAGGGTAGCTTTATGTGACAGGCACTATGACATGCTATTACCCTGAGTGAGTAAATCGCTCGGTACCAGTGCAGGGTAGCTTTATGTGGCTGGCACTATGACATACTATTACTCTTTGTGAGCAGATCACTGTCCCTCAGTGCAGGGCAGCTATATGTGGTTGGCACTATGACATGCTATTACTCTGTCTGAGTAGAACACTGGCTCTCAGTGCAGGGTAGCTTTCTGTGGCTGGCACTATGACATGCTAGGACTCCATGTGAGTAGATCACTGGCTATCAGTGCAGGGTATGTGGCTGGCACCATAACATCCTATTACTCTTCGTGAGTAGATCACTGGCTATCAGTGCAGGGTAGCTTTATGTGGCTGGCACTATAACATCCTATTACACTGTATGAGTAGATCACTGGCTATCAGTGCAGGGTAGCTTTATGTGGCTGGCACTATAACATCCTATTACTCTGTGTGAGTAGATCACTGGCTCTCTGTACACGGTAGCTTTATGTGGCTGGAACTATGACATGCTATTACTCTGTGTGAGTAAATCACTGTCTCTCAGTGCAGGGTAGCTTTAAGTGGCTGGTACTATGACATGCTATTACTCTGTGTGAGTAGATCACTGGCTCTCCCAGTGCAGGGTAGCTTTATGTGTCTTGCTCTATGACATGCTATTACTCTGTGAGAAGATCACTGGCTCTCAGTGCAGGGTTGCTTTATGTGACTGGCACTATGACATGCTGTTTCTCTGTGTGAGTAGATCACTGGCTCTCAGTGCAGGGTTGCTTTATGTGGCTATCACTATGACATGCTATTAGTCTGAGTTAGTAGATCACTGGCTCTCAGTGCAGGGTAGCTTTATGGAGCTGGCGCTATGACATGCTTTTACTCTGAGTGAGTAGATCTCTGGCACCCAGTGCAGGGTATCATTATGTGGCTGGCACTGTGACATGCTATTACTCTAAGTGAGGAAATGTTTGGCTCCCAGTGCAGGGTAGCTTTATGTGGCTGGCACTATGACATACTATTACTCTGTGTGAGTAGATCTTTTGTTCACAGTGTGGGGTAGCTTTATGTGGCTGACACTATGATATTCTATGACCCTGTGTGAGTAGATCACTGGCTCTCAGTGCAGGGTCACTTTATGTGGCTGGCACTATGACATGCTATTACTTGGTGTGAGTAGATCTCTGATTCCCAGTGCAGGGAAGCTTTATGTGGCTGATGCCTTGGCATGCTATTACTCTGTGTGAGTAGAACACTGGCTCCCAGTGCATGATAGCATTATGTGGCTGACACTACAACATGCTATTACTCTATGTGAGTAGATCACTGGCTCTCGGTGCAGGGTAGCGTTATGTGGCTGGCACTATGACATGCTATTATTCTGCGTGAGTAGATTACTGGTTCTCAGTGCAGGGAAGATTTATGTGGCTGGCACTATGACATGCTATTACTCTGTTTGTGAAGATCACTGGCTCTCAGTGCAGAGTAGGTTAATGCCGCTGGAAGTATGACCTGCTCTTACTCTATATGAGTAGATCTCTGTCTCCCAGTGCAGCATAGCTTTAAGTGGCTGGCACTATGACATGCTATGACTTTGTTTGAGTACATCACTGGCTCTCAGTGTGGGGTAGCTTGATGTAGCTGGCACTAAGACATATTATTTCTCCATGTGAGTAAGCCACTGGATCCCAGTGCAGGGTAGGTTTATGTGGCTGGCACTATATCATGCTATTACTTCGTTTGAGTAGATCACTGGTTCTCAGTGCAACATAGCTTTATGTGGCTGGCACTATGACATGCTATTACTCTGAGTGAGTAGATCACTGGCTCCCAGTGCATGGTAGCTTTATGTGGCTAGCACCATGACATGCTATAACTCTGTGTGAGTAGATCTCTGGTTCTCAGTGCAGGGTATCTTTATGTGGCTGTCACTATGACATGCTATGAGTCTGTGTGAGTAGATCACTGACTTCCAGTGCAGGTTAGCTTTATGTGGCTATCACTATGACATGCTATTAGTCTGAGTTAGTAGATCACTGGCTCTCAGTGCAGGGTAGCTTTATGGAGCTGGCGCTATGACATGCTTTTACTCTTGAGTGAGTAGATCTCTTGCACCCAGTGCAAGGTAGCTTTATGTGGCTGATGCTATCACATGCTATTACTCTAAGTGAGGAAATATCTGGCCCCCTAGCGCAGGGTAGCTTTATGTGGCTGGCACTATGACATACTATTACTCTGTGTGAGTAGATCTTTTGTTCACAGTGTGGGGTAGCTTTATGTGGCTGATACTATGACATTCTATGACCCTGTGTGAGTAGATCACTGGCTCTCAGTGCAGGGTCACTTTATGTGGCTGGCACTATGACATGCTATTACTCTGTGTGAGTAGATCTCTGATTCCCAGTGCAGGGAAGCTTTATGTGGCTGATGCCATGACATGCTATTACTCTGTGTGAGTAGAACACTGGCTCCCAGTGCAGGGTAGCTTTATGTGTCTGATGCCATTACATGCTATTACTCTGTGTGAGTAGACCGCCGTCTCCCAGTGCATGATAGCTCTATGTGGCTGACACTATGACATGCTATTACTCTGAGTGAGTAGATCACTGTCTCTCAGTGCATGGTAGCTTTATGTGGCTAGCACTGTGACATGGTTCTACTCTGTGTGAGTTGATCACTGGCTCTCAGTGCAGGGAATCCTTATTCGGCTGGCACTATGACATGGTTCTACTCTGTTTGAGTTGATCACTGGCTCCCAGTGCAGGGTAGCTTTAGGTGGCTGGCACAATGACATGCTATTACTCTGTTTGAGTAGAACACTGGCTCACAGTGCAGGGTAACATTATGTTGCTGGCACTGTGACTTGCTGTTTCTCTGTGTGAGTAGATCACTGGCTCCCAATGCGGGGTAGCTTTATGTGGTTGGCATTACGACATGCTATTACTCTGTCTGAGTAGATCACTGGCTCTCAGTGCAGGGTAGCTTTATGTGACAGGCACTATGACATGCTATTACCCTGAGTGAGTAAATCGCTCGGTACCAGTGCAGGGTAGCTTTATGTGGCTGGCACTATGACATACTATTACTCTTTGTGAGCAGATCACTGTCCCTCAGTGCAGGGCAGCTATATGTGGTTGGCACTATGACATGCTATTACTCTGTCTGAGTAGAACACTGGCTCTCAGTGCAGGGTAGCTTTCTGTGGCTGGCACTATGACATGCTAGGACTCCATGTGAGTAGATCACTGGCTATCAGTGCAGGGTAGCTTTATGTGGCTGGCACCATAACATCCTATTACTCTTCGTGAGTAGATCACTGGCTATCTGTGCAGGGTAGCTTTATGTGGCTGGCACTATAACATCCTATTACACTGTATGAGTAGATCACTGGCTATCAGTGCAGGGTAGCTTTATGTGGCTGGCACTATAACATCCTATTACTCTGTGTGAGTAGATCACTGGCTCTCTGTACACGGTAGCTTTATGTGGCTGGAACTATGACATGCTATTACTCTGTGTGAGTAGATCACTGTCTCTCAGTGCAGGGTAGCTTTAAGTGGCTGGTACTATGACATGCTATTACTCTGTGTGAGTAGATCACTGGCTCTCAGTGCAGGGTAGCTTTAAGTGGCTGGCACTATGACATGCTATGACTCCGTGTGAGTAGGTCACTGGCTCTCAGTACAGGGTAGCTTTATGTGGCTGGCACTATGACATGCTATTACTCTGTGTGAGTAAATCACTCGCTATCAGTGAAGGGTAGCTTTATGTGGCTGGCACTATGACATGGCTACTACTCGGTGTGAGTAGATCACTGGCGATCAGTGCAGGATAGCTTTATGTGTCCGGGCACTATGACATGCTATGACTCTGTGAGTAGATCAGTGGCTCTCAGTGCAGGGCAGCTTTATGTGGCTGGCACTAAGACATGCTATGACTCTGTGTGAGTAGATCACTGGCTCTCCCAGTGCAGGGTAGCTTTATGTGTCTTGCTCTATGACATGCTATTACTCTGTGAGAAGATCACTGGCTCTCCCAGTGCAGGGTTGCTTTATGTGGCTCACACTATCACATGCTATGACTCTCTGTGAATAGATCACTGGCTCTCAGTGCAGGATAGCTTTATGTGGCTGGCACTATGACATGCTATGACTCTGTGTAAGTAGATCACTGGCTCCCAGTGCAGGGTAGCTTTATGTGGCTGGCAGTATGACATGGTATGACTCTGTGTGCGTACAGAACCAGCTCCCAGTGCAGGATAGCTGTATGTGGCTGGCACTGTGACATGCTATCACTCTGTGTGAGTAGATCACTGGCAACCAGAGCAGGGTAGCTTTATGTGGCTGGCACTTTGACATGCTATGACTACGTGTGAGTAAATTGCTGGCACCCAGGGCGCAGTAGTTTAATGTGGTTGACACTATGACAAACTATTATTCCGTGTGAGGAGATCTCTGTCTCTCATTGCAGGATAGCTATATGTGGCAGGCACGATGACATGCTATTACTCTGTGTGAGTAAAATCACTGGCTGCCTGTGCAGGGTAGCTTTTTGTGGCTGGCACTATGACATGCTATTACTTTGTGTGAGTAAGCCACTGGCTTCCAGTGAAGGGTAGCTTTAAATGGCTGGCACTATGACATGCTGTTACTCTGAGGAGTAGAGCACTGGCTCCCAGTGCAGAGTAGCTTTATGTGGTTGGCAACATGACATGCTATTACTCTCTGTGAGTGGATCACTGGCTGTCAGTGCTGGGAAGCTTTATGTGGCTAGCACTATGACATGCTATGAGTCTGTGTGCGTACAGGACCACCTCCCAATGCGGGATAGCTGTATGTGGCTGGCACTATGACATGCTATTCCTCTGAGTGTGTAGATCACTGCCTCCCAATGCAGGGTAGCTCAACGTGGCCTGCACTACGACATGCTATTACTCTGTGTGAGTAGATCACTGTCTCTCAGTGCATGGTAGCTTTATGTGGCTACCACTATGACATGCTACTACTCTGTGTGAGTCGATAACTGGCTCTCAGTGCAGGGAATCCTTATTCTGCTGGCACTATGACATGCTATTACTCTGTTTGAGTTGATCACTGGCTCCCAGTGTAAGGTAGCTTTAGGTGGCTGGCACTGTGACATGCTGTTTCTCTGTGTGAGTAGATCACTGACTCCCAATGCGGGGTAGCTTTATGTGGTTGGCACTATGACATGCTATCACTCGGTGTCAGTTGATCACTGGCTCCCAGTGCGGGGTAGCTTAATGTGGCTGGCACTATGACATGCTATTACTCTGTGTGAGTAGATCAATTGCTCTTAGTGCAGGGTAGCTTTATGTGGCTGGCACTATGACATGCTATCACTCTGTGTGAGTTGATCACTGGCTCTCAGTGTGGATACCTTAACGTGGCTATCACTATGACATGCTATTACTCTGTTTGAGTAGAACACTGGCTCTAAGTGCATGGTAGCTTTATGTGGCAGGAACTATGACATGCTATTACTCTGTGTGAGTTGATCACCGGCTCTCAGTGTGGGGTAGCCTTATGTGGCTGGCACTATGACATGCTACCACTCTGTGTGAGTAGATCACTGGCTCCCAATGCAAGGTAGCTTAATGTGTTTGGCACTATGACATGCTATTACTCTTTGGGAGTGGATCACTGGCTGTCAGTGCAAGGTGGCTTTATGTGTCTGGCACTATGACATGCTATTACTCTGTGTGAGCAGATCACTGGCTCTCAGTGCAGGGTAGCTTCATGTGGCTGGCACTTTGACATACTATGACTCTGTGTGAGAAGATCACTGTCTCCCAGTGCAGGGAAGGTTTATGTGGCTGTAACTATGACATGCTATTACTCTGTGTGAGTTGATCACTGGCTCTCAGAGTAGGGTAGCTTTATGTTAAAATTAATGGGACCTACTCAGACATCTGTCCCATCTTTTCTGGGGTTCCCCAGGGCTCCATTCTGGGCCCCTTACTATTCTCCCTTTACCTTAACACCCTTCCACGCTCTTGCTCAGGGAACATTCTATTGTACGCTGATGATGCAGTCATCTTTGCCTCAAGTCGTAACCCTACTGCCCTCCAGGACTCGCTGCAGAAGTCCTTCACTGAAGCCGAGGGCTGGTTCAAGGAACATAGATTGGTGATAAATCTTAAAAAATAAAAACCATGTTCTTCACTCATCCCCAAAACAAGTCCTGCAACTTCAAACTCCTGATTCACTCTGGGTCCTCATTCCCACTCAAACAAGTTTGCTCCTATAAATACCTAGGGATCCATTTTGACCCTCCCTCTCCTTCCATGGACACATCGCTGCCCTAGCCACTGCCACTAATATCCGATTGGGCATCTTACATCGGTATAAACACTGCCTCCCGGAGGATCTTCACCTGCAGTCACCTCCTCTATCCTGTCCCTAGTGGACTATGGACTGCCGGTGTATGGTGCTGCTGATCAGACCCGCACTCCATAAAATTCGCAGTACTCTGAATAAGGCCTGCAGGTTAATTACTGGAGCACCTAGGATGACACACACCTGTCTACTGTATGCTAAAAGCGCTGGTACTTGATCTCGAGAGGCACCTCAAATATCTTACCTGTACCCTTACAAAAAGACCCTCCTTGGGCTTTCCCCACCAGGATTGACCACCACCATCGCCGCTCTGTCCCACTGGATTCATGCTTGGACCTCTGGGAAAACCTCTCTTGTTATCCCTAGAGCTAGGACCTCTCACGGACCAAAGAGCCTTCAGCTTTAGGGCCCCTCCTGGTTCAACACACCCCCTCCATCTCCGAAGCTCCAACTATAATGTGCTTCAAAACTTCCCTTACGTAACCACCTTATTAACACCCGATGCTGTAACTGCCACTAGTCAAAGCCGTGACTAATACTTATGACAAAGCTTATTACTAAGCTGCTAAGGACGACATAACTCTGGTATTGTTTGCATCCATCCTACCTGTACCAGCTTGTTTGTATCTATGTCTTAATTTTACTGTTATACTTATGTGTAGTACTGCTATACTGTGTATTTTGGTTTGTCTTACTGTGACAAGGTACCTTTGTAAATGAGTCTATGGCTCAAAGGTTTTCCAAACTGCTGTTTAAATAAAATAAAAAAAAAATGTGGCCGGCACTATGACAGGCTATTACTCTGTGTGAGTTGATCACTGTCTCTCAGTGCATGGTAGCTTTATGTGGCTACCACTATGACATGCTATTACTCTGTGTGAGTAGATCACTGCCTCCCAAAGCAGGGTAGCTCTACGTGGCCAGCACTGTGACATGCTATTACTCTGTGTGGGTAGATCACTGGCTCTCAGTGTAGGGTAGCTTTATGTGGCTGGCACTTTGACATGGTATTACTCTGTGTGAGTAGATCACTGGCGTCAGTGCAAGGTAGCTTTATGTGACTGGCCCTATGACATGCTATGACTCTGTGTGAGTTGTTCACTGGATCCCAGTGCATTGTAACTTTATGTGGCTGACAGTAAGACATGCTATTACTCTGTGTGAGTAAGCTACTGGCTCCCAGTGCAGGGTAGCTTTATGTGGCTGACTCTATGACATGCTGTTACTCTGTGTGAGTAGATCACTGGCAATCAGTTCAGGGTAGCTTTATGTGGCTGGCCCTATGACATGCTATGACTCTGTGTGAGTAGATCACTG
Source organism: Neoceratodus forsteri (assembly GCA_016271365.2). Classification (NCBI taxonomy): domain Eukaryota; kingdom Metazoa; phylum Chordata; order Ceratodontiformes; family Ceratodontidae; genus Neoceratodus; species Neoceratodus forsteri. The sequence continues at coordinate 13,086,796 of CM028137.1, read as the reverse complement.
GCTCCCAGTGCATTGTAACTTTATGTGGCTGACAGTATGACATACTATTACTCTGTGAGAGTAGATCACTGGCTGTCAGTGCAGGGTAGCTTTATGTGGCTTGCACTATAACATGCTATTACTCCATGTGAATAAGCGACTGGCTCCCAGAGCAGGGTTGCTTTATGTGACTGTCACTATGACATGGTATTGCTCTGTCTGAGTAGAACACTGGCTTCCAGTGCAGAGTAGCTTCATGTCGTTGACAATATGACATGCTATTACTCTGTGTGAGAAGATCACTGGCTCTCAGTGCAGGGTAGCTTTATGTGGCTGGCACTATGACATGCTATTACTCTGTGTGCGTACAGGACCAGCTCTCAGTGCAGGATAGCTGTAGGTGGCTGGTACCATGAGATGATATTACTCTGTGTGAATAGATCACTTTCTCCCAGTGCAGGGTAGCTTTATGTGGCTGGCACTATGACATGCTATTACTCTGTGTGAGTAGATCACTTTCTCCCAGTGCAGGGTAGCTTTATGTAGCTGGCACTATGAGATGCTATTTCTCTGTGTGAGTAGATCACTGTCTCTCATTGCAGGGTAGCTTTAAGGGGCTGATACTATGACATGCTATTACTCTGTGTGAGTTGATCACTGGCTCTCAGTGCAGAGTAGCTTAATGTGGCTGGCACGATGACATGCTGTTACTCAGTGTGAGTAAAACACTGGCTCCCAGTGCGGGGTAGCTTTATGTGGATGATACTATGACATGTTATTACTCTGTGTGAGTAGATCACTGTCTCTCATCGCAGGGTAGCTTTATGTAGCTGGCACTATGACATGCTATTACTCTGTGTCAGTAGATCACTGGATCCCAGTGCAGGGTAGCTTTATGTGGCTGGCGCTATGACATGCTATTACTCTGTGTGAGTAGATCGCTGGCTCCTACAGCAGGGTAGCTTTATGTGGTTGGCACTATGACATGCTATTACTCTGCGTGAGTAGATCACTGGCTGTCAGTGCAGGGTTGCTTTATGTGGCTGGCACTATGAAATGTTATTACTCTGTATGAGTTGAACGCTGGCTTCCAGTGCTGAGAAGCTTAATGTCGCTGACACTATGACATGCTATTACTCTATGTGAGTAGATCACTGGCTGTCAGTGCAAGGTAGTTTTATATGTCTGTCACTATGACATGCTATTACTCTGTGTGAGTAGATCACTGGCTCCTACAGCAGGGTAGCTTTATGTGGTTGGCACTATGACATGCTATTACTGTGCGTGAGTAGATCACTGGCTCTCAGTGCAGGGTATATTTATGTAGCTGGCTCTATGACATGCCATGCCTCTGAGTGAATAGATCACTGGCTCCCAGTGCAGGGTAAATTTATGTCGCTGACAGTATGAAATGCTATGACTCTGTGTGAATAGATCACTGGCTGTCAGTGCAGGGTTGCTTTATGTGGCTGACACTATGACATGCTACTACTCTGAGTGAGTAGAACCTTGGCTCTCAGTGCAGGGTAGATTTATGTGGCTGGCACTGTGACATGCTACTACTCTGTGTGAGTAGAACCTTGGCTCTCAGTGCAGGGTAGATTTATGTGGCTGGCACTGTGACATGCTACTACTCTGTGTGAGTCGATCACTGGCTCCCAATGAGGGTTGCTTTATGTGGCTGATGCTATGACATGCTTTTACTCTGTGTGAATAAAACACTGGCTCCCAGTGTGGGATAGCTTTCTGTTGCAGGCACTATGAAATGCTATTACGTTGTGTGAGTAGATCACTGGCTGTCAGTGCTGGGTAGCTTTATGAGGCTGGCACTATGACATGCTAATACTCCGTGTGGGTAAGCCCCTATCTCCCAGTGCTGGGTAGCTTTATGTGGCTGATACTATGACAAGCTGTGACTGTGTGTGAGTAGTTCATTGGCTCCCACTGCATTGTAACTTTATGTGGCTGACAGTATGACATGCTATGACTCTGTGTGAGTAGATCACTGGCTGTCAGTGTGGGGTTGCTTTATGTGGCTTGCACTATGACATGCTATTACTCTGTGTGAGTAGACCACTGGCTCCCAGTGTGGGGTAGCTTTATGTGGCTTGCACTATGACATGCTATTACTCTTTGTGAGTACAACACTGGTTCCAAGTGCGGGGTAGCTTGATGAGGCTGGCACTATGACATGCTATTACTCTGTGTGACTAGGTCTCTGGCTCCCAGTGCAGGGTATCTTTAAATGGCTGGCGCTATAACATGCTATTACTCTGTGTGAGTTGCTCACTGGCTCTCAGTGCAGGGTATATTTTTATAGCTGGCTCTATGACATGCTATGCCTCTGAGTGAGTAGATCACTGGCTCCCAGTGCAGGGTAAATTTATGCCGCTGACAGTATGACATGCTATGACTCTGTGTGAATAGATCACTGGCTGTCAGGGCAGGGTTGCTTTATGTGGCTGGCACTATAACATGCTTCTACTCTGTATAAGCAGATCACTGGATCCCAGTGCACAGTAGCTTTATGTGGCAGGCGCTATGACATGCTGTTACTCTGTATGAGTAGATCACTAGCTCTCAGATCAGGGTATCATTATGTGGCTGGCACAATGACATGCTGTTACTTTGTGTGAGTAGATCACTGGCTCTCCGTGTGGGATAGCTTTATGTGGCTGGCACTATGACAAGCTATTACTCCGTGTGATAGACCACTGGCTCCCAGTGCGGGGTAGCGTTATGTGTCTGGCACTATGACGTGCTATTACCAGGGCCCCTACTTTTCTGCGGCACAGCGGGACCAAGTTCTGCAGCAAGACTACCATTTGCCGCAGAACTTCTGTGGCAGTGGTTTGTAACTTCTGCAGAAGTTCTGTGGCACTGACAAACTACCACATCACAGTGACAGCTTGTCATCCTGACTTCACTTTCATGGCTGTGGTTATAGCAATCAGGATGGTGGAAAGCACAGTAACATTAGTTCAAAAAATAACAGACTTATAAAAATAATTTTATGCCTAAAAAGGCAAAACAAACGTCTCTCCCTTAAGGTCCTAACCTGTTAAATAAATGACATATGCAGAGGGGATCTTATGTGATAAATAATGTATTTCTATATGCATGCTATCTATCCCACTAACGAGGTTTCCTATGTCTGTCACTTATATATTTGTATGTGCTTTCTACACCACTCATGAGGTTCCCACTGTGTATCACTAATATACAATCTGTAACATACATACAAATGTGTGTGTGTGTGTGTGTGTGTGTGGTGAGAGATACAGAGATACAGAGATACTGTGTGTGTGTGTGTGTGTATATATATATATATATATATATATATATATACATATTTTTTTTATTTCCATGAACTTGCATCCTCATCCATACAGGTCCCATTAGAAATGGAATAGAGGAGTTATTTCAAAACTCATTTTTGATGTCAACCTGCTTTCCCTGAAACACTGCATAACACCATCAGGCCATGTCATGCATGTGAACCGATTGTGGGATAGAGCTCTCCAGACCAGCACAATGTGTCCACCATGTGACAGAACACTGCACCATATCTTCCCAGGCTCCGAGCAATTATGTTTTCCACCAATCCTTGTGCTGCCCAGCCAGCTTGAAGAGCTAATCTGTGAACCCGAGTTGCTGGCACGGAAACACAGCATGCTACCCTCTGACCCAACAGCTGTGCCTGCACACAACATTTCTCCATAACCTTTTGGTGATTCTATCAACCAATGACAATGTGTAATCAATAACCCTGGCAAAAAAGCGTACAGTGCAATTATTTATTAAACAGGTTTATTCTTTCAACATGTCTATACATTATTATATTCCACTTTTCTGGGCATAATTACTTTATTTTTCTTAAAAATGACAGTTAAATTCATTTTACCAGTTATTCATTTCAGATGGCATCTCTATACCTTAAAGGCACAAATAGGTCTGTACAAAGTGAGGTATGGACTTAACAGGTCTGTGTTATTGACAAGGTTTTGTTTAAGCTGGCCCTAGTGCAATAATGTAAGACTGAAAATTGTATTAGGCTGTGTTGCAGGTTGAGCAAATATCACCATGCCTGATGTGCTGTGCCACCGCCTCTGGCAGTGGGAGCTGTGGTAGATAAGTGACTGTTCATTTCTGTGGCAGAATGCAGCCATTTCATTAGCTAATGTATGATGTTATAGCAATGATAACATCACATTCTGAGCATATATGAGGGTTTGATATAAAGAGGAAGGGAACCAGATTCTATGGAAAACAGAAATATTAATAAAAATCAACAAAGAAGAGTGAATTCTACTTGCTTATGAAAGTTCTGATGGTGCAAGTTCTGCACAAAATTCTGCAGCCGCAGAGATTCTAGGGGCCTTGGCTATTACTCTGTGTGAGTGGATCACTGGCTCTCAGTGCGGGGTAGCTTTATGTGGCTGGTACTATGACATGCTAATACTCTGTGTGAGTGGATCACTGGATCTCAGTGCAGGGTAGCTTTATGTGGCTGGCACTATGACATGCTATGACTCTGTGAGTAGGTAACTGGCTCTCAGTGCTGGGTAACTTTATTTTTTCTGATACTATCACATGCTATTTCTGTGTGTGAGTTGATCACTGGCTCTCAGTGCAGTGTAGCTTAATGTGGCTGACACTATGACATGCTTTGACTCTGTGTGAGTAGATCACTGGCTCTCAGTGCTGGGTAGCTTTATGTGGCTGGCTCTATGACATGCTATTACTCTGTGTGAGTAGATCACTGGCTCTCAGTGCAGGGTAGCTTTAGATGGCTGGCACTATGACATGCTATGACTCCGTGTGAGTAGATCACTGGCTCCCAGTGCAGGGTAGCTTTATGTGGCTGGCAGTATGACATGCTATTACTCTGTGTGAGTCGATCACTGGCTTCATGTGTGGGGTAGCTTTATGTGGCTGGCACTATGACATGCTATTACTCTGTGTGAGTAGACCACCGGCTCCCAGTGCATGGTAGCTTTATGTGGCTGACACTATGACATGCTATGACTCTGTGTGAGTAAATCACTGGCTGTCAGTGCAGAGTAGCTTTAAGTGTCTGGCTCTATGACATGCTACTACTCTGTGTGAGTAGATCACTGGGTCTCAGTGCAGGGTAGCTTTAAGTGGCTGGCTCTATGACATGCTATTACTCTGTGTGAGTAGATCACTGGCTCCCAGTGCGGGGTAGCTTTATGTGGCTGGCGCTATGACATGCTATTACTCTGTGTAAGTAGATCACTGGCACTCTGTGTAGGGTAGCTTTATGTCTCTGGCACTGTGATATGCTATTATTCTGTGTGAGTAGATCACTGTCTCTCAGTGCAGGGTAGCTTTAAGTGGCTGGCACTGTGACATGCTATTACTCTGTGTGAGTAGATCACTGGCTCTCAGTGCATGGTAGCTTAATGTGGCAGGCACTATGACATGCTACTTCTCTTCGTGCGTTCATCACTGGCTCCCAGTGCAGGGTAGCTTTATGTGGCTGGCACTATGACATGCTATTACTCTGTGTGAGTAGATCACTGGCTTCAGTGCAGGGTAGCTTTATGTGGCTGGCACTATGACATGCTGTTTCTCTGTGTGAGTAGATCACTGGCTCTCAGTGCAGGGTAGCTTTATGTGGCTGGCACTATGACATGCTCTGACTCTGTGTGAGTAGATCACTGGCTCCCTGTGTGGGGTAGCTTTATGTAGCTGGCAGTATGTCATGCTATTACTCTGTGTGAGTAGATCACTGGCTCTCAGTGCTGGGTAGCTTGATGTGGCTGGTACTGAGACATGCTATTACTTTGTGTGAGTAGATCACTAGCTCTCAGAGCAGGGCAACTTTTGTGACTGGCACTATGATATGCTATCACTCTGTGTGAGTAGATCACCGGCTCTCAGTGTGGGGTAGCTTTATGTCGCTGGCACTATGACATGCTATTTCTCTGTGGGAGTAGATCACCGGCTCTCAGTGCAGGGTAGCTTTATGTAGCTGTCGCTATGACATGCTATGACTCTGTGTGAGTAGATCACTGGCTCTCAGTGCTGGGTAGCTTTATGTGGCTGGAACTATGACATGCTATGACACTGTGTGAGTAGATCACTGGCTCCCGGTGCAGGGTAGCTTTATGTCGCTGACACTATGACATGCTATTACTCTGTGTGAGTAGATCACTGGCTCCCAGTGCAGGGTAGCTTTATGTGGCTGGCTCTATGACATGTTATTACCCTGTGTGAGTTGATCACTGACTCCCAGTTTGGGGTTGCTTTATGTGGCTGGCACTATGACATGCTATTACTCTGTGTGAGTTGATCACTGGCTCCCAGGGCAGGGCAGCTTTGTGTGGCTGGCACTATGACATGCTATTACTCTGCATGAGAAGATCACTGGCTCTCAGTGCAGGGTAGCTTTATGTCGCTGGCACTATGACATGCTATTACTGTGTGTGTGTAACTTAGACTTTGACTTTGACGGCAGATAAGGACCACTTGGCCCACCCAGTCTGCCCTTTCTCTTCCTACTGGATAAGCTGCAGATTCTAGTTAACCAACATCCTACTTCCTGCAACCCCCCAGTACAATTGCCTTATGTCTGTCCCATGCATGTTTGAATTCCCCCACTGTTTTAGTCTAAACAACCTCCCCAGGAAGGTGGTTCCATGCATCCACCACTCTCTCCGTGAAAAAAAAATTCCTCATATTACCCCTAAGCCGTCCCGCCTCTAACTTTAAATTGTGCCCCCTTGTTCTTACACATCTCTTTTTCTGAAAGATGCTGCCCTCCTGGCTTTTGTTGATTCCCTTGAGGTACTTGAAAGTTTCTGTCATGTCCTCTCTGTCCCTCCTTTCATCAAGGGTATACATATTAAGCTCTCTCAGTCTCTCTTTATATGGTTTCTGATGCAGACCCTGCACCATTTTAGTTGACCTCCTCTGGTCTGCTTCTATCCTGTCTATATCCTTGCATAGATGGGGTATCCAAAACTGCACACAGTACTCCAGACGGAGTCTCACCAACTGTCTGTACAGAGGGATAACCACTTCACTTTTTAGGTTGGCTTGCCGCGCTTGTGCGCAAGTCAGCATTTTGGGAGAGTGCAGATTTGGGGGCGCGGCCGCTGTTGGGTGAATGCAGGGCATGCATCAGTAGGTGCGTCCCTCATTCCCCAGTCAGCCTGCATGCAGGCGCCACACCATGCATACATAATGTGGCGAGCACATCTAAGGAAAGGTCCGCTGCAATCCGAGCAAAGCTTCGCCTTATGCAGCGGTCCTTGCTTGCCATGCTCGCTGCAATTATGAGTATGGATTATCAGTCATGGCCACCTAATGTCTGCCGATATCGGGTGCCCAATCCCCTGTCGGTAACCCCCCACTGTTCTTAGGTGCCAATGGGGAGCCCACTCCGCCGGGCATCACCCCCAATTGTGGAATGCCGATTGGGTGCCCAATCCCCTCGCTCGCGTGCCCCCTGCTTTGTTGGCCAACGTGTGCCCAATCCCCTTCGGCATTACTTTCTCCTCCCTCGGTTGTGTGCCGACGAGGGTACCCAATCTTTGTCGGCTACTGACACCTCCCAAAACAGTTAGGTGGCATGCTGTGAGCCCACCCCAGTGTGTCAAATGCACTGGAAAATGAAAATTGTCCCGCAATGTTTTTTCCTGTTTTTTATTTTATTTACCCTGTAAAACGAAAACTGTCCCTCGTAGTCTCGATGCCCCTCCACCCGCACCCATCCACTGCGCACCCTGCCTCCCCTCACCCCATACTTACCTCCGGAGTCTGGTGCGATGATCTTCGGTGGACCGGGAACACGTCTGCACTCTTCAAAGCCGACCGTGAACTGCCGGAGGAAATGCCGGTAAGCTGTATAATGGAATGAATAGGGTTTTTTCAACGTTGCTGCATATCTCAGGTATTTCTTAGAATTTTGGCACCAAATTTTCAACATGGGGCTTTTGGGGCCCCTCCCCATGAATTCTTTCACTGTCATGGCATTAATCAGCCTCGAAAGGTGGTTTCGCAGTCACTGCGCAAAATCACCTTTTGGGACCCATTAACGAAACGACAGTGCCAGTGTTCATGAGGTGGCCTCTCAAAAAGCCTATGGTCCAAATTTGGTGGAAAAAATAAACAAATGCCTGTTTTATGAGCGTGCATTACGCAGTTGCTACGCAGGCTTGTAACTTTGCGCATTCACAATATTTTAACGCGATTTTCAGCATTGTCATTTTGTACACCCTCCTAGAACAGTACAGCTGTCATTTTCCACATCCTGCCCGAAATGTGTTTCCGCACTTCCGGCACACAATAGCGCAGTCGCTGTGGGAAATCAGTGTTTGGGCCAGATTATGAAAATGACAGTGACACAGTTCATGAGCAGAGGTCCTAAAATGTCTATGTTGAAAATTTGGTGATGATACTCCATAAAATGACTGTGTTACGAGCGTGCGTTGGCAGATTGCATGCAAGCTTGTACCGTCGTGCATTTGTGATATTTTCACTCTGGAGTTTCACCGTTGCCATTTTTCCACACCTCTTGATGAACAGTACAGCCGTCATTTCACATACCCTGCCCAAAATGTGTTTTCGCACTTCTGGCGCAGAATAGCGTGGTCGCTGTGTGAAATCACTTCTTGGGACACTCTGAGGAAATAACAGACACACTGTACATGAGCAGAGGTGCTAAAATGCCTATGTTGAAAATTTGGTGCCGAAGGCCCATAAAATGGCAGTGTTGCAAGCATGCGTTGCATATTTCCCACGCACCCTTGTAACTTCGCAAATTTGCTGTATTTACATGCCACATTTTCAACACTGGCATTTTTTTACACCTCCTTATGAACTGTACAGCTGTCATTTTTCACATCTTGCCCAACATGTTTTCCCGCACTGCACTACCAAACACCCAAAGGGACACCCTAATGCCTGTCACTCTCTGCAGGGTGGGGTGGGTTGGCATCAGTTCAATACTTCATTGCCATTCCTATGATGCATCTCTCTAACTCCTGCACTGCCAATGGCAGCAAGACAACATTCGGCATTGACAAATGCTTGTTCTACTTGTGATGCCCCTTCCTAAGCATCCCAGTATCCCCCTGGCTCTCCTTACTGACTTCTCACATTGCTTACCCACCTTTAGGTCATCTGATATGACTACCCCCAAGTCCCTTTCCATTTTTGTTGTTGTTAGCACCTCCCCTGCTATTGTGTACTCTTCTCCAGGGTTTTTGTTTCCCAGGTGCATTACTTTGCACTTCTTTGCGTTGAATCTAAGTTGCCATATGTCTGACCATTCCTCCAACCTTGCCAAGTCCCTTCTCATCCTTTCTACCCCCCCCTTGTGTATTAACTCTGTTACAGATCTTTGTGTCATCTGCAAAGAGGCATACCTTGCCCTTCAGACCCTCTGCAATGTCACCTATAAAGATGTTAAAGAGGACTGGACCCAGTACTGAGCCCTGAGGTACTCCACTAGTAACCCCCCTTTCTTCAGAATGTGTTCCATTCACTATTACCTTCTGTGTCCTGTTGTGCAGCCAGTTTGCTACCCAGGCTACCATCCTGGAACCCACTCCCAGGCTGGCTAACTTAATTATTAGTCTTTTGTGCGGGACTGTGTCAAATGCCTTGCTAAAGTCTTGGTAGGCCATATCCACAGCCCCTCCCTAGTCTATTACTTTGTCAGCCAGTCAAAGAAATCAACCAGATTCGTCTGACATGACCTCCCTGCTGTAAATCCATGCTGCTTTGGGTCCTATGCCCCGCTGGCCTCTAGGTACTCAACAATTCTTTCTTTCATAAGTGATTCCATCATTTTCCCTACCACTGAGGTCAAACTTGCAGGTCTGTAGTTTCCTGCTTCTACCTTGCTCCCACTTTTGTGAAGGGGAATCACATCTGCCCTCCTCCAGTCCTCAGGTACCACCCCATCCTCCCATGATTTGTTAAAAAGTGTGGTCAGTGGTGTCACTAGATCCTCACTTAGTTCTTTTAGGATTCTGGGGTGAATCCTGTCAGGCCCCATTGCTTTGTCCACCTTGAGTTTTAGTTCTTTCAGGACTCTTTCTTCTACTGGGCAGACTAGGTGGGCCAAGCGGTCCTTATCTGACATCAAAGTCTATGTTTCTATGTTTCTGTAAATAGACTGGTGTCAACCCCCCTACCCAGAGTGCTTCTCAGTATTGGCGGTTTAGGTAACTCCTCCTCATCTTCTTTTGTGAATACTGAGCAAAAGTATTCATTCAGTATCTCTGCCTTTTCACTGTCTCCCTCTGCCCACCTCCCTTCTCCTTTATTAATCTTCACTATTCCTCTCTTAACCTTTCTATGCTCCCTAGTGTGCCTATAAAAGGTTTTATCCCCCTTCTTAACTGAGTTGGCTATTTTTTCCTCGGTATGGGCCTTTGCTCTTCTGACTGCCTTCCCCACTTCTTTCTGCTTTAATTGATACAGTTTCCTGTTGTGCTCCTTCTGTGATTCCTTATACTTTTTGAATGCAACCTTTTTCTCCTTAACCTTCCCTGCCACCTCTTTCGAAATCCATAATGTTTTTTTACTCTGCTTTGTTTTCTTTATTTGTTTCACACAAAGGCTTGTTGCCTCCATGATGGCAGTTTTGATTTTTCTCCATTGTTCTTCCACCCCTCCTTTTTGTCCATTTGCTAGTGCATTCCTCAGGTATTCACCCATTTTGCCAAAGTCAGCCCTTCTAAAGTCCAGTATCCTTGTTCTTGTATGGCTTGTCTCTATGGTTGTGCTTATTGTGAAGCACACTGTGCAGTGGTCACTTGTTCCCAGATATCTACTGACTTCTAAATTTGTGATCCTCTCTCCATTGGAGAGTACCAGGTCTAGTATTGCTCCCTCCCAAGTGGGTTCCAACACTAGCTCTCTAAGGCCTGCCCCCTGCAGGGCATCGAGAATGACCCTGCTCTTGGATGCGGCTGCAGTACATGTCATCCAGTTAACATCTGGCATATTCAGGTCCCCCATCAACAGTATCTCCCCTTTTTCAGCTGTTTTGAGACTGTCCTTTATCATTTTCTTGTCCATTTCCTTCCCTTGAGATGGGGGTCTGTATACATCCCCTGTGCAGACTGTGATGCCATTCCCTGTTTCCAAGGTGACCCAGAGTGCCTCTTGTCCTCCCCCTTTACTTTTTAGTTCTGTAGCTTTGATCCCTTCCCTTACGTAGAGGGCTACTCCACCTCCTCTTTTACCCTCCTTGTCCCTTCTGTACACTGTGTACCCCGGTATGTTGACATCCCAGTCATGGTTCTCCGTGTACCATGTTTCCATGACTGCCACAATATCCAGTTGTTCATCTTCCATCAGGGCTACCTGCTCAGGAAGCTTGTTTCCCGGACTACGGGCATTGGTGCTCATTGCCCTCCATTTAATGTTGGCTTTTATCCTTTTTTCCCCCATCCCTGCTCTTATTGCCCTTGTCTATTTTTCCATTTGCCCCTGTCCTGCCCTCTGTTGAGCTCTGTACCTCAGTGTTTACTTTACTACCTGCCATGTTTTGTGGGGGGAGGCTTGAAATTTCCTGCCTCTTATCAGCACCAGAGTAGATCACTGGCTGTCAGTGCAAGGTAGCTTTATGTGGCTGGCACTATGACATGCTGTTACTCTGTGTGAGTAGATCACTGGCTCCCAGTGCAGAGTAGCTTTATGTTGCTGACACTATGACATGCTTTTACTATGTGGGGGGTAGATCACTGGCTCTCAGTGCAGGGTAGCTTTATGTGGCTGACACTATGACATGCTTTGACTCTGTGTGAGTAGATCACTGGCTCTCAGTGCAGGGTTGGTTTATGTGGCTGGCACTTTGACATGCTCTGACTCTGTGTGAGTAGATCACTGGCTCTCAGTGCAGGGTAGCTTTATGTGGCTGGCACTATGACATGCTATTACTCTGTGGGCGTAGATCAGTGGCTTTCAGTGCAGGTAGCTTTATGTGGCTGACACTATGATATGCTATCACTCTGTGTGAGTAGATCACTGGCTCTCAGTGCAGGGTAGCTTTATCTGACTGGCACTATGGCATGCTTTGACTCTGTGTGAGTAGATCACTGGCTCTGAGTACAGGGCAGCTTTATGTGGCTGGCTCTATGACATGCTAGGACTCTGTGAGTAGATCACTGGATCTCAGCACAGGGTAGCTTTATGTGGCTGGCACTATGACATGCTCTGACTCCGTGTGAGTAGATCACTGGCTCTCAGTGCAGGGCAGCTTTATGTGGCTGGCACTGTGCCATGCTATGACTCTGTGTAAGTACAGCACCTACTCCCAGTGCATGATCGCTTTACATGGCTAGCACTGAGCCTAGCTGTGACTCTGTGTGAGTAGAGTACTGGCTCCCAGTGCAGGGTAGCTTTAATTGGCTGGCACTGTGCCCTGCTGTGACTCTGTGTGAGTACAGCACCAACTCCCAGTGCAGCGTAGCTTTAAGTGGCTGGCACTGTGCCAAGCTGTGACTCTGTGTGAGTGCAGCCCTGGCTCCCAGTGGAGGGTAGCTTTATGTGGCTGGCACTGTGCCAAGCTATGACTCTGTGTGAGTGCAGCCCTGGCTCCCAGTGTAGGGCAGCTTTATGTGGCTGGCACTGTGCCAAGCTGTGACTCTGTGTGAGTGCAGCCCTGGATCCCAGTGTAGGGTAGCTTTACGTTGCTGTCACTGTGCCATGCTGTGACTCTGTGTGAGTGCAGCCCTGGATCCCAGTGTAGGGTAGCTTTACGTGGCTGGCACTGTGCCTTGCTGTGACTCTGTGTGAGTACAGGACCAGTTCCCAGTGCAGGGTAGTTTTACATAACTGGCAAGTGTCATGCTCCGACTCTATGTGAGTACAGCACTGATTCCTGGTGCAGAGTAGCTTTAAGTCATTGGCACTGTGCCCTACTCTGACTGTGTGAGTACAGCACCATCTCCCAGTGCAAAGTAGCTTTATGTGCCATACTGTGACTCTGTGTGAGTAAAGTACTGGCTCCCAGTGCAGGGACACTTTATATGGCTGTCACTGTGCCATTCTGTGACTCTGTGTCAGTACAGCACCTACTCCCAGTGCAGGGTACCTTTATGTGGCTGGCACAGTGCCATACTGTGACTCTGTGTGAGTAAAGTACTGGCTCCCAGTGCAGGGACACTTTATATGGCTGTCACTGTGCCATTCTGTGACTCTGTGTCAGTACAGCACCTACTCCCAGTGCAGGGTACCTTTACGTGGCTGGCACAGTGCCATACTGTGACTCTGTGTGAGTAAAGTACTGGCTCCCAGTGCAGGGTCACTTTATATGGCTGTCACTGTGCCATGCTGTGACTCTGTGTGGGTGCAGCACAAGCTCCCAGTTCAGGGTAGCTTTATGCAGCTGGCAGTGTGCCAGCTGCATGCTGAATCTTTGTTAAAAATTGACTGGAGGATCTGGAAAGGATGGCAGAGGTTGGGATTTACTGGGGTGGGTGTCATTAAGGGGTGCCACATAACCAGTTTGTAGCTCACTAAGCCCCAACAGGAAGCTCCTGATATGTCAGGCCAAAGCCTGAAAGCCAAACTGAAGACATGTGCTCTGAATCAAAGTAGTAGTAGTAAAAATCTTTATTTTTATTCAGGATGAGCTGAAATAAAACATCTTTAGGACAAGTCCTATATTATAGATGCTCCTGTTTAGTTGCAGTACAAAAGACAAAGACAAATTACACAGAAGTAAAATTAAATAATCATATACAACCTACATAACACTTTCATTCTAATCATTGCACATGCATTGCACCCTCAATTCATATTTTAACTCCCTCATGAAAATTTTAATATTGTCCTGATCAACTATAGATACTGTATGAACTGAATTCCATACTTGAAACATGAGTGCTTAAAAACACATATTATTGTATTTCTTTATTAAGTTTGGAGGAATAAATCCTCATAAAGTAGTTTGACATAAGATGTAATGATGTTATCTTACCTTGCTTTTGTACCTTTTTTCTGTATTTGCTACTGTCTGAAAATTCCCTGTAATTTGCTCTGTAATTCTCCCGGGTCATGCCTGAAAATAGTCATCCCTATGGCTAGTGCACTTACCTGGTAAACAAAAACTAAATAAATAAATAAAATAAATGTTGAGTTTTTTCTAATTTTTCATACAGATAAGTTGCTTTTTGTGTATAGAGTATTTTATGAATCAGATTTGCCCATTGCAACTTTCTTTTGTGCAAAGGTATTAACCAACCAAGTTCCTCAAATAAAGTGCAATGGTGAGTACCAAAATCTTTACCCAAAATAAAACTAGCAAGCCTAGTACACATCATGACACCATTATCTGTTATTATTTTTATATTGGGAACAGTACTGACCTCTCTTGTCCCTTTTTTCCTAAACACCATGGAATTTAGTTTTTTATTATTCATTACCAGATCCGACTCCTTAATCCGTGTACAATGTGCAGAAAAATCCATTTGAAGATTCTTTTCCAAAGCTGAACGGAAGTTGCCAGTTTCCACATTCCCTCACCCTTAGTTTAGGGAGCAAAGGGCTTTCCTCCTACCCTGGTCCTACCCTGATCTCACACTGTCTTCATGGGCAGGTGTTTTGGGTTTCAACATAAAGTTTTTAGAATTAATTGCCAACCTGCATGGAGAGTAGACTTTTAAACTGACATTGTTGACTGTAGATGTCTGGACAAAGTGAACAAACTTTGTAACTTATGAATTTCACTGCAAAATGAGAACATTTGCATCCCAATATGCTTTGCAAATTCTGTGCATTGCAGATCTGTGAACTGTGAAATTCGCACTTCAGGTACTAAAACACTGAATGAATTGTGGGAATTCACCAGTTTATGGTCATATTTTACAGTGACTTAGCAGGTCAAAAATTCAAACTTCGTGGAATGCAGACAAAGAGCAAGGTGACAGCTTTGCAGACGCTTCGCAAAACACGTAGTGAGCCACTTCGTGCTAACTTTGTCAGAGACGTTTAAACTTCCCATTGCCCTAGTTGTGTGTTATGCAATAAGTTTATTTATTGGATTTCTTTATAAAGTTTATATATCAGTTATGTTGTACAGTTTTTTCAACTGACTGCAACAGTAATTCCCAAGTACTTTGCTGTGGCTGTTTTCCCCTGGGACCCTCATGAAAACCAGATGCTGGATCGTAAGGGGGTAACCTGGACTGAGAATATTTTAATATTATTTGCACACTTTCATTAGCAGAATGGAGTGTTTGGGTCTGGAAGAGAAAAAGTTGAACTTGCAAAAGTCAGGATGATGGAGTCTGGGAGCATTCTATTTCAATCTAGACGTGAGATTTTATCAACCTAACAAAAGTAAAGGCTGTTTTATGCACAATACTTCAGCAGGTTTATCTCTTACAAAGATGAAAATCAGCTGCTTAAAATGAAGATAACAGCGGGCTGCTTGGCATTGTACCAAGCGTACTCAACCTGCCACAGAGACAGACACTGGGGCAAGTCAGCGAGGTTTGCTTTTCCTCTTGGCAGTTCAATTATTGATCTCTTCACAATCTAAGTTGAAAATGGATTTATTTCCCATAACATGTAAATTGTAGCTCTCACACAGTACATTGGGCTTTGCAGTACCCTCCAGTATAACATATTTTCTGTTTGTGTTGTATCAGTCCCACTTACAATGCTTTGATAGCAGTGCAGCTTGTAAAGTTGAAGTTGTTGCTATTTTAACAATAAGCTCCCCACAACCCCGCCCCGCCCACTGCTTTCTCTCAGTGAGAGAAGTCTGGTTCAACATCCTACTACCACTGAGGTCAACATGTGCTCTTTTGTGGGTAGCTAGAAAAGGCAGCAAGTACACGGGGTGAGGGCATGGACTCTGTTCCTTCCAGCGTAGATGAGTTCCAATCTGCTGGCAAACATCCACAGGAATTTCCAGCTGGGAGGATGTAATTTCCCCAGATCTCACTGGGTTTGCCATTGCCACGTGGAAGGAAGATAACTGAGATTCTTTTGTGTCTGTGGGTTCCCTGATTATTTCTTGGACAAGTGCCATTAAAAGGGTGTATAGGTTACATTATGATTGCGTTTGGTGAGGGCACTTGAAGCAGTGACATCCAAAGTGGGAATTTCCCTGCCCGGTAGTCCAGGTTTATGAAGAATCCCCATTTCTGTGTAGGAGGCATTGGGATTTTATCACTTTGGAGATGAACTACTTAAAGAACGACCCAGCTTGATGTGTCCCACTGTAGAGGCTCTTTCCGTTACGTTGTCAGTTACATCTGCATTCATAGTGCCAGAAGGGCTCCGTTGGGGGCACTCTGTGCACCAGAAGGTTGTAGGTTCATGTCACACCTCACATACCTGGCTGGGGTTTCTAGCCAGCACTGTCATAGTGGCACAATACTAACAATTCCTGACCCATTGGATGTGCCATTCTTTGGATAAGATATTAAACTGGATCCCATCTGTCCATCCCAGACTAAGACAATTTCTGTCATTGTGTAAAATTGTGCTGAGGATATCAAGGCTTACAGATGCCCCTATTTGTGTCTGTGCCCCCATCAGTACTACCCAGCTTCTTTGTCTTTTTTGCCCTTGTAGAAAATGACAGGATTTCTAATTGGGGAGATGCAGGTGCAAGGATTTATTTTTGACTCCGCCACCATCTCCCTCGTAGAAGTGTAAGGGATACAAGAACTAAAGGCCTAAAGGAGGATCTGGAAAACCTAGAGAGGTGGTGCAGAATCTGACAGCTTGGCTTCAATGCAAAGAAAAGCAAAGTTATGCAGATTGGAGCCAAGTACCCCAGGGCTGAGGACAGCCTGGGAGGGGGCCAGGAATCTGCATCGGAGGAGGAGGAGAAGGACCTGGAAGTGATGATCACTAGCGACCCAAAACACTCCATGCAATGTAGGAAACCAGCAGCAAAAGCAAATAAAATGTTGGGCTGCACTGCCAGAGGGATCAGCAGCAAGTGGGAGGAGGTAATACTGCCCTTGTACAGGTCATTAGTGAGGCCATATCTGGAGCGCTGCACAGAGTATAGTACTGGTGCCTATACCTTAAAAAGGACATAAAACTGCTGGAGAAGTTCCAGAGGAGGGCAACAAAGATGATCATGGGCCAACAGGGTGGGACATATGAGAAAAGGTTGGAGGCCCTGAACATGTACTCCCTGGAGGAGAGGAGAGAGAGAGAGAGAGAGAGAGAGAGAGAGAGAGAGATGATTGAGACCTTCGTATTTGCAAGGAATAAATAGGATGGACACAGAGGGTCCTTTCAAGATTAGTGAAACCAAAACATGAGGGGACACAGTCTCAAGTTGGGTGGGGGGATGGTGTAGGAGAGAGACTAGGAAGTGCTTCTTCACAGAGAGAGTAGTGGCAGGGTGGAATGTGCTTCTGGAGGAGTGGGGGTTCTTTGGAGGCAGTAGGCAGTTTCTAGAGAGGCTGAAATAGAGTTAAAGGGAAAATAAGGATCAGGGGAGGGGCTGACAAAGGGGAGGGCCTGACGAATGAGATGGGCTGATTAGGGAGGGAGAGCAGGGTCAGTAGCTTATGCTGAAGACCTTGCAATAAGAGCAGATGAGATAGACCTAATCGCCTTATTCTGCTGGCTTTGTTGTATGTTCATATGTTGGTACATTTCCAGTTGTATACAAACTCAAGCCCCTTATTTTCAAAGATAACTAGAGTTTTTACAAAAGCTTCCCCAATTTGCATTGCTTTTGTACACAAGTGGTGACATAATTGTCACAAATCACTGCAACTGTGCCCAGATGACAGAGTGCTTTGTAGGTCATCTAAACTTCTGGCGCTGTTTTGGCAATCAGGAGGGTGCCAAAACTCAGTGGCACTCTTCAAAAATTCCTGCTGTGTCTAAGAAGCACTATTTAAATTGAAATCCCATTCTCTGCTAGAAAAAGCAGCATTTTGTTTTTGATAAGGACCTGGATATTTTTCAACAACACTGTGTCCCAGTCCATAGGAACTACTGCACCTCTCTATTACTCTGGTCTATGTGGGATGAGTTGGGATGGTTCTCAGAGGTCCACATTACAGTTGTGACAAGACAGGACAAGGATTGAGTGGGCATGGAGCCCGATACTATTACCCACCCACTGAGGGCGGGTCTCTATGACATCACTGGGACACATTACTGGAGACAGCATCGAGTGGAGGAAGCTTACATTGTGGTCGTTCATGATATAACTTGCCATGAGTGGAGGAAGCTTGCATTGTGGTCGTTCATGTTATAACCTGCCACAAGTGGAAGAAGCTTACATTGTGGTCGTTCATGCTATAATCTGCCACGAGTGGAAGAAGTTTACATTGTGGTCGTTCATGTTATAACCTGCCATGAGTGGAAGAAGCTTACATTGTGGTCATTCATGCTATAACCTGCCACGAGTGGAGGAAGCTTACATTGTGGTCATTCATGTTATAACTTGCCACGAGTGAAAGAAGCTTACATTGTGGTCATTCATGCTATAACCTGCCACGAATGGAGGAAGCTTACATTGAGGTTGTTCATGCTATAACCTGCCACGAGTGGAAGAAGCTTACTTTGTGGTCATTCATGCTATAACCTGCCACGAGTGGAGGAAGCTTACATTGTGGTCTTTCATGTTATAACCTGCCACGAGTGGAGGAAGCTTACATTGTGGTCATTCATGCTATAACCTGCCACGAGTGGAGGAAGCTTACATTGTGGTCGTTCATGCTATAGCCTACCACGAGTGGAAGAAGCTTACATTGTGGTCGTTCATGCTATAACCTGCCACGAGTGGAGGAAGCTTACATTGTGGTTGTTCATGCTATAACCTGGCACGAGTGGAGGAAGCTTACATTGTGGTCGTTCATGCTATAACCTGCCACAAGTGGAGGAAGCTTACATTGTGGTTGTTCATGCTATAACCTGCCATGAGTGGAGGAAGCTTACATTGTAGTCTTTCATGCTATAACCTGCCACGTGATCAGTGGGGGACTTTGGTCTCCAGCTATGCTAGTCTGGTATTCTGACAGATCTTTATCGGAGGAAACATCCACGTTATTTCTGTCAGTGAAACACTGGAATGGACCACGTACAGAGAGGGTAGCAGATTGTCCAGACTGTATCCTGTTGTGTGCTTCCCTTAAATCCAAACATCACCTTGCCCCAGCAATTTAGGAAAGAAAAAGCCCAAACTATTCCTTAACATTTGATCTCTAAGTGTGAAAACATCTTATGGATGTGAAAATCTATTGACATCTTCCCCCAGCGCAAGAACTTGGCTTCATAAGTGGCTGCAAGCATATACATTAGCTCAATCTCCAAAACCTGGTCTCATATTGGTGGGGGGAGAGTTTATAAATTACCTCAGTCTCCAAAACCTAGTCTCATATGGGGGGAGGAGTTTATAAATTAGTTCAGTCTCCAAAACCTGGTCTCGTATGGGGGAGTTTATAAATTAGCTCAGTCTCCAAAACCTGGTCTCATATGGGGGGAGTTTATAAATCAGCTCAGTTACCAAAACCTGGTATTGGGGGTGTATAAATTAGCTTGGTCACCAAAACCTGGCCTCATACGGGGGTTAAGTGTGTAGAGTAGCCCCAAACCTGGTATCACTCTGAGGCTAAGTGTACAAACTAGCCAGTCACTAAAACCTGGCATCATAATGGGGAGAGTAGCGTATAAATTAGCTCAGTATCATATGGGGGGGTAAGTGTATGTTACCCTAGGTGGCGCTGTCCCAAGGGATTTGACCCCTGCTTGCATGACTAGGCGCAGGTTGAGGGGACTGAGCTTGGTGAATGGGTGCCTCCACCCAAAGGGTTGGTGTAAGGGTAGCATAGCTGCTATGGGTACAGTCCTCAGGGACACTGATACCTCCCTCTAACCCCTCTAGTGGGGTACACTGGTCAGAAGATAAACAATCACAGTTAACGTCAGAATACAATATTAAACCCACACTTGGCACACTTACCACTAGGGCTGGATGAGCTGCACTAGCCCTGGAGACCCCCTGTAAAACAAGGCCTGCAATAAAACAGTGCAATGGCAATACAGTATCCCCTTCACAAAGGTACGCAATAGCCAGGTTAAATGCAGAAAGAATAGAATCTGATTTATTCAGGGGACATGAACAAGGGTGGGGCAGCAATCTGGTATTTGATTTCAGATCTGATTTAGTCAGGTTAAACATGCATGCACAATAAGTCCCTCTAGCACAGTCACACACACTCTGGGTACCCAGTTGTTATGCAGGCTAGCCTGAAGCATTGCCTGGGGTAGGCTGGCATTACAGCTGTTGTTGGGGACCTTAGAAAAGAAAACAACATGCAGTTTTTTTGTTGTTTCTATTGATCACTCAGCCTCCCAACTCACCTTGCCACTGTACCGCCCACTGTGACCCCGCCTTCTGCAAGTACATTACTCTCTCCCCACGGAACCCATGGGCCCCAAGGTTCACGAGGTGATCGAAGGGGCAGAGGCGGAGGTCCAGTGTTGGGTGTGTGGTGGCCAGGCATAGTGGGGCTGTCACCTATCCAGGGCCAAAGGGTTTTTTCATGTTTGTTCCCCGTGAGCTCCCTCCTCCCCCCGAGCATGGCATGCAGTGATGCCATGGTGCATGGCAACCCTGCCGGCATCTGCCATGCTCCCAACACATCTGGTCCTACATCCTGCAGTGCCCCCAATCTCCACCGGGGGCCACTGGGACATCGGACAACCCCACACCTGAGAGAGGAGAGCAGTCCGTCAGACGCTCAATCCTCTCCCTCCCCTGTCAACCCCTGGCATCTGAGCTTGTTCCCGAACCCGAGTCACTGGTGCAGTGTGAGGTGTGGCGTCCAGTGCCTCAACCCTCAGCGCCATCGGGCCAGCCTACAACATGCCCTTTAACCCACAATTTGTATTCCAGAGCCGGATGGCTCAGTCCGTAATGATCAACCAAAACAATTAAATCAGATGACACACATTGATTTGAGCTTTGTTGAAGGGAGCTCCCCTGATGTTTACTCACGCTACCCAGACCACGAGGCAGGATTGACAAGATGAAGACCTCAGGATGGTATGCTGTTTGCCAGGGGAAGCAGGGCCCACATGATGCACTGTGGTGGTTGATCCTGTTCGATGGTGTTGAGCAGGGAGCTGAATCCCTGAGCGGGTCTTTCATTGGATGAATCTCTGCAGCGTGAGCAGCAATCTAGGCCGAGATGTTGAGGCCCAGACCAGTGAACAGTTTGGACTACAGTCCATTTTCGGTGCTGGATGCAGCTTCCTGCTAACATGACACATTCAGGGATGTGGGGAACCAAATTGCAACCCACACTATACATTTAGCACAATTATAGTAAGAATAGCCAGATACCACAGTTGGATGACAGTCCGGTTGCAATTAGGCAGAGTCTTTGCTCAAACCGTATGCTCTGCGGTTCTCTTCAAGTCCTGATAGGCCTATCACTCCAGGAGCAAGTCTTCGGTACACATCAGGCGAAATTCACTCTTTCACAATTCAGGATTCCGGTCACAATAACAGCAATCTCAGATATAGCCCGATATTAGATTGCAGACTTCTTCACACAGGAAGATGGTAGTGGGCAGGCCAGACACAGCCTTCCTGCCAATTCCCCATGCTACCACGCAGGAGCAGCGGCTCGAATTACTCGAGCTGTTCACTCTCTCAACGCCCGCCAGCTCTACTCTGACACACTGCTGCAGGCAGCTCTGGGATTTCCCAGTGATCCTAAAGGTTTGGTTGGTTGATCCATCTGTCTGTCACAGAAGGGGCTTCCCCAGGATACCGACTGGTCCAAACTGGCAGTCCAGAACCAAAATGGTGGCTCTTAGCAGAAAGTCCATGCTGCAAAGGAAGGCTGGTTAGACAAACGCTTATAATTATTAAAGCAGATAATCAGCAAACAATCACAGATCCTATTAGGGCTTCCTCTGTGCACTTAGCGATGGCAAAATGAAGCGGCTGTATCGCAGCCCAGGTGGCACTCGAGCCTGAAACCACTCAGCCCCCACCCAGATTAATTATAACTCTTGAGATGATACCTCTTAAAGAGAGAGGCATGGAGGCTAACTGGGTACTCGCATGCAAGCACTTTTAAACTGTTTAGACATAGAACACCAGCCTGGTAGTGGGCATTAGGCAAGCCCAGGAAGACATTTTAGGAATCCCCATTCGTAGGGGGGTTACATGTATAAATTATCTCGGTCACCAAAACCTGGTACCATACGGGGGGAGGGGTAGTAGTATATATTAGCTCAGCCACCAAAACCTGGCCTCATACTAGGGGGGGGGGTGTAAGTGTATAAATTAGTTTATTCAGCATTTTCCAAGCTGCAAGTATGAACATTTTGCCTATTCTAATTGCATACAGCAGGTGAATATACATGAAGTCATCAGTTCTGACAGGTGTAATAAGTAAGTTATAAATACCAGATTTATTTATTTATTGAATTTTGATGACCGGGTAGGCCCACTGGGCCCCGAAGGTCCCTTTTTCAGGGGCGACCCGGGAATAACAATACAAGTATAATTAAACAGTAGAATATAACAGATACAGGTTATCATGGGTATACAGTAGATGACATTGTCATATGTGGATATATATAAAAATGAAGAGAAGAGTTATAAATATTCACTGACGTCTCACTGTTGCAATCTGCATGAGTACAGTAAAGCAAATACTAACATTTCCAGTAACAAAGAAAGTTTCCCCACTGATGGTGGGACCAGTGACCTTGAGAGTCTATTAGCAAAGATCAGACCTGAAGCAACACACTAGTGGTAACTCCAGTGCTTCCCCTTTAATTTCAACAGGATACTGCTCTATTTCTCTCCCTTCCCCCGCCCCAGAAGAGAGCTTAGTAAATGTGCAACTAATACCGATCATGTTGCTTTCTAAACAGTGTCAAGGAGTTCTGGAGTACCCAGCAGCTCTCCCTCTCCCTTGGCTGGAACTTTGACATCTCACCAATATGATTCCTTTGCCCCTCATCCCCACCCCTACCTGCCTAAATGTTTCTTGGTGCTGAGATTTCAAAGAACTGGCAGTGCAGCCATGAAGTAGTGCAGGCTCATTAAGGGTTAACTTACAGTATTTTAAGCAAAACAAAGTGTTTGTGTACCTGGAACGGACTGTCATTGTTTGTAGTGAGGGCCATTGGCAGGGAGAAAGACTGAAAAATTGTAACAAACTGCGTGTATGAAGGGCTTTAAATGTAGCATTCGAGTGCAGTTCTGTGTGGAAATCTCTGTGTGTGACATTGCTACCTCCCCACCCCCCATACTGGGACTCGTGACTGAGATTACTACATGCTGTAATACCTGGTGGTGCGATCAAGGTCAGGCAAAAGGGAATGACTAAAGCCAGCAAGTTTTATGTAAGTACCAAACTGAGCTTTGCGAACGAAGCGTGGAGCATTGAACAACTTCGGTATACAGTAGCTAGTCAATACTGAGAAAACCTTAGTGTCAGCTGCCTGGAGGTCAAAATGGTGCAAGAAAATCAGTCTGGATACCTGATACCTGCTACCTGACATCTAGTTTACTTCAGTCACTGAGAACTGTCAACTAAAATGATTAATTTCTAATTCTTTTTAATTTAGAAAAACAAAATTTGTCTCACGTTATTTCCAATGAAGTCTATCCCATTCTGAGTGCAAAAGGTTTGAGTCAGTCTACCCCCTTTCTGAGAGGGGAAGGTTGGGGAGCCATTCTTCCCCCTTCTCAGAACTGGAGACAGTGGAGCCTGTCTGCACTCTGAGAGCTGCAGGTTGGGGAGCCAGTCTGTCCCTTTCTGAGATGGAGGTTGGAGAGCCAGTCTGCCCCTTTCTGAGATGGAGGTTGGGGAGCCAGTCTGCCCCTTTCTGAGATGGAGGTTGGAGAGCCAGTCTGCCCCTTTCTGTGATGGAGGTTGGGGAGCCAGTCTGCTCCCTTTCTGAGAAGGAGGTTGGGGAGCCAGTCTGCCCCTTTCTGAGATGGAGGTTGGAGAGCCAGTCTGCCCCTTTCTGAGATGGAGGTTGGTGAGCCAGTCTGCCCCTTTCTGAGATGGAGGTTGGGGAGCCAGTCTGTCCCCTTTCTGAGATGGAGGTTGGGGAACCAGTCTGTCCCCTTTCTGAGATGGAGGTTGGGGAGCCAGTCTGCACTCTGAGAGCTGCAGGTTGAGGAGCCAGTCTGCACCCTTTTTTGACATGGAGGTTGGGGAGCCCATCTGCCCTCCTTCTTAGAGGGTAGAAGGGGAGTCTGTCTTCCCCTTTTCTGAAATGTATTTAGGGAGTTAGTCTGCCCGCTTTCTGAGATGGAGGTTGGGAAGCCAGTCTGCTCTCTTTCTGAGATGGAGGTTAGGGAGTCAGTCTGTACCCTTTCTGAGATGGAGGTTGGGGAATCTATCTGCTCCTTTTCTGAGATGAAGGAAGGGGAGTCAATCTGCCCCCTTTCTGAGATGGAGGTTAGAGAGTCAGTCTGCCCCCTTTTTGAGATTTAGGTTGGGAAATCAGTTTGCCCCTTTCTGAGGCAGGGGTGTAGCCAGGATTCAGATCTGCACACCAGAGTGGACTCACTGTTACCCCCCAGATGTGTAGCCAGACAATATATAAATGTACACCAGGACCATGTTTGTTGCCTCATTTGGCACAATAAATACAACTTTTGTATCTCATGACAGTGGTTGTTGCCATGCATGGGTAAATACAAATGCCATGCATTGTTCCCAAAGACACCCACATACCAGCCTAGAGCCTGTAAAATTGTATTGTTCTTGGGATGCCAAGAGAGTATTAGTGACCAGTCCCTCTAGTTTTGACTCCTATGAATAACATTTCAGAAAGGTTCAGCATTTTCTTTGTTAGTTTTCATGGAAAAGGGAAGCAGTTCAAAACCTATTTGTTACCCCCCTTAAATAAAATTGCACACCATGGAGTGCTTGGAGTATGCCTGCCTACACTCATATTCTGAGATGGAGGTTGGGGAGTCAGTCTTTCCCCTTTCAGAGATGGAGGTTGTGGAGTCTATCTGCCCCTTTCTGAGAAGGAGGTTGGGGAGTCCATCTGCCCCCTTTCTGAGATGGAGGTTTGGGAGTCAGTCTGCCCCCTTTCTGAGATGGAGATTGGAGAGTCAGTCTGCCCCTTTTGAAGATGGAGTTTGGGATTCTATCTGCTTCCTTTTATGAGATGGGGGTTGGGGAATCAGTCTGCTCATTTCTGAGATGGAGGTTGGAGAGTCAGTCTGCCCCCTTCCTGAGATGAAGGTTGTGGAGTCAGTCTGCCCCCTTTCTGAAATGGAGGTTGGGGTGGCTTTCTTCCCCCTTTCTGAGATGGAGGTTTGGGAGTCTATCTGCTCCTTAGTACAGTAAGATGGAGGTTAGTATGTCTATCTGCCCCCTTTCTGAGATGGAGGTTGGGGAGTCTGTCTGCCCCCTTTCTAATATAGTGGTTGGGGGTGTCTATCTGCCCCCTTTCTGATATAGAGGTTGGGGAGTCTATCTGCCCCCTTTCTGAGATGGAGGTTGTGGTGTCTATCTGTCCCTTAGTGAGAAGGAGGTTGGGGAGTCTATCTGCACCCTGAGATGGAGGTTGGGGAGTCAGTCTGTCCCCTTTCTGAAATGAAGGTTGAAAAGTCTATTTACCCCCCTTTTTGAGATGGAGGTTGGGGAGTCAGTCTGCCTCCTTTTTGAGACGAAGGTTGGGGAGTCTATCTGCCCCCTTTCTGAAATGGAGATTGGGGAGTCTACCTGCCCCCTTTCTAAGATGGAGGCTGTGTGAGTAGATCACTGACTATCAGTGCTGGGTAGCTTTTTGTGGCTGGCACTATGACATGCTATTAGTCCGTGTGAGTAAGCCATTGGCTTCCAGTGTGGGGTAGCTTTATGTGACTGACACTATGAAATGCTGTTACTCTGTGCGAGTAGATCACTGGCTCCCAGTGCACAGTAGCTTTATGTCTCTGACACTATGACGTGCTACTATTCTATGTGAGAAGATCACTGACTCACAGTGCAGGGTAGATTTATGTGGCTGGCACTAAGACATGCTATTACTCTGTGGGAGTAGATCACTGTCTCTCAGTGCAGGGTAGCTTTATGTGGCTGGCACTATGACATGCTGTTACTCTATATGAGTAGATCACTGGCTCTCAGTTCAGGGTAGCTTTATGTGGCTGGCCCTATGACATGCTGCTACTCTGTGTGAGTAGATCACTGGCTCTCAGTGCAGGGTAGCTTTATGTGGCTGGCACTATGATATGCTGTTACTCTGTGTGAGTTGATCCCTGGCTCTCAGTGCAGGGTAGCTTTATGTGGGTGGCACTATGACATGCTATTACTCTATGTGAGTAGATCACTGGCTCACAGTGCAGGGTAGCTTTATGTGTCTGGCACTATGACATGCTATTACTCTGTGTGAGTAGATCACTAGCTCTCAGTGCAGGGTAGCTTTATGTGGCTGGCACTATGACATACTATGACTCTGTGTGAGTAGATCACTGGCTCTCAATGTGGAGTAGCTTTATCTGGCTGGCACTCTGACATGCTATTACCCTGTGTGAGTAGATCACTTGCTGTCAGTGTAGGGTAGCTGAATGTGGCTGACAGTGTGACATGCTGTTACTCTGAGGTGGATCGGGGGCAGAGTGCACTGTTCAGAGGTACAAGGAAGTGGAAGGGATTAGCGAGACGGAGCTCCACGGAGCAAAATTACAATCCGTTCCCTTCCTAAATCGGGGCACTTCATAGAAGAAATTAAAATCAAATTCAATTCAGGGGCAGTTAAGGGTTATTTGGGCTTCTTGGTGGGACTGGGTCAAAAGTTGCTCTTTAAACGAACTTGATCTGAAAGTAGCTATGCCGTATAGGGCAGGGAGCAGTATTAACCTATGCCATATAGGGCAGGGAGCAGTATTAACCTATGCCATATAGGGCAGGGAGCAGTATTAACCTATGCATATAGGGCAGGGAGCAGTATTAACCTATGCCATATAGGGCAGGGAGCAGTATTAACCGATGCCATATAGGGCAGGGAGCAGTATTAACCTATGCATATAGGGCAGGGGCAGTATTAACCTATGCCATATGGGGCAGGGAGCAGTATTAACCTATGCCATATGAGGCAGGGAGCGTATTAACCCATGCCATAGGGCAGGGAGCAGTATTAACTCTATATGCATATAGGGCAGGGAGCAGTATTAACCTATGCCGTATAGGGCAGGGAGCAGTATAACCTATGCCATATAGGGCAGGGAGCAGTATTAACCTATGCCATATAGGGCAGGGAGCAGTATTAACCTATGTCATATAGGGCAGGGAGCAGTATTAACCTATGCATATAGGGGAGCAGTATTAACCTATGCCATAAGGGCAGGGAGCAGTATTTAACCTATGCCATAGGGGAGGAGCAGTATTAACCGATGCCACATAGGGCAGGGAGCAGTATTAACCTGTGCCATATAGGGCAGGGAGCAGTATTAACCTATGCCATATAGGGCAGGGAGCAGTATTAACCTATGCATATAGGGCAGGGAGCAGTATTAACCTATGCCATATAGGGCAGGGAGCAGTATTAACCTATGCCATATAGGGCAGGGAGCAGTATTAACCTATGCCATATAGGGCAGGGAGCAGTATTAACCTATGCCGTATAGGGCAGGGAGCAGTATAACCTATGCCATATAGGGTAGGGAGCAGTATAACCTATGCCATATAGGGCAGGGAGCAGTATAACCTATGCCGTATAGGACAGGGAGCAGTATTAACCTATGCCATATAGGGCAGGGAGCAGTATAACCTATGCCGTATAGGGCAGGGAGCAGTATTAACCTATGCCATATAGGGCAGGGAGCAGTATAACCTATGCCATATAGGGCAGGGAGCAGTATTAACCTATGCATATAGGGTAGGGAGCAGTATTAACCTATGCCATATAGGGCAGGGAGCAGTATAACCTATGCCATATAGGGCAGGAAGCAGTATAACCTATGCCGTATAGGGCAGGGAGCAGTATTAACCTATGCCATATAGGGCAGGGGCAGTATTAACCTATGCCGAGTAGGGCAGGGAGCAGTATAACCTGTGCAGATAGGGCAGGGAGCAGTATTAACCTATGCCATATAGGGCAGGGAGCAGTATTAACCTATGCCATAGGGCAGGGAGCAGTATTAACCCATGTGCCTAGGGCAGGGAGCAGTATTAACCTATGCCATATAGGGCAGGGAGCAGTATTAACCTATGCCGTATAGGGCAGGGAGCAAAATAACCTATGCCGAGCAGGGGCAGGGCAGCATTAACCCATGCCGTATAGGGCAGGGAGCAGCATTAACCTATGCCATATAGGGCAGGGAGCAGTATTAACCTATGCCATATAGGGCAGGGAGCAGTATTAACCTATGCCATATAGGGCAGGGAGCAGTATTAACCTATGCATATAGGGCAGGGAGCAGTATTAACCTATGCCATATAGGGCAGGGAGCAGTATTAACCTATGCCATATGGGGCAGGGAGCAGTATTAACCTATGCCATATAGGGTAGGGAGCAGTATTAAGCGCAGCTTAGTATAGTAGCTTATGTGTCTGAAAAAGAGAAAGAACAATACACCAGAACTTATTATGTATAACAAACAACATAGAAATAATGGGAGTGCCAGCTTGCTACAATAGGATGCCTGTAATTGCTTTAAAAAAAAGGCAGTATTGCCTTAATGTTATAGGTCAGGGGAATCGAGTACTTAATGTATGTGTTTGGGATTAAGGAATATACAATAATTACTGCATTAAACAAGTTATTGAACTGAATTCTGAATAAAATATCACAACTTGATGAAAGGAGTTGCTTCGGAGGGGGGCATTTAATGAGGGGATAGTGAAAAAAGTGAGTAAAGTATTGAGACCCCTACACCTTGAGCCAAATAAAAACTGGGAAGGGTGTAGGGGTTATCCAGCTTCGGAGATGACTGTGGTCACAGGGTGGTATTAAAAGTAGATGTTAATGCCCCTTACTCGAAAAATGCCTAAGTATGTAGTATATGGGGTGGAAAGGTCTAATTAATAGGCCTAACGAGCCCCATATAAGAGGAGGTGAGCATAACAAGGTAGACCCCATTTAGAGTTATTAGGTTTAGAGTAGATAAGGGTGCAACTAGATAATGTAGAATATATAGCCTGTGTGACAGAGCTCCGAAAACAGCCAGCAGTTGTGAAATATTGTACAGACTTTATATTCAAGTAGGAAGAAGCAATTGGGAACAAGCATTTGTCAATGCCGAATGTTGTCATGCTGGCATTGGCATTGGCGGAGCTAGAGACGCACAATAGGAATGACAGTGAGGTATTGAAGTGACGCCAACCCCACCCCCACCCAATAGAGAGTGACAGGCATTGGGGTGTGTCTTTGGGTCGTCAGCTATAATGCTCATGCCATTGTTCCTCACCCTACCCTGTAGACACTGACAAGTGTCATGGTGTGCTGTTGAGTATTTGGGCATTATACTTACCCCATTCCATAAGGAAATACGCTGACGTGGGTGCAGTATAGGAGCGTGGGGTGAAGTTTGTGGCCCAACAGTGCAAGACACACCACAATGCCTGTCAGTGGCTGCAGGGCGGTTGGGGGGTGGAATGGCATGAGCATTACATCCGATGATCCCAAGTCACAGCCCTGACTTAGAAGACATCGCTTCCACTTTAGCAAGAGAGTTGGGTTGTAGGTGGGGGTCAGCCATAGTACTAGACAGTGAGGCCTAAAGATATGCAAAGTTGATACAGTCAAAACTGAATATTGAGGCTCCAAATAACTTACAAGTTATGTGAAGCTAGTTGTTTACAGGCTAATCTTGAACGCTGTAGCTGAAAAATGAACTGGATATGAGTGGATGAGGTTGGATTACTGCATTCCCTGCAGCGAGATTGAAATTATGCTGCCATCTTCTGCCTGGTCAGGTCACACACCCCTATCTGTCCGCTTTCTGAGATGGAGGTTGGAGAGTCTATCTGCCCCGTTTCTAAGATGGAGGTTGGGGTGTGTATCTGCCCCCTCTCTGAGATGGAGATTGGGGAGTCTATCTGCCCTGTTTCTAAGATGGAGGTTGGGGTGTGTATCTGTCCCCTTTCTGAAATGGATGTTGGGGAGTCTATCTGCTCCCTTTCTGAGATGGAGGTTGGGGAGTCAGCCTGTCCCCTTTCTGTGATGGATGTTGGGGAGTCTATCTGCCCCTTTCTGAGATGTAGGCTGGGGAGTCAGTCTGCCCCCTTTCTGAGTTGGAGGTTGGAGAGTCAGTCTGCCCCCTGTCTGAGATGGAGTTCAAGAAGTTTATCTACCTCCTTTCTGAGATGAAGGTTGGGGAGTCAATCTGCCCCCATTCTGAGATGGAGGTTGGAGAATCAGTCTGACTCCTTTCTGAGATAGAGTTTGCAAAGTTTATCTGCCTCCTTTCTGAGATGAAGGTTGAGGAGTCAGTCTGCCCCCTTTCTGAAATGGAGGTTGGAGAGTCAGTCTGCCCCATTCTTGAGTACCCCCTTTCTGAGATGGAGGTTGGAGAGTCAGTCTGCCCAATTTCTAAGCTGTAGGTTGGAGAGTCAGTCTGCCCCCCTTCTGAGATGGAAGTAGAGAAGTCAGTCTGCCCCCTTTCTGAGATGTAGGTTGGGGAGTCAGTCTGCCCAATTTCTAAGCTGGAGGTTGGAAAGTCAGTCTGACCCCTTTCTGAGATGTAGGTTGGGGAGTCAGTGTGCCCCCTATCTGAGATGGAGGTTGGAGAGTCAGTCTGCCCCCTTTTAGAGATGGAGGTTGGGGAGTCATTCTGCCCTCTTTTCTGAGATGGAGGTTGAGGAGTCAGCCTGTCCCCTTTCTGTGATGGATTTTGGGGAGTCTATCTGCCCCTTTCTGAGATGTAGGCTGGGGAGTCAGTCTGCCCCTTTTCTGAGTTGGAGGCTGGAGAGTCAGTCTGTCCCCTGTCTGAGATGGAGTTTGAGAAGTTTATCTACCTCCTTTCTGAGTTGAAGGTTGGGGAGTCCATCTGCCCCCATTCTGAGATGGAGGTTGGAGAGTCAGTCTGCCCCATTTCTGAGATGGAGGTTGGGGCATCTATCTGCCCCCTTTCTGAGATGGAAGTTGTGGAGTCAGTCTGTCCTCTTTCTGAAATAGAAGTAGAGGAGTCAGTCTGCCCCCTTTCTGTGATGGAGGTTGGGGAGCCTACTTGCCCCCTTTCTGAGATGTAGGTTGGGGAGTCAGTCTGCCCAATTTCTAAGCTGGAGGTTGGGGCATCTATCTGCCCCCTTTCTGAGATGGAAGTTGTGGAGTCAGTCTGTCCTCTTTCTGAAATAGAAGTAGAGGAGTCAGTCTGACCCCTTTCTGAGATGTAGGTTGGGGAGTCAGTGTGCCCCCTATCTGAGATGGAGGTTGGAGAGTCAGTCTGCCCCCTTTTAGAGATGGAGGTTGGGGAGTCATTCTGCCCTCTTTTCTGAGATGGAGGTTGGGGAGTCAGTCTGCCCCCCTTCCTGAGATGGAGGTTGTAGAGTCAGTATGCCCTCTTTTGTGAGATGGAGGTTGTAGAGCTGGTCTGCCCCCTTTCTGAGATGAAAGTTAGGGGTGTTTCTGAGAAGGAGATTGGGGAGACATCCTTCCACTTTTCTCAGACAGAGGTTGGGTAGCCAGTCTGCCACCTTGTACAATGATGGTCTGAGAGCCATCAGTCTACCCCTTTCTAAAGGCTGGGGAATTTGTTGTTGCAGGACTGGGTCAGGAACTAAAAAAACACAAACCACAGATGCAGCAATGCTTTACAGGGTGTGCATTGTGTTGGAATAACATCATGCCTCGGGTGGTTGGGCACAAGGCTGCAGTCCAAGTGCATCCAACACCTGAGAAATGACATTATCTTAGCACGGCACACACCCTGGAGTGCATTATTGCTATTTTTTTAATTGTATTTTTATTTGTTTTAGAATATAAAAAAATGAATGGGATACAGTACATCATGTAAATCACATAATAAAATTGAGCATAACTCTAGCAGCATATAATGTGTTACGGTTATAAGTGCATGTCTTAAAATAATATACATCCATAAATAATCCGCCTTGTTGGAGATCCTTTTATACTAGTACAAAAATAATACTTCCCCTTTATTCTGTCCCTCTCCCTCCCCACAACCATACCAACTCCCTTATTTATCATTATGGAACAAAGTGAGGATCTTGAACAGACATGTATAAGACCCATTTTTTCCATTGAAGTTTCAATGTATCTTTTTTATTTAACTGACTGGCTGCTAGTCTTTCCAATGTATACACCTCTTTCATAGCCATGAACCAGTCACGTCTGGTCGACGGCAAGGTTCATTCCCACATTCTGGTAATTGCTTTCTTAGCTATCAGTATGTAAGCAACCAAGAGATATCCCCTTGGAATACAGATGTCTTCAGGGGTTATCAAAAGTAAAACCAGTTCAGGAGTAAGGACTGCCTCTTCTGCCACTAACTCCCCTAAGGTTTCCACCACTTCTCCTCAGAATGGTCGGATCACAGGTCATGACCAAAAAATGTGTACATGTCTAGCCATCTTTTCCCCACAGGATCGCCAGTAACTACCCACTGGCCCATCTGTGAATTTCGCCAGTTTAGCTGAAGTATTGAAAAATCTAATCCTGACTTTCCAGGCGAATTCCCACCAGTATGGTGCTAGAGATATCCCTCGGGATAACTTAACATATTTGTACCAGAGATCTGCCAACACTGGCACCAATAATTCCCGGTTTCAGGCAGCTAGGAGCCCCAAAGTTGAGTCCTTAGTTACCTCCTGTGGTCCCTTATACAATGCTCCAACCAGGTGAGTTAAGGTTATTCCTTTTATGGAGGATATAATCAACATTAATAATTGTGGGGATGGGGAAGGGAGGCGGTTCCACTGAGGGGCCTTATTTATTAATTAAGCTTGCATTTGCTGATAAGCTACAGTAGCCTCAGGTGGTAGCCCATAAGTGTCTCTCAGTGTGGAAAAAAACAAAGTGTCCTGAGTATCCAATACTTGAAAAATTAAGATTAGGCCTTTATCATGCCAGCCATTAAGAGTCTCAATCAGGGGTATTTGAAAATGCCTCACCTCTGTTCTGAGCTGTAGTAAAAAATAATAAACCATGGCAAGTTCCTTGGATATTCTGAGTTTATCCTATACTGTTAAACTACTCTGCATTCCCTGGTGATAGACCGTCTGTGGTGGGAGGGGTTCCCCGAGATCAAAGCGAACCTTTTTAATATCTTGAATACAATTAAGTGTAATCTCTAGCCTTTTCCAAGGTAGTCTGTAATTTGGATCAGTCCACCCCAGTATCCTTTCAAGGGCAGTTGCTTGTGCATATTTAAAAAGATCAGGTAATCCCAATCCTCCTTTGTCCCTAAAGAGCTGCAGAATGACCAGCGGATGCAAGGTTTCATGCCAGCTCAAACAAATCGAGCTGAGGTACTGTTCCCGGAAATAAAATATAAGGGGGCAGAACAGGGATAGGTTGAAATAAATATAATAATCTTGGCAATATATTCATTCAAAGTAGGTCAATCCTAGAATAGAAGAAAAGAAGCAGTTGGGACCAAGTATGGAGATAAGTCTCTATTTTCTGAATTGGAGGTTTGTAGTTTATCAGGACAGTATGGTCATTATTCTAGGGTAGCTGTATACCTAAATATTTCATTTTTGTCCCTCGCCACTTAAATGGTAAATAAGCTCTAAAAGGTGGAGAAGGGAAAAAACAGAATATCAGGACGTCTGTTTCTGTAGAATTTATCTTATACCCTGTGATTTGTGAAAAATTAACAATAATGTTCTAGCGGGCTAGGTGAGCTTGTTCTGGGTCCAATAGTGACAGTGGCACGTCATCTACATGAAGAGCTATTGTGAAAGTTTCCTTTCCCACTTTAACTCCCTTTATGTCTTCCGATTGCCTGATCGCCAAGGCTAAGGGCTCAATATAGACTGCAAATAACAGTGGGGAGAGAGAGCATCCCTGTCGCGTGCCACGCTCCAGGGGGATCGGGGTTGAGACAGCTCCATTTATTTTTAAAAAGCTTTGGGGGGGAGTATATATGACTAAGCCACGTGACAAACTGCTCTAGGAATCCAAAGGCATCCAGAACCTTCCAAAGAAATACCCAACAGACCCTGTCAAAAGCCTTGAAGACATCTAAACTCATTAATACTGAGGGGAAAGAGCTGTGGGCCATATGGTCCATCAAATGGAATGTTCTAAGGGTGTAATCTGCGGTTTGCCTCTGTCTTAAAAAACCTGCCTAGTCCATGTGTATCAATTCTGGTAAAATATGATCGAGTCGCTGGGCCCAAAGGGACATACATATCTTGTAATCACAATTAAGTACAGAAATAGGTCTGTAGGATTCTGGGGATTGGGGGTCTCTCCTTGGTTTTGGTATGGCTGAAAGAACAGCATATTGCCAGGAGTCTGGAGGGGGTTTGTCATTCTGAACATCTTGAAAGACCTGTAGTAGAAAGGGGCATAGCAAGGGGAGAAAGCCTTGTACTAATCAGCTGAAAAGCCATCAGGACCTGGGGATTTCATAGTTTTGGTCTTTTTAATGGCCAATTGAATTTCCTGTCTGGTAATCAGACACATCAGTGAAGCTTGTTGTGCCACAGAGAGCTTGGGAATACGCAATTTGCTCAAGAAAGTTTGAACCTCTGGGGAGGGGATGTCTTTCAGAATATAATTCTGTATAGAATCTTTGAAAGGCTTGTTCTATCTCAGGTTCTTGATGGAGGAGGAGGATACCAGATTGAGGGTCCTTAATTTTGGTGATGGTAGCTTTCTGTTTAAACATTCTTGTTCATTGGGCTAAATGCCTAGCCCCTCTGGGTCCTCCCTCATAACAAATACTTCTAGTATATAAAAGTGCAGCCTGAACCCTCAGGTCCAGTAGTTTTTGAAGCTCAGCCTGCACTTTCCTCAATTCTGCAGTTTGGGTTGTGTGGCCTTCCTCTCCGGCTTTTTGAAGCTCCACCAGCCTGTCCTGCAATTGTCTATATTTTGTCTCTCTGATTCTCTTTTGTTGGACTGTATATGAAATTATCTCTTCCCTAATGACAGCCTTCTGTGTGCCCTATAACACTGCTGGGGTAACCTTTGGGGACTGGTTTTCTCGCATAATCTGAGGGAGCTGGTCCTCCATCAGTGTCTTAAATTCAGGGTCCTTCAAGACACAAGTGCTCAGCCTCCACAGGGTAGCCTTCCTAGATGCAGCAATATCTATTTTTAGAATAATCAGGGTATGGTCAGATAGGAGACGGGCTCCTAGCCTGATATCTCTTATTTTTCCAAAATGCTCTGTGGAGAGGAAAAAATAATCAAGGTGGGAGGAGGTATGATGTCTGATGATGTCTGGGGGAAAAGTAAGTAAAACCTCCTTTTGTAGGGAAAAATTGATGCCATGCATCTGTCAGGTCCAGTACAGGTAGTTGGGCTTTGAGAAATTTCTGAGAGGGACTGGTTCTGTGCTTGTGGGGGTGAGAAGCATCTAGATGGGGGGCAGGGTGATATTGAAATCGCCTCCTATTATTATTATGCCCTGCTGGATATCTAAAAGCTGACTAAAGAACCTTTTTATGTGCATCGGAGGGGCCCTTGGGGGGAAGTATACACTCGCCAGCATAACAGCAGAGTCATATAGGCATCCCTGAACAATAGTAAAATAGCCATTGGGGTTAATCCTCTCAGCTTCTTTTAAAAAAGTTGTTCTAGCAGGGATCAGTATGGCTGTGCCTCTACGCTTGCCTGTCTTACTAGAAGAGGCTACAACAGAGTATCGGTTACCAGCAGAAAGTTTCTGGTGTTCTGGTTGAGACAAATGTGTCTCTTGTAGAAAAATAAGGTTCACTTTCTGCCGGTGTAAGTACTGCTGCAATTCTGAACGTTTAATGGGGCTGTTAATACCATTAATATTTAAAGATAGGAACTCTATTGAAGGATCCGTCATGACATTGGGAGGCAGTATAGTGCAGCGGTTTAAGGCTCTGAGCTGCAAATCGGGAGATCTGGGTTTGAATCCCGCAGCCTCCATGTGCTTACTGTGTGACTTTGAGCAAGCCACTTAATTTCTCTGTGCTCCCAGGTCATACCTGTAAACAAGCTTTCAGCTTAGTGTGCTATTCCTGGTTAAACAATTGGAAAAAAAATGACTAGAAAATAAAAAAGCTCCCTCTGGTGGGCAGAATATAGTTCTGCATCCCCTACCCAGGCTTCTTGAGTTAACCATCTTCCACTTTGGGTTTTAATCAAAATGCACCTTATTAAAATCAAAACCTTAACCAGTGTCCTCTTTGGTAAGGTTTGTTTGCTCTGCCCTTCCAAATCTGTATTTCTAATGATGTCCTTTAAACCATTTTTGACACTCATCTGTTTACACTGAATAGCATGTCTATGCATTTCCCAGGTATCCCAGATATCTTGTAGCCAAAAGCTTACATATAACAATGAGTCAGTAAACAACCTGACTGCAAACACAACCAAACTATTTACGTTGTGAATGACAGTGTCTAGAAGAACCTTGTCACTACGATTATCAATGACTTCCATATGTGGGGATAGAAACATAGAAACATAGAATTTGACGGCAGATAAGGACCGCTTGGCCCACCCAGTCTGCCCATTTCCCTACCTAATGGATAAGCTGCAGATCCTAGTTAACCCGCAGCCTACTTCTTTCTGCCCCAACCCCCTAGAATTGCCTTATGACTGTCCCATGCATGCTTGAATTCCACCACTGTTTTTGACTCCACAACCTCCTCCGGAAGGCCGTTCCATGGATCCACAACCCTCTCTGTGAAAAAATACTTCCTTAAATTACCTCTGAGCTGACCCCTCTATCTTCAAATTGTGCCCCCTTGTTCTTGCACACCTCTTTTTTGAAAGATGCTACCCTCTTGGACTTTGTTGATTCCCTTGAGGTACTTGAAAGTTTCTATCATGTCCCCCCTCTCCCTCCTTTCCTCGAGGCTATACATATTAAGCTCCTTAAGTCTCTCTTCATATGTCTTCCGGTGCAGACCCTGCACTATTTTAGTTGCCCTCCTCTGGACAGCTTCCATCCTGTCTATGTCTTTGCGGAGATTGGGTCTCCAGAACTGCATGCAATACTCCAGATGGGGTCTGATCAGCTGTCTGTACAGAGGGATAATAACTTCCTGCTTTCTGGAGGAGACTGCTATTAGACTGCTATTAGCCCAGAGTCAAGCCGCAGAGGTCCAAGGAAGGGGAAGAACAAACTCTCTATCGAGAGTAGCCCGGCCCCCCCCAGCACCCACCTGGAATTAAACATGAAAGTTCCAATATGTTACAAACACAAGTTCCTCCCTATACCCTCATGAAGAACCCCATGTACTTGTTGAGTTCTTCCTGAAGATGGCGGTAGTCCCAGTTCATAGCCAACTGGGGCCTCCAGGATACTCAAGGAGTGAATCCAAAAAAATAAGGACATAAAGAAATAAAAAAAAAAAAGATTTAGGGAAGGACTGCGCTCTCTGGAGTAGACGCCACATCCTGTCTCATTTCTCACCCCCCTCAATACCATTACTCCATAATGGCCATATGGACCAGTAAATAGATACCATGCCACAGTGGGTGAACAGAAGACAGGGAGGCCCCAAAAAATTTAAGTCCTGCTCCACTACCAGAATAGTTCCGGACTGTAATCTCAAGAGAAAGAAATGTAATAAGTCTCTGATATTATTAGTTTGTATAGACAGCAAGGACAAATGAAGCTTTCTGAGGTCTAGCATAGTCTTTTCTCTCTTAAGTGTTAGTACTGAAGGATTTGCAGGCCTTATTTAAAAGTTGAGTGGGGGGGAGGTGACCCTGGTCTCCTCCACGAATGGCCAACAAGTGGCTTAATGCAGGCCCATGTTAGAGGGACTGCTAT
This sequence comes from Neoceratodus forsteri, assembly GCA_016271365.2. Taxonomy (NCBI): domain Eukaryota; kingdom Metazoa; phylum Chordata; order Ceratodontiformes; family Ceratodontidae; genus Neoceratodus; species Neoceratodus forsteri. The sequence continues at coordinate 13,048,950 of CM028137.1, read as the reverse complement.
TAGCCCAGAGTCAAGCCGTCGAGGAAGAGGTCCAAGGAAGGGGAAGAACAAACTCTCTATCGAGAGTACCCCCAGCACCCACATGGAATTAAACATGAAAGTTCCAATATGTTACAGACAGCTCTTCCCTTCAGGTCACTGCGGTAAGATCATTCCTGCGGTACACAGCCAGGGCTTTCTGCACTTCTCCGATGTTGTTCTGTAGCCACTTCCGTGTGTTTTGAGTGGATTGCCAGTGTAATGGCCTCATGGAAGGATCCCATTTCTCTTGCAGTTTGTCTGGAAACTTCAGCCCCATTTTAGTAAGTTCCACTTTGACTTCCAGTGCTGTGGCAAACTCCCGCTTTCCCTCTGGCAGATGTACCACAAGCTGTGCAGGGTAAGGGGAAGAACATTTATGGCCAGCTGCTTTTAACACGGGCAATAATGACAGAGACGCCTTTCTTAGGTGCATAGTCTTAGGGGCGTAGTCATGGTCGATGTAAAGACGTGCCTGCCCATGAAATATTTTTTGCTTACACCACGCTGAGAGGAGAACATTTTCTTTAGTAGCATAATTATTAAATCATGCAATGATGGACCTCAGAGGTGCATTTTGGGTTGGTCGATTTAGGCGTTAACGCCCTCTGGACCCTTTCACGTTGTAGGTCTAAGTCCTTAAGTAGCTCCAGTGCAGTATGCAGCAAAGCGTCCAGAATTCCTTAATATTGCCCCCCTCTGATCCTTCCAAAATACTGTAAATCCGTTTTTTTTTTTCTTCTTGCACAGTTCTGAGAGTCCTCTTGCCGTGCTTCCATTTGCTCACATTGTTCCCTCAGCATTTGTACCTCCAGCTTGAGATTATCTACCCAGTTTTCTGTTGCTGTATCCTGCCTTCCTAGATCATCGGCCCCCTGTTCAAGTTGCATCACATCCTTATGCAGTTCGCCGTATAAGCCCTTAATTTTGGCCCGAAAGGAGAGCAGTTCCTGATATATGGTATCTAATTACATTTTTTTAGCCTTTGCCTTCTTGCCTTTACTTAGAGATTTGATTGAAGCTCAGCATGGTGTTTCTGCCGCTAGGCCTTTGCTGACACTGCAGTCTGAGGCCTCCGAGTCATAGCCCTCCTCCATCTCGGCCACCCACTTCACCCACTGTAAGATGCTGCCCTTCTGTAATGTATTTACCTCCTTGCTACAATATTAGATGCTGATTTGAGCCAAAAAAATAATATTAATCAGACCAAATGGAGGTTTTTGTTGCTTGAGATGAGTGAGAGTGAGTGAATAATGTAGCCATCACAAGAGGAGGCAGAACCGGAAGTCCCATTATTGCTATTATACAATGGCTCATTTAATTAAAGAAGAATATAGAAAAAAATATTGGGGGCCTTTTTTTATTTTTTTATTTTTTGTGTGTAGAGGTATATGTTAAAAAAAAAGTTTGCAGTTTCGGTTTTGGCCACTAGATGGTGCTGCCAGTATATCCTGCCTTGTGTTTTGCTCCCCACAGCTTTCCTTCACTGACCACACACAGGTCTGAGTCTGTCCCTGTGTTATAGTGGCATAATACATGCTGGCCATGTTTTACTTTTGGGTCAATGACAATTCACTCCCGACAATACGCTCCGCGACAACTCGCTCCCGACAACTCGTATACAAGACAATTAGCTCCCGTACTTCCCGCTCTGCGTCTTTTCACTCCCCATCACTCTGTGAAAAATGTACATGCCTAATAGCAGCTTTGCACTGAACGTTCTTTGCCTCTGTTCGGTCCTGTTCTACATTCATCATCTGTCAGGATGCAGTGTGCACGTTTATTGAAAGACCTGTCCGCTGTTAAGAATAACAGAAATGTCACCATTATGGATCTTATCACATGTAATGCAACCTTTGTAGCCTACCTGATAAGGTGTAACTGTGGACTATGATATGCGGGTCGAATTTACATGCCTAATAGCAGCTTTCTGAGCTTTCAATTCAATTTCAGTTTGTGACTGCACTGAACATCTGTCTCCTGCGTTCTTTGCCTCTCTCTCGGTCCTGTAACCATGGGAAATTGATTGCTGATGTCAATTACTGCTGTCTGTCATTATCAATTAGTAATCAGCTTCATTTAAAAAAAATGGTCTCTGAAGCAAACTCAGTGCACTATAGCGCAAGTATTACTGCACTCTAAACAAAATATGTCACTTGCAGCACGGGATGCCTTGCAGATAAAAACATGAAACGCACTATTCAGCATGTCAGGGTGCACGGTGCACCTCCAAATCCACGTAATTTATCGGAGCTAGCATTGCCTGAGTGCTACACCACACTTAAAACTAGTCAAAGCACTGAAGTAAATTTCTTGTTGATCAATAGTAGACCTGGGCCAGACCGCATACTAGTTTTTGGCACTGAGGAAAATGTACAACTTATGAATTACTGCAGCGATGAGACAGAGGTGGAACGGGTAGGAAGCTGCTCTATAAGTGTGACATCATTCAAAGAGTGAGCTTTATCTGTTGCAGATCTTGCTTGTAAGGTTCGAGCTGTTCAGTGTTGGTGCTTAGGGAAACAAGGGCTATTAATTGCTTGTGGGAGCGAAAAGACGAGGAGCGAAATGCACAAGGGAGTGAGTTGTCAGAAGCTTATTGTCGGGAGCCGATTTTCAGGGCGCGAATTGTCGGGAGCGAATTGACACGCTCCCTTTACTTTTTAGTTGCTTTTTATGGAGATATTCAAAATGAAGTCATTTATTATGTTAGTGAAGAACTGCAGTCACCAAGCTGATCGGATAGTGGAGCTGCCGCAGCACTGTTGTGTGAGCCAAGGAGAGTGGCCATCGAGCTGATATGAGAGTGGAGTTGCCACAGCGTTGTTGTGGGGGACCAAGCCGATTCAAGGTACGGCTTTGTCTTGCTTTGCATTTATTTGGTTTTATTTTAAATGTGGTTTTCTTTTACATCGCAGAACACAGTCATGCGCAGCTGAGCAACCGCAGCACTGTTGTGCACACGCGCTACAACAGTTACGGTCTGCATGGTTATCAAAGTCGCTCGGTTTGGGGGGAAACAAGCCATGCCATGATTTCTAATGGTGGCATGGAGTCATGTGTGTACCTGAACTTGCTACAGAAAAGTTATACTGGGATAACATCACTGTCTGAGGCACACACTGACCAATCAGATGAACTGGAGGGTAAGGTTTGTCTGTTTGCAGATGACACCAAGATCTGCAACAGAGTAGATGATCCAGATGGGGTGGGCAGAATGAGGAGATTATTCTCGCCTAGGGTCCCCTTGACTTCCGGGGGTTGTGACTGGATTTGCTGCATTGGCTGGGTGTGCTCTGGCCCCTTCCCTGGGCAGGGGGAGCTCATGGTGCTTCCTGCTGTGGCCTGCCCCAGTGCTGTACTCTGTGAGCGTGGGGCTTTTGGGGAGAGCTTTGAACCTCTTCTCCTTTGTCCTATGCCAAAATTATGTTTTTATTGTCTCATGCTGAAATTATGTCCTTTGAGGTGGGTAAAAGTATTAGAGTGGATGGGCAAAGTCAATAGAGGCAGTGCGGCAGTTCGGCTAGGTGGAGAAGTGGACCCTTGATTATTTCCCATTAAATAGAGAGTCATGGGTGCTCCTCCATATAATGATATTCCTGATGACCGGAGGTGGGAGAGCAGTTGGTACACGACTGTTTCCACGTGGGAATTATCTTGACATACCAGCCGTTAAATAGGCATTTGGTACTAGAAGTTCCTGGCCGAACTAACAGTTGCTAAGTTAAAATATCTAAGCGGAGGAAGAGGTGAGGCAGGGGTCCCTTCTCGGGTGCCCTCTCTTGCAAACCCCTTGCACCTTATTATGCTCATTAAATGGGGAAAAAATGTGGCCCTCTCTGCTCCACACTTGATAGACACTTGCAGCTGAGTGAAGACCGCAGCATCTATACTAGATGTAGTAGACGGAAGCTGCATCTCATGGCTCCACCGTAGAGTGCAGGGTGTGGCAGAGCACAAAATCAGAGAACTCCTTTTCTTTTTTGTTTTCTATACTTGTGCCTGCTCTTGGGATGGCCTGCTGAGGGGGGGGGTGCAGCGGGCGAACCCCACGCCTCTATCTGGGGGGCTGGGGGCGTGAGTCGTGCAGCTGAGCCCACCCCCTCGGGGATGGCTGTCTTTAAGTTTAGGACTACCTGGGGGCAGATTTGTCTCTCTCTCTCTCTCTCTCTTCTTGCATTTCCCTGGGGGGAGCGGAGATGCTTGAATACATCAATCCCACCCCGGGTCTCCAACACAGAATAGACACTCAACTGTGGATTTAGGTTATGGATGGAAGGACAGAGACACTAATGGACCCTAACAGGAGTTATGTTATTTCAAGAAACAACGCTTCCAAAACAACAAAAAGGAGGAAGAAGGGGGGGCATATACTGTATGTTAATCTGCTCTGAAGATAAAGAGAGAGGGGGAGTTACCCACAGAGCTTTGTAGCCTCTTCCTACCATTTCCCTTTACAGATTAATAATGTATGGACAATCTATGGACTTCAGGCTGAGATAGATTGGTACTCGATGTAACAAGGGGCTTACCAGTTTTAATTTACTGCCAATGTGCATGGATCTGCTAGTCCCCCTGCCCATATAATTAAACAATCTGGTGGGGAGGGGAGAAAACTTTAATAGAAATGATTGTACCTCTGCACTTTTTTCTCCTCTTTCTCTTTTAACCCCTTTTACCTTTCTACCATCTTGATATAAGACTTTCCCAATTTTATTTCTCCCTTTCCCTTATATTATTGAGTGAATGCTTCCCCGAGAGATGCCCCCACTGGTTGGGAAAATGGATCCCGCATAGGCAGTTTTTGCTACTGCCCTTCCCAGATCTACCTTTGAGTAGTACTCTGGGTTTGAAAGTCGGGTTGAGTCATCTGCTGACTGATTACACAAGATGGTATAGGGTTTATAATTGCTGGCCCAGTAGGCCCCTTTGGAAATGTTATTTCAGAGTTTTTGATATTGTTTCTTTTACAAGATTTCAATGTTTGTGTAACCACCCAGTCTTCTGAGGTTACTAGAATCTTATCAATATTATTATTAGGAAGGTAGCAGGCAGCTGGTAGGGAGCTCATTAGGGGCTTCTTACATAATGACATCATTGTTTACTCAGCTATCCTGAGGGAAGAATGATTAGGTTATTTGGAACTCTCGCAGTGGCATAAGCCACACTGTGTGGACAGCTGCTCTGGGGAGCTTAGAATGTTCAGTTGGTTAGTTGTCAGCCTGAGTGAGTGAGGTGGGGAGAGTGGCAGAAGGACTGCCAGCTGGGCTCTGAGGTGAGGGCCCAGCATTTCTCACCCTAGTGGAGTGTCATTTCCAACTTCCAGTGAAGTGGTGGAGACCAGTGCTACAGCAGGATTTCCTGATTTCTACTCCAGTGAAGTGGAAGGAACTGCTTGTTCTCAGTGGACTCAAGGGGCAATCCCCTGAATGTTCTGTGTGTGTTTCAGCTGCCTTGGAAAGGATTTGGAGAGACTGTTTAATCTGCTACCCAGGAGAATGCCTTTTTGTTTTTCCACGCCCAGTGGACAGGACAACCAGCTTGTGAGTACTCTTCTAAGAGACAAGATCTCCACATATTTTAGGAGAATCATAGTCTGAGGTGTGTGTGCCTGTAGATAAGGCTGGATTGCACCTGTCAGTGCCCCTAGTTCACCTAGAAGAGTGAATGTTCTGTTAAACTGTTCACCTAGTGGAGGGCAGTTTAGCCTTTGGTCACTCCTGTGAGTGACGGATTTAAAGTGTGGGGCCTCTAGCATTTCAGTGGGAAATGGGGGTTTCAATGATGTAACCCTGAAGAATGGCAGAGACTGTCGGTTGGGGCAAAGGGTGGGAGGAACGCCATCTAAGAGCTTACAAGGTAGGGCTTCGTGATTCATAAAGGGCAACAGTTATACCTAAGCAAAAGCCAGTGCTGCAGATTTAGGTTTGTGGCTGAGTTTCACATAATTACACCTATGTTCGTGGAAGAGTTCTGAGTGTGTGGTTTAGATTCACAAAATGGCACTCATGGGAGAAAAATGTTCAGGTGCGTGGCCAGATGTCCACTAATTGCACCATTGGGAAATGGGAAGAAGATGTTCTTTTTTGTGTGTTCATGAATTGTACTGCATGCAAGGAGAGTTTGTGAAATGTACCTGTCCTGCCTAGACCGACCCTTGGGGATCTACTTCTGCTTTAATGTTCCATCTGTTGAATAAAACCATACTGCACAATTCCAGTGTAACCCCCCTGCAAATGGGGTTCCCAAAAGACTTCCAGGAGCTTGCTTGAATGCTCCAAGCCTGAATGGTGTTTGGCGTTTAAGCCATTTATCAGTGAGTGTTTTTAGAGCCTCTGGTACTGTCTCTTTATGAGCTGTCTGCTTGCAGACATAATTGAATTGTATGGGGGACTGTGTGCTTCTCTGCTTGAGTACCACTCGAGCTGCTGCCAATTCACTCCATTTTGCAGTCACTAGGTGCAAAGGAACCTATCTGAAAGATGTAACTGTTTGCCAGAAATCATTTAGAGTAATAATGAAAATACAGTTTGTCTAACCTGCTTTCTTTGCAGTCAGAACTGTGTTTGCCTAGTTCCCATTCTAGTTTTGAACTGCTGACCTGGACCAATCAGTGTGGGTTAAGGTAGCTCTAAAATGGTACCTTGGACGAATCAGAACTTGGACTCGTAATCTGAGCCAGCCACAAGAGGATTGTATGGGCAGTGAATCTGGGAGATGTAGTTTGGACTTCAGCGCCTTTTTGGACCAACAGGGGCAGTCTATTGTGAGTGACAGCCAATCCAGCCAAGAACTGGGAGGAACTCAAAGGAAGTGCCGGTTTGTCTGCTGGAGTTTGAGTTGAGCTCTGGCAGTGAAGAGGAAGGATCCTGTGCTTTTCGGTATGCAGTTTTAGTCGGGAAATGCTTGTAAGGCCCCGAGTTCCGGTCTGCAGCTTGTGTAACTGCTTGTTAGGACTGAATCCGTCCTGTGAAGAGAATCAAAGGATATCTGAAGAGTAGAAACCAGGCTCACCCCGTAGAAGACTGGAGAAATTGCTGAATTGCGCTCGGTCTGTCAGGAACTGAATCTGCTGTGTGTTCTCCCGGGTATTGTGCAGTAATTGCGATCGGGATAGAGAAGCAGCCTGCCTGGTATAGTACTTTCTTTTTACCATACAAATGTGTGAGGAGGCTTGTGTAGCTCAAGTGAATCCTGCTGCCATTAAAGGACTTTTGCCTGTTACTGTTTACCATATAAATGTGTGAGGAGGCTTGTGTAGCTCAAGTGAATCCTGCTGCCATTAAAGGACTTTGCCTGTTTCAGTTTGTCATATAAATGTGTGAGGAGTCTCGTGGAGCTCAAGAGTAGCCCTGCTGACGTTGACGGACCCTATCTTGTTTGGAGGTCGTGAGTACTAATTTAGGGTCGCTCCCTGTTGAATTGCCACATTAAATCCAATTGGAATTACTGTACTGCTGACTGTTAAGCAATTTTCTTTCTCTGTGAAAGGGCCCTACCAGCTGCCACGGTTTGGACTAGCCACTAGGGCTTGGGTACCCAGGGACAGTAACTGGTAGGGATAGGCCTATGCACAGAGCCATAAATAGATGAGTAAAGTGATAAGCTAATTAACCTGATTTCCCCCTGTCCTTGTTATATTCCCCTAAATAAATCAGAGCTGCTTGTTTCAGCAAAGTTATACTGCCTGAGGTATTTGTCTATGTTAAAGTATTGTACTGTGATTGTTGCACTGTATCTTCTTACTTTACAGGGGGTCCCAGTGCCTGAACCAGTCCTGGGGGTAAGTGTATACTGTGAAGGTAATTCTGATATACTGTGTGGGCCACTAGTGGGAAGAAAGGGGGGTTGCAGTGTCCCAGAGGGCTGTGACCAAGTTAGTTTAACTATTGCAAACCCTGACCTCTGGGTGGAGGCACCCGCCATTGGATCCAGGCCCCTCAACCTGTTAGTGGCAAATCAGGCAGGGGTAGTAGCCCCTGGGATAGCGCCATCTAGGGGTTACACCTGTTACTGTTCTGAACATTCCAATTATTGCTTCTGGCTGTGTGGATTTACTGGGGCCCCCTCAGCAGGTTAGATCTAGCATATGCCTAGCAGCCCCCACCCAGGACCTGGGTTGTGTTATTTACACAAGGTTCATGTTGTTTTGTTCTTGTAACCCCAACCCCTCTCTTCCTCTAGAAAATGAGCCAGGTATACATCTTAACGCCAATGGTGGTACCAACCTATTGTAAAGTAAATGGTATGCCAGTATGTGGGTACCAGTGTTCCAAATCTTAATGGGGTGTGTGCTAACTAGTTAAAAAGTAGCCTGGGAGCCGGCCTGGTGGCGCAGAGGGTTGAAGCTCTGGTGCCTTACCTCCAGCCACGCCGGCAACCCGGGTTCAGGAATGGACTCGGAACGCCGGGGGCTGGCAGGGGGAGGAGAGGATTGAGCATCTGTAGGACTGCTCTCCTCTCCTGGGGTGGGTTCAGGGGTGATGTCGCTCTTCAGAAGCCCCCCCGTGGAGACCGGAGGCACTGCAAGATGTAACATAGGGACTGTCACGGGAAAGCGGAAATACCCACTCCATGCTTAACCGGATGATGGCTGCCTGGCTGTCCGAGGTCATCAATGTCCCATGAGTCATCCATTCCAGCAGCACCCTGGGGCCAAGTATTAGCACTGGTCCATCCCGCCGGCTGGTGCCTTTCCCCTCGGAGGAGGGGGACCCACCCCAAGAAGGGTTATGTCAGGGTTACCCTGGGGTCGGCTGCTATCTGGAATGCGACTGGTGGAGTGAGATAGGTCTGATTCAGCCTTGGATCACACCTGACGGAGTGGCTGAGATGGGGCACGTAGGAGGGGTAAAAAATTACAAAAAAAAAAGTGGCCTGGGGGATACATTTGAATTTTCTCTTTCTAGGCACTGGAGCTAAGGAAAATCAGGAATATTTCTCCTAAAACTTGCATAGAAACTCTCAGGAAATACTTCATATATGTCTGCGGCTTATTTTAAGTTACTCATGTGGGGGATAGAGATGCAGCGGAAAAAAATTTCGCCAGTGAAATTGCCGTGAAATCAACAATTTCGCTGGGCGAAATGTTTTGTGAAATTTCGCCCGTCGCCGCTAGCCACAATCGTAAATTTAACCCTCCCCACACACACACACACACAAGTTGCCCTGCACCCTCCCCTCCATTTGTATTATTTAAAAAAAAATCACCCTCCTCCGCTCCCTGGTGTCTAGTGGTCCCCTTCCCAACCGTCACTTGCCAGAAACATTAATAAGTGCCCCCCCCAAAAAAAAGTTACCCTGCCGCCTCTGTTGTTTGCTTGTTTTTTAATTATATATATATATATATATATATATATCATCCTTCACTCCCTTGTGTCTAGTGGACCCCCACTCCCCACTTCATCAGTATACAGCAGCACCAGCCAGCTTTCCCCCTTCAGTAGCCCGGTCCCGGGCTACTGGAGGAGGTGGTGGGTGCTGCTACTGATGGGTGGGGTCCATAGACACCAAGGAGTGAATGATATATATATATATTTTTTAAACAAACAACAGAGGCAGAAGGGTAACTTTGGGGGTGCTTATTAATGTTTACGACCAGGGGTGACCACTAGACACCAGGGGTGAAGGGTATATATATATTTTTTAAAAACAGACAATGGAGCGGCAGGGGTAACTTTGGGGGCTTATTAATGTTTACAGCCAGTGATGGCCGGGGGCCAGTACACACCAGGAGAAGTTTAAACACAGTTTCGCAGCAGGAGGTGAAATTTCTCCCACAGGTGGCGAAATTTCATTGCGGGTGGAGAAATTTCACCTGTGGGTGCGAAATTTCACCCTCGAGCAAAAATTCGCTAGCTTGAGGGCAAAATTTCACTCACAACCACAGGCGAAATTTCACATTTCGCAAAGCTAAATATTTTGCATAATGCCTGAATTACGCAAACTATTTCGCTCAGTGAAATATTCCAATTTTGCACAACACTAGTGAGGGAGGGTAATGGTATGAACCGATAAAAAATGTTATATGACAGTACCTTTCCATATTGTATCTCATAATGTGAATGGGCTGGCCAGCCCTGTCAAGCCATACAGAACTCTAACAGCATTAAAGAAACATGAACCAGAAATTCTCTTATTACAGGAGACACATTTGCCCTCAGCAGAACACCAAAAATTATTAGGCCTTGGTTTCTCACAATTGGTTGAATCCACTTATCGACAAGGCAGGCATAGGGGAGTGGTGATTCTGGTCCCAAAATCATCTCCGTTCCAAATTCAAGAACAATACGAGGACAAGGAGGCGAGAGTGGCAACAGCTATAGGGACTTATCAAGAACACACTCTGACAGTGTGCAGCACATACATACCGCCGAATAGCAATGCCTCCACTACACAATTAATAGTTGACTTCAGTTTGACACACCAGAAGGGAATTTGAATTATAGGATGGGATTTAAACTACCCTTAAATCCCACTAGATACACAGCTACTTGACCCCTTTGTAGACCGCAGGACAAAAGTACCTTCGTCGCTTGCTGCGGGATATAGGGATCATGGACTCTTGGTGATATATTCATCCCTTACAGAGAAAATGTACCTTTCATTCACACTCCCATTGCCATGATTCCTGACTGAACTACTTGTGCATTACAGGGGAACAAAAAAAGTTGATACACGGGGCTGAGATCCTCCTACCATGCGCCAAGAATTTGGGATTTGGAGCTTGGCAGACCGCGAAAGAACACTGTTTGGAAGTTTAATAATAATAATAATAAAATTTATTTGATTAAGCGCCTTTCAAATATTTCAAGGCGCTGTACACATCATCATGACATTCCATGTAACAGTACATACACAACAACAAAACCAGTAAAATATTAAAACAATTTAAAATACTGCAGGGAATGCCTGATTCCATAAAAATGACTTTAAGGCCTTCTTAAAACTATCCGCGTTGTACTTTCTCGGAGCTGACGGGGAGAGGAATTCAAAGGGTGGAGCCACAAAGCTAAAAGCACGGGCTCCAGAAGACTTCAAATTCACCTCGAATCTTAGCAACCCCTCGTCAGCTGAGCAAAGCTGTCTCAGAGGATGTAAGTACCAGAAGCTCTTTCAAGTAGTCGGGACCCAACCCATGTGGGGCTTTGTAGGTCAAAAGACCCACTTTGAAGGTGATCCACCACTGTATAGGCAGCCAGTGCAGAGTGCGCAGCACAGGGGTAATATGGGATCTCCTAGACACCCCAGTCAACAAACGAGCTGCAGCATTCTGCACAAGCTGCAAGCGGCGGATATCAACCCCAGCAAGCCCTAGGTAAAGGGAGTTGCAATAATCAAGACGAGATGTCACAAAGGCGTGGACCAAAACCCCTCCTTATTTAGAGATCTGGAATTTAAAGAACTTTTAAAAAACAAAATCCCAGAAATAATAGCAGATGATACGTCACCCCAGACTTCTCCACAACTCTTATGAGACACATTAAAAGCGGTCCTCTGGGAGTGCATAATATCTTACGCGGCAAGAAAGAAATAACAGGCTGAAACTAAATTGAAGGCTCTTCAGAACCAGCTTAAACAAGCATTTGTCAATGCCGAATGTTGCTTGCTTCTATGTGCTGTTTAGATATTTGGAAGTCATTGGAGTGCAAATATTGAAAATTTGCGAACTTACGAGCGTGCGTAGGAACTGCGCAATGCACACTAGTAAAACAGTCATTGTTAGGAAATTTTTCATGACATTTTCAGCATAGCCATTTTAAGACCTCTGCTCATGAACAGTGTCACTGTGATTTTGTTAATGTGTCCCATACATTGAGTTTGCACACCGACTGCGCCATAGTGCGCTACATGGGCGGAAACGCGTTTTGGGCAGGATGTGAAAAATGACAGCTGTACTGCTCATAAGGAGGTGTGGTAAAATGGCAATGTTGAAAATCTGGAATGGAAATATTGAAAATTACATAAACCTACTGACGGCGATGCAGTGGGAACTGTGCACGCACACTCGTAAAACAGTCATTTTAGGAATTCTTTCACCAAATTTTCAACATTGCCATTTTAAGATCTCTGCTCATGAACAGTGACACTGTGATTTTCTTAATGTGTCCCATACACTGAGTTCGCTAGTGACTGCGCCATTTATGCGCTACATGGTGAGAACATGTTTTGAGCAGGATGTGAAAAATGACAGCTATACTGCTCATGAGGAGGTGTGGTAAAATGGCAATGTTGAAAATCTGGGTGAAAATATTGAAAATTGTGAACTTACGAGCCTGCATTAGGAACTGCATAGCGCATTTCGTAAAACAGTCATTTTGGAATTTTTTCAAAATTTTCAACATAGCCATTTAAGACCTCTGCTCATGAACAGTGTTACTGTGATTTTCTTAATTTGTCCTGTACATTGATTTTAGCACACTGACTCGCCATTCTGCGCTACAAAGGCGGAAACACATTTGGGTGAGATGTGAAATGACAGCTATACTACTCATAGAAGGTGTGGTAAAATGGCAATGTTGAAAATCTGAGTGAAAATATTGAAATTCGCGAACTTACAAACCTGCGAGAAGGAACTGCTGCTTATGCCTTCGTAAAACAGTCATTTTTTGGAATTTTTGGACCAAATTTTCAACATGGGGTTTTTGGGACCCCTTCTCATGAATAATGTCACTGTCATGGTGGTCATGGTGGTATTTGGGCACGAAGGGTGATTTCTCAGTCACTGCTGCGAAATCACCTTGAACTTGAGCTCTTCTGACATGACTATCATTCATGAGAAGGGGTCTAAAACCCATGTTCAATTGCCAAAATCCCAAAAATGCCTGAAGGTCTATAGTAAAGTTGAACCCCCTATCTGGCCCATTATACAGCTTACGGCATTTCCTCAGTTCAGCGGTTGGCTTTGAAGAGTACGAAGCGTGTTCCGGTCCACGAAGATCGTGGCGCGGGTCAGAGGTAAGTATGGGGTGGGGGGTGTGGGAAAACTGGAGTGCGCAGTGGGTGGGTGCGGGTTGTGGGAGGGGGGTCGGAGGCGTGCAGCGGGACCGTTTTGTTTTATAGGTTTAAAAAAAAGGCGTCGTGGGATGTTTGCCATGCTGGGGTGGGCTCCCAGCGTGGCACAGAGACGGAGGCCGTTCAGCCAATGGGATTAGGCACCCCATTGTGCAAAGGACTGATTGCCACGCTGGGGTGGGCTCCCAGCGTGCACTGCAACTCTGGGGGACGGCGCAGCTCAGCCGGCGGGGATTGGGCACCCTGTCAGCTACACAGTATGTGTGGGGGCGCCACGCCTGCGTGTGGGGGGCTCATGCTTGTCGCTGCTCACAGGCGTAGCTCCCTTTCAACTGTATGCCACTGCATTTTGGGCGTGTCATGAACAGATCCAAAATGCATTGGCTAACAGGGGCCGTGCCTGCCAGATCACTGACTGAATTGGAGGAGGAGGTGACACACCTCCGAAATCTCCGATGATGGCACTATGTTTCTTGCACATGCGTGCAAGCAACATAAAAATGACAAGAACAACATGCACAGGGTGACCTGAGTGTTTTGGATCTTATGACACAGACCCAACAAGAAATGCTATGCCTTTTAACTGCCCCCATGGATCAAGCTCTGGTATGGTTATGCCAGAGATACTACAGGGTTGGGGGGGGCGCTAGGGCAGCTAGGGTTTTAGCATATAGATTACGAAGACAGATACAGATCACTACAGTTCAAGGAGTGAAAGATCCAGGGACGGGCCAACTTAAATACACTACCGTGCAAATCCTAGCCTGCTTTAGACAATATTATCAGGACTTACAGTATATAGGGCCCCCACCCCCAAACCGGATCCTCAGCACCTGTCTACTTTTTGTGGTTTCAAGCAGCAGTGCAAAGAGACAAGTTATTCCAAAAGTTAATTTTCTGCTATGGTTATAAAAAATATTGGCAGAACTGTTGATTTGGGTTTTCTGGATGCTTCTATGCTGTGAACTGTACATCTGCATTTTTTGTCTGGACTTTTATCCTCCTCGGGTCCTCGGTATTATTTCTATGCAAAAATGAGAGGTGAGCATCTTTTTTTCTTGAGAAATAATTACTTTAAAATATTCATAAAATTCTTAAATGATAATGAAAACGGAAACTTTCACCACCAAAATAAACTGGAAGACATCTGGCATCAATTAGGAAGAAAACAAGGTGAGGTCAAATTTTAACCCATTTTCGTTGCACTGCTGCTTTAAAGCTACTCACTCTTTCTGAGGTCCAACGGGACAAGTTACTCACCCTGATCTCCTCCTTGGAATTGATCAATACAATTAGGAATTCAAAAAATGGGAAAAGACCAGGCCCAGATGGTTATGGTGCAGAATTTCATAAAGGAACCTTAGATCTTATACAAGACCCCTTATTAACTGCAATGCAAACAAATCACACCGCAGCAGAATACCCGGTCTCTTGGAGACAAGCGTCTATTTCTGCAATTCTGAAGCCTCAGAAACCTCCCCATTTATGTCAATCATACCACCCCTTTTCTGTTTTAACCAAGACTATAAAATTTATACGAGTATTTTAGTCCACAGGATGGATGATATACTCCCAATACTTATACATCCAGATCAGTCTGGTTTGAGTAAGTCCTGCCAGATTACAGTGAGGCAGTATAGCACAGTGGTTTAAGGCTTTGAGCTGCAAATCTGGAGACCTGGGTTTGAATCCCACAGCCCCACTTGCATACTGTATGACCCTGAGCAAGTCATGTAACTTCCCTGCGCTCCCAGGTCACACCTGTAAGCAATATTTCAGCTTAGTGTGCCACTCCCGGTTAAACAATTGAAAAGAAAAAAAAAGTACTTTATTCATAATTGAAAACGCCCAGACCATTTCTACCCCCTCTTGATTTTGAGTTTAGATGCCCAAAAAGCATGTGATCGTGTCCCCTGGTATTTTTTATAATATGCTCAAACTCAGTTTGGTTTCCCACCTGAGTTTAGGGATAACATTAGAGGCCTCTACACGAACCCTGAGGCGGTAGTGAAGATTAATGGATCTCTTTCCTCACAGTTCCCACTGCAACAGGGAACACATCTGGGATGTCCCTTATCACCCTACTCATTCACCATATATGCAGAACCTATAGCACAATATTTAAGACAAACTGAACAGTTATCGAGTTACACAGTTAATGGGACACAACACAAAGCAGCATACGATGTGCATGATTTATTGCTTTATATAACACAACTGGAGTCCTTTTTACGTATCTTGAAAGAAAAAACTTCAAGAGCGATTACAGTCAAAATTTTTGGCATCAATACATTTCAGAATTTGGATCTGCATAGCCCTAGTCAGCCCCATGCCAAAAATGAGATCTCTAAGTTACTTTGTTCAAAAGTTACACGTCATTTTACAACCCTAAATTCACTGCCTGTTCAAAAAAGCCAGTTTCAGTGAAGAGCTACTGATGATGTCATCTCTAGAACTCAGAGTCCAGTCTTCCCTGTCAACAAGCTTATAGATCCTGTTTCTTCAAAGGTTGGAGTTCATGTGCAATAGTTTTCACAAGTAAAACATTCAAAAAAACATTGCTATAAAAACTGCATGTTTCAGGTTTTTGTAAAAAAGTTGGCACGTGTATTTTTTTTTAAATTTATTTTGGTGCTTTTATGTTGTGGTACTTTTCTCCAGGGTTGCTGAATGCTAAATCATAGCACAGTACAGTGAGGTTTAGTTTCTGTTTCAGTTTATTTTTTATACTGGAAAGGCATGTGAGCAAAATTTCCTGTTTTCACTGGTGAGGATTGCAGACTGAATAATTTTCTGATGTGGTGGAAGGCTGTGATCATTCACACCTGTCATTCAACTTGAGGTGATTTCTCAGGATGGCACTTTAAAACAATTATTCTACCTCCCTGTAAATTGGGGTGGGAGAGGTAATGCTGTTTTGAAATATGAGTTTCTATGCAGTAGCCAACCCAGCCAACCTAGGGTCAGATATTCAAAACTTGGCCCTGGGGCAAAATTAGCCTGGAACCATTTGGCATACCATATTTAAAGGAATAGCCCCGGGGCTAAATGAGTTGAATATAGCATGCAAATGAAGGTGTGCAAACAGGGCTGTGAGCGCAGTGCAACAATAGCCCGGCAAAAAAGACAGCACTGAATATAGCAACCGAGAGCAGTGCACACTGCAACAGCGGCCCAGTGCACAGAGGCGGAGTGAAGTAAGGCTGAACAATGTGGGCAACGTGTGTGCATTAGCAAAGCAGTGGAGCACAACAACAGCAGATAACAATGCAGGCCAAATACTGCAGAACCATGTAATGGAACATTACAGTATTGCGTTGCACTACACTAACACATTTGTGTAGCGCTGACACGTTTGCCTGGCACAATCCTGTTTGCCCAGAGCTAAAGTTTGCTATATTCAAAACTGCAATGCAAATGAGCCTACTCAGGCAATCCATGGGCAAACAGCCACATTAGTATCTCTTTACAGCCTGCTTTGTACATAGATTGCCCAGTGCTATAACATGGTGCACACAGCTCCACCTGTAGATCTGACTGGAATTATATGTTGGTAGCCATGTTTCTTTCTGTGCTCACAGTTCCACTTGTCCGAGGCGTAGCAAATACCCAGAGGACCTAGGTGCAAGAGTATGTTATAGGCCCCCCCCACTCCGGTTTTGAAATATAATACTTTGCTTATCTTAACCAACTTGGAGAACTGAACTAAAATTGCCATTTCTGAGCCTTTTGATCAGCAAACACATCATCTTAGAGATATCAGTTTTTCTTGCTGTATTGTTCTCTATTGAAAGAGTCGCCAAGCCAGACAGTCAATCTTGCTTCATTGTAGTATGAAAATAATTTTTATAAGTCTTAACTTCGAAAAAGACCATGCAGCGGTAGAAACAGTTACAGTAATCGTTAGAAACAGCATACATGCGGCGGTGCAAACATCAGGAAAAAGAACGTTGTTTTTGACATTCATCAGTGTTGCTACCTCCTTCACACTTGATAATTAATTTTGGAGTTGAAGCACAGGTACCACACTTGGTTCACTTGTAAGGGGTGCACATACCTGAGAGTGTATATGGAACATTAGGAGTCACAGGTTCCAGCGAAGCTGGAGGAGGTCAACACACCTAAGAAGGTCAAAACACTTTTTGTTTGCATAAAATGCTTAATTTATTTTAACACAGTAGTCAGCAAAACAGCACATGTCCATACATTCTGGTGATTGTAGACTATGCTACCTGGTACCCTGAGGCCAGCCTGTTACAAACCATTCAGCCAAAATTGTAGCTGGGGAACTATTAAAGGTCTTTAGTTACATGGGAATACCAAAGGAAATGTTGACTGACCAGGGAACTAACTTCATGTCCCATCTGATTCAGGAGGTTTGTACTTTATTGGGAATCAGCTCCATAAGGACCTTGATCTACCATCCCCAGATGGATGGCCTCATGGAGCGATTCAATAAAACCCTTAAAACGATGCTTCAAAAGTTCATAACCACTGAGGTCAGGCACTGGGACAAGTTACTTCCCTTACTGATGTTCACAATGCGGGAGGTCCCTCAAGCTTCTACAGGATTTGCTCCTTTTGAACTCCTCTAAGGGTGCCGCCCATGAGGTGTTCTTGATGTAGTAAAGGAGATGTGGGAGAAACCCAACCCCAAGACTGAAAATGTGGTGCAATATGTCCTGCAATTGAGGGAAAGATTTGATCGGGTGGGGAAATTTGCCCGAGAAAATCTGGTGAAGGCTCAACAAAGACAAGAGTACTATTATAATCAGGGAGCCCAGTTGAGGGAATATAAACCAGGGGATCGGGTACTAGTTTTGTTGTTGAGCAGCCAGAACAAGCTTCTAGCCAAATGGAAGGGGTCTGACGAAGTTACCCGGTGGGTGGTCCCAGTTGACTATGAAGTTTGCCAGCCAGAGAGGTAAAAAGAGACCCAGATCTACCATGTCAGTTTGCTGAAATTCTGGAACCAGAGAGATAGCCTATTGATTTCCCCTGAACCAGACAGAGTGGATCTGGGACCCCAAGTGCCGGATGAGAATCCAGGGATACAAGTCCCAGTGGGAGAACAGCTGTCTCACAAATAGAAACAGCAACTAGGAGAGTTGGTAAGCCAGTTTTTGGATGTTTTCTCCTTCCTCCTGGGGACAACCCATATGATAGCTCATCATATAGAAACAGAGCCAGGGGAGAAGGTGCTACAGCAACTGTATCACTTGCCAGAAGCCATACAACACACTGTTAAGCAGGAGTTACAGGACATGCTAGAGTTGGGGGTGATTGAGGAATCCAGCAGTGATGGGTGTAGCCCCATAGTATTAGTACTAAAAGAAGGTGGGGCTACCCGCTTCTGTATTGATTTTCACAGGGTCAATGCCATCTCAAAGTTTGATGCCTACCCCATGCCCTGGGTAGACGAACTGTTGGATAGACTAGGGGAAGCCAAGTATATCATGACTTTGGACCTAACGAAAGGGTACTGGCAAATCCCTTTCACCCTGGAGTCTCAGGAAAAGACAGCATTTGCTACCCCCATTGGGCTACCAGTTCCATACCATGCCTTTCGGCTTACATGCGGCATCTGCAACCTTTCAAAGGCTCATGAATCGCTTGCTGTGACTCCATGCCCACTATGCAGCTGCTTACCTAGATGACGTGGTGATCCATAGCCTTGATTGGGGGTCCCATGTATCCAGGGTGGCAGCTGTACTACAGTCCTTATGAGAAGTAGGGCTAACTGCCAATTCAGCGAAGTGTGCTTTGGCCAAAGCTGAAATGAAGCACTTAGGGTACTGTATAAGCAATGGACAGGTGAGACCCTTGGTCAGTAAGGTCGAAGCCATAGCCGAGTTCCCAGTACCCACCACAAAAACCTAGGTGAGGGCCTTCTTAGGATTGGCAGGGTATTACTGCAGGTTCATACCGCACTTCTCCATCCTTGCCAGCCCCCATACAGACCTCACCTGGAAATCTGCCCCCAGTAAGGTCCAGTGATCAGAGGAGTGTGACCAGGCCTTCACACAACTCAAAGCGACCCTGTGCAAAGAGCCAGTGTTACGCAGTCCTGACTTCGACAGGACCTTTATCCTGCAGATGAATGCCTCTGAAGTCAGGCTAGGAGCCATGCTGTCCCAGGAGTTTGAGAGGGACGAACATTCTATCCTCTACCTCAGTTGGAAACTCTTTCCCTGGAGAAAAGCTATGCGGTGATAGAGAAAGAGTGTCTCATCGTCAAGTGGGCTGTGGATGCCTTCTGCTACTACCTGCATGGCCAGCAGTTTATCTTGGTCACAGATTATGCCCCTCTGAGGTGGCTACATGTGATGAAGGATGAAAATCCCCGCATAACCAGGTGGTACCTGGCCTCCAGCCATTTTCCTTTATGGTACACCACCGGCCTAGGACCCAGAATGGAAATGTGGACTTCCTGTCCCAGGAGGAGAATGGTCAGTGGCCGACTAACTGTGGCTTCGCACAAAGGGGGGAGGTATGTTACAGTGTAAACACTACCATGGGAAACAAGAGATTAACACCATGGCTGAGGATGAGGAAATGCAGGGAATGCAACATGAACAGGCAAGGGGGGGTGTCTCCCCAGGTGTTGCTGATTAGAGGGATTGTTGAAAGGCAGAGAGAATCCAGCAAGGAGTCAGTTAGAAGCTGGAAACTGCTGCAGGGATGAGATACTCCTAGGCAGAGAATCCTGCAAGATGGAGGGTGGAATGTAAGACAGGAACCAGAGCAGAAAGCCAAGGAGAATGGTTAATTGTTGGAGAGAGACTTTGGGGAGTAGTTGAAACCTGCTGCTGAGAAAGAGACCATTTCTAGAGCAGAGAGTCCTGAGGTAAAGGATAAGCCTAGCCAGCTGGGCCAAAACAGTGAGTGGAATGTACTGCTGATAACAGGCTGCAAATAAGGCTAAAAGGTAAAACTGTTTGTGTATTATTTGAGACTGTGCATTCAAAGCTGCTGGCCCACAAACTGTTTGTTTTGAGACTGTATATTGAAAAAACTGCTGGCCCCCATAGGTGGTTCAAAGATTCCTTTTGTCAAGTCAGCCTGAAAGAACTGTTTTGAGTTAACCCGTGTGTTACCTGACCAGGCTGAATAAGTTGAACTGACTGATTATGCTTTTCTGGAGCAATAACCTACATTTGGAGCAATAAAAGTACATTTTGTTCTGTGAACTTTAAACCCAGCATGTTGCCTCTCCACCTACTATAGCCAGCTTGTCTCAATAAAACAAAGCACCCCTGTTCACCTCAGGGATGTACGATGGCAGGATAACATGTTAATGTAAAACAAAACATCCCGGCTCACCTCAGGATATATGATGGCAGGATAACATATTAAGTTGGGGGACTTCAGCCTACCAGATATTAATGGGAGCACACTAACAGCAGCAAGAAGAAGAAGTAGGGACTTCTTATTGTCACGACAAGGCGCAGAATTGTGCCAGCTTGTTAAAGCCCCACAAGGGGAGATGTCATTCTCGATCTTTTTCTCACACCTTCGGAAAGGATCAAGAACATCGAAATGGGATGCCATATGGGAAAATGCACCCATCGCATGTTAAGCTTTAAAGTAAACATAACACTGGACACCAGCCACTCAAAGATAAAGGTGCTGGATTGCAGAAATGCTGATTTCCAAAAA
This sequence comes from Neoceratodus forsteri, assembly GCA_016271365.2. Taxonomy (NCBI): domain Eukaryota; kingdom Metazoa; phylum Chordata; order Ceratodontiformes; family Ceratodontidae; genus Neoceratodus; species Neoceratodus forsteri. The sequence continues at coordinate 13,028,259 of CM028137.1, read as the reverse complement.
ATTAGGAACGTAAGTAGCCAGTTAATGGAAATAGAGGTTGAGGAGGTGGATGGCATGTGGATGAGACTCAAGACAGCAATAAAGACTGCCACAGATCAATGTGCCAGATGGGTCAGCAAAGCAAAAAGGAAAATAAATCGTCTATGGTTTTCCAAGGAAGTGGCTACCACAGTCAAAGAACAAGCATTTGTCAATGCCGAATGTTTGCTTGCTGGCATTAGCATTGGTATTGCAGGAGTTAGAGAGATGCAGAACAGGAATGGCAGTGAAGTATGGAACTGACACCAACCCCACCCCCACCCTGCAGAGATGGACAGGCACTGGGGTGTGCCTTTGGGTCGTCACCCATAACACTCACGCCATTTCACCTCACCTTACCCTGCAGACTCTGACAAGTGTCGAGGTGTGCCTTAGGGTGTTTGGCCTTTACACTCACCCCATTCCATAAGGAAATATGCTGAAATGGGTGCAGTATATGAGAATGGGGTGAACTTTGGGTCTGAAGAGTCCAAGGCACACCTCAGTGCCTGTCACTGGCTGCGGGGTGGGGTGGAATGGCATGAACATTACTGACGAAAATCACAAGTCACACTCCTGACGCCTGTCAGTCCCTACAGGGTAGTGAGTTATGGATGGAAACCCTAATGCCCTGGGCGTTTCTTGGTATTTTCACTCCAAGTTTTCAGCATGGGCTTTTTGTGACCCCACCACATGAACAGTGATACTATACGTTCGTTAGCCAAAAGGTGATTTTGCACAGCGACTGTGCCATTTGACGCCATAGGTGCGAAAACACATTTTGAACAGGATGTGAAAAATGACAGCTGTACTGTTCATGAGGAGCTGTAAAAAATGGTAATGTTGAAAATCTGGAGTGAAAATATAAACAAATTGGTGAAGTCATGCGCGTATGTGTAGAAACTGCTCAATGCACACCCATGATGCAATTATTTTTTGGATTTTTTACACCAGATTTTCAACATAGGCATTTTGGGGCATCCGCACATGAACAGTGGCACTGTGATTTTCTTAATCTGTCCTGAATGTTGATTTCGCACAGCAACCACGCCCATTGTGTGTCACAGATGCAAAAACATGTTTCGGGCAGCATGAGAAAAATGACAGCTGTACTGTTTATAAGGAGGTGTGCAAAAATGACAATGTTGAAAATCTGGAGTAAAAATATTAAAAAATGTGTGACGTTACGAGCATGCGTAGAAACTGTGCAATGCACACTGGTAACAAAGTCATTTTTTGGAATTTGTTCACCAGATTTGCAACATGGGCTTTTTGGGACCTCTCCTTATGAACACCATCACTGTGATTTTCTTAATCTGTCCCAAACATTGATTTCACACAGTGACCGAACCATTGTGCACCAGATGTGCAAAAACACATTTCAGGCAGAATTTGAAAAATTATAGCTGTACTATTCATAAGGAGGTGTGGAAAAATGGCAATGTTGAAAATCTGGAGTGAAAATATTAAAAATTCTCAAAGTTGCGAATGTGCATTATAACTGTGCAATGTACGCTCGTAACAGTCATTTTTTAGAATTTTTTCACCAAATTTGCAATGTAGGCTTTATGGGAGCCCACCTCATGAACAGTGACACTGTTGTTTCGTTAATCAGTTCCGTGAGGTGATTAAGCGCAGTGACCGTGAAATCACCTTTCGGGACCGATTAACAAAATGACAGTGACTGGGTTCTTGATGTGGGGTCCCAAGAACCCCATGTTGGAAATTTGGAGCCAAAAGTCACACAAATGGCTGAGATATCCACCTAAGTTGGACCCCCCCCCCCCCATTTATGCCATTATACAACATACCGGCATTGCTTCAGTTTGTGGTTGGCTTTGAAGAGTGCAGACATGTTCTCGCTCCACCAAAGATCATCACGCCAGGCTCCGAAGGTAAGTATGGGGTGTAGGGGTGTGGGGAGGTGGGGTGTGCAGAGGGTGGGTGAGGGTTGGGGTGCACCACAGATGATGAGGGACCATTTTCTTATTTTTAGATAGTTAATAAAAAAAACACCAGACCTTGAAGGACCGTTTTCTTTATTACAGGTGAATTCTGACAAATGTTGGGCACACTGGGGTGGGCTCCTAGAGTGCCACCTGTGTTTTTGGGAAGGGGGACCGAGGCTGACGGGGATTGGGCCCCCCCCCATCAGCAAAGAAAGCATGTCTGTATTTGGGGGAGCATGATTCTGAGGGGGATTGGGCCCCCCCCTCGGCAGACAAATTCCAACAAGCGGGACATTAAGCTGATGTGGATTGGGCTCCCCCATCGGCAAATGAACTGGAGAGGGGGCATGCCAGCAGGGGGATTGGGCACCCCCGACATCAGCTGCAAGAGGAAGATGGCAACAGCTGACGCCATGTTTATTGAAATTTTACATGAGGCAAGGCACTCCCTGCAATGAGGGGGCACTCCTTCATTGCTGCGGTGAATTTCTTTCAAGTTGGTGGCATGCTTCGGAGCTGCTGTCATAGACAGCGTGCTCATTCATTGGTGCCACAGAGACAAGCCCCAAAAAGCAGTGGTGGCATTGGCCACAACACTACTGCACCTCTACAACCTACTACTCCAGCAAGCTGTCACAACATGTTTCTTGCACATGTGCGCAAGCAAACATAAAAAAAGAAGGCGTACACCATACACCAGGAAACCAAAACTGAGAAAGACTAGGAGTCTTACAAGGAAAAAATGAGAGAGTCTAACAAACAAATTAGAAAGGCAAAAGCCCAGATACAGGAAAAGATAGCAGAAGGGGCAAAGAGGGGAGACAAATCATTTTCTAGATACATTAGGGAATGTAAGAAGACAAAAGCAGGGATAGTAAAGCTAGTTACTGAAGAAGAGAAATGCACCAAACATGACCCAGAGAATGCCGAAATCCTCAACAAATACTTCTGCTCAGCGTTTACCAAAGAGGTCCAAGGGGATGGTCCAGCCCTGAAAAAACAGAACACCCCAGGACCAGGGGTAGACACAAGTCCCTTTACAGAAACTGAAGTACAGGAGGCACTAAATAAACTAAAAGCAGACAAAGCAGTGGGACCAGATGAGATGAACCCCTGAATCCTTAAGGAACTGGGGGCAGAATTAGCAGCCCCTCTGGAATTTCTATTCATGAAATCCTTGAAGTGCGGTGTTTTACCCAAAGACTGGAAAAAAGCAATAGTGGTTCCAGTTCACAAATCAGGCAGTTGCGAAGAGGCTAGTAATTACAGATCAGTGAGCCTCACATCTATAGTAGGGAAACTAATGGAGACACTACTCAAACAGAGAATCATAGCATTCCTCGAAACTAGTGGCCAACAAGACCCTAAACAGCACGGTTTCACAGCAAGTAGGTCATGCCAGACAAATCTGCTCAAGTGTCTTGACTACGCTACAAATATAGTGGATGACAGTGGGGCAGTAGATGTAGTCTACCTAGACTTCAGTAAGGCTTTCGACTTGGTTCCACACAGAAGGCTGGTAAAGAAGCTTGACCACACAGGGATTGGTCCAGAAGTAGTCAGATGGGTACAAAACTGGTTACAAGGCAGAACACAGAGGGTACAGGTTAATGGAACACAATTGACGGAAGGCAGGGTGACCAGCGGGGTGCCCCAAGCCTCAGTGCTGGGGCATTTGCTCTTCAATGTTTTTATAGCAGACATCACTGATGGACTGGAAGGGAAGGTGTGCCTGTTAGCAGATGACACCAAGATATGTAACAGGGTGGACACCTCAGAAGGAGTGAGTAAGATGGAAACTGACTCAAGAAACTAGAAGAAATGTCTGGAGTATGGCAGCTGAGATTTAATGCCAAAAAGTGCAAGGTCATGCACATAGAAAATAAAAATTCAAGAAAGGAGTATTAGATAGGAGGCAAAAGACTGGCAGCCTCAAACCGGGAACAAGATCTGGGGATCATAATCTCAGACAAAGGTTAGTAAGCAGTGTGAGAAGGCAACATTGAAGGCCAACAGAATGCTGGGCTGCATTGGGAGGGGAATCATGAACAGGAGGAGGGAGGTGGTACTACCGCTGTATAGATCACTGGTCAAGCCTCACCTGAAATACAGAGTCCAGTACTAGAGGCCTCACCTCAGGAAGGACATTGACTGAGTGGAAACAGTACAGAGAAAGGTGGCAAAAATTATTCAGGGTCTGCAGTACGCAGACTTGGAGAACTGAATATGTACACCCTGGAGCAGAGAAGAGAGACAGAGGACATGACCGAAACATACAAGAACATAAAACATACAAGAACATACAAGAACATAAAAGGCATTAACAAGGTACAGGCACAGGAACTTTTTCACTTCAAGAAGGGCTCCAGGACCAGGGGACATGATCTCAGGCTGCAAGAAGGGAGGTTCTTTACCAACACCAGGAGGTTTTTCTTCACAGAAAGAGTGGTGGACGCCTGGAACAGCCTGCCCCAAGAGGTTGTGGGGGGTCAATACTGCGGGGGAATTCAAGAATGCATGGGATAGGCACAAAGGAGCCCTGACTACAAAGGGCAACTAGATTTCCAAAATAAGTCTAAAACAAATGGGCAGACTAGTTAGACCTAGCAGTCTCCTGCTGTCAACTTCTATGTTTCTATGTTTCTAAAGCACCCCAGCTCACCTCAGGGATATATGATGGCAGGATAACATATTGATAGAAAACAAAGCACCCCAGCTCATCTCAGGACATAGGATGGAAGAGTAATATATTAGTATAAGAACAAAGCACCCCGGCTCACCTCAGGATATGAGGGCAGGATAATTGAAAGGTGCATGCCTGTGGTTATATGGGGGAAGAGTTCCTCCCCACACTCTACAGAAACCTACAGGAAAACCTCAGCGCTGCTTAGAGTGAGTCACACTCGCCGACGTGCCATTGCTGGTTCCTTGGCTGTTCTCCTTGTGTTTTGCACCCCGTGTGTTCTGCCTGGCTTTGTTTCATATGGGTTCCCCGGCTCCCTTCCCTTTGTTCTTGTTTTCTTCCATCCATGTGCTTTTTTTCCGGGGGGGGGGGTTTGTACCTCATTCTGTGGCCCTGCCTTATTCTATGCTTGCTACCTTACTCTGCCTACACTCCTTCCGTTTGTCTGCATGCTGTCTTTGCTGTCTCCTCCTTCTTCCTTGAGCAGCCCGGCTCCATGCCCTAGTCCTTCACTGCCTTTCACTCTTCTTTTCCTGCCATTAACAGCTTCTGGCTTCTTTTCAGTCATGCCGCCACCGCTTGTGGGGTTTCTAACATTCCCGCTGCTGCCACAGCAACCTTGATTGCCTCCTTTTCAGCGCCATTGCACCAGCGCTAACCAAGTCTGCTGCCTTCATCATTCTCTCGAATTCTGGCAGCTTTTGGACTTTTGACTATAAGGGAACATGCAATATGAACTTCTTTCACCTCTAGGAACCGTGCTGCTACCTGCCGGTTAACATGCTCTATTTAACTTTGCTTGGACATGTGATTCACTCGCGCCAGGCTGCAAGCTCATTCGGGCAGTTTATCTGGAACTGCATAAGTAAGATATCAAATCTACTGTTTCTACACTAGGAGAACAAGACCTGTTATTAATCAGTTGGGCCATCCTGCAAGCTCTGAGCAGCAGTGCCTGGATAGATCTTTGCATTCTACACCATTCTGGGCTTTGACAGTCTATTACTCATGTGTTCTTGACTAACTGTTCTAACACATCCTGCTTCTTTAATTGCTTCTACAGCAGCAACCCTGAGCTAGCTAGGGTACCAAGTGGGCTGCAGTTTATCTCAGATTATTTCAGCTTAGTGTGTCTCACCTGGTAAAATAATTGGTAAAAAAAAATAAAAAATGAAAAAAAATTTCTGCCTACCACATGAGGACCTAGTCTGGCAAGCATACACTGCTCTTACTTCCTGCGTGTGGGTTTTGTGTTTCTGCTAGCCTTCGTGGAGCCTAGCTACCTCTCTGTTCCTTCCTTTGGCTGACCTACATGTGGTTCAGCCACTTATCTCACCCACATACATGCCTTGCTGCTTCCTTGCCTTTGGCCTCTGGACTCCTGCCATGCACTTTAGCCATGCACCCCCTGCTTCGGATCTTTCCTGCAGTCTATTACTTGAGCTTATCCGTCAAGATTGGATACACCCCAGGATATCGCCTTCAGTTATGCTAATCGAGTTCTGGATGCTGCAGCTCACCTTGCTTATTTCACCACTCCATCTGTCTAGGATATCCATCTATGCTACTACTTGGATTTACTATTAGATTACATTTTAGGATTTACATCAATATTCCTGGATGCTTACCAAGTTGCTTCGCTGCATTTAATTTTATTACTACTCATCTACCAGCTGACCTACGTGTGGGTCAGCTGTGCATGCTAGCCTTCGTGGGGTTCAGCTGCCATTCTCTGCTTACTGTACCGGCTGACATACATGTGGTCTTCAGCATTCCAGTGAACTAACAGCAGACAAACCAGATTCTTGGAACACTATGCTACTGCACTTGCTTAGCACATCTCCTCGTTCTCAGTCCATGGAGCCTTACAACCAACGCCTCCCTCCAGTGCTTACTTTGTCCGTCTGCCATGTTTAAATTGCTTAACTCAGTTCTGACTTGTTCATGCACTCACTATACTGGCTGACCTACGTTTTGGTCCAGCCGTGCATGCTAGCTGCCACTCCACTTACCTGACCAGCTGACTTACATGGTCCAGCTGCACAAGCTAGCCTTTGGGGCTAGCTCTCTCTCTCTACTTACCTTACCACCTGACCTACGCTGGGTCCAGCTGCACATGCTAGCCTACGTGGGGCTAGCTGCCACTCTTTACCTACCTTACCAGCTGACCTAGGCGTGGTCCAGCTGTACGTTAGCCTTCTGCACCTCCTTCAGTCCATCGGCTGACCCATACATGGTCTAGCGGCACTTTCTCACCTCGTTGGACTCAGCTCCCTTTGTTCCCATGGACGCATTCTTACAGAGCTGCTTCATTCATTTGGACCTACCTCTCCAAATTATGCTTCCTAAAGATTCTTCCTTCCACTGGATTTATTTCTGGATTTCAGCAAGATATTCACCTTTATTCTCTTGGTTGGATGATTTTGGCCATGCTACTTCAACTCCTTCGGAGTTACTACTGTCTCCGCCAGAACTCCCTGCTGAATATTCCATACTGCCTTCCTCAGCTTAACTTAAGCCTAAGACATTGATTCAATACAGTTTCAGGATGCTTATTACCTCTGGTCGAGTTGCCAACTCATTCGCCTAGGTCTTTTCACTGTAGTCTCTACCATCCTCGATCTTCAGGATAGGACAGTCTTCAGCGCCTTTCATCACTTGCATATGTCTGCCTTAGACTAGATTACTACTCCGTAGCAAACTGTCTCAGGATATGCTACCATTTATAATACCATCTACAATCTATTACCTACTACTTTGATGCTATTTCTGCATTACATGCAGTTTGACATTACTGTTACTTTATTTACCACTGCTTTATAACCTCCCTCGCCCCATGGGGCCGGAGGTTCACTGCATCGCACTTCGAAAGACCTGCGCCCCTATGGGCCTGGAGGTCTCTTGATCTTATATTACTACACCATAATTGCCTGCTTCTATGACCTGCTTCACCCTTCGGGCCTGGGAGTTCAACTACTTCTACTCTGCACCTGCCTTGCCCAGCTTCAGGGCCTGTAGGTTTACATTTTCTACTGTACGCCTGCCTGCCACCGTATCTGCCAACCTTAGGAGCTCCTTTCTACTATGGACTCACATCCAGGATTGTTTAGCCGTACGTTATCTATTCTTTGAATGCTTCTGCCTTGCCGCTTCAGTCATATGAATTACTACTACTACTATACTCCTACCAGGTCACTTAGTTGAGCTTATCCAGAAGACTTTCAATCTCATGGTTTATGCCCTAAGGCTTTTTGGACCTTATGACAACGCTACTTCATTTGACTCAGCTCCTTCAGTTATCACCATTTATGACTCATGAGCTCGACTATTCAGGACTCATCAGACTTTTCTCACCAACTCAGTTCTAGCTACTGTACCATTCTGGTTTTCAAAACGTGGATATCTACATCACTATGCAACTATTTGTATCACCAGATGAAGCTTTTCCATTCTTGTGCTATTACCATATCCTCATGCTCCTCGTCGTATACCGAACATAATCTATGCAATACTACTCCTCTGCTACTACGTCTGTATCATACAGATTAATTACTACTACTACTGACCTACACACAGGTCCACTTATTTACACTATTTGTTCATATTACCTGCTTTGCCTTTACAGGGCCTAGAGGTTCATCAAGACTAACTCACCTATTCTACAACCTACTTTGCCCCTCAGGATCTGGAGGTAAATTTAACTTATGTCTACCTGTTCACACTAAGATCTACATCTAATTCACTTAACCTGCTTCCCAACTCTGGATCGGAGGTTCCTACTGCTCCGCCCTCTCCAGATCACGCAGCATGTGCCAGTTCCTGTGCTTCATTACCGAGGCCTTCATTTGCAAAGCTAGCCAAGCAGAACATGAACCAACTGTCCTTCTACTCTGGACATGGACACTTAGCCTTTGGATACTGGTTCTCCTTGGAGAAGACGTCCTCACCTGCTGAAGCACTTCACCAGTGCTACTTCAACACTTTGAATTATTGTTGACCATGGATTCCAATCTACTATCTCTCTGCCCTGGTCATGGATTCTTGGACTAGGAGTTACTAGAAGGATGCTGCTATGTTCACTGACACTTCATATTTAGTGGTTTATTCAGGTTTTCAATTCACTGAATTAGGATCAACGACTTTTGGATTTTGGATTAGCCAATAACTTAAAATTGTTACTTAGGATTATTCTCCTTTAGTATGCCTAGAAGGACAGGCAGGTCAGTAGCCATGGGTCCTCAGAGTTTACCCCCTAAGGGGGTTTTTCCTCTCCTGAGTGCTACTGGTCACACTCTCCGAAGTTGAAGGAGATAATCGTTTGATACTTAATTTTTAGGGGTCTCATATTACAGGACTAAGCATTCTTTCTGCGGTGGGATACAGAGAAAAGCCAAAATATCAAATCATTACAAGTTACTCATCAGTTCAAGCATCTAAACACCTTGCATGGCCTATCCAGTCCACATGTACTATAATCACTGACTTGCTCATGACTATGTCGAAGTACCTAAGCACTGATCAATTCAAACTATTGCTGTTTTGTGAACATTGTCCTACTTACTGGTCTGGCCTCTGTATCCAAGCACAACCTACATCATTCAGCTACAGTATGTAACACCAGCGCTGAGCTCTGACCCACATATAACATTATTAATATAACACAAAACACCACAGCTCACCTCAGAATATAAGATGGCAGGATAACATATTAATATAAAACAAAACACCTCAACTTACCTCTGGTTATAAGACGGCAGGATAACATATTAATATAATTCAACACATTCCTTCTCAGCTCAGGATATCAAATGCTGGGTAGAAGCCAATAATGAAAACCAACTCGCACAAGGAGACAAGAAGGCTACAGAGAAGTTTGGCATGGGCCACAGTACTAGCCCAAGTTTCAGAGGTGGGTCTTGCATAGTGGCCTGTGGACCCTGCAGGCACTTGCCAAAATCACTTGTTTCAGACCCCCTCTAGCATGCTGCCCTGCCTTCTGCAGGTTGCCCTCACAGGAGAAGCCACTGATCACCAACACGAAGAAAGAAGAGTTCCAAAATCCCCCTTCCCCCCATGGGATAAGCCTGCTGAATAGCTCATCACAGTGACAACATCTCCACTGGTCCTTCACTGCCCCTCAGCGGAGGATGCTGATCAGCATGGCTGTCATTTGGGGAGCCCTTGGATGGCTCAGACTAGCCCTGCTGGGCATTGTTTTGCTGACTCCAGCCTCACTCCCTGATTGCTTGGAAGCACTCAGCTTAGCCTCATGCCTTGCGATCACAACACAGAAAAGAATGTCACTCTCATCCCTATCCGACAATGACGTATGGCTTACATCTCCATGCAGCTGCCTCCCAGCATAAAGGAAGAATTGCCATGAAATGCAACATTTTGCAGATGTAGCATCATAAAGTTCTGCCCTTGGCAAAACATTAACTTTATTTATTGTAATTTGTGACCAGAAAAGGCACGCTGATCTATGATAGCTTGTTTCCATGTATGTACTGCGGGTTGGGGGGTGTTACTAGGAACTGTTTTACTGACAGGAGGAATGTGGCCCAGGACACTGTGGAAAATCCAATCTTCTCATAGCGTTATGTGGCTCTTGTATGATTTTGCTAATTTAATATACAAATAGTAAGACCTGTACAGTTTGTTTCTGTTTTGTGTAATGTGTTCTAGTAAAGATTTCCCCTGTTCTCACGATACATGGCATGGAATTTTGAACTTCCCCCTTGACTGCCACCAGAGATGGGCAGAAGGGACTTTGGCTTGATTTCTTATCTGAACAACAGCCCTTCCCCCATTGCTGGTCTTCAGTGTCAATATAGTACTGAGAATTAACAAAAGTCCTTGGAGTAGGCCTAGAACTCATCATCTTCCGACCCTCCAGCGCAATATCTGAGCATGCAAGCTATGAGCTGCTGACACAATGCATTTTAAATTAAACATGTCCACGAAAACATTTTTTGCTGTAAAAAGACACCTGGGTGTGGCATTCATATAATATCACCACACCTGCTCATGTCTAATTGTGTAATGATCAAAAAAAACCAATTACGCCTAACAAAACTTGCCAATCAACATTCTGGGTCGCCCCTGTAAAAGTCACTTGTTTCCCAGAGGGCTTGCCCGGTTACCAAAAACAAACAGAGCATATAAATGCAAAACAAAACACCAGCAGTTTGCCAAACTCATTGTTTTCCTACTACATGTCGAGTTTCCTGACAGCTGAGTGACTAGGGCTATGTTTAGAAATAATAAACAAATTAATTATACATGTTTTAGGGACAAATTACTGTAATTTCGAAGAGCTGAAACCAAGGACTACAGGTAGCTCTTTAGGACAAAACTGCTCAGTCTGCATCCAGCACCTGAGCAGGGCTTGGCACAGCCTTAGGAAATCCCTCACTCTCAAATTTTATCATAGAGGCACGAGTCAGGATCACACTATTAGAAAACAGAGAGCAGGTAAGGGGCAGAAGGGGTTAAAAAGAAAAATGTAGTGATCACATCATTAAAGTCAGTTTTTCACTTTTGAGAAACCTTTGAAGAAAAGAATATTCAGATGCAACTCGGATTATATTTTATAGACTGACTATACTTCCATTCCACTTAGTCTCCTTTACTGTTGACAGAGAGGAGAATAGGTAGCCAGCTGAAACCTTGAGGTTTATTACAGGTGTGCGGTGGCACCACTATAGTTAGAGCTGAGTAGTTAAACCTCGAGGTATATTACAGGGGTGTGGTGGCACCACTATAGTTACAGTTGAGTAGTGAAACCTCGAGGTTTATTACAGGGGTGCGGTGGCACCACTATAGATAGAGTTGAGTAGTGAAATCTCGAAGTATATTAGAGGGGTACGGTGGCACCACTATAGTTAGAGTTGAGTAGTTAGACCTCGAGGTATATTACAGGGGTGCGTCGGCACCACTGTAGTTAGAGTTGAGTAGTGAAACCTTGAGGTATATTACAGGGGTATGGCTGCACCACTATAGTTAGAGTTGAGTAGTGAAACCTCGAGGTATACTACAGGGGTGCAGCGGCACTGCTATAGTTAGAGTTGAGTTGTTAAACCTCGAACTTTGCATCCAATAACTTTGGCACTATTTGATGGAACAGGCTAAAACTGAACATTTGCAGTCAGAGCAGCAAAGTCTGAAGATATGAGAAGTTTTGTGGTAGCATCTTTTGTGATTTCCGAGACCTGGAACACTGATTTTTGCAAAAGTGAAGACTTTGTTTTTCCATCGGTTAACATGTTTTTTTTTCCTGATGTCTCACACAGCCTAGGCAGTACAGAATGTTTTCATGAGCCTTTCAGAGTAGAAGCAGCTTGTGCCAAGGTAGTGCCTTTCGAAGGTTTGTGAAAAAATATTAAATGTTTCCAGAGTTATAAGGATTTAGGCCCGCTTATTCCGAAGAGATGTGTGGCGCATCCCAAGATGCACCCATGGATCTCCGGACCTGCCAGAGCCGTCAGGGGTGTGGCAATATTTAGAATACCCCAATGCACTCCACAAACCCAACTGCACCATTGCACAGAATATTGCAATGTGAGAATGCAAATGAGAGGTCCCTCATGCATGTGCCCCATATCGCAATATTCAACCCCCCAAGGCATAACTATGGCTGGCTGCACCAGTGAAAGGTTACACTTTTGAAACTCTATTTTAAAAATGCATGGGGTTGGGTGGTTCCCCACGCACAGTGTAAGACCATGTACAAGGTCCTCCTCCAAAGCCCCAGTCAGTGGCAACATAAATGTACAGCACTATCCCCTTGCAGTCGTATAGTGTTCCCCCTCCTCGCCCGATCACCGAGTGTAATACAATTAATTCACAGTCCCCTTTTCCACAGTGTAGAGACCCCTTCCACTCTGCCCTGATCATTGTAGGAAATGCAGAAAACAAATGAGTCCCTGGTTTTCATAGTGTAGTGTCCCCTCCTCCCCAGTAGGTAGTAACCCACCACCCTGCACCCCCATCCCATCCCATGCTGGCAACTGCCACAGCCCTCCTCACCCTGCCATGGCCAGCTGCAGACTGATCAGTACCCAAGCACGCACAGTAAATAGTACATTCTCATTGGTTGTCGAGCTGTATTGATTCAGTTGCGAAATCCATAAATATCCGTATAGACTTTCTCTATAAATACAGACAGTGCCTGACACCCTTAAGCTAGCAATACACAGCTCTATTGTCTCCAGCATTGATTATGGGCTTGTTATCTATGGAGCAGCTACAGCTACAGCACAATGGCATATCTTTACAGCGCTAAATAGGGCCTACAGACTCCTTATTGGTGCTACCCATTGCACACATACCTGCAACCTCTACGAACTGTCAAACTGGCTACAACTTCAGGGAAGAATTACTTTCCAAACCTGTCTACTAGCAAAAAAGTCAATGATGGGACTCATGCCCCTCTGGGGTTCAATCTCTCTTAAGCTCAGCCAACCACTCTCATTACACAAGAAGCTCTAACAACTATTCTTTGGCTGTTCCTCGCTGTCGCACCGCCGAAGGCCAGTGATCTTTTGCAGGTAGAGCCCCTAAGATATTTAACTCCCTGGGCAGCGAACTCATCAACTTAGGCACCCTCTGCGCGTTCAAACACAAGCTACATCCAATGCTCGTGTCCCGAGCCACCTGTGACTGTTTCTCCTAACCTCCCATGTAGTCACTTCTGTTCTTCACACCTATCTACTATCACCATCTCTGCCTGCCACCACCCTCCCCCCTCCCCATATCTATCCTGCCTCTCTCCCTAACCCTGGTCCACCACCTTCCTCTCTTACCCTTCTCTCTCGCTTTTCTAATCTGCTCACCCCACCTAATGTTGCACTTGTTCCCCAATCCTTGCCTCCCACCCACCTCTCTTTCTACCTCCTTCCCAGTTACCCCTCTACACCCACTCTCTCTTCCACTTTCCTACACTATATGGCACAATTGGCAGCAACTCAGTTTTTTCCACTCTACCTTTCCCTTTGACAATGCCCTTCTGGCAGCTTTAATTCATGTAAATATTATTTGTTGTGACTCATCATTCTTAAATGTATGCCTGATTATGTTGCTCTAACTGTTATTTATATCATCTGTAGCTTTAGACCGTGTATACCCTGTACTGAATTTTGTATTCAAACTGCTTGCCTGCTAATCACACAAAAACTGTGCATCTATTTTTTGTATACTGATGTGGAACCTTTGTAAAAGAGCCATTGGCTCAAAGGTATTTATCCAAAATTCTAATAAATAAAACAAATAAAATGGGAGCATACTATTTACTGTATGTGCTTGGTTACTGATCAGTTGGCGTCTGGCCATAGAAACATAGAAACATATCATATGACAGCATATAAGGACTGCTTGGCTCACCTAGTCTGCCCATTTCCCTACCTAACAGATAAGCTGCAGATCCTGGTTAACCAACAGATTACTTCCTCCTACCCCCCACTAGGACTGCCTTATGTCTGTCCCATACATTCTTGAATTCCCCCACTGTTCTTGACTCCACGACCTCCTCAGGGAGGCTGTTCCATGCATCCACATGGCCATGACTGAGTGAGGAGGGCAGTGCCAGTCACAGGCACAAGACAGGATGGGGGGGTGAGAAGAAAAAAATACTCAACGTAGTAATGTTGTTTCTTCTAATGGAGTCTTGCTGTATTCTGACTACATACAGTTAGCCCCAGCACTTGAACTGCTCCAGGGAGGAAAGGGTTAACTCTATGCCAAGGCTTAGAAAGTTGAACTCAAGCTTGGTTTTCAAACCTTTGTCCCAGGTGCTCCTAAGTGTAACTGTCAGATTCTTACGAGCACTATGCTAACAAACTATAAACAGAAATTGTTTTCTAACATTTTGTGCCAAATGGCAATAAACAGATTTTTAGGGTCCAGAAGACTCAAGTCGAGAACCCCAAAAAGAATCCAAGTAGGTAGTAAAACTTAATAATATATATTTAAAGTAATAACAACAAAAACCTCATCCTAAGAAGAGGTAACCCAGGTACACCCCTGGGATGCAGCACTGTGCCTGCCCACCCATATCCCCCAAACAACTAGGTTCCAAGAAGGGAGGCAGGGAGGGAGGTCAGAATACAGCAAGACTCCATTAGAAGAAACATTACTGTGGTATTTTTTTCTTCAAACAATATGAAGTCTTGCTGTATTCTGACTATATGCAGACTACTAAGCAGTACCCCCCTTGGAGGAGGGAGTTACAGAACCTATTTTGGGAACAGACTCTGCAGCACTGCTGTGCCAAACCTTGCAACACTTCTTGACTGGATGTCGAGAGAGTAATGCTTGATAAATGTGTGAACAGTTTTCCAGGTGGCTTCTTTACAGATTTCCACTAAAGGTATGTTTCTGGCTGCTGCGACCGAAGCAGCTGTACCTCTGGTGGAGTGAACCCTCAGGCCTGAAGATGGCTCTTTCCCCAACTTTGAGTAGCAGAACTGGATACAGGAGACAATCCACCTGGCAATAGTTCTCTTAGTGGCAGGTTTACCTTTTCCCACTTCCCCATAAGTGAGAAACAGCTGTGAACAGTCATTTCTATGGGACTTAGTGACGTCTATATAATAACTAAGGGCCCTCTTTACATCAAGACTGTGTAGTCTTCTCTCCCCAGAGGAAGGATGGTCAGTGAAAAATACAGGCAGTGACATAGATTGATTCAGATGAAATTCTGATACCACCTTGGGAAGGAACTTTCTATTCGTTCAAAGGACCACCTTATCACTGTGAAATGAAATGAAAGCAGGTTCCACTGATAAAGCCTGTAACTCACTGATTCTGCTGGCAGAGGTAATGGCTGCCAGAAACAGTTTTCCAAGTCAAGTATTTTAGCTCAGCTGAATAAAATGGTTCAAAAGGAGGCTGCATAAGCTGTGCAATGCAGATATTAAAATCCCAAACAGAAATAGGTCCCTAAAAGGAAAATTGGTATGAACTAAACCCTTGAAAAATTTCTTACAAACTGGATGGGAGGCTAAGGAAGAACCCTTCCCAGCTGAAAGGAAGGCAGAGATGGCTGCCAAATGCACTGAGAGTGGTAGGCCTGAGACATAAGCTGTTAAGATGCACCAAATAGTCCAAAGCAGTGGCAATGTCAGCTGAATCTGACTGAATATGCCTCTGAGAACACAAAAAAACAAATCTCTTCCATTCAGAATTGTACGTTTTCCTAGCGGAAGGTTTCCTACTAGCCTTGAGAATGACCAGGGCTGATTGAGAAAGATGCAAGCCTGCATTTTCTAGCTCCTCAAGAGGCAAGCTTTGAGTCTGAGAGTCTGAAGGTTAGGATACAGTATTATCCCCTGTGAGGAGGTGAGAAGATTGAACTGTGGAAAGACAAAGAGGAATTGTCACCGACATTGACAGTAGTAGTGGGTACCAAGGCTGCCTAGCCCAGTCTGGGGCCACCAGAATCATAGTGCAAGGCTGAGATCTGATCTTGAGCAGAACCCTGACTATCAGAGTAAAAGGAGGAAAAGCATATAGAAACCTGTTTGTCCAATCCAACAGGGCAGCATCCTGAGGAACAGAGCCCAAAAGAGGGGGTCTGCAGCAGAATAGGGGGAGCTGATGATTGTCTGGGGATGCAAAGAGATCTATCTCTGGAGTGCCCTACCTTTTAAAAATGATCTGAAGAATTAGAGGATTCAGGGCCCATTCGCGGTGACCTTGGGAAATCCTGATGAGATCATCTGCCAGTACATTGTCCTTCCCTGGGAGATGCACAGATATCAGAGAAACCTGCAGGGAATAAGGTAGTGACCATATTTTCATGGCTTCCATGCACAAGGCCGAGGACCGAGTGCCCCCCCTGCTTGTTGATATACCACATAGTCAGTATTGGGTAAGTTACCTTTTCTATTACTTTCTATTCCTTTTGAAAACTTGTTCCAGGAAGCTCTGTGCAGTCACTAACAAGGATGAAGAAATACTAGAAAAAGTAATACACCTTACAGTTACAGTTATGTATTTCATTCCATACAAAAACAATTCAAAAGTAATGTAAAACTATAACAGATTACATTTTATGAGAGTAATGGGTTAATTACTAGTTACTTTCAAATAAATGTAATCAGTTACAGTTACATGTTACTTTTGTATAAAAAGACATAAGTAACTGTAACTGTAAGGTGTGTTACTTGTTCTAGTACTTCTCCATCCTTGCCAGTGACTGCACAGAGCTTCCTGGAACAAGTTTCCAAAAGTAATAGAAAGTAACAGAAAAAGTAACTTACACAACCTTGCACATAGTTGTGGTGTTGTCTGTCCTGATCTGCACCACTTTCCCCTGAATTGTGTTCGAGAATGTCTGAAGTGCTAGAAAGACAGCCCTGAGTTCGAGAAGATTTATGTACAGGAGAGACTCCTGATGAGACCATGTTCCCCGAGCAGTAAGCTGATCCAGATGGGCTCCCCATCCCAGCAGGGAAGCGTCTGTGGTGAGAATCAGTGTTGGGGCCTGACTGAGGAAAGGGACACCTTGCCTCAAATTGTCCTTCTCCAGCCACCAATGGAGAGCCTGAACCAGAGTTTGAGGCACTGGAACTAACTTGGAGAGGGGATCTTTTTTCTGAGACCAAAAAGATTTTAGATGAAACTGAATATCCCTCATTTGAAACCTTGCCCCTTGCACTACTGCAGTGTAAGCTGCCATGTGGCCTAGCAACTGCAAGAAATGTCTTGCTGGCTGAGACACTAGAGGACAAAAAGAGGAAGCCAGTGTGATGAGGGACTGATCCCTTGAAAGAAGAAGAAAGGCCCTGGCTTGGACAGTGTCCAGCTCCACCCCTATAAATGTGAGAAGCTGGGCTGGTTCCAGAATAGACTTTTCTAGATTTAGGATGAATCCTAGGGAGTCCAGAAGCTTCTGAGTGACCTCTAGAGCTAACCTGACTTGGTCTGAGGACTGACCCACTGTGAGCCAGTCATCCAGGTAAGGGAACAATAAGATGCCTTGTCTCCTGAGAAAGGCCACCAGTACTGCTAGACACTTGGTGAACACCCTTGGAGCAGATGTTAGGCCAAAAGGCATTGCTCTAAACTGGTAGTGGCGTGAGGGCAACTGGAACCTGAGGTTCTTTCTGTGGGAATGTCTGATAGGTATGTGGAAATAGGCATCCTTGAGAACCAGGGAGGCTAGCCAGTTTCCTGGTTTCAGAGAGAAGAATTATTCCCAGAGTCACCAGCTTGAATTTTGGCTTTAGTGTGTTTGTTCAGGTATCGTAGATCTAGGATGGGTTGAAACTCCCCTGTCTTTTTTGGGGTAAGGAAGTATCTGGAATACAATCCTTTTCCCCTGTGATTGAGAAGTTCTCTACTACTTGAAGGAGCAGTAGAGAGGAGACTTCTGCTTCTAAAGTCTTTGTCTCCACAGGAGAGGGAGGACTGAAAGACTTTGCTTTCATTTTTGGGAACTTTCTGAAGCTGAGAGCAAGTCCCTGGCTCACTACTTCCAGGACCCATTTGTCTGCGGTAATAGACTTCCAGACCTGGAAATAGTGAGCCAGCCTGCCCCCTACTGGAACCGTGGAGGCGACCCTGACTGACACCTCACAGTGTCTGTTTGGCAGGGAACTTGGACTGAGTGGAGGATGGAGTCCTAGTCATCCCCTTCTGCCTCTTTCACTGAAGAACCCCCTCTGCTGGAAAGAAGAGGAGGCCTGGGCTTGTTAAAAAGGCCTTTGAAAAGGTCTACCCCTGCCAGCCCTAGATTGCGGCCTCTGAGTAGTGACCCATTTTTCCTTGGCTACTTCCTGTAGGTGGTCCTGTATTCATCCATCTTTTTCATGTAAGCTTCTGTTTGCTCCCCAAACAGAGAGTTACCGGTGACAGGAAAATCCATGGCCTTGGTCTGGGTATCCTGTAATAAACTGGTACATCTGAGCCAAGAAAATCTCCTCATGGAGACAGATGTAGTCATGACCCTAGAATGTACATCATTCGAGTCAACAGCAGCATGAAACTGGACCTTTGATGCCTCAATACCATGCACAGCCACCTGCTCCAGCTCCTTTGCCAGCTGGGGAGGGGCATTCTTAGCCAGCTCCAGAACCATATCCCACATAGACTTCTGGTATCTGGCTGTATATGCCATGTAATTGGATTGCCTGAGTCCCAAAGAGGATGCCAAGTACTGTTTCTTTGCCATGGCATCCACTTCCCAGGAATCCTTATCTGGGGGGTGAGATGCCAGGGGAATGTTAGCCTTGTCACAGGCTGCAGCTTGCACTACCCCCACATGGCTGCAATAATTTAAAAGGAATTCCATCCCAGGACCTGACAAGGTATACCTCATGTCCATCTTTTTATCCACAGGAGGTATGGATGTTGGAAACTGAAGAATTTTCTGAGTCTGTTTCCCCAGGGATTTATGCAGAGGGATAGACACTCTTTTGGACTCTGGGACATCCATCTTCTCAACATAGTCAGGTTCCTCCTGATCCTGTTCAGCCTCTCCCACCGGAAGCTGAAGAGTATCAGCCACTTTCTTGTAGAACAAGAAATGGGAGGGGGACTCAGAAAGTCTGGGAGGAGACACATTGGAAGGCCTGTCTGGGGAGATGTCAGCACCACTCGCCGGGATTCCTGTGATGGTCTCCTGGAGGTCATGAGGGCCAGCAAGTTTGTCCTCCCCAACCCCCTGAAGCCACAAGCACCACTTGCTGGGAATCCTGTGAGGTTCCCCTGGAGGTCATGAGGGCCAGCAAGTTTGCCCTCCCCAACCCCCTGAAGCAACACTGAAGCCACAAGCACCACTTACCAGGATTCCTGTTAGGGTCCCCTGGAGGTCATGAGGGCCAGCAAGTTTGCCCTCCCCCACCCCAGCCACACCGAGCCACAAGCACCACTCACCAGGATTCCTGTGAGGGTCCCCTGGAGGTCATGAGGGCCAGGAAGTTCACCCTCCCCCACCCGCTGAAGCCACACGGAAGCCACAAGCGCCACTTGCCGGGATTCCTGTGAGGGTCCCCTGGAGGTTGTGAGGGCCGGCAGGTTCACCTTCCCCCGAAGCCACACGGAAGCCACAATCACCACTCGTCAGGATTCTTGTGAGGGTCCCCTGGAGGTCGTGAGGGCCAGCAAGTTCACCATCCCCCACCCCTGAAACCACACTGAAGCCACAAGGTACAGATCAGTTAACAGAGGAACGCCGTTCAGTTGCATGCCAGTATTTGCTCCCCTGTGTTTGAGTTTTGGCGCCTTTTCTATTTTCAATTTTTAATCAGTGTACATGTGAAGATAGTTTTTTTCTCTGCTTTTAAGCATGGAATTACTGTGTTTCTACCTTAGGATACTGGAAGCTTTTAATTAATGTAAAGTACTGCTCTTTTATAATCCTGGAATAACTGCTCTGGTACCTTAAGGAACCCGGGAGCCTTTTCATTAAATACTGTGCTTTTCTTTATTGTCCTGCAATACCTACTACTGTACCTAACGTGAACTGGGAACCCTTAAATTAATTCTTGTATTAGTCCCTTGATAAGAAAGTTACTGCAGCTTGCTGTGCATCTTTACTTTAACTACCTGTACTACCTGAATTTCGAATAGAGTAGGACTTTTAGGCACTAGTCCCCCTTCTTTGGACCAGCTCCACTTCCCCCTTAATTTGAATTGGGCTCTGACTTAAAAACACAAGTTTGTTTAAGCAGGCAGGTTTCTATGGTTAAATTTGCCTCACTCCAGTACGTGCCCTGCTCACTAACTGGGAGGTTTAATTTTTCTCCTAGTCCTTTAGTCTGTCCGCCTCTCACCCCCTCCCCCTTACCGGGAGGCTTAATTTTGTTCTGCAGTCTGTCCCCTACTCACCCCCCTCCCCCAACCTGCTACCTTAGTTAAATAGCTCACCTTTTCTCCTTTCTCCACAGTACCACTCACCAGGATTCCTGTGAGTGTCCCCTGGAGGTCGTGAGAGCCAGGAAATTTGCCCTCCCCCACTCCCGAAGCCACACTGAAGCTACCAGGTACGGATCAGTTAACAGAGGGAGGCCGCTCAGTTGCACGCCAGTATTTGCTCCCCTGTGTTTGTGTTTTGGCCCAGCCGACGCTCTGTGTCGGCTCCCCACTGCCCCCGCCACCACCTTTGCTCAACTCACCCTTACATAGGGGCTGTTGTAGGCTGTTTAAACCAATCCGCCTACTTTGCCGTCAACAGGCTATATCCTTTCGCCGCTAGTGGCTGTTCTTCTCTCTCTCTTGCTAACCTCTCAGCTGGCATTTCCCTTTTGACAACAGCCTCCCCAATTTGTACTATGATTCTGTTCCTCTTGCTTTCCACCCTGCTATCCCTGGCTCTGACCCCCCACAAGCTGCTCCCCTTGCATACATATCCCACCATGCTGTCCCTGGCTTTGACACCCCCCCCCCACAAGCTGCCCCTTGCATACATATCCCACCATGCTGTCCCTGGCTTTGAACCCCCACAAGCTGCTCCCCTGCATACATATCCCACCATGCTGTCCTGGCTTTGGACCCCCACAAGCTGCCCTTGCATCATATCCCACCATGCTGTCCCTGGCTTTGACCCCACAAGCTGCTCCCTTGTATACATATTCCACCATGCTGTCCCTGGCTTTGACCCCCTACAAGCTGCCCCCTTGCATACATATCCCACCATGCTGTCCCTGGCTTTGACCCCCACAAGCTGCCCCTTGCACACATATCCCACTATGCTGTCCCTGGCTTTGACCCCCCCACAAGCTGCTCCCCTTGTATACACATTCCACCATGCTGTCCCTGGCTTTGACCCCCTACAAGCTGCTCCCCTTGCATACATATCCCATCATGCTATTGACTATCGCCCACCTGCCTGTCAGCTCTGCTCCATAGCAGCACCAGTGTAGTTAATATGCCAAGTCTCCCTGGTCCCATATTCTGATGCTGATGGATAGACCCCCCCACAGTCCTTTCCCCACTCATCACTCCTAATGACTATCACCCCAGGCGTATCACCCTAGGTTCTCTCTGCTGCCTGTGGCAACCATACCACCTGGATCCCCTACTGCAATCCACATCCCCCTCACTTCGGCTCTTCTTTCTGGGTACCCCCCATATACTAAACCTCCCCATCCCTACGTTCTCTGCCCAGAAAGAGCCCTTAGTTCATAAATCTCACCTTCTCAAAAACTTGTGCTGGACCCCAGCCCTCAGGGTCCTCCTCCTCCTCCTTCTTCTTCTTCTTCTTCTTCTCATGTCTGGGAATATCCACCCTAATCCTGGACCTCTCATACTCCCTGCGCTGACCGACTCCCCTCACTATGGGCTGTGCATCACCATTATAAACATTTGCAGTTTGTTAAAGAAGTGGGACTCCTTCCAGTGT
Source organism: Neoceratodus forsteri (assembly GCA_016271365.2). Classification (NCBI taxonomy): domain Eukaryota; kingdom Metazoa; phylum Chordata; order Ceratodontiformes; family Ceratodontidae; genus Neoceratodus; species Neoceratodus forsteri. Next base: position 13,006,265 of record CM028137.1, on the reverse strand, counting down.
TCGGTACTACAACACCAGCCTCATGTTATTGCCGTGGGGGAAACCTGGCTCTCCCCCTGGATCCCAGATGCATCTATAACCCTCTCTGGTTATAATTTGTATCATGCAGACCAGCTAAGTAAATGTGGGCGTGGCTGTGCCATTTATGTCAAGGACACGCTATACAAACAGCTACTCCCTACCCCCCAGCTGGTGCCTGAACCCAAGGTCCTCATTCTAAAACTTACCTTAGGACGTTCCCATATACCCCCTACTCATCACTGCAGTATACATTCCACCCAGAGACCAGAAGGCGGCCTTACACTCAGTGCTATCCTACCTGGCCACCCTTCCATCTCACACTAAACAAACCACCCTCGGGGACTTCAACATCAATTGGTTAAGCAAGGCAGCTGCTCCATTTATCGATGCAGCCTCTGCTCAAGACCTGACATACATAGTCACATCCCCTACCCATTTGAATCAGCACACAGGGTCATTCTCATTGCTTGACCTCGTCTTCACCAATCGCCCCCAGAAAATCAAAACCACATTAGTTCTCCCGAACACCTTTAGTGACCACTCCCCAGTTCTCTGCCATTGGTCAGGCAAGGCAACCAAATCACCTCCCAAAAATAATCCTACAACGCAAACTTGGCCCTGGCAAACTTGCCCAACTTAAATCACATCTCACCACTATGGACTGGTCCTTCATAACTAACACTCCTGACCCTGACAGAGCCCTCTACCTCTTCATCCTCTCTTTCAACACTATATGTGACAAGTTTTCCCCAATTACTAAAAGGGTGGTCAAAGTTAATCTGGTGCCTTGTATCACCTACCACCTCCTGGCTCAGTTTCAGTCCAGGGACTCACTATGGGACCTCTCTAATGAATCTGGCCTACCTTCTGACAGGCAAAAGTACAGAGAGGCCAGGAACAAATGTACATGGGCCCTGTGCAAGGCCAAAAAGAGAGTACTATGAATCCTCCTTAACATCTATCTGGGGCTCTGGACACAAATTCTGGAACAACATTAAGGATATCTGTGGAAAAGTCCCTAACTCTGTCCCGAATCAGATAACGATAGACAGTTGCCTGTCCTCAGATTCATCCAGCATAGCCACAGCCTTCAATGACACCTTTACTAACCTTGGCCACATCCTCCCTCCTAATTTCTTTGACCCACCCCCAGCCAGTTTCTCCTCTCCCCACACTGATGTCCCCCCCTTTCACCTATGTTGCATTTCACCTAAGGCAGCTGAGCCATATCTTAAAAAAGCTCTAAGCCATTTCTGTTTCTGTAGTGACACCTTAGATGTGAAACTTCTCCGGCTTATCCTCCATGAGGTACTCTACACCCTCACCCATATTCTTAACCACTCCTTATGTCTAGCAAAATTCCCCCTCTAGGTGGAAATCTGCCTCCATCACCCCTATTTTCAAAAGTGGGGACCGTATCATCACCAATAACTACCACCCCATCTCCGTTCTCCCTCCCCTGTCCATGGCCCTAGAGCGGATTGTCTCTGATCAGCTCACAGACCACCTTAACAAATACAACCTACTCTGCAAACAACATCACGGCTTTCAGAAAGGTCACAGTACCACTACTGCTCTTCTGGAGTTAACAGCACACATCCACTCTGCCTTGGATAGAGACGATATGACTGGTGTGGTCTTCATTGATCTCACTAAAGCATTTGACACTGTCAATCACTCCCTCTTACTTACCACACTCTCCAACTTTGGTCTCTCTTAAGATGCCCTCAGCTGCTTCTCTGATTACCACTCAAACCACTATCAGCAGGTCAAAATAGGTAATGCCCTCTCCCCTAGAATGCTTGTACTCTCCGGTGTTCCACAGAGGTCTATACTAGGACCACTTCTATTTGGCCTCTTCCTTAACTCCCTATTCAAATCCTGCCCTGGCAACCTACTACTATTTATTTATTTGCTTTTGTTGACCGGGTAAGTCACACTAGACAGCCAGGTGCCTATTTTCAGGTGTGACCCAGGAGGGTTACAGGCTTGGATAACAGGCACAGTGACAGATTGGTATTGAACATGAAGAGTATTACATAACATATAGTGAAAAAAGGCAACCAGTAAAAAAGACACCCCGCCCGGAGAAGGTTACAGATGGTCCAGGAGAGTTAAGATAGAGGATATACATATAGTGAGTGAGTCAGATTTACATACAGTGGTGTTGCAGATACTAACAAAAATAGCATTACATTATCCTAAATCTAGTCCAGTGACCAGGAGAGTAAGTGCAGTGGGCCTGGAGTGCACAACCACCTGTGAGAGGATAGTTCAAGGGGCTACAGGGCACAAGGACAGATGGACGAGCCCTTCAGGAATGCCCATAGTGACGTTTTAAACCCTGGATGGGAGGGGGTGGACTGAGTAAGGGCAGGGAATGAGTTCCTTAGTTTGGGGGCATAGTTGGCAAATGCTCGATCGCCTGCAAGGTTACGTGTTCTAGGAACCACGCAATTAAGTGCCGCCCTTGACCTAAGGTTGTGGGAAGAGTTGCCGGGGTAGAAGGACAGGGCTAGGGTAGAGGGGGTGGCTGTTCTAACAATGTTGTCAATGAAGTTCCCTACTACGAAGGTGCGATGCTTCTCAGGGGGGAGCCACTCTAGGCAAGTATAAAGGTCACAGCGGTGTGTCAGGGGAGAGGTGGAGAGCGCGAAGCGGCAGATGCTGTTGTAGGCCATATCCCATTTCGAGAGGTTGGATTTTGGCACAGGGGTGAAGGTCACTAGTCCATAACAGAGGGAGGGGAGGAGAACATCCCTGGCTAGGGCCATCCGAGCGGCTGGGGTGAGGCAGTTTTGGCTCTGTATGCGAGTCGGAGTTTAACATTCATAGCCTTGAAGATGTTTCTGATATGCAGGGAAAGGTCCAGCTGGGGGTCTAGAGTAACGCCAAGGTACTTGACAGCAGCAGCTATCTGCACAGGCAGGCCGTCAGCCCCGTGTATTAGAAGGGGGGCAGGGCAGGATTTTGTTCTATTCAGGGGCACGAAAAGCATAACCTGTTTTTTTTTTGAGGTTGATGACAAGCTTATGCTCGCACAGCCAGGCTTGGATTCACTTGAAGTCAGAGTTTAGTTGGGAATTGATGGTGCTGATGTCTATGGCGCTATCCAATATGACGAGGTTGTCGGCGTACAGGGTTGCAAGCCCATGGGTGATGATAGATGGTAATTCATTGATAAAAAGGGAGAAGAGCGTTGGGCTGAGGACAGACCCTTGGGGGACCCCAGTCACATTAGACAGTGGTGGGGTTGGAGAGGGTCCTGTTGAAGTTTGTGTATTGCTTCCTACCAGTGAGGTAATTGTGGAACCAGGCATGAGCGGGGTTTGAGAGTTCGAGGGAGAGTAGAGTGGCACTAAGGAGGGAGTGATCTACCCTGTCAAAGGCCTTGGATAAGTCCATGAAAATCGCACCAGTGAGGTTGCCCTGGTCGGTTGCAGTTCTGATCTGTGAGGTGACTACAGCGAGGGTAGTAGCTTTGCTGTGCCCCTTTCTAAACCCGCGTTGGGCTGGAGAGAGGAGATTGTACTCCTGTAGATACTCAGTTAACTGAGAGGCCACAGCTTTCTCTAGGAGTTTTGATGCGGCCGAGAGAATAGCAATCGGCCGATAGTTCAGGGGGATCTTTCGGGTTTCCTTGTTTGAGGACAGGAGTGATCTTGGCTATTTTCCAGATATCTGGGATGACACCGGTGGTGAGAGAGGCGTTAAAGATATGTGTCATTGGCCAGGCTAGGAGATGGGCACCTAATCTGAGAAGTTTTGGCTCGAGGTTATCGTGCCCTGGGCCGGTATGGGGGAGAGGCTAGCGAGCAGCCTCTGGGACTCGGTGATAGATATCTGCTGTAGAAAGAAGGAGGGTCTGGATGCGGGTCCGGGTCAAGCAGAATTGGGGGGGTACATTACAGATGGTTTAGAGTTTGAGAGCTTGGGGGCGGCGGGGGCAGGAGGAAGGGGGGTGGCCTGTTCGGAGAACATAGTGTTAAAGGTGTTAGCGATTGTGTGGGGGCTATTGCAGCTGATCCCATCAATGAGCAAGTCCGTAGCTTGCCCTCTCGCAGAGCCCACAACTGCACTTTTTATGTTCTTCCAAAAACTCCTTGGGTTGTTGGTAGAGGAGAGTATTGCGGATCGGCAGAACTCACTTTTGGCGGCCCTGATGGCTTTTTTGCAGGAGTTTCTGAGGCACTTGTAGGCAGCGAGATCACTGACGCTGAGAGAGGCCTTATAAGTCTCCCAGCATTTGTCCCTGTGTTTCATTAGAGAGAATAGATCCCCATGAAGCCATTTGGTGATGGTTCCTCGCACCCTCCTTCTAGTGAGGGGTGCATGCTTGTTCTGCACTGGGATGTATTTGGCTAGGAAAGCATCCAGTGCTAGATTTGGGTCCAAGGAGGCGGTGACCTCGGACCAATCAATAGATCTGAGGTCACTGAGGAAGTCGGGCAAGTGGAGCTTTGAGTAGTCCCTCACCTGTATCACTTCACTAGGTATTTTCGCCTGAGAGATGCCCCCGGTACAAAAGGTGGGCGAATGGTCCGAGATGGCATCAGGTAGGATGCCCAAGGATGTGACTCTGTCAGGCCTGTTGGTCAGGACCCAGTCGATCAGTGATTGTTTATCCCCCCTGGGGGAAGGTCTCATTGGTTCGGTGATAACCTGGCTCAGAGCAAGGCTTGATAGCAATGGCTTATAGGATTTAGAATTGGAGCCCATCCAGTCGAGGACGCAGATGATGCTGCCCTTTATTCCTCCAACTCTGACCCAGTTGTACTCCACCATTCCCTGCAATCCTCTTTAGTTGCACTGAAAACTGGTTCTCCTCTCAATGCCTTATTCTCAGCCATAAGAAGACCAAAATCATGCTATTCTCTCACCCTCAGAACTCACTGAAAGAGCTCTGCCCCCAAGTACTAACAACCAATTTCACCCCTTTGGAACAAGTGGACTCCTTTAAATACCTTGGCATCACTCTAGACCCAGCCCTTAATTTCCATCAGCATGTCCAGCTCCTGTCCACCACCCTCAATGTTAGGCTAGGGTTGTTGTATTGTTTCAAACCTTGCCTTACCCCGGATGCCCTTAGGCTCGCTATCTCCTCCTCCTCGGTCCTCTCCCTACTCGACTATGGTCTACTGATCTATAGTGCAGCAAACACCTCTGCCCTGGATAGACTCAGTCTCTCCCTGAATAAAGCCTGCTGCCTCATACTGGGATGTGACCATCTCACTCATACTTGCTCACTCTATAATGATACTAACTGGCTAAATCTTGACAATAGAATTAGGTTCCACACTTGCCTCTTGGTTAAAAAGAGTGCCCTCGGCCTCTTACTCCCAGGGATCCCCTCCTTAGCCCACCCTGCCTCGGTTCTCAACCATACCCGTAGCTCTGGCAAGCAACTCCTCTCGGTCTCCCACTGCCAAACCTCACAGTTCCAAAGGTCTTTCAGCTATAGGGCCCCTTCTTGGTTTAACAACCTGCCCCTGTCACTAGTGAATGAAAACAGAATTGGCTCTTTCAAAACTCACCTTAGGGCCCACCTTCAGTCCACTAATACCTGTGACTGTCACTGATCCTGCATTACCCCCCTTTTTATTTTGCTTATCCCACCCAAGACTACAGCCTCTGGCCTGCTTACCCCTTGACCCTTACCGAGTTGCTGACGATGATATATATATCTGAGATACACGTATTCCTAAAGATTTGCACAAGTACATGTCAGCCATCTGTTAGCCTTCACTGCTCTTTGTAAATTATGCTGGACTGTATTGCTTGTTGAATTATTTTTCTAATTGTCTGTTCTGTTGTTTTTCTTTGTGACGTGGAACCTTTGTAAATGAGTCTCTGACTCAAAGATATATCTGAATACTCAATAAATAAATAAATAAAATAAAAAAATGTCAGGCTCATCTAGGCCTTCATAATCCTCTTCTTCTTCATACTCTTCATATCCTTCTCAATCGCCCTCTTTAAATGCTTCAGGGTCATATTCAGAAGCAGACAAGTCTGACCGAACCGATTGTTTTTTAGTCGGTGTCAGTTCGGTTGGACCCAGGTGAAGCGATTGTACAATAGCAGTCGCCTTAGCTATTTCATCAGCGATCGGAACATGGGAACTGGGATTCAAACCGGCTGACTTACACATTCTCTTAGACGGAACCGCTTCTGCAGAATTGGCTCTCCTTTTGCTCGAAGAGGTATCGCCCAGGTCAGTGGGCACCCCCTCAGGTTCAGTCGGAACCGAACCGGGCTGGTCATCCGGATCAGCGGATTTCTCGGCCTCCCTTTCCTTCAGCCTACTTAAACGTTTATCTAAAGTGGCTTTGGGAAAGTTTTTTGCAGATCTGGCAGTCCGCTTTGAGGTGGTCAAACCTCAGACAGTAAACACAGATTAGGTGGGAATCAGCCTTAGCAAAGGCTTCCCCACACTCGGTGCAGTGCTGAAACCCAGTGGGACTGGTTTTCTTTTTGGGTTTCTCAGACATGCCTAAAAGAAAAAAGTTACCCTTACCAGTGTTTAAGCCAGGGAACTAAGTAACCTATCGGTTCCAACCGTGTCACGGGTAGGTTAAAAAACCAAGGAAATTAACGTTTTTTGTTTTTTTTTTATGATCCGATAGGTCCCGGAAACTACAATACAAATCACAGAAGAAACCAAAAGAGAATTGTCTCGGTTCCTAACTGGACTGACTGGGAAGAAACCGAACAAAAACAATTTCTGCCACAAAACACTAAACTACCTACTAAACACTTACTGTACCAGGGACAGAGATGCGAACACCGAAAAAAGAATTAAACGGTTGACAAACTATCCGATTTTTTTACTTAAACCGAACCGAAGTGAAGGAGAAAATCTCCATAGCGACTTCTCAGTTAGGCGGAGTAAAGAATCTGACTGTTACACTGAGGAGTACCTGGGACAGGTTTGAAAACCGAGCTCGAGCTCAACGTTCTATGCCTTGGCATAAAGTTAACCCTTTCCTCTCCGGAGCAGTTCAAGTGCTGGAGCTAACTGCATATGGTCAGAATACAGCAAGACTTCATGTTGCTTGAAGTGGTGGGTTACTGGCTGCCGGGGTGTGGGGGTCACGACACTGTGGAAACTAGGGACTCATTCATTTTCTGTATTTCCTACAGTGATCGGGGCAGGGTGGGGGTCCCAACACTGTGGAAAATGGGACTATGAATTAATTTTATTACTCTCAGTGATTGGATGGGGTGGGGGGTCCATACACTATGGAAAAGGGGACTGTGAATTAATTTATTACTCTCAGTGATCAGATGGGGTGGGGGTCCATGCACTGTGGAAAAGGAGACTGTGAATTAACTCTATTACACTCTGTGATCGGATGGGGTGGGGAGGTCCCTACACTGTGGAAAAGGGGACTGTGAATTAATTTTATTACTCTCAGTGATTGGATGGGTGGGGGGTTCCCTACACTATGGAAAAGGGGACTGTGAATTAATTTATTACTCTCAGTGATCAGATGGGGGGGCTCCATGCACTGTGGAAAAGGGGACTGTGAATTAATTCTATTACACTCTGTGATCAGATGGGGTGGGGGTCCCACACTGTGAAAAAGTGGACTGTGAATTAATTTTATTACATTCGGTGATCAGATGGGGTGGGGTCCCTACACCATGGAAAAAGGGGACTGTGAATTAATTTTATTACACTCTGTGATTGGATGGGGTGGGGTTCCCTACACTATGGAAAAGGGGACCATGAATTAATTTTATTACTCCCAGTGATCTGATGGGGTGGGGGGTCCCTACACTATGGAAAAGGGGACCGTGAATTAATTTTATTACTCTCAGTGATCGGATGGGGTGGGGGGGTCCCTACACTATGGAGAAGGGGACTACGAATTAATTTTATTACTCCCAGTGATCGGATGGGGTGGGGGGTCCCTACACTATGGAGAAGGGGACTACGAATTAATTTTATTACTCCCAGTGATCGGATGGAGTGGGGGGTCCCTACACTATGGAGAAGGGGACCGTGAATTAATTTTATTACTCCCAGTGATCGGAATGGGTGGGGGTTCCCTACACTATGGAGAAGGGGACCGTGAATTAATTTTATTACTCCCAGTGATCGGATGGGGTGGGGGGTCCCTACACTATGGAAAAGGGGACTGTGAATTAATTTTATTACTCCCAGTGATCGGATGGGGTGGGGGGTCAATACACTATGGAGAAGAGGACCGTGAATTAATTTTATTACTCCCAGTGATCGGATGGGGTGGGGGGTCCCTACACTATGGAAAAGGGGACCGTGAATTAATTTTATTACTCCCAGTGATCGGATGGGGTGGGGGGTCCCTACACTATGGAGAAGGGGACCGTGAATTAATTTTATTACTCCCAGTGATCGGATGGGGTGGGGGTCCCTACACTATGAGAAGGGACCGTGAATTAATTTTATTACTCCCAGTGATCGGATGGGGTGGGGGGTCCCTACACTATGGAGAAGGGGACCGTGAATTAATTTTATTACTCCCAGTGATCGGATGGGGTGGGGGGTCCCTACACTATGGAGAAGGGGACCGTGAATTAATTTTATTACTCCCAGTGATCGGATGGGGTGGGGGGTCCCTACATTATGGAAAAGGGGACCGTGAATTAATTTTATTACTCCCAGTGATCGGATGGGGTGGGGGGTCCCTACACTATGGAGAAGGGGACCGTGAATTAATTTTATTACTGCCAGTGATCGGATGGGGTGGGGGGTCCCTACACTATGGAGAAGGGGACCATGAATTAATTTTATTACTCCCAGTGATCGGATGGGGTGGGGGGTCCCTACACTATGGAGAAGAGGACCATGAATTAATTTTATTACTCCCAGTGATCGGATGGGGTGGCGGGTCCCTACACTATGGAAAAGGGGACTGTGAATTAATTTTATTACTCCCAGTGATCGGAATGGGTGGGGGGTCCCTACACTATGGAGAAGGGGACTGTGAATTAATTTTATTACTCCCAGTGATCAGATGGGGTGGGAGGGGTCCCTGCACTATGGAAAAGGGGACCATGAATTAATTTTATTACACTCAGTGATTGGGCAGTGTGGGGGGTACCTACACTATGGAAAAGGGACAGGTTTTATTAGTTACTCTCAGTGATCTGGGCTGGAGAGGGGGGGGGCTGGACCGGCACATTCGGCCAGGTGCAGCCATGCAAATGAGCTCATATAAGCATGCAAATGGCCCCTTTGCACCATGCATGCACAATGGACTCATTTGCATGTTTTGGCTGAATATTTCCCATGGGGTCTGTGACACATACAGGTATGTGCCACACATTCCCATATGGGGTGTCTTTAGCCCTGTTCCCTGGATGCACCATGCCATACATGGCAGCCGCTTCCCCTGCACCGCACACCCAGGGTCTGATATTCATACAGAATGTGCTCTCTGTTTTCATTGCGCATTCAGGTTGAATATCGCAACAGAGCCCTCCAGCGTAGTTTTTTTGTGTGATGCACTGTTGTATGTGCGCACCCAGCTGGCTCTGAATATGGGGCCCTTAGAGTTTAGTTTTGGATAACCCACTGATACAAACAGTAAAGAAACACCGATCCTGAGGGCTTATTTTTCATTATTTACTTGTTGTGAGAAAGGATTTACTTGTTAGAATAAAATACCAATTGTGGAAGCCGCTATCTTGTTTTCTTTTTCTGATACTAAAAACATTGAAAATACTTAAAAACTATGTATTTTCAAACACCAAACACCTGAAGCTAGGTAAACAGAACCTGGTTAGCTAGATTCTGGTGTTAATTTTTTATAAAAATATTTGGAACTAAGGTTCTGGGCCCCAAAAAATACTGGCTGCTCAGTTTAGTGATAGGAGCCGTTCATCTGCATTCTCTATATGAGAATAGTGGGAATTTCTTCAATTGTTCATCCACAGCTGGAGTCATGCTGCCAGCTTCACTTTCAGCAGACAGCCAGTGATCCCCTGATATCTCTGTCTCATCTCTCTTTCTCCCTCTCCCTCCCTCCCTCTCTTTCTCATCTCTCTGTCTATCTGTCTGTCTGTCTATTTACTCCCCTCCTCTCCAACTCCCATCTGCTAGCGTAACCTTCCTACTACCGGCCTTATACAGACTGCTCACCAGAGGCCATGTGTAACCCCTGAATAAACTATATGCAAAGTACTACCAATTGCTTACATGTCATGATGATAACCATGCCTGTACCCATGCCTGCATCCACTGCTTTTCTTTTACCGTGCCTGTAGCCATGCCTGTATCCACTATTTTTCTTTACTGTAACCACCTCATGATGTAACTCACAATGCCTCAAATGTTCCTTATGTCCTTGTTCATTCTTATAACTTGTATTGTTATCCCGGGTCGCCCCTGAAAAAGGGACTTTTGGGGCTCAGTGGGCCTACCCGGTCACCAAAATTTAATAAATAAATAAAGCTATCTATCTATCTATCTGTCTATCATGTATTCCTTGATTTCTTTTTTATTCCATCCCCCTCCCAGCTCAGCCAGCCCTCCATCATGTTTCCCTGATAGTAAAGGTGGACCGGAGTGCCCACCCGGGTACTGTTGCCCACATCCCTTCCCCTCCAGGTAGCCATCACTCCAAACTATCCCTGAACTATCCCACAGCAGCAAAGCATCTCCCGGTAGGAAAGACAGTTCCTCTTCATTCTCTTTCTCTCTCCCAGAATCACTGCAGTTGGCCACTGGCATTCTGCACTGTGGCACTTCACCCACGTGTGACATGAAACCTGGAAGGGGAGAGTGGTAACAGAAATCACCCCCCTGCAGTGTCACAGTCCATGGCTCTGGGAAAGGCATAAGAAAAAGAAGGTGGACCAAGTGAGTTCCCTGGACTTCTTCTCACAGCAAGGCAACAAAAGGCGATGCTCGCTCCACCGGAGATCAGGTAAGGTGCAGTCCGGGGAGGGGGGGGCTAACCCACACAGGACATAACCAAGAACACAAAGAATGAACTGCACTCCAATGTCAATATCAAAAAAACTCAAAGGCCCCTGACAAAGATCTAAACAATCGAAGTGCCAGGGGTTCTAGTTGGAGTTGCCACCATGACTGCTACTTTTGTTAATTTGCATTGAGCCCAATAAATGTTCAGGTTTGCAGCAGCACTCTCGCTCTGCATTCTGTTTTCATATTGGCATTGGAGTGCAGTTCATTCCTTGTATTCTTGGTTATGTCCTTCTTGCAGCAGGCTGGAAAATGGCAGACTGAGGCTAGAGCCAGAACTCAAGAGACTTGGGCTGGGAACCTTGGACTTCTTCACCAGTGTCCTGACCTCAAATGGACCCATACAGGCCACAAAACACTACTTCACCCTCATCTCCACTGGCACCTATGTGGTTCTTCTCTAATATCGGGGGAGATTGCAGTTTAGGAGGAGTGGCCAGCGTGGCAAGTCCTGGCACAGCAGCAATGGCTTGCATGCAACAACTCCTCCCAATCCATCCTGGCCTTGCGTCTCTGACCTCCTGCAGCCCTTCCTGCCTTGAGACAAGCTAGAGAAGGAGGAGTACACTGCCACACGTGGCTCAAGCAGGACTCCACGGCTGGCATCTATAAGGGAAAGAAGTGCCATCTCGAGTCCTGTTTTGACTTGGACTTCTGCCAGAGGGATGGCTTCAAGATCTAGGTCTGCACGCAGCAGAAAGAGGAGACGATGTCTGACAGTTACCAAACCATTCTGTCTGCCATCAAGGGCTCCAGATTCTACACCTCAGACCCCAGCCAGGCTTGCCTCTTCATCCTCATTTGGGATACTCTTGACATAGACCAGCTCTCGCCCCACTATGTGCACAACCGAAAATCTAAAATGCAGAACTTGCACCTGTGAAGCAGTGGTGGGAATCATTTAATTTTTTATTTATATTCGGGGACCTGGCCAGTACTGGTGTTGACCATCTGCAAATATGGCAAACACTGGCAAAAGCACAAGGACTCTCGCTGTGACCGAGGCAACATGGATCATGAAAAGTAAGTGGTACAATGTCTCTCTTTGCTTTTTATCTTGTACCCTTGCTTTAAAGGACTCTGGCATGTGTGAGGGGCCTTTGACCCTGGTTTATTTAGCTAGCTAGCATTGTGAAAGAGTAGTGATGAGACATACACACACACACAGATTGCTGTGGGTAGGACACCTGTATGAACACTGCTCAGATTTGCAGCGTTATTTTACTCACCAGTTTTAAAAGATGCTTAAACACATTGCTTCTAAGTATAGTACTTAGTACAGTCTTTTGAAATGCTCTTACCAAGAACATAATTGCCATGTCTCAGAGTTGCAAGTGTGTGTGTGTGTGTGTGTCTATTTATCTATCTATATTCTTTGCAAAAAAGCTGCGTTAATGCAGCAGTTAAGGTACAGATGAAACTGACAAACCTAGGGGGAATGTGATGTTAGGGTTTTAAACCCTAAGACCCCTGCACAACCTCTGAGATGAATGAGTAGTAGAGTCTTCCTTAGCCTTGTCAACCCCAGCGCTCACCCCATTGCAGTAACAAAAAAGCAGAGATGGGATGGAGACAGGTGTGTATGTTTTTCTGAGTGTATAAAATGGGGTGAGCATTTGGGTTGGCAATGCCAAGGAAGACTCTACCCCTCATTTGCCTCAGGGGTGGAGCAGGGGTGTTAGGGCTTGAAACCCTAGCCTCACATTTCCCTACTTTTATTGGTTTAATCTATACCCTAACCTTTGCATTAATGCAGTTTTTTGCATAGAACTTCCTTACTTTTTGAGATTAGTATAATCGTATCCTTACTTGCCCCATCTATCCATACTTTTTTGAGATTATTTATTTAAAAGTTTACCAGGAAGGCATACTAAGCAGAGTACTGCTCGATTCCAGATGCATCCTGGGGGTAGAGGGCAATGGAGAAATACATCAAAACAATATTACAGAAAGGTAACTACGTAGCTAATTAGAACATGAACATACAATACAGCAGTAGATAATTAATACATATAACTACGTGGTAGAATGGACACTCCAGCAATTGGTTAAGGAAATGGCCTACAATTACAATGAGAGGTAGTTGTGCTAGGCACAAAAATATTTACGGGTTGACTTACTACACAAATATTACTAACACAAAGAGAAGCAAGGCTACAGGTCATTAGACACAAGTGCAGGCAGAGGTGAACTGTGCTAAGAGGAGGGAGTTGATGTGCTGAGTGGGACAGGCAAGCTGAACTTCCATGCGGAGGGAGTTCCACAGCTTAGACATGCGCTAGTTAATGGCTGCTTGGCCTGAGATAATGCCTGAGATAATGTAATCATATCCTTATTTGTCTGTAAGAACACTGGGCCCTGGACTGCCACTCCTCCATAGATGCATATATGTATGTTGCTGTGGAAGGCAGGGCCCAGAGGGCCCTGTTCTACCATTTGTAGGACAGCAGCAACCAACTTGTCAGCATAGCCTTCTTATTACCCCACCTCATGAACCTGGTACTGAAAATGTTCAAATCCCAGCTACTATGCCATTCCACTCAACCGCAACATCATTCCACGCCACAGGTGCAAAAACACAGTTTGGGCTGGATTTGAAAAATGACATCTGTCACGTTCATGAGGTGGTTTAAAAAATTTGCTATGCTGAAAATTTGGGGCCAACATATTTTAAATTACTGAAGTTACAAGTGAGTGTAAGAAAATTTCAAAGGATGCACATAACTTTGCCATTTTTTCATATTTTGTCCCAAAATTTTTAACATAGCCTTCTTATAACCCCACCTAATGAACAAAGTGGTGAACATTTTCAAATCCGGCTGAAAAGGTGAATTCATCAAGCGATGTGAAATCACCTTTTGGGACAGATTTGCCTAGTTCCATTGAAATTGTTCATGAGGTGGTGTCCCCAAAAGGCCATGTTAAAAAGTATGGCTCACAATATTCTAAAATGGCAAAGTTATGCCACAAAGTTGAAAACCCTATTGAAATACATTGACTGGCACATACCTTACTTTCTCATATAGCAGTCGACGTTTCCAGCAGCAAGACATGTCTTTGATCGCAGAATGGATCTTCACCCTGGAACCTGTTCAGATGAGTGAGGGTGTGTGGGAGTGTGGGGGAAGTGCAGGGTGTTGGGTGCTCAGTGGGAGGGCAGGTTGGGGATCAGATCAGTGAGGGACCGTTTTCTTTAAAAAAAATATATATATCAAGGAACCGTTTTCCTTATTACAGGCAGAAGGGTGGGGGGTGCCACTAGACACCAGGGAAAGAAAACAATTTAAGTGGGGACGGACATCGGAGAGTGGGGGGTTGCCCCTAGACACCAGAGGAATAGTAAACCATACAGGGATGGTGATCAGTGGGTGGGGGGGCACCACTAGACACCAGGGAAAAACTAAATGATTATGGGGATGGAGTCAGAGGGTGGGGTGGTGCCACCAGACACCAGGGAAAAAACATAAATAATTACGGGGACAGCGATAGGTGTGGGGGGGTGCAACTAGACACCAGGAACAAAATATCAGATTTTACCTCTCACGAAAAATAACCCCCCAATGTGCTTTTTGTTAAATTTTAAATCCTTTTACGTGCCTCACTTCTCAGCTTTATGAAATGAAAAATAATTCCTTTTTCATTTCATAAAGCAGAGAAGCGAGTCACGAAAAAGGATTTAAAATTTAAGAAAAAGCACATTTGGGGGTAATTTTTCCAACACTCTTTTTTTTAACCAGGAGGGACACACTAAGCCAAAAGTTTGTTTACAGGTACAACCTGGGAGCACAGGGAAGTTAAGTGACTTGCTCAGGATCACATGGTATGCAAGTGGGGGCTCTGGCAATTAAACCCAGATCTCCAACTTTGCAGCTCAGAGCCTTAAACCACTGCACTATACTGCCTCCATGGTAGAATCCATCTAACAGGGTCCCAATGAGCCAGAGAGATGTATTGGGTTTCTCTACACAATGTCACGTTTGTGGCTTTTGAATTTTTTTTCTTTTAGATGGAAACATATGGCAGCAAACCAAAAAGGATTATTCCAATACAAAAAAAGAATCCTTTTTCATTTCATACAGCTATCTTGAAGTGAAATTAAATAACTTTGAATCTGATTAATATTTTTTTCACCAAACCAGCAAAAGGCACATCTGTGGCCCAGACCCTGTCTACCCTGAAACTTTCAGACCCAAATTCCAAGCCATCTAGGCTGTAGGCTAGTTCGAAGAAAAACAGTTTGAGAACAGCAAAACACACCCAAGAAAGAAAAAAACACTTTTTTTGCACTCTCTGGAACTAGGAATCCACCCACCAATCCAACCAGAACACAACTCTGCACGTCCAGAGATCTGCCTTATGATGATCATGTATGCAAATTGTCATGCAAACCTGTTGAACAGTTGCGAAGTTATTAAAGTGCAAGATTTGGGGTTTAACATTAAATTGCCTACACAACCTTAATTGTAGGGCATGACTGCACCCTATAATATATTACAGTGACATGGTAGCACCACTACAGTTAGGGTTGGGTAGTGTTCCATGTTAAGCCCCTAGCTTTGCACATTAATATCTTTGGTGCTGTTTGCGGAAATAAGCTAACATTTTGCATATATTGTCTAGCAGGCAAGGGCAAGGAGTTAATCTGTGGAAATTTTTGTGATGGCAGATTGCGTGGTTTCTGAGATCTGCATATGTCATTTTCCTGTAGAGGGCTAGCCTTTTTCCTATACTTAACATGTTTTTTGTTTCTGTTTTTTGCTCTCACCCACAGCCTACGTGGAATGGATTTTTTCCCCAAAACATTCAGGGGACATGTGTCATGTCCTAAGGTAGTGCCTTTGATAGGTCTGATGCAAAAATATTAAATGGCTGCAGAGCTACTGTATAAAGCTTTAAAGTTTAGTGTTTTCCATTCTGAGCACATGCAGTATGGTTTTTGAGTTAATGTTTTGGTGCGAAATGCAAAATTTGATGTCGCAGTTGCCCGTTTTTACGTTCGCTTGCGCGCATGCGCAAGGAACATCTTGGGAGAAAAGGACAGTTTGGAGGTGTGACTGTTCTGTGCAATCCACTGCTCCATTGAGCAGGCGTGGCAGTCCTGCACCAATGGATGCGGGTGCTGTGTATGACAGCAGTGGTCTTCACTTCAAAGAAAACCACCGCTGTGTGCTGGCAGCGCCTCACGCCCCCACAAGCTTTGGTGCCACGCTGGGAGCCCACCCCAGCATGGCAAACCTTGTTGGCTCCACGTCCCCCCAAACAGCGTTCCCTGCTGCCATGCTGGGAGTCCACCCCAGCGTGGCAAACGTCCCGCGTCGTCTTTTTTTTTTCAACCTGTAAATTAAAAACGGTCCCACGGTGCTTCTCCCTGCCCCCCCTCCCACAACCTGCACCCACCCACTGCACACCCTGCCTTCCCACATCCCTCCCACCCCATACTTACCTCCAGAGCTTGGTGCGACGATCTTCGCTGGACCGGGAACACGTCTGCACTCTTCAAAGCCGACCGCGAACTGAGGAAATGCCGGTAAGCTGCATAATGGGCTAGATGGTTTTTTTTCAACTATGTTGCATATCTCAGGCATTTTTTGCAATTTTTGCACCAGATTTTCAACATGGGGTTTTTGTGACCCCTTCTCATGAGTGATGTCACTGTCATGGCGTTATTCAGGCCCGAAGGGTGATTTAGCAGTCACTGTGAAAAATTACCTTTCGGGCCCAATTAATGAAACGACACTGCCAGCATTCATAAGGTGGGCTCTCAAAAAGCCTATTTTGAAAATTTAGTGGAAAAATTCCTAAAAATGACCGTTTTTCGAGCGTGCGTTGCACAGTTCCTACACATGCTGTCGTAAGGTCGCTAATTTTCAATATCTTCACTCCAGATTTTCAACATTGCCATTTTACCACACCTTCTTATGAGTAGTATAGCTGTCATTTTCATATCTCACCCAAAATGTGTTTCTGCCTATGTAGCGCACAATGGCACAGTCGGTGTGCAAAATCAATGTATGGGACACATTAAGAAAATCACAGTGACACTGTTCATTAGCAGAGGTCTTAAAATGGCTATGTTGAAAATTTGGTGAAAAAATTCCTAAACACAACTGTTTTTCGAGCGTGCGTTGCGCAGTTCCTACGCACGCTCGTAAGTTTGTGAATTTTCAATATTTTCACTCCAGATTTTCAACATTGCCATTTTACCAGACCTCCTCATGAGCAGTACAGCTGTCATTTTTCACATCTTGCCTAAAACATGTTTCCGCCCATGTAGCGCACAATGGCGCAGTTGGTGTGCGAACTCAATGTATGAGACACATTAAGAAAATCACAGTGACACTGTTCATGAGCAGAGGTCTTAAAATGGCTGTGTTGAAAATTTGGTGAAAAAATTCCTAAAATTACTGCTTTACGAGTGTGCGTTGCGCAGTTACTATGCACACTCGTAAGTTTGTGAATTTTCAATATTTTCACTCCAGATTTTCAACATTGCCATTTTACCACACCTCCTTATGAGCAGTGCAGCTGTCATTTTTCACATCTTGCCCAAAACGTGTTTCCGCCCATGTAGTGCACAATGGCACCTGTCGGTGTACGAACTCAATGTATGGGACACATTAAGAAAATCACAGTGTCATTGTTCATGAGCAGAGGTCTTAAAATGGCTATGTTGAAAATTTGGTGAAAAAATTCCTAAAAATGACTGTTTTACGAGCGCATGCGCAGTTCCTACGCACGTCAGTAAGTTCGCGAATTTTCAATATTTGCACTCCAATGACTTCAAATACCTAAACAGCACATAAAGCAAGCAACATTCGGCATTGACAAATGCTTGTTTATTTTGCATTCGCTTGCATGCATGTGCAAGGAACGTTTGGAACAGTACGACTTTTGAAGGTGTGTGACCTTCTGTCCAATGCAGTGCTCAGTGTAACGTAGTAACCCTACTGCACTAATGGATGCATGAGCTGTCTATGACAGCAGTTTGGCTGCAGTGGTCTTCAGTTAAAGAAAAGCACCACTGCAATCAGCGGTGGTAACGTGTGTATTTAACATATTGAAGTCACCCTTTTCCCTCTGGCTGCTAATAAAATCCCTCCCACTTCCTCCCTCTGCTGCCGTCTACCCTGCTCCCTTGTTATTGCCCCCACCAAACACATTGTATGTGCAGGTGGAGTGCCCAGTCCCCATTGTCTCCAGGCCCCCCCAACAAACACCCAGGTGACTTGCTGGGAGCCCACCCCAGCATGCCCATTGTCCCTGTAAATGGGAAAACTGTCCCGCAACATCTTTTGTTTTTTTAAAACCTGTGAAAACAGAAAACCATCCCTCGCTGTGTCTTGTGCCCCCCCCGAACCCACACCCACCCTCTGCATACCCCACCTCCCCCGCACCCCATACTTACCTCCGGAGCCTGGCGCAATGATCTTCAGTGGGTGGGAACACGTCTGCACTCTTGAAAGCTGGACAAACTGAAGAAATGACGGTAAGCTGTATAATGGCATAAATGGTTTTTTCAACTTAGGTGACTATCTCGGCATTTTGCAAATTTTGGTGCCACATTTCAACAGGGTTCTTGGGACCCCACCTCATGAATTCAGTTACTGTCATGTGAGTTATTCGGTCCCCAAAGGTGATTTCATGGTCACTGCACAAAATCACCTTTTGGGATTGATTAACTAAACAACAGTACCACTGTTTATGAGGTGGGCTCCCAAAAACCTATGCTGCAAATTTGGTGAAAAAATGTCAAAAAATGACTGTGTTACGAGCGTGCGTTGCGCAGTTTCCATGCACACTCATAACTTAGAGAATTTGAAATATTTTCACTCCAGATTTTCAACACTGGCATTTTTTCACACCTACTTATGAACAGTACAGCTGACATTTTTCACATACTGCCCGAACTGTGTTTTTGCACACGTGGAGCAGAATGGTGTGGTCACTGTGGGAAATCAACGTTCGGGACAGATTAACAAAATAACAGTGGGACTGTTCATCAGCAGAGGTCTCAAATGCTTTTATGAGGTGGGGGTAACAAAAAGGTCATGCTGAAAACTTGTAGTGCAAATACCAGCAATCGCACAGGGCATTAGGGTAAAGCACCATACGTGCCAAACACCACTGCAAATACCTGCAAGCGAAAGTCCGGCATTGACAAATGCTTGTTGATTTTTTTTACCACTTGCTTCTCACTGTGTAAAGTATTTTTTTGTGCTGTGAGGTCGCCATTCTGTTTTTACCCCTCAAAGTAAAAAAACTGAAAAATATGTACGTAAAAAAGAATGCCAGAAATGCATTTTCTGGGCAGCCCAAAACCCAGACTGCCCAGCATAGCAGAAGGAGCCCTTGACCTGGGTTCTCTGTATGAGAACAGCAGGACTTTCTTAACTTCTGCAGCTGCAGCTAGAACTCATGCCGTGGGCTGCAGTGACAGTGGTGTGCCGCCATTTCCCATGTTTCTAGTGGTGTCCCCCATCATTGCCATCCCTGTATACCTGTAATGTTGCCATAATGTCTAATGGCACCCCATCCTCCAATTGCCTTCCCCATTTTTTAGTAATTTTTTTCCAGGTGTCTAGTGGCACCCCTCCACCTTCCAATCACTCATTGTTACTTTTTGTTTTGCTTCCCTGGTGTCTCATGGCACCCCCCACACTCCAGTGTCATCCCCATAATTTAATCACCTTTCCCAGGTGTCTAGTGGTATTCTGCACCCTCCAATGCCATCCCTATAGTTTAGTCATCTTTCCCAGGTGTCTAGTGGTATTCTGCACCCTCCAATGCCATCCCCATAGTTTAATCACCTTTCCCAGGTGTCTAGTGGTATTCTGCACCCTTCAATGCCATTCCCATAGTTGAATCACCTTTCCCAGGTGTCTAGTGGTATTCTGCACCCTTTAATGCCATCCCCATCGTTTAATCACCTTTCCCAGGTGTCTAGTGGTATTATGCACTCTCCAATGCCATCCCCATAGTTTAATCACCTTTCCCAGATGCCTAGTGGTATTCTATACCCTTCAATGCCATCCTCATAGTTTAATCACCTTTCCCAGGTGTCTAGTGGTATTCTGCACCCTCTAATGTCATCCCCATAGTTTAATCACCTTTCCCAGATGTCTAGTGGTATTCCACATCTTCTAATGCCATCCCAGTAGTTTAATCATCTTTCCAGGTGTCTAGTGGCACCCCTCCATCCTCCAATCACTCTATGTTACTTTTTATTTTGTTTCCCTGGTATCTAGTGGCACCCCTCCCCCTCCACCCTGCCATTCCTGGCCCAGTCTGAAGTAAAGAAAATGGTCCTTCAATGTTTTTTTTTAAACCTGCAAAAAAAGAAAATGGTCACTCACGATTCAGACCCTCCCCACCTCCCACTCAACACCCCCACATACTCCCAGTACACCCCACACCCCCCCTCTCTCTCTCCTGAACAGGTCACAGGGCAAAGAGCCACTCTTTGATTGAAGAAAGTCTTGCTGCTGAAACCGCCGACTGCGATATAAGAAACTAAGGTAAGTGCTGTTTAATGTATTTTAATGGGGGGGTCAACTCTGATGCATAACTGAGCCATGTTTGCATCTTTTGACACCAAATTATTAACATGGCCTTTACCCCCCCCCCAAGAACAATGCCTGTGGAATTATACAAATTCAGCCCAAAAATTGATTTCATGGTCACTTGGGGAAATCACCTTTCGGGCAGGATTTCAAAATGTTCTCCAGGCTTGTTCATGAGGTGGGGGCCATAAAAAGGCTATGTTGAAAATTGGGGTCAAAATATGCAAAAATGGCAAAGTTATATGCCACAAAGTTAAAAACCCCGCTGAAATACATTGAACCACACTTACCTTACTTTCTCACATAGCACTCAGCATTTCTAGCAGCAAGCCGTGTCTTCGATCGGAGAGTAGATCTTTACCATGAGACCTGTTCAGGTGAGTGAGGATGTGTGGGGGGTACGAGGTGGTGGGTTCTCTGTGGGATGTTGGGGTAGGGATGTCGGATCAGTGAGGGGCCATTTTCTTTTTACAGGTTTTAAAAGACATTGAGGATCATTTTTCTTTATTATGCAGGGCCGAATCGGGGTGGGGAGTGAATGCCACTAGACTTCGAGGAAAAAAAAATATTTACAGGGACAGCAATCAGAGGGTGGGGGAAACACTAGACACTAGGGTAATAATAACCGGGGACAGTGATTGGTGGGTGAGGGGGGGACACTAGACACCAGGGCAATAATAAACGGGGACAGCGATTGGTGGGTGGAGGGAGTGCCATTAGACACCTTAGGAAGAATAAAGACACCAGGAAAAAAATAAATAATTACTGGGACTGTGATCGGAAGATGGGGGGATGCCACTAGACACCAGGGAAATATTAAACAGTATGGAGATGGTGATCAGAGGGGTGGGGGGTGCCACTAAACACCAGGAAAACAGGATGTTTGGTCTCCAACGAAAAAAGATTCATACAGCTATTTTGAAGTTGTTACTGAGTATGCTCACAACACAACATTTCAAAATGTAATCATTTTGGAATGGATTAATATTTTTTCACCAACCAGCAAAAGGTTCATTTGTGGCCCAGATGCTTTCTACCCTGACAATTTCAGACCAAAATTCCAAACTGTCTGGGTGCTAGGCGAGTTAAAAAAAAAACAGCAAAAAAACTGAAGTTTTCGTTCATACAAAAATGTACATATGAATGTCCAAACGGAGAAAACAGAAGAAAGTCACAAAATGGATTTCAAATGTAACAAAAACACATTTTGGGGTCATTTTTCCATCTGTTAGGTGCAGAATCCACCTAACAGGGCCTCGATGAGCAAGATAGATGTGTCAATCTCTCACTAGGATGTCATTTTTGTGGCTTTTGAATTTTTTTTTTTTTTTAGAAAAAAAAAACAGAAACCAGCTGGTGGCACATGAAAAAGGATTTTTTCCTCACGAAAAAGGATTGACTCAATACCAAAAAGAATTCCTTTTTGGTTTCATACAGCTGTCTTGAAGTGCTTGCTGAGCATGCTCAGAATCAATATTTTAACATTTAATGACTTTGGAACAGACTAATATTTTTTCACCAAACCAGCAGAGGGCAGATCTGTAGGCCAGCCCCTTTCAACCCTTAAAATTTCAGACCAAAATTCTAAACCATCCAGGTGCTAAGCAAGTTAAAAAAAACAGCTTAAAAACAGCAAAAAAAACCTAAAAATTCACTTTTTGCACTATCCGGATTTCAGAATCTGCACAGCCAACCAGAATGAAACTTGGCACACCCAGGCACTTTTTACCCTGAAAACTGCAGACTAAAATTTCAATTCATCTGTGCGCAAGGCTGTGACACAAAAAAAAAATAGTAACAAAACATCGAATTAACGTTTTTTCACTATCCGGATCTCGGAATCTGCACATCCGACCAGAACGCAACTTGCCAGGTCAAGAGATCTACCCCACAAGACCACACATGCAAAATTTCATGCAAATCTATTGAATGGGCCATAATCCTGACTGAGCGCTGCTATAGCAACACTCACTCACGCTTGCGTCTACTCTTCTGAAGCCTCCAACTCACTTGCTGTCCTTGCTCTATAGTTAGCAGCTTCCTTTAGATAAAGCTCAGTAAACTTACCTGCAGGAGAACTTTTAACAAAAATAACATTTAGGCACAGTTCAGTTTGTATTTCACCATTAGTTTGGTATTTTTCCTCCCCATTATTTATTACGGAGGCCATTTGCATGAAAACAGGATCTTTGCTCCTGAAGAGTTCCTGAAGAGTTTGTCTATTCCTGTTGCTTTCCCCCCTACCTGAGGTCATAATGCCCTTCCTGAGGTCATAATGCCCTGCTTGTGACATCACAGTTAATAACAGATAAATCAATCAAAATGAAAGAAAAAGCCACTATGATTCTCAAAAGAGGTGGCGGGGAAGGTTAGGGAGAAAAAGATAGCATTTAGGAAGTATAAGGAAACACAGAAGGAGCAGGACAGATAACTGTACAAGTTAAGGCAGAAGGAAGCGGGGAGGGAGAGTCAGAATAGCTAACGCCCAAACTGAGGAAAAGATAGCTGACTCAGTTAAGAAGGGGGATAAAACCTTTTATAGGTACATCAGCGAGCGTAGAAAGACAAAGGGAGGGATAGTGAGGCTGAATACATCTCCCACCTGCAATTGCCCTTAGTTTAATGTCTTGCCCCCTTTCTCTTTCCCCATCCGCTGCTAGTCCCCAAGCTACTATAGTGCTACTACTAAATGTTTCAACCTCCGCACTCTTCCTCTTCCCTTTTTCCCCCTCCTCCTCCTTCCACTACCTTCCTCCCTTCCACCTTTTTCCTCCCCATCTCCCCCCCTCCCCTTCACTACTACCTCCAATCTACTCACACTCTCTTTCATCCTCTCCCTCCTTCCCACTCCCCACCCCTCCTTTTTTCTCCATCTGGAAACAAGTTTTATGGCTCAGTATGTACTTCTTGGTAAATCTCCTTCAATAAATAACTAAATAACACTCCCACTGCAGTTCTGTGCCTTCCTTTCCTCCCTTCCAAACAAATCTTATTACAGACTTGTTTATTAATTTACAAAATGGAATATGGATGGGTAAGGCCTGGAAAAGGAAGAGGAACCACAGGAGGACATTCACTTTAATAGTGGCTATCCTGCCCCCTAGTGTTAGCGGTAGGACCCCCCATCTAGCCAGATCTATTTACAACTCAGCCCAAAGTTTACTGTAATTTAATATGAACAATGAAGGTATGTGGAGAGATATTTTGATCCCAAGGTATCTTACCACATTGTTGGTAGCCAATTTAAAAGGGAAGTTAGTTTAAAAGGCCCCTGGTGAGGAGGCCTCCCAGTCTAATAGCTTCTGATTTATCCAGATTAACCTTGTATCTGGAAATCTGCCCATTCATCCAGCTCCCCCAGTAATGATGGCACTGAAGTTTGTGGAGTGGTGAGGAAGAAAAGGGTGTCATCCACATATGGGTATCATCTCCCACTGTGATTTCTTTGCTGGTTTCAGTACCGCTGATAGTTACTGCTAGTGGTTCTATACTTAATGTGAAGGGGAGACGGGATAGAGGACAACGCTGTCTATTTCCTTGCTGGAGGTGAAACCTAGTAACACCATTACCCTAATTATGACCTGTGGGGAAGTGTCAATCACAACATGCTATCCTGAAACTTTGGCCCTGGACTCATCACTTCCAGTGTTTTACAAAGGAACCCCCAGTTCACCCAATCAAACACCTTTTCTGCAGCCATGATTCTGACCATTGCTGACTCTTTTATCATACAAACACACTAACATACCAAGATGCCAGCAGATTAGGCCTATGGTCTATTGCGTCTGTTCGGTGATCAGTGCCTTCCTAGGGCACCGTTATTAGCCCCCCTCCCTACAAGGTCCCCTACCCCTCAGCGGGGCTCTGGGATGCACCCAACCCCTATGCCTATGCCTATTCCAGCCTTTCTTGAACCCCTCCACAGTTGCAGCAGCCACCAAATCCCCAGGCAGTGCATTCCAGGGCTCCACCACCCTCTCAGTGAAGTAGCATCTCCTTGTTTCCCCCCTCATTCTCCCCCGTCCAGCTTCATTGAGTGTCCCCTGGTGGCCCCTACCTCCCTCGGCTGAAGAACCCCTCAAGGCTTACCCTATTCATTCCTTTGAGATATTTGAAGACCTCTATCATATCCCTCCTGTTCCTTCTCTCCTCCAGCGAGTACAGATTGAGCTCCTCCAGTCTCTCCTCATAGGGCCATTCCTCTGGTCTCAGTATCATCCTGATCACCCTCCTCTGGACACTGTCCAGAACAGCAATGTCCCTCGTTAAGTAGGGATGCCAAAACTGCATGCAGTACTCAAGGTTTGGTCTAACCAGGCAATTGTACAGTAGAAGGAGCACCTCCCGACTCCTTGAGGTTGTCCCCCTCGTTATGCACCTAAGCATTTTATTTGCTTGGGCTGAAGCCCTTCTACACTGCTCTGAGTTATTCCTTTTGGCATCCACCAACATCCCGAGGTCCTTCTCCCCCCTAGAAACCTGCAGTGCCTCCCTTCCCAAGGTGTATACATGCACTTGGTTTTTGACCCCCAGGTGCAGAACCCTGCATTTCCCAGCATTAAACTTTAGTTGCCAGACTCGTGACCATCTCCCCAGAGTTTTCAGGCTCTCCTGGAGAGTCAGTTTCCCCTCCTCCTCTTCCACTACCACCTACAGCTTCAAGTCATCGGCAAAGAGGCTCATCCCGCTCCTGATATCGCTTCCAGTGTCTCACAGGATAGGCATTAAACAGGGTGGGCCCAGTGCCGACCCTGTGGGACCCCGCCATGACTCTCATGGAGGATGAGACCTCCCCCCCACCTTAACCTTCTGTACATGCCCCGCTAGCCAGTTTCCTATCCAACTGACTATATACTATTATTTACAATAATAGTATATTTTATGATGGTTAGTTAAGCTGTTGCTCCCAGCTGTATTTTGTATGTTGTTGCTGCTTCTTTCAAATTTGTTTTATTGTATTTTTAAGATATTTTTGTATGTTATGTGTGTTATATTGTGCAGCACCCAGAGTCTTCAGAGATGGATGCTATATAAATAAAATATCTATCTATCTATCTGCCCCCAACCCCCATATCCTCCAGCTTCCCCAGTAGCCCGGCATGCGGCACCGAGTCAAATGCCCTGCTGAAGTCCAGAAAGAGGACATCCACTGGCCTGCCCTGATCCAGCGCATTCGTCACCCCTTCATGGAACTCCACCAGGTTGACCTGACATGATCTGCCCTTAACAAAGCCATGCTGGTAATCATCTAGGTGTCCCCATGCCTTCAGAACCCCTTCCAGCCTCTCCTTCAAGGTGACCTCCACCACCTTGCCCACTAACGACATCACACTAACCAGTCTATAGTTTCCCAGCTCCTCTCATGAGCCGTCCTTGTGTATAGGCATGATATGTGCCATCCTCCAGTCATGAGGCACCCACCCCGACTGCAGGGAGGAGTTAAAAAGGTCTGCCAGGGGTGTGGCCAGGGTATCAACCAGCTCCTTAAGCACCCTGGGATGGATCCCATCTGGGACTGGTGCTTTATCCCCTCTTGTGGCCCAGAGGACATCCCACAGCCTCCCACCCTCCTTTGTTGCCAGGTGAGTAAGTTCAAAGGACAACATATACTATCATGAATTAATCTCCCACTGATGAGACCCATTTGGTCCGGATGAACTAGGACTCCCACGTAAGCCTGGAATCTTTTAGCCAGAATTAGAGGTGAAAATGTTTTGGCCTATATTCAATAATGAGATGGGGTGGTAGGACCCACAGAGTGGGGTCTTTGCCTGTTTTGTTGATAATGGAACTCTGGGCATATTGCCAGAAAGGGGGAATTCCCTCTCCCTCCTCCACCGCCCTGAAGATCCTACCCTGGTTGGGAATGAAATCATCTCTAAAAGCTTTGCAGAACTCTGCTGAAAGTCCATCTAGGTCTGGTACCTTCCCTCCTTTAAGCTTTATAATGACACCTGCCACTTCTTCTTGGGTTATCGGGGCATCCTTCCCCTCCCTCTGTGTTAGAGACAACCTTTTAAGTGTCACTTTCTTAAAAACATTCTCTAGCTTTTCTGTAATGTTATTAATCTGGTCACTAGAATAGAGTTTCCTGTAGAATGCTAAGAAGTGTGAAATGTTTAGAGGGTCAGAGTCATACTGCGTGGGTCTGTGATCTATTTTTTATTCACAAGACTAGTCAGCTAGCAGCCTCCTTGCGCAGCTGCCAGGCCAACAACATCCAGGCTTGGTTCCCCACTTCGTAGTATCTTTGTCTAGAATACCAAAGGGCCCCTTCAATTTTTTCATCAAGTAATTTATTGAGCCTGTCCCTGTGTGCCTCAATTTATTCCTCACATCTTCATTGACAATTATCTTGTGTTCTGCCTCAAGGTCAAAAATCTTTGCCTCTAGGTCAGATTGTTCCTTTATCCTAGCCTTTTTTTATCCCCACAGCCAAACTGATTGTCCTATCAGTACCACCTTGAGACCCTACTACCAAACCACAGCTGAGGAATCCCGGGGTGGGCTCATGGCTAAGTAGTCCCCAAGACAGACTTTTACCATAGTTGCATACTTGTCCCCATTTAAGAGAGAGACATTCAGCCTCCATGAGTTTTTGAGGGTGGGGGAAAGATTCAGAGACATAGGTACAGTGCCATGATCAGATATCATTCTCTGAAATATTTAGGCAGATTCAAAAGCATGTACCCACTCTGCAGAGACAAAAAAAAGGTCACGTCTGGAGTAGGCCTGGCGTGGTGCAGATCAGCAGGAATAGACTCTGACCTTCGAGTGTGAAAAACACCGTGCCTCCAGCAAACCCAACTATTTAGTCACCCCTACCCCCAGACACTTTGTGGCAGGGCTTTGAGGGGAGGACATAACATCTGATTTGTCTAGACTGGGATTGAGGACCATACTGAAGTTGTCTTCTACAGTAAACAATTCACCTAGTAAAGGAGCAAATTTCAGCAGAACTTACTTTAGAAACTGGGCGTTCTCCTTTTCCTGGTTAGAGGAGTAGATGCTAAGCAGGGAACAAGGAACCACCTGACAGGTCCCCCTGAGCATCAGAAAGCTGCCCATGGGGTCTGCATGGTCCTCTATCACCTCGAGGGGGCAATGTTTATGAATGAGTATTGCCACCCCCCATGGGGATGTGCCTGATAAGAGGCATGGTAAACCCGATCAGCCCAAGATCTTTTTAATTTCATAACCTCTTCTTATAAACATAGACTTTGATGGCAGATAGGGACTGCTTGGCTCACCCAGTCTGCCAATTTCCATACCTATTGGATAAGCTGCAGATCCTAGTTAACCAACAACCTTTCTTCCTATCCCCCCTCTAGAATTGCCTTATGCCTGTCCCATGCATTCTTGAATTCCCCCCACTGTTTTTGATCTCACAACCCCTCTGGAAGGCTGTTCCATACATTTACCACCCTCTTCATGAAAAATACTTCCTCACATTGCCCCTGAGCTGTCCCCTCTCTATCTTCAAATTGTGCCCCCTTGTTCTTGCACATCTTTTTCTGAAAGATGCTACCCTCTTGGACTTTGCCGATTCTCTTGAGGTTCTTGGGTCAGGTGTGTCTCCTGCAAGAATAACACTTCTGCTCTCTGCATTTTTAGTTCATTAACACCCCGGTTCATTTGACAGAGCTTTTTAAACCTCATACATCATAAGTAATTGGAGTGTCTTCAGCCATTTTAAGTATCTCGAACTTTATCCTGACAAATCACGATCACCAGTGCTAACCAACTTTTAAAACAAGAAACAGAAAAACTACTGCAGGTAAACTATTGAAACACTTTGTCAGACACATACACCCAGATTTCCATGTAGGTGTCATCTGGAAGGCTGGGTGAGACCCCCTTCCCTTCAAGGGGCCTTATGCTGAATGTGCATTGATGAACTACTACCTCCTCACGTCTCACTTTCTGGTAGCTCTGTACATTGCACTTTCCCATTATATAGGGTAAATTAGGTGCAGGACTGTATAACTTCTCCATTTTCTCCCTCCCCCTGCACATTTGCACCTCTACCGAGAGGTTCTGTCCAGCCAATAGCTAAAGCTCTACCTCACTTAAAAACAAAGATCTCACATGCACAGGCACACCCTTTGTGGCACATAGTCTGGGTCGGGTGACTGTTATTGTGACCTTTCCTAGTGTGGTGGCTTTGATATTAATGCATCCTATGTTCCTTGTGACAACCTGGCTCAGTATTCATAACAAATGTTTGTAATCTTATTTATAACCTGGCATAAAGCATTCCCCCCAAAAGTCAGTGAGGTGTGGAGATCTCAGAATGGTAATTCGCTGTCAGGGAGAGTGCTTCGACTCAGCTGCAATCCACAATTTAGTGATAAAAAAGCTGAGGTAACCTTCTGCTAGGCAGACGGAAATGTTGAATCAACCAGTCAATCAACGTTTATTTATCAACGCTCTTCCAAGAGATCAGAGTGCTTTACAATCAGAGATAAAATACAAGACATACAGACAAAATTACAGTAAAACATCTAATATCATCTCTTCTCCTTCCTATCAACTTCCACGTGGTCTGCAATCCCTCCATACTTCTCCCATGGCGATTGCCTCTTGTATATCCTTTCCCCTCATCTTTCCCCCCATTGCCAACTGTTCCCTTCCCCCTCCCTCCCTTCTGGGCACCCGCTCCCCCCCTTTAGCTCCCCCACTGCTAAAGCTGCTGAAGCCTATCGCCCACCTCTGACCCAGATCCTTCATTGACTACTTCCTTGCGCCCTATCAAATCCATCTTCTCAACCGTGTATACAAGTCATCAACAACACTTCCTCCATGCCACATTTCAATATTCTGTCTATGACCTTAAAGTTATGTAAAAATTGTAAATAAAAAAAAATGGTACAGAGTTATCAGAATTTCCTGATAATTCAACTATGTAAATTGTATAAATCAACAGTATGTATATTGTATCTTGTTCCTTGCTTTGCACTATGTTTATATAATTGTCCCTGACCTAACCAGGTCCATCTTGCAAATGAGCACTGCTCAACGATGTTCACCTGGATGAATAAAGATTTGATTGATTGATTGATATAAAATACAAAATAAAGTGTGTCTAAGTACCACTCTAATCAGGGAATGCCCGTCTGAATAAATAGGTCTTTAATTCAGATTTAAAACTATCAGTAGTCCAGAACTCTCTAATCTGACGAGGTAGAGAATTCCACAGGGTTGGGGCAGCAAAAGCAAAGGTACTCCCCCAGAGGTCTTCAAATGGATCATAGGAACCTCTAGAAATCCCTCACTGGTGGAGCTTGAGTGAGCAGAGGGGGCAACAGGGGCAAAGAAGATCATGCAAGTAGCTGGGTCCTGGTCAGTGTAGGGCCTTATAGGTCAATAACCTGACCTTGAAGATGATTCATCAATGCACCGGCAGCCAGTGCAGATAGCGGAGCACAGGCATGATGTGGAAAGATCTCGGCAGGCCAGACAGCTACCTGTCCACTACATTCTGTGCTAGCTGCAGTTGGCAAATATCAACCCCCTGTAATCCTAGGTATAGGGCATTGCAGTAGTCAAGATTCGAGGTTACAAAGGTGTGAACCAGAAATGACAAATCACCAGGTGGAATCAGGCACTTGATCTTAGTGATGTTCCTCAGGTAATAAAACGAGGTCTTTACAATGGCTGACACCTGAGATCTTAGTGTCAAGCCACTGTCAAACACAATGCCCAGATTTTGTGCCTGATTTGAGGTCAGCAGCTGGGCATCTCTGAGCCAAAGCTCAGAAGGTTGTCCAGCTTGCAACCCAATGTCCTGGTCATACCTCTCAACTGCTATGAATTTCGCATAGCGCTATGATTTTCACACTTAAATTTACCCTTGCTCCTCACAGGTGTACTGATGTTCCTCATAATGTTAGAGCTGTTTCTGGGTACACAAACTATAAAATCATTGAACTAAGTTGATAGAAACATTCCTTATGACTAACTATATAGGGCCCACTGTCTGTAGACATAATATTGTTTAAAGTAAGAAAGTGCTACACACTCTGGCCCTTTGCAATGATTTTTGAAGGCCAGTGCTATGGTTTTTAATGCTAAGAGGTTGAGAGGTATGGTCCTGGTGACCTGGTTCCACCACTAACACCTTGGTTTCATCCAGGTTCAACCTCAGCTATTTGGCACTGATCCAACCCCAAATTTTGGTGAGGCAGTTGTTAAAAACTGAGACCACATCATCCTGTTCAGGCACAAAGGACATGCAGAGCTGAGTATCAATCAATCACACTTTATTTAACCAGGCTATACACCTTTGAGCAGGCTCGTTTACAAGATGGTCCTGGATGACACAGAGGACATATACAAATACAATGGAAATAAGAAACTATACACACAAGGCGTACACACAATATTGCATCTAAACAAGTAAGGAGGCCAAGATTTTTATAGGTTTTGACACCACATGGCGGCACCTGACAACATATGCATACCTTTTACAGAGTACATGTATTGTATCACAGATGGATACAAAGTTATTCATAGTAACCAGAAAATACCCTGCAGTACAATACACTGGGAGGTGGGGGAGTGTGAGGAGGGAGGGAGAAAGGGAGGGGGTAGTGGAGGGGTTGTGGGTGAAGTGCGGGAAAGGTGGGGGAGTGTGGGAAGGGAGGGAAGAGGTAGTGGAGGAGTATCATCTGCGTGACAGTGAAAACTCAGCCCATACAGCCTTGTAATGTCCCCCAATGGCAGCATGTACACTGTGAACAACATGGGGGATAGAATGCAGCCTGGCGGAACCCCACATGACAGGGGGAGAGCTGCCAATGAGTAATCCCAACACTACTCTCCATCTCCTGCCAGTGAGGAATGAGCTAAACCAACTGATGACTGTAACAGACAGTTCACAGCAAATCCGCAGGTACTCCATCAACACCCCATGGTCCACAATGTTGAATGCCACCAGCTGCCTGGAGCATTTCTGATCAGTTAGAACCTTGTTGCACCACAGAAGGGTACAACTGCATTCCATGAACTTTGAAGTGTGGTACAACGAATCTACTACAAGGTCTCGACACCAAGAAACTCAACAGCCAGAAACCTGAGACAAAGATTCCGACTGCAAAAATCCTAGCAGTGGGATTTTGCCCACAGTGGTTTTTTTTGTCATGTTTCAGAGGGCTTCACTTCCCTCACCCCACCTACTTATGATTCCTAACTCTGCCACGGGCAAAATCCCACTGTCAGGATTTCTGTGTTTGGGATCTTTCTTTCAGGCTTCCAGGTGTCTGGCTCCTGAGTTTCAGATCTTGTTGTGATCCCGGTACAACATTTCAGCTGGCATGGAACACAGAACAAACCGTCACTATACACTATAATGTTATCTCTAACATTTGTGAAAAGCACACCAACATATCTGCTTTATGGTAGCCAAAACTAGACCACAATACAAACTGGAATGTTGCTTGTATCAAAATCGCGCAATAAAACAGTAGCAACACCTTATATTTTCTCACAGCTATGTGTCTGCAGTTTACTCAGCTAATGCACATAGTTTATCACGGATTATAAAATGGGCAGGGGCACCCTGATTAGTTGTTACCTATGTATTGAATCCGTTCATTGCACAGGTAAAAACAAGTTCTCAAAACTCCGACTGCAGTACTAAAAAAAAAAAAATCAGTGTGCTATTAGGCTATCAGAACACTCACATTTTCAAAAGCCATCATTTTTTTCCTGTGTCAGTAAGGAAATCATCACTCAGTACAAAAGCACTCCGGTAGGCGTATTTGGTACAATTTTTATAGTGGCTGTCAGCCCAGCCCTACACATATCTCACATATTTAAACTTAAATTTGAAAAAAGTATTTACTTCTGGTCCCACAGTGTGCTGCTGATTGTGCTGCCACTCCTGCAACACATCATCTCCCATAGTCTTGTGCTGTCCATTGCTCTGCCACCCCTGCAGCACATCATCTCCCGTTGTCTTGTGCTGTCCATCACTCTGCCACTCCTGCAGCACATCATCTCTCATTCTCTTGTGCTGTCCATCGCTCTGCCACTCCTGCAGCACATCATCTCCCGTTGTCTTGTGCTGTCCATTGCTCTGCCACCCCTGCAGCACATCATCTCCCATAGTCTTGTGCTGTCCATTGCTCTGCCACCCCTGCAGCACATCATCTCCCGTTGTCTTGTGCTGTCCATCACTCTGCCACTCCTGCAGCACATCATCTCTCATTCTCTTGTGCTGTCCATCACTCTGCCACCCTTGTAGCACATCATCTCCCATTGTTTTGTGCTGTCCATCACTCTGCCACTCCTGCAGCACATCATCTCCGGTTGTCTTGTGCTGTCCATCACTCAGCCACCCCTGCAGCACATCATCTCCCATTGTTTTGTGCTGTCCATCACTCTGCCACCCCTGCAGCACATCATCTCCTGTAGTCTTGTGCTGTTCATCACTCTGCCACCCCTGCAGCACATCATCTCCCGTTGTCTTGTGCTGTCCATCACTCTGCCACCCCTGCAGTACATCATCTCCGGTTGTCTTGTGCTGTCCATCACTCTGCCACCCCTGCAGCATATCATCTCTGGTTGTCTTGTGCTGTCCATCACTCTGCCACCCCTACAGCACATCATCTCCCACTGTCTTGTGCTGTCCATCGCTCTGCCGCCTCTGCAGCAAATCATCTCCTGTAGTCTTGTGCTGTCCATCACTCTGCCACTCCTGCAGCACATCATCTCCCGTTGTCTTGTGCTGTCCATCACTCTGCCACCCCTGCAGCACATCATCTCCTGTAGTCTTGTGCTGTCCATCACTCTGCCACTCCCGCAGCACATCATCTCCCATTGTCTTGTGCTGTCCATCACTCCGCCACCCCTGCAGCACATCATCTCCTGTAGTCTTGTGCTGTCCATCACTCTGCCACTCCCGCAGCACATCATCTCCCATTGTCTTGTGCTGTCCATCACTCCGCCACCCCTGCAGCACATCATCTCCTGTAGTCTTGTGCTGTCCATCACTCTGCCACTCCTGCAGCACATCATCTACCGTTGTTTTGTGCTGTCCATCACTCTGCCACTCCTGCAGCACATCATCTCCCATAATCTTGTGCTGTCCATCACTCTGCCACTCCTGCAGCACATCATCTCCCGTTGTCTTGTGCTGTCCATCACTCTGCCACCCTTGCAGCACATCATCTCCCGTTGTCTTGTGCTGTCCATCACTCTGCCACTCCTGCAGCACATCATCTCCCATTGTCTTGTGCTGTCCATCGCTCTGCCACCCCTGCAGCACATCATCTCCCGTTGTCTTGTGCTGTCCATCACTCTGCCACTCCTGCAGCACATCATCTCCCATTGTCTTGTGCTGTCCATCACTCTGCCACCCCTGCAGCACATCATCTCCCATTGTCTTGTGCTGTCCATCACTCTGCCACTCCTGCAGCACATCATCTCCCATAGTCTTGTGCTGTCCATCACTCTGCCACTCCTGCAGCACATCATCTCCCTTTGTCTTGTGCTGTCCATCACTCTGCCACCCCTGCAGCACATCACCTCCTGTTGTCTTGTGCTGTCCATCACTCTGCCACCCCTGCAGCACATCATCTCTCATTGTCTTGTGCTGTCCATCACTCTGCCACTCCTGCAGCACATCATCTCCCATTGTCTTGTGCTGTCCATCACTCTGCCACTCCTGCAACACATCATCTCCTGTTGTCTTGTGCTGTCCATCACTCTGTCACCCCTGCAACACATCATCTCCTGTTGTCTTGTGCTGTCCATCACTCTGCCGCTCCTGCAGCAGATCGTCTCCGGTTGTCTTGTGCTGTCCATTGCTCTGCCACCCCTGTAGCACATCATCTCCCATTGTCTTGTGCCGTCGATCGCTCTGACACCCCTGCAGTTCTTCACAAAATTAAAATCAATACCCAGCCCGGTGGCGCTGAGGGTTAAGGCACTGGATGCCACACCTTGTGCCATGCTGGCGACCCGGGTTCGAGCACAAGCCTGGGCCACTGGGGTCAGCAGGGGGGACAGAAGATTGAGCGTCCAGAGGACTGCCCTCTGCTCTCCTCTCTCCAGGGAAGGGGACTAGTTGTCCCATCCGATGTCTGCCCTCTAATGGTGGCTGGAGGGCAGTATGGGTCGGGAGGCTTGGAAGCCAACATGCTTACATCAGAGGGGAGTGAAGGGAGAAAAAAGGAAAATGTCCGGGGCTCCACGGACCTGTGATGGCCCGACCACTCCAGCGAAGTCTGGCCCCCACCACCAGATATGATGTACCGGGTAGCGGGGGACCATCAGCACCCCCACTTCAGGCCTTGCCACAGAGGGGAATCCACAGGGGAATCTCGGGGGCAGATGAGCTAGGGGTCAGGCCAGAGGATGTACCCCCTCTGGGAGGGGGGGTTATAGCCCCATGGAGTCCACGGCAAGGAGGTAAAATAGTAAAAAAAAAAAAATTTAAATCCATCCTTTACATTTGTTTATGTTCACACCAAGCCTGAAGGCTTACTTTTCATAGGCAGGCAGGCTGGGGTGGGATAAATACAGACCCACACTCAGTAATGCCACTCAACAGAAGTACAGCCATTATAGCCGTAACATAGCTTGCTCTGTCACAGTGGGTAACAGAGGGGAGCTGAATCATAGTCGCTCACTGTAACAACGTCATGCAAAGTAAAATATAGCAGTGAAAAACAAACCCAAAATGGAGAAACCTGACACTTGGGGGGGGTGTAAACCTGCTCAGTCATCCTACACTAACTATGGATGCCTATAAAAGACAAATTGTCCTAAGGGCAAATGTCCTAAAGTAAAAAGACATCACAGCGGAAGGACTATTTTACATTAGATATAGTGTACTGTTTCACCTTTCTTCGTACGTACCGATATCAGAAGATCTAAAGGTAGGCAAGCAATGTGAGAAGGCAGTAAGGAGGGCTGGGGGGATACTGGGATGTATAGGGAGAGGCATCACCAGCAGAAAACAGGAAGTTGTTATCCCTCTGTACAGACAGTTAGTGAGGCTCCATCTGGAGTAATACATGCAGTTCTGGAGACCCCATCTCTGCAAGAACATAGATAGGATGGAGGCAGTCCAGAGGAGGGCAACTAAAATGGTGCAGGGTCTGCACCAGAAGCCATATGAAGAGAAACTAAAGGAACTTAATATGTCTACCCTCGAGGAAAGGATGGAGAGGGAGAACATGATAGAAACATTTAAGTACCTCAAGGGAATTAACGAAGTCCAAGAGGGTAGCATCTTTCAGAAAAAGATGTGGTGGAGGTAGGAGGAAGTAGGCCGTTGGTTAATTAGGATCTGCAGCTTATCCATTAGATAGGGAAATGGGCAGACGGGGTGGGCCAAGCGGTCCTTATCTGCTGTCAAAGTCTATTATTAATAAACAAGGAATCCCATTTTGTAAATGCAATAAGACCCGCCGGATTGTGCATTGAACAGATCTGATCACACTTCTGGGGGCTGAAGGCACTCAGCCTGTTTCCTTATGCCTTACTACACCCCAGGTGTGCAGTCAGATCTGTTCAATGCACACCCCATTGTGTCTTATTGCTTACACATACTGTAGTGCCACTGGTAGTTAAACGTTTAGTCTATCTGCTTGATCCACTGCATTTATAACTACTTGTAAAAGGACAGATTCCAGGAGGGCAAAAAACAATTCATGCTTCTGGTGTCAGGCATTAGTACAGGATGGGCCTGTTGTGGGCAGAGGTCAGGTTTGCTGTTAGTGTTATTCTGTTGTTGGGTTTTATTAAAAGAAAAGGCTCAAAAATATCAGTTTTACACACACTTGCAGTAATAGCAAGAGGGTGTGCTCCATTTCATTTCATTTAATAGTTCTGTCTTTTCCCAAATCAGTTACAGACTTTGGTACAGAGACTCTAGATGTCTGCCTGGCAATCCATGTTTGTTTTTAATATAAACAATACTAGTCCCGTGTCCTAGAGATACCGTAAATTCCAGGTGCTGGAAGCACAGTAATTAAAGTTGATTGCAGTAAAGCGAACAAGTGGCCTTCTTTGTTCGGATCCTAGTGTTGGTGAAAGACCATAAATCTGAAATAATCATGCATAACACAACATTAAATATAAAATAATAAGATTTACACTTTTTAGCTGGCCCGGTGGCACTGAGGGCTGAAGCACTGGGTGCCACACCTCGCGCCATGCTGGTGACCCGGGTTCGGGAACGACCTCGGGTCGTCAGGGGTGAGCAGCGGCAGGAGAGGATTGAGCATCCAGAGGACTGCTCTCCTCTTCTGGGGGTGGGTGGGTCATGTCTCCTGCTGTGACAGTGGCTCCCAGTGGAGACTGGGGGCAGCGCAACATGTGGGTGACTCACGAGTGGGTTGGAGGTGGCTATGAACAGCAGGTGGACGGGTGTGGGAGCGTGCCCATTGTGCTATGGCAGCCATTGCACGCCCATGGCACCTGGACAGGCGAAGCTGGAGCCATGGACGTTCCCCACTCCCACATTCGGATCCTACTTGGCCAGTCGCTGCCTCTCTCCTCCACTCCCCGGCCACCCTTCTAGATCATAGATAGAGTGCTGGTGGAGTAAATGGAGGTCCCGCCCCAGGAGGCTCAGAGCCAGGGGGTGGGGTGGTCGGTGAAGATGGAGATGGAGGAGAGTTCTCTAGAATGGTGAACTGGCCCGTGTGACCCTCAACCTGGGTGGGAAAATGCACACCCCAAACCCAACTGGAGATAGGTCTACAGAACCAGTGAGGATGAGTAAATAGAATTGAAAAAAAAAAGATTTACACTTTTTTATTAAAAGATATAAACAATAATGCACAGCAGGGCATGTGTCGTGCTGAGGTAATGTCACATCTAAGGCAGCTGGACACGCGGCTGCAGACCGAGTGCGTCCAAAACCTGAAAAGTGATATTATCTCCATGGCGCGTGCCCTGGAGTGCATTATTGCAATTATAAATGGCTTGCTTGTATAAAAAAAAGAAAAAAGCTGAAAAAAAATTTCTAAAATACATGTTTAGTTGCTTTTTGAACAGGCGTGATGATATAATGGGATAACATTGTCACAAACTCGCTCAGCCAGTCAGCCCTCTACTCCCAAAGTGCCAACCTCTGAGCATATGATTTGTGGACAGTGAACAGAACAAGGTAACCCTCTTGTCTGTTTTGTGGGTTCAAGTCACCTTAGTCTCAAGTTCTGGAGGGATTCAAACTGATAACCTCTTGTTAGTGTACCCAATTATCAGGCTCAGATAATTCTGTCTTCAAGGGGCCAGACATATTTGCCTACTGGCACCCAACCAGGTCTTTCAAATGAACCCTTAGAACTCTATGCAAGACTTTAGAGAACTCTATCCGTTTCCCAGTTTGGTATATCAATAAGCCCATACACAGTGTTAACTGTAACCTTTAAAAGCTCCACTTAAATAGGAAGAAATGTCAAGGCACTCCAGGCAGTTTCCATTGTAAAATATCTTTACTTTAAAATATCAAAACAGAACAATAAATACAGAACAAATATCCCAAACACATACAATCTTAAAAACAAAACAGGTTTTTAAAGTACAAACTAAGATCTCTTATCCACATAATACTTCTCTCCTATAGTGCTGATGTTGTCCTTCTTCTCTCAGTCAGAAATAAAATAAAAATGTGTCTCTCTAAGGCTTGGTCAGTTGAATAAAAGCAGTCCAGAGCCGGCCTCCTCTCTGAGGTCATTAAACTCTGCCTTGGAGTATTAAAGGTTATATTTTACAACACAGGATGTCCCAACAAGATTAAAAAAAAATAAGTGACATACTCAATTTCCTCTCCTCAGGTTAACTGGTCAGAACTGGTTTTTGTTCTGCCACACACACAGACACATACAGTTTCTGTGATGTCCTTCCAAAGCATCCTGGGAATGTGGTATTGGACCTTCCGAATTCGTCTGGATCCTTGTTAACTGCACATCAAAGGTCTTTCTGATGTAATTCAAGGGCTCCCTGAGACATCCCTCCCAACACAGATTCTCCCTGACAACTATTGCAAGTCAAAGGATCTCCCTGAGGGCATTATAAAGTGGATACTTTGGTTCCTGCCTTCAAAGAAAATTTAACAAAGAAATTGCCTTTTAAATAGCTGCAGATGTTGCTATGTCCTGTTCTTTGAATTTATCCCGGTTTTTTTTTTTTTGGGATGTGTCAGTTTAGCAAGACTGTGGGTCTTCTGACTGCCCTTCCCTTACATAAATTATATGTAATACAAAAAAAATTTGATAGATGGATCAGAATCAGTGGTCCAAGTGTGACAAACATCACTGTTGAAGATCTGCACTGACCAATCAAAGCCCAGGAATTTTTCTTGCCATTTTATAATTAAGCAATAAGGCATGACAGGCCGTTGGTTGTACTAGGCTTACCCTACAGTCAGGGGCATTGTAAAGCACGAGGCAATGCCAAGTGCCTTCATCCCCTGACCGTAGGGTAAACCTAGTACAACCAATGCCCCCGAAGTGCTTTTTGGCTTGTGTAAAATTATCCCATAGGAAACTTTTTAAAAAAGAACACTAAAAGTTTTGAAAGCCGCAATAAATATAATCAAATGTTGCTAAATTATGTAAAATAGTCCCTCCACACATATTTTCCTCCTGTCAGTCAGCTGTCTTTTTTCACGTTTAATGCATACGAACATTCAAAATTGCCAGCAGATAAAGGCCTTATGGTCTATCAAGTCTGCTTGATTGTGCTGCTACCGGCCCTCGTACTGCAGCTGCCCCTCCCTCCCCCCTTCAAGTGACCTTCCCCCTTACCCTGTCCCATCCCCTTTTGAAGTTGTCTACTGTTCTACAGGATACCACTTCCTCTGGCAATGCGTTCAACCCAGACAGCACCCTCTCCTCCAGTGTCTCCTCATTTCTCTCCTGAACCTTCCCTCTTCCAATTTCAGATCGTGCCCTCAAGTGTCCCTCCCCCTCCTTAATTTGAAAAGCCCCTCCATGCCCATCTTATTTATTCCATTCATGTGCTTGAAGGTTTCAGTCGTGTCCCTCCTATACCTCCTCTCCTCCAGGGAGTGCACATTCAACTCCCTCAGCCTGTCCTCATAAGGTAAGTCCCCTAGCCCTTGGATCATTTTTGTTGCCCTGCGCTGCACCCCCTCCAGCAACCTAATGTCCTTCTTAGTGTATGGTCGCCACAACTGAATACAGTACTCCTGGTGTGGTATAACCAGTGACCTAAATAGCATCAGTATCACCTCCTCCCCTTCTGGAGGATATGCCTCTGGCAATAAAACGCAGCATCCTGTTGGTCTTTGCAGCTACCTTTCTACACTACATTGAGTTGTTCATTACTCCCGTTATTTACATTGTGCGATTGTTTACCATGGGAGTTATTTATGTATGTATTTATTAGAAATTCAGAAGAACACCTTTGAGCCAGGGCTCTTTTACAAAGGTTTCACGTCAAAGTAGAAGTACCAGGTAGACAGAACATAACAGCAATACATTACATGCAGTAAATACAAATGCAGTCAACTAGCATTGTTTAGTTCATGAGGCAGCTAATTAGGTATTAGAACAGTACACCAGGCATTGTACAACGTGCAGCGTGCCTAGGGAAGTTAATGAAGGAAATTTCTGGTAGAGAGAGCAACATGGGAATAGAAGAATTAAAAGCTCTGCATTATTCCAGTAGCAGAACACACCCCCCCACACACACACACACACACTCACATGGAATGGTAACATGGGCATACATACACAGACACACACCCACAGGCCTCAAGTGGAACCAGAACCTCAATTTTATCTGTTGCCAGGTAAGGAGTAGGGAATTCTCTGGCAAACTAGTAGGGACAGGAGGAGGATCATTCATGGTCATCAAAGTAACCCCAGCAATTGAAACTCTGAATATTACTTGATTTTTAAATTTGTATATGTGTGTACTGAGGGGCACTTGAATGAAAATAACATTACATTATTTACTTACTTTATTTAATTTTAATTGACTTTTATTTCTAGGGCCCAGTTGAAGGTTTTTATATATGAGTAAAGGTTGCAGCCATGTTTGTGATGGAAATCAGGAAGTAAGTGGCTTATGAATTCTGTATGTGACTTGTGTCTTGCCCTGGTTAGCAGGGACTTGTTTTTAGCCATTGGTAGTGCTCTATGAAGGCAATGGCTAGAACCAAGTCTCAGCCAATCAGGACACAGGGATTTCCATGCCCATATTATATTTAAGCAATAAAGACGCGGTAGGGTGTGGTATATCGTGGGATATTGTCATCGGTAGGAGTTGAGGTCAAGAGGGCCGAAAGGCCCAACGACCCGAAGTGACGATATCCTCATTATATACCACACCCTGATTGCCTTATTGCTATTATGAACTGGGTCAATTGATATTGTAGGCATTTAATGTAAAAAGAAATTTTGAAATATTTTAATGCTGTTTTATAGGTGTGTAGGTACACATTTAAAAAAAGTTATGTAGGTCACGTTTTGGGCACTAGGTGGTGCTGTTGCATGTGGATTTTGTTAGAAAGTCTTCATTCCCATAGTATTGGTGCCCCTTCCCAAAGTTTAGTAACGTTGTCTGTTGTAGAGTAACTGAAGCTAGTTTTTGGCTTTTTCATTTGTTTGAGGAGTTGAACAATCGATGTCAGCAAAAAAAAAAAATATGTGGGTGGACAATAAACTGCCTCAATGTGCACACACCGCAAGATGACAGAAGTTGTTTTATGTCTGATTCAGTGTGCTTTCCTGCATTGCTTTTGAGGAAAGCGAGATGGTAAGGCATTACAGTTTATATTTAGCGCAATTGTGTTCTGAATGAGCGGGTTGTACATTCTAGCGGTTTGGCCGAGGCAGCATGACTGCGGTGAGAGGGCAGTTTCTGTAATGAAGTAGCTGGTGCTGTCAGCGAAAAGAAGAGGAATTTATTTATCTTTGCAGAGGCGTGTGCTGTGGGCGACAGTTGTGATGATATATATATTTTTTTTTAATAATGACCGACAAACTCTGACTGGCTTCGGACTGCGAGACACGAAGAACACTGCGCTGGGTGTGAGCAGGCTGGTGGCCGGAGGTTTTCTGAAGCTGTGATGATGTAGCCCAATATCATCACGGCTTCGAAACCCTCTCGGCCAATCAGCTTGCTCCATTTACGATCGCCGGTTCATAATTGAAATTATAATATGGCTATAAAAAAATCCAGTAATCTGATTGACTGAGGAGCTCGGAACCCAGTGCTGATATCCCAGGATAACAGCACTGGAAGAAGGTCCAGCAGCCTCATCACAATGGAATCAATAGCACCAGCCATCATTGACTGCCATCACAAATGTGGCTGTCACCTTTACTCACTAAAAACCTTCAATTAGGCCCGAAAAATAAAACTGTTTTACATTTATAAACATATGAATTAAATGTTATTTGCCCTCATAATACTCTTGTTACACACACATACATAACTTAAAAAATGAAGTACCACAGTACTTAGAATTGTAATTTATGGTGTTTCTTTGCTGACCATGAAAATTCCCCCTCCTATCCTCACCTGCTTACCAGGGAAATCTGTGTTGTTTAAGCTGTTACAGATAAAAACAAAAGCCCTGGTTCCATCAGAGGCCTTCTGTTGTGTGCTAGTGGGAGTAAACATTCTGCCAGCAGAACTGAGCCGAGGTTTGAATTCTTGCATTCCATGTGTAGTAAACATTCCATCTCTTGAATGTTGGCAAGACAGAAAATGAACAAGACAGAGAAAAGGGAGGGAATATTATAAAGAAGAAAGAAAGGTGAGGGAATGGGTAAATGGGGGTGGGTTGGGGGAAACTAGAGGATTTAAGTGCTCATTAAAAATACATGAATTTTGCTGTACATAATAGTTAAACCTGAGATGGCATGTCAGTGCTGGGATGTGCTGGGACTGTTTTAAAAAAGTCATAAAAATGTTTCTTTTTTGATTTGGTACCCCCGAAAAAAAAAAAAAGCATCTTGGACCCATTTTATAAACATAGTAAGACACTCCAGGGTGTACATTGTGGTGGGGTAGCAGCACTTCTCAGGGGTTGGAGTGAAGGCACTCTGCGATGCCTCATGCCACTCCCGAGGTTTGCCACTATCCAACCACAAAGCATACCCTGTTACGTCATTTTGTTTAATTGTTTTTTTTCTGTTTCTTAGGACAGTCTTCACTCCTGTTAAAAAAAAAACATGGACTCACAGAAAATAACCGTGTGGATGCCTCTGCCGCAGCAAGATTGATCTGTATAGGGACACTAAACAAGACTGTCAATATTAATGTGTTCAATTCTTCAAAGTGAAAAATGAGATAAAAGCAGGAGTATAAACAATATTGCTAAGCTCTAAGTAATAAAATTGGCTATAACAAGTCAGTGTAAGCAATATGTAGGGATGCAGTAAAGCTCTTGAAGGGACTGTTTTATCCCTATTTTATGTCTACATTAATTACAATAAAGTTATAACTTCTGATGTGTTTCCTATGTTTATTGCTTAATCATTAAAGACTTGTCAAATTTTTTTATAGCCGTATTATAATCGCAATAAGGCACTCCAGGGTGTGCGTCAATCCTGAATAACGTCACACCTAGGGTGGTGGGAGCACTCGGCCCGACCCACCCTAGGGTGTGCATCGTTGCTGAATAATGTCACGTTATTCGGCAACGATGCACACCCTGTCATGTCTTATTGCTTAAATAATCCTTTTTAAGTAAGATTAGTGCCTGTGTTTCTGGCTGCTAATAACAAATGTATTGTGTGGAATATTCCTTCACCTGTTTTCTCTGACATAATGACACTATCTGGCATTTTTACAACTCTTCCTTCATTCTTTAGTATTGTACAGAAAACACATTCTGTGGCATTAGATTTGGGTATTTGCGAAGTAATGGTCTCATTCTAGGGGACAGGAATGACATTAATGCATTCTGTATGGGGTTGGGTTCAAGGACAAAGCCTGTCTGGTATGTAATCTAAAGTCAGCATATTAGATACATGCAATTATTGTTGTTCTACAGTATGTAGCCATCTGTAATTAATAAGAGCAGTCGCATTATGTCCTGTAACATCAGAGCTCTAATGCTGTCTGTCCTTACAGCTCAAATATTTATTCTTTTTATTTATTCATTACAAATCGGGTTTACAACCTTTGAGTCAGAGACTCATTTACAAAGGCACCTCATCGCAGGGGGTGGGCAGACATCAAGACAGTTATTACAGTGCAGATTAAAACAGAGGATAACATTACAGGTGCAGTAAAAGGAACATTTAACATAGATACACTTAGGTTACATAATGTAGTAGTTTGTATGTTACTTAGGTTACATAGTGTTACAAAATTGTGAGTTACACTCATGGATATAGTAGG
Source organism: Neoceratodus forsteri (assembly GCA_016271365.2). NCBI lineage: Eukaryota > Metazoa > Chordata > Ceratodontiformes > Ceratodontidae > Neoceratodus > Neoceratodus forsteri. The sequence goes on along the minus strand of CM028137.1, from coordinate 12,962,366 downwards.
TCCTCAGAGAAGACAGCGGGTTACATCCCTGTTTGGACCTAGTAGGGAAGGAGTGGGTCTGGAGGAGGGAGAGGCTGTCCAGTGGATGTTGTTGAACCAAGGGGCAAGGCGGGTGGGTACCACGGGTTACAACAGGAGGTTAGTTGCACCTACAACAGCGCCTATTAAAGATATGGTTCCAAAGGGCTGTTTTGAAGGAGCCAATTTTTGGTAAGTTGGAGATGCAGCTAGGAAAGGAGTTGAACAAGGTGGGGGCTCTGTAGAGGAAGGATCTCTGGGCAAGAGAGGTCTTGGTTCTGGGCACCTTGCAAGTGTCCTTAGCAGAGCTACGGGTGGTGACGGACGATGATGACTGCTGTAGGGAGGTGGAGACCCCTGGGGGGGGGAAGAGTCCTAGCAGTGATTTCTTAGCGAGGAGGCAGGTCTGGTAGAGCAGTCACTCCTCAAAGTTGAGCAGATTGGTGGTAGTATAGAGAAGGCAGGTGTGAGTACGGCTGGGGGCACAGATAAGGAGCCTACAGGCCTTATTGGTGGAGAATTGGATTTTGGAGAGGGCAGTGTTGTCAGCTGCGGCGTAGATGGGCAAGCCATAGTCCACAAGGGACAAGACAGTGGAGGTGATGGCCAGCCTAAGGGCAACCTGAGGCAGGCAGTCCCTGTGCTGGTATAGCAGGCTAATCCGAGAGTTAATGGCAGCTGACAGGGCATTAATGTGGGTGTGGAAGGAGAGGGCAGTATCGAACATGATTCCTAGGTACTTGTATGTGGTCATTTGTTCTAGCAGGTGCAGAGTGCTGGGGATAATCAAGAGGGGGTATTTTTAGCTTTATTTTGGTGGTGGGAGAAGAGCATTGATTTGGTTTTCTTTAGGTTAATGACCAGTCTGCAGTCGCCGAACCACCTTTTGGCTTGGTTGTAAGCTTGCTGGAGGGATAATTGGAGGGAGGTGGGATTTTGATGTGAGGCAATGTGGACTGCATCACCAGCATAAAGGAGCATTTTACTGGTACATGAGCTGGGGAGGGTGTTGAGGTAGAGACTAAAAAGCATTGGACCCAGGATGGAGCCCTGAGGGACCCCAGAGTGAACGGGAAGAGTGCTGGAGAGGGAGCCACTGATCTTGACACGCTGGGATCTAGCAGAGAGGTAGCTAGAGAACCAGGAAATGGGACTGCCAGAGAAGCCAAGTTGGTGAAGAGAGTTGAGTAGAAGCGGATGACAGACAGTGTCAAAGGCCTTGGAGAGGTCAATGAAGACTGCTCCTGCAAGGCTGCCAGAGTCAAAAGCAGCATGCAGGTGTTGGGAGAATTCCAGGAGAGCCGTGGTTGTACTGTGTCCTGGGCGGAAACCGTGCTGCTCTGGGCACATAATATCGTACTTGGTTATGTATTCAGAGAGTTGGATCAACACCACTTTTTCAAGGGCTTTAGAGAGTGGGGGGAGGATGAAGATTGGCCGGTAATTGTTAGGGGTGGACCGGTCCCCGCTCCTATGTATGGGTGTGATTTCAGCAGTTTTTCAAGCACTTGAGAACTGACCCAGGCATAGAGACTGGTTTAGAAGGTCAGTCAGGGGGACTAGGACTTCGTCCAAGACCATACGGAGGATCCTGGAGTCGAGGGGGTCACTGCTGGGGTTATTGCTGCTTAAGGCTTCTAGCAGGTGTGGCCTGGCTTCTTGGGGGCATAGAGTGCACAGGTAGAATGGTGGGCGATGCAGGACCGGAGGGAGAGAGGTGGGGATTGGGTCAAAGAAGCTGCTGGGGAGGACCGAGCTTAGGTCAGAGAAGGCAGTGTTAAGGTAATCGGCTATGAGGAGTGGATCTGTGGTGGGGGTGCCATTGATGGAGAGCTGAGATGGTGGGGGGGAGCAGAACATCCCATTTAGCCCTTTCATATTATCCCAGAAGGTCCGGGCTGAACCCCAAGTGGAAGTGAGGGTGGTCTGGTAGTGCTCTGCCTTGCCCCGCCTAATGGCCCAAGTGCACTAATTGTGTTCTGCATTGTAGGCCTGTCTCTCAGATGCCTTTCCAGATTCTACAGCAATGTGCTAGAGATTATCTCTGTTTTTGAGTCTCTGGAGGAGGGGTGGGGTGATCCATGGGGCATTGCATTTTTTGGAGCGGATCCTGGTGAAGGGGGGGCGAAAAGGTCACAAGCCTTACAGAAGGCATTTGTGAAGTGGTCAAGAGCTGAGTCAGTGTCAGGGGCACGCTGGATAGGGGACCAGTCTAGCTGGGCTAGGTATTGTTTTAATTTTCTGAGGCTGCCGGGGCATAAACGGCGGCATAGAGCGGCCTGGGACGCTGGCTTCAGAGTGGAGGATGACTAGAGACAGAGGACTGGGGAGTGATCACTAAGAGAGTCGGGGAGGACAGTGACATCCTGGAATTTGTAGGGGCGGTTAGATATAACAACATCTAGGAGAGTGCTGGTGCCAGTAGAGTGGTTGAATCTGGTGGGCTGGGTGACTAACTGGGACATAACCAGGGGCAGCAAAGGAGTCCCTTATATGGGAGGCAGTGGCAGCCAGTTAACACTGAGATCACCTAGGATGACTTGCTCCACTTTGTGAGGAGAGATGTGAGGTAGTCAATGAGGACTAGACCACTTGGTTTTTGATTCCTCGAGTGCGTGAGGAGACCATGAGGAAGAGGGTCTTAGGCGGGGTCAGGCATGATTTTTAAGGTGAGGGCTTGGGCTCCATAATCAGGTTTAGGAGCTGGGAGTGCCTGACCTATAAGGGAGTCCTGTACGAGTAGTGTGCAACCACCACCGCGTTTGCCTACTCGGTCTTCCCTATAGATGGTATATCCAGGAAGGGTGATAGCAGAGTCAGGGGTGAATTTGGAGAGCCAGGTCTCTACCAGTGCAATTATAACAGGTTGATGTTGCACTGCAGTTTTAAATATACAACACCCTGAAGTCCTATAGAAACGCTAGCCACACAAACCACATAAACATGAACTAAGCTGTGACTGCATAAAAGTAAAAAATAAAACTTTTAGATAATACCACAAGGTCTGAATATCAATTTAAACTTCTTTCCAGAGTTCTATTCTGCTGCTGCAGTCGGCGAAAGGTACTCATACTGATAGAATGAGCAGTGAGTGTGTAGCAGCCTTGCTGTTTGTACTTGGTTTGGGAGGGGGGTATATGGGAACAGAGCTGTGCAAATATTGGGTGACATTCTGGAACTAGAAAGCCTCCTGCAGGAGGATGAAGAACAGGTCCATGTGGCCCTGGTGGGACTCTAATGTTGGAACAAATGGATTATTTTTGTGCAAAACAGGGGTATTCCAGTGGTACTGAAGAAACATGCAATTCACCAGCTATGACCAGAAGAGGTAGGAATCAAACTGATTATTGAAACATATAGAAGGCAAGTGAAAATTACTATAACAGCACTATGAAATATAAACTAGCAAATATTGAATTAGAGGGGAAAGATCAGATACCACAGTTCAGATGTGCAAACACACTATAAGATAACCACTGATTATGAAAAAACGGGGTTGGGGTGGGGTTGTATTTTAGTGCTATAATCAACTATAATTCAAAACTATATTATACAATGGCAAGAACATTTCTTGCACTCTGATTGGACAATGGCCACCTGCACTAGTGATGTTATCTGAGCATAACATCACTGTATGAAGTTCCAACCCACATGACAACACCAAACATTATGATATCAGTATGCACACTGCTCCCAGCGCCTTTACTGTCCCGCTGTGGACATTGAGCACTACAGCCAGAAGAGACCTCACAACACACACACACACATACTGTTTTCGTGATCCTGGGCACAGTAGCAAAACACCAACTACATGCAGAACCACAAAAAAAGTCTCTTTTTTTTTTTTCTCTCAGCGTCCCTTAAGAAATGGCTGCTGTGTACACCCCTGCTTCACTGTCACTACTGTAGTGAAGGATGCACACAGCCATTCTTCCAGAGAAAGACACACACAGCAGCTGCCTAAAAAACACAAAAAAGCCCCTGAGCCAGTTCAGCAACTGCGTGGAGGAACGAAACAGCAGACCCGGTCCACTTGAGCTGACTTGGCAGTAGTGTGGTAAAAGGCAAACCACTACTGACAGCCACGAAGAGCGCATCCCCTTTTCAAACACAGCATGTGCCACTTACTCATCGGCTTCCCTGCCTTCCCCCGCTGCCATGGTAACCACGTTGACATAAAAAATACAAACTGGCCATAACTCTTTGTACACCTGTGGCAGGGTTCTTCTCTAAAATGTTTTTTTTCCATGGGAGGGGACTTTGTGCGTGACACATATGATCGCTATCATACTTCTCCCGATCCCAGTCCTAACTGCCAGTCACAGTCCTGCTCGCTAGTCCTACTATAAAAATAAACAAAAAAAGCCAGTGAAAGTAGCTGCAGACAGCAGTGAAATACACAAAAATGTGGCACGCATCGCAGGGGGAGGGGCTACAGAGAGACACCAGCCACTTAGCAACACTGCCATGTAGCAACAGCACCACCTTCTGGACAGAATAGAAATTGTGGACTTTTTTCATTCCATACGCCTCCACATGGAAACAAATTAATAAAAAACGTAAAAAAAAAACAATTTTTTCCTACTTTCTGTTTTTATAAATGAGCCATTGTATAATAGTAACAGTGCACTCCAGGGTGTGTTTCGCACTTGGATAAACCCCTTCTAAGGTATTGGATGCACTCAGCCTGCAACCTCATGCCCATCCACCCAAGGCATAACATTATCGAAGCCCGACACACACCCTGCCATGCAATATTGCTTAAATCCACACTGAAAAAGTGGTCTCTAGGCAGTAGCAGCTCAGATGCCACACAAAGTTGGCCAGCCATACTGTTAGCTGACTTCACATCAGGCCTGTCCTTCAGATCCTTGGCATTATACAGAGTGGCAGAAAGGGTCAGAAATTGCAGCCTGTCACATCCACCTGTTGGGCAACAACAAATCAGCCCTAGCAAGAACACGGTAAGTTGCATTCCCTTCCCCCTCCCCAACCCTAGAGGAAAGAAGAGCAAGGCAGATGCTCAAACAGGAATGCTAATCGGTTTCAAGCAGTCATAGTGAATGTCAGTATTCATTCCCAACACAGACATAGCAGCCCAATTATTTATTTATTTATTTAGTTTTAACCGGGTTAGGTGCACTAGCCAAAGTTGACTATTTTCTGGCACGACCCGGGAGAATACATACATAAAATGAGATGACATTATACAATACATAGTATATAGTACAGGTAGGTTAGAATACAGATCAATTCAGACAGTACTCGAGATAATACATATAGCTATGCAGAGATGACAAAAGTGACATTAGTACATGCAAATAACTGAAACTGGGCTAAGTGGCAGCTATAATGGGTGTTTACTCACCTGGTAAAGGTGATTGTGTTGGTTGGCATCCATGGCACTCCAGACGTTACCTCATGGGTTACAGCCCACCTGATAGGCTAATGATGCACATGACCCAGATCAGATTTCCAGTATATCCAGGTTCCAGAAACCCCTGCTCTCAGTTTGAATTTTCCATAGCTGAAAGGAAGAAAGTAGAACACAAGCAAACAAGCACACAATAGAGACTATTAAAAATGAGACATACAACGACAAGAGTACAATAATAGGGCGAAAAGCCTGAATTATTGCCTATTCTGTACACCTACCTCGAACCAAGAGTTAAACCTGGGTTTACTTGCAGCAGGACAAAGGTTGACAGGTAGGGACCTCCAGCTTCTCTCCTTTTCTTCTCTTGTGGAACGTCTGATCATAGGGCCTGAGGGCCTTGAGTGTACGGATGTCAACCAACACAATCACCTTTACCAGGTGAGTAAACACCCATTGTGATTGGTTGGCATCTCATGGCACTCCAGACATTACCTCATGGGAGATAAGAAGCAGTTCAAGTCCCCGGGTGGGATTCGGATGTATCGGAGTGACCGAGATGTGTGGCCGCTGTGAGGACGTGGGAGGCAAAGGCCGGTCTGAAGTCCTGCAGTTGCTCCAGCCTGTAGTGCCTCGCGAAGGTGTGTAGGGAGCTCCAAGTGGCTGCCCTACAGATGTCCTCAGAGGATACCAGTGCTCGTTCTGCTCAAGAGGTGGAAACCACCCTAGTGGAGTGTGCTCTGAGCCCCTGTGGCGGGGTCAGATGTCTTTCCCTATAGGCGTGGAGCACGACCCGTTTGATCCACCCTGCGATGGTGGTTTTAGACGCCGCTAGCCCCTGACGTTGGCCCTTGGAGACGATGAAAAGTCTCTCCATCTTGCGGATGGGTTGCGACTTGGCCAAGTAGACTGAGAGTGCCGACCCGACGTCTAGAGGGTCCGGGGAGCTGTTTCCCTCTTGAGAGATAGGGCAGGTCAGGGTGGGTAGGTCTATTGGCTGTTCCCTATGGAACTTCATGGGGATCTTCGGTTGGAATGCCGGGACGGTCCGAAATCGTACTCCTTGGGGGCTGAAGGTGGTGTAGGGCGGTGCACAGGACAGTGCACCCAGCTCCCGATTCTTCTGGCCGAGCAGATGGCCCAGAAAGGCGGTCTTCAGGCCTACCCAGAAAAGGTCTGCTTGGTGAGGGGTTCGTATGGTGGTGCCCTTAAGGAGTCCAATACCAGGGAGAGTCCCAGGGGCGACCCCAGGTCTGCCCTGGGTCGCATGAGGTCCATGGCCCTTAGGAACCGGGTTGCGTCCGGGTGGGCTCCTGGAGGGTGCCTCGACCAGGCCTCTGGCCGCCTTAGCCTGCAGCTGCACCCTCAGGGAGGAGGGTGCCAATCCCTTATCCACCCACTGCTGCAGGAACAGTAAGATAGTGGGGAGATCCACTTGTTCCGGTACTGAGCCTCGTCGGTGGCACCACTGTGCGAAGACAGCCCATTGCCTCTCGTATGTGGAGGTGGTGGAGGCGTGATGGGACCGGAGCAGCGTGCCTATGACCGACTCGTGGTACCCGTGAGCCGACAGCCGTTCCCTCTCAGGAGCCAGGCCGTGAGCTTCAGGGTTCGAGGGGCCGGGTGCAGCACGGGACCCTGCAATAGCATATCTGGCGGGTCGGGATCCGGAAGCTGGCTAGAGCAATCTCTGTGATTGCTGTGAACCACGATCTTCGGGGCCAGTACGGGGCCACCAGGATGACAGTGACTCGGGATCTCCGGATCTTTTCCATGACTTGAGGAATGAGAGGTAGAGGGGGGAACACGTATGCGCCGCTGCAAGGCCACTCCTGAGACAGTGCATCTGTGCCCTGGGAGTGCGCGTCCCTGAACCTGGACAGGTACTTGTCCACTTGGGCATTGCCCCTTGAGGCCATTAGGTCTATGGACACTGGGCCCCACGTCGTCTGGATTAGGCGAAACAGGTCTGGGTGCAGACGCCATTCTCCGGGATTAATCTGTTGGCGGCTGAGCCAATCCGCCTAAATGGACCGCCCCCAGGTGAGTTAGGTGAATTTGGGCCCAGTTCATCACTTTCGCGGTTTCCCGTGACATGGCCTTGCTTCTGGTGCCCCCCTGTTTCGCTATGTATGCCACCGTCTCACGGTTGTCTGATTTGATCAGAACTGACTGTTTCTGTATGAGGTGGCGGAAAGCCTGGAGCGCGGGAACACCACCTCATCTCCAGTACGCTTTATTGAGAGTAGGGGCCTCTGCCGGGACCAGGTCCCCGCGCAGACTCGCTCTCCCAGGCAGGCTCCCAGCTGGAGAGACTCGCCCATCTCGATGGGAATCGGAGGGGGTGCTTCCAGTGGGACCCCTCTTGTCAGATTTCCTGGAGTGGTCCACCACCTCAGGGAGGATCTCACTCCTGCAGGCAGCTGTACCGGGCGGTGTAAGTTGAACTCGTTTGGCGCTCCGCTTGCCAGAATGAAGTTTTGGAGTGGGCGCATGTGCCACCTGGCCCACGAGACGAGGTCGATGCAGGAGGCCATGTAGCCCAGGAGTTTCGCGACTTCTGCTACTGTGGTGCGTGGGTGTGACCTTAGATGTCCAGCCAGGTGCCGGAGGCTGCGGATCCGCACTGGGGCTGGTTTTGCCCAGCCGTCTGCTGAGTCGATGGCGGCCCCAAGATGCTCGATCTGCTGGGTTGGGTGGAGGTGGCTCTTTTCCTCGTTCACCACCCATCCGTGGTCCCTGAGTGCCCGTACGGCGAAGTCTGTGTGGGCTTGTGCCTGATCCCTGGACCGTGCCCGTATGAGCCAGTCATCCAGATATGGGACTATGTCCAGCCCTTGTTCCCTGAGCCTGGCCACCAAGGTGATGGAGACCTTGGTGAAGACCCTGGGGGCTGAGGACAGGCCGAATGGAAGTGCCCGGTACTGAAAGTGCTGACCCAAGATGTGGAAGCGTAGAAACCTTCTGTGGTTCTCGATGATGGGAATATGTAGGTAGGCGTCCTTTAGATCGATTGAGGTTAGGAAGTTGCCTACCCTGATTCCCCTTAGGATGGATCGGACCATCTCATCTTGAACCGACATGGAATCACGTACTTGTTCAGTGTTTTAAGTCCAGGATGGGCCTGAGGTCTCCCGACTTCTTTGGCACTAGAAAGAAGATGGAGTACACGCCTTTCCCCTGCTCCTGAACTGGGACTGGTTGAATGGCCCTGTTCAGGATCAGATCTGCCAGGATACCTTGTACCTGGTGTGGTGAGGCCCTCCTTCTGGAGACTGGAGACGAGACGAACCATTGGGGTATGGAGTGGTGGGTCAGCTCTATCGCATATCCCTTGGAGACCACGTCCCGGACCCACCTGTCTGACATGGTGATCTCCCAGCGGTGAGCGAACAGGGCCAAGTGTTGGCCGACTGGGGGGTATTGATGGATTCTCGGGGAAATGGTGTCACTGTTTTCCCCTGAATCCCCTTCCACGGCCTCCAGACTTTTGACCTCGAGGTCTGAAGGAGGAGGGGGACTTGTAGCTGTTGAAGGCGGAAGTGCGTGAGAAGGATGTGGGTGCTCTACTCCGAAAGGAGTGGTTTTGTGAGTAGGGCTCCCTGCGGCTCTGGCTCTTGGCTCTGGGCCAAAATCTGTGCCTAGCAGCTGGCAGGTGTGTGGGTCTTGACCTATTCCTTAGGAGGTCCCTACCCTCTTCCCTCTGTTTAAGATAAGCCTGTAGGCCTTCCCCAAATACATGGCCCCCCTTAAGGGGTAAATTTTGAAGCAGAGTCTTTGATTCTGAGTCTGCGTCCCAGAGTTTGAGCCATAGAGCTCTGCAGGCTCGATTTATGATGGCGGCTGCCCTGGCCTGGAGGCATAGAGAGTCCACTGCCATGTCCGCGAAGTACTTGGCTGCGTCGAGGGTACAGTCCAATAGTTCAGCCTCCCTTGATTTTGGGCTTGCCTGTTCCTGCAATTCCTCCAACCAGCGGATCTGCACCCTCGAGGTGTAGATCACCGCTGTCATAGCCTTGGCCATGGTACCCTCGATTTTGAAAGTCTTTTTTAACATGTCCTCAACTTTCTTGTCCATCGGGTCCTTGAGTGCTATGGTGCAGCACGGCAGCACGGTCTTTTTACTCAAGACCACCACTTGGGGGTCGATGGAAGGGGCCTTGCACCAGGTGTCGGACTTGTCGGCCTGAATCGGGTACATTTTAAGTAAGTTCCTTCTGTTCGGCATTCTGCCCAGGTCTGTGGATTACCATTCTGTGTGGATCAGTTCCTCAATGGCCGGGCAGACTGGGAAGGCCTCTGGGGTGGTGGTCCTTAGCTGGATCATAGGGTCTAGCTTGGATTCCGTCTTCTCCCCTTCTTGTTCCTCCGTGGTCAGTCCCAAGGTGGCCTTGATGACCTTCATGAGGCCGGGAATTGTGTCAAATCCGCACAGTTTAGAGGTCAGGGACGGAGTTGCCTGATGCTCGAGATCCTCTGCGTCCGAGTTCATGCTGTGCTCCTCCTCCTCGTCTTCCTCATTGAACTCATCCTCCTTCTCTTTCTGCTCAGTGTTGCCGTCTTGGGGAATGCTGGGGAGTGGATCCTCCGGTGCCGTTGGCTCTTCTAGCAGGTCTCTCTCACGGGGATGCTCCGTGCTGGGTGGTCTAACTCTGTTCTGTGTAAGAGCCTCCAGCTTCTCCATGATCTTCAGCATGAAGTTTTGCTGGCTCTCCATCATGGCCGCCGCAGCCTGCTGGTTTTGAATCAGAAGTGAGCCTGGGTCCACCCACGTCGAGTTGCTGGGGCCGGGGAGAGAAGGAGCTAGTGGTGGGGTTCTCTCCATTGAGGACAGCTCGTCGTCCATGAGGCAGGCTGCGCATAGGGGGCCTGGAGTTTGAGGGAGGAGGGCGGCGTTGCATGCGTTGCACTTCTTTGCCTTAACCATCTGCAAGATAAGAGAAAGAGATCTGAGCAGAGGAAAAGGTTCTGGTGTTTCTCCCCTAGGACAAGTTAGAAGGCTGCAATGGTAAGGGCGCTGTGGGAGGGCCTTAGCCCGAGCCGTGAGGAGGAGGCGACCGTCAACCCGTAAACATTATCCCCAGACATAGTTATGCTCGGGGGCCTGGGGAGGGGCCACCACCCCGAGATGGGGATTGCAGGGTCTGCCAGGGTCGCTGTGGGAGGTACCCGGGCAGAGGCCCCGATGGAGTCCTACTGGGGTCGCTATGTGAGGGACCCGAGTGGAGTTAAAATCACCAAGCTTTTTTTTTTTTTTTTGGGCCTCGAGTGGCCTGCGGTCCCTGAAGGCCAGGTTGTCCCCCCATGAATGGCCCCCCCCGCTGTAGGGGGGCCGCCGGAGACTCGAGCAGGCACCATGTGGCAGGGGCGAGAGCATGCCTGCTCAAGGGTCTCCCCCGATGGTATGAGAAGGTGAGAGGAGGATGACCCGAGGAGATAGGCCGGGAGGCTTGCCTCGCGAAGCTTGCCTGCTCAAGGAGCGTCGCGCTGGTGTCTCACCCCCTGAGGTAGGCCTTGTGGGGGGGGGATCGGACGAGGCGAGTAGCCGTGGAGTCACGGGGGGCAGAGGCGACTCGCGGTGAGGAGGCCAAAGCTAGAGTCAGCGAGCGGCCAAGGCTCTGGTGGTCTATTTCCTTTGAGCCGACAGCCGTTCCTTTCTTTACTTTCTCCGCCTAGGCCGAGGAAATCCCAAAGTTGTCGCGGAGTCGTGGGGAGCAGAGGCGACTCGCGAAGGAGGTAGGCTGCGATTGGGAGGAGGGCTGCGTGGCGACGGAGCCTGCTGTCTTGGTCGCGGGCCCTCCTTTGCTGTTTGGCCGTGGGCCTAGTCTTTGTCGCCCTCCATGTGGCGGCCATAGGGGTCGGTCGCTGGGCCCCTGTCTAGTTCGCGAGGGTCGGGAGGAAGGACAGGATGACCCGTGGAGTCGCGAGGGAACAGAGGCGACTCGTGCCCAACAACAGGCCGGAGAGTGACCGGGGAGGTGGAGGGGGCCGCGACAGGAGGGCGGAGGCGACTCATGGGCCGGACGACAGGCCGCCGGCAAGGCGGCGGCAGAACCACCTGGAATAGGGAGCCACCGAGTCACAGGGACAGGGGCGACTTCATGTGAGGGTATAGAAGGCCGCTGGAGTCGCGGGGGAAAGAGGCGACTCACGTAGGGAGCGAAGGCCTTGAGTGGGTTTAGAAGGACCGCTGAGTAGCTACAAGGAACAGAGGCGACTCATGAGCACTTGATGGCGGCAAGGGCCTGCCAGGGGAATCGCGGCAGCGTGGCTGTACTGGAGGCAGCACGCTGGATGGCCGGAGGGGCCCGCCAGGGAAACCATAATCCACTTATCAGGTGCGAAACGGCTGGGGCGAAGCAGAAAGGTGGAAAGCCCTTACACAATGATTTTTATATCGATATTTCTGTGAGCTGAAGGCTCCTTCTTCTTTCTTTTCAATTCACCCAAACGCTTCCATTGATCCTGAATTTGAGTTACTCTACACAAGGTGTTCATAATCACAAAAAACTGTCTTGTATCTACTTTGAATATTTGAATATTACTAATCAAGATGCTCATAATCAAACAATGCTCTCCTGAAATCAGTACCTGAGGACTAAATAAAACACATTCCTACCTTAGAGATAAGAGCAGACAGGGGTTCTCTGGATGCTTCTTGCCTATTCAGATGCACAAATTACAACTGGAGAGCAGGGGTTCCTGGGACCTGGATATACTGGAAATCTGATTTGGGTCATGTGCATCATTAGCCTATCAGGTGGGCTGTAACCCATGAGGTAATGTCTGGAGTGCCATGAGATGCCAACCAATCACAAAGACATTTTATAGCAAAACTTGTTTATAAGTGCAGCAGTGTCATGGGAGAAATAGGGTGGTTAGCTGTGAGGCATTAAGTGGGATCAAAGCATGTGCAGGGGTCCCGGAACAGGTGGTGATATAGTTCTTTTTTGAAGATTGGGGTGGGAGTTAGCCTGCCTCAGGGCAGGAGGGAGGGAGTTCCAGGTGGCTGGGGTGGTCCAGTGAAATGCTCTAGAGCCTTTTGAAGTAAGACATCTGGGTATGGTGAGTAGAAATTTGTTTGCCGAGCGTAGTCCATGGGCAGGTGTCTGTGGTACAAGTAGAGCTGCAAGGGAGGTGGGGGTTTGGTTACGGATTACAGAGTCTGTGAGGGTTCCTAGGGAATACAGTCGGTAGGCAGTTGGGGAGAGCCAGCCTAGGTTGCTATACAGTGTGCAGTGGTGTTTGAGGCGAAGGGAAGAGGAGGCATACCGACATATTTTGTTATACGCAACATCCCATTTATGGAGAGTAGTCTTATGGGCATTAGCAAAAGTGGAGACACCATATGTCAGCGCTGGAAGCAGAATACCCTTGGCAATTGCCAATGTGGCGGATGGTGTTAGCAGGTGACAAGTCTTATAGGCTATTCCAAGTTTTGCATTTGTTGCTTTACAGGTTGACTGGATGTGCAGACTGAAATCAAGGGATTTATCAAGGAGGACTCCCAGGTATTTGAAGGATGTGACACAGTCGATGAGAGACCCCCCTGAGTCATGGACTAGGAGGAATTCCTTATAGGCCCTGAGTTTGGGAGCAGTGCCAAATAGCATGGCTTGAGTCTTTTTTTGTGTTGAGGATGAGCTTATTAGCATTTAGCCATGTTTGCACATTCCTGAAATCCAAGGAGAGGTTTTTGTTAATGATGTTAACTTTGTCAGTGCTGTAGTAGAGGACAAGATCATCAGTGTATATGATAGCTGAGCAGGACAGTATGGCATAATCTATGTTGTTGATGTATAGCGAGAAAAGAAGGGGTCCCAGGATGGAGCCCTGGGGTACTCCGATGTCAGTGCTGGTCACATGCGAGAGAGCGGAGTTGAATTTAACAAGTTGCAATATGTTTGATAGGTAGTTGTTAAACCAGTCAACTACTGAAGATGAGAAGTTAAGTCTATGCAGGGTTAAGAGAAGCAGGGGATGATCAACAAGATTGAAAGCTTTGGTAAGATCGATAAATACTGCTCCAGTGAGTAGGCCTTTGTCCATGTTGCAGAGTACATCGGTGGAGAATTTGAGAAGAGCAGTTGAGGTACTGTGTCCTTTTCTGAAACCATGCTGAGTGTCTGAGAGAAGGTTGTTCTTTGTGAGATAGTCAATGGTTTGGGTTGCAACAAGCTTCTCCAGTAGCTTGCTTAGCACAGAGAGGATGGCTATGGGCCTGTAGTTGTTGATATCCTTTGGGTCTCCTTTTTTAAGGATAGGTGTAACTCAGGCAATCTTCCAGAGATCTGGGACAATGCCAAGAGAGAGAGACAGAGTGAAAATCTTGGCCAGTGGCGAGGCAATCAATGGTGCCGCTAGCTTCAGGAGTCGTGGCTCAAGTGAATCTGAGTAGGGGCTAGTGTTGTCAGATATGTTTTGCAATAGCCTTTGGACCTTGAATCTAGATATAGCTTTAAAGTGGAAAGGGGAAGTAATAGTTAGTTGGCAGTGGTCAGCACCAGATGCAGATCTCTGGGGTGTGCAGTAAAGCTGAGATGCTGTGGGAGGTGAAGCGAAGCACAAGGTGTACTGAGACAGGTCCGTGAATAATCTGTTAAAGGCATTCGCTATAGTGTTCGAGTCATTGCAATGTACACCATTTAGGATCATATCCCCTGGGGTCGATGACAGCCCCAAGAAAGGTCTTGATGTGTGTCCAGAACTTTCTAGGGTCACCAGCAGAGTTTGTGAGCAGTTCCTTGCAGTAGCTCTTTGCTGTTCTGATTTGCTTTTTACAGGCGCTCCGAGAGGCCCTGTAGGTACTGTAATCCTCTGGTAGTCTGGACACTTTATACTTCTTCCAGAGTTTGTCCCGTGTGGCAGGTTAGCCAGCAGGTCCTTGTGTAGCCATCTTGTTTGTTTACCCCTGACCCTTCTGGTGACCTTCGGGGTATGTTTATCCTGAAGTGCTGTGAAATTATCAATGAAGATATCAAGGGCTATTTGAACATCATGGGAGTGATAGATATCAGACCAGTTGATACAGGATACAACATAGAGGAAAGCTTCCACATCCAGTTTGGCAAAGTTGGTAATTGTGATGTAGTGTGGAGGGGATGGAGGAGCAGTCTCCGGGCTCCATACACAGAAAGTGGGGGAGTGGTCTGTGATAGCATCTGCCAAGATGCCTGCAGTTTGCACATGGTCAAGGCAATTCACCAGTACCCAGTCTATGAGGGTGGAGGTAGTTAGAGAAGGGGTGGTTCTAGTGGGTTCAGTTAAGATCTGGTGCAGGTTATAGCTCTGCGTTAGTGTCAGCAGTGTGCTGTGAGTTGGTCCCAGCCAGTTTAGGTTAAAGTCACCTAAGATTATGACCTCGTTTTGCTTGGCGTTTGTGATGGTTTGATTAAGTGAATCCTGAAGACCTGTGATACCTCCAGTGGGTGGGTTGTAGGCGCAGATAATGTGGAGTTTTTTTGCACCAAGGGCAATGGTTGTGTGTAGGGACTCACAGACTGAGGGTGAGCCAGTGGGTGGGTGGGCAGACCATAACATCAAGATGGTTTTTATAGAGGATGGCGACCCCCCCTCCATGTTTTGGGGAAGGTCTATCTCTCCGTATCAAGGAATAATTGGGCAAGGAACATAAGGAGTTTGGAATGTGAGGCTTGAGCCATGTTTCAGATAGGCACAGTAGGTCAGGATTGTACACTTTCATCCATGCCTCGAGATCAGCAAAGTGCCTGGTGATGCTCCTAATATTCATATGGGCAATGAGAAGTCCTTTTCCTGAGACAGCCAATAGGTCAGTGGGAGAGTGGTGGACAGAGGGACCAGGGTTAAGTTCTACGTCCCCTGACAATAGGATGATAAGGAGTAGAAGAAACCACAGTTTAATAGTGTGGAACGGGAGATGAACCAGTTGTGTCATTTTGTATTTTCTGAGCATAAGAAATGAGTTGTAGGTACAACCCTTCAGAAGGATAAGGGTGGTGTGGGCACGCACATGTTGTGTTTCGGCAATTTGGTTGGAGAAAGTAAAGTCATTGTGTTGTGAGGTATTCTCTCCATAGTGGTTGTTGATTGGAACAGAAGTAGATATCCCATGTAAGCATAATAGCAGTATCAGAAGCAGGATTCGTCCTCCCAATCTATGAGTTGCCAGTTTTGGCAGGAGACTGCAAATGTTTACTGTAGCAAGGGTGAGTGTTCCTGAGTGACTCATGGTGAGCTACTGTATGCCCATGAAAATCTGGTTCAGCCCTCCCTGCGGTGCTGAGCAATCCCACCACCGGACCCTTCCCCCTCATTCACGATCTCCATATTAATTAGTTACAAAGCACACTGTACAGGTCTGTGGCTGAATCACAAGGTGTGTTGCATGTTACCCAAAGTGTCAAACCAATTGCAAGTTGCAGGGTTCTTCTAAGCAGTGAAGACGCTAAGCAGTCATCAGCATTCTTAACAGTTTGATGGTCGGCTTTCAGTCTATTTGAACTTTTTCCAGTATGTGTCTACACAGCAATATTGTGACTGCTTAACTTTTTCTGAATGACTGTGTTTTGCATGTCTCACTTGTGCCAGATGGGTTAGCACTTTCACTACTTTAGAATAACACTGGTTATTCCGTGATCTTATGTTGATGAATGAAAATCCTTTTCGTACCTAATGAAGGCACAGACTCCTACTTAATAGGGAGTGAAAGATTTTGCTGCTATACTTGGCCAGGTAACCAGCATTTTGATAATCGGGATTGGTAGTATGGGATGAAAGGTGTGCCGCCAGGGGATCCTGAGTTAGCAGCCATTGCGATAATCGGATCTGTTTTTCACATTCAGCTCACTGCTCTGTCCACTCTTTGGCCCACAGAGCACCATATGCATCGTCTTCCTGATCCCCGATTTCAGGATTTGGCACCCAAGGTGCGTTTGTGATGCTTGATGAAACCTTGGTCAGCTCTGTGGTCTGTGGACTGGTCATGTTTCTTGCTCTGGAAGTCATTGTATGGGCTGTGCTGACCTGCTTGCCCTATAATCACCAACAGCAGGCTGTAGCAGTGTTTGGGAGCAGCAGCTGTGGATGCCAGGGAAAAGTTCAACTCTTCCCTTCCAGATTATACCCCTTTGTCCTGTTTCCAACTTTTTCATAGACTGGCAAGCCTCTGCAAATGAGACCCTGACCCAGGCTGGCATAGTGCATGCTGCATTGTGCACAGTTTGGAGTTCAAAGCCAACTTTTGCGCAGAGTGTTGCCAGCTCAGAGATCCTGGCCAGCAGTTCCCCGGTCCTCGTGTAAAGGCTAGTGTTGAAAAACTCCATGGTCTGCAGTGCCTGTGTTTGAATTTCTTCTTTCTCTTTCTCCTCTTTGGACTCAGTGCTCTGCAGGATGTGTATACATCCTCAAGGCCTCCCTTGCAGATGAGAGAACACCTCATTGCCTGGCTGGGAACAGAGTTCATTGCCTTGTGGCTTCACAGGTCCTTCAGATTGCACAGTGGTTTTTGATCTGCAGCACCTCCATCTTCTTGCTGACTGTGGCCAGTGGAATGTCACTGTATAGGTCACTTTCAACTTGGGCAAGTGCAAACATCTGCCTGCCTGCCATTGACCAGTAAGTAGCCCAGGCTGATGCCCTCGATTTCTTGGTAGTCCATCTGTAAGCCCTCTGCTCTCACCCCGTTGCTGCTCTTACAATCCGTCTTGTTGCCCAAGATGGCTCCGAAGCTCCCATCTGTCATAACTGTTCAGTCGGCTCCAAACATTTTTTCAGTGATTGATTTCAGAAGTTCCACCAACACCCACATCACTGTCCATTGTTATGAAGTCATAGGGGGACACATTTGAAGAATTGCTTCCTAAAATGAACCAATATCCATGGTCGTATTATATTTTGCTCCTCCTTCACACAAGCAGTCCGCCACCATTTTTATTAATACAAGACGGTATCAATATCATAATCAGACACTAGGCCACTGCAAAAGCACACCCATTAAATGTCCAGGCATCCTTTGTCATGCCTGTTGGTGCTTTTATTTATTTATTTAGCTTTTGTTGACCAGGTAAGTACACTAGACAAGACATTTGCCTATTTTCATGCACAACCCGGGAGGGTACAGGAAATACAAGTTCATACAGAGGACAACATGATACAAGTTAGGCATTACACAGAAGCAAGTAGAACCAAATGAACATAACACAAGCAGTCAGTAAACACAGTTAGAACAGGAACAAAGAATATATGCATAGAGTCACCAAGGCTATGAAGAGTGCATTATACAATTCTATACAGTTCAGAGCACCAAAAACAGAGACGCAGTCAAAGCATCACCTAGAACAGAGAGTAAACACATTATATACAGAGCAGAACCCAAGCAGGCAGGATGCATTAGCAGGACTTGCACAAGGGTACCAAAAGAAGGACATGTAAGTCCAGTGCAGGGGACCAAGGTTACTTATGGTGGTTTAGGAAAACCACACGCAGAGGAGAGCTTCAAGTAATTCCACAGGGAGCTCCGAAGGCATGAGTGAGAGGGGGAGGAGCGGACCTGGACGGGAAAGGAATTCCATACTCTGGGGGCACATGAAGCTAAATCCCTGTTCCCCATTTGCGTTCGAGTGGCAGGAACTTTGAAAACAGCAGGGCCCAATGACCTAAGGGAGTAAGAAGAAGAGGCAGCCTTACAAGATGAGGGTGGGATATGAACCTTTCAGTTGTACTCTTTGCTTTCCCTACTGGTATTTTAATGAGATGCGGCCATTTTTTTTGTTTCACTTTTCTCCAAGCTCTACAGCCCAAACTACAGTATATTTAGGTCTAATAAACTATATTCCTTCACAGTACTGTACTGTATGTGATGCCTGGCATTTTTAAACCACAACTTCTGCTGATCAGGCTCTTTCTAAGTTCTGACAGCTTAAAGTTAAAATTAATTAAAATTTTTATGCATTTGATCTCGTGTCGAGACATAATTATTTTTAAGTGTTACTTTTTCTGTCTTTGCCATGCGAGGTCCAGAATAGCTTAGTTGAGTCAGGAGTGCACACCCAGCCTTTCAGTTACATGGTGTTAAATATAAACACTATTTAAAAATCAGTTCCACCCCAGCCTGTAACTCTGCTTCTTCAGGCTGGGAGCCCAGAGCATGTAATGTCGAAGCCTATTACTTACACACCATGTGAAAAAATGTAAAAGTGATCAGGGAGAGTTTCAGAGACCATATTGCCTTTGATTAAACACTTCACAGACTTGGTTCTAGAGCACACAGTAGCTGCAGAGGCACACATGATGGAGACATGCTTCTTTGTGAAACTGCGGTGCTACAGGATAAAATAAATGAATGAAATAACTGAATCACTATAGTTGCCACAGCACTCTATGTTTCATGATCATATGTGGGTCACTGTGGCTATTTTATACAACTAGGATTGCATTTGCATCATTTACAGAAGGCATTTTATCTGAATAGTGTGGGGTCATTGGTGACTTACAGCTATGATTCCTGATGTATAGAGTGTAGAATAATAGTTTACATCTTTAACAAATCTATAACTTTAAAGTGCTGCAGATCAATTGACTCTTCCCTTGGAGCAGGGCCTGGAGGATCTGCACGTTTGCACCCGTTCATGCAGGTTTCGAAGGGACCTGCTTAAATAAGGCTATCATTCCACTACTGTATTTCAAAAGAATGGAAATTCTTTGCAAAAAATTGACTTAATGCACCCATTAGGGTTCAACTTTATGCCACAAAAATAGGGGAATGTGGTGTTAGGGTTTCCAAACCCTAACTCCCCACCACTACCCCCAAGCAGCAAAAGGACAACACCACACAAGCAACCACAGACAGCCATAATCAGGTAAGATAAACAACATACAACTGTTTCCAGATTATACAAATACAGTAGCGCTGATGTGCTGCCTTCGTGGATTTGTGTCTGATGCTCTGTAACCACAGGCTTGCAAGCTGTATGACATACCTCACTAGATAACATAATCAGCTGCAACATGTTTTTCTTTCTGCAGCTGCAAAACTGAAAGCTGCTAACACCTTGAACAAGTTCTAGATTCGCTGCTGAAACCATGGTACTCACATTATAAAAGTACACTTGATTGCATAACTGCAGACCCCAACAGAGGCCTGACCTTCTGCAGACAGAAGTTAGTGTGGACATCTTACATTTGTGGCTGAAGAGGCACAGGCAGATAAAAGTACTGTTGCAATTTTTGTATCATGGATTTTGTGGCACCTGCGCTTCTGCAGCCAGAGAATGATGTGTATGCCCTATAGCTGTAGCTACAGAAGCATATACCTATCGAGAGTTTGCGTGTCTTGCAGAATTCATGAGTACCTGAAGCTACAGAAGTGCTGTCTCTATAGGGGTGTGAGCTTCTGCAGACAAACAAACTCTTGTAATTTGGGTAGTTGTGAATTTGTATCTCTGGCTGCAGGGGCCTGTGCTTCTGAACACATAAGCAGTGTTATGATTTAAATATCGTGGATTTCTTTCTGTAGTGGCAAGTGTGTATGTCTTGCAGTGTGTGTACCACAGATACAAATCCACAAAGGTAGCTTATCAGCACTACTGCATTTGCTTCATCTAGAAACAGTTGAATATTATTTGTCTTACCCGATGAGATCTGTCTGTGGTTGCTTGTGTGATCTTATCCTTTTGCTGCTTGGGGGGAGTGGGGTGGGTAGTTAGGGTTGGAAACCATAATGCTATATTTCCCTACTTTTTGAACCCTATGTCCTGCATTAATACAGATGTTTGATATATATATACTGTATATGTAGATATCTATATCTATATCTATATCTATACAGATATAGATATATTATGGTAGAACGGTAGTGCTACCACAGTTAGGGTTGAGGAGCCATTTACATGTTAAACCTAAAATTGTGCATCTTAATAACTTTGCAACCATTCAACGGATTTGCCTGAAATTTGTAATACGCGATCAAGAATCATGCATCTTGGGATTGGCTAACTTTTGTACTGTTCGGATATATGGCTGCAGAGTTATTAAGCGTGATCTGAGCGTGCGTTTACGCTTTTTTGCAATTCTTTGGTCATCTCTACAGGTCGCATGGTTTATGCGACCAGTCCAAAATCTTCAGGGAACGTGTAGCCAGGGTCCCCAATGTGCCTTTTGAAGATTTCATGAAAAAATAATAAACGGTTCAAAAGTTATTCAAAAAACAGTTTCCCATTATAAGTCAATGGAAAAAAATTAGCAGAAAGTTCAACACTTTTGCAAATGCAGTTTTTACTTTCGCAAATGGCCCTTTTACTTTCACAAATCCACCATTTTGTTTTCAGTTGGTGATCAGAAAAATGCTTGGCATTTAAATTTGGGACCCTCTAGCAACACAATTATTTTTGTGTTTACCTAGTCGGACCCTGAGGATGCAAGGCATGTCTTTATTTTGAGGTTAAACACCCTAGAAATATGTTTTTCAAGTTTCTGGAAAAAGTACTTTCGCAAAGTAGTGTCGCACTCACGAAAGTGTCGTAAATTTTTGCGAAAGCTTTCGCAAATTGTGACACTACTTTTCCAGGCTATGGCAAAATGATAGCAATTCTTTGCCACCCTGCTGCAAAACAACGGTTTGGTCTTTTGGGCTGAAATTTGGAGAGAACGCAGCCAACATCTCACATATGTGCCTTTCAGTATTTTGGTGAAAAAATATTACAGGGCGGCAAAGTTACTGCACTCCAAAGTTGACACTTTTTCCCGTTGGATGACATTACGGCATCCGCCACATTATAGGAATCCTTTGCCGCCCTGCTGCAAAATAACAGTTTGGTCTTTTGGGATGAAATTTGGAGGGAAGAAAGCCAACATCCCACAGATGTGCCTTTCAGTGGTTTGGTGAAAAAATATTACAGGGAGCCAAAGTTATGGCACTCCGAACTTCTCTTTTTTTCCCATAGGATAACATTATGGCGTTCACCGCGCCTTTCAGGGCCTGTATCTCGGAAACGGTGCGAGATACGGACTTTTCGTCTGAAAAATGCTTAGTTCCCTACAGGGGGAAAAGTATATAACTAGCCAGGAAAGTCATAAATCATTTGACTTTTAAATTTTTTTCTACGTCGTACGGTTCCTGAGATATAAGCAATTTAATATTCCAACTCCTCATTTTCTGCTCTGAGACCCATTATTATGCATACATTCTTTGTACTCATTGTCTTTCTCTATGCAGCTTTTGGGGAAAACCAGCCTGTGCGCTTACATTACTGTTATCCTTACCACTTCTGCTTGCGATTCCGTACCTGTTTCACTTACCATTCCCGTCTACGGCACCATGTGTGTTACCTTTTGCGTTTTCATTTGCGCTTGCGTTTGCATTATTTTAACCATTTGTGTCTACAGTACTGTTTATCTTTCTATCTCGCTTTGCATCACCATGCACATTACCATTTGCGTTTGCGGGCACCATGTTACTATGTGACAAGACATCACGTGGCGGGAGCGCAGGGTCGCTGTGGGCCCTGCGCTCCCTTCTGTCAATATATCTACTATTTCTCATTATCATTCTCAAAAGGAGGGAAATTAGAGGCAAAACTCCATTTAATGCATTAGTTAGGGGTTGTTCCACAGATGACAAAAGTGAGAGGCCTCCGGGTTAGTTGAAAGCCCCTTTGACCCCCGTTTAATTCTTCAACCGGCATCGGGTGTGCATTGGGGTTGTTGGACCTAACTCTATACCTCATTCTCCTATACCTCTGCTTCTTCACACATTTGATGGGGTGAGAGTTAGGCCGACAACTAACGCGCACCCGATGCCGGTTGGGGGTGTGGACATGGGGTCAAAGGGGGGCTTTCAACCCTAACACTGAATTTCCTTGCTTTTGTCACTGAGGAACAACCCTAACTAATGCATTAAACTGAGTTTTGCCATATATATATATATATATATATATATATATATATATATATATTTCATGGCAAAAAAATATGTTTAATGCATCAGTCAGGGTTATTCCACAGCGACAAAAGCCAGGAAATTTGAAGTTAGAGTTCTCACCTTGCACCCCCACCCGCCCCCCATTGGGGTGTGCATTGAGTCGTTGGTCCTTACTCTCACCCCATCCTATGTGTAAACAAGCTGAGGTGGTGCAGTATAGGAAAATGGGGTGAGAGTTAGGACTGACGACCCCAAAGCACACCCCGATGCCTGTTGGTGGGAGTGGTGTGGGGTGGGGTGCAAGGGGGATGGGAACCCTAACATCGAATTTCCCTGCATTTGTTGCTGTGGAACAATCTAACTGATGCATTAAACTGAGTTTTTTGCAATATATATATATATATATGTCTGTGTATACATTGCAAAAAAACTTCATTTTATATTAGGGTATCACGGTAGGGTTGAGGAGCCATTCACATGTTAAACCTAAAATTTTGCACCTTAATAACTTTGCAACCATTCAATGGATTTGCCTGAAATTTGGAATACATGATCAAGAACCATGGATCCTGGGATCAGCCAACTTTTGTACTGTTCGGATATAACGGCTGCGGAGTTATTAAGCGTGATTTGTGTGTGCATTTACGCTTTTTTGGAATTCTGTGGTCATCTCTGCAGGTCGCATGGTTTGCACGATTGGTCTGAAATCTTCAGAGAATGTGCGGCCAGGGTCCCCGATGTGCCTTTTGAAGATTTCGTGAAAAAATATTAAACGGTTCAAAAGTTATTCAAAAAATAATTTCCCATTATAAGTCAATGGGAAAAGTTAACAAAAAGTTCAACAGTGTCGCAAATGCAGTTTTTACTCTTGCAAATGGCCCTTTTACTGTCGCAAATCCACCATTTTGTTTTCAGTTGGTCATCAGAAAAATGCTTGGCATTTAAATTTTGGACCCTCTAGCAACCTAATTCTTTTTGTATTCACCTAGTCGGACCCTGAGGATGCTAGGCATGTCTTTATTTTGGGGTAAAACACCCCAGAAATATGTTTTTCAAATTTCTGAAAAAAGTACTTTCGCAAAGTACTTTCACATGCATGACACTGTCGAATGAATTTGCAAAAGCTTTCACAAAGTTCGACAGTACTTTTCCAGGCTGTGGGAAAATGACAGCAATTCTTTGGCACCCTGCTGCAAAAGAACGGTTTGGTCTTTTGGGCTGAAATTTAGAGAGAACGCAGCCAACATCTGACAAATGTGCCATTCAGTATTTTGGTGAAAAATATTACAGGGCCTCAAAGTTACGGCACTCCAAAGTTGACACTTTTTCTCATAGGATAACATTATGGCGTCTGCCGCATTACAGGAATCCTTTGACGCCCTGCTGCAAAATAACAGTTTGGTCTTTTGGGATGAAATTTGGAGGGAAGGGAAGAAAGCCAACATCATCCCACAGATGTGCCTTTCTGTGGTTTGGTGAAAAAATATTACAGGGAGCCAAAGTTATGGCACTCCGAACTTCTCTTTTTTCCCCATAGGATAACATTACAGCGTTCGCTGCGCATTTCAGGGCCCGTATCTCGGAAATGGTGCGAGATACGGACTTTTCGTCAGTAAAATTCTTAGCCCTCTAATGAGGACTAAGTGCAAAACTAGCCAGGAAAGTCATAAATCATATGACTTTTACATTTTTTTCTACGTCGTACGGTTCCTGAGATATAAGCAATTTAGCATTGCAACTCTTCATTTTCTGCTCTGAGACCCATTATTATGCATACATTCTTTGTACTCACTGTCTTTCTCTATGCAGCTTTTGGGGGAAAACCAGCCTGTGCACTTACATTACTGTCACCCTTACTGCTTCTGCTTGCGGTTCCGTACCCGTTTCACTTACCGTTCCCGTCTACGCCACCATGTGCATTACCCTTTGCGTTTTCATTTGCGCTTGCATTTGCCTTATTTTACCATTTGTGTCTACAGTACTGTTTCTCTTTCTGTTTCGCTTTGCGTCACCATGCACATTACCATTTGCATTTGCGGGCACTGTGTTACTATGTGACAAGACATCACATGGCGGGCCCGATGCTCCCTTGCGCCGCATTACATTCACTATTTCTCATTATCATTCTTAAAAGAAGGGACATTAGAGGCAAAAACTCAGTTTAATGCATTAGTTAGGGTTGTTCCACAGCGACAAAACAGAAATTCAGTGTTGGGTTGAAAGCCCCCTTGGAGCCCCCTGCCCACCCCAACCGGCGCCGGGGTGCGCTTGGGGTTGCTGGCCATAACTCTCACCCCATTCTCCTATGCCTCTGCTTCTTTACACATGTGATGGGGTGAGAGTTATGGCCAACAACCCACGCACTCCGATGCCAATTTTCGGTGTGGCGGGGGGCAAGGGGGCTTTCAACCCAACACCAATTTCCTCACTTTCGCTGTGGAACAACCTAACTAATGCATTAAATGAGTTTGTTGCCATATATATATATATATATATATATATATATATATAGTAAAAACTTTGTTAATGTATCGGTTAGGATTGATAGCACATCAAGAAAAGTATGGAAATGTGATGTCAGGGTTACTACCCTACCACCACCACCTCCACTCTCCACACACAAACAAACATCGGTGTGTGCCATGGGTCATCAGGCCCAACTCTCATCCCATTCCATGTGTAAGCAATCTGACATGCTATGGTATAGGAGACTAGGATGAGAGTTAGGCCTGATGACTATAACTGTATTGGTTGGATGTGGAGGGTGGAGGGTGAATGTGGGTAGTAGTGGTAACTCATCACATTTCCATATTTTTGTCACCATGCTAGCAACCCTAACTGAAGCATTAATGAAGTTTTTTACAATGACTTTCCCTTCTTTTTGAGAAAGTGTAATGTAACTGGTAACTGGTATGTGTTTGTGGGAGTGTAGGCCCTTCAGGCCCTGCGCTCCCTTCACATGGCCCATTTTTTTGTGTAATGGTGTGTATATCTGGGAGCTTGGGCCCTCTGGGCCCTGCACTCCCACTTACACATTAGTATGGAGCCATGCAGCAGCCCCATAGTACTGAAAAGGAACCCTCATAACACTTATTTGGTAATATCTCAGTAACCGTAGTAACTATGAATAAAATTCCACTGCAGTTGTAGTCAGCAGGCTTAGTCCAGTTGAAGGGGAACTAAGCTGCGGTAACAAAAAATCCGTATTTCGAATCGTTTTTGAGATACGGGTGCTGAAAGGTGCCACAGGTGCCACAGTGTTAGCCTACGGGAAATTTCTCAACCTTGGAGCACTGTAACTTTGTAACCATTTTAAATTTTTGTAACAAACCACCAAAACGCACATCAGTGGGGTCGGTGCTTGCCACCCTGCAAATTTCAGCCAAAAAGCCTCAACCGTCTAGGTGCAGTGGTGTGGCAAAGAAATGATATTTTTTAGTGCAGTAGTGTCGCAAATTGCGACAGTACAGATGCAACAGTGTCGTGATTTGCGAAAGTGTTGCAAATGTACTGTCATGATTTGTGACACTACGGGAGACCCAATTTTAAAAAAAGGTATTTCTAGGAGCCGTAGAAAAAAAACTGATGGAACCATTGTGCTCATCAGGCCACATTTAGGTGACCACAATTGTCAGTGTTTACTTTGGGGCAATAGAATTTGAATTACGGACATTTTTGCTCACCACTACCTGAAACAAGATGGTGGCAGCATGACAATAAAAGAGCCATTTTCAGCAGTAAAATGTACTGGCAGCAGCTTCCATGGGGAACATATTTTTCTTCCCCCATTGACTAGAATGGGAAAATTAAAATTTGAATAACTTTTGAACAGAATAATATTTTTTCACCAAATCTACAAAGGGCACATTGGTGACTCAGACTGCATCTTCCCTGAAGATTTCAGGCCAGTTGGGCAAATCATTTGGGCTGTCGCCCCGAACAAAGAAACATTCAAACCCCCCATTTTTGTACATTTTTTAGCACTCTGCAGCTTTGCAACCACTCGTTTCACTATTAGGCAACTTGCCAGATCCAGAGATCTATGCTGCCACACAGCACATGCAAAACTTTAGGCAAATCTGCCATATGGTTGCAAAGTACTAAAGTGCAAAATGTGGGGTTTAACATAGAAGTGGCTGGGCAACCCTAACTATAGTGGCACTGCCATGCAGCTATAACTAAGCAATAAGGCATGACCAAGGGTTATGTTAATGGTCTGTTAATCACCTTCTAGGGGTGTACTGTGGCACGAGGTGTAGCCGAGTACCACATGCCCCTAGGCGGTGATTAACTGACAATTAACATAATCCCTGGGAGTGCCTTATTGCTATTATAATAAAACATGTTTTTAAACAGTGTTAAACCGTGTTCAGCATATGGCTAAACTCTACATGTATGTTAATAAAAGATTATCATAAGGCTGGTAGAATGTTTGCAGCCAATCAGAAGGCTTAATTTCTCAGACCATTTTTATAATATATATTAGTTGCAAAAACTTCATTAATGCATCAGGGTTGAAGTGAAAAAAGTAGAGAAATGAGATAATAGGGTTGAGATCCTAGTACCCCCCATACAACCCCACCAGCCCACCCCACACTCACCCTCCACAGACCAACAGGCATCAGGGTGTGTCTTGGGGTCATTGGACTAATTCTCACCCCATTCTCTGATACTGTACCATGTCAAATTTGTTACATATGGAATGGGGTGTTAGGCCCAATGACCCCAAGGCACACCCTGACACCTGTTGGTCTGTGGAGGATGGGTGTGGGATAGGCTGGTGGGGTTGGATGGGGGGATGCTAGGGGCTCAACCCTAATATCTCATTTCCCTACTTTTTCACTTCAACCCTAACTGATGAAACATAGAAACATAGAAGTTGATGGCAGATAAGGATGCAAGGCCCATCCAGTCTGCCCATTTCTTTTTCTACCTTTTGAATGAGTCATCGGCTTTTGCTCTGTCAATGGCCTATCTATTCATACTCATCTGTATTGTTCCCTTATGCCTATCCCATGCCTGTTTGAAGCCCTGCACTGTATTCATATCCACCACTTACTGAGGTAGGCCGTTCCATGCATCCACCACCCTTTCTGTGAAATAGAACTTCCTCACATTACCCCTTAATCGGCCTCCCTATAATCTCATACTGTGCCCTCTTGTCCTGCTATTTTTCTTATATTGAAACATGTTAGACACTTTCACCTTGTTAATGCCCTTAAGGTGTTTGAACGTTTTGATCATATCACCTCTCTCCTTCCTTTGCTCTAGGGTATACATATTGAGCTCCGTTAATCTGTCCTCATATGTTTTCTGATGCTGTCCCTGCACCATTTTGGTTGTCCTTCTCTGGACTGCCTCTATTTTGCTAATGTTCTTGTGCAGGTGTGGCCTCCAGTGCTGCACACAGTCCTCCAGATGGGACCTAACCAGTGTCTTGTAAAGATAATTACCCCCCTCTTACGACTTGCGATGCCCCTACTAATACACCCCAACATCCCTCTAACCTTATCTACTGCTTTAGTGGTCTACTTGGATGCTTTCAGGTAATTGGTGATGATGACTCCCAAGTCTCTTTTTTCCCTTGTGACTGCCAGCAACTCCCCTCCCAGCATATCGGTGGCTTCAGAGTTTCTCTTCCCTATGTGCATGATCTTCACTTCTTTGTGTTAAACTTCAGTTGCCACTCTTACAACCATTTTGCTAGTTTATCCAGATCTCTTCTCATTCTGCCCCACCCCATCTGGATCATCTACTCTGTTGCAGATCTTGGTGTCATCTGCAAACAGACAAACCTTACCCTTCAGTCCATCTGCAATGTCACTGATGAAGATATTGAAGAGGACTGGCCCCAGAACTGATCCCTGAGGTACCCCACTTGTGACTTGCATCTCTTCTGACTATATACCATTAACCACCACTCTCTGTTTTTCCACCTAGTTGACCAATGTCTGACCCACCCCCAAGCCTACCCAGCTTATTAATCAATCTTCTATGTGGAACAGTATCGAAAGCTTTGCTGAAGTCAAGGTAGGCAACATCATCTGCTCCCCCCCTTGGTCCACCACTCTGGTTACCCAGTCAAAGAAATCTATTAGATTAGTTTGACAGGACCTTCCTTTTGTTAACTCATGCTGTCTTGGATCCTGTGCTCCTATGGATTCCAGGTGTTGCACTATCCTTTCCTTAAGGAGTGCCTCCATAATCTTGCCCACTACTGAGGTAAGACTGACTGGTCTGTAGTTCCCTGCCTCCTCCCTGCTATCACTCGTGTGGAGCGGGATCACATGAGCCCTTCTCCAGTCTTCTGGGACCTCTCCTGTGCTCTGACACTCACTAAGCAGTTCTGATAATGGCTCTGCTAGTTCCACCCTTAGCTCCTTTAGTACCCCGGGATGTATGCCATCGGGTCCCATTGCCTTATCCACCCTGAGCTTAGCAAGCTCTTGTAGGACCCTTTCTTTTGTGAATGGATTAGTGCACACACCTCCCTCCCCCATGTCCATGGTGCTGAGCTGTGGGCCCTGCCCTACCTTCTCTTCAGTAAATACTGAGCAGAAGTATCTATTTAGGATAGATGCTTTTACATGGTCCTCCTCCTCACATGCCCCCTTATCCTCTTTGATCTTAGCGATACCCCTCTGGACGTTCTCCTTTCACTAATGTATATATAGAAAGTCTTGTCACCTTTTAGTGTTTCCTCGGTTTGGGCCTCTGCTTGCCTTACTGCCTTCCCTGCTTCCTGTACGGAAGTTTGGTATGCCTCCCTATCTTCATCCTGCTGCATTCCCTTATATTTCCTGAAGGCCAGCCTTTTGGCTCTGACCATTGATGCTACTGTTTTTTTGAGAACCAAAGTGGTTTCCTTCTTCTTTTGCACTTCCTTTTCTCTCTAACATAATGGGATGTTGCTTCAAGTATTGCATCTTTAATGCTTGCCCACTTTGCCTGTACCCCCTCACATGTATTTCTTTTTGCCAGGGCTAGCTTAACTCTGTTGGCCATCTTCTCAAAGTCAACTCCTCTGAAGTTCCATATTTTTGCCCTGGAATGGGATGATTTAGTTCTAGTGGCCAAATTGAACCACACCATGTGATGGTCACTGGCCCCCAGGTGATCTTCTACCTGGAGATCTGTGATCCTTTCCCCATTAGTCAGTACTAGATCTAGGATAGTCCTGCCTCTTGTGAGTTGTTGTACCAGTTGTTCGAGTCCCTTCCACTGCAGGGAATCCACCATGTGTCTAGTTCTGGCAGATGTTCCTGCTGGTATTGACCAATCTGTATCTGGCATGTCGAAGTCTCCCATTATCAGAACCTTCCCTTTAGCTGTCATGTTTTGTATATCTTCTAACAGTAATGTGTCTATGTCCTCCCCCTGGTCTGGAGGCCTGTACACAACCCCAGTTCGTATGGCCGTCCCATTTTCTGTTTCCAGGGTGACCCACAGTTCTTCTGGCTCCTTATATATATTCTGAATTTCTGTAGCTTTGATAGTCTCATTGACATAAAGGGCCACTCCGCCCCCCCTCCCCTTTGCACCTTGGTCTCTTCTGAACAGTACATAGCCAAGTACTGAAGTCTCCCAAGTGTGGTTACTGGTAAACCATGTCTCGCTAATGGCTACTATGTCCAGTTTAGCTTCTGTCATTATTGCCTGCAGGTCTGGGATCTTATTTCCCAGACTGTGAGTATCTGTGTACATGATTTTCCATTGGCCAGATTTCGTGTAAGTTAGTTGGCCAGTGACGCCTGGCGCTTCCTGTGCTGCCGAGATGAGCCAGACCTTTTCCTTACCTGGTGATGCAAATGAACTACAAACATGCTGAACTCCTGTTTGATCACTAGCTGAGGGGGGAGGGGTGTTCTTCCCATTCAACGTATGGGGTGCTGCACCCCTCTACCCATTTGCTAGTTTAAATATGCAAGTTTTTTGCAACTAATTACCTTACTTTTTGAGGTAGCATAATAGTATCCTCATTTTACTATGGGAGTGCAGGGTCCTGTGGACCATGAGCTCAGCGCAGGGTCCAGTCACTCCATCCAGATGGTACAACAGCATCCATATGTCACAGTGAGAGCGCGGGGTCCTTTTGACCCTGTGCTCCCATCCTTCTGTCCAGATAGTACAACGGTATCCATATGTCACGGTGGGAGCGTGGGGTCCTTTTGACCCAGCTCTCCCATCCCTCTGTCCAGATAGTACAACAGCATCCATATGTCACAGTGGGAGCGCAGGGTCATTTTGATCCCGCGCTCCCATCCCTCTGTCCAGATAGTACAACGGTATCCATATGTCACGGTGGGAGCACAGGGTGCTTCAGATCCTGCACTCCCATACATCCTCAGATAGACACATGTATGTAGTTGTGGAAACAGGAGGGTCTTTGGCCTCTGCACTGCCACACCTTAAGTTACCAGCAGGCGCAGCAAAATTGCAACAAACAGTCATAACTGTGCCATCCTAAACAAATTTCACTCCAAATGTTCAACATAACCTTCTTATCACCTCCCTGCATGTACCCAGTATAGAAAACTTTCAAATCCCTGTTGAAATATAATTCTGCACAATTGTAATGCCATTTTGAGTCACAGGTGCAGAAAAACATTTTTGGCAGGATTTGAAAAATTACAGCTGTACTATTCATGAGGTGGTGTGGAAAATGGTAATGTTGAAAATCTGGAGTGAAAATATGAAAAATTGGCAAAGTTATGAGCATGCATAGAAACTGCACAATGCACACTCATAATGGGGTCATTTTGGGGAATTTTTCACCATATTTTCAGTAAGGGCTTTTTAGGACCTCTCCTTATGAACAGTGGCACTGTGATTTTGTTAATCTGTCCCAAAGGTTGATTTCATACAGTGACCACGCCATTCTGCGCCACAGGTGCGAAAACATGTTATGGGCACCTTTGTTAATCAGTCCTGAAAGGTGATTCCATGCAGCAAGTATGAAATCACCTTTCAGGACTGAGAAATGAAATGACAGTGCCAGTGTTCCATGAGACAGGGTCCCAAGAACCCCAGTGCCAGTGTTCCATGAGGCAGGGTCCCCAGAACCCCAGTGCCAGTGTTCCATGAGGCAGGGTCCCAAGAACCCCATGTTGACAATCTGGTGCCAAAATTCCTAAAAATGGCTAATATATGAACCTAAGTTGAAACCGCCTTTGAGTGCCAATATATGGCACTTCACTTTCCTTCTTCAGTTTGTGGTTTGGCTTTGAAGAGAGCAGGCGTGTCCTGGTCCACAGAAGATGACAGTGCTGACCTGCAAGAGGTAAGTATGGGGTAAGGGGGCAGGGAGGTGGGTGTACCGAGGGAGGATCGGGGATGGGGGAGGGTGACAGCAGGGACTACGAGGGAACTTTTTACTTTTTTCAGGAAAATAAAAAAAAATAACAGACATCGGGGGACAATGTCCTTTTTTAAACAGGTATTTTTGTAAGAAGAAGCACATTTGGGCACACTGGGGTGGGCTCCCATTGTGCCACTGTAGTGAGGGAGATACCTGCCAGCAAGGGGATTGGGCACCACAATGTCAGCTAAATCTGTTTATATATGGGAGGCATAGTAGCAGTAGTCTGATGCAGGATTCTGCATCGAACAAACAGATGTCGAAGGACATTTTTTTTTTTACACAGGTTTTTGCTTTTCAACCACATTTCAGCACATTGGGGTGGGCTCCCAATGCGCCACAATATTGGAGAAAGGAATACATGCCAACACAGGGATTGGGCACCCCGATGTCGGTGCATAGTATACATATAGAGGGGCACAGTAGTAGTTCGATGCAGTATCCAATGCAGGATTCTGCATTGAACAAACAGACATCAGGGGCCACTTGTTTTTCTACAAGTTTTGAGTTAGGAACCACATTTCTGGCACACTGGGGTGGATTACCAGGCGCACAGTACTTGGGGGGCATCCCAACACAGGGATTGGGCAAATTCTATTGTCGGCAAAAACAGCATAGCTGGGGTTATTAGTAGTAGTTCAATGTAGGATGTTGTATTGAAAATTTTATGCAGGATTTTACCTAAAAAACAGACCGGAGGACATTGTTTCACAGGTTTTATTTTCTTAATTCAACACATTTGGGCACACTGGGATGGGCTCCAGTGTGCCACAGTAGTGGAGGGGCCAAGGAATACATCAAAATTAAACTCCCTCCTGTGCAACAGATAATAATAATAATAATAATAATAATAAACAACTTTATTTGTTTCAAGCGCAATTCAAATACTACCAAAGCGCTTTTACAAAACACAGAAAGAACAATAAATAATTATTTATTTATTTATTTTATTTATTTAAACATCAGTTTAATAACCTTTGAGCCAGAGGCTCATTTACAAAGGTACCTCGTCACATAGAGGATAACAGACAGTAGCACAAGAAACAACAGTTAATACAGATTCAAGCAAGTTACAATTCAGGGTTACAGTAGGTAAAATACATATGATTGTAAAAAGTTAAGAGTTAGGGTAGGAGGGTGAGAGTAGGAGGGGCGGTAAGAAGGAGAAGGGATAGGGAGGAGAATGGAGAGGGAAGGCCAGGGAAGGATGGTGTTAAAGGGAGGAGGAAAGTGGGCGGGGGGGAGTGCTGCTTAGCGAGCATTGTCAGAACCTTTTTTTTTTTTTCGGCAGCAACACCTGTGTGAGATGAACAGGTGGTTTCTGAGGCTGAGTTTAAAGCTGCTAATGTGGGAGAGTCAGAGATACTGGTAGGGAGTGAGTTATACCAGGGAGGTGCTCTGTAGGGAATGCCCTTTGGCCTTGGGAAGTCCTAGCCCTTGGTATGAACAGAGTTGTTTTGATGAGCTGGTGGTGTTCCAGACGGTGCAGCACGGTGAATAGAGCCAGCTAGGCCAGTGGGAGATAGGCCATGCAGGGCTTAAAAGGTGAGCTGGCAGGTTTGATACATGAGCCGCTCATCCAGGTTGGAGTAGGGTAGCCAAGGCATACAGCTGACATGTGTGCGTATGTCTAGGTGCACTGCAGGATAAGTCTGCAGGCTTTGTTAAGTGGGCGGACTTGCTGAGGGCTGTCTGATCAGCTGACTCATAGACCCGGAGGCCATAATCGATGAGAGATATGACAGAAGAGGTGACAGCAAGGCGGAGGCATCCACAGGGAGACATTTTTGTGCCGTGAGAGAATGACCAGCCGCAAGTTGGCGGCAGAGTTCAAGGAGGAGATATGGTCATGGAAGGAGAGGGCAGGGTCAAAGACAATTCCCAGGTATTTATAGGATTGCACAGGTTCGATGGGGATTTTGAGGGTGGAGTGAACAGTGAGGGGAAATTTGCTGAACTTGTTTTGGGGTGGGAGAAGAGCATTGTTTTGTTTCTTTAGGTTGATTATGAGTCGATGCTCAGAGAACCAGGTTTCAAGCGAATCAAAAGCAAAGTTGGAGAGAACTCTGAAGCAAGCGTGAGGGTTACTATCAGAGGCAAAGAGTACAGCATTGTCAGAGCATAGCAGGATCTTACCCAGCATGTACTGGGTAGCGAGTGGAGGAAAAGGAGAAGAGTAGAGGTCCAAGAATAGAGCCCTGAGGGACTCCAGAGTGAATAGGGCAGGTGCTGGAGAGATTTCCACTAACTTTCACACATTGGGAAGCGGGCTGAGATAGCTGGCACACCAGGAGACTGGTCCAGTGGCAAAGCCTATGTGGTCCAGGGGTGGTTAACAGGAGTGGATGCGATACGGTATCAAAAGCTTTAGACAGGTCAATGAATACCGCGCCAGCCAGGGCACCAGTGTCCAAGGAGGTGTGGAGGAAGTTGGCAAACTCCAGGAGAGCTGTATTGG
Organism: Neoceratodus forsteri; assembly: GCA_016271365.2. Classification (NCBI taxonomy): domain Eukaryota; kingdom Metazoa; phylum Chordata; order Ceratodontiformes; family Ceratodontidae; genus Neoceratodus; species Neoceratodus forsteri. The sequence continues at coordinate 12,928,261 of CM028137.1, read as the reverse complement.
TACTATGACCAGCTCTGAACCCATGTTGCTCAGGGCAAAGAACATTGTACTTTGAGAGGTAGTTAGAGACTTGAGTGGCAACAATTTTCTCCAGGGCTTTAGAAATCAGTTAAAATGAGAAACTACCATAAATGAATAATCAGGGTAGGCAAGAGAAAATAAAAATGTTTTAAGAGCAGATTTAAAGCTCTCCATAGTTCAGCACCCCTTATCTGAAGAGGTCGAGAATTCCACAGGGTCAGGGCCACAAAGGCAAATGCACGGGCTCCAGAAGTCTTCAAACAAACTCTGGGAATCTCCAGCAATCCCTCTTCGGCTGAGCGAAGTGGTCGGTGGGGGTGGTGGGGACAAAGGAGTTCTTGCAGATAACTCATTCTCCGTCCATGTAGGGCTTTATAGGTTAGCAAGCCAACCTTGAAGGTGATCCACCACTCAACTGGCAGTCAGTGCAGTCTGCTCAGCTCAGGTGTGACATGGCTAGATTGAGAAAGCCCAGTCAACAACCTGGCCGCAGCTTTCTGCACCAGCTGCAGGTGGCGGATTTCAACCCCCAGAAGCCCTAGGTACAGGGTGTTGCAGTAATCAAGGTGGGAGATTACAAAGGCGTGGACCAATGTCGGAAGATCACTGGGCGGAACAAGGTGCTTAATCCGGGTGATATTTCTCTGATGGTAAATTGAGATCTTGATGACAGCTGACACCTGAGACTTCAATGTCAAACCCTCATCAAAGATAACACCCAGACTCCGCACCCATTCAGAGGACATCAGCTGGCGACTGCCAAGCAAAAGCCCTGAGGCCTACCCAGCTGAAGACACCTCTACCCACTGACCTGGGTCAACCACCAAAACCTCAGTTTTGTCAGGATTCAGCTTCAGCCAGTTGACACTCATCCAGCCCTGGATCTCAGTGAGGCAGTTGTTAAACACAGAGACAGCATCATCCTGCTCAGGCACAAAGGACATGTACAGCTGAGTATCATCTGCATAGCAGTGAAAACTCGAGCCATACTGCCTTACAATTTCTCCCAACGACAGCATATACACCATGAATAACATAGGCGAAAGCAGAGAGCCCTGGGGTACCCCACATGGTAGAGAGAATGCATCAGAGGAATAAATTCCCAACACAACTCTCTGAGATCTACCAGTGAGGAATGAGTCAAACCATCTGGGGACTATTCCTGACAGTCCACAGATTACCCGCAGGTGCTCCAGCAATACACCATGATCCACGGTGTCAAATGTTGCAGAGAGATCAAGGAGGACTAAGATGGAATGAGTCCTCTGATCTCTCACTATCAGGAGATCACTGAGCACCCGAACCAGGGCGGTCTCAGTGCTGTGTCTCTTTCTAAATTCCAGCTGGAGAGGATCATAAATGTCATGGATGATAAGGAGGTTATCCAGCTGCAGCGCGACCATCTTCTCAATAACCTTGCCCACAAAGGGCAGGTTAGAGACAGGTCTGTAGTTGGCGAGACAATCTGGGTCAAGAGAAGATTTCTTAAAAAGGGGAGTCACCACCACCTCCTTCAGGGAGTCAGGAAACTCACCCATCTCAAGTGAACTCTGGACTATCTCAGCCAGGACTGGTCCGATGACATCAACGAACCCTGTAACAAGGCAAGTTGGGCCTGGGTCCAGACTACAGCAGGTCGCCACATACTCTGGATGGTCCCTATGACATCCACGATTGCCAGCTGACTAAAAGCCAAACAACCAAACTGTGGTTCTGCAACCTCCGACCGATCACCACCCCGTCCATTGGAGCTAGCTAAGCAGATCTCTGATCTAATGTTGACAACCTTGTCTGCAAAGATGCGAGCAAACTCATTACACTTATTCTGTGACAACACTCTCTGAACTTGCAGGCAGGCTGGATTGCACATTCTGTCCACAGTCTGGAAGAGCTGAGCAGGTCGGTTCCTCACAGCAGTGATCTCCCCGGACATGAACTCTGCCTTCTTATGGGAGATCACGAATTGGTAGTCTGAACAATGGACCAACAATCTAACCTTGACGGCATCAAGACCAGATTTCCGCCAGCATCACTCCATCCTTCGCCCTTCTCTCCTCATCTCCCTCAAGGTCCCATCATACACCTCGAAACACTCTCCCTCACTGCTTTCGACATATAAAGCCATCGAATGTACCATGCGACATACCATGATATGTCGTGCGGGACATCTATTTTTTCCCATAGGAAATAATGTGAAATAAAATACTTCACAACTTTAGAAGGCAGTAACATTTTTTCACCATACCTTCAAAGGGCACTTCTGCAAGGCAACAGCTTTCTACCCTGAACATTTCAAACCACAACAGCCAAACCTTTTGTATTTTCAACATTCTGTATCTCAGAAAGTAAATCAGTAATTCACATAAAATTTGCCAGACCCACAGATCTTCACATGACCATTATGCATACCAAATCTCATGCAAATCAGTTAAACCATTGCAGTTATTCACCTCCAAAAATTGCCCTTTAACATTAAACACACTAACCAGTCCTAACTATACTAGCCCTACTGATGTGTGTGTGTGTGTGTGTGTGTGTGTGTATATATATATATATATATATATAATAGGGGTGCAGTTGTGCCCCATACTTAGGGTTATGAAGGCACGTCTATGTTAAACTCGAAATTTTGCGTGTTAATAACTTTGGACCTGCTCAATGGATGTGCATGAAATGTGGTATGCGCGGTGGAGCATGGTAGATCTCTTGATCTGCCAAATTTCATTTTGGTCGGACTTACTTTTTATGCACACCAAAACACTGAGAAATGCACTTTTCTCCAGTTATGTGGGCAATTTTTTGGATTTTGTCTGTGGCACTGCATGGCTGTTGTGTGCTGTGCCACTCTGTGACTTGGCTCATCTGAAAGGGTCTGGGTCAAGGAACATGCTGCTTTTCATTTGGTGAAAAAATATTAATCCATTCAAAAGTTATTAAACTTTTAAGTTCCCATTATAAGTCAATGGGAAAATTTATATGGTTATTTTGCAAATGAAGAATGGGGTTTTTGCCATCTGGTCCCTCCTCACGGTCAAAGAATTTGCAGGCTCATGATCAAAGAATCTTTGACCTCTAAGAAATTCTTTGATTGCAATGGCCGCCACCTTGTTTTAACTTTCCAGCCAGAAAAATTTAAATTTCTTGGCTCAGGGGGTACTTCTGAAGTAAAACTATGATGGGTTTTACTCAGGGATCTTCCGTCTATCGAGCCATGGCTGTGGTTTTCTTCAAAATGGTCAAAAAATAGAGTTTTACACTTTTTTATTCTTTGATCGCTGCTTGCTAACGATCTTTTATCGTGAGACTGCAAATTCTTTGATCATGAGATTCTTTGACCGCGATCTTTGATTGTGAGGTGATGACCAGATGGCCAGATTAAAAAAGTAAACTTCTCAGCCCAGGGGTGACCTAGAAACACAAACTAGGATAGGTTTTGCTCAGGGGGCTTCGTTTTATCGAACCATGCCGGTGGTGTCATGTGTTTATGTGTAAAATTTGAATTTCACCATTTTGTTTCTTTGATCGTGAGCCTGCAAATTCTTTGATCATGAGCCTGCAAATTCTTTGATCGCGAGATTCTTTGACGGTGATCTTTGATCACGAAGTGACGACCAGATGGCCAGATGAAAAAATTAAATTTCTCAGCCAAGGGGTGACCTAGAAACACAAATTAGGATGGGTTTTGCTCAGGGGGCTTCATTTTATCGAACTATGCCAGTGGTTTCATGTATTTATGTGTAAAATTTGACTTTTACCATTTTTTATTCTTTGATCGCGAGCCTTCAAATTCTTTAATTGTAAGATTCTTTGATCATGATCTTTGATCGTGAGGGAGGGACTAGATGGCCAGATTTGAATGCAACAGATAGGCCAATTTTAACAATCTTTAAAATTAAATATCTCGGAAACGGTTTGGTCTTTTTACTTGAAATTTGGAGGGTGTTCATGGGATGTCCTGTACATGGGAATTATGATGTTTACATATCAGACAATACATTTTTTGTGGAGATATTGTGTGGCACAGTTTATGTTTTGCCAACAGCATTTTCCATTGTGGTAGTGGCTTGGAATTTGTAGGGTAACTGGCCTTACTGCCGTGGATGTACATTTTAGTCATTAGGTGTCTAGCATGTCAACAGGTGCATAATTCTGCCACTCCAAAGAATGAAAATCTCAAACTTTCAAACATTATATCTCTGAGACGGTTTGCTCTTTTACATTGAAATTTGGAGGGTCTTCAGGGGATGTCCTATGCATCTGAATTATGGTGTTTAGCTGTTGCAAAATTAATTTTCTGCACAGATATTGCGCAACACACTTTATATTTTCTGTATGGTGTTTTACATTGTGGTAGTGGCTTCACATTTATAGGGTACCTAGCGTTACTGCCATGGAGGCGATTTTCAATGGTTAGGTGTCTGACATGTAAACAGGGATGGAATTATGCCACTCTGATGAATGAAACTTTGTTTTGTTTCAAGGTGGTGGGAGCGTGGGACCCCCATGCATATGCGCTACTACCAATACATATTATATTCAGTAGTTGCACTGTTATGTTAGCCACCAACTTATGCGACTTTCTACTTTTCCATTCTTTCTCAAAAAGTAAGGAAATTCTATGCAAAAAACTGCGTTAATGCATCATTTAGGGTTAAAGCATAAAAAGTCAGGAAATTAGACCTTTAGGGTTGCCCCCTCCCCCCTTCATATGGCCCCTCCCTCCTCCCGAGATTGACAGACAACGGGGCGTGTCATTGGGGTTCTGAGGCCTAAATGTCACCCCATTCTTCTTTACTGTGGCTTGTGAATATTATTACACATGGAATGGGGTGATATCTAGGCCTCACAACCCCAATGACACACCCTGTCATCTGTCAATCCGGGAGGCCATATGAAGTGGGGAGAGGCAACCCTAAAGGTTTCATTGCCTGACTTTTAAGTTTAACCTAATGATAGTGATTACACATTTTTGCATAGAGAATATATATATATATATACTGTATATATATAAAACCCCAAGGTGGTGCTATCCCAAGGGCTACTACCCCTGCCTACTTGGCTGATAGCAGGGTAAGGGGCCTGGGTACTGAAACGGGTGCCTCCACCTGGAGGACAGGGTTGTCAGTAACAAGGCTAACCTGGGTACAGCCCTCCGGAACACTGTAACACCCCTCTTTCCCCTCTAGTGGCCTAGACAATATGTAACAAACACTTTCACAGTAGCCCCTACTCAGCATACAAATCCCCAAACTGTTTGCACTTACCACCAAAGCTATTTCCAGCAGTTCAACCCTGGAGATCCCCTGTAAAACAAGGTTAGGCATAGCAAATAACAACAGTACAGTGCTTCTGGTACAAACTGGAACCTCAGTCAGATTAAATGCAAAAAGAGTTAGATCTGATTTATTCAGGGGACTTGAACAAGGGAGGGGCATAATCAGGTTGACTGATTTGAAAACTGATCTAGTCAGGCAATTATGCATGCACTTTTAGTCCCTGCACAGTCACACGCTCTGGGTACACAGTTGGAAGTAAGGTGGGCTAGCCTGGAGCATTGCCCAGGGTAGGCCAGCATCGCAGCTGGTTGGGGCTCTGTGATGAAAAGTAAAGGCATGCACAACCACACACAATTTGTAATCTGGAGCCAGGAGGGTCAGTTTGTGAAGATTAGGCAAAACGATTAAACCAGATGGCACACTTTGATTGAGCTGTTGTTGCAGGGAGCTACCCTGGTGTTTACTCACACTACCCAGTACAGGACGCAGGATGGATGAAATGGAGATTGCAGGATGACTTGCTGGACTTGCTGGTTTGCCAGGAGAAGCAGAGCCCACACGGTTCACCATGGTGTTGTTCCTGTTCGTGATGTTGAGCAGGGGGCTGATCCCCAGGCAGATCTCTCATCGATAGTCTTCTCTGTGGTGTGAATAGCTGGCTGGGCCAAAGTGTGGAGGCCCAGATAAATTGGAGATGAATGTGATTCAGTCCCTTTGGTCCAAAAGGTTCTGATTGACTGATCCATCAGTCTGTCAAAGCAAGGGCTCCCCCTCTAGGTGCATTAAGGCGCTAAAGTCTCAAAACTACAGTTCCTACAGAAATTCACTCCTACAAGACCCTTGGGGACAGACTCCATTTTAAGGTCCCCAAAGGTATTGATTGGCCCATTCTAGCAGTCCAGGACCAAGATGGTGGTTATAAACAGAACTGTCTATGCTGCAAAGAAGGCAGGTTAGACAAACTACAATATCATTATTATTCTAACAGATAATCAGCAAATAAGTATTGCTTCTAACAGAGCTCCCTCTGAGCAAATAGCGATGGCAGAATGGAGTGATTATCTGGCAGCCCAGGCGGGACTCAGGCATAGAAACACTCAGCCCCCTCCCAGATTAAATATGCAACATGTTATAGGTAGCTCTTAAGGAGACAGGACACAGAGGCTAAAAAGGCACTCTCATACAAATACTTTAAAAATGCTAAGACACAGGATACCAGCCTGGCAGTGAGCATTTAGACACACCCAAGGAAGACTTTCGGGAACCGCCATTTGTAGCAGGGTTACATATATAGATATAGATAGATATATATATATATATATATATATATATATATATATATATATATATTGCAAAAACTCCATTAATGCATCAGTTAGGGTTGATAGTACACTGACAAAAGTTATCAACCCCTACCACCCCATTCCCACCCCCTCACCCACCGCACAGCAACAGGTGTCAGGGTGTACTTTTGGGTCATCGGCCTGACTTTCACCTCATTCCATGTGTAAACAAGCTGAGGTGATACAGTATAGGAGAATGGGGTGAGAATTAGGCTCAACGACACCAACGCACACCCCAATGCCTGTTGGTGTGAAAAGGGTAGGGGGTGGGGATAGAGTGGTAGGGGTTGATAACCCTAACACGGAATTTCTGAACTTTTGTTGGTGTTGTACTATCAACACTAACTGATGCATTAACAGAGTTTTTTGCAATAAATTTCCCTTCTTTTTGAGAAAGTTTAATCTAACTCGTAACTGGTATGTGATAGTGGGAGCGCAGGCCCTCCGGGATCTGCGCTCCCCTCACACTGCCCATGTTTTCATAATGGTATGCATATGTGGGAGCACAGGCACTCTGGGCCCCTGTGCTCCCACTTATACATAAGTATGGAGCCATACAGCAGTCCCATAGTACTGAAAAGGAACCCTCGTAACACTTCTCTGGCAATATCTCAGTAATCGTAGCAAATATGAAATAAATTCCACTGCAGTGGTATTCATGACTTTGAAACCTCCACATGGGCTTAGTCCACCACCTAAAGGAGGACTAAGCTGTGGAGAACGAAAAATCCATATCTCGCACCATTTCCAAGATACGGGAGTCGAAAGTAGCCGCAGGAGCTGCAATGTTAGCCTATGGGAAATTTCTCAACTTCAGAGCGATGTAACTATGGACCTGTTAAATGCTTTTGGACCAAACCACGAAAAGGCACATCTGTGAGACCAGGGCTTGCCACCCAGCAAATTTCAGCTCAAAAGCCCCAACTGTTTTAATGCTGTGGGGTGGCAAAGAATTGTTGTTTTTGGGTTATGTTTTTTCGCAAATCGCGAAAGTTTCACAAAATTTTGCAACAGAATGGGCATGACACTTTCATGATTTGCGAAAATGTGCAACCATTCTGTCACAATTTGCAACAGTACAAGGGGTCCAATCACCAAAAAGGCATTCCTAGGGGGGATTTCCCCCAAAAAAAGATAGTGCTGTGATCCTCAGGACCCAACTAGGTAAACACAACAGTCAGTGTTTACCTAGGGGGTCTCAAATGTAAACGCCAGGCATTTTTCTCTCTCGCTAACTGAAAACAAGATGGCCACTGCATGACAGAAAAAGGGCCATTTGCAACAGTAAAATGTAGTGTGGTGGCAGCTTTCGAGAGACACATGTATTTTTCCCCCCATTAACTATAATGGGAAACTTGTTTTTTAAATAACTTTTGAACAGTTTAATATTTTTTCACCAAATCTTCAAAAGGCACATCAGTGACCCAGACTGCATCTTCCCTGAAGATTTCAGACCACTCAGACAAATTGTGCAGGCTATAGGCACAAGCAAAGAAACACACAAATCCCTTGTTTTTTTGGGGTTTTTGGCACTCTGCTGTCCCACATTACTATTCCAACCATAATGCAACTTGCCAGGTCCAGAGATCTATGGTACCAGACCATGCATGCAAAATTTCAGGCAAATCTGTTGTACGTGGCAAAGTTATTAAAGTGCAAAATTTGGGTTTAACATAGAAGTGGCCGGGCAACCCTAACTGTAGTGCCACTACTGTGTCAGTATAATATACTGTATAAATATATATATAAACTGGTCTGATGAGGTTGGGATGCTCTAATTTCTCTGCAAGGGGTAAAATGTTTGAAGTTTGTTTACTTATCCACGCTCTTTATGTCTGTTACAGCGTTAAATTGTGTGTACTACTGTACTCTAGTGTGTGGTGTTACCAATGCTTATCTCTCTTGTGGTTGTACTGTGCATCTGCCATCTTGATGGCCCAGGTCATGCCCGATAAAGGTCCACTGGACCAGTGTACTTACCCGGTCATATATATATATTTCGTCACCATGCATTTCTGCTTAAAGTTGAACCAGCATAATATTCTGTAGTGATTAGCATATGCAGCCCATGATGCTTTGCATTATGGGGGCATGTGTGATTTTGTATTTCTTTGAAACTTGGCTTCCTGGCCAATGCCCTTTGGGGTAATGATTGCCTCAGTGCTTGCATGCACAGGTTCTTTTTATATATATATATATTTATAAAATGGGTAGAGAAATTGCTTGGGATACATTGGATACTTACCATCACATGACGATAAGTATATCAGAGCAGGCCACCTGCTTTACCCCCTCCAAAACAATTTTGACATTTTATAAGATAGATAAACCACTCTAAGGTGTGCATATATCAGAGCATGACCGCACACCTCAGAGTGGTTTATCTATTACATATATATATATATATATATATATATATTATTTTTTCTTAACCAGGAGAGACACACTATGCTGAAAGCTTGTTTACAGGTGCGACCTTGGAGCTTGGACCACAAGGAAGTTAAGTGACTTGTTTAGTATCACACAGTATGCAAGTGGGGGTTGTGGGATTCAAACCCAGATCCCAAGGTTAGCAGCTCAGAGCCTTAAACCACTGCACTATACTGCTTCCTCTATATTTTATTTCTCTCCATACTTAGAAACATAAATTTTGTTGTCATAGTTATCACTCCTTTCCCCTGTTCTTCTACCTAATATGCACCTCACATGCTTAAAACTCCCCACAGTCTTCACCCCACTACCTCCTCTGGCAGGCTGTTCCAGTTATCCACCACCCTTTCCATGAAGAAGTGTTCCCACACACCTCTTTTAAACTTCCCCTCTTTAGCTCCATTGCATGCCCCCTTGTCCTAGTGTCTTCCTTTCTTTGAAATAGACCCTTCACTTCCACCTTGTACACTGCTGTAAGATACTTGTAGGTTTCAGTCCTGTCCTCCCGCTACTTGAAGTAGCAGTGTACATTGGTAGGTGGAAGAAAAAGATTTTTAGTCAGAGTTTTGAGGCACTTTGAGATTTTTCTTTAAATTCGTAACAGGTGGTGTGGGAAACCTAGCTCAGAAAGTTAATCATATGAGTGAGTAGATCACGAAAGTTCTGTTAATTAGGTGTGTGATTGGGGGGAGGAGTTGTCGAGTCTTAGTGGGGACAGGAAATCAGGGGACATCAGGACGTAGGAAGGAAGATAAAAGGAGTAACACCCAGCATTTCCTATCACACTCATGTCCCATCATGTGAGTGGGACAGAGCAGGAGTGGAGAATCTGCCTTGAAAGAATCTGCAAGGCATCCACAGAAAGTCAGCAGTCTGCAAGGCACTCTGCAGGGGGGACACCAGACCAAGATAAGATGGCATCACATTACTGGATACTGTTTACAATAGCTAGAGGGAAGGTAACTACAGGTTATAGCCATACTATAAATGGGAAGGTAACATGTTATAGCCATACTATAAATGGCAAGGTAACAGGTTATAGCCATACTATAAGTGGTAAGGTAACAGGTTATAGCCATACTATAAATGGGAAGGTAACATGTTACAGCCATACTATAACTGGGAAAGTAACAGGTTATAGCCATACTATAAATGGGAAGGTAACAGGTTATAGCCATACTATAAGTGGTAAGGGAACATGTTATAGCCATACTATAAGTGGTAAGGTAACATGTTATAGCCATACTATAAGTGGTAAGGTAACAGGTTATAGCCATACTATAAGTGGTAAGGTAACAGGTTATAGCCATACTATAAATGGGAAGGTAACAGGTTATAGCCATACTATAAGTGGGAAGGTAACATGTTATAGCCATACTATAAGTGGTAAGGTAACAGGTTATAGCCATACTATAAGTGGGAAGGTAACATGTTATAGCCATACTATAAGTGGTAAGGTAACAGGTTATAGCCATACTATAAGTGGGAAGGTAACAGGTTATAGCCATACTATAAATGGGAAGGTAACATGTTATAGCCATACTATAAGTGGGAAGGTAACATGTTAAAGCCATACTATAAGTGGTAAGGTAACAGGTTATAGCCATACTATAAGTGGGAAGGTAACAGGTTATAGCCATACTATAAGTGGGAAGGTAACATGTTAAAGCCATACTATAAGTGGGAAGGTAACAGGTTATAGCCATACTATAAGTGGGAAGGTAACAGGTTATAGCCATACTATAAGTGGGAAGGTAACAGGTTATAGCCATACTATAAGTGGGAAGGTAACATGTTATAGCCATACTATAAGTGGGACGGTAACAGGTTATAGCCATACTATAAGTGGGAAGGTAACATGTTATAGCCATACTATAAGTGGGAAGGTAACATGTTATAGCCATACTATAAGTGGGAAGGTAACAGGTTATAGCCATACTATAAATGGGAAGGAAACAGGTTATAGCCATACTATAAGTGGTAAGAAACATAGAAACATAGAAGTTGACGGCAGATAAGGACCGCAAGGCCCATCCAGTCTGCCCATTTCTTTTTCTACCTTATAAATGTGCCATCGGCCTTTGCTCTGTCAGTGACCTATCTATTCATAGTCATTTGTATTGCTCCCTTATGCCTATCCCATGCCTGTTTGAAGCCCTGCACTGTATTCATAGCCACCACTTCTTGTGGTAAGCTATTCCATGCATCTACCACCCTTTCTGTGAAAAGAATTTCCTCACATTCCCCTTAATGGCCTCCCTCTAATCTCATGCTGTGTCCTCTTGTCCTGCTATTTTTCTTATATTTAAACATGTTAGACTCTTTCACCTTGTTTATGCCCTTAAGGTGTTTAAATGTCTCGATCATATCACCTCTCTCCCTCCTTTGCTCAAGGGTATACATATTGAGCTCCGTTAATCTGTCCTCATATGTCTTCTGATGCAGTCCCTGCACCATTTTGGTTGCCCTTCTCTGGACTGCCTCAATTTGGTTAATGTCCTTGTGAAGGTGTGGTCTCCAATACTGCATGCAGTACTCCAGATGGGGCCTAACCAATGTCTTGTACAGAGGGATTATTACCTCCCTCTTACGACTTGTGATACCCCTACTAATACACCCTAACACCCCCTAGCCTTACCTACTGCTTTAGAGGTCTGCTTGGATGATTTTAGGTCATCAGTGATGATGATGCCCAAGTCTCTTTCTTCCTTTGTGACTGCTAGCAACTCCCCTCCCAGCCTATAAGTGGCTTCAGGGTTTCTCTTCCCTATGTGCATGATTTTGCACTTCTTTGCATTAAATCCCAGTTGCCACTCTTCTGACCATTTTGCTAGTTTATCCAGATCTCTTCTCATTCTGCCCACCCCATCTGGATCATCTACTCTGTTGCAGATCTTGGTGTCATCTGCAAACAGACAAGCCTTACCCTCTAGTCCATCTGCGAGGTCACTAATGAAGATGTTGAATAGGACTGGCCCCAGGACTGATCCCTGAGTACCCACTTGTGACTTGCATCTCTTCTGACTGTATACCATTTACCACCACTCTATTTTCTGCCAGTCAACCAGTTTTCCACCCAGTTGACCAACTTCCGACCCACCCGAGCCTACCTAGCTTATTTATCAATCTTCTATGTGGAACAGTGTCAAAAGCTTTGCTGAAGTCAAGGTAGGCGACATCAACTGCTCCCCTTGGTCCACCACTCTGGTTACCCAGTCAAAGAAATCTATGAGATTAGTTTGACAGGACCTTCCTTTGTAAACCCATGCTGTCTTGGATCCTGTGCCCTATGGATTCCAGGTGTTGCACTATCCTTTCCTTAGGAGTGCCTCCATAATCTTGCCCACTACTGAGGTAAGACAGACTAGTCTGTAGTTCTCCTCCTCCCCTGCTACCACTCTTGTGGGCGGGATCACATGAGCCCTTCTCCAGTCTTCTGGGACCTCTCCTGTGCTCAGAGACTCACTAAACAATTCTGCTAATGGCTCTGCTAGTTCCTCCTTTAGCTCCTTAAGTACCCTGGGATGTATGCCATCAGGTCCCATTGCCTTATCCACCCTGAGCTTAGCAAGCTCTTGTAAGGTAACATGTTATAGCCATACTATAAGTGGTAAGGTAACATGTTAAAGCCATATTATAAGTGGGAAGGTAACATGTTATAGCCATACTATAAGTGGTAAGGTAACAGGTTCTAGCCATACTATAAGTGGGAAGGTAACAGGTTATAGCCATACTATAAGTGGGAAGGTAACAGGTTATAGCCATACTATAAGTGGGAAGGTAACAGGTTATAGCCATACTATAAGTGGGAAGGTAACATGTTAAAGCCATACTATAAGTGGGAAGGTAACAGGTTATAGCCATACTATAAGTGGGAAGGTAACATGTTAAAGCCATACTATAAGTGGGAAGGTAACATGTTATAGCCATACTATAAGTGGTAAGGTAACAGGTTATAGCCATACTATAAGTGGGAAGGTAACAGGTTATAGCCATACTATAAGTGGGAAGGTAACAGGTTATAGCCATACTATAAGTGGGAAGGTAACAGGTTATAGCCATACTATAAGTGGGAAGGTAACAGGTTATAGCCATACTAAAGTGGGAAGGTAACAGGTTATAGCCATACTAAAGTGGAAAGGTAACAGGTTATAGCCATACTATAAGTGGGAAGGGAGCAGTACCTACCCAGGATGAGGGAGGTACAGGTGGGAGGGTTAAAAAAGGGAAAACATGATACATCCTGTCTAGGATAAGGTAACACATTTGCTTTTGGGAAGCAACAGGGAGAGGTAGGAGTACAATGAGAATAGGAAGGAGGCAGAAGGGTACAGAGAAGTTTGAATAGACAATAAATAAAGGAAGGCAAGATTATGGGACTGGTGCAGTCCAATAGGTCTGGTGCCACAGTCTTTCAGGGCATCTTCAGAAGACTGAGGTGCTGCCACATTTGTACTCATCTCTCTGGGTTGTGGCAGAGGTTGCTGGACTCCTGGCTAACTGGCAAGGCTACCAAGGACCCTCTTCCCCACCCAGGGCCACTAGGTCTGCTGCTGCTCTCACAGAAGTTGCATATGCAGAGGTAGAGCAGATGAACCTTGCTGGCCTCCCGGAGGGTGTGGGTGGGGGGTTTGAGTGCATGCTTCTCCAGCCTATAGCATGGGTGGGGGTTAGGGTGCATGCTCTTCCAGTCTATACCACAGCAGAACTGCATCACTGTATTGATGGGGTGGGGCAGCCAAGCCATTGCAGTGGGAAGGGATGAAGTGGGGGTCCTCAGAAGTGGAGGCCCCAAGGAGCAAGGGAAAGTCCCCAGCTGAGGAGGAAGCAGCTGCTAGTGAGGAACTCTAATTTTAGGGGGCTAGACTTGGGAGCAGTGAAAGGAATGGAGAGGGAATTGAAGTGCCTGAGAGATGCTTCAGCTTGGAGGGATGGACAATGTATCTAGGGGATCTTTAAGGCAGCAAGAGATGGAGGGAGATAGACATAATTTTTCACCTTGGGACAAATCACCTGGCAAGAGACAATGTAGGGGGAGTGCAGGGTAACGTCAGGGAATTGGGGAGGGCCTTAAGCAGGCAGCATTGTACCCTACTGGGTCATAATGTTACATGCTTAATAGCATACAACATTATGGCTAAACCGGTACAGCGTAGTATATAAGCGTTAATGGTGCAATACCGTGTATACTGCTGTACATGGTATTGCACCATTAGCACTTCCCTAGGCAGAGGATAAGACCTCTGATGGGAGTGGGTTCTGTTGAGCAGCTGCCATGGCTTACAGGACTGAGCAATAGCAGCAGGAACCCAGGTGTTGCATCTGGGACCGGGTTTGATTCCCGGTCCCAGACACTTTAATTTTTTATTTACTTGTGCACTCCCCAAGTTGAACCCCCCCAGAGTTGAGAATCTTTAGTTAGGAGTTCGTGGGGTGCAGCCCCCTGTAACGGGGGGTGTGGGGTGGAGCCCCCTACAGAAAAAAGACTTATGCTCATGGCAGAAATCGCGCTGTATTGGCAGCACAATTTTGCCATGTAGCATAATGTCTTGCAACATTCTGACCCTGTGCCAGCATTTACAGTGTTTTTTTCTGAGCTGTTACCTGTGTACCTCTCAGAAGATGCAAGACTACCCTGCTCCAGGGCATTTACTGACTAGTTGAACGCATGGTACATGGAGTAGTGCTTTGGCTACGTTGGAACTGGGGCCAGCCTGGGATAATATGGGCCTGTATAAGGAAGATGCCCTGTATCTTTCTGGAAAGAGGACCACAGTCCTTGGTGGAGGTCTGAATGCTATTTGGGCGAGCATTTAAACTAGCCTGGGGAAGCGGCAGTAAAACAAAGGGAAGCAAAAATGACCCTTCCCCCAGATGATGGAGCAGCTGGGAAGGAGGCCCTAGAGGGAGAAAATTCCTCTGGGGCAGGGGTGCAGAAAGGCAGGAATGGGTACAAGATAGAAGAAAAGGGGGTAATAGCCAGGCAAAGGCGGGTAAAGGATTGAAGGAGTCAAGGAATGAGGGAATTAGAAAGGTAGAAGGAAAGTCAGGGGGAGCTTCTAAGAAAATCGCAGTCAGGAATGGGAGGGGGATGCAGGGTAGCAGGTGGGGGGGACTGAAGGTATGAAGAGCCAAGTGCACCAGTGCAAGGAGTTTTGGAAACAAAGTTCCAGATCTGGAAGGCATCATGATGGCAAGGCTGACCTGAATTTGTGGCCATTACAGAGTCATGGTGCACTGAGGTGGGACATGACCAAACCCGGCCAGTCTATGTTAAGGAGAGAGAGGCAGGGCCAAATATACATTTCCGTTGATTAAGCTCTCTTCTGCCCCCTATTGGCAGGAATTTGCATGGAACAGCCGTAATCAATTTTTTAACACCCCCTCTAGATTGACAAAATTGCTCATGGCGCACTATGGACATTGCTGGAGACAATGTGGTGAGATCTTGGCTACTCACTCCCTAGTATTCTGGACATGTCCAGTATTGTCTGCATTTTGGCAGCAGATCATGGACAGTTTGTATGTGTTGGTGGGGGCCGAGGTGGTATTAACTCCAGAATTGGTCCTTCATTCCATACCACCTAAAGATTTACGAACCTCATGGAGCTCCCTATTGTTTAAATATCTTCGTCTGGCTCAGATGGTGATTACTCACCTCTGAAGACAACCCACCACATCAACGCTTGCTCACTGGCATAAAATTATCTATCTATCTATCTAGCTATCATTCTGTTAATCTGTCTGTCTGTCTGTCTTTCTTTCTTTCTTTCTTTCTTTCTTTCTTTCTTTCTTTCTTTCTTTCTTTCTTTCAATCTATGTATCTATCTATTTGTCACTCTGTCAACTGATCTATCTAGCTATCTGTCTATCAATCTATCGAGCAATCTGTCTATCTGTCAATTCATCTATGTATCTTTCCATCTATGTGTCTATCTAGGTATCTATCTATCAATCTATGTATCAATCTAGCTATCAATCTATTAATCTATCAGTCTGTCTATCTATATCAGTTTATCTATCTATCAATCTATCTATCAATCTGTTAATCTATCTGTCTAGCTATCTACATATCTATCTATCTATCTGGCTATTAATCTATCAATCTATCTATCAATCTATCTATGTATCTATCTATCTACCATCTATCAATCTATGTCTATCAATCTATCTATAAATCTATTAATCTATCTATCTGTTTATCAAGCTGTCAGTCTTTCTAGCTTTATATCTATCTATGTATCTATCAATATATCTATCAATCTATCTATCTATATGTCTATCTATTAATCTATCTACCACTCTGTCAGTCTATCTATCCTATTTATCTATCTGGCTATGTATCTATCAATCTATCTCTCAATCTATCTATCAATCTATGCATCTATCTATCTATGTATCTATCTATCAATCTGTCTATCTATGTAGCTATTTCTCTGTCTGTCTTTCAATCTATCTATCTATCAATATATCTATCAATCTATCTATCAACATATCTATCTATCAATCTATCTATCTACGTATCTATCTGTCTAGCTATCAATCTATCTGTCTATTTATCTATGAATCTATCTATCACTCTGTAAGTCTATCTATCTATGTATATATCTATATATCTATGTAGCTATCAATCTATGTATCTATCTGTTTAGCAATCAATGTATCTATGTATCTATCAGTCTATCTATCTGTCTATCAATCTATCAATCTGTCAGTCTATCTATATATCTATCTATGTAGATATCAATTTATCAATCTATCTATCTCAATCTATCTGTCACTCTATCTATGTATCTATCTATCTATCTGTGTGTCATCAGTCAGTCTATCTATCTATCTATCTATCTATCTATCTATCTATCTATCTATCTATCCATCAATCTGTCAGTCTGTCTATGTAGCTATCTATCTATGTATCTATCAATATATCTATCAATCTATCTATATATCTATCAATCTAGCTATCCATCTATCAATCTATTTATTTATCTATCAGTCTGTCAGTCTATCTATGTATATATCTGTTTATGTAGCTATCAGTCAATCTATAAATCTATCTATCTATATATATATATATATATATAAATATTATGGTAGCACGGTAGTGCTACCATAGCTAGGGTTGAGGAGCCATTTACATGTTAAACCTAAAACTTTGCACCTTAATAACTTTGCAACCATTCAACGAATTTGGAATACATGATCAAGACCCATACACCTTGGGATCTGCCAAGTTTCGTACCAGCCGGATATATGGCTGCGGAGTTATTAAGTGTGATCTGTACATGCATTTTACACTTTTTTGGAATTCTACGGTCGTGCCTATAGGTCGCACGGTTTGAGCGACTGGTCCAAAATCTTCAGGGAACGTATGACCGGGGTCCTCAATGTGCCTTTCAAAGATTTCGTGAAAAAATATTAAATGGTTCAAAAGTTATTCAAAAAACAAGTTCCCATTATAAGTCAATGGGAAAAGTTAACAAAAAGCTCGACAGTGTTGCAAATGCAGTTTTTACTTTCGCAAATGGCTCTTTTACTGTCGCAAATCTGCCATTTTGTTTTCAGTTGGTGATCAGAAAAATGCTTGCCATTTGATTTTGGGACCCTCTAGCAACCTAATTATTTTTGTATTCACCTAGTCGGACCCTGAGGATGCTAGCCATGTCTTTATTTTGGGGTAAAACACCCCAGAAATATGTTTTTACATTTCTGGAAAAAGTACTTTCACAAAGTACTTTCACACTTGCAACACTGTCGAATGAATTTGCGAAAGCTTTCACAAATTGTGACAGTACTTTTCTAGGCTGTGGAAAAATGACAGCAATTCTTTGGCACCCTGCTGCAAAAAAACGGTTTGGTGTTTTGGGCTGAAATTTGGAGAGAACACAGCCAACATCTCACAGATGTGCCTTTCAGTGTTTTGCTGAAAAAATATTACATGGTGTCAAAGTTATAGCACTCAAAATTTGATGCTTTTTCCCATAGGATAACATTACGGCATCCGATGCATTGCAGCAATCCTTTGGCGCCCTGCTGCAAAATAATGGTTTGGTCTTTTGGGCTGAAATTTGGAGACAAGACAGCCAACATCCCACAGATGTGCCTTTTTGGTGGTTTGGTGAAAAAATATTACAGGGAGCCGAAGTTACAGAGCTCCAAACTTCTCTTTTTTTCCCATACGATAACATTATGGCGTTCGCCGCACCTTTCAGTGCCCGTATCTCAGAAATGGTGCGAGATACGGACTTTTTGTTGGAAAAATGCTTATACCCCTAATGAGGACTAAATACAAAACTAGCCAGGAAAGTCAAAATCATATGACTTTTACATTTTTTTTCTACGTCGTATGGTTCCTGAGATATAAGCAATTTAGTATTCCAACTTCTCATTTTCTGCTCCGAGACCCATTATTATGCATACATTCTTTGTACTCACTGTCTTTCTCTATGAAGCTTTTGGGAAAACCAGCCTAATAACTACATTACTGTTACCATTGCCCTTTCCACTAGCGGTTCGTGCCCGTTTCCTTACCGTTCCGTCGCCACCATATCCGTTATCCTTTGCGTTTTCATTTGCGCTTACATTTCTGTTATTTTTACCATTTGTGTCTACAGTACTGTTTCTCTTTCTGTTTTGCTTTGCGTCACCATGCCCATTACCATTTGCGTTTGTGGGCACCGTGTTACTATGTGACAAGACATCACGTGGCGGGCTGTTCCCGTCTACGCCACCGTGTGCATTACCCTCTCTGTTCTCATTCATGCTTGCATTACCATGTGTGCCACTGTTAGTGCTTCTGTTTGCGTTGCTGTTCCTGTGGCCCCGCGCTCCTGCCGCCGCATTACATTCACTATTTCTCGTTATCATTCTCAAAAAGAAGGGAAATTAGAGGCAAAAAACTCCGTTTAATGCATCAGTTAGGGTTGTTCCACAATGACAAAAGTGAGGAAATTCGGTGTTAGGGTTGAAAACCCCCTTGGACTCCCCAGCCCACCCCCAACCGGCATTGGGGTGCGCATTGAGACCTTCGGTCCTAACTCTCACCCCATTCTCCTGCCTCTGCTTCTTTTACACATGTGATGGGGTGAGAGTTGGGGCGTGTCTTTACTGTCTCGAATGGCTAGTGGGGATTCAACAACTCACTTTATCGCTGATGGAACAACTTCTGCCTCATATTTTCCTCTATCTCTATCTTTTGATCTATATATCTGTTTTTCTATCAATCTGTTAATCTATCTATCTACGTATGTATCTACCTATCAATCTATGTATCAGTCTATCTATCTATCTATCTATCTATCTATCTATCTATCTATCTATCTATCTATCTATCAGTCTATCAGTCTATCAGTCTATCAGTCTATCTATCTATCTATCTATCTATCTATCTACCTATCAGTCTATGTATCTATAAGTCTATCCATCTATCTGTCTGTCTGTCTGTCTGTCTATCCATCTATCTATCTATCTATCTATCTATCTATCTATCTATCTATCTATCTCTATCAATAAATCTATCTATCTATCAATCTATCAACCTATCTATCTTTCTATCTATTTATCAGTCTGTCAGTCTATCTATCTATTTATCTATGTATCTATTTATGTATCTGTTTATCTATCAATCTATCTATCTATCTATCTAGCTATCTAGCTATCTATCACTCGGTCAGTCTATTTATCTATATATCAATCTATCTATTTATATATCAATCTATCAGTCTATCTCTCTATCAATCTGTCAATCTTTCTATCTCTCAATCAATCTATGTATCTAGTTATCAATCTAGCTATCTGTCTGTCAATCTATCAATATATCTATATCTATCTATGTATCTATATATCAATCTATCTATCAATCTATCAGTCTACATATCTATATCAGTTTATCTATCTATCTATCAATCTATCTGTCTGTCTATGTATCTATTTATCAATCTATCTAGCTGTCAGTCTATCAATCTGTCTAGATATCTATCAATCTATTTATCTGTCAATCTATCAATATATCAATCTCTCAATCTATTTATCAATTTATCTATGTATCTATCAATATATCTATCAATCAATCTAGCTGTCTCTTTATCTATCAATCTGTCTATCACTCTTTCAGTCTATCTATCTATGTAGCTATCAATCTATCTGTCTATCAATCTATCTATATATCAATCTATGTATCCATCTATCCAGCAATCTATGTATCTAGCTATGTATCTATCAATCTATCTATCTATCAAGCTGTCTGCCTTTACAGCAGAAGGAAGATGGCCACCAGGCTGGGCATGTGATTGCTTGCTCTTATGCTGCAGTTAAAGTGTTTTTTATTTTATATTGTTTTTTAGCTTTGTTTAACACTTTATTTTGCCGTTTTATTGTTCTATTGTTTTTCATTTTTATATTGTTACTTCGTGGACAGTGTACGGTTTTCAGTTTGTTGACCTTCCTACTCCGAGACTCTGGACTTCGGGGGATCCAGGAGATGCAAGAAAGGGTATTTTCCCTTGTTTTGTCTGTTCAGAGCTGCGCTGCCGCTGTATTTTTATAGTCAAGCTGCTGGTTAAAACTCGGTGGGGCGGGCGGTCACCATAATAACTACTGAGAGCTGGGTGTTGTGAGCTGAGTGCTGGGAGTTAATGTTTTAACGTTCGCTTTTGGAGTACACCACGGCTTGTTGGAGCCTGAGAATTTATTGTCTTAACTGACCGCAGTCCATGGGCTGCATGGATTTATCGGCCTGGCTGGATTTTTCTCCTACATCTGGCTGGGTCCGTGAGTACTGAGGCCGGAGTCTAACTGGACCCTGGCCTGGTTTTCCCTTCTGTTCTGGACAAATTTTTTGTGAAGGTTTAGTTCTGGATGAAGACAGAATTTTCCTGAATTGAGTTTCTGAGACTGGATTTTGACTATCTTGTGGACCTTGCTCAGACCGGGACCTTTAAGGCTTCTTTTCCTGCTTCTATTGCCCTTTCTGGTAAACCCTGGCCCCTCCGACTATAGTGGTGCAGGGATGGGGGTCTCCCTCACTGGAGAATCAGTGGGTGGCAGTCCCTTCCTCTAGGGACCCTGGGGTGACCATCTGGGTGGGCTCTTTTGGGGTCTCGTAGCAATCTGCTGTAGCCGGGTGGTGTGCTGGGGATAACCTGCTGGGTTTTAGCTAGGGGAATATATTCAGTCCCAAAGTTTTCCTTGTGTTTCTCTTTGTGGACAGACTGCTTGGCTGACTAAAAACCCCCGAATCAGTGACAGTGTTTCAGGGGTATTGGTCCTTGGACATGTACCAAATCTTGGCTCATTTTGTTTTTACCATCTATATTCGGCGTCTGGAGAATCCTTACACCTTTGGAAGATCAGGCAGTGAGAGTGCTCAGGATTGGGACCTCCTGATGTTTTTTAATTGACCTTAACATGATATTTGTATTAATTTTGTTTGTTGTGTTACTTTATTTTATTAATTTAAATGTGGTAGTGAGAGCACCACTGTGTCTCACCTGGCTAACATAGTGAGAGTATTGTGTAGCCCAGTGTTTTTTTTGTTTATTTTTACTTTTATTTTTATTTTTACTTTACTTTCATTACTTACTTTGGTTTATTAATTTGTTTTAATCAGTGGCCCCAGTTACTGAGAGCCACTGGTTGTTTGGGGTTTTCTTTTTCAGCGTTGTTGTTATTTGTTCTTTAATAAGTTGATTTATTTTAGTCTGTTTTGCTGTCTTTGGGATTTATTGGGGGTATTGTGACTTATATTTTTTAATGAACTTCAACTGTATTTTTGTTTTATTCAGAAAATTAGGATTGTTTGTGGTGTTCTACCACAATTTGGGGGTATTTTGTAGAGTGTGTCTGCTTGCACCTCCAGTCCTGCACTATTCAACCTCCTCTCTCCATGCCCTCCGCCCGTTCTCCCCCCTCACGTCCTGCTGTTATTTACCAGCACTGTCAGGCATTGGGAATTGCTTATGGGGCAAGGGGCGGGGGTGGGTTAGAGAACGGACACTGGAGTTCAAATGGCGGGTTTATCCCATAGGGGTGGTTAAGACCAGAAGATGCCCTGGGGCGAAATGGAGCCTGGAACATGGTGATCCATGTCTTGTCCCCATACCCAAGGGCACCTCCTTTTTGGGTGGGCAAGTAGTCAGGACGGCCCATGAGCACCGTCCAACCTGGGCGTTGTTATGCAATGTCAGATCCATTAAGAACAAGACTGCATTGATTGCGGATTTTGTTGGAACAGTGGATCTGACTTGCATCACCAAGACCTGGTTGGATGGCAGTGCTGACCCAATTTTGGAGGCAGCTATTCCTCCCAGGGACTCAGTGATACATCACCCGAGGTAGGATCACAGGGGTGGAGGGGTTAGCGGTCTGTTTTAAGACCAAATTGGGCCTCACTGGTGTTCCAGTTGAGGAGACTGAATCATTTGAGTGTACTGTGGTAACTGGTTTGGGGTGCAGGATAGCTCTCATTTATCGTCCACCAGGGGATGAAAAGCTGTTCCTGCAGGAAGTAGCAGACTTCGTCACCGACATGGCATTGGAAGTTGCCCAGATTGATGGTTCTGGGTGACTTCAGTGCCTGGATTGACGACGAATCCTCGCTTTTTGGACAACACTTCCACCAGCTGATGACATCACTGGGCTTCACACAGGTCTCTTTCCTCAGCTACCCACAATGGTGGTCACTCTCTTGATTTAGTCTTTCTCTTGGGGATCGAGGCCTCCGATTTGGGGGTGGAACCTGTCAGTTGCTCTGATCACTACACCGTTAGGTTCAATTTTTCTGCCCCCCTGAGTAGGTCTGCCCCTGTGGAGATGGTCAGTTACCGCCCTTTGCAGGATGTGGTCCCTGAAGACCTGGTGGCGGTGATTGACCTCTCGGTGCTTGGTGAGACTAGCACAGGTCCAAAGCATTTAGTGGTGGCCTATAATAAGGTTATTACTTCAGCTCTTGATTGGATTGCTCCGA
Organism: Neoceratodus forsteri; assembly: GCA_016271365.2. Classification (NCBI taxonomy): domain Eukaryota; kingdom Metazoa; phylum Chordata; order Ceratodontiformes; family Ceratodontidae; genus Neoceratodus; species Neoceratodus forsteri. The sequence continues at coordinate 12,905,228 of CM028137.1, read as the reverse complement.
TCCATGTTCATCCCCTTCCACTTCACCGTCAGACCCCATGGTTTGATGGGTCACCGAGGGAGATGCAGAATGCAGGTTAGAATGTCGTTGGTGTAAATCCACCTTGGATACTGACCATCTTATTTTGTTAGAGCATTATCAGCTCTATCAATCAGTGATTTCCTGTAAGAAGGCAGAATTCCTGTCCAGGGGGAAATCACTGTTGCTGGGAACCGACCGGCTCAGCTCTTCCGAACCGTGGACAGGCTGTGCAACCCAACCTATCTGCAGCTCCGTCGAGCTTTTTCACAAACTGAGTGTGAAGAGATTGCTCGATTCTTTGAGAATAAGGTGGCCGATATCAGGCAGGAGATCCACCTCTCTCATTCTATGGGAGACATGGTTGGTCGATGCTCAGTCTGTGTGCCTGGTGTTTCCTGGAGTACCTTTGACCTATCGGATTTCATTGATATTATGAGGATTGTCCAGGAGATGCGCCCCACATGCTGTAGTTTAGACCCAGGCCCTACTTCCCTAATTTTGGGTTGTAGTGATGTTATTGTCCTAGTCTTAGCTCAGATTGTCCAGTGCTCCCTGGAATCGGATGAGTTCCCTGGCTCCCTGAAGGAGGCGGTGGTGACACGCCTTCTGAAGAAAGCTTCTTTGGACTCGGAGTCTCTGGCAAACTACATACCTATCTTGAACCTTCCTTTTGTGGGAAAGGTTATCGAGAAAGTGGTGGCAATTCAACTGGAGGAACATCTAATCATCCATAATTTATACAAACCTCTCCAGTCTGGTTTCCGTACAAGGCATAGTACCGAGACAGCTCTGGTTCGGGTGCTCAATGATCTCCTGATGGCAAGAGATCAGAGGAACCATTTTATCTTGGTACTCCTTGATCTCTCCTCAGCTTTTGACACTGTCGACCATGGGGTTCTGCTCGAACGCCTGAGGTTCATCTGTGGGCTGTCGGGTTCAACGCTCAGATGGTTTTCATCTTTCCTCACCGGTTGAACTCAGAGAGTTGTCTCAGGAATATTTACTTCCGAGTCTTTCTGTCTGCCTTGTGGGGTACCCCAGGGCTCGGTGCTGTCCCCCATGTTGTTTGCAGTGTATATGCTGCCCTCGGAGACTTTGTAAGATGGTTTGGGCTGAGGTTTCACTGCTATGCTGATGATACCCAGCTCTACCTGTCTTTTGCGCCTGACCAGGTGTGTGTCCTCTCAGTACTTAACAGCTGCCTCGTTGAAATCCACGACTGGATGAGTTTTAGTGGGTTAAAGTTGAACACGGGAAATATTGAGGTTTTGGTCGTGGATCCTAGTCACAGGATAGAGGAGTTAGGGACTGATTTGCCCTCTGGTTTATTTCTGGGGGGCGAGCAGATCTTTACCTCTGAACGGGTGCGTGACTTGGGAGTGATACTTGATGATGGTCTGACCCTCCATCATCAGGTGTCTGCAGTCATCAAGTTAGCCTTTTACCATCTTAGGAACATTGCCAGGATCAAGCATCTTGTTCCATCCAGCAACTTGACAGTTTTGGTCCACGCCTTTGTGACATTGCGCCTTGACTACTGTAACTCCCTGTACCTAGGGCTTCCTGTGGTTGATATCCACTGCTTGCAGCTGGTGCAGAACTCGGCTGCACGTTTATTGACTGGGGCATTAAGGAGATCTCATATAACCCCAGTGCTGTGCGATCTGCACTGGCTGTCAGTTCAGGGGTGGAACACCTTTAAGGTAGGTTTGTTTACAAGGTCCTACACGGACTGGGTCCTGACTACATGAAAGAACTTCTGATTCCTTACACCCCTATGTGAGAACTACGCTCAGCTGATGAGGGGTTGCTAGAGATTCCGAGGGTTAGATTGAAGTCATCTGGGGCTCGAGCTTTTATGTTTGCTGCCCCATCCCTCTGGAACTCTCTACCTCATCAGCTATGGGAGTGCAGGACTGTGGGGAGTTTTAAGCAGGCACTGAAGACCTTTCTTTGGATTAAAGCATTTCCGGATTTTCAATGATTTTATTATTTATTGTTTAATTGTGTATGTTTGTATTTGTGAAGCACCTTGATGATTCGAAAGGCGCTATACAAAATAAAATTATTATTATTATTATCTATTTGTCTGTCTATCAATCTATCTAGCTAACTATCAAGCTTTCAATCTATCTGTCAATCTATCTATCTATCAATCTAGCTATATATCAATCTGTCAGTCTATCTATCTATCTATCTATCTATCTATCTATCTATCTATCACTATATCTAACTATCAATCTATCTATCTATATATCTGTCAATCTATCTATTCATCTATCTATCAATCCGTTACTATATCTATCAATCTATCTACAAATTTATCAATCTATCTATGTATCTATCTATCAATCTATCCATCAGCCTATCTATCCATCTTTCTATCTATTTATCAATATGTCAGTCTATCTACTTATGTATCTATCTGTCTATCTAGCAATCTATCAATCTATTTATCAATCTATTAGTCTATCTCTTTATCAATCTATGTATCTATCAATCTATGCATCTATCTATCAATATATCTATCTATCAATCTTTCTATCTACCTATGTATCTATTTATCAATCTGTCTGTCAATCTATCAATCTAACTATCTATCTGTCAGTTTATCTATCAAATATCTATCAATCTATTTATGTAGCTTTCTCTCTATCAGTCAATCTATATGTCTATTTATCTATCAATCTATCTATCACTCTACCAGTCTATCCATCTATGTATCTATCTGTCTATCTTTCTATCAATCTATCTCTCTATCAATCTATCAATCTAGTATCTATCTAGCCATCTATCTATGTTTATATCAATCTATCTAGCTAACAATCTATTAATCCATCTATCAGTCTATATGTCAATCTATCTATCTATCTTTCTATCTACCAATCTATCAGTCTGTCAGTCTATCTATATATGTATATATCTATCTATGTAGCTATCAATCTATCTATCTCTCAATCTATCTGTCAATTTATGTATGCATCTATCTATCTATCAATCTATCTGTCTATGTGTCAGTCAATCTATCTATCTATCTATCTATCTATCTATCTATCTATCTATCTATCAGTCTGTCAGTCTATGTATGTATCTTTCTGTCTATGAATATATCTATCTATGTATCTATCTGTCTATTTATCAGTCAATCTATATGTCTATTTATCTATCAATCTATCTATCACTCTATCAGTCCATCTATATATCTATCTCTCTATCTGTCTATCAATATATCTTTCTATCAATCTAGCTCTATATCAGTCTATCTGTCAATCTATGTATGTACGTATCTATCTATCAATCTATCTGTCTATGTGTCAGTCAATCTATCATTCTATATATCTATCTATCAGTCTGTCAGTCTATCTATGTATGTATCTATCTATGAATATGTCTATCTATGTATCTATCTGTCTATCAAGCTATCTATTGATCAATCTCCCAGTCTATCCATCTATCATTTATCTATCTAGCTAGCTATCTATCAATCTATCTATTTATCTAACTCTCTAGCTATCAATCTATCTATAAATCTATCTAGCTATCATTCTGTTAAGTTGTATATCTATCTATCAATCTATCTATGTAGCTGTCTATCAGTCTATCTATCTATCTATCTCTCTATGTAGCAATCTGTTTATGCATCTATCTTTCAGTCTGTCTATCTATCTATCTATCTATCTGTCTTTCAATCTATCTATAAATCTATTACTCTATCTATATATCTGTTTATCAATCTGTCAGTCTATCTATCTATGTATCTATCTGTCTATGTATCTATCAATATATCTATCTATCAATCTATCTATCTATCTGTCTGTCAGTTAATCTATCTATCACTCTATCAGTCTATCTGCAAGAGAAGCCATACAAGGAGAGACTAAAGGAGCTTAATATGTATACCCTTGAGGAAAGAAGGGAGAGGGGGGACATGATAGAAACTTTTAAGTACCTCAGTGGAATCAACAAAGTCCAAGAGGGTAGCGTCTTTCAGAAAAAGAGATGTGCAAGAATAAGGGGACACAATTTAAAGATGGGGGGCAGTTCCAGGGCAATGTGAGGAAGTATTTTTTCACAGAGAGGGTAGTGAATGCATGGAACAGCCTTCCTGAGGAGGTTGTGGGGTCTAAAACTGTGGGAGAATTCAAGAATGCATGGGACAGACATAAGGCAGTTCTTGAGGGGGGTAGGAAGAAATAGGCTCTTGGTAAACTAGGACCTGTGGCCTATCCTGTAGGTAGGGAAATGGGCAGACTAGGTGGGCCAAGCAGTCCTTATCTGCCGTCAAAGTCTATGTTTCTATGTTTCTATTCTATGTATCTATCTATGTATCTATCAATCTATCTATATAGCTATGTATCTATCAATCTATGAATCTATCTATCTGTCTATCAATCTATCTAGCTGTCATTCTATCTATCAACATATCAATCTATCTATCAATCTATCAATCTATCACTCTATCAAACTATCTATCCATCTATCTATCAGTCAATCTTTGTATCTATCTGTTTAGCTATCAATCAGTCTGTCTATTTATCTACCAATCTATCTATCTAGCACTCTGTCAGTCTATCTATCTATCTATCTATCTATCTATCTATCTATCTATCTCTCTATCTACTGTAAGTAGCTATCAATCTATCTATCAATCTAGCTATCTCTCTATCAATATATATATATATATATATATATCAATCTATGTATCTATCTATCAGTCTCTATCTATCTATCTGTCTATCAGTAAATCTATCAATCTGTCAGTCTATCTATATATCTATCTATGTAACTATCAATCTAACAATCTCTCAATCTGTCTGTCTATTTCTCATTCTATGTATCTATCTATCAATCTTTCTGTCTATGTGTCAGTCAGTCTATCAATCTATATATCAGTCTATCTATCTCTCTATCTATCTATTTATCTATCAATCTGTCAGTCTATCTATCTGTATCTCTCTATGTATCTATCAATATATCTATCTATCAATCTATCTATATATCTTTCAATCTACCTATCCATCTATCAATCTATCTATCAGTCTGTCAGTCTATCTGTGTATCTATCTGTTTATGTAGCTATCAATCTATCTATCTATCTATCTATCTATCTATCTATCTATCTATCTATCTGTCTATGTATGTATCTACCTATCAATCTATCTATGTATCTATCAGTCTATCTATCCATCTCTCTATCAGTCTATCTATGTATCTATGTACCTATCTATCTATCTATTAAACTATCAGTCTATCTATCTGTCTATCTATCAATCTGTTTATCTATCTATCTATCTATCTATCTATCTATCTATCTATCTATCTATATCTATCAGTCTATCTATCCATCTATCTATCTGTCTGTCTAGCAATCTTTCTAGCTATCAATCTATCTATGTATCTGTCTATTTATCTATCAACCTGTCTATCTTTATATCTATTTATCAATCTGTCAGCCTAGCTATATTTTATTTATTTATTTATTTATTGCATAAGATCAGAATTACAATATATACAATATATACAGTATCTATGTATTTATCTATGTATATGTATATCTATCACTCTATCTTTCTAGCTATCAATCTATCTATCTATCACTCGGTCAGTCTACTTACCTTTGTATCAATCTATCTATTTATTAATTAATCTATCAGTCTATCTCTCTATCAATCTATCTATCTATGTATCTATCAATCTATCTCTCAATCAATCTATCTATAAATCTATGCATCTATCTATGTATCTATCTATCAATCAGTCTATCACTCTATCAGTCTATCCATCTATCTATGTATCTATTTATCAATCTATCTATCAATCTGTATGCATATCTATCTATCTATCTATCTATCTATCTATCTATCACTCACTCTATCTATCTATCTTTCTATCTATATATCTATCTTTCTGTCTATCTATGTAGCTATCAATCTATCTGTCTATCACTCTATCTCTCTATCAATCTTCCTATTTATCAATCTAGTATCCAACTATATATCTATCAGTCTATCTATCTATGTAACTATATATTAGTCTATCAGAATATCTATCCATCTATCTATGTATCTATCAATCTATCTAGTTAACTATATACTGTATTAATCTGTCTAGCAGTCTATCTATCTATCTATCTATCTATCATCTATCTATCTATCTATCTATCTATCTATCTATCAGTCTGTCAGTCTATCTATCTATGTATCTGCCTATGTAGCTATACATCTATCAATCTATTTTTCAATCTATCTATCTGTCAATCTATCTATGTATCTATCAATCTATGTATGTGTCAGTCAATCTAGCAATCTAGCAATCTATCTATCTATCTGTCTATCTTTGTATCTATCAATAGATCTATCTATCTATCAATCTATCAATCTAGTTAACTGTATATTAATATATCTATCAGTCTATCTGTCAATCTATCTATCTATCTGTCTGTCAGTCTATCTATGTATCTATGTAGCTATCAATCTATCAATCTATTTATCAATCTGTCTATCTGTCAATCTATCTATGTATCTATCTATCAATCTATCTATGTGTCAATCTATCAATCTATCAATCAATCTATCTATATCTCTATCTATCAATCTATGTATCTATCTATCTATTTATCTATCTGTCTATCTATGTGCTATCAATCTATCTATCTTTCATTCTGTTAATCTATCTATGTATCTATCTGTCTATACATGTATCTATTAGTCTGTCTATCTGTCTATCTATCTATCTATCTATCTATCTATCTATCTATCAGTCTATCTATCAATCTGTCTATTTATCAATTGTTTTATTCTATCTATCTATCTATCTATCTATCTATCTATCTATCTATCTGTCTATCCATCTATCTGTCTGTCAGTCTATCTATCTATCAATCTATCAACCTATCTATCTATCTTTCTATCTATTTATCAGTCTGTCAGCCTAGCTATGTATCTGTATCAAGCTCTCTATGTATCTATCAGTATATTATCTATCTCTCTCTCTCTCTCTCTATCTATCTATCTATCCAGACAGTATCTATCTATCTATCTATCTCTCTATCTATCTATCTATAATATGTAATTTATTTATTGATGTATTCATTTATTATTTATTTATTTATTACAAAAGTTTTCCCAGGAAAGACATATTGAGTCAATAATGGCTCATTTCCAGATGTGTCTTGGTGGGAGTGGGAGGGGAGGACAACGAGGAACATTAAGAACAGTAATAACAATCATACAATGACAGGTGAATAAAATACAGGATAACGTACGGGGTGGTGTGTGTAATGAGACGTTTATACATGCCCGAGGTGTTGGATGCTACATAAACCCTGAGAGCGAAGCTTGAAAAGTTTGTAAGAGCATCTAACACTGAAGGTGTGTGTAAACTTCAAGTTTAAACACACTACCCCATTTTGTATTTTATATAATTGCTGGGTTTCCCTTTTTCACCTCAGCAATTATGTAAAATAGAGTCCGCTGCCCACATTTGAATCAGCCACATTTTAAAAATATTTTAACATTTTTTTTTATTTTACCATGGTTCCAACATTTCTACTTACTTAAAAAAATAACTTTACACTGAGTTCTTCTGGCGGTGCTGTTTCTGGTGAGATGGAACCAGGGAGCGGTCAGGAGCAGTCGAGATATGATGTGGGCATATGTAGAGCAAGGGAAACCGTGCATGTGTTTGCTGTTATAAACACTTCTCTATAAACACAAATTATGGCATGGTTTCCTTATGGGAAAAAGGGAAACCCAGTTATTATAACATCACAAATAACCATTGTGTAAAAACAAGGATTTTGATAAGTAAAATACAAACTAAATGCGTTGACGGATAACCGCATTTACAATTTGCAGAGGCATGCTGACTTAAGAATGGGAGCTAAGGTTGTCGATTGGGAATGGTGAAGAGGGGACTACACTAGTGTGAGTGCAAGACAAAAGGGGAGCAGAGGTAGGAGGGTGGAGGCCAGAGGCCCAGGGATCAGTATCTGGGGCAACTGCAGGAGACAGTAGTGACATCATGGAGGTGGGAGGAGGGAGGGGTGCAAAGAGGCAGAGTAGATTGTAAGAGGGAAAGAACCTCATAGTGTGGGGAAATGGAAGAAGATAGCTTGACCACTGGATTTCCTGAGGAGAGTGCAAAAGAATGGTAGCCAGAGTTGCGAATGCAATAGGAACTGGATGGGAGGAGACAGGAGGGTAGCAAGATAGGATGGGGTGAAGTCAAGCCAGTATTTAGAGATGAAGGGAGCACAATGGGTGACGGGACTGGCCTCAAGGGAGGAGAAAGGGGGGAAGGAGTACCAGCAGGAGTGGTGGGTGTTTGGGGCAGGAACAATCCAGTGCAAAGTGGCAAAAGGAGGGAAAGAGGGGATCCAGTCTGGCCAGGGTGGACTTGGGAGTAGAACTGTATAGAGTCCTTCCTTGTTGTAACAAACATATCCGGGTCCATCACTGAGGTTTGCTGCAACTAGAATTCACTATAACAGAAATCATGCATTTCTATGCAGTGCCCAGCCGACATAACACATTACTGACACATTAATGCAGTATCAAGTATGAACTTTATTATATTAACAATGTTGCTGCATTCAAAACAATTTAAAAACATATGTTCTGTTTATTTATGTACCCCCTTCAAATTGGGGGCGCTTACCTTGAGTGTCTCCCTGGGCTCCAGTAATGCCCATTGCCTAGCTGATGTCCAGCAAAGGAAGGTAAATCCATGTACAGTGATGCTGTGCTGCTGTCCTGCATGAGTGTGCAGAGCCATGCTGCCACACTGTCCCTTTAAGAAGTCAGCCTGTGTATAGTGTAGATAGCCTGGGCTGGGTCCGAGTAGACCAAAGCTCATGATCAGCCAGGAAGAAACCGATAGTCTCCACTCCGTAGTCATCTGATAAAGAAGAGGGAGCGCTGCTACAATCTGTAAATGTTTAAATCTAAATCAGTACTGTTGCATTAATAATGAAATGTCGTCTGTTTACTTTCTCGGCATGGGTGCCATCATGTTTGAACTGGGACATTGCTTTTAAACCAGTCGGAACCGAGGGATCCTCATGGGGTACTCATTACAGTGTTTTATGGTAGAAACTGTAAACTTTCTGATTGGCGCCTATCTTAACCAATCAGAGCTCCGAGATAGTGATTGGCAGTTTGGGCAGCCAACTGGAATACAGGAATCCTGGACTAAATGTGGGACTGGGTTTGAACAGAGGGGAGATCAGCTCAAGCTCTCATAGAGGTGGAAACCTGTATGGTGTAGCTGAGAGAAACTCGGGGGGGGTGCTTGCTTTTTCTCCCCATGTGAATCATTAGCTTGATCTGCCAAAAGCAGAGAGAGAAATACTTCTTCAGCATCTAGGCTGGAAAGAGGACGCTATGTTTAAAGAAGTGCCTTTGCTGAATTGCCTCAGAGATTGAGGAATCACTGTGTGGAGACAGCTCCAGAGACTGTCACCTATGCAGAGAAGCCTGTGGAAAGAGGAAACATTCTCCTGCCTCTCATTCCAAAAAGGGGGAGAACAGAAGCCAGTTACCTGGCTGAAAGAGACTACATTTACCAAGTGGGTAAACTGACTGTGCTGTGTGTGAACTGTTCCAGAGACCCCTTTCTGATATCGGGGAGTCTGCAAATGATGACGTTGTTCCCTGCCGCATTTTCCAGAAAAGGGGGAGATCAGAGATATTTCCCAGCTTTCAGTGAAAAGACTGAACTTTCTGAAGTGAGTAAGCTGTGAAAGCCTTTTGAACTGCACCACAGACTGAACTGCATGTGCCGGGCCTGTGCCACAGAAGGCCCCAGAGACTGTTGCTGCATGTGCCAGGCCTGTGCCACAGAAGGCCCCAGAGAATGTTGCTGCATGTGCTGGGCCTGTGCCACAGAAGGCCCCAGAGACTGAACTGCATGTGCCGGGCCTGTGCCATGGAAGGCCCCAGAGACTGTTGCTGCATGTGCCGGGCCTGTGCCACGGAAGGCCCCAGAGACTGAACAGCATGTGCTGGGCCTGTGCCACAGAAGACCCCAGAGACTGAACTGCATGTGCTGGGTCTGTGCCACAGAAGGCCCCAGAGACTGTTGCTGCATGTGCTGGGCCTGTGCCACAGAAGGCCCCAGAGATTGAACTGCATGTGCTGGGCCTGTACCACGGAAGGCCCCAGAGACTGTTGCTGCATGTGCCGGGCCTGTGCCACAGAAGGCCCCAGAGACTGAACTGCATGTGCTGGGCCTATGCCACGGAAGGCACCAGAGACTGAACTGCATGTGCTGGGCCTGTGCCACGGAAGGCCCCAGCGACTGTTGCTGCATGTGCTGGGCCTGTGCCACAGAAGGCCCCAGAGACTGAACTGCATGTGCTGGGCCTGTGCCACGGAAGGCCCCAGAGACTGTTGCTGCATGTGCCGGACCTGTGCCCCAGAAGGCCCCAGAGACTGAACTGCATGTGCCGGGCCTGTGCCACAGAAGGCCCCAGAGACTCTTGCTGCATACTACAAGCCATCCTGGCAGAAGACCAGCTCGGGGAGTCAGCCCCTGCAGAGAAGAATCACAGGTTGCAGCCACCATGTGGGAAAGGCCATGAAGTGAAGGTGAGTCATGTCAGCCCTGGACCCCATATTCCTGCCTGGCAAAAAAGAATCCAGTCTGATTACAGCCATCAGTTTTATTGGTCCTGGTACCATGAGTAATCTCAGTGTTTTACCCTACAACAATCATTAAAGCACTTTGTGTCCATCTGATTTGCTGCTTAAGTTCATTGTGGTGTTTAACTTTGATTGCCAGCCATCCAGCTATGGATTGCAATTACTGCATGGTTTAAAACAGAATAAATCTAACCAAAGCAAGTTTTCTTTATTTAAGGGCCCCAACCAGCTGCAATGTTAGCCTACCTGTGGCAACGCTTCAGGCCTGCACCTAATTCCAGTCAGGGTACCCAACAACTGTTAAGATTGTCTAATACAGGGTCTAAATGCAATGCAGTGTTTATTTGTCTAATTCATATAAACTACTTACTGCAATCTTTCATCTAAATTCACACCCCCCTTCCTTGTTCACTTCCTCTAAATAAGCTAGATTTACTGTTTGAAGTTTAATCTGGGATATGAGTATATCGTTACTCAGCTTCAAGTTATTGTCAGCCAAAAGGTATACTGTTACTGCTGGTAACTGTTCCTTGCAGGTACTCAGGACGTGTCCTTTGGAAGCCAGAACCCTGATGGGATGGTAAGTGTGTTGTCCATGAGCATATTATTAGCACTCACCAATAATTGTGCTTTGAATGCCAGATAAAGTGCTTTGTGAAGCTATTGTGTAAGGTCACAAGCTGGGGTTGTGGGTAGGTACAACTTCTCAGAGGATTGTACTAGCTTAAGATCTAACCCATTTAAATATCACTCTGGGTGGAGGCACGGTAATTGTGATTTTACTGTTGAGCTAGAATTCCCAGTAACTGTTAAATCCAAACCCAGACCCCTCAATCTGAAGTCAGGGAAGCAGGCAGTGGTAGTAGTCCATTGGGAGGTGGCGCCCAGATTTCATTTAATAAAAAGGAAAAAGAGAGTCCATTGTGGTCTGAAGACTCTGTTTTTTTTAAACTTTCCTTTTCGCCATAGTATTAGCTGCCTTAGCTGCAGTACTGATTACAGATGGGTGAAGTCGACAAAATTCGCTCTGCGAAATATTCACAAATAGCGCTCAGTTTATGGAGCACAATTCGTGAACTTCTCCAATTCATGGAACGTGGATCAACAGAAAAAGTGTGGAATTTTTCATACGAAATTCTACACATTGAGCAAAAACTACTGTTTGCCCCCCCCCCCGCTGATCGCCAGCCCAAATATGAACATATGAAACTGCCAGTAGATAGAATTTCCCTGGTGCCCTGGCCAAATTTCCCCCATTCACTAAAATTACCACCAACAGCTTAATCTGGTTCAAATTTAGTTGGTATTCATCTGTACCCCGCCACCCATGGGTCGTGCCTTAAAACTGGCAGGATTTGTCTAGTGCACTAACCCGGTCACCAAAAACTAACTAACTAAATAAGGGCCTTCTGGTCTATCAAATCTGCTCAATTGTGCAGCTAGCAGCCCTTATACTGCAGCTGCCCCTCCTTCCCCTCCCCCCCAGAGACCCTCCCCTTTACCCTGTCCCATCCCCTTTTGAAGCAGCCCACTGTTGTACAGGATACCACTTCCTCTGGCAATGCATTCCACCCAGACAGCACTCTGTCCATAACAAAGTGTCTCCTGATTTCTCTCCTGAACCTTCTCCCCTCCAGTCTCAGATCGTGCCCTCGAGTGTCCCTCCCCCTCTTAATCTGAAAAGCCCCTCCGTGCCCGTCGTATTCATTCGCTTCATGTACGTGGAGGTTTCAATCATGTCACGGCAACGGTTTCACACCTGTTCAGGTGCTTGTTCATGGGTTATGTTCTCAAGAACAGCTCATAGGTTTTTACACCCACCCCCATATACAATCTTCAGTCAGATGCGTGAAGAATTCGCCACATAATCAGATATCTATCGGGTTTCTCATTTTACATGTACACAAGCAAATAAAAACACACATCTATTATAAATTATAAACCGAAACTGGATTTATCTGAACATTTAGAACCTAGTTTGGTGTGCTTGTAGGGGTACTGGTTTCCTTTGCTGTCTATACTTGCTGCAAATTTTGTCTTGTCTTGCCTTGTAGTTTGGGGGAGGGTTCTTTTGATAAATTTACAAAATGTACATATCCCACATATAGTGCGACCATTTGGTACACTTGCAACCAATGAAGAGATAAAAATGTGCTGGTAATGCTTATAAATCATACTGATGCACTGTGTTCTGGTAGCACCAGCTGTAGTGCACTACTCCATGTTCTGGCACTATTGGCAGTAGTGATTTTCACTGTGGTCTTGCACCGTTAGTAGTTGTGCATTGAACTTTATAAAACGGTGTGAGATTTTTCTGACTTCTGATTGGTTACAGTCCAGTCTAAACAATCATGTTATCACAGTGAAAAAAAAAAAAATCACCCTTCATAAAAGTCCTGGCCATTAGCCATTTTACCCTCATAAAATCAATGCGCCTTCTCAGCAACAGTTTCCAGTCACAAACATGGCTGCCACTTTATTCACCAAAAACCGTCAGCTGGACCCTAAAAATAAAACTGCCTTAAATTAAAAAATATTAAATAAATGTCATCTGCTATCATAATCCTCTTCAACACACACAAATTATTAAATAAAGTATTACAGTACTTATTTTTTAATTTTTGGTGTTTCTTTACTAACCATGAAAAAAATGCCCCTCCTATCCTTGGCCCGCTCTCCAGTGAAATCTCTATTCTTTTACCTGCTATAGATACAACAGATGTAGGACAGAAGGATTATAGAGCAAGGGAATGCTCCTGACCAATCAGAGCGCTCCTTTCCTCTGCACCTGAGGCACTCGTATTTTGTGATGAGTATCTGATGCGAAAGCTGCCCTGGAAACAAATGTGTTTGGGTCATGTTTTTAATCTGTTGACATATTATTGATTGCTTAGTAATATATAAGTTAGTGTCAGGATGGCTGAGTGGTCTAAGGTGCTGCATTCAGGTTGCAGTTTTTCCTGGAGGCATGGGTTCGAATCCCACTTCTGACAACTGTCTCTAATTTGTAACTTTGTTTGTATATCCTTTATATTTTGAAATGTGTCTTGACTTCCTGTTCCTGTACATTGTAACGTGTATTGACTTCCTTACCCTGTACTTTATAACGTGTCTTGACTTCCAGACCCTGTACTTTGTAACATGTATTGACTTCCTGACCCTGTGCATTGTAGCATGTATTGACTTCCTGGCCCTGTACTTTGTAACGTGTATTGTCCCATTGACTTGGAACCTTTGTAAAGGAGCTTCGCAGCTCAACGGTTGTAATCCGAGTCTGAAATAAATAAAAATATTTATACCCCCTCCAAGACCACTCTTGCTCTACATGCAGAGGGTTTGCAGACTTCTGTGACAGGCAGTGTGAGGTATGCTATCCTTCATGCATGGCCCTGGTGACCCCCACCCCCTGTGCTTGCAACGTGTTTAGCAACCATCCACAGAAGACTTGTGAGTCCCAATGTGTACAACGGGGGGGGGGGTTGAGGTAATAGACTTTAGAAAATGGGCTTAGAAATTCTCAGGCTCTGATTGGCTGATAGCCCTACCAAGGTGGGCATCTATCAGACAATAGAGGCCGGGTTAGGATTACTGCTAGTGACAACTGGCCACATAACAAGGATCAAGAAGTCAGTTAGAATGTTCAACCCAGATATGCTGCCATTTGTCCCTCTCACTTATCGAGCGAGTTGGCGGCCACCAAACTTCTAGCCTCCCAGGTCTGTCTTATAGCTTTTTTAATGTGTGTGCTTTTTAATAAATATAGTAGGCACACATAAGGAGGAAAAATCCAGTCCAATCATATTCTCTTGAGCAGCAGAGAGGGAGCGCTTACATTATGTCCGGTAGGTGAAGTTCATCGCCGGTACAGAAAGTGAGGAAAGTAAGGTCCTGTCACACACAGTAGCGCTACTGAAGATAGCACTCTTTCACTGTCTTACTCAGTTAGTTCCCCAAAGTAACTTCTCCATCAAGCCCACAAGTCTTCTTGATGTACAGAAGAAAAAAAAAAAAGTAACAGCACAGTACCCGCTCATGATTATCCCAAGCAGCCTGCAAATACTCTTCATTCTGATTGCCAGCAGACAATCCCAAGAGCCACGTTCCTGCTACCAGCCCACTCTGCCCCCCCCCACAAAAAAAACGATGTTAGCCTGGTTAACAAATCAGTGCTGCTCTCAATCAAAATAACACAAATGGGCAATTTTATAGTGAAATTGCCACACAGTTCTTCTATTTTTAACCCTGGTTTGTTTTGTCAGTTTTAACATTCAAATTCTAGCAGCAGCATGTTGCGTGCTCACCGCTACTCCAAGATACTGGGCTTGTCTTAGCTGCATCCCAGCTTATTAAAATAAAACAAACATTTTTTTTAAGATTAAAAATGGAACTACCATTTAATAGCTTGCTGGTAGCTGAGACCTCCTGGCCACCATGCCCGTTCTCATCAAGAGCTACCAGGTTCAGAGAAAAAGACAGTTTAGTGGGTCCAGTGCCGACATTTAAAACTAGTCTAATATGGTTTTCCATCTGTTTTCTCCTCCTTCTACCATCTCAAAGTGTCATTTTTAATTTTGAAATCAGTACCTCCTCTACTGCTCTACAGTGCAGCTGCTCCCATCGGCAACTTTTTTTTTTCTTAAATACAGTCTCCTGTAGGACAAAATTTCCTAGGTAAAAAAAAATCATTCTAATGCAGGCGGAGGAACTATTTTATTACAAAACTTACTTTAAACTAATTTTTCATTAACATTTTTTATTAAACTTATTGTTTTTACAGTGCCCATTTTCTAAGTGCAATAATACCCTCCAGGGTGGGCGGTATTGTGGTATACTAGACCTTCCAGGGGCTATAAGGCCCTCTGCCTGTGGTATTGGGCTTCATTGTGCCCCGGGGCAGTCCGGTATACCACAATACCACCCACCCTGTTGGGTATTGTTGCTTACATCATTAACAGGGTTAGTATTGTCATGTGGGGACAGTACCTTGTGACTGCATATGGGGTTCCAGTCCTTGTGGCCTGGAGTTAAGCAGTTAGCCCTGATGTCTTCATTGTCTCATAAGGTCAGAGAGCTGTATTTGTTTCATGCTAGGTACAAGTGAAGTGATGTTACACAGTAGGTGTTAGAAAACAGCTGACAGTTATACTTTATGGGGCTCTAAACTGATCATTTCAGATCTAACAAAATAACATTAATTGCTGCTTGAATAATGGCCTGTTTTGTGAATTGCAATTATAATGAAAATTCTTACTTAACACATTTCAAAGAATGACCATTATGAATGGGTCCCAGATAGGCTGATATCTGAGATTGTTTATAGGCAGGTGGGCCCGATTCACAAAGTCTGGGACTGACTCAAGGTGCCTGCACCGAACATAAATGGCGCAGGTGGCACCTGGCGTCAAACACTGCCCCCTGAGCTATTCACAAAGGCAGCCTGTGTCAATTGTAGGCTGCCTGTCCTAAACAGGGCTCGCACCATCTGTGCCCAAGAAAGGGCTGCGACATGGCGCAAGGGTGCATGTGGCAGGTGCAAGCTGCCACATCCTTGCATGTGGAATTCACAGACCCCTCCCAGAGGGAGAAATTCTAAGTACCCTTTAGATCAGCCAGGGCTGGCGTAAGGGTGCTTAGAAAATCTCCTCTGGGAGAGTTGCTTGTTTGTGGCAATGTGCCCCGGTCCCCCCCCCCCCCCAGTTCCACGATGTGCCCCTATATTTAAAATATCAATCAACCCCTCAGGGATGTTATAGTGGCCCTCCGCCCCGATCCCTGATGTGCCCCTATAAATAAATTAGCAATCAGCCCCTCGATGGTAGCATAGTGGTCCCCCACTCTGATCCCCAATGTTCCCATTATTATAACATAAGAATCAGCCCCTTACATTGGTAATCCAGTGGCCCCCCACCTCAGCAGATAGTGCCCACCACCCTGCCCCCCCGACAGAGCCATGAACTGGCACAGCCTTCCCCTCACCTCTGTGGCCAGTCCCCAACTGAACTGTCACTGAGCAGACTGTAAAGTGTATATGCTTAGTGTACTCATACAGTGGCCCCCACCCCAATCCCCAATGTGTCCCTATAATTAAATTAGCAGTCACCCCCTTGGTGGTAGCATAGTGGTCCCTCACCCAGATCCCTAGTGCGACTGAACTGTCACTGGAGCGGGACTGTAAAGTGTATGTGCTTTGCATACACTTTACAGTCTGCTCAGTGACAGTTCAGTCTAGGACAGGCTGTGGAGGTGTGAGGAGGGCTGTGCCAGTCCCCAGCACTGTCTCAGGATGGGGCGGGGGAGTGGGTGGTGGGCAATGCCTGCTGAGGTGGGGAGGCCACTGGACTACTAATGTGAGGGGCTGATTCTTATGTTATAATAATGGGGACATCAGGGATCATGGTGGGGGACCACTATGCTACCACTGAGGGGATGATTGATAAGTTACATATAGGGGCACATTGGGGAGCGGGGAAGGGGACCACTATACTACTACCCAGGGGCTGGTTGCTATTTTAGCTATAGGGGCACATCAGGGATCAGGAGGGGCAACTGCTGACTGCTTGTAGTAGGTGCTCAAGTGCAAACCCTTCCATGTATCATGTGTTGGCTGCATGGGAGGGGTTGCCACAAGTGTAGGGATGTAGGTGCCGGGACCCCTCCTGTACCAGAATCAGGTGCAGAGTTCCTGGCACATCGGGCTTCAGCACAAGCTGCTGTTTGCACAGCTTGCTCCAATCCGCAGTCTGCTCGTTCTGGGAATCGAGGCCAGTGAGTCTTCTTTAGGGTGGAAACTCTCCGAACAGTATGTGAGTAAAGCTCCTTCAGGTTATGTAAACCACTGAAAAACTGGCTATGAGGAGTTAGAAGATCTTGGTTCTATTCCTGACACCCAGACAATGTCGTTCGGAGGTTAGAGCAAAGTGCTGTAAGCAAAACAGAAAATGGACGGTAAAAGCAGCACACTGCTGGCAATGGAATGTTGCACAATGCAAGGGAATAACTACTCAAGGGAAAAATGCAGTGTGTGTGTGTGTATATGTGTGTGTTGTTGTGAGACCATACCCTGAAGTTATTGTACATGCTGGAGATGAGACCTCTGGCAACCTTCACAGTCATGCAAGGAAGCTTATTATATGTTTTACAGAAGGTCACAGAAGGTGAAGCTATTACACTGCTAGTTGTCTATAAAGTTTTCCACTGTAACCCTGTCCTTTAATTACAGTTCAGCCTTTGTCATAAGTTACAGAGGGGGCTGGACACGAGTTAGCAGGAGTCATGTAACAAGCTAGCAATAAGCTAAAGGCATTGAAGCTGCAGCAGAAGGATTCCCACAATGATCACAGGTTCTAAGGGCCAAAATCTAGAAAACATTCTGTGCCCTAAAGTACTTCTCGTCTATATTTACATTTCTTCTCTCCCTCTGTCCCTTCCTTTTCAGCAGCCCAACCTGCTAAATGGTACTTCAAGGGATGCCCCCCCCCCACACTGCTACCCTCATGCTGTCATGGACTCTGACCCTTGCAACAGAACCAAGACTGACATTAGACGTTCCCAGCACCTGTGCATGGTCTAGAGTCCATCCCAGAGCCATCACCCCAGCTCTGGCAGAACCAGTAGCGCTTTATGTTTTATATGGTGTTTTTGAACCCTATCCCACCCCACTTGTAAATACATGTCCTCCTCTATTTAAAAAACAGCAGGGCATGAAGAATCCATAATAAGATTAACAGCATGTGTGTGTCTGTGTTTCTACCCCCAACCCAGAGCCAAATACACCCTGTGTGACCTTGGACAAGTCACTTAAAGAACCAGTGTACTGCCTGAAATTAAGTTTCAGAAGTAGTAAAAGGCCACTTCTTATATCTGAAGTATTTTTGATTTCTTTTCCCTTTTGCTAATTAGATATTATCAGCCCTATAATCTCAGTCTCTGGGACATCACAGCTGACCAAGAAAAGTCATTGGCATGCTGCCAGGTCAGACACCTGTGATGTCACAGTAAGTGAATCACAGAGCTAATAAGGCATGAAAACAAGTCAAACTAGATCTGTCAGTCTCCAGGTAAACTGCTTCTGTTTACACCCATCTAATTCTATCGGGTAGAAAACCTTCCAATGAGCAAACGGAGACAGAAAAATACTTCAGAAATAAAAAAGGAGCAACATGCTACTTTAAAAAACGAATAACACTTGCTGCCTGATATTTTTAGTTCTAATAGCTTTTTAACCTCACAGTAGTCCAGTCCACTCAGATGCAGGCATGGGTAGAAGCAAGACCCCACTGGAAATGAGATGCTGTGTCTAAGCTGAGTGATCCCGGGTAAATAAGTAGTGGAAAATACATTGGGTGGTGGAGTGGATCAGGAGTCATGGACCTAGGAGGAGAGGTAAGTTTTGAAGTATTAAATGACGGGGGGAAATCAGTGACTCTTGCTACACTAAGTGTAAATGAGGGGACAGGGGCTGTTACTTGAACAATGTTCCTTCTACAAATAAGTGTAAATGAGAGGACAGGGGGTTGTTGTACCTGAACACTGTGCCTTCTAAACTAAGTGTAAATGAGGGGACGGGGTAGTTGTACCTAAATACTGTTCCTCTACCCTAAGTATAAATAAAGGGACAGGGGTTGTTGTACCTGAATACTTTTCCTTCTACACTAAGTGAAAATGAGAGGACAGGGGTAGTTGTACCTGAACACTGTTTCTATACACTAAGTGTATATGAGTGTACAGGGATTCTTGTACTTGAACACTGTTCATATACCTTAAGTGTAAACGAGGGAAGATGAGTTGTTGTACTTGAACACTGTCCCTTTACACTACTGTAAGTGTAAATGAGGGAACAGAGGTTGTTGTACCTGAACACTTTTCCTTCTACACTAAGTGAAAATGAGGGACAGGGGTTGTTGTATCTCAACACTGTTCATATACCTTAAGTGTAAACGAGGGAACATGAGTTGTTGTACTGGAACACTGTCCCTTTACACTAAGTGTAAATGAGGGAACAGGGGTTGTTGTACCTGAACACTTTTCCTTCTACACTAAGTTAAAATGAGGGGAGAGGGGGTTGTTGTATCTGAACACTGTTCTTTCTACACTAAATGTAAATGAGGGGACAGTGGCAGACATTGTCATACCTGAACACTGTTCCTTTACACTAAATGTAAATGAGTGAACAAGGTGTTGTACGTGAACACTGTTCCTTCTAAACTAAGTGTAAATGAGGGGACAGGGGTTGTGTACCTGAATACTGTTCCTTTACAATAGGCGTAAACAAGGAGATGGGATTGTTGTACCTGAATACTGTTCTTGTACACTAAGTGTAAATGAGGGACAGGGGTTGTTGTACCTGAACACTGTTCCTTTACACTAAGTATAAATGAGTGAACAAGAGTTTGTTGTACCTGAACACTGTTCCTTCTAAACTAAGTGTAAATGAGGGGACAGGGGTTGTTGTACCTGAATACTGTTCTTTTACAATAGGTGTAAACAAGGAGATGGGGTTGTTGCACCTGAATACTGTTCTTGTACACTAAGTGCAAATGAGGGACAGGGGTTGTTGTACCTGAGCACTGATCTTTATACTAAGTGTAAACGAGGGGACAGGGGTTGTTGTACCTGAATACGCTTTCTTCTTCACTACGTGAAAATGAGGGGACAGGGGTTGTTGTATCTGGACACTGTTCCTTTGCACTAACTGTAAATGAGGGTACAGGAGGTTGTTGTACCAGAGCACTCTTCTACACTAAATGTAAACTAGGTGACAAGAGTCGTTGTACCAGAAATGTAAAATATCCAGATCTCCACTGCACTCCAGGGAAAGATACCAGTCCACACAAAGCTCATGTCAAAATATTTATTTAACGCCCGCCGAAAAAACATTAAAAGTCAACAATGGAATAGTAAACATCAGTCAAGCACAGAGAGAATTTCCAGTCCTTTACACTATGTATAAATGAGGGGACAGGAGTTGTTGTACCTGAACATTGTTCCTTTACACTAAGTGCAAATGAGTGAACAAGGGGTTGTTGTACCTGAACACTGCTCCTCCTAAACTAAATGGAAATGAGGGGACAGGGGTTGTTGTACCCGAATACTGTTCTTTTACAATAGGTGTAAACAAGGAGATGGGCTTGTTGCACCTGAACACTGTTCCTTTACAATAAGTGTAAATGAGGGACAGGAATTTGTTGTACCTGAATACTGTTCCTTTACACTAAGTGTAAATGAGGGGGCAGGGGTTGTTGTACCTAAACACTGCTTCTTCTACACTAAATATAAGTGACGAACAGGGGTTTTTGTACTTGAACACTGTTCCTTTTACACTAAGTGTAAATGAGGGGAAAGGGGTTGTTATATCTAAACACTGTTTCTTCTACACTAAATGTAGATGAGGAACAGGGGTTGTTGTACCTGAACACCGTTCCTTCTACACTGGGTGTAAATGAGGGTGCAGGGGTTGTATCCAAATACTGTTCCTTTACACTAAGTGTAAATGAGGGTACAGGGGGTTGTTGTACCTGAACACTCTTCTACACTAAGTGTAAATGAGGGTCAGGGGCTGTTGAACATGAACACTGTTCCATTACACTAAGTGTAAACGTGAGGACAGGAGGGTTGTTGTACCTGAACACTGTTTCTTCCACACTAAGTGTAAATGAGAGGACAGGAGTTGCTGTACCTGAACACTGTTCCTTCTAAACTGAGTGTAAATTAGTGGACAGGGATTGTTGTACCTGAAAACTGTTCCTTCCACAATAAGTGCAAATGAGGGAATAGAGGTTGTTTTACCTGAACACTGTTCCTTCTACACTAAGTGTAAACAAGGGGACAGGAGTTGTACCTGAACACTGTTCCTTTACATTAAGTGTAAACTAGGGGACAGGGGTTGTTGTAGATGAACACTGTTCCTTTACACTAATTGTAAATGAGGGACAGGGGTTGTTGTACCTGAACACTGTTCCTTCTAATAAGTGTAAACTAGGTGACAGGGATTGTTGCACCTGGACACTGTTTATTCTACACTAAGTGTAAATGAGGTAACAGGGAGTTGTTGTACCTGAACACTGTTCCTTCTAAACTAAGTGTAAATGAGGGGACAGGGATTGTTGTACCTGAATACTGTTCCTTTACAATAGGCGTAAACAAGGAGATGGGATTGTTGCACCTGAATACTGTTCCTGTACACTAGGGCCTGGATATTCAAACTGCGCTGAAAACTGGCGCAACAGTAGGAGCAATCGCAAACCAGTTGTGCAAATGCACAACAGGTGCGATATTCAAACATGGAGCAGAGCAAATTGCGCATCTCAATATCGCACATACTGCGCCAGCCAGCACAACCAGGAAGGAGAGGCTGAGCCAAATGCTGGCGCTTATGGCGCAACCATGGCAAGCTCAGCTGAGCATTGCAGAGCTGCCATAGCGCAAGCACAGCCCCCAGAGCAATGGAACTGCACAGCCAGGGAGGCAGGCTGGGGCCCACCGCCAGCCATGCCACACATGGGCACAGGAACTCACTGCAGAACCCACACCACACTGGCACACCCCAAGCACAGCATCACTGGGGTGGGGACGGATGATCCACGTGCCCATGGGGACAAGCCAACTAAAGCATAGCAGAGCCATGGCCCCAGCACAACCACTGGCAGGCAGAGAGTGCCACACCCAGGGGTTGACAACCACAGTGCACATCAGTCCCCCGTGACACAGCACAGGCGTGCACCGTGCCCCCAAGACACTGCTCATGTGCAGTGACAGGCACTGCAGGAAACACCATGCACCCCCCGTGCCACACGTCAACCCCATGCTGCAGAGAAGCATACCAGCCAGACCCACCCTGTGCACCCAGCAGTGGGTGGCAGCAGATGGCAAGAGCAACAGAAAGGCAATGCTATGCTGCTGATACCTCCCCATGGACACACACACACACACACACACACAGATACCCAGGACCATAGCAGCCTTGATGGCATGTACACCCCTGCAATGGAGCACCCAGAGCCAGTTGCAAAGCAGACACCAACACAGCAGTTGTACCAAAATAGAAATGTATATTTCAAAAAAAACAGTTAACAATAAACGTAGAACTATGTACAAGTTGGGGGGGACGGGTAAAAGGCAGGGGTGTTCAAGGGGGAGGGAATAAAAACTTGGAGAGGGAAGGCAGGGTGAAAGGGATGGGTGAAGTAGAACTGAAATTTGGGCTACGGCCCAGCTGGCTCCTGCTCCTCCCCCTGCTGGCGTCCCCTCCTGTGCCTGCGCCGCCGTTCCCCCTGGCGCTGTAGGGCCTGCAGGAGCTCACGGTTGTCCACCACCACCTGGGTCAGGCGCCGCAGATCTTGCGCCATGCGTCGCAGCACACCGAGGCCTAGGAAAATGGGAACACAGTCAATGGCTGAGACTGACCACAACCCTGAACACCACCCAACCTGCAACCCATCTAACCCAATGTCCTGCACCTGTGATGGCATGCACCCACCCACAGTGAACATGCACATGGCCATCACAAACAGGCGGCACCAGCCATGCGCACCACCGCCCACACACACTGCCCACGTCAATCACAGTACAAACTAGGCTGTCATGTGATGTGGCAACGTGGTGCGATGCCAGTTACACAGCTATGTGCCCAGTGCATGCGGGACCACCTGTGATGCATACACAGACGGTCGTGATGCTGCACTGTGATGCAGGTCACCTGTGTCATGCCTACATACATGGATACATAGACAGTGTCGGCAGATAAGGGCCTATGGGACACCCAGTCTGGCCATTTGGCCTTGTACGATCACCCTCTTGTCCTATAAGTCCGTCCCCTCACCCCTGACCTCCAGAAGTCCCTCATGGCTAACCCACATACATATATCCGTGACCAAGTCAGCCCCACCACATCCTCTGGCAGGGTGTTCCACTCGCCCACCACCCATGATGTGAAGAAACACTTTCTCATGTTCCTCTTAAACGAGCCCCTCCAACTGCATCCCATGCCCTCTAGTCCTGGAACATTCTTTACGCTTACAAATATTGTTTCCTGCACTCTGTTCCCCCTGTACAATGCTTGTATGTCCCCATCATATCCCCACACCCTCCTCCCCTCCAGGGAGTACATGTTCAGTTCCGTCAACCTGTCTGCATAGGACTTGTGATGCAATCCATGCACCATCCATGTCACCCTCCTGTGAACCCTCTCCACCCAGTCCCTGTCCATACACAGGTATGGTCTCTGGAACTGTACACTGTACTCCAGTGTGTGGACTCACTAGTGTTTCGTATAGTGGAACTATGACCTCCCCTTTGGTTGTGTCCAGCATGGTTTGTGGTCCTGCCCCCCCAGCATGCAATAGCATCCATGACGTAATGATACTCACACTCCTCCAGCAGCTCCGTCTGCCGCTGCTGCTGCTGCTGCTGCTGCTGCTGCTGCTGTGGCCCGACAGCCTGTGGTACTGGGGCCCTGGCATGGCCCACATCACTGTTGTCCGGTGTCCTCACCAGCCGGCCTGTGGGAGACATATGGTGAGACAAACATCAGTGTGACTCAAAAGCAGAGTGCCCCCTGCCCCAGTGAGACTGCCTGCCCACACAGCCATAACCATCCATCGCACAGCTGCACACACTGACACACCGATGCACAGCCACCCAGGCACACACACACCCCTACAGAGAATATAGGTGAATAGATGGTACACTCACGTGGCCTAGGCACCAGGCCCCGCCTGGCATGGGAACACAGCCACATCAATAGGTCCGGTTCCCTCCGGCGGAGATCACTGTACCAGTGCCGGCACTGCTCAGCAGACCGGCCCCGGCCAGTGACCCCCACCAGGTCAGTGGCCACTTGCTGCCACACATGAGTCCGAGGTCCGGTCAGGGGGGCCTCACCATATAGTGCCTCACAGTGGGGCTCCACTAGGGCCACCAGGTTGGCCACTTCAACTGGGCTCCAGGACACCACCCTCCTCCTGGCCATGGCACCAACTTTACAGCAGGCAATATGGCGCCCCGCTGCGCTGTGACCCCACGTGGAGTTGTTGCGCAATAGACCAGCACAGGCTCCAATCGCGCTGTTCGCACAGCGCCGTCACTTTACATGGCGCTGTAACCAGACAGCGCAATAGGGACGTACACATGGCATGCCCACAGCGGCAGGGGTCAGAGGGCATACACAAGGTCACGGCAATGACGCAAGGCTACGCACAGCACCATAGGATGTATAGGCATCCTGCACGACTGCTAAGCAGAGCACCAGTGCCACAGTGGACTATCGCGCAGAAGTGCCACAGCGCCATATAGTGCCCAGTGCTGTAGCGCCACTGGCACAATGGTGGCCATGGCCAGAATCGCCTATCGCACTCAGCAGGTCTGCAGCGCGATCGACGCATGCATAACCTGTCTGGGCATGCGCAATGCAGTGTAGCACACAGCCACAAACATGCGCCATCGGCTCAGCCGGACCTTCCCTATTGCGCTAAGCGCAAATACGCGATATTCAGCCGACATATGCAAATCAGTCGATCAGCCATGCAAAGGTGCAGTGGCGCGATTAGCATGTCATTACAGTTGCGCCACACCTCATTTGCATGTGTTGCGCTATAAAAATGCGACACTGGGTTGTGGCGGCCAGATTTGGTTGTTGCAGGTGAGAGGTGAGTTACATGCTGTGTGATGCTCAGGACAATGCTCATGGGCAGGGGTGCTGGCGGATGTCATAGGTTGAGGGGGCTGAGCATGATGAGGGCACTTAGGAAGGGGCAGAGGGCACCCTTTCCATCAGTATCTGCCATGCGGAGAGGAAAGGGGGCTCCGCCCGGCCTGCAGCTATGCTCATGGGGAAATGCTGTGGACTGCACAGTGACAGGTGTCCACTTCCACCCATACAGATCACCATGACTGACGAGAACCAGGCTGAGGCTGTGGACGGCGGGCGAGGAGGAGGCCGAACTTCACCACAGCAGAGACTGAGGCCCTTCCAGGCCTACCTGGAGGATGAGCCGCTTTTGAGTGGGCGGAGGGCACCCCCAGCCGCAGCTGCATGGGAGGGGTAGCTCTGGCCGTCAACCTGCAGGAAGCCACCAGTGCTCCGTGCAGGAATGCTGCAAAAGATGGGGACTGACCGCAGGAGGCTGAAGGAGAAGGTGGCAGCCTTCAGGGTGCACGTGCTGCCACTGGTGGGGACCACCAGTGGTGTTGCAGCTGACCCGACCGAGAGACACTGGTCGCGCCATGCAGCTGAGTGCCATTGCGGGTGTTCCAGGCGGAGGATTCCAGACAGGTGGAAGCCCATCACTGCAGCGTGATGACATGGTGATGTTGTGGGGGGCTGTTGTTCACATGCACTCACATGTACTCTCTTTCTGTTTCAGATCCTGTTCGTCTGCAGGAGACGGTGGTGGTGGTGCTGACAGTGAGGCAGACCTGCTGGACCAGGAGGAGGGACCATCCACCTCCGCCAGCAGCCTGCAGGCACTGTCAGCAGCAGGCCGGGCTGGCCCAACAACTCCGCCCGGCAGTGATCTGGTGCAGGGGTGCACAGCCTGTGTCACAGCAGTCTGGCATGCAGGTTTGCCAGCATGCTGTGCCTATGGCAGTGGCACGCACTGGCACTATTGATGATAGCAGGCCTGCAATGGCCAGTGATAGGTGTGTGTCCCACGAGGGACACATGGCAGGCCAGCACGTGCCCCTGGCCCATCCTGCTCCACACCTGTGTACCAGCATGCTGGCACAGTCACAGGCTGGGTCTGTCAGCACCGGTGGGGCAGCATTGGTGGCTGAGCAGGTGTCTGGCACTGTTGACAGCACAGGGGTGGAACAGGTGGACCTGGGGGCTCAGCAGTTGGAGGGGCGGCAGCAGCAGTTGCACACCAGGCCTGGGGGACAGCGTCAAGCAGTGGCACTTGTCCACCGCCTAGATCCGCCCATACCTGGTCCTGGTGAACAGTGGTCACCCTCAAGGGGTGCTGTGCACCAGGACCATCCACACCCTGGGGGTCACGATGCCATTGGGGCACAGTACCCTTTGAACGCACACACCCGCCTGCTGCAGGAGTCAGTACAGCTGCAGGGGCGGGTTGCAAGGTCCGTGGAGGCACTGACTGTGTCCGTGGAGTGGCATAGCAGGGAGTGTGCTCAGGACTGGGCCGAGATGGTCCATATGCGGACAGATATGACCGCTGCCATCGACAGGCTGACCCAGGCAGTGCTCTCTGTGGCGACCGCATTAACCACACTCTCTGGTAACCCTGTACCACGCACCCCACACAGTGCGCACTCCACTCCCCATTCCCGGCGTCATGCGACACCAGGCCTGTCGACGCTGGGTTCTGCTGTGGGCATCCCGAGCACCCCTGGTGCAAGTTTGTTTGGCAGGATGCAGACCCCTGTGCGGGCAAGGTCGCGTCACGACTGGGACCCCTGGTGGTCACTACGCCACCCGATGTGGCCTCGCAGCCTGCCAGTGCTGCTGAGGCCACAGCGGGCCGCCCACGCATCTGTGGTAGGCCATGGGACAGTGCTCCCTGCATGAGCTGTCTCCCAATGAGGCCCTGTCTGGTGCTGCCCTGTGTGCAATGTGTGTCATGGTGGGCAGTGCACTGCTGGTGCTCTGCTCACCAAGCTGACACACGGACCACCTGCACACTCTCCCAACTGCTGTCCACAGGTGCGTGTGGATGATGATGCCTGCATTGCACTGTACACCAAGGTGCAAGGTTGCCCAGGTCCTGACACACGTACGTGGACAGTCCAGGTGGTGAGGGTGGTTGGTGGTGCTGTGTGTTGGCGTGTCATTTCCGCAGTGCTGTGCTGCTGCCCCTGTATGCTGCCTGGTGTGTGTGTGTGTGTCCATATGAGTGCTCACCCCTCTCTGATGGTGTGTTGGTATGCCTGGACCCTTCAACTCCCCTGACCTTCATGCACGTGTGTTCCCCTGTGTGCCTGTGGTTTGCACAGACAGTGTTGCCTGCACATGTCCTCTTGACTTACCTGTGTTGTGCATAGTGCTCTTCTGCAATGGTGTCCCGGTGCAGCTGGGCCTGCCGTGTCAGTCAGGGGTCCCTCCATCCTAGGGGGGGCGGCTCATCACCCACATCACCGGCGCCACTGGCGTCCCCATCGCTGTCCCCCTCTTGGACCTGTACGGCTATCCCATGGTCTTTGGCCATGTTGTGCAGGATGCAACAGGCCAGGAATATTACACAGGCCTTCTGGGGGCTGTACTGTAGGGCTCCACCGGAGGTGTCCAGGCATCGGAAGCGTGCCTTGAGCATCCCAAACACCTGCTCTATGATGTTCCGTGTTGCGGCGTGTGCCTCATTGAAACCGTGCTGCGCTGGGGTCGTGGGGTGCCGGTATGGTGTGAGCAGCCAGGGACGGTGGGTATCCACAGTCACCTGTGTGGAGATAGTGGAGATCAGTGTCAGGTCAGGTCCATATTGCCCATATCCTTGTGTGCCACTACCATGGCACCTGTGTCATTCCCACCCTTGCACAGAGTTTGCATTCCATACATGTGTACTCACCCACTAGATGACCCGTGGGGATGTTCCCACTCTCGAATCGATGGCACAGTGCAGATTGGTGCCATATGAAGGCATCATGTGCTCCGCCAGGGTGTGTGGCACAGACATTGATGATGCGCCCAGTGGCATCACACACCACCTGGCAGTTGACACTCGAGAAGCCCTTTCGGTTGCGATAAGCTTGGCCGTCGGGGCCAGGTGGCGTGCGAATGGCCACATGGGTGCAGTCTATGGCCCCTAGCACGCCAGGCATATGTGCTACCCTGTGGAACTCCTGCATGTTTGCTGTACGCTCTGCCGCAGTGCTGGGGAAACGGATGTACTCCACAGCATGAGGCAGCAGTGCGCTGAGGAATTGGGTGAGGATGCGTGATGTGGCCGACTGCGTAATGCCTGTGGTGTCACCTGTCGGCCTCTGGAAGGT
This sequence comes from Neoceratodus forsteri, assembly GCA_016271365.2. NCBI lineage: Eukaryota > Metazoa > Chordata > Ceratodontiformes > Ceratodontidae > Neoceratodus > Neoceratodus forsteri. The sequence goes on along the minus strand of CM028137.1, from coordinate 12,876,624 downwards.
GCCCGTGGTGAGCAGGCACATGCAGGCTGTCACCTTGGTCTCCACGGACAGAGCATGACTCCATCATGAGGGTGCCTGCATCACATCACTGCACAGCTCACTGAGCCATCTCAGTATTGCCCTGTTCAGGCGGTACCAGGCCACAATCTCAACATCTGTGTACAGCTCGTAGCTGATGCGGGCACGATACCGCCTGTCAGGGGCGTACCGCCGACGGGCCCCTCCGCGGCCACATCCCCCTGCAGCATGCTGTCTCACCCCCCTCATTACAGCTTCCATGTGGAAGCTGACACTGTCCATCTCCCTGGCTCCTGCCCCCCCAGCTGCTGTTCCTGTGTTACCCCCACTGCCCCCACTGCTGCTTCCACTGCACCGGGCACCCCCCACTGGCCTCTCTGTCCTCCAGGACCCACTGTCCCTCTCTGCCCTTCCTGCTCCTGTCTCTGTCTCTCTCTCTCTCTGTCTCTCTGTCTCTCTCCCCCGGTTTGCGGCCTGCTAGAGTTCTTGCGCTCCCTTGACCCTTTTATTTTGGCTCACATCGATCTTTCGCATCCTCCGGCTGAGCCACTCTTGCGCATTGCGCAAGTGTTCAAATATCGCATTGCGCACTTTATGCATGGACCCGCCCCCTTGATTCGCATGCCTTCATTTCCATTGCGCTGTTGCTCAAGCGTGTTTTTGAATGACGTAACTGGCCCCTTCTGAATATCGCAGAATGGCGCATTTTTGAGTTCAGCACGCGCAACCCTGTTGCGCATGGCGCAACCCTTTTGAATATCTGGGCCTAAGTGTAAATGAGGGACAGGGGTTCTTGTACCTGAACACTGTTCCTTTACAATAAGTTTAAATGAGGGACAAGAGGTTGTTGTACCTGAATACTGTTCTTGTACACTAAGTGTAAATGAGGGACAGGGGTTGTTGTACCTGAACACTGTTCCTTTACACTAAGTATAAATGAGTGAACAAGAGTTTGTTGTACCTGAACACTGTTCCTTCTAAACTAAGTGTAAATGAGGGGACAGGGGTTGTTGTACCTGAATACTGTTCTTTTACAATAGGTGTAAACAAGGAGATGGGATTGTTGCACCTGAATACTGTTCTTGTATACTAAGTGCAAATGAGGGACAGGGGTTGTTGTACCTGAGCACTGATCTTTACACTAGGTGTAAACGAGGGGACAGGGGTTGTTGTACCTGAATACGCTTCCTTCTTCACTACGTGAAAATGAGGGGACAGGGGTTGTTGTATCTGAACACTGTTCCTTTGCACTAACTGTAAATGAGGGTACAGGAGGTTGTTGTACCTGAGCACTCTTCTACACTAAATGTAAAGTCGGTGACAAGGGTTGTTGTACCAGAAATATAAAATAGCCAGATCTCCACTGCACTCCAGGGAAAGATACCAGTCCACACAAAGCTCATGTCAAAATATTTATTTAACGCCCGCTGAAAAAACATTAAAAGTCAACAATGGAACAGTAAACATCAGTCAAGAACAGAGAGAATTGCCAGTCCTTTACACTATGTATAAATGAGGGGACAGGAGTTGTTGTACCTGAACATTGTTCCTTTACACTAAGTGCAAATGAGTGAACAAGGGGTTGTTGTACCTGAACACTGCTCCTCCTAAACTAAATGGAAATGAGGGGACATGGGTTGTTGTACCTGAATACTGTTCTTTTACAATAGGTGCAAACAAGGAGATGGGCTTGTTGCACCTGAACACTGTTCCTTTACAATAAGTGTAAATGAGGGACAGGAATTTGTTGTACCTGAATACTGTTCCTTTACACTAAGTGTAAATGAAGGGGCAGGGGTTGTTGTACCTAAACACTGTTTCTTCTACACTAAATATAAATGAGAAACAGGGGTTTTTGTACTTGAACACTGTTCCTTTTACACTAAGTGTAAATGAAGAGAAAGAGGTTGTTATATCTAAACACTGTTTCTTCTACACTAATTGTAAATGAGGAACAGGGGTTGTTGTACCGGAACACTGTTCCTTCTACACTGGGTGTAAATGAGGGTGCAGGGGTTGTATCCAAATACTGTTCCTTTACACTAAGTGTAAATGAGGGTACAGGGGGTTGTTGTACCTGAACACTCTTCTACACTAAGTGTAAATGAGGGTCAGGGGCTGTTGAACCTGGACACTGTTCCTTTACACTAAGTGTAAACATGAGGACAGGGGGATTGTTGTACCTGAACACTGTCCCTTCCACACTAAGTGTAAATGAGAGGACAGGAGTTGCTGTACCTGAACACTGTTCCTTCTGAACTGAGTGTAAATTATTGGACAGGGATTGTTGTACCTGAAAACTGTTCCTTTCACAATAAGTGCAAACGAGGGAATAGAGGTTGTTTTACCTGAACACTGTTCCTTCTACACTAAGTGTAAACAAGGGGACAGGAGTTGTACCTGAACACTGTTTCTTTACATTAAGTGTAAACTAGGGGACAGGGGTTGTTGTAGCTGAACACTGTTCCTTCTAATAAGTGTAAACTAGGTGACAGGGATTGTTGCACCTGGACACTGTTTATTCTACATTAAGTGTAAATGAGGTAACGGGGGTTGTTGTACCTGAACACTGTTCCTTCTACACTAAATGTAAATGAGGAACGGGGGTTATTGTATCTGAACATTATTCCTTTACACTAAGTGTAAATTAGGGGACAGGGGTTGTTGTAGCTAAATATAGTTCCTTTACACTAAGTGTAAACAAGGGATAGGGGTTGTTGTACCTGAACACAGTTACTTCTACACTAAGTGTAAATGAGGTGACAGGGGTTGTTGTACCTGAACACTGTTCCATCTAAACTGAGTGTAAACAAGGGATAGGGATTGTTGTACCTGAACACAGTTACTTCTACACTAAGTGTAAATGAGGTGACAGGGGTTGTTGTACCTGAACACTGTTCCATCTAAACTGAGTGTAAACAAGGGATAGGGATTGTTGTACCTAAACACTGTTACTTCTACACTAAGTGTAAATGAGGTGACAGGGGTTGTTGTACCTGAACACTGCTCCTTCTAAACTGAGTGTAAACAAGGGATAGGGATTGTTGTACCTGAACACTGTTACTTCTGCACTAAGTGTAAATGAGGAACAGGGGTTGTTGTACCTGAACACTGTTCCTTTATGCTAAGTGTAAACGAGGAGATTGTTGCTGTACCTGAATCCCGTTCCTTTACACAAAGGGACAGGGGGTTGTTGTACTTAAAAAGAATCTTACCAGAACTTTGACAGTGGCCACTAAATTTATTTGCTTTTTGTTTGTTTGTAAAAGTAGGAGAGTGGACAGGATTGTGAGGCCCTGCTTTTACCTTGCTGCTATATCTCACAAGAGACAAATAATTAAAACTGTATGTTTTAAAAGTTTGTCAACCATTTTGGTGACCTTGACATCTTCCTGTAGATGCTGTTTAACTATTTAGTCTTTCCATCCACACACCAGACTGACAGCTTCAGCTGCATTTATGGTTAACAGCCTGCATAAACAGAAATGCAACTGAGACAGAATGTGTGGTGAAATCAAGTTGGCCAGCAGAAAATGAAATGACATGATACGGAGTTCAGTGACAGTGGTCAAGTCTTCACCTGATTGCAAGGTGATATTTGTTGATTATGCATGAGATCGTTCTAAGGCAGGAAGCCTGTGGCACTGAAAGGAAGGCCACACTGGTGCAGTCCATGGCAGTGGATGGATGGTTTCACCTCTGCAGTCCATGGCAGAAAAGGGATGGTTGAACCATTGCAGTCCATGGCAATTGAGAGGTGGTTGAACTGCTGCAGTCCAGAGAAGGTAAGGGAAGATCGCAATGGTGCAGTCCATGGCGTGTAAGGGAGGTTGCACTGTTGCAGTCTATGGCTGTTATGAGAAGGCTGAACTGCTGCCATCCATGGAAGGTACAGGAAGGTTACAATGTTGTAGTCCATGTAAGGTAAGGAAAGGTTACAATGTTGTAGTCCATGTAAGGTAAGGAAAGGTTACAATGTTGTAGTCCATGTAAGGTAAGGAAAGGTTACAATGATGTAGTCCATATAAGGTAAGGTAAGGTAAGGTTACAATGTTGTAGTCCATGGATGGTAATGGAAGGTTACAATGTTATAGCCCATGGAAGATAAGGGAAGATTGCAATACTGTAGTCCATGGAAGGTAAGGGAAGGTTACAATGTTGTAGCCCAGTGAAGAGATTGTTGAACTATAGCAATCCATGGCAATGGAGAGATTGTTGCAGTATTTCAGTCTTTGCCAGAAAAAGATAGTTTGCACTGTTGCAGTCCATGGGAGTGTAGAGATGACAACACTGTTGCATTCTATGACAGTGGAGGGATGGTTGCGCTGATAGAATCCATGACAGTGGAGAAACTGTTGCCATATTGCAGTCATTGGCAGTAAAACGAAGGGTACACTGATGTAGTCAATGGCTGTGGAGGATAACACCACAAACGCAGCACAACCTGAAGCAAACAAATGATGTAAGTGAAATGTGTATTGTTCACAATGCAATCCAGGGCAGTGGAGACATGGTAGAACTGATGTAATCCATGGCAGTGGAGGGATGGTTTTACTATAAAAAAAAAAACAGAAAGGAAAATAATCCACTATGAAGGGGGGTGCCAAGGACAAAAAGCAGCAATACAAAAACAGAAAAGTCCAACTCTCACCACGGCAAGTATCGAAGAAAGACACAGCATCCATTTAAGGCAGCTTTTTGTATATTCAATTATGCCTTTTGATAAAGAATCTTTGCATTCAAAATGCGTCAAGGCGTTTGTTCTGTGTGGTACGTTACAATAAATATTTAGGCACTCTATATTCTGTATGCTGCGTCTTTCTTCAATACTTGTGGTGTGAGTGCTGGGTTTTTCTGTTTTTGCATGGTTTTACTGTTGCAGTTCATTGCAGGGGAGGGATGGTTGCACTGACATCATCCATGACAGTAGAGAAATGGCTATACTGTTGCATTCCATGGCAGTGGAGGGACAAATGCACTGATGCAATCTGTAATAGTGGAGGGATGATTATACCGTTGTAAGGGAGGGATCTTTTTGCTGTTGCTTTTCATCATAGAGGAGGGATGGTTGCACTGACATAATACATGGTAGTGGAGGGATGGAACACTGTTGCAGTCCACGGCAGAGGAGTGATAGTTGCACTGTTGCAGTCCATGGCAGGGGAGTGATAATTGCACTGTTGCATTCCATGGCAGTGGAGAGACAGCTTCACTGTTGCATTTCATGGCAGTGGATAGATGATTGCACTGATGCAGTCCATAACAGTGGAGGGACAATTACACTGTTGCACTCCATGGCAGGGGAGTGATAATTGCACTGTTGCATTTCATGGCAGTGGATAGATGGTTGCACTGATGCAGTCCATAACAGTGGAGGGACAATTGCACTGTTGCATTCCATGGCAGTGGAGAGACAGCTTCACTGTTGCATTTCATGGCAGTGGATAGATGATTGCACTGATGCAGTCCATAACAGTGGAGGGACAATTGCACTGTTGCACTCCATGGCAGGGGAGTGATAATTGCACTGTTGCATTTCATGGCAGTGGATGGATGGTTACACTGTTGCACTCCATGGCAGGGGAGGGATCATTATACTGCTGCATTTCACAATGGCCAAGGGATGGCTGCATTTCATCATGGTTGAGCAATGGCTGCACTGATGCGGTCCATGAGACTGAAGTGCCTGTTGCCCAGTTGGAATTTGTGGCAGTAAAATGATGGTTACACTGATGCAATCCAGGACAGTAGAGGGATGGTGCCACTGATGTAGCCATGGAACTGGAGGAATAGTTGCACTCTTAAAGTCCACAGTAGTAAAGGGATGGTTGCACTGTTGCAGTTTATTGCAGTGAATGGATGGCTGTACTGTTGCAGTCCATGGAAGTAAAGGGATGGTTGCACTGTTGCAGTTTATTGCAGTGAAGGAATGTTTGCACTACTGCAACATATGGCAGTGAAGGGATGGCTGCACTGTTACAGTCTATGGCAGTGAATGGATGGTTGCACATTTGCAGTCTATGGCAGTAAAGGGATGACTGCACTGTTGCAGTCCATGGAAGTGGAAGATGGTTGCACTGTTGTAGTTCTTGGCTGTGGGGGGTGGTAGCACTGTTGCAGTAGATTGGTGCAGGGGATGCTTGCACTAAAGCAGTCCATGGCAGTAGGAGATTGTTGTACTGTTGCAGTTCATGGCTGTGAAGGATGGTTGCACTGTTGCAGTTCATGACTGTGGGGGTGGTAGCACTGTTGCAGTAGATGGGTGCAGGGGATGCTTGCACTAAAGCAGTCCATGGCAGTAGGAGATTGTTGTACTGTTGCAGTTCATGGCTGTGATGGATGGTTGCACTGTTGCAGTTCATGGCTGTGGGGGGTGGTTGCACTGTTGCAGTTCATGGCTGTGGGGGATGGTTGCACTGTTGCAGTACATGGCTGGGGGGTGGCTGGACTAAAGCAGTCCATGGCAGTGAAGGTATGGTTGCACTGTTGCATTCCTGTGACTCCCGTATCTTCATCTGGTCTTCAGTAGACTGTTCCATCAGTCCTGAGGATCTATTGGGTGGACCTGTCTGTTGTGGTCAACTGGAGGAGTAGACTATATCTGTTGGGTGCCACCGGGTACCATGTCGATGGTTCAGGTTCCGGTTCCCGTCTTTGCGGTTGTGGACTGGGACTGGTGTCTATCAGGCATGAAAGCAGATTTGCCTGAGCTGTCCAGTTGGAGTGTGTGGCTGGATTTCTCAAGCCATTTTTGCTGCCTGTGGAACTCATTATTTGTGAATGGAACAGAACCCTGTATTGGGAAGGACTGGTTGGTAATGACTGAAATTTGGACTGGAGAGGTCACCAGGTGGGTGGCGCTGAGTTTGCTGCTTTTCACCGGTGTCCCTGGCCTTGCAAACTGAAGGATGGGCACTGTCCTGGGCTACCTTGGGGCTGTCTGGGCTGCCTGATTAGGTTTGGATGGTCTGGAGGCTCCAATGTGGTTAAGAGTGGGGAATCTGGGGTACCTTCCATTGGGTTGACCTTTGAACTTCCAGCTCTGGAGTCAGTGGTCATGAGAGGACCGCTACAGAGTCTTATTTTCCCTGAGCAGTTTTATCTGGATTGTCATCAGTGTTACAACAGGAGGATCTATGGGTTATGTGAATCCTGGCTTGAGAATACAATGCTTGGTAACCTTGACTTTTCTTGTGCTGTACTATACCTGGTTTCCATCAGTTTAAACGGTACATAATTTTTTATTACAAATGTCTTGGATAGAGGCAGCGAGAGGGCCTCACTATTTCCTTTGCTTAACAATGCCATTAAAAGTGTTGCAGTGAGAGTGCGGCAAATAAAATGGATAAATTGTGGGGGTAGTGGTGAAAGCCTACCCTCAGATACTTTCAGTTTTGGAAAAAAAGAAATGTGGTAGCCATGTTAGTCCAGTCAACAGTGTAGAGAAAAAAAAACAATAGAAATAATTTTGTTAATCCAGTAAAAGGTATCACCTGCAACATATTGTTTTTTTTTTCTCTGCATGGTGGATTTTTGATGACCTACTTTTTCAAGTAAAAACTGCAGTCAGCTACTGGTTTGACAGTGGACTTTTTCATTCAATATAATACGTTATGTATAAAGGACTTTAACTGCTGTTGTTGCTATTTGTGCTGAGTTAAGTTAAATAAATTGCTTGATTGTTTGGGGGAGTGTTTGGGTATGTGGCTGTGTGAGTGTGTGGTGTTTGATAGTACTGTACTGTAATTGGTGTTATCAGGGGAGGGTTGTGGTATTTGATTGTATAATTTTTGTTTGTTTCGAACTGCTTTTGGCCAGAGATCTATTTCTGTAGTGCTCCTTTTTGCCTGCTGATATTATTGAAAGTATGACATTGTGGTCTTTTAAAACTAGACTGAAATATTGGCTGATGGATAATGATATTTGCACATGTACATGCTAATAATTGATTGTTAATTGTGTTTTGTATTTTGTACTGTTTTTAAATGTTTGTTTAATTATGTATGTTAAGTTTGTTTGTAACTTGTCGCTGGTGAAACGGGCAGTTTTGCTCATCCTGCTTACAAGTATAAAAAAATTAAAAATGAAATGAAAAAATTAAGTTTGTGTTGTGAGGGGAGGGTGTTTTTGGAAAGGTTGTTTTAATTTGTGGGTTGTGTTGGAGTGTGTTTGGGTTTGAGGTGGTTATCTCAAGGACTGGTAACTGGTAGATTTAGTGGGAATCTACCTAGGTCAGAAGTGCCGGGAGGGAGAAAGGATTGTCAGGCTGTAGCCCCCCGCCTGGCTTTTGACTGCCCCCCATTATCATGGGAGGCCTACAGGGATTGTAGGGCCTCGGGGATAGTCAAGAGGAGAACTAGGGGGAGGAGAACTGGGCCTGGTGGGGGAATGGAGAAGGGTGGCCAGATAGAGATAGTGGGGACTAGGAGATGCCCTGAGGTGAGAGCCAGAACAGGTGTTCTCTTTGCCTGGTTCCCATACCCAAGGGCTCTGCTGGTGGCAGGCAGGTAACGTGATCTTCCTCAGTGATTCATCCTGCTCGGGCTGTGTTGTGCAATGCCAGGTCCATTAAAAACTAGACTGCAATTGTAGCAGATCTTGTTGGGACATCTGACCGGGCATGCATCACCAAGACCTGGCTAGATGAGAATGTGGGCCCTGTATTGGTTTCTACTATTCCTGCTGGGTAGTTGGTGATACACTGCCTGAGGATGGATCATAGGGGTGGGGGTGTAGCCATTTGTTTTAAGGTGGAACTGGGCCTTGCGGAGGTGCCAGTGGGGTGCTCCAGATCCTTTCAATGTATCATGGGTGCAGGTGTCAGGTGCAAGATACTCCTCCTCCTCCTCTACCATCCACCCAGAGATGGTGGAGAATTCCGGTAGGAGATCATGGACTTCATTGTCGACGTGGTATTGGGATCCCCCAGATGATTAATTCTGGAGTATTTCAATGCCTGGGTTGACAATGAACTCTTGCACTTTGGTCAGGATTTCCTCCAGCTTTTGACCTCAGTGGGCCTCACACAGGTTGTTTCCTCTGCAACCCACATTGGTGGTCACTTATTGGACCTGATGTTCCTCCTGGGGATGGAGATCTCTGATTTGGGGGTGGAACCAGTCAGGTGGTCTGATCATCACACCATAAGGTTCAGTTTTGTGCCTCCCCCAAAGAGACCTGCCTCTACGGAGATGGTCCAGTACCACTCTCTGAAGGAGGTGACCCCCAGATGGTTTGGCAACAGTGCTAGACCTATTGAACCTGTCAAGTGAATGCATGAGTCCAGGGGGCCTAGTGCTTGTCTATAATAAGGCAGTGATGGATGCTCTGGACTATCTTGCTCCTGATTGTGTTCAACCACTCACTCTTTGCCTGGGGTCCCCATGGTTTGACAGGAGCCTGAAGGAGCTGAGGAGAGTGGGTTGAAGGCTAGAGAGAGCCTGGTGGAAGTCTGGTCTGGAGACTGACAAACTTAGATTGATGGACCATTATATGTTCTATCAATCGACAATCACCCAAAGAAGGCCGAATTTCTGTCCAGGGAGATTGCCGCTGCACAGAATCAACTGACCCAGCTCTTCTGAACTGTGAACAGATTGTGCAGTCCAATTTGTCTACAGCCTGGAGGAGCTTTTTCACAAGGAAAGTGTGATGAGTTTGCTCAATTCTTTGCAGATAAGATTGACAGCATAAGGTCCAGTATCAGCAAGGCTACCTCTATGGGGGCTTGTGGAGGTCAATGGGTGGTGGTAGACGTTTACCTGTTTTGATTTTAGCTGGCCAGTATACATGGACATCGTGAGGTTCATTCAGACTCTGCAACCAACCAACTGTAGTCTGGACCCGGGCCCCATGCGGCTCCTTGTGGGTTGCGTGGAGAACATCAGCTTGGTCCTTGCCAAGATTGTCTGGAATTCACTGGAGAGGGGTATTTTTCCTGATCCCCGAAGAAGGCAGTTGTTTGACCCCTCTTGTAAAACATCTTCCTTGGCCCAGACTGCCCAGTGAACTACAGACCAGTCTCTAACCTGTCCTTTGTGGGCACGGTTATTGAGAAGGTGGTCGTGTTGCAGCTGGATGATCATCTTTCAATCCATGATGTCTATGATTCTCTCCCAGTCCAGATTTAGGAAAACACACAGTACTGAGACTGCACTTGTCTGGATACTGGATAATCTCCTAATAGCAAGAGATTGGAAGTCCCGTTCCATCTTGGTCCTCCTTGATCTCTGCAGCTTTTGATGCTGTGGACCATGGTGTGCTTTTGGAGTATCTGCAGCTTATTTGTGGATGGCTGTACTGTTGCGGTATGTAACTGTGAGAGATAGTTGCACTGTTACAGTCCATGGCTATGAAAGAATGGTTGCACTGTTGCAGTACTTAGCTGTGAGGGTTGGTTGCACCATTGCAGTTTATGACAGCAGGAGATGGTTATCCTAAAGCAGTTCATGGTTGTGAAGGGATGCTTGCACCATTGCAGTACGTGGTTGTTGGGAATGGTTGCACTAAAGCAGTCCATGGCTGTGAAAGGATGGTTGAACTGTTGCTCTACATGACAATGAAGGGATGGTAACACTTCTGCAGCCCATGGCAGTGAAGAGATGGTTGCACTGATGCAGTCCATGGCCATGAAGGTATAGTTGCACTGATGCAATCATGGCAAGTTAAGGAATAATTGTGTTGTTGCAGTCCATTGCAGCTGCATGATCATTGCACTGTTTCAGTTCATGGTAGATAAGAGATGGTTGCAGTATTTCAGTCCATGGCAAGACACTGATCATTGCACTTTTGTAATCCATGGCTGGTAAGGGAGGGCTGCACTGTTTCAGTCCATGTCAGTGGAGGGATGGTTGCATTGTTGCAGTCCATGTCAGCAGAGGGATGGTTGCACTGTTGCAGTCCATGGCTGGTAAGGGACAGCTGCACTGTTGCAGTCCATGACAGTTAATTCTGGGATGCACTTTTGCAGTCCATGATAGCAGTGGGATGGTTACAGTGTTGCAGTTCATGACAAGTAAGGGAGCATAGCACTGTTGCAGCCCCTGTCAGTGGAGGGATGGTTGCACTGCAGTAATCCATGGCAGGTAAGTGAGGGTTGCACTGTTGCAGTCTGTGGCAGCAGAAGGATGGTTGCACTGCTGAAGTCCATGTCAGTGAAGGAATAGTTGCACTGCTGCAATCCATGGCAGCTAAGGGATGGTTGCAGTGTTATGGTCCATAGCAGGTGTGGAGGGTTGTACTGTTATAGTCCATGTCAGCAGAGGGATGGTTGCACTGTTGCAGTCCATGGCTGGTAAGGGACAGTTTCACTGTTGTAGCATATGGCAGTGAAGGGAGGTTGCACTGTTGCAGTCCATGGCAGGTAAGGGACAGTTGCACTGTTGCAGCCCATGATAGTTAATTGTGGGATGCACTATTGCAGTCCATGATAGCAGTGTGATGGTTATACTGTTGCAGTCAATAACAAGTAAGAGAGCATTGCACTGTTGCAGCCCCTGTCAGTGGAGGGGTGGTTGTATTGCAGCAGTTCATGGCAGGTAAGTGAGGGTTGCACTGTTGCAGTCTTTGGAAGCAGAAGGATGGTTACACTGTTGTAGTCCATGTCAGTGGAGGAATAGTTGCACTGTTGAAGTCCATGGCAGGAAAGGGATGGTTGCACTGTTATGCTCCATAGCAGGTATGGAGGGTTGCACTGTTGCAGTCCATGTCAGGTAAGGGGTGGTTGCACTTTTGCAGTCCATAGCAGGTATGGGTGGTTGCACTGTTGCAGTCCATAGCAGGTATGGAGGGTTGCACTCTTGCAATTCATGCAAGTTAGGGGGATGGTTGCACTGTTGCAGTCCATTGCAGGTAAGGGAGGGTTACACTGTTGCAGTTCATGTCTGCAGAGGGAGGGTTGCATTGTTGTAGTCCATGTCAATAGAGGGAAGGTTGCACTGTTGCAGTATATGGCAGAAGAGGGGGGATTGCATTGTTGCAGTTCGTGTCAATAGAGGAAAGGTTGCATTGCTGCAGTCCCCACCATGTAAGGGAAGGTTGCACTGTTTCAGTCTATGACAGCAGAGGGATGGCTGCTCTGTTGTAGTACACGGCAGGTAAGTGAGGGTTGCAGTGCTGCAGTCTATGACAGCAGAGGTAGGGTTGCATTGTTGCAGTCCATGTCAGCAGAGGGAAAATTGCACTGTAACAGTCCATGGCAGGTAAGGGAGGGTCACACTGTTGCAGTCTATGGCAGCAGAGGGATGGTTGCCCTGTTGCAGTCGCTGTCAATGATGGGAGGTTGCACTGTTGCATTCCATGTTAGTGGAGGGATGGTTGCACTGTTGCAGTCCATAGCAGGTTAAAGAGGGTTACAGTGGTGCAGCCTATGTCAGTGGATGTATGGTTGCACAGTTGCAGTCTGTGGCCAGTAAGAGAGAGTTGCACTGTTGTAGTCCATGGCAGCAGAGTGAGGTTTGCATTGTTGTAGTCCATGTCAATGGTGAGGGTTTGCACTATTGCACTCCATGTCAGTGGAGGGAAGGTTGTACTGTTGCAGTCCCTGGCAAGTAAGGGAGGGTTGCATGTGTGCAGTCTATGGCAGTGGAGGCATGGATGCATTGTTGCAGTCCTTGTCAACAGAAGGATGGCTGCACTGTTGCAGTCCATATCAGTAGAGAGATGGTTGAACTGTTGCAGTCCATGCAGGTAAGGGAGGTTTGCACTGTTGCAATCCATGGCAGGTAAGAGAGGGTTGCACTGTTGCTGTCCATGTCAGTGGAGGGATGTTTGCACTATTGCAGTCCATGGCAAGTAAGGGAGGGTTGTGCTGTTGCAGTTCATGTCAGCAGAGGAAGGGTTGCATTGTTGTAGTCCATGTCAGTAGAAGGAAGGTTGCACTGTTGCAGTATTTGGCAGATGAGGGAGGAGTTCATCATTGCAGTTCATGTTAGTAGAGGAAAGATTGCATTGTTGTAGTCCACAGCATGTAAGGGAGGGTTGTACTGTTGCAGTCTATGGCAGCAGAGGGATGGTTGCACTGTTGTAGTCCACAGCAGGTAAGGGAGGGTTTGCACTGCTGCATTCTATAGCAGCAGAGGGAGGGCTGCATTGTTGCAGTCCATGTCAATAGAGGGTGGTTTCACTGTTGCAGTCCATGGCAGGTAAGGCAAGATTGCAGTGCTGCAGTCGATGGCAGTAGATGGAGAGTTACATTGGTGCTGTCCATGTCAGTAGAGAGGTGGTTGCTCTGTTGTAGTCCATGGCAGGTAAGGGAGGGTTGCACTATTGCAGTCTTGGCAGCAGAGAGAGTGTTGCATTGTTGCAGTCCATGTCAGTAGAAGGATGGTTGCTCTGTTGCAGTCCATGGCACCAAAGGGATGGTTGCACTGCTGTAATGCATGGCATGTAAAGGATGGTTGCACTGTTGTAATGCATGGCAATGTCTCTCTCTGGGAAAAAAGAGAAGTTCCGATGCTGATTATCTAACACTTTTCACGTGTCTGAAATTCACAAGTATATTTGTAATGAGCATTTGGTACAATAAGTTACTGGCAGCTAAGTCACCAACTGTGCAGTACAAACCAGAAGAATATACCCTGTATATTTTTTCATTGTTTTTTTTTTGTTTGTTTTCATTGTACACAGCAGGATTATTGGATGATTGTGATGGAAGCAAGCCTTGTATTGCAAAGCCTGTTAACACGAACCTTGCCATTATGGAAGCAATAAAATGACTGGAGTGAGGCGGAACGAAATAGAAATGACAAGGCATTTGAAGGGAGCCAGTGCTCATCAGACTGGCCCTACTGAGGAAGTGCATGCTGACAGAGACTCCACCCACCAAGATCACGTGACAGATGGAGAACACGAAAGGCAGCACATTCCAATCAGAAGGAACTCTGTATATTATCGGTCTATGCGGAGGAAGAAAGCCAACAGAGAACAACCAAGGACTCCGGGCAAGGGATTCCAATGGTAAGTGTTGTCTGTCTGCTATGGAAATTAGAAGCCAACAGCTCCCAGCCCATAGTACTGTGCCTGCATTATAGGTATATTCCATGTATTCAGTCTTCTAACTGTATACATATTATGCAGTGGTCTAAGTCAAAATATGCAGTTCATCTTCAGATACGATGGATCAAGACCATACATCGTTATTAATGAGTTATGAAAGTTCTTGTGCCCCACACAGGTGATTATAAGCTGTATATTTTGAGTCAGCCCATTTCATATTTAATTTATACAACATTACTTCACTAGTTTTAACTTTTAAATCTGCCCTTTGTGTGAAGGTTTCAGTATTTCTCTTTGATTTCAACAGCTGGCTTCAGTCCAGCACAGGGTTGATACTGTCAGCAGTGCGAGAGCTGCTGCCTGATTGGTCCAGTATTCCACCCCGATACGCCTAACTATCAAGATAGTGATTGTCACTGACCCCACCAAAGATATCATGATATCATAAGGTTAAATACATTGTAACCGGCTCATGATAAATATTGTCAGTTACTACCCCTTCCTTGTGGGGATGCACAAGGTTGAGGGCCCCAGGTCATTTCAGTACTGATTGGGGGGTTTGTATCCAGTAGTTAAGAAAGAAAGCTAATGTGATGCTTTCACACAGAGAAAACCTTTTACTGGGTCTGGCGGCAGTACGGTACAGCACCCTGGGATGTAATACCTACCCATCTCTCCCCTAAGGCATTCCTCCTATGGACCCTTCCAGTACAACTAAATGCCACCAGTAAAATTCACATAACAATGTTAAAAAGAGAGCAGTTAACAATGAATTCAAACAGGAGCAGTAACACTTTATTTAGTGCTGCCACCTAAAACAGGGGAACAATGGAGTGTTTAGCAGATGAGGTTGATGGTGCACAGTCAGACGAGTCTTCTGTTCCCTTAGGCCAGGTCTGTTTAACTATAGGACCAATCTTCAGTGCCTTTGATACTTCTGTTCCTCTGTGGCTTAGGTTACCTCCTATTCTTAGCCCATACTACTTGCCCACCCCAATCCACACATGCACAGTACATTATGTTGTCAGCCCTCCTGTACGGGGGACTGGGGATGAAGGGGACATCCACTATTACTACAATAAAACTAACACAATATCCCAGTGCTTCACTAGGTACCCAAAGGATCTACTGTAGTGCTGAGTCATTTGGCCCTGTTCTTTGGAGAGCAAGGGATCAACTCTAGTGCTGGGAAAGGTGACCCTGCTCTGTGGGACAGCGAGTTATTCACTCCAGCACCAAGCCATCTGGTCCTGCTGTAGCCCAGACATGTCCCTGGTTCCACCAGCTCCATGCTTCTTTCCATGTACAAGAGTGGGGGGGCAGCAGCTGTGGATGCCTCCACTTACGTGGCCAAGCATGGGTGCATGGGATACACATCCAGATATGGGCAATCTTTGTGGAGCAGGCTCTTAAAGTAGACCCCTCACCCCAAATGCCGTGGTTTCAAATGACACAGTATGTGTATGAGTACTCTATGTTGTATTTTTAGAAGGCACTGGGAGCATACTGGCTTAGTTCAAATGGTTTTTATTACTGATGTCTGTTCTGTCACTGAACTAGATAAGAGTACATATTCTCAAATCTCATATCAGAAATGTGGTGGTGGGATCCTCTTTTATGTAACTGGCCAAATAGAAGTATTAGAGGTAGAACCAGTAAAAACAGAAAGACAAAAACTTTATTTGAATTACTTAGAACAAAATTAGATTAGGTAATACCAAACAGAAATGCTTAGGAAAAATGTATAATCCCCCCCCCCAAAATGGTAAATAGGGACTAGAAGAGTTATTTGAAATACTTGCTAGAAGGAGATATAGCGAGCTTTTCATTTTAGGTGATGTAAACTTAAATTGGTTAGGGTCACAAAACGAGAAGTACAAAAGATCCTTGTTAAAGGTACATCAGGACCAAATTGTAGCAGAAACAACTAGGCAGAACAGTAAAACAAATGAGTGTAGTTTGACTTGATTTTAACTAATAATAAAGTAAATATTACTGCAAGTGGTATTTTACCAGATAGCATGAGTGATCATACACCTGTGTTTTACATATGGAACAGCAACAAAAGGCCTAAAATGAAACCAAAGTTAATAGAAAACCCTGTAATAATTTTGCGAGTCTGTTAAAAAATGAACTATCTAACATAAACTGGTCTTTATTAAATTCTATGAAAGATGTAAATGAGGCTCTAGAGTATTTTCAGAAAATAGTAAATCAGGCAGGGAATAAATTTGCCACCAACAACAAGGAGAATTAGAGGAAAAAACAATAAATGGTTGAGTTTGGAGGTAATGATCTTAATAAAAGAGAGAGAGGAACTTTGGAAAAGCAACAACATTTCAGGTAATATAAGTACATGGCAACAATATAGAAATCTGAGGAATAAATGTAAGAGAGAGATTAAGAAAGTGAAAGAAACATTAAAAATCAACAGACACAAAAATTCTGTGCTGGAAAGATGTTCCGGAAATCAACAAACGAATGACAGTAATTAATCCATGCCCAAAAACACGAGCAAATGGAACAGCTGACGGGTAAAGGGAATTGGTTACTAAGAAGGAAATTCCTGCCAGGTTTGATCAATCCTTCATAAACCTTGACAATTATGTGAATCAGCTGAAAATGTGAAGTAACAGAGAGAACAAAAAACAGGAAATAAATAGAGGCAGGTTTTATCTAAGGATTGTAACTAGAAAAGAAGTTATCAAATGCTTGAAGTCCCTTGATGTGACAAAAGCACCAGAGGTGGATGGGATTGAAGCAACATTTATAAAGCTTGGGGCAAATGAACTAATTTATCCCATAACGAACATAATGAATGTATCTTTTATGACAAGTGAAATTCCAGAACTCTGGAAAGCAGCTTTTTTTGTTCCATTGTACAAGGGTGGTGGAACTGAATGTTTAAGTAACTACTGGTCTATATCTTTGTAATCTCGCATAAGTAAAGTACAAGAGAAACTAGTTCACTCCCAGCTGATGGAGTATTTAGACAAATGCCAGCTACTCACTGACTCCCAGTTTGGGTTTAGGATGGAACGTGGTACAGGGACAGCCTTGGTTAGGTTCAGGAATGACTTGCACCTGAACATGGAGAAGGGTTATTTGATAGGTGCAGTCTTCGTGGACCTGACCAAGGCATTTAACTTGGTGGACCGCTCCCTTCTGGTGGCCAAACTGGACTGCATGAGAGCTGGAGAATCAGCAAATAAAATGTTTTTTTAGTGTGATTATTTGAAAGATCGCAAACAGTATGTGAGGTTTGATAGTATTTTGTCTTCTTCATGTCCAGTACAATATGGCATACCATAGGATTCAATATTAGAACCTCTACTTTCCACAGATTTCATGAATGATATGCCAAATGTATGTCTAGGTTCAGACTTAATTCTATACACTGACGGTGCAGTAATTTATACTGCTGATTTGAACATAAATTCATTAAATGAAAACTTATCGTTGGGGTTCTTAAAACTGCAAGACTGCTACAGGACTGGTTTGAATCAAATAGATAATTTCTGAACAGGAAGAAGACAAAATCCATGCTTTATTGTACACCTTAAAGGTATGCAAAGGCCGTGAAATACTTTTGCATAAGGATGTCAGATCAAACTGCTCTCGATCAAGTGGAGCATTTTAAATATTTGAGGGTTACATTGGATTTGAGTTTAAATTATGATAGACACATGGCAAATGTTACAGATATTCTGCTTAGAAAGATAGGTTTCCTTTATAGATTAAAACAAATTTGCTTTCTGTTAAAACAAAAGCTGTGATTGCTAGAAACTGTTTGCTTCCTACTTTAGAATATAGAAGTGTAGTTTGGGGGCCAGCCTGTGCTGGGATTATCAATAAATTACAGATTCTTTATATTATGATATGTCACTTTGCTACAAGTAGCTCATATAGAGAAAATCATTGTAAATTGTATGAAAAAATTAAATGGGTACCATTAATGCAGAAAAACACTTTTCATTTATTGTAATTCATCCATAAAAAAAATATAAGTTTAGTTGATAGGAATCTATTGGCAGATTTGTTAATTATGAATAGTTCTAAGCAAGGCCTAAGATCGCTGATCAGTCATTGTTGGTAACGCCTTTTTGTGAAACAGTTATGGGACAAAAAGCCTTTTCCTATCTTGCAGTAAAAAAATGGAATGAGTTCCCAGAGGAGATTAGATTAATTCCATCTCTACAAGTTTTTAGACAAAAGCGGTTAGGCCAAGTGTCACTCATGTCCTCATGCAAATGTTCCCAGTCGTCCATGCAGTGAGAGTTGTTTTGTAAAAATTAGCTTTTTCTCTAAAAAGATCAATCAAGAACATCCCTATAAACAGTCGGACATGAATTGCTTGGTAACTTGTTACTATTGCTGTTCCGTGCAAATGTTATTAACTGGTTTTACAGTGATGACTATTGTATGTCCTAAATTGAATTTCTGTCATTTATCTTATGCATAGTTAGTGAATGTGCACACATTTTTGTAAGTCTTTTGTAAATAGTTATGTGATTTTAGAAATCATCTGTAGATAAGTTGCGTTTTACTGAAAACACCTGGGTTGTGCCTGTAAACGTACCTTTTGGTCTACTGTACTTACCTGGTTAACAAATAGAATTGAATTGGATTTAATTTAGCATAAACATATGACAGAAGCTATTATTTCTCAATTCAGCAAAAGCAATATCCCAAAATGATTGTTTCCTATGCCTGGCAGACTTATGGCCTATAACCCGGAATTCTAAGTTACAAAGCAAACTGACCTAACTAAGCTGTATTTGCATTCACGTTATAGAGCAGTTACCCCATAACCCAGTAGCCTCAGGGACCTCTAGTTCTGACTGCTAAAGTGTTGCATGACAGACTATCTATGCATGAAGCAGGAGCTCAGCATTTTCTTACCCCTCCGTGGTCCTTGCCAGCAGCCTGCAGCCAATGTCCGCTAAGACTAGTCACCAGCAGCCACCTTCCCGCAAGTCTGTGAGCACTGTCCTTTTAAGCATCAGAAGTCTTGCAGTTTTATATTCTTAGGCCATCTAAAAGTAGTACTGACCCATATAAAAACTGGTAGGGCAAAAACATAATTGGAATCACACAATTTCCGAACCATTAGTGATGACCCAGATAACAATTGATAGGTATGGATAAAGATGTAAGTAGCAAATTTATGACCAGTAAAAGTCACAAGGAAAGTATCAATTTCATGGTTGCTAAAAGTTGGTCACCAAGCAGAAACTTGTGAGAGGTCAAAAGGTAAACTACTACTTTTT
This sequence comes from Neoceratodus forsteri, assembly GCA_016271365.2. Lineage (NCBI taxonomy): Eukaryota > Metazoa > Chordata > Ceratodontiformes > Ceratodontidae > Neoceratodus > Neoceratodus forsteri. Next base: position 12,857,341 of record CM028137.1, on the reverse strand, counting down.
GGCCACTAACAGGTGGAAGGCAAGTAGGAACTTGTGAGTAGGTCAAAAGGTAAACTACTTATTTTGTGTCAGCTAAAACATGAACAAACATGTTAAAATTGCTACTTGTGATTAGTTAAATTTCCTCTAGCTGGGTTGAGATTTATTTTTCTGTGTATTTTCATAATTTGTAATTTCCAATTTTTAACTTGCCCCTGCAAATGCTTGGCTTGTCTGAGTCTTCACTCAGACTTAGATCCTTGGGCAAGACTTCCCTGGTATCAAGAATACTGAAAATATTTATTTTTAAAAGTAGGCATTTGTTATTATTGTCATTATTATTTCTGAAGAACATTTTTTTCTGATGGCAATTGGAAGAGTTTCTGCCAGACAGCACAATGTACGTGTTTACAGCCTTTCCTGGAGATTGACATTGTGAAGTCCCACAGTTAGGACTGTTCCTTTTCCTTCATACCTTCTGAGTATTCACTGTAGAGACCAGGCAGAGAACACCAGGAGGAAGGAGCTGCTGTTAAAACTAAACTTCTCTACTGGGACTAAAGAACTAGAACTCAACTACTGGGACCTTCAGTTTAGGGTAAAAAAAAAGTTAGTGTGTTTGTCTGAGTTGGCTGAAGTGAATTGTAATCTGTGCCATTAAATAAGTGTAGAAAGATTTGTAAAGTAGGGGAAGTGGCTTAGCTAGAAGGAAGCCAGGTTAAAGCCAGATTTAAACACTGCCCTAGGTAACTTCTGCCAGAGACCAGGCAGAAAACACCAGGAGGAAGGAGCTGCTGTTAAAACTAAACTTCTCTACTAGGACTATATTGCCCCCCTTCCTTCCCCTCTACCCCCTCACCCTAAACCAGTTCTACTTTTATAGGTAGAGGATTTGACTGACAACAGGAACTTCCTGTTTGGAAGCAGGAAGAGAGTGATCACAAAGCCATCAAAGACTCACCATCCTAGAAGGAAAAGAGCAGCTCTCGCCCCCCCCCCAGCTGCTGGAGGTCTGACTCTGAGCAAGGAAGGAGACTACTGAGAAATATAGGAACTTCTTGTCTCATAACAGGAAGATCAGGAGCTTAAATGGCACAGAGGCAGTAAGTAAGTAGGGAGAAAAAACAAACAAACAAACAAACAAACAAACAGAGGAAAGAGTAAATATTCCAAACAGTTAAGGGGCCAGAAATAAGACATGATGGGAGTGGTGCAGTGCAGTGGCTGTGGAGCAACAGTCTTCCGGGAGACATTCTGGAGGATGCAGTGTTGTCCCATCTGCAGGCACCTCTCTGGGCTGAGGGAGGAGGTTGCCCATCTCCAGGCTGAGTTGGCCAGGATTTGTGGGACCTCTTCTCCTACCCAGGGACCACCAGGGCCGCTGCCGTTGCCTCAGAGGTTGCCAAGAAAGAGGAGTAGTTGGACCACAGTAGGCTCAGGGAGGGTAAGGGTGGTGGAACAGAGGTGCATCCCTCCAATTGTACCTCTCCACAATTCATATGCCGTTCTGGCAAAGTGTAGTTCCTCTATGGAGGTACCCACAGTGGAGACCAAGGAGGATGCTGGGAATCTCCACAAAGGAGACCCACAGGAGGGTGGCATGGGACCCCACAGGGAAAGAAAACAACTCCTGGTGGGGGACTCCATTGTTAGGAAGGTAGAACTGGGGGAGGAAGGGGAGAGAGAGGTAAGGTGTCTGCCTGGCGCCATGGCTTAGAGGGACAGAGAGCGAATCCTCAGGATTGCTGGAACAGCTGCACAGGAGAGGGAGCTGGATGTCATTGTCCACATAGGGACAAATGACCTGGCTAAGAAAGGGATCAGAGCAGTGCAGGAAGGGTTTGTGGAGTTGGGGAGGGGCCTTAGACAATTAGCACGCATGGTAACCTTCTCGGAGGTGCTGCCTGTCTATGGCATGGGTGAAGCTAGGGTGCTTCACACCATGGGATTAAATCAGTGGTTGAAAAAACTGGTGCAGAGCTCAGGATTTGGCTTCACTGGGACTGGGGTCCACCTGGAGGATGCAGACCTATACTGGCATGATGGTCTGCATCTGTCCAGGAGGGAACCAGGATCCTAGGTGATTAGTTTTAAATGCTTCAATGGCAAGCATTTAAACTAGCCAAGGGAGGCACTGGAAAGAGCATAGAAACATAGAAACATAGAAGTTGACGGCAGATAAGGACCATAAGGCCCATCCAGTCTGCCATTTCTTTTCTACCTTATAAATGTACCATCGGCCTTTGCTCTGTCAGTGACCTATCTATTCATAGTCATTTGTATTGCTCCCTTATGCCTATCCCATGCCTGTTTGAAGCCCTGCACTGTATTCATAGCCACTTCTTGTGGTAAGCCATTCCATGCATCTACCACCCTTTCTGTGAAAAAAAATTTCCTCACATTCCCCTTAATCGGCCTCCCTCAATCTCATGCTGTGTCCTCTTGTCCTGCTATTTTTCTTATATTTAAACATGTTAGACTCTTTCACCTTGTTTATACCCTTAAGGTGTTTAAATGTCTCGATCATATCACCTCTCCCTCCTTTGCTCAAGGGTATACATATTGAGCTCCGTTAATCTGTCCTATATGTCTTCTGATGCAGTCCCTGCACATTTTGGTTGCCCTTCTCTGGACTGCCTCAATTTGGTTAATGTCCTTGTGAGTGTGGCCTCAGCTACTGCATGAGTACTCCAGATGGGCCTAACCAATGTCTTGTACAGAAGTTATTACCTCCCTCTTCGACTTGTGATACCCCTACTAATACACCCTAACACCCCTAGCCTTACCTACTGCTTTAGAGGTCTGCTTGGATGATTTTAGGTCATCAGTGATGATGATGCCAAGTCTCTTTCTTCCTTTGTGACTGCTAGCAACTCCCTCCCAGCCTATAGGAGTCTTCAGGGTTTCTCTTCCCTATGTGCATGATTTTGCACTTCTTTGCATTAAATCCCAGTTGCCACTCTTCTGACCATTCTGCTAGTTTATCCAGATCTCTTCTCATTCTGCCCACCCATCTGATCATCTACTCTGTTGCAGATCTTGGTGTCATCTGCAAACAGACAAGCCTTACCCTCTAGTCCATCTTGAGGTCACTAATGAAGATGTTGAATAGGACTGGCCCCAGGACTGATCCCTGAGTACCCACTTGTGACTTGCATCTCTTCTGACTGTATACCATTTACCACCATCTCTGTTTTCTGCCAGTCAACCAGTTTGCCACACCAGTTGACCAACTTCTGCCCACCCGAGCCTACCTAGCTTATTTATCAATCTTCTATGTGGAACAGTGTCAAAAGCTTTGCTGAAGTCAAGGTAGGCGACATCAACTGCTCCCCCTTGGTCCACCACTCTGGTTACCCAGTCAAAGAAATCTATGAGATTAGTTTGACAGGACCTTCCTTTTGTAAACCCATGCTGTCTTGGATCCTGTGCCCCTATGGATTCCAGGTGTTGCACTATCCTTTCCTTAAGGAGTGCCTCCATAATCTTGCCCACTACTGAGGTAAGACTGACCGGTCTATGGTTCCCCCTCCTCCCTGCTACCACTCTTGTGGAGGATCACATGAGCCTTTCTCCAGTCTTCTGGGACCTCTCCTGTGCTCAGAGACTCACTAAACAATTCTGCTAATGGCTCTGCTAGTTCCTCCTTAGCTCCTTAAGTACCCTGGGATGTATGCCATCAGGTCCCATTGCCTTATCCACCTGAGCTTAGCAAGCTCTTGTAGGACCTTTCTTTGTGAAGGAGTAGTGCTCACCTCCTCCCCCTGTGTCCATGATGCTGAGCTGTGGGCCCTGCCCTACCTTCTCTTCAGTAAATACTGAGCAAAAGTATCTATTTAGGATAGATGCCTTTACAGGGTCCTCCTCCTCACATGCTCCCTTTTCTCCATTAAGCTTAGCAATACCCCCTCTGGACTTTCTCCTTTCACTAATGTATCTATAGAAAGTCTTGTCACCTTCTTTTACTGTTCGTGCTAGTGTTTCCTCAGTTTGGGACTTTGCCTGCCTTACTGCCTTACCTGCTTCCCTTAGGGCAGTTTGGTATGCCTCCCTATCTTCATCCGCTGTGTTCCCTTATATTTTCTGAAGGCCAGCCTTTGGCTCTGACCTTTTCTGCTACTATATTTGAGAACCAAAGTGGTTTCCTTCTTCTTTACACTTCCTTTTCTGTCTAACACAATGGGATGTTGCTTCAAGTATTGTATCCTTAATGCTTGCCCACTTTGCCTGTACCTCCTCACCTGTGTTTCTTTTTGCCAGGGCTAGCTTAACTCTGTTGGCCATCTTATCAAAGTCAGCTCCTCTGAAGTCCCATATTTTTGCCTTGGAATGGGATGATTTAGATGTAGTAGCCAAATTGAACCATACCATGTGATGGTCACTGGCCCCAGGTGACCTTCTACCTGGAGATCTGTGATCCCTTCTTTGTTAGTCAGTACTAGATCTAGGATAGCCCTGTCTCTTGTGGGTTGCTGTACCAGTTGTTTGAGGCCCTCCCCTGCAGGGAATCCACTATGAGTCTAGTTCTGGCAGATGTTCCTGCTGGTATTGACCAATCTGTATCTGGCATGTTGAAGTCTCATTATCAGAACCTCCCTTAGCTGTCATGTTTTGTATATCTTCTAACAGTAATGTGTCTATGTCCTCCCTCTGGTCTGGGGCCTGTAGACAACCCCAGTTCTTATGGCTGTCCCATTACCTGTTTCCAGGGTGACCCACAGTTCTTCTGGCTCCTTATGTATTCTGAATTTCTGTAGCTTTGATATTTTCATTAACATACAGGGCCACCCTCCCCCTTTTTGCACCTCGGTCTCTTCTGAACAATACATATCCAGGTACTGAAGTCTCCCAAGTGTGGTTACTGGTAAACCACGTCTCACTAATTGCTACTATGTCCAGTTTAGCCTCTGACATATTGCCTGCAGGTCCTGGGATCTTATTTCCCAGGCTGTGAGCATTTGTACATGATTTTCCATTGGCCAGATTTTGGTGTGTTAGTTGTTGGGTGAAGTTTGGCATTACCCCTGTGCATCGTATGGGGAGACAAACCTTTTCTTACCTGGTGATGCAAATGAATGGCAAACACGCTGAATTCCTGTTTGACCACTAGCTGAGGGGAGGGTGTTCTTCCATTCGCGTGTGGGGTGCTGCACCCTCTCCCCATTTGCTAGTTTAAATATTCTGCAAAGGCGTCAAACTTCTGCCCCAATGCACTGACTCCTCTTTAGTCAGATGCAGTCCATCAAATTTAAAGAACTTTCGCTCCCAGAACTGTTGCCAGTTCCTACAAATCTGTGTCCTTTTTCCTGGCACCAGTCCTTGAGCCACGTGTTTAGCTCCCTATCTCCCCTTCTCTGACCTTTCCGTCCATCTGCTCCCTTCTCCCAGACTGGCAGGATCTCAGAGAGAGGAGATGCCGACGAATAGATGATAGTTTGTCACCCAGCCTAGTCAGGTGTTCCTTGGTCTCCACAACTGACCGGCTGTGAGATCATTAGTCCCTATGTGTACTAGGACATCAATGTTTTCTCCTGCTTTGTGAACAATTTTAGCAATGCGGTCAGTGTCTCTCCATGCTGATGTACCTGGAGACATCTGACCATCACCCTGGCTGGAGATGGGTATCAACTCCCCGAATCATGGAGTCTCCTATGATCAGAAGTTTTTGGATTTCCTTTCTGCTTGTTTAGTTTTGGTTCCTGATTTGGGTGAGTATTGTTGTGCTAGCTCCTGTGCCGCAGTGTCCTGCTCTGCAGTGTCTTCTGCCTCTTTTATTTGATTTCAGAGATAGAGGCAGATACCTGTTTGTAGTGTTTATATGGTTTTGGAGGTAATGTGTTGGAGAGCAGAGGTGATGGGGCACCTGATTTGCTCCTCCTAACCACCTGCCAACCTCCTGGACCAACTACCCTCTGCGGTCGAGGTTTTCTGTTGGATGCTGGGGAAATGGCGAGTGGTTCTTATAATGTATTTCCTCTTCAATATGAAATTTGAGGCGTGCAATCTCTGCCCATGCTGCCCGGAGCTGAGACCTAAGATCTCAAAGGCTCAGCATGTAGGACAGTGTCCTAAATCCTGTAAGACTGTCCTTCTGAAAATTGTTCCACAGTACCTACAGTTAATGAAATCCATTCCAAATAAGTTGCTGGGTTTGTAACCTAGTCAGAGTAATTAGAAGGAAAAAAAAAAGAGCAGGGAGCAGGGAAATCCTAGTCCCCTCCAAAAGATCAGGGTAGTAAGTGAGTTAAACACCAAGATAGAGATGTCGATAGGGAGAAGGGCAGGGGTAAATGGAGAAAATGACAAATGCAGTAAAGACAGGGATGGGGCAAAAAGGGGTAAGGCCATCAAGAAATGGAAGGTAATGAGTACCAATGCCCATAGTCTGGGCAACAAGCTCCCTGAACTGGTGGCCTTGATGGAAAAGGGATGCCTGGATATCATAGCAGTCACAGAAACATGGTACACAAAGAACCATGACTGGGATGTTAACATACCAGGGTACACAACCTACAGGAGAGACAGGGAGAGGAAAAGAGGGGGAGGAGTAGCTCTCTATGTAAAGGAAGGGATAAAAGCAACTGAACAAAAGAGTAAACAGGGAGGAGAGGAGGCACTGAGGGTCACCTTAGAGACTGGAAATGGCACCACAATCTGCAGAGGGGTTGTATACAGAACCTCATGTCAGGGGGAGGGAATGGACAAGGATATGATAGAAGGCATCCTTAGGATGGCAGAGAAAGGGGAGATATTGTTGATGGGGAACCTGAATATGCCGGATGTTAACTGGTGCACCTTGGCTGCAGCCACACCCAAAAACAGGGCCATTCTCATGCCAGGTGGCATGCCTCAGACAGCTAGTTTTGGAACCCACTCGTGAGGGAGCAATCTTAGACCTCATACTCTCAAATGGGGACAGTGAGAGGATCTCAGATCTAGAAGTGGGTAGCCATCTGGGAACAAGTGACCACCAAACAGTGTGGTTCATGATAAACTCAGCTACAGAGTCAAGCCATACAAAAGTGAGGGTTCTGGACTTCAGGAGGGCTGATTGGCAAGATGGGAGAGTGCCTTAGAAAAGCACTAGCAAACAGGCTAGACGGGGGGGTGGAGCAACAGTGGGCAAATATCAAAACTGCCATCACAGAGGCAACAAGCCTTTGTGTGAAGCAAATAAACAAATCAAAATGAAAGAAAAAGCCAGTATGGTTCTCAAAAGAGGTGGCGGTGAAGGTTATGGAGAAAAAGATAGCATTTAGGAAGTATAAGGAAACAAAGAAGGAGCAGGACACAGAACTGTACCAGTTAAGGCAGAAGGAAGCAGGGAGGGTAGTCAGAATAGCAAAGGCACAAACTGAGGAAAAGATAGCCAACTCAGTTAAGAAGGGGAATAAAACCTTTTATAGGTATATCAGGGAGTGTAGAAAGACAAAGGGAGGGATAGTGAGGCTGAATAGAATGGATGGTGGGTGGGCAGAGAGTGACAGTGAAAAAGCAGGGATACTGAATGAATACTTCTGCTCAGTATTCACTAAAGAGGAGGAGGGGAAGGTGCCTAATCCAATTAACAGAATCACTCTGGATAGTGGTGTTGATCCCAGTCCTTTCACAGAAGAAAGGGTTCTGAAAGAACTCCTAAAACTGAAGGTGGACAAAGCAATGGGGCCTGATAGAATTCACCTCAGAATTTTAAAAGAATTAAGGAGAGAACTAGTGACACCACTTACTACCTTTTTTAACAAATCATGGGAGGATGGTGTGGTACCTGAGGACTGGAAGAAGGCTGATGTAATTCCCCTTCACAAAAGTCATAGAGGACAGAGGCAGGAAACTACAGACCTGTCAGTTTGACCTCTGTGGTAGGGAAAGTGATGGAATCACTTCTGAAGGAAAGAATTGTTGAGTACCTAGAGGCCAGTGGGGCACAAGACCCAAGGCAGCATGGGTTCACAGCAGGAAGGTCATGTCAGACAAATCTAATTGATTTCTTTGACTGGGTGACCAAAGTAGTAGACCAGGGAGGGGCTGTGGACATGGCCTACCTAGACTTTAGCAAGGCATTTGACACAGTCCCACACAAAAGATTAATAGTCAAATTAACCAGCCTGGGAGTGGGTCCCAGGGTGGTAGCCTGGGTAAAACATTGGCTGGACAACAGGACACAGAAGATAATTGTAAATGGAGTCCACTCTGAAGAAAGAGGGGTTACTAGTTGGGTACCGCAGGGTTCAGTACTGGGTCCAGTCCTTTTTAATGTCTTTATAAGTGACATTGCAGAGGGACTAGAAGGAAAAGTATTCCTCTTTGCAGATGACACAAAGATCTGCAACAGGGTTAATACACAAGGAGGCATGGAAAGGATGAGAAGGGACTTGGCAAGGTTGGAGAAATGGTCAGAAGTATGGCAGCTTGGATTCAATGCAAAGAAGTGCAAAATAATGCACCTGAAAAACAAAAACCATGGGAAGTTTATGCAATGGGGGGTTAGTAACAACAACAAAATGGAAGGGACCGGGGTAATCATATCAGATGACCTTAAGGTTAGCAAGCAATGTGAGAAGGCAGTAGGGAGGGCTGGGGGGATACTGGGATGTATAGGGAGAGGCATCACCAGCAGAAAACAGGAAGTTGTTATCCCTCTGTACAGACAGCTGGTGAGACCCCATCTGGAGTACTGCATCCAGTTCTGGAGATCCCATCTCCGCAAGGACAAAGACAGGATGGAGGCAGTCCAGAGGAGGGCAACTAAAATGGTCCAGGGTCTGCAAGAGGAGCCATATGAGGAGAGACTAAATGAGCTTAATATGTATACCATTGAGAAAAGGAGGGAGAGGGGGGACATGATAGAAACTTTTAAATACCTCAGTGGAATCAACAAAGTCCAAGAGGGTAGCATCTTTCAGAAAAAGAGATGTGCAAGAACAAGGGGACACAATTTGAAGATAGAGGGGGGACAGCTCAGAGGCAATGTGAGGAAGCATTTTTTCACAGAGAGGGTGGTGGATGCATGGAACAGCCTTCCTGAGGAGGTTTTGGGGTCTAAAACTGTGGGAGAATTCAAGAATGTATGGGACAGACATAAGGCAATTTATGTGGGGGGTAGGAAGAAATAGGCTGTGGGTTAAATCGGATCTGCAGTTTATCCTGTAGGTAGGGAAATGGGCAGACTAGGTGGGACAGCGGTCCTTATCTGCCATCAAAGTCTATGTTTCTGTGTTTCAGAACTCACTGCCTGACCATTGCTAGTAGCAGCATAGCATAGTGGTTAAGAGCACTGAGCTACAAACTGGGACAACTGGGTTTGAATCCCACTGCTACCGCTTGCTTACTGTGTGACCATGGACAAGTCACTTAACTTCCCACTGCTCCCAGGATGAACCTGGAAATAAGCCTTAGCTTAATGTGTCTTTCCTGACCAAAAATTGTAAAATAAAAAAAAACATAAAACAAAACTGCAGGCCAGATATTGGGCCCCCTTTGAAATAATACAAATGGGGATTGTAGCTGGTACTTGTTATCAGGATTGGTTGGGACATTTCTAGTGTAGCTGGAATAAGACTTCTAAAATAAGACACTGACACTTTAAAGTAGTTTATTCACTATTTACAATGAAGTAGTTGTGAGGTTACTAGTAGAATGATTGGCCAGGCTGCAGTTTTGAAACCACCAGTTAAACAGTCTGTTGAGTTATCACTCTATTGCTCCTTCAAGGACATCTTGTTGAAAGGGTTAACATTAACAAGCCCCCCCCCACCCCCCAAAAAGAAAACTACAGTAATTGATGGGTCAAAAGAGTGGTTGCATCCTAAAGTGAGTGGCATGGCAGTTTTTAAAGGGACTGAAAGCTCAGTTTCCATGTAAGCTTTAACAATGTAGGGCACCTTTTCCCAACCCTATGATCCCCCTGTTTGTTTATTTAAAATTGGAAACCAGGAAAGGCACACTGAGCTGAGACTCATTTCCCAGTGCAACCCGGGGGAATGGTATAGGATATAAACAACATACAGCAGAGACTAGTACAGACAAAAATAGTGCAATCAGATAATGCACTGTGCAGGAGCTGGCCCGGTGTCTTGGGAGGGTGAGCTGCTCAGCGCCTTACCTCCTGCCATGCCGATGATTCAGGATTGGGAACAGACACGGGTCACTCGAGGGGTGAGGCGCTCAACACAGGTTGTTCTAGAGGAAGGGGAGCTGGGAAGAGAATATTGTTAGCCCCATGGAAGATTTGCAGTGGGGAAGAGAAGAGGTGTGGGAGTCCATAGAATGGAGCCAGTAAGTGAAGGAGGAAGTAGGGGAGAAGATAGCTATGGAGGGAGGGAGGGAGAATCAGTATTTAACGAGAAAGGAGGCACAATGCGAGAGGCAGGAGGGAGGGAGGCAGGGACTAACGTACAGGCAGCAATGGATGGTGCAGGGCTGAAGACCTGGAAAAGGAGTTCAGTCCAGTGAGAGAAGAATTGTGGGTGGCACCACTTTCCAAAGCCACATAGTTGAATCCCAGGGGTTCAATTTTCAGAGGAACCTTGGATCACTGCATGCTAGAAATAGCAGCTTTGTGTCAAAACCTGGTCTGCCAAGGTCTCCGCCCCAGATGGTGCAGGAGGAGTCCCGGCACCAAACTCGTCGAGGTTGCCACAACCGCATGCATGCATCAAAGAAATGGTGCACAGGCAGAGATTGATGGAGGCGATCATCAGCCCCTTGCCTGTGAATAGCAGCCCGAAGAGTCCAGTTCACTGCCAGTGGTGCACAGTACACAGTTGCCTGCACATACATGGATGCACAGGTCGTCGAAGTTGGAAACAGAGCAATGCCCATTGTCAGGGCACAGGAAATGTGATCAGAGAGGCCACGGGTGGCAGCAGACACAGCCAGGCATCAGCACAATGCCCATGCACAGGGGGTACATACACACTGGGACATGCAGCCAGGCATCAGCACAATGCCCGTGCACAGGGGGTACATACACAATGAGACATGCAGCCAGGCATCCGCACAATGCCCATGCACAGGGGGTACATACACAATGGGACATGCAGACAGGCAGTGCATGGGGTTGCTAGATGTCCATTGCACCTCAGCAAGCAGCAGCGAAAAGCTATCTGTGTAACTGAGAATGGTCTATACAAATTGTGACAGTGTGACTACAGTGGAAACAGGTAATTTATGAGCAAACTACCATGTGTCCCTAGATAATGCATGCAAGATACAGACCAGACTATGGTGGTAAGGACTGGTACTACTGTGCAGTACATGTTGGCAGGACTGTAGGCCCACAACTGCCAGGCAATAGCAGATGGTAGCAGACTATCAATATCACATACCTGTGGCCGCAGAGCTCTCAAGGCTGTACTCTGCGGAAAACCTGTGTGTCCCTGCCACATTGGTCACACTATACTAGTTATGCAGTCTGGCATTGTCGACAGACCACACCTGTTCACTGACAGCTACTCTGCCATGTGCCAAGTACCCTTCTGCAACTGTACAGCACGGCTGACATGTAATGGCAAGCTGCTAGTTGTCACGTAGCAACCAGGATGTACTTGCCAGCATGCATGGCTGCTGCATGCTACTATGGCTGTACTGGTAGGTGGAACTGCCTGTGGGACAAGTACACCTCTCCTGTGTCACCGGACTGCTGGCCAGTGCTGTAGAATCAGTAGGGGGAGTATAGACAAAGCATGTGGTAGACACCAGTGCAGTCTGGTACACCCTGCAGCAACACCCACCATGTTGGGTTGTGCATCGGGCACTGTAGGACAAACCGTGACACTGTCAAGGTGGTTCTGTGCTGCAGATGGCTGTTCCGTGATGTCCAGCAGGCAGTAGGTGCTGCAGTATGTGACATACGTATTGGTAATTGCCACACCTACCTGAATCAACATAATGTTGCTGTTGCTGTGGTTGTCAGACCATGGCCATACCCAATGGCGGAGATGCCCCTTGGGGGCATGGTACCGGTCCTGGGTTGCCCATGCAGTCCCCAGTTGACCAGACTGCAGTAGGTGGCTCACCAGTGCTGCAGGATCCCTCCAGCCATCCCACCTGTACTGACCATGGTAACGCACGGGACTGTTAGACCAGCTCTGGTTGGTTTAAGCCCTTGCGAGTCCTGTGGCCTGGGGAAGGGGGCTTTGAAAATCCAACTGTAGGGCATTCTGCTGCACTGGTGTGTTGCAAGCCCCTGTCCACTTTGGCACAGCTGTGTGTCTGCCACAGGCATGGTGCAAGCAGGACTGGCACAGGCAGCACCCCTGTGGCAGAGGCTGCATAGGAAAATTGGGAATGACACACGTCGTCGTGAAAGGTACCCTTTGCATCATTTTATTTTGCTGCAAGCACCGTGTGTCATTCCCAGTCTTCTGAAAATCAAGCCCCAGAAGTATCGTCTTGGTGAGGATCCCACAGACAGGGAGAGGTAAACAAGATTTGTTGCGATAGAGGGTGCTAAGCTTGGGGCAGAGTGTTTGGTGACTAGCATCACTGTGGGTAAAGAAGTCCAATTTGCTTATCAAACCATGCACCCAGGTAATTAAAGTGAGAAATGGAGACAACACATAGAAACATAGAAGTTAATGGTAGATAAGGACCGCAAGGCCCATCCAGTCTGCCCATTTCTTTTTCTACCTTATGAATGTGCCATAGGCCTTTACTCTGTCACTGGCCCATCTATTCATACTCATCTGTATTGCTCCCTTATGCTTATCCCATGACTGTTTGAAGCCCTGCACTGTATTTATATCCACCACTTGCTGAGGTAGGCTGTTCCATGCATCCACCACCCTTTCTGTAAAAAAGAACTTCCTCACATTAGCCCTTAATCGGCCTCCCTCTTGAGTCTAATCTCATGCTGTGTCCTCTTGTTCTGCTATTTTTCTTATATAGAAACATGTTAGACTCTTTCACCTTGTTAATGCCCTTAAGATGTTTGAATGAATGTTTTGATCATATCACCTCTCTCCCTCCTGTGCTCTAGGGTATACATGTTGAGCTCCGTTAATCTGTCCTCATACATTTTCTGATGCAGTCCCTGCACCATTTTTGTTGCCCTTCTCTGGACTGCCTCAATTTGGTTAATGTCCTTATGAATCTGTGGCCTCCAGTACTGCACACAGCACTCCAGATGGGGCCCAACCAGCGTCTTGTAAAGAGAGATTATCACCTCCTTCTCATTACCTGTGATACCCCTACTAATACACTCCAACATCCCCCTAGCCTTACCTACTGCTTTAGTGGTCTGTTTGGATGATTTCAGGTCATCTGTGATGATGATGCCCAAGTCTCTTTCTTCCCTTGTGACTGCTAGCAACATCTCTCCCAGTCTATAGGTGGCTTCAGGATTTCTCTTCCCTATGTGCATGATCTTACACTTCTTTGTGTTAAACCCCAGTTGCCACTCTTCCAACCATTTTGCCAGTTTATCCAGATCTCTTCTCATTCTGCCCACCTCATCTGGATCATCTACACTGTTGCAGATCTAGGTGTCATCTGTAAACAGACAAACCTTACCCTCCAGTCCATCTGTGATGTCACTGATGGAGATACTGAAGAGAACTGGCCCCAGGACTGATCCCTGAGGTACCCCACTTGTGACTTGCATCTCTTCTGACTGTACACCATTTACCACCACTCAGTTTTCTGCCCATCAACCAATTTGCCACCCAGTTGACCAACTTCTGACCCACCCCGAGCCTACCCAGCTTATTAATCAGTCTTCTATGTGGAACAGTATCGAAGACTTTGCTGAAGTCAAGGTAGGCAACATCAACTGCCTCCCCTTGGTCCACCACTCTGATTACCCAGTCAAAGAAATCTATGAGATTAGTTTGACAGGACCTTCCTGTTGTAAACCCATGCTGTCTTGGATCCTGTGCTCCTATGGGTTCCAAGTTTTGCACTATCCTTTCCTTAAGGAGTGCCTCCATAATCTTGCCCACTACTGAGGTAAGACTGACTGGTCTGTAGTTCCCTGCCTCCTCCCTGCTACCACTCTTGTGGAGTGGGATCACAAAAGCCCTTCTCCAGTCTTCTGAGACCTCTCCTGTGCTCAGAGACTCACTAAACAGTTCTGATAATGGCTCTGCTAGTTCCACTCTTAGCTCCTTTAGTACCCTGGGATGTATGCCATCCGGTCCCATTGCCTTGTCCACCCTGAGCTTATTGAGCTCTTGTAGGACCCTTTCTTTTTTGAAGGGACTAGTGCACACCTCCCTCCCCCCTGTGTCCATGGTGCTGAGCTCTGGGCCCTGCCCTACCTTCTCTTCAGTAAATACTGAGCAGAAGTATCTATTTAGGATAGATGCTTTTACATGGTCCTCCTCCTCACATACCCCTTTATCCCCTTTGATCTTAGCAATACCCCTCTCTGGACTTTGTCCTTTCACTAATGTAGCTATAGAAAGTCTTGTCACCTTTTACGGTTCGTGCTAGTGTTTCCTCGGTTTGGGCCTTTGCCTGCCTTACTACCTTCCCTGCTTCCCTTAGGGAAGTTTGGTATGCCTCCCTATCTTCATCCTGCTGCGTTCCCTTATATTTTCTGAAGGTCAGCCTTTTGGTTCTGATCTTTTCTGCTACTGTTTTTGAGAACCCAAGTGGTTTCCTTCCTCTTTTGCACTTCCTTTTCTCTCTAACACAATGGGATGTTGCTTCAAGTATTGCATCCTTAACGCTTGCCCACTTTGCCTGTACCCCCTCACCTGTGTTTCTTTTTGCCAGGGCTAGCTTAACTCTGTTGGGCATTTTATCAAAGTCAGCTCCTCTGAAGTCCCATATTTTTGCCTTGGAATGGGATGATTTAGTTCTAGTGGCCAAATTGAACCATACCATGTGATGGTCACTGGCCTCCAGGTGACAGAGAAAGACCACTGGTCCATCCAGGATGCCCGCTCCCACTGAGGAACAAATACAAGAGGAGTACCATCCAGGGTGCCCGCTCCCACTGAGGAAGAAATACAAGAGGAGTACCATCCAGGGTGCCCGCTCCCACAGAGGAAGAAATACAAGAGGAGTACCATCCAGGGTGCCCGCTCCCACAGAGGAAGAAATACAAGAGGAGTACCATCCAGGGTGCCCGCTCCCACTGAGGAAGAAATACAAGAGGAGTACCATCCAGGGTGCCGCTCCCACTGAGAAACAAATACAAGAGGAGTACCATCCAGGGTGCCGCTCCCACTGAGGAACAAATACAAGAGAGGTACCATCCAGGTGCCCGCTCCACTGAGGAACAAATACAAGAGGAGTACCATCCAGGGTGCCCGCTCCCACTGAGGAACAAATACAAAAGGAGTACCATCCAGGGTACCCGCTCCCACTGAGGAACAAATACAAGAGGAGTACCATCCAGGGTACCCGCTCCCACTGAGGAACAAATACAAGAGGAGTACCATCCAGGGTGCCCGCTCCCACTGAGGAACAAATACAAGAGGAGTACCATCTAGGGTGCCCGCTCCCACAGAGGAACAAATACAAGAGAGTACCATCCAGGGTGCCCGCTCCCACTGAGGAACAAATACAAGAGGAGTACCATCCAGGGTGCCCGCTCCCACTGAGGAACAAATACAAAAGGAGTACCATCCAGGGTACCCGCTCCCACTGAGGAACAAATACAAGAGGAGTACCATCCAGGGTGCCCGCTCCCACTGAGGAACAAATACAAGAGGAGTACCATCCAGGGTGCCCGCTCCCACAGAGGAACAAATACAAGAGGAGTACCATCCAGGGTGCCCGCTCCCACTGAGGAACAAATACAAGAGGAGTACCATCCAGGGTGCCCGCTCCCACTGAGGAACAAATACAAGAGGAGTACCATCCAGGGTACCCGCTCCCACTGAGGAACAAATACAAGAGGAGTACCATCCAGGATGCCCGCTCCCACTGAGAACAAATACAAAGAGAGTACCATCCAGGGTACCCGCTCCCACTGAGGAACAAATACAAGAGGAGTACCATCCAGGGTGCCCGCTCCCACAGAGGAACAAATACAAGAGGTACCATCCAGGGTGCCCGCTCCCACTGAGGAACAACTACAAGAGGAGTACCATCCAGGGTGCCCGCTCCCACTGAGGAACAACTACAAGAGGAGTACCATCCAGGGTGCTCGCTCCCACAGAGGAACAAATACAAGAGGAGTACCATCCAGGGTGCTCGCTCTCACAGAGGAACAAATACAAGAGGAGTACCATCCAGGGTGCCCGCTCCCACTGAGGAACAAATACAAGAGGAGTACCATCCAGGATGCCCGCCCACTGAGGAACAAATACAAGAGGAGTACCATCCAGGTGCCCGGCCCACTGAGGAACAAATACAAGAGGCGACTATCCAGGGTGCCCGCCTCCCACAGAGGAACAAATACAAGAGGAGTACCATCCAGGTGCCCGCTCCCACAGAGGAACAAATACAAGAGGAGTACCATCCAGGGTGCTCGCTCCCACAGAGGAACAAATACAAGAGGAGTACCATCCAGGGTGCCCGCTCCCACAGAGGAACAAATACAAGAGGAGTACCATCCAGGGTGGTAAGGACTAAAAGGAAAGAGAGCCTAGCAAGCTTTTGGCTTATGTCAAAGGTCATCAACCCTTATTTGTGGCACTGACTGAAGCTTGGTGTGACTAGACCTGGCATTGGACATTGCTGTAGTCAACAATTCCAGATTAGGGACTGAGGCACCAGAGGCAGAATTATGGTATTGTCAGTGTGCATGGTGACTATGTACATGGATGTGCGAGCAGATAGAGGGCAAGTCACTTAGGAAATGGGGAACAGAATGAGGCCACTCCCTTCTGTTTCAACCCTTACCACCTCATTCAAGCAACCAAGTATCTGGTACCCGATCGCTGCCTTGTTACTTTCCTTTATGAAAATGTTGAACGTCTGTAAGTCTGTATTGAATACATGGTCTGTGGAGCTGTCTCAGCGAGGAATTATACTGGTGTGGCTTGGCCACTCCAGCCCAGCTATGCATGAAACCCAGCCCAGTATTGCTAATGGCATATTTATTGCAAGAGAATTAAAGTGTAAGCCAGTGAGCTACAGTACCAGGTAAATGCATTCACCTCTACAGAGGAATGGTCTGAAAGAGGGTGTGTACCTATGAACAGAGCAGCTTGTGAAGGTACTGGCATGCCTTGTGTAAGGGTTTGTTGTGAGTTTCGCCTCTGAAATCTGGGCTTTGTTTATAGTATCTAAAAAGTAACCTTTCACCGGTCAACCTCCACTCAATCAATGAACAACTGCAAACATGAGACTGCAGTCATCCCAGCACATGACTCATTTATAGTGCCTTCGGGACACTGTAATCCCTGCCTGACATAAAGCCCTAATTGTCTTTTTTTTTTCTAACTCAACTAAGGAACTGCAGTGTCATAGTTGAAACCCTATGTTCCAAAGGATTAGTCTGATCCCAGTCCATACCCGTAGCAAAGATATCTCTCTGCTTTCCATTAAAAATGTTTATTAATTTTCAAAGAATTTTAACATTACAAGTTCAACCATAATTAAAGAAAAAGGAAGTAACAAAAAACTTAACTTTTACATCCTTATATCTCTAAAAAATGAAATGGAGAAACACACATAAATCCAATTTTCGTAGTCTATTGACTCATTTTTTATTGAACACTAATATATCTTATTAAGCAAAGAAGAGCAAACAGAGTGGAAAACATTGTAAATGGAGAGAGAAAGCAAGTAACTCGACCCAACTACACAAGTCTAGCTGAACCTAGCAGTAAGGCTGAGGTTCCTAAATTATTATTCATTTTGTGAAATTAAAGGGGGAGTGGACCAGATTAAGTTAAAAACCTCAGGTTTCCCTACTAACTGGTAACAGATTATTTTATTATCCGCTTCCTCATTTAGATTGCTGTACCATTCCTTGAATGATGGGGGCTGAGGAGATTTCTAAATGGTTAAGAGCAGACCCTTAAAGGGTAAGGGAGGCAGCCTGAATCCAATCAGTCTGTAGTTTTATTGAGCTTCATAGAAACATAGAAACACAAAAACATAGAATTTGATGGCAGATAAGGACCGCTTGGCCCACCTAGTCTGCCCATTTTTTCCCAACCTGCTCTGTTACTGCAGACCCTACTTAATCTCTAGCTCTGTGCCCCCCTTGCCTTACCACTGAGGTACCCTTATCCCTATCCCATGCATTTTTGAACCGCAGTAAAGATTTTGCCTCACCATCTCCACTGGGAGGTAGTTCCAGTTATCCACCACTCTTTCTGTGAATAAGTACTTCCTCACATCTCCCTTGAATCTAACCCCTTCCAGCTTCACAGCATGTCCCCTTGTTCTTGAGCGTCTTTTGTTCTGAAAAATGCTTTCCCTCCTGTATCTTATTTATACCTGTGAGGCATTTGAAAGTTCTTCTCAGTTTGAGAGGTGATTACTAGAATAAACACGTTTGGTGCAGAGAGAATCTTACTAGCAGCTATAGTTTCACAGGTTCTATGAACTTCACGCCGAGTATTTTTCATAGCATGGCAACTCCGTATCATGTGTAACAAATTGGCATGCTGCTCTCTGTGCCTTCAGCAGGTATAATTTGGCAGGAAGATTGTGCTTCAAGCCTTTTAGGGAAGTAATAATAGTAGTCACAGATCTTGAATGGAACTGTTCTTCCCTGCACATTCCTGCAGCATTACTACACACGAATCCATGTAGCTGACCGTTCTTTTGTGCTTATGCATTCTCCTCACTCCTCTTCCCATGTTTCTTTCTTAATTTGCGTAAGAGAGATGGGAATCTTTTTACTTATTAACAGTCTATAAACCATACTCCCTTTCTTCAAAATTGCAACTGGCAATACTTGATGCCAGCCTTTGCAGTTCAGTAAAGTGAAATCTTTATGTAGAACTGAATCCTGCAATGCCAACCCTATGCTGTGGTGAGTGGAGGCACTAGATGCCACGCCTCCTACACACCAGGGACCTGGGTTCAAGAATGGACCAGAGTCACTCAGGGGTCAGCCAGGGGAAGGAGGGTTGAGTGTCCTCAGAGAGTTTTTCTCCGGGGGGGCAGAATGACCCAGTGCTTGGTTGCTCTCCAGTAGAGGCTGGGCAGCACAGCCTGCAGCTGCCTCTCGGAGGGCTGGGTGCAGGCATATGAGTATGTGCGGTGCGCCCAGTGGAGGGTGGGTGACACAGCCTGCAGTCAACTCTTGCAGGGCTGGTTGTAGGCATATGAGTATGTGTGGTACCCCCAGCAGAGGGTGAGCAGCACAGCCTGCAGCTACCTCTCAGAGGGCTGGGTGCAGGCATGTGAGTATGTGTGGTGCCCCCAGTGCAGGGTGGACAACACAACATACAGCCACCTCTCGGAGGGCTGGGTGCAGCCATATGAGTATGTGTGGTGCCCCCAGCTGAGGGTGGGTGGCACAGCCTGCAGTCACCTCTCGGAGGGCTGGGTGCTGGCATATGAGTATGTGTGGTGCCTCCAGCTGAGGGTGGGTGGCACAGCCTGCAGTCACCTCTCGGAGGGCTGGGTGCAGGCATATGAGTATGTGTGGTGCCCTTAGTGGAGGGTGGGCAGCACAGCCTGCAGTCACCTCTTGAAGAGCTGGGTGCAGGCATAGGAGTATGTGTGGTGCCCCCAGTGGAGGGTGGGTGGCACAGCCTGCAGCCACTTCTCACAGGGCTGGGTGCAGGCATATGAGTAAGTGTGGTGCCCCCAGTGCAGAGTGAGCAGCACAACCTGCGGTCACCTCTTGAATGGCTGGGTGCAGGCATATGAGTATGTGTGGTGCCCCCAGTGGAAGGTGGGTGGCACAGCCTGCAGCCACTTCTCACAGGCTCGGGTGCAGGCATATCAGTATGTATGGTGCCCCCAGCAGAGGCTGGACAGCACAGCCTGCAGTCACCTCTTGGAGGGCTGGGTGCAGGCAAATGAGTCTGTATTGTGCCCCCAGTGGAGGGTGGGCAGCACAGCCTGTAGCTGCCTCTCAGAATTCTGGATGCAGGCATATGAGTATGTGTGGTCCCCCCAGTAGAAGGTGGCGGCACAGCCTGCAGCCACCTCCCACAGGGCTGAGTGTAGACATCTGAGTATGTATTGTGCCCCCAGCAGAGGGTGGGTGGCACATTCTGCAGCCACCTCCCGCAGGGCTGAGTGTAGACATCTGAGTATGTGCAGTGCCCCCAGCAGAGGGTGGGTGGCATAGCCTGCAGCCACCTCCCGCAGGGCTGAGTGTAGACATCTGAGTATGTATTGTGCCCCCAGCAGAGGGTGGGTGGCACAGCATAAGCCTGATTCTGCTGATAAAATCATCACATTAGCAGAAGACTTTCTGGTAGCCTGACCATCCAGACCCAGAGGGTTCCAAGGGACATCATCATCAGCTGCAACCATCTGCAATCCGGTAAGGAACCCTTTTTGTTATAAACTGTCAAATCCAGCCCCAGTGAAACAAGACTGGAGAGCAGAGAGAGTGGGGTGAATTCCTGTAACATAGAAACATAGAAACATAGAATTTGACGGCAGATAAGGACCACTTGGCCCACCCAGTCTGCCCATTTCCCTACCTACTGGATAAGCTGCAGATCCTAGTTAACCAGCAGCCTACTTCTTCCTACCCCCATAGATTGTATGTCATGGGTGCCAAAAGAAGGGACATTATGCAAGAAACTATTCTAATATAAAGAAAGAGACAGCTCACGTAGCCTTAGTGAACTGGGGTCACTTTATGGCTACTGTACAGATTGGATCACAGCAGATGATGGGACTGATTGATTCAGGGAGCTGCCAGACTCTTGTGTGAGCAGATCTGGTGACGGGGAATAATAAAGGGCCAGATATAGCAGTCATCTGTGTGCATGGAGATACCCATTGCTACCCTACAGCCACCATACAAATGACTGTTCAAGAAAAGACATGAGGTAGAAGTGGGGTTTATACCTCATTTTAGGCAATGGACAAGTGAAGACCAAGGCAGAGAAGGTTACAGCAGTAGCAAACAGACCAATACCTATACCAAAAAAGCAGGTGAGATCTTTCCTAGGCCTGGCTAGTTATTACCGAAGATTTATTCCTAATTTGCCTACTGTGCCAGTTGTTATCGAGCATGACCACCCAGACTTTGCTTCATTTATACATTGTCATGCCACCCAGAACTCTTTGTAGTAGCTGTAACCACCAGAACTCAAGTGAAGCAGGGACATTTCCCATCTGTGTTCCCATTTGATGATGATGTTTTTGAGGATCCTGGCCAGGACAGTAAAACTAAAGCGGAGAAGAGAAAGCTAAGGAAGGACTGGATTGATACTCATACTGGTGTACAGCCAGACTTGGGACACACTTTTAAATGCGATATGCAGAATGAGCAAAAAGCAGACCCTTCACTTAACCCTTTTTTTTCACAAGTGGGGAAGGGAGTGGAAAAAGGTGCCCCTCAGTTTGCTGTAGAATAGGGAATACTGTACAGAGAATGCACTAACCCCAGAACTGGAGAGGTAGTAGACTAACTAATGGTTCCAGAAAAAGTCCGCTCCCAAATCATGTATCTGGCACATGACATCCCTTTAGCAGGCCATGCAGGCAGAGATAGCACCCTGAATAGGATATTGCCCATATTTTATTGGCCCTCTGTCCATGAGAACATAGCTGAGTATTGCAAAGCATATGCTTAGTGTCAGAAGGTAGCTCAGGCAGGAAAAAGGGATAGAGTACCACTACAACCCATCCCCATTGTGTCTAGTCCCTTTCACAGGATAGCCATGGATATAGTGGGCTCCCTGGAAAAGAGCTCCAAGGGTAACAGATTTGTACTGGTCATATGTGATTACACTGCCCACTAGCCAGCAGCTATCCCCATAAGAACTGTCACCACCCCAAGGATAGCAGAGGAGCTAGCAAAGCTGTTTAGCCACATGGGAATTTACCAGGAAATACTGATCAGGGGAGTAATTTTAATGCACACCTGCTAAAAGAATTTTTATCATCTGCTGGGTGTGGTAGCAGTGCGTACTTCACCATACCACCTGCAGACTGACAGCTTCATAGACAGGTTTAATCAGACATTAAAGAGAATGTTGAGGAAGTATGTAAAAGAAGAAGTTAAAGATTGGGATAGGTACCTCCCCTATTTACTTTTCACTTACAGAGAAATCCTTCAAGCATCCACTGGTTTCTCTCCTTTCTCATTGCTGTATGGGAGGAACCTGAGGGGTCAACAGGATGTGGTTAAAGAACACTTGGATGAAGGGAAGGAGGTGGGACATCTTAATGTCATAGAGTACATGACTCAGTTATGCAAATGCCTGGTGAGGTATATGAACTTGGCACACCAGAGCTTAGAACAGAAGCAAGACTTGCATAAAGAAAGATATGACCAGAGTTTGAAGACTCAAACATTTCAGTCAGGGGACAAAGTGTTGTTACTTCTTCCCTCCACAGAGAACAAACTACTCATGAAATGGCAGGGCCCCTTCACCATTTTGAGGCAAACAGGAGCAGTGAATTATGAGCTTAGCATGACAAGAAAGAGACCCCCCCCCAGAAAATTTACCATGTGAACCTCCTTAGGAAATGGCACGAGAAGCCTAACCCCTCCCTTTATATCCATCCTGAAGTTAGGGAGTCAGAGCTGTTGGTTGCCTATAAAAGGCTAGAGCAGTCAGGACCATTGGGGGAGATCCAGATAAACCCTAAATTGGAGCCTTGGCAACAGAGAGATTTGTAGGGGGTATTGCAAGAATTTGAGCCCATATTTACAAACATCCCTGGGAGGGACAAAGTAATAGTGCACATCACAACTGCCACGCAAGACAAGTCCATACACCAAAAGCCCTACAGATTACCCATGAAGGTGAAGGATGAGATGATTCAGGAAGTCAAAAAAAATGGAGCAGTTAGGCATAATTGTGCCCTCAAAGAGTGCATGGTCTTCACCCATGGTCATAGTGGACAAGAAAGAGGGTGGGATACATCTATGCCTAGATTTTAGAAAGCTTAACAACGCGTCACTGTTCGATGGCTAGCCAATGCCCCGAATACATGACATCATTGATAGGCTAGGCAATGCACAGTATATCTCTACCCTTGACCTTACTAAGGGATATTGGCAAATCCCCTTGTCACTTGATTCACAAAATAAAACCGCATTTAATACCCCAATCGGTTTATACCAGTTTGTCACAATGCCATTTGGACTACATGGGGCCCTAACCACTTTTCAGTGTTTTATGGACCACATACTAAGACCACACACTGACTACTGTGCAGCTTATTTGGACACTCTACTACTGCCCTCAGGCACATAACAACCTCCCTAAACAAGGCCTGTCGACTGCTTACTGGATCCCACCAACTCACACATACATGTGAGTGTGAGATGGTGTGGGATAGTAAGGCACTCGGACAAGATTAGCAGTAACCAAAATAAAGATTTATTGCATATAGCGGACTAGAAATGGCAAAACAACAAACAAGATATAGAATCCAAAATTCACATCTCTGAGTTAGAAATCACTATCTCAGAACAGGGTGTTGTTAGCTTCACACCCTCCTTCACACTGTTTGATCTTACTAGGTAGTCATCCTAAATAACAGACCCTCAAACGTGTGACCTCAGAGCTCCGCCTTCAATGTTATTACAATTAAATACTTTCAAAATTAAAGCTTTTAATTTAGTTTACACACACATTAACATGTTTGAAATATATTCAAAGTTTATCAATTGGTTTTAACAATTTTATGTACTTTTTTAATATTTTAATTCTCTCAGAAGGTCACAGAAGGGTAGTTCCTCTTAGAAGGGGGATAAAAACAAGGAAACTGTGGCCGGCCGGCTCATAAGTAACGCTGCAAAAGGAAGGGAGGAAATACTCGGCACGGCAGGGTTCTGTTAACAAAAAAAAAAAAAAATTAATAAAAGCCTCGTAAATGGGAGGTGTGCTTTTCGTTCAAATATCCCTTTTAATGGGAAGAGGAGGTAAGCCAACCTCACTTAAATCATTTTTGGAGGAAGATTTTAATAAAAAAGGACGTATTTTAGCTTGCGGTGTTCCTGAGTGATAGTGTGAGTGTTTGGAGGCTGTACAGAACAGTACTTGCGCTTTTCTGATACAAGGATGATCACCGCTTCTCAGCGAAACCCTCCTGTGTCCTTTAATTCATTTAATGTGCGCATACATTTTAGTCCACAGGTACTGCCAGCAATATGAATTCGGCACCCTATACTGACCTACTACAAGCTGCACATCTAGTTTTCCGACGGACCGCAAACAGTACAACATAGGCAGATTTATTTTTATTTAGGACAACAGTCCAAATTTCATTAACTCCCCGACTGCCTAAGGGTATCACAGAAATCACATTGCAGAGTAGGATGTGCTGCAATATTCTTTTCTCTCTCTAAAAGTGCATAAAAATGAACTTACAGGCAAAAAGAACACTACAGGGAAATTTTCATTGCGTATGAGAAAAGGAGCTCTGTTGAAACTTACAGGGGCCCGTGAGTCTGCACTTCATCGCAAAGCCTTTGGTTTCCTAACCAGATTAAATAAATGCCTGTATGGTGAGAAACATACATCTATGCAAAATTAATTCTGTTTTATTATTACGGCTTCAGTGGTTGTCTCTACTTAAGATTCTTACAGGAAAAACTGAAACGAGGTCCGAAGTGTACACAAGGGGGGGGGGGGTTAAACAACAAAAACGAACATAACAACAGATTGTGGGTGGCCAGCCCAATGGACAAGACATACACCAGCAGACAAAATGAAGTATACATTTCGGACTCTTTCAGAACGCCTGCAGCAACCATTTAAGCACTAATAAAAACTAATATACAAAACAAAAAAGGGGGGGTTATCTCTCTCTCACAGTGAGCTTTTCACTCAAATGGGATGGCTTCTACAAGCTAACCGCATAAAGTACCTTACCTGCTTGATGGAGAAAAAAAATACTTTGGGCCTTACTCCACCTAGTGTTCAAGCCCTCCTGCACCCAAACACTAATCCTTGCAACACAAAAAGACACTGGCAGAAGGGGATAGGGAGAAGTACCAGGAGAAGCAAAGGGAGGCAGGGAGGTCAGTAAGGGAAGCCAAAGCTCAGACAGAAGAACACATTGCAAAATCAGTGGGTAGAGGGGACAAAACCTTTTACAGGTACATAAGTGAAAAAAGAAAGACTAAGGGAGGGATAGTGAGACTGAAGGGGGAGGATGGGGGCGCGTGGAGGATGACAGCAGTAAAGCTGACATATTGAACAGGTATTTCTGCTCAGTCTTTACTGAGGAAGAGGAGGTAATGGGTCTGAAGGAGTACAAGGGTGAGAATGGTGCAGAAATGGACACAAGTCCCTTTACACGAGAAAGGGTCCTGAAGGAACTGGAAGTAATAAGAGTTGATAAAGCAATGGAGCCAGATGGGGTGCACCCAGAGTCCTTAAAGAACTAAGAGGTGGTGGCTGAACCTCTGGCTATCCTGTTTAGCCGATCACTGGAAACAGGGGAGGTACCCAAAGACTGGAGGACAGCAGATGTAGTCCCCTTATACAAAAGTGGGAACAAAGAGGAAGCAGGGAACTACAGACCAGTCAGCCTCACCTCGGTAGTGGGGAAGATCATGGAAGCACTACTGAAGGAGAGATTGGTGGAACATCTAGTTGTCAATGGACTACAGGACCCAAGGCAGCATGGTTTCACCAGGGGGAGGTCATGTCAGACCAACCTCGTTGAATTTTTTGACTGGGTGACTAGGGAGGTGGATCAGGGGAGGGCAGTGGACATGGCCTATCTGGACTTCAGCGAGGCCTTTGACACTGTGCCATAGAAGACTATTACACAAACTGGGAATATGGGTGTGGGCAGGACAGTAGTGTGGTGGGTAGGTAACTGGCTGGGTGGCAGGACACAGAGGGTGGTGGTAAATGGCTGTCACTCCACAGAGGGAAGAGTGACCAGTGGGGTACCACAGGGATCAGTGCTGGGACCGGTCCTATTCAACATCTTCATCAGTGACATTGCGCAGGACCTAGAAGGCAGAATTTCACTGTTCGCTGATGACACAAAGCTCTGTAACAGAGTAGACACACCAGAGGGTGTAGACAGAATGAGAAGCGGCCTGCAGAAACTTGAAGAATGGTCAGGGGTTTGGCAGTTGAAATTCAATGCAAAGAAGTGCAAGATAATGCATATGGGGCACAAAAACCCTGGCACAATATATCAGTTGGGGGGTGAGGATATAGCATGCACCAAGCAGGAAAGGGATCTTGGGTTGTCATCTCTGATGACCTCAAGGTAGGGAAACAGTGTGACAAGGCAGCAGGTAAAGCAAATAGGATGCTGGGATGTATAGGCAGGGGCATCACCAGCAGGAAAAGGGAGGTCATAATTCCGCTATACAAGACACTAGTGAGGCCCCACCTGGGTACAGTGTACAGTTCTGGAGACCATACCTCACGTAAGGACATAGACAGGGTAGGGTTCAGAGGAGGGCAACAAAGATGGTGCATGGATTGCATCACAAGTCCCTATGAAGACAGGTTGAAGGAACTGAACATGTACTCCCTGGAGGAGAGGAGGGAGAGGGATATGATAGAGACATACAAGTATCTTACAGGGAGGAACAGGGTGCAGGAAAACACTATTTTAAGCGAAAAGATGTTCCAGGACTAGAGGGCATGGGATGAAGTTGGAGGGAGGACGATTCAGAGGAAACATGAGAAAGAATTTCTTCACAGAGCAGGTGGTGGACAAGTGGAACACCCTGCCAGAGGAAGTGGTGGGGCTGAAACAATCACGGATTTAAGGCATGGGATAGACATACAGGAATTCTGGAGGTCAGGGGTAGGGCAACAGACTTCTAGGAAAACAAACTGAACTTACAAGCTCAAATGGGCAGACTGGGTGGGCCATAGGCCCTTATCTGCCGACACTGTCTATGTATCAACACCAGAGGGTCCGAACGTCAGCTTCTACAGGTCCCCCGATGCCACACCACTCTGGGCCAAAGATCCTTTGCACACCGTGCACCCAGCTGGATGAATGCCCTCAGCACTCACATCACCTCTGCCTCCTCACTGGGCATATTAAAATCAAGTCTCCATCATCATCTCACGGCCTCCAGCTCATGTGACTGCCATCCCTAACTTCCCCCTTCCCCATTGAGATCAACCACCCCCCTCTGATGTTCTTTGACAATGTTGTGAGCTGCTCTAGTCTCTTTTTCAGCTGCCACCCCCCTATCCTCTCACCCTTCCTCCCTGATTTCTTCTAGGTTTCTGAAATGATTCCTTGTTTGTGTTATTCATGTATCCTATTTACTGTGATGCCGTACCTGAACTGATGAATATTGTTGTATGCTCTCTTTAATGTTGTATGCCCTTGTTTAACATGTTTAACATGTATGTACTCTCCTGACGTGGAACCTTTGTAAAAGAGCCTTGGCTCAAAGGTAATTGTAATCCTAGATCTAAATAAACAAATAAACAAACAATGTGGCCATATTCAGCCCTGACTGGAAGTCCCATGTTAGACATTTGTCTCAGGTACTGCAAGCAATAAAGGAGTCAAAAGTGACCATTAACCCTGCTAAGTGTGCCTTAGCAAAGACTGAGACAAGATACCTAGGGTTCATTTTAGGCAATGGACAAGTGAACCCCAAGGTAGAGAAGGTTACAGCAGTAGCAAACAAACCAATACCTATAACAAAAAAGCAGGTGAGATCTTTCCTAGGCCTGGCTGGTTATTACTGAAGATTTATTCCTAATTTCTCAGCCATTGCCAGTCCTTTGACTGATCTCACTAAGCAGAGGTGCCCGAATAAGGTTCAGTGGACCCCTATTTGTGATGAGGCTTTTAGGAATATCAAGGCCATTCTACGTACAGTGCTTGTATTGATAAGCCCTGATGTCAACCTAGTGTTTGAGGTTCAAACCGATATTTCAGAGAATGGTATTGTGGCAGTCTTATCTCAGAAAATAGATGGGGAAGAACATCCTAGCATGTCTATTAGCAGGAAGCTACAGGAGAGGGAGAGAAGATATGCTACCATAGAGAAAGAATGCTTAGCTCCGAAGTGGGCTATTGCGTCTGTGAAATACTACTTGTGGGGGGCTGAATTTAAGGTCTTAACTGATCACAACCCCCTCTGCTGGTTGCACCAAATGAGAGAAAAAATTCCCTGTGTAATGCGGTGGTATTTAGCGCTTCAGCCTCATCAATTTATTGTGTCCCACAGGGACAAAACATGTAAATGCTGATTTCATGTCTAGATATGGTGCAGGAATCGATGTCAATGAAATATGACATACTTTCCTTAAAAGGAGATAGTTCAGGGAAGGTACCATTAGTCTCTGTTGAGAAATGTGTTAATGCCTCAGTAAAGAATGATGATATCCACTATGTTTATGATAGAATGTTTATTGTTAATAGGGACCCTGAGACAGAGCTTCTGAAGATGTGTGGGTGGAAGCTCAATCCCTTCCTGGGACAGGAAGGTGGTGAGCAGTCTGACATATCTGCTTCCCTCTTAAGGTGGAAGATATGTAACAGGGGGATCCTGCCACTCTTGAGGACCAACCTTTTCT
This sequence comes from Neoceratodus forsteri, assembly GCA_016271365.2. NCBI lineage: Eukaryota > Metazoa > Chordata > Ceratodontiformes > Ceratodontidae > Neoceratodus > Neoceratodus forsteri. The sequence goes on along the minus strand of CM028137.1, from coordinate 12,828,833 downwards.
TAAATCTGTTGCAACAGTTCTATTTCTTAGCCTACTCTAGCCTTTACAATTTCTAGTTAATAAGACTGGCCACCAATGGGCGCCCCTTCCCCTTCTTGACTATGCTATAGTGTCCTCTTTAATTTTCCTTTTCCCTCTTGGCTCCTTGTACAGGGAGGTTATTGTGGTGACCTCCAAGCTGATGTAAAGCAACAGGCTGCATTCCTTGCTGTTGGATTTAGTATGCAATGGCATTATGTCATAAAATACCTCAATGTGCCTAAAATGCCTTATGTGTATGAAACCTGTCAATGTTGAAAATACCATGGCACTAGGTGCTTTTTATAAAGATAAAAAGTTACTAGGGGACTGTATTATAAAAATTAAGTTACCACAGTAGAGATATCAGAAAAACCCCATTGTGTTCTTTAAATACATGTAAATTACAGATTGTTTGAGAGGCCCTTTGGCACCATGCATTCCTGCTTTAAGCTGAATCAGCCTAAAATGTGATGGGGACTAGCGTATGCATCCCATGATGCTTTGCATTATGGGGGTATGTGTGATGTTGTGTTTCTTTGAAACTTGGATTTAATGCCAGTGCTCTTTGGTGTAACCCTTGCTTCAGTGCTTCTGCACTGAGGTTCTTTGTCTTTAGCTTGTTTTGAGGTTTTTTTGTTGAGCTCCCCATCACCCAAACACACAAGACCAACATAGGGGAATAGTTGGTTTTCACTTACGAGACATATCAGTGAGTTAGTAGGTGTTGACCAAGTACAGAGGAAGGACATGCATAGTCTGTTGCTGGAAACTAATGTATTGAAGAAGGGCTATGCCATTGCTTGAGGCTATCCTCTATATTTTAAATAAACATCGCACAGAGATTGTGTGTTGAACCTGAAGTTTAGTATCTGGTTCATCTCTTGTCCCACAACTCCTCCACAGTAGATAAGTGAGAAGATGAAAGCAAGAGGAAGTATGGTGAGGATATGGAGGGTGGCAGGGGTAGACTGTGCAGAAGAAGATCAAGCAAAATATCCTGAACAGGTACTTCTGCTCAGTCTTCATAGTGGAGGGAGGACTGGATGGTTCACCAGGGAGCAGCAGGAACAAGTTGAGGGCAGGGGTGTTGGCAGGCAAAAAAAATCAGGCAGGGGCAACAAAAAGAGGAAAGCAAAGACATTGTGAGTCACATTGTATCTGTGTCACCCTGAGCCCTTCTGCCTTGTTGTTCACTATGGGGCGCTGATGCCACCATCCAAATGCACAAATAAGAACAACTTACCAGGCGGGCAGAAAAACAAACGAAGGAGGATTACAGGAAGAAACTGATTGCCATGTCTGAGTTCAAGTAAAGGGGGGGCGTCTTATCGGAGTGACGTGGCAGCGCATATTTTGGTTTATGTTTACATAATGGAGGCAACAGTGTATCAGTTTTGAGTACAAGTTTAAAATTCCTGGCTACACCCCTGGTTGAGGGGAGGTGGACACAAGTCCATTTTCAGAGAAAATGGTCCTGAACGGACTTACAGCTCTAAAGGTGGACAAAGCTATAGGATGGACAAGAATGTACCCAAGGGTACTAAAGGAACTCAGGGAGGTGCTAGCTGCCCCACTGATGGACTTATTCAACAGTGTACTGGAAATGGGCATGGTTCTGGAGGACTTGAAGAGAGCAGACATGGTCCCTCTACACAACAGTGAAAGCAGGGAGAAGGCTAGTTACTATAGGCCAGTCAGTCTCACCTCAGTTGTGGAGAAATTAATGGAAACCCTGTTAAAGGAAAGGTTTGTAGAGTGTCAAGAATCCAATGGGCTGCAAGACAAAAGGCAACATGGATTCATGGTGGGGGGGGGCTCATACCAGATGAATTGATTGATTTCTCCAACTAAGTGACTAGAGAAGTAGATCAGGGGAGGGCAGTCGACATGGCCTATCTGGAATTTGGCAAGGCCTTCAACACTGTGCCACTCAGGAAACTGATAAAGAAATTGAGCAGCCTAGGGGTGGAATCCAAAGTAGTGAAATGGGTTAGGAAGTGGTTAATGGATAGGTGACAGAGGGTGTTGGTTAATAACAGTTACTCTAAGGATGGAAGAGTAACCAGTGGAGTACCACAAGGCTCAGTACTGGGACCAGTCTTCTTCAGTGTCTTTATGAATTCCCTGGAAGGGAAGGAATGCCTTTTTTTTGCAGATGACACCGAAGTCTGTAATAGGGTGGACACACAGGTGGATGTGGAGAGATTGCACAGGGATCTTGTGAAACTCGGGGTGTGGTGAAGAGCATGGCAGTTGGGGTTCAAAGACAAAAAGTGCAAAATGATGCACTTAGGGCATAGGAACCCAGTAGCTAAGTACAGGATGGCAAGAGATGTACTAACAGTCACTAAGCAGGAATGGGACCTGGGGGTTATCATGCCTGATGCCTCAAAGTGTCAGGGAAGTGTGACAAAGCATTGGATAGGGCCAGTGGGATGCTAGTATACATAAGGAGAGGTATCTACAGCAGGATGTGTTGCCACTACATCACATGCTAGTGAGACCCACCTGGAGTACTGTGTCTAGTTCTGGAGGCTGCACCTCAGAAAGAGCATAGAAATAGTTCTGGTTTATTTGAATTAAAATCCTGGACCAGAACCTGACATAGAGAGGGTTGAAGTAGTCCAGAGGAGGGCAACTAAAATGATGCTTGTGTTATACCACAAGCTCTACGAAGAGAGACTGAGGAGATCTCAACATGTACACCCTGCAAGAGAGGAAAGAAGAGGGAACATGATAGAGACCTACAAGTACCTTGCAGGGGTGAACAGGGTGAAGGAGGGGAGTCTCTTTCAAATGAGAGCACCAGAACAAGAAGGCATGCAATGCAGCTGGAGAGGGGAAGTTAAGAGAAATGTGAAGAAGTACTAGTTTACTGAAGGAGTAGTGGATGCCTGGAATAGACTGCCAGTGAAAGTGGTGAAGGTGAAAACAGTAGGGGGCTTCAATCATCAGTCAATCAATCAATCAATCAGCTCTTTATTTTACTAGGTGGAACACCATTGAGATGAATTCATTTACAAGGTGGACCTGGGATCGGTTCACAATACATAGCAGCAAATGACCACCTATACAAACACATAATAAAATTACATAATCGCATGATCACATAATCACACAACTTACAATTACTTATACACAAAGTAGCAAGGTTACACAACCAGGTGGTAGCACACTCCATTAGTACAACAGCTTATGCACTGGTTATTCTTGAGGCATACTCAAGTATACAGTATGAATAACTATACAGATATGTGCAAGATAACAAAATACACAAAACTGTTGACTAAACAAGATATACAAGAAAACATAGTAGAGGGAAGGGAGAAGAGCCTTACATGGCCTTGAATAAAGGGGAAAGGAGGAGAAGCCCTACTGGGAAAGGGTAGGGAGGCAGAGAATGGGGTAACGGGGGACTACGAAGGGGCAGCTAGGAGTTTTTGTTTATAGGTTAGAAAAGGGCAGCTGGATTAGTCATGGTGGAATGCAGGAGGTGATACTAGGGAGCATGCATGACATAGAGGAACTTTAGTAAATAGGCGGGGAGGGAGGAAGGGCGCTGGAGATTACAGACTAGTTGGGGTCTGTGGAGATAGACTAGGCAGGGACTACCTTGGCACACTGGGTGAGCCAAATGTTTTTATTTATTTATTTATTTCAATTTGGGATTAATACCTTTGAGTCAAGAACTCGTTTACAAAGGTTCCAAGTCAGACACAGTACAGAACAGGTAAACAACAACATTTACAGAGAAAATACAGTTGCATGCTAAATATAACATTGGTTTCAAGGTTGTATTACATTGGTCTTGAGATTACAAGATTACATTGGTTACATAATGAACTATTGTGCTTATTTGTCAAGTTACACTTTTGTTACAATTTGTCTAGAAATTTGCAATGAAATTCATTGTCACTTCAACATATAAACACAGTAGTACCAGATTATTCTAGGGGGTAGACTGCACTGTGCTGACAGCAGAAGGATTTCAGGATCATGTGCAAGGGTAGTGTGAGGCAGCCAAAAGAAGGCTTTGTCCTGGGTGGTGGAGGGTCAGTGGGGAGAGAGAGGGGATGGAATGTACATTGTGGGGGTGGTTGTGGGGGTTGACGGTGAAGAGGGTGGAAGTAGTACAGGCTGGGGAATGGAATGAGGAGAGGGCAGTGAGAGGAGGGGTGGGGTGAGGTGGGAAAGAGTAGGGAGGTAGCAGAGGATGGCAACAAGAAGAGGGAGCAGAGGGGAGGAGGGGGAGGTAAAGGTGGGTGGGTGGGGGAGGTTGGAGAGGGCGGTCAGAGACCCTCCATGTGTTGTTATTAGGATCAGGCTATGTTAAGGCACTCACAGATACTAGCGAGAGCTAGGTATGTTCTGAGACCAACTTTGAATTTGCTGACCTCATTACATTCAATAAGGTCTGAGGGGAGATCATTTCCCTGTTTGGTCATTACCCATCATTTACCCAAATGGTCATTTTCATCTGACAAAATCTATGTTTCTATTCAGTCTTTCTATTGTCTTGTACAGGTAGTCCCATTCCAGGGAATCAAACGCTTTGAAGAAGTCACGCGAAATTGCCAGCGCAGTATAGCTTTGTTCGATGCCCAAACAGTATAATGAGTCTTCACACATTTTCCACTCCTGATCTCCTTGGGACAAAACCAAACTGTTCTTTCCCAAGTAGTTTGGTGATGATTATTCATAAGTCTTTTTTGGAATTTTAGTTGGAATTTTATAATCTCCATTTAATAGTGAAATGATTATATAGCTTTCATTTTCCAGGGAGTCTTTGCCAGTTTTAGAGTAAGTGTAATACAGGCCTTAGTCATCAAGTAGAGTGCCGCCACAGAAAGCGTCAACTAAAACCTCTACAAAATCAGTTCGTATGATTGGATCTAAGATTTCAAATAGCCCTGAACCCATAAGGGAAGTTTCTATGATGGCTTCAGTAATTTCTTCCAGTGGAAACCAGTTTGTTAAAGGGACACTGTCAATCTGTTTTCATCATATTATTTCTAGTTAAAACCCTACATTTTATGATTGCTTACCCTCTCTAAAATTCACTGATGTTGCTGTTTGTTGTGGCTGTCTCCTTGCTTAGTAGAACTGAAATGCGTGGCAATGTATATTTATAAATCAACCTTGTTTTGTTAACAATCCTGGATCTGTTCTCACGACATGCTTCCTGAGCATTAGAAACACACCCAGACAGTGCAATCACTCACGAGAAAGCAGCTTCCTAAACTTTCACTACATCATGACGGGTTAGACTGTTTTGTGGGTGTTCCCAGGTCCAGGAAAGATGCAATTGGAGATGATGAAGGAATGTAAACAAACCTGTTTTGTTGTGATAACACCAGTATATTGGGCAGCCGTTTTTTTACTTTTTTACAGAAAATAAGAGTCAGACTCAAACTACCAGCTGCATCAACAATCTTTACAGAATGTTGGCAATCATAAAATGTGTTTTTTTAAACCAAGGACACTTTGAGACCCAAGGGGGTTGACAGTGTCCCTTTAAGGGATTCCTTGTCTTGTTCATTCTGTTTTGGCAATTTCAGAGTTACTGGAAATGTTGTATATTTCTCTCTTGCACATCTATTTTAACTTTTGTAAAGGTTCTTATGAAACTCTAGACATTCTTTATTCATATTTTCGTTAGTGACTCTCACTTTGCTCTTTTTGTTTTTAATCCATGCAATTACATTTTTCCTGTTTCTCCTGGAAACCTACATTATAAGCAGAAAGCTTACCTACGTTTTTTTCCCAGCATGTCAGAATGCTTATCATCTGGAAGAGAGCATATTTGGCCTTTGCCGAGTAGATTTTAGTAATATAAGTATTTTAAAAAGTGACTCTGTGTAGAAGCTGGGGGTTCCCCAATGCCTTCTACTTATAACTTCTCCTTCATGACTATTTGACTGTCTCCTGCAAGTGTCCATGACCCCCCAAGTTTTGCCCTGACAATCTGTTTCCTTCATTACCAGTTCATTGCTCTGTAAGAGTTGTTCCAGTACCCAAATGTCTCAATTTTTTATACTACACATACCTTTCCTACTGATTTGTCTTCAATTTTGATTATGCTCCTTGAAAAACTGTATATTCTGTATATGATTCTCCACATTCCCCTCCGCCCCCCCCCCCAAGCTAGGAGACATCTGGAAACAAGCTGTTAGCAGCTCAATATGTCTTTCCTGCTGAAATGTTTGAACTAACTCGCTAACTAACTAACTAACTTTGTTCTAATTGGTGCAGTTTCTTTTCTTGTTCTGTTAACTCCTGTTGAGTATCTCTCATTTTGACCACTGGATAATGAATTATTCGCCCCTTAAAGAAGCTTTAAGTGCATCCCATGGGCATGTCAAAACACTGTCTGGCCCATTTATTTTCAAAATAGTTCATTATTTAAAAATACGAGTCACCCACATTTTCAGTATCCTCTCAGGAAAGTATTGTGCTGACTTTATTTTGATGGGGAAGGGGGGTGTCATCGCTTCTTTTAGAAACATTTCTTTTTAGTCTTTGGTAACCAGGTAAGTCCCACCAGGCACAAGTGCCTGTTTTCAGGGGCAACCCAGGAGTACTGGCAGGTTAGGTGACTACAGTGTGCAAGTGGAGGCTATGGGAATCAAACCCAGGAAAGATAGAAAATGACAGCAGAAAAAGACCCAAGGTCCGCCCAGTCTTCTCGGTTTCCTGTCTTCCTCCCACTGACCTGTAGAATGTGGTTTAACTTCTTGATCTATTCCTCAGTTTCCCCGTCTGCCACCCCCCCAACTATACTCTCCTTCCTTTCCCCAACCTTTGGTGTCACTAAGCTGCTGAATCTGCCACCCACTTTGCTTTGAATCGATTTATAGTCACTGCTTCTCCCACCTCTTTTGGTAATCTGTTCCACTGTTCCATCCCCATTGGTAAAGGAGAAGTTCCTTACTTAACACTTAACATCCCTCTTTAATTCCTCTCCCAGCTAGTCTCACCTTGTGCCCTCTGCTTAGTGGTCATCAACACCTCCACCTCCTTCCGTTCCACTAAGATTCCCTACTGCCTATCCCATGCATTCTTGAACCCCAACACAGTTTTCACCCCGTCACCTCTGCTGGAAGACTGTTCCAGGAATCCACCACTCTTTCTGTGCAGAAGTATTTCCTCACATCTCTCCTGAATCTACTCCCCTCCAGCGTCATTGCATATCCCCTTGTTCTTCAGCACCTATTCTTCTGAAAACCATTTCCCTTCTGTACCTAATTTACCCCCCAAGGTATTTAAAGGTCTGTATCTATCTATTCCCTCTCCCCTCTTCCAGGATGTACATATTGAGGTCCTTTAGTCTGTCCTCATAGGGCTTTTGATGTAGACCCCGCATTATTTAGTTGCCCTCCTCTGGACCACCTCTGCTCTGTCTATGTCCTTCCAGAGATGTGGTCTCCAGAACTGGACACATTACTCCAGATGGGATCTCACCAGCGATCTATACAGAAGTAACACCACCTCCCTCATTCTGGTGGTGAAACCCTTTCCTGTGCTCCCTTGCATCCCACTAGTCCTCCCAACTGCCTCATCGCACTGCCTGGCCACCTTTAAGCCATATGAGATGATTACCACTGGGTCTCTTTCCTGCTTTTGGTCATCAACACCACTAGTCCATTTTGTACTATGCCCCTGAGTTTCTGTGCCGGGGGGGGGGAGTAACCAGCCTTAAAAAAGGGTAAGCATAAAAAAATAACTATAGACTGGTGGTCTGAGGGCTGCCTAGGCCCCCAGAAAATGTTTGTTTTTGGTGCATTCTGGTGCATTTGGGGGGGCATTTGAAACAGAATTTATTATCCTGCTACCTCCTTCCCCAGCCTCGGATGTTGCACCATAGTCCCTTCCCCAGAGTCCCCAAAGTTCAGCATGTTGCCTGACTCCTCATCACAACAGCCCAACCAGCTGCTTAAGTGTGAGGTCCCTGACCATCCCCAGTCCAGCAAGTTTCATCCAAGCCCAGCTCCCTAGAATCCCCAGCCATCAAGCACAATCAGAAAGTTGCATCATAGCCACCTCCCTACAGTCCCCAGCTAAACATGTTGCCCTTTCCTCCAGACCAGCAAGTATCTTACTTTCCAGCTCAACCCAGTCCAACAGGTTACCCCCCAAACCCTCCACAAAACCACCATAAAATGCACAACAGGCAGCGAGCTCATAAACTGAACAACATAACACATTGAAACATAATTTCTCATAATACACAGAACATAGAATAACTTGCCAGATACTAGGAAAGTGGTATTTTCTACAATGTTCCACCTTCAAATCCCTTTAGGTCGGTGAGGGTGACTAGACTATGTGAGCATTCCTAAACAGCACTGTGGTTCCAGCTGCTATAGACTTGTGGAACTTGTACAACAGTAGACCTGCTGAATAAACTGACAGTCACTCACAGTTAGGGCTCAAGCCATCAGCATTCTGGGGTTCCTGCTGCTATAGACTTGCAGTATTTGTATAACAGTAGATCTGGTGAATAAACTGACAGTCACTTCATGGTTAGGACTGGAGCCGTCAATATTATGGCAGAAAAATGTTGCACCATGGGGCAGAGGGTTCTACCAGCTTGCATCCACAAAAAAGGAGGGTGAGGGAAGAAATTACACCCCTAAAGGAGACGGCAGAAGCACAGTGCCTGCACCTCATAACAGCAATGTTAGTTAGACATAGATGAAGTCGCACTGACGTGAAGCCACATCTAAGGTTCTGCCCCTTAAAAAGCATTCTCCCTGATCACAATGCTCCTTAGAGATGCGTTGCTGGGAAAATGTGCACATCATGCCGCTTCATGACCAGTGTGGCAGACGACGCCTCCAACTCGCCTTCCAAAGTTATGTTATGTGCTGACAGTGAAAGGAGTGATGGACACCTCAAGCACTCCTGCTCCCCCAAAGCCCCATCATGTAAGGAAGTTGTAAAGTAGTAGTGAGTATGGGTTTCCACATCCTGACTTCTAGTAGTAAGCAGCCATCATACTTATCCACTGCTATTAGTATAGGCTGCAATATTCGAGATGTGCAATACACAGCGTACGGCTGACTACGGGCTCCCCCATATGGGTGATAAGATTCCCATCCCATGAAGCTATTTTATGCCCTGTGATGCTTAGCCCTTATAATGCATTAAAAATGTAAAAGTAACAGTTAATATGCAAAACCAGTCCACAGTGGGTAACTAACTAACAAAGGCAACATAGATTCAACAGTCTTTAACTGCCATGCTTTCAGTGCTGACATTTAGGAGTGCTGGTCCCAGGAAGTATTACGGCAAGGTCCAAGATGACAGTATTGATTCAGTGCAAGCTTAAGAACATCTTCAAGCCTCTGAACCATGAGAAAGTATAGTGTCCAACCAAATTATTTCTCTGCTGGAGGGGGCATTTCATCAGACCCCAGCTGCCAATAATCGACACCGTGTGGTGCTGTCCTGAGCATTCATTGCCAAATAAATGATCAGGACAGCTCCACACGGTATAGACTAAGGAAGGATCAGCGCTTCTGATCATGTCTTCTCCCATGAGTCCTGCACCCAATTCCAACCCCCCTCACAACCAGATAGTCTCTTTAACTAATAAAAGATATACCTAATAAATAAATGTTTATAGCTCCTGTCCTGTACAGCATTTTGATGTGTCTGCCCACAGGATTGTGATCGTGAGCTATTGTTCCTCAGTGTCTTAAGTGTCCTTGATGGCAGAAGCGGGAAAGATGCCATGATCAAAGGTCTGTGTGGTACAGGGGAATCCTAGTGGAGCCAGTATTTACCTTGTATATGCAAGCCTTGGGTGGTTGACACACTCGGCCTGCAGCCTTGTGCGTAACAATGCACACCAAGGTGTGTGTATATCAGAGCATGACCGTACACCTTAGAATGGGTTATCTATTACATATATATGTATGTATATATATATAAATTTATATTCATGGGGAGCAGAGCTCTGGTCTCTTTTTCATTTAGTAGTAATTTGTGAGAGAGAAACCAATTTTGGGCAGATACAAAGTTTAGTGTGAGGGTGGAGGAGATATTGTCAACATTTTTGTCACTGTGCTAGATGACTAAATCATCAGCATGCAGGAGAGCAGAGCAGGTAATGCTGTCCTTAGGAAGTGTGTTGATGAACATAGAGAAGAGCAGAGGTCCGAGTATGGAGCCCTATGGAATCCCAGTGAATACAGGAAGGACAAAGGAGGAGAGCTTGTCAATGAGAACTGACTGGTGCCTATTTGATAGGTAGCTGCGGAACCAGGCAGTGGGCCCAGTAGAGCAGCTGAAAAGGGGCAAGTTTGAATGGAGAAGATTGTGGTCAACAAGGTCAAACGCTTTAGATAGGTCAATGAAGACTGCACCTGTTGGTCTGCCCTGGTCCATATTTCTCAGTACGTGGTTGTAAAAAAGTGCAAGGGCAGAGGAGGCTCTGTGATGTTTGCAGAACCCGTGCTGGAGAGGGCAGAGGAGGTTGTACTTCTCTAGGTGCTCTGTTAGCTGAAAGCGTATGATTTTTATGTTGCTTGCACGCATGTGCAAGAAACATAGTGCCATCATCGGAGATTTCAGAGGTGTGTCACCTCCTCCTCCAATTCAGACAGTATGCTGGCAGGCACGGCCCCTGTAAGCCAATGCATTTTGGAGCTGTCTATGACACGCTCCAAAATGCAGTGGCATACAGTTGAAAGGGGGAGCTACGCTTGAGTGAGCAGCGATAAGAAGCTGCTCACGCGCAGCTCCCCCCCACCCGCAGGCGTGCGCGCCCCCGCACGCACTGTATAGCCGATGGGGTGCCCAATCCCCGTCGGCTGAGCTGTGTGTCCCCCCCCAGTAGTTGGTGCCATGCTGGGACCCCACCCCAGCGTGGCAATCAGTCCTTTTGCCGACAGGGTGCCTAACCCTCATTGGCTGAACGCCTTCATCGCCCTGCAGCACGCTTGGGAGCCCACCAGCGTGGCAACGGTCTCACGACGCCTTTTTTTTTTTACCTGTAAGACAAAACGGTCCCGGTGCGTGCCTCCCCACCCCTCCCACAACCTGCACCCACCCACTGTGCACCAGCCTCCCCACCCCCATACTTACCTCTGACTCCAGCGCGATGATCTTCAGTGACGGGAACACGTCTGCACTCTTCAAAGCCGACCGAGAACTGAGGAAATGCCGGTAAGCTGTATAATGGGCTAGATAGGGGTTTCAACTTTATTGCATATCTCAGCCATTTTGAGGATTTTTGCACAGATTTTCAACATGGGGTTTTGGGACCCCTTCTCATGAATAGTGTCACTGTCCTTAGTATTAGGGCCCGAAGGTGATTTAGATGCAGTGACTGTGAAAATCACCTTAGGACTAAATACCACCATGACAGTGACATCATTCATGAGAAGGGGCCAAAACCCCATGTTGAAAAATTTGTGCCAAAATTCAAAAATGACTGTTTTAATGAGCGCATACAGCAGTTCCTACGCAGGCTCGTAAGTTCGCGAAATTTCAATATTTTCACTCCAGATTTTCAACATTGCCATTTTACCACACCTTCTTATGAGTAGTACAGCTGTCATTTTTCACATCTCACCCAAAATGTGTTTCACCCATGTAGCGCAGAATGGCGCTGTCGGTGTGCAAAATCAATATACGGGACAAATTAAGAAAATCACAGTGACACTGTTCATGAGCAGAGGTCTTAAAATGGCTATGTTGAAAATTTGTTGAAAGAATTCCTAAAATGACTGTTTTACTTGCGTTCAGCAGAGTTCCTATGGCACGCTAGGTTTTGAATTTTCAATATTTCCACCCAGATTTTCAACATTGGCATTTTTCCACACCTTCTTATGAGTAATACAGCTGTCATTTTCACATCTCACCCAAAACGTGTTTCCCGCCTCATGTAGCGCACAATCGCAGTCACAAGCAACTCAGTGTATGGAACACATTAAGAAAATCACAGTGTCGCTGTTCATGAGCAGAGATCTTAAATGGCAATGTTGAAAATTTGGTGAAAGAATTCTAAAATGACTGTTTTACAAGTGTGTTCTGCACAGTTCCCACGCACGTCGTAGGTTTGCGAATTTTCAATATTTCCACCAGATTTTCAACATTGCCATTTTACCATACCTCCTTATGAGCAGTATAGCTGTCATTTTCACATCCTGCCCAAAACGTGTTTCCGCCCATGTAGCGCACAATGGCGCAGTCGGTGTGCAAACTCAATGTATGGGACACATTAACAAAATCACAGTGACACTGTTCATGACCAGAGGTCATAAAATGGCTATGTTGAAAATTTGGTGCAAAAAATCCTAAAAATGACTGTTTTACGAGTGTGTGTTGCGCAGTTCCTACGCACGCTCGTAAGTTTGCAAATTTTCAATATTTACACTCCAATGACTTCCAAATACCTAAACAGCACATAGAAGCAAGCAACATTCGGCATTGACTAATGCTTGTTTCAAGCAGTTTGCTCAGGTGGGGGAGGAGGGAGATGGGTCTGTAGTTGTCGGGGGAGAGGGGATCATCAGCCTTGAATATCGGTACTACATTTGCATGTTTCCAAGTGCTGGGTATGGCAGCAGTAGTGAGGGAGAGGTTGAAGATGAAGGTGAGGGGGTTTGCAATTGCAGGGGAGATGAGTTTCAGGAAGGAGGGGTGTAGACCATCGCTACCAGGGCTGCATCCACCTGGTAGGGATTTTAATAACTTGATGGAGTCAGTGTGCCCAATGGTCCTGAAAAGGAAAGGAGGGGTAGGGTATAAGTGTGGGAGGAGGTGGGGTCATCAGTTTTGCAGCACGAGGCAGGGGGGCTCATTTGGGGGAGCTTGTTTAGGTACGGCGATAGGTCAGTGAATTTTAGGTTGAAAGCATCGGCAATTTCAGTAGGGTCTGAGGTGGATCCAGAAGCGGAGGAGAATTGGGTTATCTGACTGCCATTTTTAAGGTTAAGGAGTGAGCTAATGGAGGATCAGAAACTACGTGGGTTGCCCAGGTTTTTGATTTGTTGGTTTTGATAGTATTTGCACTTTAGGGAGTTAGCGGTTTGTTTGCAGCTGTTTTGCAGCTGTCTGTAGACATTCCAAAGTTGGGGGGAGGGGGATGCCTTGTATTCCTTCCAGTTGTGGTCCCAGTTTTTCATTAGTGCCAGCAGTTCACTGGTTGTCCAGCGAGTGCACCCACCTCTCACTCTTCTAGTTTTAAGGGGGAAATATGTGTCCTGGATGTGGAGTAGGGTGGAGATAAATAATGTGACTGCCTCAGAGATATCCTTTAGGCGGTAGAGGGCATTCCAGTTCATCACCCACACCTCGTTGAGGACTGGCGTTTGGTCTCATTTGGAGAATTGTCTGAAGGATAGAAGTTTGTAGGGAGCTTGGTTTGATTTCAGGGACAGTATGGTATAGGTTGGTGAGTGGTTGCTGTTCGAGTCAGACATAGTACCTGCCTGGAGGATCGAGTCAGGCCAGTTTGCAGCAACCCAGTCTATGACAAAGTGGTGGTTTTGTGAGCGTGTATTGTGCCTGGTGGTGGATGAGATAACTTGTATCAGGTTGTGTTCATTGAGTAGGTTTGCATAATCAGGTGCAGACACAACCAACCAATTAATGTTGAAATCGCCAATTATGACCACATCCCTGGAGGGAGTTGTATGCCCTGTGCCATCCAGGAAAGAGGAAAGTCCCGTAACACTGCCCGAAGTGTGGTTGTAGCAACAACCAATGTGTAGTTTCTTAGATGCTCCAAGAGTTAGTTCTATGAGGAGCCATTCACTTGAGGAGGTGGGAGCTGAGCAGTTGATTGTGGTGGGTGAGATGTGATACTGCACATAAAGTGCCACCCTGCCACCTCTCTTTTGGCCAGGTCTGTTTTGGCACAGGAGGGAGTATCCTTGGAGTTGCAAATGAGAGTTGGAGTGGATGTGTTTTAGCCATATTTCTGAGATTCCTAACACTTGTAGTTTGTAAAGAGCTACCCATGCCTTGAGCTCATGGAGCTTGGACATGAGGCTGCAGACATTCATGTGGGCTATTTTGGACCTGAGGTGCTTTGACCAGTTTGCATCAGTGTGGGAGGGAACAGACAGGAGAAGGAGGGCATGAGTGCATGGGACCACACTACCGTAATGGGAGGTGTTGGGGAGAAGGCAGTAGGGATAAAACTGGTTAAATGGCAATAGGTTCAGGTGAGGCAGCCAAAATGGGAGAGAACAGATAGGAGAAGGATGGCACAAGTGCATGGGACTGCACTATCATAATGGGAGGTGTTGGGGGGAGGGCAGTAGAGAAAAACTTGTAAAATGGCAGTGGGTTCAGGTGAGGCACCCAAAATGTGAGGGAACAGACAGGAGAAGGATGGCACGAGTGCATGGGACCACACTATCATAATGGGAGGTGTTGGGGGGAGGGCAGTAGGGGAAAAATAGTAAAATGGCAGTGGGTTCAGGTGAGACACCCAAAATGGGAGGGAACAGACAGGAGAAAGATGGCATGAGTGCATGGGACTGCACTACCATAATGGAAGGTGTTGTAGTGGACCCTAGAGGAATTAGGGGAACACCAGGGGACATGAGTTGGGGTGGCCCTGAACAGAATATGGACCAGGGGGTCTGGCATGAGGTTAGGAGAAGAGGGCCGGGGTATGGACAAAAGAGAACTGAAAGGGGATGTGAGACAGTGGGGGGGTAGGACAATTGGCATAGAGCATAAAAGCAGATTCACACCTTTGGTTCAGACAGGTGAGGGGGAGGAATCTGGAATGGGGAGGCTCCTCTGGAGGCAGGTAAGTGGGGGATGGCAATAGGCTCAGCAGGCAGGGGAGAGGGAGGCGGAGGTGATTCTCCCAGGCATAGAGTCTCGGGAGGAGTAGGATATGGAGGAGGTGTGAGCACCGGCAGGAGGGATGGGATGGGAGTCAGGACACTGAGGTGAAGGAAGGGGATGGCAAGGAAGGGGGAGCTTGGAGTGGGGAGGCCCTGGAGGTAGAAGGGACCTAGTAAGGGATGTGGGTATAATACGAGGAGACAGTTATGTAGGGAGGGAGGGAGGAGAGAGGGTACACAGAGGAAGGAGGGAGGGAGGGCCAGTGCATTTTCTGGTAGGGCAGTGGGTCCCTTGTCCCTGGAGGAAATACAGAGATAGGTCTAGGTGCAGTTGGGGGAAGGGAAGTGGTGGTGGAAGATAGGTCAGAGAGGGAAAAAAGCTGGGGTGGCCCGTGCCCCTGGGTGAGATATGGGTATGGACCTGGATACATAGGGGGAAAGAAAGTGTTTGAAGTGGACAGGTCTGTGAGGAGGAAGAGCTGGGGTGGGGGGGCCCTTGCCCCTGGGTGAGAATCGGGGATGGACCTGGACACATGGGGAAGGGAAAGTGTGAGATGGACAGGTCTGTGAGGAGGAAGAGCTAAGGGTGGGGGGGGCCTTGTCTTAGGGGAAATACAGGATGGACCAGGTGCCATAACAGGAAGGAAGAGGCCAGGAGGTCAAGTCAGTGAGGAATAAGGCTAGAGTGGAAGGGGCAGGGATGAAAATTGGCAGAAGGGGAGAGGAGGGAGGAGGAACCACAAGGCAATGTGGGGGCAACTGGATAGTGAACAGGCCTGGGTTAAAGGAGGCAATAAGAGTGCTTCTCTTGGGTGACTCCATGATTAGCGGGATCAGGTGGGGGGTGGGGAGAGGGAGACTTCCTGTGGTGTTAAGATCAAGAGTATATCTGGCTTGACGTTGCACCAGGCCAAACATCTGGTCTGTGCTCTAGCAAAGGAGTGTGGTGGGACCCCTGATGTATTAGTGCACCTGGGTACAATCGATATAGAGGGGAACAGTGTGCTGGAGATTCAAGCTAGGTTTAGGGAGCTGGCCAAAATCTGTCAGGACGTGGGATGCTCATTCTCCTTCTCTGAGATACTACTAGTGCCTAGGGCCAATGTGGTGAATAAGCAAAAATAAGGGATGTAAATGTATGGATCGGTGAATGGTGCAGGCCAGGGGGTATGGGTGGGTGGGGGGACTGAGGTGCAACCTGGGAGGACAAGAAACTGTACGCAAGAGACAGGCTCCACCTTAGCTCAGAGGGGAAGGAGGTATTGCAGCTTAAACTGGCAGAATTCATCCATTCCAGATGGGGTTTAAACATGAGGGGGGCCCCTGGCAGGCCAAGTCAGGATGGCCCTGGCCTTCTCCCTCAAGCGGGGAAGGGGGCACATGCCAGGAGCACCTGACAGTGCATGAGGGGGTCCTTGTAGGCAGAGCCCCAGGAGCCCTCAGGGCAGGGGAAGGGGGGAAGGGGGCACATTGGAGGGTGGTCCTGATTAATGCCAGAAACATGGTGAACAAGATGCTAGAGCTTCAGGCACTGTTAATGGAGGGTGAGGTGGATGTGGTGGCTGTCACTGAGACTTGGGCCACTTCCAAACAAGACTGGGACCTAAACCTACTAGAATAGCCATCCAGTCCATCCAAACCTACTAGAAAATATAGACTAGATCAGCACATTTTAAAAGGAAACAAAATGGTATACTATGGGTAAAAAGACAGGAGCAACGGATGGGCTGACAGGTCTTATTGACTCCTTTTCAGCTTAGTATGAACCTTAGTAGTAATACACCACATGTGAAAGGGATAGGGCAGAGGGAAGGAGAGGGGCGGTAGCATTTATCATTAGGAATGGCATAGGGATAAGCAATGTTGAGGAAGAGGGGGATCAGGTGGAGGCTTTATGGATCACCCTGCAGGCTCCAGGGGCATGCAGGTGAAGATGGGGCAGTATATAGACCTCCCCGGGCAGGGGGAGGAACAGGAGGAAGGCCTGGTGGCAAAACTTAGGGATCACTTAGGGGAGAGGGCAGAACTGTGGTGCTGGGGGACCTGAATATGTCAGGAGCAGACTGGGGAACTATGGCGTCCTCATCAGGCAGGGAGCAGCACCTGCTGGACATCTTCCAGGATACATTTCTTGCCCAGCTGGTGACTGATCCAATGAGGGAGGGGCTTGTCCTGGATGTGGTCCTGTCAGATGGTGAGCTCATCAGGGACCTAGTTGTTGGGGACCCACTGGCAGGAAGTGATCACACCATGGTCTGGTTCTACCTTGACCTAGGGGGTGGGGCAGATCACATAAAAATGTCAGTGGTTGATTTTAGAGGTACAGACTTCGGCGGGATGGAGTGGATCCTTAGGGGCTACCTAGATGAGATCAGACCAGGCATGGGCACTGAAGCCCGGTGGGAAATTATTAAAAAGGGGCTCTTGGAGGTTACCAAGGCCTGCACGAAGGAGAGATGCAAGTGGGGCAAAGCTAAGAGGCCGAGCTGGTGGACAAGGGAGGTCCAGGATGCGGTGAGGGAGAAAAAGGCTGCTTATTACAGATACAAATGTTCTTGGGGTGGCTATATCCAAGAGGCAGTATGATATGATATCCAGGAGGGTCACCAGGGTGGCGAGGTCAGCCAAGGCGGGGGCGGAGCTGAGATTGGCACAGGGGATTAAAAGGGGGAAAGGATTCTTCAGGTATATCAGAGAGAGAGAAGAGGGAAGGGGCAGATTAGTAGGCTGAGGATGAGGAGTGGGTGAGTGGAGAAGGCAGGGGAGAAGGCAGAGGTAATAAATGACTGTTTTGCCTCAGTCTTCACCAAGGAGGATGTGGGGGGTGGCACTGCAAGGGGAGAGGGAAGGGGGACTGGCAGTTGAAGCGGAGACAATGGATGTTGAACTCCCCATTGGGAAGGTGTGGGAAGCCCTCAAGGCCCTAAGACCTGAAAAAGCACTGGGCCCAGACGGGATCCATCCCAGGGTGCTTAAGAAACTCGTTGATACCCTGATTGCACCCCTGGTGGACATTTTTAACTCCACCCTTCAGTGGGGGTGGGTGCTTCAGGACTAGAGGATAACCCATATCGTGCCTATACACAAGGGTGGCTTGTGAGAGGAGCTGGGAAATTATAGGCCGGTTAGCCTGACATCGGTAGTGGGCAAAGTGATGGAGGTCACCTTGAAAGAGAGGCTGGAGGGGGTTCTGAAGGCATGGAGCCACCTAGATGATAGCCAGCATGGCTTTGTTAAGGGCAGATTGTGTCAGACCAAACTGGTGGAGTTCCATGAAGGGGTAATGAATGCACTGTATCAGGGCAGGCCAGTGGATGTCCTCTTTCTAGACTTCAGCAGGGCATTTAACTCGGTACCACATCCCGGGCTGCTGGGGGATATAAGGGTGGGGGGGCAGATGGTCAGGTGCATAGGAAACTGGCTAGTGGGGCATGTACAGAAGGTGATGGTTGGGGGGAGGTCTCATCCCCCAGAAGAGTCATTAGCGGGGTCCCACAGGGATCGCTACTGGGCCCACTCCTATTTAATGCCTATATCTCAGACATCAGAAATGGTATCAGGAGCGAGATGAGCCTCTTTCCTGATGATGTGAAGCTGTGGGCAGTGGTGGTTGGAGAGGAAGGGAAGCTGGCTATCCAGGAGGACCTGGGGACTCTGGGGAAGTAGCCAAGCAGCTGGAAACTAAAGTTTAATACTGGAAAATGCAGGGTTCTTCACCTGGGGGCCAAAAACCTGGCTCATGTATACACTTTGGGGGGAGAGGCACTGTAGGTTTCTAGGGGGGCGAAGGACCTCGGGGGATGGTGGTGGATGCCAAAATGAATAACTCAGAGCAGTGTAGAAGGGCTGCAGCCCCAGAAAATAAAATGCTGGGGAACATAGCCAGGGGGACAACTTCAAGGAGCCAAGAGGTGCTCCTTCTGCTGTATAATTGCCTGGTTAGACCACACCTTGAATACTTTGTGCAGTTTTGGCATCTTTACTTAAACAAAGATATCACTCTTCTGGAGAGGGTCCAGAGGAGTGTGACCAGAATGATACAAGGACTAGGGGAAAAGCCCTATGGAGAGAGACTGGAGGAGCTCAGACTGTACTCACTGGAGGAGAGGAGGAACAGAGGGGATATGATAGATGTCTTCAAATATCTCAAGGGAATTAATAGGGAAAGCCTAGAAGGGGTGCTTCAGCTGAGGGAGGTAGGGGCTACCAGGGGACACTCAATGAGGCTGGTCAGGGGGAGACTAAGGGGGAAACAAGGAGACACTACTTCACTGAGAGGGTGGTGGAGCCCTGGAATGCACTGCCTGTGGAGCTGGTGGCTGTTACAACTGTGGAGGGGTTCAAGAAAGTCTAGGATAGGTATGGGGGAGAGTGCAACCCAGATCCCCACTGGGGGTTGGATGAAAGGGACCTTGTAGGGAGGGTGGGGGATATAATTGTGCCCTGAGTAGGCACTGATCCCAAAACAGACTTGATTGACCATAGGACCTAATCTGCACACTTTTTAGAATGTTAGTATATATTAGCCTGGAACAGAGGTGTGCTATGCCTGTGTTACATATTAATGGGGAACAGAGGTATACTATACTTTAACTATATAATAATGTGGAACAGAGTTATGGTTTATTTCTACTAAATATCAATGGGGAACAAAGGTGTGTTATACTTTATCAATATATTAATGGGTAACAGAGGTATGCCATGTGACGCTCTGCCACCTGCTTATTGTTATATTGTATAATATTTGTATTATAAATAAATGTGTCTGTGACTGCTTGGCACACAAGTCAGCCAGTGTGTAAGAGGCTTGACCTTTGATCTCAGAGGTGATAGTGTGTTGAAGCAGCTAGCTGTCATAAACTGGCCAAAGGGAACCACTATTAAAGACTTCCTTCCAGAGGGACAATTTATTACCCCTTATAACCTGCTCCTGCTTTTGAAGCTGGAAACTAAATATGAATTTTATGACCCTAGCAGGAAGGGAAGTCATTTGTCTGATCCCTCTTGGTTTTCACATCTAGAGGAGAACCAGTGACAGAATGTGGGTTCATGAAGCATCAAACAGAAATGTTTGATCAAAGAGACTCATATTTTAAAAATTTCGAACGGTTGATTTCCACAGTCAAAATTAGTTTTATTGCAGCATCTGATAGTGGCCCATGTAGGCTGTGACCTCACCAAGGGGGTGGGGAGATGGATTTTGAAATGGTCAGGCATCTAGGGAAACATTGCTTTTTATTTTTGGACTCGAGAGCGGTAAGACTTTTGTCTGTAGACAAAAACAAGGCACTTCTGGTAACATCTAGCTAGGCAAGAACTTACGTATTTTGTAGGCGTCTTTGTTCTGTAATTTCCCCATTTATTTTATTGACCTTAAGTTATTAAGGTATATGTTCTGTGTTTGATATTTTACCTATTTTACAATTTTTAGTAAACAGTATTTTCCTTGAGATTCTGCCTGTGATTGCTGTTTCTTTTGCATGTGAATGCTGAACAAGTGTTTAATTCTGACAGCTGTTAAGAGCTTAAAAGGGTAACAAATGTGTTACTAATCTTGCTGAAGGTAAGAATATACCTAGGTCTCATATTGAGTCATAAGGGTACAATTGTGGGAACCTGGCTAGGTGCCACTGGGTGAAGGATTGTACTGCATCCCCAAAGAGGGCATATAATTGAGCCTGTTAACTGGGTACGCTAGCATATGGTTCACCTTTAACCCTCAGGGCTCAAGGCTAGTAGGTAATTTAGACCCAAAAAAGACAGGAGGCTTACCCTGTTTGTCTCCTGTTCACACTATTGCACTTCAAGGTTGGCAATGTGGGAGCGGAGGGCCTGACCTGCAGAGCATGTTTGTGGCTGATTTGGTTAGCAGCAGTGCGATGTAAAAGTATTTGGTAACATGAACATTAACAGTCCAGTGTGTCAGACTAATATTGTACAGCTCACATGCAAAATAAGGCAGTGATTTTTTTTAAAGTAAACAGAACTATATCATTGTGCTTACAGTCTGAGTTCCCTACCTGTTTTATTTTTTTTCTCGAGTATAAGTTAGTGTAGCCATAGTTAGGGAAGAAGATAGCTTCCAGCTACAGCGAGCACACTGCAGACCAACTGAGGCAGTTGTGCCAAGAGAGGGGAGTCCAGCATGAGGGCCAAGCCAAAAAGCAGCACCTCGTAGAGGCTCTTGTGGCAGCTGATGTCCAAACCTTGAGTCACAGTCTGTGATAGAAAAGGACTGAACTTTGGCCATGGCAGGTCCAGGGTTCAGTGCAATGTCCAGATCCAGTGAGGAGAACAGCAGGACCAGTGCAAGCCAAGGGCCACAGCAGCAGGGGAAGGTCACCAACATTCTGGAGCCAGAAGGAATTAGGCTGCAGATGGAGTTGTGGAGAATGAAACTTGAGTTCCAGAGAGAAGAGAGGCAAGTGCAGTAAGCCGCAGGGGAAAGAGAGTGACAACTTCATTGAGAGACTGAGTGAGAGCAGCGAGAGGCTGAGCGACAGCAGCAAGAGGCCAAGCGAGAAGAGCGACAGCTTCAGCGAGAGGCCGAGCAAGAGAACAGAGAGCGACAATGAAAACTTGAACTGGAGAAGCTACAACTCCCAAGACCAGCACCAGAGCAGGTAAGTGGCTTGGGTTTAACTGGAACTACAGAACTGGGTTACAAATTAAATTCTAAATTGACAGCTGAATTTAAAGTGGGGGAAGATATGGATGCCTTTTTAAATTCTTTTGAAAAAGTATGTATTCAGGCAAATTCTCCTAGAGCATCCTGGATCTGCCAGCTATCCCCACCACTTACCAGGAAAGCTTGGGATTCATTGGTTCAAATGGACAATAAGGATAGTAATGATTACAGTAAACTTAAAGCTGCACTTTAAAAAAAATATGAGCTAACAGCAGAGACAAACAGAGTTAAATTCTGTAGGCTCTTGAGAAACCCTGACATGAGCTACGAGGAGCTAGCCACTAAACTACGTCAGTTTTTAAAACATTGGTGGGAAGGAATGGAAGCAAACTCTGTAGACAAAATTGAAAATGCTGTATTGTTAGAGCAGTTTTTTTGGGCATGCCCAGCAGAGCTGAAAACCTGGCTGGAAGACCAAGATCCAAAAACAGTGCAAGAGGCTGCTAAACTCTCGGACTGCTATGCCAGGAGCAGACCTGCTCTGAGAGGGAATGGGGTGGGCATGGCAGCACAAAAAGGGAAAAGCGTGCCTTCAGGGCAGCTAAAAGCCTCACTGCCTCCACCAAAACCAGGTAGCCCCAGGTTACAAAGAAAAGATTTACCTGAGAGAAGAAATGAATGTTGGGTTTGCAAACAAACCAGACATATTGCAAGGCAGTGTCCTAAAAGGGCAAGCAATGCACAGAGTGGTGCTAGGAAAGAAGTGGGTTGTTTGTGTTCCCTGAAAGCATGCCAGTAAACATGAGGGAATACATACACCCAGTCACTGTGAATGGTGTACAGACACATAGGTTAAGGGACACGGGGGCATCCCTAACTTTGGTAAAAGGGGATTTGGTGGAGCCTGATCAGCTTATACCCAATCAATTTGTAATTGTACAGGGATTCACTGGGGAGGAGAAAACGTCGCCACTCACTAGTGCCCTCCTAGACTGGGGTGAGACAGGGGGAACTGTGCAAGAGGTTGCCATAGCAGAAACTTTGGCTGTCGATGTAATTATTGGCAACAACCTCAAACAGGGGATGGTGTGTGTAGTTACCCGCAGCCAAGTGGCAAAGGAAAATTGTAGTTCCCTGGACCCCTTAGAAGCCCCTGTGGAAACCACTGGGAGGCTGGTTCCATAGCCTGTGTCTCCTGATATGGAGAATAATGAAAGGGGGTAGAAATTCCCCAGGTAGCAGTTAACAGACCAGCTATGGAGGGTTACTCCAAGGAAGAAGGGGTGACCCATAGCCAGAGGGTTAGGGATGGCAGTGATCCTGAATGCCTTGATGCTAGAGCTAGGAACCCTAGTGTAGACACTGAAGGGGACCTATCCCATACCTTCAGAATGCGTAAGGAGTTTGCAGCTGCTCAGAAAAGTGACCCTAGTTTAGAGAAGCTGAGAGCTTGGGCAGTCTCTGATGGAGCACAGGGAGGTGATGGGAAACATAAAGTTTATTGGTTCAATAGACTGCTCTATATGCAGGAAGCTAAGACAGAGGGAGAGGTAATGGGCAGGCAGCTTGTCCTTCCACAGGGGTACTGTGAGTAGTTGCTCAAGATTGTACACAATATACCTGCGTCTGGTCATCTGGGAATTGCACGCACTACACAGCGGTTGTCCCAGAATTTCTATTAGCACAACTTCACCCAGCAGATGAAGGAGTATTACAGGTCTTGTCACCGGTGCCAAGAAATAGGGAAGGTGGGTAAGAAAACCAAAGCCACCCTAATTCCTCTACCCATAGTGAAGGAGCCATTTCAGAGGGTGGGGATGGATCTTGTGGGGCCTTTAAATAACCCCAGCTCCTCTGGGAAGAGGTTCATCCTAACTGTGGTGGATTATACCACCCAGTACTCAGAGGCAGTCACCCTATCTTCACTGAGGACAAAGTGGTAAATGCCTTACTAGGGATTTTCTCCCATGTTGGGTTTCTGCAGGAGGTTATCACCGATCGAGGGGGTTCCTTCATGTTGGACCTGATGAAATGTTTGTGGGAGAAGTGTAGGGTGGTGCAGAGACATACAACACCTTATCACCAGCAAGCCAATGGGCTTGGGGAAAGATTTAATGGTACTCTTGAGTCAATGCTCCAAGAGTTTGATGAACAGCATGGGAGGGACTAGGAGAAATATCTTCCCCACCTGTTGTTTGCATACAGGGAGGTGCCCCAAGAGTTGACAGGGTTCTCCCCCTTCGAGCTCGTATATGGATGCAGAGTATGTGGGCCCCTAGACTTGATCTGGGAGGACTGGGAAGGCAAGCATGCCACCCAGGGAACTCCCATAGTGAATTATGTCCTTAGGTTTAGGGAAAGGCTGAAGGAGCTCATGAGGACAGCACAGAGCAACCTGGTAGCTGCCCAACAAAAACAAAAGGTGTGGTATGACCACAGAGCCAGAGCTCACTCGGACACTGTGGTCAGGAAGTCATGGTCCTAATCCTGGTCCAGAAAGACAAGCTGCAGACCAAGTGGGCAGGACCATACAAAGTAGTCAGACAGATAAATGATGTAAACTATATTACAGAGCTACCTGACAGGAGATATACACAAAGAATGTACCATGTCAACATGATGAAGCCATATGCTAATAGAGCTGACATGGTGTTTGCAGTGTGTAGTCCTGGGGAGGGGACGGATGAAGGGCCCCCCTTCTGGACTTGCAGGAAGAAAGCAAGTGGGAGTCCTTTATGGAGACAATTAAATTGTCACCCCAGTTGACCCTGGACCAGGTCCAGAAAGTAAGGAAGGTTTTAGCAGACTTTGCCCAACTGCTTATTGCCAAGCCTGGACTAACCCCCTTAGCGATGCACAATATGGAGACAGGGACACAGGTGCCCATACAGCGGACAGCAAATCAGGTGTCAGAGGCTGTCCAAAAGAACATTAGAAGGGAGGTGGAGCAAATGCTGGATTTAAGGGTAATCCAGAAATCCCCCAGCCCTTGGGCTTCACCCGTAGTCCTTGTTCCCAAGCCAGATGGCTCTACTCATTTTTGTGTGGATTATTATGTACTCAGTGCAATCACAAAGTCAGATACCTAACCAATGCCACAGACAGATGAACTCCTGGACAAGTCAGAAGGGGCAACATACCTTACAACTATTGACCTGACAAAGGGGTATTGGCAGGTAGAGTTAACTGCCAGAGCTAGGGAGAGGTCAGCCTTCATCACTCCAATAGGGTTATTTGAATTTAAAGTAATGCCTTTTGGAATGAAGAATGCCCTGGCCACTTTCCAAAGGTTGGTGAACCAGGTGTTACATGGTGCTGAGGAGTACACCATGGCGTACCTGGATAACATTGCCATCTTTAGTGCCAGCAAGGAGGAACATCTGTCCCACCTTAGGGAAGTGCTGGGCAGGATACAGAGGCCCAGACTCACTGTAAAAGCTGAGAAGTGCCAGGTGGCCATGGCTGAGGTGGCATACCTTGGGCACATTGTAGGCCAGGGATAGTTCAGTCATAACCAAGTGAAAATAGAGGCAATCAAGGCATGGCCCAGACCAGGAACACAGAAGCAAATTAGGAGTTTTCTCGGGACAGCAGGGTACTATAGGAAATTTGTACCCAATTACAGTGCCTTGGCTGCTCCCCTCTCTGACCTGGTAAAGAAAAGGATGCCTAGGAAAATCACCTGGGAAACAGCCTGTGAAAAAGCCTTTACCAGACTGAAGAGGGCACTGTGCAGTGTTCCTGTATTGACAAGTCCTGACTATAGCAGACCCCTTGTAGTCCAGACTGATGCCTCAGATGTGGGTATTGGGAAAGTGCTGAGTCAGACATCCAACCAAGGAAAAGATCACCCTGTAGTCTACCTGAATAAAAAGTTACTTCCCAGGGAGCTGGCTTACTCTACTGTGGAAAAAGAGTGTCTTGCCATGGTGTGGGCACTAAAGAAGTTAGAGCCATATCTATACAGGCAGCATTTTGAGGTACAAACTGATCACACACCCCTCCCCCGGTTTAGCTGGCACAAATGAGTAAAACGAATGGTAGGCTATTAAGATGGAGCCTTGCCTTGCAAGGGTATGACATGACGGTCTCACACAGGGTCAGAGCAGCCTATGAAAATGCAGATGGACTGTCTTATCATTTTAAGCAATGAACTGACTTGGGGAACTCTTCCCATTGCAGGGGATAGAGCCCCCAGATTCAGTCTAGGTGGGGAGGACTGTGACTCTCTGCCACCTGCTTATTGTTATATTGTATAATATTTGTATTATAAATAAATGTGTCTATGACTGCTTGGCACACAAGTCAGCCAGTGTGTAAAAGGCTTGACCTTTGCCCTCAGAGGTGACAGTGTGTTAAAGCAGCTGGCTGTCATAAATTGGCCAGTGGGAACCATTAATTAAAGACTTCTTTCCAGAGGGACAGTTTATTGCCCCTCTTAAGCTGCTTCTGCTTTTGAAGCTGGAAACTAAATATGAATTTCATGACCCTAGCAGGAAGGGGACTCATTTGGCTGATCCCTCTTGGTTTTCACATCTTGGGGTTATCATCTCTGATGACCTCAAGGTAGGGAAACATTGTGACAAGGCAGCAGGTAAAGCAAATAGGATGCTGGGATGTATAGGCAGGGGCATCACCAGCAGGAAAAGGGAGGTCATAATTCCGCTATACAAGACACTAGTGAGGCCCCACCTGGAGTACAGTGTACAGTTCTGGAGACCATACCTACGTAAGGACATAGACAGGGTAGAGAAGGTTCAGAGGAGGGCAACAAAGATGGTGCATGGATTGCATCACAAGTCCTATGAAGACAGTTTGAAGGAACTGAACATGTACTCCCTGGAGGAGAGGAGGGAGAGAGGGGATATGATAGAGACATACAAGTATCTTACAGGGAGGAACAGGGTGCAGGAAAACACTATTTTTAAGCGAAAAAGATGTTCCAGGACTAGAGGGCATGGGATGAAGTTGGAGGAGGACGATTCAGAGGAAACATGAGAAGAATTTCTTCACAGAATGGGTGGTGGACAAGTGGAACACCCTGCCAGAGGAAGTGGTGGGGGCTAAAACAATCACGGGATTTAAGAATGCATGGGATAGACATAAAGGAATTCTAGAGGTCAGGGGTAAGGGGAAACAGACTTCTAGGAAAACAAACTGAACTTACAAGCTCAAATGGGCAGACTGGGTGGGCCATAGGCCCTTATCTGCCGACACTGTCTATGTATCTATGTATCTATGTAGAGGAGAACTGGTGACAGACTATGGGTTTATGAAACATCAAACAGAAATGTTTGATCAAAGAGACTCATATTTTAAAATTTGCTAACTGTTGATTTCCATAGTAGAAATTAGTTTTATTGCAGGATCTGATAGTGGCCCATGTGGGCTGTGACCTCACCAAGGGGGTGGGGAGATGGATTTTGAAATGGTCAGGCATCTAGGGAAACATTGCTTTTTATTTCTGGACTCGAGAGGGGTAAGACTTTTGTCTGCAGACAAAAGCAAGGCACTTCTGGTAACATCTAGCTAGGCAAGAACTTACGTATTTTGTAGGCGTCTTTGTTCTGTAATTTCCCCATTTATTTTATTGACCTTAAGTTATTAAGGCATATGTTCTGTGTTTGATATTTTACCTATTTTACAATTTTTAGTAAACAATATTTTCCTTGAAATTCTGCTGGTGTTTTCTGTTTCTTTTGCATGTGAATGCTAAACCAATGTTTAATTCTGACAGCTGTAAAGAGCTTAAAAGGGCATGAATGTGTTACTAATCTTGCTAAAGGTAAGAATATACCTAGGTCTCATATTGAGTCATAAGTACAATTGTGGGAACCTGGCTAGGTGCCACTGGGCAAAGGATGGTACTGCATCCCCCGAAGAGGGCACATATCTGAGCCTGTTAACTGGGTACGCTAGCATATGGTTCACCTTTGACCCCCCAGACTCGAGGCTGGTAATTGATTCGGACCCAAAACAGACAGGAGAGTTACCCTGTTTGTCTCCTGTTCACACTATTGCACTTTGAGGTTGGCACTGTGGGAGCAGAGGGCCTGACCTGCGGAGCGTGTTTGTCACATGTTATACATGTGCTATATTATACTGGAGAACAGACATAGGGTATACTTGTAATATATATTAATGTGGAACAGAGGTATAGTGTGCATGTGCTAAATATTAATGGGGAACAGAGGTATGCTATACTTGCACTATATATTAATGAGGAACAGAGGCATGGTACAGTATACTTGTACTGTATATTAATGGACAGTAGAGGTATGTTATACATGTACTACATATTAATGAGGAACACGAATATGCCATATGTGTGCTCTTTATTAATGGGGAATGGAGGCATGCTATCCTTGTGTTATATATTAATGGGGACATAGGTAGGCCCATTTGTGTTACATATTACTGGGGAATAGAGATGTGCTATACTTGTGTTATATATTAATGGGTACTAATGGGGAATAGAGGTATCTTATGCTTGTACTATATATTATTGGGGAACAGAAGTATGCTATACTTGTTCTATATATTAATGAGGATCAGAGGTATGCTATTCTCATATTATATATGAATGGGGAGCAGAGGTATGCCATACCTGTACTATATATTAATTTGGAATACAGGTATGTGATACTAGTGCTATAAATTAATGGGGAACAGAGATGTGTTATATTTTTAATATATATTAATGGGGAAAAGAGGTATGTTATACTTGTGCTATATATAATATTTACAGGTAATAGAGGTATGGTATACTTTTAATAATAATGGGGAACAGAGCTGCGCTACGTTTGTGCAATATATTAATGTGGAAAAGAATTGTGCTATATTTGTGCTAAATATTAATGGGGGACACAAGTATACTATATTTGTGCGGTATATTACTGAAGAACAGAGGAATGCTATACTTGTACTATATATTAATGGTGAACCAAGGTATGCTGTACTTTTACTTTATATTAATAGGGAACAGAGCTTTGATACACTTGTGCCAAATATTACTGGGGAAACAGAGCTATACTATATTTGTGCTATAGATTTATGTGGAACAGAGGTATGCTATACTTTATATTAAGGTGGAAAAGCAATATGGAATATTTGTACTAAATATTAATAGGAAACAGAAGTCTGCTATACTCACATGACATTAATGGGGAAAAGAGGTATGCTATATGTGTGCTTTATGTTAATTGGGAACAGAACTATGCTATACTTCAGCAATATATTAAGGGGGACAGAGGCATGGTGTACATGTGCTATGGTATGCTGGAGAACAAAGGTATGATATACTTGTATTGTATGTTAATGAGGAACAGAGGTATGGTATACTTGTACTATATATTGATGGGGAACAGAGGTATGCTTTACTTGCACTTTATAGTAATGTGGAACTGAGGTATGTTATACCTGTACTATATAATAATGGGGAATAGAGGTATGGTATACTTGTACTGTATGTTAATGAGGAACAGAGGTATGCTATACTTGTAATATATATTAATGTGGAACTGAGGTATGCTATGCCTGTGCTATATAGTAATGGGGAATAGAGATATGGTATACTTGTAATGTATATTAATGAGGAACAGAGGTATGCTACACTTGTGTTACATATTTAAGGGCAACAGAGGTACGCTATACTTATACTATATGTTAATGAGAAACAGAGGAATGGTATAGTTGCACTATATGTTAATGAGCAACAGAGGTATGCTATACTTGTAGTATATGTTAATGAGGAACAGAGGTATGCTACACTTGTACTATATGTTAATGAGGAACAGAGGTATGCTACACTTGTACTATATGTTAATGAGCAACAGAGGTATGCTACACTTGCACTATATGTTAATGAGGAACAGAGGTATGCTACACTTGTACTATATGTTAATGAGGAACAGAGGTATGCTACACTTGTACTACATGTTAATGAGGAACAGAGGTATGCTACACTTGTATTACATGTTAATGAGGAACAGAGGTATGCTATACTTGTACTATATGTTAAGGAGGAACAGAGGTATGCCATACTTGTACTATATGTTAATGAGCAACAAAGGCATGCTATACTTGTACTATATGCTAATGAGGAACAGAGATATGGTATACTTGTACAATAAGTTAATGAGGAACAGAGGTATGCATACTTGCACTATATGTTAATGAGGAACAGAGGTATGAATACTTGTACTATATGTTAATGAGGAACAGAGCTATGCTATACTTGTACTATATGATAAAGAGGAACAGAGGCATGGTATACCTGTACTATATGTTAATGAGGAACAGAGGTATGTATACTTGCACTATATGTTAATGAGGAACAGAAGTATGGTATACTTGCACTGTATGTTAATGAGTAACAGAGGTATGCTATACTTGTACTATATGTTAATGAGCAACAGAGCTATACATACTTGTGCTATATGTTAACGAGGAACAGAGGTATGGTATACTTGTACTGTATGTTAATGAGGAACAGATGTGTGGTATACTTGTACTATATGTTAATGAGGAACAGAGATATGATATACTTGTACTGTATATTATTGTGAAACAGAAATATGCCATACTTGTCCTTTATATATTAAAGGGAAACAGAGGCATGCTATACTTGTGCTATATATGAAAGGAGAACAGACCTATGCTAAACCCGTACTATATATTAATGTGGAACAGATGTATATGATATGAGTACCACATATTAATGAGGAAAAGAAATATGGAATGCCTGTATTATGTATTAATGCAGAAGAGAGATGTGCTATGCTTGTGCCACAAATTAATGGGGAACAGAGATATACCATACCTGTACTGTATATTAATGGGGAACAGGTATGCTATACCTGTAATAAATATTAATGGGAACAGTTATGCTATGCCTGTACTATATCTTAATGGCGAACAGGTATGCTATGCCCGTACTAAATATTAATGGGAACAGAGGTATGCTATGCCTGTACTATATATTAATAAGGAACAGAGGTATGCTATGCCTGTACTATATATTAATAGAGAACAGATTATGCTATGCCTGTACTATATCTTAATGGCGAACAGGTAAGCTATGCCTGTACTATATCTTAATGGCGAACAGGTATGCTATGCTTGTACTAAATATTAATGGGAAACAGAGGTATGCTATGCCTGTTCTATATATTAATGGGGAACATAGGTATGCTATGCCTGTCCTATATATTAATGGGGAGCAGAGGTATGCTATGCCTGTCCTATATATTAATGGGGAACAGAGGTATGCTATGCCTGTCCTATATATTCATGAGGAACAGAAGTATGCTATGCCTGTCCTACATATTCATGGGGAACAGAGGTATGCTATGCCTGTCCTA
The DNA here is from genome assembly GCA_016271365.2 of Neoceratodus forsteri. Lineage (NCBI taxonomy): Eukaryota > Metazoa > Chordata > Ceratodontiformes > Ceratodontidae > Neoceratodus > Neoceratodus forsteri. The sequence continues at coordinate 12,798,006 of CM028137.1, read as the reverse complement.
TATATTAATGGGGAACAGAGGTATGCTATGCCTGCCTATATATTAATGGGGAACAGAGGTATGCTATGCCTGTACTATATATTCATGGGGAACAGAGGTATGCTATGCCTGTACTAAATATTCATGGGGAACAGAGATATGCTATTCTTGTATGAAATATTCATGGGGAATAGAGATATGCTATGCCTGTACTATATATTAATGGGGCACAGAGATATGCTATGCCTCTACTATATATTCATGGGGAACAGAGATATGCTATGCCTGTACTATATAATAATGGGGAACAGAGATATGCTATGCCTGTACTATATATTATTGGGGAACAGAGATATGCTATGCCTGCACTATATATTATTGGGTAACAGGGATATGCAATGCCTGTACTAAATATTAATGGGGAACGGAGGTATGCTATGCCTGTACTAAATATTAATGAGAGACATAAGAATGCCATGCCTGTACTATGTATTAATGGGGAACAGAGGTATGCCATGCCTGTACTACATATTAATGGTGAACAGTGGTATGCTATGCCTGTAGTATATATTAATGGGGAACAGAGGTATGCCATGCCTGTACTATATATTAATGGGGAACAGAGGTATGCTATGCCTGTACTATATATTAATGGTGAACAGAGGTAAGCTATGCCTGCAAAATATATTAATGGTGAACAGAGGTATGCTATGCCTGTACTAAATATTAATGGTGAACAGAGGTATGCTATGCCTGTACTAAATATTCATGGGGAATAGAGGTATGCTATGCCTGTACTATACATTAATGGGGAACAGAGGTATGATATGCCTGTACTAAATATTCAAGGGAAACAGAGGTATGCTATGCCTGTACTGTATATTAATGGGGAACAGGAATGCTATGCCTGTAATAAATATTAATGGGGAACAGTTATGCTATGCCTGTACTATATCTTAATGGCGAACAGGTATGCTATGCCCGTACTAAATACTAATGGGGAACAGAGGTATGCTATGCCTGTACTATATATTAATAGGGAACAGAGGTATGCTATGCCTGTACTATAAATTAATGGGGAACAGAGTTATGCTATGCCTGTACTATATCTTAATGGCGAACAGGTAAGCTATGCCTGTACTATATCTTAATGGTGAACAGGTATGCTATGCTTGTACTAAATATTAATGGGAAACAGAGGTATGCTATGCCTGTACTATATATTAATGGGTAACATAGGTATGCTATGCCTGTCCTATATATTAATGGGAAACAGAGGTACGCTATGCCTGTCCTATATATTCATGAGGAACAGAAGTATGCTATGCCTGTCCTATATATTCATGGGGAACAGAGGTATGCTATGCCTGTCCTATATATTAATGGGGAACAGAGGTATGCTATGCCTGTCCTATATATTCATGGGGAACAGAGGTATGCTATGCCTGTCCCATATATTAATGGGGAACAGAGGTATGCTATGCCTGCCTATATATTACTGGAACAGAGGTATGCTATGCCTGTACTACATATTAATGGGGAACAGAGATATGCAATTCTTGTACGAAATATTCATGGGGAATAGAGATATGCTATGCCTGTACTATATATTAATGGGGCACAGAGATATGCTATGCCTCTACTATATATTCATGGGGAACAGAGATATGCTATGCCTGTACTATATAATAATGGGGAACAGAGATATGCTATGCCTGTACTATATATTATTGGGGAACAGTGATATGCTATGCCTGCGCTATATATTATTGGGTAACAGGGATATGCAATGCCTGTACTAAATATTAATGGGGAACGGAGGTATGCTATGCCTGTACTACATATTAATGGTGAACAGTGGTATGCTATGCCTGTAGTATATATTCATGGGGAACAGAGGTATGCCAAGCCTGTACTATATATTAATGGGGAACAGAGGTATGCTATGCCAGTACTATATATTAATGGTGCACAGAGGTAAGCTATGCCTGCAAAATGTATTAATGGTGAACAGAGGGATGCTATGCCTGTACTAAATATTAAAGGTGAACAGAGGTATGCTATGCCTGTACTAAATATTCATGGGGAATAGAGGTATGCTATGCCTGTACTATATATTAATGGGGAACAGAGGTATGCTATGCCTGTACTAAATATTCAAGGGAAACAGAGGTATGCTATGCCTGTACTATATATTCATGGGGAACAGAGGTATGCTATGCCTGTACTAAATAGTCATGGGGAACAGAGGTATGCTATGCCTGCACTATATATTCATGGGGTACTGAGGTATGCTATGCCTCTACTATATTTTAATGGGGAACCGAGGTATGCTATGCTGTACTATATATTAATGGTGAACAGAGGTATGCTATGCCTGTCCTATATATTAATAGGGAACAGAGGTATGCTATGCCTGTCCTATATATTAATGGGGAACAGAGGTATGCTATGCCTGTCCTACATATTCATGGGAAACAGAGGTACGCTATACCTGTCCGATATATTCATGGGGAAGAGAAGTATGCTATGCCTGTCCTATATATTCTTGGGGAACAGAGGTATGCTATGCCTGTCCTATATATTAATGGGGAACAGAGATGTGCTATGCCTGTCCTACATATTCATGGGAAACAGAGTTACGCTATACCTGTCCGATATATTCATGGGGAAGAGAAGTATGCTATGCCTGTCCTATATATTCAGGGGGCACAGAGGTATGCTATGCCTGTACTATATATTAATGGGGAACAGGTATGCTATGCCTGTACTAAATATTAATGGGGAACAGTTATGCTATGCCTGTACTATAGCTTAATGGCGAACAGTTATTCTATGCCCGTACTAAATATTAATGAGGAACAGAGGTATGCTATGCCTGTACTATATATTAATAGGGAACAGAGTTATGCTATGCCTGTACTATATATTAATGGGAAACAGGTAAGCTATGCCTGTACTATATCTTAATGGTGAACAGGTATGCTATGCTTGTACTAAATATTAATGGGAAACAGAGGTATGCTATGCCTGTACTCTATATTAATGGGGAACAGAGGTATGCTATGCCTGTCCTATATATTAATAGGGAACAGAGGTATGCTATGCCTGTCCTATATATTAATGGGGAGCTGAGGTATGCTATGCCTGTCCTATATATTAATAGGGAACAGAGGTATGCTATGCCTGTCCTATATATTAATGGGGAACAGAGGTATGCTATGCCTGTCCTACATATTCATGGGAAACAGAGGTATGCTATACCTGTCCGATATATTCATGGGGAAGAGAAGTATGCTATGCCTGTCCTACATATTCATGGGGAACAGAGGTATGCTATGCCTGTCCTATATATTAATGGGGAATAGAGATGTGCTATGCATGTCCTATATATTCGTGGGGCACAGAGGTATGCTATGCCTGTCCCATATATTAATGGGGAACAGAGGTATGATATGCCTGTCCCATATATTAATGGGGAACAGAGGTATGCTATGCCTGTACTAAATATTAATGGGGAACAGAGGTATGCTATGCCTGTACTAAATATTCATGAGGAACAGAGATATGCTATGCCTGTACTATATATTAATGGGGCAGAGAGATACGCTATGCCTGTACTATATATTCATGGGGAACAGAGATATGCTATGCCTGTACTATATATTAATGGGGAACAGAGATATGCTATGCCTCTACTATATATTATTGGGGAACAGAGATATGCTATGCCTGTACTATATATTATTGGGTAACAGGGATATGCACTGCCTGTACTATGTATTAATGGAGAACAGGGATATGCTATGCCTGTACTATATATTAATGGGGAACAGGAACATGCTATGCCTGTACTAAATACTAGTGGGGAACAGGGATATGCTATGCCTGTACTAAACATTAATGGGGAACAGAGGTATGCTATGCCTGTTCTAAATATTAATGGGAGACAAAAGAATGCCATGCCTGTACTATGTATTAATGGGTAACAGTGGTATGCCATGCCTGTACTACTTATTAATGGTGAACAGTGGTATGCTATGCCTGTAGTATATATTAATGGGGAACAGAGGTATGCTATGCCAGTACTATATATTAATGGTGAACAGAGGTAAGCTATGCCTGTAAAATATATTAATGGTGAACAGAAGTAAGCTATGCCTGTACTAAATATTAATGTTGAACAGAGGTATGCTATGCCTGTGCTAAATATTCATGGGGAACAGAGGTATGCTATGCCTGTACTATATATTAATGGGGAACAGATGTATGCTATGCCTGTACTAAATATTCATGGGGAACAAAGGTATGCCATGCCTGTACTATATATTCATGGTGAACAGAGGTATGCTATGCCTGTACTAAACATTCATGGGGAACAGAGGTATGCTATGCCTGTACTATATATTCATGGGGAACCGAGGTATGCTACGCTGTACTATATATTAATGCTGAACAAAGGTATGCTATGCCTGTACTATATATTAATGGTGAACAGAGGTATGCTATGCCTGTACTATATATTAATGATGAACAGAGTTGTGCTATGCCTGTACTATATATTAATGGGGAACAGTGGTATGCAATGCCTGTACTATATATTAATGGGGAACACAGTTATGCTATGCCTGTACTAAATATTAATGGGGAACAGAGTTATGCTATGCCTATACTAAATATTAAGGGGGACCAGGGTCATGCTATGCCTCTACTATATATTAATGGGGAACAGAGGCATGCTATGCCTGTTCTAAATATTAATGGGGAACAGAGGCATGCTATGCCTGTACTATATATTAATGGGGAATAGAGGTATGCTATATCTGTACTAAATATTAATGGAGAACAGAGGTATGCTATGCCTGTACTATATATTCATGGGGAACAGAGGTATGCTATGCCTGTACTATATATTAATGGGGAATAGGGACATGCTATACCTGTACTAAATGTTGATGTGGAACAGATGTATGCTATATCTGTGCTAAATATTAATGGGGAACAGAGATATGTACAGTATGCCTGAACTTTGTATTAATGGGAAAGAAAGATATGCTGTACTTGTACTGAATATTAATGGGGAACAGAGGTATGCTACGCCTGTACAATATATTAATGAGGAACCGGGGTATGCAGTGCTGTTCTATATATTAATGGTGAACAGAGGTATGCTATGCCTGTACTGTACATTAATGGGGAACCGAGGTATGCTATGTCTGTACTATATATTAATGGGGAACAGAGTTATGCTATGCCTGTTCTATATATTAATGGGGAACAGAGGTATACTATGCCTGTACTACATATTAATGGGGAACAGAGTTATGTTATGCCTGTACTAAATATTAATGGGGAACAGAGTTATGCTATGCCTGTACTAAATATTAATGGGGAACAGAGGTATGCTATGCCTGTACTATATATTAATGGAGAACAGAGGTATGCTATGCCTGTACTATATATTAATGGGGAACAGAGGTATGCTATGCCAGTTCTAAATATTAAGGCGGAAAAGAGGTATGCCATGCCTGTACTATATATTCATGGGGAACAGAGGTATGCTATATCTGTACTAAATATTAATGGAGAACAGAGGTATGCGATGCCTGTACTATATATTCATGGGGAACAGAGGTATGCTATGCCTGTACTATATATTAATGGGGAACAGAGGTATGCTTTACTTGCACTTTATAGTAATGTGGAACTGAGGTATGTTATACCTGTACTATATAATAATGGGGAATAGAGGTATGGTATACTTGTACTGTATGTTAATGAGGAACAGAGGTATGCTATACTTGTAATATATATTAATGTGGAACTGAGGTATGCTATGCCTGTGCTATATAGTAATGGGGAATAGAGATATGGTATACTTGTAATGTATATTAATGAGGAACAGAGGTATGCTACACTTGATTTACATATTTAAGGACAACAGAGGTACGCTATACTTGTACTATATGTTAATGAGGAACAGAGGAATGGTATAGTTGCACTATATGTTAATGAGCAACAGAGGTATGCTATACTTGTAGTATATGTTAATGAGGAACAGAGGTATGTTACACTTGTACTATATGTTAATGAGGAACAGAGGTATGCTACACTTCTGCTATATGTTAATGAGCAACAGAGGTATGCTACACTTGCACTATATGTTAAAGAGGAACAGAGGTATGCTACACTTGTACTATATGTTAATGAGGAACAGAGGTATGCTACACTTGTACTACATGTTAATGAGGAACAGAGGTATGCTACACTTGTACTACATGTTAATGAGGAACAGAGGTATGCTATACTTGTACTATATGTTAAGGAGGAACAGAGGTTTGCCATACTTGTACTATATGTTAATGAGCAACAAAGGCATGCTATACTTGTACTATATGCTAATGAGGAACAGAGATATGGTATACTTGTACAATAAGTTAATGAGGGAACAGAGGTATGCATACTTGCACTATATGTTAATGAGGAACAGAGGTATGAATACTTGTACTATATGTTAATGAGGAACAGAGCTATCTATACTTGTACTATATGATAAAGAGAACAGAGGCATGGTATACCTGTACTATATGTTAATGAGGAAGAGAGGTATGTATACTTGCACTATATGTTAATGAAGAACAGAAGTATGGTATACTTGCACTGTATGTTAATGAGTAACAGAGGTATGCTATACTTGTACTATATGTTAATGAGCAACAGAGCTATGCATACTTGTGCTATATGTTAACGAGGAACAGAGGTATGGTATACTTGTACTGTATGTTAATGAGGAACAGATGTGTGGTATACTTGTACTATATGTTAATGAGGAACAGAGATATGATATACTTGTACTGTATATTATTGTGAAACAGAAATATGCCATACTTGTCCTTTATATATTAAAGGGAAACAGAGGCATGCTATACTTGTGCTATATGAAAGGAGAACAGACCTATGCTAAACCCGTACTATATATTAATGTGGAAGAGATGTATATGATATGAGTACCACATATTAATGAGGAAAAGAAATATGGAATGCCTGTATTATGTATTAATGCAGAAGAGAGATGTGCTATGCTTGTGCCAGAAATTAATGGGGAACAGAGATATGCTATGCCTGTACTGTATATTAATAGGGAACAGGTATGCTATGCCTGTAATAAATATTAATGGGGAACAGTTATGCTATGCCTGTACTATATCTTAATGGCGAACAGGTATGCTATGCCCGTACTAAATATTAATGGGGAACAGAGGTATGCTATGCCTGTACTATATATTAATAGGGAACAGAGGTATGCTATGCCTGTACTATATATTAATGGGGAACAGAGTTATGCTATGCCTGTACTATATCTTAATGGCGAACAGGTAAGCTATGCCTGTACTATATCTTAATGGCGAACAGGTATGCTATGCTTGTACTAAATATTAATGAGACAGAGGTTATGCCTGTACTATATATTAATGGGAACATAGGTATGCTATGCCTGTCCTATATATTAATGGGAAACAGAGGTATGCTATGCCTGTCCTATATATTCATGAGGAACAGAAGTATGCTATGCCTGTCCTATATATTCATGGGGAACAGAGGTATGCTATGCCTGTCCTATATATTAATGGGGAACAGAGGTATGCTATGCCTGTCCTATATATTCATGGGGAACAGAGGTATGCTATGCCTGTCCCATATATTAATGGGGAACAGAGGTATGCTATGCCTGCCGATATATTAATGGGGAACAGAGGTATGCTATGCCTGTACTAAATATTAATGGGGAACAGAGGTATGCTATGCCTGTACTAAATATTCATGGGGAACAGAGATATGCAATTCTTGTATGAAATATTCATGGGGAATAGAGATATGCTATGCCTGTACTATATATTAATGGTGCACAGAGATATGCTATGCCTCTACTATATATTCATGGGGAACAGAGATATGCTATGCCTGTACTATATAACAATGGGGAACAGAGATATGCTCTGCCTGTACTATATATTATTGGGGAACAGAGATATGCTATGCCTGCACTATATATTATTGGGTAACAGGGATATGCAATGCCTGTACTAAATATTAATGGGGAACGGAGGTATGCTATGCCTGTACTAAATATTGATGAGAGACATAAGAATGCCATGCCTGTACTATGTATTAATGGGGAACAGAGGATTGCCATGCCTGTACTACATATTAATGGTGAACAGTGGTATGCTATGCCTGTAGTATATATTCATGGGGAACAGAGGTATGCCAAGCCTGTACTATATATTAATGGGGAACAGAGGTATGCTATGCCAGTACTATATATTAATGGTGCACAGAGGTAAGCTATGCCTGCAAAATATATTAATGGTGAACAGAGGTATGCTATGCCTGTACTAAATATTAATGGTGAACAGAGGTATGCTATGCCTGTACTAAATATTCATGGGGAACAGAGGTATGCTATGCCTGTACTATATATTAATGGGGAACAGAGGTATGCTATGCCTGTACTAAATATTCATGGGAAACAGAGGTATGCTATGCCTGTACTATATATTCATGGGGAACAGAGGTATGCTATGCCTGTACTAAATATTCATGGGGAACAGTGGTATGCTATGCCTGTACTATATATTCATGGGGAACAGAGGTATGCTATGCCTCTACTATATATTAATGGGGAACAGAGGTATGCTATGCCTGTACTATATATTAATGGGGAACAGAGGTATGCTATGCCTGTACTATATATTAATGGGGAACAGAGGTATGCTATGCCTGTACTATATATTAATGGTGAACAGAGGTAAGCTAGGCCGGAAAAATATATTAATGATGAACAGAGGTATGCTATGCCTGTACTAAATATTAATGGTGAACAGATGTATGCTATGCCTGTCCTATATATTAATGGGGAACAGAGGTATGCTATGCCTGTCCAATATATTAATGGGGAACAGAGGTATGCTATGCCTGTCCTACATATTCATGGGAAACAGAGGTACGCTATGCCTGTCCTATATATTCATGAGGAACAGAAGTATGCTATGCCTGTCCTATATAATCATGGGGAACAGAGGTATGCTATGCCTGTTCTATATATTAATGGGGAACAGAGGTATGCTATGTTTGTACTATATATTAATGGGGAACAGAGTTATGCTATGCCAGTACTAAACATTAATGGGGAACAGAGTTATGCTATGCCTGTACTAAATATTAATAGGGAACAGAGTTATGCTATGCCTGTACTATATATTAATGAGAACAGAGAGAGTATGCTATGCCTGTACTATATATTAATGGGGAACAGAGGCATGCTATGCCTGTTCTAAATATTAATGGGGAACAGAGGTATGCTATGCCTGTACTATATATTCATGGGGAACAGAGCTATGCTATGCCTGTACTAAATATTAATGGAGAACAGAGGAATGCTATGCCTGTACAATATATTCATGGGGAACAGAGGTATGCTATGCCTGTCCTATATATTAATGGGGAACAGAGGTATGCTATGTCTGTCCTATATATTCATGGGGAACAGAGGTATGCTATGCCTGTCCTATATATTAATGGGGAACAGAGGTATGCTATGCCTGTACTAAATATTAATGGGGAACAGAGGTATGCTATGCCTGTACTAAATATTAATGGGGAACAGAGGTATGCTATGCCTGTACTAAATATTCATGGGGAACAGAGATATGCAATTCTTGTACGAAATATTCATGGGGAATAGAGATATGCTATGCCTGTACTATATATTAATGGGGCACAGAGATATGCTATGCCTCTACTATATATTCATGGGGAACAGAGATATGATATGCCTGTACTATATAATAATGGGAACAGAGATATGCTATTCTGTACTATATATTATTAGGAACAGAGATATGCTATGCCTGCACTATATATTATTGGGTAACAGAGGTATATGCAATGCCTGTACTAAATATTAATGAGAGCAGGAGGTATGCTATGCCTGTACTAAATATTAATGAGAGACATAATATGCTCATGCCTGTACTATGTATTAATGGGGAAAAGGTATGCCATACCTGTACTACATATTAATGGTGAACAGTGGTATGCTATCCTGTAGTATATATTCTTGGGAACAGAGGTATGCTCAAGCCTGTACTATATATTAATGGGAACAGAGGTATGCTATGCCAGTACTATATATTAATGGTGCACAGAGGTAAGCTATGCCTGCAAAATATATTAATGGTGAACAGAGGTATGCTATGCCTGTACTAAATATTAATGGTGAACAGAGGTATGCTATGCCTGTACTAAATATTCATGGGGAATAGAGGTATGCTATGCCTGTACTATATATTAATGGGGAATAGAGGTATGCTATGCCTGTACTAAATATTCAAGGAACAGAGGTATGCTATGCCTGTACTATATATTCATGGGGAACAGAGGTATGCTATGCCTGTACTAAATATTCATGGGAACAGAGGTATGCTATGCCTGTACTATATATTCATGGGGAACAGAGGTATGCTATGCCTGTACTATATATTAATGGGGAACAGAGGTATGCTATGCCTGTACTATATATTAATGGGGAACAGAGGTATGCTATGCCTGTACTATATATTAATGGGGAACAGAGGTATGCTATGCCTGTACTATATATTAATGGGGAACCGAGGTATGCTATGCCTGTACTATATATTAATGGTGAACAGAGTTAAGCTAAGCCGGCAAAATATATTAATGATGAACAGAGGTATGCTATGCCTGTACTAAATATTAATGGTGAACAGATGAATGCTATGCCTGTACTAAATATTCATGGGGAACAGAGGTATGCTATGCCTGTACTATATATTAATGGGGAACAGAGGTATGCTATGCCTGTACTAAATATTCATGGGAAACAGAGATATGCTATGCCTGTACTATATATTTATGGGGAACAGAGGTATGCTATGCCTGTACTATATATTAATGGGAAACCGAGGTATGCTATGCTGTACTATTTTTTAATGGTGAACAGAGGTATGCTATGCCTGTACTAAATATTCAGGGGAACAGAGGTATGCTATGCCTGTACTATATATTCATGGGGAACAGAGGTATGCTATGCCTGTTCTATATATTAATGGGGAACAGAGGTATGCTATGCCTGTACTATATATTAATGGGGAACAGAGGTATGCTATGCCTGTACTATATATTAATGGTGAACAGAGGTATGCTATGCCTGTACTAATATATTAATGGGGAACAGAGGTATGCTATGCCTGTACTATATATTAATGGGGACAGAGATATGCTATGCCTGTACTATATATTAATGGGGAACAGAGGTATGCTATGCTTGTACTATATATTAATGGGGAACAGAGGTATGCTATGCCTGTACTAAACATTAATGGGGAACAGAGTTATGCTATGCCTGTACTAAATATTAATGGGAACAGAGTTATGCTATGCCTGTACTATATATTAATGGGGAACAGAGGTATGCTATGCCTGTACTATATATTAATGGGGAACAGAGGTATGCTATGCCTGTACTAAATATTAATGGGGAACAGAGGTATGCTATGCCTGTACTATATATTAATGGGGAACAGAGGTATGCTATGCCTGTACTAAATATTAATGGAGAACAGAGGAATGCTATGCCTGTACTAAATATTAATGGGGAACAGAGGTATGCTATGCCTGTACTAAATATTAATGGAGAACAGAGGTATGCTATGCCTGTACTATATATTCATGGGGAACAGAGGTATGCTATACTTGCACTATATGTTAATGAGGAACAGATATGTGGAATACTTGTACTATATGTTAGTGAGGAACAGAGATATGATATACTTGTACTGTATATTATTGTGAAACAGAAATATGCCATACTTGTCCTTTATATATTAAAGGGGAACAGAGGCATGCTATACTTGTGCTGTATATGAAAGGAGAACAGACCTATGCTAAACCCGTACTATATATTAATGTGGAACAGATGTATATGATATGAGTACCACATATTAATGGGGAAAAGAAATATGGAATGCCTGTATTATGTATTAATGCGGAAGAGAGATGTGCTATGCTTGTGCCACAAATTAATGGGGAACAGATATATGCTATGCCTCTACTATATATTAATGGGGAACAGGTATGCTATGCCTGTACTAAATATTAATGGGAAACAGTTATGCTCTGCCTGTACTATAGCTTAATGGCGAACAGTTATACTATGCCCGTACTAAATATTAATGAAGAACAGAGGTATGCTATGCCTGTACTATATATTAATAGGGAACAGAGGTATGCTATGCCTGTACTATATATTAATGGGGAACAGGTAAGCTATGCCTGTACTATATCTTAATGGTGAACAGGTATGCTATGCTTGTACTAAATATTAATGGGAAACAGAGGTATGCTATGCCTGTACTCTATATTAATGGGGAACAGAGGTATGCTAAGCCTGTCCTATATATTAATGGGGAGCAGAGGTATGCTATGCCTGTCCTATATATTAATAGGGAACAGAGGTATGCTATGCCTGTCCTATATATTAATGGGGAACAGAGGTATGCTATGCCTGTCATACATATTTATGGGGAACAGAGGTATGCTATGCCTGTCCTATATATTAATGGGGAACAGAGATGTGCTATGCCTGTCCTATATATTCGTGGGGCTCAGAGGTATGCTATGCCTGTTCTATATATTCATGGGGAACAGAGGTATGCTATACTTGTACTATATGTTAATGAGCAACAGAGGTATGTATACTTGTACTAAATGTTAGTGAGGAACAGAGGTATGGTATACTTGTACTGTATGTTAATGAGGAACAGTTGTATGGAATACTTGTACTATATGTTAATGAGGAACAGAGATATGATATACTTGTACTGTATATTATTGTGAAACACAAATATGCCATACTTGTCCTTTATATATTAAAGGGGAACAGAGGCATGCTATACTTGTGCTGTATATGAAAGGAGAACAGACCTAAGCTAAACCCGTACTATATATTAATGTGGAACAGATGTATATGATATGAGTACCACATATTAATGGGGAAAAGAAATATGGAATGCCTGTATTATGTATTAATGCGGAAGAGAGATGTGCAATGCTTGTACCACAGATTAATGGGGAACAGAGATATGCTATGCCTGTACTATATATTAATGGGGAACAGGTATGCTATGCCTGTACTAAATATTAATGGGGAACAGTTATGCTATGCCTGTACTATAGCTTAATGGCGAACAGTTATACTATGCCCGTACTAAATATTAATGAGGAACAGAGGTATGCTATGCCTGTACTATATTTTAATAGGGAACAGAGGTATGCTATGCCTGTACTATATATTAATGGGGAACAGGTAAGCTATGCCTGTACAATATCTTAATGGTGAAAAGGTATGCTATGCTTGTACTAAATATTAATGGGAAACAGAGGTATGCTATGCCTGTACTCTATATTAATGGGTAACAGAGGTATGCTATGCCTCTCCTATATATTAATAGGGAACAGAGGCAAGCTATGCCTGTCCTATATATTAATGGGGAGCAGAGGTATGCTATGCCTGTCCTATATATTAATAGGGAACAGAGGTATGCTATGCCTGTCCTATATATTAATGGGGAACAGAGGTATGCTATGCCTGTCCTACATATTCATGGGAAACAGAGGTATGCTACACCTGTCCGATATATTCATGGGGAAGAGAAGTATGCTATGCCTGTCCTATATATTCATGGGGAACAGAGGTATGCTATGCCTGTCCTATATATTAATGGAGAACAGAGATGTGCTATGCCTGTCCTATATATTCGTGGGGCACAGAGGTATGCTATGCCTGTACTATATATTAATGGGGAATAGGGACATGCTATACCTGTACTAAATGTTAATGTGGAGCAGATGTATGCTATATCTGTGCTAAATATTAATGGGGAACAGAGATATGTACAGTATGCCTGAACTTTGTATTAATGGGAAAGAAAGATATACTGTACTTGTACTGAATATTAATGGGGAACAGAGGTATGTTATGTCTGTACTATATATTAATGGGGAACAGAGGTATGCTATGCCTGTACTATATATTAAAGGGGAACAGTGGTATGCTATGCCGGTACTATTTATTAATGAGGAACCGAGGTATGCTATGCTGTACTGTATATTAATGGTGAACAGAGGTATGCTATGCCTGTACTATATATTAATGGGGAACCGAGGTATGCTATGTCTATACTATATATTAATGGGGAACAGAGTTATGCTATGCCTGTTCTATATATTAATGGGGAACAGAGGTATGCTATGCCTGTACTATATATTAATGGGGAACAGAGTTATGCTATGCCTGTACTAAATATTAATGGGGAACAGAGTTATGCTATGCCTGTACTAAATATTAATGGGGAACAGAGGTATGCTATGCCTGTACTATATATTAATGGGGAACAGAGGTATGCTATGCCTGTACTATATATTAATGGGGAACAGAGGTATGCTATGCCTGTACTAAATATTAATGGGGAACAGAGGTATGCTATGCCTGTACTATATATTCATGGGGAACAGAGGTATGCTATATCTGTACTAAATATTAATGGAGAACAGAGGTATGCTATGCCTGTACTATATATTCATGGGGAACAGAGGTATGCTATGCCTGTACTATATATTAATGGGGAACAGAGGTATGCTATGCCTGTACTAAATATTAATGGGAACAGAGGTATGCTATGCCTGTACTATACATTAATGGGGAACAGAGGTATGCTATGCCTGTACTATATATTAATGGTGAACAGAGGTATGCTATGCCTGTACTATACATTAATGGGGAACAGAGGTATGCTATGTCTGTACTATATATTAATGGGGAACAGAGTTATGCTATGCCTGTTCTATATATTAATGGTGAAAAGAGGTATGCTATGCCTGTACTATATATTAATGGGGGACAGAGTTATGCTATGCCTGTACTATATATTAATGGGGAACAGAGGTATGCTATGCCTGTACTATATATTAATGGGGAACAGAGGTATGCTATTCCTGTTCTAAATAATAAGGGGGAACTGAGGTATGCCATGCCTGTACTATATATTCATGGGGAACAGAGGTATGCTATGCCTGTACTATAAATTAATGGGGAACAGAGTTATGCTATGCCTGTACTAAATATGAATGGGGAACAGAGGTATGCTATGCCTGTACTAAATATTAATGGAGAACAGAGGTATGCTATGCCTGTACTATATATTCATGGGGAACAGAGGTATGCTATGCCTGTACTATATATTCATGGGGAACAGAGGTATGCTATGCCTGTACTATATATTAATGGGGAACAGGGATATGCTATGCCTGTACTAAATGTTAACGTGGAACACAGGTATGCTATGTCTGTGCTAAATATTAATGTGGAACAGAGATATGTACAGTATGCCTGAACTTTGTATTAATGGGAAAGAAAGATATGCTGTACTTGTACTGAATATTAATGGGGAACAGAGGTATGCTATGTCTGTACTATATATTAATGGGGAACAGAGTTATGCTATGCCTATTCTATATATTAATGGGGAACAGAGTTATGCTATGCCTGTACTATATTTTCATGGGGAACAGAGGTATGCTATGCCTCTACTATACATTCATGGGGAACAGAGGCATGCTATGCATGTACTATGTATTCATGGGGAACAGAGGAATGCTATGCCTGTACTATATATTCATTGGGAACAGAGGTATGCTATGCCTGTACTATATATTCATGGGGAACAGAGGTATGCTATGCCTGTACTATATATTCATGGGGAACAGCGGTATGCTATGCCTGTACTATATATTAATTGTGAACAGAGGTATGCTATGCCTGTACTATATATTAATAGGGAACAGTGGTATGCTATGCCTGTACTAAATATTAATAGGGAACAGAGGTATGCTATGCCTGTACTATATATTCATGGGGAACAGAGGTATGCTATGCCTGTGCTATATATTAATGGGGAACAGAGGTATGCCATGCCTGTACTAAATATTAATGGGGAACAGAGGTATGCTATACCTATACTAAATATTCATGGGGAACAGAGATATGCTATGCTTGTACTAAATATTCATGATGAACAGAGATATGCTATGCCTGTACTATATTAATTAATGGGGCACAGAGATATGCTATGTCTGTACTATATATTCATGGGGAACAGAGATATGCTATGCCTGTACTATATAATAATAGGGAACAGAGTCATGCTATGGCTGTACTATATATTATTGAGGAACAGAGATATGCTATGCCTCTACTATATATTATTGGGAAACAGGGAAATGCAATCCCTGAACTATATATTAATGGAGAACAGGAATATGCTATGCCTGTACTACTTATTAATGGGGAACAGGGATATGCTATGCCTGTACTATATATTAATGGTTAACAGGAACATGCTATGCCTATACTAAATACTAATGGGGAACAGGGATTTCCTATGCCTGTACTAAATATCAATGAGGAACAGAGGTATGCTATGCCTGTACTAAATATTAATGGGAGACAGAAGAATGCCATGCCTGTACTATGTATTAATTGGAACAGAGGTATGCCATGCCTGTACTACATATTAATGGTGAACAGTGGTATGCTATGCCTGTAGTATATATTAATGGGGAACAGAGGTATGCCATGCCTGTACTATATATTAATGGGGAACAGTGGTATGCTATGCCTGTAGTATATATTAATGGTGAACAGAGGTAAGCTATGCCTGCAAAATATATTAATGGTGAACAGAGGTATGTTTTGAATTTACTAAATATTAATGGTGAATAGAGGTATGCTATGCCTGTACTAAATATTCATGGGGAACAGAGGTATGCTATGTCTGTACAATATATATAAATGGGGAACAGAGTTATGCTATGCCTGTACTATATATTATTGGGGAACAGAGGTATGCTATGCGTGTACTATATATTAACTGGGAACAGAGTTATGCTATGCCTGTACTAAATATTAATGGGGAACAGAGTTATGCTATGCCTGTACTAAATATTAATGGGGAACAGAGTTATGCTATGCCTGTACTATATATTAATGGGGAACAGAGGTATGCTATGCCTGCAGTATATTTTAATGGAGAACAGAGGTATGCTATGCCTGTTCTAAATATTAATGGAGAACAGAGGTATGCTATGACTGTACTATACAATCATGGGGAACAGAGGCATGCTCTGCATGTACTATATATTCATGGGGAACAGAGAAATGCTATGCCTGTACTATATATTCATGGGGAACAGAGGTATGCTATGCCTGTACTATATATTCATGGGGAACAGAGGTATGCTATGCCTGTACTATATATTCATGGGGAACAGCGGTATGCTATGCCTGTACTATATATTAATGGTGAACAGAGGTATGCTATGCCTGTACTATATATTAATGGGGAACAGCAGTATGCTATGCCTGTACTAAATATTAATGGGGAACAGAGGTATGCTATGCCTGTACTATATATTAATGGGGAACAGAGGTATGCTATGCCTGTACTAAATATTCTTGGGGAACAGAGGTATGCTATGCCTGTACTATATATTCATGCGGAACAGAGGTATGCTATGCCTGTGCTAAATATTCATGGGGAACAGAGGTATGTATGCCTGTACTATATATTCATGGGGAACAGAGGTATGCTATGCCTGTACTATATATTAATGGGGAACAGAGGTATGCTATGTCTGTACTATATATTAATGGGAAACAGTGGTATGGTATGCCTGTACTAAATATTCATGGGGAACAGAGGTATGCTATGCCTGTACTATATATTAATGGGGAACAGAGGTATGCTATGCCTGTACTAAATATTCATGGGGAACAGAGGTATGCTATGCCTGTGCTATATATTCATGGGGAACAGAGGTATGCTATGCCTGTACTAAATATTCAAGGGGAACAGAGGTATGCTATGCCTGTACTATATATTCATGGGGAACAGAGGTATGCTATGCCTGTACTATATATTCATGGGAAACAGAGGTATGCTATGCCTGTACTATATATTCATGGGGAACAGAGGTATGCTATGCCTGTACTATATATTAATGGGGAACAGAGGTATGCTATGCCTGTACTAAATATTAATGGGGAACAGAGGTATGCTATGCCTGTACTAAATATTCATGGGGAACAGAGATATGCTATGCTTGTACTAAATATTCATGAGGAACAGAGATATGCTATGCCTGTACTATATATTAATGGGGCACAGAGATATGCTATGCCTGTACCATAAATTCATGGGGAACAGAGATATACTCTGCCTGTACTATATAATAATGGGGAACAGAGACATGCTATGCCTGTACTATATATTTTTGGGGAACAGAGATATGCTATGCCTGCACTATATATTATTGGGTAACAGGGATATGCAATGCCTGTACTATTTATTAATGGAGAACAGGGATATGCTATGCCTGTACTATATATTAATGGGTAACAGGGATATGCTATGCCTGTACTATATATTAATGGGGAACAGGAACATGCTATGCCTGTACTAAATACTAATGGGGAACAGGGTTATGCTATGCCTGTACTAAATATTAATGAGGAACAGAGGTATTCTATGCCTGTACTAAATATTAATGGGAGACAGAAGAATGCCATGCCTGTACTATGTATTAATGGGGAACAGAGGTATGCCATGCCTGTACTACATATTAATGGTGAACAGTGGTATGCTATGCCTGTAGTATATATTAATGGGGAACAGAGGTATGCCATGCCTGTACATATATTAATGGGGAACAGAGGTATGCTATGCCTGTTCTATATATTAATGGTGAACAGAGGTAAGCTATGCCTGAAAAATATATTAATGGTGAACAGAGGTATGCTATGCCTGTACTAAATATTAATGGTGAACAGAGGTATGCTATGCCTGTACTAAATATTCATGGGGAACAGAGGTATGCTATGTCTGTACTATATATTAATGGGGAACAGAGTTATGCTATGCCTGTACTATATATTAATGAGGAACAGAGGTATGCTATGCCTGTACTAAATATTCATGGGGAACAGAGTTATGCTATGCATGTATTAAATATTAATGGGAACAGAGTTATGCTCTGCCTTTACTAAATATTAATGGGGAACAGAGTTATGCTATGCCTGTACTATATATATTAATGGGAACAGAGGTATGCTATGCTTGTACTATATTTTAATGGGGAACAGAGGTATGCTATGCCTGTCTATATATTAATGGGAATAGAGGTATGCTATGCCTGTACTATATATTAATGGGGAACAGGGATATGCTATGCCTGTACTAAATGTTAATGTGGAACAGAGGTAAGCTATGTCTGAGCTAAATATTAATGTGGAACAGAGATATGTACAATATGCCTGAACTTTGTATTAATGGGAAAGAAAGATATGCTGTACTTGTATTGAATATTAATGGGGAACAGAGGTATGTTATGTCTGTACTATATATTAATGGGGAACAGAGGTATGCTATGCCTGTACTATATATTAATGGGGAACAGAGGTATGCTATGCCTGTACTAAATATGAATGGGGAACAGAGATATGCTTTGCCTGTACTATATAGTAATGGGGAACAGAGGTATGCTATGCCTGTACTAAATATTAATGGTGAACAGAGGTATGCTATGCCTGTACTAAATATTCATGGGGAACAGAGGCATGCTATGTCTGTACAATATATATTAATGGGGAACAGATTTATGCTATGCCTGTACTATATATTAATGGGGAACAGATGTATGCTATGCCTGTACTACATATTAATGGGGAACAGAGTTATGCTATGCCTGTATTAAATATTAATGGGGAACAGAGTTATGCTATGCCTGTACTAAATAGTAATGGGGAACAGAGTTATGCTCTGCCTGTACTATATAGTTAATGGGGAACTGAGGTATGCTATGCCTGTACTATTAATTAATGGGGAACAGAGGTATTGTATGCCTGTTCTAAATATTAATGGGGAACAGAGGTATGCTATGCCTGTACTATATATTCGTGGTGAACAGAGGTATGCTATATCTGTACTAAATATTAATGGAGAACAGAGGTATGCTATGCCTGTTCTATATATTCATGGGGAACAGAGGTATGCTATGCCTGTACTATATATTAATGGGGAACAGAGGTATGCTATGCCTGTACTAAATGTTAATGGGGAACAGAGGTATGCTATGCCTGCACTAAATATTAATGGAGAACAGAGGATTGCTATGCCTGTACTATATATTCATGGGGAACAGAGGTATGCTATGCCTGTACTATATATTCATGAGGAACAGAGGTATGCTATGCCTGTACTAAATATTAATGGTGAACAGAGGTATGCCATGCCTGTACTAAATATTCATGGGGAACAGAGGTATGCTATGTCTGTACAATATATATTAATGAGGAACAGAGTTATGCTATGCCTGTACTATATATTAATGGGGAACAGATGTATGCTATGCCTGTACTATATATTAGTGGGGAACAGAGTTATGCTATGCATGTGTTAAATATTAATGGGGAAAAGAGTTATGCTATGCATGTATTAAATATTAATGGGGAACAGAGTTATGCTATGCCTGTACTAAACATTAATTTGGAACAGAGTTATGCTATGCCTGTACTATATATTAATGGGGAACAGAGGTATGCTATGCTTGTACTATATTTTAATGGGGAACAGAGGTATGCTATGCCTGTTCTAAATATTAATGGGGAACAGAGGTATCCTATGCCTGTACTATATATTCATGGGGAACAGAGGTATGCTATGCCTGTACTATATATTCATGGAGAACAGAGGTATGCTATGCCTGTACTATATATTAATGGGGAACAGGGATATGCTATGCCTGTACTAAATGTTAATGTGGAACAGAGGTATGCTATGTCTGTGCTAAATATTAATGTGGAACAGAGATATGTACAGTATGCCTGAACTTTGTATTAATGGGAAAGAAAGATATGCTGTACTTGTATTGAATATTAATGGGGAACAGAGGTATGTTATGTCTGTACTATATATTAATGGGGAACAGAGGTATGCTATGCCTGTACTATATATTAATGGGGAACACAGGTATGCTATGCCTGTACTAAATATGAATGGGGAACAGAGATATGCTTTGCCTGTACTATATAGTAATGGGGAACAGAGGTATGCTATGCCTGTACTAAATATTAATGGTGAACAGAGGTATGCTATGCCTGTACTAAATATTCATGGGGAACAGAGGTATGCTATGTCTGTACAATATATATTAATGGGGAACAGAGTTATGCTATGCCTGTACTATATATTAATGGAGAACAGATGTATGCTATGCCTGTACTATATATTAATGGGGAACAGAGTTATGCTATGCCTGTATTAAATATTAATGGGGAACAGAGTTATGCTATGCCTGTACTAAATATTAATGGGAACAGAGTTATGCTACTGCCTGTACTATATATTAATGGGGAACAGAGGTATGCTATGCCTGTACTATTAATTAATGAGAACAGAGGTATGTATGCCTGTTCTAAATATTAATGGGAACAGAGGTATGCTATGCCTGTACTATATATTCATGGTGAACAGAGGTATGCTATGCCTGTACTAAATATTAATGGAGAACAGAGGTATGCTATGCCTGTACTATATATTCATGGGGAACAGAGGTATGCTATGCCTGTACTATATATTAATGGGAACAGAGGTATGCTATGCCTGTACTAAATATTAATGGGGAACAGAGGTATGCTATGCCTGTACTAAATATTAATGGAGAACAGAGGTATTCTATGCCTGTACTATATATTCATGGGGAACAGAGGTATGCTATGCCTGTACTATATATTCATGAGGAACAGAGGTATGCTATGCCTGTACTAAATATTAATGGGAACAGAGGTATGCTATGCCTGTACTAAATATTCATGGGGAACAGAGGTATGCTATGCCTGTACTTATATATTAATGGGGAACAGAGGTATGCTATGCCTGTACTAAATATTCATGGGGAACAGATATGCTATGCCTGTACTATATATTATGGGGAACAGAGATATGCTATGCCTGTATTAAATTATGGGAAAAGTTTATATGTATTAAATATATGGGACAGTATGCCTGTACTAAATATTAATGGGAACAGAGGTATGCTATGCCTGTACTATATATTAATGGTGAACAGAGGTATGCTATACCTGTACTAAATATTAATGGAGAACAGAGGTATGCTATGCCTGTATCTATATATTCATGGGAACAGAGGTATGCTATGCCTGTACTATATATTAATGGGAACAGAGGTATGCTATGCCTGTACTAAATATTAATGGGAACAGAGGTATGCTATGCCTGTACTAAATATTAATGGGAACAGAGGATGCTATGCCTGTACTATATATTCATGGGAACAGAGGATGCTATGCCTGTACTATATATTCATGAGGAACAGAGGTATGCTATGCCTGTACTAAATATTAATGGGAACAGAGGTATGCTATGCCTGTACTAAATATTCAGGGAACAGAGGTATGCTATGTCAATATATATTAATGAGGAACAGAGTTATGCTATGCCTGTACTATATATTAATGGGGAACAGAGGTATGCTATGCCTGTACTATATATTAGTGGGAACAGAGTTATGCTATGCATCTGTTAAATATTAATGAGAACAGAGTTATGCTATGCATGTACTAAATATTAATGGGAACAGAGTTATGCTATGCCTGTACTATATATTAATGGGGAACAGAGGTTATGCTATGCCTGTACTATATATTAATAGGGAACAGAGGTATGCTATGCCTGTACTATATTTTAATGGGAACAGAGGTATGCTATGCCTGTTCTAAATATTAATGGGGAACAGAGGTATCCTGTGCCTGTACTATATATTCATGTGGAACAGAGGTATGCTATGCCTGTACTATATATTCATGGAGAACAGAGGTATGCTATGCCTGTACTATATATTAATGGGGAACAGGGATATGCTATGCCTGTACTAAATGTTAATGTGGAACAGAGGTAAGCTATGTCTGTGCTAAATATTAATGTGGAACAGAGATATGTACAATATGCCTGAACTTTGTATTAATGGGAAAGAAAGATATGCTGTACTTGTATTGAATATTAATGGGGAACAGAGGTATGTTATGCCTGTACTATATATTAATGGGGAACAGAGGTATGCTATGCCTGTACTATATATTAATGGGGAACAGAGGTATGCTATGCCTGTACTAAATATGAATGTGGAACAGAGATATGCTTTGCCTGTACTATATAGTAATGGGGAACAGAGGTATGCTATGCCTGTACTAAATATTAATGGTGAACAGAGGTAAGCTATGCCTGAAAAATATATTAATGGTGAACAGAGGTATGCTATGCCTGTACTAAATATTAATGGTGAACAGAGGAATGCCATGCCTGTACTAAATATTCATGGGGAACAGAGGTATGCTATGTCTGTACAATATATATTAATGAGGAACAGAGTTATGCTATGCCTGTACTATATATTAATGGGGAACAGAGTTATGCTATGCATGTGTTAAATATTAATGGGGAAAAGAGTTATGCTATGCATGTATTAAATATTAATGGGGAACAGAGTTATGCTCTGCCTTTACTAAACATTAATGGGGAACAGAGTTATGCTATGCCTGTACTATATATTAATGGGGAACAGAGGTATGCTATGCTTGTACTATATTTTAATGGGGAACAGAGGTATGCTATGCCTGTTCTAAATATTAATGGGGAATAGAGGTATGCTATGCCTGTACTATATATTAATGGGGAACAGGGATATGCTATGCCTGTACTAAATGTTAATGTGGAACAGAGGTAAGCTATGTCTGTGCTAAATATTAATGTGGAACAGAGATATGTACAATATGCCTGAACTTTGTATTAATGGGAAAGAAAGATATGCTGTACTTGTATTGAATATTAATGGGGAACAGAGGTATGTTATGTCTGTACTATATATTAATGGGGAACAGAGGTATGCTATGCCTGTACTATATATTAATGGGGAACAGAGGTATGCTATGCCTGTACTAAATATGAATGGGAACAGAGATATGCTTTGCCTGTACTATATAGTAATGGGGAACAGAGGTATGCTATGCCTGTACTAAATATTAATGGTGAACAGAGGTATGCTATGCCTGTACTAAATATTCATGGGGAACAGAGGCATGCTATGTCTGTACAATATATATTAATGGGGAACAGAGTTATGCTATGCCTGTACTATATATTAATGGGGAACAGATGTATGCTATGCCTGTACTATATATTAATGGGGAACAGAGTTATGCTATGCCTGTATTAAATATTAATGGGGAACAGAGTTATGCTATGCCTGTACTAAATAGTAATGGGGAACAGAGTTATGCTCTGCCTGTACTATATATTAATGGGGAACTGAGGTATGCTATGCCTGTACTATTAATTAATGGGGAACAGAGGTATTGTATGCCTGTTCTAAATATTAATGGGGAACAGAGGTATGCTATGCCTACTATGCCTGTACTATATATTAATAGGAACAGAGGTATGCTATGCCTGTACTATATATTCATAGGGAACAGAGGTATACTATGCCTGTGCTAAATATTCATAGGAACAGAGGTATACTATACCTGTACTATATATTCATGGGGAACAGAGGTATGCTATGCCTGTACTATATATTCATGGAGAACAGGGTATGCTATGCCTGTACTATATATTAATGGGGAACAGAGGTATGCTATGCCTGTACTATATATTAATGGGGAACAGAGGTATGCTATGCCTGTACTATATATTAATGGGGAACAGAGGTATGCTATGCCTGTACTAAATATTCATGGGGAACAGAGATATGCTATGCCTGTACTTAATATTCATGAAGAACAGAGATATGCTATGCCTGTACTATATAGTAATGGGGCACAGAGATATGCTATGCCTGTACTATATATTATTGGGAACAGAGATATGCTATGCCTGTACTATATATTATTGGGTAACAGAGATATGCTATGCCTGTACTATATATTAATGGAGAACAGGAGATATGCTATGCCTGTACTATATATTAATAGGGAACAGGATATGCTATGCCTGTACTATATATTGATGGGAACAGAACTATGCTATTCCTGTACTAAATATTAATGAGGAACAGGATATGCTATGCCTGTTCTAAATATTAATGAGGAACAGAGGAATACCATGCCTGTACTATGTATTAATGGGGAACAGAGGTATGCCATGCCTGTACTACATATTAATGGTGAACAGTGGTATGCTATGCCTGTTGTATATATTAATGGGGAACAGAGGTATGCCATGCCTGTACTATATATTAATGGGGAACAGAGGTATGCTATGCCTGTACTATATATTAATGGTGAACAGAGGTAAGCTTTGCCTGCAAATTATATTAATGGTGAACAGAGGTATGCTATGCCTGTATTAAATATTAATGGGGAACAGAGTTATGCTATGCCTGTACTAAATATTAATGGGGTACAGAGTTATGCTATGCCTGTACTATGTATTAATGGGGAACAGAGGTATGCTATGCCTGTACTATATATTAATAGGAACAGAGGTATACTATACCTGTACTAATATTAATAGGAACAGAGGTATACTATGCCTGTACTATATATTAATGGGAACAGAGTATATATATCTGTACTATATATTAATGGAGAACAGAGGTATGCTATGCCTGTACTATATAATAATGGGGAACAGGGATATGCTATGCCTGTACTATATATTCATAGGGAACAGAGGTATGCTATGCCTGTACTATATATTAATGGGAACAGAGGTATAGCTATGCCTTACTAAATATTAATGGAACAGAGGTATGCTATGCCTGTACTAAATATTAATGTGGAACAGAGATATGTACAGTATGCCTGTACTTTGTATTAATGGAAAGAAAGATATGCTGTACTTGTACTAATATTAATGGGGAACAGAGGTATACTATGCCTGTACTATATTCATAGGAACAGGGCATACTATGCCTGTACTATATATTAATGGGGAACAGAGATATGCTATGTCTGTACTATATATTCATGGGGAACAGAGGTATGCTATGCCTGTACTATATATTAATGGTGAACAGAGGTATGCTATGCCTGTACTATATATTCATGGGGAACAGAGGTATGCTATGCCTGTACTATATATTCATGGGAACAGAGGTATGCTATGCCTGTACTATATATTAATGGTGAACAGAGGTATGCTATGCCTGTACTAAATATTAATGGGGAACAGAGATATGCTTTCCTGTATTATATATTAAAGGGGAACAAAGGTATGCTATGCCTGTACTAAATATTCATGGGAACAGAGGTATGCTATGCCTGTACTATATATTCATGGGGAACAGAGGTATGCTATGTCTGTACTATATATTAATGGGGAACAGAGGTATGCTATGTCTGTACTATATACTAATGGGAAACAGAGGTATGCAATGCCTGTACTACATATTCATGGGAAACAGCGGTATGCTATGTCCTGTACTATATATAATGGAAACAGAGGTATACTATGCCTGTACTATATATTCATGGGAACAGGGTATGCTATGCCTGTACTAAATATTCATGGGGAACAGAGGTATGCTATGCCTGTACTATATATTAATGGGGAACAGAGGTATGCTATGCCTGTACTAAATATTAATGGGAAACAGAGGTATGCTATGCCTGTACTATATATTCATGGGGAACAGAGGTATGCTATGCCTGTACTATATATTAATGGGGAACAGAGGTATGCTATGTCTGTACTTTATATTAATGGGGAACAGAGGTATGCTTTTCCTGTTCTATATATTAATGTTGATCAGAGGAAAGCTATGCCTGCAAAATTTATTAATGGTGAACAGAGGTATGCTATGCCTGTACTAAATATTAACGGTGAACAGAGGTATGCTATGCCTGTACTAAATATTCATGGGGAACTGAGGTATGCTATGTCTGTACAATATATATTATTGGGGAACAGAGTTATGCTATGCCTGTACTATATATTAATGGGGAACAGATGTATGCTATGCCTGTACTATATATTAATGGGGAACAGAGTTATGCTATGCCTCTACTAAATATTAATGGGAACAGAGTTATGCTTATGCCTGTACTAAATATTAATAGAACAGAGTTATGCTATGCCTGTACTATATATTAATAGGAACAGAGGTATACTATGCCTGTACTATATAATAAGGGAACAGAGGTATGCTATGCCTGTACTAAATATTAATGGGGAACAGAGGTATGCTATGCCTGTACTATAATATTCATGAGGAACAGAGGTATGCTATATCTGTACTAAATATTAATGGAGAACAGAGGTATACTATGCCTGTACTATATATTCATAGGGAACAGAGTATACTATGCCTGTACTATATATTAATAGGAACAGAGGTATACTATGCCTGTACTAAATATTAATAGAGAACAGAGGTATGCTATTTCTGTACTAAATATTAATGGAGAACAGAGGTATGCTATGCCTGTACTATATATTCATAGGGAACAGAGGTATACTATGCCTGTACTATATATTCATAGGAACAGAGGTATGCTATGCCTGTACTATATATTAATGAGAACAGGGATATGCTATGCCTGTACTAAATATTAATGTGGAACAGAGGTATGCTATGTCTGTGCTAAATATTAATGTGGAACAGAGATATGTACAGTATGCCTGAACTTTGTATTAATGGGAAAGAAAGATATGCTGTACTTGTATTGAATATTAATGGGGAACAGAGGTATGCTATGCCTGTACTATATTTTCATGGGGAACAGAGGTATGCTATGCCTGTACTATACATTCATGGGAACAGAGGCATGCTATGTCTGTACTATATATTAATGGAGAACAGAGATATGCTTTGCCTGTACTATATATTCATGGGGAACAGAGGTATGCTATGCCTGTACTATATATTAATGGTGAACAGAGGTATGCTATGCCTGTACTATATATTCATGGGAACAGAGGTATGCTATGCCTGTACTATATATTCATGGGGAACAGAGGTATGCTATGCCTGTACTATATATTAATGGTGAACAGAGGTATGCTATGTCTGTACTATATATTAATGGGGAACAGAGGTATGCTATGCCTGTACTAAATATTAATGGGGAACAGAGATATGCTTTCCTGTATTATATATTAAAGGGGAACAAAGGTATGCTATGCCTGTACTAAATATTCATGGGGAACAGAGGTATGCTGTGCCTGTACTATACATTCATGGGGAACAGAGGCATGCTATGTCTGTGCTATATATTAATGGGGAACAGAGGTAAGCTATGTCTGTACTATATACTAATGGGAAACAGAGGTATGCAATGCCTGTACTACATATTCATGGGAAACAGCGGTATGCTATGTCTGTACTATATACTAATTGGAAACAGAGGTATACAATGCCTGTACTACATATTCATGGGGAACAGCGGTATGCTATGCCTGTACTATATATTCATGGGGAACAGAGGTATGCTATGCCTGTACTATATATTAATGGGGAACAGAGGTATGCTATGTCTGTGCTAAATATTCGTGGGAAACAGAGGTATGCTATGCCTGTACTATATATTCATGGGGAACAGAGGTATGCTATGCCTGTACTATATATTAATGGGGAACAGAGGTATGCTATGTCTGTAGTATATACTAATGGGAAACAGATGTATGCAATGCCTGTAGTAAATATTTATGGGGAATAGAGGTATACTTTGCTTGTACTATATATTAATGGGGAACAGAGGTATGCTATGCCTGTACTAAATATTCATGGGGAACAGAGGTATGCTATGCCTGTGCTAAATATTCATGGGGAACAGAGGTATGCTATGCCTGTACTATATATTCATGGGGAACAGAGGTATGCTATGCCTGTACTATATATTCATGGGATACAGAGGTATGCTATGCCTGTACTATATATTAATGGGGAACAGTGGTATGCTATGCCTGTACTATATATTAATGGGGAACAGAGGTATGCTATGCCTGTACTATATATTAATGGGGAACAGAGGTATGCTATGCCTGTACTAAATATTCATGGGGAACAGAGATATACTATGCTTGTACTTAATATTCATGAAGAACAGAGATATGCTATGCCTGTACTATATAGTAATGGGGAACAGAGATATGCTATGCCTGTACTATATATTATTGGGGAACAGAGATATGCTATGCCTGTACTATATATTATTGGGTAACAGGGATATGCAATGCCTGTACTATATATTAATGGAGAACAGGGATATGCTATGCCTGTACTATATATTAATGGGGAACAGGGATATGCTATGCCTGTACTATATATTGATGGGGAACAGGAACATGCTATTCCTGTACTAAATACTAATGGGGAACAGGGATATGCTATGCCTGTTCTAAATATTAATGAGGAACAGAGGAATACCATGCCTGTACTATGTATTAATGGGGAACAGAGGTATGCCATGCCTGTACTACATATTAATGGTGAACAGTGGTATGCTATGCCTGTTGTATATATTAATGGGGAACAGAGGTATGCCATGCCTGTACTATATATTAATGGGGAACAGAGGTATGCTATGCCTGTACTATATATTAATGGTGAACAGAGGTAAGCTTTGCCTGCAAATTATATTAATGGTGAACAGAGTATACTATACCTGTAAATATTAATAGGGAACAGAGGTATACTATGCCTGTACTAAATATTATAGGAACAGAGTTATACTATACCTGTATAATTAATGGGAACAGAGGTATACTATGCCTGTACTATATATTAATAGGGAACAGAGGTATGCTATGTTACTATATATTAATGGGAACAGAGGTATACTATGCCTGTACTATATATTAATAGGGAACAGAGGTATGCTATATCTGTACTAAATATTAATGGAGAACAGAGGTATACTGATACCTGTACTATATATTAATGGGGAACAGAGATGCTATGCCTGTACTATATATTAATAGGGAACAGAGGTATGCTATACCTGTACTATATATTAATGGGAACAGAGTATACTATGCCTGTACTAAATATTAATGGAGAACAGAGGTATACTATGCCTGTACTATATATTCATAGGAACAAGTATGCTATGCCTGTACTATATATTCATAGAGAACAGAGGTATGCTATGCCTGTACTATATATTCATGGGGAACAGAGGTATGCTATGCCTGTACTAAATATTAATGTGGAACAGAGGTATACTATGCCTGTACTAAATATTAATGGGAACAGAATATGTACATATACCTGTACTATATATTAATGGGAAGAAAGATATACTATACTTGTATTAATATTAATGGGAACAGAGGTATGCTATGCCTGTACTATATATTCATGGGAACAGAGGTATACTATGTCCTGTACTATATATTAATAGAGAACAGAGATATGCTTTGCCTGTACTATATATTCATGGGGAACAGAGGTATGCTATGCCTGTACTATATATTAATGGTGAACAGAGGTATGCTATGCCTGTACTATATTTTCATGGAGAACAGAGGTATGCTGTGCCTGTACTATATATTCATGGGGAACAGAGGTATGCTATGCCTGTACTATATATTAATGGTGAACAGAGGTATGCTATGTCTGTACTATATATTAATGGGGAACAGAGGTATGCTATGCCTGTACTAAATATTAATAGGGAACAGAGATATGCTATGCCTGTACTATATATTAAGGAACAGGTATACTATGCCTGTACTAAATATTCATGGGAACAGAGGTATACTATACCTGTACTATATATTCATGAGGAACAGAGGTATGCTATGCCTGTACTATATTAATGGGAACAGAAGTATGCTATGTCTGTACTATATACTAATGGGGAACAGAGTATACATGCCTGTACTACATATTAATGGAAACAGTGGTATGCTATGCCTGTACTATATATTAATGGGGAACAGAGGTATACTATGCCTGTACTACATATTCATGGGGAACAGAGGTATGCTATGCCTGTACTATATATTCATGGGGAACAGAGGTATGCTATGCCTGTACTATATATTAATGGGAACAGAGGTATGCTATGCCTGTACTAAATATTATGGGAAACAGAGGTATGCTATGCCTGTACTATATATTCATGGGGAACAGAGGTATGCTATGCCTGTACTATATATTAATGGGGAACAGAGGTATGCTATGTCTGTACTTTATATTAATGGGGAACAGAGGTATGCTTTTCCTGTTCTATATATTAATGTTGAACAGAGGTAAGCTATGCCTGCAAAATATATTAATGGTGAACAGAGGTATGCTATGCCTGTACTAAATATTAATGGTGAACAGAGGTATGCTATGCCTGTACTAAATATTCATGGGAACAGAGTATGCTATGCCTGTACTATATATTATTAGGAACAGAGGTATGCTATACCTGTACTATATATTAATGGGAACAGATGTATGCTATGCCTGTACTATATATTAATGGGAACAGAGGTATGCTATGCCTTATTAAATATTAATGGGGAACAGAGATATGCTATGCCTGTACTAAATATTAATGGGAACAGAGTTATGCTATGCCTGTACTATATATTAATGGGAACAGAGGTATGACTATGCCTGTACTATATATTAATGGGAACAGAGGTATACTATGCCTGTACTAAATATTAATGGGGAACAGAGGTATACTATGCCTGTACTATATATTCATGGGAACAGAGGTATACTATATCTGTTCTAAATATTAATAGGAACAGAGGTATGCTATACCTGTACTATATATTCATAGGAACAGAGGTATGCTATGCCTGTACTATATATTAATAGGAACAGAGGTATGCTATGCCTGTCTATATATTAATGGGAACAGAGATATACTATACCTGTACTAAATATTAATGGAACAGAGGTATGCTATGCCTGTACTAAATATTAATATGGAACAGAGATATGCCTGTACTTTGTATTAATGGAAAGAAAGATATGCTATACCTGTACTAATATTAATGGGAACAGAGGTATGCTATGCCTGTACTATATATTCAATGGGAACAGAGGTATACTATGCCTGTACTATAATTAATGAGAACAGGGTATGCTATGCCTGTACTATATATTAATGGAGAACAGAGTATGCTATGCCTGTACTATATATTCATGGGAACAGAGGTATACTATACCTGTACTATATATTCATGGGAACAAGGTATGCTATGCCTGTACTATATATTAATGGAGAACAGAGGTATGACTATGCCTGTACTATATATTAATGAGAACAGAGGTATGCTATGCCTGTACTATATATTAATAGGGAACAGAGGTATGCTATGCCTGTACTATATATTAATAGGAACAGAGGTATGCTATACCTGTACTATATATTAATAGGAACAGAGGTATGCTATGCCTGTACTATATATTAATGGGGAACAAAGTATGCTATGCCTGTACTAATATTCATGAGGAACAGAGGTATACTATGCCTGTACTATATATTCATGGGAACAGAGGTATACTATGCCTGTACTATATATTAATGGGAACAGAGGTATGCTATGCCTGTACTATATATTAATGGGAACAGAGGTATACTATGCCTGTACTAAATATTAATGGGAACAGAGGTATGCTATGCCTGTACTATATATTATGAGAACAGAGGTATACTATGCCTGTACTATATATTCATGGGGAACAGAGGTATGCTATGCCTGTACTATATATTCATGGGAACAGAGTATGCTATGCCTGTACTATATATTAATGGGAACAGAGGTATGCTATGCCTGTACTATATATTAATGGGAACAGAGGTATGCTATGCCTGTACTATATATTAATGGGGAACAGAGGTATGCTATACCTGTACTATATATTAATGGGGAACAGAGGTATACTATGCCTGTACTATATATTAATGGGGAACAGAGGTATGCTATGCCTGTACTAAATATTAATGGGGAACAGAGGTATGCTATGCCTGTACTATATATTAATGGGGAACAGAGGTATGCTATGCCTGTACTATATATTAATAGGAACAGAGGTATGCTATAGCCTGTACTAAATATTAATGGGGAACAGAGGTATACTATGCCTGTACTATATATTAATAGGAACAGAGGTATGCTATACCTGTACTATATATTCATGAGGAACAGAGGTATACTATGCCTGTACTATATATTAATAGGAACAGAGGTATGCTATGCCTGTACTATATATTAATAGGGAACAGAGGTATACTATGCCTGTACTATATATTAATGGGAACAGAGGTATACTATACCTGTACTAAATATTAATAGGAACAGAGATATGCTATGCCTGTACTATATATTAATGGAGAACAGAGATATGCTATGCCTGTACTATATAATAATAGGGAACAGAGATATGCTATGCCTGTACTATATATTATTGGGGAACAGAGATATGCTATGCCTGTACTATATATTATTGGAAGAGGATATGCTATGCCTGTACTATATATTAATGGAGAACAGGGTATGCTATGCCTGTACTATATATTAATGGGAACAGGGATATGCTATGCCTGTACTATATAATTAGGGGAGACACATGCTATGCCTGTACTAAATATTAATAGGAACAGAGGTATACTATGCCTGTACTAAATATTAATAGGAACAGAGATATACTATGCCTGTACTATATATTAATAGGGAACAGAGGTATGCTATGCCTGTACTATATATTAATAGTGAACAGAGGTATACTATGCCTGTACTATATATTAATGGGAACAGAGGTATGCTATGCCTGTACTATATATTATTGGGAACAGAGGTATGCTATGCCTGTACTATATTTAATAGTGAACAGAGGTATGCTATGCCTGTACTAATATATTAATGGGAACAGAGTATGCTATGCCTGTACTAAATATTCATGGAAACAGAGGTATGCTATGCCTGTACTATATATTATATGAGAACAGAGGTATGCTATGCCTGTACTAAATATTCATGGGAACAGAGGTATACTATGCCTGTACTATATATTAATGGGAACAGAGGTATGCTATGCCTGTACTAAATATTAATGGGGAACAGAGGTATGCTATGCCTGTACTATATATTAATGGGAACAGAGGTATGCTATGCCTGTACTATATATTAATGGGGAACAGAGGTATGCTATGCCTGTACTATATATTAATAGGGAACAGAGGTATGCTATGCCTGTACTATATATTAATAGGAACAGAGGTATGCTATGCCTGTACTATATATTAATAGGAACAGAGGTATGCTATGCCTGTACTATATATTAATGGGAACAGAGGTATGCTATGCCTGTACTATATATTAATAGGGAACAGAGGTATGCTATACCTGTACTATATATTAATAGGGAACAGAGGTATACTGTACCTGTACTATATATTAATGGGAACAGAGGTATGCTATGCCTGTACTATATATTAATGGGGAACAGAGGTATGCTATGCCTGTACTATATATTCATGGGGAACAGAGGTATGCTATATCTGTACTAAATATTAATGGAGAACAGAGGTATGCTATGCCTGTACTATATATTCATGGGGAACAGAGGTATGCTATGCCTGTACTATATATTAATGGGGAACAGAGGTATGCTATGCCTGTACTAAATGTTAATGGGGAACAGAGGTATGCTATTTCTGTACTAAATATTAATGGAGAACAGAGGTATGCTATGCCTGTACTATATATTCATGGGGAACAGAGGTATGCTATGCCTGTACTATATATTCATGGGAACAGAGGTATGCTATGCCTGTACTATATATTAATGGGGAACAGAGATATGCTATGCCTGTACTAAATATTAATGTGGAACAGAGGTATGCTATGTCTGTGCTAAATATTAATGTGGAACAGAGATATGTACAGTATGCCTGAACTTTGTATTAATGGGAAAGAAAGATATGCTGTACTTGTATTGAATATTAATGGGGAACAGAGGTATGCTATGCCTGTACTATATTTTCATGGGGAACAGAGGTATGCTATGCCTGTACTAAATATTCATGGGAACAGAGGTATGCTATGCCTGTACTATATATTAATGGGGAACAGAGGTATGCTATGCCTGTACTATATATTCATGGGAACAGAGGTATGCTATGCCCTCTATATATTAATAGTGAACAGAGGTATGCTATACCTGTACTATATATTCATGAGAACAGAGGTATGCTATGCCTGTACTATATATTCATAGGAACAAAGAGTATACTAAGCTGTACTATAGGTAATAAGAGGATATGCTATGCCTGTACTATATATTAATGGGAACAGAGGTATGCTATGCCTGTACTAAATATTAATAGGGAACAGAGATATACTATGTATATATTATGGGAACAAGGTATGCTATGCCTGTACTAAATATTCATGGGGAACAGAGGTATGCTATGCCTGTACTATATATTAATGGGGAACAGAGGTATGCTATGCCTGTACTATATATTAATGGGGAACAGAGGTATGCTATGCCTGTACTATATATTAATGGGGAACAGAGGTATGCTATGCCTGTACTAAATATTAATGGGGAACAGAGGTATGCTATGCCTGTACTATATATTAATGGGGAACAGAGGTATGCTATGCCTGTACTATATATTCATGGGAACAGAGGTATGCTATGCCTGTACTATATATTCATGGGAACAGAGGTATGCTATGCCTGTACTATATATTAATGGGGAACAGAGGTATGCTATGCCTGTACTAAATATTCAATGGAACAGAGGTATCTATGCCTGTACTATATATTAATGGAGAACAGAGGTATGCTATGCCTGTACTAATATTAATAGGGAACAGAGGTATACTATGCCTGTACTATATATTAATAGAGAACAGAGGTATGCTATGCCTGTACTAAATATTAATGGGGAACAGAGGTATACTATACCTGTACTATATATTAATGGAACAGAGGTATACTATGCCTGTACTAAATATTCATGGGGAACAGAGGTATACTATGCCTGTACTATATATTAATGGAACAGAGGTATACTATGCCTGTACTATATATTCATAGGAACAGAGGTATGCTATGCCTGTACTATATATTAATGGGAACAGAGGTATGCTATGCCTGTACTATATATTAATGGGAACAGAGGTATGCTATGCCTGTACTATATATTAATAGGGAACAGGGTATACTATACCTGTACTATATATTAATAGGAACAGAGTATACTATGCCTACTAAATATTCATAGGGAACAGAGGTATACTATCCTGTACTAAATATTCATGAAGAACAGAGGTATACTATGCCTGTACTATATATTAATGGGGAACAGAGATATACTATGCCTGTACTATATATTAATGGGGAACAGAGATATGCTATGCCTGTACTATATATTAATGGGAACAGAGGTATGCTATGCCTGTACTATATATTAATGGAGAACAGAGGTATGCTATGCCTGTACTATATATTAATAGGGGAACAGAGATATACTATGCCTGTACTATATATTAATGGGAACAAGTATACTATGCCTGTACTAAATATTAATGGGAACAGGGATATGCTATGCCTGTACTAAATATTAATGAGGAACAGAGGTATGCTATGCCTGTACTATAATATTAATGGAGAACAGAGGTATGCTATGCCTGTACTACATATTAATGGGGAACAGAGGTATACTATGCCTGTATATATATTAATAGGAACAGAGGTATGCTATGCCTGTACTATATATTAATGGGAACAGAGGTATGCTATGCCTGTACTATATATTAATGGTGAACAGAAGTATGCTATGCCTGTAATATATATTAATAGGAACAGAGGTATGCTATACCTGTACTAAATATTAATGGGAACAGAGGTATGCTATGCCTGTACTAAATATTCATGAGGGAACAAGGTATGCTATGCCTGTACTAAATATTAATAGAGACAAGTATACTATACTGTACTAAATATTAATAGGGAACAGAGGTATGCTATGCCTGTACTATATATTCATGGGAACAGAGGTATGCTATGCCTGTACTAAATATTAATGGGGAACAGGGTATGCTATACCTGTACTATATATTAATGGGAACAGAGTAGCTTACTATATTAATGGGAACAGAGGTATGCTATACCTGTACTATATATTAATGGGAACAGAGGTATGCTATGCCTGTACTATATATTAATGGGAACAGAGGTATCTGTACCTGTACTATATATTAATAGGAACAGAAGTATACTATGCCTGTACTATATATTAATGGGGAACAGAGGTATGCTATGCCTGTACTAAATATTAATGGGAACAGAGGTATGCTATGCCTGTACTAAATATTAATGGGAACAGAGGTATGCTATGCCTGTACTAAATATTAATAGGGAACAGAGGTATATGCCTGTACTAAATATTAATGGGAACAGAGGTATGCTATGCCTGTACTATATATTAATAGGAACAGAGGTATGCTATGCCTGTACTATATATTAATGGGGAACAGAGGTATGCTATGCCTGTACTATATATTAATAGGAACAGAGTATGCTATGCCTGTACTATATATTAATGGGAACAGAGGTATAGCTATGCCTGTACTATATATTAATGGTGAACAGTATGCTATGCCTGTACTAAATATTAATGGGAACAGAGGTATACTATGCCTGTACTATATATTAATGGGGAACAGAGGTATACTATAGCCTGTACTAAATATTAATGAGAGAGTATGCTATGCCTGTACTAATATTAATGAGGAACAGGTATGCTATGCCTGTACTATATATTAATGGGGAACAGAGGTATCTATGCCTGTACTATATATTAATGAAACAGTTATGCTATGCCTGTACTAAATATTAATGGGGAACAGAGGTATGCTATGCCTGTACTATATATTAATGGGGAACAGAGGTATGCTATGCCTGTACTATATATTAATGGGGAACAGAGTTATGCTATGCCTGTACTATATCTTAATGGCGAACAGGTAAGCTATGCCTGTACTATATCTTAATGGTGAACAGGTATGCTATGCTTGTACTAAATATTAATGGGAAACAGAGGTATGCTATGCATGTACTATATATTCATGGGGAACCGAGGTATGCTATGCCTGTACTAAATATTCATGGGGAACAGAGGTATGCTATGCCTGTACTATATATTCATGGGGAACCGAGGTATGCTATGCCTCTACTATATATTAATGGGGAACAGAGGTATGCTATGCCTGTACTATATATTAATGGGGAACCGAGGTATGCTATGCTGTACTATATATTAATGGGAACAGAGGTATGCTATTCCTGTACTATAAATTAATGGAGAATAGAGTTATGCTATGCCTGTACTAAATATTAATGGAGAACAGAGTTATGCTATGCCTGTACTAAATATTAATTGGGAACAGAGGTATGCTATGCCTGTACTATATATTAATGGGGAACAGAGGTATGCTATGCCTGTACTATATATTAATGGAGAACAGAGGTATGCTATGCCTGTTCTAAATATTAATGGGGAACAGAGGTATGCTATGCCTGTACTATATATTCATGAGGAACAGAGGTATGCTATATCTGTACTAAATATTATTGGAGAACAGAGGTATGCTATGCCTGTACTATATATTCATGGGGAACAGAGGTATGCTATGCCTGTAGTATATATTAATGGGGAACAGAGGTATACTATGCCTGTACTATATATTAATGGGGAACAGTGGTATGCTATGCCTGTAGTATATATTAATGGGGAACAGAGGTATACCATGCCTGTACTATATATTAATGGGGAACAGAGGTATGCTATGCCTGTACTGTATATTAATGGTGAACAGCGGTAAGCTATGCCTGTAAAATATATTAATGGTGAACAGAGGTATACTATGCCTGCACTAAATATTAATGGTGAACAGAGGTATGCTATGCCTGTACTAAATATTCATGGGGTACAGAGGTATGCTATGCCTGTACTATATATTAATGGGGAACAGAGGTATGTTATGCCTGTACTAAATATTAATGGGGAACAGAGGTATGCTATGCCTGTACTAAATATTAATGGGGAACAGAGGTATGCTATGCCTGTACTAAATATTAATGGAGAACAGAGGTATGCTATGCCTGTACTATATATTCATGGGGAACAGAGGTATGCTATGCCTGTACTATATATTCATGGGGAACAGAGGTATGCTATACTTGTACTATATGTTAATAAGCAACAGAGGTATGTATACTTGTGCTATATGTTAATGAGAAACAGAGGTATGGTATACTTGTACTGTATGTTAATGAGGAACAGATGTGTGGTATACTTGTACTATATGTTAATGAGGAACAGAGATATGATATACTTGTACTGTATATTATTGTGAAACAGAAATATGCCATACTTGTCCTTTATATATTAAAGGGGAACAGAGGCATGCTATACTTGTGCTGTATATGAAAGGAGAACAGACCTATGCTAAACCCGTACTATATATTAATGTGGAACAGATGTATATGATATGAGTACCACATATTAATGGGGAAAAGAAATATGGAATGCCTGTATTATGTATTAATGCGGAAGAGAGATGTGCTATGCTTGTACCACAGATTAATGGGGAACAGAGATATGCTATGCCTGTACTATATATTAATGGGGAACAGGTATGCTATGCCTGTACTAAATATTAATGTGGAACAGTTATGCTATGCCTGTACTATATCTTAATGGCGAACAGTTATGCTATGCCCGTACTAAATATTAATGGGGAACAGAGGTATGCTATGCCTGTACTATATATTAATAGGGAACAGAGGTATGCTATGCCTGTACTATATATTAATGGGGAACAGAGTTATGCTATGCCTGTACTATATCTTAATGGCGAACAGGTAAGCTATGCCTGTACTATATCTTAATGGTGAACAGGTATGCTATGCTTGTACTAAATATTAATGGGAAAAGAGGTATGCTATGCATGTACTATATATTCATGGGGAACCGAGGTATGCTATGCCTGTACTAAATATTCATGGGGAACAGAGGTATGCTATGCCTGTACTATATATTCATGGGGAACCGAGGTATGCTATGCCTCTACTATATATTAATGGGGAACAGAGGTATGCTGTGCCTGTACTATATATTAATGGGGAACCGAGGTATGCTATTCCTGTACTGTAAATTAATGGGGAACAGAGTTATGCTATGCCTGTACTAAATATTAATGGAGAACAGAGTTATGCTATGCCTGTTCTAAATATTAATGGGGAACAGAGGTATGCTATGCCTGTACTACATATTCATGAGGAACAGTGGTATGCTATATCTGTACTAAATATTATTGGAGAACAGAGGTATGCTTTGCCTGTACTATATATTCATGGGGAACAGAGGTATGCTATGCCTGTAGTATATATTAATGGGGAACAGAGGTATACCATGCCTGTTCTAAATATTAATGGAGAACAGAGGTATGCTATGCCTGTACTATATATTCATGAGGAACAGAGGTATGCTATATCTGTACTAAATATTATTGGAGAACAGAGGTATGCTATGCCTGTACTATATATTCATGGGGAACAGAGGTATGCTATGCATGTAGTATATATTAATGGGGAACAGAGGTATACCATGCCTGTACTATATATTAATGGCGAACAGTGGTATGCTATGCCTGTAGTATATATTAATGGGGAACAGAGGTATACCATGCCTGTACTATATATTAATGGGGAACAGAGGTATGCTATGCCTGTACTGTATATTAATGGTGAACAGAGGTAAGCTATGCCTGTAAAATATATTAATGGTGAACAGAGGTATGCTATGCCTGTACTATATATTCATGAGGAACAGTGGTATGCTATATCTGTACTAAATATTATTGGAGAACAGAGGTATGCTTTGCCTGTACTATATATTCATGGGGAACAGAGGTATGCTATGCCTGTACTAAATATTCATGGGGTACAGAGGTATGCTATGCCTGTACTAAATATTAATGGGGAACAGAGGTATGCTACGTCTGTACTAAATATTAATGGGGAACAGAGGTATGCTATGCCTGTACTAAATATTAATGGTGAACAGAGGTTTGCTATGTCTGTACTATATATTAATGGGGAATAGAGGTATGCCATGCCTGCATTAAATATTAGTGGGGAACAGAGTTATGCTATTCCTGTACTATATATTAATGGGGAGCAGAGTTATGCTATGTCTGTACTAAATATTAATGGGGAACAGAGATATGTACAGTATGCCTGAACTATGTATTAATGGGAAAGAGAGATATTCTGTACTTGCACTTAATATTAATGGGGAACAGAAGTATTAACTTCCAGTATTATAGATTAATGGAGGCCAAAGGTATGCTATTCTTGTACTAAATATTTTTTCCCCTTCCCCCTGGACAGCCCTCACTCAGAGAAGCACCCTTTCCCCATCACTCCGTCATCTGCCAGGGTTTAATAAACCTTTGTGGCTTTCTTCCCCCAGGGCTCCCCCCCCAGGCAGGGTCAGTGGGGGTCCCCCAGGTCCAATCAAAGCATGGATCAAGTTCAGGCCAGCGTGCCCAGTTGGTTGGGTGCAGGGCCTGCTGGCACTACTCTTCATCCTGCCACCATGGATTTTCCAGTTTTCTCTCCATAGTGTACATGGCATGCGTTGATGTCAAGGTGCATATGCTGACATCTGCCACATCCCCCCCCCACCACCTCTTTTGGCTCAGGCTGCCTTTCCCTTGGCTTCTGCAAGGGGCCAGTCTAGCACTGAGCTCTCCCCCCGCCCCCCCAAGAGTAGGAGGAGAACAGTCCCATGGAAGCTCGATCCTCCTCCATCTGGCATGCCTTCCAACAATGCGGTCTCGCTTCTGAAGCTGGGTTGTCAGCATCCCGAGTGGTAGCACTACCACTGCACCGGTGGGCCAGCAGTCTTGAACTAAATATTAATAGGGAACAGAGGTACGCTGTATCTGTACTATATGTGAATAAGGGGACAGAAGTATGGTATATGTTTACTATATATGAATTAGAAACAGAGGTATGGTATGCCATACTTGTACTAAATATTAATAGGGTACAGAGGTATTCTATACATGTGCTATATATTAATGGAATGCTGAGATGTACTGGGTTCCCCAAAACCTGAAAGGTCAGGCACAGTTCTTTTAAATGAGGCATTGTTGTATCCTGTAGTGTCAGCAGTCTGGAGATAGCCATTTCTATGTCAGCCCCATATTGTTTTAAGGCAGCAACCTTTTCATGCATCCTTGACACAGGAAATGTAATGCTTCAGGAAGTGATGCTTAACAGCACATAGATTCCCCAATGATGGCAACTCTTTTTGTCTGAAGATTCTGTGAAACAGTTTCTGTCTGGATTTAATATGTGGTTGAATAAGATGCAGATATCACTAAACTACTGACAATAGGTACACCAGGTGCACCCAGGGATTTGCTCTAAGGAGCTTTCTAAGGGCTTTTAACCTATACGAGGCACTAAAAATTAATTTTTCCCTTTAATCTACTTCTACTCTTTCTCTCTCTATATATATATACTGTATATATACTGTATATTCTTTGCAAAAAAAAACTGTGTTAATGCAACATTTAGGTTTCAGGCTCAAATGGAAAAAGTAGAGAAATGTGGTTTTAGGGTTTCCAACCCTAAAACCCCACCTCATAC
The DNA here is from genome assembly GCA_016271365.2 of Neoceratodus forsteri. Taxonomy (NCBI): domain Eukaryota; kingdom Metazoa; phylum Chordata; order Ceratodontiformes; family Ceratodontidae; genus Neoceratodus; species Neoceratodus forsteri. The sequence continues at coordinate 12,755,184 of CM028137.1, read as the reverse complement.
CTAAAACAAATCAGGGGTGCAGTCTTCCCTGAGGTTGTCAACATAGCCATTTCTTTACACCACCTCATGCCCCATAGCACAGTAAAATTAATGATATTAAGAAGGCACTATGGCCCCCAAACCTAGGCAACGTTAGCATACCTTTAACATGCTTTCAGCACATCTAGAGCACTTAATTCAGCAGCGTCCAGCTCTATTCTCTTTTCTCACTCCTGCTCTACAGCTCTCCAGCTGCCCTCACAATCTGCGATACCCTCCCAGCGCTGATCAAGTTCTATATAGTTACAAACTCGCTGTCTCACGATTTCATCCAAAATGTTTTGGCAGTTTCTCAAGAAGGGTTTTTAAATAAAATTGGCCATCCCACACAGCAGAATCATTATTGCTGTATCCCATGTCTAATTTTCAGCTGCAACCACAGGTCGCAATGTGCAGCGCTAGTAGCAAGAATGTTTAAAGTTCCAGTCACTCCAACCCAACTCAAGTCACACTAACCCAGTAGTCAGAGCGTGCATCTATTCAAAACCTTAAAAGGTTAAGATGGATATTTACAATTTAAACTTTAGGAAAAAGGCTACTAGTACACTGGAGCAAAAAAAAAAAGAAAAGAAAACTTGCAGCAACGTGGAGCTCAGGAGCGGAGCAGTAGCATGGCCTTCTAGCTGCTCTGCCAAAAAAGGATTTAAAACATATATTTAAAAAAGGGGAGGGTGCATTTCTCGAGCAGTTAAGTGCAGAATCCACCTAACAGAATCCTAAGGAGTAAAATAGATGTGTTGTTCTCTCTCGAGGATGTCATTTTTCTGGGTTTTCTTTTTTTTTTTTTTTTTATTTTTGAGAGAAACGGAAACCAAGATGGTGACAAATAGAAACGGATTTTTCCCTTCGTGAAAAAGCACTGGCCCTAAATGAAACAGGATTCTTTTTTTGTTTCATACAGCTATTTTGAAATGCTTACTGAGCATGCTCAGAAACAGAAATTTGAAAATTAAATAACTTTGGAACAGATTAATATTCTTTCACCAAACCAGCAAAAGGGACATGTGTGGGCCATTCCCTTTCTACCTTGAAAATTTCAGATCAAAATTCCAAACCATCTGGCAGTATAGCCTAGATGTTAGAGTATCGAGTTAGGTACATCAAGCAGACCAGATCTGGGTTTGATTCTCTCAACCTCCACTTGCATACTGTGTGACTCTGAGCAAGTCACTTAACCATCCAGTGCTCCCAGGTCCCCCCTGAAAACAGGCACTTGTGCCTACTGGGCCTTACCTGGTTACCAAGGACTAAAATGAAAATAAATCTGGGCACTACACCTCTTGACAAAAACAGTAAAAAATTAACTTTTTGAATTTTGGAATCCGCACATCCAACCAGAATAGAACTTGCCACATCCAGAGATCTACCCCCATGAGACTATGCATGCAAGATCTTGTGCAAATCCATTGAATGGTTGTGAAGTTATTAAAGTGCAAAGATTGGGGTTTAACATTAATGTGCCTACTCATCCTTAAATATAATAGCACTGCCACGCCACTGTAATCGCTCTCTCTCTCTCCATATATATATATAATACTGGCATGGTAACAGAAGTGTAGCTAGGGTTGCCCGAGACGTTCTATATTAAACCCCTAACATTTTGGCATGCATTGTTTAGGTGGCAAGGTCTAAATATGTGGAAAGTTTTGTGACGGCAGCTTGTAAAGTTTCTGAGATCTGCATATGTTGTTTTCCTGCAGAAGGCTAATTTTATTCCTATACTTTATTTTAACATAACTTTTTATGCAACATTTAAGTATGATAAACATAAGTAACAACCTCACAGCAGGAATGGCCATACAAAATGTCTTAAAAAACAGTTGTGTGTCAGACAAGCAAGTGGATAGTTAATAAGTCAAACCCATGTAACTGTCTGGAAAAGAGCTCATTTTAGGACAAAAAAAGATCCCAGATTTTGGAAAATAAGTTCATTTGTTCAGAAAATTAAATAACTGGTTGTTTCATTGCTAGCAGTAGATCCCAGCCGGTCTAGCCTTTGTGTAATAGTAGGGGATTAGGACATTTCCAGTTTTTCAAGATAAGCCTTTTAAATATTAAGGCTGTCAAAAGTAACCATCTATTTTTTTTATATTCTCTGTTAATACACCCCCTTCAATACCACATGTGCCCCTCTCATCTGGGACTCCCAAGGCATCCTGTAGGGCTCTGCCAGGTGTTTCTTGGGTAGCTTTGGAGGACCGTCCCCCATCCAGCCGCAGTTTGCCCCCAGGCAGGGAGGAGGGAGACTCCGGGTCATCCCCCTCCAGTCCAAATCTAATGTGTTGGTGGTCCAACAGAGCCCCCACAGAGCCTGGTCTTGTGGCTAAGATGCTGGGGCCCATCTCCAGGTGCAGGTGAGGAGATTTTTTCCTTGTCCTGGTGTCCCCATACCTCTTGAGGATGACGACATGTGAGGAGGTTCAAGGAGACGAGGACACACTGGGATGTGCCACTGCTCCGGACTTTGACCAACATCCTCCCATCCCTGCACTTGATGATCCTGCTGCACCTCCACACGTGGTCTCCCAGGTGATGGTATAGCAATGGGACCTGCAGCCCACTATCCTCAGAGGAGGAGAGTGGCCCTCTGGGTGCTCAATCCTCCTTTTCCTGGCTGGCCCTCCAGCAAACCAGGCTCGCTTCTGAACCCGGGTTGTTGACATCACAAGGGGTAGCTCTACTGCTGCGCTGGTGGGGCATCCTGAAAGTAACCATCTCTGATGTACTTTCTCCATATTAAGCAGGTATCCCCTAGAAGAAAATGTTTGCAGAAAAGGAGATTTGTTTGACCAAGTATCTGTTGACACATAGCATGGACTTGTTTCCAAATTTGTAAAATGTCTGCACAAAACCATAACATATGAGATAGGCTGGCAGAAGGAGTACTGCATTTAGGATATTGCCTAGAATTAGGATGTCATTTCCCATATTTTATCTGGAGTCATGTAGCAATGATGCAAAATGTTGAATTGCTCTAGTCCGGACTGCAGTTCTTTTGCATATTAGAATGCACTGTCCCATAATGGCACAGGTGGTACAGATGGTGCAGGGTCTACATCAAAAGTTCTACGAGGAGAGACTAAAGGAACTAAACATGTATACCCTGCAGGAGAGGTGGGAGAGGGGAGAAATGATCAAGACATAAATACCCCATGGTGGTGAATAAGGTGCAGGTGGGACGTATTTTTCAGGAGGAAAGGAAGCTCTAGCTCAAGGAGTCATGATATGAAGCTGGGAGGGGTAGGTTCAGGAGAGATGTGAGGACATACTTCTTCATGGAGAGGGTGCTGGATGTCTGGAACAGTCTTCCATTGGAGGTAGTGTGGGCAAAAACAGTGGTGGGATTCAAAAAAGCCTGGGATAAGCACAAGGAATCATAAGGGGTAGGTAAAGGGTGGAAAAGAAAGTGCCGTAGACCTGGAAGGGTCTACAGTGAAAGCAACACAGTGAAAAAGGGTAGACTGCATGAGTCAACTGGCCCTTATCTGCTGTCAGTTTCTATGTTTCTATTACAGATGCATGGATATCGCAATTTGTCTGGATTTCAGGTCCGGATAATCATAATGTGATACCCAGTTGGGTCTGAATAGTAATCAGGTCGGATACTGCAAAATGGAAAAACACTACAATTTGAAACATTTGAAATATTTTTTTTATTATTGAATACTATAAAGCAACAGTCAAACCCAATACAAGCTGTATTAAAACCACACACAAGCTCAGCAGAGCAAACGGCAGAGCTGTATTTTTAAAAGGAGCATTACAGACAGACTGTGTTTACGGGCGAGGGAGAAGATACCAATATTGGTTAAATTGCCACTGGCAGACTACACACTACAGACTTGGGCTGCTACATATCAGTATATTGTTCAAAAAATTATGTAATGGACTTATTCAGTGGAGCTACAAAAAGAAGCAGTACTGCCAGTCCAAACCAAGCCATGAAACAAGCTACGAAATCACTGCAGCAGCGTGCTGCGTCGTACCAAATTTAAATGAAGCGGTACATACAGCATGGCCAACCACAGTATTTAGCAATGTTTAAATGAAAAAGAATTCAAATTGAAAACATGGATTAACAGACTAACAACGCCATGCGTCAGGTATGGCACAGAACAGATCTGGGTTTTTTTGAGGTGGGGGGGCTGCTAAAGCTACAGAAACACATACCAAAACATCAGCTTGCAATTCAAATTAAATTTTGCTGCAGAAGTCGCCAGAAACACATAACAAAATATAAGCTTTCTATTTCAAATAAATTTTGCTTTAAAAATAAAAGTATAGAAGAATTTGCTGGAGACAGTCGAGAGCATTGATCCTTGATGATGTCTCCTGCCACGCTACAGACACATTTACTGGGGCCACTTATAGGCGGTGAAACATAGAAACATAGACTATGACAGCAAATAAGGACCGCTTGGCCCACCTAGTATGCTCATTTCCCTACCTACTAGATAAGCTGTAGATCCTGGTTAACCAACAGCCTACTTCTTCCTACCCCCCACAAGAATTGCCTTATGTCTGTCCCATGCATTCTTGAATTCTCCCACAGTTTTAGTCCCCACAACCTCCTCAGGAAGGTGGTTCCATGCGTCCACCACCCTCTCTGTGAAAAAATACTTCCTCACATTGCCCCTGAGCCGTTCCCCCTCTATCTTCAAATTGTGTACCTTTGTTCTTGCACATCTCTTTTTCTGAAAGATGCTACCCTTTTGGACTTTGTTGATCCCACTGAGGTACTTAAAATATTCAATCATGTCCCCCCTCTCCCTTCTTTCCTCAAGGGTAAACATATTAAGTTCCTTTAGTCTCTCCTTGTATGGCTTCTGTTGCAGACCCTGCACCATTTTAGATGCCCTCCTCTGGACTGCCTCCATCCTGTCTATGTCCATGTGGAGATGAGGATCTGGATGCAGTACTCCAGATGGGGTCTCACCAACTGTCTGTACAGGGGGATAACAACCTTACTGTTTTCTGCTGGTGATGCCTCTCCCTATACATCCCGGTATCCCCCCAGCCCTCCCTACTGCCTTCTCACATTGCTTGCTAACCTTAAGGCCATTTGATATGATTACCCCCAGGTCTCTTTCCATTTTTGTTGTTGTTACTACCCCTCCCCCCCATTGTGTAATCTTCCCCTGGGTTTTTGTTTCCCAGGTGCATTATTTTGCACTTCTTTGCATTGAATCCAAGCTGCCATACTTCTGACCATTCCTCCAACCTTGCCAAGTCCCTTCTCATCCTTTCCACACACACCCTTGTGTATCAACCCTGTTGCAGATCTTTGTGTCATCTGCAAAGAGGCATACTTTTCCTTCCAGTCCTTCTGCAATGTCTCTTATAGAGACATTAAAAAGGACTGGACCCAGTAATGAATCCTGGGGTACCCCACTAGTACCCCCCCTTTCTTCAGAGTGGACTCCATTTACTATTACTTTCTGTGTCCTGTTGTCCAGCCAATGTTTTACCCAGGCTACCACCCTGGGACCCACTCCCAGGCTGGCTAATTTGTTTATTAATCTTTTGTGTGAGACTGTGTCAAATGCCTTGCTAAAGTCTAGGTAGGCCATGTTCACAGCCCCTCTCTGGTCTACTACTTTGGTCACCCAAAGAAATCAATTAGATTCATCTGATATGACCTTCCAGCTGGGAACCCATGCTGCCTTGGGTCTTCTGCTCCACTGGCCTCTAAGTACTCAACAGTTCTTTCCTTCAGAAGTGAGTCCATCATTTTCCCTACCACTAAGGTCAGACTAACAGGTCTGTAGTTTCCTGCCTCTATCTTGTTCCCACTTTTGTGAAGGGGAATCACATCCACTCTCCTCCAGTCCTCAGGTACTACACCATCCTCCAATGATTTGCTAAAAAGGGTAGTCAGTGGTGCCACTAGTTCTCCGCTTAGTTCTTTTAGAATTCTGGGGTGAATCCCTTCAGGGCCCATTGCTTTGTTCACCTTCAGTTTTAGGAGATCTTTCAGAACCTTTTTTTCTGTGAAAGGACTGGGATCGACCCCCCCCTAACCAGAGTGCTTCTGTTAATTAGATTAGGTAGCTCCCCCTCCTCCTCTTTTGTGAATACTGTGCTGACAGGAATCTTTATGCTACGTTTGCTAAAGTGGGAAACCAGTGCTCTTGTATCTTCCGGAACTGCATTGGCTCTGATATCAATGTTTTGGTAAGGATACTCTCAAATAAGTATGTCTCAGGTTCGGTATTTCTGTGAGCTCTTGGTTCATTTCCGAGAGCTGTAAATAAAAAAGTAACGCTCGGGGTTAAGAGTTCACGTGCAAGATTGAACTTCCACACTAATTAATAAAAAGCAATACGTACAACCATGTGGTAGTGCATTGGTTTCACTGACGGTCTCCCATGGATCATCCGCTTCAGTTTCAGTATCCAGCACCACTGATGGTGCATGAGGTTTTTGAGTTGCGGGTCAAACATCTTTGAGCCCCTCCACTAACTGTTTTACAATTGCTTTGGCAAATGTTTTGCTATTCTCTGTTCAAAAGACGCGTAGCTTATAACGGCAATCAAGTGATGTTGCAGTTACTACTTCTGTGGCAGACTCCACTGTTCCAGCGAGTGGTAACATCTTGTGTGAGTCAATGGACAGGGACTTGATGTGTTGTCTGAAGTGCCGTAGGTTTTTCAGTGGCAGATGAAGAGTGCTTAAAATGCCCAACAATAGCATGGCCAGTGGCTAACAGATCTTCTGCTGGTTTATGTTTCATTGCTGCCTCATTTACAATCAGTTGTAAAGTGTGTGCCACACACCCCTCGCTTGGCACAGCACTTCATTTAATTACTTTCACTATATTATTTATTTAATTTTTGTTTACCGGGTCGGTGCACTAGCCATAGAAATGATTATTTTCAGGCACGACCTGGGAGGTTACGGAGTGGAATTACATGAAACATAGAACCAAAACAAGGTTTTACAGTAAAACTACAAGCGGAATCTCCATGGGAATACGAGCAAGGGAAATGGAAGTATAGGGAAAGGGTGGAAGGTGGTCCTGCTAAATGCCAGGAGCTTGGGCAATAAAATGCCTGAGCTCCAGGCGATGCTAACTGAGGGAGCAGTGGATGTGGCAGCGGTCACTGAGACCTGGGCCACCGCAGGACACAACTGGGACCTGAACCTGGAGGGTTACACTATGTTCAGGAAGGACAGGGGGGAGGGAAGGGGAGGAGGGGTAGCAATGATAGTCAAAAACTGCATTGGCATGGGGGAGTAGAGGAGGTGGAGGGAACCGTAGAGGCGATTTGGGTCACCTTGATAACAAGGGGGGGCAAGAGAGTAAAAATAGGAGTGGTGTATAGACCTCCTGCACTGGCAGAGGAGCTGGAGGAGAGTCTGGTGGCAGATGTTGGGAGACACTGCAGATTGAGCAGGGGAAGGGTGGTGTCAGGGGACTTAAACGTGCTAGGAACAGACTGGGAGACTATGACATCCTCGGTGGCCAGGGAACAGAGGTTGTTGGATGTCTTTCAAGACACATTCCTAACTCAGCAGGTGGGGGAACTGACCAGGGAGGTGTGGGTACTGGATGTGGTCCTGGCAGACAGTGACCAGATTGGGGGCCTGAAGGTAAGGGACCCGTTGGCGAGGAGTGACCATGCCACGGTCTGGTTCTGCCTGGACCTAGGAGGGGTAGAAGGCTGCACAAAGACGAAGGTAACTGACTTCAGGGGGGCGGATTTTAAGGAAATGGGAAGGATCCTTAAGGAGCATTTGGATGTGATTGGGTCAGACATGGATGCTGATGGTAGGTGGGAAATCATCAGGAGAGGGGTGCAGGATGCCACCAGCACCTGTGCAAGAATCAGACGAAAATGCGGTAGGGCCCGAAAACCCTGCTGGTGGACCAGGGAGGTCCAGGAGGTGGTGTAGGGAAAGAAGGCAGCCTATAGGCAATTCAAGTGCTCAAGGAGTGAAAGGGATCGAGGGGATTATGAACTGATGGCTAGAAGGGCCACTAGGGTGGTGAGGGCAGCTAAGGCAAGGAAGGAGCAGAACCTGGCCAGGGAAATTAGGAGAGGGAACAAGGGGTTCTTTAGATACATTGTGGAAAAATGAAGGGTGAAGGGGCAGATTAGCAGGATTAAAACAGGGGAGAGATGGGCACAAGACCCGGGGGAGCAGGCTGAGGTACTAAAAGAGTACTTCACCTCAATTTTCACCAAGGAAAATGGGGGTGCTGCATCATACATGGGAGGAGACAGTGATACTGAGGGGTCTGGGGAGAGGGGGAGGCATCACTGGCAGGAGGGGGAGGGCTAAGCAGGAAGAAGAGGTAGCAGAAGTGGAAATCACAGCAGAGAGAATGAGGGAAGCCCTCAGGTCCCTTAACTCATTCCTTCCTGATGACGCCATATGGCGTCATAAAAAAAATACCTCTTTTTCCTGATGACGCCATATGGCGTCCTAAATCATTTGCTGTAGTGCCTGATAATGCCAATTGGCATCCATATCTTTCTCTTGGTGTAGCTCAAACATTTGTTTACATTTGATGAATTGAGTTGTACCAGCTAATAGGGGACATCGTACCCTTACTGATTTTACCTAATGTAATATGTGTTCCCATTGGCTATTTTTGAGAAAACAAGCCTTAATACATAAATAAATAAATTTACTATTTTTTACATGTGCTGTGAAAAATGTATTATGTTCATTCTGCCATTAGTTTGTATTGTAACAACAAATCATCTTGTTTTAGTGTAACATGTTAAGCTGATCAGGTTTCTACTATATATTTCATAACTTTTTTTTTTTTATTCGAGCAATCCGATTGGCTGTCACCACTTTGGTGTATTTTTTTTGTCTTTTGGGGTATTTTTCTACAATAACATGTTGTCACTGATATCATGATTGTTATAACTATTAATCCATTTACACCACTAAGTGAGCTGAATATTTCTGTATTTAAAAATCAAGCTCTGTGATTGGTCGGATTTTCTGACATCATCAATTCTGAATTTAACTGGTATAAAGGGATTGTCTTAGATGCAGGCACCATCCCCCTGATGAAGCCTTAATTGTCGAAGCACCAGGGAACCTGCATGCAGATCTTTTGTTGTGCCTTCCACTATTCTATTCAATGTGTGTGCCTGAAACGTTAGACTAAATCCTTATTTAGCATTCAAGCAAGGACTCATATTTTTTTACAACCATCAGTGGAGGGAAAGTGACTCTCTGGGCTCTGGAGTGTACAGTGATTTTTTTTTTGATGTTTCAGTTAGGGGTAACAGCCCTCACCTGCACCTGCCCTAGCTCTGTAGTGCATCACCATTTGGTCATATAGATCCTCACTGTTGCCATGCTTGCTCTATGCTTATTGTACACGTCTCTATTTCCATTAACCAGTCAGAGCACACACTGGTGCAGGAAGAGCATGGTGACTGGAAACTTAGTTTCAAGATGGAGGTGCTGCTCTCATCCTAAAATACTCACTTCATTTCGGTGCCAAAACCTCAATTTGTAATCTGTATTTACTTTATTTGTTTTTATTTTTATTTATGATAAAAGTTTTCATAGTTGTTACTTTGTTCATTTTGGGATAATTTCTGGTCATCCTGTGTGATCACATCTTATGGATCCAGCTGGCATTCCTGATGGGACAGAGTGTTTCTTATGCATGTACTAGATGAGGTCACATGAATTCAGCACCTTTTGTTACTTTTTAAAGAGTTTATGTTCGGATTATAGTTATATTAAAATCTATGTGGCATGTTGCTCCTTGCGTTATGGATGATAAGTGGGTTAGGGTCAGTAGCACGTTTGTCTCATGCTCTGCACTTGAGTTTTCTCCCTAATACGCAGTTGCTGATTGTTTAAAATGAAAAAAATAATGGTGTTGCCTTCAACTTATCTGGCATCAGTCAAGCCCCAATCTCTGATGCATTGTAAAGGCCAATCAGTTTTGAATCCTCCACAGTCACTGGTGTTGTCCATTGACTCGTATGATGTCAGTCCAGACTCAACCTCTGATGCACTGTAAAGTGTTCTTCAGGTTAAAATCCTCCACAGCCACTTGTAAGATCTGTCTCCTTATCATGAGTCATTCGAGCCCCAAACTGTAGTGAACAATGAAGTGCATTTCAGGATCAGATCCTCCACAGCTGATGGTGTTGTTCATCGACTTACCATGTATCAGTCCAGACCAATCCCACAATGCACTGTAAGTGCATTTGATGTTCAAAACCTCCACATCCACTGGTGTAGCCCATCAATTCATATGACATCAGTTCAGCCCCAATCTCTGATGCACTGTATTCTTCAGGCTCAAATCCCTCCACAGCCACTTGTAAAATCTATCTCCTTATCATGCATCCATCGAGCTCCAAACTGTAGTAAACACTGAAGTGCATTTCAGGCTCAGATCCCTCCACAGCCAATGGTGTTGTCCATTGACTGATCTGGTGTCAGTCCAGCCCCAACCTCTACTGCACTGTAAAGTGCTGTTCAGGTTCAAATCCCACCAGAGTCACTGATTTAGTCCATCTGTTCATCAGTCTTCAGTCCAACCTTTATCTCTGACAATCTGTGATGTGCATTACTGATATGGATCCCTCCTCAGTCATCATGGTGTAGTCCATTGTGCACATCAAGATTCATTCCAACACTACCCTCAGATGCACTGTAATGTTCTATTCAAGTTCGAATCGCTCCACAACCACTTTAGTCCCTTGTGCTCATAATGCTTCAGACCATCCCTTACCTCTGATGCACTGTGATGTGATCAGTGCCAGTGTATGATGTATACAGTCCATTCAAATGAAACATAGCACACAGTACACATGTGCACCAATGGGCATCACTTCATGGTGCAGGCACACCCACACTCCTTCCCACCCACACAGTGCACCATACTGAATGTTGCAACATATCACATGTGTATGCAGACAAACCATGTGACACAGCACATAGTACACAACTTTTACAGGTGTCCATGTCATCACCCTGTATGTGTAACCACAATGTTTCTGCATGGCATATGAACACCATTACCAGGTGCAGGCAGCCCCACCTGCTTCCCTACAACTGAGTATACCCCAAGGACAGGTGCCAATTCATGATGCGAAATGACTGCAGTGCCTGTGAGCACCATTCCTTGGTACAGGCACACCCCCCCTTCCCCATGACACAGTATACCCCAAATTACCAGAGTGCCTTTTCAGCAATTTCATCATCCTATACGTATACCCATAATGTATCTACAGTGTCTGTTACCACCATTATTAGATGCATACAGCCCCTCTCATTTCCCCAGAACATATGAAGTGCATCTGAGCCTGTATTATGAATGCAGGACCCCCCCACCAGCACCACCACCACTAACACACAGTGCTTCCTCATACAGTCATTCCCTCACCTTAAACCATCCCATAATACAACCCCAAAAAATAAACTATGCCAGGAAATTAAATAATACACAGATTTATGTAACATGATGATTACTGAAAGACTGTGAACCTTTACATGAACACCATCATGCTTCATTTACAGTATGATAAAGCAAACAGCACAAATAAAATACAGTTTCCTATACTTATCATGGGATTTTATTACAAAAATAAAATAAAATAGTTTATTTCAATGAAATTACACATTTTAACTACAGCACATATGCAATTAATCATAGAGAGACCTCCAGCACTAACACATGTCTCCATGTCCTGTGTCAGCTCACTGACCTACACTGGAAGTGTTCTTCCTGTTTACATCACGTGACCTCACAAAGCACTTCCTTCCTGCATCACTTCCTGATATGTCCTTCTAAGGTAATGTGTAAATATGTTCTTACTAAACTAGGGGAAAAACAAAAAAAATTGATAATCAGATTCATAAACTAAAATCAGTGGGTAGGAAGAATTGAACACTGCAAAAATTCCAACCAGTGGAGTGGAACAAAAAACTCAAACTGTAATAACAAGAGATTCAGATATTGATTTCTGACTAAAAAAATGGTAAAAAAAACTTGCAAAATTTATATTTAGACAATGACAGATGTTTACTGTATATTTTTAACAATTTTAATCAACAATTTTACAGAAATGTAATATTTTTGCATGACTATGTAAACAGAGCATAGTTATATTTAGATAAAATCATCAGAATGTATTAAAATATGAAAACAACCTCACACAACATTAAATCTAGTTAAATAGTCATTACCAAACCTCACTCATTTTCAAAAACTTTTTGTCCTGAAAAACTTTTCTTTTTTACAGTTTTAAAATTGGATGTATGGTTTTTAAGATATGTAGGTTTAAGCACAGAGTGTTTGTATGAATGCTGCAGATCTAAAACCCATTCAGGCACACAGGTGTTCTAGCAGCAGGCAGAGGGAACCTGAACATTCTAAGTAACAATAGGATAGAATGAGTTAAGACGGAGAAAGCACCGGGGCTGGATAAATTACATCCCAGAGTGCTGAAGGAACTTGCAGATGTCCTGTCGAAACCTCTGGCGGAGCTTTTCACCATCTCTCTGGGGGCAGGGTGGGTGCCCAATGACTGGAAGGTGGCGCATATAGTGCCTATCCACAAGGGGGGATCAAGGGAGGTGGCAGGGAACTACAGGCCTGTCAGCCTGACATCGGTGGTGGGCAAGGTGATGGCAGGCATTGTCAAGGAGAGGCTGGGGGGGACCTGGAAAAGTCAGGGTGCCTGGACGATAGACAGCATGGATTCGTCCCTGGGAAATCGTGTCAGACAAACCTTGTGGAGTTCTATGACTGGGTGACGAGTGCCTTGGACCTGGGTAGACCAGTGGATGTCCTCTTTCTAGACTTCAGCAAGGCATTTGACTCTGTTCCTCATGAGGGCCTGTTGGATAAGCTGGGAGAAATGGGGGTGGGGAACCAGATGATCCACTGGATAGGCAACTGGCTCCAGGACCAGACCCAGAGGGTCGTAGTTGGCGGGATAGTCTCATCCCCAAGGAGGGTCATTAGTGGGGTCCCACAGGGATCAGTCCTTGTGCCCCTCCTGTTCAACACCTACATCTCTGACATAAGGACAGGTATCAGGAGTGAGATGAGTCTCTTTTGCAGATGACTCAAAACTGAGGGCAGTGGTGGATGGGGAGGTGGGGAAGGTGGCCCTACAGGGGGACCTGGAGGCTCTGGAAAGATGGTCTTGAAAGTGGAAGCTGAGGTTCAATGCAGGGAAATGCAAGGTACTGCACCTGGGGACCAGAAACCTGGGCCAAGTGTATACCCTTGGGAGGGGGAATGCTACAAGTCTCGATGGCTGAGAGGGACCTGGGGGTGGTGGTGGATGTCAAGATGAACAAATTGGAGACTTGTAGGAGGGCAGCAGTCAAGGCCAACAGGATGCTGGGATGCATCGCTAGGGGGATCACTTCCAGAAGGAGGGAAGTGATGCGCCCTCTGTATAACTGCTTGGTGAGGCCACACCTCGAGTACTGTGTGCAGTTTTGGAGGCCACACTTAAAGAGAGACATTAAACACCTGGAGAGGGTCCAGAGGAGGGCAACCAAAATGATTTGGGGCTTGGGGGACAGGACCTATGAGGAGAGGCTCGAAGAGCTAAATATGTACACATTGGAAGAGAGAAGGGACTGGGGGGACAAGATAGAGGTCTTCAGGTACATGAAGAGGGTAAATAGGGGAGGAGCAGTCAGGGTGCTTCGAAGGAAGGAGGAGGGGCCACTAGAGGGCATGGGTGGAAGCTGGAGGGGGAAGATTCAGGGGAGAAAGGAGGAGGTGCTACTTCACTGAGAGGGTGGTGGAGCCATGGAATGTGCTGCCTAGGGGGCTGGTGGAGGCAGAGATGGTGGTGGGGTTCAAGAGGGGGTGGGACAGGTACAGGGGAAGGGTTCTGGAAGCAAAATCCAATGCAGCGAGAATATCCGGAACTGGGAAGGGAGAAGCCAGAGAAGGCGAGGGGGGCAGTAAGGTCAGCTCCCAGGGTGGGGGCTGACCAAATGAGCAGATGCAAAAAACCATTAGGCCTATTCTGCTGGCATTTTAGTATGTTAGTATGTTAGTAAGGTGATGAGAGCAAGGTACAAAACAGTGATTCATGACAAAACATGCGATAAGGCAATTTGTTGGCAGGTGCAGGACATAGATCGCATCTTTGCAACGAATTTTCATGATGCAAAGTTCAACGAGAGGTTAACTGAGAACAAACAACAGTGAACCAACGCCTTGGAATACTATTCCGTAACTGTCAATTTCTAAATCAAGCGGCATTGAGAATAGCTATACAGAGTTCCATAATCTCAATCATTGACTATGGCCTTATTATTTATGGCTCAGCTACCTCCACTGCTCTAAGGCGTATCTCAATCACTCTAAATAAGGCCTGCCGGCTCCTCACGGGGGCTCAAAGACTGACTCACACGCAGGATCTGTACTATGAATCAGGCTGGTTGAACCTATAAAATCATCTTATTTATCTCACCTGCACAATGGCAAAAAATCTATCTTGGGACTGACTCCATTATGTATTCAAAACCTACTCCGACTGAATCCTGGCTCACGACTCTCCACCAGATCTGAACGCCAACCTTTCCTGGTTCGAGATGCGGACTGCACAGGGACAAAGATCTTTCACATACAGGGCCCGGCATGGTTCAATGCGCTTAGTCCACCTACTCTATCCTCAACCTCACTTGAAGCTTTCAAATCCATGCTCTATGCCCACCTCACCACCAGCAACTGTGACTGCGCTAGATAAAGACTACTACTCCTCATGTCCATCCTCACATCTGAGGCCTCTTCCTCCTGACTAATGAACCCTCTGGTACCTCTACTACTTCCTGTCTCCCACCCAAACTCACCCCCTTTTTCCTGTCCCTCTCACTTACTCTCCCACTCACCACCTTCCCTCCTCTCTAGCCTCCTTTGCTGCCTAATGATCACCCTCTCCTGGAAGTTTCCTTAACCTCAAATTGTCTACTTGTTTGAACCTGTTATAGCTTGTTTTCTATGAAACTTAAAAACGTTACTGCCTTAAACTGTTAATAGCAAATTTATGATGTAACTTTCCTGTCTGGTTTTACCTGTAATGTGTATCATGCTTTGTTAAATGTTCTTTGTGACGTGGAACCTTTGTAAAAGAGCCCTGGCTCAAAGGTATTAATTCCTAGACTAATAAACTAAACTAAACTAAACATACTTGCAAGGAACTATTAGATAATATTAGCAGGGAAAATTACAAGATAACATTCGGTAGGCAGATGCTTAAGAGAGAAACATATTTATACGGTTTGGGAGATAGGGCACAGAGTATTGTAAGTAGGAGCTTTTGGGCAAGGATTACAAAGATCTAAGGAGTTGAGAATTAGTTATGGTAGGACAGGGCAAAGGGGTTGACATAACAAGCCAAAGAGGAGGAGCACATCAAGTTGCAAAGGAAGACAAGTAGACAGGCAGGGGGAAGATTAAGTGCAAGGCATTGGGTAGAGAGCAGATCAAGTGCACAGTGGTGAGAGTAGGAGTGGTGCTAAGGGGAGGTTTAAGAAAGGGGCATCAGTAGGAGGAGATGAGGTAGCTATGTAGCTTCTTTTTAAAGGTGTTATGTGACAGTGCTTGGCAAATAGCTAAAGGGAGGGAGTTCCATAACCGAGTAGCATGGTAGGCGAAAGCACTGGTGCCTTTGGTGGTGTTACTTTTTGGGACACATAAAAGGGATTTTCCAGCCGAGCATAGGCCATAGCCGGACATCTGAGGAACAAGTAGATCAGTTAAGGTTTTTGGAGTCTGAGACCGTGTAATATTGTCGACAGTTGACCCAAGGGAGTAAAGTCTAGCAGCATTTGGTGACAGTCAGTTTAGATCTCAATGGAGGAGGCAGTGGTGTTTCCACTGATGGGAGGAGGAGGAGGAGGCATACCGACAGATATTATTATAGGTGATGTCCCATCTATGGAGACTGGATTTAGGTAAGGCAGCATAAATCGCAACTCCATATGTAAGGGTGGGTAGAAGAATACTCCGGGCAATGGCAAGTCTCACTGCAGGGGTTAGTGCATATCTGGTCTGGTATGCTATAACTAATTTAGAGTTGACCAATTTACATGAGTTCTGTATATGAAGATCAAAGTTTAGGGATTGGTCTAGCATTACCCCTAAGTACTTAAACAATGTCACTGAGCCAATAGGGGAGCCATCCAGGCAAGAGACCATGAATTATTGTGGCAGGTTCTGAGTTTGGAATTTGTCCCAAATAGCATGGATTGGGTTTTGGCCTCATTAAGGACTAGTTTGTGATGTGAGAGCCAGACTTGAGTGTGCTGAAAATCAGTGGAGCGCCACAGATTGATGTCAGAGATGTTTTTCACGCTAGTGTATAGCACTATGCCGTCCGCATAGAGGAAGGAGAAGGAGAAGGTAGCATTAAGATGAAGGTGATGCTACTGATAATTACAGAAAATAGCAGTGGCCCCAAAAATGAGCCTTGTGGAACACCAGTATTCATGGTTGCCAGGTCAGAATAGGTTGAACTGTATTTTACAGCTTGGACCCTGTTTGATAGGTAACTATTGAACCAGTTGACAACATTATGTGCGAAGCCCAAAGACTTCAGGTCGGCAAAGAGAATGGGATGGTTCACCAAGTCGAAGGTCTTTGTCATGTCTATGAAAACAGCTCCAGTTAGAAGGCCTGAGTCCATAGCAGTGAGTGTGTCAGTAGTAAACCTAAGCAGGGCCATGGAGGTGTTATGGCTCTTGCAGAAACTATGCTGGTTAGTTGTAAGAAGGTCATTTTTGAGAAGGAATTTGATGGTTTGTGTAGAGACTAATTTTTCCAGGATTTTGCTCAGAACCGAGAGGATGGCTATGGGTCTGTAGTTAGATGGGTCTTTTGGGTCATTCTTTTTAAATACATGAGTGACCCTGGCTATTTTCCATATGTCAGGGACACAACTTTGACATAGAGAGAGCGTGAATGAGCGAGACTGCTATTTTTAGTAGTCTGGGTTCAGGACTATCTGACCCTGTGGCTGCGCTGTCTGAGACTGAGCTAAGTAATTTAGAGACATCCTGTCGAGTGATAGCCTTAAAGTAGAAGGAGGGGTCAATGATGTCTTGGCTGGAGGTTGCAGGAGGGCAGTGGTGTTATGAGGCAGGGAAGGAGGATGTGTATTTATTTAGATCTGAGAATTGATTATTAAAAAAAGTTAGCTATGGTCTGAGGGTTGTTACAGTGAGTACCACTGAGGATCATGTCATGTCGGGTGGCTAAGCGGGTAGACCCTAGAAAGGTTTTTATGTGTGACCAGAATTTTTGGGGTCACCTGAGGCATTCACTAGTAAGCTTTTGCAGTATGTGCTTTTGGCAGTTCTTATTTCTTTTTTGCAGGTATTCCGCTGTAGCCTGTAGGTGTTATAATCCGCTGGCAGGCCAGAAAACTTAATGCAGCTCCAGCTCTTGTCCCTTGCTCTTAGCTTAGTAAGTAGTTCCTTTTTTAGCCATCTGGTTTGTTTCCCCTTAATTCTGCAGGTAATGAGAGGAGAGTGTAGGTCCTGCAGTGTCATGAATTCTGTCAGAAAAATGTTGAGGGCAGACTGTACATCATTGACATTGTAAAGATTGGACCAGTCAATGTTAAATATGGCACGTAGAAATTGTTGTGTATCTAAGTTAGCATAATCCCGGAAGGTGATGTAATGAGGTTGAGAAGCGGGGGGTGGGGTGCGGCTGAGCCCCAGATGCAAAAGATTGGGGAATGATCAGAGATAGCATCTGCAAGTGTGCGTTCAGTACGATTTGTTAGTGCCTGGTTGATCAGGGTGCTAGAGGTTGAGTGAGGAGCAACTCTAGTGGGCGTAGTGATCAGCTGATGCAGATTATGGCTCTGAATTTTGGAGATGGGTGAGACTTGCCACTTCTTTAGCCAGTTTAGGTTAATATCACCAAGAATGATAACTTCATTTTTACTGGAGAGTTTGGACGTATGGTTCAGTAGTTCGTCCAGGCCATGACCACTGTTTGGAGGATTATAAGCACATATGACATGTAGCTTTTTAGCCCCAAGGGTTAGAACTGCATGTAGAGATTCACAGTGGGTCAAGGAGTCGGACCGTCGGCACATATAACTAGGTGCCTCTGACAGCTTTTTATGCACCAACCATCAAGCACTTGCAGAAATTCTTTAGACAGGTTTTCACCTGTGTAGCGGTCTCTCGGGTGTTTTAATTCGAGCAGAACACCACGTCTGTTAAAGTCAGCATCAACTCAATGAGATGTTATCACCAAGTATAAGACTGTTGAAAATTTATTGGTCCAGGTGTCTGTGGTGCATATCTGAACATTCTTCTTTGTGTTTGTTCCGCAGATGGTTAATCACACGAACATACAAACAAACATACGAATGTGCCAGCAGAAACAGACCTCCTGGTCTATCAACATCTGCTAAGGTGTACAGCTAGTGCCCCTAAGTTGCAGCTGCCCAACCCCCCTCCTCTTTTGTCCACTCTCGGCCATTCTCAGCCTCACCCACCTGTACTCTCCCCTGTTCTCTGTCTCATGCCCTTTTAAAGCTACCCACAATCAGGCTCGATGTGCCGTAAGATTTTATTGAGAAGCGACGACTTATAAATGTAGGCAACTTGCACAAACAACATTTTGCCTTTGAGTCATTCTCACTTTCGCATGAGAAGTATTTCTAAACTAAGCTTTTTTGTGACGTTTTCTGAGGGCTGTTGGCTGTGGAAGCACTTTATATTGCCTCAGTAGTGTTTTGGCAAATTGCAGGCATTTTACTACATGTAACTCAAAGCAATAAAAAAACACCATCTACCTGACCCCTTTTATAGGGGAGTATCTGATCGGGCCGGATATAGTTGAAAATTGAAAAATCTGATTGGATCAACATATCAGGTTGGATACCCATTCACCCCTAGTTTCTATGTTTCTATAATGAAGACCAAAGTTCTGGGAACAAAACATTCCAGTCTAGCCAAGGTGGTGACAGAAGTGTTTGGTTGTTGAAATTACTTTGTAAACCAGGCTAGCACCTTTTCTCATTTGGGCCTGTTTTAACAGTTGAGATCACACTTCAGTTTGCTGAAATGTGAACTGCATCTATTACACTGGACAAAAATGCCTGCCTTGGTTGTAAGTAAAACCAAAATGATAGCTTAGAGATTTTGAATCTAGTTTGAATTTCAGTAAAGGAAAAGAGCTGGTTGTTGTCAGGATTCAGTACCTGCCTGACACCTTATATCCTTCGTAGGTTTGTTGTTAGATTTACTGATGGGACTATTCCATAAAGGGCAATTCTGCAGGAAAAGGGATTTATCATTCAAAAGGGAAGCTATTATTTTACAGAGCCATACAGAAACAGAGATGGAAGGATGTTTTTTTTAAATGAGTTTGAATCTTGAAAAACAGCAGGTCAGTTACAGAGAAAGGCTTCACTAAGTTTTGTTCAGTTGTCAACCAGAGGGGACTGTTTGCATTTTGGGTAGGTTGAAACCAAAAAGACACTTGTTTCAATAAAAAAGGCCCAGTGATCTCCCTGGCACCAAGGCAGTCTGAATCCACCATCTCTCCAATCAGCCCTATTTTTTTTTAAGTTTAGTCTAGGAGATTTCCAATACCACAGAAAGGAGAATATTATTCTGTCAGTTTTCTTTAACCAAGTACTGTTAATGTAAGTGGGAAGATTGTTTAAAATGTAGAAAAGTTTGGGGACTATGATTGATTTTATAGCATTGATTTTCCCCCGTAGTGACGAGTATAATTTATTCCATTTATTTAGGTCTTCTTGTACCATTGTAACTAGAGAGTTTAAGTTGGCATCTAGGGTCTTATTAACTGGATTATATATTGTGGGTATGCCTAGGTACATTAAGGATTCTGAGTCCAGTTAATATCAGAGGATGAAGTCAATCTGCTTCTTTCAAATGTAGAGACATTTATTTATTTATTTATTTTATTTATTTATTTAGTGATTCAGAAAAGACCTTTGAGCGCAAGCTCTTTTACAAAGGTTCCACATCATAGATTGCAAAACAAAGTACACTAGGAGAAAGCAAAGGTACATTACAATGAACAATACAGCTTGGATTCAGAACTTACAGAATAACTCAAAACATAGGTACAAGTTAAATAACAAGAAAAACACTTTATGGGGGGGGGAATAAGCAGCCACAAAGTGCCTTGTCAGTAGTTCAGAGGAACGGGATAGCTGGCATTGGGGTAAAGAAAGGAGGTACAAGGGAGAGGTAGGTACTGCGGTGGAGGAGATGGGTGGGGAAGAAGGGCGATGAGGTATAGGGAGAAGTGGGGGGTGAGGGAAGGGGAGGCTGAGCAGAGAAGTCTTGCTCGAGTAAATGGTGGGGTGTGAGGGGGCATGGTCAGGCAGGTTACATTAGTAGTGACTGTTAGGGAAACTCATGGGACTGGGAGTTGGGGGTGTGCAGTGGTGGGTGCCAAAGGAGCATGACGCAAACTGATTGCTGAGGCAAGTCATGAGAAGGGGTAGAGGAAGGGGGTACCTGAGGCCACAACATGGGGTCAGATTTTCGGACAGCTTAGATTGATACAAGCCCCATGTGCGCCGACGATATGGCGCACTGGACTTGTGATCAAATGGGATTTTCTACCCTGTGTGGCAATTGTTGCAAGTTAAACAACTTTTTGTGGTCTAGCTTGTGGCAATCCTGGGGGCCATTTTTATGAAGCTTGCACCAGATATTTAGCACAAGCTGCCGTAAATCATGGAAACTGTCACAACTGCACCCGAGATTGTAAAATAGGGTGGAGTTGTGGCAGTTAGAACTGGCGCAGCTGCACCGAGGCAAGAGTCTGATGCAGGGTTTGCCACAAGCATTGTGCCAGCCTTTGAAAATCTGGCCCATTAAGTATCAGACCTTCCGTCTCATTTCAATTTATTGGCAACCCTGATATTTTCCCCGAAGTCTCTAAAATCAGTTTCAGGTTGGTAATAAAAAAACTGTAGTTGAGAAATGGTTAACAGCAAATTATCTGCATATGCTAACATTTTTTGAGTCTTGTCCCTATACTGATTCCATGTGTGCTGGTGGAGTCAACTGTATTCCTAATGAAAGACTCTATGGCAAGAATAATTAGGAAAGGAGATAAGGGTCAACCCTGTCTGGTGCCCCTTTTCAAAGTAAAGGATGGGAGATGTTTCCAGTAGTAATAATGACAGTTTGGTCTTGTATGTATCATTTTAATCCAACAGCATCTGTTTGGGCCTAAATTACATTTCTCTAATGCATTAAAGGGAAGCATCCCACTCTAGTGTGTCAAAGACCATACGTACATCAAGGGCTAAAAGAGTTGTGGAGACTTTTGGAGCCCAATTCTAAGACGTATGGCGCAACTCACTGGCGGATATGAGTTGCAACATATGTCGCTATGCCAGGAACCCTGCGCCAGATTCCAGAACAGGCAGGGTTCCAGTGACTACATCCTGTGACTTGAGGCACCTCCAACAGTGTACCAAAAGAATGGCACACCCAGACCCAGTGCTGCAAGCTGCATTACCACCCTCCAAAAGGGCACAGGATGCATGGCATTCCCCCGACCCCACACCCCAATACCATGGGCAGGCCACGCGGGGCGCTGGGTGGGGGGTGGGGGCCCTGGACACCTCCATGGTATTCGGCATGGCCCCCACACCCCAATACCATGGGCAAGCACGCAGGGCTGATGGGGTGGAGGGCACTGGACCTCCATGGTGTTCATGGCATGGCATGGCCCCCCCACACCCCAATACCATGGGCATGCCACGCAGGGCTGGTGGGGGGTGGGAGGACACTGGACCTCCATGGTGTTCATGGCATGGCCCCCGCACACTCCAATATCATGGGCAGGTCATGCAGAGCTGGTGGGGGGCCACTGGACCTCCATGGTGTTCACGGCATGCATGCCAAAATTGGCATGGTGGTGCACTGAGTTGTGGACTGCCCTGCAGGGCAATGCCCAGGGGTGGGGGTGTGGGGGTGCCAGCAGCCCACAGAGGGCTGTCCTGCCACTGGGGGATGGGTGGAGGCCTCAGTGGGACTGTGGGGGGTGGCTGATGGGGCACTGGGCACAAAGGTCCACTCACCTTGGACGTAAGTACTGTTAGAACAGCTATTAGCTGGTCTAACTGTACTTAGACTACTGTCTATCATGGCCGTCTTGGAATAGCAATTTGCTGTTCTGTCAGCTGCCCTCCTGGAATCTGGCTGTAACTGCTGCCGGAAACCCCCTTGCACCATGTCGCAGGGGGTTTCTGCTGTAGCCAGTGGCATAGCCCACTTTTGGCGCAGACAGCCTGCGCCATGTCGCAGGCCACCTTCCAGAATGGCAGGCAGCATAATGCATGTTGCAAGATGTGACTTGCGCCATTGGGTTTGGCGCAAGTCACCTTGCGCCATGCGTAACTCGTTCTGGAATCAGACCCTCTGTTTCTTATATGCTTATAAGATGGAGAAAAGTCTTCTGATGTTAACAGTAGAATTTCTGCCCTTCATAAAGCCAACATGTCCCTTTCCAATTAATTTCTGTTTTATAGATTGAAATCTAAAGGCTAATACCATGGCCAGTATTTTATAGCCTACACTTAGTAAAGATACGGGTCTGTAATTTGAACAGTCAAGTTGGTCTTTATGTTTTTTAGGTACTGGTGATATAAAAGTTTCGTTCATGGACTGTATGAGGGAATTTCCTTTAAAGGATTCTAGGAAGGCTAAATGCAAGTGTCTGGAGATAATGCAACATAAATGTTTGTATGTTTCTATAGTAATTCCATCAGGTCCAGGAACATCTCCGGATGCAAGGAAGGTGATGGCTAAAGTGATTTGCTGTAGCGAGAGTTGGGCTTCCATTCTGTTTTTATCTTCCTCAGATAGTTTTGGAAGTTTAATAGATGCAAGAAAATCAGAAATGTTGGAATGAGCATCTTTCTTTGGGGAATTTTCCAATAAAGAGTAAACATTTTGAAACATATCATTGATTTCCTCAGCATTGTGTGTAAGTGTTAGAATCGTGAATGCTATTGTGTGTTCTGATGGTGGCTTTTTCTTTGAAATGATATGCTTATCATCTTCTTGCCTTTTCTCCAGATTCCCAATATTTCTGTCAAGTTCTAAATAGGGAGTATTCAGCCTTTTGGGAAAGTTGTTCATTAATTTTATATTTCAGTAAAATAATTGTGTGAATTAAGTCTTGTCTATTGTTAGGATTAATCCTGTATGGCCTTTGCAAATGGGCCAGGAGTTTTTCTTTTCCTAAATCATTGTGGTGTCTGGTTTTATTTTTACTTGTTGTATACCCAGTTATTCTGCCTCTGAGTTATACTTTGAATGTTTCCCATGAACCTGCCTTACTAGTCTTTCCATTATCCTTTACTTCACGAAAGGTTGTGGACTCCCTGTTGAGCCATTCCCTAAAATCAGAGTCCTGAAGTAGGGATGAATTAAATCTCCATCTAGGCTGTTGGCAAGATGAGTCAGCTATGTGTAACACCCCTGTTACCCAGGGTTACAAGAATCCCAGTTAGACCTAGTGGCAGGCAGGGACAGGCAGCTAATGAGACACTGGTTAGATGGGTTTCACTCTGTCTTGCTCTGTGCTCAGTCTCTGCTGAGCTGGAGAAATGACATCATTTAGAATTCTCGCAGCAGCATGAGCCACATTGGAATGCTGCAGCTGGGAGTTAGGATAGAACGTTGGGAGGTTTTTGATTTAGTCTAGTGGGAGACTCAGTGGAGGGAGAAGGTGAACTGCTGTGTGCAGGCCCTCAGAGCCCTCAGCTCTGATATAGAGCTGGTTGCAGAGTGGTGTGTGTTCTCACCATAAAAAGAACACAAAGTACTTCAGCTGAAGTGGTAGAGACCACTCCCCAGTTGGTTCTGTGCCCCCTCCCTGCGGGGATGGGGGAAGCCAACAGCCAGCTTCCAGAGGCAATCCCCTGGCCCAGCTAGAGAGAGGGAGAAAGCTGCCTGATGTTGTGCTGCGGCACCATGAAGAATTGTGATGGTTTTCCTGTGAGAGAAGCCTGTGGGGCACCTGCAATCAGGGGTGAGTCTGCTCTTAAAAAGGGCCTATGTTTCACCAGAGACTTTGTGTATTAAGTATCGGTTACTGTGGGTCAAGAAAGGACAGTCAAGTACAGTGCTTAAAGAGTGTGGGATTTGGACCTCTTTAACCAGTGGGGGTCTACAGGGATGGACATAGCCACTTAACAAGTATGCCTCAAGTCAGCGCACTGGAATTTCAGAGACTGTCGATTGAATGTGAAATACATTTACAGTGATAATCTACAACAGTAGAGTTTTTCAGAGAAGAGGTGTTATAGTCCAAAGGAATGGCCAGGTATGAATTATGGGAGCAAGAGGTGGGAGACCCCCCATCAGGAGTAACTAGATTCACCTGTATGGGTTTGCTTTGGGACACCTGTTTCTTTCTCTCGGGTACTTGGCCAGTGCTCGAAGAAAGTACCCAGACGTGGGATTAGATGGAAGAATTTCCCTTCTGGAATCTGTATGTGCTCATGGGTGGTTTAGGGAGCCACCAAGTAATGTTCCATGCCATATGGAAAGCGGTACAGTTGCTGGCCGGATGTGCCATGCAGGGAAGTATTCCAAGGCTGGTCGGATGTGCCAGACCAAGGGAAATTTCAGAGAAGAGTACAAGTTTGGGCTGAGTGCCCAGTGTGTTTCTAAACCTGAGGGTTACAGTGTGTAGAAGATGTGTTCTGATCTCGGTAAATCTACATTACCAGGAGTGTAGCCCAGTGGGAGGCCATCTATGCTTTGTTATTCTGTTTGGTTGTGAATAAAAGCCACACTCTAGAATCCCACTCCTGGTTTGGACATTGCAGTTATTGCTTCCTGTGACCGGAGTTACTTGGGTGTCCCTGACTAGAAGTCAAACCTAGTCCAAATATCAAGCAACAGTTTCTCCCCGAACTCAGGTCCCAGGTAGGGGGTTACATATGGAGGCACCACACAGCGCTAATAACACAAAAAAATACCACCAACCCAACCCCTGGGGTTACATATGCACACTGTGACTCTTAGCATACCATGATCTAATATTAATCTGCAATCATAATTAATGGCTACTAATGCATTACACATTTTCAGAGGGAGAAAGATGTAATCTAACCTGCTAAGTGAATTCTGGTGAGCTGAAAAAAATGAATAGTCTCTTAACGATGTGCCATCCTCTAGGCATCTAATAAACAGACCCCACCAAACTGAATTAGGGTTGTGAGGGCTCTGAGACTTTGCCCTCCCCACTATCCAGCAGCTGCCCACCCCATATCCAGAGAACACAGCTGCTCCCCATTCCTTCAGACCCCGCTGAGCTGAATTATGGTCATGAAGGCTCCGGAACTTCCCCCTCCCCATTTTCCAGCAGCTGCCCATCCCCACCCCAGAGGACACAGGTACATTCTGCAGTGCTCGTGGTGCTCGCAGACTGTTCAGTGTGTGGTGCCATTTTGCTCCTGAACTTGCACTGCTGCCTCAGCTTTTAGGTCATCCAACTACATCTGATTGTTTTGTTAGCCACTGCTGTTGCCCGGCCCTGTTATACCTGGAATTTTGTATGGCTATTTCATTCCTGTTACCTAATACTTGACAACTATTTATTTGTAACTGTCAGCATCTCCTATGCAAGGATGTCTCTGTATGTTAAACCGTTGTATCTGATATTAAATGTATCTGGACATTGTTCATATGAATGTAATTTGAGTCGCCCCTGACAAAGGGACATTTTTGTCTCAGTGGGCTTACCTGGTTAGCAAATTTCCATAAATGAATACATTTTCTCAGGCTCTGAAAGGCTTGGATCAGACTGCTTTAAGACTAATTTTCTCTGCTTTACTGAGGCACTGCACTGTTTATGCTATGTAATTTATTATGTGTATTGTGCAAAGGGGCTTGCTTTAATATCTGATGTAATATCAGTCTGTATTTACAAGGGCTAGTCAGTGTGATTTCTCTTGTGTTCAGCAGGTCAGACCTAGTTCCCCCCTGCCCCGTTTACCCTCCCAACTCCATCCCATCCTCCGCCCCTTGCCTCTCAAATTACTTCCTTATACTAACCTGTGACTTTCTCTATATCTTCCCTCCAGCTAATCTCCATTCCTTCAGACCCCACCAAGCTGAAATAGGGTCATAAGAGCTCCGGGACTTTGCCCTCTCCACTCTCCAGCAGCTGCCTGCCCCTACTCCAGAGAACATAGGTACATTCTGCTGTGAGGGTGGTGCTTGAAGGGGTGCAGCACCACTGTGAAGTGCTGCACAGTATTCCCCCCCCCCGCCCACCTGAGGTGGTACTGAATAAATAGATCCTGTAAGGTACTGTAAACCAATCAGCCAGTTCCCTTCCCCAGACTAAACCAATCAGCCCAGTTCCCCTGCCCAGACTAAACCAATCAGCCCAGCCCCCACCCCAGACTAAACCAATCAGCCCAGTTCCCTCCCCAGATTAAACCAATCAGCCCAGCCCCTCCCAGACTAAACCAATCAGCCCAGTTTCCTCCCCAGACTAAACCAATCAGCCCAGTTCCCTCCCCATACTAAACCAATCAGCCCAGCCCCTCCCCAGACTAAACCAATCAGCCCAGGTCCCTCCCCAGACTCAACCAATCAGCCCAGCCCCTTCCCCAGACTAAACCAATCAGCCCAGTTCCCTCCCCAGAGTAAACAAATCAGCCCAGCCCCTCCCAGACTAAACCAATCAGCCCAGTTCCTCCCCAGACTAAACCAATCAGCCCAGTTCCCCTCCTCAGACTAAACCAATCAGCCCAGCCCCCTCCCCAGACTAAATCAATCAGCCCAGTTCCCCTCCCCAGACTAAACCAATCAACCCAGTTCTCCTCCACAGACTAAACCAATCAGCCCAGCCCCCTCCCCAGACTAAACCAATCAGCCCAGTTCCCTTCCCCAGACTAAACCAATCAACCCAGTTCTCCTCCCCAAACTAAACCAATCAGCCCAGTTCCTCCCCTTCTGCACTATTTCATTGTCTGCTCCCCCACCCCTACTCTCTGCCAGTCAGACAACCAGTATTCCCTGTGCTGCTCCTGAGTTACAGGGGTTCCTTACCCCCTTACCCCAGTTATACGGGAGCATCACCTTGTCTCTTTCCCTGACCATGGGAGTCATAGCGTTTCCCTACATAACGCAATACTGATTTCATCCACCTATAAGGTCACCAGCCTAGGTGCTACTACCTCTCATTACTGTCTCTTGGCCCCAAGTCCCCCTGTTATCTGACAACCTCCATTCTCCGCTCCACTGTCACTCTTCACTCCCACTTTCCACAGGTATAGATAACTACTGCCACAGAACTCTGTGCACTTCATACACCTTCACTCCCAGACTCCTACAATTTCCTTATTGCATTTCAATGACTTTCTCTATTTGCTGTTGCAATCCCCTCAACTCCCAATACTCCCTTCCACCGACTCCTCACCTCCTGACAATGCCCCCCCGCACCTGCTATTTCCCTTGACCACCCTGATCCCTTATTTACCTTCTAGCTCTACTGTATATCACTGATATCATGCCTTCTTTTCCTCCCTTTACATCTGTCCCTCCCTCCCTTAATGTCTTCTCCACTTCAAACTCCCTAGCGCAGTCCCAGAGGCCCTTATTCACACTGTCCTACTGCTCCCCCAAAACCTGGTTCCCACTAACTCATCTCTTCATGAAAATCTGCTGGTACCCTCCTACACGCACGAAAAATACCTCAAACTACTCATCCAGTTCCTATGGCTGTTCCTACTACTGCTTGTCGCTGACAACGTGGAGCCCAACCCAGAACTCGCCCAGCCCGCCATCCCCTCCCTCTCATCCCCACCTTAGAATGGGATGAAGGGTTTAAAGTTAGCACACCTTAATTTTAGAAGCCTGTTGCATAATCTGGCTAAACTACTGTAACTATTTGGATCTCCCACTACCAACCTGATGTATCATGCTTATTCAAAACCTGGCTCAAACCTTCCGTACCTAACCACCTCTGCAATATCACCAGCTGCAGTTTTATAAGGTGTGACAGACCTCCTCATAAGCATGGCAGTGGCATCATGACTTGTTTCAAAGATCACCTCAACCTCTCCAGCCCTCCTCCTTTCAACACTCAACATACATATCCCTTGAACTGTGCTACGCAACCCTATTCTTAGGCAACTCCAAAAAGCTGCATATTTTCTTCATTTACTCACTCCTAGCCTCTAGCTAGTGTGGACTCTCCACTCTTATCACCACTATTGGTCCATGTATAAGTGGCAATGACTATGTAATCCTTGCGGACTTTAACATCAGCTGGCTTGACCGTACTAACACACCTATCGGACGAACACTTAGCAAGTTACTGCTGACCGAACTAATCTCTCAAACAACACCCTCACCACCACCCTTATCGACTGGATCCTTGTTCCTAACCCTGATAAAATCTCTTCCACTGGAATCCTTTCAGACTCCCTAAGTGTACTTTCACCAGTGTATTGTATCTGGCATGCTAGATTTCCAAATGCAGCTCCTCAAATTGTCCACTTCCGTAACTACTTACTCCTTGAGCCTGCACAGTTTCAGTCTGAGCTGGCTTGCCAAAACTGGACTTTCCTTTGGACAACCATTGACATTGACCTTGCAGTATCCTTTTTCAATACTACTCTGCAACTGCTCCAGAACAAGCATGCTCCCCTCACCTCTAGGCGAGTCCGGGGTCCGAAAACAAAATGGCTCACTTTCCCTCTCTTAGCCCTGCTTGAAGAACGTGATTGACAATGAGCCTGCTTCAAAGCTTCAAACTCTAATGCAGACTGGGCCTCATACAGGTATCTGCACAATAAATGTAAGCAAGCTATTTGGCAGAGTAAAAGTAGTTACTTTTGAACCCTATTAGCCTCCTCAGTAGCAGCCCCCAACATTACTGGAAACACCTCAAACAGTCCCTCAGGTACTCTAACCCCTCTACTCTGACAGACTTTGAAATTCAGGGTGTCAACAGTAATACCCCCTTAACCATATCAAATCCTTTCAATTAGCACTTCTACAATTTATCCCCTCTCATTGATACGTTAAATACACACTCAGACACCTCAAACCCTCACCCAGTCCCTACTGTGGACCCGCTTCCACCTTTCCTCTTTAAGCAAGTCAGTAGGGATGAGGTCTTCAAACTACTCAAACAAACCTCTGACTCTAAATCTGCTGGACCAGATGGAATCAAACCTAAAGTGATAAAACGTTCAGCTTGGGAGCTGGCAGCCACTTTAACTTGCATTTTTAACCTCTCCTTCTCCACGGATACTGTTCCCCTCATCTGGAAAAAGGCAAACATCTTGCTGGTTGTCAAAAAAGGTAATCGGAAACACATATCTAATTATAGGCCTATAGTCATCTTACCTGCCCTGAGCAAAGTGGGCTTGGGGGCATAATGTTGTGGTCACAAACAGCGCGGCAATATACCACGCTGTCAATACAGCAGGTACATTGCCATCACTCGGTAATGACACCGAGATGGAACATCAGCGCTGGAACAATATATTAATCAATCAATCTTTATTTATCCAGGTGAAACGCCATTGAGAGAACTCATTTACAAGGTGTACCTGGATCAGGAACAAAGCAAATACAGCACAAAATGAAACAGTATGTACACAAGGCAATCTGAGACAGAGTGCAAGGAAACAGGTTATACATAAGCAATCTGATATACTGTATAATTAGATAGCCCCAATGTAAAGGGCTCTGCGAGTAGGCAACCATTAGTAATAGAAAATACATAGGAAAAAAGAGATATACAGTATTACAAATTTTTACACAATATACATTTCATTCAAGTTAGATAAGGATCATATGAGGAAGAAAATTAAGTTGAAGGAGAAGACAACAAGGTACAAGAGTAGAAGATTATTAGTGGAGACAGTTGCAAGTTTCCTTGAAAGTCTGCACAAAAAGATTTTTAAAGAAGGACAACTTCACAGGAAGTACGACATCCAAAGCTTTTTGCACAATGTTCCAAGGAAGAGGGAGAGAGTGAGTCATAGCCGCTCTACCAAAACGCGTTCTAACCTTGGGAATAAGAAGAGAGGTATATGAAAGACTTCTTAGGAGATAGTTCCCTGCAGGCATACAGGAAGGCAGTCAGAGATATATTGTGGGAGCGTATTAGAGATGGCTCTGAAGGTCTAGAGGACAGCATTTTTGTGACGTCTGAAGCTAAGAGAACTCCATCCTATCTTAGTATAAAGGATGCAGTGGTGGGTGGAATATGATGCACCAGTTATGAACCTAATTGCCCAATGGTAAAGAGTGTCAGGTTTCACTAAAGCCGAGCTTGGGCCTTGTCCATACAAGATGTCGGCATAGCCCAATAGCGGCATGAAGGTGGTTTGCACTAAACGAGTTTTGGCCTCCTGTGTAAGAAGATGCTTGATCCAGAAGAATATACCAAGCCTCTGTTTTAGCTTTTTTGACAGTTCCTCGATATGTTCCATAAAGGGGTGTCGGCAGGCATACGCACTGTACTCAGCAGAGTACAGTAAAAATAATCAGGTTGGGGCAACAAATCAGGCAGGGGTAATAAAAAGAGGAAAGCAAGGACATTGTGAGCCACATTGTGTCTGTGTTGTGCTGAGCCCTTTGTCTTTGTTGTTCACTATGGGCACTGATGCCACCAGCCAAATACACAAACAAGAACAACTTACCAAGAAGGCAGAAGAACAAAGAAAGGAGGACTACAGGAAGAAACTGATTACTTGAACTCAAACATGGCAAACGGGGGGGGGGGGCTATTGTTGGCATGACATGGCAGCTCATATTTTGGTTTATGTTTACATAACGGGGGGCAACAGTACATTAGTTTTGAGTACAAGTTTAAAATTCCTGGCTACACCCCTGGTTCCATATATGACAGCCTATCATCAAACCACACCCCTAAGTATTTAAATTTTTATTCGAATTCCAGAGGCTCACCTAGACGTGTCAGAATTTGAGGGGCTGTACTTGCAGTGCTGTGCTTGGATGCAGTAGCTGAAGGGGCATAAAGCATATCATTAGGGGGAGGTCACGTGATGCGGAGCACCTAGTGGCTGCCTTTTCTGGAGCTCCTACCTACCAGCCAACAAATCTCGAATCTGTGCCTGTTTTAATATCGGAAATAGTAAGGTGATGACTTCTATGTGTTGCCTCTTCAGCCTGGATCGTGCTGGGTTCTGCTTTTGGTTCTGCGGAGGTTATATAAGGAAATATTGCCAGTATGGAAGTGGAAATGAAGTAGGCCGGAGTGAAGCACACTCCGCCTTCTACGCCTGAGAAAGCTGCCAAAAAGTCCAAAAATCAAGGTGTGGGGCAATCTGCTAAGCAACTTCTCCCTAGCTCCTCTGCCAATTTACTCACTGAGGATCGCTTGTTGCAAGAAC
The DNA here is from genome assembly GCA_016271365.2 of Neoceratodus forsteri. Taxonomy (NCBI): domain Eukaryota; kingdom Metazoa; phylum Chordata; order Ceratodontiformes; family Ceratodontidae; genus Neoceratodus; species Neoceratodus forsteri. The sequence goes on along the minus strand of CM028137.1, from coordinate 12,723,760 downwards.
TGATCCCCTTTCGAGAAACCCTTCAAGATATCTCATCGGAGGTGAAAAGCATTAGAAGCAACCTAGGTGCACTTACGCAAAGAGTGGGTGACATGGAGGCAAAAGCTTCTTCTCTGGAGAGCTGGAAGGGGAAAATTGACCCAGAGATTGTGTGACTTCATCAACAAATTAACAAGTTGCAACTTAAGACGGAGGATTTAGAGAGTAGGAGCAGATGCAACAACATATTGATCCTCGGTCTACCCGAATCTGAGGAGGGATCTGATATTATTTCATTTATCCAGAAGCTGCTGAACAAAGTTGTTGGTCCCTCACATCGAAAGAGCTCATTGCTCCCTGAAGCCTAAGCCTCCACCCAGTGCACCCCCTAGACCTATTATAATTAAATTTCTCAGCTTTATAGAGAAACAGCACGTTTTATCCAAGGCAAAGGAATTAGAAGCAATTCATTGGGATAACGGCAAACTGCGGCTGACCCAGGACCTGCCTTATGAAATCCGCCAGAAAAGAGCAGCATTTCACCCGATTGTGAACAAGCTTATTGCAGCGGGAATCCGGTTTCGGATGAACTATCCGGCTAATGGTGGCCCTGGATGGTGTCTGGCACCCTTACGATAATCTGGATCAAGCCTTATCAGATCTCACCCTCAAGCTCCCTAGCCTCTTTAAAGTGAACTGAGAGATGAACTGGGAAAATTGTACATTTAGTTTTCCCTAATAGTGAAGAGGTGTTGAGGTTTTACCTGTTAGGTGTTACTCTCCTTGTCTCCTTCGGTTATGTGTACTGGGGCCGAGGTTGTTCTCTGAATTGGGGCCTATTAGGCCTGTGTAAGTGCCAATGGCCTAGCGGGTTAAACCTGGGGGGGGGGGAGGTGAAGGAACTAAGTTATGGTTAGCAGTTCCCACTGGTTCTGTTTAGGAACGGACCGCCTGGTCCGCCAACTTTTCATTCCCCCTCTAACTTCTTGCACTTCGGGGCCGACTTAAAATGGCACAATCCAGTCAGGCAAGTCTCTGCCTTTTCTGGTTTTATTGTCTTGATTTCTTTTGATGACGACAGATGGCTATGAGGGTCGGTCCAGTTTTCTCCGCGAGTCTTGTTTTTAAAAAAGATTCATAGCTTGAAATGATTTAATGGGGCAATCACTATTCTTGTTTTTTTTGTTGTTTTTTTTTACTGTCTCGGTTGGGACCCTGCATTATCGCAATTTTGGTCTGGTAATTTGGGCTTTTTTTCTTTTGGAGCACATAATTTAGTTTTCTTGCTCCAGGAGTGGTTGGTGGGTGGGAGGCTCAAAGAGGAACAAGCTGGGAGATCTGCTTCATGGTCTAGCTGGAGGGTGGATACCCAGGGAACCTCGTGTTCTTTATTTGATTTGGGGCATGATTCTGGCTGTCTATGCAATTGTTTATCAGGTATGCCTCATCTCAATTTAGGACTGGTTATTCCTGGGCATGTAGCCTTTGGGGTTGCCCAGGTCAGGATTATTCCGGTTTTCAGCACTGTGGTTCCTTATCTTAGTGGGGCCTGTTGTAAATAGTTTAAAGGGATTTTGGAGTGGTGGCATTGGTTGGGGGGGAAGGGGGTAGATTATGGACTATCTCTCAAAATCTACTAAACTTATATTTGGTATTGCCACCTAATATTTTTATTATTATATGTTTTGGGACAGATTCTCTGGATGCTTGGGGGTTATGGAATTTTCTTAATTTGTTGGGGTGGTGGGGTGGGCATTGGAAACCTGGAGGGTGCCACTGGCATTTAAGTTTGGCGGATGTACCTTTTGACTTTGCTCTTTCTAAACTTTTTTCTACGTCATATGGCGCTGAGGGCTATTAAATTTGCTACCTGGAACGTCAGAGGTATCAGAGATGCTACTAAAAGGCATCAAGTTCTCCTTAACTGCTCCCTGTTAAATATTGATATTTTATTCTTGCAGGAAACACACTTATTAACTACTGAAACCAGCGAGTTAAGACGGCAGGGGTTTTCTCAGGTTTTTGTATCAGGGGGTGCATCGACTTGTAGGGGTATCGCTATTTTGATCAGGCGGGGTATCTCATTTGTGGCTGAGGATAGTTCTACAGATCAGGAGGGCAGATTCATTTTGGTTAAGGGCCAGCTTAATAGTATTAGCGTGGTATTAGGGGCCATATATGGTCCAGTGGGGGATCCCAAATTTCTTATGCACTTAGCTGTTAAACTGAGTGGGTTCTTGCCATCCTCATTTATTCTGGGTGGTGACTGGAATGTCGCCCCAACTCAGGAGTTTGACAAGACTTATAGACCTATAAAACCCCTTTCCCCATCTCAAATTTCCCTTAGGGATTTCATGAACTTACTAGGGTTATGTGACCCCTGGCGCCTGCTTAACCCTTCTGGTCGTACATTTTCCTTTTTTTCTCAGGTTCATCAAACATGGTCCAGAATTGACTATATTCTAATTAGTTCTACCCTCCTGGAAAACGTCTCTTCAGGTATCGAGCCAATTGTAATATCGGATCACTCTCTTGCGTGGATTAAGGTTTCTCCGGACCGGTGTTCAAAGAGACACTGCATGGAAGTTAAACACGCAACTCTAAAAGATGAGCACACTATTTCCACCTCAAATCTTTGATTTCGTCCTTTCTCGAGTTTAATCAGGGTTCTGTTGCTAGAGGACTTATTCTGATGTTCTCTAAAATGTTTTCTCAGGCTGAGTTCATAAAACTGGCTTCTAGAAGGAAAAGCTAAGGGAATCCAAGATTATCTCTTTGGCTAATCAAATCAGGTTGGCTGAGAATGACTTCTCTCTCTAACTCTCAGCAAGATCTGAGAAAGTTTGTAAGTTAAGGAATGAATATGAGGACCTGATTAAAGAAAAAGCGGAATATGCCATCCTTAAAACTAAATCCGCTATTTAGATCAAGGGAAAAACCGGGTAGGCTGTTAGCTCTCAGGTTGAGGGAAGGAGAGCTCAAGGTTAATTCCCGCTCTAAAATCATCAGATGGCACCATTAAAACCTCACCAAAAGATATTGCATATATCTTTGAATCCTTTTACAGGGAATTGTATGGTAGGGGTTCCTCTCTAATTTCTCTCTCAGATATTGAACACTTTTTGGATGGAATCTCTCTTCCCCATTTACAGGCACATCACTGTGAAATTTTTTCCTCTCCCATCACTCTAGAGGAGATTGAGGTCACAATTAAGGGGTTACCTCTGGACAAATCCCCAGGCCCTGACAGCTTTTCCCTTAACTTTTACAAGACCTTTTGTAAGGAGGTCTCTCCTCTCCTCCTTAAGCTATTCAATGACATGCTTGTATCAGACTCCTTTGACCCCTCATTGCTGGAGGTGACTATAATTTTAATCCCAAAGCCAGATAAATCTCAGCTAGACCCGGATAGCTACCGGCCAATTTCATTATTAAATTATGATATTAAAATCCTAACTAAAATTCTGTCTCTCAGAATCAAACAGGTCTGGCAGCATCTGCTGAGTCCCGAGCAAGTGGGGTTTGTCCAGGGTAGATCTGCGGCAGACCATTTGCGTACCCTCTCCCACATCTTCCAAGCTGCACAAGATTCCCAAGTTCTATGGCCTTGATTGCCTTAAATGCAGAAAATCCTTTGATCGGGTTAACTGGGTTTTCTGTGGTCCTACTTAAAAGAATGGGTTTCCTGATATCTTTATTCAATGGGTTAGAGCAGTTTACAACTCTCCTTCTGCCAGGATCTATTGCAACGGTGTCTTTTCATCTCGTTTTCCCATGCACTCTGGCACCCTACAAGGATGTTCTCTGTCTCCTTATTTATTCAACCTGTACTTAGAACCTCTGATACTTAGTATCAAATCCTCATCTCAGATTACAGGCTGTGTTATTTCACAGATTCCTGTGACACTCTCGGTGTTTGCAGACGATATCCTCTTACATCTTACTAACCCAGAATCTTCTCTACCACAGGCACTACATATTATTAATCAGTTCGGGCTCGTATCTAACTATAGGTTAAATCTGACTAAATCGGTTATTTTTTCCACTTAATTCCTTTACACATCAAGCTAACTTTACTCAATTTGGCATGAGGTGGTCCTCGGCCTCCCTTAAATATTTAGGTATTCATCTAGCTCGAGATCCGGTGGTCACTAAAAAACTTAACTTAGATGACCTGCTGGTGAGAGTCCAGAAGGATCTCAGCAGATGGGATAGCTTGCTGTTGTCATTACGGGGTCGTATCAACATCATTAAAATGAATATCTTACCCCGTATTTTTTACCCCCTCAATCTTCTTAGCATTTGGCTTCCCAGATCCTACTTTCAGCAAATTCATACTGCCCTGTCTAAGTTTATTTGGAGGGGCAAACATCCTAGATGGGCTTTTTTAAAGCTCAACTTACCTAAAGATAAGGGGGGGGTCTTCGCCTTCCCAATTTCTTGTTTTATTACTGGGCTAGTCATTTAGCTAAAATGGGGCATTGGTTCAACGCCCAACCCAATACTTATCAACCCTCCTGGCAGTTAATAGAACTTAGTCTGCTGGATAAATTCAATCTTCATCCTCCCCGTATTTTTTATTACACTTACTCTAATCTACCAGAGGTTATTCAAAGATCGGCTGTAGGGCTTTCTATTAAGATTCTATCTCAATGCTGGGGCTTTCTTAGTATACCATTTACAAAGGATATGGCACAACCCCTTACCCTAAACCCTAATATCAAAATCGGGGGCTCACCACTGACTCCAGACTGGCTTCCACAAATACATGATTGGCCAGTAGACATTCTCTATCCTCAGGGTTCACTTCTCTCCTCCACTGGATTGTTATCCCATTTGAATCTCTCACAGGAACATATTTTCAAGGTCTTTCAGTTGAGACACCTCGTTGGGCAGCTGTTTGGGACAGTAGCGATACCATCCCAAACAAAGCCTTTCCTAGATCATATTCAAGAATGTACAACCAAGCCCCATGGTATTGCCAAGTCTATTTCTTACCTATTAGATATTAAATTCCCAATGCTTTATCCGGTTCCAAGATTTGGGCGTCCCTCTTACCCGACTCCTTGCCTTGGAACCAGATAAGTGACATATTCAGATATCTTACCCAAGACAGAAACAGGTTATTACAGTTCCACATTCTGAATAATCTATACTACACGCCAATCAAGCTGGTCAAATTTGGTAGGCTGACTTCAACTAGCTGTATGAGATGTGGAGCAGGTGAGGGGAACTTAATTCACATATTTTGGGATTGTGATAAGGTGGTCCCCCTATGGAACTCAATACAATCCAATCTTGACCCTATCCTGGGTTTGGGGGAGTTATTCATGGCTGAAATATGTATACTAGGGATGTACTCGGATATTAGAGTTAAAGAACGCAGGTTTCATATGGCCTTAATTTCCATAGCAGTTAAACGCCTGGTCCTCAAACATTGGTTGGACCAAATTGTTATTTCTTATTCGGAATGGCTTGATGAAATTTCCCTTTGTTTCAAAATAGAAAGGTTGATCGCTAGTTCCCGGAAGAGTATGTCCTCCTTTAACCAGAAATGGGGCAAGCTATATGCCTTATATTTGCATTAAATCCCATGTGGGGATTTACCTCTGACAGCCTTTTGTACACTCTGCCTCCCCTGTACTGTTTCTAATGTCGGAGTACCTCTTGCCATTACTTTTTTTCTACTTGGGGTTGGGTGGCACCTCAGGGGTGGAGTGGGGAGTGGGCAATGAGGGGTTCTAGGGCTGGTCTGATTAAATGGTGCCTCTCTTTGTGGCTGTTTATAATCGGGCACGCACCATTCCCAGCTCTTGTTGTTACACTGGTTACTAGCCCTTTGTCTCGCTACAGATTGTGATACTGTCTGTACAATATGCTTTGTTATCTTTAAAACTCAATAAAGTTGTGGAATTTCAAAAAAAAGCATATCATTATTTTTTTTTTTTGCATTTAACAGCAGTTTTAAATGCAATAGGTTTTTCTGCAAGAGGCTGAATTCAATCTGGAGGTCTTCATAAACCATTTCAGGTGTAGGCCTGTCTAAGTACAACACTGTATCGTCAGCAAATCGATGAATGCTTGCTGACTTGCTACCAGTGTTGAAATTGTTAATATAGATGGCAAACAAAAGTGGGCCTGGGATGGATCTTTGAGGCACACCCCTTTGAAGGGGTTTCAGTGTGGAGAGATTCCCTCTGCTTTGACTTGTTGGCACTGCTCAGTAAGGTAATTGGTGAATCATTTTATTGCCAGAAGGTCTACTCCAGTGATACGTAGGGTGGCCAGATGTAGGTCATGGTCCACTGTATCAAAGGCTTTGCTTAGGTCAAGGAATAAGAAACATACATAGTTTTTAGCATCCAGTGCCATCTGTCAATTATTAGTGACCTTAGCAAGCACAGAGATTGTGCTATGGTAGGATCTCAACCCAGGCTGGGCCAGGTTTAGTAGTTTAAATTTCTCTAGATACTGTCTGAGTTGCGAATTCACTACCTTTTCCAATAATTTTGACAAAATGGGAAATAAGGATATTGGGCGGTAATTATTTAGGTCACTGGAATCTCCAGATTTAAAGAGTAGGATAACGTGCTGTTTTCCATAGAGCAGGGAGATTACCCTATGTAAGGGGCATATTAAACAGGTGGGTGATAGGGGCAGACAGAGGATAATACTGCAGAGGAAAAGGACCTGGGGTAATGGTAACAGGGATCTTGAATAACACTGCCCAGTGCAGGAGAGCAGCTTCAAAAGCGAACAAAATGCTGGGGTGCATAGCGAGGGGGGTTTTGTCCAGGTGAAGAGAGGTGATCTTGCCCCTCTACAGGTTGCTAGTAAGGCCACACTTGGAGTATTGTGTGCAGTTTTAAAGGCCATACCTGAAGTGTGACATCAGGTTACTGGAGGGGGTGCAGAGGAGGGCAATGAAGATGATATGTGGAATGGAGGGGAGAGACTATGAGAGCAGGCTGGGAGACTTGAATATGTACACCCTGGAGGACAGAAGGGATGGGGGGACATGACAGAGACATTCAGGTATCTGATGGGAATTTATTTATTTATTTATTTAGCTTTTGTTGACCGGGTAAGTGCACTAGACAAATCCTGCCTATTTTCAGGCACGACCCGGGAGGGATACAGATGAATGCCAACTGACCTTGAACCAGATTAAACTGTTGGTGGTATTTTTAGTGAATGAGGGAAATTTAGCCAGGACACCGGGGAAATTCCCCTACTCTTTTCGATAAGTGCCATGGGATCTTTAACATCCACCTGAACTACCACCAATCCAGGCAGATGGGACCGCGGTTTAACGTCTCATCCGAAAGACGGCACCTCAAAAATGCAGCACCCCTCTCATGCTGCATTACAGTGTCAGTACTGGGATATTAACCCAAGTGCCAGATGTGGGAACTGAACCCACAGCCCTCTGATCTCCCGGCCTCAGAGGAGAGTGTGCTACCTACTGAGCCACTGACACTGCCAAGAGGGTTACCTTGTCTGTTACACTGTTCACAAGACTTCACTCAGAGGTTGGCAGTTTGGGAGTAGAGGGCCTGACCTGCTGAGTGGGTTTGTAACAGATAGGTGGGCAGCGGTGAGACAATTTTGGTATCACAAGCTTTATTGTTCTGTGTCAGCTAAGACCGTAAGCTCGCTTACAAAGAAAGAAAAAGGCAGAGTTTTATTTTAAAAAGGAAATAGAACTATATGTCACTTGACGTATAGTCCAGTTCCTACCCATTTAATTTTTTTTTCCTCTAAAGTGCAAGTCAGAGTAGCCGTAGTCAGGGAAGAAGAAGATGGCTTCTGACTACAGCAGACACACTATAGATTACTTGAAGCAGTTGTGCAGGGACAGGGGAGTCCCGTTCAAGGTGACAGCCAAAAAGCAGAACCTCATAGAGGCCTTGATGGTATCAGATACCCAGAGCAGCGAGTCACCGACTGTGACTGAAAAGGACAGCAAGGCCACTGTCAGTGAAGGGCCACAGCAACAGGGGATGGTCACCAGTATCCTGAATCCAGAGGTACTCAAACTGCAAATTGAGTTGCGAAGGATGGAACTGGAGGCAGAGCGAGAACAGAGGGAGGCAGACCGTGAAAAGCGTGAGTGCCAGCTAGCTGCAGAAGAGAAGGCAGAGTGAGAATGCAGAGCTGCAGAGGAGAAGAGAGAGGAGCGCCAGTGGCAACACATACTGGAGAAACTACGACTCCAATCAGCGGCACCAGAGCAGGTAAGTGGCTTGGGTTTAACTGGGACTGCAGGGCTGGGTTACAAATTGAACTCCAAATTAATAGCCAAGTTTAGGGAAGGGGAGGACATGGATGCCTTTTTAAATTCTTCTGAAAAAGTTTGTATTCAGGCTAAAATTCCTAGAGAGTCCTGGAGCTTCCACTTATCCCCGCTACTTACTAGGAAAGCTCAGGATGCATTGGGTCAAATGGACAATGAGGACAGCAATGATTACAGCAAGCTAAAAGCTGCGCTGTTAAAAAAGTTTGAATTAACTGCTGAATCATACACAGCTAAATTCCGTAAGCTCAGGAGAAGCCCTGATATGAGCTATGAGGAGCTAGCCACGAAACAACGTCAGTTTTTACAACGTTGGTGGGAAGGAATTGAGGCAAACTCTGTTGACAAAATTGAAAATGTGATTTTATTAGAACAGTTTTACTGGGCTTGCCCAGCCAAGCTAAAAACCTGGCTAGAGGACCGAGATCCAAAAACAGTGCAAGAGGCTGCTGAACTCTCGGACCGGTATGCCAAGAGCAGACCTGCTCTGAGAGTGAATGGGGTGGGCGTGGCAGCGCAGAAAGGGAAAATCGCGCCTTCAGGGCAGCTAAAATCCTCACTGCCTCCACCAAAACCAGTTAGCCCCAGGTTTCAAAGAAAAGATTTCTCTGAAGTAAGAAATGCCTGTTGGTTGTGTAAACAAACTGGGCATATTGCCAGACAGCGTCCCAAAAAGGCGAGCAATAATACACAACAGGGTGCTAGAAAAGAAGTGGGTTGTTTGTATGTCCCTGGAAGCATGCCAGTGAACATGAGGGAACACATGCACCCAGTCATGCCTCAGAGGACATTGATCCATCAGGGTGACTCCCAGGACAAAACTAGCCTTGTATACCACTCTAATTTAAAGTGCAGGAGGGGCACAGGTAACTTTTAATGCCATTCAATGAAGAGCTTGAAGAGGGAGAGGGAAAGCAGTGACTAAGCTCGCCCATCAGTTGGGTTTTTTTGTTTAAACGATGGGTCCACTCCCGTTGTTCTTTTTACCTGTCCCAGCTGCTCGCACATTGTTCCCTCCCCCAAAAAAGGATATAAGGGGGTCACCTTATTGTCCTATGCTCTAAACAGCCATAACTGAATAGTGCTTCTGCCTTGTCATAACAGATGGTTATTGCAGTTATGGATAGCGCCCATTAAGCACTGCACAGTTGTCAGGAATAATACCCGAAGTAGGCGGAGGGCTGTAGAATTAGAGCACCTCAACTAAACAGAGGAGAGGGAGGGATCAGTCAATGTCCACCCTCAGCTCAGATACAATTTTTAAAGCCCACACTAATCCAGTGCTTCCCCACTTAGGGATACACTTCTGAAGCTCCTCCACCCCTACTCTAGATAGCCCCCCTTCTGTTTTGGTCGGCAGGGGTGCCCGTTATAGGAAGCTCCCCTAACCCCTCCAACTTACCCTCGTTCTGACAGCTGCAGTGCTGCTGGTCATGAAACTGGTCCTGAATAGAATGGGCTTAGCCCTCTCTCCGTAGAAGATGCTTCTCCACAGTTAACTGACAGGTGGTTACACCTGCAGTATACTCACCTCCCCCCAGAGGGTCGCTCTGGAAGTGTAGGGTTCTACAAAGGTTTTCAAGAACTTGGCTCTGTAGGTAGAGCCCTACCTCTAATGAAGGGAAAGTGTTGTTATGTTTTGCATTTTTCGTGCATTAGATGGTTATTACATGTGATATTCCCACTGTGTATTAGTTTTCATTGTCACATGTTGGGACAACAAACAGAACTGCTTAAGGGAGCCAGAAAATGGCTCCATACTAAGGGTTTAGGGGGAAACAGACAAAAATACCAGATACAGGACACAGCTTTCAAATATGGTACAGACTTCAAGGGCAGTACAATCACATACCCAGACATGGACCATGCTCTGCTGCCTGACTCATGTAGGCTACCTAAGCCACACGGTTTAGGGATTTCAACTAGGGATAATTACTCATTGACCTGCCACTCAGAACATGAGCCCCAAAATAGAGACAATGGATAGTAACTCTGATATTACATTAATCTCCTGGAATATCCAAGGCATGAACTCTCCTATTAAGCAAAAACGAATACTGACTCATTTAAAGACCCTACACTGCCACATGGCTTTCCTCCATGAGACTGAGCTAAACAGCCACGAAGCCCAGAAACTGACTAATGAATGGGTGGGAAGAGAATTTCGCAGCGCCTCCGGCAAACCTAACAAAGGGGTCACCATCCTGATTCATAAGAATCTGAAATGGAAAGAAACACGCTATGAAGCGGATCCCGAGGGACGCTGGGTGTTAGTCAAATTAGATTCGCCAATGGGCCCAATTCTCCTACTAAATGTCTACTCACCGAATGAGGCCACACCGGCCTTTGTCAATGCCCTATCTCAAAAAGTACTAGATCACTCCATAGATAACCAGGGATTTTAGTGAGGGGTGACCTGAATTTGACAATGGACTTTGTACTAGACAGGTCAAATGCCAGACTGGAACCCCATGTTAAGTCCCACAAAGCCTTTAAGGGCCTGGTCACTCTTCACCAACTAACTGATGCATGGAGACTACAGCACCCATCTGAGAAGAATTTCACATATTTCTCAGCAGCTTGAGCTATGGGAAGCAGGTTAGACTATTGGCTGGTCTCCAGGAGCATCACCTCAAAGGTGATCAGCACCCGTATTGCCCCCTCATACCTCTCGGATCATGCTCCCCTCATCCTCTCCTTGGTAAATGCCACTCCCTCCATACATAAATCAAGAGCTTGGCGACTGGACCCATTACTTCTCCATGACACTGCCTTTCAGGACATGATTAAGGCAGAGTCGGCCAGATTCTTTCAGAACACCCTCCGGACTCAGCCACAGCTGCCTGTATATGGGAAGCTTACAAAGCCACATTGCGAGGGCTCATCACTAGTTATGCCACACATAGGAGAAAGTTGAGGGAGAAGGAAAAGGCCCAGCTAGAAGCCCAACTCATTGCTAAGGAAGCAGAGTACAAAACATTGCCTCATAGGCTTAAAGATCCTAAACTAATTTTGGAACTGACTTAGCTACGAATTCAACTCAACACATTAGCAACCAGGCAGGCTGAGCTCCAAATAAGGAGGAGACAACATAAATACTGGGCAGAGGGGGAGAAAGCAGGGAAATTGCTGGCTTTTAGATTTAAGAAAAGGCAAGCAGAAAGACACGTAAAGGGACTGAAAAACTCTAGGGGTACAGTGGTGTATGATAAAAAAGAAATAAATGAAATCATTACAGATTTTTACCAAAACTTATATTCTTCCCACGAATGTTGGTATGAAGCAAAGTTTCAGACATTCGCGGACCACTTATCCCTCCCAGCCCTGTCGGAATCCCAAAAAAGCACTCTAGACACACCAGTTACCACTGCAGAAGTTGGCAAATCTATTTCTAATATGGCACAACATAAGGAATCCGGGAATGATGGATTCCCTGCAGATTTTTACAAACTGGTATGTCAAGAAGTCTCTTCCCCCATGTTACAGATGTTACAAGAATCACACTTGAGAGGGGAGTTACCTCCCACACTTCAGGAAGCAATGATTACCATACCACCCAAAGAGGGAAAAGACCACAGTCTCCCTGGAAATTATGGGCCCATCTCATTAATGAACGCTGATGCCAAAATCCTGGCAAAGGTCTTGGCGACCAGGTTGGAGAAACTCCTACCGGATATTGTGCACCCCTCTCAAGTGTGCTTTATAAAAGGGAGACACAGCTTGGACCATCTTCTAGCCCTCATCACCCTAATGCAGAAGGCAGCAGGTTTTCCCTCACCTGCTGCAATGGTAGCCATACACTTTGAAAAAGCCTTTGACTCGGTGGAGTGGGAGTACCTGCTGGCAGTCTTGGACCTCTACAATATAGGGCCCTATTTCTCCTCATGGGTTCGAACCCTGTATAACAAGCCCAGTGGGAAGGTCATCACTAATGTTACCCCCTCCCCAGCCTTTGAACTTTACAGGGGCAAAAGGCAGTGCTGCCCCCTATCCCTATTACTTTTTGTGTTAGCCATGGAACCCTTCTCTGCAGCCATCCGTAACAACCCAGGGATCCAAGGTATACAAATGGGGAACAAACAATACCATGCTAATCTGTATGCGGATGAGTACCTAATTCTGATGCAGAATATAGAAACAAGTATTCAACCCATCCTGACTACTCTACGGGAATTTGAAAACATTTCGGGTTTAAGAATTAACATCTCAAAATCAGAGGTACTCCCCCTGAACCCACAGGCCACACCTTCTATGGTAGAATCCACGGGTCTTAGTTGGTCCCCTTCAGAAATCGCATACCTAGGGATCAAATTATTCTCCAATCTCTCCACCCTGGCCAATAGGAATTATGCCCTGGTTTTGACCCATCTATCTCAAGAAGTGTTAAGATGGGAACACCTACACCTGTCCATGGCAGGGTGGATAGCCACGATAAAAATGATGATTGCCCCTTGGGTATACTACTTGATCTCCCATATGCCAGTTATAATCCCGGAGAAATGGGTGCAGAAATTTCACTCCTTAATGAGCAGATTCCTATGGGGGGTACTAAACCCAGATACAGCAGAGCCTCCTGGAAGAGAGGGGGATGGAACCTCCTGATTTATCCAGTTACTCATATGCCTTCCTGGCTGCTAAAACATGTAGCACCCCAAATCTGGAGAAACACCTCTTCCAGACATGGTTAGAACCAGAAACAGTGGCCCTGGGGGGGATTTCCCAGCTAGGATACTTAAGCTTCCCACTACCAAGACAGGCTCAAGGATGGCTCGCCATCTCGGCGAGCCACCGGGCATGGACTAAGCTGGGGCAGAAAACATGCAAATGCCTGAACTTGGGGCTTTCCACCCCCATATGGAATAATCCACACGTCTGTATAGTGCACCAGCCTATTAGATGGGATGTATGGATAAAGGCCCAAATCCACTCCTTCCGTGATTTGACACAGGTGGATAATAACACCTTTGTGTCCTTTTAACACTTGACAGACACTAACCTCCTCCCTAAGGAGAGTTTCTGGCAATATCTCCAAATTAGAAGCTATACCACAGTTGGAGGAAAACCGCATGTATCTGCCCTAACTGTGCCAAATCACCCAACCTCCCAGCTGTTAAGTTACCATTAGAAAATGGCAACAATCAATCCTTAAACCTGATTGGCTGAGACAGGCTCCAAGCTGGGCATTTATTTTCAATAGATGCCCAGCTAAAAATAAGAGCCAGTCCAAGTGCCTCTTCACAGAGTAACATTCTCCGATGGACCATTTTATAAGCGCAATAATACCCTCCAGGGTGGTCATTATTGAGAAATACCAGACCTTCCAGGGGCTATAAGGCCTTCCGCCTGTAGTGTCAGGCCTCATTACACCCCTGGGCGGTCTGGTATTTCCCAATAATGCCCACCCTGTCGGGTATTATTGCTTACCTTCTGGTCTGGGCCTGGGAACTCAAAGAACTGGCGGGGATTATATGAGGGCACATAAGAGACTGTGCCCCTGACCCCTTAGCACAAGCCAAAACCAGATGGGCAAACATACTGGGCACAGGGATCATATGCCAAGAAAGGAGCAGATGCTGGCCAATTGCCCACACAGCCTGCGTGGATCAGCGCAGCCTCCTAATTAGAAACAAGGTTTTGCACTTGTGGTTCTGTACTCCTTTACAATTTAAAAGAATAGGCTTGCTAACGCAGGATATATGCTGGAGGTGCCAAGCCCCCAGTGCAGACTTGCTGCACATTCTATGGCACTGCAAACCACTACAGCCAGTATGGGCTAGGGTGATCCTCTTCTGCTCCAGAATGCTAGGTGTGACACTCCCTGCCAACCCTGGATTTTGGCTACTGGGCCTCCTCCCCGAAGGTAACCAGATAAGAGCGACACATACCTTATGGCTCACACAAGCATCAGTGGAGCTAATCAGACTTATCCTGAAAAGATGGCGGTCCCCAGAGACCTCCTCGGATGGGGGATGGTACAGTGCCATGGAATCCTTAGCATCCCAAACCAGACTGGCCCACTTTGCAAAAAACCCATGTCAAGCATACTTTGACATCTGCGCCCCATACCTAGATACGTTTATTCCTCTTGCTCCACAACCAAAACAGATGGGCTCCAAAGATGTGTTGAAACCCCTTTGAATCAGATGAGTGATTGGGATGGATTTACTTAAACTCTTGTACTGATTGTACATGCAACTGCTATAAAGACGAGATTTAATTAAGTCTGCACCTGTGCGTTTATGCATGTATTAAGAATACTGTACCTGTGCCTTGCTGTGTCTGACACATACCTATGTAATGTATACCCCTCCATTTAATAAACAGATTAACTACAAAAAATCTTTAATAATAGATACATAGATACATAGACAATGTCGGCCCACCCAGTCTGCCCATTTGAGCTTGTAAGTTCACATCATGTTTTTCTAGAAGTCTGTTGCCCCTTACCCCTGACCTCCAGAATTCCCTTATGTCTATCTCATGCATTCTTAAATCCTGTGATTGTTTCAGCCCCCACTACTGCATCTGGCAGGGGTGTTCAACTTGCCCACCACCTGTTCTGTGAAGACGTTCTTCCTCACGTTTCCTCTGAATCACCCTCCCTCCAACTTCATCCCATGCCCTCTTGTTCTGGAACATCTTTTTCACTGAAAAATAGTGTATTCCTGCACTCTGTTCCTCCCTGTAAGATACTTGTATAATGCCCCCTTCCCTGGTCGTCTAGCAGTCCCCCTCCCCAATCCCCAATGTCCCCGTAATGAACTGTAAACATATTTCCCTTCCTGGTGGTCTAGTGGCCCCCTCCCTGATCCCCGATGTGGCCTGATGTATTAATATTTACTAATGACTCCTTCCCTGGTGGGCTAGTGGCCCCCACCCCAGCACATAGTGTCCACCACCCCACTCCCCCATCCCAAAACAAAGCCAGCGACCAGCACAGTCCTCCTCTCACCTCTGCAGCTGGATGCCAATTGAACTGTCACTAAGCATGTACCATAATGAGTGAGTACACCTTACAGTATGCACTCAGTGACAGTTCAGTTGATGACCAGCCGTGGAGGTGAGAGGAAGGTTGTGCTGGTCAGCGGCTCTGTTTCAGGATGGATGAGCAGGCTGGTGGGCACTATCTGCTGGGGTGGGGAGGGTGTGGGGCAACTTGCCCACCAGGGAAGGAGGCATTATTAAACAATAATATAACAGGCCACACTGGGGATCAGGAAGGGTGCCACTACACCACCAAGAAGGCGAATCTGTTTACAGGACCACCAGGAAGGGGAACCTGTTTACAGTTCACTACAGGAACCTCGGGGATCAGGGAGGAGGTACCACTAGACCACCAGGGAAGGGGCCATTATTAAATATTAATATAATGGGCCACATCAGGGATTAGGGAGGGAGAATATGTTTACAGTTCACTATGGGGACATTGGAGATTGGGAAGGGGGACCTCTAGACCACCAGGGAAGGGGGCACTACTAATTTTTATCATAGCAGGTCACAGTGGGGATCAGAGAGGGGGGACTGTTAGACCACCAGGTCTAGAGTGGTGCATGGCCAACCTGCAGCAAGCCCTCCCAGTGCCCCTTCTGTTAGAAGCACAGCCATGGCTGCTGCAAGCTATGGGACTTTGCCACCAGGACACTGCCAAAGAATCGGGGTAGGGTCCCTGGCACAACAGGCATCCACATGAGCTGCAGTTTGTGGCAGCTTGTGCCAATCTATGCCAGTTTTGAGAATCAAGTCCTAAATGTGCTTGATCCTAAATACCTACTGTACCTACCAGGTCCAACTCCCTCATGCACTTGAGATCAAGTGTCTATACCACCCCTTCCTAAAACCACCCAGGCATGCCAGAACTTAAGTCCCCAGCCTCTCTATACTCTTGGTGCTTAGATTCACTTATGGTTAAGATGTAATTGTATAATCTGAATCCCTGCAATGCTTGTTACTTGTCAGGTCTATTCAACCCTGTGTTCTGTGTACTGTGTACTATGTATTATCCTGTTCCATTGAATTGGTAACCACTCTCTTACTGATCTTGTACTCTCTTGCTTTGTCACCTCCCGGGTCATGCCTGAAAATAGGCAACTGTCTGCCTAGTGCACCCTACCCAGTCCACAAAAGCTAAATAAATAAAGAAATCTCGGATGAGTGTTTGAAATGCCCTCCTGGATTTAATGACGTGAGTAAAGTTCCATTAGTTGGATTTCTCTAAGAGTGGATCACTGACTTCATTAACGTAAACAATAAGAATTAGATCCAGAAGCAAATGATTTGATACTTTTACTGGACCAACATAGATGTTACAAAAAAGAAAACAATGTCTAAGCTTTCGGACCAACCAAGTCCTTCCTCAGAGACTTATGACAGTTGTTCAGAGAGTCATATTCTAGTAACACTCAGATCATACATAAAAAAAACAGAACAAAATTCTCATTGGTTTAAAGTACCTATTTCAAAAAAAATCACAAATTTAAATGGAATGAATAACATCCCTTTAGCTTGCTACTACTGTGAATCTTTTCAAGGTCAAATGACATCCAAATTAAATAAGCTGAACACTCAAGCAGACAGAACCTCTAACTGAAATTATTAATGAATGAGTGTGTTATGAGAATATATTCAAAATTAAAAGCAAGACCTTTAGATTTAATACCACAAATGTCCAAGTTAAAACTTGATAGTTTTGTATGATAAAAAAAACTGTACAACAGAAATGTACGTATGGAAATAAGAGGGGAATAAGAAAAATGTACCTTGTATGAACAACTGTTTAAAACATTCATACAGAATTTAACTTATCTGGAGATATTTTCTAAACTATACTCTCAACCAGTTAACACACTCCATAAACATTTAAATCTACAGTGATGTAACAATATTTTTTACAAGATAATATCAATTGTCAGTATTATTGCCAAATGAAAAAATTTAAAAAAAAAATCTCTTAAGGACCACCTAGAAAATGAGTTCATGCATCTTAAAATGTCCAGAGTTCTATAATGAGTCAGTATATAATCAATTAACTATATGAACAGAAACAGATGTAAGAATCTGTATAAAACCCAAATGGAATTAACCCTCCCCCCCCGGGAAAAGCTAACTAGAAAAAAAGTGTGTATTCACTATGTATGTGAGCCAAGAGTCTTAACACCCTGTAGCATAATTATGACATCTACCCGAATATAAGCCTACCTAAATATGTAAGCATAACCCCAACCCATCCCCCCACACACAGCCCCTTCCCCACAAAAAAACACCATCCTCCACCCCCAAAAAAAACACACACAAAATTACCACACACACACACACACACACACTAAACTCCCCCATACACACTCACCCAAGACAACTCAACCTCCCCAACCTCCCACACACAAACTAATCTATTTCTGTATACCAATAAGAATTGTCTCACTATCCACAAATTTGCTTGTTACAAATAACAATTTAGTAAATAAATAAGCCTGTCCAGTTGTAGATGCGTATACAATACAGACAGAAATGTTTTCCCCATTAAGATGTGAAATTGTCCCTCAGGGTCTATGACATGACAGATTTTAGTAAAATGAACCCTTGTTATGTTGGCTTGTGCACATGCGCAAGCAACATTTTGCGGTAGTAGCACTGAACTAGCACTTTCAAAGGTGTGTCAGTCTTGTGGCGAATCCAGGGGATGCTTTAGCTGGTGTGTCCCTCAGCCACCAACCAGTGAGTACGCTGCCAATGACAGCAGTTTCAGAGAGTGTCACCAACTTGAAAGAAATCCGCCACTGCAATGAGAGACAGGTTTGTCATTCAGTGGTAGATCTGACATGCCTCCATTACGTGCCATTCCTGGTGAAACATTTCAATAAACATGGCAGTGGCTCCTGCCATCTGCCCCTCTCAATCCCTAGAAAGCCAACTTCGGAGGTGGCCAATCCCCTTGTCTGCATGCCCCTTCCCCAGTTCAATTTGTTTGCCAATGGGGGTGCCCAATCTCTGTCAGCATAATGCCCCCCAGTTTTATTTGTCTGCCGATGGGAGTGCTCAATCCCCCTCGGCATCAGGCTCCCCAACACAGACATGCTTTATTTGCCGATAGGGTGCCCAGTCCCTGATGGCTCCAGTCCCTTCCCCAAAATAAAACCCAGGTGGCACACTGGGAGCCCACCCCAGTGTGTCTAAATGTCTTAGTGTCACCTGTAAAAACACAAACTTCCCCCAAAGTTTTTATTTTCCCTGCAAAACAAGAAAATGGTCCCTCATTGTAAGTGGCGCCCCTCCCCCAACCCACACCCACCCTCTAGCACCCCACCTCCCCACTCCTCCCTCACCCCATACTTACCCCCAGAGGTTGGCATGGCGATCTTCAGTGGAGCAGGAACACATCTGCACTCTTCAAAGCCGACCACGAACTGAAGAAATGCTGGTAAGCTGTTTAATGGCACAAATGAGAGGTTTTCAACTTAGGTGGATATCTCGGCCATTTTGTCAACGTTTGGCTCCAGATTTTCAACATGGGGTTCTTGGGACCCCACCTCATAAAATCAATCACTGTCATTTCATTATTCGGTCTCAAAAGGTGAGTTCATGGTCACTGCACAGAATCACCTTTTGGGACTGATTAATGAAATAACAGTGCAACTGTTCATGAGTTGGGCTCCCAAAAAGCCTATGTTGCAAATTTGGTGAAAAATGTTTAAAAAATGACTGTCATGAGCATGCATTGTACAGTTTCCACTCATGCTCGTAACCTCGAGAATTTTTAATATGCTTACACCCGATTTTCAACATTGCCATCTTTTCACACCTCCTTAGTTTTCATTTTTAACATCCTGCCCAAAATGTGTTTTCACACGTATGGCGCACAATGGCATGATCACTGTGGGAAATCAATGTTCGGGACAAATTAAGAAAATCACAGTGACACCGTTCATGAGCAGAAGTCTCAAAATGCCTATGTTGAAAATTTGGTGAAAAAATTCCAAAAAATGACACGAGCGTGCGTTGCAGTTTCCATGCATGCTTGTAACCTCGAGAATGTTTTTATATTTTCACTCCAGATTTTTAACATTGCCATTTTTGCACACCTCCTTATGAACAGTACAACTGTCATTTTTCACATCCTACCCGAAACATGTTTTCACACCTGTGGCGCACAATGTGTGCGGTCGCTGTGCAAAATCAACTTTCAGGACACAGTAACAAAATCACAGTGCCACTGTTCATGAGAAGAGGTCCCAAAATGTCCATGTTGAAAGTCTGGTAAAAAAATCCCAAAAATGACTGCATTCCGAATGTGCCTTGCACGGTATCAACACATGCTCATAAGTTTGCAAATTTTTCATATTTTCTGTCCAGATTTTCAACACTGCCATTTTTTTTACACCTCCTCATGAACAGTACAGCTGTCATTTTTTGCATCCTGCCCAAAATGTGTTTCCGCACCTGTGGCTCTGAATGACGCAGTTGCTGTGCGAAATCACCTTTCAGGACTAAGTAACAAAATGATAGCACCACTGTTCATGGAGTGGGGTCCCAAAAAGCCACTGTTGAAAATTTGGAGTGAAAATACCAACAAACACCTGGGGCATTGAGGTTTCCATCCATACACCCACCCTGTAGAGACTGGTAGGCATAAGGAACATAACTTGGGTTTGTCGGCCATAATGTTCACAGAATTCTACCCCCACCCTACAGTCACTGACAAGCATTGAGATGCGCCTTGGGTTCCATCACCCTAACATTCACCCTATTCTCCTATCTTGCACCCATCTTATTTCCTTATGGAATGGAGTGAGCATAAAGACCGAAGAACCCAATGCATATCCCAACATTTGTTGCTCTCTGTAGGTTGGGGTGAGCTGGAATGGCGTCAGCGTTATGGCCAACCCAAAGCCACACTCCCAACACCTTTCAGTCTCTGTGGGGGGGGGGTGTTGGCATTACTTCAATACATCACTGCCATTCCTAGTTTGCATTTTTAACTCCTGCACTACCAATGCCAGCAAGCTAACATTCGTCATTGACAAATGCTTGTTCTTATTAGGATCACTACTCCTCTTCGTATTAAAGCAGCTGTATTCAGCAAATGACACCCAATTTCTAACACGCTTTTCTGCTTCTTGAGGAGCAAAGTGTGCCTCCTGCAAGAAATGCAATGGCTATTTTATGTTTATTCAGATATGCAAGAACTTTTTCCTTTGTACAGGAGATCCAAATCCCTGCATGTTTCAAGTTGCAGTGTTTAGACAACTCTTATCACACTAATAAGCTAATACACTAACAATAAATGGGCTTGCTAAATGTGAAGCAGGCAATGTATGTTAAAGTCTAAAGAACAGAAAATTACCTCACTGTGCCTTGTATAAGTTCTTACATACTACAATATAATTAGTAGAGAAGTTGTCACAAAATTTCACAATCGGTAACTACCTTAACAATAATGAAAATATGACGTAAAAGTGAACACCAAGAAGGAAAACCGGGAGGGCAGTGAGAGCACCTTAACCTGAAAGTGTACTATAACTGGACTGTTTGGGACAGTGCATTTGGAACTGAAGAACAAGCAAACGAAAGACCTTAAAAAATTAGTCATTTCAGGTATTCATAGTTTCAACATTGACTTCTGGGTTGGAATGTTCTGGTGATGTCCTGGATGTGGACCCCGAGGTACTGCTACTGTCTCGACTGGTGCTTCTCCGTCTTCGTTTGGATTCTTAGGAGGCTCTGGTTTGCTGTATGTACAGTAGTTTTTTGTATGTAAATGGTTTAGATTTATTTATTTTTTTTTTTTTTATAATTCATATTTTATTAGCAAATTTTTCCATTATGGGGGACAGAGAGTTACAACATATTTTGCATTACTCCAAATGTTACATGAGCTGTCCCCAACCCCCTTCCCCACCCCATACAGCAGCAGAGTCCGTACAATAATAGAAACATATTATATAGTATCACAAATCAAGGATCATTGGTTATAATGACTCATTTACCTAATCTGGTCATGATTAGCGTGTGAAGGGGATCCCAAGTAGTCTTATACCACTGCAACTTATTATGGAGGCTCACTATCACTTTCTCTGTACGTAGATTAGCCAAAATTTCATTAACCCATTCCTGATATGTTGGGCTAACAGTATCCTTCCAATGCGGAAGCATGATTTTTTTTTAACAGATAATGCAATCATGGAGGTATGAAATCTCCTGATTCTCACCTTGATAGAGGATAGATCTCCCAACAAACATACGTCTAGGGTGAAATAATCCTGCAAACCCAATATAGGATCTAGGTTAGTCTGTATGGCTACCCACAAAGACTTTATCTTGGGGCACGACCAAAAGACGTGAAGAAGCGTGCCATCCTCTTGACATCCTTTGGTACAAGCCCCCAAACTTATAAAAGCCAATTTCCTCAGCTTCACAGGGGTATAATACATGTTATGCATAATGTGATATTGCATAAGGTGGAGTCTATCCTGAAAGACGTATTTATGGCAGAACTTTCATAAAGCTGACCAATTGGGAGTATATTGAGGAAAAAAAGAGACCCAGAGCCTAGTGGGGCCTTCAGGTTTCCCATATTTCCAATAAAATAGGACACAATATATTTTGGAAATAGTGCCTGATGACCCCAACAAGGAGGAGAGATCAGATACAAACAAAAAGGCAGGTGGGTGAGGAGGGACGTTACCAAGTACTGTAGAGAGGAGATGCTTCAATTGGATCACCCTGAAGTGAAAAGCTAAGGGAATGTCAAATTTACGAATTATATTAGAAACTGAGAGCCATTTCCCTGCTTCATTCAGAAAAGTAGAGATTATCCCATCCCCAATTTGGGGTAACCATTTTCGAGATATCATCATTTTATTTATTGTGAAAGACGGGGAATTCCAAATAGACTGAGACAGGTCCAAGTTTGGGGAATACCTCAAAAATAAACAAAGCTGTGTGTGAACTCTAAGGGACGTTCGAATAGTGGGACAGCTAACGGTGTCAGGAAGGGACTCTATTTTAAGGTAGAACATAGTCTGGGGGTCAGTGTTCTCGGACTGAATAAGGCCTAACTCAATTTTGAGCCAGACCGGTCTTAAGTATTCTGGACCTGGATTCACCAAACGCATATACTTTGCAATGTAACTAGCCCAGTAATAAATTGCCAAATGGGGGATCTGCAGTCCTCCATCCGCTTTCTGAGCAGCTAGCTTATAGTATGCTAACCTGGTTTGTTTATTAGACCAGATGAAATCTGTGAAAATTCCATGCATTTTCTGAAACCAAGATAACGGAGTAAAAGAGTTAAGGAGTGAGAGGGGATAAAACAAGTGAGGAAAAACGTTCATTTTAATTATATTAATGTGACCCCAGAGAGAGAGAAAGGGAGGGAGTTTAGACCATCTATTGAGATCCTGAACTATCACTTGGGAAAGAGGCTCCAAATTTTCTTTAAACCAGGAGGAGGGGTTATGAGTCAAATTAATATCAAGGTATCTGAGAACACGGGGAGACCAGCCGAGAGCAAAAGGAGACAAATTGTTTTTGAAAACCTTACGATTAAGAGGGAAAATGGAGGATTTATTTATATTCATCTTATAGTTTGAGAGAGTACTGAACTTGGCGATTTCCCTTAGCATGACGGGAATAGATGTTTTTGGGTGAGATAAATGAAGGAGGAGATCATCAGCGTAAGCTGTGATCTTCATCACTTGATTACCTATTGGGATACCACTTATCTCCGGGTTATTGAGAATGTTTCGGATAAGGGTCTCTAAGTATAAATTAAATAAAAGAGGGGAAAGAGGGCATCCCTGCCTGGTACCAGAGGACAAAAGAAAGGGTTTGGAGAACTTTTCATTGGCGGATACTCTGGCAGAGGGAGTTTGATATAAGGCCCAAATTCAGTCTATAAACTTGGCCGGGAAACCAAATACTTTAAGAGCCTGAAACAGGAAATTCCAGTTGACGTGATCAAACACCCTCTCGGCGTCCAAGAAGACCAATCCCACAGGAAAGGCAGCATCCCTGGAATCCGAGACAACGTGTGACAGGGTACTTAGATGGTCAGCTGAAGAACGTCCCCTCATAAACCCCACCTGAGACATATTAATCAGGTCTGGAAGAACCCGTGTCATCCTATCAGCCAGTATCTCTGAGAAAATTTTAACATCTTGGTTCAATAAAGAAATTAGTCTGTAGCTTTGCACTAATTCTGGATCTTTATCGGGCTTAGGAAGGAGAACAATCAGGGCTTCAAACAGATGTGTATCTATTCTTACACCAGAAAGAATGTGACAGTACAACAGGTGAAGAACCGGTAACAATTGTGATCGAAAAGTTTTATAAAATAAAGCTGAAAAACCGTCTGGTCCTGGGACCTTGTCTAAGGGCAAAGCCCAAATGACCCCTGATATTTCCTCCAGAGATACTGGGGAAGATAGAAATTTCCTCTGCGGTTCAGATAAAGAGGGTAGAGAAGAATCCCTCAGGTAGGTCTCAAGCTCTTCTAAGGAAGGGGGGTTGTCCTTGTCCCTATATAAGTGCTCATAGTATGAGGCAAACTCTTGCACAACCTCAGAAGGGGACACCTTCAGGGATCCCTCCGCCTGGGCCCTAACTGGAGGTATGAACCTAGCAGATTCCTGCTGCTTTAACCTCAAGGCCAACAGGCGACCTGCTTTTTCCCCCTGATCAGTATAACTTGCTTTGGTGCAAATAATAGATAACTCTGCTTTCTCCCCCAACAGATCTAAGTATTTATCTTTAGCTACCGAAAGCCTCCTCATATCCTCTTCTGAGGCATTAGAGGATAACTTGGTTTCCAGAGACCTAACTAGAGATAATGAAGCTAGTAGTTCTGCCTCTCGAGTCTTTTTCCTTTTTGTGGCTAGGCTAATAATAATCTCTTTCAATACACTTTGAAAGCACCCCACATTATATCAGGTGCCATGCCCTCAGAGGAATTAGTGGAGAAAAAGAATTCGATCTGCTCCTTTATTAGGTCACGGTATTTGATATCTTTGAGCAGTTGGCCATTTAATTTCCATTGGGTTTCTTTATGGGGAATATTAAGAAAAGCCAAATTGGAAGTCACCAGAGAGTGATCTGACACTGGACCTGGTTGAATCGAGGCAGTTAGGACCCCGGACAGAAGAACCTGAGAGAGAAAAAGATAGTAGATGCGAGACTGGGTTCTGTGCACAGGTGAATTGAAAGTATATTCCCTGTCCTTAGGGTGTAGTACACGCCACACATCACACAGTCTGCACTGATCCAGAAAGTCCCTAAGGGCTCTCTGTCCGGGCTACAAACCCCTCGACCCACTACCAGACCTATCCACTTCAGGATCAAGAACCAGGTTGAAGTCCCCGCCCATAATTATACCAATGGGAAGCATTGGAAGGAGTATGGAAATAAGCTTCATAAAGAAGCCCGGATCATTTGCGTTAGGCCCATAAATGCTGCCGAGTAGAATTGGCACCGACCAGAGACTCCCCTGGACCAGGACATATCTACCGTCCGGGTCCCTGAGAACTTGTTTAGGGATAAAGGGAATGCCTCTATTGACCAGAATCATAACCCCACAGCTATTAGTGGACCCTGAGGCAGTAAACACCTGCCCAATTTGTTGCCTCCTAAGTTGCAGAGATTCACTTTCCAGTAAATGAGATTCTTGCAAAAATGTGATCTGAGAAGATAATAAGCTTAAATCTTTTAACACTTGGTATTGTTTAACTTTTTTCCTTATCCCCTTCACATTCCATGTAGCAAAATTTACACTACTGGCCATCTAAAAAGGAAAAAGGAGACTCTTATGTGAGATCTAGGAATGACAAGAATCAGAATTAAGTAACCAGAACCCATGTTTGCTGCTGTGTGCCCCTCCCAACCCAGCATCAACTTCCCTCCCACCCACATTCCCCCACTCCCCAAAATATTCCAAACCCGTCCAACAAACAAGTAAAATGAAAATCGTGACCATAATATCACCCCCTCCCCCTGCCCCAACTGCCACGAGCAACGTTCAACACAATACCGTTTTCCTTCCTCCCCCTCCACCCTCCCAAACATGTACCCAAAAACCCTGCCCTAATATGTGAGCCTTCTTATACAAACAGTGGTCAGTAATATCAAACCGAAGGTAAAGATAATAAACATAATAGCAGAATATGCTATCGTAACTGCTGCCACTAGCAAGATTGAAAATGTTCCCAGTGACATATATTAGTCAAAGAACTAAATGCTCCCAAGTAGTGGATCTCCATCTGTTCCCTAGCCCCCACTGTTATCTTTACCTGGGAAAGGTAAGTTCCCGAGACAAATAAAGGGGTTGATCCATCAAAACTACTGCAAGAGCGCCCTCTGGTGATATTATCTCAAAAGAGCCGATACCAAGAGGTCGCTCTCTCAACTACTGCCCCAGCAATCAAAAACTCTAAGCCTAAGGGCCTTCTCTATATCAACCAGATCATGAGAAATAATTTGGTGTCCATGTAAAAGAGAAACCGGAGCATGTGATCCGTGTGAGAAAAAAGGGAACTTCCTCCCAAACAAGACACAACCCCCAGAGACAAAATCCTGAGACATGAAGCCGCTCCAAAACACTGAACGCTGAGATGCAAAGCACAAAGGATCAGAATTCCAATGAGAACAGTCCCCTCCGTCATGACATTCAGGAACCTTCGAGACCAAACAGTTATTCATTCCTCTTTCTGCACAGTAGCACGAGAAAATTCCTCTCCCTTCCATCGCAGGATAGGATGAGACCAGCCAACCAGATTAAGTGTCCCGAAACAGATCAGGCAAAACAGCCTTAAGTCCCACAAGAGCAGATTCAGGATTCTCGTATGTTGACCAGGTACTATCCACTAGTACCTGCAATCTAGCTGGATATCCCATTCTAAAGCGAAGGCCTGCTGCTATAATTTTTGATACAATAGGGTGAAAAGCAGTGCGCTTCACCTGACTGATCCTGGTAAATCTTGGGCAATTCTGAGCCTGGCATTTTCCCATTTCACTTCTTGTAAGTCTCTCACTTTTGCCAGAAAATTTTGTCGGCTCCAGGTAATTTAAAAAGCGACAAATAATGGGACGTGCGTTGCTCCTGGAGATGGCTTGGATTGCAAGGGCCTATGCGCCCTTTCAATGATGTACTTAGCCCCGAAGGGAGAGGGACCAGTGACCTTTTCCATCAGCTTCTGCACAAATACAAGCATGTTCTGGCCTTCCTCTCCTTCTGGAAGGCCCAAGATAACAATATTGTTTCTTAGGCTGCGGCCCTCTAAATCTTCCAACTTAGCTTCCAGATTAGAAATCCTTTGCCGCATAGCTACGAGACCGGGATCATTTTTTTCCACTTGCTTCTCAAGAGAGGAGATTCAAGCTGCACTATCTGAAGTTTTCATTGTGACCTCTTCGAGTTTTTTGGAAAAGGGTTTAATTTCAGCTGAGATTTCTTTGATTTCCTCCCGGAAGGGTTTAAACTCTTCCAAAAATCTGCTCAAAGTTAAGGGTTCTTGCTCAGGGATCAGGCTTTGAAGCTTAGGCTTATCCACTGCACTCGAGGCCCTAGATTTTTTCGGGGCCTTCTCAGGAGTGACCGGCGGTGTGTGCTTCTGTGAAGGCTTCTTCATGTAGACCTCCATAATTGATGAAAACAAGCAAGCAGGAGCCCAGGATATTTAGAAGGTGATAATCAGTAGTCTTTCTGGTTTTTAGGGAGAAATAATGATCAAAATAGTGATTATTTGCAGTTAGGAGGTTGGAGCTATGCAAAGGAGCTTCTACTCTGTACCCTATATCACGTGATCCCCCAAATGGTTTAGATTTCTTGGCAATTGCAGAGTTTGGAGAAACACTGTAAGTGTTTGATCTGACTTTGGTTCTGGCAGCAGTAGCATGGGGAATGTTGTGCTTAAGTGCTGTTCACAGAGGCTTGTGCAGTGGCACTAGTTTGTGGAGTTTTCTGGGTACCAGAATTCTGTGCAGTAGTTGAGCTTGAGGAGGGTTCCCCTGCATGACACAAGACCTCAGCGTTGTTTGAATTTGAGGGCAATGACTGCAACTTTTTCTACCTTACTGCTTACTGACAAAGGCCCGTACATGTTCAGGAGAGTCAAAATTCACAGATATCCATGTGTTTGCACAATCATTGTGGCTGGATATTTAATACACTAAGGGAGACCATGGTTCTGTAAAGCCCCCTTTATTTCCTCATATGCTTCCCTTCTCTCCATGATATCAGCAGAAAAATCTTGAAAAATTAAAGGGAAAGTCCTCTCAGCCTATTTTCTGTATACCTGTGTAGTTTGTAGGCATGCGCAATGCTTCCCTCTCTTGCATCCCCCTAATGTCATCCTAATTTACACATAAATGAGGTTGTTTCACTCTATCTTGCCCTGGTGTAAAAACCTGTTTGTCTCCCTTACAAAGGTCATGGCCCCACTAATGCAAGGCATCATGGGAGTTGATGATGTGTACATGCACAAGCCAGCAAAAGTTATACTCTCATTCAGTTCTGTTACATGTCTTGTGAAGTCCCTGTATTCTCCAAAAGCATTTTTTTTCTAACTCAGATACACTTTAAACTACAGAAAACAGCAGGGCACTTGTTACACCTTAAAAAGTGCATGACCAGTATAAGAGAAGAATACAGGGACTACAGAGGACAACAACGGCATTGACTTATACAGTGTAACTACTGCAGGCTTTAGCAATAAACCATCATAAAATTCTAGGCTGCCTTGCAGTTACATGAGTCAGGTCATGATCTTTGCAATGGAGTCAGGTAGGTTTTCACACCAGACTTAAGTACCTTCACACACATTTAAATTCTGATTAAATCAGTCAGCGCAGCAGTGCAGAGGGCTGAGCTGCTACAAAGTGCCTTACCTCCTGCCACGCCAGTGACGTGAGTTCAAGAACAGACTCGGGTTGTCGGGGTCAGCTAGGGAGAGAGAGGACTGAGTATCTAAGGAACTGCTCTCCTCTTCTGGGGAGGGGTGGCTTGCCATCCTGGCCTCGGCTGCCCCCAGGTGGAGGCCTGGGGGGGTAGAGCAGGTCAAGAAGGCAAAGCAACAGAGGGCACTGCGTAGGGTACCGGCCCCACCACTTGGTGAATGCAAGGTCTGCCTCTGATTTGTATGTACTGGGGGGAGGATGACCCTCCTCCCTTGGCCTGGCACAAGAGGGGAACTTGTGGGGAGACCTTTGACCAGAGTGCTCGCTGGGAGAGGCAGAGAGCTGGCCCGGGAGGTTAGGGATCAGGCTGAAGCAGCTGCCTTCTGCATGTAAGGAAGATAAAAACTTGGATTAAAAAAATACAAAAAATGTAAAAAAATAATCCTGATGAAATCAGAAGGGTGCAATCATTGTACATGCCTACAAACTACACAGAGAAATAGAATAACAGGTTGAGGGGACTTTCCCTTTAACCTTTACCCAAATACCACAAAAACAATTTAAATTCTGACTGGAATGTGAGACGTTTGTCCCAAATCCTAGATAAAGAAGATTGGAACTGAGCATGTCTGGTGGGGATCAGTGGTGGGCATTTTTGTCTGTGATGAGTCACGTAAAATGATTGTAGAAACTAACCATGCAGTGGCTCTTTGCCATTTGTTTTTCACATGGAACGTCTTTTCCGTTTGTTTGAGTAGAACATTCTTTGCAGATGTGGCTCTAGTTTCATGGGTTTAATGAAGTCTGTCTACTTGCAGAAGTGCAGTCTTCAAGAGTTGTCCTGCAGGTCCTATTAAAGTGATGTTTGTGGGATGCTAAAAACTTTTTTCACACCTTCAAGAAGATTCTGCCAAATGGTGACACCAGATACTTTACAAAAAATTTTTAATTCAGGTGTGAGCTGAGGCTTCAGAGCCCTGAAGATTAAAGACCCCCATCTCAAGGGGAGGGAATGGACAAGGAAATGATAGAAGGCTTCCTTAGAATGGCAGAAAAAGGGGAGAAATTGTTGATGGGGGGACCTGAATATGCCAGATGTTAACTGGAGCACCTTTGCTGCAGGCACATCCAAGAGCAGGGGCATTCTTGATACCCTACAGGAGGCATGCCTCAGACAGCTAGTATTGGAATCCACTCGGGAGAGAGCAATCTTAGACCTGGTACTCTCAAATGGGGACGGAGAAAGAATCTTAGATTTAGAAGTGGGTAGCCATCTGGGAACAAGTGACCACCAAACAGTGTGGTTCACGATAAACACAGCCATACAATCAAGCCATACAAAAGCAAGAGTATTGGACTTTAGGAGGGCTGATTTTGGGAAAATTAGAGAGTGCCTCAGAAAAGCACTAGCAAACAGGCAAGAAGGAGGGGTGGAGGAACAATGGGAAGTGATCAAAACAGCCATCACAGAGGCAACAAGCCTTTGTGTAAAGCAAATCAATAAAACACAACGAAGGAAAAAAACGCTATGGTTCTCAAAAGAGGTGGCAGGAAGGTTAAGGAGAAAGGATAGCATTCAGGAAATATAAGAAACACAGAAGGAGCAGGACAGAGAACTGTATCAGTTAAAGCAGAAAGAGGCTGGAAGGCAGTCAGAATAGCAAAGGCCCAAACCGAGGAAAGGATAGCCAATTCTGTTAAGAAGGGGGATAAGACCTTTTATAGGTACATTAGGGAGTGAAGAAAGACCAAAGGAGGGATACTGAGGCTTAATAAAGAGGAGGAAATGTGGGCAGAGTGTGACAGTGAAAAAGCAGGGATACTGAACGAATATTTCTGCTCAGTATTCACAAAGGAAGAGGAGGGAGAGGTACCTAAACCAAACAAGAGAAACACTCTGAAGATGGGGGTCGATACCAGTCGATTTACAGAAGAAAGGGTTCTGAAAGAACTAATAAAATTGAAGGTGGACAAAGCAATTGGGCCTGATGGGATTCACTCAAGAATTCAAGAAGAACTAAGGGTAGAACTAGTGACACCACTGACTACTCTCTTTAACAAATCATGGGAGGATGGGATGGTACCTGAGTACTGGAGGAGGGTGGATGTGATTCCTCTTCACAAAAGTGGGAGCAGAACAGAGTCAGAAAACTACAGATCAGTTAGTTTGACCTCAGTGGTAGGGAAAATGATGGAATCACTTCCGAACGAAAGAATTGTTGAGTACCTAGAGGCCAGTGGGGCACAGGACCCAAGGCAGCATGGATTCACGGTGGGAAGGTCATCTCAGACAAATCTAATAGATTTCTTTGACTGGGTGACCAAAGTATTAGACCAGGAAGGGGCTGTGGACATGGCCTACCTAGATTTTAGCAAGGCATTTGATACAGTCCCACACAAAAGATTAATGCACAAGTTAGCCAGCCTTGGAGTGGGTCCCAAGGTGGTAGCCTGGATAAAAAATTGGCTAGACAACAGGACGCCAAGGGTAGTAGTAAACGGAGTCCACAGTGAAGAAAGGAGGGTTACTAGTGGGGTACCACAGGGTCCAGTACTGGGACTGGTCCTTTTTAATGTCTTTATAAGTGACATTGCAGAGGAACTGGAAGGAAAAGTATGTCTCTTTGCAGACGACACAAAGATCTGCAACAGGGTTGATACACAAGATGGAGTGGAAAGGATGAGAAGGGACTTGGCAAGGTTGGCGGAATGGTCAAATGTATGGTAGCTCAGATTCAGTGCAAAGAAGTGCAAGGTAATGCACCTGGGAAACAAAAACCAAGGGGAAGAGTTCACAATGGGGGGTGAGACACTGACAACAGTAAAAATGGAAAGGGACCTGGGGGTAATTATATCAGATGACCTAAAGGTGGGCAAGCAATGTGAGAAGGCAGTAAGGAAGGCTGGGGGGATACTGGGATGCATAGGGAGAGGCATCAATAGTAGAAGACAGGAAGTTGTTATCCCTCTGTACAGACAGCTGTTGAGACCCCGTCTGGAGTACTGTGTGCAGTTCTGGAGACCCCATCTCCACAAAGACATAGACAGGGTGGAGGCTGTCCAGAGGAGGGCAACCAAAATGCTGCAGGGTCTGCACCAGAAGACATATGAAGAAAGACTAAAGGAGCTTAATATGTATACCCTTGAGGAAAGAAGGGAGAGAGGGGACATGATAGAAACTTTCAAGTACCTCAAGGGACTCAACAAAGTCCAAGAGGGTAGCATCTTTCAGAAAATGAGATGTGCAAGAACAAGGGGGCACAATTTGAAGATAGAAGGGGGACGGCTCAGAGGTAATGTGAGGAAGTATTTTTTCATGGAGAGGGTTGTGGATACATGGAACAGCCTTTCTGAGGAGGTCGTGGAGTCAAGAACAGTGGGGGAATTCAAGAATTTATGGGACAGACATAAGGCAGTCTACTGAGGGGTAGGAGGAAGCAAGCTGTTGGTTAACTAGGATCTGCAGCTTATCTGTTAGGTAGGAAAATGGGCAGACTAGGTGGGCCAAGCGGTCCTTATCTGCCATCAAATTCTATGTTTCTATGTTTCTATACCCTGGACAATCCGCACAACTTCCCCAGGCTCCAGCCAGTCGAAGGAACTCCAGACAAAACGAGGAGGAGTGATCATACACCGATCATTAGCAGCTCCCATAGAGTGTGTTGGTTGGATCTCTACCCTGATGCTGGCCACCTTATCCGCAAAGAACTGAACGAGCTCATCACACTCAGTCTGTGAAAATGCTCTTTGATACTGGAGACAAGCTGGGTTGCACAGCCTGTCCACAGTTCGAAAGAACTGAGCCGGTCAGTTCTGTGCAGCAGTGGACAGGAACTCTGCCTTCTTATGGGTGATTGCTGATTGATAGACTTGGTAATGTTCCATCAATCTAAGGTGGTCAGCCTCCAGGGTGGATTTCCACCAGCAACGCTCTAACCTTCATCCTTGTTGCCACAAATCCCTCAAAGTCCCACCAAACCATGGGGACTGAGGGAGAAGGGAAAGAGGACGAACTCAGATAGGAGCGATAGAGTCCAGGGCCATAGTAACAGCCTTATTATAGGCCTACACCAGGCTCTCTGGACTTCCGCTTGCCTCCAGAATTGTCGAGAGGTCAAGTACCACCGCTAGGCCATCAGGGATCACATCCCGTAAAGGGCTGTATCTGACCATCTCCACAGGGGCCGGCCTATGAGAGGGGCACAAAAACTGAACCCCACAGTGTGGTGATCTGACCATCCGACCGGTTCCCCCACCAAGTCAGAGGTTTTGATCCCCAGGAGGAAAACAAAGTCAAGGGAGTGGCTGTGCTTATGGGTAGCAGCAGCAACTGTCTGTGTAAAGCCCAGTGATATCATCAGCTGGAGGAAGTCCTGTCCAAATCGCGAGAGTTCATCGTCGACCCAGGGATTAAAGTCACCCAGGACCATCAGCCTGGATGACTCAAATGCCATGTCGACCATGAAGTCCGCTACTTTCTGAAGGAATTGCTTCTCATCCCTGGGTGGATGGTAGATGACAGTGATCCTACAGCCTATACCTGCTACTATGGTACACTCGAATGAGTTGGTCTCCTCAACTGGCACATTTGTGAGGTCCAGTTCAGTCTTAAAACAGATCGCTACCCGCTCCCCCGCGGCCCGATCTCAAGCAGTGTATCACCGAGTACCCAGCTGGCACCACAGCCTCCAAAATGGGACCAGCATTCTCGTCAAGCCAGGTCTCGGTGATGCAAGCCAGATCAGCTGTCCCAACAAGATCTGCAATTATTGCAGTCTTGTTTTTAGTGGATCTGGCATTGCATAACACCTCTCGAGTCTTGTATACCTCTGCCTCTCAGCTGCTATATGGAACGATCAGAGGTTGAGCAACACACACACACACAGACACACATACACACACGGATGTGCACACACACGCGTGCGCGCACACACACACACACACACACACACACACAAAAGACTCTCTCTCACCTTAGTAGAAACAATATTTTGCCCAGCATTGATCTCTGAGGCATCCCACTTGTTACCCTTCCTTTGTTGGAGCGAACTCTGTTTCTCCTGAGAAGAAATGGACTGACACATTTTGTACCTTGCTCCTGGGCATTGCTCTAGAGAGGTCAGGGGGAGCGAGTAGCACAAAATAATTATAATACTGCATATATGCTAATTATAACAAAAGCATCCAGTTTCCGCAGTAATTAACTCATTTTTTAAATCACTTAGTTTGGTTCTCCCACTTTCTGTACTGGCATGGTTTGGGAGCAGTGATGCAGCTCCCCCCACTTTACCTGTTTGTACATTTTAAATGCAACAGTGTCTCTCAAAAGTCACAGAATTGTGCTCCCATTTGCAATTATAGTTCCACTGCTGTAGTATTTGAACATGGGGGCTGTGATCCATTGCCTCTGCTTCTTGTGCAGTGGACAAGACCTTTGACTCGCTGCTTCTGTCCCTTAGCCAAACATTGTCCAGCGCTCCCAACCATCCATTAAAGTAAACAGCCCCCCTGTGCATGCACTAAAACAACACTGCGCCTTTTACAATACACACACACACACTAGCCCCTGTGCATGCACTATAAAACCACGTGCTATATCACACACACACACTATAACTCCCACACCCACACACACATACACACACACTATAACACCCACACCCACCCACACACACACACACACACATAACACCACACACACATACACACACACATATACACACACACACATATACACACACACATACACACACACATATACACACACATACACACACACATATTCACACACACACATACTGTATACACACTCACACACATACACACACACTCACACACATACACACACACACACACACACACACACACACACACACACACACACACACACACACACAGATATATACACACACACCACACACACACATAAACACACTATAACAAAGGTCCTTGCTTATATTGGCATCAATGGCTCCTCCATTACTGATGGATTTTAAATTGAAAACAGATCTGCCGAGCTTCCAAATCCATACCCCTCAGATAGGGATGCTCTAGATCAGTAAAATCAGGGAGGTCTTCACAGATCCCAGTTGATGTGTTCGATTAGAAAAGCAATGCCAGACCCAGATAAAGAAAAGGGGGAGAGTATGGTTTTTAATTATGGTGGTTTTCCCTCCCGGTGCCCCTTCCCCCAGTGAATATGATATGTGGCAACACCAGGGTGCCCACCTCTAGAGCTAAGCTGATGCTGGGGCACCCAATCCCCAGTGTTGTATCCTATAATTATTTTTTTAAGTAACCTGCAAACAAGAAAACAGCACCTTGCAGATTTGACCTACACACACACACCACCCAAGCTGCACTTCTGCAGTCCACTAGACGGCCTCATGAATTCTTGATATCTGTTGCTACATAGAAGTGCAGAACCCACAGGGCCTTGCACATCTGTAAGCCGACATAGTCTTCCCTTGGCACAGGGCCCAGAGGGCCCTGCATGTCTGCATCTGTTCATGCTGATCCCAAAGGGACCTGCATGAATGAGAATTTGAGTCCACTATCTCAAAAGAAAGGAAATTCTTTGCAAAAAACTGTGTTAATGCAACAATTAGGGTAAGTTAATGCCACAAAAGGAGAGAAATGTCATATTACGGCTTCCAGCCCTAACTTCCCACTCCCCCCCCCAGCAGCAAAAGGAAAAACATTAGGTTTTTGGGTCTCCAGAGTCTTAGTGAATCAGTGGTGTGGTCTTCCTTGGGGCTGTCAACCCTAATCCCCTCCTTTGAGCAAACAATGTCACACGTAATCTCTTCACACAGTACACACAGGGCCCTGCGTGAAGAACGTTACTAACATACTAAAATGCCAGCAGAATAGGCCTAACAGTCTCTCGAGTCTGCTCGATTTTCAGCACCCGCACTGAGGGGTGATTTTGATGTCCCCCCTCCCCCTTGGGTAATACTGTCCCTAGTCCCAGATGTTCCACCTCTATTGGGCCCAGTCAGATTTACCCTCCCCCTGTACCTGTCCCATTCCCTCTTAAACTCGTCCACAGTCTCCACCTCTACCAGCTCCCTAGGCAGTGTATTCCATGGCTGCACCACCTTTTCAGTGAAATAACATCTCCTGCTCTCCCCTCTGAGCCTGCCCCTTCCAGCTGACACCCGTGACCTCTTGTTGCCCCACCCTCCTTCCTTTGGAGCACCCTGACTGGGCATCCTTTATTGATCCCTTTTGTGTACTTAAAGACCTCTATCATGTCCCCCCTGTCCCTCCTCTTCTCCAGGGTGTACATGTCAAGCTCCTTGAGCCTCTCCTCATAGGTCCTCTCCCCCAGGCCCCAGATAATTTTGGTTGCCCTCCTTTGGACCCTCTCTAGGAGTGTAATGTCCCTCTTTAAATGTGGTCTCCAAAACTGTACACAATACCCAAGGTGTGGCCTAACCAAGCAGTTGTACAGTGGAAGGATCACTTCCACCTTTCTGGAGGTAATCCCCCTGGCGATGCATCCCAGCATCCTATTTCCCCTTGCCGCTGCCCTCCTACAGGTCACTGAGTTGTTCATTTTGACATCATAGGTCTCATAGGTAATTACTAGGCCAAGAAGACCGAAGTCCATTACAGCCTGCCATATTAATAACCCGTAATGCCTTGTTTAATCAAGTATTCGTCCAGAGTTTTCTTAAATTCAGTCATGGTAGTGCTAGCTACCACTCTATTGGCAGACCATTCCAAATTCCAGTAATCCTTTTACTAAACCAGTTTTTCCTAGTATTAGTGCAATAGGAACTAATCTGTATTTGAAGTGGGCACGCTCTAGTGTCATATAACTGCATCCTTAATTCAAGTCCCAGTTTTTGCCATAAATCATCATCCAAAAGTGCTCTATATACCATACACATGTCACCATGGAGCCTACGGAACTCCAGTGAATACAGGTCTAATTCAAGTAACCTCTGTTGATAACATAATCCTTCTAGCCCTGTCGCATGTCTGGTAGCTTTTCTTTGTACTTGCTCAAGTGATTTTATAGTTCCTCTTTCTCCTGGTGACCAAAATTGGGCACAATACTCCAGATGTGGTCGGACCAATGCCTTGTACAATGGCATTACCACTAGTCTATCTTTGCTTTTAATATGTCTATTTATACAGTACAAAAGTCCACTAGATTTACTAATAATATGATTACAGTGTGTCTTAAAACTAAGGTCACTGGTAATATAAATGCCCAAATCCTTTTCCTCTGTTGTCTCTTGTTACACAAGTCCATTTAAAGTATATTTATAATGGATATTATGTTTCCCCAGATGCATAACCCTGCATTTGTCAACATTGAACGTAGAGTTATTACTTATTGCCCAACATTCAAGTTCTTTTAGAACTAATTGTAAAATATCTGCATTCTCCTTGGAATTAATCACATAACCTATTCTTGTGTCATCTGCATATTTGGATAACCATACTTGTGTCAAAGTTTGCATGGATGAAATATATAAGTTGAAAAGGCAGGGGCCCAGAACTGAGCCCTGTGGGACACCACTAGTCACTTCTACCCAATCCGACAGGGATCCCTTCACTGAAACTCTTTGTTTCCGATCTAATAACCAGTTTTCAATCCAGTGAGAAGTATTTGCATGTATGCCATACTTGATTAAAGCCTCAATCAAGAGGCCATGTGGAACTTT
The DNA here is from genome assembly GCA_016271365.2 of Neoceratodus forsteri. Taxonomy (NCBI): domain Eukaryota; kingdom Metazoa; phylum Chordata; order Ceratodontiformes; family Ceratodontidae; genus Neoceratodus; species Neoceratodus forsteri. Next base: position 12,686,923 of record CM028137.1, on the reverse strand, counting down.
ATCGAACGCCTTGGAGTAGTCCAGAAAAATAACATCCACTGGATTATGGGAATCAAGTGCTTGATTTACCTTGCCATAAAATTCTAACAGATTTGTCTGACAGGACCTACCCTTTTTAAAGCCATGTTGATTGTGATCAAGATCTCCTGACACAGTTATCATATCAGTGATATAATTTTTAATAATGGCTTCCAAAGTTTTTCCCAATATCGAAGTCAGGCTGATAGATCTATAGTTAGATGCCTCCTGTCTTGACCCTTTTTTATATACTGAGATGACTTCCGCCTGCCTCCATACGTCCGGTACTTCTGCCTTATCTATAGAATGTTGAAATAGATATGCTACTGGGGCTGCCAATACATCAGCCAGCTCTTTTAACACCCTGGGGTGAAGACCATCGGGTCCCTGTGCTTTATTCTGATCCAAGGCTTTTAGCTTATCTCTCACATCATTAATCTCAATTACAAGTTAACCTGAATACTTAGCCTGATGCTTCAAAGTATTAGGAGTTTTGGGAGTGTACACTGAAGCAAAATATGCATTATAATAGCATGCCATATCCTCATCACCTAGTATTAAAATTACCATTTGTTCTCTTTATGGGTCCTATTGACTTGTTAACACCCTTTTTATTATTTATGTAGGAGAAAAATGATTTATAATTGTTTTGAACTTTAGATGCCAATTTATATCCATAATCTTCTTTCGCTTTACATATACTCAACCTACACTTTTTTAGTTCAAGTCTATATTCTGCCCAGCTTTCAGGCTGCCCACTTTTCTTGGCATTACTATAAGCCTTATTTTTACTTTTTATATTTTTAACTATTTGTAAAGTAAACCATGGAGGTTTTTTTCAAGAATTTGTAGTCTTCTTAAAACTAGGGATGAACTCTTGTACAAGAGATTTGATTTTATTACTTCAAATATCCCACATATGTTGTAACTTCAGTCCCCTGAAATCTGCCTGCCAGTCCCACAACGCTAAGTGATCGCTTATGCAGTTAAAATTTGCCCTGCTGAAATTATATACCACTGTCCTGCTGACCGTCTTAGATGTAACCTTACTAATACTAAATTCCACCATATTATGATCACTGGAACCTAGGGGATGTAAAACCCTACAATCCTGAATATCATATTCGAGATTGCTAAGTACCAAATCCAAGGTATGGGTGCCCCGAGTATGGTCTTTAACATACTGTTCTAAATCATTTAGTAGAAAACACTCAAGGAATCTTTGCTCATTAAATGATTCTGCTTGAGGGGGATCCCAGCTCAACCCTGGAAGATTAAAGTCACATAGTAACAAAGAATTTCCAGCCTGGGTGAAGTTTTGTATGCATTCTAGTAATTTAAGGTCATCTAACTGTGAGCTAGATGGTGGCCTGTATACAACATTCACGTTTATCATTGATATTTGGGGGGGGGTAATTTAACCCAAGTTAATTCAGCTGTATCATATTTAAGAATATCTACACTTTCAGATATAATATGATCAGCTATATATAGGACAACACCCCGACCCTTTTGAAGTGGCCTATCTCTATGATAGAGATGAAAACCAGTAATTTGTTTATCCCTCGAGTCATCCTGTTTCCACCATGTTTCTGTAATGGCACACAGATTAATGTGGTATTTATTTAAAGTAAACACCAGTTCGTCTAGTTTATTATTAAGACTTCTTGCGTTTAACAAGAGACAGTTCCAGTGTTCTGATTGAACCAGCTCCAGTTTTGTTGATGATTGTGGTATACAACTCCTCCCCATCTACCACTACCCCCAGATCCCTCTCACCCTCTGTGACTTGAATCATGTCTTCTCCCAGGAATACCCCTGGCCTGAATTTCTGACTCCCAGGTGCAGAACTTTGCACTTCCCAGCATTAAATTTCAGTTTCCATTTTCCCGACCACCTTTCCAGAGCCTCCAGGTCCTCCTGCAAGGCTACCCTCCCTTTTGAGTCATCTGCAAAGAGACTCATCTCACTCCTGATCCCCCTCCTGATGTCTGAGATATAGGCGTTGAACAGGAGTGGCCCCAACACTGACCCCTGGGGAACCCCACTAGTAACCCACCTTGGAGATGAGGCTAACCCTCCAACTACCACCTTCTGAGTACACTCAGAGAGCCAATTTCCTATCCATCTTAACAACTGTCTCCCTACCCCCATTTCCTTCAGCTTAGCCAGCAGGCCACTGTGCGGTTCCAAATCAAACGCCTTGCTAAAGTCCAGAAAGAGGGTGTCCACTGGCCTACCCTGGTCCAGGGCCCTCATCACCCAGTCATAGAACTCAAAAAGATTTGTCTGGCATGATCTTTCCATGACAAAGCCATGCTGCCTATTGTCCAAGTATCCAGTTTGCTCCAGTAACCCCCCTAGCCTTTCCTTGACAATACCCTCCATCACCTTGCTGACCACCAATGTCAGGCTGACGGGCCAGTAATTTTCTGCCTCCTCTCTTGATCCCCCCTTCTGGATCACCATGACATGGGCCACCCTCCAGTCTTGGGGCATCCACCCAGTCCTCAGAGAGATGTTACAACACATTCTGTTGGCAACATGTGGTGAGACAAACTTATCTACCTTTGAACAGTGTGTCACTATGAGGCACTGGCCTGGAGCTGTACCTTGCACTTCAAACAGGAGGCTATGGGCTGGGAAGGGGTCAACATTAGGGCTGACAACCCCAAGTAAGACCCACCACTGATTCAACAAGACTCCGGAGACCCAAAACCCTTTTTTTTTTTTCCTTTTGTTGCTTGGGGGATGGAGGGGGTGGGAAGTTAGGATAGGAAACCCTAACACCACATTTCCCTACTTTTGTGGTGTTACTGTGAACCCTAACTGGTGCATTAATACAGTTTTTCACAAAGAATATATTATAGGGATGTGGTAGCACCCCTATAGTTAGGGTTCAGTAGGCTGTTTAATGTTAAACCCCAAGTTTTTTACCTTATTATACAATGGCAAGAAAATTTCTTGAGCTCTGATTGGTCCCTCTGGGATTGCACCTGTGATGTTATCCCAGTATAACATCATGGATCAAGTCCCAGCACAGTTATGACCGCATAAATGTAAAAATAAAATCAGTTCACAGCCGTCACTGTCATCCTTCAACGCTCCCCGCAAAGGTATCATTTCCAGTGCCCAGCACTGTAACTGACTACCCTCACACATTCCTCCAAACAATGTTTTCTCTCATAACATAAAAAAAGAAAACAAGCTGAGTGAAAGCCATCCTTATGATCGGCTTCATAGCAATCCCCACTCTACTGCTCTCACTCCCTGCCTGCCCCAACACACCGAGCGCATCTCTTACAAAGCACATTGTGGACTGACCACTTACCACACACTGTTTTTTTATCCCAATTTCTTTTCTTGTAGCACATGCACAGGGCAATGTTGCCCGGAGAGCCACCAGTTTAACATAACGGGAAACACGGCAGTAAGCAACTGTCCGAACGGCTTCACTTTCCCTAGCACGCGCTGGCTCCTCACCGCTCAGATCATGCTCTTGTCCCCAATTTCAAACTACTTTCTTTTCCCCATCCCTATTGTGTCACGGTAAAAAACACATCTAATCTCTACCACCACAACTTGAAGGCAAGCCCTCCCCCTCTCTTAAAACAATCTAAAAAAGTGGGAGGCAGAGGGAGGCAGGAGCAGCAAGACGGCTTCACTGCTGCTAGCCCCTCACTCCTCAGCATTCACGTAATTCAAAATCAAACATCTTCACTCGGCAGCAGGACCGGTTCAATTAAACCTCTATGGAAGGAAACAGTTGGGGGGGGGGACATGCAAGCAGCCTACTGTTGGGGGAAAAAAAACAGCAAAACCATCTATGGGACAAACAATACAGCCAGCAGGGGTATTTGTCCTCCATGTATACCTACTCAGTAAAGAAATGACTCAAAAATACTTTCAAACATATTGTAATCATTTTTCTTTTGTATTTTATTATAGGAGAGCCATTTTATAATAGGTATAATGCGCTCCAGGGTGTGTGTCGTGCTGGGATAATGTCACTTCTGGGGTAATTATTCACACTCGGCCTGTGGCCTTGTGCCTAATCACCCCAGACATGATGTTATCCCAGCACGACACACACCCTGTCGTGCATTATTCCTTTAATAACTCTGGTGTTGTTTGCCAAAATAGCCCAAAATATGGCATGTGCAGTCAGGCCAGCAGAGTTTCAAGACACGAAAGGTTTTATGATGGCATCTTATTTCGTTTTTGAGACACAGAATGCAAAAAAAAAGCAACAAAAAACAGTGTTTGGGTTTCCTATACTTAACATGGAGTTTTTCTTTTTGTTGTTCTCTCACACAGTCCACACTGTGCAGAATTGTTTCATGAAATTTTCAGGGCAGAAGCCACCTGAACTGAGGCAGTGCCTTTTGAATGCTTCATGAAAAAATATGATATGGTTCCAGAGTTATAAGGATTTTTTTGATAACCATAAAGTTCAACCAGTAAAGGACCCTGATCAGGAGTACTTATTTTCATGAGTTACTTCTCATGAGAAAAAGGATCATGGCTGCTGCCGTCTTGTTTTTTGCTTTGTTTTTTTTTAACTCAGAAACATTGAAAACACATAAAAATTTACATTTTCAAAAAAACAACACCGGAACCTAGGTAAGTGGGATCAGTTTAGCTAGATTCTGGTATTAGCTTTTTGAAAATTGCCCTAGAAGTAATGGTTCTGGACACCTGAAAATCCTGGCTGCCGAACTGAGCAAGAGGAACCGTTCACACATCTTCTCAATGTGAGAACAGTGGGACTTTCTTGAAATGTGAAGCCGTAGCTAGAGTCGTGCTGCCGACTTCAGTTGGAGCAGTGACCGGACGATCCTCTTCTCTCTCTCGTTATCTCTCTTTCAATCTAACTAGCTATTTTTTTTAATTCCCTTCTCCTCCCAGCTGAGCCAGACCTCCCTAGTCCTAGAAAAGGCTTCTTTCTCTGTAATTCTCCTGACTGAGCTCCTGATGAAAGCAGAGCTGGTGAAGAGAGTAAAGCATGGTGGGGGGGAGGGCCAAGATTACAAAACGTTTACAAACAAATCGCAATATAATATCCCCCCAACCTCAAAGAAAAATGGCAACATCATCATAGCTAATATGGACAAGTACCACTGCCATCACCAAACTATCCTGCTGCAAAATGTGTTCATCTGCTCACATGAACCGGGGGGTGAATAGTCCCATCACCAAAACTTTTTCCCCCCAGTGCTCATGTATTGCAGTGCTGCGTTTGTGGATTGTCACCTGAATTAAGTGTTGTTACAAGGGTTTCAGTTCTCCCTAATGTGATACTGTATGTAGACTTTTTTTGCCATGTTCACACAGTGGCAGCGCTCTTACCTTTGTGCCACTCCATTCCTGATGCAGTGTGTGCTGCGGCTCAATTCTGTGTTCACACAGCCTGCCCTCATGACGATGCAGGTTGCACCGGAGAGGGGCTGTACATTTTTGGGGCTGGGATGTTCACCCTGATGTCAGCAGTGGCACACTGGAGATGCACTCACTGCATACTTCACTTCTGCCTGTTGCCATGCCTTCTCAATACAAGTGCTGGCGGAACGGGTCCAGTAGTGGGGGTGGGATCTGAGACTCTCTGAAATATTATCTACCACAAGCCCTGCTACAAGTGGATTTGCATTTGAGAAGGCCCTGGGGTGGACAGAGTACAACATTTTGCACAAGGCAACTGAAAACATACCACTCTCTGTACACACAAAAAAGGCTGAAGAAGATAGGCTTTCAGAGCTACAAGGTGCACTGTTGACATAGAATGGTTCTTTGACTACAGGGCATTGTGCAAGCCTAGTAGGGGATAATAAGTGTGAGTCTTGTGCAGAGGAATTCAAGTTTGAGTTGAGGATGTACTCAACGGACTTAGGGGCTGTCAGTGGGCGTAGAGTCAGAGGGTGAAAGAAAGTGAAGAATCTTTTGGAAAGTGGTCTCTCTGCTGGACTTCCTGGTTCTGGCAGAGAGACCCATGTGAGCAGTGGAGCAGTTGGTCCCCTGTTGGAGTGAGCGGTGCAGCCTGTCCACATGGCTGTATACACTGCTTGCTCCGGAACAAATATCTAAGTCTGCTACGGCTCTGCAAGAGGAGAAGTAACCGACTTACCATGATTGGGTAAGTGTCCACTCTGTCACATTTTCACCACAGCTACCTGAGCACTTGGATTGCTGCGGTGCAAAGGTGGCCATGTGGACAGGCCTTTCACCTCCCTTTGCCTCTCTCGGTCAGATTTGTGAACTTTTAGTACTTGTAGGTGGTCTGCTGATGCCTGCTGCAGATGCATATGTGCTCTGCTAAGGTAGATACCAAATAGACCGTTCACAATAAGTATTTAGGATCTGTAGAAAGAGTTCGTGAAAAAAGAAATAGACAGTTTGCTTGTCTTTCTTTCATTTTTTGAAAACCAGGCACACCAAGTAATGTTAACGCACACATGCCTTATCTAAATAGAAAAAAATGTTAGGTGTTCTGTACTGCTGGCAATACAGTGTAAATAAGTTCCTCTGATTTATTTTTAGAGCACATATCTGGATATTTTACTTGCACCAGATTGTGATAAATTATCGATATTGGCTACCAAGATGTCTAGCATGTGTTATCCAGTTGCCAAACATTAAGGTACAGAGGGATTGAGCCGTGGCATCCTTCTAAAAAGCCAGCCGCACTTGTGCTTCACAAGAAACAACCAACACTGTGAGCAGGGCTTTACTGTGGCTCCTGCAGTCCTCCTTACCCTCTAAAGGGTTTATTTTTTACATTTTCTTTTAAAGTGGAATGCATTCTGTCTCTTCAAGAGATGCACCCAGTAGGGTGCGTGTTAGCTGAGGCATGGGTTGTAAACTTTAATTCTTTTACACTAACTGACTTTTGAAAGCTGTTAAGATACCATGCAGCAGCAGAAATGTTAATTTACTTTATTGCAGTCTATGATGCGGCCCTTGGATTATGCAGGGTTCACTGTGTTATACTCGCACATGTCTCTTAACTCCCTCTTGAGATCCCCCTTCATCCATTTATTTGCTTCCACATCAGCTCTTCTTGCCTCCTGTCCTACCCCCCCATCGTATGACCCATTCTTTGTTGTCCTTTTTTATGCATTGTTTTCCATCCCTAATGCAAAATAATTTGTATAAATTTAGCTACAGTGCAATTCACCTTTCTGAGATGTACTTTAAATGTTTTGTGATCATATATTCTATGCATTTTCATCCCAGACAGCAATGTTATCATCAATACATGTAAAATAACACTGTCCTTTGACTAAATTTGTGCATTTGCTTCAAAACGTGCAAAATGCAATGTTTTGATGTTACTTACAGATTGATTATATTTGGAATCTGATTTTGATTTGCTTTAGCCAAAGGAGGGGGCGGATTCAAGCCATGATCCACCCTATATTGCACAGTAAGCAGTTCTATGTTGAAGATGAGATATAGACTAGTATATTGTCTGTATCTGAACACCAGTTTCCTTAACTAGTAAAAACAGAATACAGTTCTCAAGTTGAGAGACTGCAGGTCTACCAGCACTTTTGTTGAGAGACATCAAAACCAGATTCTGCAAGGCTAGGGAAGGGGGTTGCTCCCTGGTGCTTGTCATTTACATGAGGAAGGATGAAACTGACAACAGTTGGTAGTTAGACAATGTTGGGTCTGCTTGTCGAGCCAACAGGCTAGTCAATGCCACCTCCATGCATTCCTTGGTCTCATGAAAGTTAATTATGTGACTGATAAGCTTGGTGTTCATGCAGCTCAGTAACTGTCCAGCCCAGTTCCAAAATCAAGTATTTTTTGGAGGGCGGGGTGAAATTGAATGGTGCTCCACCTATCTGTGGATCTCATATTGTTTTGTGTTTAAAAATTGATATTTATTTCAAAAGTGTTATCAGGAAAGTCATACTGAGCTGGTATCGGCTCATTTCCAGATGCGTCCGGGGGTGGGGGAGAGGAGAAGAGAACATATACAAAGTACAGTGAATAGAATACTACAAAAATGGAAATAATAAACCAAAATATACAATTTTAAGAGCACTTAAAGAATAAATTGCCAAACAGTATATTACCATACAGTAAACTGTGCAACGGGCAAAAGAACATTCACCAGCAAATAGCAGAAAAAGTAAGACACAGAGAACAAAGACTGATACTAGGGGTGGGGGACAGTGCTGATTACAGTGAGCTGAGTGGTAGGCAGGTGAAAAGGGCATCACCCCCTCCCCGAGAAATGAGTCTCAAGCACTGTCATATTCAATTTCCAGAGACAGTCTGTGATCACACAGCATGGTCCGCACATGCATATTAGTATGGCAGTGTTCAATGTCTTCTGTGACTGGCTGCTGAGGAAAATCCAGAGCTTATTTCGACTATGCATGGTGATCCTGACTAGGGAGCATGCAGAGAAATGATTTAACATAAATTACTAAACCTACAGTAACATTGGGGGGTAGTGAGTGCTACAATATCCACCGTAAATGATATGATTAAAACAAAACACCATTTCATGCGCTGCTACTTTAATTCTGCTCATCACAACTGCTTGCGTGTCCATTTTTATCCCCGCTGCTTGTGACTGAACACTGTGGGTATAAATATTTCATCAGTCAGAGAACTATTGTAATGAAATGTTGTGTAAAGCATGAGAACCAACACAATTAAGGCGGTATGAATTTTAGTGCCACAATGAGGTTATACGTATAGCACAGTTTGGGAGCTTATATTGAAATGGTGTTTAAATCTGGGAATTATCATGATGATGATATTACGCAAACTTTAGAAATATCTCAGTGGAACTGTGTAAACATAAGACCAATTGCTATTATTTGATTTGTGAATCTAAGAATACACAATGTAATTGTAAACGTCAAAACGATCACAGTGAAATTGTGTTGTACTGCTGACAAGTATGAGAACAATCACAACAATTTTTTTTTAAACTGGGAACCATCAGCTGGCCCAGTAGGGAGTGGTAGCATCACTGCTTGCGGTACCAATGACCTGGGGTCGGGAGTGACCTCAGGGTTCGGAGGGTTGGCCGGGGGGAGGAGGACTGAGCATCCCAAGGACTGATTTCCTGCTCTGGGGAAGGGTGGAATCAGTGGCTGGCATTAACGTGGCCCCTAGCAGTGAGCAGGGGTTGGAACACTGACACTGTACAATGGGGGGAACAGAGGCAGGGCAGGGGCCTGGCGTGCTGCTGTGCACATGGTACTGTCATTGGTGCCACTGCATGACACTTTCTGCACACCAGGGAGAAAATGGAAAACCATCGACTGGCAGGATGGCACTGGTCTCTCACAGGCCCTGCACCCGGCTATCTGGGCACATCCTGGCAACAGCAGATGCTGTTCTTAGGCTATATGGGGGTCCCGCCAACCCCGCTGAGATGGGCAAGCCCTGGGGGAAGAGCCGGACAAGGTAAGTCCCAATGCCGAGGTGACAGCGCTGGTGGGCACCAGTGGATGGGGGTGATCAGCACAGAGGGAGCATAAAGAGATTAACAAAAAAAACTTGCTACCTATCACAGATGAGTTGTTGTGTAAACCTGAGAACTATCAATGAACTGCACTGACTTATAAAAAGTATATCAGACACTCGTAAATGGCCTGCTAGATGTCGCAAATTGACGCACCCCCACCCCCCAAAAAAAGAAACCATCAGACAAACTTTTTGACATTTTGTTATACGCTCTTTGTGGTTTTCCTTGTGGGTAGTCACCACCAGATACTCTAAATGCCCTCTTTTTAAGTCTCAAAGAAAGATTCCTCTCTGCGCTTGTTCCTTTGTATCATGTGAATGGCATTTTAGACTTAAAGCAAGTAGTGAAAACTGTGGCTCTTGACTAGGGAGCTGTGTTGGAGCAGGCTGTAATACTGCAGGGCATGGTAAAAAAATATTTATCCCCAGTCACTCTTCACTTTTTGTGTTTCAAGCACAAACGCTGTGTTGAAGAATTTTAAGGCCGAATACATCGAGCCATTTATTTCCGTTCACTTTCATCTCTAAATGACCTATTCCAGCTAGCCCAGGGCATACAGTCATGAGATTTCATTTCCTTTTTTAGCCTTGTTAAGATTTATTATTAGTATAATTATTGTTATTATTTCTGGTGGGATTAGATTCTGTTTCATGCTAACTGGATCCTGACATGGCAAGGCTGAAGCTGCAAATGGAGTTACCGCTGGCCACAGAGTTATAAATTAGCAAGTCCACTTTTGACCAAGTCATATTAGCTTGTGCCAATAACTGTTGCTGCTCAGTGATTAATTTAGAATCTTGAACTTTTCAATAGAGAGAGAGGGCCTGTAATAAACGGTGAATGAATATGTGAGGAAGTGAAAAAGTGCCAAACTTTTAGCACCAGATCCCAAGTACTGTACCCTTAGTAAACTTTTAGCTGTACTGTACTTCATTTGACATGCAAGCTATAGCAAAGTCTTGGTTGCTACACAATGAAACTATGTTATTGCTACCCCATGGCACGCTTGTAAAAGAGGCACGCCTACCTCAAAGATTTTGTTCCCCTGGTAAAATAAAATCTCTCTAAATGACGCATAGATTTCTTAACTCTACTATTTAAGAACAGACCAGAAACTCTGGTCTTTGACAGCACTGACTGGAGGTTATTTTGAGTCATTGCATAAGCATTGCCATAACTTGCTTGCAAAGTGAGGTTGGAGCATTGCTGGTAGAGGTCCCGTCTAGAGGCGGACAAATTGGTGCTGAGAGCTCATCATTTTGAGTATCAGCGGGCAATCACCCTGAAAAAGACAGCATTCATGTCATGGGAGATTGCTCCTGAGAGGAATTGACTGACTCAGCTTTTCAACACCGTCGACAGATTATTACATACAGCCTGTCTACGGTCTTGTAAACCTTTTCTCATGAAAAATGTGAGGAGTTTAGCCATTTGTTCCCAGCCAAGGTGTCCTCCATTAGGGCTGGGATCACCCAGAGAAATCTATCAATGGCTGATAGCATCCAGTCCAGGTGGGTGCCAGGCGCTCCACCTTTGTGGGTTGAGCTGAGGCAACTTGCTCTGGATGATTGATATCTCATGGATGGTTCCTGCATTGCCACCCACCTACCGTATCTTGGACCCTGAACCAACCAGACTCTTGTTAGTGTGTTGGGATTTGCTCAGTCCAGTTATGGTGGTGATTATCAGTGGTTCACTTCTCGAAGGAGTCTTTCCCTGTGCCCTAAAAGAGGCAGTGGTGGGGCCTCTTCTCAAGAAGGCTTCTTTGGACCCAGATGATCTTATCAATTACAGACCTGTCTCAAACCATCCCTTTTAAGGGAAGGTGATCGAGAAGGTGGTGGCGTCACAGCTGGAAGAACACCTGGAGAGGTATGACATCTATGAGCCCTTCCAGTCTGGCTATCAGTCCTGCCACAGTATAGAGACTGCCCTAGTCAGGGTATTTCATGATCTCCTTTCAGCACGGGATAGTGGACAATGTTCTGTTCTGGTTCTTCTAGACCTTTCATCAGAATTTGACACAGTTGATCATGGTGTACTCTTGGTTCACCTTAGGCACTATGTGGGTATCTCAGGCCTTTTTACAGTGGTTCAAATCCTACATGACCGGCAGGACACAGCCAGTGGTATGTGGCTCCTATAAATTAAGCCATGCTGCGCTCTGCTGTGGGGTGCCTCAAGGGGTCATCCTGGCCCCCCCATGTTATTCGCTGTGTACATGCTGCCTCTGGGGGAGATCATTAGATGCTACGGCTTGACATTTCATTGTTATGCCGATGACACTCAGCTGTATGTGTCTTGTGCCCCAAATGATGTGGCAACTCTCTCAGTATTCGGTGAATGTCTTAAAGAGAACCAGGACTGGTTGGCAGGCAGGTGGCTCAGGCTGAACCCATCTAAGACTGAGATGCTACTGGTGGAGCCAGGTTGACATGGCTGTCCAGTGACCTTTGGGGGCACTGCTTTTCCTTTATTGGGAGGAGCGACCCTCTGTCCTGCAGATACAGTTAACAGTCTGGGGGTTATTGTGGTCTCTTAAGCTGACTCTGGAATTCCAGGTGTTGGCTGTTGTCCGCAGTGTCTATTACCAGCTTCGTAATATCACCATGATCAGGCCCTATCTCGAACCATCTGACCTAGTGACACTAGTGCACGCCTTTATCTCATCAAGACAGGACTATTGCAATGATCTTTACTTGGGGCTTTCTGCGAGGCTAATGCACTGCTTGCAGCTGGTTCAGAACGTGGTAGCCCAGTTGGTGGTGGGACATCTTGTTCTGAGCACATCATTCCAGTTCTCTACATCCTCCACTGGTTTCCAGTGAGGTGGTGCATCAGCTTCAAGGTTTGTTTGTTAACTTACGAGGCCCTGCACTCCCTGGGTCTGGGCTATCTGAAGGACCTCCTGCTTCCATACGTTCCTGCTCGTGCTGACAGGTCAGCTGAGACAGACCTCCTCTCTGTCCCTCACGCACAACTCAAATCCTCTGGGGATAGGGCGTTTGGTGTGGCAGCACCAGTTTTGTGGAACTCCCTTCCCCCATGAAGTGAGGGTGGCTCTCTCATTGACCATTTTTAAATCATGATCAAAAACATTTGTTTAGTGCATGTTTCTGACTGGTCTCGTAAACGCTTTTAAGCTAATTTTATCCTGTTTTTCTTAATTGTTTTATTCATTTGCTGTAAAGGGGCTCAGAGTAATTTGGAATAAGCACCATATAAATGAAATTGACGACTTGATTAAACATACTAAAAATTACGATGATAATACAAATAATAATAATGAAACATGTTTAATAAAAACAGCTGAGGAATGTAGATACTACATTCCCAGAATGTAATTCCCACTTTAAACTATTTGTTTTTTTAATCTGTTTTGTAAATGCTAACTTGAACTCTTTGAATGAGATATTAAAGTACTGAAGGGGAGACAATAATATAGAGTAAAATGGTATTGTACTGAAAGGGAGAGGACAAAAGAAGGATGACAGGTGTGAATAATTACAAAATGATTGGGTTGCAAGTATCGGAGCATTGATACACAAGCAATAAGACACGATGAGGTGTGGGTTATCGCCTGATAAGAGCACGCCCAGGGGTGTACTAAGGCACGAGGCGCTTGCGCTGAGTGCCTTATGCACCTGGGTGTCCTCTTATCAGGCGATAACCCACACCTCAGAGTGTCTTATTGCACTTATAAAATGGGCTCCTCTGTAAAGAAGTTAACTTTAAAAACATGCCCATAAAAACTGTACATAGAAAGAGTGAATCATTTTATATTAATAGAAAACAAGAAATAGTAGTCCCTGTTTTTGTATTGGATTTAGCTTTTTAATGAAAAAAATCACTAGAAGGCTGGTGTGTGTGTATCTGCAATGCAACCACTCACGAGAGAAACGTTCAAAGAATTGTTTTTTTTTCATTTGTTTTATTTACAGTCAGCAGGACTGAGTATGCGCTATATGGGGTGTAGTACTTGCTGCGATATTTGCCCCTCCGTCGTCCCCTCGCACAGCAAAGATACAGAAAGTGTGTGTGTTTTGAGGGTGTTCTTTTATCTTTTATTCACCTTTGTGTTTTAATTAGTTTTTGCTTTTTCTTTTAGAACAGACAGCCGGCTGATCGGGAGCGAGTGTGTCTCTTTGGAGCCACCACACATGGTTGCTTCCGGGTTCATGATTTTAAAATGGTTTTGCGATTTAATGAAACCACAGTGCAGAAATGGAGATAATTATGGGCTGAGCATCAGGACTATATTTATTTCAAATGTGCCGTAAAAGTGGGTTTGGAAGGTGCGGGAGGTACAGTTGTTAGATCGGGATCGAGAGTGTCACGTAGTGGTGAAAAGCCATTTCTTTTCAGCATGCGGGATGCTCGTTGCATTGCGAGCAGCTTTTGGGACAGTGGAGATTTTAAGCGACTGTTTTTGAACCTCGGGGAGCAGAGGTTAGAGTTTGTTTTGTACATTTTTAGTTTGCTTCACTATACTTTGAGCTTGGTGATGGGGGGGCACATAACAGCTGGTTTGTTTTCTTCAGAGATTGTGCTGTTTTCCCGCTGTGAGCTGTGCCAGCCTGTATTTTTCTTTTGGGTTGGCACAGCTCAGTGATTTGTTGCTGTAGTGGGGCTCGGGACAGGAGGGTAGTGCCGGTTGGCTACAAAATCTTCTGATAAGGACACGGCTCAGAAGATGTTGTAGCAATCAGGTTACAGGATTTCTTGAGCCCATTTTATAATGTGTGATAAACACAGAAATGTGAGAGTCAGACTTGCTATTTCAGTTTATAGGGGCTGTAAAATGAGGGAAGTTGTTAAGATTATGTTTACAAAGATGTGCCATTTTCTTATTAGGCTTTGGGACAGAGAATGCGTTGGGAAGGGTTCCATCTTTGTAAAACATTCCTGCTTTCACATCAGGGGGCATTATTGTCTACCACATGGAAAGAGTGGGGTGGTGTCAATCAGTTTATCAGGTGCAATCTGCACTGACTAAACCAACAAGCCGCCCTCTGTAACTGTATGTGTAGAGGGAGGCAGTAGACCCTTCAGCAAATCAGAGGATTACGTGAGTTTCCCAATCTAATCAAACAGAGACTAGGCCAGATTTGTGAGCACTTTGAGTGGGATCAGTTGAAATAATAGAGGACAGTGGTTGCTAGAAAGCCAAGGCTGATTCGGCTGTTTTAGCCCCAGAGGGCTCTTTGTGTTTTTTGCTGCCCTGTGGGTGGCCTGAATGGCATGCATAACACACCTATAGGCCTGAAGGAATTAGTTTTTTATCCAAGATGCTTGAGGGTCCTGAGTGCTGTAAGTTTTAGCCTCAAAAGGTGTTTTTTTTTTTTTTTTTTAACAACTGCTTACGCATCCAATTTATCATGTCCATTTTTATTCTTACAGTTTGTAGGTCCTCTAGACAGGAAGGGATTGTAACTGGTTTAGCGTCAAAGGGCTCTGTTTTTTTTCTACACCCCCTCCCCCTCAAAAGCACCAAATATCTAAGTGAGTCAGCCAGATTCTGGATGGACTAGCTTCAGTTTCTACATGCTAACAATGTCACTCATTGTCAGTGCCACTGAATTAAGGACTACCCCCCCCCCATAGGTTCCAGGGCTAGGGCCAAATAGGTTCTCTTATTTACTGAAACCTGTACCACCATGAGCTTTACTTTGCTTTGTTATTTGTTGTCCCTCAACTACTGCCACCATGTATTGCCAAATGTAACAGCGGTGACCTTTCATTATGTATTACTTGCTCTTGTTATGTTCTTGTTATGTTCTTGTTGTGCTCTTGTTATGTTCTTGTTATTCTGATGTTTCTACTCTGTGCCGCCTTACATGGCCCGGGTTGTGACGGAAAATGGTCCCTGGGATCAGTATACCTACCCAGTTAACAAAGTTATAAATAAATAAATTAAATAAAAATTGTGTCAGGCATGGGAAGGGAGTATGTGCTTTACACACTCTGGGCCTGATTCCAGAATGGGTTACGCATGTCACAAAGTGACTTGCACTAAACCCAATGGTACAAGTCGCACCTTGCGACATGCGTTACATCGGTTGGGATTCCAAGAGGCAGCCTGCACCATGGCGCGGGTGGCCTGCACCCCAAGGGGACATCCACCGGCCACAGCCCCTATGACACGGCGGAAGGGGGGGTTGCGGCAGCATCTGCACCCTGTTCTGACAGGAAAGCTGCCGTAACCAGGTTACACTATTCCAAGATGCACTGCAGCACTGCGGGGTTAGACCAGCTCTTAGCTGGTCTAAGGAGCTTCCATACAGGCAAAACAGCAGCTGCCACTCCTGCAGTGCTGTAACCCGCACACAGCCATGCCTCACAGATCCCCCCATTACAAAGCAACCCCCCAATACCGGGGTGTCACCCGCCAGCACCCAGGTCCACATTTTGCCTGTGCCACACTGCTGACCCCCCCATGGCCCACAGGGGCTTGTGGGCTTGTTTCAGGGCTGGGGAGCTTGGGGGGGCTGTGCCCTGTCATTGGTGACTTGCTGCACCCAGGTCCATTGCGTCCTTCCTGTGGTGCAACTCTGCAGCTGCTGCAGGTCGCAGGGCATAAGTGCCGGGGACTCTGCCTGTTCTGGAATAGGGTGCAGGGTCCCCAGCGTAGCGGTGAATGTTGCAACTCGCATACACCTGCGAGTTGCAACATTCATCTTGCAGTAAGGCCCCCTGTGTTTTGTTTGTTTAATACACAGAGCCTGAAGGGGTTCATTAGATATTTTAATTAATAAACATAGAGAATGGGGTTGGGAGGGATCAAACCTGGCATGTGAACCACGATCCAGTAACAAATATGCAACAATAGGGCAATCGCTTCTGGCACTGGTGACTGGGGTACAGGAACAAGCCAGGGTTGAGGGTCAGCCTGGGGGGAGATTAGGATCAAGCATCCCAGTGTATGCCCTCCTCCTCCTCCAATGAGAGTGGGTCTCAAACGCTGCCATGGTAGCACCATCCAGGTGACACATGTGGAAATGTACAGTGGTGCTGTGGGAAGGGAGTGATGCCCGTTGCCATAGTAGCACCACCTGGGTGAAACTTGTGGAGCTGTTCAGGAGTGCTTTTGGGACAGAGTGATGAATTGCCATGGTAGTACCACTTGGGTGACCACATGCGGAGCTGTACAGTGGTGCTGTGGGGAGGGAGGGATGGATGGATTGCCAAGGTAGCAGCACCTGGGAGACCACATGTGGAAATGTACTGTGGTGCTGTGGGGAGGGAGGGATGGATTGCCAAGGTAGCACTACCTGGGTGACCACATGTGGAAATATACAGTGGTGCAGTGGACAGGGACGGATGCCCATTGCTATGGTAGTACCACCTGAGTGACCACATGTGGAGCTGTACAGTGGTGCTGAGGGGAAGAAGGGATGCCTGCTGCCATGGTAGAAACACCTGGGTGACCACATGTGGAGCTGTATAAGGGTGTTGTGGAGGGGTGAGAGGGATGCCCATTTTCATGGTAGCACCACCTGGGTGACCACATGTAGAGCTGTACAGTGGTGCTGTGAGGAGGGAGAGATGCCTGTTGCCATGGCAGCACCACCTGGGTGACCACATGTGGAGCTGTACAGTGGTGCTGTGGGAAGGGAAGGATGCTCATTGCCATGGTAGCACCACCTGGGCGACATGTGGAGCTATACAGTGGTGCTGCGAGGAGGGAGAGATGCCTGTTGCCATGGTAGCACCACCTGGGTGACCACATGTGGAGCTGTACAAGGGTGCTGTGGGGAGGGAAGGATGGTCATTGCCATGGTAGCACCACCTGGGTGACACATGTGGAGCTGTATAGTGGTGCTGAGGGGAAGAAGGGATGCCCACTGCCATGGTAGAACCACCTGGGTGACCACATGTAGAGCTGTACAGTGGTGCTGTGAGGAGGGAGAGATGCCTGTTGCCATGGTAGCACCACCTGGGTGACCACATGTGGAGCTGTACAGTGGTGCTGTGAGGAGGGAGAGATGCCTGTTGTAATGGTAGCACCACTGGGTGACCACATGTGGAGCTGTACAGTGGTGCTGAGGGGAAGAAGGGATGCCCACTGCCATGGTAGAACCACCTGGGTGACCACATGTAGAGCTGTATAAGGTTGTTGTGGAAGAGTGAGAGGGATGCCCATTTTCATGGTAGCACCACCTGGGTGACCACATGTAGAGCTGTACAGTGGGGCTATGAGGAGGGAGAGATGCCTGTTGCCATGGTAGCACCACCTGGGTGACCACATGTGGAGCTGTACAGTGGTGCTGTGAGGAGGGAGAGATGCCTGTTGCCATGGTAGCACCACCTGGGTGACCACATGTGGAGCTGTACAAGGGTGCTGTGGGGAGGGAATGATGCTCATTGCCATGGTAGCACCACCTGGGTAACACATGTGGAGGTGTACAGTGGTGCTGTGGGGATGGAGGATGCACTGCCATGGTAGCACCACCTGGGTGACCTCATGTAGAGCTGTACAGGGGTGCTGTGGGGAGAGAGGGATGTGTTGCCAAGGTAACACCATCTGGGTGACCACATGTAGAAATGTACAGTGGTGTTGTGGGGGGAGAGAGGGATGCCCATTGCCATGGTAGCACCACCTGTGTGGCCACATGTGAAGCTGTGCAGTGGTGCTGTGGAAAAGGAGGGATGCCCACTGCCATGGTAGCTTCACCTGGTTGACAGACGAGGAGCTGTTCAGGGGTGCTGTGGAGAGGGAGGGATGCCCATTGCCATGATAGCACCACCTGGGTGACCATATGTGGAGGTCTAGTGTGGTGCTGTGGGGAAGGAGGGATGCTCGCTGCCATGGTAGCACCACCTTGGTGACCACATGTAGAGCAGTACAGTGGGGCTGTGAGGAGGGACAAATGCCTGTTGCCATGGTAGCACCACCTGGATGACCAGATGTGGAGCTGTACAAGGGTGCTGTTGGGAGAGAGGGATGCCCGTTGCCATGGTTGCACCATCTGGGTAACACATGTGGAGCTGTATAGTGGTGCTGTGAGGAAGGAGAGATGTCCACTGCCATGGTAGCACCTCCTGGGTGACCACATGTGGTGCTGTACAGTGGTGCAGTTGGAATGGAGGGATGCACTGCCATGGTAGCACAAACTGGGTGACCACATTTAGAGCTATACAGGGGTGCTGTGGGGAGGGAGGGATGCCCATTGTCATGGTAGCATTACCTGGGTGATCACATGTAGAGCTGTAGTGTGGCACTGTGAGGAGGGAGAGATGCCCATTGCCATGGTAGCACCACTTGGGTGACCACATATTGAGTTGTACAAGGGTGCTGTAGGGAGAGAAGGATGTCTGTTGCCATGGTAGCATGACCTGGGAGACATATGTGGAGCTGTACAGGGTGCTGTGGGGAGGGAGGGGTGCCTATTGCCATGGTAGCACCACCTGGGTGACACATGTGGAGCTGTACAGTGGTGCTGTGTGGAGGAAGGGATGTCCGTTGCCATGGTAACACCACCTGGGTGACCACATGTAGAGATGTACAGGGGTGCTGTGGGGAGGGAGGGATGCATTGCTAAGGTAGCACCACCTGGGTGACCACATGTGGAAATGTACAGTGGTTCTCTGGGGAGGGAGGGAGGGATGCATTGCCAGGGTAGTACCACCTGGGTGACCACATGTTGTAATGTACAGTGGTGCTTTGTGGAGGGAGGGATGCACTGCTATGGTGGCACCACCTGGGTGACACATGTAGAGCTGTTGAGGGGTGCTGTGAAGAGGGAGGGATTCCCATTGCCATGGTAGCACCCCCTGGGTGACCACATGTGGAGCTGTATAGTGGTGTTGTATGTAAGGAGGGATGCCCGCTGCCATGCAAGCGCCACCTGGGTGACCACATATGGAGCTGTTCAAGGGTGCTGTGGAGAGGAAGGGATGCCCATTGTCATGGTAACACCACATGGGTGACCACATATAGGGCTGTACAGTGGTGCTGTGGAGGAGGGAGGATGCACTACCATGATAGCACCACCTGGGTGACATATGTGAAGCTGTAAAGGGGTGCTGTGGGAAGGGAGGGATGCCCATTGCCATGGTAGCACCACCTGAGTGACACGTGTAGCTGTACGGTAGTGCTGTGAGGAGGGAGGGATGCCCATTGCCATGGTAGCACCACCTGAGTAACACATGTGTAGCTGTATGGGATGCTGTGAGGAGTGAGGGATTCCCATTGCCATGGTAGCACCACCTGGGCGACATATGTGGAGCTGAACAGGGGTGCTGTGGGGAGGGAGGGATTCCCATTGCCATGGTAGCACCACCTGGGTGGCACATGTGGAACTGTACAGTGGTGCTGAGGGGAGGGAGGGATGCCCGTTGAAATGGTAGCACCACCTGGGTGACACATTTGGAGCTGTTCAGTGGTGCTGTGTGGAGGGAGGGATACCCGGTGCCATGGTAGCCAACCTGGGTGACACATGCGGAGCTGTACAAGGGTCCTGTGTGAAGGGAGGGATGCTCTGCCATGGTAGCACCACCTGGGCTACACATACAGAGCTGTACAGTGGTGCTGTGGGGAGGGAGGGATGCCTACTGGTGTCACATGCTGCATACTTTGCTGTCAGCATCCGACTGGCTGGGGGAAAAGAGAGGAAAAACCCTGACCCAAGCAACATGACATTGGTCTGCCACATGCTCTGCCCCAGCAACTGCACCTCCCCTTCACCTAGATTCAGTCTCCACTGTGGGACTGGGGTCTCCCCTGTTAACCACATTGGAAGGCAATCCACAGACTTTGGAGGAAGGGGTAAGTGTGGGGAGAAAGATAATGATGAGGCTGGGGCACCAGCAAGATGGTCAGACACAGAACTATGAGATAAATACAAAAAGGTATCAGTGCCAATCTAGTCCTTTTAATTACTCCCCCACCCCACCACCACCACCACAAAAATCAAAATAACCTGCCCCCAATCTATTTGTCAAAGATACTAGACGAGAAGTAAGAGCAGAAGACTGAGGCCGTACTTTCTTTAGCTTCTGGTCAACCAGATTAGGTCCTGACATAGTAATTTATGGTTGGAAGGGACAAAGGATCCATCATATCCACTCAACCCCAACTTCATAGGCAAGGATTATCTATGCATGCTGTACAAACACATGCCAGGTTTTAGGACTCCCTACCTACCTAGGGTACCTGGATAGTTCGTTGGTAGGCAAAAATTTGTCCAGGCTTACCTTAATTACCTGTGCTGTCTTCATAACCACTGTGTTCACTGGAAGGCTGTTCCATTGGTTCACCACCCTCCGGGAGAAAATGTGCCTCCTAATGTTTTCCCCTGCATTCACTATCCAGAGCTTCAGGGTGTGTGTCCCTGGCCTATATCTGAAGCCACATTGAAGTGGAGAGCCCACAGGTCCAACCAGACAGGCCCAGAAATGTTTGACATCCATTGTCACACAGAAGTGCAGGATCCTCAGACAGACAAACTCTTCCCTTGCCACAGAAGTTCCCTTGGGACAGGGCCCAGAAGGCCATGCATGATTGCATCTGCATATCTTCATGAATGAAGATTGGATTCCACTATCTCAAAAAGAAAGGACATTATTTGCATAAAACTGTGTTATAGCACCAGTTAGGGTGCAACTTAACACCACAGAAGTTGGGAAATGTGGTGTTAGGGTTTCCAACTCTTACTCCCCACCTTCTCCACCCAAGCAGCAAAAGGTCAAGTCTACACAGGCAACCACAGACAGCCAGCATCAGGTAAAACAAACATTATAAAAAATTAGATAGTTCTCAGTCGGGTTTTAGGAAGGGTATGTCGATGGACACCACACTCACGGACTTCATAGATTTAGTAACATCTCCTCTACATGAGTCAAAGTCCATGGGTGCGATGTTCGTTGACCTATCAAAGGCCTTCAATTTAGTGGACCACAGCACTTTGGTGGGTAGACTAGGAAAACTGGGAGTAGCAGAAGAACCTTTCAACTGGTTCCACTCCTATTTGGAAAATAGAATGCAAATGGTTGTGGTGGAAGGAAGGTGTTCGTACTCTCTTCCAGTATTACAAGGTGTCCCGCAGTGGTCTATACTTGAACCTCTGTTATTTATAATTTATATGTAACCCCCTTGTTACCCGGGGTTACTAGAATCCCAGTAAGACCTAGTGGTAGGCAGGGAAGGCAGCTTGTGAAACTCCAGTTAAATGGGTTTCACACTGTCTCACTCTGTTCTCAGTCACAGCTGAGACTTGAGAGATGACATCACCATAGAACTGTCGCAGCTGCATATGTTCATTGGAATCTGCAGCTCAGGGAGTGTGTTTAGAACTTTGGGAGTTTTCAAAGCCAGTCTTGAGTTTGTCCTAAAGCAAACAGGAAGGAAGTCATCCTGTTTTACCTTTTAAGTGGTGGAGACGCGTTCAGGTCTCAGTGCCCCTCTCCCTCCAGAGGAGAAAAGTTCACTGTGGGTCCCAGGGGCAATCCCCTTTGCCCACTATGGAAGGAAGCTGCCTGGTTTTTGTCAGTCTGTTCTTGTATAACAGCAAAGAAAGTGTTACTTCGCCTGTGGGGCATCTGCAACGAAAGGGTGAGTGTTTGGCTCCATTTGAAGGGGCAAACAAACTGTTTTCTCCAGTTGGGAAATGGATGTGGACTGCTATTTGGGAGGACTATGTTACTAGGACAAACAAATGGAGCAGTCAAAAAAGTCTAACGTTTTAATGGATTTCAAGTAATGCTGTAGAGGGGGTGCTTCAGGTCATCCACCGTTTAATCTGCATTTTCACAGTTTGAAGTTTATGTTTGTCCAGAGAAATGGCCGGGTATGGGCTGTGGGAGCTGGAGGTGGGAAAACCCCCCATCTTTAGTGACCAGGTCCACCTCTACGGATTTCTTCTGTGATTTGCTACTTGCCTCATGCGCCTGGCCAGTGATGAGGTGGGTACCCAGACGTGGGTCGCAACTTGAAAATCTCTCTAGGAGTCGCAGACTCTAAGTGGTGTGGGGAGCCACAGGATGGGAACATTACTCCTTGTTGGATGGGAGTCTCCTTGTTTGATGGGAGTTCGATTGGAAGTAAGAAAACAAATCTCTTTAGGAGTCGTAGACTCTAAGTGGTGTGGGGAGCCACAGTTTGGGAGTCTCCTTGTTTGATGGGAGTCTTTCCAAGTAAAGTTTGGTTCATTCTTCAAGTGGACCGTCAGTCAAGTGGCGGCAGGGGGCGGGCCGATTGGGCTGTATATCAAAAGCGCATACAAAGTCTGGGCTGAAGTGCCTGCGGGTCCAGAGCCAGACAATGTAAAAATGTGTTCATTCTCCAATGGACCGCCTTTAGTCTCTATCTGCATATACAGTGAACGTAGCCCCTTGGGGGACCATACAATGCTTTGTCATGTTTCAGCTAGTTTTGAATAAAGCCACACTGAAAAATCCCAGTCCTGGTTCTGGACATTACAGTTATTGCTTCCTGTAGTTGGATTTACTTGGGTGCCCCTGTGCAGAGTAGCCAATCCTAGGTCCCTTGTGCCAGGTAACCTCATCCTCCCCGAACCCAGGTCCCCACCAGGTATTGCTGCCAATGCCAACAGCATGCCACCTGTCGTTTTAGTAAAAAGGCAGGGGTGAGGGGTTACATATATAAACGAACTCCCAGACTGTATGACTTCTACTGCAATCGGGCTATATGCCAATGATACTGTTCTGGTAGCTGAGGGACTCGATATCAGAGAGGTCAAACACAAACTCCAGGCTGACTTTACAGTTTTGTAAAATTGATTCAATTCCTCAAACCTGATTTTTTTTTTTTTAAATATCTTTATTAAATTTTCTTTGCATATTATCAGACATACAAAACAAGTATCCCGAACACAGCCGGGAGTCACAATCCAACAACTGATTGTGAAACTATGTACAACCCCAACTATGTACATACACAGCAAATGGGGCTAACCCCTGTATTAATAACCAATTCTTGTAACCTTCCAGTTAGAGAAACCCTTTCACCAACTAGTCTGAGTCCCGGAAAAAGAAGATAAGAAAAAAAACTGTAACCAATGCAATATGTCCCGGTAGTGGTAAAACAACTGGGCCCTACCTGGACAACTTTGCAACCAGCAGGTAGCCCCCTGCCGTGTCCCCTGGAAAAAGAGAGAGTCCATCCCACCCTAGTTCTAAAGCAGACCCATTCTATATTATGTTACCTTTTTACCATCATCAACCCAGCCTAAAGACAAGTGTGAATAACAAAATGAATTCCTTTAAAACAGAAGAATCTAAATCAAAACTATACATGTCTCGAGAAGAATAATCTTACACTAATCACAATCTAACAGACAGGCCTGTGATTAAATATTTAAACCTTTTGAGAGTAAATTGCCTCCAGTGCCAACCATCTTTATTCATACAGCCCTTTCCTTCCCTCCATAAGCAAATACCTCTTTATTCTCCCCAGGGCGCAAATCAGGTCCCTCACCCAATGCTTATAGGTATAAATATAATCGTCTTTCCAATGTTTCAATATAGCAGATTTAACTATCGCAGCAATCAAAGATAAATGATATTTAGGCGTAATCCCCGATACTTGTGACATAGCACCTAAAATGCATATTTCTGGCAATATAAATTCGGAGTAATCCAATAGCGGGTCCATTTACTGTTTAATTTCAGCCCGTAGAGGCGCTATCTTGCTGTATTCCCACATCACATGCAAGATATCCTCAGAACCCACTCGACATCTAAAACACAGGTCTGTCTGACCAAGGTGTCTATCACATAGTTTCACTGGGGTAAAGTACAAATTAGAAATAATAAAAAAATTGCATAATCCTGTACTTGGGTACAGATATATATTTGTAAGTCCTCCAAATATTATCCCAGTTAATTCTCTGGGAGGCCAATGTTCTATCCCAGTAAGGGATCTTTATACTGTAGTAGAGTTTGGGCTAACATATTCCAGAAGCAATTTGTAAGCTTTAGACAAAGGATGAAAAGTAGGATCCACCTCCTTAAGATTGTCCCATGTGGAAGAATATTCCTGTGGTCTTCCCAATCCTCTGCAAATCCCTTCCAACATTTTAGTAAGCTGTAACCTTTTAAAAAAGGACATTGTATCACATTTACTCGGGAGGGCCACCTTGTCCTGCACAACATCCCTAAATTGGAGACCCTGGAGCTGAGCTGCCCAACGGCTAGTAAGGATCTTACCTCCTATTAAAAAATTAGGATTACCCAATAGCAGTTGTTCTTGGGTCTTCCCTTGATCTCTTCTTTGACTAGGGATAAGAAATGACCACCAGACCATAGCTGATTTGACAATTGGAGCCATTGCTACATGTTTGAAGTATTTCTCTGGGTTAGTAAAGAGAAACGCCTCTGGAGAGAGGGCTAAATCCTGAAAAATGTGCTTCTCCAGTTGGAGCCATATTGGAGCATATGACCCTCCCTCTACATGCCTAACCCACCGACTCATAAGACTCAATTGTCCCGCCACATAATATAGATGAAGATCAGGCAGCTTAATCCCTCCCCTATTAAGTGGCAGGTACAGGACACTATGCTTTCTCCTAGGAGGCCTGGAATTCCATAAAAAGTCTGATAGCAGTTTCCTAATTTTAACTAACCAGATTGTGGGAAGGTAATAAGGAGCTAAATGTATTGGGGTATAGTAACCTGGGTAGAAGGTTCATTTTAATTAAACCCAGTCTAGCAGCAAAGTTCAGGGGAAGCTTGTTCCATCTAAGTACGTCTCCTTTGATCGCCATCAGGATCCCATCCGAATTTATTGTCGCTCCATCTGCCATATTAGCTGTGATCCATATACCTAAATATTTAAGCTTATCTGGCACCCAATGTAGATGTAAAGGTTCAAAATCTGCACTATTGACATGTGGTGTCAAGGGGAGAATTTGCGTCTTGCTCAAATTTAGCTTATAATTCGAGAGGTTAGAGGAATGGTCAAATGTATGGCAGCTTAGATTCAATGATAAGAAGCGCAAGGTAATGCACCTGGGAAACAAAAACCCAGGGGAAGAGTACACAATGGGGGGTGAGATACTAACAACAACAAAAATGGAAAGGGACCTGGGGGTAGTCATATCAGATGACTTAAAGGTGGGCAAGCAATGTGAGAGGGCAGTAAGGAGGGCTGGGGTGATACTGGGATGCATAGGGAGAGGCATCACCAGTAGAAAACAGGAAGCTGTTATCCGTCTTTACAGACAGCTGGTGAGACCCCATCTGGCGTACTGTGTGCAGTTCTGGAGACTCAGTGTCCGCAAAGACATAGACAAGATGGAAGCTGTCCAGAAGAGGGCAACTAAAATGGTGCAGGGTCTGCACCAGAAGACATGTGAAGAGAGACTTAAGGAGCTTAATATGTATAGCCTCAAGGAAAGGAGGGAGAGGGGGGACATGATAGAAACTTTCAAGTACCTCAAGGGAATCAACAAAGTCCAAGAGGGTAGCATTTTTCAAAAAAAGTGGTGTGCAAGAACAAGGGGGCACAATTTGAAGATGAGGGGGCAGCACAGAGGTAATGTAAGGAAGTATTTTTTCACAGAGAGGGTTGTGGATGCATGGAACGGCCTTCTGGAGGAGGTTGTGGAGTCAAAAACAGTGGTTGAATTCAAGCATGCATGGGACAGTCATAAGGCAATTCTAGGGGGTGGGGTAGGAAGAAGTAGGCTGCTGGTTAACTAGGATCTGCAGCTTATCCATCAGGTAGAGAAATGGGCAGACTGGGTGGGCCAAGCAGTCCTTATCTGCCGTAAAATTCTATGTTTCTATGTTTCTATGAAACCCTCGAATATTGTTCAATAATTTCAACTGTCCTCTTAAAACTATAGGCTGGATCTTGCAAGTGTAACAAAATATCATTGGCAAAAACTGAAAATTTTAAATCCCACCCTGCGAACATGAACTCTTTAATGCTGGCCTCATTGTTGATTGTCCGCAGGAGTGGTTCCAAATAAATATTAAACAATATTGGGGAAAGGGGGCACCCTTGTCTGGTCCCATTTTCCAATCTAAGCTCCTGTGAAAAGTACCCATTACACAACACTCTAGCCGCAGGGGCAGCATACACATTTTTGATACCTCTAATAAGGCTCTCTGGAAAACCCATCCTCTCCATTGTAACAAATAGAAATGGGTGAGAGACCCTGTCAAAGGCCTTCTCAGCATCTAAAGATATTAAAGCTAGGGAAAGTTGGGAATCCGACGCCTGACCAGGTATATGGTGGAGCTTCCTGAGAGCAACTTGTACCCCTCTACCAGGCATAAATCCCACCTGCTCCTGGCTGATTAAGGTCGGTGCAATATGCAGTATTCTGTTAGCTATAATCCTTGTAAATATCTTAATGTCTTGATTCATCAAAGCTATAGGCCAGTAGCTGCCTGGCAAATCCAAAGGCTTGCCTGGTTTTGGCACCAGGGAGATATATGCCTGGTAGAGGGGAGGGTGACATACCTCCTCCTGCATAACTTGGCTAAAAAAATCTTTGAGCAAGGGAAGTGTAGTTGATAAATGAGTCTGATAAAAGTTAGCTGATAACACATCCAGCCCCAGCGTTTTACCAGATGGCAAAGAATGGATCACATCTATTATCTCAGATTCTCTTATGGGGGCTGCCAGTTCTCCAACCTGCATGGCATCTAAAACCAGTAAGGGTATTCCCTCCAAAAAGGACCTAATTGCCGTCTCCCCAGCAATGTGTTCAGCCTGGTATCTATTGTATAGTATGAGGCAAACGCATCCGCTATTTATTGAGGGTCTGTTAAGTGTTTCCCTGCATACTGTATGGACATAACCATCCGAGCTGCTTCCCATTCCTTAACTCTGGCTGCCAGAAGGCGACCAGGTACATCTCCTTGCATTAAATATTTAGCTTGAATCTTTTCCAACCAAAATTCTATTTTACCATACACCATATCTGACAGTTCTCTTCTCAAACTTTGGAGCTCCACATATATATCTTCAGAGGATCCCTCCCAAGGAGCCAGTGATTCTGTAGCCCCCAGGATAAACTTCTCTTTAGCATGTCTTATTTTATTTCTTTGTGCAGCAAGACCCTGGGCTTCATCTGCATATAACACCTTACAAGTCGGCCACGCTAAGTGTGCATTCTGCAGTGTAGGCAATCGCTTCTGTACAATCTCCAGGAGGGCATCCTCTAGATTACCCTGGGCTGTAGGGTCCATCAAAGCGTATCCTGCAGCATCCATCTATACGGTCTGGGGGAAGTAGCTTTAGGCTCCCAGGTCAACTGAATCGGAGCATGATCCGAGAAAGTTCTACCCCGAGTTACTAACTCCCTAACCTCACCCAATGCCGCCCTGTTAACCAAAAAAAGTCTATCCTAGATTGAAATTTGTGGGCTGCTGAATAGAAGGTCATGTTATTGCCCCCTTTAGAATAAAGTCAGAGTGGATCCACCAGAGCAGTGAGTTCCAAAAATCTATTCAGAGCTTTCTGAGCTCTGGACAAAGGTCCTCCTGACGGAGGTATCCTGTCCTTCCTATTATTAAAACATAAATTCCAATCACCTGCCAAAATAAGAGATTGCTGAGAGAATGCTGGAATATACAACTGTAATGAAGCAAAAATCTCAGGATTAGAGGGGGTGGGACCATAAATAGAAGCAACTGTGAGCTCTCTGCCCCCTAGAGTGCCCATAATCTAAATCCCTCTACTATCATCCCTAATAGTCACTTGGGCTATAATATATAGGCAGATTTTTTTCCCTATTAAAATCACCACACCCCCGAAGCTTTATCTTTACCCACCCCGTAAACTTGACCCACCCACAGCCTCTTTAGGAAGCTCAGCTCCTCTGTCAGAAGATGGGCCTCCTGTAGTGCAGCAATGTGTGCCCCTATCTGTCCAATATGCCTCAAAATAACCATTCTTTTCCATCTATCCCTGAGACCTTTAACATTCCATGAGATAATATTAATACATGACATTAAAAAATTTTAAAAAGATTTAGTACAGAACCATCACACTTTGCCCTTGCCAAGTCTACATCTTGCACATACACCACTATGGACTCTCTTTCTTTCCAACCCCCTACAACCCCCCACCCAGATCCTTGGATCGACCTCCCATCAGTCATGGATACATGGACAAACCCCTTTCTGTGCACCCCTCCCCGGCCCTTCAAATTGACTAGGCCTTCCTCAGGTCCACACCCCTCGCAGGAACAAATATTACTGCAGGAGAAATGCTCCCTTAGTCTTACCCCCCAACATTCAGAACCCCAAAACACTCCTCTTCACATACTCCAATAGAGACCCCCCTTAAAGAAAATAAAGGATAGCCCTCAGCTTCCATCCGTGCTACAGTCCAGCTTATCCACCCCATATCTCAAACTCAAGATCATCATACCCAGGAACCACTGCCCTCCATAGACTGCATAGATCCCCCGTTACCTATAAACAGAGCTCCCTGCCCTCCCGAACATCACAGGCCCCATTTTATAACCCACTGTATTATAATGGTAGCCAACCCCCATTAATACCGTTCCAGACCCACCTTATTAATTTAAACAGCATAACATAAACCCCACACATAAACCATTCCCCTCTGATTTTAAATAATCAGAAACAAATAAAGCACCCCCTTTCCATTGCCAAAGTCCCAACTGTGTAGATCATACCGGTTAGCAGCTCACCAACCAGCGCTCAGGTCAGCCATTTAAATAGTCCTGGGAGTTCCACACGCAGCCCTTCTAAGGTATCACCTGCAGTGAGATATTTCTTTTCCCCCGATTGGAGTCGAACCATCAGCATCACAGTATATTGTAGACCAAACTTAATTCCAGCTAAGCAAAGTTTTTTTTAAATTTCCGAATATTCTTTTTGCTTCTCCCTGACCGATGGTGTTTGATCCTGGAACAGCCAAAGGGATGCCCCATTCCATTGCAGAGATTTATCTTTTTTAGCATTAAAGAGCATGTGGGATTTTTCTTTATAGTTCAAAAATCGCATTATGATGACCCTTAGCCTTGCCCCTGGTGTGGGCATCTCTCGTAGAACTCTATGAGCCCTTTCCAGATTGTAAGCATCACCGAACGGCATGGGGCCCAAAAGTTTGAGCAGAAGATCTTGCATAAAGGAGACACGATCAGCCCCTTCCGCCCCCTCTGGTAGCCCTGCTAATATCAAATGATTTCTCCTACTTCTATCAACATCAATGACAGTTTTCAGCTGATGTGTTTTCTTTTTCATCAGTATTTTGAAATGACTGTACTGTACTCCCGTTTTTGTATGTTTCTTCAAAACCTGATTGAAGGGATGCGATGAACTCCATTCCAATAAAGTGCCAGCAAACATGCCTGAAAACTGAAGATGAAGAAGAAGCTGCTGCAGTGTCATCAGATGAAGAAGAATCATGATAATTATGACATGATGAAGAGGAAGGATAATCTAGCAAGATGAACTTTGGCCTAAACAGCTCATTAAGACTGCTCAGAACCTTTGAACTGTCTGTGTCACTGATCCTTTTAGTGATGGACTGGATAAGTTTCTGAACAAATGATCGAGACTGAATCAGTTTCTGTCCTTTTTTTGCCACTGTTTTTCAGTATGTTATCGGAACACTCAAATTCAGAGCCAGCCTTAGGTCAAGTGCAGTCTCTAAACTTCGTAAGTGACACATCGGTCCCTGCTTTGAATTCAGAAAGTTTCTGAACAGTGATGCCAAAATGAAAGTCTTTTCACTTGAAAGCCCTATTCATAAATCCAAGCTAGTGGAGAATATCCGAACAAAATGAAAAACATACAGAAATTTATACATAGAAACTGATTTTAGCACGGCATTGTCTTTTGCACTTTTCATGGCAGCAAGCACGCTGTGCAGACTAGACTACTTCACCAGTAATGCAACAACTGCTCCTTCAAATGATAGTCATCTGGTGCGGAACACCTCACTAAATTTCTGCTGCGTCTCATTCAGAACATTCTGAATCTCTTTAAAGGCATTAGAGTTTTTTAGTGAAGTTTCAAAAATGTGTAAATATTAGGCAACGCTTGATATTTCATGAGATAAGGGATGCTATCAGCAACATCAGCAGTGACTAGTGCCATTCTGTGCAAAATCCGGTGACATGACAAGATACTTATTTATTGTTTATTTATTTATTTATTGAAAAGTTTCACCAGAAAAACACACTGAACAATTGGGATTGCTCGTCTCCTGGTGCATCCTGGGGGAAGGGGTACATTGGGAATATCAATACAAATACAATTTGACATGTTGGCTACCGAGTCACAGTACATACATTAGCTAAACAGTAAATAAGTGTATCATATGAAAAGCACGGGACAATACATTCATGAGCTAATGAGAAGGTAAGTGCATCATGTACTAGCTCGGGACAGACAGACTGAACAGTAATGGAACTGTCCAGATACCTGTATATATGTCCTTTAGCTCAGTGACCACTCCAGACTTAACCACAGTCATGGTTGCAGCCCATTCTGTGGCAACACCACACATCTTGTTGATGTCTATGCGCTGCTTCTCTTTGAAAGCATATAAAAGTTGATTCACAATAGCCTTTGCAGTAGCACCAGGAAGCTGTGTCAGAGACAAACTCTGTCCAGAGTTGATACGGCTGCAGCTGAGCTCGTGGATGTCCCGCTTCCCCCGTTTGCTTACTGCTGCTTTGGCTGAATTCTTGATGCTCCCTGAGTCTCTATTCAGCCCCAGGTAATGTTTTTCCTTCTAAATAGTGTCTGGAGGAGCAGAGATGTGGAACCGCTTGCAGCCGCACTGAGAACACGCGAGCTGGCGGTCTGCACATCCACAGTGGCGCGTATCCATTTTCTTGCCACAATGGTGGCACATCAGGTGCTCCCGGTCCCTGAAACCACTTAGTTGGGGTCCAGAGACACACGAGCTGTGGTGGAGAAGCTGTGAAAGTATTTGTTTAAAGAGCGCCAATGAGCAGAAGGCAGGCAGAGTTCATTACTATTCATGAGCAGTTCATTAATATGTATAAATTCATTCTCATAGTGCTCATTGGCGTGCTTTAAATAAATACTTTCACGGTTTCTCCAAGGCAGCACTCGTGTCTCTGAATATCAGTTGATTCACCTAGCAGTTTGTTAAAACAGGGACTGCATTTCAGTTTTGTAATGATACCACCCTCAATCACAGAAGCAATTGCTGATTGGAAATCTACTTGAAGTGTGATGACTGTAGTCGGTGTGTGAATCTACTTTTAAAGTTTTGAAGTCTTCAACTCTGTGTGCAATGTAGAGTCAGTTTATCTCTGGGACAACTATATTTGGGGGACTAAGTTTTGCAGCAAAGAACACATTTTTTAGAGCTGCTGTTGCAGCCTCTGATTTTCTCACACCATTAGTCTGCTCTTGCTGTAATTGTTTTGCCAATACCTAGTGTTCTTTTGCAGAAATATGCCCTTTGGGTGTTTCATGTTTAGTGATGCATTCTGCTTTCATGACTGAACAGCCTTTTGTGAATGAATTTGCTGATTTGGCGTACCTCATGCATTCTCTTGCTTTGTACCTAAACCACAGTCGGTCACATTTCCAGACTGACCTGAATGCCACGCCACGATGAACAGCTAGTCTCGACTCTGATTCGGTAAAATCGTGCAGCACATCGCCTAGTTGCCCATCTTTCAATCTGCTAGTTATTTCAGTTAGTTGAGAGTCGTTGTTCTCCAGAATCCCTGACACTGTAGTAGAGTAAACATGGCCAGAATTCACATCAAGGGAGGCAGCACTTTCTGAATGAGTTAGTCATTATTTCTGCAACCCTTTTAGATGATGCAGATGCACTGGTACCAGCTAATTCTAGAAAAACTGCAGGTTGTATAATAGTGGTTGATGTACAAGGCTGGTCGGATGCCATTTCTACTGATGTTGTTTTCGCAGATGAGGCTGGATGCGGTTGAGATACAGCAGAGCACATGCTCTGTGAATGTAATGGAGCAGAGCTACCTGTAGGCCTTTCATTTAGTTGTTTGTTCTGTTCTATGCTTGGTGTACTACTACTTGTTTTGTTTGTACCACTTGTAGTGCAAAACTGAATGATTTTATTGTTTGACTCACTTATAAACTGTATTTTATTTTCACGGCCCACGATGTTACTAATAAAATGTTATCTGTACAAAAACAAGTCTCTTTTTTTTGTCTGTGTTAGGGTAAACAGAGTCTCAGGTTCAGGTGGTCCAGAAGAGTAGCTGACGACACAGGTTCAGCAATGTAGAGACACAGCTGAAGTACTTGAGTGGCTCTGCTGAGGCCACAAAGACCCACAGTACTTTTTAATTTTCTTATTTTAATTCAGACTGCATGTGCAGTTAAGGACAAACACAGAACAAGTGCATGAGTGGCTCAGCTGAGACCACAAAGACCTACAGTAGTTCTTATTTTTTTTTTTAATTTAGTCTGTACTTGCAGTCATAAGGACAACCACAGGACAACCGCTTGAGTGGCTCAGCCTAGACCACAATGGACTCACAGTAGTGCTTAATTTTTTTATTTCAGACTGTACTTGTAGTTAAGGACAGACACATTGCAAGTGTTTGAGTGGCTCGGTCGAGACCACAAGGACACACAGTAGTTCTTAAACTGTTTTTTTTTTAATTCAGACTGTCCTTGCAATTAAGTACAGACACAGCTCACATGCTTGAGTGGCTCAGCCGAGAGCACAAGGACACACAGTAGGCCCTAGACTGTTTTTATGTTTGCTTGCACGCATGTGCAAGAAACATAGTGCCATCATCGGAGTTTTCGGAGGTGTGTCAGCCCCTCTTCCAATTCAATCAGTGTGTTGGCAGGCGCGGCCCCAGTCCCCCAATGCATGCTGGAGCTGTCTATGACAAGCTCCAAAATGCAGTGGCATACAGTTGAAAGGGGAAGCTACGCTTCAGTGAGCAGCATAAGATCTCGCCTGTCATGCGCGCTCCCACACACCTGCACCTCACACACACGCACACACACACACGTGCATACTGCCTGCTCACCCCCGCCACACACACACCTGTATGGCCCAGGGGTGCCCAATCCCTATCGGCCCACGACCCCCACCAACAGTCGTCTCTGTGCCATGCTGGGAGTCTACTCCTCAGCGCAAACGCCCCGGTGGTCATCTTTTTAAAACAAAAACCTGAAACACAAAACGGTCCTTCACTGCCTCTGCCCCCACCCACGCCCACCCACTGCACACCCCTGCCTCCCCACACCCCCACCCCATACTTACTCTCTGACTCCGCGACAGTCTTCAGTGGACCGAACACGTCTGCACTCTTCAAAGCCAACCGGCGAACTGAGAAAATGCCGGTAAGCTATTTAACCCACATAGTATGTATAGCCTGTTCACACAGCTAGCCAAACTCAGGGCACATTCTCTCCGAGCACACAAGGTATCAGTCTATACAGGGTCTTGACGGCACTCTTGGGTGTACCCCGAAAGCCTTATTCACCACAGCCCCCAACCCCTAATGAAAATGCTGAACTTGACCTAATGAAAGACTGCTTTGCGGAGAGAAATCTGCACTGGGCTGTAGTAATCTGCCCTGCATGGAGAGCGAGGGTGCCACCTGCTGAGCCCTGTCTCCGGAGGTGTGCACAAGGTGCGCGATGCTTTCTCCGAGTTCATACATTAAACTTAACCTGAAGTAGCTGTCTTTTACCTGGAAATACCATTTAGATACTCACTGTGGTTTACTCTATATCCAGAGGAGATGCCACATGTTGTTTTCATGGGGGTCTTGGGGACAGCACTTCTACAAACAATTTTCCTACACAGAACAACTTTTGTCTTATGTATCAGTTTTATTTGCTTTTTCAGTTCAAACTTCTTTTTGCTTTTTAGCAGTTGC
Organism: Neoceratodus forsteri; assembly: GCA_016271365.2. NCBI lineage: Eukaryota > Metazoa > Chordata > Ceratodontiformes > Ceratodontidae > Neoceratodus > Neoceratodus forsteri. The sequence goes on along the minus strand of CM028137.1, from coordinate 12,652,597 downwards.
TTACGTGTGAATCAGGAGAGACTCAAAAAGATAATATTTTTGCTGGGTAAATAAAATACCTTTACGTCTGAGGTTCTGAGGTAACAGATGACCACTACCCTTGTGAAAGTCACTATATAACCAGGAAGGTACTACCATTACTTAAAGAGTGAACTCTTAAAAAAAGGATAAGGAGATGTGACGTCCCATTTTAAGAAATTGTCAATACTGCAATACAATCGGGGAAAAAACAATTTGGTATTGGCAAAGCAACAGTGCAAGGACCCTGCAGCAGCCGCGGGTCCGATAAGGCCAAGGTCAGAAAGGCCAAGTCTGAGCACTCATCGGGTCCTCACTCACTGCCTCATGGGGATCCCTAGAACCTTCTGGGATAACATTAAACAGTTAAATGGGACTCACACCCCCCACCCACCCAGATCAACATTAATGGTGTGATCTCCTCAGACCCAGCCCTCATAGCCAACCACCCCAACACCTCATTCACTGACCTTAGCCCTATCCTCCTACAAATGTTTTTGACCCTCCTCCCCAGCACCTGTCGTAAATCTTTCTCGCCTTATTTTCTCCTCCGCCGTGTTTCTGCCCAAGAACTTAGGCGCACCTTGTCACTGCCTCAAGAGTAATAGTACAGACAGTGACACCCTGGATCCGTGTATCCTACGGCTGGTCTTAGACACAGTCCTTACCTCATCACATGCCTCATCAACCACTCTCTTTGCCTCGGGAAGGTTCCAACTGCCTGAAAGTCGCCACACTGTACCCCTATCTTTAAAGGTGGTGATAGGACTGTGGCTGGAAACTATCAACCGATCTCCATTCTCTCTCCTCTCCAAGGCCTTGGAAAAGTGGTGGCCTCTCAAATCTCTGACTACCTCTCCACCTACAATGTCCTTTGTCCTGAGCAGTGGCTTCTGAGCAGGCCACAGTACCAACACAGCCCTCCTAGAGTTCTCCAACTTTCCACTCCTCCTAGACACTGGTTCTCTGGCTTTTGCTGTCTTCATTGACCTCTCGAAAGCTTTCTGACACTGTCTCCCACCCCTGCCCTTCTTGATGCCCTTAGTCTCTGGTTTTGCTGCTGGGCCTATCTCCTGGTGCACCAGCTATCTATCTGACTCGCTCACAGCGTGTAAAAATTAATGGGACCTACTCAGACATCTGTACCATCTTTCTGGGGTTCCCAGGACCTTCTGGGCCCCTTACTATTCTCCCTTTACCTTAACACCCTTCCATGCTCTTGCTCGGGAACATTCTATTGTACGCTGATGATGCAGTCATCTTTGCCTCAAGTCGAACCCTATTGCCCTCCAGGACTCTGCAGAAGTCCTTCATTGAAGCCGAGGGCTGGTTCAAGGAACATAGATTGGTGATAAATCTTAAAAACAAAACCATGTTCTTCACTCATCCCCAAAACAAGTCCTGCAACTTCAAACTCCTCATTCACTCTGGGTCTTCTTTCCCACTCGAACAAGTTTGCTCCTATAAATACCTAGGGATCCATTTTGACCCCTCCCTCTCCTTCCATGGACACATCGCTGCCCTAGCCACTGCCACTAATATCCGATTGGGCATCTTACATCGGTATAAACACTGCCTCCCCCCGGAGGCTCTTCGACTCGCAGTCACCTCCTCTATCCTGTCCCTAGTGGACTATGGACTGCCCGTGTATGGTGCTGACGTGTATCCACTCCATAAAATTCGTGATTACTCTGAATAAGGCCTGCAGTGTTAATTACTGAGCACCTAGGCTGACACACACCTGTCTACTGTACGCTCAAAGCACTGGTACTTGATCTCGATGAGCCTCAAATATCTGACCTGTACCCTTACAAAAAGACCCTCCTTGGGCTATCCCCACCAGGATTGACCACCACCATACGCCCGCCTGTCCCACTAGTTCATACTCAGACCTCTGGGAAAACCTCTCTTGTTATCCCTAGAGCTAGGACCTCTCACGGTCAAAGAGCTTTCAGCTTTAGGGCCCTCCTGGTTTAACACACTGCCCCTCCATCTCCAGCTCCAACTATATCGTGCTTCAAAACTTCATTACGTAACCACTTATTATACCCGATGCTGTAATTGCCACTAATCAAAGCCGCACTAATACTTATGACAAAGCTTATTACTAAGCTGCTAAGGACGATACAACTCTGGTATTGTTTGCATCAATCCTACCTGTACCAGCTTGTTTGTATCTATGTCTTAAGTTACTGTTATACTTATGTGTTGTACTGCTATACTGTGTATTTTCGTTTGTCTTGCTGTGACAAGGTACCTTTGTAAATGAGCCTATGGCTCAAAGGTTTTCCAAACTGCTGTTTAAATAAAATAAAAATAAATAAATAAATAAAAAGATCAAAGTAAAGCCACTTGGCGCTGATCATTTGAAGCAATACTCTAAAAATAGACTTACAAAATACGTAATTATTGGAGTGCTGCTTGAAAACCACAAATTATAATCCAATAAGTTTTCTGCCTTTTTTCCCATTGCACGTGTGCAGCAGTACGTGAACTGCAGCTGAGAGATAGAGCAAGAGATGAATTGAGGGGAAATTGCCTTTTTCAAGAAAAAAAAACCAATAACCAAAATAAATAAAACGGTCCTTTGAAACAAGTATAGACTGTGTTAAAGAGCATGCGATTGGTTTTAATTTCCAACTGTCCTTCCCATGTAATTAGGATATCTAATAAACCATTGACATGACTGAAATGTAGTTACTTACATCAATTGTGCTACTGTGCCATTATGACAAATTTGTAATTGTCACATAGTTTCATGCAGGCAACAGCCTTACACACTATTACCAGGGTATTGTAGAGTGTCCATTGATATCTTGGTACCATCCGCTGTCTACTTGGTTCTAATAGCGGTTCAAAAGTCTTTGATATTGTTAGCCACAACATACCCAAATGTAATGAAGAAAACCTATCTAGAAATAATTGAAGTAAAATATTAAACCTTTAAAAGAAAGGTTGATTACCTGTTTTATATATTTAAAAATCTGAGTGGCCAGAAAATACCCATGAAATATAACTAGGTGTGGGTTATTTTACAAATAAAAAGAGGGATACTCTATTGTAGCAGTATTTAAAAAGTATGGGTATAATAAAAAACTAATGAATGGTTTGCCTGATCGCTCAGCTGCTATTTAGCACACCAGTAAAAAATACAGGTCTTTGCTCAATTCTCGGTTATGGTCACATGTTATTTTGTGTGTGTGTGTGTGTGTGTGTGTGTGTGTGTGTGTGTTTTCACAGACATCACATGAAAGTCTTCAGTACACTCTTTAAGGTCAGTCACTCAGCAGTGAAGCCGCCCCCCCACCACACACACAATTTCATGGTTAAGTAAATGTAATATATACCACACCGAGGGCGAATAAACGGAGTCAGTCATGTTATTTTGAGATTAATATTTATTTTCACTTAGAGCACATTGTTATTACACTTAGAACACATGCTATTATACTTCCTGACTGACCGTCGAGAGTTTTAAGTCAGTTAAAAACGTATTTATTCCTGAAAGCGTATGAAGAGTGATTTTTTACTGTGATTTTATTGTTATTATTGTTGTTATTGTTGTAGTTTGTAATTTAATGTCTGTTCACTTGTACAGCGCTTTGGTTTTTGAAAAGCACTTAAAAAATAAATTTTACTTACTTACTTACTTATTATAGACTTGAGGGAGCACTGCTGACCACCCATTAGACACTTTCGTTCTGTGAAGATCGTTTCACACACAGCTGCCTTAGAAAGGGCAGGTTTGTGGAAAGTTTTTTTTAAGTCTCCATCACTACTATATTCGATCTATTAATGCAGTAGCTGACACCACCTTACATCTTGAGTAGCGGAACAACTCACCTTCTTCCTCTTGGCTTCTGATACCATAAGAATGCAGTGGGACCACACTTGCAGTCCTAACAGTGGTCTCTGCTGCAATATTAACATACAGAACATTTTATTTCAATTTATAATATGAAAATAGAAATCATTGAACAATGGATCAGATAGTTTACAATGGAAAAAGAGGTAGTTTTAAGCTAAATAAGGCAAACAGTAATAAAAAATAACTAGTGTGGTATATATCAAATATATAATGCGAAGCAGTGGAATAATACACTTATCTCCACACGAGTGTTAACACCTTCATAACTAACTGTGCCCCTACCCCCACCACCCTTTATTGATCATACCACTTACTGGTGAAATAAATATGTTATTCCGTTACAACAAATTGGTAGAGGCACCTTGAGTTATGGAAATCTTGCCCCCTCACAACTGATGATAAAACTGCTATTTTAGATCAGGTGACTGCATATTCGATTTATACTACATCAGTTTACTTCTTATAACTTTTAAATATTCCACGTGTATGAAGATGTGTTTCTCTTTGATTTCAACTACTGACTACAAATACATGGCTGTTGTGATGTCATCAGAATTGTGAACGCTGCTCTCTGATTGATTGGTTCAGAATTCCTTTGTTATGTACCCAGCTTTGCTAGATATCAATTGTGGCATGCCCTGAAAATGCAATATATCATGACACCTTTCAAGGTGTATTATAGATATCAGTTTTGTTCTGTATAATTTTTCTCTACACCTATTGTGTAATATGAAATATAAGTGACATTGTGTCTACCTATATTTTGGTTTTGTTTTCTAAAACTATCCCTCTGCTATTAACTGTTCTTTCAGTACAAAACAGTGTATGGCTCTGTGTTGTGTGCTGAAATCCATACACTTTCAGATTGCCTTGTACCACAGTAGTGACGTCAGAATACTGGTTTACCAGAGCACTGTAATAATGTCACTACTGTGACACATCACCATAGAATCCCATTCCTATTACGATTACTTAGGCTTACCCACATTGCAGATTCCTCAAAACAAAGATATCAACAAGACTGAAAACTCTCCAGATCAACGGTTTGTTAAAAGATGAACTATTGGAACTGTTGCCAGCTCCTGCCACTATTACTGAAATCACATCAAATGTGTTTAACCTTACAATTTGCTGTGATGTTTTCAGTTTATTTGCCCACAATTGAAGACAGTGTTAGAAAAAGGTAAACTAATTAAAAGAACCATATGCTAGACACGACGATATATGGGGACCCATAATCAATAAGATTTAAGTTTCCATCTTGTGGTGAGATGACATCATAGCTATATCTAAAGCTTCGCCCTCCCGGCCAATAATGCCATCTCATCACTTGATGGAAGCATAGCCTTGTTTTGTTTGAGTGTTCATACATTATTATCTCTTTTTTCTTTTCCAGACTTCTTGTGTCACATGCATTCCATTTTATTAGAATTTGTGAGTTAGACCTGATTAAGTTCCTTAGGACTGGCCAGTTATCTGGTTTCATACTATGCCTTAAATTTTATTTATCAGATAAGATGTCCAGTTCACATGTGAAGGTTTTTTTTTTGTTTGTTTGTTTGTTTTCTTTAGCAGTTAATATTTGTTATTGATTTTCCAGTTTATATCATAAGAATACATTTTTAGGGTAGGTTCAGATTAGGTTAATTACAAATATAAATCTGTGTAACATTATAATAATGAGTATTTAACAGGTTCATCAGACTGAAGGTAAGAGCAAAAGATCACCACAGAACTTCATCAAAGAGTTTTGTTAACATTTTGTATTATAGGTATTAAGCCCATTCAGAAATTCTCTTTACTTCACATAGTTAACAAAGGGTGTCTTGTGGGTGTTATATGGTTAGTGTGACATATCTTACTTAACCCCCTTTCCCTATTGTCCTGTAAGGTTATTGTATATGTTTCAGTCCTGCCTGGTTAGCTGTATTGCTTTCAGATTTACTCTGCTGTATTCCATCTGTCACTTAATATCTCAAGTTTGAAGTGGGTTCTAACATGGGTTCCTTAAGTATGTTCTGGCTTCTAAATCTAAAATTCTAACTACCTACCTTAATCATCTAATAGTGCTATACTAATATATAAACCTAATTACTAATCCTGTTCTGAACTTTTCAAGTTTTATCATTCCTTAACTGCCATGTTTCCAATGAAGGACTCTGTGTAGTTGGAAAGCTTAAACATTCTGTAAAAAATATTTGTTGGTTCAATAAAAGGTATTAAACCCCCCATTTGTTCATCTTTTCATACATTATTCCATGTGTCCAGCTGTAAATGTTAATAGTGCGCACTGGTATGTGACAAAAGGAATGTTGTGTATGTCCTAATGAGCAATACTAGCCTTTTTCACATTTTTTTAATCTCCCGTGGTCCACCAGCCAGGACCATCTTCAGCTACTGCCAGGCCGCCGACCCATCCCTGGAGTTCCTTAGTGCTGCTCTCCACCTGGAACCTCAGGGCATATGCATCTTATCACTTCATTACCTCCTCAGTGTGTCCCCTAGGTGAAGCTGGTTCCTGCTTTCAGCTCCTTGGCAACTTCCCCACTTAGACCCAGTTTTTTGGAATGCTCTACTTTCTGACCAAAGTATGGTTTCTTATATTTCCCAGGGGTGGATTTTAGAGAATGCTGCCTCAGAAATGCATTTTTATGTTTGCTTGCACGCATGTGCAAGAAACATAGTGCCATCATCTGAGTTTTCGGATGTGTGGCAGTCCTCTTCCAATTCAGTCAGTGTGTTTGCAGGTGCGGCCACAGTTCTCCAATGGCTGCTGGAGCTGTCTATGACAGCAGTCGAAAATGCGATGGAGTACAGTTGAAAGGGGGAGCTACGCTTCAGTGAGCATAGATAAGATATCGCCTGCTCATGTGCACTCCCCCTATACACACACACACACGTATACTGCGTGCTCGCCCCCCCATGCACACACTGTACACCAGGGGCGCCCAATCCCGCTGTCTGTGCTGCGCCCCAAACAGAGTTTCACATGCCACGCTGGGTGCCCACCCCAGTGTGGCTACACATCGTATAGCTGATGGGGATGCCCAATCCCCGTCGGCTCCACTGTTCCCCCCCAGAGAGTACAGGGTGCCACACTGGGAGCCCACCCCAGTGTGGCAACAGATGCTATCACCGATGGGGGTGCCCAATCCCCCATCGGCTCCACGTCCCCCAAACAGCCATCCTTGTGCCACGCTGGGAGCCCACCCCAGCTTGGCAAACGTCCCACATTGTTGTCCTTTTAAAAAACAAACCCTGAAACACAAAAATGGTCCTCGCTGTCTCTGCCCCCACTCGCCACCCACTGTGCACCCTGCCTCCCCACACCTCTCCTCACCCCATACTTACCTCTGACTCCAGCGCATCCATCTTCGTTGGACCGGGAACATGTCTGCACTCTTCAAAGCCGACCGCGAACTGAGGAAATGCCAATAAGCTGTATAATGGGATAGATAGGGTTTTTTCAACTGTGCTGCATATCTCAGGCATTTTTTGGAAAGTTTGTACCACATTTTCAACATGGGGTTTTTGGGACCCCTTCTCATGAATGCTCTCACTGTCATGGCGTTAATCGGGCCCAAAGGGTGATTTCGCAGTCACTGCATGAAATCACCTTTCAGGACTGAGTAACAAAATGACACTGCCACTGTTCATAAGGTGGGCTCTCAAAAAGCCTATGTTGAAAATTTGGTGGAAAAATTCCTAAAAATGACTGTTTTAAGAGAGTGCGTTGCGCAGTTCCTACGCACGCTCGTAAGTTCATGAATTTTCAATATTTTCACTCCAGATTTTCAACATTGCCATTTTACCATACCTCCTTATCAGCAGTACAACTGTAATTTTTCACATCTTGCCCAAAACGTGTTTCCACCCATGTAGCGCACAATGGCGCAGTCGGTGTGTGAAATCAATATATGGGACACATTAAGAAAATCACAGTGACACTGTTAATGAGCAGAGGTCTTAAAATGGCTATGTTGAAAATTTGGTGGAAAAATTCTTAAAAATTACTGTTTTACGTGCGTGCGTTGCGCAGTTCCTAACCATGCTCGTAAGTTTGCTGAGTTCCAATATTTTCACTCCAGATTTTCAACATTGCTATTTTATTACACTTCCTTATGAGCAGTACAGCTGTCATTTTTCACATCTTGCCCAAAACGTGTTTCCGCCCATGTAGCGCACAATGGCGCAGTCGGTGTGTGAAAGCAATGTTTGGGACATATTAAGAAAATCACAGTTACACTGTTCATGAGCAGAGGTCTTAAAATGGCTATGTTGAAAATTTGGTGACAAAAGTCCATAGAATGACTGTGTTACGAGTGAGCATTGGCGAGTTTCCACGCACTTCTAAGTTCATGACTTTGTAATATTTTCAGTCCAGATTTTCACCAGTGGCATTTTTCCACACTTCCTTATGAACAGTACAGCTGTCATTTTTCACAACATGGCTGAAATGTGTTTTCACACTTTCAGCGCAGAGATGCTTGGTCGCTGTGGGAAATCATTGTTCGGGACAGATAAAGAAAATCACAGTGACACTGTTCATGATTGGAGGTCCCAAAATGCCCGTGTTGACAATCTGCTGTAAAAATTCCCCAAACTAATTACATTACGGGTATGCGCTGCACAGTTTCTATGCACGCTCATGACTTCACCAGTTTTTTTAATATTTTTACTGCAGATTTGCAACATTGCCGTTTTTTACACCTCCCCATGAACAGTACAGCTGTCATTTTTCACATCCTGTTCGGAATGTGTTTTTGCACCTGTAGTGCTAAATGCCGTAGTCACTGTGCATAAGCAGCTTTCGGCTGACAAACTGATATTGCCACTGTTCATGAGGTGGGGGTCACAAAAAAACCATGTTGACAATTTGGAGTGAAAATACCAACAAATGCCTGAGGTGTTACAGTTTCCAACCATAACGCCCCACCCTGTAGAGAATGACAGGCATCAGGGGTGTGACTTGGGATTCTTGCCTATAATGCTCATACCATTCCACACCCTGCAAACAGTGAGAGGCATTGAGGTATGCCTTGGACTCTTATTTACAAAGTTCACCATTCTCCTATACCGCACCCATCTCACCGTGATTTCCTGATGGAATGGGTGCGATAAGGCAAAGACCCCAAGGCACACCGTGACACTTGTCAGTGTCTGCAGGGTAGGGTGTGGTGAAATGGCGTGGCTGTTATGCCTGACGACCCAGAGGCACACCCCAATGCCTGTCACTCTCTGCAGGGTGTTGGTGGGGTTGGCTTCAGTTCAATACTTCACTGCCATTCCTATTATGCAGCTCTGTAACTTCTACACTACCAATGCCAATGCCAGCAAGCAAACATTCGGCATTGGCAAATGCTTGTTTTTATTTCACACTGCATTTGCAGTTAAAGTACAGACAGCAGAGACCACAAGAACTAGCAGTACTTTTTTTTTAATTTATTTCACACTGTGTTTACTTTAGGTTATTAGGCTCAGCACTGCAGGCAGATCCTTGTGACTGAGTCTGCTGTACTGGCTCAACTGAGCCCAAAAGGATTTAAAGCCTGCCACCTTTTTATTTTTTCTGAGTATTTCCTTAGTTATCTTTTTAATTTTGTTTATTCCCACTGGGGAAGGAAAAGGACAGATACACAGACAAAACTTTGCTGTTACTTTGTACACAGTTGTTCCCCTGTTTCTTCTCTCAGTCTAGAACACAGTGAGTGGCTCCTGCAACTTGCCCAGATCAGTTGCTATTAATATTGAATTGTAAACAGCACTTTTCTCTATAGATTCTCCTGCTGTCTATAGCATTTTTTTAATAGTGACAAAATCAGACCAAGCTCTACACTCCCACAGTCCTTGATAATGTTCTTAGAGCCGTTGGTACTAGACAGAAATCTATCTCCTCTGCCCTATCCCAACGTCTTCTCCCCACAACCCTAGCAATCTTGTTCAAACTGGTTTTGTGGGTGGCCTTGACTTATCTAAACACCCCAGCCCTAAGCTCCCTCTCCAGGTACTAGCAAGGCTTTATAATTTAAAAATACCTTAGACGTGGCCGGCCTGGTGGCGCTGAGGGTTGAGGCACTGGACGCCACACCTCACGCCACGCTGGCAACCCGGGTTCGGACATGAGCCTGGGCTGCGAGGGGCCAGCAGGGGAGGGATAGGATGGAGCATTTGGAGGACTATTCTCCCATTCCAGGGAGGGATCCAGGGTCCCAACGCTCTGTAGCAGCCCCTGGTAATGACTGGGGTCACTACTAGAGTGGTGTAGCAGGGGGGCTGAGTACAGCAGATGTCGGCTATGTGCCTAGACGTCATTGCACGCCGGCACTCCATAAGGAGGGAAAAACTGAAAAATTGGGCTCCTGTCAGACAGCATGACCTTCCGACCCCCGCTGCCCGACCCGAATGGCACCTCCTCATCTGGATCCTGCTCTGGTGGGTCGAGCTGGGTAGCTCCTCACCACCCCACCGCGGGGGATAATCCATGGGGGCTTGAGGAGGATGGCCTGATGTCGGGTGTCAGGGCAAGGGGGTCGATCGGAATGTCAATGCCGACCAGAGACCCAGGGAGAAAAATCTGAATAAAAGAAAATGCCTCAGACATGCCTGCTGCCACATGCAAGTCACAACAGGGAGAACACAAGCCGCAGCTACTGCTTCAAAGCGCCACTACCAGACTGATGAGTCTCTCAATGTGTGCAGTGTTTAGAATCCCAGCTCATGGCCCAACTGGTTGTTCCTTGCAAACTGCCAGTCTCTATGATGACCCGTCTGGTTGGTTTTCCCCAGATGGGTGTCAAGTGATTGGCCAGTAATGAACCGGGTTGGATGCAGTAAGTTGTCCATTATGTGAGTGCACTATCTGCATCTCACCATGATTGGACAGTGCTAGGAGTTTCTGGCATTACAAATAGGAATGGGATTTGCAACTCTAGTGCATGCAGCATGCAAAGGAAACTCTGGACACAGTGGCGCACATGAATGTTGGCTGCTGTTAACGTGACCATTGACCTTGCTGTTGGTGAGTGGGTAAGTGTGCGTGAGTGGCACAGGCACATGTATCACTGCTGGAATCAGTGAACTGAGGAGTTTTTTTCAGCACCACAAAATGGTGCCAAAATAAAAAAAAATTGCCATTTAAAAAAATTCTCTTTTGTGCTTATGGCAAGCGCCAGCACGAGCCCTGTAGCCAATAAAAAGTAGCTGCTTTTACCTCATTTGAGGCTTAAAAGGTAACATTTGGTTTTTTCAGGGAAACTGCCACCCCCTAGACAAAACTGCTACCCCCTTGAAAAATGTCCAGATCCGCTGTTGAAACCATGATCCCCACATTGCAACAGTACTTCTATCTGCAGAAGCACAGGCCCCCATGGGCAGCCAGAGACACTCATGGCCACCGTACAACATGTACATACAGCTATGGCCCTGTGGGGCCTGTGCTTCTGCAGCTGCTGATACAAATCCACAAAGGTAGCGCATCAGTGCTACTGCATTTGTGTCATTTGGAAACAGTTGTATGTTGTTTGTCTTACATGATGGTAGCTGTCCGTGGTTGCTTGTGTGGTCTTACCCTTTTGCTTCTTCAGGAGGGGGGGGGAGTTAGGGTTGGAAACCCTCACACCCTACTTTTGTGGTGCTAAGTTAAACCCTAACTGGTGCATTAACGCAGTTTTTTGCAAAGAATAAATGGTATGAGTTATAAACAGAAAATATAGTCTGTCACTTATCATGATTGACAGCTCTGACAGTTTCACTAAATGCTGTTTTCTTCATACTAGGTGCTCATAAAGAAGGTGCCACAGGAAGTCAAAATGTAGATGCCAGCCATTCCAGCCACCCTGAGAGAGGAGATCAACGGGGACCTCCTGTCTCCTCAAATCCTCCAAGATCCACAGTAACCAACAGCACACACAGGTAAGTAAGCAGAGACTAGTTCCAAGGCTGTTCCTCAATGCTGATAAATGGATGAACTTAAGTCAGAGATTCTGATCCAGCAGGACTGATAAAAACAGGCTTTATGTAACCTGGAGATAAAAATATAGTAACAGAGTCCCACGCAGTCTATTTAAACATTCAGCCAAAGATAAGTTATAGATAACCTTCCTTTCTCATTAGCTCTTGACCTCTATGTGTAGCAAAAGTAAAGAGAAAACAAATCAGTCACAAAACACTGGTACCTCAAGCTCTGCAGGTTCATTCAATTTTGGATAAAAACACATTTTCTCTCTGTGAACACAAACCAGATTGATTTGGTAATAATTGCTGCAAACAACTAACAAGGCACTTTTCTCAGGGTTCCCCTTTAATTTATATATGGTGGGGAGTACCTCTTAAACTGGTTAATTAGTAGAAATAAGAGGTGAAGGTGCTCAACATAAAAAACAAACCTTTGTCTTTATTTCTTATATTTCATTCAAAATTTCATTTAGTCTTGTCAAGTTTGTAAAGCATTATTTCATTACAGTTGTGTTGCTTCCTCCATCATTTCACATTGTAATTATGTGTGAACATTTCGAGATCGGTGTGTCTCTTCGTCAGATCAGCTGAGGGCTGTAATGAAATACAACAAATGGCAATAAATTATAGTTTCCCACTGTTTCAAAATATCAATATAATTTGATTTGACAATAAACACATATATAAACAATCAACCCAGGAAGAGCAAACGGACTTCAACTGGACTTCAATAATGTCTAGCGCTGGTTCCGTGAACATCAACTTTTTCTAAATGCCAAAAAGACTGTCTCCATGACCTTCAGCACTAGACAGAGACTCCCTAGGCTCCCTTCCCTTCCCTCCTTCCATACCATTGATGGGACAGCCATTGTCGACACCTTTCCATTTGGATACCTGGGGGTTTGGCTTGAACAGCATCTCACCTTCTCTGGCCACGTGGATGCCATCTTGAAAAAGCTGCGCCCCAAGCTCGGTGCTTTATACAGGAACTGGAATTGCCTCCCTCTCCCGGCTAGGCATGAACTGGTACAGAAGATGATCCTATCCATTTTCGACTACTGTGATGTAGTCTATAGTGCCACTCCCAAGACCTCCTTAGCCAGATTGGATACACTTTTTAACTCTTTCTGTTGCTTCGCCCGGGACTCTCCCCCTCTCATCCACCACTGCCAGCTCTACCACTCCTTGGCTTTTCCCTCACTTGAAAACAGATGCCTCCATCACTGTGCCAAATTTGTCCCTAAATACTGGTTTGGCTCGCTCCCTTCCTACCTCACTTCCTCCTTTAGGACCTCCTCTCCCTCCTCCCACTCCCTTAGATCCCATGACTCCAGATCCCTGGTTATCCCTTGTCGGTCTACCTCAGCAGGCCAGGCTGCCTTCTTGTCCCGTCTTCCAAAACTGAGGAACTCCCTTCCACCCCAAATTCACCACTCCTCCTCCTCCCTTTCATCTATAACCTCAGCTCTGCATAACTTCCTCTCTGTCAATTGTTCCTGCAACTAAATCTCCTGCTAGCATCCAAGTCCTAAACTTACTATCCTTACACTTAACCTGTATTTCGACCCTAACCACCTAAACTTGCCATCCTTACACTTAACCTGTACTTTGACCCTGACCACCTAAACTTACTATCCTTACACTTAACCTGTACTTCAACCCTGACCACAACGCCATGTCATTACAGGCTCATTCCCTTGCTGCAATTAGAAATGGGCTGTGTTATTATAATCAGCTAATGTTACCTCTATGGCTGAAATAATTACTGCCTGTTGCCTATACTGTCAAGTGCAGTCCTAATGTTGCACTTAATAAGTGTTGTTTTTATTTCATAGTGTAACCACCCCACCTCTCTTGTTGTATAATGACAGCGGTTTGCTCTGATTTTGTTCCACTACCTCTACTGCTGTAACAATGTTCGATGTGTGTGTATTATTGTATCCCCCCTAACCTTTTCCCCTAGGGCACACCATGAGATGAGCAACTTGTTGCTCAGTGTGCCTTTCCTGGTGAAACGTTTCAATAAATAACTGTTGCTCAATGTGTCTTTCCTGGTGAAACGCTTCAACAAATAAATAAATAAAAAGAACTGACCTGCTTTTTAGCCTCAGTTTTAATTCTCCTTACTGTGGCATTAAGGGTTTTAAGTAGCATCAGCATTGGAGTTCTATAAAAGAGCATTAAAATTGAGGCCAAAAAGCAGGTCAGCCCCCTTGATAGAATGGTGATTGTTTATAAATATATATATTTTTTTAATTCAAATATTGATAATATTGATATTTTGAAACAGCGGAACCTGTTATACTATATTGTAGTTTGTTATATCTTATTACCGCCCTCAGTTGTTCAGATGAAAAGACACATCAGTCTCGAAATCTTAACATATAATTTAAATGCGAAATGATGGAGGGAGCAACACAACGATAATGAAATTATACTTTGAAAACTTGGTAAGAATATATGAAAATTTGAATGAAATACAAGAAACAAAGGCAAAGGACTATTATTCTTTGGGGCTGAGGACCTCCGCCTGCTATTTTCTAATAATTGTTGCAAACCAGACTAACTGGGACTCACGTATAATGATCAATGTTGGTTCTTCTGTGCCAACCAGCTCTCCTGCAATACCACAGAAATAGTCCCCATACTACTGGAATCTGTCAATAGTTTAGAAGGTTGAACATGATGCCAACTTTAAAAAACTTTGATGGCATGCCATAGAGGCAGTCCTCTGTTTCAAATACCTTAGTGTGCAGTTACATAGTCATCTGACATCTCAGCCCACATTGATGTCATCATCAAAAAATTATGCCCTAAGCTTGACTCCCTCTACAGGAATACATCTTGCCTACATCGTCTAGTCAGGCATGAGGTAATTCTCAAAATAATCCTCCTGCTGTCTGACTATGTGGATGTGGTGTACAGGGGCTCTCCCAAATCTACTTTAGCCACATTGGATCATATCTTTTAGTCCTTCTGCCATTTTGACACTAGTTCCTGTCACTTTACTCATAATTGTTCCATGTACCATCTCCTCTCTTTTCCCTCCGTACCTTCACGTTGCTTACCCACTGTGCGTCCTTTCTCTCAAAATGATGTTTTTTGTATTTGCCCTCCTACGTATCTGACCTGGTCTCTCTCAGGAAGCCCTATTCTCTTTGATCTTCTACCTCTCCTCCTTTTATTACTCCCCGCTGCTTCGTGTCCACTGGCCAGACCTCCTCCTCTGCTCAACTGCCCTCAATCTGGAACTCTTGTCCTTCCTGGTTTAGATAAGCCCACCCCGCCTCCGCTTTGCCATGCTTCTGCCTGTCCACTTGTTACCTGCTTGTGCCTGCACTCGCTTTTGTTTTATTTTTTATTTTTTACCAGGAAATGGATTGGGCGCAGCCCTTTTTCAGCCATGCCTGACATAAAAATAAGACATTACAACATGTTACAAAACATTCCAAAGGACAATATAACTTACAATGTTTAATGACTCCTTACAAACACTGACACTTATTCTCAGAGCTTAGAAATTTAAATAACGCACATTTAAAATTGGTCACATTGGTTGCTTCATTAACCAAACCAGCAAACTCATTTAATATGAACTGTCTAAACCATGAAAATGCATTCTTACACATCTCTAATTTATAAAAAGTGATTAAGAATAAAGATGTTACACTAATCCTAATTTTTTGCCACAGTATTAATGGATTAAACACATTTGAAAATGTCTTTGGTACCAGTTTTGTTGCTACTCTATAAGCAAAGGTTGCTGCATTATATTTAATGCTAAGCAAAGGTGGGTGAACCTTCACATTTTTGATACTTTATGCAAGGATGCACCTTTGAGGGGCTTTCAGGGCAAATTGACAAGTATTATTAAAAATAACTTTATATTTGGATCCAAAGACACCACTGCTATGAACAAACATAATATTACCATAATTTAATGTTGGCATAATTAGCAGACATGCTTCAGCTGTTAAGGAACCCAGATTGTGATACAGAAATCCCAGTTTTTGATTTACTTTCTACCTACCCCTTCAATGTGAGGGACCAAGCTTAAAATGGGGTCTAATAGAACTCCAAGGTATTTAAAATTCGAAACCAGTGGGAGAGACACCCCATTCCTTTCATATATCTGTAACTGATTCTTTTCCCTAGATAGTCTTTGAATGGAACCAAACATCACTGTTTTGGTCTTTTCCTCATTTAAAATCAAATTGTTTGTTTCAAACCACTAGGCTAAAATGTCATACTTTGTAAAGATGGCTGTAGTTCTATAACAGTAGGTAAAGAATCCTATATAACTGTATCGTCTGCGTATAATAAACTATTACTCCAAGAGAAAGGGCTGGGTAGGTCATTCACAAATATTATGAATAATAAAGGACCCAGCACCGATCCCTGGGGCACTCCTGCTCTCACTATCAAGGGCTCAGGAAGTTTTTCAGCAATCCCAACTCTTTGTTCATGGTTCCTTAAACACAGTAACTGTTAAATCAATCCAGTGCTATCCCTTGTACCCTGAATTTACCCAGCTTTACTAATAATAGTCCATGATCCACTGTATCAAAGGTGCTGGCCAGGGCCACGAACACTGAGCCGGTGGCCAGCCCCCCCTCGCAGGCCCCCAGAACAGCATCTGCAAACCTAGCCAACGCTGTCCCAGAGGAACAGCCATTTCTAAATCCATGTTGTTGATCTATTAACAGATCATGCTCCCTCAGATGTGCTTTCAACTGGCAAGACAAACATCTGTCCAGTAATTTACTCAATACAGACGGTAGTGAAATTGACCTGTAGTTAGACATATTAAATTTATCGCCTCTTTTATATATGGAAATTACCCTAGATTCCTTCCATTTCAATGGCACTTGCCTTTTTTTAAAGGCAGATTAAATATGGTTGTTACAGGTCCCACAGTCCTAGAGGTTACTATCTTTAGCAACCTAGGATGAAGCCTATCTGTCCCCCCACTCTTCCCCTCTTTTAGTCCTCTTAATAAGTCCAAAACTTTGTTTTCCTCTATTTTATCAAATGTGAAGGTAGGGACATCATGATCTGAACTTATAAGGTAACTTTGTTGATAATCTTGATTATCAAATAATAATCTTCCCCCTACCCCTGAGTGGTTTTAAAAATAAAATATTTATTAAATCGATCTGCCATCTTCTTTTTTTTTTTTCTATTTTCTATTTCTGCTCCTGTTGCCTCCGTCAGCCATCTGCTCCAGTCACAGACCCCTGGTGCCCCCACCTCCGGATATGTAGCTGAATCCCCCGGTCATCCCTGGCTTACCCCCCAGAGAGCGGGGTCACGACTCCGACCCCCGAAATCGGGCCGTGGAACTGTGACTGGTTGGGGGATCAGCTTCCGGAGGCTGATCAGGGCTCCCTGGGGTGGAGCGCCATTGAAATGGCAGGCACAGGATTTTTATCCCCCCCATCTCTTTTTAAGCAGGATGGGGACGTGAAATGATGACCTGCATCTGCCCCATCCTGACTTCCTGTTATGCGCCGACATGGTGCAGCCACCCAGCCTCTGCTAGGTGCCGCTACCACGCCAAGTGCCACCCTGCCCTCCCCCCAGGGAAGGAGAGCTGTCCGAGGGATGCTCAATCCTTCCCGCCCAGGTCGGTCCTCCCGCCACCTGGTCCGCTTCGAACTGGATGGCTGGCGTCATAGCGGAAATCCAACCGCTGCACCGACGGACCGGCTTATCTGCCATCTTCTTTTCATCATAGACTGAATTCTCCCCATCGTTTATATATTTAATTTCATCTCTATTTTGAGGACTGCAAATTTGTTTGAAAGGGGCCCAGGATTTGTTTGGATCTCCCAAATTGTTTATTTGAATTTGCCAATAGTAATCAGATTTAGCTTCGGTTGTCTCAGCCTTAATTTTGTTTCTCAGTACTTTATGCTGCATCAGGCTATCTGTAAATACACTTTTCTCTGCTTGTCTCATTTTTTTATTAACTCTTTAATGTTCTTATTTAACCAGGGAGAAAATTTACCCTTAACCCTTTGCTTTGCAACAGGGGTATTTTTTTCAAACGCCCTATTTAAATGGTCATTTAGCTGTTCCACTAATAAATCTATATTATAGCTGCATGGTAGTGCAGCTATAGTTAGGGTTAGTGTGAACATTTAATGTTAAAGGCCAATCTTTGCAGGGTAATAACTTTGTGCAGGCTCAACAGATATGCTTGAAATTCTGCAGGCATTTTTGGAAGAGACA
The DNA here is from genome assembly GCA_016271365.2 of Neoceratodus forsteri. Lineage (NCBI taxonomy): Eukaryota > Metazoa > Chordata > Ceratodontiformes > Ceratodontidae > Neoceratodus > Neoceratodus forsteri. Next base: position 12,634,524 of record CM028137.1, on the reverse strand, counting down.
GGTCTATTGAAATGCCAAATTTGGTTTGAATCCCTTGTGTGGTTTCTGAGATACAGAGTGTTGAATAATAAAGATATTTTTCTGGGGTTTTTTGCTGTTTTTTTGTCAGCCTGTACCTCAAAAACAGCTGTAGCTACAGGACTGAAATTTTCAGGATAGAAAACTGTGGCCTCACAGATGTGCCTTTTGAAGGTTTGGTGAAAAAATATTACTACTTTCCAAAGTTATGAAATGTTCTTTTTCCCATTATTTCCTACCAGAGAAAATACCATATATACTCGTGTATAAGCCGAGATTTTTGTACCAAGTCAGCATTTCAATTTAGGGTGTCTCAGCTTATACCCGGGACAGTCATTATGGCACAGTAATATTAAGGGTCAGGCGTGATGGGTCAGCATAGCCAGCTAGGGAGAGGAGTCTTCTTTAAAAAAAGAAATAGGAAAGGGATTGGATGCCAGGTGGAATGGATACCAGGAGCACTGCGGCAGTGAACGACAGTGCAGAGTGCCCTAATGACAGAGCTGATCAAAAAGAGAGAGAGAAGGGGATGGAAAGGGATTAGGCATAGAGTGTGACAAATTGCTCAGCAGGAGTCAGTAACAGAGTGGGGCAGTAGCTGGGGTATTGCAGGTGCCTACTGGCATTACAAACTGTGAGGGGCTTTGGCATTTGACATCACCAGCAAGGGGCTGATAGGGAGGGGGTTGGTGAAAAGGGAACAGGGTTGATTGGTTGTTGAGTGACTGGTGGTAAACAAAACAAAAAAAATGAGCCAAGTCACCACACCAAGACACTACACTTACTGTAACAACACTCCCTGGCCTGAGTTTGATGTAGATATTCAGTTGTAAAACTTGACATTGACTTATACGCGGCTTACTGAATTTTTTTGTGAAATCAGTGCAGCATTTGGGGATGGGTCGGCTTATACGTGGGTCGGCTTATATGTGAGTATATACAGTAGATGTCCCTGGAGGCATAGGATTCTAGTTTGATGCAGAATCCTGCAACAAACTGCCATTTTAGATTCAGAATGATGATGGTTATTTTGCTCTCATACTGTCTCTTGAATGTAATATTGTCTCGTGAATTGTCTTGCCAGCTGTTATTGTACACTGTATGCTATATGTATTTTTCCATACCCCCTTACCCCCAGGATGCATCTGGAATCGAGCAGCAGCCTGCTCAGCGTGCCTTCCTGGTAAAACAAACAAATAAGGAAATAAATAAAGAATCCTGCATTGAAGTGGCATTTTAAGATGCAGAGTCCTGCATCGAACTGCCATGTTGTGATGCAGAATCCTGTACTGAACTGTAATTTTTCCAGGTGTGCCCCTTTGTAATTAATGTTTCCCAACATCAGGGTGCCCAGTCCCCATGTTGGCATTTCTTCAACCCTCCACTACTGTGGCACACTGGGGAGACAGTCCCCAGTGCACCAAAAGCATTAACTTTCTGATAACTTTCTGTCGCTTCCGACACTGGAATGCCTACCCCTGGTGTCGGATGCCCCACCACCACCACCCAACAGCCCATTCTTATTATTCTTTGCTGACATCAAGGTACGCAATCCCCATGTCGGGATTTATTTCTCCCTTTATTACTGTGGCACATGTACCTCCAGTGTGCCAAAACCCTTTACTTTTTCAGTGTTGTTTCTGACACTGGGAAGCCCACACCCGGTGTCGAATGTACCCACCCCCACCAGTTCTAATATTAATAGTGTTCACCGACATCGGGGTGCCCAATCCCCATGTTGACATTATGAAACCCTCCAGAACTATGGGACACTGGGGATCCCACTCCCAGTGTCCAAAAATAAAATTATCCCTGCTGTAAAAAAAAGAAAACTGTCCCCGTCTTTTTTTTTGAATTCTAGAAAAAGGAAAATGGTCCCTCATTGTCTCCACGTCCCCCTCCTCCATCCTGACCTTCCCATTGAGCACCCACCTCCCCACACCCCCTCTCACCCTATATTTACCTCCGGAGGTCGGCAGCTGTCATCTTCTCTGGACTGGGACACGTCTGCACTATTCAAAGCCCAACTGCAAACTGCGGAATCAAGGTAGGCTTGTATTTTGGCTCTCAGTGGGGTTTTCAACTTATGTTGATATCTCAGCCATTTTTAAGGAATTTTTATGCCAAATTTTCAACATTGGGGTCTTGGGACCCCACCTCATGAACACTGTCACTGCCATTTCGTTATTTGGTCCTGAAAGGTGATTTTGCGGTCACTATGTGGAATCTCCTTTCTGGACCGATTAACAAAATGACAGTGCCAGTGTTTATGAGGGGAGTCCCAAAAAGGCCATGTTGAAAATGTGGTGCAAAAATTCCCTAAAATGACTGTCACGAGTATGTATTGTGCAGTTTCTACACATATTTGTAACTTCGCCAATTTTTAATATTTTCACTCCAGATTTTCAATATTGAGATTTTTTCACACCTGCTCATGAACAGTGCAGCTGTCATTTTTTGCATCCTGCCCAAAATGTGTTTTCACAGTTGTGACGCAGAATAGCGCAGTCGCTGTGTGAAATCAACTTTTGGGATATACTAACAAAATCATAGTGCCACTGTTCATTAGGTGGGGTCCCAAAAAGGCCATGTTGAAAATGTGGTGCAAGAATTCCCAAAAATGACTGTGTTATGAGTGTGCATTGCGCAGTTTCTACACATATCCATAACTTTGCCAATTTTTCAGATTTTCACTCCAGATTTTCAACATTAGGATTTTTTTCACACCACCTCATGAACAATACACCTGTCATTTTTCACATCCTGCCCAAAATGTGTTTACAAAGCAGTGGTGGTGTGAAACGGCGCAGTTGCTGCTCAAAATCACATTTTAGAACTGAGTAATGAAATTAAAGTGTCAGTGTTCATGAGGTGGGGTCCCAAAAAGGCTGTGTTGAAAATTTGCAGCAAAAATATCAAAAAAACTCCCACAAAACTGGGATACTATTATACTATTTCAAAAAGTAAGGAAATTGAATTAACAAAAACTTGGTTTAAAACAAAGTTAGGGTTCTAGACATAGGTCTTCAACCAAAGTGATACAGGTCAGGAAATTGGTTGTTAGGGTTTACAACTGTTATATCCCTCCCCCACCAAACCCTACCATTGTAACTGCACCCCCCACCCTCCACACACAAACAAGCATCAGGGTGTGCCTTAGGGTCATGGGCCCCACCCCATCCTACCCAACCCTACCATCACAACACCACCCCACCCTCCACACACCAACAAGTGTTGGGGTGTGCCTTAGGGTCATGGACCTTAACATTCACCCCATTCTCCTATACTGTACCATGTCAGGTTCCTTACAGATGGAATGGGGTGAGCGTTAGGGTCCATGACCCTATGGCACACCAGACACTTGTTGGTGCGTGGAGGGTGGGGTTGGTGTTGCGATGGTAGGGTTGGGTGAAGTGGGGCCCATGACCCTAAGACACACCCTGATACTTGCTTGTGTGTGGAGAGTGGTGGGTGTGGTTACAATGGTAGGGTTTGGTGGGGGAGGGGTATAACAGTTGTAACCCCTAACATCCAATTTCCTGACCTGTATCACTTTGGTTGAAGACCTATGTCTAGAACCCTAACTTTTTTCTTTTAAATGAAGTATTTGTTAATTAATTATCAATGTTTTTACCCTGCCCCCAACCTATCTGTTCTAAATCCTTTAGAAAAAAAACCCTATATCTAATCTATTAATACTCCTCCTATTTATCATGTTAGGTTGAACTGGTTCCTTCTTTAATTTTCTAATGTAAAAGACAGGACAATGATCTGAAATAGAATAAGATATCATGCAGTATTTTAAAATATTTTCTGGCTCTGTTAGAAATAAGCCAATCAATTATCGTATGATTATTAGTTTTATAGTTGTAATGGGTTGGAGAAGCAGTCAGCCGAACAAAATGGCAAGTTTTCATTTCCTGTCTAACGTTAGTTATTTCTCAGACCTTCCCCCAATCAATATTGGCATCCCCTGACATAATATGTCCCCTTCTGTTTCTATGTATGTTTGTCCAGGACTCAAATATTTGATAATCCTCAATATTGTACACTGGAGGACAATATAAACATGTTAGATAGAGGTATTCACAATTAGTTACACCCATCATAATCCTAATTGTCAAATAATCAATCTGTGCTTCAAGGGGCCCCTTTTCAATTTCTTTGGCCATGATTGTGTCCCTTTCATGAAACATTACCCCTCCTCCTCCTTTCCTATTCCCTATCCTGTCTGTTTATAGTGAACCTTTCCAATCCTATCTGATTACCCAAAATATGTTCTTTCAACCGTGTTTCACTAAGATCTACAGTATCATATCCCCCTCCCCCATCTCAACCCAAACCTTTATTTCATCAAAATGGGCTGGGAGACTTTGTACATTTAAATACATTATTCTCAATCCCCAATCGTTTACCCCCCGGAATGTGTAAAAAAAATGGGATGGCCCCAGATTAATTCCCACATCCCCAGCTAGAAGTAATAAAAGGATCAGACAAAACTTAGTAATTTTACTTTGTTTCAATTTAAAAAACATTGTTTCTTAGCCCAGTCTTTAACCTCCCTTTACAAACCATTACCAAGACGACATAATCAAGGCAGAGTACAGCGTGCTGGAACTTGTGTAACACCCCTTTGGCAACTGGCCATTTGGAACACTCTAAAGTTACTTATTTCATTTGTATCTGTATGCCCCCCCCACCCTCTCCATTTTCCCCTCATATAAAAAATCTCTACCATTAACATAGAATGCACATTCAATGAGTGTCACCATGCAAAACAATATTATAAAACTTCTGTTATTCGTCTTAAATTAATAGTAAATCAAATACCTCTGCTCTCTGCTCTGAATAGCTCTTATCTCTAGCTTACATCCAGTGAAAACCTTCCTGAAATTATCTGTTTTGCTGCATTTCTGCCCCACAATTGTTGCTATTAGCAGCTCTATGTCAACATGTCTGATTGTACATACCAGTGATTGATTTCTTATCTCAACTAACGTTTTATTTATTTCCTTTGTTTTCACTCCCCCAGTCATGCTGGGAAATGAGCCTTGGCTCACAGTGCCTTTCACAGTTAGCAATTTTCAAAAAAATTAATACATTCTGCTGCCCACACCATGAACCATCATCATACATTAATTTGCCCATCCTCGTCTTCCCCAAAAAACATCACAATACATTCATTAACTCCTCCCCCTGCCGACACCACTCCATCATGATGTAATCATTAGCCCCTCTCCTGTCCACAACATACACAATTATCAGGTAATCATTAGCCCCTCCCCTGCTGACACTACAAACCATCATCATGCATTCATTACCCCTCACCTGCCAGCAACATAAGCCTTCATCATGCTTTCACAAGTCCCTCACCTGCCAACAGCATATGTCATCATCATGTAATCAGTAGCCCCTGCCCACAACATAAGCCATCATCATGTGATCATTAGCCCCCTCCTCTGCCCCATCATAAACCATCATCATGTAATCATAAGCCTCTCTGACTGCCCATGACATACACCATCAACATATCATCATTGGCCCCTCCACCTGCCCACAACATAAACCACCATTATGTGATAATTAGCCCCTCCCCCACTCACAACATAAACCATCATCATATAATCATTGGCCCCTTCACTGCCAACACCACAAACCATTATCATGTATTCATTAGCCCCCCCACCCCACAACATAGACCATCATCATCTTGTGATAATTAGCCCCGCCCCTGCCCACAACATAAACCCTCTTCATGTAATCATTAGCCTCTTCACTGCCAACACCACAAACCATTATCTTGTATCCATTAGCCCCCCACCCACAACCTAGACCATCATCATCATGTGATAATTAGCCCCACTCCTGCCCACAACATAAACCCTCTTCATGTAATCATTAGTCCCTCCCCCTGCCACCAACATAAACCATCACCGTGTAATAATTAGCTCCTCACCTGCCCACAGCATAACCCATCGTCATGTAATAATGGGGAATAATGTCCAGGAGGAGGGAGGTGATCCTGCCTCTGTATAATGCCTTGGTCAGGCTGTATCTTGAGTATTGCATGCAGTTCTGGAGACCTCACCTTAGGAAGGACATAGCATTGTTGGGGGGGTCCAGAGGAGGGCAACCAGGATGATCCGGGGCATGAGTGAAAGGACCTATGAGGAAAGGCTGGAAGTCCTTGGGCTGTACTTGCTGGAGGAGAAGAGAGACGGGGGACATGATTGAGGTATTCAGATATGTAAAGGGATTAACAGGGCAGAGCCAAAGAAATTTTCAGGCTAAAGAGCAGGCACAACCAGGGCATGAATGGAAGTTGGAGGGGAACCTACAGGGAAGAACGAGAAGGCATTACTTCACTGAGAGGGTGGTGGAGCCATGGAATGCATTGCCTGGGAGTTAGTCAAACAGGGCACAGTGGAGGGCTTCAGAGGGGTGGAAACAGATGCAGGGTACTGAAGGTGTTGACCCTCTCGAGGGCCAGGGAGGGAGGAGGAGCTAGCACCCAATAGGGGCTGGCTACCGAGCAGACACAAAAGACCATTAGGCCTATTCTGCTGGCTTTTAGTATGTATTTTAGTGCATAATTATTAGCCACTCCCCCTGCCCACAATGTAAAACATCGTTATATAAGCATTAGTCCCTCTCCTGCCCACAACATATACCTCCATCATGTAATCATTAGCCCTTCCCCCTACTCCATCATAAACCACCATCATGTAATCATTAGCCTAAACCCACCACATACACTATCATCATGCAATCAGTAGCCCCTCCCCTGCCCACAACATAAACCATTATCATGTAATCATTAGCTCCCCCTGCCACCAACATAAACCATCATCATGTAATCATTAGCCACTCCCCTGCCCACAACATAACCCATCATCATGTAATCATTAGCCCCTCCCCTGCCACCAACATAAACCATCATCATGTAATCATTAGCCCTTCCCCTGCCACCAACATAACCTATCAGCATGTAATCATTAGCCTCTCCCCTGCCCTCAACATAACCCATCATCATGTAATCATTAGCCACTCCCCTGCCCACAACATAACCTATCATCATGTAATCATTAGCCCCTCTCCTGCGACCAACATAAACCACCACCATGCAATCATTAATTCCTGACCTGCCCACAACATAACCAATCATCATGTAATCATTAGCCACTCCCCCTGCCTACGACGTAAACCATCATCATGTATTAATTAGCCCCTCCCATGCCCACAACATACACCATCATCATGTAATCATTAGCCCCTCCCCTGCCCACAATGTACACCACCATAATGTAATCATTAGCCCTTCCCCAGCCTACACCATAAATGATCAAGTACTCCTTAGCCATTCTCCCTCCCACAACATAACCCTTCATCGTGCAATCATTAGCTTCCCCCCAGCCACAACATAAAGCATCATCATGTAATCATTAGCCCCTCCCTCAGCCCACAATGTACACCATCATCATGTAATCATTAGCCCCCCTGCTCACAACATACACTATCGTCATGTCATCAATAGACCTTCCCCTACCCCATCACCATGCAATCATTAGCTTCCCCCCAGCCACAACATAAACCATCATCATGTAATCATTAGCCACTCCCCTACCCACAACATAACCCATCATCATGTAATCATTCGCCTCTCCCCTGCCTACACCATAAATTATCAAGTACTCCTTCACCACTCCCCCATCTGCAACATAAACCATCATGATATAATCATTAGCCACTCCCCCACCCACAACATAAACCATCATTGTGTAATCATTAGCCCCCCCCCCTCCGGCCACAAATAAAGCCATCTTCATGTAATCATTAGCTCCTCCCCTGCCCACAATGTAAACCATCATCATGTAATCATTAGTTCTCCCTGCTCACAACATAAACCTTCATCATGCATTAATTAGCCACTCCCCTGCCCACAGCATAAATCATTGTCATGTAATCATTAGCCCCTCCCCCTACCTCAACTAAAACCATCATCATGTAATTATTAGCTTTTCATCTGCCCACAACATAATCCATAATCATGTACTCATTAGCACCTCCTCCGGCCACAACTAAAGCCATCATCATGTAATTATTAGCTCCTCATCTGCCCACAACATAATCCATCATCATGTAATCATTAGCAACTCCTCTACCCACAACATAAACCATCATCATGCATTAATTAGCCACTCCTCTGCCTACAGCATAAACCATTGTGATGTAATCATTAGCCCCTCCCCCTGCCACAACTAAAACCATCATCATGTAGTCATTAGCTCTTCATCTGCCCACAACGTAATCCATCATCATGTACTCATTAGCCACTCCTCTGCCCACAACATAAACCATCAGCATGTAATCATTAGCCCCTCCCCTGCCCACAACATAAACCATCTTCATGTAATCAATAGCACCTCCCCTGCCCACAACTTTAGCCACCATGATGTAGTCATAAACTCCATCTCTGCCCCATCACAATCCATCATTATAAATTCATCTGCCGCTCCCCTGCCCACAACATACACCATCATCATATAGTCATATTTATACAATACGGGGGAAGGATAAATGAGTGTGATAATAAACATGTATCTTCACCAGAATGAGATAAATTTAAGGGCTGACATTTACTTCATGGCTCAGAGTGTGATAAATGTAAGATCTTACATTTGCTTCATGGCTCAGAGTGAGATGACTCACAGCTGCCTACAGCTAACTTAATTACCATGGCAAAACATTGTCACCTGCTGCCCACACTCTCTCACTCCCAGACCATTACTGTGATACTCTCAGCTGACTGCAGCCAAAATTCTAAAGTACACAGCTTCTCAAAACAGTTTCTTTCTCACTGCTGCCTGAAGCTAAATTACTTAGCATTGCAAAACACACTCAGCTTTTCCCACAGAATTTGTAACACTGCCAGCCCATTCAGAAAATCTCACACACAGAAACAGCAACAGAACACAAAATATCATAACAATACTTCTGAAACTCATATCCCTATTGTATAAATCGAACACATGATGTGCAGATCGTGTGCTATGGAAAATATCTTCACTCCTGCATCGTGAGCTCTGCATACTCTCACCCATGCCTTTGGCACTCGTGAGTATCCACAGCACACTCTGCAGGAGTGAAGATATTTTCCATATCACACTCCTGCCCATCATGTATCCCTTATATCCCTCCCCCGCCTACAGTATAAATTATCAAGTATTCCTTAGCCACTTTCCAGACCACAACATGAGCCATCATCATGTAGTCATTAGCCCTTCCCCTGCCCATAACATGAGTCACTATCTTGCATTCACTAGCCACACTCCCTGCCTACAACAGAAACTATCATGTAATTAGCTTCTCCACTGCCCACAATGTAAACCACCATCATGTAATCATTAGCCCATCCCCTGACCACAACTTCAGCCATCATCATGTATTCATTAGCCCCTCCCCTTGCCACATCATAAACCATCATCATGTAATCATTAGCCCCTCCCCTGCTCACAACATACTCCATCATCATGTAATCATTAGCCCCTCCCCTGCCCACATCATAAACCATCATCATGTAATCATAAGCCCTTCCCCTGTTCACAGCATACACCATCATCATGTGATCATTAGCCCTTCCCCTGCCCACAACATAAACCATCACCATGTAATCATTAGCTCCACCCTTTGCCAACACTGTAAACCATCGACATGTTATCATTAGCCCTTCACCTGCCAATAAAATCTTGTAATCATTAGCCCTTCCCCTGCCTAGAACATCAACCATCATCATGTAATCATTAGCCCCACCCACTACCCACAGCTAAAACCATCATCATGCATTAATTAGCCACTCCCCAGCCACAACATGCACCGTCATCATGTTATTCACCCCTCCCCCTGCCTACACCATAAATGATCATCATGTACTGATTAGCCCCTCACCCTGCCTGCAACATAAACCATCATCATGTGATCATTAGCCACTCTCCTCCACCTACAACATAAACCATCATCATGCATTAATTAGCCACTCCACTCCTCACAACATTAACTATCATCATGTAATCATTAGCCCCTCCGCTGTCCACAGCATAAACCATCATCATGTATTAATTAGTCACTCCCCCTGCCCACAGCATAAACCATCATCATGTAATCATTAGCTCCTCCCCTACTCACAACATAAACCATCGTCATGTAATCATTAGCTCCTCCCCTGCCCATAACATGAGCCATCGTGTATTCATTAGCCCCTCCCCTCCCACCAACATAAACCATCATCATGCAATCATTAGCTCCTACCCATGCCCATAACATTGGCCATCAAGTAATCATTAGCCCATCCCCCAACCAACAACAGAAACCATCATTATGCATTAAATAGCCACTCCCCAGTCCGCAGCATAAGCCATCTCATAATCATTAGCACCTCCCCTGCCCGCAATATAGACCATCGTCAAGTAATGTTTAGCCCCTCCCATGACCAGATATAAATCAAAATCATGTAATCATCAGCTCCACCCCTCTGCCTACACCCTAAACTATCGTCATGTCATCATTAGCCCTTCAACTGCTAATAAAATAAACCATCATCATGTAATCACTAGCGCCTCCCCGCCTAGAACATCAACCATCATGATGTAATCATTAGCCCCTCCCACTGCCCACAGAATAAACCATCATCATGCATTAATTAGCCACTCCCCTGCCCACAACATATGCCATGATCATGTAGTCAAATAGTACCTCCTCTGCACACAACTTCAGCCACCATTATGTAGTCATTAGTCCCACCCTCTGCCCCATCATAAACCATCATCATGCATTAATTCGCTACTCCTCAGCCCACAACATAAACCATCATCATGTTATCATTCACCCCTCCCCCTGCCTATACCATAAATGATCATCAGGTACACATTAGCCGCTCGCCCTGCCCACAACATAAACCATCATCATGTGATCATTTGCCACTCCCCTGCCCACAACATAAACCATCATCATGTAATCATTAGCCCCCTCCCACTGCCTAGAATATCAGCCATCATCATGTAATCATTAGACCCTCCCTGCCCACAACATAAACCATCATCATGCATTAATTAGCCCCTCCAATGCCCACAGCATAAACCACTGTCATGTAATCATTAGCTCCTACTTAGCCCACAACATAAACCATCATCAAGTATTATTAGCCCCTCCGCCTGCCCAATCATAAACTGCCATCGTGTAATCATTAGTCCCACCACCTGACTACACCATAAGCCATCGTCATGTCATCATTATCCCCTCACCTGCCCATAACATAAAATATTGTCATGTAATCATTAGCCCCCTATCCTGGCAAGAAAATAAACCATCAACATGCAATCATTACCTCCTCCCATACTCACAACACAAGCTATCATCATGTAATTATTAGCCCCTCCCCTGCCCACACTATAATCCATCAGGTAATCTTTAGCCCTTCCCATTGCCCCATCATAAACCATCATCTTGTAATCATTAGCTGTACACTGTTCACAACATAAACCATCATTATGTAATAATTAGCCCCTCCACCGCCCACAGCATAAACCATCATCATGTATTCACTAGCCCCTCCCCTTCCTAAACATAAGCCATCATCATGTAATCATTAGCCCCTCCCCACTCACAACATAAGCCATCATCATGTAATCATTAGCCCCTCCCCACTCACAACATAATCCATCATCATGTAATCATTAGCCCCTCCCCACCCACAACATAAACCATTATCATGCATTAATTAGCCTCGCCACCTGCCCACTGCATACACCATCAGCATGGAATTGCTAGCCCCTCACCCTGCCCACAACATCCACCATTAATCTGTAATCATTAGCCCCTCTTCCTGCCCACAGCATACACCACCATAATGCAATCATTAGCCTCTCCCCAGCCCACACCATAACCCATCATTTTGTAATCATTAGCCCCTCCCCTGCCCACAACATGAGCCATCATCGTGTATTCATTAGCCCTTCCCCTCCCACCAATATAAACCATCATCATGTAATCATCAGCCCCTCCCCTGCGTAGAACATCAACCATAATCATGTACTCATTAGCCCCTCCACCTGCCCACAACTTAAACTATCATCATAAATTAATTAGCCCCTCCCAGCTCACAACATAAGTCACCATCATGCCATCATGCATTAATGAGCCCCTCCCCTGCCTAGAACATCAACCATAATCATGTACTCATTAGCACCTCCACCTGCCCACAACATAAATTATGATCATGCATTAATTAGCCCTTCCCCTCCTCACAACATGAGTCACCATCATGCATTCATTAGCCCCTCCCCTGCCCATAACATAAACCATCATCATGTAATCATCAGACCCTCCCACTGCCTAGAACATCAACCATCACCCAGGGATGTCAGCACACATACACACTGTACACAGCAGAGTATAGTAAAAAAAAATCAGGCAGGGGCAACAAAATGTGGAAAACAAGGACATTGTTAGTCACTTTGTGTCTGTGTTGCGCTGAACCCTTTTGCCTTTGTTGTTTGCTATGGGGCACTGATACCGCCAAACACACAAACAAGAACAACGTACCAGGCAGGCAGAAAAGCAAAGGAAGGAGGATTACAGGAGGAAACTGATTATTTGAACTCAGACATGGCTAACGGGGGCAATAGTGTGGCATGGCAGCACATATTTTGGTTTATGTTTACATAACGGGGGGGCAAAAGTGCATCAGTTTTGAGTACAAGTTTAAAATACTTAGCTACACCCCTGCCATCACCATGTAATCATTAGCCCCCTCCCCCTGTCCACAGCATAAACCATCATCATGTAATCATTAGCCCCTACCACTGCCCACAACATGAGCCATCGTGTATTCATTAGCCCCTCCCCTCCCAACAACATAAACCATCATCATGTAATCATCAGCCCCTCCCCTGCCTAGAACATCAATCATAATCATGTACTCATTAGCCCTTCCACCTGCCCACAACTTAAACTATCATCATAAATTAATTAGCCCCTCCCAACTCACAACATAAGCCCTCATCATGCATTGATTAACCACTCCCCTGCTCACAGAATAAGCCGTCTCGTAATCATTAGCCCATAACATAGGCCATCATCAGGTAATGATTAGCCCCTCCCCTGCTCAAACAAAAATTGCCATCATGTAACCATTAGCCCCACCCCCTGCCTACACCATAAACCATGGTCATATCATTATTAGCCCTTCACCTACCTATGACATAAACCATCATCATCATCAAATAATGATTAGCCCCATCCCTGCTCAAACATAAACTGCCAGCCGGCCCGGTGGCGCTGAGGATTGAGGCACTGTATAATAATAATAATAACCTTTATTTATACAGCACAATTCTGTAACCAAAGTGTTCTATAAGATAAAATACTAAAAACAAATAAGATAATAAAAACCTACAGATTCCAACAATTACATAAAAAATGCAGACAGAGTTATTCTGTATAATCACCATACGTCAGATGAAATAAATGTGTTTTTAAGGCTGTCTTGAAGCTCTCCATGGTCCTGCACTCTCGAATCTGATGAGGTAGAAAATTCCACAGCGTGGGAGCTACATACATAAAAGCACGGGCCCTAGAGGTTTTCAACCGTACCCTGGGAATCTCTAACAACCCCTCATCAGCTGAGCGGAGAGGTCGGCTGGGACAGTAGGGATTCAGGAGTTCTTGCAGATAGTTTTGACCCTGTTCATGCAGGGGCTTATAGGTCAGAAGGCCGACCTTGAAGGTGATCCACCACTGTACAGGCAGCCAGTGCAGCACAGAAGTGATGTGACTCGAACGAGGAGTCTCCATCAACAGCCACACCGCAGCATTCTGCACCAGCTGCAAGCGGCAGATATCAACCCCCAGAAGCCCTAGGTACAGGGAGTTGCAGTAGTCCAGGTGAGAGGTCACAAAGGCATGGATCAATGCCAGAAGGTCACCGGATGGAACGAGGTGCTAAATCCTGGCGATGTTCCTCAGATGGTAAAATAAGGACTTGACGACTGCCAACACCTACGAATGCAGTGACAGCCCATCATCAAGAACCACCCCTAGGTTTTGCACCCATTCATAGGAAGGCAGCTTGGCACCTCCGAGCCAAAGTTCAGAGGGCAGCCCTGCCACCGACCTCTCTATCCAGTGACCTGGATCCACCACCAAGACCTCAGTCTTCTCTCAATTCAGTTTCAACCAGCTGGATTTCATCCAGTCCTGCATTTCTACAAGGCAGCTGTTAAAGACTGAGAACACACTATCCTGGTCAGGCATAAAAGACAGGTAGAGCTGGGTATCATCTGCATAGCAGCAAAACCTCAGCCCATATCATCTTACAATGTCTCTGAGGGGTGGTATATACGCCGCGAACAACATAGGGGACAGCACCGAGCCCTGGGGGAACCCCCAAATGGCAGAGAGAATGGGTCCGAGGAAAATATCCCTGACACCACCCTCTGAAATCTGCCAGTGAGGAAAGATTGAAACCATCTGAGGACTGAACCTGCCAGGCCACAGATGACCCTCAGGCACTCGAGCAGTACTCCATGGACCACAGTGTCAAAGGTTGAAGAGAGATCAAGAAGCACCAAGATGCTTCTGATCTCGCACCATCAGAAGATCATTTAGCACCCAAACCAGAGCAGCCTCAGTACTATGCCTCTTCTGGAAACCAGACTGGAGAGGATCGTAGACATCGTGGATGGTAAGATGGTTCTCCAGCTGTAGCGCAACTACTTTCTCAATCACCTTCCCTACAAAGGGAAGGTTAGAGATAGGTCTGTAGTTGGCAAAGCAGTTTGGGTCCAGAGCAACTTTCTTAAGGAGCGGTGTCACCACCGCCTCCTTCAGAGAGTTAGGGAACTCACCTGACTCTAAGGAGCACCAAACGATCTTCGCAAAGACTGGGCCGATAGAATCAATACACCCCACTATCAGGCGTGTTGGGCCTGGGTCCAAACTACAGCACATTGACTGCATACTCTGTACAATCCACACAATAGCCATGATCTCCAGCTGGTCGAAAGATGTCCAGGAAAACCAAAGAGGAATGGCCAAGCACCGACCACCATCAACCTCCATACAGTGAGCAGGCTGGATCTCGGCCCTGATGTTGGCCACCTTATCTGCAAAGAATCAAACAAACTCGTCACACTTAACTTGTGAAAAAGCACTTCAAGCCTGCAGACAGGTTGGGTTGCACAGCCTGTCCACAGTTCCAAAGAGCTGAGCAGGTTGATTCTGAGCTGCAGCAATCTCCTCAGACAGGAACTCTGCCTTCTTACGGGTGATTGCTGATTAATAGATTTGATAATGTTCTATCAATCTAAGGTAGTCAGCATCCAGGTCAGATTTCTGCCAGTGTCACTCTAACCTTCATCCAACTCGTCTCAGCTCCCTTAAGGTCCCATCAAACCAAGGGGACCATGGGCAGAGAGAGAGAGAGGATGAACATGGACAGGAGAGATAGACTCCAGAGCTTCAGCAACAGCCTAGTTATATGTCTGAACTAAACTCTCTGGACCCTCGCTTGCACCCGGAAATCCCAATAGGTCTAATACTGCCAGTAGACCATTAGGGTTCACATCCTTCAAAGGGCAGTATCTGACCATCTCCACAGGGGCAGGCCAATAAAGGGGAGCCTGGAGATTGAACCTTATATTGTGGTGATAAGACCAGCCAACTGGTTCCACCACCAAGTCAGAGGTTTCCATCCCCAGGAGGAAAACCAGGTTGAGGGAGTGACCGTGGTTATGGGTTGCAGAGGCAACTACATGTGTGAACCCCCACGAGTTCATAAGTTGGAGGAAGCCCTGCCCAAATTGCGAGAGTTCGTTGTCGACCCAGGCATTTTTGTCACCCAAGACCATCAGCCTAGGTGACTCAAATGCCATGACGACCATGAAGTCCACTACTTCCTGTAGGAACAATTTCTCACCCCCGGGTGGACGGTAGATGAGAATGATCCTACAGCCCACACCTGCAACCGTGGTGTACTCAAACAATCTGGATTCCTCAACTGGCACACCAATAAGGTCCAATTCTGATTTAAAACAATTCGTTACACCCCCGCCCCTGCGGTCTGATCTCGAGTGATATATCACCGAGAACCCAGCCGGAACAGCCACCTCCAAAATGGGTCCAGCATTACCATCTACCCAGGTCTCGGTGATAAAAGCCAGGTCTGCTATCCCAACAAGATCTGTGATGACCGCCGTCTTGTTTCTAATAGACCTGGCATTGCATAACACCACTCGAGTCGGACGAGATTCCAGTGCCGGCTGAGCTATCGGCCCAGAAACACTGGAGCCCTTGGGTATGGAGACCAGATATGAGGGACCACGTTCTGGAATCCATTTCAGACCAGTGCATCTCCTGGTCCTCACTACCCCACTACAGCCACCCCGCTCACCCCCCCCCGTGATGTTCAGGACCCCCAGCCCTCCCTCCATCTCCTGCCTACTATTCCCAGTGCCCTGCAGCATCTATATACTGCTGCTGGCAGGGGTGGACAATTAAAGGGGCATAGGTCCCGGAGTTCAGAGGAGAAGTAGTGCCTGACTGGGAGAGCAGCCTGCCAACACATCTTCAACCCAGCAAAACTGCCTATAAACCAGTAATGAACTATGCACCCACACATACCCACACATATGCACCCATACACAAATGCCACACCTCACGCCACACCAATGACCCAGGTTCAGGAACGTGCCCAGGCTGTTGGGGGTTGGCTGGGGAGGGAAAGGATCAAGCGTCTGACAGACTGCGCTACTTTCCCGGGGGAGGGTTTGGGGATTCCATCACTCTCTTGGCAGCACCCGATGGAAACTGGGGGCACTGCAGGAGTGGTGAAATTAGGGGTGCAGTATGATGGACGTCGGCATGCAGTGCCTGGACATCATTGCACGTCTGTACCTCAGGGGAAGAAAACTGGAGGATAATGGCAGTTTTGGTCGAGCAGCTTGATGGCTGGGCCTCTCACCCAGTGGGCCTGTCATGGAATCACGCTCTGGTATTAGATTCCAGCCTGCGAGAGGGAGTGGGGACCCCTCCACAGGTACATAGTGTGCTAGCCGGATGTGAGTGAGCCTGCAAGCTGGAAGGGGAGAGGACGGTGGCTGGATGTAGGCAGGTCGAGCTGCAAGGAGCAAGAAATAAAGATATGGGAAAAAAAAATCAACTGCCATCATGTAACCATTAGCCCCACCCCCTGCCTACACCATAAACCATCATCATGTCATTATTAGCCCTTCACCTACCTATGACATAAACCATCATCATGTAATCATTAGCCACTCCCCTGCCCAAACGTAAACCACCATCATGTAACCATTAACCCCTGCCCCATCATAAATCATCATGTAACCCTTAGCCCCTCCCCCAGCCTACTGCATACACCATCATTATGTAATCATTATCACTTCCCTACCCACAAGGTAAACCATCGTCCTAAAATTGTTAGCCCTCCCCTGTCCACAACATAAAGGAAAGGGGAAATTGTTTAACGAGGAAAGCCACACTAAGCTGGAGATTGTCTCCAGGTGTGACCTGGGAGCACAAGGAAGTTAAGTGACTTGCTCAGGGTCACACAGTATGCAAGTGTGGGCTGATGGGATTCAAACTCAGGTCTCCAGGTTTGTAGCTCTGTACCCTTAACCACTATGCTATCCTGCCTCCTAAACTATCATCATGTAATCATTAGCCCCCCCATGCCCCATCAAAAACATCATCATGTAATTATTAACCCTTCCCCAGCCCACAGCATACACCATCACAGTATAATCATTACCACTATCCTGCCCACAAGATAAACCATCATCATGAAATCATTAGCCCTCCCATCTCCACAACATAAACCATTATCATGTAATCATTAGCCCCTTTCCCTGCCCACAACATACACCATTATCATGTGATCATTAGCCCCTCTCCCGCCTACAACATGAACCAGCATCATGTAATCATTAGCCTCTCCCTCAGCCCACAACATACACCATCATCATGTAATCATTTGCCTCTCCTCTTGCCCACAACATGAACCAGCATCATGTAATCATTAGCCCCTTCCCCTGCCCACAACATAAACCATTATCATGTAATCATTAGCCCCTCAATCTGCCCACAACATACACCATTATCATGTGATCATTAGCCCTTCCCCCACCAACAACATGAACCAGCATCATGTAATCATTAGCCCCTCCCCTGCCAACAACATGAACCAGCATCATGTAATCATTAGCCCTCCTGCCCACAATATACACCATCATCATGTAATCATTAGCCTCTCCCTGCCAACAACATGAACCATCATCATGTAATCATTAGCCCCTCCCCTGCCCACAACATACACCATCATCATGTAATCATTCGCCTCTGCTCACAACATGAACCAACATCATGTAATCATTAGCCCTCCCCCTGCCAACAACATGAACCAGCATCATGTAATCATTGGCCCTCCCCGCCCACAACATACCATCATCATGTAATCATTAGCCCTTCCCCTGCCAACAACATGAACCATCATCATGTAATCATTAGCCCCTCCCCGCCCACAACATACACCATCATCATGTAATCATTCACCTCTCCCCTGCCCACAACATGAACCAACATCATGTAATCATTAGCCCCTCCCCCTGCCAACAACATGAACCAGCATCATGTAATCATTAGCCACTCCCCCTGCCCACAACATACACCATCATCATGTAATCATTAGCCCCTCCCCTCCCCTGCCAACAACATGAACCAGCATCATGTAATCATTGAGCCTCAATCTGCCCACAACATACACCATCATCATGTAATCATTAGCCCCTCCCCTGCCCACAACATACACCATCATCATGTAATCATTAGCCCTTCCCCTGCCAACAACATGAACCAGCATCATGTAATCATTAGCCCCTCAATCTGCCCACAACATACACCATCATCATGTAATCATTCGCCTCTCCCCTGCTCACAACATGAACCAGCATCATGCAATCATTAGCCCCTCCCCTTGCCAACAACATGAGCCAGCCTACTGTAATCATTAGCCCCTCCCTCTGCCCACAACATACATCATCATCATGTAATCATTAGCCCCTCTCCCGCCTACAACATGAACCATTATCATGTAATCATTAACCCCTCCCCTGCCACAAGATAAACCATCATCATGTAATCATTAGCCCTTCCCCTGCCCACAACATACACCATCATCATGTAATCATTAACCCCTCCTCTGCTCACAGCATAAGTCATCATCATGTAATCATTAGCCCCTTCCTTTTTCGCAACTTAGGACATCATAATTCATTCGTTAACTCCTCGCCTACCAACCAGTCAGGTTGCTGCACTTTTTTTTGCAGGGACCCCGCTTTCAAAGCACTCCTTCTCCACTTATGCTGTGGATCTCTGTCTTAGTGCAGAGGAATAACAGTGCTATGTGTAATCCAATGTGTGCTATAGATGCAATGGGAACCCCTCTGCTAGGGTTTAGGAAGTGAAGGTACTGTCCAAAGTCAGCTGCTATAGGGCAGATCTTGCTGCTGTTGACTGGGAAATGATGATGGAGGGGGCCACACTAGTCTGGAGCAGAGGAAAGTCAGGCCAGCAGCTTACGTTACCCGGCCAGTGGTGGTCCATATCTCATTATTTCCTGGGCAGCCATTTTGTGTCAGGTTAAGCAATGGATAGTTCAGACTTCATACGAAGGCTATTGGAAGTAATGAGATATTCTTACTTCCAAGCTGTATCATTGGCCACCCGAGCCCAGAATGCCAATTGTGGATGTATATACAGCACTGCTGCATAGTTTACCAGTTGCTATACTGGTGCCTGTAGCAGAAGAATAAAACTTTAAGCATATAGACAAGGCCTTTAGTTCTCTACAGCATTTCAGTTCTGTGGCAGTAGAACTCCAAGACCATTTCATTGGGAATTGCACATTTCCAGGACATTAATTATTCTCCCGTCGCAGAATGAAACACAGAAACATAGACTGTGATGGCAGATAAGGTCACTGGGCCCACCCAGTCTGCTAATTTTTTTTTAACCTTCATTTTTGGTCTCAAGTTGTGCTACTGATCTATGGCACAATCTCTCCCCCCACTTCCTTACCCCCATGATTCCCTTGTGCTTGTCCAAGGCATCTTTGAACCCCATCACTGTTATCGCCCCCACAACCTCCACTAGGAGGCTGTTCCAGGCATCTAGCACCCTTTCTGTGAAGAAGTGTAATCCTCACATCCCTCCTGAATTTACCCCCCCCCAGCTTCATAGCCTGCCCCCTTGTTTGAGAGCACCTTTTCCTCCGAAAAATACCCCCTCCTGTACCTTATTAATCCCCATGAGGTATTTAAAAGTCTGTTATATCCGTCCTCTCCTCCTGAATGTACATATTTAGCTCCTTAAGACTCTCCTCACAGGGCTTTTGATGCAGACACTGCATCATTTTGGTAGCCCTCCTCTGGACCACCTCCAGTCTGTCTATGTCCTTCCTGAGATGTGGTCTCCAGAACTGGACACAGTACTCAAGGTGGGGTCTTACCAGTGATCTGTACTGGGGCAGCATCACCTCCCTTTTCCTGCCAGTGATACCCCTTCCTGTGCACCCCAGCATCCCACTAGCCCTTCCAACTGCCTTGCCACACTGCCTGGCCACCTTTAGGTCATCCAGTATGTTACCCGTAGGTCTCTTTCCTGCTTGGTCTTTGTTGTTATCATTCTACCAGTTGTGTACCCCACTCCGGGGTTTCCATGGCCTGAGTGCTTTATATTTCACTTTTTTGCATTAAAATCCACTTGCCATACCCTTGACCACTTCTCCAGTCTTTTCAGATCCCTACCAATCCTTTCCACCCCCTCCCAGAGTGTCCACTCTGTTGCAGGTCTTAGTGTCATCCACAAAGAGGCAGACCTTTCCTTCCAGTTCCTCCACTGTTTCGCTAATAAAAACTTATTTACTGAATTCTGCTGTGCTACGGAAAGTCTATGGCAGGTACACGTTTTGCAGCCTATCCCACGTCTGTTTAATCAGAGAAATCCAGGGGCCCTGCACATAGGCCACAGTTTTCAGGAATCAGGAATCAGGAATCAACAAAGTCCAAGAAGGTAGCATCTTTCAGAAAAAGAGATGTGCAAAACAAGGGGGCACAATTTGAAGATAAAGGGGGGATGGCTCAGAGGTAATGTGAGGAGGTATTTCTTCACAGAGTGGGTTGTAGATGCATGGAATGTCTTTCCTGAGGAGGTCATAGAGTCAACAACAGTGGGGGAATTCAAGCATGCATGGGACAGACATAAGACAATGCTAGTGGGGGGTAGGAGGAAGTAGGCTGTTTGTTAACTAGGAACTGCAGCTTATCCGTTAGGTAGGGAAATGGGCAGACTAGGTGGGCCAAGCGATCTGTATCTGCCGTCAAATTCTATGTTTCTATGTTTTATTTTACAGCTTATGTGCCATGGGACGCACAACTCATTTTTCATGAGGTCCTGATTCTACTAGTTTAAGCAACTGGCCATCTAATGATTGATATATATATATATATATATATATATATATATATATATATGTATATGTATATGTATATATGTATATATATATATAATTATAGTGAACGAAGTGCCACTATAGTTAGGGTTAAGTACCCCATTTAAGGTTAAAGTGTGAAATTTTGTGGCTTAATAACTCTGCCACTGTATGATGGATTTGCCTGAAATTTGGCAGGCTAGGAGCGGTACCATAGATCTCTGGATCTGCCAAGTTTCGTAATGGTCGGAAGTATGTTTTCGGAGTTATAAAGCAACATTCCGTAGCACATTTATGCCCCTTTTTTCTTTTTAAATTACTTTTTGTCTCCTCCCCTTGCCTGCCACCTCCAACCCTTCAGGGGAGACAAATGGACATCCCACTGCCTAGAACCCTACCCAGACAGACAGACCCTCAAGCCCCATGGAGCCACGGTTTACCCCCCGGGCAGGGACGTGGTGGGGGTCCTAACACTCCGATACTTACATTTTCATCGGTTGAGGGCTGCTGGGTGGGTTCAGGCACATCGTGGGCACGGCCTCAGTCCCCCCATCTTCCTGGCTGTGGCAGGCATTTTCCACACTTTTTCTCCCCCCAAGCAGCGAGTGGCTTCCTGACGTCAAGGCACATCGCCGACATCCTAGCTGCTCATTGTCCACCCTTCTTCTCCTGAATTGGAGCTTGCATTTCCTCGAACCTCCACTCAGGGTCATGCAAGTGTCGGGCATTGGCCAAATCCCTTCCCAGAGACGGTGAGCTATCGTTGGACGCTCAAGTCTGTCTCCCCCCCGGCTGACCCACCGACAACCCGAGTCCACTCTCAAACCCGGGTCACCAGCATGGAGCGGGGTGTGGCATCCAGCGCCTCAACCCTCAGCGCCACCAGGCCGGCGCATTTACGCTTTTTTGCACATTCTTTGCTCGCACCTACAGGTTGCATGATTTGCACAACCAGTCCGAAAACTTCAGAAAACATGCGGCTGGTGTCCCCAATGTGTGTTTCGAAGATTTCGTGAAAAAATATTAAACGGTTCAAAAGTTATTCAAAAAACAAGTTTCCCATAATAGTCAATGGGAAAAGTTAACAAAAAGTTCCAAAAGTGTTGCAAATGCAGTTTTTTGTGTCGCAAATGACCCCTGTGGTGTCGTGAGTCAGCCATTTTTTTTTTTCAGTTACTGGTCACAGAAATGCTTGGGATTTAAATTTGGGACCCTCTAGGGACACAATTCTTTTTGTGTTCACCTAATCGGACCCTGAGGATGCTAGCCATGTCTTTTTGGGAGGTTAAACACCCCAGAAAAATGTTTTTGAAATTTTTGTAAAAAGTAGTGACGCGCTTACGACACTTTCATGATTTCATTTGAGAAAGTGTCACGATTTGCGACATTATTTTGCGACAGTATGTCCAAAATAACAGGAATTCTTTGCCACCCTGCTGCAAAATAATGGTTTGGTTTTTTGGGCTGAAATTTGGAGGGAAGAAAGCCAACATCCCACAGATGTGCCTTGTGGTGGTTTGGTGACAAAATATTGCATGGATGGAAAGTTACGGTGCTCTGAAGTTGACTCTTTTTCCCATAGACTAACACTGCGGCATCCGCCGTGCTTTATTCGGGCCCTATCTCGAAACGCTCAGATACTGACTTTCGTTGAAAATTGCTTGCCCCCACTAGGCCCAAGTGCAAAACTAGCCAGGAAAGTCATAATTTATATGAAATTTAAATTTTCTTTTCACGTCGTACAGTTCCTGAGATATAAGCAATTTAGTATTCAAGTGTTCATTTTCTGCTCCAGCGCCCATCATTATGCATACATTCTTTATATTCACTGTGTTTCTCTATGCAGCTGTTGGTGAAAAAAAGGGTGTGCGCTTTCGTTACTGTCACAGTTAGCGTTCTCACTTGCGTTTCCGTAACCGTTTGTGTCAGTGTTCCCATCTAAGCCACCGTGTGCGTTACCCTTTGCCTTTTTGTTTGTGCTTGCATTTGCATTACTGTTACCATTTGCGTTTCCATTACTGTTTCTGTTTGCTTTTCGTTTTGCATCACCATTTGCATTACCATTTGCATTTGCATACATGCTTCCGTTTGCATTTCCTTTAGGCGATCGCTGCTGTTGTTACCATAGCATTTGCATTTCTATTGTGGTACTGTGACCTGTTGCTACCTATTTGCATTTCAGTATGCACTTATGCTTGCATTTCTGTTTATGTTACCATTCCTGTGTACGTCGCCATGTGCGTTACCCTTTGCATTTTCATTTGCACTTGTATTTACGTTACTGCTAACATTTGCGTTCCCATTACTATTTTTATTTGAATTTTGTTTTGTGTCACCATGTGCATTACCATTTGCATTTGCGTACGCACTTCCATTTGTGTTTCCTTTGGCGTCATCGTTGCTGTTACCATTAGCATTTGTGTTTCCTATTGCGGTACTGTGACCGTGCGAGTTACCAGTTGCGTTTCCATATGCGCTTTCGTTTCCATTTCCGTTTGTGTTACCGTTCCCATCTATGCCACTGTGTGCGTTACCCTTTGCGTTTTCATTTGCGCTTGCATTTGCATTATTGTTAACATTTGTGTTTCCTTTACTGGCTTTGTTTGCATTTTGTTTTGCGTCACCATGTGCATTACCATTTGCATTTGCATACGCGCTTCCGTTTGCGTTTCCTTTGGTGGTGCCATGAACATGAGCATTACCATTTGCGCTTCCATATGCGCTTGCATTTGCATTTTCATTTGCATTACCGTTCCAGTCTACGCCACCATGTGCGTTACTCTTTGCGTTTTCATTTGCACTTGCATTTGCGTAACTGTTAACATTTGCGCTTCCATTACTGTTTTTGTTTGCGTTTCCTTTTGCATCACCATGTGCATTTCCATTTGTGTTTGCGTATGTGCTTCCATTTGCATTTGCGTTTCTGTTTCTGTTTGTGTTTCCTTTGGTGTCATCGCTGCTGTTACCATAACTGTCTGTGTTTCCAATTACGTTACCGTGCCCATGTGCATCACAGTTTGTGTTTCTGTACGTGCTTGCATTTGCGTTTCTGTTTTCATTAACATTTGTGCTTGTGTTTGTATTACCGCTTATGCTATCATTTACAGTTAGTATCACCATTGCATTAGTAGTCACATTCTCAAAAGAAGGAAATTCATGAAAAAAACTCAGTTTAATGCATCAGCTAGGGTTGTTCCACAGAGACAAAAGCAAGGTCGATGTTAGGGTTCCCACTCTCTTGCCCCCACAACCAGCCGGGTGCTGTTTGATCGTCCTAACTTCCTACCCCATTCTCCTATACTGCACCACCTCAGCTTGTTTGCACATGGGATTGGGTGAGAGTTAGGACTAATGACCCCAACGCACACCCCGATGCCCGTTGGTGGGGGTGGGTGTGCGGGGGTGGAACCCTAACACTGAATTTCCTCACTTTTGTCACTGTGGAACAACCATAACTGATGGATTAAATTGAGTTTTTGCCATGAATATATATAAAGATAGATATAGCAAATATTATATTATAGTGACGCAGTAGCACCGCTATAGTTAGGGTCGAGTAAGCAGTTTAATGTGAAACCCCAAATTCTGCACTTTAATAACTTTGTAACTGTTCAATGGATTTTCACAAAATTTGGTATGCGCCGTCCCGAGGGTAGATCTCATGATGTGTGTTCTGTTTTGATCGGATGTGGGGTTTTTGTACAGTGCATAGTGAAAAAAGTGTGTTTTTCGCCATTTTTTGGGGCCAGTTTTTGCTGATTTTTGCCTGTCATGCTGCGGCCACATTGTTTGGCTTTTGGTCTGAAATCTTCAGAGTAGAACGAGGCTGCCCCAAAGAACAAGCCAGCATTGATTTAGTGAAAAAATATGAATCCATTCCAAAGTTATTAAATTTAGAAATTATGGGTTCTGAGTATGCTCAGTTCAGTCTTTTGGATAGGTGCATCAATTGCAAACAAGGATTTGCCCCACAAACAGAGATTTTGTCAGTTCACAAACAGGGATTTATAAAATCCCTGTTCGTGAGAAAAATTTGCTGTTCGTGAGCCGCCGTCTTGTTTTCACTTTTCCTTAACAAAAAAATGTTATACATTGACTCAAGGAAGTGTTGTGAGGCAAACCAAGCATGGGTTTTATTCAGGGCAATATCCTCTACAAACCCATGCCTTTGTTTAGTTTAATTTGGCCCCAAAATTTGTTTTTGAAATTTTAAAAATCCTTGTTCGCAACTTGCTTCTGATCCTTTTTGTGAGGTGTCAAAAATCCCTGTTTGCGAGCTGATCCTTGTTCATGAAGTGTCAAAATCCCTGTTTGTATGAGGATGACCAGAGGCCCTATCTCGAGAACAGGAATTTCTCACAAACAAGGATTTTGACACCTCACGAATAGGGATTTGGCTGCCGAACAGGAATTTTGACATCTCACAAGCAAAGATTCTAGAACGGAATCCCTGTTCATGAGCTGTCAGAATCCTTGTTCATGAGAAATCCTTGTTTATGAGCTGTGAAAATCCCTGCTCATGAGCTGGCAACCAGAGAGCCCTAAAAATCCCAGTTCATGAGCTGTCAAAATCCTTGTTTGTGAGGGATGACCAGATGGCCCTACCTCACGAACAGGGATTGGCTCATGAACATGGATTCTGATACCTCACAAACAGAGATTCGGCTCATGAACAAGCATACTGACCACTCATGAACAGGGATTTTCAAAGGTTGCTGTTTTTTTCCACTTCACTGCAAAGAAACGGTTAGGACTTTTGGCTTGAAATTTGCAGGGTAGAAAGGGGGTGTCCCAGAGATGTGACTTATGCTGGTTTGGTGTAAAAATTGGCATTGGTTACATAGTTATGGCATTCCAAAGTTGAGAAATTTCTCAAAGGATAACACTGTGGTGAACGCAGCACCTTTCGGTGCCTATATCTCAAAAGTGGTTCGAGATACAGATTTTTTTGCTAAACGCAGCTAAGCATGCATGCAGGTTACCAGTCCATGATTACAACTGCAGTAGAATTTTTTCTAAGGTTGCTACGGTTACTGAGATATTGCTCCATTTGCAGTACAAGGGTTACTTGGAATGTGTCTTGGCTTACGCTGTCTCTACAGTTATAGGTAGGTAGAAGCGCAGGGTCCAGAGGGCCCTACACTTCCACATATGGATACCATTATGTATAAATGGAACTTCTGGGCCATCCATTATGGGTCCCATGCTCCCATGGGGAGATGGCAGCTCATTACAATGTCTGTGCTATGGTTCTCAAAAGAGGTGGCAGGGAAGGTTAGGGAGAAAAGGATAGAATTCAGGAAATATAAGGAAACACAAAAGGAGAAGGACAGAGAACTTTATCAGTTAAAGCAGAAGGAGGCTGGGAAGGCAGTCAGAATAGCAAAGGCCCAAACCGAGGAAAGGATAGCCAACTCTGTTAAGAAGGGGGATAAGACCTTTTATAGGTACATTAGGGAGCAAAGAAAGACCAAAGGAGGGATACTGAGGCTTAATAAAGGGGAGGGAATGTGGGTAGAGGGTGATAATGAAAAAGCAGGGATACTGAATGAATATTTCTGCTCAGTATTCACAAAGGAAGAGGAGGGGGAGGTACCTAAACCAAACAAGAGAAACACTGTGAAGACGGTGGTTGATACCAGTCCATTTACAGAGGAAAGGGTTCTGAAAGAACTAATAAAATTGAAGGTGGACAAGACAATGGGGCCTGATGGGATTCACCCAAGAATTCTAAAAGAACTAAGGGTAGAACTAATGACACCGCTGACTACTTTCTTTAACAAATCGTGGGAGGATGGGGAAGAGGGGTTACTAGTGGGGTACTGCAGGGTTCAGTATTGGGTTCAGTCCTTTTTAATGTCTTCATCAGTGACATTGCAGAGGGACTGGAAGGAAAAGTATGCCTTTTTGCAGATGACACAAAGATCTGCAACAGGGTTGATACACAAGGAGGTGTGGAAAGGATGAAAAGGGACTTGTCAAGGTTGGAGGAATGGTCAGAAGTATGGCAGCTAGGATTCAATGCAAAGAAGTGCAAAATAATGCACCTGGGAAACAAGAACCCAGGGGAAGAATACACAATGGGTGGGGAGGTAGTAACAACAACAAAAAAGGAAAGGGACCTGGGGGTAATCATATCAGATGACCTTAAGGTTAGCAATCAATGTGAGAAGGCAGTAGGGAGGGATGGGGGTATACTGGGATGTATAGGGAGAGGCATCAGCAGCAGAAAACAGGAATTGTTATCCCTCTGTACAGACAGTTGGTGAGACCCCATCTGAGTACTGTGTCCAGTTCTGAGACCCCATCTCCGCAAGGACATAGACAGGATAGAGGTAGTCCAGAGGAGGGCAACTAAAATGGTGCAGGGTCTGCAAGAGAAGCCATATGAGGAGAGACTAAAGGAGCTTAATATGTATACCCTTGAGGAAAGAAGGAGAGGGGGACATGATAGAAACTTTTAAGTACCTCAGTGGAATCAACAAAGTCCAAGAGGGTAGCACCTTTCAGAAAAGAGACTTACAAGAACAAGGGACACAATTTAAAGATAGAAGGAGGGCGGTTCTAGGGGCAAGTGAGTAAGCATTATTTCTGCCAGAGAGGGAGTGGATGCATGGAACAGCCTTCCTGAGGAGGTTGTGGGGTCTAAAACTGTGGGAGATTTCAAGAATGCATGGGACAGACATAAGGCAATTCTTGTGGGGGGTAGGAAGAAATAGGCTGTTGGTTAACTAGGATCTGTGGCCTATCCTGTAGGTAGGGAAATGGGCAGACTAGATGGGCCTAGCGGTCCTTATCTGCCATCAAAGTCTATGTTTCTATGTTTCTATGTTTCTATGGGGTGGTACCTGAGGACTGGAGGAGGGCGGATGTGATTCCTCTTCACAAAAGTGGGAGCAGGACAGGGGTAGGAAACTACAGACCAGTTAGTTTGACCTCAGTGGTAGGTAAAATGATGGAATCACTTCTGAAGGAAAAAATTGTTGAGTACCTAGAGGCCAGTGGGGCACAGGACCCAAGGCAGCATGGATTCATGATGGGAAGGTCATGTCAGATGAATCTAATAGATTTCTTTGACTGGGTGACCAAAGTAGTAGACCAGGGAGGGGCTGTGGACATGGCTTACCTAGATTTTAGCAAGGCATTTGATACAGTCCCACACAAAAGATTAATACACAAGTTAGCCAGCCTTGGAGTGGGTCCCAAGGTGGTAGCCTGGATAAAAAATTGGCTAGACAAGAGGCCACAAAGTGTAGTAGTAAATGGAGTCCACAGTGAAGAAAGGAGGGTTACTAGCGGAGTACCGCAGGGTTCAGTACTGGGACCAGTCCTTTTTAATGTCTTTATAAGTGACATTGCAGAGGAACTGGAAGGAAAAGTTTGTCTCTCTGCAGATGACACAAAGATCTGCAACAGGGTTGATACACCAGATAGAGTGGAAAGGATGAGAAGGGACTTGGCAAGGTTGGAGAAATGGTCAAATGTATGGCAGCTCAGATTAAATGCAAAGAAGTGCAAGGTAATGCACCTGGGAAACAAAAACCAGGGCAAGAGTACACAATGGGGGTGAGATACTGACAACAGTAAAATGGAAAGGGACCTGGGGTACTATATCAGATGACCTAAAGGTGGCAAGCAATGAGAAGGCAGTAGAAGGCTGGGAGATACTGGGATGCATAGGTAGAGGCATCAATAGTAGAAAACAGGAAGTTGTTATCCTCTGTACAGACAGTTGGTGAGACCCCATCTGAGTACTGTGTGCAGTTCTGGAGACCCCATCTCCCAAAGACATAGACAGAGTGGAGGCTGTCCAGAGGAGGGCAACTAAAATGGTGCAGGGTCTGCACCAGAAGACATACGAAGAAAGACTAAAGGAGCTTAATATGTATACCCTTGAGGAAAGAAGGAGAGAGGGACATGATAGAAACTTTCAAGTACCTCAAGGGAATCAACAAAGTCCAAGAGGTGGCATCTTTCAGAAAAGATATGTCAAGAACAAGGGGGCACAATTTGAAGATAGAGGGGGGATGGCTCAGAGGTAATGTGAAGAAGTATTTTTTCACAGAGAGGGTTGTGGATGCATGGAACAGCCTCCCTGAGGAGGTCGTGGAGTCAAGAACAGTAGAGAAATTCAAGAATGCATGGGACAGACATAAGGCAGTCCTAGTGGGGGTAGGAGGAAGTAAGCTGTTGGTTAATTAGGATCTGCAGCTTATCTGTTAGGTAGGAAAATGGGCAGACTAGGTGGGCCAAGTGGTCCTTATCTGCCGTCACATTCTATGTTTCTATGTGTACTTATGGATAGATGGTAGCACAGGGCCCATAGGGCCCTGCGCACAAAAAAACTGATAGTATGGGAGCGCAGGGCCCTTATAGGTAGATGGGAGCACAAGGCCCAGAGGGCCCTACACTACCACATATGGATACCATTATGCAATAATGGTGCAGCAGAGTCATCCATTATTCAGTATTAGGAGCATGGGGCCCAGAGTGCCTTACGCTCTCAAAGGGAGATGACAGTTAATTACAAAAAAATTCATGCCATGGCCCAGGCCCTGCATTCCCAAATCCATATGGGGTAAGATTACATTTTCTCAAAAAGCAAGGAAATTAACATGCAAAAAAACTTTAATGTATCAGTTAGGGTTGAAGTGACAAAATTAGGATATGAGACATTAGGGCTGAGACCCTAACACCCCCCACCCTACCACACCACCCCACCCTCACCCTTCACAGACCAACAGGTGATGGGATGTGCCTTGGGGTCATCAGGCCTAACTCTCACCACATTCTCCTATACTGTACCATGTCAGCTGTCTTACACATGGAATAAGGTGAGAGTTAGGCCTGACGACCACAAGGTGCACCGTGTTGCCTGTTGATCTGTGGAGCATGGTGTGGGGGTAGTGTTAGGGTCTCAACTCTAACACGTCATTTCCCTACTTTTGTCACTTTAACCCTAACTGCTGCATTTATGATGTTTTTTGCAATGAATAGATAGATGGATAGATATTTAAGCCAAATGAGATATGGTGTGCACTGACTAGGGGTGGAACAGACCCCCTGAAACCATGCACTGCCAGCTCAGTCAATTGGCAAGCTTTTCAGTCAAAGGTACCCACAGCTACTTGGACAGCTGGTTTACTTTAAAGAACTGGGGTCAAATATTCATGAGCGTGCCCATGCACAAAGTTAGAGCTGTGCCACTGTTTGTGCTTGTGCCAAGCCCACAGCACTGTATTCAGACAGCATAGAACTGGAGCTCTGCCATCTGAATATGGGACGGCCATCCTACAGCACAAACATGTGTAGCACATGCAGCGCAAAACAGTGGCACGGTGCTGTACAGAGCACACAGAAACAGTGTGGCTCATAAAGGTGGCATGCAAAGGCATGGCTCCATGCAGGGCAATGACTATGAAGAATCACAATGGGGTGGCTGTGGGTAAGTAGAGAGGGCACCAAGGACAAAAACACTACACAGCTGCATCAGTTGCAGAAATAAACTTTATTTATAGAACATGGCAACAGGTCATTAAAAACAGGGGTAACAGGGAGGGTAAACAATGATGGGAATCAACATGGGCTAGGGTGGGTTCAACTGGGGATAGTAAAGGGAGGCTGTACCCAAGGCAGGCTCTTGGCACTGGTGGGAGTGGGGGTGGTGCAGGAGGTGCAGTGGGATTGAATTAATGGGCCACTGTCAAGTCCTTGGATGGCCTCACACAGAGTCCCCAGCTGCCATAGCATGAGGCACTGCTTTGTGACAATGTGCTGCAGGAGGTTGCCCAGCTTTCATAGTGTTCAGGCTGCCAGTAGTGATCCTAACGCCACTGCACACATATGGACAGAAAGAAAATCAGCCAACTGCAAGCACAGGATGGGAATGCAAGTCCTGCCCAGTGAACACCAACACTAACTCGAGCCAGGACATGCACCATCATCCCACAGGGGTGGGAAACAGCAGACTGGCCCTTGCAACAGACTGGATGTGGTGCACCGTGTGAAGCGCCATGAACCCGTACATCGGAGGGATGATTGCCCATGGCCATGCTGTGCAACATGTGTAGTAGGCCAGCGAAGGCATACACATAGGCATGGCAGATGTATGCCAGCAGCACAGGACCTGGCAGGACTGTGCCACTCTGTGGAGCAGAACCTTGTCCCTGGAGTCTGCTGGAGTGGCCACACACCCCAAGCCTGCTTACCAGGCAGCCCACAACTTGTGAACCCCAAGTGTGCCAGACACATACAGTCAGGACCCTACCCAGGTAGCAGGCTGGACAAGGCACAGGCACACACATGGGGCACATAAGAAAAAATTACTCACCTTAGTAATGTTGTTTCTTCTAATGGAGTCTTGCTATATTATGACATATGCAGTATAACCCCAGGTTAGAACTGCTCCAGAGGTGAAAGAGTTAACTTTCCATGCAGGGCATGGAATCTTGAGCGAGAGCTCGGTTGAACACTCTGGCCCAGATATTCAAAAGGGTTGCGCCATCGCATAAGTCCAAAATACGCCATTCTCGATATTCAGCAGGAGGCAGATTGCCACTGGCACCAGGTTGTGCTAGAGAGCAATGCAAATGAATGCATGCTCAACAGGAGGGAGGATCCATGCATAACCTAGGCAACCGATATTCAGTCGAGGTTGCGCGAGTGTGGCATACGGCACTAACCTGCCTTCTTCAACTGGTTGGCTATACAACAAAGAGAGACAGAGCAGGAGAGAAAAGAAGAGCTGCAGCGACAGGAGCAGCAGAAAAGAGAGGAGATGCAGTGACGGCTGGATGCCTTGCAAGCTATCAAAGCTGGAGGATCTGGCACTGGTCCAGCAGAACAACAAAACACAAACAATTTAGAAGACAAAGTTGTGTTCCTCGGATGATATCGAGGCATACCTGACAACTTTTGAAATGGTTGCCACAGCCTGTCAGTGGCCAAAGTAGCAACAGGCAATCAGGCTGGTACCTTACATGACAGGTAAAACCCAACTTGCCTACAGAAATATGGATACTGCACTGTCAGAAAACTATGACCTTGTGAAAAGAGAAATCTCAAAAAGATATGACATCTCAGGAGAGACCCACAGGCAAAGATTCCGGTCCCTGAAGTACCATTCAGTCGACAACCCTCAAGCTGCTTTCACCCAACTCAGAGAATTCCTCATTAAATGGCTTCAACCAGAAGGCATAACAATCCCACAGATCATCAATATATTTGCAATGGGGCAGTTCATCAACATCCCCCCCACAGACACAAAGCTTTGGGTAAAAGAACACCGACCAGAAAGTGAGGAAAAGTCAGTTTCTCCTGCCAACGAGTATCAAATGGCCAAACAGACACTGCAGCAGTGAAGTAACATCCAAGGACCAGTAAGACCCTCTTTTTCCCAATTTAACTCCAGGCCAGACAAAAACTCTGCTGGGGGTAATAAATCTGTACCCGAAGACTTTATTTGCTGTAACTATAACAAGCCAGGCCATATTGCAGGAAACTGTCATAAAAATAAGGAAGGTAACATTGGAGAAGATTTGGCCATGGGGAACTTGGTCAAGTATTTAACAGTTGTCAAGGTAGGAGACAAGACTGTGAAGGGATTTATTGATTCGGGAAGCAGACAAACCCTAGCGCATGTTGAAGTGCTGGGAAAACACTGTGCAAAAGGATCAGGTACTGGTGTCATCTGCACCCATGGGAACACTTGATACTATCCCCCCACCAAAGTGACACTGAATAATAAGGGGGTGTTGCACCAAATGAAAGTGGGGGTAGTATCTAAGTTACCTGTACCTGCGATTATTGAAAATTACTTTCCAGTATTTGCTGAGCTAATCACAGAGGGAGCAAAACCTATAGTTTCTGCAGCTGTGATGACAAGACAACAGGTAAAGAAAATTTCAGATGTTGTGGACTCTTCTCCTTTCATTGACTTTGATTCGAATTTGTTTTTGAGACCAGCTCTAAGATTCAAAAATGCTGAAACTAAACTGATAACTGATTAAGATTTTGTTTCAGAGCAAACTAACAGATGTTTCTTTGTGAGATTATTTTAAGCAGCTGGGGGTATAAAAAGATAGGCTGAACCAATGTTTAAAATATATAATGGGCTACTGTACAGAGTTTGTGTTAACCCTCAGACACAGGAACATATAGTACAATTGGTTATACCAAAGAAGTATAGAACTGAGTTGTTACAAATAGCACATGATTGTCCCATGGCTGGTCACTCGGTGAGGGATTGCACACTTGCCAGATTGTTGTACAAATTGTACTGGCTCTGGATTCATTAGGATGTTGCTACCTATTGCAGTTCTTGTGCTGAATGTCAGAAAGCCCCACTGACTAAAAAACATAAGGTGCCCCTGGTGCCCCTACCCTTGATAGATGTGCCTTTTGAGAGAATTGCAATGGATGTGGTTGACCCCTGAGACAAAAGTAAAAAGGGTAATTGATTCTTTCTGGTAGTATGTGACAATGCTACTTGATACCAAGAGTCAATTCCAGTGTGTACTGTTCCAGCCCCAAAGGTGGCAGCAGAGCTTGCCAAAATCGTCAACATGGTGGGTATACCTACAGAGACTGTTACTGATCAGGATAGTAATTTGGTGCTGCATTACTGAAGGAGCTGTATCGACTACTAGGTATCGCTGCCATAAGAACCTGCCCTTGTCACCCTCAGGCAGCCGGTCTTGTTGAATGTTTTAATCAAACCCTGAAATACTTGTTAAAAAGGTTTATAAGAGGTGAAGGGAATGATTGAGACCAATATTTACCTTACCTACCTTTTACTTACAGAGAAGTGCCACAGTTATCAACAGGTTTTTCACCATTTGAAATGCTGTGTGGTAGACAGCCTAGAGGGCCACTAGATATGATAAAAGAAACATTGGAAGATAACCCCCATCAGAAACAATCTATTACATCTTATATGTGTGCCCCGAGAAAGAAAGCTGGCAAAATATGTTGAAATTGCTCATAGTAATCAGGAAGAGGCCCAAAACTAGCAGAAGGTGTGTTATGACCATGGGGTAAAAGAAAATGTTTTTTAAACAAAATGAAAAGGTCTTGCTACTGTTATCCGTTACAGAAAATAAACTATTAATGAAGTGGCAAGGGCCTTATAAAGTGTTTAGACATACTGCCACAGACGGAGAGCCCAATAGGAAAAATCCTTCTAAGATGCTAACCTCCTCAAGAAATGGATTGAAAAAACACTAAAGGTTGCTTTGTTAGTTTTACCAGAAACTTCTACGGTAGATATTTATGATAGAGTGGAACAAACTGTAACTGCTAATGCTGTAAAGGTGAATGTTTCCTTAACCTCTAAACAAACCGTAGAAATGTGTAACTTGGTAAAGACATTTAACAGTACTTGTACTGCAGTGCCAGGCCCAGCAAAGGGGGTCGAGCATGTAATAGTGACATGGGAATGTTCGCCCTATTAGCCAAAAGCCATACAGATTACCAGAGCAGTTAAGAGCAGATGTGGTTAAGGAAATACAAAACATGAAAGAGTTTGGTATCATAGAAGAGTCAAGAAGTGCTTGGTCATCACCAATGGTGATTATAAATAAAAAAGAAGTGGGTGTAAGAATCTGCCTTGGTTTTAGGAAACTTAATCAAGTGTCTGAATTTGGTACTTATCTTATGCCCACAATAGATGATTTGGTGGACAGATTTGGAAATACAAAGTACATCAGTATCCTTGATCTCACCAAGGATTACTGGCAAACTCCCCTAGCTAAAAAATCCAGAGACAAAACTGCATTTGCCACTCCTGTTGGTTTCTATGAGTTCACCACCATGCCATTTGGTTTGCAATGCGCACCCACTGCATTCCAGCAGTACATGTACGTAATTTTAGCTCCTCATACTGGTTATTGAGCTGCTTACCTGGATGATGTCATGGTGCTCAGTTCAAACTGGAAAATCCACCTGGAACACCTATGAGCAGCTATCCAGTTTATCAAAAAGGCAGGTCTGACAATTAATCCTATGAAATATACATTGTGCATGCAGGAAAACAGATTGGAATATGTTTTGGGAAATGGAGAAGTAAAGCCAAAGATTTCTAAGATAGAAGCTGTAGCTAACAGTCCTGTCCCTAAAACAAAGAAACATGTCATGTCATTTTTAGAGCTGGCTAGTTCCTATTGGAGATTTGTTCCCATCTTTGCCCAGTAGGCTACTCCCCTCATTAAACTCACAAAGAAACAGTTCCCGAATAATGTAAAATGGTTCCAGAGTGTGATGAAGCTTTTCGGGCCATCAAGGCTGCATTATGTTCAGCCTCTGTTTTAAGAAGCCCAGACTTTGAGAAGCATTTTTGTTGCAGACAGATGCATCAGAGGTAGGCCTAGGGGCAGTCTTGAGTCAGCATATACTGTAGATGGGAAGGAACATCCCATTCTATATATCAGTAAGAAGTTGCATGATGGAGAGAAAAGGCACTCCACCATTGAAAAGGAATACCTTGAGGCTAAGTGGGCCATGGAGTCCGTTAAGTTTTAATTACTAGGAGCTGACTTTGTACTTGTAACAGATCACAGTCCTCTCTGTTGGCCTAATTAAATGAAGGATAAAAATTCCAAAATCACAAGGTGGTACCTGGCACTATAGCCATTTAAATTCAAGGTGATGTACTAATCAGGAAAAGAAAATGTCAGTGCTGATTTTCTGTCAAGATATGGATCAGGAATTGAGAATTCCGACAGTTAAAAAAATGTGTGGGTTTAAACTTAATTATAAAAAGGGTCTCAGAAATGCTGCAATCTGATTGGCTGTTAGGATTCCAACAGCCTATCAAACTGTTGGTGGAAGAACTGTTTTATTGAAAATCTCCCTTTAAATGAGGAAAACATTCAAAAAGTATAATTTTAACACTTTTCTTTTGGATATTTTTATGATAGCAATAAGGCACTCGCAGTAGTTAGATTAACAGTCAGTTAATCACCCCCTAGGGGCAATATGGCACTCAGCTATGCCTCGTGTCACATTACACTCCTAGGGGGTGATTAACAGACTGTTAATCTAACCCCTGGTCATGCCTTATTGCTTAACTGTTTGCTGTTCTGGTTGTTATGAAAAAAGGGATACTGCATATGTGCAGAACTGTAAAGGTTATAAGATAATGTAACAAGAGAATTAAAAAGAAGTTTTGGAAACCTGCCTTTTTTTAAAACAGGTTCCTTCTTAAAAAGGGGATATATGTGACAGGGTTGAATAAGACCTTGTCCCATTTGTAACGCAGAGTTAAACACAAGAATCTGTTCTGTCCTCTCCTTTTCTGTCTCTTGTCTGTCTGATTGTGCAAATTGTCTTGTGAGATCCAGGAACTGATTACTCTGACGGTCTCCAGGAGATTAGTTCTCAGACACCATCTTCTGTTTTGTTGCACTAGCAAAGAAACTAACAAAGTTCTGATACATATTTTGAGAAGCAGGATATTTCTTAATGAGCTCAGGATGTAGAAATTAATTGCCAGGCAAAGACTTCCTATAAAAAGAGTGCAATCTTTTGTTAGAGATAGAGAAAGCTGAAACTTAGAGATACCCTCAGAGGAAGGAATTTGTTCTATTTGAACTGTCTATATTAAAAAGACATTCTGGAATTTTTTTTTTTTAATTTTTAC
Source organism: Neoceratodus forsteri (assembly GCA_016271365.2). NCBI lineage: Eukaryota > Metazoa > Chordata > Ceratodontiformes > Ceratodontidae > Neoceratodus > Neoceratodus forsteri. The sequence goes on along the minus strand of CM028137.1, from coordinate 12,597,313 downwards.
TCTATTGTTATTGGAAATAATAAAACGCTACTTGCAAATTTTATAACTGCTCCTGGTCTTCCTATGCTTCCTGACCTATGCCTCGATGACATGATCCCCCGTGACAACTACCCCCCTAACCCCACTGTGATGACCACTATGGACACGGCATACTGGCACCCACTGTGCCATGACCCAGCAACATGGTTGTACAGGTGGCCCCAGCTTCACGCGCAGGGGCACCGCCATCCCCAATGACACTGGCTGATGTTACACACACATTGCGGTGTCCCAGCCCCTTGACAGCCCATGCAGTGATCACAGGGCGCACACTGCCAGAGACCCATATAGCCATGAAGATACCATTGGGAAGAGGCCCACCACTACTGATGGCATTGGGCCATGACCACCACTGTGCAATCCATGCCAGCTCCTATGCATGATGAACCCTTGTAACATCAGGTGCTGCACACATGGCGGTCTACTTACAGGGTAGTCTCCAGTGTGACAGTCCACCCTGAGCCCCATCTTGACCTGCTGGTGGATCGTGGGGCTCCCTCGTCCCCCTCTGGCTCCATGCCTGATTCACCGGGACGGTAGTTCTACCCTGAGAGTCCTTGGTTGCTGGAAATGAACAAATGTGTTCTTAAAAGGTAGCTGAATTCTTGCCTCTTGTGGTCCAGGAGAGTTCTTGAAAAGTGTGTCTCTGCTCTCGTAGTAGGACAGAGTCCCAAGTGCAACAGCAGTCTTGCTGGCTAGCAAGTCTTTGAAAATCTGGCACAGCAGTCTGTCTTTCCAGGGTTTTTATAGGATTTTCGAGGTAGTATCCTGGCAGGATTTCAGAATTCTCCCCTGCAATTGGCTAGCTTCTGTTGCCAGGCTGTCATGGCCAATCAGGTTTTAATAGTTAATTTTAAATTCCAACTGTCCATCTCTGAGGAGTTGTTTTTTCTCCCCAGAGACAAAAAACAGTTTAAATCAGCCTTGAGCCAGCCTGGCCTTTTCCATCTTCTTAATTGCTGGCTTCTAGGCTGTAATCACTTAATACAGAAATTTAAAAGACAATGGGGCACAGCTGGCTACGGCTGGGAACCCAGACATCCTGATTCCATTCTACTGCTCCCTGGCTTCTTGGCCTTTGATAAGCAAATGATCCAGGAACTTTCATGCTTTGCTTAATTTACCAGTTGTTAATTCTTAATGACCCTATTATTCAGCTCAGCTAACCGGGTTTTCTGCCCAGCAACAAGGAATTGCATCATTTCAGAGGCCCATGTTTTCTCTGTCACCCATAACCGCTTGCAACTTAACTGGGCCACAGGGGCCTTCCTAGTGCATTGCATACAGTACATAAAATGATATGAAATATGACTAGAATAAGAAGGCACAACTTTATCCCGCCACACCAGAGGGCTGGCCAGTGACACCACACACCAGCAGAGTGGCATGTGCACGTACAGTATAATCCCCTGTAGGGTGAGACTTCCACAATGCATGCCGCTCTGTGTAATGGCCCCTATCAGGGTTAGACTGGAGTACAGGGGCCAGTCCTGAGGTTTTGACACAGGTGCCCACTGGACACCCAATGGGGGGCCCAGGGGATGTACGAATATTGATAGACCCCCCCCATAATATACTGTGGGTCTTTGATCACTGCCCACACAGACAGACAGTGTGCATGGTGTCCACCAGAGCTGAGCACACTACGGATGCCTGTTTGTTGAGGGTGGCCAGGTGTGCAACAGATGGGGCCACATGACACTGTCCAGGGTCTGCTGAAGCAGTCCATGTGTGGCCATTGCCCGCTGGCCCAGTGTCCCTGACATAACATGGTAGCCGCAGCCCTCATGCAGACACTGTCTGTATAGGTGTGCATGGTGCACCAGGACACATACCACAGGGGTGGGGGTGGAGTGGCAGCACCCCCTGGGGCCCTGGATGCTGTGGCATGTGCCCACACATAGTCCCATACATAGCTGGACTCCCCACAGCAGCCATGCTGCCACCACTGCGGACACTGACACAGGCAGCCACATGGTCCAGTGGTGCAGTGTGGTCACTGTATACCATACACAAGGAGACACTGCCACAGTCTGCTGGATACAGCTCCCAGGGCAGCCGCATGGATGCTACATACGAACATACGAACATGCCAGCAGAAGCAGGCCTTACGGTGTATTGAGTCTGTTCAATTGTGCAGCTAGCCCCTCAACTTGCTGCTGCCCCACCCTCATGCATGTGGGCATTGGCCTGGCTGTTGGTGTGACAGGTGGTGGCATGTCAGGGTCCCCAGAGGCAACACTTGGCCCAGGCATCCATGCCCTGCCACTATACAGACAACCCTCACACATATGCACCTGCCGTCAAGGTCAGGCGGTGACCTCCCTGCAGAGCTGGCCTGTGTGCCCCCAGGTGACAGTGGTGGTGTAGGTCATGCACAGGATGGACTAGTGCCTCTTGGGATAGGGTGTCCATCCAGCACCATACAGTCGACAGGCTATGCTGTGGGGCATGGCTGTCTGTACGGAGGGTGGGGGGTAGGAACTGAGGGCACACAGGCAGCGTGCACAGTGTTGATGGCAAGTGCCCAGACACATTGTATGATTTTATCTATTTATTTATTCATTTGTTAGCTGGGTTGGTGCACTGATCCAAGGACCTTTTTTAGGCACGGCACGGGCCAGGGACTGACACATACAAGGTAAATTACAGTCATTACAAACAGAGGAACCATACATGGATCAATAACAGGTCAATACCAGGAAATCAAGTGCAATCAGGCAGATAATACAGTGGTAGTGAGAGTAAAATTACAGAGATGGAAAGAATAAATACGGATGAACAGCACTATGTCAATCTAACAAGGTGAGCAAAAGATTAAATACATACAGGGAACAATGAAGGTACATCATCTAATAATGAAGAGAGATAGGATTCAGGAAGAAACTCAGTCACTGTTCAGGAGGAAAGGGCGAGTGGTGAGTCAGTAATCAGGGCTGGGGGGAGGGCACAGGAGGGGGGAGGAGGTGGGAGTGGGCAGCATAGGAGAACAGCAGGGCTAGGGTCTGTGGAAAGTTGCTGGCTGAGGAGGACAGGAAGTGGGTTTTTAGCTGGGTGTTTCGGTTTAGAGGGGGATCAGGGAAATGTGGGTAGGATGGGAGGTCATTCCATAGCGAGGGTCCAGCCACGGAGAAGGCTCTTTGGCCCATCTTGGTGGTTATTTTAGGAAGATCAGGTTGGAGGTGGAATGACTGATGCAGATTGCAGCTAAAGGTTCTGGGTCTGATCAGGAAAGATAGTGGACAGTAGGGGGGCTTATGTAAGGCATCCCCTGCTGTCTGAGGCAGCATATAGGAGCACTGTGCTTGAGGGGGAGTGTTTAGGGACTGGTAGAGTGAGCAGTGGTGGGTGGAGAGAGGGGCATGGAAGGCAAGCAGCATATCCTATTGTAGGATAGTGTCCAGCCGGCTCAGGTTGACAGATGAGGTGAGGGAGTAAGCGGCATCCATAATCAAGGAGGGGGGCGAAGGTTGCCATGGGCAACAGATAGTCATGCTTCAAGTGTAAGGTGATCGATTAGATGATAGCAAAGCCCAATCTTCTGACTGATGCACCTGATCAGAGAGACTATATGGTCAGAGTATGTAAGGCACAAGTCCATGATGACCCCCAGGTACTTGAAGGAGAGAACAGTGTCAAAGGGGGAACCATCTGGGGAAAGGACAGTAAGGGGGCAGCCAGAGTGGGCAAGGGTGGAGAGTTTTGGTCTAGAGCTGAATATCATAGCCTTCATTTTGGAAGCATTGACCAACAGCTTGTTGGCAAAGAGCCAACGATGGGCCACGCAGAACTCAGCAGTCAGAGTGCTGGACAGGGTAGCGGGGGATGTGTCACTCTGGAAAAGTATTAGATCATCAGCATAAAGGAGTGATTTACAGGAGAGGCCCTCCACTGTGAGGGAGTTAATGAAGAGGGGAAAAGAGGAGGGGGCCATGTACAGAACCCTAGGGGACACCCATTGTGACAGGCAAAAGGGGGGAGGTGGCATCACCAAGTCAAACCATTTGGGACCTACTGGAGAGATAGCTAGTGATACAGGTGGTGGATGCAGGGGAGAAATCAAGGGTGTCAAGTTTCGCCATCAAGATGTTGTGGTTGACAAGGTCAAAGGCATTGGACAAATGACAAACACTACACCGGTGAGCTTGCCATCATCCATGTTCCTTAGAACATGATCAGTGAAGAGGGCAAGGGCTGTGGTAGTGCTGTGCCCTTCCTAAAGTCATGTTGCTAAGGGCAAAGGAGATTACACTTAGAGATATACTCAGAGATTTGGGCGTTTACCCGCTTCTCAAGGAGTTTACTAAGATGGGGTAGTATGGAGATGGGACGGTAGTTGTCCACAAGACTAGGGTCACCTAACTTATGGATGAGGATGAGGATGTTTCTGGCCTGCTTCCAGGCAGGGGGAACAGTGGGCATAGTAAGTGAGAGGTTAAAAATGAAGGTGAGTGGATAGGTAATGTGTTTGGCCACAATTAAGGAGAGAGGGAATAGTCCATCACTATCAGCACTACCTCTAGTGGGTACCCTGAAGAGAAGCTTAAGTGTCCCAGGAGGTGAAATGGTCTTAGAATAAAAGGGGGGCTAGTGGAAGTGATGGGTGGGGGTGTGGGCAAAGGGGTGGAGGCCATGGGATTGTATCACAATGCCATGGTGCTGCATATATTGTTGTGCCAGGGTTTTTTGCCTGCTCCCTGACCCGGCTCCCGGGACCACCTCTGTGTCCTGGAAATTACCTTTCAGCCATACCCCAATCTTCAGGAGATGGCATCCTCTCTAACAGTTCAGTTAGGTTAGGATAAAGTCTAACAGGTGTGCTGATGCACAAGGCTGGAAGTTCAACAGAATTATTAGGACCTTGTAACCTGTCTATTTGTATTATGGCTTGGTCTATTTGGCTGACTAAAATTATCCTGTCTTTATGAGCAAACACATTATATTCACAGAAGTCACCCTCGTGTTTGTGATCATGGGTAGCTGGCATAGGACAGTGTGACTCACCTAGATGTTCAAAGACCCTAACCTGTATACTGTCAATGCTTTGGTGATGGTGTCTAGGGCAGTTGAATACCCTACAAAGGTCCTTTCTAGATGAATCATAAAGGCACTATCCAACATATTGGTGTAATAGGACATTGCACTCTGGATCCTTACAGTCTAACAAATGTTTGTAACCATCAGTGGTTGTTTTTAATGTCCCTGCATGGCCTATGTAACAATAATCATAGTTAACTCTGCCTCTATGTTGTAAATCTATTCTTTTGTAAGAATTAATATTTAACAGAGAAGAAATGCCAAAAGATGCGGGCCCGGATATTCAAACTGTGCCAGGCTGTGGCGCAAGCCTGGGTGCAGCTCAACTTTGTTGCGCAGGGGAGTGGCCTGGGCGATATTCAACGGAGCTGCGCTATGGTGCAGCAGCTTTGAATATCGCACCCTTGCCACCCTCACTGTGCATGGCGCAGTGGCACTGTGCCGGCACAAGTGGCCAGAGTGGAGCATGGAGATGCACTAGCGCAAGTGCCATTGCGCCCACGACAGCACCACCTGCAATATTCAAATGAGGACATGCAAATGGGGTGGCCATAATTTATGTAGGCACACAGGGGCCATTTGCATCCTTAACATGGCCCCATTTGCATGCCACTAGCATGCAGAAGCAGCGATCCCCGGACGACTCTGCGCCTGGCACCTCTGCCAGGCAGCAGCCATCTGGGACTGATGCTCCCCAGCCCGATCGCAGGCATTCCTGTAATATAAAACAAAAAGTCCAATATCCCTGGTGGTTCAGTGGACCCCTATGTGCCCGATCGCGGGCATCAGCACAGTCCCCCCAAGTCCAATATCCCTGCGGTCCAGTGGACCATACCAAGTCCGATCAAGGGCATCTGTGTGTGAACCCCCCCAAGTCCAATATCCCTGGTGGTCCAGTGACTGCACTTGGGCTCATCTGGGCATCAAAGTACCTCACCAACACCCCTACTACCCTGGTGGTCTAGTGTACCCCACCCCCCACTGAGCGCCACTGCCCCGCTTCCCCTGTCAGCCAGGCGGGTGGCAGCACCCACCCACCTGCCGCTCCGCCGCCTGCCGACTGACAGCTTGGTAGGGCTGCACGCCCATTGGTTCACAGCATGAGTCAATGGGCGTGCAGCCCATACCGTACTATTCAGTCCAGATATGTGAATGATTCCAGGACAGCTTCTTATTGCAGATGGTCAATGAGACAACCTGGTTAGGGAACACCCTTGACCTCATGCTGGCAAATGGTGAGTTTGTGAGGGAGCTGGGTGTGGAGGAACCACGGGCAGGAAGTGATTACCACTCAGTGTGGTTTAGGATAAACATGGGGAAAGAGGGAGTAGGATCAGGCACAAGAGTGTTAGACTTCAGAAGGGCTGACTTCTGGAGGATGAGGGAAATAGTACAGGAGTGTCTGGCCAGGATCAGTCCAGATATGGACACTAATCAGAGGTTGGAGGTCATTAAACGGGGTATTTAGGAGGCAACCACAACATGTACAAGGATCCAGAGTAAGAGGACAATGGCCAAGAAGCCTAGCTGCATGAGCAGGGGGGTCATGGAGAAAGTAAGAAGGAAGAGAGACACCTTCAGAAGGCACAAAAGTACAGGGAGGGGGAGGACAGAGAGGAATACCTGAAGGAGTCAAGGGAGGCAACAAGGACAGTCAGGGCAGCCAAGGCATCCTGGGAACTCAGGCTAACACAGAGCATTAGAGATGGGGAGAAGGACTTCTTCAGGTACATCAGGGAGAAAAGGAGCTGCAAAGACCAAATTGTGAGGATTACAAGGGTGGGGGTGGGTGTGGTCAAAGGCAGAACAGGCAGAAGCATTAAATGAGTACTTCTGCTCTGTATTTACCAAAGAAAGGGGGGGCAATACCCAGGGGTTTAGGGGGCACGGGAGGGGAAGAGGAGACAGACAGGGACATCCCAGTGGGCAGGGTACTGGTGGGCATGAGGGCATTGAGTGTGGACAAGGGGCCGGGGCCAGATGGCATATACCCCAGGGTGCTAAGGGACAGAACCCTTGGCAGACCTGTTCAATGCCTCCCTGGACTCGGGATGTGTACCGAAGAACTGGAGGATGGCACACATGGTGCCCCTCCACAAGAGCGGCCTCAAGGATGAGCCGAGGAACTACAGACCAGTAAGCCTCACATCCATCGTGGGAAAGCTGATGGAGACAATCTTGAAGGAGAGGTCAGTTTCCCTCCTGGAGGCTAATGGGCTGCAGGATAGCAGGCAGCACGGGTTTGTCTTGAGCAGAGCCTGTCAGACTAACCTGGTGAAGTACTATGATTGGGTAACCAGGCAATTAGACAGGGGCCATGCAGTTGATGTCCTGTACCTGGACTTCAGTAAGGCATTTGATTCAGTGCCACATGGGAGGCTAGGTAGTAAGTTGGAAGACACAGGGGCCGGGGCAAAGATGGTGGGATGGGTAGTGAACTGGCTGCAAGGGAGACAGCAGAGGATGGTGGTGGGAGGGGAGCTCTCTTCTCCCAGAGCAGTGACAAGCAGGGTGCCACTGGGATCTGTACTGGGACCGGTGTCGTTTGAGATCTTCATAGCAGATATTTCAATAGGCATCAAGAGCAAGATCAATCTGTTTGCAGATGACACCAAGAAGGGAGTAGTAGTGGATGACCTAGAGGGGTGGCAGGCATTGCAGGATGATCTGGCAAAACTGGAGGCCTGGTCAGATACTTGGCAGCTGGGGTTCAATGCTAAGAAATGCAAGGTGCTACATTTCAGAGCAAAAAACCCAAGGAGGAGTTACCAGCTAGGGGGGATTCAGCTAGCCAAAACAGAGGAGGATCTGGGGTTGATCATAATGGGAGCAATGAACAACTCAGCACAGTGTAGAAAGGCAGCTGCAAAGGCTAACAGGATGCTGGGCTGTATTGCCTGAGGCACATCCTCCAGGAGGGGGGAGGTGATCCTGCCACTGTATAGGTCACTGGTTAGACCACACCTGGAGTACTGCACGCAGTTCTGGCAGCCGTACCTGAAGAAGGACATTAGGTTACTGGAGGGGGTGCAATGCAGGGCAACAAAAATGATCCAGGGGCTAGGGGACTTGCCCTATGAGAGTAGGCTGGAGAGTTGAACATGTAATCCCTGGAGGAGAGGAGGGATGGGGGGACATGATTGAAACCAAGTACATGAAGGGATAAATAGGATGGACACGGATGGGCTTTTCCAGTTAAAGAGGGGGAGGGACACCCGAGAGCACAATCTGAGATTGGAGGGGGAAGGTCAGGAGGAAAATGAGGAGACGCTTTTTCACGGAGAGGGTGGTGACAGGGTGGAACGCATTACCAGAGGAAGTGGTATCCTGTAATACAGTGGGCTGCTTCAAAAGGGGATGGGACAGGGTAAGGGGGAGAGTCTCTGGGGGGGAAGGGAAGGAGGGGCAGCTGCAGTATAAGGGCTGTTAGCTGTACAATCGAGCAAACTCGATAGACTGAAAGGCCTTTATCTTCTGGCAAGATCATATGTTCATATATTCGTATGCTTCGGATGCAGGACATATGACAGATGTGAGGAGCCAGGGGTGCAGAGGATAGGCACTGTCCCCTATGAAGGTAAAGGACATAGGTTAATACGACATAACAGTATAGGTGCTTACACAGTGATGACACCTCACATCCAGTGGTCCATCCTGTCTGCACATCGACTCAAGCATACCGAGAACCTAGTGTCCATAAGTGGTTCCACACCTTCATGCCCCATATGATGCTTGTTGGGGGGGCCTGTGTAGCATACTTCCCGATGAGGTGGTCACTAGGGATGTCCATGCCTTCAAACGTCTGGCACAGGATGAAATAGTGCCATATGAAGGCATCAAGAGCACTGCTGGGGTACTGTGCCAGGAGATTGGTGACGCACCCTGTCCCATCACACACTACCTGGCAATTGATGGCGTGATACCCTTTCCAGAGGCAGGTGACAAAAATGGTAAGGGGACTTAGTCAACTGTCATATGAGGAATGGCTGAAGGACCTCAATATGTACTCCTTCGAGCAAAGAAGGTAAAGGGGGACGTGACTGAGACCTTCAGATATATCAAGGGTATCAACAGGGGGCCAGTAGGGGACATCTTGCAGCTAAGGGAGCAGTCGAAAACAAGGGGGCATGATTTTCAAATAGTAGCGGGGAGGTTCAGGGGAAACATCAGAAAATTCAACTTTAGGAGAGGGTGGGGGAAAACTGGAACAGGATCCCAGAGGAGGTGGTGGGGGCAAGAACTGTGGGAGGATTCAAGAGAACATGGGATAGACACAAGGGTCTGTTGAGGCAGGGGAGGGGGGTGGGCGGAAGGCAATAGCAAAGTTCTGGCAGCATGCTAGGCATACTGGGCAGACTGGGTGGGCCTGGTGATCCTTTTCTGTTGACACGTTCTATGTTTCTATGTTTCTATTACGGTAGGTATCCAGCCCATCACCAGTGGGTGCCTCGATGGCAGCGTGGTGTAATTAGTGGCACTGAGTACAGTTGGCAGGTGCACAACATGATGGAACTGCTGCATGGTTGCTATGTACTCTGCTGGGGTGTTGGGGAATATGATAAACTCACCATGTTCCAGCAGCAGTGTGTCTAAGAACTGTCCCAACAGGCCTGAGGTGGCCGACTGCGAGATGCCAGTGGTGTCCCCCATTGGTGTCTGGAATGTTTCTGTGGCCAGGAAACACATAGCAACCATCACCTTCAACTCCACAGACAATGAATGGCTGCGCTGGGTATCCTTCCAGAGCTGGTCGTGCAGGAGCTCACAGAGCTGCCTGAGCGTCGGCCTGTTGAGCCGGTACCGGCCCACAAACTGGTCATTACTGAGAACCTCCAATGTGATATGTGGACAGTACTGCCTGTGTGCAGCATAGTGCCTCTGCAGCCTACATAAGAGCCCAGCATTGGTATCTGCCCTCTTCTCCTGCTGTACAGCCTCCTGCAGCATGTACAGTAGATGTGCTCTCAGCTAACGCCATTATGGACTGCTGGCTGCAGTGTCTCCGCTCGGCTCTGAGGTTTGCCCCGGTTTAAGTTAGCCTTTTTATAGGTGATAATTGCGTGGCACTAAGTGACCTGCATTAGCCCTGTTGTGCAGCGCTAACACACTGAATATTGCACTGTGTCAGTATACACGGTCCCACTCACACCTTTGTGCACTGCATACATTGTCTTTGTATGTGCACACTTTTGGCTTTGGCATGCACAGCACACCCCTATTCAATATGAGAGTTTGACATAAACTCCCACACAATGTGGGCGCAGTCACTTTGTGTGTGGTTTAAAATTTTGAATATCTGGCCCCTGGTGTCTATAAAAAAAATGTTAATGCTGTTATGTTACTGGAGGGAGCTGCTTATTACCACATTGGCTTTGGAGAGGCTCACACATGAACTGAAAGGCTGGAAAGAGGGCATGGATCACTTTCTCACTGATTTCCCGTCGACCATGGTACAGTATATTGAAACTGTTACTGCAGAGACAATACATCTGTAATAACTACTACATTCCTTGTTTCTCTCTTTCTCAACCTCCTTTCTAACTGCTACTTGTTCTTATAGTACTGAGTATAAGTCTGTTCTTCCTTGCCCTTCCCTCTAGGTGTGTTTACCGCTGTGCTACACTGAGCGAGATAATTTCATACTTACTGTGAAATTAATGTCATTTTTGGTTTCTCCAGGTTGTGACCCTCCCTATTGTTGGTACTGTTTATATAACAACAGTGCATGTATACTGCGCTGCATTTCTGCCATACAAAACTTCAATAAAAAAAATTTGAAAACATTATGCTTATTGTAATGGTATTTAATATTAATATATTTTAGGTTTTTGACTTTGCCCCAAGATCAGTTTTTGAAGTATTTAACAAGAAGTCAGCTCATCATCGCAGCGATAGGCTACCGCCTCATGACACTGGAGACCTGAGTTCAGGAATGGGCTCAGACCGTCAGGGTCCAGCCAAGGGGGGGTAGCTAGAGCATCCCAGAGGAAGCTCTCTCTATCATTGCTCTTGCAACACTACCCTTTGGTGACCACAGATACCTGTAGTAGTGCAGTAGCAGTGTAACCCCTAGGTGGCACTATCCCAAGGGCAACTACCCCTGCCCGTGTGACAAGTTGCAGGTTAAGGGGCCTAGGTACAGAAAACGGGTGCCTCTACCTGGAGAACAGGGTTAGCGGTAGTGTAGCTGACCTGGTACAGTCCTCTGGGACACTGTGACCCCCCCCTTTCCCCTCTAGTGGCCTAAATAATGAACAGAATAACAGGTACAATAACCCCTGATCAGCATACAAATCCCTACTCTGTTTGCACTTACCACCAGGGCTGGTTTCTCCAGTCCGACCCTGGAGACCCCCTGTAAAATAAAGTTAGACACAACAGGTAACAATAGTACAGTGCTTCTGGTACAAATGGAAACACAGTCAGGTTAAATGCAAAAAGAATTAGATCTGATTTACTCGGGGAAGTGAACAAGGGAGGGGCGTAATTTGGCTGATTAGTTCTGTAACTGATTCAGTCAGGCAATCGTGCATGTCCGTCACAGTCACACACTCTAGGTACCCAGTTGGAAAAAAGGGGGCTAGCCTAATTCGTTGCCTGCGGTAGGCCAGCGTTGCAGCTTGTCGGGCCCTGTGATGGAAAGAAGAAGCACGCACAACCACACACAATTTGTAATCCAGAGCCAGGAGGCTCAGTTCATGATAATTAGACAAAACAAGTAAATCAGATGACACACTTTGATTGAGCTGTTGTTGCAGGGAGATACCCTGGTGTTTATTCACGTTACCCTGTACAGGACACAGGATGGATGAAATGGAGACTTTAGGATGACTTGCTGGTGTAACCCTTAGGTGGCACTATCCCAAGGGCTACTACCCCTGCCTGCTTGGCTAGTAGCTGGTTAAGGAGCCTGAGTTCTGAAACGGGTGCCTCCACCCGGAAGTCAGGGATGGTAGTGATCAAGCAACCCGGGGAACAGCCCTCCGGGACACTGTAACCCCCTCTTTCCCCTCTAGTGGCCTGAACACTGTACAATAATCACTTTCACAATACCCCTGGTACACCACACAAGTACCCACATTGTTTGCACTTACCACCAGGGCTGGTTCCTCTGGCTCGACTCTGGGACCCCCTGTAAAACAAGGTTATGCACAGCAAATAGCAACAGTACAGTACTTTGAGCACAAACTGGAACCACAGTCAGATTACATGCAGAAAAAGTTAGATCTGATTTATTCAGGGGACTTGAACAAGGGAGGGGTAAAATCAGGTTAATTAGCTTAAAGGTTATATCAATCAAGCAGTTATGCATGCGCTTTGAGTCCCCCCACACAGTCCACCTCTGGGTACCCAAGTGGAGAAGAGATGGGCTAGCCAGGACCGATGCCCTGAGATGCAGCTCAAATGGGAGGAGAAAGAATCTCAGATTTAGAAGTGGGTAGCCATCTGGGAACAAGCGACCACCAAACAGTGTGGTTCACGATAAACACAGCCATACAATCAAGCCATACAAAAGCAAGAGTACTGGACTTTAGGAGGGCTGACTTTGGGAAAATGAGAGAGTGCCTCAGAAAAGCACTAGCAAACAGGCAAGAAGGAGGGGTGGAGGAACAATGGGGCGTGATCAAAACAGCCATCACAGAGGCAACAAGCCTTTGTGTAAAGCAAATCAATAAAACAACATGAAGGAAAAAAAGCTATGGTTCTCAAAGAGGTGGCAGGAAGGTTAAGGAGAAAGGACAGCATTCAGGAATATAAGGAAACACAGAAGGAGCAGGACAGAGAACTTTATCAGTTAAAGCAGTAAGAGCTGGGAAGGCAGTCAGAATAGTAAAGGCCCAAACCGAGGAAGGATAGCCAATTCTGTTAAGAAGGGGATAAGACCTTATATAGGTACATTAGAGGCGAAGAAAGACCACAGGAGGGATACTGAAGCTTAATAAAGGGAAGGAATGTGGGTAGAGGGTGACAGTGAAAAGCAGGGATACTGAAGCGAATATTTCTGCTCAGTATTCACAAAGGAAGAGGAGGAGTTACCTAAACCAAACAAGAGAAACACTCTGAAGATGAGGGTCGATACCAGACCATTTACAGAAGAAAGGGTTCTGAAAGAACTAATAAAATTGAAGGTGGACAAAGCAATGGGGTCTGAAGGATTCACCCAAGAATTCTAAAGAACTAAGGGTAGAAATAGTGACACCATGACTACTCTCTTTAACAAATCATGGGAGGATGGGGTGGTACCCGAGGACTGGAGGAGGCAGATGTGATTCCTCTTCACAAAAGTGGGAGCAGGACAGAGGCAGGAAACTACAGACTAGTTAGTTTGACCTCAGTGGTAGGAAAAATGATGGAATCACTTCTGAAGGAAAGAATTGTTGAGTACCTAGAGGCCAGTGGGGCACAGGACCCAAGGCAGCATGGATTCACGATGGGAAGGTCATGTCAGACAAATTTAATAGATTTCTTTGACTGGGTGACCAAAGTAGTAGACCAGGGAGGGGCTGTGGACATGGCCTACCTAGATTTTAGCAAGGCATTTGATACAGTCCCACAGAAAAGATTAATACACAAGATTGTATTGGGTCCCAAGGTGGTAGCCTGGATAAAAATTGGCTAGACAACAGGATGCAAGGGTAGTAGTAAATGGGTACACAATGAAGAAAGGAGGGTTACTAGCGGGGTACCGCAGGGTTCAGTACTAGGACCGGTCCTTTTAATGTCTTTATAAGTGACATTGCAGAGGAACTGGAAGGAAAAGTATGTCTCTTTGCAGATGACACAGATCTGCAACAGGTTTGATACACAAGATGGAGTGGAAAGGATGAGAAGGGACTTGGCAAGGTTGGAGGAATGGTCAAATGTATAGCAGCTCAGATTCAATGCAAAGAAGTGCAAGGTAATGCACATGGGAAACAAAACCAGTGGAAGTGTACACAATGGGGTGAGATACTGACAACAGTAAAAATAGAAAGGACCTGGGTAATTATATCAGATGACCTAAAGGTGGGCAAGCAATGTGAGAAGGCAGTAAGGAAGGCTGGGGGATACTGGGATGCATAGGAAGAGGCATCAATAGTAGAAAACAGGAAGTTGTTATCCTCTGTACAGACAGTTGGTGAGACCCCATCTGGAGTACTGTGTGCAGTTCTGGAGACCCCATCTCCATAAAGACATAGACAGAGTGGAGGCTGTCAGAGGAGGCAAACTAAAATGGTGCAGGGTCTGCACCAGAAGACATATGAAGAAAGACTAAAGGAGCTTAATATGTATACCCTTGAGGAAAAAGGGAGAGGGGCATGATAGAAACTTTCAAGTACCTCAAGGGAATCAACAAAGTCCAAGAGGTAGCATCTTCCAGAAAAAGAGATGTGCAAGAACAAGGGGCACAATTTGAAGATGGGGGACAGCTCAGAGGTAATGTGAGGAATATTTTTCATAGTGAGGGTTGTGGATGCATGGAACAGCCTCCCTGAGGAGGTCGTGGAGTCAAGAACAGTGGGGAATTAAGAATGCATGGGACAGGCATAAGGCAGTCCTAGTGGGGGTAGGAGGAAGTAAGCTGTTGGCTAACTAGGATCTGCAGCTTATCTGTTAGGTAGGAAAATGGGCAGACTAGGTGGGCCAAGCGGTCCTTATCTGCCGTCAAATTCTATGTTTCTATGTTTCTATGCAGCTGGTTGGGGCCCTGTGATGGAAAACACAACATGCACAGTACGCAATATTTGTAATCCGGAGCCAGAAGGCTCAGTTCGTAAAAGAAACGAAACAACAAGACAATTAGTTGACACACTCAGATTAAGCTGTTGCTGCAGGGAGCTACCCTGGTTATTTAATCACGATACCCAAGACTGGACACAGGCTGGATGAAAATTGAGATTGCAGGTGGTTGATCTGGAATGCCAGGAAAAGCAGGACCCACATGAGTCGCAGAGGTGTCGTTCCTGTTCAAGGATGGAGCAGGGGGCTGATCCCAAGGCAGGTCTCTCATCGATGGTTGCTCTGTGCAGTGGGTAGTCTGGCTGAGCCAGTCTGGCAAGGCCCAGACCGCATGGAGACAAATTTGGATGCAGTCCGTTTTGGGCTGGATACAGCTTCCAGCAAGCAGGACACAGTTCACACAGTGGGGGACTAACTCACGACCCACTAGCAGCTCATAGCACATTTACATGTAAGGGAATTCTACTGTACCAGGCAAAGCACTCCCCAGTCACAATCGCAAAGTTTCTGCACACCGGGAGCTTAGGGGTAGCTGGAACTCCTGACGGGCCGATCGCATTCAGCAAAATCTTCGCTCTTCTTCAGGTTGAGCCTGGCCCACTTCAGTAGCTTACTTTAGTCACACAAAACTTGGATTTAGTCCAAAATAATCCTCTTCTCTCCCTCTCAGGAGCAGCAGACAGACATGTAAGCCAAACTCTAGCCCTTTCACAGTTTTCCCATGAGAATCCACTCAGGATTGCTGCTCCGAATCACTTCAGCTCCTCTCATTTCACTTCCCAGCTCAGAATTAACTGAAAACTGCAAGCAGCCTGGGACTTCCCCAAGATCCAAAAGATTTGGTTGGCCGATTTGGCTGTCAGTCAAAGCAAGAGCTCCCCCTTCAGTTGCAAAAAAGGCGCAAAAAACTCCAAACTAAAGTTCCTACAGATTTTGAATTCAGACAGCTCCTGTAGTCCAGCTACATTTTAGGTCCCACCAGTACTGTTTGGTCCAATTTGCAGTCCCAGACCAAGATAGTGGAGACAAACAAAACAGTCCTTGCTACAAAGAAAGCAGGTTAGACAAACTACATTATCTTTATCACTCTTAATGATTTTCAGTAAATAGTTACATCTTTCAACAGAGCTCCCTCTCAGATTACTTATGTTACAATCAGGCAGCTCTTAAAGAGACAGTACACAGAGGCTATACAAGCTCTGGTAATCATATTTAAACTGCTAAAACACAGGACACCAGCCTGGCAGTGAGCATTTAGGCAAGCTCAAGGAAGACTTTTTGGGAACCCCCATTTGTAGGGGGGTTACACTGGTTTGCCAGGAGAAGCAGGGCCCACACGAATCACCAATGTGTTGTTCCTGTTCGAGGTGTTGAGCAGGGGGCTGATCCCTGGGCAGGTCTCTAGTTGATGGTTTTCTCTGCATCATGAGTAGCTGGCTGGACCAAATTGGCAGGGCCCAGGCCGGGTGAACAGTTCAGATTCAGTCCGGTAAATGCTGGATGCAGCTTCCAGCAAACATGACACAATTAGGCAGTGGGAAACCAAATCACGACCCACTAACAGCATTCGGCACACTTATAGTAAAAGAAAAGCAATACCACAGTTTGGATGACAGTCCAGTTGCAATTTCAGCTTTCCTGAGCAAAACCGTGACCTCTGTGGTGATTCAAACATCCTAACAGGCCGATCGCATACAGCAAATCTTCGCTCTTCTTCAGGCAAAGGTACAGTCACAGTTCAGTAAATTTTGTCACAATTGATTCAGAAACAGTCTGGTTATTTAAGCACTCTTTAAGGATCCCTTTCGAGGGACAGCAGGCAGACAGGCCAAACTCAGCCTTTCCACCAGTTTTCCGCACAACTACGCAGGAGCAGCTGCTCGAATCACTCCAGCTGTTCACTCTCTCAGCTCCAAACTCAGACTGACACTGTGCTGCAGGCAGCACCGGGACTTCCTTCTGATCCAAAAAGGGTTTGGTTGGTTGATTCATCTGTCTGTCAAAGCAAGGGCTCCCCCTCCAGGTCCATTTAGGTGCCAAAGTGAAAAAACTACAATTCCTACAGAAATTCACTCCCACAAGACCCCTGGGGACAGGCTCCATTTTAAGGTCCCCAAAAGGTACTGATTGGTGCAACACAGAAATGTCCATGCTGCAAAGAAAGGCAGGTTAGACAAACTATAACACCATTGTTATTAGAGCAGCTAATCAGCAAACAATTACCAGTTCTAACAGAGCTCCCTCTGCACCATTAGCGATGGCAGAACAGAGCAGGACTTGAGCCTGGAAACACTTGGCCCCTACCCAGATTAATTAAGCACTACAATAATAACGTCTCTTAAAGAGACAGGCATGGAGGCTAACAGGGCACTCGCATGCAAGCACTTTTACACCTGTAAAGACACAGAACGCCCGCCCGGCAGTGGGCATTTAAGCACACCCAAGGAAGACTTTTGGGAACCCCCATTTATAGGGAGGTTACACCCTTCCCTGCCTGGAAAGAACTTGGTGTACGCATCAAGTTTATGCTCACAACAACATTATTTGAAGACATTGTACTTATACAAAACACATGCTTCGTTTCCATTACTATACGTATCCAACATAGCTAATACATATGATTATATATATAGATATATTATGGCAACAGTTATGCATTTTTCATACATTCAATAATGATTTAAATGATTCACAGAATAATATTACTGTACTTATTCATGTTATCGTTTCTTGCATTCTAAGCAACATAGATGGGGTCCCATCTCTATCAGATAACTTGAGGCAAGACGGGGCAGGGGCGCCATGTCCTGAAGGATGGATAATCAACTTGGAAGTAGCAGGAAAGGCTCATTTTGGGGAGTGAGCTCTTTGAAACATAGATACCCTTCTGGGCAACATTTAAAGGAAGATCTACTGGTCTTGCAGGGGAGTCGTAGCTTAGACGTATTACGAGTTTAACCGCTCTCCCAGACTTCCTTGGGGAAACAGGTACAGTCTCTGGAGTACCAGCATTTGCATCAGTCTCTTCTTCAGTAGAAAGGGGTACCTCTGCACTGGGCTAAGTCTCCAGTAGTGGAACATTATCGGCTCCTTGAACGACAGATTCTGCTTCCACAATACTTTGCTCATTATTCTCTCCTGAAGAGGGCCCAGGTTGCTCATCCTGAAGGAACTCTTGGATAACTGAATTTTGTGGCACTGAAGGGGTGCTGTCAACACTGTCATATTGTTCTGTAGGTTTTGGTTTGTTACCAGGGAGATTTTCAACAGCAGAGTCCTCCTCAGGTAATTCAAACAGTTCTACTAGGCACAAGGAATCTGCTGTTTCAGACAAAATACTCTGCATCTCATTTTCAGGGGGCATTGGTTCCAGGGAAGAAGCTGGGGGGTTAGGCAGCTCTGAAGGCCCAGCTTCACCTCTACAATTCTGTAGATGATTGCCTCGAAACAACTGGCTCAGTTCATAAGAAGGATAGTAGGCATTGTCACATTCACTTTCATCAGAAATAACTGACAGTCATCATCATTCAGGGCCTGCCGGGGGGAAGGCCTTAGGTATGGAACAACAGGGGCAGGTTGGCTCTGTCTCTTTTTGGCAGCAGCATGAGTCACCGGCCTGGGGGAAGTCTCGGGTGTTGGTTCAACATCAATGATCACTTGACCGATGGGCAGTAAGTGGCTGTGGTGCATGGTCTTGACAGCACTAGAGTCATTTTCATGGCGCATTTTGTACACCAGCAGGTCATCCAGTTTACCACCTACTATGTGAGGAAGATGGTGCCACCTGTCAGCGATTTTGTGCCTCCCATGCAGTCCCAAATTGTGCAGTAGTACCCTATCTCCGGGTAACAATTCTTGGGCTTTTACTCGTCTATCATATCTTTCTTTGTTAGCAAGAATTCTTTTGGCAGCCATAGTTTCTGCAAGTTGATATGCATGGTTCAATTGATCTTTCAGTTTCTGCACGTACTACAAATTCCCGGCATGGACTCCATCCCGAGAGATCCCCAAAGCAAACATCAACAGGCAGCCAAGCCTCCCTCCCGAACATGAGACGATAGGGAGAGAATCCAGTAGCATCATATTTGGTGCAATTGTAAGCACCTACCAAGGTGCTAATCTTCTGACTCCACTTAGGCTTGTCTTCAGGATGGAGAGTGCCCAGCATATCCAGAAGGATTCGGTTAAAGCGTTGTGGTTGAGGGTCCCCCTGCTGGTGATAGGTAGTGGTTCTGGACTTCCACACCCCTCACAGGGAGAGCATTTTTTTGATTAGTCTACTTTCAATGTCTCTGCCTTTGTCATAATGGATATGTTGGGGTGCACCATAATGGACAAAGAACTTTTCCACTAGCACCTTGGCCACTGTAGAGGCCTTTTGACTCTTGGTAGAGAAAGCTTGTGTGTATCAGGTAAGGTGATCGGTTACTAACAGTACATTGCCAATGTTCTTTTGATCGGGTTCCAGACATAGGAAGTCTATGCAAACCAGTTCCATGGGGGCACTGGTAGTGATGTTGACAAGTGGGGAAGCTTTCTGGGACAAAGCTTTCTGCTGGAGGCAGCGACTGGAAGTTTTGACATGATTCTCAACATCTGCCCCCATTTTCAGCCAAAAGAATTGGGATCGTACTAAATCGAGAGTCTGGTCAATACCGAGGTTCCCATGTGGTTATGGAGGGACCTCAGTACCAGCTGTTTGAAGGCTGTGGATAGGACCAACTGCTGCTTGTCCACTTGACCTTGATGATCTACGGTCTCTCTATATATAATAATGGATCTCATAACTTTAATCTGGGGTCTTCTTTGTGTAACTCCCCTGCAAATGGGGGTTTCCAAAGTCTTCCAGGAGCTTGCTTGAATGCTTCAAGCCTGAATGGTGCTCAGCGTCTAAGCCGTTTATCTATGAGTGCTTTTAGAGCCTCTGGTACTGTCTCTTTAAGAGCTGTCTGCCTACAGACATAATTCATTTGGATGAGGGTCTGTGTGTTTCCCTGCTTGAGTCCCACTCGAGCTGCTGACAAATCACTCCATTTCTGCCGTTGCTAAGTGGGCAGAGTGAGCACTTTTCAAAGATATAACTGTTTGCCAGAAGTCATTTAGAGTATTAGTGGAAGTGTAGTTTGTCTAACCTGCCTTTCTTGCAGCTGGGACTTTGTGTGTTTTGCCCCTCCATTTTTTTTTTTTTTAAGTTTTTGTTGACCGGGTAAGTGCACTAGACAAATCCTGCCTATTTTCAGGCATGACCCGGAGCGAGGGGGATACAGATGAATGCCAACTGACCTTGAACCAGATTAAGCTGTTGGTGGTATTTTTAGTGAATGAGGGAAATTTGGCCAGGACACTGGGAAAATTCCCCTACTCTTTTCGATAAGTGCCATGGGATCTTTAACATCCACCTGAACTACCACCAATTCAGGCAGATGAGACCTCGGTTTAATGTCTCATCCGAAAGACAGCACCTCAGAAGTGAAGCACCCCTCTCATGCTGCACTACAGTGTCAGTACTGGGATATTAACCCAAGTGCAAGATGTAGGAACTAAGCCCACAACCCTCTGATCTCCCGATCTGATCTGATCTGATCTGATCTGATTTTGGATCTGAACTACTGAATAGATCCAAACAGTGCAAGGGGCACCTCTAAAATGGAGCCTTTGGACGAATCAGAATTTGGACTCATAATTGGAACCAGCCACAGGAGGATTGTATGGGCAGTGACTCTAGGAAATGTAGTTTTGACCTTGGTGCTTTTTTCCCACCAACAGGGGGAGTTTTATTGTGAGTGACATCCGGACCAGCCAACAGAATAGTGTGGAGCTAAAGGAAATGCACTGCTCTGGGACTGGAGAGAGTAGATCAGTTGTGACAGTGAAGAAACAAGGAGCTCTGTGCTTCTGCAGTGTATAGTTTCACGCGGGAAGCACATGGTAGGCCCAGAGTTTCGGTCTGCAGCCTTTGTGAGGGCCAGTTTGGACTGAATCTGAGTTGTGAGGAGAAAGAAGCACTATTAGTGTAGAAACAAAGCTCACCCTGCAGAAGACTGGAGAAATTGCTGAATCGCGCTTGGTCTGTCAGGAACTGAAGCTGCTGTGTGTTCTCCCGGGTATCGTGCAGTAAGTGCGATCGGGATTGAGGAGCAGCCTGCCTGATATAGTACTTTCCTTTTACATATGAATGTGCATAGTGCTTGTGGGGAATCGTTGTTTCAAATCCCCTGTACTGTGTGCTGTGTGTTGAAGCTGGAAGTAAACCCCAGCTTAATCCAGACTACAACCATTTGCTATAAACTGCAGTGGGGTCCAGTCACAAGGACCTTGTCCACATGGTCTGTTCCACATGCTCTGTTCCTCCTGGCAATCCAGGACAATCTGCCTTCCTTCCAGTTTTCAGCATTGAATCTGTGAGTACAAAGCAGGGTAGCTCCCTGCCATCTGTTTATCAAATTGCAAGTGTGTCATCTAATTGTTGCTATTTCATTTCTTCATGAACTGAGCCATCCAGCTCTGGATTACAATTGGGTATTGTGCAAGTGTTTTTTCCATCACAGGGCCCCAACTAGCTGCACCGAACCTGGCTAGCCCCCCCACCATCCTGGGTACCCAGTGAAAGTGACATTTTGAGACTCTGAATATGCGCACAGTATTGTGATTAGTAATGTGTCTAACCTAATTAACCTGATTTCCCCTTTCCTTGTTACAGCTCCTTAAATAAATCAGATCTGTTTGTTTCAGCAAAGTTACACTGACTGTGGTGTTCGTTTATGTTAAAGTATTGTACTGTGGCTATTGTACTGCATCATCTTGTTTTACAGGGGTTCCCCAGAGTCAAACTGACAGAGCCAGTCCGGGGGGTAAGTGTAAACAGTGACGATACTCATGGTGTACTGTGTGGGCCACTAGAAGGAATAAAAGGGGGTCTCAGTGTCCCAGAGGGCTGTGACCAAGTTAGTCTAATTACTGCAAACCCTGACCTCTGGGTGGAGGCACCCGCCATAGAACCTAGGCCCCTCAACCTGTTAGTAGTCAGGCAGGCAGGGGTAGTAGCCCTTGGGATAGCGCCACCTGGGGGTTACATTTGAATAACAGTGCAGTTCGTAAGTCAGTAGAACATAATTCAGACACATCTTTCCCCGCAGGCAGGGCATCAAGTGCAGGCTGAATCATGGGGTCGTGGGATTGAGCTCACTGAATGCTGTCACTATCAAACTGGGGCAAAGCACTGATATCTAATGCAGAAAAATGACAATAAGCGACAGGTATGCAAGTATCGGGGGGGCCCCAAACAGTCCACGGCGTCTGCAGACAAGTACTCATCTTTGTCAAACTTTTGGCACAATGCTTTAATAGAAGGTTCGGACAGCCTCACCCAATTGTCTTTTTTTTTTTTTTTTTTGCTAATTGTTTAACCAGGTGAGACACACTAAGCTGAAAGCTTGTTTACAGGTGCAACCTGGGAGTACAGGGAAGTTAAGTGACTTGCTCAGGGTCACACAGTATGCAAGTGGGGCTGTGGGATTCAAACCCAGGTCTCCAGATTTGCAGCTCAGAGCCTTAAACCACTGCGCTATACTGCCTCCCTGTCTCTGTAACTTGGCCGCTGTGAAAGGGCGTCAGCATCAATATGGTTCAGTCCAGACCAGTATTCAACTACATAATCATAAGTTGACAACACTGAAAGCCACCAGTGCCCAGTAGCATCCAACTTGGTTGAAGTCTGTACATACGTTAGAGGATTGTTATTCTTTACTAATATCTTGGCCCCATAGAGGTACTCATGGAACTGATCGACTATGGCCCACTTTAGAGTGAGGAACTCCAAATTGTGCACAGGACAACTCCACTCAGAGGGTGTCAAGCTGCGACTGGTGAAAGCCACAGGTCTCAGGCCGTCCTCATATTCTTGATATAGCACAGCCCCAAGCTCTTTCAGACTGGCATCCCTGTGCAGGACATATGGTTTGGTGGGATCAACATATGCAAGGACTGGGGGGTTAGTAAGCTGATAAATGACTTTGAAGAATGCTGCCTCATACTCGGGGGTCCAACAGGTTCCAAAAGGTTCACCTGTTTCAAAATACACCTTGTCTTCTTCTTTGAGGGATCCCTTCTTGTATCTGCAGTTGGTGGGAGGATAGACTTGGGTAAGACTAAGGAGTGGCTGGATTACCTTCGAATAGTCCTTAATGAATCAGCGATAGTAGCCGCAAAACCGAAGAAAATGGTGCAGCTCTCTCAGGTTGGTGGGCTGGGGCCAGGTGATCAGGGACTCTACTTTACAAGGGTCTGTCTGTATACCCTCAGCTGACATTATATGTCCCACATATTTTGCAGAAGTTTGAAAGAACTGGCACTTGTCTATGGATAGCTTGAGGATGAATTCTTCCAAGCGATCGAGGACTTTGAACAGTCTGCCCTCATGTTCTTCTAACGTGTGACCGAAAACAATGACATCATCCAAGGACACTAAACATTCTATCAGATTCATGTCTCCTACTGTACGTTCCATCAATGTCTGGAAGGTAGCAGGGGCACCCGAAATCCCCTGTGGCATCCTCAGAAATTTGTAGAACCCCAAAGGATAGATAAAGGCTGTTTTCTCACTGTCCTCTGGGGCCATCAGGATTTGATAATAACCGCTGAGGAGATCAAGTACTGAGAACCACTGACTCCCATTCAGGCAGTCCAGGGCATCCTGTATGTGGGGCATGGTGTATTGATCTGGGACAGTCCATCGGTTAAGGGTCCAATAATCCACACACATCCTCATGGACCCATTTTTCTTGTGCACAACTATGATGGGAGATGTGTAGGGGCTTCTTGATTCTTGAATAATTCCGGCAGTGAGCATCTCCTGTAGGTGCCGCTGAGCATCATCTAAATCAGCTAGAGCAAGGCAGTGGGACTGCTCTCAGAAAGGTCTGTCATTGTGCAGCTGAATATTATGCTCAGCACCATGGGCACACCCCACATCCCATTCTTTTAGCGTAAACACTTAGTCTCTCTGGGCAAGTTTCCTACTGATCCGAGTCTTCCATTCAGCAGACAAGGGGGAATCACCAAAGTCAAATAGGTCTGGAGTCACCTCCTCCTTCTCACCAGAATATTTGTTGCTGGGTACTACTGCAGTGTCTGCGCAGTGTGCTGTAGCTAGTGTAAACGCACTGTTCACTCGGACTTCTCGATCTGACACATTTTGGATCTGGAGCATCACTCGTCGTGCATAGGCATGGGCACGAGCAGGTAGGATACTGGGTTTAACCAATAGCCCCTCTAGCAACTTTCTTTCACCTGTTGCACCCAGCATTAATATTTTGTTTTTCATGTCTCTCCTAAGATGGACTTCTCCATGAACAGTATACTGAGTGTTGTGTGGCAATACCAAGGAATCAGGGTCCTTCTTCCAGACAATTCCAATGGGCTCATCCTGGTCTTCTGCCACAGACTGCCTCTGCAGGTCATAAGCTTTCTTGATCAGAGCTGGAATTCTCATTGCCTGGCCAGTCTGTCAATCTCGTTTCTCTTGGCACAACTGCACTAACCTCCCAAACATGTGGGCGTTGGTTCCAATGAGTAGGGGGACCCAATCATGCATCCCGGTAGGGGGGACACACCAGGGCTAGTGCCTCTACTTGTTGGAGGCTGCGATGCTGCCCTATTTGCAGGCACCTCTGTGGTCTGAGAGAGGAGGTTGCACGTCTCCAGGCTGACCTGGCTAGGATTCGTGAAACCTCCTCCCCCACCCAGGGACCACCAGGGCCAATGCCACTACCTCAGAGGTTGCCAAGAAAGAGGAGAGGCTGGACCAGGGTGGGCTCAGGGAGGGAGAAGGTGGTGGAACAGAGTTGCATCCCTCAAGCTGTACCTCTTCACAATTCATTCGCTCTTCTGGTGGATAGTGGTTCCTCTATGGAGACACCTGCAGCGGAGACCAAGGAGGATGCTGGGAACCTTCACAAAGGAGACCCACAGGAGGGTGGCATGGGACTCCACAGGAGAAGGAAACAACTCCTGGTGGGGGACTCAATCATTAGGGGGGTAGAAATGGGGGAGGAAGGGGAGAGGGAGGTAAGGTGCCTTCCTGGCGCCACGGCTTGGAGGGACAGGAAGCTAATTCTCAGGATCGTGGGAGGAGCTGCACGAGGGAGGGAGCTGGATGTCATTGTCCACCTAGGGACAAATGACCTGGCTAGGAATGGGATCAGAGCAGTGCAAGAGGAGTTTGTAGAGTTGGGAAGGGGCCTTAGACAAGTAGCGCATATGGTAACCTTCTCGGAGGTGCTGCCTGTCTATGGTAAGGGAGATGCTAGGGCACTCCTCACCAGGGAATACAATGAGTGGTTGAAAAACTGGTGTGGAGCTCAGGGTTTTGGATTCATTGGGGACTGGGGAGCCACCTGGAGGGATGCAGACCTATACTGGTGCGATGGTCTGCATCTGTCCAGGGGGAACCAGGATCCTAGGTGAGAGGTTTAAATGCTTCATTGGCAAGCATTTAAACTAGCCAAGGGGGGAGGCATTGAAAAGGAGCAAGGAAATCCCAGCCTCCCCCCACAAAACATGGTGATTAGTGAGGTAAACACCAAGGTACAGAAGTTATTAGGGAGCAGAACAGATTTAAATGTAAAAAAAGGCAAAGGCAGTAAGGACAGAAATGGTCTAAAAGGGGTAAGGCTATCAAAAAGTGGAGGGTGATGAGTACCAATGCCCATAGTCTGTGTAACAAGTTCCCTGAACTAGTGGCCTTGATGGAAGAGGGTTGCCTGGATATTGTGGCAGTCACAGAAACATTGTACACAAAGAACCATGACTGGGATGTCAACATACCAGGATACACAATCTACAGGAGGGACAGGGAGGGTAAAAGAGGAGGAGGAGTAGCTCTCTATGTAAAGTTAGAGATCAAAGCAACAGAACTAAAGAGTAAACAGGGAGCAGATGAGGCACTTTTGGGTCACCCTGGAGACAGGAAATGGCACCACAATCCGCATGGGGGTTGTATACAGACCCCCATCTCAGGGGGAAGGAATGGACAAGGAAATGATAGAAGGCTTTCTTAGAATGGCAGAAAAAGGGGAGATATTGTTGATGGGGGACCTGAATATGCCAGATGTTAACTGGAGCACCTTTGCTGCAGGCACATCTAAGAGCAGGGTCATTCTTGATGCCCTACAGGGGGCATGCCTCAGACAGCTAGTATTGGAACCCACTCGGGAGGGAGCAATCTTAGACCTGGTACTCTCAAATGGCGATGGAGAAAGAATCTCAGATTTAGAAGTGGGTATCCATCTGGGAACAAGCAACCACCAAACAGTGTGGTTCACGATAAACACAGCCATACAATCAAGCCATACAAAAGCAAGGATACTGGACTTTAGGAGGGCTGACTTTGGGAAAATGAGAGAGTGCCTCAGAAAAGCACTAGCAAACAGGCAAGAAGGAGGGGTGGAGGAACAATGGGGAGTGATCAAAACAGCCATCACAGAGGCAACAAGCCTTTGTGTAAAGCAAATTATTAAAACACAATGAAGGAAAAAAACGCTATGGTTCTCAAAAGAGGTGGCAGGGAAGGTTAAGGAGAAAAGGACAGCATTCAGGAAATATAAGGAAACACAGAAGGAGCAGGACAGAGAACTTTATCAGTTAAAGAAGAAAGAGGCTGGGAAGGCAATCAGAATAGCAAAGGCCCAAACCGAGGAAAGGATAGCCAATTCTGTTAAGAAGGGGGATAAGAACTTTTATAGGTGCATTAGAGAGTGAAGAAAGACCAAAGGAGGGATATTGAAGCTTAATGAAGGGGAGGGAATGTGGGTAGAGGGTGACAGTGAAAAAGCAGCGATACTGAATGAATATTTCTGCTCAGTATTCACAAAGGAAGAGGAGGGAGAGGTACCTAAACCAAATAAGAGAAACACTCTGAAGACGGGGGTCGATACCAGTCCATTTACAGAAGAAAGGGTTCTGAAAGAACTAATAAAATTGAAGGTGGACAAAGCAATGGGGCCTGATGGGATTCACCCAAGAATTCTAAAAGAACTAAGGGTAGAACTAGTGACACCGCTGACTACTCTCTTTAACAAATCATGGGAGGATGGGGTGGTACCGAGGACTGGAGGAGGGCAGATGCGATTCCTCTTCACAAAAGTGGGAGCAGGACAGAGGCAGGAAACTACAGACCAGTTAGTTTGACCTCAGTGGTAGGGAAAATGATGGAATCACTTCTGAAGGAAAGAATTGTTGAGTACCTAGAGGCCAGTGGGGCACAGGACCCAAGGCAGCATGGATTCACGATGGGAAGGTCATGTCAGATGAATCTAATAGATTTCTTTGACTGGGTGACCAAAGTAGTAGACCAGGGAGGGGCTGTGGACATGGCCTACCTAGATTTTAGCAAGGCATTTAATACTGTCCCACACAAAAGATTAATACACAAGATGGCCAGCCTTGGAGTGGGTCCCAAGGTGGTAGCCTGGATAAAAAATTGGCTAGACAACAGGACACAAAGGGTAGTAGTAAATGGAGTACACAGTGAAGAAAGGAGGGTTACTAGCGGGGTACCACAGGGTTCAGTACTGGGACCAGTCCTTTTTAATGTCTTTATAAGTGACATTGCAGAGGAACTGGAAGGAAAAGTATGTCTCTTTGCAGATGACACAAAGATCTGCAACAGGGTTGATACACAAGATGGAGTGAAAGGATGAGAAGGACTTGGCAAGGTTGGAGGAATGGTCAAATGTATGGCAGCTCAGATTTAATGCAAAGAAGTGCAAGGTAATGCACATGGGAACAAAACCCAGGGAAGCATACAATGTGGGGTGAGATACTGACACCAGTAAAAATAGAAAGGGACTTGGGGTAATTATATCAGATGACCTAAAGGTGGGCAAGCAATGTGAGAAGGCAGTAAGGAAGGCTGGGGGATACTGGGATGCATAGGAAGAGGCATCAATAGTAGAAAACAGGAAGTTGTTATCCCTCTGTACAGACAGTTGGTGAGACCCCATCTGGAATACTGTGTGCAGTTCTGGAGACCCCATCTCCGCAAAGACATAGACAGAGTGGAGGTTGTCCAGAGGAGGGCAACCAAAATGGTGCAGGGTCTGCACCAGAAGACATACAAAGAAAGACTAAAGGAGCTTAATATGTATACCCTTGAGGAAAGAAGGGACAGAGAGGACATGATAGAAACTTTCAAGTACCTCAAGGGAATCAACAAAGTCCAAGAGGGTAGCATCTTCCAGAAAAAGAGATGTGCAAGAACAAGGGGGCACAATTTGAAGATAGAGGGGGGATGGCTCAGAGGTAATGTGAGGAAGTATTTTTTCACAGAGAGGGTTGTGGATGCATGGAACAGCCTCCCTGAGGAGGTCGTGGAGTCAAGAACAGTGGAGGAATTCAAGAATGCATGGGACAGGCATAAGGCAGTCCTAGTGGGGGTAGGAGGAAGTAAGCTGTTGGTTAACTAGGATCTGCAGCTTATCTGTTAGGTAGGAAAATGGGCAGACTAGGTGGGCCAAGCGGTCCTTATCTGCCATCAAATTCTATGTTTCTATGTTTCTATGTTTCATCTTCACCAGTCACGGGCACAGGAAAAGACAGCCAAAGCCGGACATACCCTAGGTAGGGATAAGACTTGTCACTCAGGCCCCACACATGTAAGCCTTCTAGAGATTGTAATGGCACATCAGATAAGTGTTTGTCATACCAGTCCTGGAATACAATGGTCACTTGCGACCCACTGTCGAGCACAGCCTGAGCATGGATACCATTGACAGTCACAGTAGTCTCCATCAAAGGGCCCACCAATTTGGACCAGTCTGGAGGGACAGTAGCAGAGACCTGGACAGACAATTTAGCCACAAAAAAGTCTGAGTTAGTATTTCTTTTTTTTTTAAAACTGTCTTTATCCTCCTGTGGCAGGTCCTCCCTCATTGTCCACCAACCTACTGGACTCGGGGTCTTTCGGGGGCTTGTAACGCTATGCGCACCCCGGCAGATCCCAGAGCCGAATCTGGGAGTATCATCCTTGTCGGACACCCACTTTTTTCCTCCGCTTTCTCCCTGTGGACCTACTCCCAAGACCCCTGAAGTGGTAGGCAAGATGCTGGAGGCACACATGCAGACATAGCTCCAGATGGGTCTCCTCCACCTCACCAGAACAGCCTAACGCTGAAGGTCCTCGGAGAGGCACCACTTCTCCGGCCTCCACCAGAGGGTGGCCAAGCTCCAAGGTACCTGCTACCCCTATCTCCGAGGTAGAGGGCCACCTGTCGGCAGCCTGCTCTAGTCCTCCCCCCCGGCCAACCTCTGATGACCCAGGCTCATTCCAGAACCTGGGTCATCGGCGTGGCACAAGGTGTGGCATCCAGTGCCTCAACCCTCTGTGCCACCAGGCCAGTGAGTTAGTATTTCTTGAGCCCTCACTGCAGTCATTTCGGGCACCCCTCAGCCATTGATTTGCTTTTCGGAGCTCCCCTTGGAATCTGTTTACTACTTTTTCTAAGTCTTTCTGAGACCGGCATTCTCTCTTCATATGGTATTCATTCCACATCTGTGACAAATGACAGACTCCTGTGTCATCCTTGGAGAGAACATTGCATGAGGGACTGAAGCAGTAGCAAGAGATCGGGGTCCAATATCTGCTTGCAGTGGAGATGGTGGTGCAACGTGTCTTAACAGTTCCTTTATGGTGGCAGTCAATTCTCTGATTTCCACATTAGAGCTGCCCTTTCCAGGGGGGTGCTGGGGCGGGCATCGGGCACTCCCACCACCTTGGCCGATGCGCACTGAGAAGGGCCTGAATCTTGTTCCATGTGGGGAACCCTTGCAAAGGCACCCATGTTCAACTCTCAGACTTCCTTTAGTAGCTTGTCTTTCCAAAACTTGGCCCAGGGCAGAAAGTCCTTTGCAGTCTCAGAGTGCTCGTTAGGTGCCAACTTTCGCCCCTGAACCTCACTTGGCTGATCACTCTCGGTCACTTGCGCAGTAGCAGAAGATATTGGTACAATTCCCCCATGGGGTTGCCTTTGCTCAACCCCCCAGATTTCTTTCATTAGCTCATCATAGAAGGGGGGTGATTCCAGTCAGGTGGCGAGGTGCAACTGAAGCAGTAACAATTCTGCAAACGGAGCAGACTTAAGGATCCGGTCCAGTCTAGTTCAATCTAATTCATCTGATGCCAAACTACCCTTTCTGATGTACTTTTGTAGCACCTTTTCAAGCTGAAGTACATACATGGATAATGGCTCCCCTGGGTACTGCTGAGCATTTCTTACTCTCCACCATAGGTCCGTATCTGAATCCAAGCTCCTATATACCATTCTCCAATGCATCAAGATAGTCCTGTGCAGTTGTTTCAGGGTTATTGGCCTGCTTGACACAGATGGTAGCCAGGGCAGGACCCCGGAGGCTTTCACTCAACCTCTTTCATTTCTCTGCTTCTGAGCATTGCCATTCAGGTACTAGAGGTGCAACATAGTCTATCCAGGTCTCCCAGTCATCCTCCCCCTTGGGGGTGGGGAAGGTGCCCAAGAAGATTCTCAGCCTTCGGTAGGAGTCATGACTAATGGCAGGCACAGATATAGGGGCCAGCATTGGCACGGGCACAGAAGACGGGGCAGGAACAGGTGCTGGAGTGGGCGGGGGTGTTGGGGAAGGAACACCCCCAGGTGGCAGAAATAATTTCTTAAAGTGCTCTACGGTTTCCCTTCCTCCAGTAACAATTTAGCAAACTTCTCCTCAAAAGTCTCAGATAATGGTGGGGGCTCATCCTCCCCAGAGTCTTTACTGTCTTTTGTTATCGCTCTCCAGGCAGCTAGAACCCCTTCTTAGGTAATAGTCTGTGGCACTTTAGAGCTGTCCATGAGGTCACTACACTCTACCAAGGCCATGAAAGTTTGGGCGATCAAATCAGCCTTTCCACCCACCACCACAGTGTTTTTTAAACATTCAACTTTGGAGAGTGCTCCTTCTACAGTATTCTTACTGATACCCAAGGGGATAACCAATATAAGCAAAGCATTTTGGGGGTCAATCTCCTGCCCTGTACACCACCCCACCAACTGGTGCACAGCCACTTCTGTTGGGGTAGCCATTAAACTTTGACAACAATTCTTGATTTTGGCCAGTAGGGGATGCTAATCCCAGCTGTATGCCACCAAGATATAACCCCTAGGTGGCACTATCCCAAGGGCTACTACCCCTGCCTGTGTGACTAGTTGCAGGTTCAGGGGCCTGGGTACTAAAAACAGGTGCCTCCACCCAGAGGACAGGATTAGTGGTAGTGTAGCTGACCTGGTACAGCCCTCCAGGACACTGTGACCCCCCTCTTTCCCCTCAAGTGGCCTAAACAACGAACAGAATAACAGGTACAATAACCCCTAATCAGCATACAAATCTCCACTCTGTTTGCACTTACCACCAGGGCTGGTTTCACTAGTCCAACCCTGGAGACCCCCTGTAAAATAAGGTGAGACACAGCAGGTAACAACAGTACAGTGCTTCTGGTACAAAATGGAACCACAGTCAGGTTAAATGCAAAAAGAGTTAGATCTGATTTATTCAGGGGGAATGAACAAGGGAAGGGCATAATTTGGCTGATTAGTTCTATAATTGATTCAATCAGGCAGTCATGCATGCACTTTAGAGTTCCTTCACAGTCACACACACTGGGTACCCAGTTGGAACAAAGGGGGGCTAGTCTTATTCGCTACCCGAGGTAGGCCGGTGTTGCAGCTGGTCGGGGTCCTGTGATGGAAAAAGAAGCATGCACAACCACATACAATTTGTAATCCAGAGCCAGGAGGCTCAGTTCGTGATAATTAGACAAAACAACTAAATCAGATGACACACTTTGATTGAGCTGTTGTTGCAGGGAGATACCTTGGTGTTTACTCACGCTACCCAGTACAGGACACAGGATGGATGAAATGAAGACTTTAGGATGACTTGCTGGTTTGCCAGGAGAAGCAGGGCCCACGTGAATCATCGAGGTGTCATTCCTGTTCAAGGTGTTGAGCAGGGGTCTGATCCCCGGGCAGGTCTCTCGTTGATGGTTTTCTCTGCATCACGAGTAGCTGGCTGGGCCAAGTTGGCAGGGCTCAGGCCAGGTGAACAGTTCGGATTCAGTCCGGTAAATGCTGGATGCAGCTTCCAGCAAACGTGACGCAATTAGGCAGTGGGGAACCAAATCACGACCCACTAACAGCATTCAGCGCACTTATAGTAAAAGAAAAAGCAATACCACAGTTCAGATGACAGTCCAGTTGCAATTTCAGCTTTCCTAAGCAAAACCGTGATCTCTGTGGTGATTCAGACTTCCTGACAGGCCGATCGTGTACAGCAAATTTTCAGTCTTCTTCAGGCAAAGGTACAGTCACAATTTGGTGGCTTTTGTCACAATTGGTTCAGATATAGTCTGGTTATTTAAGCACTCTTTAAGGATCCCTTTTGAGGGACAGCAGGCAGACAGGCCAAACTCACCTTTCCACCAGTTTCCTGCGTGACTATGCAGGAGCAGTTGCTCGAATCACTCAAGCTGTTCACTCTCTCAACTCCAAACTCAGACTGACACTCTGCTGCAGGCAGCACCGGGACTTCCTTCTGATCCAAAAAGGGTTTGGTTGGTTGATTCATCTGTCTGTCAAAGCAAGGGCTCCCCCTCCAGGTCCATTCAGGCACCAAAGTGAAAAAACTACAATTCCTACAGAAATTCACTCCCACAAGACCCCTGGGGACAGACTCCATTTTAAGGTCCTCAAAAGGTACTGATTGGTGCAATACAGAAATATCCATGCTGCAAAGAAAAGCAGGTTAGACAAACTATAATACCATTGTTATTAGAGCAGCTAATCAGCAAACAATTACCAGTTCCAACAGAGCTCCGTCTGCACCATTAGCGATGGCAGAACAGAGCAATCTTACTGCAGCTCGGGGGGGGGGGCTCAAGCCTGGAAACACTTGGCCCCTACCCAGATTAATTATGCACTACAAAAATACTGTCTCTTAAAGGGACAGGCACAGAAGCTAACAGGGCACTCACATGCAAGCACTTTTACACCTGTAAAGACACAGAACGCCCACCTGGCAGTGGGCATTTAAGCACACCCAAGGAAGACTTTTGGGAACCCCCATTTATAGAGGGGTTACAGCAGCAAGTCAGGGTGTAGCCAGGAGAGGTAATTCGAGCATCCTAGAGGAAGCTCTCTCAATCATTGCCCCAGCAACACTGCCCCTTGGTGACCAGAGGTGGTAGTGCGGTAGTAGCGAGCAAGGGACAAGCCAGGGGAGGAAGCTCGAGCATCCCAGATGAAGCTCTCTCAATCATTTCCCTTGCAACACTGCCACTTGGCAACCACTGGTGGTAGTGCAGTAGGCCTCAAGAGTGGGAGGGGGGATGTTGGCCGTGGACCAGTGCTCTAGATTGGGCCTCCTAGTGCATGAATTTTCCAAGGGGCAGGGACCAGAAACAAACCTACCTCACACAAGGATAATCGGAGGACACTCTGGTCATGACCTCAGACCTCGGCTACTGACAACCTCTTGGGAGTCCCCTGGAAGCATACCTTTGTGACCTGTAGGAAGCAAGGAATTGGATTCAGTCAGACTGGATCCCACCACTGGGGTGGGGGACCAATGGAGTTAAAATTTTCTGAAGGGTAAGTGACAGAGACACTGGGAGGTAAGACTGGTCTCAACTCTGGAATGGGGGAGGGATGGGGTACAAGAAACAATAAGTTTAAAAAAAAAATCTAATGAACAAGTAAAATACTAATTCCACTATCTTTTCAAAAGTATCTAACCATTCCCAGTTGATGTTGTGGTTGCTGTGAGTGGGGCATCATGATTCTGGTAAGTGTTATGATGTCAGAGAATCCTGATGAAACCTGTTACACAGAGTTCATGAATAAGTTGGGTACAATGTGATGCAAAATCTGTGACAAGTGAAGTATAAAGAGGTGTTCTTGGGTGAATGGTATAATTTATATATCCTATATATCTATATCTTGTTTGTGCTACCCTGCTTGTGATTTTTTGTAAGGAGCCCAGAGCCCCTGGGATTGGGCACCATATAAATAAATATTCACTTACTTGCTATCTGCACAGAGTATGTTTATGAAACCATATGCCAATGTGGTTGCCTGATCTTTAACCCTTGGAGCTAAGACTGTGCTTTGTATGTTTGGATACAGGCCTCAAACTCACCAGCAGAAGAGTGGGGGAGCCTCTACAGGTTCTGACACCAGAGTCATTCCCTTGGTGACTGAGGATGAAAAGCATGCACCAAAGGAGAACCCCAGACAAAGACTTTCCCCAAACTCAGTATATCATGGCAACCACCGGACTGGGCCACACCAAACTGAAATTCTCAGGAACCCTTCCAGTCCCAACTCGGCTTCTGACAGTTCCGACTGCAGACAGACTTTAGCAGAAGATTTTGCCTCTTCTTGTGTCATACAAGACCATCTGCAAGCAAAAGACTTGGAGACTGATCCAGGAACACGGAAGCATGAGAGAAGCACTAATCCACAGGATAACACCGCTGCAGTCAGGTGAGAGAAATCAGAAACATACACACAGAGAGAACACCAACTAGAATAAAAAAAAGATCTGCAGAACTCCAGGATTAGAAATTATGTCCAGTCATTGTTCTCTGCTGATACTGCAACAGACAGGGTGCATGAAACAGAGATCACTTAAGGCAGTAGTGCAACTAAACATTTCTTTCCAAAAAGCTAGCTTCAGTTACAATTAATGAAACGACTAACATACCTGTCAAATCTTCTTACTATCTAAGCAAATAGGGTGAAACTAGAAACGCCCTGTCTCAGGCAAAGTTACAATGTGAATTCCAGTAGATGTAGAAAGTGAAGCAATGACAATTGTAGGAGTAATCCAGTGTAGTGGTATGGAGCTGCAGGTTTCGAAGAGACCTTCTGCAGCCTGAGATGCTGCTCCATGTGCACACACCTCTCTGGGTTGAGGGATGAGATCACTGCTCTCCATGCCGAGTTGACTAGGATCCAGAGAACCTCTTCCCCCACCCAGGGGCCACTGAGTCTATCACTGTTGCCCCAGAGGTTGCCTAGGAGAAGGAGGGCTGACAGGACTGTGGTGGGCTCTGGGAGGGCAGGGGTCGAGGATCAGGGACACATTCCTCACCCTGTGCCACTAAAAAATTCATACAGTGCTCTGGCAGGATGGGACTGCTGGGAGGAGTTCTCCCTCCACGAACCGACGAGTCAGAGGGCAGAGCTGATAGTTTCTCTTCTGTGTGCTCTGTAGGTGTACCTAAAGGGGAGACAGTGGAAACAAAGGAAAGCTTTAATTTATTTTTTTGTATTTAGCTTTCTGAGTATTTAAATAGCTGATTTTGTGGTTTCAGCCACAAAAACACATTGGGGACAAGACACAGGCAGCAGGGAAAACATTGAGAACAATACACAGCAGAGAAGCAAAGGAGAGCTTCTACTTTTGTTCTTTTGTTTTTCTGGGTAGTTCATTTCCTTTTTGTGCAGTTTCAGCCAAAGTACACAGCGGGACAAGACACAGGCAGCGGGGAAAGCACAGTATTGGGGGACCAAAGACAAGGGGAACGGATTGTAATCAGTGATCTGGAATAAATTAACTAATTGTTTTCTGTCTGAGGGAAGCTGACCAGAGGCTATCTCCCACCCACCCCTCCCCATCCCACCCACCCTGGGTTCATCTGCCTTTATAGGCATCCAATAGAGTGCAACTTCCTACAACCACACAGGAAAAGGCTAAACACAGATAGATAATGCAGCCTCTCTGATGCTGACAATTTAGCAGAGCAAGTAAGGGTAATCCCTCTCAATGGTCAAGTACTTACGAAGAAGGCAGAACAAGAGAGTGAGAGAGAGAGAGAGAGAGGAGGAAAAAAAAACTACTAGGGGCCCTACTTGGGACAGAGGGCTAAACACAGGACATGGGATAAATACAGTAAAACCAGGAGTCTAACTACAGCAGAAGGAGGGTTTAGACAGCAAAGCAGGAGGTGACATAGAGCAGAAGGGGACATGCAGGGAGTGGTGCAGTGCAGTGCAGTGGGTACAGGGCAACAATATTCAGGAGGATGTTCTGGGTACTGCGGTGCTACCCCATATGCAGGCATCTCAATAGGCTGAGGGCAAAGGTGACCAGTCTTGGGACCGAGCTGGCAGGATTACTGGAGACTTTTGGCCCCACCCAGAGGCCACCATGTCCCCAGCCACTACCACAATGGTTGCCCGGGTGGGGTCTGGATGGACTTCAGTGGGCTCAGGGAGGTTGAGGGAGGTGGGTCAGAGACACATCCCCCATCTGGTCCAACTTAGAAACTCCTATGCTGTCCTAGAGGAGTGGTAGAGTCTCATAAAGGAACCTGAGGTTGCGACTAGGGAGGACGCAAGGATCCTCCAGGAGGGAGACCCAGGAGCCGAAGGCAGAGGACCCCAGATTAAGAGGAAGCTACTCCTGGTGGGGGACTCAATTGTCTGGGGAATGGATTTGGACAGAGATAGTGGGGTGGAAAGGGAGGTTAAGTGTCTTCCAGGAGGCACAGCTCAGAGGGAGGGGGAGTGAATTCAGAGGATCGCTAAAGCGGTAGCAAGGAGAGGGGGCTGGAGGTCATTGTCCACCTGGGGACAAATGACCTAGCCAGGGATGAGGCAAGCATAAAGTAGGTGCAGGAGGACTTCAGGGAGTTAGGAGGATGTCTTGGGGAAGTAGAGAGCTCAGTGACATTCTCTAAGGTGCTGCTGGTCTACGGCAGGAGGGAACTAGGAATTTCTGCATCAGAAGCTTCAACACTTGGTTGGAGGGCTGGTGCAGGGAAGAGGGTTATGGCTTCATTAAGGAATGGGGACCCACCTGGAACAATGTGGGCCTGTACAAGGGAGACAGCCTACATCCATCCAGGAAGGGGACAGTGGTCCTCAATGAACAGTTTAAATGCTTCCTTGGCGAGCATTTAAACTAGCTGGGGGGGGGGCGACGGGAACAGGGAAACTCAAGCAGCCCATCCCCACAGATTACAGCAGCCAGTAAGGAGGATCAGGAGGGTAAGTTGTTGACAGGTACACCTGAACCAATTATAAAGGGTATGGCAGAGGAAGGGAGGCAGCAAAAGAAAGAAACCAGAGTTATAGGAAAGAAACAAGAGGGCAAAAGCAGGAATAGAAGGTGGGCAGGCAGTAAAACATGGAAGGCCATGTATACAAATGCCCGCAGCCTGGGAAATGAAATCCCAGACCTGATGGCATTGATGGCAGAGGTTGACCTGGACATAGTGGCAATAACTGAGATGTGGTACACTGTAAACCACAACTGGGAGGTAAGTGTACCAAGTTATTCTGTATTCAGGAGGGATAGGGATGGTAAATAAGGGGGAGGGGGGTGGCCATACACAGCAGGGAAGATATAAAAGCAACTGCAGTACAGGATAGACAGAGGGAGGCGGAGACACTGTGGGTCACTCTTAAGCCAGACAATGGCACAGCAATTTGCACAGGGGTGCTCTACAGTCCTCCAGCTCAGGGGAGGAGGTGAATAGGGCGCTAGTAGAAGAAATACATAAGATGGCAACAAAAGGGGAGGTACTGCTGCTGGGTGATTTTATTATGCCAGACGTGGATTGGACTATCCCAGTGGCTGCCTCAGTCAGGAGCCGCGACTTGTTAGACTCCCTGTAGGGGGCGGACCTCAGACAGCTAGTACTAGAACCCAACAGGGACAGGGTGATTCTGGATTTCATACTGACCAGTGGAGACAGAATCACAGAAGTCCCAGTGGAAGGCCACCTGGGGTCCAGCAACCACCACACAGTGTGATTTAACATGGGCACAGGGTCGAAGTCAAGCCACATAAAGGCAAGGGTCTTGGATTCAAGGAGGGAAGACTTTGCAAGGATGGGGATATCTATCAAAGAAGCCCTAGCAAGGAGGGAGGCAAGAGGGGGTTTGAGGAGCAGTTGGCTACCTAAAAGGAGCCATAGTGGAAGTGAAAAACCAGTGCATTAGACTGAGAAACAAGGCAAGAGAAGGAAGAAACCACTATGGTTCCCAAAATATGTAGCAGAGAAAGCAAGAGCCAAAAGGTTAGGTTTCAGAAAATATAAGAAGACACAGAAGGAAGAGGATAGGGTGGTGTACCTAAATTGTCTGAAGGAAGCAGGGAAAGCTGTTAGGAATGCCAAAGTGCAAACAGAGGAAAGAGTAGCACAGATGGTGAAGAAAGGGAACAAGACATTCTATAGGTACATCAGTGAAAGAAGGATGTCCAGGGGTGGGATTGTAAGGCTTAGAGGGGATGAATGGGAAGGTGTGGAGGGAGACCTGGAAAAGGCAGCAATACAGAATAAATACTTCTGTTCAGTATTCACTGAAGATGGGGAGGGACAGGGACCAGAGCTGGGCATCAGATACAAAGGAGGGAGGGAGATGAATACCAGTCCATTTACAGAAGAGAGAGTCCTAGAGGAGCTCGCAAAACGGAAGGCGGACAAGGCAATAGGACTAGATGGTATACATCCCAGGATATTAAAGGAACTATAGATGGAGCTAGTAGCGCCACTGGCAGCCATGTTCGGTGAGTCGCTCAACACAGGAGTGGTTCCAGAGGACTAGAGAAGGGCGCATGTAGTCCCTCTTCACAAAAATGGTAGCAGTGAAGAGGCAGAAAACTACAGGCCAATCAGCCTCACCTCAATAGTGGGTAAGATTATGGAGGCACTGCTTAAGAAAAGGATTGAGGAACACTTGGAATCCAATGGAGCCCAGGATCTGAGGAAACATTGATTCACAGCAGGAAGGTCATGTCAAACAAATCTGATAGATTTTTTTGACTGGGTAACAAAGGAGGTGAATTGAGGGGGAATGGTAGATGCCGTCTACCTCAGTTTCAGCAAGGCCTTCAACACTGTTCCACATAAAAGCCTTGTTAACAAGTTGGGTAGCCTGGGTGTGGGCCACAAGGTGGTGAACTGGGTTAGAAACTGGTTAGGGAACAAGAAGCAGAGGGTGGTGGTAAATGGGAGCCAATCCATGGAGAGGGGGGGTGACCAGTGGGGTACCTCTAGGATCGGTCCTGGGGCCAGTCCTTTGTAATGTCTTCTTAGTGACATTGCAGAAGGGTTGGAAGGGAAGGTTTGCCTGTTTACAGATGACACCAAGATCTGCAACAGGGTAGACACTCCAGATGGGGTGGAGAAAATGAGGAGGGACCTACAGGTAGGAAAGCTGGAAAATGGTCCAAAGTGTGACAACTGAGGTTCAATGTGAAGAAGTGCAAAATCATGCACCTGGGGCTCAGAAACCCTGGAGAGAGCTACAGAATGGGGAGGGGAGATGCTGATGGACACCTGGGAAGAAACGGATCTGGGGGTTATAATCTCAGATTACCTAAATGTGGCCAAGCAGAGTACAATGGCTGTAGGGAGGGCCAGTGGCATGTTGGGGTGAATAGGAAAGGGTATCACTAGCAGAAGGAGGGAGGTGGTGATACCACTATACAAAACACAGGTGAGGCCTCATCTGGAATACTGTGTGCAGTTCTGGAGGCCGCATCTTCATAAGGACAGAGTAGAGGCAGTTCAGAGAAGGACCACTAAGATGGTGCAGGGCTTGCACCAAAGGACGTATTAGGAGAGATGAAAGACCTCAATATGTATACACTGGAACAGAGGAGGGAATGGGGAGATATGATAGAAATCTTCAAGTATCTTAAGGACATTAATAAGGTGCAAGTGGGCAACATCTCTCAGTATAGTAGAGGTACAAAAACGAGGGGGCACGATATGAGATTGGAGGGGAGCAGGATAAGGGGAAATATGAGGAACTTTCTTTTGTGGAAAGGGTGGTGGATGCATGGAATAGCCTGCCCTAGGAGGTGGTGGGAGCAAGCACCATGGAGGGATTTAAACATGCATGGAATAGGCATAAGGGAACCTTAGAGGTGGAAATGAGAGGCTTAAGCCAATGACCAAGTAGGGTCAGTGGCCATTAATAAAGGTAGGGTATATGGGCAGACTAGACGGACCTAGCTGCCCTTATCTGCCATCAATGTCTATGTTTCTATGAGGAGGCACCCACAGTAGTAGTGGTAAGGGAGAATGTGATGGTCCTCTATAGGAGAGGCCTCAATGTGGGAGTTAGAGGACCCCATCAGAGGAGGAAGCAACTTCTGGTGGGGGACTCATTTGTTACAGAGTAGATTTGGGAATAGGAAGGGGGGGAGTGAGAGGTAAGGTGCCTACCTGATGCCTCAGGTCCAAGGGTGGACAACAGATCCTAAGGATCGCTACAGCAGGAGGGCAAGAGAGGGAGCTGAATGTCATTGTCCACCTGGGGACTAATGACCTGGCTAGTGATGATGTGGAGATTGTGCAAGAAGTTTTCAGGGAACTGGGAAGGGGTCTTAGGCAGGTGGCACACACTGTAATTTTCTTTGAGGTACTGTCTGATTATGACCGGGGGGAAGATATGGTTCTCTGTACCAGGAGCTTCAACTCATGGTTGAAGGAATGGTATAGAGTTAAAAGACCCAAGGCAACATGGATTTGGTGGAGGGGGAAGGGGTCACGTCAGATGAACTTGATAGACGTCTTTGACTGGGGGATCAGAGAACTAGATCAGGATGGGGTGGTGGGAGTGGTACCTAGACTTCAGCAAGGTCTTTGACACCATGCCACATAGAAGGCTCATTAGGAAACCAAGCAGCTTTGGGGGTGGGTCCTAAGGTGGTAAACTGGTTTATGGATAGCCAGTGGAGGGCGGTGGTAAACGGAGTTCAGTCAGGAAAGGGGAAATGACTAGCGGAGTACCTCTGGGCTCAGTACGGGGTCCAGTCCTCTTTAATATCTTTACAAGTTTCATTACAGATGGGCTGGAAGGGAAGGTATGCCTCTTTGCAGAGAACACCAAAATCTGCAACAGGGTGGATACTCTACAGGGGTGGAGAGAGTGTACAGATACCTGAAGAGACTTGGGGAGTGGTCAAGGGTATGAAAAGCAATGTCTTGGTGCAAAGTGCAAAATCATGCACCTAGGGCACAGAAACCCAGAGGCAGAGTATACAGTGGGGGAAGAGATATTGACGGTCACCAAACAGGAAAGGGGCCTTGGAGTAATCATATCGGATGACCTCAAGGTGGCGAGGACGTGTGACAAGGTAGTAGGTAGGGCCAGTGGGATGCTGGGGTGCATAGAAAGAGGTATCACCAGCAGAACAAGGGAGGTGATGTTACCACTGTATAGATTGTTGGTGAGACCCCACCTGTAGTACTGCGGGCAGTTCGGGAGACCACATCTCAGGAAGAACATAGACAAGGAGGATGCTATCTAGAGGAGGGCAACTAAAATGGTGCAGGGCTGCCCCAGAAGCCGTATGAGGAGAGACTAAGGGACCTCAATATAGAAACATAGAGAATGCGGCAGAAAAATACCAGTGGTCCATCCAGTCTGCCCATGGTTCCCTGTCAATCCCAGGGACTCAATTGTCATCCAGGGTACTGTCCCTCACTATCCCCCAAATTCCCCTCCCCCCAGCTATTGCCCTGTGTAGCCACTATGCCCTTCACTCTGTCCCCCACACATACCTGAAAACATTTATTATTTTGGTGCCTACCATCTTGGCTGGCAGACTGCTCCAAGGTTCCACCACTCACTCTGTGAAGTAATACTTCTTCATACCCCTCTTGAACTTTTGACCTGCCAGTTTCCACTTGTGCCCCATGACCTCAGACTGGTAGTTATTCTAAATAACTCCTCGCAGTTCACCTTCTTTATTCTTTTCAGTAATTTCATATCACCCCTCTCCCATCTAGTTTCCAGCAAGTACATGTCAGTGCCTTGAGCCGATCTTCCCTTCTGGCCCAGCATCATCCTGGTCACCCTTCACTGCACCACCTTTAGCCTTTGCTTATCGTTCCTGGGGTGAGGACTTCAGAACCGGGTGCAATACTCCAGGTGCAGCCTTTCCATTAATCTACCTCTTTTCTTCTGCTATCAGTACACCTCCTGATACATCCTAACCTCCTATTTACCTTAGTAATAGAGTAAATCTATGGTGTGGCCCCTATCCAATGCCTGCATCACCCAATCAAAGAAATCTGACAAGACCTCCCTGCCACAAACTCATGCTGTTTACTACCTTGGAGGTCATTGCTCTCCAGGTAGTATACTAGGTCCC
Organism: Neoceratodus forsteri; assembly: GCA_016271365.2. NCBI lineage: Eukaryota > Metazoa > Chordata > Ceratodontiformes > Ceratodontidae > Neoceratodus > Neoceratodus forsteri. The sequence continues at coordinate 12,555,334 of CM028137.1, read as the reverse complement.
CCTTGACCAGTGACTCCATCAGTTTCCCTAAGACTGAGATAAGACTGACAGGTCTGTAGTCCCCCGCTTGCTCCTTATCCCCTTTTGTGGACTGGAACCATGTCTGCTACCCCAGTCCTTTGGAACTATCCCTGTCTATAACAAGCTATTGAATAGCCCTAGCAGGGATTCAGCCAGTTCTTTTGCCAGTTCCCTGAGCACCCTTGGGGTGCCTCTGTCTGGCCCTGGGGCCTTAACTATCTTAAGGGATGCTAACCCTTTCTGGATCCTTTCACTGGTAAATACTGACTGCCTCATCTCCTGGATCCCCTTAGTGGCCGCCTTGATGCCACTCTCTGGCAAGGGCAAGCTGTCTTCCCTGGTGAAGACAGAGCAAATGTATTCACTAGGGAGACCTGCCTGTTGCCCCGTTCTCTTCTATTACCCTACCTCCATCAGACAGCCTAACAATTTCACTTCCTTTCCTCCTTTTTTCCCCTAATATACCTGAAGAACTGCTTTTCCACACTCTTGACCCTCTCAGCAATGTACAGATCTGTGACCGCTTTATCTTCCCTAACTGCCCCTTTTGCTTCCCTAGTTCTCAGTTGGTATTCTCCCATTCTTCCTCCCCAGCTTTTCTTTGTATCTGATGAAGGCCCTTTTCTTGACCCTCACTGCTTCCCTAGTCTTTTCTGAGAACCATATTGGTTTCTTGTACCTGTTACATTTGGTTACTGTCCTCAGGCATGTCTTTGATGCCACAGCAATAGCCCCCTTTATTGCCAACATGTATTCTGCATCCCTCCAATGCTACCCAAACTAACTTCTCCCAAACCAACTCCCTCATCCTGTCAAAACCCATTCTTCTGAAATTGAGGATCTCAGTTCTCGACTGGGGTTTACCAATCCACAGAGCCTGCTCAAACCAGATAATGTTATAGTCGCTGTTCCTTAGTGGCTCCCCTATATGCACTGCTTCTACTATCCCTCAGTTAGTGAGCAACACACTGTGCTCTTCCCTAGTAGCTCCTCTACATGCACTGCTCCTACTATACCTGAGTTAGTGAGCACCACACTGCACTCTTCCCTGGTGGCTTCTCTTCATGCACTGCTCCTACTATCCCTGAGTTGGGGAGCACCACACTGCGCTCTTCCCAAGTGGATCCCCTACATTCACCGCTCCTACTATCCCTGAGTTGGTGAACACCACACTGCGATCTTCCCTAGTGGCTCCCCTACATGCACCACTCCAACTATCCTTGAGTTGGTGAACACCACACTGCGCTCTTCACTAGGGGCTCCTCTACATGCACCTCTCCTACTATCCTTGAGTTGGTGAATACCACACTGCGCTCTTTCCTAGTGAATCCTCTACATGTACTGCTCCTACTATCCCTGAGTCAGTGAGCACCACACTGCGCTCTTCCCTAGTGGCTCCAATTCAAGCACTGCTCCTACTATCCCTGAGTTGGGGAGCACCACACTGCGCTCTTCCCTAGTGGCTCCCCTACATTCACCACTCCTACTATCCCTGAGTTGGTGAACACCACACTGCGCTCTTCCCTGGTGGCTCCTCTACATTCACCGCTCCTACTATCCCTGAGTTGGGGAGCACCACACTGCGCTCTTCCCTAGGGGCTCCTCTACATGCACCTCTCCTACTATCCTTGAGTTGATGAATACCACACTGCGCTCTTCCCTAGTGGATTCTCTACATGCACTGCTCCTACGTCAGTGAGCACCACATTGCGCTCTTCCCCGGTGGCTCCTCTTCAAGCACTGCTCCTACTATCCCTGAGTTGGGGAGCACCACACTGCGCTCTTCCCTAGTGGCTCCCCTACATTCACCGCTCCTACTATCCCTGAGTTGGTGAACACCACACTGTGCACTTCCCTAGTGGCTCCCCTACATGCACTGCTCCTATTATCCCTGAGTTGAGGAGCACCACACTGCACTCTTCCCTGGTGGCTCCTCTACATGCACCTCTCCTACAGTCCCTGAGTTGGGGAGCACCACACTCTGCTCTTCAATAGTGGCTCCTCTACATTCACCGCTCCTACTATCCCTGAGTTGGTGAACACCACACAGCGCTCTTCCCTAGCGGCTCCCCTACATGCACCGCTCCTACTATCCCTGAGTTGGTGAACACCACACTGCGCTCTTCCCTAGTGGCTCCCCTACATGCACCGCTTCTATTATCCATGAGTCAGTGAGCACCACACTGCGCTCTGCCCTAGTGACTCGTCTACATGCACCGCTCCTATCCCTGAGTTGGGGAGCACCACACTGCACTCTGCCCTAATGGCTCCCCGACATGCACCGCTCCTACTATCACTGAGTTGGTGAACACCACACTGTGCTCTTGTCTAGTGGCTCCACTACATGCACCACTCCTACTATACCTGAGTTGGTGAACACCACACTATGCTATTCCCTAGTGGCTCCCCTACATGCACCGCTCCTACTATCCCTAAGTTGGTGAACACCACACTGCGTTGTTCCCTGGTGGCTCCCCTACATGCACAGCTTCTACTATCCCTGAGCTGGTGAGCACCACACTGCGCTCTTCCATAGTGGCTTCTCTAAATGCACCGCTCCTACTATCCCTGAGTTGGGAAGCACCACACTGCGCTGTTCGCTAGTGGCTCCCCTACATGCACCGCTCCTACTATCCCTGAGTTGGGGAGCACCAAACTGCGCTCTTCCTTAGTGGCTCCTCTACATGCACCGCTCCTACTATACCTGAGTTAGTGAACACCACACTGCGCTCTTCCCTAGTGGCTCCCCTTCATGCACCACTCCTACTATCCCTGAGTTGGTGAACACCACACTGCGCTCTTCCCTAGTGGCTCCCCTACATGCACCGCTTCTATTATCCCTGAGTCAGTGAGCACCACACTGCGCTTTTCCCTAGTGACTCCTCTACATGCACCGCTCCTACTATCCCTGAGTTGGTGAACACCACACTGCGCTCTTCCCTAATGGATCCTCTACATGCACCGCTCCTACTATCCCTGAGTCAGTGAGCACCACACTGCGCTCTTCCATAGTGGCTCCCCTACATGCACCGCTCCTACTATCCCTGAGTTTGGGAGCACCACACTGCGCTCTTCCCTAGTGACTCCCCTACATTCACCGCTCCAACTATCCCTGAGTTGGTGAACACCACACTGTGCTGTTCCCTAGTGGCTCCCCAACAAGCACCGCTCCTACTATCCTTGAGTCAGTGAGCACCACACTGCGCTCTTCCCTGGTTTCTCCCCTACATGCACCGCTCCTACTATCCCTGAGTTGGGGAGCACCACACTGCGCTCTTCCCTAGTGGCTCCCCTACATGCACCGCTCCTACTATCCCTGAGTTAGGGAACACCACACTGCGCTGTTCCCTAGTGGCTCCCCTACATGCACCTCTCCTACTATCCCTGAGTTGGGGAGCACCACACTGCACTCTTCCCTAGTTGATCCTCTACATGCACCGCTTCTACTATCCCTGAGTGAGTGAGCACCACACTGCGCTCTTCCATTGTGGCTCCACTTCATGCACTGCTCCTACTATCCCTGAGTTGGGGAGCAATACACTGCGCTCCTCCCTAGTGGCTCCCCTACATGCACCGCTCCTACTGTCCCTGAGTTGGGGAGCACCACACTGCGCTCTTCCCTAGTGACTACCCTACATGCACCGCTCCTACTATCCCTGAGTTGGTGAACACCACACTGCGCTCTTCCCTAGTGGCTCCCCTACATGCACCGCTCCTACTATCCCTGAGATGGGGAGCACCACAACGCGCTCTTCCCTAGTGGCTCCCCTACATTCACCGCTCCTACTATCCCTGAGTTGCTGAACACCACACTGCGCACTTCCCTAGTGGCTCCCCTACATGCACCGCTCCTACTATCCCTGAGTTGGGGAGCACCACACTGCGCTCTTCCCCAGTGGCTCCCCTACATGCACCGCTTCTACTATCCCTGAGTTGGTGAACACCACACTGTGCGCTTCCCTAGTGGCTCCCCTACATGCACTGCTCCTACTATCCCTGAGTTCGTGAACACCGCACTGCACTCTTCCCTTGTGGATCCTCTACATGCACCACTCCTACTATCCCTGAGTTGGTGAGCACCACACTACGCTCTTCCCTAGTGGATCCTCTACATGCACACCTCCTTCTATCCCTGAGTTGGGGAGCACACACTGCACTCTTCCCTAGTGGACGCTCTACATGCACCGATCCTACTATCCCTGAGTTGGTGAACACCACACTGCGCTGTTCCCTAGTGGCTCCCCTACATGCACTGCCCCTACTATCCCTGAGTCAGTGAGCAGCACACTGCGCTATTCCCTGATTTCTCCCCTGTATGCACCACTCCAACTTTCCCTGACTTGGTGAGCACCACACTGTGCTCTTCCCTAGTGACTACCCTACATGCACCGCTCCTAGTATCCCTGAGTTGGTGAACACCACACTGCACTCTTCCCTAGAGGCTCCCCTACATGCACCGCTCATACTGTCCCTGAGTTGGGGAGCACCACACTGCGCTGTTGCCGAGTGGCTCCCCTACATTCACCACTCCTACTATACCTGAGCTGGTGAACACCGCACTGCGCTCATCCCTAGTGGCTCCCCTACATGCACCGCTCCTACTATCCCAGAGATGGGGGGCACCACACTTTGCTCTGTCCTAGTGGCTCCTCTATATGCACCGCTCCTACTATAATTGAGTTGGTAAACACCACACTGAGCTCTTCCCTAGTGGCTCCCCTACATGCACCGCTCCTACTATCCCTGAGTTGGGGAACACAACACTGCGCTCTTCCCTAATGGCACCCCTACATGCACCGCTCCTACTATCCCTAAGTTGGTGAACACCACACTGCGCTGTTCCCTAATGACTCTCCTACAAGCACCGCTCCTACTATCCCTGAGTCAGTGAGCACCACACTGCGCTCTTCCCTGGTTTCTCCCCTACATGCACCGCTCCTACTATCCCTGAGTTGGTGAGCACCACACTATGCTCTTCCCTAGTGGCTCCCCGTCATGCACTGCTCCTACTATCCCTGAGTTGGTGAGCACTACACTGCGCTCTTCCCTAGTGGCTCTCCTACATGCACCGCTCCTTCTATCCCTGAGTCAGTGAGCACCACACTGTGCTCCTCCCTACTGGCTCCCCTTTATTCACTACTCCTGCTATCCCTGAGTTGGTAAGCACCACACTACTCTCTTCCCTACTGACGACCCTACATGCACCACTCCTACTATCCCTGAGTTGGTGAACACCACACTGCGCTCTTCCCTAGAGGCCCCTCCACATGCACTGCTCCTACTATCCCTGAGTTGGTGAATACCACACTGAGCTCTTCCCTAGTGGCTCCCCTCCATGCACCACTCCTACTATCCCTGAGTTGGGGAGCAGCACACTGCGCTCTTCCCTAGTGGCTCCCCTACAGGCACCGCTATTACTATCCCTGAGTTGGGGAGCACCACACTGCGCTCTTCCCTAGTAGCTCCCCTACATGCACCACTCCTACTATCCCTGAGTTGCAGAGCACCACACTACACTCTTCCTTAGTGGATCCTCAACATGCACTGCTCCTACTATCCCTGAGCTGGGGGAACACACACTGCGCTCTTCCCTAGTGTACCCTCTACATGCACCGCTCCTGCTATCCCTGATTTGGGGAGCACCACACTGCACTCTTCCCTAGTGGCTCCCCTACATGCACCGCTCCTACTATTCCTGAGTTTGGGACCACCACACTGCGTTCTTCCCTAGTGGCTCCCCTACAAGCACCGTTCCTACTTTCCCTGAGTAGGTGAACACCACACTGAGCTCTTTCCTATTGGCTAACCTGCATGCACCACTTCTACTAATCCCGGAGTTGGTGAATACCACACTGCGCTCCTCCCTAGTGGCTCCTCTACATGCACCGCTTCTGCTGTCACTGAGTTGGTGAACACCACACTGCGCTGATCCCTAGTGGCTCCCCTACATGCACCGCTCCTACTTTCCCTGAGTCAGTGAGCAGCACATTGCGCTCTTCCCTGGTTTCTCCCCTACATGCACCACTCCTACTATCCCTGAGTTTGTGAGCACCACACTACGCTCTTCCTTTGTGGTTCCCCTGCATGCACTGCTCCTACTATCGCTGAGTTGTGGAGCACCACACTGCGCTCTTCCCTAGTAGCTCCCCTACATGCACCACTCCTACTATCACTGAGTCAGTGAGAACCACACAGCGCTCTTCCCTGGTTTCTCCCCTACATGCACCGCTCCTACTATCCCTGAGTTGGTGAGCACCACACTGCGCTCTTCCCTAGTGCCTCCCCTACATGCACCACTCCTACTATTCCTGAGTTGGTGAACACTACACTGCACTCTTCCCTAGAGGCCCCTCTACATGCACTACTCCTACTATCCCTGAGTTGGTGAACACCACACTGTGCTCTTCCCTTGTCGATCCCCTTCATGCACTGCTCATACTATACCAGAGTTGGTGAACACCACACTGCGCTCTTCCCTAGTGGCTACTTTACATGCACCACTCCTACTATCCCTGACTTGGTGAGCACCACACTAAGCTCTTCCCTAGTGGATCATCTAAATGCACCGCTCATACTATCCCTGAGTTGGGGAGCACACAATGCACTCCTCCCTAGTGGACCCTCTACAAGCACCGCTCCTACAATCCCTGAGTTGGTGAACACCACACTGCGCTGATCCCTAGTTGCTCCCCTACATGCACCGCTCCTACTATCCCTGAGTCAGTGAGCACCACACTGCACTCTTCCCTGGTTTCTCCCCTACATGTACCGCTCCTACTATCCCTGAGATGGTGAGCACCACACTGCTGCCTTTCCCCAGTGGCTCCCCACTGCACCGGCCTCATCTATCCCTGAGATGGGGAGCACCACACTGCGCTGTTCCCTAAGTGAGGCCCCTACATGCACCGCTCCCACTATCTCTGAGTTGGTGAGCACCACACTGCGCTCTTCCCTAGTGGCTCCTCTACATGCACCGCTCCTACTATCCCTGAGTTGGTGAACATCACACTGCGCTGTTCCCTAGTGGATCCTCTACATGCACAGCTCCTACTATACCTGAGTTGGGGAGCACCACAGTGCGCTATTCCCTACTGGCTCCCCTACTTGCACCGCTCCTACTATCCCTAAGTTGGTCAACACCACACTGCGCTGTTCCCTAGTGGCTCCCCTACAATCACCTATCCTACTAACCTTGACTCAGTGAGCACCACGCTGTGCTCTTCACTGGTTTCTCCCCTACATGCACCACTCCTACTATCCCTGAGTTGGTGAGCACCACACTGCGCTCATCCCTAGTGGCTCCTCTTCATGCACTGCTCCTGCTATCCCTGAGTCCTTGAGCACCACACTGTGCTCTTCCCTAGTGGCTCCCCTTCATGCACTGCTCCTGCTATCCCTGAGGAGGGGAGCACCACATTGCGCTCTTCCCTAGTGGCTCCCCAACATGCACCGCTCCTACTATCCGTGAGTCAGTAAGCACCACACTGCGGTCTTCCCTAGTGGCTCCCCTACATGCACTGCTCCTTCTATCCCTGAGTTGGGGAGCACCACACTGCACTCTTCCCTAGTGGCTCCCCAACATGCACCGCTCCTACTATCTGTGAGTCAGTAAGCACCACACTGCGGTCTTCCCTAGTGGCTCCCCTACATGCACCACTCCTACTATCCCTGAGTTAGTGAACACCACACTGCTCTATTCCCCAGTGGCTCCCCTACATGCACTGCTCCTACTATCCCTGAGTTGGGGAGCACCACACTGTGCTCTTCCCTAGTGGCTACTCTACATGCACCGCTCCTACTATACCTGAGTTAGTGAACACCACACTGCGCTCTTCCCTAGTTGATCCACTACATGCACCGCTTCTACTATCCCTGAGTCAGTGAGCACCACACTGTGCTCTTCCCTAGTGGCTCCCCTTCATGCACTGCTCCCACTATCCCTGAGTTTGGGAGCACCACACAGCGCTCTTTCCTAGCGGCTCCCCTACATGCACCGCTCCTACTATCCCTGAGTTGGTGAACACCACACTGCCTCTTCCCATTGGCCTCTACATGAACCGCCCTACCATCCCTGGAGTTGGTGCCACCACACTGCGCTCTTCCCTAGTGGCCCTCCTGCATGCACCGCCTTACTATACCTGAGTTGGTGAACACCACACTCATGCTGTCTCTAGTGGCTCCCCCACATGCACCGCCCCATTGTCCGTGAGTCAGTACACCACACTGCAGTCTCTCCCCTAGTGGCCCCCACATGCACTGCCCTTCTGATATCCCTGAGTTGGGAGCACCACACTGCACTCTTTCCCAGTGGCTCCCCAACATGCACCGGGGCCCTGCTATCTGTGAGCTTGCAGTACCACTCTTGCTGTCTTCCCTAGTGGCCCCTTACATGCACCGCTCCTACTATCCCTGAGTTAGTGAACACCACACTGCTCTATTCCCCAGTGGCTCCCCTACATGCACTGCTCCTACTATCCCTGAGTTGGGGAGCACCACACTGCGCTCTTCCCTAGTGGCTACTCTACATGCACCGCTCCTACTATACCTGAGTTAGTGAACCCACACTGCGCTCTTCCCTAGTTGATCCACTACATGCACCGCTTCTACTATCCCTGAGTCAGTGAGCACCACACTGTGCTCTTCCCTAGTGGCTCCCTTCATGCACTGCCCCACCATCCCTGAGTTTGGGAGCACCACACAGCGCTCTTTCCTAGCGGCTCCCCCACATGCAACTGCCTCCCACTATCCCTGAGTTGGGGAACACCACACTGCTCTCTTCAATAGTGACTACCTACATGCACCGCTCCTACTATCCCTGAGTTGGTGAACACCACACTGCGCTCTTCCCTATTGGCTCCTCTACATGAACCGCTCCCACCATCCCTGAGTTGGGGTGCACCACTGCGCTCTTCCCTTAGAGGCTCCTCCAAGATGTACCTGCCTCTATTATCCCTGAGTTGGGAACACCACACTGCGCCTTCCCACGGATCTCTACATGCACTGGGCCCTATTATCCCTGAGTCAGTGAGCACCACACTGCGCCTTCCATAGTGGCTCCCTCACATGCACTCCCTCCTGCTATCCCTGAGTTTGGGAGCACCACACTGTTCCTTCCCTAGTGGCTCCCCACACCGCCCCGCTCCAATTATCCTGAGTTGGGAACACCACACTGTGCTGTTCCCTAGTGGCTCCCCTCAAGCACCGCCCTACTATCCTTGAGTCAGTGAGCACCACACCGCGCCTTTCCTGGTTTCTCCCCTCATGCACCGCCTCCTACTATCCCTGAGTTGGGAGCACTGTACTGCGCCTTCCCTAGTGGCTCCCCCATGCACCGGCCCTACTATCCCTGAGCACACTGCGCCTGTTCCCAGTGGCCCCCCACATGCACCTCCCACTATCCCTGAGTTGGGAGCACCACATGCGCCTTCCCTAGTGGCTCCTCTACATGCACGGCCTGCTATACCGGAGTTAGTGAACACCACACCGCGCCCCTAGTTGATCCCTACGCACCGCTTACTATCCCTGAGTGAGTGAGCACACTCCGCGCCCTTCAGGCCCACTCATGCACTGTCCTACTATCCTGAGTTAGCAACACACTGCGCCTCCCCAGTGGCTCCCCCACATGCACCGCTTCCCACTATCCTGAGCTGGGGAGCACCACACTGCGTTCCCTAGTGATACCCTACATGCACCGCCTCCTACTATCCCTGAGTTGTGAACACACTTCGCCTTCCTAGTGGCCCCCCATGCACCGTCCTACTATCCTGAGATGGGGAGCACCACACTGTGCCTTCCCTGGTGTCTCCCATGCATCGGCCCTATTATCCCTGAGTTGGGATACCACAACGCCTTCCCTAGTGGCTCTACATTCACTGTCTTACTATCCCTGAGTTGTTGAACACCACTGCGCATTTCCTAGTGGCTCCCCACATGCACCTGCCTCCTACTATCCTGAGTTGGGGAGCAATTGCGCCCTTCCCAGTGGTTCTCTACATGCACCGCTTCTGCTCCTTGAGTTGGTGAACACCACTGCGCTGATCCCTAGTGGCCCCCCATGCAGCGCCTCCCCATTTCCTGAGTCAGGAGCAGCACACGTCTCTTTTCCTGGTTTCTCCCCACATGCACCGCCTCCCACTATCCCTGAGCTTTGAGCACCACACTACGCCTTCCTTGGTTTCTGCATGCACTGCCCTACTATCACTGAGTTGTGGAGCACCACATTGTGCTCTTCCCAGTAGCTCCCCCACATGCACCACCCCATCCCTGAGTCAGTGAGGTCCTCACACCGCCTTCCTGCCCTCCCTCACACATCTCCCCATTATCCCTGAGTTGGTGAGCACCACACTGCGCCTTCCCTTAGTGGCCCCCATGTGCACTACTCCTACTATCCCTGAGTTGTGGAGCACCACACTGCGCTCTTCCCTAGTCGCTCCCCTTCATGCACTGCTCATACTATCCCAGAGTTGGTGAACACCACACTGCGCTCTTCCCTAGTGGCTACTTTATGGCACCACCCTACTATCCCTGACTTGGTAGCACCACCAAGCTCTTCCTAGTGGATCATCTAAATGCACCTAGCACTATCCCTGAGTTGGGGAGTACACGCACCTCCCTAGTGGACCTCTGGTGCACCGGCCCTATAACTCTGAGTTGGTGAACACCACACTGCGCTTGATCCCTAGTTGTCTCTCCACATGCACCGCCCTACTATCCCTGAGTCATTGAGCACCACACTGCACTCTTCCTGGTTTCTCCCACATGTACCGCCTCCACTATCCCTGAGATGTTGGAGCATCAATCGCGCCTCTTCCAGTGGCCCCCACATGCACTGCCCATCTATCCTCGCTGAGGACACCACACTGCGCTTGTCTCAGTGGTGCCCTCACATGCACCGCCTCCCACTATCTCTGAGTTGGTGCACCACACCGGCTATTCCTCAGTGGCCCTTCACATGCACCTCCTCGTTCCCTGAGTTGGTGAACACACCGCGCCTGTTCCCTAGTGATCCTCTACATGCACATTCTACTATACCTGAGCTGGGGAGGACCACAGTGTGCTGTTCCCTATGGCTCCCCCACTGCACTGCCCATTATCCTGGTTGGTGAACACTACACTGCTCTGTTCCCAGTGGCCCCTCCAATCACCTCTCTTACTATCCTGACTAGTGAGCACCACGCTGTGCCTCTTTACTGTTTCTCACCTACATGCACCTGTTCCTACATCCCTGAGTTGGTGAGCACCACACTGCGCCCTTCCCTATGGGTCTCTTCATGCACCGTCTCTGTATCCCGAGTCCTTGAGCACCACACCATGCTCTTCCCTAGTGTCCCCTCCATGCACGCTCCCACTATCCCTGAGGTGGAGCACCACTGCTCTTCCCAGTGGTTCCCAACATGCACCCTACTATCCGGTGAGTCAGTGGCACCTCACTGAGGTCTTCCCAGTGGCCCCTCCCATGCACCGCTCCTCTGTCCCTTGAGTTGGGAGCACCACACTGCACCTTCCCAGTGGCTCCCCAACATGCACCGCCCTACTATCTGGAGTCAGTACACCACTCATGTTCTCCTAGTGGCCCTACATGCACCACCCTACTATCCCTGAGTTAGTGAACACCACACTGTTCATTCCCCAGAGGTCTCTCACATGCACTGCCCTACTATCCCTGAGTTGGGTCGCACCACACTGCGCCTTCCTAGTGGCTACCCACATGCGCCTACTATCCTGAGCCGTGAGCACCACACTGTGCCCCAGTGGCCCTTCATGCACTGTCTGACTATCCTGAGTTTGGGACACCACAGTGCTCTTCCTAGCGTCTCACATGCACCGTCCTACTATCCTGAGCTGGGGAGCACCACACTGCCTCTCTCAGTGACTACCTACATGCACCGCCCCATCATCCCTGAGTTGGTGAACACCACACTGCGCCTTCCTATTGGCCTTCTACATGAACCGCCTCCTACCATCCCTGAGTTGGCGCACCACACTGCGCCCTCCCAGTGGCCCTCTGCATGCACCTCTTTACTTATACCTGAGCTGGTGAACACCACACCGCGCTGTCTCAGTGCCCCCACATGCACCTTCCTCTCATCCCTGAGTTGAACACCACACTGCTCCCATAGTTCTCTACGCACCGCCTCCCTATCCCTGAGTTGGTGAACCACACTGCGCTCTTCCCCATGGATCCTCTATATGCACCGGCCCTACTATCCCTGAGTCAGTGAGCACCACACTGCTCCTTCCAGTGGCCCCCACATGCACCCTCCTACTATCCCTGAGTTTGGGAGCACCACCGGGCGCTTCCCCGTGGCCCCCCAAGCACCGCCTCCTACTACTTTGAGTCAGTGAGCACCACACTGTGCTCTTCCTGTTTCTCCCCACATGCACCGCCCCTATTATCCTGAGCTGGGAGCACCACACTGTGCTCCCTAGTGGTTCCCCTGGCTGACCCTTCCACTATCCTGAGTTAGGGGAATCACACTGCGCCGTTCCCAGTGGCCCCCACATGCACCCTCCCACTATCCCTGAGTTGGAGCACCACACTGCGCCTTCCCTACTGGCCTCTGCCATGCACCGTCCTACTATACCTGAGTAGTGAACACACACTGCGCCTTCCCCAGCGATCCTCTCACATAACCGGCTCTACTATCCCTGTGAGTGAACACCACACCGCGCCTTCCATTGTGGCTCCACTTCATGCACTGCCCTACTGTCTTGAGTTGGGAGCACACCGCGCCCCAGTGGCCCCCACATGCGCCCGCCTCCTACTATCCCTGAGTTGGGGAGCACCACACTGCTCTTCCCTAGTGACTACCCCACATGCAATCGCCCACTATCCTGAGTTGGTGAACACCACACGCGCCTTCCCAGTGGCTCCCCATCACGGCCTCCTATTATCCCTGAGATGGGAGCACCACCCTGCCCCTGGTGTCTCCTCCACATGCACCGCCTCCTACTATCTCGAGTTGGGAGCACCAACGCACTCTTCCTTGTGGCTCCCCACATTCATCTCCTACTATCCCTGAGTTGCTGAACACCACTGCTGACTCCAGTGGCTCTCTACATGCACGGCCTCACTATCCTGAGGCTGGGAGCAGCACACTGCACTCTTCCCAGTGGCCCCCCCATGCACTGCTTACTTCCTGAGCTGGTGAACACCACACTGTGCGCCTCAGTGGCCCCTGGCTGCACTGCCCTATTATCCTGAGTCTGGAATCGCGACTGCACTCTTCCCTGTGGATCCTCTACGCACCAATTCTACTATCCCTGAGTTGGTGAGCACCACACCACGCCTTCCTTAGTGGATCCTCTACATGCACACCTCCTTCTATCCCTGAGTTGAGGAGCACACTGCACCTTCCCCAGTGACGCCCATGCACCCGATCCCATTATCCTGAGTTGGTGAACACCCACTGCGCTGTTCCCCAGTGGCCCCACATGCACTGCTCTCACTATCCCTGAGTCAGTGAGCAGCACACTGCGCCATTCCCTGATTACCCTGTATGCACCACCAACTTCCCTGAGTTGGTGTGAGCACACTGTGCTCCTTCCCAGTGACTACCCATGCACTGCTCCAGTATCCTGAGGTGGTAAACACCACACTGTTTCTTCCCTAGTAGTTCTCCATGCACTGCCCATTGTCCTGGAGTTGTGGAGCACCCACTGCGCTGTTGCCGGTTGCTCTCTACATTCACCACTCCTACTATACCTGGGTGAACACCGTGACTGCGCCATCCCTAGTGGGTTTCTACATGCACCGCCTCCTACTATCCCTGAGTTGGGCAACACCACACTGCGCCTTTTCCCAGTGGCACCCCTACATGCACCGGCCCTATTATCCTGTTGGTGAATACCACACCGCGCTTGTTCCCCAATGACCTCCGCACCGCCTCCTACTATCCCTGAGCTGTGAGCACCATACTGCGCCTTTCCTAGTGGCCCCCTGCATGCACCGCCCTACTATCCTGAGTTGGTGGAGCACTACCATGCCTCTTCCTAGTGCCTTCTCATGCACTGCTCCTACTATCCTGAGAGTTGGTGACACCGCGCCTTTCCTGTCTCCCACATGCACCGGGTCCTACTATCCCTGAGCTGTGAGCACCACACTGCTTCGCTGGTTTCTCCCCCGTGCACCGCCTCCTATTATCCTGAGCTGTGAGCACCTCACTGTGCCCTCCCCAGTGGCCCCTTATTCACTAGTCCTGCTACCCTGATTTGGGAATACCACACTGTGCCTTTCCAGTGGTTCCCACATGTACCGGCCCCATTATCCTGAGTTGTAAGCACCACTGCTCTTCCTACTGACGACCTTACGCATCGCTCACTATCCTGAGTTGTGAACACCACTGCGCTCTTCCCAGAGGCCCTCCATGCCTGCCCTACTATCCCTGAGTTGTACACCACACTGCTCTTCCTAGTGGCCCCCACATGCACCACTTCTATATCCCTGAGTTGGGGAGCAGCACTGCGCTCTTCCCAGTGGCCCCTGGCCCCGCCCCTACTATCCTGAGCTGTGAGCAGCACCTGCGCCCTTCCTAGTAGCCCCCACATGCACCACTCCTACTATCCTTGGTTGGAACACCGTACGTGCTCCTCCCTAGGGGCCCTCTATGTGCACTGCCCTACTATCCCTGAGTTGGTGAACACCACACCGCGCCTTCCCACTGCCTCCCTACATGCACCGCTCCCACTATACTTGAGCGTGAACACCACACTGAATCCTTCCAGTGGCTCCCCCATGCACCACTCCTACTATCCCTGAGCTGGGAGCACCACACTGCGCCTTCCCAGTGGCCTCACATGCACGCCCCATTATCCTGAGTTGGGAGCACCACACTGCACTTCCTTAGTGGCTCCCCCACATACACCGGCCTTACTATCCCCTTAGCTGGAACACCACACAGCGCTCTTCCCTAGTGGCCCACCACATGCACTTCTCCTACTATCCCTGAGTTGGTGAACACCACACTGCGCCTTTCCCAAGCAGCCCTCACACCGCCCTATCCCTGAGTGGAACACCACACTGTGCTCTTCCCCATTGGCACCCCACATGCACCGCTCCATTGGTCCCTGAGTTGGTGAGCACCACACTGCTTCTCCCTAGTGGCCCTCCACATGCACCGGCCCTACTATCCCTGAGTTGGAACACCTCATGCCCTGTTCCCTAGTGATCCTGGCATGCACTGCTCCCACTATTCCTGAGTCATGAGCACCATTCAGCTCCTTCCCCAGGCTCCTCATGCACTGCTCCACTATCCCTGAGTTGGGACCACCATATCGTGCCATTCCCAGTGGCCCCACTTGCAACTGGGCCTACTATCCTTCTGTTGTGAACACCAATCGCTGTTCTAGTGGTCCCCCATGCACCCTCCCACTATCCCTGAGTTGGGAGCACCACACTGCGCCTTCCTAGTGGCCCCTACATGCACCTCCCTACTATACCTGGAGTTACACCACACCGCCTTCCCAGTTGATCCCACATGCACTGCTCTACTATCCCTAAGGAGTGAACACCACACTGCGCTCTTCCATTGTGGCTCCACTCATGCACTGTCTCTACTGTCCCTGAGTTGGGAGCAATAGACTGCGCCTCCCTAGTGGCTCCCATGCGCTGGCCCTATATCCCTGAGTTGGGAGCACTGTTCGCGCCTTCCCTAGTGACTACCCCACATGCACCGGCCCTACTATCCCTGAGTTGGTGAACACACCGCGCCTTTCCTAGTGGCTCCCACATGCACCGCTCCCACATTCCTGAGATGGAGCACCACACTGCTTCTTTCCCTGGTGTCTCTGGCTGCACCTCCTACTATCCCTGAGTTGTGAGCACCACAAGACTCTTCCTTGTGGCTCCCCCACATTCACCTTCCTATATCCCTGAGTTGCTGAACACCACACTCGCACTCCTGTGGCCCCCACATGTACTGCCTCCCACTATTCCTGAGTTGGGAGCAGCACACTGCGCCTTCCCAGTGCTAAGTTGGGGAGCACACTGCACTCTTCCCTGGTGGATCCTCTGCATGCACCTCTCCTACTATCCCTGAGTTGGTGAACACCACACTGCGCTCTTCCCTAGTGGCTCCCCTACATGCACCGCTCCTACTATCCCTGAGTCAGTGATCACCACACTGCACTCTTCCCTGGTTTCTCCCCTACATGTACCGCTACTACTATCCCTGAGTTGGTGAGCACCACACTGCGCTCTTCCCCAGTGGCTCCGCTACATGCACCGCTCCTACTATCCCTGAGTTGGGAGCACCACACTGTACTGTTCCCTAGTGGCTCCCCTACATGCACTGCTCCTATTATCCCTGAGTTGGTGAACACCACACTGCTCTGTTCCCTAGTGGCTCCCCTACATGCACCGCTCCTACTATCCCTGAGTTAGTGAGCACCACACTGCACTCTTCCCTGGTTTCTCCCCTACATGCACCACTCCTACTATCCCTGAGTTGGTGAACACCACACTGCACTCTTCCCTAGTGGCTCCTCTACATGCACTGCTCCTACTATCCCTGAGTTGGTGAATGCCACACTGAGCTCTTCCCTAGTGGCTCCCCTACATGCACTGCTCCTACTATCCCTGAGTTGGTGAACACCACACTGCACTCTTCCCTAGTGGCTCCCCTACATGCACCGCTCCTACTATCCCTGAGTTGGTGAACACCACACTGAGCTCTTTCCTAGTGGCTCCCCTACATGCACCACTCCTACTATCCCTGAGTTGGTGAACACCACACTGCGCTCTTCCCTAGTGGCTCCCCTACATGCACTGCTCCTACTATCCCTGAGTTGGGGAGCACCACACTGCGCTCTTCCCTGGTGGATCCTCTACATGCACTGCTCCTACTATCCCTGAGTTGGTGAACACCACACTGCACTCTTCCCTAGTGGCTCCCCTACATGCACCGTTCCTACTATCCCTAAGTTGGTGAACACCACACTGAGCTCTTTCCTAGTGGCTCCCCTACATGCACCACTCCTACTATCCCTGAGTTGGTGATCACCACACTGTGCTCTTCCCTAGTGGCTCCCCTACATGCACCGCTCCTACTTTCCCTGAGTTGGGGAGCACCACACTGCGCTCTTCCCTGGTGGATCCTCTACATGCATCGCTCCTACTATCCCTGAGTTGGTGAACACCACACTGCGCTCTTCCCTAGTGGCTCCCCTACATGCACTGTTCCTACTATCCCTGAGTTGGTGAACACCACACTGAGCTCTTTCCTAGTGACTCCCCTACATGCACCACTCCTACTATCCCTGAGTTGGGGAGCACACACTGTGCTCTTCCCTAGTGGACCCTCTACATGCACTACTCCTACTATCCCTGAGTTGGGGAGCACCACACTGCGCTGTTCCCTAGTGGCTCCCCTACATGCATTGCTCCTACTATCCCTGAGTTGGGGAGCACCACACTGCGCTCTTCACTGGTGGATCCTCTACATGCATCGCTCCTACTATCCCTGAGTTGGTGAACACCACTCTGCGCTCTTCCCTAGTGGCTCCCCTACATGCACTGTTCCTACTATCCCTGAGTTGGTGAACACCACACTGAGCTCTTCCCTAGTGGCTCCCCTACATGTACCACTCCTACTATCCCTGAGTTGGGGAGCACACACTGCGCTCTTCCCTTGTGGACCCTCTACATGCACTACTCCTACTATCCCTGAGTTGGTGAACACCACACTGCACTGTTCCCTAGTGGCTCCTGTACATGCACCACTCCTACTATCCCTGAGTTGGGGAGCACCACAGTGCGCTGTTCCCTAGTGGATCCTCTACATGCACTGCTCCTACTATCCCTGATTTGGGGAGCACCACACTGAAAATAGCAGTCTGCCTGGTTGGGTCTCTAACTATCTGTACCAGCAGTCTTGGGATATGTCCAGCAGGGCCTGACTTTTGGTGCTCCTGACACCTGGAACATCCCAGTTGATGTCCAGAAGGTTCAGGTCACCCACCCCCACAACCTCACCTTTTTCCACTCCCCTGACTACTTCTTCCCCAAACTCCCTATCCCTTGCCTCCACTTGTCCTGATGGTCTACACATCATCCCCTCCATAGTTTCTTGCCAGATGCTGCTGCTGTGAGCTGCACCCACAGTGATTCTGTCTCACTATTCCTTCTCCTGCTGTGTCCATCTTCCACAGCCAAAGTGCCATCCCTGAAATAAAGGGCCAAACCTCCCCTTTACCTTTTCCTCTGTCCCTCTTAAACATGGTGTTTCCTGGTATTATCAGGTCCTAGACATGATTTTCTGAAGCCCAAGTCTCTGTAATGGCTACAAGGTCCACCACAGTGTCTGCCATTATTGCCTGGAGCACTCTGATTTTATTACCCAGGCTCCTGGCATTGAGTTAGATCTCTTTCCATCTAACCCCTGATCCCCTTTGGCTAGTCACGAGTCCTTTTTTGGTGTTCCTCCATGGTGTCCTTCCTTTCATGTTGATTTCAGACTCTGTGAGTCCTCCCCTCCCAGTCCATCCCTTCAGACCTTAACTCTGTTTTGACCCCTGCACCTCTACAGACCCCTAGATTAGGGGAAGTACAAGCTATGCTCTCCTTCCTCTCTCCTACCCCCATGGTTCCCCCAGACCCAGACTCCCCCACAATTAGTTTAACACTCTGATAAAGAAGTCAAATGTCTGCCCCAGTGCACTAGCCCCTTATTTCATTGGGTGAAGGCCATCCACTTCTAGAAAAAGGAAACCTCCTGTCTCAAGAAGTCCCTCCAGTACCCCACAAAAAGTGGTACCCCCATCTCCTGACACCAGAATTCTGGACACTCATTAAATTCCTCTATCTCCTCTGTCCTTATTCTATCTTTCCCTAACCCATTGCCCCAGACCAGGAGGATCTTGAAAAAGGCCAGGCAGCTGAGTGTGCCTTCAGTCTGTCCCCCAGACTGCAAAAGTTCCATTTCACTGTCTCCACAGCCCGGTTTGCCAGATTTGCCCGATCACTGATACCCAGGTGTACCAGCACCTCCAACTCACCCCCTCCCTCCTTCCCTGCCATCCTCCCTAGCCTCTCTATATCCTGGATGACCATTGCACCAGGGAGGCACCTGACCATCCCTCTCCAGTCCAACCTTCCTTCCATAACCATCTCTACCCACTGATCATTGAATCCCTGCCCAACAAGACTCTCCTAATTGCTTTCCTTCCTGTTTGTTCTTCTGAGTGACATCAAGTTGTCCTGCCCCTTTCCCCTGACAGACTCAAAGTCCCACCTAGTGGAGTCAGGCACCTGAGGCTTCTCTAAGGGTGCAAAGCAATTTTCTGTCTGGCTGGTGTGTGGCTATGTCATCTGGCTAGTGTGAGGCTGGACAATCTTCTTGTAGCTAGCCCTGGCTACCTTCCCCTTCCCTATCCCCACCACACTCAACCCCCTGGACTAGTGGGCCTCTGGGGGAGTGACAGAAAGGGGTGTTGGCTCCAGCTGAGCTGGCAATGAGGCATAAATAGCTGATCTCTTACTGCTGCTAACTGAACAAGAGCACCATAAGGGTCCCACAGATGGGGCAGGGCCCCCTCTTCCAGAGCATACCCCACAGTTGTCACAACTATCTCCTTGCTGTATCCCATCCTTATTCTGTACTGCATGGAAAACAGGAGGGAGAGGAGGGACATAATAGAGACCTATAAAGACCTCACAGAGTTGAACAAGGTACAGGAGGGGAGTATTTTTCAGAGGAAAGATGCACAAGAACAAAGGGACATGCATTGAAGCTGGGAGGGAAAAATTTAGGAGGGATGTAAGGAATTACTTCTTTTCTGAAAGAGTAGCAGATGCCTGGCACACTCTTCCAGTGGAGGTAGTGGGGCTGAAAACAGTGGTGGACTTCGAGCATGCAAGAGATAGGCACAAGGGAATCTTATCTAGGAATGATTGGGGGTGTACTTGGAGGAGGTGGGAGGTCTGGATAGTCGGCAACATGGGTTTGTGCCAGGTAGATCATGTCAAACCAACCTTGTGGAGTTCTACGAATGGGCAACATCAGAACTGGACAGGGGAAAGCCTGTGGATGTATTATTCTTGGACTTCAGCAAGGCGTTTGACTCTGTCCCCCACAATGGTCTGGTGGAGAAACTGATGGGGTTAGAAGTAGGCCCTTTGATGGTCAGATGGATTGAAAACTGGCTAGCTGGATGCACAGGAGTAGTAGTCTGTGGGGAGCTCTCGAACCCTAGAGAGGTTGGTAGTGGGGTATCGCAGGGCTCGGTCCTGGGGCCGATCCTGTTTAATGCATACATATCGGACATCAGGGAGGGTATAGGGTGTGAAATGAGTCTCTTCACAGATGACTCCAAGATAGGAGCAGTAGTTGAGGGAGAAGAGGGGAGGTTGGCCCTGCAAGGGGACCTGGACACACTGGAAAGCTGGGCTCACACATGGAAATTAAATTTCAATATCACCAAGTGCAAGGTGTTGCATCTTGGTCGGGAAACCTAAACACAGGTACACCCTGGGAGGGGAGGCGCGCCTCAATAGGGGAAAAGACCTAGGGGTCATGGTGGATGCATGTATGAATAACTCTGAGCAGTGCAGGAGAGCGGCTAGCAAAGCAAAACAGGATGTTGGGATGTATCATAAGAGGGATCACCTCTAGAGCAAGGAAGTGATTCTGCCATACTGCAATGGACTGGTTAGACCACACCATGAGTACTGTGTACAGTACTGGAGACCACACTTGAAGAGGGACATACAGCTCCTGGAGAGGGTACAGAGGAGGGCAACAAAGATGATACAAGGCTAGGGATTTGATGTATGAGGACAGACTTGAGGAGCTCTGCCTGTTTTCATTGGAGGAGGGAGAGACATGGGGACAGATTGAGGTCTTCAAGTACCTCAAGGGAATAAATAGGGTAAACATGGAGGGGATCTTTGACTAAAGCAGGAGGTATCACCAGAGGGCATGGTTTGAAGTTGGAAGGTGGAAGGGTGAGGGGGGGAAAAGAGGAGGAGGTTTTTCACTGAAAGGGTGGTGGACCCTTGGAATGCACTGCCTGGCTAGCTGGTTCAGACATACACAGTGGAAGGCTTCAAGAGAGGGTGGGACAGACACAGAAATGGATGTATCAGATGATGGCCTGTCCCACGGGGTTGGGGATGGATGATAGGGGTTTCTAGAGCACAAGGGATGGGAGGGCCTCGGCACCCAACTAAGGATCTAAGGTTCGAGCAGACTCGATGGACCGTAAGGCCTAATCTGCTGGCAAATAGTATGTTAGTATGTAAGTGGGGGGGAGGAGCTGGAGATCGAGTAGGGTCTGTGGTGACAGTATAAGCCGGGAGAAAGGGGCAGAATTGGCGGGCAAGCAGTCTTTATCTGCCGTTAAATTCTGTGTATCTGTGTTGCTTGTCTAGTTTCCTCATATGCTGTGCACCATGGGCCAGATATTCAGAACTTTGCCCAGTGGGCAACATGAATGTGCTCCGTTTGCTTGGGGTTTGCGCCCAACATCTATTATCAAGGGGCAGCTGTGCACCTAAAAGGGTTAGCACACATGTAAAAAAATAATTTATGCGGTGGGCAAAGGGAGGGCTGGGGACATGAACTCATGTGCAGCACAATATTCAGTGCAGTAGCGATGTACAAAAAGAATAGCGCAGGCCACCCTGTGCTGTGTAATTAACACCAAAAAGTAACCCAACTTACTCCAGGCAATCCTAGTGGCTGGTGGAGCCACTGCAGTCAACAATCATACCTGCTTCCTGCTGTCCATTGGCACCCCCAGAACCCCCTCCCCATAACAAACACAACATTCCCTGGTGTTCAGTGACACCCTCCACCCTCCAATCACCATCCCTGGTAAATCTAAACAATTCCGTGGTGTTCAGTGGTTCCCCACCCTGCCCTCCAACTGCTGTCCCCGGTAAAACTAAAGGATTCCCTGGTGTCCAGTGGTAACCCTGCCCTCCAATCCCTGGCCCCATATTATAGTAACTATTCCCTGGTGACTAGTGGTACTCTCCAACCTCCATGCACCCTTCCCTGTATTGGGACACACCCTGGCATCTAGTGAGCCCCCCCACCATCCCCATCCCTGTACAAGATAACTGGTCCCTGGTATCCGGCAGCCCTCCCCACACTGCTGGCACCAAGCAAAACACCATGCCTCCCCCATCACCAGTGTCACTGATCCAATACGACGACCAGCATAACCATCCTCTCACCATCTCCACTGCCCACCGAATGGACTGACAGGAAGCGTGCATTCCCTGTACTGTAAAATTAGAATGCAGAACATGGAGACCAGAGAATAAGTTACATTTACCAGGGACAGTGACTGAAGTGCGGGGGGACACCAGAGAATATGTTACATTTACCAGGGACAGTGATTGGAGGGGGGCACTGGACACCAGGGAATAAGCTACACCCCACCAGGGACAGTGATTGAGGGGGGGCACTGACACCAGGAATAAGCTTACATTTACCTTGTGGATAGTGATTGAGGGGCACTGGACACCAGGGAATAAGCTACATTTACCAGGGATAGTGACTGAAGTGGGGGGACCACTGGACACCCTAGAGAATATAAGTTACATTTGCCGGGATGGAAATTAGAGGGTGGGGAGACCACTGGACACCAGGGAATATGTTACATTTACCAGGGACAGTGATTGGAGGGGAGCACTGGACACCAGGGAATAAGCTACATTTACCAGGGACAGTGATTGGAGGGGGGGCACTGGACACCAGGGAATATGTTACATTTACCAGGGACAGTGATTGGAGGGGGGCACTGGACACCAGGGAATAAGCTACACTTACTAGGGACAGTGACTGAAGGGGAACAATGGACACCAGAGAATAAGTTACATTTACCAAGGACAGTGACTGAAGTGCGGGGGACCACTGGACACCAAAGAATATGTTACATTTGCCGGGGATGGTAATTAGAGGGTGGGGAGACCACTGGACACCAGGGAATATGTTAAATTTACCAGGGACAGTGATTGGAGGGGGGCACTGGACACCAGGGAATAAGCTACATTTACCAGGGACAGTGATTGGAGGGCACTGGACACCAGGGAATAAGCTACACTTACTAGGGACAGTGACTGAAGGGGAACAATGGACACCAGAGAATAAGTTACATTTACCAAGGACAGTGACTGAAGAGGGGGACCACTGGACACCAGAGAATATGTTACATTTACCAGGGACAGTGATTAGAGGGGAGACCACTGGACACCAGGGAATATGTTACAATTTACCAGGGACAGTGATTGGAGGGAGCACTGGACACCAGGGAATATGCTACATTTACCAGGGACAGTGATTGGAGGGGGGCACTGGACACCAGGGAATATGCTACATTTACCAGGGACAGTGATTGGAGGGGGGCACTGGACACCAGGGAATAAGTTACATTTACCAGGGACAGTGATTGTAGGGGGAGCACTGGACACCAGGAATATGTTACATTTACCAGGGACAGTGATCAGAGGGGGACCACTGGACACCAGGGAATATGCTACATTTACCAGGGACAGTGATTGGAGGGGGGGGCACTGGACACCAGGGAATAAGCTACACTTACCAGGGACAGTGACTGAAGTGCGGAGGGACTACAGGACACCAGAGAATATGTTACATTTGCCGGGGATGGCAATTAGAGGGTGAGGGGACCACTGGACACCAGGGAATATGTTACATTTACCAGGGACAGTGATTGGAGGGGAGGCACTGGACACCAGGGAATATGCTACATTTGCCAGGGACAGTGATTGGAGGGGGGGCATTGGACACCAGGGAATATGCTACATTTACCAGGGACAGTGATTGGAGGGGGACTACTGGACACTAGGGAATATGCTACATTTACCAGGGACAGTGATTGGAGGGTGGACACTGGACACCAGGGAATATGCTACATTTACCAGGGACAGTGATTGTAGGAGGGGCACTGGACACCAGGGAATATGCTATATTTACCAAGGATAGTGATTGGAGTGGGGGCACCGGATGGCAGGGAATATGCTACATTTACCAGGGACAGTGATTGGAGGGTGGACACTGGACACCAGGGAATATGCTACATTTACCAGGGACAGTGATTGTAGGAGAGGCACTGGACACCAGGGAATATGCTACATTTACCAGGGATAGTGATTGGAGTGGGGGCACCGGATGGCAGGGAATATGCTACTTTTACCAGGGACAGTGATTGGAGGAGGGGCACTGGACACCAGGGAATATGCTACATTTACCAGGGACAGTGATTGGAGGGGGACTACTGGACACCAGGGAATATGCTACATTTACCAGGGACAGTGATTGGAGGGTGGACACTGGACACCAGGGAATATGCTACATTTACCAGGGACAGTGACTGTAGGAGGGGCACTGGACACCAGGGAATATGCTACATTTACCAGGGATAGTGATTGGAGTGGGGGCACCGGATGGCAGGGAATATGCTACTTTTACCAGGGACAGTGATTGTAGGAGGGGCACTGGATGCCAGGGAATATGCTACTTTTGCCAGGGACAGTGATTGGAGGGTGGACACTGGACACCAGGGAATATGCTACATTTACCAGGGACAGTGATTGGAGGGTGGGCACTGGACACCAGGGAATATGCTACTTTTACCAGGGACAGTGATTGGAGGGTGGACACTGGACACCAGGAAATATGCTACATTTACCAGGGACAGTGATTGGGGGGGCACTGGACACCAGGGACAGCAATATGTTTAGTGGGAATGGCAATCAGACATGAGGGGATCTTTACACTGTTATGGGGCGAGGCAATTGGGGTGGATGGGCCAGTCACAGGAGTGGTGCTAACATGCAGCTGCTTCCCATGCAAATAAGCCCATAATGGGCACGCACATGGTCCCTTAGCACCTTGCATGCCCAAAGGGCTTATTTGCATGGTGCCTGCTGAATATCGCGCCAGGGGCTCCCAGTGCTATCGGGTCCGAGGGCACTGTTCCTTGCAGCTCCCAGATCCATGTCGGGACAGAGCTACCCAACTTAGCAATGCACTGACATACCCCTATGGTCAGTCGGATAGGACTGGTGTGCTGTCCAGCTGAATACAGCATCCTCTGGGTCGTGGACAGTGAACAAGCACAGTGCAAACCTTTTGTGCTTCACTTTGCCCCTTTTCCAATATTCCAATATTGGGCCCCATGAGTTTTTCGTTTTCTCATTCCAAATCCTTGTCAGTTCTACAATGCTATTTCTAATATTTTTTCTTGAGAAAAAATAAATTAAAACAATTATAAAATACTTACATTTTGGTGGTACCAGAAACTTTTACCACCAGGTAAATCTGAAAGATGCTTAGAATTTTTTTTGCAGTGAAAAGGTAGGGCCAGATTTTTTGCCAAATTGTGTTGCAGTGCTGCCTTAAGCAAGTGAAGATTTACTCATAGCTGTTCACTGTGCTGCTATTAGGGAGGCTAATAACCCTTGCTACGTTACCCCAACATCTCCCAAATATAGTCATTCTTTACTGTGTGCATGCCCAGATGTGTGTGTGTATGCGTATGTGTACTCTGTAGTCCTATGAGCTGTTCTGTGACACGATGAAGCCAGGTGTCGCTTTCTATGTGCATGCATCAGAAATATCACATTACTGGCATGTAGTGCTATATTCAGAAAAATGAATGACACGAGGAGAACAAAGACTAGGATTCAGTATGATATGCACTCTTTCATACACAGAGTATTGCAGAGAACTTTCAATGAGTTTGACAGCCTTCTCCAGCGAAGGAAGTGGGGGCAAAAACAGTGGTTGGGTTCAAAAATGCCTGGGACAGGCATAAGGGAATTGTAGGGATGGGGGGGGGATTACACCATAGATCAATTAGGGTCTGCAGCAACAAGAAAAAAGGAAGAAAATGGGCAGACTGGCTGGGCCCAGCAGCCCTTATCTGACATCACAGTCTATGTTTCTGTGAGACTGATAGTGCAGTGACTAGGGTTGTCAGAACTAGTTCATGAAAGATTCGAACCCTCCTCGAACCCTGGTGTTCGAGTTCTAACTTAGAACTCGAACACTAAATGGTTCTCAAAAGCGTTCGAATCACCGCGAGATGCGAGACGTTGTCTGTTTGCACCCTGGCGCACTCACGCACGGTCAGGTGGGGGTCGAATAAGCTGTGCAAGCCGCGGGATCAGTGGGGGTATTTAGGCAGATGTGCCATGAGGAGGAGCGCCATTTGCTGAGGATCGGAGCGGAGGCAGCAGCAGCCTAGCTAAACTGTAGCATTAGCGGTTAGCGTACCGCTACTCTTGTCCAGTGGCCACTTCCATCATCCATTTTCCTGTGAGACCGAGAACAAGAGAAAGGCTGAAAAAAGCTCAAAATCGGGTGGGAGTGGGACTAGGGGGAGGTTCAGGACAGGTGGAGGGATTAATCAAGAATTGGCAAGGGACTGGGGAATAGGAAGGGATCGAGACCGAGATCAATCAATATCAGGACTGGAGGAGGACTCAGGAGGACTCAGAGAGAATAAAAAAAAAATAAGAAGAAGTGAAGAACCTTTGTGAAATGTGATTATTTGAAACTGCAGCACTGCTCAGTCAGTGGTGCACACTGCACACTCAGCAGCTGCCAGCAACAAGCATACAAGGGGGCCAAAAAAAGGCAAATAAATCTGAACCCTTCCCAGTGTAGTGTGTGTGTCACAGAGAGAAGCCCAGTGTGTTCCCCTTGACTGCACTGTACCCTACCCAGTGTGTGTTACAGAGAGAAGTCCAGTGGCCAGTTGTGTGGTGGCATTAACCTTACATGACAGAAATGTAGAAATATAATTCTCATTCCCTGGGTTGCGTATGTGACTCCATCTCCTGTGATCAGCCCATCACCCTGCTACTGTGTGCCCTTTGACTGCACTGTACCCTACCCAGTGTGTGTGTTACACAGAGAAGCCCAGTGGCTAGTTGTGTGGTGGCATTAACCTTACATGACAGAAACGTAGAAATATAATTCTCATTCCCTGAGTTGGTTATGTATGTGACTCCGTCTCCTGTGGTCAGCCCATCACCCTGCTGCTGTGGGCCCTTTGACTGCACTGTACCCTACCCAGTGTGTGTTACAGAGAGAAGCCCAGTGGCCAGTTGTGTGGTGACATTAACCTTACATGACAGAAACGTAGAAATATAATTCTCATTCCCTGGGTTGCGTATGTGACTCCATCTCCTGTGGTCAGCCCATCACCCTGCTACTGTGTGCCCTTTGACTGCACTGTACCCTACCCAGTGTGTGTGTTACAGAGAGAAGCCCAGTGGCCAGTTGTGTGGTGGCATTAACCCTACATGACAGAAATGTAGAAATATAATTCTCATTCCCTGGGTTGCGTATGTGACTCCGTCTCCTGTGGTCAGTCCATCACCCTGCTGCCGTGCACCCCTTGATTGCTATGTATATGCCTATGCCCAGCAGCCCAATCATTCTGCAAGCCTTGAACCTGGGATCCTTTAGTTGCAAACTGTCATATTCTTCAATTACTTTCAGTCCACGGTATCACAGTGTCACACAACCAAAATAAAATTTTGGAGTTGTAGCCAGCGATCACAGATCATTGCTTTGTTACACAGGAATTGTTTGGGTGTGGGTGTGTTCACCACAGTATACTGGTAGTACTGGTACTTACTGTCTGTTATGGCTGACACCAACATAGATGAAGCATCTAGTGCTGGTGTTGGAGCAGGTGTTGGTGGTAGTGGTAATCCTGGTGCTAACAGAAATAACCAAAATGTTTCACGTGATAAAAATTCAACAAACAGCAAAAGAGCAACAGTGAAGTGTGGTAAAGGGGACCTTTAAGAAACCTGTACAGCTGCTGGGGTCACACGGAGAGGCACCATAAGGTATGCCATTCATGCTGTTAAGATCCCTGTGACTAGCAGCAATAATGCAAGTGACAGTGAGTCCCTCTCTGACTCAGACAGTAGCTCTTTGTCTCAGTCCGACACTGTTGTGTCTCGCGACAAATCACTACTTCCTCAACAAAGTGAAATGAGCAAGTCTGCTGACAATGAATCAGGTAGTGCACTTGCAAATAAACCCGGCACTGTTGGCAATGAAAAGGACATATCCATTGAATCCACCACTTCTGTGTTAGCCAGCAATGAAAATCCATCAGAGTCTTCTGTCCACTCTTCTAGCACCAAGGAGCATGTCCCAGGTTCTGTTAGGATGGGTGAAAAGACACAAACAGTCTTTAGCTATCTTCCTAGCACTCGAACAAAATCTGTCACATCTGAGGTGTGGAATTATTTCTCTGTCAGTAAAACTTATCCATGCAGAGCAATTTGTTCCCTGTGTAAACAGAGTGTAAGCCGCGGTAAAGTTGTGTCATGCCTGGCACCACAGCTCTTAAAACGCCATCTGAAAAAGCATCCGTTTGCTTGATCATCCAAAACCCATGTCCTCCATCTTCCAGACCACACGTGAGAAGGGTCAGGAATCTGAAATGGATACTGAATTGTCTGAACTTGATGCGGCAGAACCACTGCCAGCCCTAGGATCACTGTTACCACCAATGCCAGCACCATTAGTACCAGTTGCACATCCAGTGATGGCACTGAATGTATAAGTCCTAGTCCACCATCTCTCGTCCATCTGCCCATCAAGCACGGTGTATAATAAACCAGCAGGGACATGTTGCAAACAGCTAACACTGTCTCAGGCATTTGAAAGGAAGAATACCTTTACTAGAAATCATCCAAAGACCCTTCATCTTAATCACCGAATTGGTGAACTGTTAGCCGGAGCCCTTCTCCCATACTCTTTGGTAGATCATGAGGATTTTAGGAGCTCATGACATTAGCAGAGCCTCGCTATAATGTTCCTCATCAAAGGTACTTTTCCTATGTTGAAATACCAAACATTTATCAGGCTTTAAAAGTGACAGTGATGCTTGCACTTAAAACTGCAGAGGGTGGGGTTATTCATGTCACAACAGATATGTGGACCAGCACTCAAAACATAGATTACATGTCCTTACCGCTCATTGGGTCACGTTTTCTTGTGCTTCTTCAAAAACAAAGACACCCCAAAAGATGGCACTGCTGCATATAAAGAAGTTTGGGCAAAGTCATACTGCTGCAAACATCTTGCAGGAACTAAATGACCTCCTTGACGAATGGGTTTATTCTCACGGCCTAAAATGTGGCTTCATAGTAAGTGACAATGGAGCCAACATCTTAAAAAGCAGTACAGGATGGAGGATTTCTGCATGCTTCTTGCTTTGCACATTGCTTACTTAATTGTCATGGGATTTCTCAACAACGAAACACAAGTGGATGGTATGATTGCTGTTTGCAAAAATTGTGACTCACTTTTCACATTCAACCAAGGCTATACGGACATTGTCCGAACTGCAAAAAAACACAAGCTGCCCCAGCAAAAGCTGATTCAAAATGTTTCCACTCATTGAACTCAACGCTTTATATGCTGCAGCGCCTTCTTGGAGCAAAAAGCAAGCTGTACATGAGTACTGCTGCAGTTACATTATTGAGATGGCATTATGCTGTCTGTGCTGCAGTGGAAATTAATGGAGACAGTGTGCTGTATCCTAGCTCCTTAGAGACAGCTACAAGGGACATGTCTTCTGAAGGTGCATCTGTGAGTCAGGTTATCCCACTCATAATGCTCATTTCACATCATCTTAGTGTTCTAAATCTACAAATAGAAAAGACAGATCTGAGCGCAGACAACATGTCGCCTGTATCATGGGAATCTCGTAAAAGAGAATGAGTGGCGCTTCAAAACCAATGACAAATTAGTTGCAATGCGAAATCAAGACACTACATCCTTGCAACTCTCTAGATCCCAGGTTCAAGGCTATACATCTTCCAAAAACAGATGATATAGAGCAGTACAATGTATGTTGCTAGATGAGCTGCAGCACTCACAGGAGTCAAACACAGACACGCACAGTACCCTCAGGTTGTCATCACCACAACATGCAGGTTCATCTTCACAAGGATACAGAACTGGAAAAGTCACCAAACATTAACAGTAGTTGTTCCACAACTGCCACTTCTTCAGCCCTTAGTAGTAAGCTAAATCTGTGGCAAAACCTTTCCCAAATTGCTGCCATACCAGCTGCTTCTGCTGATTCCTCTTCTGAGCGGTCTCTGTCCAACATGGTAGACAGTTACCTGCAAGAACTGCCTATTCCTATTGATGCATGCCTTTTGAATACTGAGATCAAAAAGTCAATTTGGACAGAGCTGTATGATGAAGCCTGTAAATATCTTGGTTGTCCTGCAACAAGTGTCTCTTCAGAACGCATGTTTAGTACAGCTGGCAATATTGTGACAGACACCAGAAATAGGTTGCTGCCAGAAAATGTACACACGTTAACTTTTATTAAAGTTAATAAGTCAAGATTTTAGTATCCCTACAAGAGTATACAAACTGATCCTGAAGTGATTGATGTTGTGGATGTTGATGGTGATGACAACTCAGATGGTGGTGGCTGGTAAATACTGTGTGGGACGGAGTCTCTCTGCACCAAAAAAACTTTACAGACTGTGATGACTTTGGTTGTCGTCTCTCTCCTTTCGATCTACTACCTTGGACTATATACCCCCAAAACTTTCACCATTTCATGGCAAACTGCTTTGTAGCTAGGGTCTAAACTAAAGTCAACAAGTTTTATATACAGGGCAATTTAACATCAGTGGGAACAGGCCCAAATTTGGCATAAAAGGACACTGTCATCAATCCTTTCTGTATCATATTATTTATAGTTAAAGTGCAAACATATATTTTTGGATTTACCTTCTGTGACTTTGTGGTGCAACAGTATGGGCTGGGACAGGAGACGGTCTATTTTTCAATTTTAAAGAGGACAAAACAATGAGTTCTAATTAGTAGCTGTTTATTATTTTTTCAATTACAGAAATGTTAGCCATAAACGAAAAATGGATGCTAGTACATGGGTGAGGGTTGTGGGTCGGTTTTAACATGGGTGTAAGGGTGGCATGGGTGCTACTGCACAGATGAGGGTGGTGGAAGAAAAGTGGAATGGGTGATGGGGTGAAAGGTGGGTGTTGTTTTAGTTCTTTCATTTACAGATTTGTGATCAGCTGGGGATGGTGAGGAAAAAAATGATGACAGACCGAACCTACTGTACACATAATATATATTCTTATTAAATACATTGCAAACTGCTGCCACCTAGCACAATTGTCCTGTCCCTTTAAAAAGAATAAAGGAATCAGATATAAAAGAAAATCTGCATCAGCAGTTTTCACAGAATGTGACGTATCATAAAGTGTTTTGCTTTACAAGTAGTGATAATTTGATACATAATGGGGTTGACAGACGCTGTCCTTAAACATCACATGCCAACTGCTGTAGCTACATTAAATGTTCCTTAGTATGTGGTGAGGAAACCACTTTTTTATTTATGTGACTGAAATACAGATTTTATTGAAGTATCAGCTGCAAAAATGCATCATCTTAGAAAGTTGTATGTATTACTTCAATTTGCCAACAAAATGTTGGTATATGTATGCATTACCTTAGAAAATTGCATGCATTTTTGCCAGCAACAATGACTGGCATATTTTTTTATCCAAATGTCTTGACTGACTACGTTATGACATAATATGTTTTGCAACAGTTCCACATGCTGCTGCTGTAGTACTTGGTTTGACTTTGTTATAAAAGCTTTTTAAACATAGCAACTTTTGATTTACCATTTAAAACAGAAAGCAGCAAATAGCTGAAATTAGGTAATATGATATCAGTTATTTTTTCTCATAATTCATGACGATGAGTATATATAACTGAGTACATAAATGGCTAATGTGCCTCTTTCTTTCACTAAGGAACTATGATGCAGCTGCAGCAGGAAAACTTTTAACATATGGGTGGGTGGGTGGGCCTGTTACGTATTAAGTTGCTGGCTTTAGCAAACAGAAGAAACCATAAATAAACCTAGTTGTATTCCTATCAATGTCACACATGATAATTTCTCTCCCCCTTATATTGAACAGTTTTTCCTTTACATGTATTTTATTACTATCTTTGTTACTGGCAGCACAATAAAAAAATAGGGTTCGAGTTCTAAAAAGTTCTAAAAAAGATTAGAACCCTAGAACTTTTTCAAAAGCTCTAGACTAGAACTAGAACCCAGAACTTCAGAGGGTTCTGACAACCCTAGCAGTGACTGTGTTCAGGAAACTACAGCCACCTTTAAGCAGTGAGCAACTCTCAGCAGTGAACAACATAGAAACATAGAAGTTGACGGCAGATAAGGACCGCAAGGCCCATCCAGTCTGCCCATTCCTTTTTCTACCTTATAAATGTGCCATCGGCCTTTGCTCTGTCAGTGGCCTATCTATTCATAGTCATTTGTATTGCTCCCTTATGCCTATCCCATGCCTGTTTGAAGCCCTGCACTGTATTCATAGCCACCACTTCTTGTGGTAAGCCATTCCATGCATCCACCACCTTCTGTGAAAAGAATTTCCTCACATTCCCCTTAATCGGCCTCCTCTAATCTCATGCTGTGTCCTCTTGTCCTGCTATTTTTCTTATATTTAAACATGTTAGACTCTTTCACCTTGTTTATGCCCTTAAGGTGTTTGAATGCCTCGATCATATCACCTCTCTCCTCCTTTGCTCAAGGGTATACATATTGAGCTCCGTTAATCTATCCTCATATGTTCTAATGCAGTCCCTGCACCATTTTGGTTGCCCTTCTGGACCGCCTTAATTTGGTTAATGTCCTGTGAAGGTGTGGCTCCAATACTGCACGCAGTACTCCAGATGGGGCCTAACCAGTGTCTTGTACAGAGGGATTAATACCTCCTCTTATTTACTTGATACCCCTACTAATACACCCTAACACCCCCTAGCCTTACCTACTGCTTTAGAGGTCTGCTTGATGATTTTAGATCATCAGTGATGATGATGCCCAAGTCTCTTTCTTCCTTTGTGACTGCTAGCAACTCCTCCCAGCCTATAGGTGGCTTCAGGGTTTCTCTTCCCTATGTGCATGATTTTGCACTTCTTTGCATTAAATCCCAGTTGCCACTCTTCTGACCATTCTGCTAGTTTATCCAGATCTCTTCTCATTCTGCCCACCCCATCTGGATCATCTACTCTGTTGCAGATCTTGGTGTCATCTGCAAACAGACAAGCTTACCCTCTAGTCCATCTGCAAGGTCACTAATGAAGATGTTGAAGAGGACTGGCCCCAGGACTGATCCCTGAGGTACCCCACTTGTGACTTGCATCTCTTCTGACTGTATACCATTTACCACCACTCTCTGTTTTCTGCCCGTCAACCAGTTTGCCACCCAGCTGATCAACTTCTGACCCACCCCGAGCCTACCCAGCTTATTTATCAATCTTCTATGTGGAACAGTGTCAAAAGCTTTGCTGAAGTCAAGGTAGGCGACATCAACTGCTCCCCCTTGGTCCACCACTCTGGTTACCCAGTCAAAGAAATCTATGAGATTAGTTTGACAGGACCTTCCTTTTGTAAACCCATG
Organism: Neoceratodus forsteri; assembly: GCA_016271365.2. Classification (NCBI taxonomy): domain Eukaryota; kingdom Metazoa; phylum Chordata; order Ceratodontiformes; family Ceratodontidae; genus Neoceratodus; species Neoceratodus forsteri. Next base: position 12,521,829 of record CM028137.1, on the reverse strand, counting down.
CTATCTTGGATCCTGTGCCCCTATGGATTCCAGGTGTTGCACTATCCTTTCCTTAAGGAGTGCCTCCATAATCTTGCCCACTAAAGTCAAGCTCTGCAAGTGTATCAGTAACAAATAGAAATTCCCAAAGTGACAGACTTGTCCTTCGTAGATTCAGCCTGTACAATGTTACCAGCTTTCTCAATACTTCAGTAGCTGCCACCACTCAGCTTAGACACTGTTCTGGGGAATCTCCAGGTTTGCATCCCTTCAGAGCCACTGCTCACGCAGTACAGTGTTCCTGCTCCAGGTCACACAACCCACCCCTCTCTGTCACAGCTGACAATACCTCACTTTAGAAATACTGCAGCATATGGTAACTGTAGCTTTCTCCACAGTAGTGGAAATAGTTATTTTCAGTTACACATCGATTAGCTGTACCCCAGAGGATTCAGTCACAGAAATATAAATATATAAAAATAATGGGCCCTATTCACGAAAGCGGGTGGGGGTACGCACAAATCGCACATACCCCCCCCATGCAGCTCTGCACCCACCGGAGATCCATTCGGGGACCGCATTCATGAACAGCGGTCCCCGCCCGGGTCCATTACGCAGCCCCGCCCCCCCTGGTGTGCAGGTTTGTGGGGCAGTTCGGTGCGAGGCTGCAGACCCAACCACGTAGCCAATCAGCTGCTCGAACGGGGTCCTGGAGTGGATCTCTTGCACCCACAGGGTTCCATGTTTGTCCCGGCTTGCAGAGCACCGGGCAAGATGTTGGGGCCAAGGTCATCGGCCGACGCCCAAGCCAGCCAGTGTACCCCAAAGGCAGGGGCCACTGCAGCTGGCAGCTCCATCCCTGGGGGGCACCTAACCACCTGGGTTTACAGCTACCTGCCAGACATGTGGCTGCAGACACTCACACACAGCATTCAAGTAGTTTTGTGCATCGCGTGAAGTGCTGCCTGACCGCCCTGCCCGCCCTGATGCAGAGCTGCACACACGTCCGGTGATTGGCCAGGGATTAGGCACGTAGGTGGAGGGCAGCCCTGCCTCATGCATCACACAGATGGAGCACAGCGTGCATGGCCGGGTGCAGGTGGGCTATGTGCCTGCGTTATGCGATGCATAGCCTATCTTCACCTTTCATGAATAGGGCCCAATATGTTTAATATTTCAAGATAATTACAAAGGTACTACAGAATATTACAACAACACTATAGGGAACAGTACTTCTGCAGAAATGGAAAGAAACCTGTTTTGAGCAATAGGTTACAAACAACTCTCTCTCTCTCGTTCTCTCTCCCTCTCTCTCTTGCTCCCTCTCCCTCTCCCTCTGAGTGAGACATGGAGTCACGGGCATAAGCAGAAGCATGGCCAGGAACATACAGGTGGCAGCAGATGCCACTGCAGACACACTGGAGCAAGCAGGAAGCACAAAGCACAGTATGGAGGTAGCATGGACACTGGCAGGCAAGGCAGCAAACCAGGCAGTGCCATGCACAGGGAGTGGCAGAGGTGTAATACGCTGACAACAGCTGCAGGTTGTAGGAAAGCCCTCTCAGGTACTCGGTCATGCTGCGATGACAGTACTCCTGGACTATGCCCTCAATCCACAGTGTGAGGTCCTTGTATCGCTTCTGCTTGTAGGCTGTGGCTGCCCCGGAGACAAGCGGCTCCGTGCGGAGCTCACTGAGGTGCTGCTCCTCCCTGAGGCAGTCAGTAAAGTGCCAAATACTCAGATGTGCGGCACCGAGGTGGGTGTTAAAAGCCCCCATGCCAGCTGTCAACCGCATTGTTTGCATGTGCCAGCCCTGTGCATGTGGTATCATAAACATTCCATGCCTCCAGTGGGAACAATGGTCACTGCCTTGCCATCCACCCTATGGGCCTGCCAAGCCAGGTGTCCTCCACGTAGTTGGGGACTGGCCGCAGGAGTGCGTCATTCTGCCTGTAAAATGTCATGTCACACAAGGTCGCATAGGCAATGGCAATGTCCCCCACAGGTACGAACATGACGGCAACCAACATCAGGATCTGCATGGCAAACTCTTCATCAGTGGAGTGGCACTGCAGCAGCTCAGGGCAATGCTGGATGCAGTGCCACATGGCCTGGCAGTAGTGGAAGAAGCATCCTCTCACTACTGAAAACAGAAACACACCAGAGAATGCATGCCATGCCACCTGTTCAATGTCTATCAGTGCAGTCTTCAGTGTGCAGTCCCCCACTAGTCAATGCACCCCACCAAATACCCATGCATAGACCTGCTCCTAGTAACCACACATGAGCATGTACACCACGGGCACCACGACACCAGCGCGCAGGGGCTGAGGATAGTATATAGTTGCCCGAAGATGGGTGGTGATGCCCAGAAGGTGCTGTCGAGGAACCAATCCTCGCAGTCACCAAGAAAGTGCAGGGACCGCTGGGTTGCAAAGACAAGTACCTGTCTGCTGATTGCCCATTATCGTGCTGGACGAAGGGCTCCACCGCAAGAGTGACACGGTACTCCAGTGGGATATCCAGCTCCTGAACTGTGGCTGGGGTAGCCTGCATCACCCGCTGTACTGTCCACTTCAGGAGAGGCAGTGTGGGCAGCCTGCCTGCCACAGCATTTGACATGCCAGTGGTGCACTGTACAATTACCAGTCCCTTGCTCTCCATGCTAGACCATGTCCTGTCACAGATGTCTGCCATGACCGTCCGCACACCAGTGTCCCCAGCATCGGGGACATAGTTGTATGTACATCCCTGATACACAGTGTTATCTGCTTCAGTATGGAGGCATGCAGGGCACTGGTACTTGTGGTACTGGCAACAGCACCAGTACACTTTCCCATGCACCTCTTTGTCCCGCTGGTAGAGGTATCACACATGGGATAATAGTGGTCTCCCCTTCTGGCTCTTGAGGAAGGTAACAGCTTCCATCCTCATTCACTGTCTCACTGAGACAGCTTTCACTGCCAGAGGGGAGCCTTTATCCAGCCTGTCCAGCCATGTGACTGTGACCGACAGGTGGGGGCATGTCAAGGAAGTGCATGCCCACCATGTCCCTGCAGCTGGAAAAGGAAGTGTTTCTCCGTTGTTGCTGTTTGCAAAAATGTAGGCAGAACAGCATGGCGGTTGGTGCAACAGACAGCAGACTGGAGCCATGATTCGACAGCAGCAGTTGAGGCATGGTCGTTGCAACAGGTACCGTATCAATTACTGGAGGCATCCATGGTGGTGCAATGCTCCCTGTTCCCTGACCCGCTCCAGGTTTTGAACTGCCGTCCACAGTGGCACATCACAACTACCTGCCTGCCTACATACACCTAACCTAACACGCCACAGGAGAATGCTTGTTGCATCCTCTCCAGCAGCACTCCTAAGTGACCTAGAGTGTGGCATACCTTGTTGTTTGGGGGGGCAGACGAGTCACCTGCAGCCACAACACCTGTTGTCTGCACCACTGCTGCCGGGGATGGGGGATGGGCCAGTGCATGGCCCATGCCTGTGTGCTGTTGTCTGCCTGGAAAGGTGCCCGCATGTCTGGGCCATGGCCCTGTGTATCCAATGTGGGTGGTGCTGGAGAGGGGTGATGGTGCACCTCCAAATCCAGTGCAGAATAGCCGCTCCTCCTGGTGGTTTGTCAGGCCAGTGTGGCGGGTGCTGTGCAGCTATTCCGCAGTTGTGGCCAGGTGGGTGGGCAGCCAGAAGTGCCATCATATCCTGCTCTCAGTGGTGGTGTGTTATTCAGTGGCTGGGGGGGGCATGTGGTGTGTGGCAGGCAGTGCCATGTTGCCCGGCTGTCTCTACGTGTGGGTGTTGTGCCACACGGTACATAGCCAGTTGCAGTTGAGGCATTTTTTGGGGGGAGGTGTTGTTGCTGTGGTGTACAGCCAGCGGTGCCTCTGTGTCAGGCCAGCGGTGCAGGTGGGGGCTTGGTGTCTCTGTGGCTATTGGTGGTGTTGGTGTGCATTGGTGGGCTTGGCAGTGTGGGGGGATACATCCAGCAGCTTCTGTGCATCTGGTGTTGATGCCAGTGGTGACATGGTGTCCGGCCATCTGTGTAGGTGTGGTGGCAGGTATTGCACTGGCTGTATTGGGGGGGTGGCGGTGTGTGCATTGGTGGGCCTGTGAGGGAGTGGAAACTACCAGCATCTGTTGGTTGTTGGGGGAATGCCTGCAGCTGCTGTGGTACTGTTGGTGGGCCGGGGGTGGTGGTGGTGGTGGTGGCTGTTGCCAGGCACTACTGTGACAGATTTGTTTTCTAGCATGCTTGGGCGCACTGTTCCAGCATGTTGGCCCTTTAGTGCATTCGCCCTTATTGAGCATTCATCGTAATGCACAATCGCCCTGGTGACATTCACCTTAAAGGGCATTCGCCCTGCTGTTACAGTCGTCTTTTTGAAGCTTGTGCGACATGCTGTACCAGTAGCCAATATGTGCCAATACACATTATGCCACTTGGACCAGTGTACATGCCCTTTTCTCAGTAGCCCACTTGAAAGGGCTATTGTCACTGGATATCGGCCAGGGCTAGTCCCATGGCCATTCCTTCCTAACCCCAGGTGGACAGGGCTAATCCCATGGCCACCTATCCCCAACCTGAGGTGGCCAGGGCTTGTCCTTGGGTCACTGTTTTCTAACCCAAGGTGGCCAGGTCTGGTCCCATGGCCACCCTCCAATTCCCAGTGGCCTAGACCTGTCCCATCCCATAACCACCCCTCCACAACTCCAGGTGGCTTGGCTAGTCTCATAGCCACTCCTTTCCAACCACAGGTGGCCAAGGCTAGTCCAGTGGCATCCCCAATCCCAGGTGGCCTGGTTTGGTCTCATGGCCATCTCTACCCAACTCCTTGTGGCCAGGGCTTGTCCTGTGGCCATCTATCACCAACCCAGGTGACCAGGGCTAGTTCTGTGACTACCCATCCTCAATCCAAGGTGGACAGAGCTAGTTCTGTGTCCTCCCTCCCTTCCTTACCCCAAGGTGTCCAAGCTAGTCCTGGGCCACCCCAATCCCAGATCTCCAGCATAGGTTTCATGGTCACCCCTCCCCAACCCCAGATAGTCTGGCTAGTCTTGCGGACACCCATCTCCAACCCCAGGTGGCCAGAGATTATTGTATGGCCACCCCTCCCCAACCACAGGTGCCCAGAGATAGTCATGTGGCCACACCTCTCCAACCCCAGGTGGCAAGGACAATTCCCATGGCCACCCCTTCTAAACCCCAAGTGGCCAGTGCTAGTCACCTGCCCCACCAAACTCAGACAGACAGGGCTAGTCCCATGTCCATCCCCCAAACTACAGTAGCCTGTGCTGGTCCCATGACCACCACCCCATAACCCCACGTAGTCTGGCTAGTCCTGTGGTCACCCCTCTCCAACCCCAGGTGGCCAGTGCTAGTTCTGTGGGCCCCTCAATCCCAAGTGGCCTGAGATGGACCCATGGCCATCTCTCCCCAACCCCTTGTGGCCAGAGATTGCCCCATGGGCAACCTCCAACACCAGGTGACTAGGGCTAGTCCCATGAGCATCCTTCTCCAACCCATGGTGGACAGGGCAGTCCTTTGGCAGCTCCCAGCCCCAGATGGCCTGGACTGGTCCTGTGGCCAACCTTACCCAACTCAAGGTGGCCAGATCTGATCCTGTGGCCATTCCTCCCTAATCCAAGGTGGAAAGGGCTAGTCCCATGGCCACCTATCCCCAAACCAAAGTGGCCAGGGCTAGTCCTGTGGCAACTGTTCTCTAACCCAAGGTGGCCAGGTCTGGTCCTGTGGTCACCTTCCAACTCCCAGTGGCTTGAGCTGGTCCCATGGTCATCCCTCCCCAACCCCTTGTGGACAAGGTTTATCCTGTAGCCACCCCAGGTGGACATAGCTAGTTCTGTAGCCACATATCCCCAACCCAAGGTGGCCAGGCCTAGTCCCATGGGTGTACTTCCCAATTCAAGGTGGCCATGGCTAGTCCCATGGCCATATTTCCAAACCCAAGCTGGCCTGGGCTAGTCCTGTGGCCACCCCTCTCCATCTTCAGGTGGTCAGGGCTAGTACCATGGCCACCCTTCCCCAACCCCAGGTGGCCAAGGCGGTTCCCATGGGGTATTAGATGGAAGCTGGAAGGCCAGATAAGGCCCTAGAAACTCTTGCCTGAATTACGTGACTGTTTGAACTAAGTAAATAGGTAGCAGGGCTTGAATAATACAGGTGGAAATTGCCGCTAGTGAAAGCTTTTTATTTTTGTTTTAAGTTTGATTAGATTTGATATTGTCTCCCTAGCCATTCGGACAAGATTTGTAATGATTTGTAATTTACATGTACTCTGTTTTTTTGATGCATCAATTCTGGTGTGTCAGCTATGTACGTAGATGTAAATGTTCATTTAAAAATCAATTCAGAAGATCAGAAGATGATACTGCCCATTTTTGACTACTGTGACGTAGTCTATGGTGCTACCACTAAGTCCTCCCTGGCCAGACTGGACACCCTATTCAAATCGTTCTGTCACTTTGAACTGGATGTCCCCCTTCGCACCCATCACTGTGATCTTTATCGTGCCATATCCTTCCCCTCTCTTGCAAATAGGTGACTCTCCCACTGTGCTAAATTCACCTCCAAGCACTGGTTGGGTGAGCTCCCTTCCTACCTCACCTTCTCCTTTGTATCACTCCTTCCACCCTCCCATTCCCTTAGATCGTTCAATTCCTGTACCCTGGTTGTTCACCGAAGATCCACCCAAACTGGCCAATCCAGTTACTCTCACCGCCTACCAAAAATTTGGAATTCCCTCCCACCTCAAATCCATCACTCATCCTCCGCCTACTCCATCAGCTCTGCCTCAAAAATTACCTTGCACCTAGCTGCTCCTGCCATGTCCCTATCTAATTCCATCCTCTAAGCCATAGGGAAGAGAAACCCTGAAGCCACCTATAGGCTGGGAGGGGAGTTGCTGGCAGTCACAAGGGAAGAAAGAGACTTGGGCATCATCATCACAGATGATCTGAAATCATCCAAGTAGACCACTAAAGCAGTAGGTAAGGCTAGGGGGATGTTAGGGTGTATTAGTAGGGGTATCACAAGTCGTAAGAAGGCGGTAATAATCCCTCTTTACAAGACACTGGTTAGGCCCCATCTGGAGTACTGTGTGCAGTACTGGAGGCCACAACTTCACAAGGACATTAACCAAATTGAGGCAGTCCAGAGAAGGGCAACCAAAATGGTGCAGGAACTGCATTAGAAAACATGTGAGGACAGATTAATTGAGCTCAAAATGTACACCCTAGAGCAAAGGAGGGAGAGAGGTGATGTGATCGAAACATTCAAGCACCTTAAGGGCATTAACAAGGTGAAAGAGTCTAACATGTTTCAATATAAGAAAAATAGCAGGACAAGAGGACGTAGCATGAGATTAGAGGGGGGCCGATTAAGGGGTAATGTGAGGAAGTTATTTTTCACAGAAAGGGTGGTGGATGCATGGAACGACCTACCTCAGGAAGTGGTGGATATGAATACAGTGCAGGGCTTCAAACAGGCATGGGATAGGCATAAGGGAGCAATACAAATGACTATGAATAGATAGGCCATTGACAGAGCAAAGGCCAATGGCACATTTATAAGGTAGAAAAAGAAATGGGCAGACTGGATGGGCCTTGCAGTCCTTATCTGCTGTCAACTTCTATGTTTCTATGTTTCTATGTTAAGCCCTGGACAAACCCCTCCTCTCTATACCCACCTTCACTTACCACCCCAAGGGGCTTGTATCTCTGATCTATTCCCTTCCTCCACCATGCTAAAGAGGTCTCTCTGGGACACTGCAATATCTCCTTCTCTCTGGTCCCACTAGTCCCATTGCAGAGTTCCTCGCACCCTGTGGGGCTATCCAGGGACATGACTCATCCCCCTCCTCACCCCTCCCTCCCCTTCCCCCATTTCTTTCATGTAAGCACTTGTTTACTTATTAACCTGCCACTTATTATTGTCCACTCTTTCTACATGTTATGCTCAACACTGTTGCAACACTGTAACACCTGCCTTACAACTGTATGCTTATGCTGATCTTCTAAATTGAATGTTTAATGTCTCATTCCCATTGTACCCCTTTCCCCCAGGTCTCACCGGGAGATGAGTAATGACAGTGTTAGTGGCTCAGTAGGTAGCACACTCACCTCTGATGCTGGAAGATCAGAGGGCTATGGGTTCAGTTCCCACATCTGGCACTTGGGTTAATTAAGCAATAAGGCATGACCAAGGGTTATGTTAATGGTCTGTTAATCACCTTCTAGGGCTGTTCTGTGGCACGAGGTGTAGCCGAGTGCCACATGCCCCTAGAGGGTGATTAACTGACCATTAACATAATCCCTGGGAGTGCCTTATTGCTATTATAATAAAAAAATGTTTTTAAACAGTGTTAAACCTTGTTCAGCATATGCCTAAACTCTACAAGTATGTTAATAAAAGATTAACATAAGGCTGTTAGAATGTTTGAAGCCAATCAGAAAGCTCCATTCTGAGGCCCTTTTTATAATATCCCAGAACTGACACTGTAGTGCAGCATGAGAGGGGTGCTGCACTTCTGAGGTGCCGTCTTTCGGATGAGACGTTAAACCGAGGTCCCAGCTGCCTGGATTGGTGGTAGTTCAGGTGGATGTTAAAGATCCCATGGCACTTATCAAAAAGAGCAGGGGAATTCCCCCGTGTCCTGGCCAAATTTCCCTCATTCACTAAAAATAGCACCAACAGCTTAATCTGGTTCAAGGTCAGTTGGAATTCATCTGTATCCCCCTCCCCCGAGTCGTGCTTGAAAATAGGCAGAATCTGTCTAGTGCACTTACCCGGTCAACAAAAACTAAATAAATAAACTTGTTGCTCAGTGTGCCTTCCTAGTGAAACATTTTAATAAATAAATAAATAAAAGTTTTAAAAAATGGCTGCACCCAGGATAGTGGGCACCAGATCATAAATGATTCCAAGCTTGGCTGGAACAAAGAATAGTTCAGTGGTTGCTCAGGTCACTGGCAGTAGGGAGGGAAGGAGGGGGGCTGGGAAGATTAAAACCCAGTATGGACAATAGGTCACTGTGCAGATAGGGAACTCTGGGATACTAGCTGGACCGCGGGTCTTTGTCTGTCATCGTTGTGTATGTTTCGAGGCCATTTTAGAAATTAGCCAAAAACTCAACAAAAATGGTACATAAACCAGATGAATATACTTTGAAATAACTGCCCTTCAACTCCATTTACACAATAAAACGTAATTGTGTATCATGTGATTTCAAGATAAAAGACAGACGTCACCTTGAAAAAAAAATCTCTGTCAGCAAAAAGCTTGTTTATCAGAGTTCCGCAGTGACAGAAAAGTAGGTCAGGACTGAGGAAGCAGTTAATGATTCCCTTGTCTGGATTAGCCTTGCATGGATTCCCAACCCTTCAAAAATGTATGATAACGCATGTTTAATGTTTCGCACCTGTTGCATTATGCACCAGCGCCATTGTGGTAATATATATGATAATGACTATTTAATAATGATTACTTGATAATTATTTGATAATGATTATTCAATAATGATTTCATGATTATTTGATGGTAATTTGATTATTTGATAATGTCAGTTCAGTACTGGGTATTGCATGTATGATTATTTGATAATAATCATTTGTTGAATATTTCCTTAAAGATTTTTTGATAATTATTTGACCATGATTATTCAGTAATAATAATTTAATAATACCAATTATTCAGTAATGATTATTCAATAATGATTATTTGTTATGATTATTTTATACTGCTTATTCAGTTCAGTTCAAACTTTATTGATCGACAAAACTATCATCACAATTTAAAAATCACTTGGTATAAAAATAAATACACATTTAATAAATATTCACATAAAGGGGTTCCACATTTACCTATTACACTCATCTCATTTTACAAGTATAATGTATAAATATTTCTTAAAAAACTATTGTCATTAAAGGAGCCTCCTGAAAAAAAGCTATAGAGAGCCTGGGGATTTCATACTGTTTTAGCTAACATCACCATTTATACTCGATTTTAAACAATAAGCTCTGAATTATCTAACTTCTGTCTTATTCAGTGTATTAATTCATATAAAAAGGTCAGAGTTAAATCATCTAAGACAGTAATATTTCTCAAACATCTTTATATTGTACAGAATTTAATTTAACATATGAATACAGATAAGTACACTCTGCTGGTTGAAGACTTACTGTCATACTGCACCTGGGGGCCAGAAACCCGGGCCAAGTGTACACCCTGGGGGGAGAAATGCTACAAGTCTCGATGGCTGAGAGGGACCTGGGGGTGGTGGTGGATGTCAAGATGAACAACTCAGAGACTTGTAGGAGGGCAGCAGCCAAGGCCAACAGGATGCTGGGATGCATCGATAGGGGGATCACCTCCAGAAGGAGGGAAGTGATACTCCCTCTGTATAACTGCTTGGTGAGGCCACACCTCGAGTACTGCATGCAGTTTTGAGCCCACACACTTAAGAGGACATTAAACTCCTGGAGAGGGTCAGAGGAGACAACAAAATGATTTGGGGCTTGGGGGACAGGACCCTGAGGAGAGGCTCGAAGAGCTAAATATGTACACATTGGAAGAGAGAAGGACTGAGGGACATGATAGGGTCTTCAGATACATGAAGGGGTAAATAGGGGAGGAGCAGTCAGGGTGCTTGAAGGAAGGAGGAGGGACCACTTGAGGGCATGGGTGGAAGCTGGAACAGGAAGATTCAGGGAGAAAGGAGGAGGTGCTACTTCACTGAGAGGGTGGTGGAGCCATGGAATGCGCTGCCTAGGGGCTGGTGGAGGCAGAGATGGTGGAGGGGTTCAAGAGGGGTGGGACAGGTACAGGAAGGTTCTGGAAGCAAAATCAATGCAGCGAGAATATCGGAACTGGAAGGTAGAAGCCAGAGGCGAGGGGCAGCATGGTCAGCTCCAGGTGGGGGAGCTGACCAAGCAGCTGAAACGAAAGACCATTAGGCCTATTCTGCTGGCATTTTAGTATGTTAGTATATCTTCTCCTTAGTTTTACTATAAGTTTTGTCATAGAAAAACTGACCATTAATCCCTTTTCCATGCAATCAAATATCAATGGTGTTAACAATTATCAGGTTCCTTGATTAATAATTTATACCTTTATGCAACTATATACATTTTTAATCCAGAAATAAATGGGAGAAGTGACAAATTCAAAACTTAATATATTATATTTTATTATCATAGTCTTTAATAATCTAGGTAAAGCTGTCAATAACTAATGAAGTCCAGATATACATAATAAAGTCTTTATTTTAGTAAGGCATAGGAAACATAAGACATTTTATTCTCTTTGGCTAATTGAGGGAAACATTTTTATCCTGAACATAAACAGGACACCAGTGGGTTTGGTTCTGTTTTCGCGCATCCCCAATGAGTGTATTAAAACCTGTATTCCCAAGTCCCCACTGCCCTTCCCCATCCCGCTCACCTGAAGGTTTCCATTTCACGTCTGTTTCCCCTCAGGCAGTCCTTCATCCTTACTTCACTAAACCTGTCTAAGTCCAGCCCCGATGGATTTGACCCAAACGTCTATGTACAGTATCTCGGTTCTGACCATTGCCTCTTCACTCGCTCACCTTCTGAACCTCTCCTTCTCCCTCAGTGCTGTGTAAAGATTCTGCCTCTGCACCAAGGGGTGACCCTTCCTCCCCTGCAACTTCCAGAAGATCTCATTCCTCCCCTCCCTTGCAGAGCAACAGGAGATGGTTCTATGTCATAATGGCGATAGTGGTATAGCGATCGCTGCTTGGATGAGTGTACATCGCCGAAAATAAATAACAGTGATGTACACTCGCAGCGACTACAAAACTGGTCATGGGTTTTCTGTTATGCAGGGGGCTGTACCACCTCCCCCACACACACCCCTACTTAAAGATTCTCAACTCCGGGGGGGTGCATGTTGTATGTGTGCAAAACTTAAAAAAATAAAAAATCGGACCTGATGCGAAAAGTGATTGTGCCCCAGACCCAAACCTGGCACCCTCCCAATCCCAGCCTGTCAGCATACCCACCACGCCACATGGCCAGCTCAGCAGCCAACTGCTGCATTACTCCCAACATACCCTCCCTCCTCCTCCGCTCATCTCATGATGTGGTCCCTCACTCCCATGTGTGTGTATACGTAGATCCTGTCGCCTTAATCACCCACCCCTATCCCATTGCTATCCTGCCAGGTAGCCTAGAACACAGGGGCTGTGACTGAGTCACCCTTTTTGCAGTCACTCAATCACGCTCACTGAGTTGACTGGATACCTCAGGAGACCATTGTGTACTCTAGGCATGCTAATTTCCTTTACTCCACTAATTTCCTCTCCCCCTTCCAGTCTGGTTTTAGCAAGCATCACTCTACCATCTCCTCCTTGCTGTGGGTAACTGACTCTATCCTCAGTGGGATAGATTAGGAATATATCTCTGCAGCTACATTCATTGATCTAGCCAAAGCCTTTGACTCAATGTCCCACTCTCTCTTCCTGGACAAAGCTAAGCTCTGCTGACCTCTCAGCATCCACGGTTGACTGGTTCTGTTCATACCTCATAGACTGCCAACAGTCAGTACCGATGGGAGGCATCCTGTCCCCCCATCCTAGCAGGGTCCCACAGGGCTTCATCCTGGGTCCTATCCTGTTCTCAGTTTTTCTGAATGACATCCCCTCTGCTTGTGTCTCTTCGCATATCCACATGTATGCAGACAACATGGTCGTTTACACCTCCGGCCAAGTGGCTTCAGCTTAGGAAGGTCCACTCCAGCGTGACTTCCACAATGTGCTGCGCTGGTTACATGCCAACCAATTCAGGGTCAACACCAAGAAGACTGTGTCTATGACCTTTGGCAATAGCCAGAAACTGGTCAGGCTCTCGCCCTTCCTGTTTTCTCTACACTGGATGGCACCCCTCTGGAGGATGTCCCTGCCTTCAAGTACCTTGGTGAACCAAGCTTGGCTTCTCTGCCCACTTCAACACCATCAATGCCAAACTTTGCCCTAAACTCAGTGCCCTGTACTGCTATAAGAACTGACCCTCCTTCCAGGTCTGCCAGGAGTTGGTAACCAAAATAGTTCTCCCAGTTTTTAACTATACAAATATTTTTCATTATTTTTTTATTTTATAGGGATCTTGGATAATACCTGTGAGCGAATGCTCATTGATAGGTTCCACGTCAGATACATTAGACAGCAAGGTACAATACTACAAACAAATGTACAAGTGTACAAATATACAAATATACAAATGTACAAATATACAGATATACAAATGCTGAGAAAAATATGGATGGAGGTTACAGAAATTCAAATATAAAGCACTAGGTATGCTGAGGCATTGTACAATGTATGCCCATGTCAAGATGATAAGCAGATTGGATAGGGAAGGATACATTGGGAGTGGGAGAACTAGGTAAGCAAAGCGCTGAGGGTAGGGAGGGAGGAGGGTAGGGATTGGTTGGGGTGGGACAAGGAGCAGAGTCAGGGAGGGGTAGGGAGGTTGGTGAAGTGCTGCAGTTTGATATGGTCTATGGTACCACCCCTTCTTCCCTTGCCAGCTTGGATACCCTCTGCAATGCCTTCTGTTGTTTCACTACCAACTCTCCTGTGTGTACTCACCATTGTTCCCTCTATTCCTCCCTCTCCATCCTCCTACTACTGTCACATCACCAGTCCCACTGTGCCTTCCTCTCCATCCTCCCACTACTGTCACATCACCAGTCCCACTGTGCCTCCCTCTCCATCCTCCCACTACTGTCATATCAGATGACCTAAAGGTGGGCAAGCAATGTGAGAGGGCAGCAAGGAGGGCTGGGGGGATACTGGGATGCATAGGCAGAGGCATCACCAGCAGAAAACAGGAGTTTTATCCCTCTGTACAGACAGTTGGTGAGACCCCATCTGGAGTACTGCATGCAGTTCTGGAGACCCAGTCTCCACAAGGATATAGACAGGATGGGCTGTCCAGAGGAGGCAACTAAAATGGTGCAGGGCCTGCTACAGGAAGACATATGAAGACTTAAGAGCTGAATATGTATAGTCTCGAGGAAAGGAGAAAGAGGAGGGACATGATAGAAACTTTCAAGTATCTCAAGGGAATCAACAAAGTCCAAGAGGGTAGCATCTTTCAAAATAGAGGTGTGCAAGAACAAGGGGCACAATGTGAAGATAGAAGAGAGCTCAGAGGTAATTTAAAAGTATTTTTCACAGAAGGTTGTGGATGCATGGAATGGCCTTCTGGAGGAGGTTATGGAGTCAAAAACAGTGGTGGAATTCAAGCATGCATGGGACAGTCATATAGCAATTCTAGGGGTGGGGATAGGAAGAAGTAGGCTGCTGGTTAACTAGGATCTGCATGACTTATCCAATAGGTAGGGAAATGGGCAGACTGGGTGGGCCATGGTCCTTATCTGCCATCAAATCTATGTTTCTATGTTTTCTATCACAAGTCCACTGTGCCTCCTCTCCATCCTCCCACTAGCCACATCACAAGTCCACTGTGCTCCCTCTCCATCCTCCCACTAGTGTCATCACCAGTCCACTGTGCCTCCTCTCCATCCTCCCCTACTGTCACATCACCAGTCCCATGCCTCCCTCTCCATCCTCCCACTAGTGTCACATCACCAGTCCATGTGCCTCCCTCTCCATCCTCCCACTGTGTCACATCAGCCCACTGTGCCTCCCTCTCCATCCTCCACTACTGTCACATCACCAGTCCCTGTGCCTCCTCTCCATCCTCCCACTAGTGTCACATCACCAGTCCACTGTGCCTCCTCTCCATCCTCCCTACAGTCACATCACCAGTCCATGTGCCTCCTCTCCATCCTCCCACTAGTGTCCATCACCAGTCCTACTGTCTCCTCTCATCCTCCCTACTGTCACATCACCAGTCCCATGTGCCTCCCTCTCCATCCTCCCTACTGCCATCACCAGTCCATGTGCCTCCTCTCCATCCTCCCACTAGTCACATCACCAGTCCCATGTGCTCCTCTCCATCCTCCCACTAGTGTCCATCACCAGTCCACTGTGCCTCCCTCTCCATCCTCCACTACAGTCACATCACCAGTCCCACTGTGCCTCCTCTCCATCCTCCACTAGCTGTCACATCACCAGTCCCACTGTGCCTCCTCTCCATCCTCCCTGTGTCCATCACCAGTCCCTGTGCCTCCCTCCATCCCACTACTGTCCATCACCAGTCCTGTGCCTCCTCTCCATCCTCCCACTAGTGTCACATCACCAGTCCCATGTGCCTCCCTCTCCATCCTCCCCATGTCCATCACCAGTCCCTGTGCCTCCTCTCCATCCTCCCACTAGTGTCCATCACCAGTCCATGTGCCTCCTCTCCATCCTCCCACTACAGTCACATCACCAGTCCCATGCCTCCTCTCCATCCTCCCACTGTGTCCATCACCAGTCCACTGTGCCTCCTCTCCATCCTCCACTACAGTCACATCACCAGTCCCTGTGCCTCTCTCATCCTCCACTACTGTCACATCACCAGTCCACTGTGCCTCCTCTCCATCCTCCCACTACTGTCACATCACCAGTCCCATGTGCCTCCTCTCCATCCTCCCACTAGTGTCACATCACCAGTCCCATGTGCCTCCTCTCCATCCTCCTACAGTCCATCACCAGTCCTGTGCCTCCTCTCCATCCTCCACTGCAGTCCATCACCAGTCCCATGTGCCTCCTCTCCATCCTCCCACTGTGTCATCACCAGTCCCATGTGCCTCCTCTCCATCCTCCCTTACTGTCACATCACCAGTCCCATGTGCCTCCCTCTCCATCCTCCCACTACTGTCACATCACAGTCCCTGTGCCTCCCTCTCCATCCTCCCACTACAGTCACATCACCAGTCCCATGTGCCTCCCTCTCCATCCTCCCACTAGTCACATCACCAGTCCCATGTGCTCCCTCTCCATCCTCCCACTATGTCACATCACCCAGTCCCATGTGCCTCCTCTCCATCCTCCCCTACAGTCACATCACCAGTCCCACGTGCCTCCTCTCCATCCTCCCACTACTTTCACATCACCAGTCCATGTGCCTCCTCTCCATCCTCCACTAGTGTCACATCACCAGTCCCACTGTGCCTCCCTCTCCATCCTCCACTACAGTCACATCACCAGTCCATGTGCCTCCTCTCCATCCTCCCCTACTCCATCACCAGCCCACTGTGCCTCCTCTCCATCCTCCCACTATGTCCATCACCAGTCCCATGTGCCTCCTCTCCATCCTCCACTAGTGTCACATCACCAGTCCTACTGTGCCTCCTCTCCATCCTCCCCTACAGTCCATCACCAGTCATGCCTCCTCTCCATCCTCCACTACAGTCACATCACCAGTCCATGTGCCTCCCTCTCCATCCTCCCACTACTTTCCATCACCAGTCCTGTGCCTCCTCTCCATCCTCCCACTACTGTCCATCACCAGTCCCATGTGCCTCCTCTCCATCCTCCACTACTGTCCATCACAGTCCCTGTGCCTCCTCTCCATCCTCCCTAGTCCATCACCAGTCCCATGCCTCCTCTCCATCCTCCACTATGTCACATCACCAGTCCCATGTGCCTCCTCCATCCTCCACTAGTGTCCATCACCAGTCCACTGTGCCTCCTCTCCATCCTCCCTACAGTCCATCACCAGTCCCATGTGCCTCCTCTCATCCTCCACTAGTCATCACCAGTCCCATGTGCCTCCCTCTCCATCCTCCACTACTGTCACATCACCAGTCCCATGTGCCTCCTCTCCATCCTCCACTAGTGTCCATCACCAGTCCTGTGCCTCCTCTCCATCCTCCCACTGGTCACATCACCAGTCCTGTGCCTCCTCTCCATCCTCCCACTACTGTCCATCACCAGTCCTGTGCCTCCCTCCATCCTCCACTACTGTCCATCACCAGTCCCATGTGCCTCCTCTCCATCCTCCCACTAGTGTCACATCACCAGTCCCATGCCTCCTCTCCATCCTCCCACTACAGTCACATCACCAGTCCATGTGCCTCCTCTCCATCCTCCCTACAGTCATATCACCAGTCCCTGTGCCTCCCTCTCCATCCTCCACTAGTGTCACATCACCAGTCCACTGTGCCTCCTCTCCATCCTCCACTACAGTCCATCACCAGTCCCATGTGCCTCCTCTCCATCCTCCCCTAGCATCCATCACCAGTCCCTGTGCCCCCCTCCATCCTCCACTACAGTCACATCACCAGTCCATGTGCCTCCTCTCCATCCTCCACTGCAGTCACATCACCAGTCCCTGTGCCTCCCTCTCCATCCTCCCTACTTTCCATCATCAGTCCCATGTGCTCCTCTCCATCCTCCACTACAGTCCATCACCAGTCCCATGTGCCTCCCTCTCCATCCTCCACTAGTGTCACATCACCAGTCCTGCCTCCTCCTCCATCCTCCCACTAGTGTCACATCACCAGTCCACTGTGCCTCCTCTCCATCCTCCCTACTGTCACATCACAAGTCCCTGGCCTCCTCTCCATCCTCCCCACTAGTGTCACATCACCAGTCCCATGTGCCTCCTCTCCATCCTCCCCTACTGTCACATCACAAGTCCACTGTGCCTCCTCTCCATCCCCACTACTGTCCATCACCAGTCCCTGCCTCCTCTCCATCCTCCCACTATAGTCCATCACCAGTCCCATGTGCCTCCTCTCCATCCTCCCACTAGTGTCACATCACCAGTCTCTGTGCCTCTCTCCATCCTCCCTACAGTCCATCACCAGTCCCTGTGCCTCCCTCTCCATCCTCCTACAGTCACATCACCAGTCCCACTGTGCCTCCCTCTCCATCCTCCCACTACTTTCACATCACCAGTCCCATGTGCCTCCCTCTCCATCCTCCCACTAGTGTCACATCACCAGTCCCATGTGCCTCCCTCTCTATCCTCCCACTAGTGTCACATCACCCAGTCCCTGTGCCTCCCTCTCCATCCTCCCTACTGTCCATCACAGTCCACTGTGCCTCCTCTCCATCCTCCCACTGTCATCCATCACCAGTCCATGTGCCTCCTCTCCATCCTCCCACTAGTGTCCATCACCAGTCCTGCCTGTGCCTCCTCTCCATCCTCCCACTACAGTCCATCACCAGTCCCATGTGCCTCCCTCTCCATCCTCCCTTACTGTCACATCACAAGTCCACTGTGCCTCCTCTCCATCCTCCCACTACTGTCACATCACCAGTCCCACTGTGCCTCCTCTCCATCCTCCCACCAGTCCATCCACCAGTCCCATGTGCCTCCTCTCCATCCTCCCACCTGCATCCATCACCAGTCCTGCTGTGCCTCCTCTCCATCCTACCACTACAGTCCATCACCAGTCCATGTGCCTCCTCTCCATCCTCCACTGCAGTCCATCACCAGTCCACTGTGCCTCCTCTCCATCCTCCCACTACTTTCACATCATCAGTCCCATGTGCTTCCCTCTCCATCCTCCCACTACAGTCACATCACCAGTCCCATGTGCCTCCCTCTCCATCCTCCCACTAGTGTCACATCACCAGTCCCACTGTGCCTCCCTCTCCATCCTCCCACTAGTGTCACATCACCAGTCCCACTGTGCCTCCCTCTCTATCCTCCCACTACTGTCACATCACAAGTCCACTGGCCTCCCTCTCCATCCTCCACTACGTGTCACATCACCAGTCCTGTGCCTCCTCATCCTCCACTGCTGTCACATCACCAGTCCCATGTGCCTCCTCTCCATCCTCCACTAGTGTCACATCACCAGTCCTTGCCTCCTCTCCATCCTCCCACTACTGTCCATCACCAGTCCCATGTGCCTCCTCTCCATCCTCCACTAGTGTCACATCACCAGTCCCATGGCCTCCTCTCCATCCTCCACTGGTGTCACATCACCAGTCCACTGTGCCTCCTCTCCATCCTCACTACTGTCACATCACCAGTCCCACTGTGCCTCCTCTCATCCTCACTACTGTCCATCACCAGTCCATGTGCCTCCTCTCCATCCTCCCACTAGTGTCCATCACCAGTCCACTGTGCCTCCCTCTCCATCCTCCCTACTGTCACATCACCAGTCCCATGTGCCTCCTCTCCATCCTCCCACTGTGTCACATCACCAGTCCACTGTGCCTCCTCTCCATCCTCCCTACTGTCCATCACCAGTCCCATGCTCCTCTCCATCCTCCCACTAGTGTCATCACCAGTCCCATGTGCCTCCTCTCCATCCTCCACTACTGTCCATCACCAGTCCATGTGCCTCCCTCTCCATCCTCCCACTAGTGTCACATCACCAGTCCCACTGTGCCTCCCTCTCCATCCTCCCACTACTTTCACATCACCAGTCCCATGTGCCTCCCTCTCCATCCTCCCACTAGTGTCACATCACCAGTCCCATGTGCCTCCCTCTCCATCCTCCCACTAGTGTCACATCACCAGTCCACTGTGCCTCCCTCTCCATCCTCCCACTACTGTCACATCACCAGTCCCACTGTGCCTCCCTCTCCATCCTCCCACTACTGTCACATCACCAGTCCCATGGGCCTCCCTCTCCATCCTCCCACTAGTGTCACATCACCAGTCCTACTGTGCCTCCCTCTCCATCCTCCACTACAGTCACATCACCAGTCCCATGTGCCTCCCTCTCCATCCTCCCCTTACTGTCACATCACCAGTCCCATGTGCATCCCTCTCCATCCTCCCCTTACTGTCACATCACAAGCCCCACTGTGCCTCCCTCTCCATCCTCCCACTACAGTCACATCACCAGTCCCATGTGCCTCCCTCTCCATCCTCCCACTAGTGTCACATCACCAGTCCTACTGTGCCTCCCTCTCCATCCTCCCACTACAGTCACATCACCAGTCCCATGTGCCTCCCTCTCCATCCTCCCACTACAGTCACATCACCAGTCCCACTGTGCCTCCCTCTCTATCCTCCCACTACTTTCACATCACCAGTCCCATGTGCCTCCCTCTCCATCCTCCCCTTACTGTCACATCACCAGTCCTACTGTGCCTCCCTCTCCATCCTCCCACTATAGTCACATCACCAGTCCCATGTGCCTCCCTCTCCATCCTCCCACTAGTGTCACATCACCAGTCCACTGTGCCTCCTCTCATCCTCCCTGCATGTCACATCACCAGTCCCATGTGCTCTCCTCTCCATCCTCCCACTACAGTCACATCACCAGTCCCTTGCCTCCTCTCCATCCTCCCACTGCTTTCATCACCAGTCCCATGTGCCTCCTCTCATCCTCCCCTGTGTCACATCACCAGTCCCATGTGCCTCCTCTCATCCTCCCCTAGTGTCCATCACCAGTCCACTGCCTCCCTCTCCATCCTCCACTACTGTCATCACCAGTCCCTGTGCCTCCTCTCCATCCTCCACTACTGTCACATCACCAGTCCATGCCTCCCTCTCCATCCTCCACTAGTGTCACATCACCAGTCCCATGTGCCTCCTCTCCATCCTCCACTAGTGTCACATCACCAGTCCACTGTGCCTCCTCTCCATCCTCCCTACTGTCCCATCACAGTCCCTGCCTCCCTCTCCATCCTCCCACTACAGTCACATCACCAGTCCCATGTGCCTCCCTCTCCATCCTCCCACCAGCATCACATCACCAGTCCTACTGTGCCCTCCTCTCCATCCTACCACTACAGTCACATCACCAGTCCCATGTGCCTCCCTCTCCATCCTCCCACTGCAGTCACATCACCAGTCCCACTGTGCCTCCCTCTCCATCCTCCCACTACTTTCACATCATCAGTCCCATGTGCTTCCCTCTCCATCCTCCCACTACAGTCACATCACCAGTCCCATGTGCCTCCCTCTCCATCCTCCCACTAGTGTCACATCACCAGTCCCACTGTGCCTCCCTCTCCATCCTCCCACTAGTGTCACATCACCAGTCCCACTGTGCCTCCCTCTCTATCCTCCCACTACTGTCACATCACAAGTCCCACTGGCCTCCCTCTCCATCCTCCACTAGTGTCCCATCACCAGTCCCTGTGCCTCCCTCTCCATCCTCCACTACTTTCCATCACCAGTCCATGTGCCTCCTCTCCATCCTCCACTAGTGTCATCACCAGTCCACTGTGCCTCCTCTCCATCCTCCCTACTTTCATCACCAGTCCCATGTGCCTCCTCTCCATCCTCCCACTAGTGTCACATCACCAGTCCATGCCTCCTCTCCATCCTCCCACTAGTGTCACACCCAGTCCTGTGCCTCCTCTCCATCCTCCACTAGTGTCCATCACCAGTCCTGCCTCCTCCATCCTCCCACTAGTGTCACATCACCAGTCCACTGTGCCTCCTCTCCATCCTCCCACTAGTGTCACATCACCAGTCCCACTGTGCCTCCTCTCCATCTTCCCAGTACTGTCCATCACCAGTCCCATGTGCCTCCTCTCCATCCTCCACTAGTGTCATCACCAGTCCATTGCCTCCTCTCCATCCTCCCACTAGTGTCACATCACCAGTCCCATGTGCCTCCTCTCCATCCTCCCTTACTGTCACATCACAAGGCCCACTGTGCCTCCTCTCCATCCTCCCTACAGTCCATCACCAGTCCCAGCCTCCCTCTCATCCTCCCACTAGTGTCACATCACCAGTCCCTGTGCCTCCCTCTCCATCCTCCCACTACAGTCCCATCACCAGTCCATGTGCCTCCCTCTCCATCCTCCACTACAGTCCATCACCAGTCCCATGTGCCTCCCTCTCCATCCTCCCTACTGTCACATCACCAGTCCATGTGCCTCCCTCCATCCTCCCACTAGTGTCCATCACCAGTCCATGTGCCTCCTCTCCATCCTCCCACTAGTGTCACATCACCAGTCCACTGTGCCTCCTCTCCATCCTCCCACTACTGTCACATCACCAGTCACTGTGCCTCCTCTCCATCCTCCCACTACAGTCCATCACCAGTCCCATGTGCCTCCTCTCCATCCTCCACTACAGTCCATCACCAGTCCCATGTGCCTCCTCTCCATCCTCCACTACTTTCCATCACCAGTCCCTGTGCCTCCCTCTCCATCCTCCCATACTGTCACATCACCAGTCCCTGTGCCTCCTCTCCATCCTCCCTTACTGTCCATCACAAGTCCCACTGTGCCTCCTCTCCATCCTCCCACTACTGTCACATCACCAGTCACTGTGCCTCCTCTCCATCCTCCACTACAGTCACATCACCAGTCCCATGTGCCTCCCTCTCCATCCTCCCACTAGTGTCCATCACCAGTCCTACTGCCTCCTCTCCATCCTCCACTACAGTCCCATCACCAGTCCCATGTGCCTCCCTCTCCATCCTCCCTACAGTCCATCACCAGTCCCTGTGCCTCCTCTCCATCCTCCACTACTTTCCATCACCAGTCCCATGTGCCTCCTCTCCATCCTCCCACTAGTGTCCATCACCAGTCCTGTGCCTCCTCTCATCCTCCCACTAGTGTCACATCACCAGTCCACTGTGCCTCCTCTTCATCCTCCCACTACTGTCACATCACCAGTCCCTGTGCCTCCTCTCCATCCTCCACTACTGTCATCACCAGTCCCATGTGCCTCCTCTCCATCCTCCCACTAGTGTCACATCACCAGTCCTACTGTGCCTCCCTCTCCATCCTCCCACTACAGTCACATCACCAGTCCCATGTGCCTCCCTCTCCATCCTCCCCTTACTGTCATATCACAAGTCCTACTGTGCCTCCCTCTCCATCCTCCCACTACTGTCACATCACAAGTCCCACTGTGCCTCCCTCTCCATCCTCCCACTACAGTCACATCACCAGTCCCATGTGCCTCCCTCCATCCTCCACTACGTCACATCACCAGTCACTGTGCCTCCTCTCCATCCTCCACTACAGTCACATCACCAGTCCATGTGCCTCCCTCTCCATCCTCCCACTGCAGTCACATCACCAGTCCCACTGTGCCTCCCTCTCCATCCTCCCACTACTTTCACATCATCAGTCCCATGTGCTTCCCTCTCCATCCTCCCACTACAGTCACATCACCAGTCCCATGTGCCTCCCTCTCCATCCTCCCACTAGTGTCACATCACCAGTCCCACTGTGCCTCCCTCTCCATCCTCCCACTAGTGTCACATCACCAGTCCCACTGTGCCTCCCTCTCCATCCTCCCACTAGTTCACATCACCAGTCCCACTGTGCTCCCTCTCCATCCTCCCACTAGTGTCACATCACCAGTCCATGTGCCTCCTCTCCATCCTCCCCTACTGTCACATCACCAGTCCCTGTGCCTCCCTCTCCATCCTCCACTACTGTCATCACCAGTCCCTGTGCCTCCTCTCCATCCTCCCACTATAGTCACATCACCAGTCCATGTGCCTCCCTCCCATCCTCCCACTAGTGTCACATCACCAGTCCCTGTGCTCCTCTCCATCCTCCCACTACAGTCACATCACCAGTCCCATGTGCCTCCTCTCCATCCTCCCACTACATGTCCATCACCAGTCCTGTGCCTCCTCTCCATCCTCCCACTAGCATCACATCACCAGTCCCATGTGCCTCCTCTCCATCCTGTGCCTCCCTCTCCATCCTCCACTAGTGTCACATCACCAGTCCCATGTGCCTCCTCTCCATCCTCCCACTGTCACATCACCAGTCCACTGTGCCTCCCTCTCCATCCTCCCACTAGTGTCACATCACCAGTCCCACTGTGCCTCCCTCTCCATCCTCCCACTACTGTCACATCACCAGTCCCATGTGCCTCCCTCTCCATCCTCCCACTAGTGTCACATCACCAGTCCCATGTGCCTCCCTCTCCATCCTCCCACTACTGTCACATCACCAGTCCCATGTGCCTCCCTCTCCATCCTCCCACTAGTGTCACATCACCAGTCCCATGTGCCTCCCTCTCCATCCTCCCACTAGTGTCACATCACCAGTCCACTGTGCCTCCCTCTCCATCCTCCCACTACTGTCACATCACCAGTCCCATGTGCCTCCCTCTCCATCCTCCCACTAGTGTCACATCACCAGTCCCATGTGCCTCCCTCTCCATCCTCCCACTAGTGTCACATCACCAGTCCCATGTGCCTCCCTCTCCATCCTCCCACTAGTGTCACATCACCAGTCCCATGTGCCTCCCTCTCCATCCTCCCACTAGCTGTCACATCACCAGTCCCATGTGCCTCCCTCTCCATCCTCCCACTAGTGTCACATCACCAGTCCCATGTGCCTCCCTCTCCATCCTCCCTACTGTCACATCACCAGTCCCACTGTGCCTCCCTCTCCATCCTCCCTACTGTCACATCACCAGTCCCATGTGCCTCCTCTCATCCTCCCACTAGTGTCACATCACCAGTCCACATGCCTCCTCTCCATCCTCCCACTACTGTCCATCACCAGTCCCTGTGCCTCCTCTCCATCCTCCCACTACTGTCACATCACCAGTCCCACTGTGCCTCCTCTCCATCCTCCCTACAGTCACATCACCAGTCCCATGCCTCCTCTCCATCCTCCCACTACTGTCACATCACCAGTCCAACTGTGCCTCCCTCTCCATCCTCCCACTACTGTCACATCACAGTCCCACTGTGCCTCCCTCTCCATCCTCCCACTACTGTCACATCACCAGTCCCATGTGCCTCCCTCTCCATCCTCCACTACTGTCACATCACCAGTCCTGTGCCTCCTCTCCATCCCTCCCCACTTCATCACCAGTCCCTGTGCCTCCCTCTCATCCTCCACTAGTGTCACATCACCAGTCCCATGTGCCTCCTCTCCATCCTCCACATAGTGTCCCATCACAGTCCACTGTGCCTCCTCTCCATCCTCCACTACTGTCACATCACCAGTCCATGTGCCTCCTCTCCATCCTCCACTACTGTCACATCACCAGTCCATGTGCCTCCCTCTCCATCCTCCCACTAGCTCACATCACCAGTCCATGTGCCTCCTCTCCATCCTCCACTACTGTCACATCACCAGTCCATGCCTCCTCTCCATCCTCCCTACTGTCCATCACCAGTCCATGTGCCTCCTCTCCATCCTCCCACTGGTGTCACATCACCAGTCCATGTGCCTCCTCCATCCTCCCACTAGTGTCACATCACCAGTCCACTGTGCCTCCTCTCCATCCTCCACTACTGTCACATCACCAGTCCATGTGCCTCCTCTCCATCCTCCCACTCAGTCCACATCACCAGTCCCTGTGCCTCCCTCTCATCCTCCCACTACAGTCACATCACCAGTCCATGTGCCTCCTCTCCATCCTCCCCTACTGTCACATCACCAGTCCCATGTGCCTCCCTCTCCATCCTCCCTCTGTCACATCACCAGTCCCTGTGCCTCCTCTCCATCCTCCCACTACAGTCACATCACCAGTCCCATGCCTCCTCTCCATCCTCCCACTAGTGTCACATCACCAGTCCACTGTGCCTCCTCTCCATCCTCCCCTACAGTCACATCACCAGTCCCATGTGCCTCCTCTCCATCCTCCCACTGCAGTCACATCACCAGTCCCACTGTGCCTCCCTCTCCATCCTCCCACTACTGTCACATCACCAGTCCCATGTGCTTCCCTCTCCATCCTCCCACTACTGTCACATCCCAGTCCCATGTGCCTCCTCTCCATCCTCCACTACTGTCCATCACCAGTCCTGTGCCTCCTCTCCATCCTCCACTAGTGTCACATCACCAGTCCACTGTGCCTCCCTCTCCATCCTCCCACTACTGTCACATCACCAGTCCCTGTGCCTCCCTCTCCATCCTCCCACTACTGTCACATCACCAGTCCCACTGTGCCTCCCTCTCCATCCTCCCACTACTGTCACATCACCAGTCCCATGTGCCTCCCTCTCCATCCTCCCACTAGTGTCACATCACCAGTCCCATGTGCCTCCCTCTCCATCCTCCCACTACTGTCACATCACCAGTCCACTGTGCCTCCCTCTCCATCCTCCCACTACTGTCCATCACCAGTCCCTGTGCCTCCTCTCCATCCTCCACTACTTGTCCATCACCAGTCCCTGTGCCTCCCTCTCCATCCTCCCACTACTGTCACATCACCAGTCCCATGTGCCTCCCTCTCCATCCTCCCACTAGTGTCACATCACCAGTCCCATGTGCCTCCCTCTCCATCCTCCCACTACTGTCACATCACCAGTCCCATGTGCCTCCCTCTCCATCCTCCCACTACTGTCACATCACCAGTCCCATGTGCCTCCCTCTCCATCCTCCCACTTGTGTCACATCACCAGTCCCACTGTGCCTCCCTCTCCATCCTCCCACTACAGTCCATCACCAGTCCCATGTGCCTCCTCTCCATCCTCCCACTACTGTCACATCACCAGTCCTGTGCCTCCTCTCATCCTCCCACTACTGTCACATCACCAGTCCCATGTGCCTCCCTCTCCATCCTCCACTACTGTCACATCACCAGTCCCATGTGCCTCCCTCTCCATCCTCCCACTACTGTCACATCACAAGTCCTACTGTGCCTCCTCTCCATCCTCCCACTACTGTCCACATCACCAGTCCATGTGCCTCCTCTCCATCCTCCACTACAGTCCACATCACCAGTCCCTGTGCCTCCCTCTCCATCCTCCACTACTGTCCATCACCAGTCCTGCCTCCTCTCCATCCTCCACTAGTGTCACATCACCAGTCCCATGTGCCTCCCTCTCCATCCTCCCACTAGTGTCACATCACCAGTCCCTGTGCCTCCCTCTCCATCCTCCCACTACTGTCACATCACCAGTCCCATGTGCCTCCCTCTCCATCCTCCCACTAGTGTCACATCACCAGTCCCACTGTGCCTCCCTCTCCATCCTCCCACTACAGTCACATCACCAGTCCCATGTGCCTCCCTCTCCATCCTCCACTACTGTCACATCACCAGTCCCATGTGCCTCCCTCTCCATCCTCCCACTTACTGTCACATCACAAGTCCCACTGTGCCTCCCTCTCCATCCTCCCACTACTGTCACATCACCAGTCCCATGTGCCTCCCTCTCCATCCTCCCACTAGTGTCACATCACCAGTCCTACTGTGCCTCCCTCTCCATCCTCCCACTACAGTCACATCACCAGTCCCATGTGCCTCCCTCTCCATCCTCCCACTACAGTCACATCACCAGTCCCACTGTGCCTCCCTCTCCATCCTCCCACTACTTTCCCATCACCAGTCCCATGTGCCCCTCTCCATCCTCCCTACTGTCACATCACCAGTCCTACTGTGCCTCCTCTCCATCCTCCCACTACTGTCACATCACCAGTCCCTGTGCCTCCTCTCATCCTCCCTAGTCACATCACCAGTCCACTGTGCCTCCCTCTCCATCCTCCACACATCACATCACCAGTCCCTGTGCCTCCTCTCCATCCTCCACTACAGTCACATCACCAGTCCATTGCCTCCTCTCCATCCTCCCACTGAGTCACATCACCAGTCCACTGTGCCTCCTCTCCATCCTCCCACTACTTTCCATCACCAGTCCCATGTGCCTCCCTCCATCCTCCACTACAGTCCATCACCAGTCCATGTGCCTCCTCTCCATCCTCCCACTAGTGTCACATCACCAGTCCCACTGTGCCTCCCTCTCCATCCTCCCACTAGTGTCACATCACCAGTCCCACTGTGCCTCCCTCTCTATCCTCCCACTACTGTCACATCACAAGTCCCACTGGCCTCCCTCTCCATCCTCCCACTAGTGTCACATCACCAGTCCCACTGTGCCTCCCTCCATCCTCCACTACTGTCACATCACCAGTCCCACTGTGCCTCCCTCTCCATCCTCCCACTAGTGTCACATCACCAGTCCACTGTGCCTCCCTCTCCATCCTCCCACTACTGTCACATCACCAGTCCACTGTGCCTCCCTCTCCATCCTCCCACTACTGTCACATCACCAGTCCCATGTGCCTCCCTCTCCATCCTCCCACTAGTGTCACATCACCAGTCCTACTGTGCCTCCCTCTCCATCCTCCCACTACAGTCACATCACCAGTCCCATGTGCCTCCCTCTCCATCCTCCCACTAGTGTCACATCACCAGTCCTACTGTGCCTCCCTCTCCATCCTCCCACTACAGTCACATCACCAGTCCCATGTGCCTCCCTCTCCATCCTCCCACTACTAGTCACATCACCAGTCCATGTGCCTCCCTCTCCATCCTCCCACTACTGTCACATCACAAGTCCCACTGTGCCTCCCTCTCCATCCTCCCACTACAGTCACATCACCAGTCCCATGTGCCTCCCTCTCCATCCTCCCACTAGTGTCACATCACCAGTCCACTGTGCCTCCCTCTCCATCCTCCCACTACTGTCACATCACCAGTCCCATGTGCCTCCCTCTCCATCCTCCCACTACAGTCACATCACCAGTCCCACTGTGCCTCCCTCTCATCCTCCCACTACTTTCACATCACCAGTCCCATGTGCCTCCCTCTCCATCCTCCCACTACTGTCACATCACCAGTCCCATGTGCCTCCCTCTCCATCCTCCCTTACTGTCACATCACAAGTCTACTGTGCCTCCCTCTCCATCCTCCCACTACAGTCACATCACCAGTCCCATGTGCCTCCCTCTCCATCCTCCCACTACAGTCACATCACCAGTCCCACTGTGCCTCCCTCTCCATCCTCCCACTACTGTCACATCACCAGTCCCATGTGCCTCCCTCTCCATCCTCCCACTAGTGTCACATCACCAGTCCCATGTGCCTCCCTCTCCATCCTCCCACTAGTGTCACATCACCAGTCCACTGTGCCTCCCTCTCCATCCTCCCACTACTGTCACATCACCAGTCCCCTGTGCCTCCCTCTCCATCCTCCCACTACTGTCACATCACCAGTCCCACTGGCCTCCCTCTCCATCCTCCCACTAGTGTCACATCACCAGTCCCACTGTGCCTCCCTCTCCATCCTCCCACTACTTTCACATCACCAGTCCCATGTGCCTCCCTCTCCATCCTCCCACTAGTGTCACATCACCAGTCCCACTGTGCCTCCCTCTCCATCCTCCCACTAGTGTCACATCACCAGTCCTACTGTGCCTCCCTCTCCATCCTCTCACTACAGTCACATCACCAGTCCCATGTGCCTCCCTCTCCATCCTCCCACTAGTTTCACATCACCAGTCCTACTGTGCCTCCCTCTCCATCCTCTCACTACAGTCACATCACCAGTCCCATGTGCCTCCTCTCCATCCTCCCCTTACTGTCACATCACAAGTCCTACTGTGCCTCCCTCTCCATCCTCCCACTAGTGTCACATCACCAGTCCCACTGTGCCTCCCTCTCCATCCTCCCACTACAGTCACATCACCAGTCCCATGTGCCTCCCTCTCCATCCTCCCACTAGTGTCACATCACCAGTCCCATGTGCCTCCCTCTCCATCCTCCCACTAGTGTCACATCCCCAGTCCCATGTGCCTCCCTCTCCATCCTCCCACTAGTGTCACATCACCAGTCTCACTGTGCCTCCCTCTCCATCCTCCCACTACAGTCACTTCACTAGTCCCATGTGCCTCCCTCTCCATCCTCCCACTAGTGTCACATCACCAGTCCCATGTGCCTCCCTCTCCATCCTCCCACTAGTGTCACATCACCAGTCCCACTGTGCCTCCTTCATTGCTAAATACTGGTTTGGGTCCCTTCCATCCTACCTTTCCTCGCTCCTCTCCCTTATCCTCTCCTCTTCTTACTCTCTCCATTCCAGGAATTCCCATACCTTCTCCATTCCTCACCCTTACTCCTGTGCTCGGCAAGCTGCGTTCTCCTACCCTCACTCTTCCCTACGGAACCTGCTCCCCTCTTCCCTCCACCTCTCCCCCACTCCCTGCCTTTAGATGCCTGCAAAGGCTTCTTCCTGTTCCCTCATGTGCCTGTCAGCCCACTCCTGACTTTTCTTCCTCTCACATATGACCCCTCCTCCTATTTAGGAATCTCCTAAATCAAGACTAGTTGTGCATTCATCCATGGTCTCTTTCTGTACCCCATAGCACTGCCACCCTCCCCATCAAGCACTGCACACCTTATTGTATTTCTTGTCTGATTGTCCACATGCTTTGCATTAATCCATGCTGCTGCTAATTTACTCGATCACCACATCTGCTCCTGCCCTGTGATGTTTGCCTATTGTATACACAACCTGATGTTCTGTAATTTTTATTCTGTCTGTACTCCCTCCCCCACAGATCACACCTGGAAATGAACCTCAGCTAAGCGTGCCTTTCCCAGTTACCAATTTTTAAATAAATAAATAAAATGGATTGAAGACCAATTTAATCATAAAGAGAAATTATATTTTTCTAGTTTCCTTTACAAAATGCCCTGATATTTTGCAATCTTAGTGAGAACAGAACCAACATTTTATTAATTTTGAAAGTGAGTCCATGTGACAGTGTAGAATAGGACCCTGTCCCATTTGTTATGGAGAAAGTGTTTAAATGCAAGGATCTTTCCTTTTCTTTCCCTTCTCTGTCTGGGAACCAACTCCCTCCTGCGGTGCAGGAAGCCCCCTTTATCAAAAACATCTGCACTAGGCTTAAGGCCCACCTTGCGGTCGCCAGTTCCTGCCATTGCACCGGCTCCTGATAGGAACCCAGAGATAAATGACTAACCAGGTTCTAACCCCCACCACTGCTTAAACTCCATGTTAAACTTCTAATATTCATACTCTGTTATCACTGCTGATCAACCTATTTATTCCATTTGTACTGCTTTGCTTCTGTACTACCATCATAACTGAGTTGTTGTGATTCCTGTAACCCAAACTAATGCTGTATTTGTCTCTTGTGTTATGTAATTCCCAGATCACCCCTGAGAAAGGGACCTCCGGGGCTCAGTGGGCTTACCCAGTCACCAAAATTTAATAAATAAATAAATGTTCCTGTGAGATGTTGGATTTGATCACCCCAAACAGTCTCACAATTTCTTTACCTCTCACTGTCTCTCAGTTCTCTCTTGCTGTCTGTCTTTTTCCTACCTTGCATAGCTGCTAATATAAGGTTATATGCAGTTCATTATGTGGAAATGAAACTGATATTGGGATCCCTTTTGTTTAGAAAATATATAATGTTATTGTTGAAATGTATATAATAATATTTTGAGATGATTGCAGAGAGCTATGGAAAACTCAAGGGGTTACCTTAGTGCAAATCTTTGAGCCTTTTGCAAAAGCTGTGCAAAAGGGGGCCTCAACTCAAGAAGCACACTGTGTTCCAGCAGCACCTGCCTGATATTTACAAAATCAGGATGCTTGCTAAGAGTGGGGGTTGAAAGGACTTATAAGGGAGCTAAACTGCAATTGCTCAGAAGAAGAAGAAGAAAAAGGGTCACAGACTGAGGTAAAACTACTGTATTTCTCCTCTGTACATAGTTATTCTGAACAAGTTTATTTCTTTTTATGTTACTGCTACTGTAAATAAATACTTTTTGTGAATTCTACAACTGCTCTTGGTTTTCCCTATGCTTCCTGACCTGTGCCTCGACAACAGATGGTGTCTGCCTAAGTGGGATTTAAGCTGTGCATACCCTAAGAGAGGAGTTTTGTGCATGGGTACTGGACCTAGTACCAGGGAAGCACAGAGGAAGGTATGGATTCTGCAGCAGCAAGTCCAGGAGTGGTTACCAGGAGCATGGCAGCCAAACTAGGAGCAACAGAAGTTCCGTCTGAGATTGTACAGCCAGCACGAGTTATGGAAAAAGAACAGGTAGTGACAGAACCTGAAAGCCTGATGGACTTTTTCAAATGGTGGGCTATACAACAAAAAGAGACTGAGAAGCAGAGAGAAAAAGAGATTCAACATTTAGAAGTGCAGAGGAGAGAAGAGATGCAGTTACAGGAACAGTGATGGCTGGATGCCTTGCAGGCTATCAAAGGCAGAGGATCCAGCACAGATCCAGATAAAATGCAAGCAACTTAAAAGCCATTAAACTTACTAAGTTGTGTCCCTCAGATGATATTGTGGCATACCTGACAACTTTTGAAAGAGCTGCCACAGCCTGCCAATGGCCAAAACAGCAATGGACAGTCAGACTGGTACCCTACCTGACAGGGAAAGCCCAACTTGCCTACAGCAGTATGAACACTACACAGTCAGAAAACTATGACCTGGTAAAACACGAAATCCTTAAAGGGTATGACATCTCCAGAGAGACATATAGGCAGAGATTTTGATCTCTGAGGTACAACTCTGTCGAGAATCTTCGAGAAGCCTTCACCCAACTCTGAGAACTCCTGATAAAGTGAATCCAACCAGACAGCAAAACAGTCCCACAGATCATCGACACACTTGCCATGGAGCAATTCATCAACATCTTGCCTACAGATGTGCAACTGTGGGTAAAGGAACACTGACCGGAGAGTGGGGAAAAGGCTGTTTCTTTGGCCGAGGACTACCAAATGGCCAGACAGACACCACAGCAGCAAGGTAACAGCCAAGCACCGGTAAGACATTCTTTTACCCATTTAAACTCCCAAGTCTGATGAGAACTCTGGGGGGTAACAAATCTGTGCCCAAAGACATTATCTGCTATGACTGTAATAAGCCAGGCCATTTTGCAAGCAACTGCCATAGTAAGGAGAGTGGCATTGGAGCAGATTTGTCCTTGGCAAATAGGGGCAAGTACTTAACAGATGTGAAGGTGGGGGATATGACTGTAAAGGGACTCATTGATTCGGGAACCAGACAGACCCTAGTGCATGTTGAACTGCTGGGAAAACACTGTGCAAAGGGACCAGGTACTGGTGTCATCTGCATCCATGGAGACACCCGATACAATCCCACCACCCAAGTGACTCTGACCATTAAGGGTATATCACACTAAATGAAAGTGGGGGTAGTACCTAAGTTACCTGTACCTGTGATTATTGGAAATGACTTTCCAGGATTTACTGAGTTAATCAAAGAGGGAGTAAATCCTGATGTTTCAGCAGCTGTGGTGACAAGAGCTCGGGCAAAGAAATTTTCAGACAGTGGGGACATTTTTCCTTTCAAAGATTTTGATTTGGACTTGTTTGAGCACAGTTCCAAGATCCTGAAATCCAGGAAAGAAAGACGATGCCTGAAGAAACTGTGGCAACAAATGACTGATGGACAGAAAGGGTTAACATAAGAAAATGGTGAAACTACAATGACAACTGATTGTGGTTTTCTTTCAGAACAAGCTAACAATGTTTCTCTCCAGGGTTATTTTAAGCAGCTGAGAGTGAAACCAAAACAGGGTGGACCGATGTTTAAAAAATGTAATGGGTTACTGTAGAGTCTGGGTTAAACCTCAGACACAGTAATAAACAGAACAACTGGTTATACCACAGAAGTAGAGAACAGAATTGTTACAGATAGCACATGATAGTCCTATTACTGGTCACTCAGGGAGGGATCACACCCTTGCCAAATTGCTGTATAGATTTTACTGGCCTGGAATTTATGAAGATGTTGCTGCCTATTGCAGTTCTTGTGCTAAGTGTAAGTAAGAAAGTAGCCCCAGTCACTAGAAAAGACAAGGTGCCCCTGGTGCTCCTACTCTTGATAGATGTGCCTTTTGAAAGAATTGCAATGGATGTGGTTGGTCCTTAGACAAAAGTAAAAAAGGGTAATAGATTTATCCTGGTAGTATGCGACTATGCCACTCAATACCCAGAAGCAGTTCCAATGCGTGCTGTTACAGCCCCAAAAGTGGCAGCAGAGCTTGCCAAAATTTTCAGTAGAGTGGGCATACCTAAAGAAATTATTACTGATCAGGGTAGTAATTTTGGTGCTGAACTGCTGAAGGAGCTGTACAGACTGCTAGGAATCACTGCCATAAGAACCTCCCCCTAGCACCCTCAGACAGACGATCTTGTTCAGCATTTTAACCAAACCCTAAAACGCATGTTAAAAAGGTTTGTAAAAGGGGACGGGAAAGATTGGAACAAATACTTGTCTTACCTACTTTTTATTTACAGAGAAGTTCCACAGGCATCAACAGGGTTTTCACCATTTGAAATGCTGTATGGTAGGCAGCCAAGAGGACCACTAGATGTGATAAAAGAAACACGGGAAGATAACCCCACCCAGACACAATCTATATCATCTTATATGTGTGTCCTAAGAAAGAAGCTGGCAAAATATGTTGAAATTGTCCACAGTAATCAGAAAGAGGCTCAAAACCAGCAGAAGATATATTATGACCATGGGGTAAAAGAAAAAGTTTTCGAGCCAGGTGAAAAGGTTTTGCTACTGTTACCTATAACAGAAAATAAGCTGTTAATGAAGTGGCAACAGCCTTATGAGGTTCTTAGACGTACTGGCACTGTTAAGTATGAGACTGGGACCCCTGACAGGAAAAATCCTTCTAAGATACACCATGCTAACCTCCTCAGGAAATGGGTTGAAAGGGCAACCCGGTGGCACAGAGGATTGAGGCATCTAGACATACCTCATGTCACACCGGTGACCCTGGTTCAGAAACGATCCCTGGTTATTGGTGAGCTGGCCGGAGGGAGGGCAAGGAGTAGGATTACCTCTCCTGGGGTGGATGCTGTCCCTCCAGTAGTCCCGTCCCACTGGGTGGCGGTCCGGTGGAGGTGCAGGTGGGAGGGTAGCTAGTAGGGTGGGGCGATCTGCAGTACCTGACATGTGCATGCCTCCACACGTGTACATTCAGTGCCCCAGATGCGTGTGGGTACAGGGGACAAAAGGGTACAAAACCGGACAAAATATCAATAGAGAAAAAAAAAGAAATGGGTTGAAAAAATGCCAAAAGCTGCTTTGCTAGTTTTACCAGAAACTGATGAGGAAGATATACATGTTGCATATGACAGACTGGAACAAACTGCAAATGTTGATGCTGTAAAAGTGAATGTTTCCTTAATCTCAGAACAAACTGCAGACATTCGTAATGTACTAAAGACATTTAATGGTACTTTACCATGGTACCAGGCCAAGCAAAAGGGGTTGAGCACATAATAGTGACAAGGAATGCTCATGTAACCCCTAGGTGGCACTATTCCAAGGGCTACTACCCCTGCCTGTGTGACTAGGCGCAGGTTGAGGGGCCAGAGTTCTGTGAACGGGTGCCTCCACCCAGAGGATAGGGTTAATGGTAGCATAACTGCTCTGAGTATAGTCCTCCAGGACATTGATATCCCCCTCTTTCCCCTCTAGTGGCCTGTACTGGTCAGTGAATACACAATCGCAATTAACACCAGAATGTAATGTTAATCCCACACTTGGTACACTTACCACCAGGGCTGGATCAGCTACACAGGCCCTGGACACCCCCTGTAAAATAAGACCTGCAATAAAATAAGGCAATAGCAACACAGTATCCCCACCACAGAGGTACACCACAACCACTTTAAATACAAAAAGATTTAGATCTGATTTATTTGGGAGACGCGAACAAGGAAGGGGCAGTGATCTGGTGATTGATTTTAGGTCTGAATTGTTCAGGTTACAAGGCATGCACTCAAGAGTGCCTCTAACACAGTCACACACACACTCTGGGTACCCAGTTGTTAGTGCAGGCTAGCCTGAAGTGTTGCCCGGGGTAGGCCGGCATTGCAGCTGGTTGGGGCCCTGTGATGGAAAGAAAACATACATGCACTTTAATTCACAGTTTGTAATCTGGAGCTGGAGGGCTCAGTCCAAAATGATTAGCAACAACAATTAAATCAGTTGACACACTTTGATTTGAGCTTTGTTGCAGGGAGCTGCCCTGATATTTACTCACGCTACCCAGTACAGGACACAGGATGGATGAAATGGAGACCTCAGGATGAAGTGCTGGTTTGCCAGGAGAAGCAGGGCCCACACGACACACCGTAGTGGTCGATCCTGTTCGATGGTATTGAGCAAGGAGCCAAATCCCCAGGCGGGTCTTTCGTCGGATGTAACTCTGCAGCGTGAGCGGCAATCTAGGCTAAGATGATAAGGCCCAGACCAGGTGAAAACATTCGGATACAGTCCGGTGACTTGCTGGATACAGCTTCTAACTAGCAAATCACATTCAGCAAATGTTGGGAATCAGTCGCGACCCACGCCAAGCATTCAGCACACTTACAGTAAAGGCAAGTAAATACCACAATTTGGATGACAGTCCAGTTGCAATTCACAGTGTCTGCGCAAACCATACGTTCTGTGGTGGTTTCAAGTCCTGACAGGCCGATCGCTTCGAGGCAAATCTTCGGTCCACACCACGCAAACTTCACTCAGTTACAATTCAGGATCTGACTGCAAAGCTGCAATTTTGGATGAAGTCCAATTTTAAACTTTAAGCTTCTCCATTTGGGAAGATGGTAGCAGGCAGGCCAGACACAGCCTTCCCGCCAATTTCACCTGTGCACCACGCAGGAGCAGCTGCTCAAATTACTTGAGCTGTTCACCCTCTCAAATCCACCTACACACTGACTCACTGCTGCAGGCAGCTCAGGACTTTCCCAGTGATCCAAAAGGTTTGGTTGGTTGATTCATCTGTCTGTCACAGCTAGGGCTCCCTCTCCAGGTCCATTTAGGTGCCAAACTGTAAAATCTAAAATTACTACAGAAATTCACTCCTATAAGACCCCTAGGGACAGTCTCAATTTTAAGGTCCCCAAAGGTGCTGATTGGTCCTAACTGGCTGTCCAGAACGAAGATGGCAGTGATTAACAAAGCAATCCATGCTGCAAAGGAAGGCAGGTTAGACAAACTACAATATTATTACTACTAAAGCAGATACTCAACAAACAATCACAGATCCTATTAAAGCTCCCTCTGCGCAATTAGCGATGGCAGAATGAAGTAGCTGTATTGCAGCCCAGGCAGGACTCGAGCCTAAAAATACTCAGCCCCCACCCAAATTAATTATATTCTATGAGATAGGAAGCTCTTAAAGAGACAGGCACAGAGGCTAACAGGGCACTCTCATGTAAACACATTTTTCCTGTTTAAACACTGGACACCAGCCTGACAGTGGGCATTTAGGCAAGCCCAGGAAGACATTTTAGGAACCCCCATTTGTAAGGGAGTTACACCCACCCTATTAGGCAAAAGACATACAGGTTACCAGAGTGGTTAAGAGCTGATGTGGTCAAGGAAATACAAAAAAAAGAAAGAATTGGGTATTGTTGAGGAGTCGAGGAGTGCTTGGTCATCTCCAGTGGTAATTGTAAACAAAAAAGAAGGGTGTGTCAGAATCTACCTTAATTTTAGGAAACTTAATCAAGTGTTAGAATTTGACAGTTATCTTATGCCCAGAATAGATGATTTGGTGGACAGACTGGGGAGTGCAAAGTATATCAGTACCCTCAATCTCACCAAGGGTTACTGGCAAATCCCTTTAGCTAAAGAATCCAGAGACAAAACTGCATTTGCCACCCCATAGGATTCTATCAGTTCACCACCATGCCCTTTGGTTTACATGGTGCACTAGCTACATTCCAGCGGTACATGGATGTAATTTTATCCCCTCACACTAGTTATTGTGCTGCGTACCTGGATGATGTCGTGGTGTGCAGTCCAGACAGGAAAAGCCACCTAGAACACCTAAACGCTGTTATCCAAGCTATCACAAATGCAGGTCTGACTATTAATCCTACCAAATGTGCATTGGGCATGCAGGAAACCAGATATTTGGGCTATGTGTTGGGAAATGGAGAGGTTAAGCCAGAGGTTTCTAAAATAGAAGCTGTAGCTAACAGCCCTGTACCTAAAACAAAGAAACATGTCAGGTCATTTTTAGGGCTGGCTGGTTATTATCGGAGCTTTGTTCCCAGCTTTGCTGAATTACAGTAGCTACTCTCCTCACTGAACTAACGAAAAACGGTACCCAAATAATGAGAAATGGACCCCAGAGTATGATGAAAATTTTCAAGCCATAACGGCTGCATTATGTTCAGTCCTTGTTTTAAGAAGCCCATATTTTGAGAAACCATTTCTGCTACAAACAGATGCATCCGAGGTAGGCCTAGGTGCAGTCCTAAGTCAAAATGTAGATGGGACAGAACATCCTATTCTGTACATAAGTAGAAAATTGCATGACAGAGAGAAAATGTACTCCACTATAGAAAAGGAATGTTTAGCAGCAAAGTGGGCCATGGAGTCCCTGAAGTTTTATTTGCTAGGAACTGATTTTGTTCTTGTAACATATCACGATCCTCTCTGTTGGCTTACCCAGATGAAAGATAAAAATTCCAGAATCACAATGTGGTACCTGACACTACAGCCATTTAAATTTACAGTGATACACAAATCTAGTAAAGAGAATAGCAATGCTGATTTTCTGTCTAGATATGGATCAGGAATTGAGGATTTTGAAGGTTGAAAAACAAATGTATGGGTTTGAACTTTACTATTTGCTGTACTGTTATAAGAAAAAAACAAAACAAATGATGTACGTAAGCATTAATCACCGATGAAGGTGGCATCTAATGGAGAGTTAATGCATGGTTGGGACCGTTGTGGCACGAGGACGGAGGCCGAGTGCGTACAACGATCCAACCATGCAGTAACTCCCCATTAGATGCCACCTTCAGAGGGGATTAAAGCGCTTGTAACATGGCAAGTGCAAGGTTACTATCAGTTGCATCCTGTTTTATTTCATAGGGAGCACAAATTATCACAGCTACTTATTTCACTTCGAAAAGTCTGCTTCAGGTTCTTACTTTTCAACTCTGTATCTAGCTGTAAGCATGCGCGTGCACGTTGGATGGCACACATTCACTTATGTTGTATCTACCACTTCATGGCACATTTCAGATTTGGCTCACTATCATTCTACACATAGATTGATCCTGGACCCGAGAAATTTCCAAGTTCTGCTTGAGTGCTATGTTCTTGTTCGCCCGTTTCCATCTGACACTCACCCCGTGCTGCATTCTGGGTACAATCTATTGACTGCATGTTTTGCAAGCGTGCTACACTGACACCACTGTGTCCTGATTTTTCTGATCAGCAGCACTGCGTTTTTTACCTACAGGTGGCGCTTTCTGAGCAGCTTGGCAAGTTCTGCTGTTTTGCCCACTCCTGTGTTTGCTCCCGAAGTTCTTTTCAACTGTTATTGCACACTATAACTGTCGACTTCGGCTGCATCCCTGCCCGGTCCAATCCATTGTTTCACCACACCTAGATCTGTCCTGCTGTGCCATTTGTCCAGACCTTCCCTATTAGCCCACTAACAGGAAAACTGGCTTTTTGAGGAACTCTGACTCTGTAATCCAACCTGTAGGTGGCGCTTTCAGCCAGTACCATTACTTGTCCTGTCTGTCTGCCTTACCTGTAGTTCTCTCAGTCAGTCCCGCATCCATAGATCGGAATAGTATGGCAGCGTTCAGGTCAGAGCCACTCTTGCCCTCGCTCCTGCAGCCATTTTCGAGTGTACACACTAGACAGCACCCCATTTCATATTTAAATTCCTTTCTACTCTGCTCTTTCCCCCACCATGACGACGTTGTGCTTTCTCATGCTCTGTTCTTCCCTGCTCCCACTTCTCCCGTCCCTACTGAGTGTATCGGTCACACACACAATTACCCCTTCTTTTAATACTCTGTCACCTGCTTGCCCCTTGCAGCATGCCACAACACAGTCCTCCCTGCACTATCTCTCCTGGCTCTACCACTTCCCTTTTCTGCTCTCTCTTAGTCGCACCACCTATTGTTCCCCCTGCTCCCAGGCAGCACATCACAGCGATCGCTTTCTCAGCACTTTACCGAGCTGAAAAGGCATTATTGGCATGAACGTTCTACAGCAACACAGCATTATCATGCCATAATGCCATGTTGCTCTTCTACCACCTGATGCTGTTCTACCAATCCTCTTACTTGATTTATCTTCTCTTATTTTAGCCATGTTACAAATGTGCTTAATTTCTGCAAGCAGCAAATGTTAGTAGAGAATTAATAAAAAGTGTTGGAAACCTGTTTGATAAAACAGGTTTCCTCTTAAGGGGGGGGTGTATGTAATAGGGTAGAATAGGACCCTGTCCCATTTGTTATGGAGAAAGTGTTTAAATGCAAGGATATTTCCTTTTCTGTCTCCTCTGTCGGGTTGCACAACCAAATGTTCCTGGGAGATGTTGGATTTGAACACCCCGAACAGTCTCGCAATTTCTTTGCCTCACACTGTCTCTCAGTTCTCTCTTGCTGTCTGTCTTTTCCTGCCTTGCATAGCTGCTAATATATGGTTATATGCAGACCATTATGTGGAAATGAAACTGATATTGGGATTCCTTTTGTTTAGAAAATATGTAGTGCTACTTTTGAAATGTATATATGGGATATACAATGGTGAGCTGTCAGATAAATGATTTATCTACACAAGTGCTGTTTGACCTCGGGTAACTTCACGAGTGGCGTAAGCCACGAGTGAGGTGTCCGAGGTCAAACAGTACAAGTGTAGATAAATCATTTATGTGACAGCTCACCATTGTATATTTCATTTATGCAATAGGGATGCTTCTTATCAGTGCGGGAACATTTGGTTTTGACTGTTTATCTTCTTTTTTTAAATGATAATTTCTGGGAC
Source organism: Neoceratodus forsteri (assembly GCA_016271365.2). Lineage (NCBI taxonomy): Eukaryota > Metazoa > Chordata > Ceratodontiformes > Ceratodontidae > Neoceratodus > Neoceratodus forsteri. Next base: position 12,481,416 of record CM028137.1, on the reverse strand, counting down.
TTTCTGGGACTTTTGGTTAACTTTCCTGGTGTATGTCCGCCTAGTGGGGTGGTTGTTATTAAATGAAACACCACTCATTTTGTAGAGAACTTCTTGCTGAACAAATGTCATGGTGACAGTATCATGCTACCTTTTTTGTTTTAAAATTATTCGCATTTGTTTGATGAAAAAGTTGAACAAAAATTTAATTTTATGCTGTTTTTTGCTAATTATAAAAAAAACTAAAAGGTATTTATTAATGAAACGCCACTCATTTTGTAGATATTTTCATGCTGAACATTTTTTGTGCTCATAGTATCATGCTATCGTTTTTAGTTTTAAAGTGATTCACATTTGTTTGTCGAAAAAGTGAAAAGAAAACTGAATTTTATGCTGTTTTTTGCTAATTATGAAAAAATAAAAGGTATCTCTGAATGAAACACCACTCATTTTGTAGATATTTTTATGCTGAACATTTTTCGTGCTCACAGTACCATGTTATCATTTTTCATTTAATGTTATTTATATTTGTTTGTCTGAAAGTGAAAAGAAAATAGGATTTTTTGCTGTTTTTGCTAATTAAAAAAAAACTAAAAGTTATCTATAAATGAAACACCACTCATTTTGTAGATATTTTTGTCCAGAACATTTTTCATGCTCACAGTACTATGCTATCTTTTTCGTTTTAAAGTTATTCACATTTGTTTGTCAAAAACGTGAACAAAAAAGCTTTGATTGACAGTTTGCATTTATCCCACATATGTGGGATAAATCTAGGGTGGTTAGATTTATTCCACATATGTGGAAATAAATGGATTTATTCAATGGCTTTTGGTCTCACACCTATTGCATAAATAGTTATATTTTGAGATGATTGCAGAGAGCTATGGAAAACACCTTAGTGCAAATCTTTGAGCCTTTTGCTGAAGAAGCACACTGTGTTCTAGCAGCACCTGCCTGATATTTACAAAAACAGGATGCTTGCTAAGAGTTGGGGGTTGAAAGGACTTATAAGGGAGTTAAACTACAATTGCTGGAGAGAAGAAGAAAAAGGGACACAGACTGAAGTACAACTACTGTATTTCTCCTCTGTACATAGTTATTCTGAACAAGTGTATTTCTTTTTATGTTACTGCTACTGTAAATAAATATTTTTGGTGAATTCTACAACTGCTCCTGGTTTTCCCTATGCTTCCTGACATGTGCCTCAATGACAGTCCATACTTTCCTTTTAATTTTTATAGTTAAACACTTTAAGTGTCTGTTTCAATGTAACTAATCACTAATTACATGCAACAGGATAATTACCCTACAGTTACATGTTTGTTGCATGCAACTACATTATAGTTGCAATGCAGTTACAGTGTAGTTATAATTCATCAAAAACTTTTACATAGTCTATTTCCACTCTACTTTTCAAAGAGGTTGTTTCCCTTGCAGTTGTTACTTTTTATATTTTTAAACAATTATTGTTATTTGTTATAAATGTAAGGCCCCTTATCTAATCAAAAAGGCGCCTTTCTAAAACCAAGGTGCCTGTACAATAAAATATATAAAATAAATAAATTATTATAAAACAAAACAAACATATAAATTACAACAGAATACAGTATAATAGCAGCATAATAGCAGCAGCAGCATTAATCCCCAAATGCCAAGCCAAAAATATGAGTATTTAAAGCATTTTTAAACTTCTGGATGGTTAGGCAATCTCGTACCTGATGAGGTAGAGAATTCCACAGGGAATATTGATTAGGCATTTATTTTCAGATAAACATAATGAATAAAGAAAATTCCCTGTGATATTTATTTTGTCTATGTGTGTTGTGTTAAATATTGAAATTTTGGCGTCCATAGAAGAAACATGAGCGGTATTAAGCAATTCAATGAGTCATTTTCTATGTTTGTTTACTAAACGTTGCACAATATAATATAATTAAGCAATGAGACACAACAGGGGGTGCATTATGATGGGATAATGGCCTGCTTTTGGTGGGTTGAAGCACGAGGCAAATCCAAGTGCTTCTGCCACCTGAGAAGGGCCATTAGCCCACCAAAACATACCCCCTGGAGTGCCTTATTGGGATTATGACATGAGTCTAGTTTCAGCAATTTATTGTATTTTGTTTCAAAATATTTTTGGTATTATTATTATTATTGATATAAAAAAATTGTTTTTACTTATTTTAATTCAGATTTTAGATCAATAATAGTCCGGTCTGGACAAAGAGTAAATGTGAGCCTGCTAGTATGTGGTACTAATGCTGCATGTTAGTAGCAGTTTAGTAAGGGAAAAGGCAGTGGTATAGAGACTATAAAATTGCGACTTACAAAATAGCGGGGTTTTATTAGTGATCATCTAAATAGCAAGCATACCCAATAGTGGCATCCCCAAATAGTGCCACGTAATAATAGCAATGGGGGTCTGACAGGTGATTAAGCAATTCCCTGTGTTCCAAAGGACTGAAGACTGGAATTAGCTAATCTTGCAGTTCTTAGCACAGTAAGTAATTTCAACAAGATCTTTTCTCTCTGCTTTTTTTTTATTTTCTGGCTCTGCTCCTTCCTACCTGCTATTGCTCCCTGTCTCTCCCTGCTGCCTTTAGTCCCTTAATCTTATTTTCCCTGCTGCTTTCACTTGACACACTGCACCTCAGCCCTCTCTCTTGTTCCAGATCACCCCCCTCCCCCACTTTCAGCTCATCAGTGAGACTCCTCAGCTCTCCAATGCAGACCCTGGCACCTCTACGATCCTTCAGCCTGGGAGGAACTTGCCTTCTTAGCAACACAACCACACCGCACATCGTGCCTATACCAAAAGCTCCTGGTGCTCACCACCCCTCTCTTGATCCAAACCCCCCCCAGCTTTCAGCTCGTTAGTGAGACTCTTGTGTGATCTTCTCTGCCACCACCCCTGACTCTCTGTCTGCTACAGACCTTTGTCCTGCAAACTTTGCAACTTCCATTTGAATAATTCATGGACATTAAAACAAAAGTAAAAGTTTCAGCTAATAATCGCTATTATTTCTCTTTCGCGATTATTGGTATCATTATGGCAGTGATTGCTGCTGTTACGTGTTCCGTGCTGTTATTTAAAGTCACAGAAACATAGAAACATAGAATTTGATGGCAGATAAGGACCACTTGGCCCACCCAGTCTGCCCATTTCCCTACCTACTGGATAAGCTGCAGATCCTAGTTAACCAGCAACCTACTTCTTCTTACCCCCACACCCTAGAATTGCCTTATGACTGTCCCATGCATGCTTGAATTCCACCATTGATTTTGACTCCACAACCTCCTCTGGAAGGCCTGCTCCATGCATCCACAACCCTTTCGTGAAAAAATACTCCTTAAATTACCTCTGAGCTGCCCTCTATCTTCAAATTGTGCCCCCTTGTTCTTGCACACCTCTTTTTTTGAAAGATGCTACCCTCTTGGACTTTGTTGATTCCCTTGAGGTACTTGAAAGTTTCTATCATGTCCCCCTCTCCCTCCTTTCCTCGAGGCTATACATATTAAGCTCCTTAAGTCTCTCTTCATATGTCTTCCGGTGCAGACCCTGCACTATTTTAGTTGCCCTCCTCTGGACAGCTTCCATCCTGTCTATGTCTTTGCGGAGATTGGGTCTCCAGAACTGCACACAGTACTCCAGATGGGGTCTGACCAGCTGTCTGTACAGAGGGATAATAACTTCCTGTTTTCTACTGGTGATGCCTCTCCCTATGCATCCCAGTATCCCCCCAACCCTCCTTGCTGCCCTCTCACATTGCTTGCCCACCTTTAGGTCATCTGATATGACTACCCCAGGTCCCTTTCCATTTTTGTTGTTGTTAGTATCTCACCCCCCATTGTGTACTCTTCCCCTGGATTTTTGTTTCCCAGGTGCATTACCTCGCACTTCTTAGCATTGAATCTAAGCTGCCATACATTTGACCATTCCTCTAACCTTGCCAAGTCCCTTCTCATCCTTTCCACCCCACCCTGTGCATCAACTCTGTTGCAGATCTTTGTGTCATCTGCAAAAAGACATACTTTTCCTTCCAGTCCTTCCACAATGTCGCTTATAAAGACATTGAAGAGGACCAGTCCTAATACTGAACCCTGCATGGGTTCCATGGAACATGGAGTCACTGTGATTGATACACAATTTTTTACGTCACCATTTAGTAGTCACGATTTTCACGGGATACCGTGTTGGAGTAGCGGCTGGAGAGAGAAGGCTGGCAGCCAGATGCCATCTGTACTGTAGCACCAGGCTGACCAAGTGGCCTTGGCCAGTTTAATTTTTAGAGGCTGCGTATGATATCGCTACAGCAGCAGGTCTTCGTGGAGCCTGTAGTTGGTAATCAGAACCACCATGCTTTTTTTCCCCCTCCATTCAAAAAGAAAAGCTGCTTGTATTTTGTGGTCCATCTAAATTGCAGTCTGCAAGACAGAGATGGTCAAGGCAGAGCCGCATACCTGCTGTGGTCAGTGAAGTAGGATTTAAAAAAATATATGTATCAGAAAGCTGTTTGGCTGTGGTGACTTGGAGTAGGAGGATGTGTAAAAGCAGGGAGACCAGAGCTGTGTCACTGCCGTGGCAGGCACAGTAGGACATTGTGTGAGATGAGCACCTGTTTGTTGTTGGTCTGTGGGCTCTTTTTTTTTGTCAAAAGGCACGATCCACTGTGTGTGTGTGGCAGGCAGCGCAAAATGGTCAGTTGAGGCAGAGCACTCCAAAGGTGAGTAGTGAGCCTGTTGGTCTGGGAATATTTTCAGCCAGACTATTGTGCTGGGATAACGGCCAGGCTGAAAGTAGCTCTCTACCAATCAGGATCTGGCATTCTTTCAACCCATTTCATAATAAGGATTAAATTATCCACCTCTCCTGGGCCTCATTCACAAAAGGGAGATGGAGTCTTATCTCTAGATCGCTTAAATGGAAGGATCTTTGATCTAAACATTTTTAATCTAAATCGAGTAACCAACATTATACCCAGTTACCAAAGACTGAAAAAATATATATATATATATATATATATATATATTCCTTTATTTTGGTCTAAAATCACAGATAAATACCTTTCTCTTGCCATCAAGTTTCAAACTCTTGCAAGTAATATGAATTTTAGGAGGCTGGATTTTCACTAACTCTTTCTGAATTGCCTGATCTCTGTGTCTTTGTTTTATAATTGTTATTACATGGTACTCTGTATGCATCTATGGATACAGTCCCTAGGCCAGCTGGCTGTATATTAGTATTTATGAAATTTAGGTAAGGGGACTGAAACCCTTTAGTAGAACATGCTATCTCTTCCACCATTGCTATTCTAGACAGTCTGGCTTCTTGCATTAATTGCTGTTGAAGTAGGAAAACATAGATGTTGTTAAGTTTTAATTCACAGGTGCAGTAAAGGTGAAGCTGCCAAATCGGCCTCTGCAGATAATTTTGCGAAGTGTTTCTATTTAATAGGAACTCATCATTGGCAACTTTGCCTGGCAACTTTGTAACTTCTCCTTTGGGGTAAACCAAGGAAAAGCTGGATCAAAATGGAGCGACTGATGCACAAACGTCTCAAGGTCTGCAGCCCCCTTTGTCACCCAACCCCCCACTCTGTAGCAACCTGAAGACCCTATGCCACCCCCCATCTCCCCCTAGTACCACCACTACCACAAGCCGCATCCACTCATCAATCTGATGAGCAACTGTAAACATTTTTTGACCTGTTTCTGATCCACTTACACACTTCACTGCCAGTATGACAGCTGGCAAACACCCAGAATGTTGCTACCACTGCAGTTGGGCTCAGCACAATTTTTTCCCCCCCGGCCAGAGTTGAATACTACACCAGGTACCTGTGCCCACTGTGTTTTTTTATGCTTATATTTTATTAAACATTTTGATATTTTTGTATACATCATAAACATAAGAAAAAAGAATTGCAACACTAATATAACAACATATTTCTCACTCTTAATTTGTTACAGTATAGAAGGCGAGTCTAGACAAAATCAAATGGAGAGAGGAAAATATAAGTTCTAGTTAAACATTACATCAGATTCGTAGGCAATTGCTGCTACAGTGTTATTCATGATTTAATTTAATAACTAAAAAAAAGGTATTCAGTCTGCTAAGCCCCTTAGTAAGACCAAAGTAAACATATCAAGATGGCTCACCATACTTGTCAGAGTTCAAAAAAGATTCTTTTTATATATACAGCTCATACAGTAGAAACATAGACTTTGATGGCAGATAAGGATTGCTTGGCCCATCCAGTCTGCCCATTTCCCTACCTGCTGCATAAGCTGCAGATTCTAGTTGACAACATAATCAGAACTGGAATCCCTAAGACCCTAACAGCTTTGTTAGTCCCTTCTGACCCAGCCTATCCCCTCAGATCCTCTGAACTACCCACCCTGAAGATTCCCAGATGCGCCACAAAAATGGGTGAACTCTCCTTTGCAGTATCTGCTCCAAAAACCTGGAACTCCCTCCCTGTCCATGTCAAACCTGCTGGCTCCCACCAGGTTTTCAAAAACAGTCTTTGATCCCACCTAACAGACAATGACATCTGATCCTGCCACGTCACTACCATATCTCTCTCCTAGCTGCTATACTGGCCCTCTCAGTAGTTATCCTTATTCGTAAATTGCTATACTTAATGTGTACTAGCTCCTTACCCGAATACCCTGCGAATGTACCTAGTGTACCTATCGCCCCACCCGGGTCCTCCTCAACCTACCTTCATTGCTGCTCATGTACTGTTAATGTTTTGTTAGCATTTTGTCTGAACTGCGCTCAATTTAATTGTAACCTGTTTCTGTTCTTAATGTCTTTGTTATAAGTTACTTTACTCTCTGCTTTGATATCAAAACCTCACGGTAACGTGCTTGTTTATTCATTGCTGTTCCACTGTCTTCTTATGTAACTCTCCCGGGTTGTGCCTGAATATAGGCAACACTCTTGTCTAGTGCACCTACCCGATTAACAAAAGCTAAATAAATAAGCTGGCCCACCAGAGCAGTGGTTGGATTTCTGCTTGTGACACTGGTGATCCAGTTTCAGGAATGAGCCCGGAGAGCTGGAGGGCCAGCCGGTTGAGGAGGCCTGAGCATCCCAGGGACAGCTCATCTTCTCCAGGGAGGGAGGGAGGATGATGTCTCAGTGCTTGATGGGCGCCAGGCGGAGACCTGGGGCACAGCAAGCACCAACACATACACAGGGGGAGGACATCGTGGACATCGGCGCTATACTCCCTGATGTCAGGGCACTCGCAAAGTCCACAGAGAAAAATGAGAAAATGCCTTCCAAGCTCCGAGAAGACACGTCTTGTTTTGTCGAGTTACAGACAGCTGGGCAGGTGGAAGCACATCAGGTCCAGCTCCGGTGCTCCATCTTCTCGGAGCTTGGAAGGCATTTTCTCATTTTTCTCTGTGGGCTTCACAAGTGCCCTGATGTCAGGGGTGTACAGGCCCCACCTTGTCCCGGCCTGGGGGCCAAAAAATATGACTCCATCGGGGTGAGCAGGATGAACTGGGTAAGGTGGATAGCAGGGTCAGACTCCTAGGTGCTCCCAAGGAAACGGAGTGGGAGGGGTGTAGGGGGAGGGATAAAAAGAGATTTAAAAAAACCTAAATAATTAAATTCCAGTTAACCAACAGCCTACTTCCTCCTACACCCTCCCCACCAGAATCACCTTATGTCTGTCCCATGCATTCTTGAATTCCCCCACTGTTTTTGAACCCACAACCTCCTCAGGAAGGCAGTTTCACGCATCCACCACCCTCTCCGTGAAAAAGTACTCACATTGCCCCTGAGCTGTCCCCCCCCTCTATCTTCAGATTGTGTCCCCTTGTTCTTGCACATCTCTTTTTCTAAAATGCTACCCTCTTGAACTTTGCTGATTCCTTTGAGGTGTTTGAAGGTTTCTATCATGTCCCCCCTCTGCCTCCCTTCCTCAGAGGTATGCATATTAAGCTGCTTTACTGTCTCTTTGTATGGCTTCTGGTGCAGATTTGGGAGGTCTTCTAGCTTAGGTTGTCTCAAAGGTGAGAGAGGGAGGTGGCCACTTTATTAGATTGTCATCTGAGAATGCATTGGATGAAGGTTTTAGTCTACTCTATTGTCTTTTTCCATAAAATAATCTTAAAAATAGAATTAGATTGGGTACGAACTGACATTTTTATCAATATTTACTTTCTGAGTGTTGGAGAGTCTGAAAACATTTGTGAGAATAGCTTTTTCATGATGTTCATTGTGGTAAATGTTACAATCTTTATCCCACTTTCTTCCTCCTTGCTTCTTCATTCCCCTACCCTATCAAATGGGTAGGCCCTCATCTTATAGGCTTACTGAGGACAACAAACAGTTTTTTCAGCTTAAATAGCTTCCTTAAATGGCTAATACAGATAATCTAAAATTAATTACTTGAAATGTTAGGGGTCTAAATCATAAGATTAAAAGATATTCTGTGTTGCGGCACCTTAAGAAACTAAGCCCTTCAATAGTATTTCTCCAGGAAACTCGCCTTAAAAAAGAACACTGTTTATTTATGTGTAGAGAATGGGTGGGGCAGGAATTTAGGGCTGGGAACAGTTCAAAAAAAGCCAGAATGCTCATACTTATTTGAAGAGGTATTAGTTTTACACTGTGTTCAGTGCTAGGAGACCCAGATGGCCACTATTTAATTGTCAATGGGAAACTCGATGAAGAATATCTTTCACTGATTAATCTATATGGCCCTACCAACCCTTCTCATGAGGTGTTTCAGCAGATCTTTACAAATGTCAGGGACTTTTTAGATAGTACCTTTATTCTAGCAGGATATAGAAACTGTATTTTGGACCCTATGTTAGGTCTTCTTTTCAACCAAGAAGGAATAAAGCTGATAAATAGATAGCAGACCTTACAGGCAACCTACAGCTGATTGATGCCTGGTGCATATTACATCCTGACAGTAAAGACCATGGGCAGGATTTTCACACCTGCTGAGATACCACAAGCCCCCGGTGCACCAAATATAGGGTGCATTGAGCTCGTGGCAGTCTCCGGTCGGCAATTGCTGACCGCAGATCCTTAGACCACATATTTGTGGTCTAGTCTGTGCCACTCCATGGGGCCTCTCTGACATGGAGCTTGTGCCAGATATTTGGCACAAGCTGTCATAAAGCATGAAAAATGTCGCAACTACACCCGGGAATGGCAAATCTGACGTAGTTGCGGCAATGTTGTTTGGCGCACCAGAAGAACATAAGTCCCATGGTGCAGATCAGGATGCAAGCCCTGTGCTGCGGTTTGAAAATCCAGCCCTTTAAGTTTAATGGGATAAGCGATATTGAGGGATTTTGTACTGTAACTTGTGTTTAATTATTTGAAAGCTGAGGAGCTGCTGTAAAGTCTGAAGTTTCTGCCAGGTAAGAACTGCTACTCATTTCACATCTTTCAGCTTGAAAATCTGTAGCAGTGATCTCATCAGCTAGGGGAAACAAGATTAGCCAGTGACGGAAGTTTCTTCCTTATTGTCAGTTTGGAATATGAAGAGCCCAGTGATTTTATTGATTTATCAGCAGCTGTTTTAATGTTTACAGTAATTTCTGATAATTTACTAGAAACATGAAGAGAACTTGGCAATGGTGAGCTTGCATCTGTTGGAACACCCATGAGCCGTTGCGGGTCAGCTGATGGTGTACCTCTAGCAGAACTGCAGCTTCTCTCCCCAGTTGCCCTGACACCCTCCAAGCCGACTTCCAATCTGAAAGTTTTCTCCAGCAGTCTTATATGTGGGACACATATTCTTCTGATGAATTCTTCTCTTTTAGATATTTCCTGAAGAAGACCTAAGGTCGAAACGTAGATTTTTAACTCTATTTTCTATTTTCAGCGTGCATTTAATATAACCATTTTGTTTTTCTTCTGATGAAGTTGCCACCTTAGCTTTCCTTTTCTCTGCCATCAAACAAAAAAATCGAAGAAATTGTGAGAAACAGCCAGTTTTAAATCAAAGTCTGCAGAATGCTGTTGGGAGCTCAAACAAAAAGCAGCGGTCTGCAGCCATGTTGGATCCCTTCATGCCCAATGTGCTTTAATGCACAGAAAGGAGCTACCAGCTGATTCCCCTTCACAAAAGTGGGAGCAAAGCAGAGACAGGAAACTGCAGACCTGTTAGTTTGACCTCAGTGGTAGGGAAAATGATGGAATCACTTCTGAAAGAAAGAATTGTTGAGTACCTATAGGCCAACGGGGCATAGGACCCAAGGCAGCATGGATTCACAGAGGGAAGGTCATGTCAGACAAATCTAATAGATTTCTTTGACTGGATGATAAAAGTAGTAGACCAGGGAGGAGCTATGGACATGGCCTACCTAGACTTTAGCAAGGCATTTGACACAGTCCCACACAAAAGATTAATAAACAAATTAGCCAGCCTGGGAGTGGGTCCCAGGGTGGTAGCCTGGATAAAAATTGACTGGACAACAGGACACAGAGGATAATAGTAAATGGAGTCCACTCCGAAGAAAGCGGGGTTACTAGCAGGGTTCAGTACTGAGTCTGGTCCTTTTTAATGTCTTTATAAGTGGCATTGCAGAGGGACTAGAAGGAAAAGTATGCCTCTTTGCAGACAACACAAAGATCTGCAACAGGGTTGATACACGAGTGAGGTGGAAAGGATGAGAAGGGACTTGGAAAGGTTGGAGAAATGGTCAAAAGTATGGCAGCTTAGATTCAATGCAAAGAAGCGCAAAGTAATGCACCTGGGAAACAAAAACTCTGGGGCAGAGTACACAATGCGGGGTTATTAACAACAACAACAAAATTGGAAAGGGACCTAGATAGTCATATCAGATGACCTAAAGGTAAGCAAGCAATGTAAGAAGGCAGTAAGGAGGGCTGGGGGATACTGGGATGTATGGGGAGAGGCATCACCAGCAGAAAACAGGAAATTGTTATCCCTCTGTACAGACAGTTGGTGAGACCCCATCTGGAGTACTGTGTGCAGTTCTGGAGACTCCATCTCCACAAGGACATAGACAGGATGGAGGCAGTCCAGAGGAGGGCAAATAAAATGGTGCAGGGTCTGCAACAAGCCATACAAAGAGAGACTAAAGGAGCTTAATATGTATACCCTTGAGGAAAGGAGGGAGAGGGTGGACATGATAGAAACTTTCAAGTATCTCAAGGGAATCAACAAAGTCCAAGAGGGTAGCATCTTTCAGAAAAAGAGATGTGCAAGATCAAGGGGCACAATTTGAAGATAGAGGGGGGACGGCTCAGGGGCAATGTGAGGAAGTATTTTTTTTCACAGAGACGGTGGTGGATGCATGGAGCGGCCTTTCTGAGGAGGTTGTCAGAAAGAGTGGGGGAATTCAAGAATGCATGGGACAGACATAAGGCAATTCTGGTTGGGAGTAGGAAGAAGTAGGCTGTTGGTTAACTAGGACCTGCAGCTTATCCAATAGGTAGGGAAACGAACAAACTTGGTGGGCCAAATGATCCTTATCTGCCATCAAAGTCTATGTTTCTATGTCTCTGTTGCCACTGGTCCACATATCCACACTGGGGACTTATCATCTAGATCAGATTTAGTGTCACCACCACCAGCAGTCAAGGGAATACCAGCTAACTCCTCCTTGACCACGGTTCCTGAGCCTGAGATTTTGCTCCCTCTCAGACTGATCCCCTTGTCACCGCCTCCCCCAGCACCCACCAGTATGTATGCCACAGATGTGGCAGAGAATTTAATTTGGCAACACGAATGCCTCCATCCCACTTCTACCAACTACTCCATTTCTACTACTACTACCAACCCCAGAGACAATAGATGAAGCTGCGCGGAGATAGTTTTTTAGGTGCAACAATAATTTCCCCCACAGAACCTACACATTTTTTGTCTGCCTTGCTGGCACCTATCCCTTTACTCAAACCTCTCTTTCCAGTCATTTTATATATTTAGATTTTTAATATTGCAAGGAATGAAATAAACACTGCAGTAAAACTAAATACTAGCAGCAACAAACGACACTTCACCAGAGGGATTAGCATCTTTTTTCCCTTCCTGGCTGCCCAGAAACCAGAGATTGTGATGTGGTGGTTGCCTTAGGCATAACTCAGTCAGTTTTTGCCAGATTTGTCTGAAACTTGGTATGGTTGTAGCACAAGAGGAGGTACACATTTGATGTATTGTTGTTGATTATCGGACATAAAAGTTTGGATTTGTCACTGTGATGAATGTGGGAGGTAATTTTGGGGTGCTGTGTGTACCCCATTAATTTTTCCTGTGTTATTATGTGTCAGTGTTGTAGCACTCATTGAGACTTTTTTTGTATATCGATTGTCCCTTAACTCCAAAGACAGACGGAGTTACAGCTTGTTAAATTTGCAATGTTATTGTATGAGAATTTTCATTTTTTTATTTTTATATGTCTGTTTTCAGTTGGTATTTCTTGGGGACTTAATTTTGTCATACTCACTGAGACCTTTTTGAATATCTAGATTGTCCCTTAATTCCAGAGATTGAGTTATGGCTTGTTAAAGTTGCGACGTTATCCTATGGGAATTCTCATTTTTTAATGTCTGTGTTTTTATACATCTAGTTTCAGTTGGTATTTCTTAGAGACTTAGTCTTGTAGTACTAATTCTCTTTCAGTTGACATATAGACTGTCTACAAAGATTGACGGAATCTGTTCTTTTTATACTTTTATTTTTCTCATTGTACTGTTTCCTGTCTACTTTATAATTTAGTGATTAGTGATGGACTATGGTTATCATGGTGTTCATACCCATGCAGGGGCTATCTGTCTTCATCGGCCTCAGTTTTTGGGATGCACCTCCAATACCACCTTACCTCCTCCTCTTCCTCCAAATGCTGCAGCAGCAGAGGCTGTCCTACCACCTGATCCTCCAACTGGGCCACACCCACAGCAGCAGGAGGTCAGTAATGTTGCCTTGGTCCCAGTCTATCAGGAGCAGCAGCAGCAGCAGGAGGAAGAAATTCAGGGGCAAGAACCCACTGTGCCTCCCATCGTGGTTGCACCACCACCAGTATCATCTTCCCCCATAGAAGAGCCCTGTGTTTGTCCAGCAGCAGTAGTACCCCACCACCCACACTGCCCCAACCCAAGTCTTCTCTTATGTGGTCTTATGCTTACCTGTGACCCTCATAACCACAACGTGGTCACTTCTGCAACCTATGCAAAAAATGTGTCCACTGGGGCAATCAGGGGACCCATGTGAGTACTGGTGGCCACAGGACCCATTTCATGGCAAGTCACTGGACTGAGTGAGATGAAAAGCAGAGGGAAGCAGCAAGCGAGTATGAAGGAGTTGGTGTCACATCTGTGCCGGCAGCAGTTCATGGAGGGTGTGCCAAAAGTCATGTATAACTATAAGCTAATCTAAGAACATTTTGGCTACCATTCCAGTGGAGAATGTCAGATATGCTCTTCCACACCCAGAAAATCTACCCTTTTGGAGGATCTGTTTCAATCTGTTCATAGGTCCCTCCCAAGATTTCCAGCTCCATATATGTCCAAATTATAAGAAATTAACAGGCCATTCCAGTACTTTGCATGGAAAAGATGGTGCCTTTTCTTTACTTAGTACCAGCTAACCTTTACCTGTATCCCAACACAGCTCACCTCAAGCTTCTTTTGACAGGGAATAATACTGTTGTGAAGGAGTCAGAAGAACTATTTGCTTCTTCTTAACTATGGCGAGCAGTTCACCTGATTCCTAGGAGTACTGATCATGGAATCATTCAACAATGGATGATAGAGGCTGGCCAGGTGGTGCTAAGGGTTGAGGCGCTGGATGCCACACCTCATGCCACACTGGTAGCCCAGGTTTGGGAACGGACTCGGGTCATCAGGGTCAGCAGGGGATGGAAGGGATTGAGTGTCCAAAGGACTGCTATCCCTTCCTGGGAAGGGATCCAGGCAAGCCTCACTTCAGAGTGGCCCCTAGTGGAGAATGGGGAGCCAAAAAGAAGCATGGCTCGATGTAATGTTGAGGGAGGAGCTGCAGCGGACAGCTGCATTTGTATGCACTGCTGTCATTGCATGGTCATGCTCCAGGGAAACTTCCAAGAAATGCCCTGGTGGCCTAGCAGAGGTGAAGGGGGCCCCAGTGAACTGCACACATCTCCATAGCCAGACCTGCCTACCTGGATCTCCTCATCTTGTATGACTCCTCGGCTGTCCCACTAATTCCAGAAAAGGCCACCAAGGGTGGGTGGGCAGGCCCTCCCCAGAGGATGATCTGGGGGGCTGGACAAGCCATGCAGTTGGTGGAATCCAAGGTTGGGGGTTTCAGGTGGGGAGTAGAGGTAGAATCAAGCAGGTACCCTGGAGAGATGCCCTAGGTCTCCAGAGAGATAAAGAGAATTGTCAAAAAAAACAAAAAAACACTGGATGATAGTGCTGGGAAGTTGATGTTGAAGAAAAAGGTGTCAGTTATCTAGGTGTAACAACTGCAGAAAGTGAAACATAGAAACCTAAAAACATAGAAGTTGACAGCAGATAAGGACCGCAAGGCCCGACCAAGTGAACAGAAAGATTATGAAGTGGTTAAATTGCAAATGTTTAGTTGGAGGAACTCTTCCATCTAGATTTCTAGATGTTGGAACTGTCATTTCTAGGAACTCTCCTATAGTAATAGCATAGTGAAGAGAGAATAGGATTGGACATAGATTTTTATAAAGTGCATACAGCTGGGGGGTTTTCTTGTCTATGAACAAGAGTAACTATCTTTGCTAACTTTTGTACTGCTCCTCTTGTCACCTCCTCCCCACCCCCAGCATGCTACAGCATGGATGTCACACAAATGTGGCAGAGAAAAAATTGGCCACACTAATGCCCCCCAGCACTGGCACCAACTACTCATTTACTACAACAGTCATCCCAGCAGAAGCAGATAACACCTCACTCAAGATATTGACAGCAAAATCTGAAAAATAAGAAACAAAAAAAAAACAGTTCACTGAGCTAATAGTAGCTGGTAGAACTACCCCAAAAACATTTTGGTTTTTTTAATTTTTTTGGTTGTTAAAATTGTAATTTTATTTTTCTGAAAAGCTATAATTTATTTTAATGCGACTATGACCATGGCATGAAGGAAGGAGGAGACTCTGTCACTTCATCTTGGATGAGGTACTGTAGATGGGTTGGAGTTCATGCAAGTAAGCATATATTTATTGAAATGATTAAGGAAAATTAAAATTTATTTAAATGTGACCATGACCGTGACAGTAACCATGAAGGAAGGAGGAGACTCTGTCACTTCATCTTGGATGAGGTAGATGGGCTAGAGTTCAGTTGATGCAAGTAAACGTATGTTTCTTTAAATGACTATGGAAAATTATAATTTATTTTAATAATGTGACTGTGACTTTTAACATGACCGTGACTGTAACCATGTGTATGATGTGAACACAGATGTGAGTACAAAGCATGTGTTCTATTAAGGCACAGCTTCCTGTGTCACCATCTGCTTCCATTACCTTCTGGAACAGTGGAGGGGTGACAATGGGCATTTTGGGGGATGAGTTATGCACTGCAACAGTGGGTGAGTCGGTGCAAGTAAATGTATATTTCTTTAAATGGGTCCATTAAATTAAATTTCTTTTAACATGACTGTGACTTTTAAGTTTTAACGTGATCGAGATAGCGACTGTGTAGATTATCAGACCTCTGCAGCACCTGCACCAATAGCGCAGAGTAACACCGTATGTTGTATTGTTGATTTAGGTTTTTGTCAGTTTGTTTGAGTTGTGGGGCTCTGCCCCCCCACTCCACCTTTGCCTTTTTAATTGGGGGTATGGGGGAAAATCCCCCCGACTCAAATAAATTAGTCACGTATTTGCTGTTGATTTAGGTTTCTGTCAGTTTGTTTGAGTTGGGGGATCCACCCCCCCTCCCACACACACACACACACCCCCCTGTCTTTTTAACATGGGGAGGGGGCAAAGCCTCTAACTCAAATGAATTGATAAAAAAAAAATGAAGAAACTATAAAAAAATAACTATAATGGCAGCAAGCATACAACTATACAGTGTTGTACTCATGAAACTTTTACGCAACACTACTTGCGGTGGTCCAATAATCTACAAAATCGCCATCAAGACTGTGAAGAAGGGCAGGCCCACCGGCGCAGCGGTAGGGCTACCACTTGCGACACCAGTGACCTGGGTTCAGGAACGGACTCAGGCAGCTGGAGGGCCGGCTAGGGGGAGGAGGAGTGAGCACCCAGCAGCTGCTCTCCTCCTCCAGGTAGGGTGGGGATGCAAGTCCTGCTGCAATACCGTCACCTGGGTGACCACAGGTGGAGGTGCAGCAAGACTGCATGCAATAGGGTGGGAGGACATCTGCCGGGAACTGGAGCATCAAGCACATCGTGACATGCTCCGCCCCTAGGCTTTCCTAGCATGCGGACGTCCTGAGGGCAGGAAAGAAAAATGGAAAATACCCTGCACCAGGTTCCCATAGACGGGACCCGGTCGACCTGAGAACACCCATAACCAGGCTCCATAGAAGGAGCTGGCAGGCTTTCTGACACAGACTTACGGACCATGGGAGGGGAATGTGGGTTCCCCCTTCCCAGCCCCGCCTGGGGGGCAAACCGAGGCAGGATGGGGACAGGTCGGCCAGCATCCAGAGGGAGGTACCTGGGGTGGGACTATGGGTATACACGACCTAAGGATCCCTGAAAAGATGACCCTGGTTCAGCGAGGAGGGTAGCAAAAAAAAAAAAAAAGACTGAGAAGAAAGGTGGTGAGACTCTGCCACCACATTTGACATGAAATAGATGTGATGGAGCTGACACAATCGACACAAGTGAATGTATATATCTTTCTAATTATTATGGAAAATTTAAATTTATTTTAATGTGACTGTGACTTTAAGCATAACTGTGACTGTAACCATGTGTATGACATGAGCATGGATGTGAGCAAAAAGCATGTGTTCCATTAACTCACAGCGTCCCATATCACTACCGGCCTCCAGCACCTACTGTACATTTAACAGCATCTGCCTCTGCACCCAGAGAAGTGAGATAGCCTGACATCGACAGATACTGAATTATGGATTTCATTGCCCTTGATTTGACATGTTGGTGGTATTGGGATAGTAGAGGTGTGGCAGTTACTGTTTTGGGGGATAATTTATGCACTGTGACAGTGGGTGAGTCGAAGCAAATAAAGATATATTTCTTTAAATTCAGTAAAATAAATTTATTTTAATGTGACCGTGGGTTTTGAGTTTTAACAAGACTGTGACCATGAAGAAAGACGGCGAGCCTCTGCCATCTCATTGAAGGTGCAATAGATGTGTTGAGTCGACACAAGTAAATGTATATATTTTTTTAATTATTATGGAAAATTATAATTTATTTTAATGTGACCGTGACTTTTGGCATAACTGTGACTGTAACCAAGTGTATGACATGGGCATGGATGTGAGCACAGAGAATGTTTTCCATTAAGGCACAGCTTCCTGTATCACCATCTGCCTCCATTGCCTTCTGTACGTTTCACAGCATCTGCGTCTGCACCCAGTGAAGTGGGATGGCCTGACACTGACGGATACTGAGCAATGGATTGTGTAGCCTTTGATTTGACATGTTGGTGGTACTGGGACAGTAGAGGGGTGGCAGTTAATGTTTTGGGGGATGATTTACGCACTGTGACAGTGGGAGAGTCGACACAAAGTAAATCTCTTTAACTGATTCAGTAAAATTACATTTATTTTAACATTACTGTCACATACAACTTATAACATGACTGTGACTATGAAGGAAGGTAGAGAGCCTCTGCCAACTCATTTTAGATGGAACTGATGTGTTGGAGTTTAAACAAGTAAATTATTTTCTTTAGACGATTATGGAAAATTATAATTTATTTTAAAATTACTGTGACCATGAAGGAAAGAAGAGACTCCCAAATAAATAAAAAAAAATATATTCTCAAAAAATATTAACTATATAAGAGTGTTCCCTACCCTAACTGAGCAAAATATTTCACTTAAACCCACAAACTGTAGTACGGAAATAAAATAACAAATCACAGAGCGTAGACTTCTAGAAGGGGGTCAAGAAGACACACAGGACTGGGGTACTTATAGAGAAGTTACTGTAAGTATTACAGTAAAACTGTAACCTCAATAAGTACACAGAATAATTACAACCAATATAGTAACACCAGACTAACAAAAATAATTCACAAAAACACACAAAACTGTTCTACAGAAATAAAATTACAAACCACCAAAAACAGGACCAAAATTCACACAAAACGCTGACTAACTAGCTGGCAGTATAGCCTAGAGGTTAGAGTAATGAGCTGTGAATGAGCTTGGTACATCCAGCTGACAGACCTGGGTTTGATTCCTACAACCTCCACTTGCATACTGTGACTGAGCAAGTCACTTAACCTCCCCAGTGCTCTCAGGTCGCCCCTAAAAATAGGCACCTGTGCCTTGTTGGTCTTACTCAGTTACCAAAGAATAAAAGTAAATAAATAAATAACTACAACAGCACTAGTGCTGCTCAGATAGAAAAGGCTGCCTAGCCTGCCTTTCGCTTGCTGCAGCTACTGTAGCTACTAACACATCCTGCCCCACTACACACAATACACAAAACTATAACTTTAAAGTAACTAAATCTCAACAAATACCACAAATAATTCATCATACAGAGGCACAGGTGACACTAGACACTTTATGCTGCGTGTTTTAAACACTTTTCAACATTTTGGGACGCAGAGATTCAGAGCACACCTAACATCAACTCTTTCTTCATAAGACTGCAGTGAATTCAGCCTACGCATGACAATACAGATTATTGCAGCACCATGTGACCTCCAGTCCCATGGACCTTAGGGGTGAAATCCGTAGGCAAAGTCACCAAACTCACCATTTGCAAAGTTCTAGCTGTAAGACAAAGTTGAACTTTGCCTTGTGAATTAAATCTGCTAATTTTGGTAAATTCATGAATTTCTCCAGGGAGCGAAGTTGTCTAACTTCACCAGCCGCTATAGGAGAAATGTTATTCTTTCTTTTATAAGACAGTCTGGGGATATCTGACCTAATTCCAGTCCAGGTATGGAGTCTGGTTCACAGTTTGGCAAACCTAATAGATATCTATATAAGTTGTTTGATATAATTTCCAATGGGGGGTAGCATTGTAAATCCCTATACTTCTGAGGCATACAGAATTGCTGCTGTAATTTTGGCATTTATAGCCTTGAAACATCCATCCACTGATTGGCTGCCCTAAATTCCCTTGAATCTTCTAACCCCATCGATTGTTTTCTACAATTTGTGTTTTATGTTATTTATGTGTGCATTCCAGTTTGTGTTTTAGAGTATGTAACATCTTGATATTCATAATATTTAACTGTTTCTAGTTTAGTCTTCTCATTACATAGTGTATGTATATCTTTATTTCCTCTACCGAAAAACAGTAGCTGTGTTTTGGCCTGATTGATTCGTAAAAATCTTGATTTACACAGACTTAAAAATGTATTCATTTTTTGTTGTAAACCTAGTAAGGAGTTGAAGATTTAGACCACATCACCTGCACATGAGAGTAAAGGCACTTTTT
Source organism: Neoceratodus forsteri (assembly GCA_016271365.2). Lineage (NCBI taxonomy): Eukaryota > Metazoa > Chordata > Ceratodontiformes > Ceratodontidae > Neoceratodus > Neoceratodus forsteri. Next base: position 12,461,856 of record CM028137.1, on the reverse strand, counting down.
TGAATAGCTATTTTGGGAGAATTACGATCATCATCACATAGTTGATCTATTGCATCACTGATGTAGAGATTAAAAGGTAATGGTGCTAATATGCACCCCTGTATTACACCAAGGTTTGTTCTTATTCTACTAGATACATTTCACACCAAATTATGTGGAACTTTTGAATACATTCCATTATGGGTTCCACTATGCTGCAGCGACAGGAATTGTGGCAACCATCAGTATAGCGATGGCACAATGCTGCCAATTGGCATTGTGCTGTCACTGGGGAAAACTGTATTTTTTGTGGGGGGGCTTCGCCCCACACCCCCCATGTGGGGGGGCTCTACCCCATGCACCCCACACACTGTAGATAACCAACTCTGAGTCAAAATTGGTTCGGGGAAGGGTTGAACACCTCAGGGGCAGCAGCGTTGGGAACCCAGTGGACCATTACAGCAAACTGTTGATAATGTCGTTGTGATGGTCTTCACTGTTTTCCTGTCACTGTGGCAATGTGATACTCCCTTTATGCATCCTAACCAAGATGTCCAATAGATATTTGTCTGTGCCAAGAATGTGTAATACTGACCATAATGTTTTTTAACTAATTCTATTAAAAGCCATATGGAGGTCTACAAAACAACAAAACAGTCCTTCCTTTTTAATCTCTATATATTTATAAATTATGCATGATAATACCATGCCATGTTGCACAATAGAACAATTTCTCCTAAACTCATTCTGAGTTTCATCAGGTATATTATTGTTTTCTGCCCAATCACTCAATTTTAATTATATGATATGTATAATATCATGTATACGAACAATGTTTTTGAGAAGTATCAATAATGCTAATATGATGAAACATAAAAGGATCTCTCATGAAACCTTTTCAGGTATTGGGAAAATTAAGTTTATTTAGCTTGTAAAGTAATTGTATATACAATGTAATACTGATCACACATGTAATACCGAAGTCCACCAATCCAGAAATTTTTATAAATATTTGCCACTACCTTGTGTGGTCCCGGTAAATTTTATTGATAGACTTGGTTCTTGTATTTCTGTTTTTGTAACCATGAGTGGAATCAGTGTGTTTGTTTTGTACAATTCTCAAAGTAGTTCTATCATAATATTATATATTTGTTCTTCATCTTTATCAAAATAAACCACATAAAAATGTTGCTGCCATATTCCAGGTTGTGTGAATACATCAAGAGAGGTTGCATATGAATTACAACCCTTCACAACTACTGTACAAGTCAGAAATCCTTAGTTCTTTTTTCTGTAACTGTTTTATGTAGTTTAGACCATAACTTAACCTGGTATCTATGCTTTTTTTCCTTGAAAATGTTGTTATAATTTTTTTTTCTAGTTAATATTCTGTAATTTGTTCTTCATTTATTGTTTTTAACATATCAAACTGTTTTATTTAGATTGTTCTTTGTCTTCTTACACTTTGTGTTAAACCACTAGCTATTCAATAAAGATTATTTAATAAGAAGCATTTAATAATGATTATTTTATCATTTTCATTTAATAATAATTACTCAATACTAACATTTTGGTAATGATTATTAAAACGATTATTTGATCTTTTTTGATAATTATTCAATACTGATTACTGGATAATGATTTTCTTACAAATATTATTCAATAATGATTATAAGATAATTATTCAACAATGATTATTTAATAAACAATGATTATTTGATAATGTTTTAAAACCAGTTATTTGGTAATGATTATTTATGATGATTATTCAATAATGATTATTTAGTATTGCTCATCATACTTAATTAACAGCAATGAAGGTCTTTAAACTTGCACATGGAAAGGGGCTTTTCTTAGGTACAGAATGACCAACAAAGGAGTTTTCAGTTATAAAATGAATTTATAGAATCAAATTAGCTGTAGTTCTCAAACAGTTACCCTAATGGTTCATTGGAGATGCTGTCCTAAAGTTAATAAAGCTGAAAACATCTTCAAACTTCAGTGAAACTGACAGTTGTAAAGTTTGAAAATAATATTAATTTGGGGGGCTTACACCTTCCCCATCTGCTGCAAGGATGACTGAAGGCTTGCTCCTCAAATAAAGTCTTCAGTCAGCTGAACAGATACTGAAAAAGGGGGCATGAGTTTAATGTGCCCATAGTGTTAATTTGTAGTGGTATGGCTGGCTGCTGCTCTGTATGTATTGTAAGTGGCACTGTCCCGAGGCACTGGACTTTTAGAGTTGGCTGTTTGGAAAGGGATACAGGAGTAGAGTAGAGTAGAGTAGAGTAGAGTAGAGTAGGCCAGAGAAAAGAAAAGCAGAACAGAGTAAAGTAGAACAAAGTTGATATAAGCAAAGTAATATAGAGTAGAGTAGAGTAGAGTAATGTCGAGTAGAGTAATGTCGAGTAGAGTAGAGTAGAGTAGAGTAGAGTAGAGTAGAGTAGCCCATCGTGGCCCCCATTGCATCCTGCACTGCTGAATTAAATATTCCCATTATATTCTATGTAATTGTGCATGAGAATGAACATGAAATATTCCACTACAAAATTAGCTGGTGCTCCTGTTTTTAAGAAGTTTCTGGCCAGGAATTTTTTAAATGCCTCTACACCATCTTTGTGTCTTATAGATATTAACATAAGATATGTACATAGTATTCTATAGGATAAACAGATGAATTATGTAGCTTTGTGACATATCTTTGACCTCATAATACACTGGTTGTTTGAATGAGAGCACTATTTTGGGAATGTGTCTTTGCTTGGGTCTGCTTAAGAGCTGTAATATTGAAAGTAGGTCACTATGACAACCTCAAATTTAAATAGGAGGAATTATTAGAACCTCAATTAGCAATGCATGCATGTTATGTTACATAAGTAAGCCCTTATGCTGATGATGTCACACACCACGTGCCTTGAGGAAGCTCAAAGCAGCAGCGTAGTGTGCCTGTGTGTAACTAGTGACAATTCTGGATCTTGCATGGTGAGGTAAGTAAATACACTAACTATTAAAACATTTCCTTGCATTTGTTTGGAGACTGAGTTTGTTGAAAGTGAGTGCTTAAGTCCTGTTGTACTTTCTGAAGTTTGTGGAGCTAGCCGTCCACATTGTGAGCACCATGACCCTAACTATGTACACCTCAATTTGGAAACTGGTTAGAGGGGGTGGTGTAGATTTCTCCTAAATATGTTCTCTCATCCCTGATTTAAATGCATGTGTGGTTATAAGCTTCAAGACTCTTATGTTTAAGCAGTCAGATCTGCCTTTGCCCATTTAACTGTTTCCCACCTTTCTGCTTCTTTGTTTATATTATTGCCTCCCTTCCTCGACCTGTTTCTTTTTTCTCTGTCTTTCCCCACTTTCATCTGATAAAACATTTATGATGGAATTCGAGAATTTAAAATTCTACATAATTCCAATAGGAGAATGTTCATCTTCCAACATACATGCACAATAAAAGCCCCGCATGGAGTCTGAGCTTCAGTTTTATATGTGACAAGGTGAACAGCAGAGACTTCCTCAGTAAGCTGATAAAGATAGGAGGGAGATCTTAAAAGGTCAGCAAAGGAACACTAGTTAAGAAACTATAAGCAGTAATTTAATTTTTGTATGAGTGTAATTGGAATTGCATGATTAGGGAAGCTGCATTTAATTGTTTTGTTTTTAATTTAAGGGTGTATTTTTGGGTGGGGCCTAGTAACAGTTTTTTTGTAAGTAACCGTGGCAACAATGTTCCTGATGCAGGGTGATTGAGTCGCTAATTGTGCGATGTGGGTACTAGTAAGTCCCACCCTGAAGGTGTGTGGTTATGGTAATATGCACAACTTGGCAACACTGATAGCCAATCAATTAGCTTCATTATTACCCATTTTATAAAGTACAGTAGAGGAGAGTAGCACAAAGTCGAGTACAGTATAACACAGTAGAGTAGCACACACCACTGCAGAGCAGTGTAGAGTAGAACAGAGTAGAGCAAAATAAAGTGGAGTGGAGTGGAGTGGAGTGGAGTGGAGTGGAGAAGAGAGTAAACAGAGTAGAGTATCGCAGATCAGTGTAGAGTAGCACAAAGTGGTGTAGAGTACAGTAAAGCAGAGCAGAGTAGAGTACAGTAAAACAGAGTACAGTACAATAGAACAGAGTAGAGCACAGAAGCACAGAGTAGAACAGCACACAATAGAGTATAATGGAGTAGATTAGAACAGTGTAAAGTACAGTAGAGAAAAGTAGAGCAGAGTACAGTAAAGTAGAGCACACTCAAGAAGAACAGAGTGCAGTAGGCTAGAACAGAATGTACAGTAAAGTGGAGTAGAGTAGAACAGAGCATAGTACAGTGCAGTAGAGTACAGTAGAACAGAGAACAGTAAAGTACAGAAGCACATAGAATAGCACAGAATAAAGTAGAATGGAGAAGATTAGAACAGTGTATAGTAGAGTACAGCAGAGTACAGCAGAACAGAATGCAGTAGAGTAGAATAGAACAGAGTGCAGTAGATAGAACAACGTAGAGTACAGTAGAGTAGAACAGAGTAGTCTACACTAGAGTACAGCAGAGTAGAAGCAGAGCAGTAGAACAGAGCAGAGCACAGTACGGTAGAACAGAGCATGGTACAGTAGAGTACAGTAGAGTGGAACAGAGTAGAGTGCAGTAGAATGCATCAGAGTAGAACAGAATAGAGTACAGTAGAGTACATTAGAGTAGAGTACAGCACAGTACAGAAGAGTACAGTAGAGTAGAACAGAGTATGGTAGAGTACAGACAGCAGAGCAGGGTAGAACAGAAGAGAGTACAGTAGCGTAGAATAGAGTAGAGTACAGTAGAGTGGAGTACAGTAGAGCACAGTTGAGTAGAACAGAGTACAGCAGAGTATAGCAGAACAGAGTACAGTAGAGTAGGGTACAGCAGAGTATGGTAGAGTAGAAGAGAGTCCGGTAGAGTAGAACAGAGAAGAGTACAGTAAAGTAGAAAAGAGTACAATATAGTAGAACAGAGGAGAGCACAGTAGAGTACAGTACAATAGAGTACAGTAGCACAGAGCAGAGTAGCACAGAGTAGCATAGAATGGAGCAGATTAGAACTATACAGCAGAGCAGAGTAGAGTAGAGTAGAGTAGAGCATAGGGTATGAATTCCTTTTAACCCTTTACAGCTCATTTATAATGACAGGAAATTCTCAGCTTCAGCAGTGTTTGTTTGACTTTTTTTAGAGAGTCCTGCAAGACAAACTCCCTACAAGGCCTCCATAAGGAATCCCATGTCAGCCATGTGGAGCCCCTTCCTGTTATCCATCCTGCGGAACGTGAAGCATTGAAAGCAGTGTTTGACAAAATAGGTACAGTACTGTATAGTAGAAATGATTCCATTTGTTTTCATATACATAAAGTACCCATACGCCTATAAAGAATATTGTGTTACCTACAACTGACCACACAATGGTTGCAGCTCCAATGCAGAATTGCTTCAGTAAGAGCCGAAACTGTTCACTATACTGGGGGTTAGCACAAAGTCATCCTGGTGCCTTCAGCCGGGACCTGGCAGTTGGAATCTAGGAGTTGAGAGGAGACTCGTACTCAGTTCTGAAACAGAGGCTTTGCATAGCCACTGCTAGATAGCCAGGAGCAGATGAAACCTTGTGCTGAAGATAACCAACTTCTGTTTTTTCCTGCTGCAGAAAGGGTGCAGTTGCAGGACTACCTGAGGGGGAACTACAGTATGTTAATAAAATGGGGACCTGGAGATAGCAGCAGGTACTCAGCCTCCGCTCACTCCTGCTGCCAGCCTCCAACTCATTCACTTAAGTCAGGCACCTGTTTTTTAAAAGTAACTATATCAATATCCGTACAGAAACACAGAAATATAGAATTTTCCAGCAGAAAAAAGACTGGTTGGCCCATCCAATCTGCCCTATTTTTCATTGCTTAATATGACACCTTGGGCCCAATTTAGTCTCCGTGTTCCTCCCGCCTCCCTTTCCTCTGCCTGTTATACCTGTGTGCCAATTCCTCACATGCTTGAATACCCCCACTGTTTCCGTCCCTGCCACCTCTTCTGCCAGGCTGTTCCAGGCATCTACCACCTTTCCAATGAAGAAGTTCAGCATTTCCTCACATCACTCTTCAACTTCCCCCTCTAGCTTCACTGCATGCCCTCATATTATTGTGCTTTTCCGCCTCTGAAACAGACTCCCCACCTGCACCTTGTTCAACCCTGCGAGGTACATGTAAGTCTCAGTCATGCCACTTCTCACTCTCCTCTCCTCTCCTTCAGGGAATACAAGTTGGGTTCCCACAGTTTCTCCTCATATGGCTTTTCGTACAACCCTCACACCATTCTGGTCACCTGCCTCTGGACTGCTTCCACCCTGTCAATGTTCTTGTGGAGGTGTAGCCTCCAGAACTGGACACAGAACCCTAGGTAGGGTCTCACTAGTGAGCAATAAAGTGACAACACTTCCCTCCTCCTCCTGCTAGAAATCCTAATCCCTGTGCACCCCAGCATCCCTGTGCACCACTAGCCTTGCCTGCTGCTTTATCACATTGTCTTGCAACCTTGGGATCATCAGATATGATTACCCCAAGGTCCCCTTCTTGCTTGGCCACACACCAGGTGCACCACTGTAAACACTTAAAAAATGTAAGAAAGATTCAAACAAAATGTGATAAAATCTTTGTGTACTGGCCAGGGTTGAGCTTGCTAATTTTTAATACTGAAGTCCGGCTAGGTCACATCTACTGCACTCCCCTGCACCACCTACCTAGTTTCCCAGTCAAAGAAATTTATGAGATTTGTTTGGCATGATCTCGCCCTGTTAAATTTTGCTGTCGGTGTTCCTGCAGCCCATATTCATTTAGTTAGTTAGTTCAAAAGTTTCACCAGGAAAGACATACTAACTTGATAACAGTTTGTTTACAGATGTGTCCCGGGGGCAGTGAAAAACCAAGAACAAAAATGAAAACATTTCAGGAATTAAAAAATGAAAATTACAGAATAGGTAGAATAGGAACTAAGTATCATAACTAAGCATCAAACATTGGCTATATATGTACGGATGAGAAAGTACAGCATGTAGTGAGGATTAGGAAGGGAATAACAGCGTGAGGGGTAACATTTAAAAAATACAATTCAAAAGTGCCAAGGTGTTGAGGAGTAACAGAAGGTGCAAGGGTAGGTGCTGAAGTGGGGCTAGTCAAGTGCAGAATGGGGAGAAAGGGAGAGGAGGAAGGGAGTAATGGGTTGCAAGCAGCGCACCAGGAACAGGTATCCGAAGCAAATCCAAGAGTGAGAAGTGACAACGCGGAGAAGAGCAGAGAGTGAGCGATGGGAAGAGGCAGAGCAGATGGTTGGGAAGGGGAGTTCCATATTTTGGGGAAATAGTATGAGAAAGCAACCTGGCCAGTGAAGGATTTTCTTGAGGGGAGTGCAAGAGAACAATAGCCAGTGTTGCACAGGGTGTCGGGGGGGGGAGGGAGAAAAGGAGAGAGGTGAGATAGGAGGGAAGGGACCCTAGCCGGTATTTAGAGATGAAGGAGGCACAATGACTGAGGCATGTGGCTTCAAGGGAGGGAGAGGGAGGAGTACAGGGAGCAATGATGGGTGCGGGGTGGGGGCAGTCCAGAGCAAAGCAACAGAAGGAGTGAAAGAGGATCCAGTCTGGCTAGGGTGGACTTGGGAGCAAAACTGTAGATTATGACATCATAGCCAAAGATGGGGAGTATCATTTTCAAGAGAATGGCTTGGTGAGCAGGAAGAAGAAAGCAACCTTAATTCCAGTAGAGCGCACCAATTTTGGGGTGTAGTTTTTTGTGCATGGCATCCACATATACTGAGAAATCGAGGTGCCGGTCGAGTCAGACCCTGAGGTACTTAAATGAGGGAACATCTTTGATTTCAACACCATATAAGGTGGGGAGTTAAGTTTGCCTGGTAAGCTTCTGCTTCTTCGACACCATCTAAGGTGTGGAAGGAGGGGAGTTAGGTTTGCCTGGTAAACTTCTGCTTCGTCTTTCGTCCGATTACCCTTCAATGGCGCAGCTAGTGCCAGAAGTCATGGATACCATTTTCTTGCCATTGAGGGACAGCTGATTTGCCTGGAACCATTTCTGAATGTTGGTGAAATCCAACTGAAGCCTCGCCATAAGGTCAGAGGGGGAGGAGCCAGTGGCAAACAGTACTGTATGGTAGCACGTCAATATCGCGAGTTAATTATGGTGACTACATTAGAGCGAATGTATTTGATCACTTACGCGCTGAGCGACTGCACAGAAATATCGCATGCACATAAGAGTGAATGACACATTACATAGCAGAAGTAAACAGAGCGACCTACCATTCTGGCGACTGTTTTTTTTAGCCTACCTCCACTATCAAGGAGCGGCGTGGAGTTAGAATCCTAAAGGTGGGGGGTTTGGGGGCAGAGCCCCCCATGGGGGTGCAGGGGACAAAGCCCCCCTGCTTGACATGGGATCACATATAGGAGGAGGAGTGGATGTCCGATGTTAGGATGGAGCAGGTGGTGTCGGGCTCCACAGATGGGAGTAGTTGGGGAAGATACCACAACTTAACAGAGAGGATGGTACAGGTGGTTGGTGAGTACTCCACAAGAACCAGACAGGAGTGCTTGCAAGGAGTCGTGTATAATCTGTGTGTTCATGTCTAAGATTTGACATGTACCAGTCGCTCTCTCCGTTATTGCTGTGATATGTGGTCGCCCAATCTTGCGGTCTTTTTAATTACGTGTGCTGTTTTATTACCGCTCAAATTGTACTCGCCCTATATTTCTCGCTGTAATGACATGGAACCATACCATATCATCCACATACATATGAATGGATACAGAGGAGCAGACAGTGGGGAGGTCATTCAGGAAGACCGAGAAAAGAAATTGGCCAAGGACGGACCCTTGGGGGACACCAAAGCTGATAGGAAGGGGGGAGATAGGGAATCTCCAATTCGAACAATCTGAGACCTTCCCTCAAGGTAGGAACAGAACCCATTAATTGAGGAGTCAGAGAGCCCTGCTGCCTTAAGCTTATCAAGGAGAAGGGGGTGGTCAACAGTGTCAAAGGCTTTAGCCAAGTCAACAAAAATGGCAGAGGTGATCAGGCCCTGATCCACGCCAGAGAGAATGGAGTCAGTAAGCTGGAGGAGGAGGCAGAGTGGAATTTCCAGAAGCCAGACTGCAAAGGAGTGAAGAAGGAGGGTGAATCAAGGAAAGGCAGAGCTGAGATGGTACAAGGTGTTCTTGGATTTTGGCCAAAGTGGGGAGCAAGGAGGCAGGGCTGTAGCTGCCAGGAGAGGAGAGGTCACCTCCTTTAGGAAGTGGTATGACAGTGGTCTGTTTCCAAGAATCAGGGACAGAGGCAGGGGAGAAAGAGAGGTTAAGAAGGGAGGTAATAAGTAGAGCAATGGCAGGGGTGGAGAGATAGAGGAATTAGGGGTCTAGACCATCGGGGTTCCTGCCCTTAAAAACACAGAAACATAGAAGGTGACAGCAGATAAGGACTGTATGGCCCACCTAGTTTGCCCTGTTTCTCTACCTAATGCAATACCGCAGACCCTAGTTAATCTGTGACTTACCCCGTCTTCCCTATTATGACAGTACTCATATCTGCCCCATGCATTCTTGGATTCCCCTACTATTTTTGCTCCCACCACCTCCACAGGGAGGCTGTTCCAAGCATTCATTACTCTTTCTGTGAAAAAGTACTTTCTCACATTGCCCCTGAGCCTACCCCCCCAGCCTCATATCATGTCCCCTTGTTCTTGTACACCTTCTTTTCTGAAAGATGCTACTCTCCTGTACCTTGTTCATGCCCATGAGGTACTTGAATGTCTCTATTATATCCCACCCCCCTCTCTCACCTCTCCTCCAGGGAATACATATTGAGGTCCTCTAGTCTTTCCTCATATGACTTTTGGTGCAGTCCTTAAGCCCTTCTCTGGACTGCCTCTATGTTGTCTGTGTCCTTCCAGAGATGCGGCCTCCAGAACTGGACACAGTATTCCAGATGAGGTCTCACTAGTGATCTGTACAGTGGCATAATCACCTTCTTTTTTTCTCTCTCCCTATTTATTTATTTATTTTTATTTATTGAAAATGTTTCACCAGGAAAGGCACACTGAGCAATAAGAAGCTCGTCTCCCAGTGCGACCTGGGGGGAGGGGTTACAGAGGAGGCAGGTATACATACAATAGCTGAGATTAGCAGCAGAGCAATACAGATAACATTCAGTTGGGAGGGATTACTTTTGAGTTTGTTACATAAGGAGAACAGTACAGAACATAATCATCAAGGACAGGTATACATATCATGGGTACATATCAAAGCAAGAACAGTACAGAACATGATCATCAGGGACAGGGTAAACATATCATGGGTACACAACGAGGCAATACATAAGTTACATAAGTGCGAGTAACAGGACTAAGGTGCCAGAATCAGAACTAGTGTGCCAGTAGCAGGACTTGAGCTATAGCGAGATGCACCAGTTGACAGTAGGAATTGGAGAGTGAAGTTGGGGGGTAGGGGAGGAGTGGACTAGTAAATATTTGGTGTATAGGGGGAGGTATAGGTGAGGTGGGAGAGAAGCATTAGTAGTTGTGAGTAGGGTTGAAGAGCGTAGGATAGTTAGTAAAGAGGGAGAGAAGGGGATGTTTGGAGAGAGAAGAGTGAGTAAGAGTGAGAGTGTAAGTGCGTAGGGCAGTATATAAGCCAGACAATTAGGCATGGCCAAGCCGCTGGTCAGGTGCTAAAGGGTGGCGGGGGATGGGAAGCTTTCAAGGTGGGGAGGTCAGGAGCAGTTGCAATTTGGAGCAAGGAAGTTAGTGAGGGCAGAGGATAGGGAGTGTTAGGATGAGGAATGGCGGATCTGGGCTGGCAGGCCATTCCAGAGTTTAGGGAAGAGGTAAGAGAAGGCAGATTGGCTGGCGGTGGTCCTTCGGTGGGGGATGACTAAAAGCCTAGTGTCAGTGGACCTGAGGGCGTGGGTGGGGGTAGGTAGGGAAGATAGGGAGGATAAGAGGCAGGGCGGGAGGGAGCTGAGCCAGAAGTTGGAAGTGAATTTAATACTATGGATTAGGCGCCAGTTGCTCAAGGATGGCAGGGCCAGTGAACGGTAGAGCTCGCAGTGGTGTGAGCGGGTGGGGGCATTGAGGGCAAAACGGCAGAATGCATTAAAGAGGGGGTCAAGTTTGGCTAGGGTGGTCTTTGAGGCAGAGCTGTAGATGACATCACAGTAGTCGCAGGTGGGAAGAATCATTTTCAGGACTAAATCACATCTGACAGGGAGCGGGAGACTTGTGCGGTTCCTGCAGAGGGCGCCAAGTTTCAGGCGCAGTTTAGAGGTGATGGCATCCACGTGTGTGGAAAAGGAGAGGTGACGATCAAGCCAAACCCCTAGGTACCTGAAGGAGGGCACTTCATCAAGGTTGATGTTGTTTAGGGTATGGAAGATGGGGGGGTTGAGCTTGGATAAACGCTGTCTAGTGCCAAAAGACATAGAGACAATTTTCATGGCATTTAGGGAGAGATGATTGGTATTGAACCAGTGTTGGATTTTGTTGAAGTCCGTTTGAAGTTTGGAAGTGAGTTCTTCGTGTGTCCGGCCGGAGGTAAAGAGGACCATGTCGTCTGCGAACATGTGGATCGCGGTGGAGAAGCAAGAATTCGGTAGATCATTTAGAAGGATGGAGAAGAGGTTGGGGCCAAGAACTGAGCCTTGGGAAATGCTGGTGGTGATGGGGAAAGGGGGGTAGATGTGGTCTGCTATTTTAGTGGATTGAGTTCTATTTAGTAGGTAGGCACTGAACCAGTTGGTGGCGGACTCTGTTAGCCCTGCCCCTGATAGGCGGGATAGTAAGAGAGAATGGAATACTGTGTCAAAAGCTTTAGCTAGGTCAATGAAAATAGCAGCAGTGATTAGCCCTTTATCCATCCCAGTGAGGATGGAGTCTGTGAGTCTTAGTAGGGAGGAGGAGGTAGAGTGGTGTTTTCGGAACTCGGACTGAAATGGGGTGAAGAAGTTGGTTTCTGAGAGAAAGTGGGAGAGCTGGGATAGCACTAGGTGTTCCTGAAGTTTGGTGAAGGCGGAGAGGAGGGAGATGGGACGGTAGTCAGTAGTGGAGGAAGGGTCGCCACCTTTAGGAAGGGGTAGGACAGTGGCATGCTTCCATTCGGAGGGGAGTGACTCGGTGGTGAAGGATAGATTTAGTAGGGCGGCGAGGGGAGTAGCAATGGTGGGGGCCGATAGGAAGAGGAGTTTGTTGTCGAGACCGTCTGGGGATTTACCTTTGGAGGGGTTCAGGGAGTGAAGGGCATCTTGGGTTTCGGTGGGGGAGATGGGTCTGAAGGAAAAGGGGTTTCTACCAGCTGGGAGGGGGTAGATGACTTGAGGGCTGGTTTAGTTATAGATGTGAGGGGGGTGGATGTGGTAGTAGGAGGTAGGGAGTCGAGGAGAGCCAAGGCGCAAGTAGTGAAATAGGAGTTAAACTCAGAGGCTACCTTAAGGGGCTCGGAGAGGAGAGTTCCTTGGGCGAGGAGGAGGGTTGGGGGGCTTGCTATTTAGGGGGAGAAAGGGGGGTTAATGACCTTCCAGAATTTCGAAGGTCTCCCAAGATTTGCGTTTAGGGTGTTGTTGAAATATTCAGCCTTAGCTAGGCGGATGGCCTTTGTGCATTTGTTTCAGAGCATGCGATAGGTGATAAAGCTGACTGGGAGGAGTGTGGCTTTGTAGTTACGCCATGCCTTGTTGGCTTGTTGGCAAGCTATCAGCTCAGGGGATATCCAGAGTAGGTGAGTCCCACAGACTCTGGACCTATGGACCCTAGTATCCCACTGGCTCCCCTCATAGCCTTCTTGAATTGTTCAGTTACCTTTAGGTCATCAGATATGATTACACCGGTACCTTTCTCGATTGGCGGCTGTCAGTACCTCTCCCCCCATCTTGTACTCCTCCCTTGGATTTATGTGCCCCAAATGCATGATTTTGCACTTCTTTGCATTGAATCTTAGTTGACACACTCTTGACCACTCCTCAAGCATATTTAGGTCCTTTCTCATTTTTTCAAACCCCCCCCCACCCCCCATCTTGGATTGTTGACCCTGTTGCAGATCTTAGTGTCATCTGCAAAGAGACATACCTTCCCCTCCAGACCCTCTACAATGTCACTTATGAAGACATTTAAGAGGACTGGCCACAGCATGTATCTCTGTGGCACCCCGCTGGTCATCCCTTCTCCTTGGATTGAATGCCATTTTCCACCATGCTCTGTGTCCTGTCACTCAGGAAGTTTCTGACCAGTTTACCACCTTGGAGCCCACTCCCAGGCTGCCCAACTTATTTACTAACCTCATATGTGGGATGGTGTTGATGGCCTTGCTGAAATGTAGGCAGGCCACATCCACTGCCTCTCCCTGATCTACCTCCCTGGTCAACCAGTCAAAGAAATCTATCAGACTGTTTGACAAGACCTTCCCACTGTGAATCTATGCTGCCTCAGATCCTGTGCTCCACTGGATTCAAGAAATATCACAAACCTTTCTTTTAGCTGTGACTCCATTAATTTTCCCACCACTGAGGTCAGGCTGACTGGTCAGTAGTTGCCAGACTCCTCCCTGTTCCCACTTTTGTGGAGAGGGACTACATTCATCCTCCTACAGTCCCCTGGAACCACCCCTGTCTCTACCAATTTGTTGAATAGGGCTGTTAGTAGTGCTGCCAGCACCTGTCTAGGTTATTTTAATATTCTGGGATATATCCCATCCAGCCCCATGGCCTTGTCCCCTTTCAGATGCTTGAGTTCCTTTAGGATTCTTTCCTCCGTAAATGGGCTGGTGTTCAGGATTGTTGCTTTTTCTAGGTCTCCCTCTGCACACCATCTTCCTCCCTTTTTAACTTCACAATCCCACTCCTGGTCTTCTTTCTTTCACTAATGTACCTGAAAAAGGTCTTGTCTCCTTTCCTAATTGCCGGGGCATTTCTTTCCTCTGTTTTCTCATTTGCATTCCTGACTGCTTTCACTGCCTCCCTCTGCTTTTCCAGATACAGTTCCCTGTCTTCCCCCTATGTGTTTCCTTGTACATCCAGAAAGCTAGCCTCTTCTCTCTTGCTTTTCTGACAACGTCCTTTGAGGGCCATAGTGTTTTTTTCTTTCTCTACGGTTTGCTTAGTTGCTTAACACAAAGGCTTGTTGCCTCTGAGAGGGTTAAGAGCCAAGAGAGCCTTAAGGGAAGCAGCAGGGGTGATAGGAAAGAAGGAGAAAGGATGTGATAGAGTGGAAGGAGAGGGAAGGGGAAGGGTATTGGGGAGAGAGAAGGGAGGAGGCACAGGAGGTGAAGAAAGAGTTGAGCATAGAGGCAACAAAGAAGGTTCAGAGATGTGAGTGTCACCCACCTTGATGACAGGGAAGGAGGACTGGGTTGGGGTTGGGGGAGAAGAAGGTATGGATAACCTTCCAGAGCTTAGAAGGGTGGTTAAGGTTGCTCTGGAACATGGAGGCAAAGTAATCAGACCTAGAAAGCTAGTGGCTCTGGAACAGGCATTGTGAAGGGATCAGTACCTGTGTAGGTCAGCTGGGGAGCCAGAGGACTTAGAAGTCCTCTGGGCAAGGTCACATGCATGGCAGCAGGCCAACAACTTAGCTGAGATCCATGGAAGGTGGAAACCACAGACCCTGGTTATTCGGAGGAGAGCATGAAAATCCCAGATTGACAGAAATTTGGTGTTGAAATAATGGAGGACAGTACTGATGTTACTGACAGAAGAGATGGGAGACCAGCTGGTAGCTACCCGGTTGGCATGGAGAGAGGACAAGTCCAGTGACTGGAAGGACCATATTTGGAGCCATGGGGGGTGTTGGGAATGGTGTATTATGCCTCCAGGTACTCCATCAGTCTCTCCTTCAGCAGGGTCTCCATTAATTTCCCCATCACTGACATGAGACAGACTGTCTGGCTTGTAGTTGCTATCCTCTCTGCTGCCACTCTTGTGCAGAGGGACCACACTGGTTCTCCTCCAATCCTCTGGAACTACATCCTTCTCAATGAGCTGTTGAATAATGTTGCCAGAGGGGTGGCTAGCATCATGCTCAGTTCTTATGGAACCCTTGGGTGAATCCCATCCAGTCCCATCACCTTGTTCTCCTTTAGGGCTTCCAATCCCTTCTGGACTCTCCTCTCCAAAAATGGACTTGTGTCCACTCCCTTCCCCATTCCTACTGATACATGTTGATCCATCCCCCTCTGCGAAGACTGAGCTGAAGTACTCATTTAAAAGTACCATAACTGCTCAAATAAGTGCCCGGGTGTTCATTTATTTCATGGTGTCAAATACATAGGCGCGTATTCCAGCAGGCGCTAATTCAAGATCGGGCACGTATTTATTTCGGGGTCAGCTAGAGATGTTTGCAGCAAGCTAGTAAAGCAACTAATCCAGGTAAAGTGTAAGATGGGGTTGGGGGCTTACACTATACACAACTACAGCCATAAAATGATAACATGCTGTACCGTAATTTTATTTCATCTTCAAGCGAGTAGTGAAACTAATGAGGGTAAATTTGGGGGGGGGGTTATGCACAAACACAGCCAAAACATGATAACATGCTGCGCCTGTAATTTTTTTCTACACAAGAAAATAAATCAATAAATCATTAAAACAGGCTTCATTCGTCACTGCCCTCAATTACCAGTTCATTTTTGGCAGTTTCTTCCACATCTTCTGGTTCAGGTTCGGGTGGTGCATCGACTTCACAGTTACCTTTAGACAGTGCACGAGCTTTGTCAGTACATCATCTTGCTGTTCATACAGAATTCCATCCTGTTTTACCACATTTATGCTCTCATCCTCTGAGATGTCCAGTGTGTTTGAAACCCCACAGACAACAAAGGATTTAATGATGAGCTCAGTTGGAATAGTGTCCCAGGCTTGCTTCACCCATTTAGCGAGCTGGACTCTGGGGGGCTGCTTCAGGTTCCCACCTCGTGTGTACAGCTTATCCACCTCAGAGATCCATTCCTCGTAGAGCTCTCTGTAATAGACTTTAAAAGGCAGGTTCCAACAAACATCTGTGGCCTGTACAAGCCCAGTGCAGCCACCGGGGACGCCGACGGAATCTGTTTTAAGTTTTGTGAGGACATGCTTTGTTGACTCTTGTAATTGGCAGGAATTGGAACTGCATCCCAAATGAGAAGCCACCTTGAAAAAGCAAGAGAACCCCACACCTGATTTAGTCAGATGTGAGTGAGGTCCTCATTCATCTAGCCATTTTCACTATAGAAACACACCACACCTGTCACAGTGTCCAACTCTTTGTCACGGTGCTTTCCTTTGAACACAATAATAAAGGGAGGTAGTTTTGCGCTGTTTGCCTTTGCTGCCAATACAACAGTCACTCGGGACTTTTCATGGCCTGAGATTTTCAGAGAGACTGATTTATTGTCAGTGAAATCCACGGTGAACTCTGCTGCCATATCAAGCCATATAGGGGTTTCGTCCATTCCTCCAATTTCAGATTAGTAGCCTTTTTTGATTCTTAGACTCCTCACAAATAACAGGAAGGAGGTTAACTTAGGGGCAACAGTATCCAGGATCTTCTGGCCAACAGTTGTTTTTCGGCATAGGGCGATACTTTGTCTGCAGAACAAACTCTGCAACCAGCCATCATTGGCTACAAACTGCTTGTTGGCATTTGACTTTGCAAAAATTTTAATTGCTTCTTTTTTAACAGCTTTGTGAGTCACATGTAACCTCTGTGGTTGCTTTGATTCGATCCAAGCATACAGTTCAACCCTAAGTGTCTCGGACACAGGATGCTTCCCACCACCATCAGCTACTTTTCTATGACCTTGTGATGTCATAGATCATAGTCGGTCCTCTTGCTTGCATTACTCCATTATATGTTTGGCATCCACACCGAAGTTGTGAGCAGCACTCTCTTTGCTGTTGCCATTTTTAACTAAATAAACCACCTGCAGTTTTAAACCTACAGTATGCTGTAGCTGTGAAGCTTTCGCTTCTTCGATGTCGGCTCTGCCTCAGGTGAGTGATATCTAGGATGCTTAGCAGTGTCATTCATGACTGCAAGCTGCTAAGTCACTGCTGAGTATGTGTGGAGTTTATAAAACAGCCCTGCCTAACACCTGCTTAGCTTGCTTATTATCTAAAGTGCCGTTTTTTTTTTTGTAGTGCTGCCAGACTGAGACAGGTGTGATGTTTTGCATTGCTTGTCATGGTAACTGTGTTAATCGCACCTGGCTTTTAACTTAATGACAGTGTTAATCTGTTTTTGCTCAGCGCCACCCCAGCTCTTAATTGAGATATGGCGCTTATTTAATTGGAATGTCTTTTACTACTGGCACTTATTTAAGCATCTGCGCTAATTCAAGCAAATATGGTACTCGTTTTTTAACTTTTTCCTGATCATCTTCTGTACAGTCCCCCCTCCTAATTCTCACCATCTTGCCCCTTGCTTTTCTCTTTTCACTTACACACCTGAAGAAAGTCTTATCCCCCTTTTTGACCTCCTTGACAATCGCCTCCTCTGTGCCTTTGCTGCTCTCACCCTCCTTCCTGCCTCCCTCTGCTTTTCCCGACATACCTCCCTGTCCACCTCCATCTGGGTCTCCCTGTACTTTCAAAATGATGTTTTTTGTCTCTTTTACTTCCTTGGCCACCTCCTTTGAGAACCACAGAGCCTCTTCCTCCTCCTTCTCTTGCTTACTTCCTTCAAACAGCATGCCATTATCTTAGCTATTCCCTCCTTGATTTTTTTCTGTTGTGTCACCACTCCCCCCAGTCATCCCTCCCTTCGAGGTATTTGCTGAGGCAGTCACCCCTTTCTCTAAAATCGGCCCTTCTGAAGTCCACAACCCTCATCTTAGTGTGTTTTTACTGTTGCCTAGTCTGTATGCTGAGCCACACTGTACGGTGATCTCTTGTAGCCAGGGAACTACCCCCTGAGGTGTCTGCAATGCTGCTCCTATTCATAAATACCAGGTTCAGCACTCCCCATCTCTAAACTGTAAACTTTGTATTTGAAGACCTCTCATGGTTTCAACAAGTCCTCACATGCCAGTAAATATCAGAACTGATTGGTTGATAATGATTTACAAGGCATTTTAAAAGCAAGTATTCAGCTAAGGGAACATTTAAAAATGAATTCGCTAAATGGTGAACCAAAGATTAGCGCTGCCATCAATATGTCAAATGAAGCTGGAGTGGTACCCAGAGATCAGTTAGGGTTTACAGTGACAGTATAGAGAGGGCAAAATGGACAGACTAAATGGACCAAGCGGTCCTTATCTACCAACAAAATATATGTTTCTAGTGAGTTCAAAAACCAGCTGCCTGGGAAATGTCCCTTGTAGTGAGTCAAGAATGGACCTGCTTCTTGTTGTACTTACTTCTTTGATGAAAGTGACTAACTTGTGGGACTGAGACAGCAGCAGCAGAGGTGAGAAGAGGGTGAGTGCCTGCTGCCATCTTCGGGTGGAGGGTGGGGAAGTGGGCTAAAGAGGATTGCACCAGGAGGCAGGTGGAACCCTAGACTACCAGGGGAAGATTGTTTAACAGTGGAACTGGGTGAAGGAGGAGGGTACTACTAACACCAGGGATAATGTTAAAAGGGGATCAGGCGTGGGGTACTATTAACACCAGGGATAATATTAAAAGGGGATCAGGCATGGAATACTACTAACACCAGGGATAATGTTAAAAGGGGATCAGGTGTGGGATACTACTAACACCAGGGATAATGTTAAAAGGGGATCTACCAATAGAACTGATAACAAGTTAAGTTCTCAAGCAGGACAGGTTATAATTGACCGTAAAGATGTATTGGCAAGGTTGGAAAGTATTAATATGAAAAAATCTCAGGTGTGCAGTACTACTAACACCAGAGATAATGTTAAAAGGGGATCAGGTGTGAGGTACCACTAACACCAGGGATAATGTTAAAAGTGGATCAGGTGTGGGGTACTACTAACACCAGGGATAATGTTAAAAGGGGATCAGGTGTGGGGTACTACTAACACCAGGCATAATGTTAAAAGGGGATCAGGTGTGGGGTACTACTAACACCAGGGATAATATTAAAAGGGGATCAGGCATGGGATACTACTAACACCAGGGGTAATGTGAAAAGGGGATCAGGTGTGCAGTACTACTAACACCAGGGATAATGTTAAAAGGGGATCAGGTATGCGGTACTACTAACACCAGGGATAATGTTAAAAGGGGATCAGGTGTGCGGTACTACTACTAACACCAGGGATAATGTTAAAAGGGGATCAGGTGTGGGGTACTACTAACACCAGGCATAATGTTAAAAGGGGATCAGGCGTGGGATACTACTAACACCAGGGATAATGTTAAAAGGGGATCAGGTGTGGGATACTACTAACACCAGGGATAATGTTAAAAGGGGATCTACCAATAGAACTGATAACAAGTTAAGTTCTCAAGCAGGACAGGTTATAATTGACCGTAAAGATGTATTGGCAAGGTTGGAAAGTATTAATATGAAAAAATCTCAGGGACCGGATGAACTTCATCCTAGGGTACTAAAGGAATTGGTGGTCAGTCTGCCTCCTCCACTGACTTTCATTCCAGAAATCCTTAGATCAGGGAACAGTGGTACAAGCTTGGAGAGAAGCTATGGTAGTTCCATTAGCTACAAAACCTGAAAATTTTAGACCAGTTAATTTAACGTCTATAGTGGGGAAGTTATTTGAAGGAATCCTGAAGGACTGCATTCTATGCCACTTGTCATTAAATAATCAAATTGACCCAACCCAACATGGCTTCACAAAAACTAGGTCAGCCAGTGAGGCACAGGATCCAAGACAGCATAGTTTCACAGCAGGAAGGTCATGTCAGATGAACCTAATAGATTTCTTTGACTGGGTGACCAAAGTAGTAGACCAGGAAGGGGCTGTGGATATGGCCTACCTAGACTTTAGCAAGGCATTTGGCACAGTCTCACGCAAAAGATTAATATACAAGTTAGCCAGCCTTGGAGTGAGTCCCACTATGGTAGCCTGGATAAAAAACTGGCTGGACAACAGGACGCAAAGGGTAATAGTAAACGGAGTCCACAGTGATGAAAGGAGAGTAACTATCTCAGTACTGGGACCAGTCCTCTTTAATGTCTTTATAAGTAACATTGAAGAGTACCTGGAAGGAAAGGTATATCTCTTTGCAGATGACACAAAGATCTGCAACAGGGTTGATACACAAGGTGGGGTGGAAAGAATGAAAAGGGACTTGGCAAGGTTGGAGGAATGGTCAAATATGTGGCAGTTCAGATTCAATGGAAAGAAGTGCAAGGTAATGCATCTGGGAAACAAAAACTCAGGGGACGTGTACACAATGGGAGGTGAGTTAATAACAACAAAAATCGAAAGAGACCTAGGAGTAATTATATCAGATGACCTAAAGGTGGACAAGTAATGTGAGAAGGCAGTAAGGAGGGCTGGGGGGATACTGGGATGCCTAGGGAGAAGCATCACCAGTAGAAAACAGGAAGTTGTTATCCCTCTGTACAGAAAGTTAGTGAGACCCCATCTGGAGTACTGCGTGCAATTCTGGAGACCCCCATCTCCTCAAAGACATAGACAGAGTGGAGGCTGTTCAGAGGAGGGCAACCAAAATGGTGCAGGGTCTGCACCAGAAGACATATGAGGAGAAACTAAAGCAGCTTAATATGTATACCCTTGAGGAAAGGAGGGAGAGGAGGGACATGATAGAAACTTTCAAGTATCTCAAGGGAATTAACAAAGTACAAGAGAGCAATATATTTCAGGAGAAGAGATGTGCAAGAACAAGGGGGCACACTTTGAAGATAAAGGGGGGATGGCTCAGAGGTAATGTTAGAAAGTATTTTTTCATGGAGAGGGTTGTGGATGCATGGAACAGCCTTCCTGAGGAGGTTGTGGAGTCAGGAACAGTGGGAGAATTCAAGAATGCATGGGACAGACATAAAGCGATTCTAATGGGGGGATAGGAGGAAGTAGGCTGTTGATTAACTAGAATCTGCAGTTTATCCATCAGGTAGGGAAATGGGCAGACTAGGTGGGCCAAGCAGTCCTTATCTGCCATCAAATTCTATGTTCCTGTGTTTCTATGTCAGACAAATATGTTACCCTTCTATGAAAAAGTTAACAAGGCCCTGGACAAAGGGGATGCAGGAAACATCATATTTTTAGATTTTTTCAAGGCATTCGATAAACCGCCACACAAAGAATTAGTAGAAGTATTAATCGGTGCAATGCTACTAACTAATATAGTTAAAGGGGTGGAAGCTTGGCTGTATGATAGAAGGCAAAGGGTTACTATCAGAGGAGTTCTTTCAGATTGGAAAGTAATGAGTGCAGTTCCACAGGGATCTATCTTGGGCTCATGTCTATTTAATCTATATGTTACCTCAATTAAGTGTAGTTTTCCCAACATCTGGATAAGAAAATTTGCAGAAGACTGTAGAATTGGGGGTATAGTAAACAGTACTGGGGAACAAATCAAGGTACAGGCAACACTGGATATGTTGAGCCAGTGGACGGATCATTACAAACTGGAACTTAATCTCAGCAAATGTGTGGTAATGCACCTGGGAAGTAGAAATAATAAAAATACATACAGCATAGGGAAAATCCAATTACGTCAGACTAAGGAGGAAAGAGACCTGGGGCTGAAAATAACAAAATGACTTACAATTTAGTACGCACTGTTGAATGGTTATTAAAAAAGCTAATCAAGTACTAAATTGTATACTACGGCATATAGGTAGTAGAGATAGCAGCGTGATCTTGCCTCTGTATAGAGCCTTGGTGAGGCCCCATCTGGAGTATTGTGAACAGGTCTGGTCACTGTACAAAACAGGTGATATTAGAAGATTGGAGGGGGTGCAGCATAGGGCCACAAAGAGAATTGCAGGTCAGGAACATGTATAATATCAGGAGAGATTAAACAACTTAGGTCTTTACACATTACAATATCGTAGAATAAGGGGGGTATGTGCATGATCTACAGGGCTGTTCAGAATAATCACTTGAGGCAGGATTTAGGACTTGGGGTTAGGGACATTTACCTACATGAACCCAGGACACACAAACTGCAATTAACACAAGGCAAATGGGGAACCCTGAGGAGCAAAAACTGGTTTAGCCAGAGAGGGGTTAAGCTATGGAATAGTTTGCCAAATGAAGTAGTAACGAGTGGTTCAATGGGTTCCTTCAAACACGGAGTGGATAAATACTATCATAATAAATCAACTATGGTTTAAAAACAGGGCAAGCATTAAGGTCACAAGTCTATGTAGCTTGAACAACCTATGAAACCTATAGGGTGTGGAGTATTACTAACACCAGGGATAATGTTAAAAGGGGATCAGGTGTGGGGTACTACTAACACCAGGCATAATGTTAAAAGGGGATCAGGTGTGGGGTACTACTAACACCAGGGATAATATTAAAAGGGGATCAGGTGTGGGATAGTACTAACACCAGGCATAATGTTAAAAGGGGATCAGGTGTGGGGTACTTCTAATAGCAGGCATAATGTTAAAAGGTGATCAGGTGTGGGGTACTACTAACACCAGGCATAATGTTAAAAGGTGATCAGGTGTGAGGTACCACTAACACAAGGGATAATGTTAAAAGGGGATCAGGTGTGAGGTACCACTAACACCAGGGATAATGTTAAAAGAGGATCAGGGCTGGCCCCTTGGTGCTGAGGGTTGAGGCGCTGCACGCCACACCTCGTGCCATGATGGTGACCTGGGTTCAGGAATGGACCTGGATCGTCAGGGGTCAGCAGAGGAGGAGAAGGACTGAGCATCTGTAGGACTGCTCTCCTTCTCTGGGGAGGAGGAGGAGGATGCAGCCATCGGTGCACTGGCAGCTCCTTGCGAGGTTGGGGGCGAAGCAGTGCACAGGCAGTATGGGTTGACGTGCTGGGGAAGATGCCAGGAAGTGGTGTGTGCGGAAGCGCACACACTCCTGTCCATTGGTGTCATTGCATGCCACACATATCGGGTGCAAACCAGAACAGGGAAACGGGCACCAGTCATGGCAGCATGATGGCCATTTCTATGGGGGATGTACTCAGCTCCGAGGGGAGCACAGCAACATTGGATCCGGTCCTGGTGGACGAGCATAGCAGGGTGCTCTCCACCTCCCCGCCGAGGGGGGGAGAGCCATAGGGGTGAAGCCGGCGGGACCCAAATAGGAGCCGGAATATCCTCAGGACAGTGGCCGGAGACCTTGGAGGAAGATGCCAAGATGTGGAAAAAGGTAAGGCAGACTGGTAGCTAGGAGAGAAAAATCACTAAGAAAAAAAAGGGGGAGGATCAGGCATGGGATACTACTAACACCAGGCATAATGTTAAAAGGGGATCAGGTGTGAGGTACCACTAACACCAGGGATAATGTTAAAAGAGGCTCAGGCATGGGATACTAGTAACACCAAGGATAATGTGAAAAGGGGATCAGGCGTCAGGTACTACTCACACCAGGGATAATGTTAAAAGGGAACTGGACAATTTCTGGGTTTTATTAATGGTCTGTTAATCATACTCTGTGGGTGGGATAGCATGAGACAATAATCATGGGAGTGCCTTATTTCTATTTTATTAATAAATGGGAATTTTAAGTAGTGTTGTGCCTTGTTCGGCATATGGTTTTGCTCTACATGTATGTTCGCAAGTAAGTATGATATACTGTAATGCTTTCAGCCAGTCAGGTAGCTCTGTTTCTCAGACCCTTGTTCACGTCAAGAGGAATGCTGTGACATCATAAACCACAAGAGTGAAGCTCACTTTCTCTAGGATATCTTAAAGTGCCCTAAGATCGGTGCGCAGCTTTCTTGTGTAGCAGCTTTGTTGTGTAACAGCCCTTTTGGTCGTTGTTGGGCTCTTTGTGTTTTTACTGTGGCTGGTCACTATAAATTAAAAACACACAGTAAACACTAACTAGTCCCAATGTATCAGAGAAAATGTATATAGCAACTGGAGAAACAAATAGAAACTTCTAAATATGTGTTTTTCTTATTAAGGTGACTGTTTTAAATGCTAACGCACAACCACAGTCTCACATCTGGATGTTGCTGTGCCATCGATCTGTAATCAGTAGGATAGTGCAGCAACATCATGCTGTTCCAACTGCTTGTACAACAAGGCTGTGATGTCACTGGGAAAATAACCAGCCATGTGCCACTATAAATTCATAAGTTCATGTTTTCTTTTAATGGAACTTCTCAAAAACATTTTTATTGCCTGAAGTTTGACTTTGTTATTATCCACCTTCACACCCCAAAACCAAAATTTAAATTAGCTGATGTCATCATTTAAAGACTAGCACAAAGGTGTACACATATAAAATGTGTGTTTTGTGAGCATGTTTCATGAGATTCCTGTCCTGCACAGCAAGAAGGACTCTATGGTGTCTGAAAGTATTTTAAGTGCTATTATATAACAAAGATTTGGCAGAGCCTCAACTTATACTTATAGCTAAAGTATTCTACTAGTCGGCAAAAGAGGGCAGCATGTATCTCGTTATCTGCAATAATAAATGTCAGTTAAGTGTAATCCCATGGGATGCCAGCGTTTCTGGATTTCAGCAAGGCCTTTGGCTCTTTGCCCCACAAAAAGTTGATCAGGAAGTTGGCAGATCTCAGGGTTGGAGAGAAGATGACCAGATGGGTGGAAAACTAGCTGAGGGACAGAACCCAGAGGGTGGTTGTGGGGGAAAAGTTACCGGGCACCAAAGAGATCACCAGTGGGGTCCTGCAGGGCTCAGAGATGGGGGCCAGTGTTATTCAGGGCAAAATCTGTCTATGAGTGGATGATACCAAGCTCTGTGGGAGAGTGGACACAGCTGAAGGGGTACAGGACCAACAGAATGATCTGGAAAAGCTGGGGAGGTGTCTGGGATCTAGCAGCGTGGCTTCAATGCCAAGAAATGCAAAGTTATATACATTGAATACAAGAATCCCAGGACAAAGTGCTACCTGGGTGGAGTCCAGGCACCTGCATCAGAGAGCGAGAAGGACCTGGAAGTGATAATCACAAGTGAGCTGAAGCACTCCATGGGGTGCAAAAAAGCAGCAGCAAGGGGAAACAAGATGTTGGAATGCATTGCTTGGGGGATCATTAGTAGGAGAGAGGAGGTTATACTATACTTGTACAAGTCACTCATGAGGCCACATCTAGAGCATGGAGTTAGTACTGGTGCCTCTGCCTCAAAGAGGACATTAACCTACTGGAGAAGGTCCAGAGGTGGGCTACAAAGATGATAACGGGTCAGCAGGATAAGGTATATGAGGAGAGGTTGAGGACACTGAACATACACTCCCTGGAGGAAAGGAGAGAGGGAGAAGACATGACTGGGACCTTCAAGTATTTGAAAGGTATAAGAAAAAGTGGATAAGAAGGGTCTCTTTAAGCTAAGTGACAACAATAACATGAGGGGGCACAGTCTTAAGCTGGAGGAGGGGAGCTTTAGGAGGGAGATCAGGAAACACTTCTTCATGGAGAGGGTGGTGGACACTTGGTATATGCTGCCGGAAGAGGTAGTCTTGTTGAAGATGGTGGGAAGCTTCAAGAGAGGCTGGGATAGGCATATGGGGAAAGTAAGGATCATGGATAGGGAGGATGGAAAGGATGAGAGGAGTGGGGAGCAGGGGCAGGGTCATTAGCTCAAGCAGTGGACCCTGCAATATGAGCAGACTAGATAGACCAAATAGCCTTCTTCTGCTGGCTTATTCGATATCCATATGTTGGTATTGTATGTTTATCTATCCTCTGCATAGCCCTCCTCTTCCATGAAGCCTACCCTGGTACCTATCCCCAATCGGTTCCCATAAATTACTACCCCCGACACCCTTGCCTCTGGCCGGGCATATCCAGCTCTCCCTTCCCCTCCCCGGCCAAGGCTATTTGTCATAGAATGTGGCAGGGAGAGGAAGGGAGCTTTCTGCCCAGCTATAGAAAGGTAGGGCTCCAACAGCCCAAGTCCATTCCAGTTTGAATCCTCCTGGAAGAGCCATTCTGCAGTAAGAGTGCCTAACCAAGCTGGATAGTCTGTGTACTTCATGAGATGAATGAACAGCCCCTGACTGTGTTCCATTTCTTGTAGGTTTTCTGTACCAGGAGTATCGGGACAATTCAACTCGAGAGGAGATTAAGGCCCGGCGAATTCAGGATTCAGTGAATGTAGACACAAGTAAACGAACTAGCGAAGATGTCCCTGTGGAAAAAGTTGCTCCTGTGGTCACCAGACAAGCACGGCACAGCCGGCTTCTCAATAGCACTTGGTCTGGGTTTACATTATGGCAAGAGCTACAGGAGATCAGAAACAGCAGGGTGCTGGAGATACTCAGCCCTGACGAGATTAATCTACAAGAGGTACTGGTGCAGAATATAGTCCTCATTTACTGAATATACATTAGATACAGACTGGGTAACAGAGTCATGCACGTGAATGATCCTACCCAATCATCTTTCTGAAATCTTTTTCCGCCAATACGCTCAGATTGCTTTCCAGGTCACATGACTCTTTTTTTTTCCTATGGCAACACATTTCTGTGCCACATCGCATCTTTCTATCCCAGGAGGAAAATAAAACTAACTCTTCCTGCTCAGGGAGGAATCAACAAATCATATCGCAGACTGTCTGAAGGGCAAATAAGTCAACCCTGCATACCCAGAAAATAAAGATAAATCAAATCCTTCAATCCCTGGGAGAAAGCAATTACATACCAGCCCTTCAGACCCAAAGAGGGAGTCATCAAACCAGCCTTTTAGAATAAGTAAAGGCCCAGTAAAAAGACAATTCAGATGGAGCAAAGGGTCAGCATACCAGCCCTTCAGACCCAGTGAAAAGTCAACAGCAGACTAGCCCTTCAGAACAAGGGCAGACTCAGTATACCAACCTTTCAGACACAGTGAATGGTCCATATACTAGCCTTTAAAGCCTATAGTTGGGTAAACAACAATACTTAATACTGTAACCAGGGCAGAAATACATTTTCATATCAGGCAGTGATTGAATCAGATATTTGTACCTAAGGGCAAATTAATAAACTATGCTAATCCTTCATATCCAAGAAGTGAAAAACAATCCAAACTTTCATACCAAGGGAGGGGTAAATATGGCAACCCTTCATGCACAGGAAAGGATAAACATACTAACCCATCATACAAAGGAAGGGGTAAATACGTTAACCCTTCATACCAAGGAAGGGGTAGATATGTTAACCCTTCATACCAAGGGAGGGGTACATATGTTAACCCTTTATACACAAAGAGGGATAAACATGTTAATTGTTCATACACACGAAGGGGTAAATATACTAACCTGTTATATCAAAGGGGGGGTAAATATGTTAACCCTTCATACACAGGAAGGGATAATCAATTCTGACCATTCATACCAAGAAAGGGGTAAATATACTAACCTTTCATATCAAGGGAGGTAAATTAGTTAACCCTTCATACACAGGAAGGGATAATCAATTCTGACCATTCACAGCAAGAAAGGGGTAACTAGACTAATCTTTCTTACCAAGGGAGGGGTAAATATGTTAACCCTTTATACACAGAGAAGAATTAACATTCTGGCCATTCATACCAAGAAAGGGGTAAACAGACTAACCTTTCATATCAAAGGAGGGGTACATATGTTCACCCTTCAGACACAGAGAGGGATAAACATGTTAACCACTCATACGCAGGGAAAGATAAACATTCTGACCATTCATAGCAATAAAGGGTTAACTATCCTTTCACATAAAGGGAGGGGAAAATATGTTAACCCCTTCATACTTGAGGAGGGAAAACATTCTGACCATTCATACCAAGAAAGGGGTATACAGACTAACCTTTCATACCAAGGGAGGGGTAAATGTGCTAACCCTTCACACCACTCGAGGTGTAAATATATTAGTTCTTAATTACCAGTGAAGGGTTAATAAATGAAACTTTCAGTATCAAGAAGTGTCAAATTAGTCAACCAGCCATTCCTTTCAGAGGATTGCCACAGTATATACAGAGTACCTACTATACTCTGCAGGCTGCTAGAGTCGGAAACTGTGGAGCTCATAATTATCACCCTTACTTCTTCCTTACTAAGGACTTTTGCATGAAAACTGGATCCCTGCCCTATCTTCTCTGGCTGTTTGTCTGCACCTGACATCACAGTTCTGTTTATTACATCACAGCCTGTTGCTAAGATAAGTATGATGTCATAAACAGGGGATGACAATTTCAGGTGTAGACAAGCAGCCACAATAGACAGTCGAGGGGACAGTGATCTTGTTTTCTCATAACCTTCATCAGAAATAAAGAAAACAGGTGACAAATTATTGAAAATATATGGCATATAAAATGAGTTCTGTCGAAAGCTTACAATTCCAGTGTTTTCCCAATAGTGTCAGAGGCTCTTTACATTCCATCTTTTGAAATAATCTTTAGCATCTAGACTTGAAGAGTACCAGGGGTCTGTCTCTTGTGTTTTTTTACTTGATTTATGAATTTTACAATTTCTACCATCCCAGTATCATACTCTTCAGCAGAAAGGTTTTCTTTTGCTTGATTTCTATAAAATGTCTGTATTGCTTGTTTATTTCTGTAAAATGTCTTTATTGCTTGTTTTTTGTTTTGATTTCTGTAAAATGTCTGTATTGCCTGTTTTTTGTTGTCTGATTTCTGTAAAATGTCTGCATTGCATGTTTTTGTTTGATTTCTCTAAAATGTCTGTATTGCTCGTTTTTTGTTTGAAGTCTATAAAACGTCTGTATTGCTTGTTTTTTTGTTTGATTTGTAATGCTTTGCTTGTTTTTTGTTTGATTTATGTAAAATGTCTGTATTGCTTGTTTTTTGTTTGATTTCTGTAAAACGTCTGTATTGCTTGTTTTTTTGTTTGATTTGTAATGCTTTGCTTGTTTTTTGTTTGATTTATGTAAAATGTCTGTATTGCTTGTTTTTTGTTTGATTTCTGTAAAATGTCTGTATTGCTTGTTTTTTTGTTTTGATTTCTGTAAATTGTCTGTATTGCTTGTTTTTTGTTTGATTTCTGTAAAATGTCCGTATTGCTTGTTTTTTGTTTGATTTCTGTAAAATGTCTGTATTGCTTGTTTTTTCTTTGATTTGTATAAAATGCATTGCTTGTTTTTTGTTTGAGTTCTGTAAAATGTCTGTATTGTTTGTTTTTTGTTTGATTTCTGTAAAATGTCCGTATTGCTTGTTTTTTGTTTGATTTCTGTAAAATGTCTGTATTGCTTGTTTTTTCTTTGATTTGTATAAAATGTATTGCTTGTTTTTTGTTTGAGTTCTGTAAAATGTCTGTATTGCTTGTTTTTTGTTTGATTTCTGTAAAATGTCTATATTGCTTGTTTTTTGTTTTGATTTCTGTAAAATGTCTGTATTGCTTGTTTTTTGATTTCTGTAAAATGTCTGTATTGCTTGTTTTTTGTTTGGATTGTGCTGCCGGGGCCTCTGGGATTAGGTGCTATATTGGAAAACTTGCCGTGTACCAAGGAAGGGGTAAATATGTTATCCTTTATACCCCAGGAGGGAATAAATAAATATATTCTTCAACACTAGAGAGGAGTAAATAAGTCAAGCCTTCATATCTGGGTTAACACATTTCACCCCAAATGAGAGGCAAATAAAGTAATCCTTCTTATCTTGGAGCAGGCTACTCCATGTTAGATAGAAGATATTCCAGTAAAAGGAATGATACAAACAGCTAAAAAGCGGGAGTCCCATTGTGCAGTGTTGTACTATGCCCTCTCTGCGTGGGACAGAATGGACTCTGGGTAATAACCAAGGGAGAGTTTTCACCTAGTGAAGGACTGCTGAAAAATGTAAATCTGTACTGTTAGATCATTTTGGAGCCAGTGCCCATACCCTCAGGTACATCCCCCCAGAACATGTTTCTTTCTTAGTTAATGGTGCCTACATCCAGTGGGATCTTAGATCCCTAGTTGCAGTGTATGGTACAGAAGGGGTGATTGCATGCACTACCAGAAATGATGAAAGCTGCTGGGATAGCTTTCAGGATGACATGTCTGACTTGGTTAGGAGATGGCTACAGTAAAACCACTTTGGTGTGCTGGGTATAACAGAACATGAGTAAGGCAGTAATAAGGGAGAGGGGAGGCATGCTGGGCTACTTGTAGGGGAACTGTGGTAGCCTCAGTGCTGAGTAAATGGGTGTATGTATGGTGGGGAAGGATCAGATGGACATACTTGTTCTGCACTATGCTTACGAATCTGTAGTGCTGCTGTGGGTGTGGATGTGTCTGCAGAATGAGTTGGAAGGCTTGTACAACTGGTTTGTGGCTATACAGTCATCTGTAGTTGTAAGAAGTTGATGCCCCAGGCACTGGCGCTGTGGTGACTGTGCACACACTCAGTGTCCACTCATATGGTGGCCAGCCAACATGGTGAGAAGAGTGCTGTGCCAGTCACCATATCAGATTCCCAGGCATATCCCCAGATACACAAGTAAGGGGGCAGTTGGACAACCAAGGTGGTGAGAGGAGGGCTGTGCCAGTCACCATATCAGAATCTCAGGTATATCCCAAAACACAACAGTAAGGGGGGAGTTGACCAGCTAAGGTGGTGAGAGGAGGGCTGTGCTGGTCACCATATCAGATTCCAAGGCATGTCCCCTGACACACCAGTAAGGGGTCAGTTGGCCAGCCAAGATGGTGAGAAGAGGGCTGTGCTGGTCACCATATCACATTTCCAGGCATATCCCTGGACACAACAGTAAGGGGGCAGTTGGCTGAGTAGAGTTCTGGGTGCAGGTGGGGTGGGGCAGGGACACTGGACCACCAGTGTGTGCCAGTCCCTTTTTCATTGGGCATTCGGGAGGTGGAGATGGGGGTACTACTGGATGCCAGAGATATGTTCAACTACTGTATATGGGCTGCATGTTCGGCAGGTGGAGGTGCCACTAGACACCAGCGATATGCCTGTATACTGTGGGATAGATGTTCAGGGGGGTGACACTAGACATCAGGGAGAGTGTCTACATGAACAAAATAGGTGTTCAGAGAGGGTGCCATTAGACACCAGGGAGCTGTTGAACTACAACTGGCTGTGTGACCAGAGATGGGGATGCCACTAGACACCACGTAGACTTTTCACAATCACTGGATGGGTGTTCGGGAGTGGGGGTGCCACTAGACACCTGAGAGATTTTCTTCAATTATGGAATGGATAATCAGGGATGGGGATGCCACTAGACACCAGGGCATTATCGAACTACAATGGGACAGGTGATCAGGGGTTAGGGGTGCCACTAGACAGCAGGGAGCTATCAGACTACAATAGGACAGGTGATCAGGGGTTGGGGTGCCACTAGACAGCAGGGTGCTATCGAACTACAATGGGACAGGTGATCAGGGGTCAGGGGTGCCACTAGACACCAGGGGCTATCGAACTACAATGGGACAGGTGATCAGGGGTTGGGGTGCCACTAGACACCAGGGAGCTATCGAACTGCAATGGGACAGCTGATCAGGGGTTAGGGGTGCCACTAGACTCCAGGGAGCTATCAAACTACAATGGGAGAGGTGATCAGGGGTTCGGGGTGCCACTAGACACCAGGGAGCTATCGAACTACAATGGGACAGGTGATCAGGGGTTGGGGCTGCCACTAGACACCAGGGAGTGTCTAAACTACAATGGGACAGGTGATCAGGGGTTGGGGTGCCACCAGACACCAGGGAGCTATCGAACTACAATGGGACATGTAATCAGGGGTTGGGGTGCCACAAGACACCAGGGTGCTATCGAACTACAATGGGACAGGTGATCAGGGGTTGGGGATGCCACTAAACACCAGGGAGATATCGAACTGCAATGGGACAGGTGATCAGGAGTTGGGGTGCCACTAGACACCAGGGAGCTAGCGAACTACAATGGGACAGGTGATCAGGGGTTGGGGGTGCCACTAAACCCCAGGGAGCTTTAGAACTACTATGGGACAAGTGATCAGGGGTTGAGGGTGCCTCTAGACACCAGGGAGCTATCGAACTACAATGGGACAGGTGATCAGGGGTTGGGGGTGCCACTAGACACCAGGGAGCTATCGAACTACAATGGGACAGGTGATCAGGAGTTGAGGTGCCACTAAACACCAGGTAGCTATTGAACTGCAATGGAACAGGTGATCAGGGGTTGGGGGTGCCACTAGATACCAGGGAGCTATTAAACTACAGTGGGACAGGTAATCAGGGGTTGGGGTGCCACTAAACACCAGGGAGCTATCGAACTGCAATGGGACAGGTGATCAGGGGTTGGGGTGCCACGAGACACCAGGGAGCTAGCGAACTACAATGGGACAGGTGATCAGGGGTTGGGGGTGCCACTAGACACCAGGGAGCTATCGAACTACAATGGGACAGGTGATCAGGGGTTGGGGTGCCACTAGACACCAGGGATCTTTAGAACAACAATGGGACAGGTGATCAGGGGTTGGGGATGCCACTAGACACCAGGGAGCTATCAAACTACAATGGGACAGGTGATCAGGGGTTGGGGGTGCCACTAGACACCAGGGAGCTATCGAACTACAATGGGACAGGTGATCAGGGGTTGGGGTGCCACTAGACACAGGAGCTATCAAACTACAATGGGACAGGTGATCAGGGGTTGGGGTGCCACTAGACACCAGGAGCTATGAACTACAATGGGACAGGTGATCAGGGGTTTGGGGTGCCAGTAGACACCAGGGAGCTATCGAACTACAATGGGACAGGTGATCAGGGGTTGGGGTGCCACTAGACACCAGGGAGCTATCGAACTACAATGGGACAGGTGATCAGGGGTTGGGGTGCCACAAACATCAGGAGCTATCGAACTACAATGGGACAGGTGATCAGGGGTTGGGGTGCCACTAGACAGCAGGAACTATTGAACTACAATGGGACAGGTGATCAGGGGTTGGGGTGCCACCAAACACCAGGGAGCTATCGAACTACAATGGGACAGGTGATCAGGGTTGAGGGTGCCACTAAACACCAGGGAGATATCGAACTACAGTGGGACAGGTGATCAGGGGTTGGGGTGCCACTAGACACCAGGGAGCTATCGAACTACAATGGGACAGGTGATCAGGGGTTGGGGGTGCCACTAACACCAGGAGCTTAGAACTACAATGGGACAGGTGATCAGGGGTTGAGGGTGCCACTAGACACCAGGGAGATATTGAACTACAATGGGACAGGTGATCAGGGGTTGGGGTGCCACTAGACACCAGGAGCTATCGAACTACAATGGGACAGGTGATCAGGGGTTGGGGTGCCACTAAACCCCAGAACTTAGAACTACTAATGGGACAAGTGATCAGGGGTTGAGGTGCCTCTAGACACCAGGGAGCTATCGAACTACAATGGGACAGGTGATCAGGGGTTGGGGGTGCCACTAGACACCAGGGAGCTATCGAACTACAATGGGACAGGTGATCAGGAGTTGAGGTGCCACTAAACACCAGGTAGCTATTGAACTGCAATGGAACAGGTGATCAGGGGTTGGGGGTGCCACTAGATACCAGGGAGCTATTAAACTACAGTGGGACAGGTAATCAGGGGTTGGGGTGCCACTAAACACCAGGGAGCTATCGAACTGCAATGGGACAGGTGATCAGGGGTTGGGGTGCCACGAGACACCAGGAGCTGCTGAACTACAATGGGACAGGTGATCAGGGTTTGGGGTGCCACTAGACACCAGGGAGCTATCGAACTACAATGGGACAGGTGATCAGGGGTTGGGGTGCCACTAGACACCAGGGATCTTTAGAACAACAATGGGACAGGTGATCAGGGGTTGGGGATGCCACTAGACACCAGGGAGCTATCAAACTACAATGGGACAGGTGATCAGGGGTTGGGGGTGCCACTAGACACCAGGGAGCTATCGAACTACAATGGGACAGGTGATCAGGGGTTGGGGTGCCACTAGACACCAGGGAGCTATCAAACTACAATGGGACAGGTGATCAGGGGTTGGGGGTGCCACTAGACACCAGGGAGCTATCGAACTACAATGGGACAGGTGATCAGGGGTTTGGGGTGCCAGTAGACACCAGGGAGCTATTGAACTACAATGGGACAGGTGTTCAGGGGTTAGGGGTGCCACTAGACACCAGGGAGCTATCGAACTACAATGGGACAGGTGATCGGGGTTGGGGTGCCACCAAACATCAGGGAGCTATCGAACTACAATGGGACAGGTGATCAGGGGTTGGGGTGCCACTAGACAGCAGGGAACTATTGAACTACAATGGGACAGGTGATCAGGGGTTGGGGTGCCACCAAACACCAGGGAGCTATCGAACTACAATGGGACAGGTGATCAGGGGTTGAGGGTGCCACTAAACACCAGGGAGATATCGAACTACAGTGGGACAGATGATCAGGGGTTGGGGGTGCCACTAGACACCAGGGAGCTAGCGAACTACAATGGGACAGGTGATCAGGGGTTGGGGGTGCCACTAAACCCCAGGGAGCTTTAGAACTACTATGGGACAGGTGATCAGGGGTTGAGGGTGCCTCTAGACACCAGGGAGCTATCGAACTACAATGGGACAGGTGATCAGGGGTTGGGGTGCCACTAGAC
Source organism: Neoceratodus forsteri (assembly GCA_016271365.2). Classification (NCBI taxonomy): domain Eukaryota; kingdom Metazoa; phylum Chordata; order Ceratodontiformes; family Ceratodontidae; genus Neoceratodus; species Neoceratodus forsteri. The sequence continues at coordinate 12,427,263 of CM028137.1, read as the reverse complement.
ACCAGGGAGCTATCGAACTACAATGGGACAGGTGATCAGGAGTTGGGGTGCCACTAAACACCAGGTAGCTATTGAACTGCAATGGAACAGGTGATCAGGGGTTGGGGGTGCCACTAGCTACCAGGGAGCTATTAAACTACAGTGGGACAGGTAATCAGGGGTTGGGGTGCCACGAGACACCAGGGTGCTATCGAACTACAATGGGACAGGTGATCAGGGGTTGGGGATGCCACTAAACACCAGGGAGCTATCGAACTGCAATGGGACAGGTGATCAGGGGTTGGGGTGCCACGAGACACCAGGGAGCTAGCGAACTACAATGGGACAGGTGATCAGGGGTTGGGGGTGCCACTAAACACCCGGGATCTTTAGAACAACAATGGGACAGGTGATCAGGGTTTGGGGGTGCCACTAGACACCAGGGGGCTATCGAACTACAATGGGACAGGTGATCAGGGGTTGGGGTGCCACTAGACACCAGGGAGCTATCGAACTACAATGGGACAGGTGATCAGGGGTTTGGGGTGCCAGTAGACACCAGGGAGCTATCGAACTACAATGGGACAGGTGATCAGGGGTTGGGGTGCCACCAAACATCAGGAAGCTATCGAACTACAATGGGACAGGTGATCAGGGGTTGGGGTGCCACTAGACAGCAGGGAACTATCGAACTACAATGGGACAGGTGATCAGGGGTTGGGGTGCCACCAAACACCAGGCAGCTATCGAACTACAATGGGACAGGTGATCAGGGGTTGAGGGTGCCACTAAACACCAGGGAGATATCGAACTACAGTGGGACAGATGATCAGGGATTGGGGGTGCCACTAGACACCAGGGAGCTAGCGAACTACAATGGGACAGGTGATCAGGGGTTGGGGGTGCCACTAAACCCCAGGGAGCTTTAGAACTACTATGGGACAGGTGATCAGGGGTTGAGGGTGCCTCTAGACACCAGGGAGCTATCGAACTACAATGGGACAGGTGATCAGGGTTTGGGGGTGCCACTAGACACCAGGGAGCTATCGAACTACAATGGGACAGGTGATCAGGGGTTTGGGGTGCCAATAGACACCAGGGAACTATCGAACTACAATGGGACAGGTGTTCAGGGGTTAGGAGTGCCACTAGACACCAGGGAGCTATCGAACTACAATGGGACAGGTGATCAGGGGTTGGGGTGCCACCAAACACCAGGGAGCTATCGAACTACAATGGGTTAGGTGATCAGGGGGTGGGGTGTCACCAAACACCAGGGAGCTATCGAACTACAATGGGACAGGTGATCAGGGGTTGAGGGTGCCACTAAACACCAGGGAGATATCGAACTACAGTGGGACAGATGATCAGGGGTTGGGGGTGCCACTAGACACCAGGGAGCTAGCGAACTACAATGGGACAGGTGATCAGGGGTTGGGGGTGCCACTAAACCCCAGGGAGCTTTAGAACTACTATGGGACAGGTGATCAGGGGTTGAGGGTGCCTCTAGACACCAGGGAGCTATCGAACTACAATGGGACAGGTGATCAGGGGTTGGCGGTGCCACTAGACACCAGGGAGCTATCGAACTACTATGGGACAGGTGATCAGGAGTTGGGGTGCCACTAAACACCAGGTAGCTATTGAACTGCAATGGAACAGGTGATCAGGGGTTGGGGGTGCCACTAGATCCCAGGGAGCTATTAAACTACAATGGGACAGGTGATCAGGGGTTGGGGTGCCACTAAACACCAGGGAGCTATCGAACTGCAATGGGACAGGTGATCAGGGGTTAGGGGTGCCACCAAACACCAGGGAGCTATCGAGCTACAATGGGACAGGTGACCAGGGATTGGGGGTGCCGCTAGACACCAGGGAGCTATCGAACTACAATGGGACAGGTGATCAGGGGTTGGGGGTGCCACTAGACACCAGGGAGCTATCGAACTACAATGGGACAGGTGATCAGGGGTTGGGGGTGCCAGTAGACACCAGGGAGCTATTGAACTACAATGGGACAGGTGATCAGGGGTTAGGGGTGCCATTAGACACCAGGGAGCTATCGAACTACAATGGGACAGGTGATCAGGGGTTGGGGGTGCCACTAAACCCCAGGGAGCTTTAGAACTACTATGGGACAGGTGATCAGGGGTTGAGGGTGCCTCTAGACACCAGGGAGCTATCGAACTACAATGGGACAGGTGATCAGGGGTTGGGGGTGCCACTAGACACCAGGGAGCTATCGAACTACAATGGGACAGGTGATCAGGGGTTGGGGTGCCACTAAACACCAGGTAGCTATTGAACTACAATGGGACAGGTGATCAGGGGTTGGGGGTGCCACTAGACACCAGGGAGCTATCGAACTACACTGGGACAGGTGATCAGGGGTTGGGGGTGCCAGTAGACACCAGGGAGGTATCGAACTACAATGGGACAGGTGATCAGGGGTTAGGGGTGCCACTAGACACCAGGGAGCTATCGAACTACAATGGGACAGGTGATCAGTGGTTGGGGTGCCATCAAACACCAGGGAGCTATCGAACTACAATGGGACAGGTGATCAGGGGTTGGGGGTGCCACTAAACACCAGGTAGCTATTGAACTGCAATGGGACAGGTGATCAGGGGTTGGGGGTGCCTCTAGACACCAGGGAGCTATCGAACTACAATGGGACAGGTGATCAGGGGTTGGGGTGCCACTGACACCAGGAGCTATCAGAACTACAATGGGACAGGTGATCAGGGTTGGGGGTGCCACTAAACACCAGGTAGCTATTGAACTGCAATGGGACAGGTGATCAGGGGTTGGGGGTGCCACTAGACACCAGGGAGCTATCGAACTACAATGGGACATGTGATCAGGAGTTGGGGGTGCCACTAAACACCAGGTAGCTATTGAACTGCAATGGGACAGGTGATCTGGGGTTGGGGGTGCCTCTAGATACCAGGGAGCTATTAAACTACAATGGGACAGGTGATCAGGGGTTGGGGTGCCACTAAACACCAGGGAGCTATCGAACTGCAATGTGACAGGTGATCAGGGGTTGGGGTGCCTCTAGACACCAGGGAGCTATCAGACTACAGTGAGACAGGTGATCAAGGGTTGGGGGTGCCACTATACACCAGGGAGCTATCGAACTACAATGGGACAGGTGATCAGGGGTTGGAGGTGCCACTAAACACCAGGGAGCTATCGAACTGCAATGGGACAGGTGATCAGGGGTTAGGAGTGCCACCAAACACCAGGGAGCTATCGCGCTACAATGGGACAGGTGATCAGGGGTTGGGGGTGCCACTAGACACCAGGGAGCTATCGAACTACAATGTGACAGGTGATTAAGGGTTTGGGGTGCCACTAGACACCAGGGAGCTATCAAACTACAATGTGACAGGTGATCATGGGTTGGGGTGCCAATAGACACCAGGGAGCTATCGAACTACAATGGGACAGGTGATCAGAGGTGGGGGGTGCCACTAGAAGCCAGGGAGCTATCGAACTTCAATGGGACAGGTGATCAGGGGTGGGGAGGTGCCGCTAGACACCAGGTAGCTATCGAATTACAATGGGACAGGTGATCAGGGGTTGGGGGTGCCACTAGACACCAGGGAGCTATCGAACTGCAATGGGATAGGTGATCAGGGGTTGGGGTGCCACTAGACACCAAGGAGCTAGCAAACTACAGTGGGACAGGTGATCAGGGGTTGGAGGTGCCACTAAACACCCAGGATCTTTAGAACTACAATGGAACAGGTGATCAGGGGTTGGGGGTGCCCTAGACACCAGGGAGCTATCGAACTGCAATGGGACAGGTGATCAGGGGTTGGGGGTGCCACTAGACACCAGGGAGCTATCGAACTACAATGGGACAGGTGATCAGGGGTTAAGGTGCCACTAGACAGCAGGGAGCTATCAAACTACAATGGGACAGGTGATCAGGGGTTGGGGCGCCACTAGTCACTAGGGAGGTATCAAACTACAAAGGGACAGGTGATCAGGGGTTGGGGATGCCACTAGACACCAGGGAGCAATCGAACTACAATGGGACAGGAGGTCAGGGGTTGGGGTTCCACCAAACACCAGGGAGCTATCGAACTGCAATGGGACAGGTGATCCGGGGTTGGGGTTGCCACTAGACACCAGGGAGGTATCGAACTACAATGGGACAGATGTTCAGGGGTTGGGGTGCCACCAAACACCAGGCAGCTATCGAACTACAGTGGGACAGGTGATCAGGGGTTGGGGGTGCACTAGACACCAGGGAGCTATCAAACTACAGTGGGACAGGTGATCAGGGGTTGGGGGTGCCACTAAACCCCAGGGAGCTTTAAAACTACAGTGGGACAGGTGATCAGGGGTTGGGGTGCCACTAAACCCCAGGGAGCTTTAAAACTACAGTGGGACAGGTGATCAGGGGTTGGGGTGCCTCTAGACACCAGGGAGCTATCGAACTACAATGGGACAGGTGCTCAGGGGTCGGGGGTGCCACTAGACACCAGGGAACTATCGAACTGCAATGGGACAGGTGATCAGGGGTTGGGGTGCCTCTAGACACCAGGGAGCTATCGAACTACAATGGGACAGGTGATATGGGGTTGGGGGTGCCACTAGACACCAGGGAGCTGTCGAGCTACAATGGGCAGGTGATCAGGGGTTGGGGGGGTGCTACTAAACACCAGGGAGCTATTGAACTACAATGGGACAGGTGATCAGGGGTTGGGGGTGCCACCAAACACCAGGGAGCTATCGAACTACAATGGGACAGGTGATCAGGGGTTGGGGGTGCCACTAGACACCAGGGAGCTATCAAACTTCAATGGGACAGGTGATCTGGGTGGGGTGTGCCGTTAGACACCAGGGAGCTATCGAACTACAATGGGACAGGTGATCAGGGGTTGGGGGTGCCACTAGACACCAAGGAGCTATCAAACTGCAATGGGACAGGTGATCAGGGGTTGGAGGTGCCACTAGACACCAGGGAGCTATCGCACTGCAATGGGACAGGTGATCAGGGGTTGGGGTTGCCACTAGACACCAGGGAGCTATCGAACTGCAATGGGACAGGTGATCAAGGATTGGAGGTGCCACTTGACACCAGAGAGCTATCGAACTACAATGGGACAGGTGATCAGGGGTTAGGGGTGCCACTAGACACCAGGGAGCTATCGAACTGCAATGGGACAGGTGATCAGAATTTGGGGTGCCACTAAACACCAGGGAGCTATTGAACTACAATGGGACAGATGATCAGGGTTGAGGGTGTGGCTAGACACCAGGGAGCTATCGCACTACAATGGGACAGGTGATCAGAGGTGGGGGGTGCCACTAGAAGCCAGGGAGCTATCGAACTTCAATGGGACAGGTGATCAGAGGTGGGGGTGCCACTAGACACCAGGGAGCTATCGAATTACAATGGGACAGGTGATCAGGGGTTGGGGGTGCCACTAGACACCAGGGAGCTATCGAACTGCAATGGGACAGGTGATCAGGGATTGGAAGTGCCACTAGACACCAGGGAGCTATCGCACTGCAATGGGACAGGTGATCAGGGGTTGGGGTGCCACTAGACACCAAGGAGCTAGCAAACTACAGTGGGACAGGTGATCAGGGGTTGGAGGTGCCACTAAACACCCGGGATCATTAGAACTACAATGGAACAGGTGATCAGGGGTTGGGGGTGCCCTAGACACCAGGGAGCTATTGAACTACAATGGGACAGGTGATCTGGGGTTGGGGGTGGCACTAGACACCAGGGAGCTATCGAACTACAATGGGACAGGTGATCAGGGGTTGGGGTGCCACTAGTCACTAGGGAGGTATCAAACTACAATGGGACAGGCGATCAGGGGTTGGGGATGCCACTAGACACCAAGGAGCAATCGAACTACAATGGGACAGGAGATCAGGGGTTGGGGTGCCACCAAACACCAGGGAGCTATCGAACTGCAATGGGACAGGTGATCAGGGGTTGGGGGTGCCACTAGACACCAGGGAGGTATCGAACTACAATGGGACAGTTGTTCAGGGGTTGGGGTGCCACCAAACACCAGGGAGCTATCGAACTACAGTGGGACAGGTGATCAGGGGTTGGGGGTGCACAGACACCAGGAGCTATCAGAACTACAGTGGGACAGGTGATCAGGGTTGGGGTGCCACTAAGCAGGAGCTCTAAAACTACAGTGGGACAGGTGATCAGGGGTTGGGGTGCCACTAAACCCCAGGAGCTTCAAAACTACAGTGGGACAGGTGATCAGGGGTTGGGGTGCCTCTAGACACCAGGGAGCTATCGAACTACAATGGGACAGGTGATCAGGGGTTGGGGGTGCCACTAGACACCAGAGAGCTATCGAACTACAATGGGACAGGTGATCAGGGTTTGGGGGTGCCACTAGACACCAGAGAGCTATCGAACTACAATTGAACAGGTGATTAGGGGTTGGGGGTGCCACTAGACACCAGGGAACTATCGAACTGCAATGGGACAGGTGATCAAGGATTGGAGGTGCCACTTGACACCAGAGAGCTATCGAACTACAATGGGACAGGTGATCAGGGGTTAGGGGTGCCACTAGACACCAGGGAGCTATCGAACTGCAATGGGACAGGTGATCAGAATTTGGGGTGCCACTAAACACCAGGGAGCTATTGAACTACAATGGGACAGATGATCGGGGTTGAGGGTGCGGCTAGACACCAGGGAGCTATCGCACTACAATGGGACAGGTGATCAGAGGTGGGGGGTGCCACTAGAAGCCAGGGAGCTATCGAACTTCAATGGGACAGGTGATCAGGGTTGGGGGGGTGCCACTAGACACCAGGGGGCTATCGAATTACAATGGGACAGGTGATTAGGGGTTGGGGGTGCCACTAGACACCAGGGAGCTATCGAACTGCAATGGGACAGGTGATCAGGGATTGGAAGTGCCACTAGACACCAGGGAGCTATCGCACTGCAATGGGACAGGTGATCAGGGGTTGGGGTGCCACTAGACACCAAGGAGCTAGCAAACTACAGTGGGACAGGTGATCAGGGGTTGGAGGTGCCACTAAACACCGGATCTTTAGAACTACAATGGAACAGGTGATCAGGGTTGGGGTGCCCTAGACACCAGGGAGCTATTGAACTACAATGGGACAGGTGATCAGGGGTTGGGGGTGCCACTAGACACCAGGGAGCTATCGAACTACAATGGGACAGGTGATCAGGGGTGAAGGTGCCACTAGACAGCAGGGAGCTGTCAAACTACAATGGGACAGGTGATCAGGGGTTGGGGTGCCACTAGTCACTAGGGAGGTATCAAACTACAATGGGACAGGCGATCAGGGGTTGGGGATGCCACTGGACACCAGGGAGCAATTGAACTACTATGGGACAGGAGATCAGGGGTTGGGGTTCCACCAAACACCAGGGAGCTATCGAACTGCAATGGGACAGGTGATCAGGGGTTGGGGGTGCCACTAGACACCAGGGAGGTATCGAACTACAATGGGACAGATGTTCAGGGGTTGGGGTGCCACCAAACACCAGGAAGCTATCGAACTACAGTGGGACAGGTGATCAGGGGTTGGGGGTGCACTAGACACCAGGGAGCTATCAAACTACAGTGGGACAGGTGATCAGGGGTTGGGGGTGCCACTAAACCCCAGAGAGCTTTAAAACTACAGTGGGACAGGTGATCAGGGGTTGGGGGTGCCACTAAACCCCAGGGAGCTTTAAAACTACAGTGGGACAGGTGATCAGGGGTTGGGGTGCCTCTAGACACCAGGGAGCTATCGAACTACCATGGGACAGGTGATCAGCGGTTGGGGGTGCCACTAGACACCAGAGAGCTATCGAACTACGATGGGACAGGTGATCAGGGGTTGGGGGTGCCACTAGACACCAGAGAGCTATCGAACTACAATGGAACAGGTGATTAGGGGTTGGGGTGCCACTAAACACCAGGGAGCTTTTGAACTGCAATGGGACAGGTGCTTAGGGGTTGGGGGGGTGCCACTAAACACCAGGGAGCTATCAAACTTCAATGGGACAGGTGATCTGGGTGGGGTGTGCCGCTAGACACCAGGGAGCTATTGAGCTACAATGGGACAGGTGATCAGGGGTTGGGGTGCCACTAGACACCAAGGAGCTATCAAACTGCAATGGGACAGGTGATCAAGGATTGGAGGTGCCACTTGACACCAGAGAGCTATCGAACTACAATGGGACAGGTGATCAGGGGTTAGGGGTGCCACTAGACACCAGGGAGCTATTGAACTGCAATGGGACAGGTGATCAGAATTTGGGGTGCCACTAAACACCAGGGAGCTATCAAACTTCAATGGGACAGGTGATCTGGGTGGGGTGTGCCGCTAGACACCAGGGAGCTATTGAGCTACAATGGGACAGGTGATCAGGGGTTGGGGTGCCACTAGACACCAAGGAGCTATCAAACTGCAATGGGACAGGTGATCAAGGATTGGAGGTGCCACTTGACACCAGAGAGCTATCGAACTACAATGGGACAGGTGATCAGGGGTTAGGGGTGCCACTAGACACCAGGGAGCTATTGAACTGCAATGGGACAGGTGATCAGAATTTGGGGTGCCACTAAACACCGGGGAGCTATTGAACTACAATGGGACAGATGATCGGGGTTGAGGGTGCGGCTAGACACCAGGGAGCTATCGCACTACAATGGGGCAGGTGATCAGGGGTTGGGGTGCCACTAGACACCAGGGAGCTATCGAACTACAATGGGACAGGTGATCAGGGGTTGGGGATGCCACTAGACTCCAGGGAGCTATCGAACTACAACAGGATGAGTGATCGGGAGGTGGGGGCTGTGACACTAGACACCAGGCAGCTGTTGAACATCAGTGAGATGGGTGTTCAGTGTGCCACTAGACTCCAAGAACACCTATTCCTTCTGTGTGACAGGCTTGGGCACGGGCACAAGCACGGAGCTACTATTTGCACTGTGTTTGCACTAATTTTTGAATATCTGGTCAGTGGTCTTCAAAAACAAATACCACGTCTGAAACGACACAAAACCTTCTGTGCTATGTTGTCTTTCTCAGCAGCAATCTAGAACTAGCCATCTCTGAGATTCAATACCCTAAAATGGTATTCTTGTCTTTCTCACCAAGGCCATGTTTGAGCTGATCACATCTGAAGCCTCTTACTACAAGAGCCTGGAGCTGTTGGTTTCCCATTTTATGAAGAATGAAAGCTTGCGTCAGACAATCAACCAGTCTAACTATCACTTCCTGTTCTCCAACATCCTGGATGTACAGGAGGCCAGTAAACGGTAAGGTCCTTCACTGATACGCATTCAATAGCAAAATCCCAATATTTATTAAAAATGTACTTGGCCAGTATAGTATAGGCCGCTGTTCTGGACCCGGTTGGGGGCGGCGATCTCCTATTTGGTGGCTAATTTCCCTCACAATTCTTGCTATTGGACTTTTATTTTAGCAGGCCCTGGGAAGGTTACTATACTGGCTGGTACCTTTTCCAAAGATTTCTGGTAGAGTCTTCATATTTTCAGACCCTGGAAAGGCTACTACACTGACTATAAATTAACATACTTTTTTCTAAAGACCTCTAGTGAGAGCAGAGCCTTGGAATAAAGTCTGGTGTGGCTAGGGAAGTGAGAGGTCCCTCAGCCTATAATAACAAGAATCATCTGATGTTTTAATCTTAAATATTGTTGTTCCCTGTCAGGATTAGTGCAAATTCATCTGGACAAAAGGGATTGGACTCCTACAGGATCTATAGGACTTAATCAGACTATAAATTTAAATAATTTGTTTAATTTATGTGTTAATAATTGATTTGTTTATTTTAATTGATTTGTGTTAGTGTGTATGTATGATTGGATATTTGTGTGGGTGTTTTGGTTGTGTGGTTTGTGTTTGTTGGAATTGGATGTATATATATGATTGATAATTATATTGTTGTAGTGTAACGGTATAGTTTGGTTATTTATTATTTATTGATTAAGATGTGCCGGGAAGATTTTAAGATGGTCAGGCGTTATTCTCCCACTCTGCTCTGGGATCTGTGCCCATTTCACTGTTCCCCATTATCAGCTGATGTCTATAGAAGATGTTGTGCATTGGGGATAGTGAGGAGACATCTGAGGGGAGAATGGACTGGGCAGAGTGGGAGAATGGAGAGGGGTGGGCAGATAGAGACAGTAGGGACTAGGAGACACCCTGGGGTGAAATGGGATCAGGAAAGGGGTCCTCCTTGCCTGATTCCCCATACTCAAGGGCTCCACAAATTGTGGGCAGATCTTTTGATCCTCCTTGAAAACCCATCCAACCCAGGCAGTGTTGTGTAATGCCAGGTCAATTAAAAACAAGACGGCTATTATAGCTGATCTTGTTGAAACATCTGACCTGGCATGCATCACCGAGACCTGGCTGGATGAGAATGCAGGCCCTATTTTGGCATCTGCTACTCCGGCTGGGTTCTCGGTGATACACCACCCGAGGTTGGATCATAGGGGCGGGGGTGTAGCCATCTTTTTTAAAATGGAGCTGGGTCTTGTGGATGTACTAGTGGGTTGCACTCGATCCTTTGAGTGTATCCTGGGAGCAGGTGTAGGGTTCAGGATTCTCCTCATCTACCATCCACCTGGTGATGGTGGAGATTTCCTGAAGGGGTTTGTGGACTTCATTGTCGATGTGGCATTGGAGTCGCCCTGGTGGTTAATACTGGGCTACTTCAGTGCCTGGGTGAACGATGAACTCTCGCAATTTGGAAATAACTTCCTCCAGCTTATGACTATGTTGGGCCTTACACAGGTGGTTACCTCTGCTACCCATATAGGGGGTCACTCATTGGATCTAGTGTTTCTCCTGGAAATAGAGATCATGCACTTGGGGTGGAACCAAATGCCTGGACAGACCATCACACCATAAGATTTAGCTTCAGGGCACCCCCAAATAGGCCTGCCCCTATGGAGATGGTCCATTATCATCCTTTGAGGGGGGTCACCCCAGAGGGCCTATCGGTGGTACTGGACCTATCAGGCGTATCAAGTGAGTGCACAAATCAAGGGGACCTCATACTTGCCTATAATAAGGTGGTGGGTGATGCCCTGGACTCAATTGCTCCTGTTCGTGTTTGGCCACTCACCCAGCACCCAAGAACCCCTTGGTTTGATGGGTCCCTGAAGGAGCTGAGAAGAGTGGGGTGACAGCTAGAGAGGGCTTGGCATAAATCTGGCCTTGATGCTGACAGGCTTAGATTGATGGACCATTATGGTGTCTATCAATCAGCAATCACCCATAAGAAGGCAGAGTTCCTGTCCGGGGAGATTGCTGCTGCGCGGAATCGACCAGCTCGACTCTTCCAGACCATTGACAGATTGTACAATTCACTCTGTCTGCAGTCTAGAAGAGATTTCTCACAAACGAAGTGTGATGAGCTTGCTCGGTTCTTCGCAGATAAGAATTCCAGCATTAGGTCGGGCATCGGCCCAGCTGCCTCTTTAAGGGATTGCAGAGATCGTCGGGAGGAGACGAACACCCGTGATACCTGGCTTGACTTTAGTAGGCCGGAGTTCGTGGACATTGTAAGGATTGTTCAGACTGTATGACCAACCAGCTGTAGTTTGGATCCGGGCCCTACGCCACAATTATTAGGTTGCGTAGATATCATCTACCCGATCCTTGCTGAAATTGTCTGGAAGTCCTTGGAGCAGGGGGTCTTTCCTGATCCCCTAAAGGAGGCGGTGGTTTGACCACTCCTTAAAAAACCCTCCTTGAACCCAGACTGTCTGGCTAACTTCAGATCTATCTCTAACCTGCCCTTTGTGGATAAGGTTATTGAAAAGGTGGTTGCATCACAGCTAGATGACCACCTTACAAATCGTAATGTCTATGATACTCTCCCAGTCTGGGTTTAGGAAGAGACATAGCACTGAGACCGCTCTTGTCTGGGTTTTAAATGATCTCCTAATTGCGAGAGATCGAAAGGCTTGTACTATTCTAGTCCTTCTTGATCTCTCTGCGGCATTTGATACTGTGGACCATGGTGTGCTTTTGGAGTGCCTGCAGCTTCTTTGTGGACTGTCTGGTACAGTTCTGCACTGGTTTCCTCACAGGCTGTACACAGAGGGTTGTCACCAGAATTTATTCCTCTGACACCATCCCTCTGTCCTGTGGGATGCCGCAGGGCTCCATTTTGTTGCCCATGTTGTTCGCAGTTTATCTGCTGCCATTAGAGATATCATTAGACGATGCAGACTGGGTTTCCACTGCTATGCAGATGATACCCAGCTGTGTCTGTCCTTTATTCCCGGACAGGATGATGCGATCTCCGTGCTTAACAGCTGTCTGTCTGAAATCAAAGACTGGATGAGTGCTAGCTGGCTGAGGTTAAACCCGGATAAGACTGAGGTGCTGGTTGTGTACCCGGGTCACCTTGAGGCAAGTCGTAGGGCTGGGCTTCCATCAGGCCTATGGCTTGGTGGTGTCCAGTTCTCAACCTCAGACCAGGTGCGTAATCTGGGCGTTATTATTGACGATGGTCTGACCCTAAAATCGCAGGTGTCTGCCGTCGTCAAGTCATCCTTTTATCATCTTAGGAATATTGCCCGGGTGAAACACCTGGTTCCTCTGGCTGACCTTCCTACCTTGGTCCACGCCTTCATGACCACCGGCCTTGATTACTGCAATGCCCTGTACCTAGGGCTACCAGGGGTTGATATCCATGGCTTGCAGCTAGTACAGAACGCGTCGGCCAGGCTTTTGAGTGGGACATCTAGAACTAGTCATATTACACCTGTGCTGCACGGACTGCACTGGGTGCTGGTTCAGTGGCAGATCACCTTCAAGGTCAGTTTACTGACCTACAAAGCCCTACATGAACAGGGACCACACTACCTGCAAGATTTTCTTACTCCCTACTGCCCCTCTCGCTCACTCCGATCCACCAGTGAGGGATTGCTAGAGATTTCCAGTGTTTGCTTGAAGACATCTGGGGCACGTGCATTTTCTTATGCTGCCCCTGCCCTGTGGAATTCCCTACCTCATCGAATAAGAGAATGCCTGACCATCAAGAGTTTTAAAACGGAGCTCAAAACATTTTTTTTTCTTAAAGCTTACAGTGAATGATTTTATAAATGTTAAATTAATTGCTTGGTGTTTTAATTGTTATTTTAATTTTTGTACAGCGCTTTGGTTTTGAAAAGCACTAAAAATAAAGCTTTACTTACTTACTTACTTACTTATAGTCCACTTTTCATGGATCATCTCAATCCCAGCATAGTCAAGCTTTCCTGCACTATCTCATTGCAAGTATAGTCAGCCTTTCATGGACCATTTCATTCCAAGTATACCACGCCTGACATGATCAGTCTCATTCCCAGTATTGTCTATCTTAGATGGACCATCTCAGTCTCAATATAGTCAGCATACGCTTACATGGGCCATCTCATTCCCAGTGCTGTCTGGCTTACCTGGGCAATCTCAGTCCTAGTATAGTCCATCTTACATGGACCACCTCATTCCCCTCATAGTCTGCCTTTCATGGACCATCTCATTCCCAGTGCAGTTTGTTGTACATAGACCGTCTCACTTCCAATATAATCAGCCTTACATGGACCATCTCATTCCCAGTATAGTCAGGCTTACATGAACCATCTCATTCCCAGTATAGTCAGGCTTACATGAACCATCTCATTCCCAGTATAGTCCACCTTACCTGCACCATGTCATTCCAAGTATAGTCATCCTTTCATGGACGATTTCATTCCAAGTATGGTCTCTCTTACCTGGAACTCCTCATTCCCAGTATACCATGCCTGATATGAACCATCTCATTCCCAGTATAGTCTGTCTTATATGGACCATCTCAGTCCCAGTATAGTCAGTCTTACATTGACCATCTTATTCCCAGTATAGTCTACCTTTAATGAACCCTCTCATTCCCAGTGCAGTTCGTCTTACATAGGCAGTCTCATTCCTGGTATAATCAGCTTTACATGAGCCATCTCATTTCCTGGTATGGTCTCTCTTACACAGAACTTCTCAGTCCCAGAATAGTTTACCTTACATGGACCATCTCATTCTCAGTATACTCAGCTTTACATGGACCATCTCATTCCCAGTATAGTCCGCCTTACATGGACCATCTCATTCCCAGAATAGTGATTCTTACATGGACCATCTCATTCCCAGAACAGTGATTCTTACATGGACCGTCTCATTCCCAGTATAGTGAGCCTTACATTGACCATCTCATTCCCAGTATAGTGAGCCTTACATTGACCATCTCATTCCCAGAATAGTGATTCTTACATGGACCATCTCATTCCCAGAATAGTGATTCTTACATGGACCGTCTCATTCCCAGTATAGTGAGCCTTACATTGACCATCTCATTCCCAGTATAGTGAGCCTTACATGGACCATCTCATTCCCAGAATAGTGATTCTTACATGGACCATCTCATTCCCAGAATAGTGATTCTTACATGGACCATCTAATTCCCAGTATAGTGAGCTTTACATTGACCATCTCATTCCCAGAATAGTGATTCTTACATGGACCATCTCATTCCCAGAATAGTGATTCTTACATGGACCATCTAATTCCCAGTATAGTGAGCCTTACATTGACCATCTCATTCCCAGTATAGTGAGCCTTACATGGACCATCTCATTCCCAGAATAGTGATTCTTACATTGACCATCTCATTCCCAGTATAGTGAGCCTTACATGGACCATCTCATTCCCAGAATAGTGATTCTTACATGGACCATCTCATTCCCAGTATAGTGAGCCTTACATTGACCATCTCATTCCCAGTATAGTGAGCCTTACATGGACCATCTCATTCCCAGAATAGTGATTCTTACATGGACCATCTCATTCTCAGTATAGCATGCCATGCATGGACCGTCTCATTCCCAGTATAGTGAGCCTTACATGGACCATCTCATTCCCAGAATAGTGATTCTTACATGGACCATCTCATTCCCAGAATAGTCAGTTTTTCATGGACCATCTCATTCCCAGTAGAGTCTACATTACGTGGCCCATTTCATTCCTAGAATAGTAAGCCTTACATGGACCATCTCATTCCCAGTACAGTCTGCATTACATGGACCACTGTATTCTCAGTATACATACATACATACTTACATTGTTGCCAGAAGATTAGATCCATTGGTCTCTCGCATCTACCTGATACAGTTCACTGTTTGTGCACAGTGACTGTACTACCCTTCCCCCATAGTTTTCTCCCCTCCCCCCATGGTTCATAGTGGTGTTTGCCCTACCCTTTACCTTTACACTGCACCTATGCCTGTCCCAACCCTTCTTGAACACAACTGTTTCCAGTGTCACTAAGTCTGTAGGCAGTGCATTCCAGGCTGCCACAACCCTCTCAGTGAAAAAATGGCTTCTTTTTTTTCCCGTAATATATTTTATTTAGTTTTCAGTTTTAGTTAACAATGTATTTAAGCAATCAAGTAAATCATGACAGAATTACACATGATTTTAAGTGCATGAGCATAAATTTCAACAGATAAATAGTATTCATATATACAATTACAATTTGATTTGTTACTCAGGTTAGGACAGGAATAAATATAAGTTAAGACCTAACAAAAACTAGCTGTGGCATACCTGAACCTAAACATAAAGAGAGTTCCATACAACAAGCATAGATTAATGTTTTCACAATAACCTCTTCCAATAAATAATATCTATGCATTTAAAATGGCCACTGCAGACGAGGATAGCTGGAGAAATGGTCTCCAAATCTATTTAATCTATCCATAAGTAAATAAGAGATTCTTTCATTATTAGCAGTATAGCTCATCATATTTAGCCATTCAGATAGAGAGGGCACCTGTGGTGTTCTCCAATATTTAAGAATTAATCTTTTAGCACAAGTAGATGCGACTGAAAGCCACAACTTCTAACTGTAAGTAATATTTATCTGAGGGGTAAAAATTCCCAAGATTAACAAAAGTGAAGAGTGTGGTAGACCCATAGAAAGGGAGGCTTCACATTTTACTTTGACTTCTTGCCAGAATTTCTCAAGTTTAGGACATTCCCACAGCACAGGTAACGTTAGCATCTAAGGAAATCACATTCCCACAGCATGTGTAACATGTTAGGATCCAAGGAATCACATTCCCACAGCATGTGCAACATGTTAGGATCTAAGGAATCACATTCCCACAGCGTGTGTAACATGTTAGGATCTAAGGAATCACATTCCCACAGCATGTGTAACATGTTAGGATCTAAGGAATCACATTCCCACAGCATGTGTAACATGTTAGGATCTAAGGAATCACATTCCCACAGCATGTGTAACATGTTAGGATCTAAGAAATCACATTCCCACAGCATGTGTAACATGTTAGGATCTAAGGAATCACATTCCCACAGCATATGTAACATGTTAGCATCTAAGGAATCACATTTCCAGCAACATGCATCCAAAGTGAGTCCAATTTCAAAAAGTTTAGCCGGTGTTCTATAAAAATGATGTTGAATTTTATATTGAGTGAGCTTACCTTGGATATCCTTACAACCATGGTATGCATAGTCCCAGGTCGAATTCCAATCAAGGTCATCTATCGTGGTTCCCAACTCTTCTTCCCACTTCTGTTTGGCAGAGTAAGTGAGAGAAGGTGAGGAGAGAGTAAATGTAAGAGATTTATAGATTAAACTGCCACCTTTTTTACGTGGGCCTATTTTAACCAGTTGATCCCACACCTTATTGTTAGGTAAGGAAAGGTCTAACCCAGAGAGGCGATCTTCAAAGGTATATCTTAATTGTAGGTAGTAGTGGAAGTGGAACCATGGGAGCCCAAATTTCTCTTTAAGTTCAGTGAAAGACATAAATGCTGCCGAATCCTTATGTAGAAGGTCACTTATATAATTTATTCCCTTCTGTGACCAGATAATATTAGATGAAGGTTTTCCTCCTTGCAATAAAGAGGGATTGGACCATAAGGGCATCGCTATTAGTGGGATAGAGGAAGGATTGGCTATTTTATGAATCCTTTTCATAACGCGAAATGTGTTATTTAAACAGGGATTGCTCTTGAGGTTTATAGGAATAGGTAAGTACTGTATATGAAGTCAGTAAATGTATTAGGCTTTATAAGTGTCAGTTCCGTCAACACCCACAGGGGGAGTTGGGGGGGTAACCTTAAATTCAGGAAGCAGAATGGTAGAGGATTGTTTAAATATGAAAGCACATTGGTACCAATCCCAGTGTGGAAGACCTAGGCCGCCCATTTCATAAGGAGCTCGGAGTTTACCCAGACTCAGCCTGGGAGGCTTAGTACCCCATAGAAAATTTCTTATTATAGAATTAAATTTATCCATAATTTTTTTGGGCAGTAAAACAGGAATATTTTGGAAAAGGTAGAAGATTTTTGGTCCAATGATCATTTTTACTGAGTTAACTTTATCCCATAGAGAAAGGTTAAGGCTCTCCCACCTTTTTAGGTCTTGTTCAATACTATCAAATAGCAGGAGGTAGTTTTTGTCTATCAGCGAGTCCAGGTTTGTTGTAATTTGCAATCCTAAATAAGTAATCTGATTCTTTACCCATTCATTGACAAATAGTTCCTTGAGGTTTTTAAGAATGAAAGGCATAGGGTTGGACATAATGCTTGTGATTTGTCCCAGGTAACTTCTAGGCCTGATAAGGAACTGAATTTTCGTAGTAGAGGTTCGAGAGAATTGTATGACTGGGCTGGTTTAGAAAGAGTTAAAAGCTAATCGTCAGCAAATGCAAATGATTTATGTGCATATTTATCCATTTTAAATCCACATATTTCAGGTTGAGCATCAATAGCGCAGATCAGGGGTTCAATAGCTAATATGAAAAGGTAAGGGGATAAGGGGCATCCTTGTCTGGTTCCACAGGCCAAGGGAAGTGATTCAGATATTATTCCATTCGATAAAACTGGAGCCGAGGAATTTTTATATAGTAATGATACCCAAGCTTGGAAATAATCACCACATCCGAAATGTCGCAGGGTTGAAAACATATATTCCCAGGATAATGAGTCAAAAGCTTTGAATAAATCTAAAGAAAAAAACAAGTAGGGTTCCTTAGATTTATTAGCTAACCACAGTATATTTATTAGCCTTCTCACACAGCCAGCTCCTGCTCTACCAGGAATAAACCCTACTTGTTCCTTGCCAATAATATCACAAATGGCTATTTGAATTCTAGCAGTTAAAACCGTAGCCAATATTTTATAGTCAGAGTTCATCAGTGAAATGGGACCATAACTATCACACAACAGCAGATTTTTATTTTCCTTATGAATGAGGGTGACCAGGGCTTGGGAGAGAGTTTGTGGAAGGGAATTCTGATCTAAGGCTTCTAGATACATATTAAGTAGATGGACCGATATTTTTGAATTTAGAAATTTATAAGATTCCCCTGGGAGCCCATCTAGACATGGGGTTTTGTTATTTGGAAGGCAGTTAATGGCCTGAGAGATTTCTTCTAAAGATAAATCCTTATCAAGCTGTAATTGCCTATCTTTTGATAACTTGGGGGTACAAATGCTAGCCAGAAAGTCATATATTTTTTCAGTATTAAGCTGTTTCTGGGAATAGATTTTTTGAGTAAAAGTCTCTGAACACCCGGTTTATTTCAATACTTTTATTAACGATTCTCCCTTTTGAATCCTGAATACCTGGGATGGTCTTTTGATTCTGCAGTTTTTTTAAGTCTGTGTGCAAGTAATTTCCCCGTCTTTTCTCCTGACTCCCAATATCCCTGCTTAACATGAAATAACGCATACTCTGCTTGAGCTGAAAGCATTCTGTTAATATCATATTTAATCAATGAAATTTCATACAAAAGAGATTTGTCAATTGAGCCTAATGAACTTGCATGACATTCAAGACTTTTAAGTTGATCCTGTTTGGTCTCTAATAATTTAGCTCTTTCTTTTTTCTGGGAGGAAGAAAAGCTAATGATTCTACCTCTAATAAATGCCTTATAGTCCTCCCAGAGGCAGGCGCAGTTAACCTCACCGTTATCGTTAATTAAGAAGTACTCATTAGTTTCCTTCATAAGCCATTCAGAGAATTCCTTATCGCGTAGGAGGGAAGTATTCATTCTCCCTCTAAGCTCCTTTGGTCTTCGCGAACCCAAGATCAAGTTCATGGAGATTAAGGCATGATCTGAGATAACTATATTATCAATCTCAACATCAAGTATAAAATTAACTAAATCAGTCGACACACAAAAAAAATCCAAACGACTATAAGTGGAGTGTCTATGAGAGAAAAAGGTAAAGTCCTTGCCAAAACTTGTATCAGGTGAAGATGCCCATCCTTAAATAGTTACGTTCATAAAGAAAGGTAGTTAGATTGCAATGAGAAGAACTATTAGAATTAGCTTATTTTAAATATGAGTAAAATCATTAGAAAAATAAAGTTATCTGGTAGACCTCCTGGCTAAGTCTATAAGAAGGGGTAATAATGTCAATGGCTCCATTAAGACACTTTAACATCCAGAAAGCTTCTTTTATTCTGCTATAAAGACGGTCTTATGAGCAAATCGAAGCAATGTCAACCCCAGTTAGTGACGTTACGTTGACTTGCTGTGCTTAGACCATTCACGGACTTTTGCACATGCGTTTGAGTTCCCAGACAACAGAGGTATCAAAAGCCCGTGGACAAGCATTTTAAACCTTCTTTGCATCCAGTGCATATATTTTAGACAGACGCCAGTACCGTGCAACCATATAATTTGAGAGGAAAAAGAAAGAAAAAAGAGAAAAAAAAAAGCAGGTGGGATGGATAAAAATAAAAATGGGAACTGAGTATATACTGTATCAAAGGTGCCTGAAATTGTCCTACCTCTTTGCAATCACGTTTCCAATCATATTCATGTATACTACAACAACTAAGAAAAGCATCACCCACCTGACAGCAAGCATATAGAGCAAAACAGACATTTAAATATAGTGATTACAACTCCTTTAAACTGCAAAAGTTGAAAACTGAAGCTTCAGTGTAGAGGCAAGCTAAACACCGGTGCATACCTTCTAGATATACTAGAGTTTATTAAGTAGAAGATGAAAAAGCTTCAGCCCCTATGCCAAAACACAGATTCCAGCAGCACAAGGAAGTTCAGCAGGTGCAATGACTATGTCATCCCCGTAGCTCTTTTAAAGTTAGAAGTAAACAAGGGAGTAGTTGACCTCGTTACACCGGAGTCCTCCACATCCATTTCCTGGCCTATAGGTAGCTCAGGCGAGTTCCGGTTAGAAGAATGACTGCTTTCTCTACTTTGGGATCTTTTTTTGGGGTTGTTTTGCAAATTAGAAGGTCGGGGGATGTTAGAAGGATGATGCAAGGGTCTAGTTTTCCTGTGGATTTCATGATCATCTGACGAACATTTATCAGCGTGAACGATCTCTGAATACAGGTGAGGAGTTGAATCTTTGTAACTCTCTGGGGAGGGAGGCTTGATTAATTCACCGGCTCGATTTGTTTCAGCAGGCTTGTGGCTAGATGTTTTGCCAACTGCTCGAGGGTCAGAGTGCGAGGGGTCTGAGCTGTGAAGCCCACACGCATTTTTTGAGTATTGGCGGTTGCTAAGGTTGGAAGCAGAGTTATGGTAAAGCACCTCCTTGTAAGCTTGAATAAACCCCCACACTTCTTGCACAGATGAACATTTGATAAGATTCCCTTTCAAATCTTGGATAATTAACAAAGCAGGGTATATGAAATAATGTTGTAAGCCCATATCTCTCAGTTGTTGCTTAACCACATAGAACTCTTTTCTTTTGGCTACAATTCTGGCAGAAAAATCTTGAAATATAAGTATGCGCTCACCTTTCCAGTTCAGTACCCCACGTTCCCTAGCAGGCCTCATCATCCGTTCCTTATCGGTAAATTTTAAAAAATAGATAATTAAGGGTCTAGTTCGTTGATTCTGTAGCCTGGGACCCAAAGCTCTGTGGGCTCTTTGAATGTCCAGGGGTTTGGGCCACTGAAAGCGTAAGAGATCAGGTAGAAATTCTTGAATAAAGGAGATAGCATTTTTCCCCTCAGCCCCTTCAGGAACACCTAAATCCGAATATTATTCCTATGATTCCTGTTTTTAAGGTCGTCAACTTTTTGTGTTAAAAAAGATATTTGTTCTGATTGACGCTGTGTGAGTTGTTCTAGATAGCATACCGAGGAGATTAATTCTTTGATTTTATTGGTATTTAAATCAATACTTGTACCCATTTTCTCATTTTGTTTGGCCAGCTTAGACATGGATTGCATGACATTAGTAAAGCCAACCTTAATTTCAGAGAGCATGTCCTTTAGCTGTTCGATATCTCTTTTGGTAGCGAAGTTTCCACTGTGACCGTTAGAGGCATCTCTATTCCACTGCACTGTCCCGGGAGAGTGGGGTGACTGTGGCCTTCCGTTTGACATATTTGGCAACTAATTTTTTAAACTAAGATCACTGATTACTGATAAAAAGGAGCGATTATCAATAACAGCGTAAATAGTGGAGATGCAACTCAGAGCGTTTACTGACTCCCGATTTCATAAATGAGGGCTAAAATCATTAAAATGGCAAGGACCATCGCGGAGCTTACAGATCTGCAACCATCTTTCTTAAGCGCCTTCTTGCCTCCCCTCCAAAGTTCCCCTCCAAGAGCTTTAAACTATGGCTTCTTGTGATCCCTCCTTCCTTTAGTTGAACCCCTTAAGGTTTTTGAAAGTCTCTGTCATGTCCCCTGTCTCTTCTGTCCTCTAACGTGAACATGTTCAGTTTTCTGAGCCTGTCCTCATACGTCACCCCCTCCATTCGCTGAAACATTTTGGTTGCCCTTCTCTGGACTCTCTGCAGCAGTGCCACATCCTTCTTAAGCTGGGGTCTTCAGAACTGGACACAATATACCAGGTGTGGCCTCAGCAGTGCATTGTGCAATGGCAGAATAACCTCTCCTCTTCTGGATGTAGTACCCCTAGTTATGGAACCCAGCATCTGCCGCTATTCTACACTGATCCGAGTTGTTCCCCTTATCATCCACTAGCACCCCTAGGTCCTTCGCCATCTGTGTGACAGACAGCTCACCTCCCCAGTGGTATGTGAACCTGAGGTTCCTCCCTCCCAGGTGCAGCACACAGCATTTATGTGTGTTGAACCCCAGCTGCCACTTTTGGGCCCAACTGTCCAGTATCTTTAATTCATCCTGGAGTGCCCTTCTCCCCTCCTCATTTTCAACCACTGCCCCCACTTTGGTGTAATCAGTGAACAAACTCATCTTGCTAGCCACTCCCACCCGATGTCTGTGATGAACGTGTTAAAGAGGACTGGGCCCAGGGCCAAGCCCTGTGGGACTCCACTGATGACTCCACTGGGCGTTGATATCTCTCCCCCCCCACCACGACCCCCTGTTTCCTGTCCTTGAGCCAGTTTGCCACCCACCTCACCAATTTCTCTCCCAACCCCAGTTCACTCAGCTTCTAGCTCAATCTCCCATGTGGGATGGAATTAAAAGCCTTGCTGAAATCCAGGTATATGATATCCACCAGCTTACCCACATTTAGGTACCATGTCACCCAGTCGAAGAAGTCCACCAAATTTGTTTGACACAATTTACCCCGGACAAATCCATGCTGATTTTCATCCTGAAAACCATTTACCTCCAGGAACTTCAGTATCCTTTCCTTTAAAATGGCATCCAGAATTTTACCTATGATGGAAGTCAGACTGACTGGTCTGTAGCTCGATGGATCATCCCAGAGGTCCACTCTTATGTGTGGGCACCACGTGCGCCTCTCTCCAATCCAGAGGGACACAGCCTGTTTGGAGGGAGGAGTTGTAGAGTTCCATTAGTGGAAATGCCAGGACATCCACCAGTTCTTTCAGAACTCTGGGGGTGGACTCCATCTGGCCCTGGAGCCTTGTCCGTTCTAATGGCTTTGAGAGCTCTCCACACCCTCCCTACCTGGATCTCTCCATCGGTGAGATAGCTCTTCCCCAGGTTCCCTGTTTCTCCCCTTCCCTGCAGCTCTGGACGATCTTTTTCCCTGGTGAAGACTGAGCTGAAGCGGTTGTTTAACACCTCTGCCTTTTCCAGCACGCCCTCTAGCCATTCCACCCCTACCTCAACTTTTTTATCTGCCCGTCACCCTTCTTTCTCTCCCTAATATATTTAAAGGATTCCTTTCCTCCTCCCTAATCCCTGTTGCCAACCTGAGTTCCTTATCCACCTTTGCCCTTTGAACTCTTCTACTAGCTTCCCTGGCTATCTCCTGATATTACTTATCGTCCTCCATACCACGAGTGCATTTATGCATTCCAAATGCCAGCCTCTTTTTCCTTAATATTTTGTGCACTTCCTTCATCCACCAGCATGGCTTCCTGGTTCTGGTCCTTTTGTTACAAGTCCTAGTGCAAGTTTTTTCTTCACTTTCAGGATACTCTGCTTCAATATGCCCCACTGGCCTTCCACATCCCTTCCTTCCCTCATTTTTCCTAGATGCTCCCTGAGGATGGTAGCCATTTTCCTAAAGTCTGCCCCCCTGAAGTCCACAACCCAAGGTAAAACTTACTATGGAGTGGTCTCTACTGGCAAGCAGGGCTTCCACTACCAGGTCCCTGACCAGACCCTCATCCGCCAGGACTAGGTCCAGGATGTTCCCTTCCCTAGTCAGTTCATCGACAAGCTGTATCAGGTATACGTCTTGGATTGCATCAAGGATTTTCTGCTCCTTCGCAATGATACCATATAACCCCGTTTGTCTTTGGTAAGTTAAAGTGCCTCGCTATTGCATCCCCCCCCCAACTCCTTCTGTAATTTCCCTTCATGTTTGTGACTAGTGTCATATTCAACTGTTCTGATGGTGTCGGTGGCCTATAGTACGCCCCTAGGTTAATCCTCCTCCCCTTCCAATCTTGCAACGTTGCCCAGACTACCTCTATGTTATCCTCCCCCTCCTCCCCACTACTGTACTCTATCCCGTCCCTAATAAACATTGCCACCCTCCCCCCTGCCCCCACCCTGTTTTTCCTGCGTGCCAAGTACTCAGGGATTACCATATCCCAGTCAGGATGTGCGGTTGCCTATGTCTCCTTGACTGCAGCCGCATCCACCTCCCCTTCCATCAGGAACGCCTGTAACTCTGCCGTCTTGTTTCCCAAGCTGTGTGCATTCATCAGTGCTATTTTCCAACCCTTCCTAGGTTCTACCCAACCCCTACTCCTTCCCTACTCCCAACCCCTTGCTTAATCTCCAGTTCCCAACCTTCATCTGTCTTGGGGAAGGGCTTACACCCTCCAGACCTGTATATGCACCCTGTGTCCTTTGACCCTCCCTCATTCAGTTTATATCCCACTTCTCAGAAATGAATCCCCCAAGCTTGTGTTTTAGAATTGTCTTCCCCTCCTTGCTTAGATGAAGCCTGTCCTTGGCAAAGAGGTCCTTGTTCTCCCAAACAGTCCCCCAGTTCCCCACCAGCCCATACCCCATCTCCTGGCACCACTCCCCTAACCAGCTGTTAATTTAACTGATCTTCTGCTTCCTTCCTACTGTCCCCCTTGGTACAGGCAAGAGTTCTGAGAAAGAGACAGAGCATTTTTCAGCTATACGTTGTCTTGCCACATCCCAGAATTTGGCCTGCACCTCCATCACACTGTTTTCCTCGACATCATTTGTGCCACTGTGCACTATGATGTGGACCTCCCCTCCATGCTTCTGTACCAGTGAATGTATAAGGGTCCCACCCTAAATAGTGTCATCCCTGACATGCATTCCACCCTTACAGAGCTCTCCTCACCCCTCCATCCAATTCCCCTTATGATGGAGTCCCCCAGCAGCAGGATCCTCTCTGCTCCTGTTTTTGTTTCATTCCTCCCTGCTCCCACCAGCTCTCCACTACTCACCTTTTTTGCCTCTCTGCTTGCTTCACTGTCCCCCTTTTTTCCTGTCACCGACTGTGCTATTCCTACCACTGCTGGGTGGTCAGAGTTCCCCTCTCTACTAGTTGTTTTATCCCCCTGCCCCGCCTGTCCTCCTTGGTCGAGGTGTAGTTCTGCCCCCAACCTCGCCATACTCTGAATCCTTGCCTTTTCTATTTCTACCTCCCTTACAGGTACTCCACGAAACCCATGTTTTGCCTCACCCCCCTGCCTGTCACTAGCAGCAACGACATCAGTCTGTGATACATGTCCCTCCTCACCACTGCCCTCACCTTGTAGCAGTGGTGCGTACCTGTTGTACAGTGTGACACTCCCTACTGCGCTCATCTGATTTCCATTCAGCAGGGGTAAGTCCCTACTCTTTACCCCAGTCCCCCTTGCAGAGGCATTTCTGCTTGCAATTGAGTCCATCCCTTGGCTGGGCACCCCATCATTTCTCCTGTACCTGTCCCATGACTGTGCCATGGCTCTATTCTGTACTCCCAAATCCTTCCCATGGTCGGTCACCCTAGCCCCTTTTATCCTCCCCCTCCAGTCTGTTTCTTTCCTTCTGACCACCTCCTGTGCAACCTGGTCTTTCCTCTCCACTAACTCTTTCTTTGATTATAGCCCTCTGTCCTTTCCACTCCTCGCTGCATTGCTACATTCCCACTTGTCGCACCTCTCTGCCTGCTTTCATCCCTATTCTTGCCAGCCTTCCACATTCCTCCAGTTCTTACAGGACTCTTCCCTTGTCTGACTTCCATAATTAAGCAGTCAACCATCCTTCTTAACTCCCATATCTCACTTTCTAGGTGGCCTACCCACACACACATATGAGGCATGTTCCTAGATTCCATAGAGTTTCCATGTGTACAGCTGCACATCAACTACATCTTACTACCCTGCTAAATCACCTATTCACCCACAGCATCTACTACTCATTACCCTGCTAAGTCCCCCATTCACCCACCACATCTACTACTCACTACCTTGCTAAGTCCCCCATTCACCCATCACATCCACCACTCACTACCCTACTAAGTCGCCCATTCACCCACCACATCCACTACATCTCACTACCCTGCTAAGTCCCGTATTCACCCACCACATCTCACTACCCTGCTACGTCCACCATTCACCCACCACATCCACTACATTGTATTACCCTACTAAGCCCCTCATTCACCCACCACATCTACTACATCTCACTATCTTGCTAAGCCCCCCATTCACCCACCACATCCACTATGTCTCACTATCCTGCTAAGTCCCCCATTCATCCACCACATCCGCTACATTTCACTACTCTGCTAAGTCCCCCATTCACCCACCACATCCACTACTCACTACCCTGCTAAGTCCCCCATTCACAAACCACATCCACTACATCTCACTACCCTGCAAAGATATTACTGGAATTTCCTAAGCCTCAGTCTCTTACTTCTTGTTATTGTGTAACTATGTATTATTATGTTGACCTTTGTATGCATGTATACCCCCAATTCCTTCGATGTGGAACCTTTGTAAATGAGCAGTTCCTGCTCAAAGGTATTTGTAATCCTAAATTGCAATAAAATAAAAAAAAATAAAATAAGTTCCCCATTCATCCACATCTCACTACCCCGCTAAGTCCCCCATTCACCCACCACATCCACTACTTACTACCCTGCTATGTCCCTCATTCACCCACCACATCCACTACATCTTACTACCCTGCTAAGTCCCGTATTCACCCACCACATCTCACAACCCTGCTACGTCCACCATTCACCCACCACATCCACTACATCTCACTACCCTGCTAAGTCCCCTATTCACCCACCACATCTCACTACCCTGCTATGTCCACCATTCACCTACCACATCCACTACATCTTACTACCCTTAAATCCCCCATTCACCCACCACACCCACTACATCTTACTACCCTGCTAAGTCCCTCATTCACCCACCACATCCACTACTCACTACCCTGCTAAGTCCCCCGTTCACCCACCACATCTACTACATCTCATTACCCTGCTAAGTCCCCCATTCACCCACCACATCTTACTACCCTGCTAAGTCCCTCATTCACCCACCACACCCACTACATCTTACTACCCTGCTAAGTCCCTTATTCACCCACCACATCCACTACTCACTACCCTGCTAAGTCCCCCATTCACCCACCACATCCACTACTCACTACCCTACTAAGTTCCCCACTCACCCACCACATCCACTACTCACTACCCTGCTAAGTCCGTCATTCACCCACCACATCCACTACATCTCATTACCCTGCTAAGTCCCCCATTCACCCTCCCTCCAGTGGAGGATCTCGTTCCTCCCCACTTTCCCAGCCACCCTGCTAGTTTCCACTCCACTGCTGAACTCTCTTATGTCCCATTTTCCCCCATTCACCCCTTATCCTCATGCCATGCTGACTGTTCCACTTATCAGAGAATCTCAGAGTAACTCTGCCCCATGTAGCAGCCAGGGCCTCTGGTCAACACACTTTTTTAAATGCCCCCTACAATTCAGTTTAAAAACTTGCAATATTATAGCCCCTTTGCAAGCCCCACTGGAAGCATTAGTACCCTCTCCGTGGGATTTGTAATTGTATTTGTATGGTACATATTTATATTTTATGTGTAACTTAGGTAGAAAACAGGATTGTCTTGTGAACTGGACTGGCAAAGTCCAAATTGCATTCTTCCTGTATAAAAATAAAGTTTTTACCTACCTACCTACCTCCAGTGCCACTCCAATAGGGTCAACTCGATGCAGTTTGTGGCCTTAATGCCCTCTTAAAAGATGACGCAGCATACGGATATAAATTCAATTCAGTACAAAAACTTGCAGCATATAATGTCCCTTAACAAGCTCCACAGCATACATCATGATCAGAGTTCTCCAGAGCCCCCCACCTTGATGCCCTTTGCAATCCCCCAAGTAGGGTTCAGTCCTCCAATCAGAATCAGTACAGCACAGCTCCCTCAGAATCAATGCCCCATACAGATCCAACAGCCCTTGTGTCCCCTTACAGGTCCCTCTCAGACAGTATCTTTTTTCTTTCAATCTCCTGGATTTATTTCCTCCATCCAGCGATCCTTTCATCCCAACTCTGATTGGCTTAAACCCTCCTGGGAGTGGTTTGCCAGGCTATTTAATAATGGAGGTGGTGCGGACTGGGTGGGTGGGAGAAAATTTTATTTGGCCGGACAGGCCTCCTGGTACCCCTGAGCAAGTTGGCTGCTGATGCAGCGAGTTTAGTCCCCTCCTGTCGGTGGTGGCAGCCCCTTGGTACTCCTGCCAATGCGGTGAGCCTTTCTTCCCCTCCTGGAGTCACTAGGTGCACACCACCGATATGGTGAGCCACCCCCCAACTCAAGATCAGTGGCACACAAGTTCAGGGAAGCGCAGCAGGGCCTGCTTAAGTAGCCCGATCCGTGTCATTCACCAGTTTGAATCTCACACCTCCTAGTCTGGCACCTTCTAATTGGCCAGACAGGCCTTCCGGTACCCCTGAGCAAGTTGGCCGCTAATGCGGCGAGTTTAGTCTGTTCCTGTTGGCAGCAAAGCTGCTCAGTACTCCCACCAATGTGGTGAACCTTCCTTACCCTCCTGGAGCCACTCGGTGCACACCGCCAATGTGGTGAGCTGTCCCCCTCCAACTCAAGATCAGTGGCACACAAGTCCAGGGGAGCGCAGCTGGGCCTGCTTAAGTAGCCCAATCCGTGTCACTCACCAGTTCAAATTTCACGCCTCCTGGTCTGGCGCCTTCTGATTGGCCAGATAGGCCTCCAGGTAACCCTGAGCAAGTTGGCCGCTAATGCAGCGAGTTTAGTCTGCTCCTGTTGGCGGCGAAGCCACTCAGTACTCCTACCAATGTGGTGAACCTTCCTTCCCCTCCTGGAGCTGCTCAGTGCACATCGCTGATGCAGTGAGCCATCCCCCTCCAACTCAAGATCAGTGGCAGTTCACCTTACATGGACCATCTCATTCCCAGAATAGTGAGTCTTACATGGACCATCTCATTCCCAGAATAGTCAGCTTTACATGGACCATCTCATTCCCAGTATAGTCCGCCTTACATGGAACATCTCATTACCAGTATGGTCCACATTATATGGACCATCTCGTTCCCAGTATAGTGACCCTTACATGGACCATCTCATTCCCAGCATAGTCAGCCTTATATGGACCATCTCATTCCCAGTAAAGTGCTCCTTACATGGACCATCTCATTCCCCGTACAGTCAGCCTTGCATGGACCATCTCATTCCCAGTATAGTCCACATTACATGGACCATCTCATTCCCAGTATAGTCTGCCTTACATGGAGCATCTCATTCCTAGTATAGTCAGCTTTACATTGACCATCTCATTCCCAGTATAGTCCACATTATATGGACTGTCTCATTTCCAGTTTAGGGAGCCTTACAGGGGCCATCTCATTCCCAGTATAGTGAGCCTTACAAGGACCATCTGTTCCCACTATAGTGAACTTTACATGGACTATCTCATTCCCAGTATAGTCCATATGAAATGGACCATCTCCTTCCCAGTACAGTCAGCATTTCATGAACCTCATGATTTCCATTGTAGTCAGCCTTACATGAACCATTTCATTCCTTGTATAGTCAGCCCTACATAAACCATCTCATGCCCAGTACAGTCCACCTTACCTGGACTATCTTATTCCCAGTATAGTGAGCCTTACATGGACTATCTCATTCCCAGTGTAGTGAGCCTTACATGGACCATCCCATCCCCAGTATGGTCAGTCTTACATGGACCATCTATTTCCCCGTACAGTCAGCCTTACATGGACTATCTCATTCCCAGTGTAGTGAGCCTTACATGGACCATCCCATTCCCAGTATGGTCAGTCTTACATGGACCATCTATTTCCCCGTACAGTCAGCCTTACATGGACTATCTCATTCCCAGTGTAGTGAGCCTTACATGGACGATCTCATTCCCAGTATAGTGAGCCTTACATGGACTATCTCATTCCCAGTATAGTGAGCCTTACATGGACCATCCCATCCCCAGTATGGTCAGTCTTACATGGGCCATCTATTTCCCCGTACAGTCAGCCTTATATGGACCATCTCATTCCCAGTAAAGTGCTCCTTACATGGACCATTTCATTCCCAGTATAGTCCACATTACATGGACCATCTCATTCCCAGTATAGTCCACATTACATGGACCATCTCATTCCCAGTAAAGTGCCCCTTACATGGACAACCTCATTTCCCGTACAGTCAGCCTTGCATGGATCATCTCATTCCCAGTGTAGTCAGGCTTACATGGACTATTTCATATCCAGTATAGTCAGCCTTTCATGAACTGTCTTATTTCCAGTATAATCAGCCTTATATGGACCATCTCATTCCCAGTATAGTCCACCTTACATGGACCATCTCATTCCCAGAATAGTTTACCTTACACGGACCAGTAGTGTGGGACACTGGGGAGCCCACTCCCAGTGTCCCCAAATATTTGTTTAATTTAATCTGGCGAAAAGAAAACAGTCCCCTGATGTTTTTTTTTATGCTTTTAATCCTGTAAAAAGAAAACAGTCCCCCAACATCTTTTTATGTTTTTAACCTGAAAAAACAGAAAATGGTCCCTCATGTCCCTACCATCCCCCTCCCCCATCCCAACCCTTCTAGTGAGCACCCACCACCCTACACCGTCCTTACCCTATACTTGCCACCAGAAGACATACTGTAGGCTGTCATTTTCTGTGGACCGAGACACGTCTGCACTCTTCAAAGCCAAACAGTGAACTGAGGAATAGCGGTAAGTGCTGTATAATGTATTTCAGTGGCATTTTTGAACTAATGTTCATAACTTTGCCAGTTTTGGGAATTTTTTCACCACATTTTCAACATAGCCGTTTTTGGATCCCCACCTCATGAACACTAGCACTGTCATTTTGTTAATCGGGCCCAGAAGATGGTTTCGCAGTCACAGTACAAAATCACCTTTTGGTACAGAATAATGAAATTTCACCACCAATGTTCATGAGCTTTGGTCCCAAAAAGGCCATTTTGAAAATTTGGTGAAGAAATTCCTAAAAATGGACGAGTTATGAGCGTTCATTGAAATTTGTGTACACATATGCATAACTTTGGTAATTTTCAATATTTTGAGTCCAAATATTCAACATAGCCATTTTTTCACACCACCTCATGAACAATACAGCTGTCATTTTTCACATCCTGTCCAAAATGTGTTTTCACACCTGTGGCATGGAATGGTGTTTTGGCATGGATTTGAACATTTTCACCTATGGGATTTATGATGCAGGGTCATAAGAAGACTATGTTGAAAATTTGGGGTCAAAATTGAAAAAAATTACAAAGTTATGAACATTTGTTGCAATTTTGCTATGCCTGCTTGTAACATTTGAAATTTTAAATATTTTGACCTCAGATTTTCAACACAGACTTCCTATTACCCCACCTAATGTATGTCACAGCAGTCATTTCTGAAATCCTGCAAAAATGTGTTTTTGCACCTATGACGTGGAATGGCATTGCAATTGTGCAGAATTATGTTTTGGCAAGGATTCAAAAAGGTTCTGTAACGGGTACGTGAGGTGGGGGTGATAAGAAGGCTATGCTGAAATTTGGTCACTGTTGTCCTACAAATGAAGTGCAGGCCCAGAGGGCCCTGTGCTTCCATTACTACATATATTTATCAATATATATATATATATATATATATATATATATATATGACAAAAAACTCCATTTAGTGCATCAGTTAGGGTTGCTCCACAATGACAAAAGCCAGAAAATTTGATGTTAGGGTTCCCCACTTGCACCCCACCCTGCCCCACCAACAGGCATGGGGTGTGCGTTGGGGTCATCGGTCCTCCACCCCATTCCATGTGTAAACAAGCTGAGGAGGTGCAGCATAGGAGAATGGGTGAGAGTTAGAACGATGACCCCAACACACCCAATGCCTGTTAGTGTGGTAAGGTGGGCGGGGCTTAAGGGTGGGAACCCTAACATTGAATTTCCTGCTTTTGTTGCTGTGGAACAACCCTAACTGATGCATTAAACAGAGTTTTTTTTGCCATGAATGTCCCTTCTTGTTGAGAATGTGCAGTATAAATAGTGAATGGAATTGGTGGTGCGAGCGGGGGACCCTTTGGTAATGGTAACGCAATTGGCAACAGAAACGGTCAAGGTAACAGCAAGGAGGATGCCAAAGGGCACAGCAACAGAAATGGAAGCAGAAATGCTGTACGTAAGCAAACGTAAATTGTTACGCGCATGGTCAGGATAAAGCAATTGGAAACACAAACGCTTGTGGTAACAGCAACGATGACACCAAAGGAAACAGAAATGCAAACAAAACCAGTAATGGAAATGCAAATAGTAACAGTAATGCAAATGCAAGCACAAATGCAAACACAAAGGGTAACGCACACGGCAGCGTACACGGAAACTCTAATGAAGCGGTCACTGAAACACAAGTGGAAACGCTAACTGTAACAGTAACGCAAACGTACCCACTTTTTGTTCCCAAAAAGTGCATTCAGAAGCACAGTGAATAAAAAGAATGTATGCATAATAATGGCCCTCGGACCAGAAAATGAACACTTGGAATACTAAATTGCTTATATCTCAGGAATCGTTCGACGTAGAACAAAAATTAAACTTTCATATTATTTATGACTTTCCTGGCTAGTTTTGTAGCATTTTTTCAATGAAAAGTCCATATCTCGAAGCATTTCTAAGATACGGGCCCCGAAAGGCGCAGCAGATGCTGTAATGTTAGCCTATGGAGAAAATAGTCAATTTCAGAGTGCTGTAACTTAGCAGCCCTGTAATATTTTGTCACCAAGCCACCAAAAGGCACATCTGTGGGATGTTGGCTTTCTTCCTTCCAAATTTCAGCCCAAAAGACCAAACTGTTCTTTTGCAGCAGGGTGACAAAACATTCCTGTTATTTTGGCCATAGTGTAGCAAAGTAGTGTCGTGATTTGCGACACTTTCGCAAAAAAAAAAATCACGAAAGTGTCACAAATGCAACACTACTTTGCGACACTACAGTTTACAAAAAATTTTTAAACGTATATCTTGGGTGTTTAACCCCAAAGTAAAGACATGGCTAGCATCCTCAGGGCTCGACTAGGTGAACACAAAAAGCACTGTGTTCCTAGAAGGTCCCAAATTTAAATGCCAAGCATTTCAGTGACCAGCAACTGAAAACAAAATGGCAGATTTGCAACACTACAGGGGTCATTTGCAACACTAAAAGCTGCGTTTGCGACACTGTCAAACTTTTTGTTAACTTTTCCCATTGACTATAATGGGACACTTGTTTTTTAAATAACTTTTGAACCGTTTAATATTTTTTCACAAAATCTTTGAAAGACACATTGGGAATCCTGGCTGCATGTTCCCTGAAGGTTTCAGACCAGTCACACAAACTGTGCAACCTGTAGGCGCAAGCAAAGAATGTGCAAAAAAGCATAAATATGACTTTCTATGGTGCTACATAACTACGCAACTGTATATCTGACCATTACGTAACATGGCAGATCCAGAGACCTATGGTACCACTCTAAGCATGCCAAACTTCAGGCAAATCTGTCATATGGTGGTAAAGTTATTAACCTGCAAAATGTCAGACTTTAATCTTAAATGGGGTACTCAACCCTAACTATAGTGGCACTACTGTGCCACTATAATATATATATATATATATATATATAGGCACAGGCACGCCCCTATAATTATGGTTGAGTAGGCACTTCAATATTAAACTCAAACCTTTGCACTTTAATAACTTTGCAACTGTTCAATGGATTTGCACAAAATTTGGTATGCGCCTTCCTGTTCAGGCAGGTCTTTTGATTTGGCAAGATACATTCCATTCAGATGTGCAGTTTACAAGTTACAGAGAGGTGAAAAAAACATGTTTTGGCTCATTGACCTTGCTTGGATTTTTCTTTGAACTTGCCTACAGCCCACACAGTTTGGTCTGAAATTTTCAGGGCAGAAAGGGACTATCCCACAGATGCGCCATTTGCTAGTCTGGTGAAAAAATAATAAGTAGTTTTTAAGTTATTGCAATTTAAAAATGTGAAAAAAATTATTTCTGAGCATGCTCAGTAAGTACTAAAATATAGCTGCATGAAACAAAGTAGGAATCCTGCTTTGTATGGGAAATTTTCTACTTCATACGGCCGCTATCTTGTTTTCAGTTTTACCTGAAAAATTCATATTTGGAAACCTCCCAAAATGATATTCTGGGGAGGAACTAACACATGTAGCTTACTTATTAGGACCCTCTAGGTGCATTCTGCACGTTACTGTTTGGAAAACATCCTTTAAATGTGTCTTATTTATCATTTTAATTCTTTGTTCGTATGGTCATCATACGAAGTAGGATCCTAGTTCGTATGATGAGATACGAACTAAGATCCTACTTCATGAGCTGAAACCCCCCAAATATTTATTTTAATACCAAAACAATATTGTTGCCTGCATCAGGGTGCCCAATCCCCATGTTGGCACTAGCTGCCAATGTCCCAAACAGTATCCTTCATTGCTGACATCAGGGTGCCCAGTCCCCATGTTGGCACTAGATGCCAGTGTCCCCAACAGTATCCTTCATTGCTGACATCAGGGTGCCCAATCCCCATGTCAGCAGTAGCTCCCCCAGGTGGGACACTGGGGAGCCCACTCCCAGTGTCCCCAGTTATGTTTTATGTCCCCAGTATCACCAGTACTGTGAACACTGGGGAGCCCACCAGCAGTGTCCCTTAATGTTTCTTTCTCTGTACCAGAAACAAAGAAAACAGGCCCCTAATGTTTGTAATCCTGAAAAAAAAAGTGGTCCCTCTTCTTCTCCCTGTCCCCCCTCCCCATCCTGACCCTCCTACTGAGCAACCTGTGGAGGGGTTGTGGGATAACAAATGGACCAGACACCAAACTTCAAGTTCAACACACAATCTGTGTGGGATGTTTATTCAAAATACAGAAATAACCTTCAGCAATGGCAGATTCCTTCTTCAGCACATCAGTTTGCAGCAACAGATGCATGGGACAGACATAAGGCAATTCTAGTGGGGGTAGGAGGAAGTAGGCTGTTGGTTAACTAGGATCTGCAGTTTATCCATTAGGTAGGGAAATGGGCAGACTAGGTGGGTCAAGCAGTCCTTATCTGCCATCAAATTCTATGTTTTTACGTTTCTATGTAACAGACTATGTGTGTCCTTTCTCTGCACTTAGCCAGCACCTACTGACTCACTGATCTCTGATCTAACCACTTTTCAGTGAAAACCCTTCATCCCTATGGGGCCCAGTTTGCTTGGGTAGTGGGGACTCAAAAAGAAAAAAAAACAAAACAAGCTGAAAACAAAGAACCTCAGTGCAGAAACACTGAAACATGAGTTACCCCAAAGGGCAATGGCAACAAATCAAGTTTCAAAGAAATGCAATATCATACATACTTCCATAATGCAAAGCATCATGGGATATATGCAAATCACCATTACATTTCAGACTTGTTCATTTTACAGAAATTTACATGCATTTTAACTAGCACAACTAACTTAATTTCTATAATAGTCACCTAGTACTTTTTACCATTATTAAAAACACCTAGTGCCGTGGTATTTTCAACATTTACAGGTTTCATAAACATAAGATATATTATGACATAGTGCTATTACATACTAAATCCAACAACGATAAACACAACCTGTTTCTACACATGCTTGGAGGTCACAACAATAGCCTCCCTGTACGAGGACCTGAGAGGGAAAAGGAAAATTAAAGAGGACACTATAGCACAGTCAAGAAAGGGAAGGAGGTGCCCATAGGTGGCCAACCTTATGGACTAGAACTTGTAAAGGACAGATTAGGCTAAGAAAATAGAAGAACTGTTGTAACAGATTTAAGAAAAGGTCAGTCCTCAAGAGTGGCATGATCTCCCTGTCACATATCCTCCACCTTAAGAGGGAAGCAGTTATTGCAGGCTGCTTGCCACCTTCCTGTCACAGGAAGGCATGGAGCTTCAGCCATCCATCTTCAGAAGCTCTGTATCAGGGTCCCTATTAATGCTAAATATTCTATCATAAACATAGTGAATATCATCATTCTTTACCCTGAGGCATTAACACATTTCTCATTAGAGACTAACAGTACCTTCCCATCTCATTTTAGGGAAAGTATGTCATATTTCTTAACCAAAAATCTGGACGGATGTAACGTCCAGTACCACAGAAAGACTTTCTCTGGGGTGAGTAATTACCTGCTCCAACCCCACCAGGCATGTCAATTTTAAGCAGGGGCCCATTCCTAGGTTCAACCCCTCTACAAAACCCACTCTGTCTCAATTCATTCATTTCACTTGCTACTGACACAGACATCTGAGGGTAGACACTTTAGGTGTTAGCCCAACACAGGTTCCTATCCCTTTTCCACCCACCTCCTCCTCTGTATGTTTTTCATAAAAAAAATAAATAAATAAAATACATGTACCAGCTACCTGATCTTAACATTTTGGCAATATTAGCATCTTTATCCTGCAGTACACCCTAGTAAATACTGTTACTAGATTAAGCTGCATCAATACAAGAAAATGTCCCTTCAGCCTCATAGGTTTCTGCTTGCTTGCTTGGAGTCTTCAACCCCAGCAGAGTATCACAAGGCACAGTCTTACCTGGGGTTTCACATTCAAGTTCCATACTTGCATCGCCAGCCTCCAACAGGTAACATCCTGGGAACACAGGAAACAATGAAATATCCTGCTGTGTCAGGAGGTCCTCCTCAAACTCAGCCCATGAAAAATCCTCCTCCAACTCTTTATCCAAACTCTCTGGCAGGAGTCTCTTGAGCACCTGGCACCAGTGTTCTGCCTCTCTGCATAGTCAGTCTGCCTCCAGCCATTGCCTACTCATCCAGTGGATCATCCTCATCAGGGTCTCCACCTTTGGGGTGTTGTCTCTCGCACCTCCAGTCTGCCTTGACCTGCATCTCTTCGTCTTCAGGCTTGGCTTTCCTCTGAGTTCCAGATCCAGTCTAGACAGCAGCTTTCCTCTGTCTGTCAGCCATGGTTCTGGTCAGAACTCCACAGACTTTCTTCTCTGGGTTCTCTTGGTGCATCTGTCCATCTGGGATATCTAGGCAATATCCACCAGAAAGCTTTCCTCTTTGGCCAGTCCAAATGCTTCCAGCAAGTTATCCCACATCTGACACCAAGTCTGTGGAGGTGTTGTGGAATAACAGATGGACCAGACACCAAACTTCAAGTTCAACACATGTGTGTGATGTTTATTCAAAATACAAGAAGTAACCTTCAGCAATGGCAGATTCCTTCTTCAGTACATCAGTTTGCAACAACAGACTATGTGTGTCCTTCCTCTGCACTTAGCCAGCACCTACTGACTCACTGACCTCTGATCTAACCACTTTTCAGTGAAAAATTTTCATCTCTGTGTGGGCCCCATTTGCTTGGGTAGTGGGGGCTCAAAAAGAAAAAACAAAGCAAGCTAAAAACAAAGAACCTCCATGCAGAAACACTAAAACATGGGTTACCCCAAAGGGCATTGGCAACAAATCAAGTTTCAAAAAAATGTAGCATCATACATACATCCATAATGCAAAGCATCATGAGATATATGCAAATCACCATGAAATTTCAGACTTGTTCAGTTTACAGCAATTTACATGCATTTTAACTAGCACAACTAACCTAATTTCTATAATAGTCGCCTAGTACTTTTTGCCATTATTAAAAACACCTAGTGCTGTGGTATTTTCAACATTTACAGGTTTCATAAATATAAGGTATATTATGACTTAGTGCTATTACATACTAAATCCAACAACGATAAAAACAACCTGTTTTACATATGCTTGGAGATCACAACAATAGCCTCCCTCTATGAAGAGCTGAGAGAGGAAAGGAAAATTAAGAGAACACTATAGCATAGTCAAGAAAGGGAAGGGGGTGCCCATAGGTGGCCAACCTTATGGATTAGAAATTGTAAAGGATAGAATAAACTAAGAAATAGAAGAACTGTTGCAACAGATTTAAGGAAAGGTCGGTCCTCAAGAGTGGCAGGAGCTTCCTGTCACACAACCCACCATCCCACACACCCCCACCATATACTTACCAGTGGGGGTCTTCTTCTTCTGTCATCTTCTGTGGACTGTGACATGTCTGCACTCTTCAAAGCTGAACCACAAACTGAAGAATCAAGATAAGTGCTGTATAATGGCTGTCAATGGCGTTTTGAACTTATGTCGATATCTCAGCCATTTCTCAGGTTTTGTTTTCACCAAATATTCAATATGGCCTTTTTGGGACCCCACCTCATGAACACTATCACTCTCATTTTGTTAATTGGACCCATAATGTGATTTTGCGGTTGTTGTGTGAAATTCCGTTTTGGGACCCATTAACAAAATGACAGTCTCAAATGTTCAAAGGTGAATCTAAAAACACCATGTTGAAAATTTGGTGAAAACATTCAGAGTGTGCGTTGCACAGTTTCTACGCAGGTGCATTACTTTGGTAATTTACAATATTTTGACTCCAAATTTTCAACATTGCCATTTTTACATACCACCTCATAAACAGTACAGCTGTCATTTTTCACATCCTGTCCAAGATGTGTTTTTGCTGCTGTGGCGCAGAACGGCATGCACGCTGTGTGAAATTACCTTTCAGGGCAGATTAACAAAATGACAGTGCCACTGTTCATTAGGTGAGGTCCCCAAAAGGCCATGTTGACAATTTGGTGCAAAAATTTCTCAAAATGCCTGTTACATGTGTTGGTTGAATTAATTTATGCACACGCATAACTGTGGTGCATTTCCATATTTTGACGGCAAATTTTCAACATAGCCATTTTTTCACACCGCCTCATGAATAGTACAGCTGTCATTTCACACATCCTGCCCAAAATGTGTTTACGCACCTGGAAGTTTGGAATGGCGCTGTAGTTGTGCATAATTACAGTTTGCCTTGTATCTCACAATTACTCTGTACCGAGGTACACGAGGTGGGGTAATAAGATGGCTATGCTGTTACTTTGGTCACTGTTGTTCAACACATGAAAGTGCACACCTACATACATATGCACATATACAGCGGGATTCGGACCCTGCACTCCCACAGTAAAATAAGGATATTATTATAGTATCTCAAAAAGAAGGGAAATTCATTGCAAGAACTCCATTAATGCATCAGTTAGGGTTCCTATTACAGTGAAAAAAGTATGGAAATTCAGTGTTAAGAGTTCCCAACCCTACCACCTCACCCTCCACCTCCACACATCAACAGGCATCAGGGTGTGCCTTGGGGTCGTTGGGCCTAACTGTCACCCCTATATCCTATACTGTACCACCTCAGCTTCCTTACACATGGAATGGGGTGACAGTTAAGGCCGATGACCCCAAGGCAAACCCCATTGCCTGTTGGTGTGTGGAGGGTGGGGTGGTAGGGTTGAGAACTCTAACAACAAATTTCCATACTTTGGTCACTGTGATAGGAGCCCCAACCACTGCATTAATAGAGTTTTTTTGCAATGATATATATATATATATATATATATATATATACACACACACACATATCATAGTGGCACAGTAGTGCCACTATAGTTAGGGTTGACAGGCCACATCTATGTTAAACCCCAGAGTTTGCACTTTAATAACTTTGCAACTGTTTGTCTAATTTGCTCAAAATTATGCATGCGTGCTGTTCAACCATAGATATCTGGATCTGGAAAGTTTTGTTTTGGTCAAATGTACAGTTGCTGAATTGTGAAGTGACAAAAATGTGAAAAATCCTCAACCTTTGTGCAATTCTTTGTCAGGTTCCAGAGTGCCACCGGTGTGTATATCTGGCTTTAAATGTGCATATGTAGCTCTGCGTCAGGGTGGTGCCATTTGAAGATTTGGTGAAAAAATAATAATGTGTTCAAAAGTTATGCAAGTTTTTCATGTCCCATTTTAGCCTATGGCAAAATTTGTATAGGCGATACGAAAACTTTTGTGAAAACTTTTTTTTGTTTTCGTGCTCTGGATTTTTGTTGTCATGCAGCCACCATCTTGATTTCAGTTAGCGAGAGACAAAAAATGTTGAATATTTTATTTATTTATTGAAATGTTTCACCAGGAAGGCACACTGAGCAACAAGAGACTCATCTCCCAGTGCGACCTGGGGGGAAACGGTACAACTGGAATGAGACATTATACATTCACGTATACAAGATCAACATTAACATACAGTTGTAAGACAGGTGTTACAAACAGTGTTACAACAGTGTTGCGCATAACTTGTAGAAAGAATGGACAATAATAAGTGCCAGGTTAATAAATAAACAAGTGCTTACATGAAAGAAAAGGGGGAAAGGGGAGGAGGAGTGAAATGGGGGAGGGGGAAGAGTCATGCCCCTGGAGACCACGTCAGGATGCGAGGAACCATGCAAGGGGACTGGGGGGAACCAGAGAGATGGGAATAAGGCAGTGTCCCAGAGAGACCCCTTTAAGATAGTGTGAGAAGAGAGTAGATGAGAGATACAAGCCCCTTAGGAGCAGGAGAGGGACCCATGGAGAGCATTCAGGGTCCTTTACATTCTGTGAGAGATCAAGTGAGGCTAATAAAGAGGAGCAATTGGGGGAAGGGGAGAAGGTCTAGAGAGCGTGGGTGTGCACAGGGTAAATGAAGGTGAGGGTGGGGTAAGGTTTGTCTAGGGTTTAGAGGAGGGAATTAGGGTGGGACATGGCAAAAGCAGCTAGGTGCAAGGTTATTATTGAAGGCAGAGCTGATGGAGTAGGTGGAGGATGAGTGCCAGATTTGTGTGTGTGGGGGGAATTTCACATTTTTGGGAGGCGGTGAGAGTAACTGGATTGGCTAATTTGGGTGGCTCTGCAGGGGAGATCCAGGGTACAGGAGTCAGTTGATCTAAGAGAATGGGAGGGTGGAGGGGGTGTTTTAGAGGAGGAGGTGAGGTAGGAAAGGAACTCACCCAACCAATGTTTGGAGGTGAATTTAGCACAGTGGAAGAGTCACCTATTTGTAAGAGAGAGGAAGGATAGGGCATGATAAAGATCACAGTGATGGATGCGAGGGGGTGCATCCAGGGTAAAGTGGCAGAAGAAATTGAAGAGAGTGTCCAGTCTGGCCAGGGAGGACTTAGTGGCAGCACCATAAACCATGTCACAGTAGTAAAAAATAGGCAGTATCAACTTCTGAACAAGTTCATGCCTAGCCGTAGGAGGCATGCAACTACGGTTCCTGAACATGGCACCAAGCTTGGGGTGCATTTTTTTCTGGATGGCATCAATATGTCCAGAGAAGTTTAGGTGTTGGTCCAATCAAACACCTAAGTACCTGAAGGAGGAAGTGTCCTCAAGTAAAGCCCTCTCAAGGGTATGAAAAGTGGGTAGGCAGGGAATCCTAGACATTCTCTGTCTTGTGCCAAAGGTCATGGAGACAATCTTTTTGGCGTTGAGGAAATGTTTATGGTTAGCAAACCAGAGCTGATCTTTGTCAAAGTCTTGCTCTAGGCTAGTTGTAACCTCAACAGGACAAGAGCCAGATACATACAGGATTGTATCATCTGCATACATATGTATTTATTTATTTATTTTTTTATTTATTTCAGATCTCGGATTAACCATTTGAGCTCAGAACTCTTTACATAGGTTCCACGTTAGTACATGTAGAACAACTAGGTGATTATACAGAGGACTGAGACAAACAAGGCAATAGAATTAAAATGAGAACATGTAGGTACATTTGGTCTTTAAACAAAGGATTGCAAAAAACACAGCAAAAACTAAAACTGGAATAAGTAAACGCAGTCAGATACATACAGGAACAGACTAAGTAACTGTGCCCAACAGGGAGCTTGTTAGTTGTCAGCAACACGAGGGGGTTAGTGCA
Organism: Neoceratodus forsteri; assembly: GCA_016271365.2. Classification (NCBI taxonomy): domain Eukaryota; kingdom Metazoa; phylum Chordata; order Ceratodontiformes; family Ceratodontidae; genus Neoceratodus; species Neoceratodus forsteri. The sequence continues at coordinate 12,385,448 of CM028137.1, read as the reverse complement.
TAGAAGTGCTGGAGAGATGGGGTGGGGGGTTGAGCCCCAAGTGCAGGGTGTCCGAGAGAGAAAGAGCTCTGTTTGGCAGAAGGGCAGATGGTAGGAGATGCCTTTGCTAGGTGCTAGCGATGGCAGACACATTGAGGTTCCTGTATTAAATGGTTCTTTAGGTTCTTTTTGAAGGTCCACAGAGTGGGTAGGCTAGGAATGTTCTCATTGAGGGAGTTGAACAGCAATGGTGCCCGATAGGCAAATGACCTTTGTCCTTGAGATGTCAGACAATTTGGAGTCAGGAAGGCCTGCAGTTCCTAATTTCAGGTGGGCCTGGGATTAGTGCTGGGAACTAGGAATTGTTGGACCCCAGTTGGGAGCTGACCAAGACAGATCTTTTTGGCCAGGAGGCAGGACTGATATTTTAAGTTACCAAAGAGTGTTAGCCAGTGAGCCTTTGCATAGAGATCGCAGGTGTGGGTTAGTCAGTGTGCCCCTAAGGTGAGCCTGCAGGCATTTCTAAGGGCAGTTTTTATATGTCGGAGGGCAGTATCTGTGGCAGAGCCATATATCGGCAGTCTGTAGTCCACTAGGGAACCTACTGAACTGTGGACCACCATGCTAAGGACTTCAGGGGTTAGGCTCTGCCTATGGCGATAAAGTAGCCCTAAGCATTCGTTGATTGCTTTAGCTGTGATGACTATGTGGAGGGTGTAGGAGAGTGAGCTGTCAAGAGTGATTCTGAGATGTTTGAAGTGATGAACACATTCAGGAGGAACATACCCCATCACATATTGATAGCGTGTCGTTTTTGTGCTTGTTCTTAAGGCTTGCGAACAACAAGTTTTTGGTTTTTTTGTAGTTCATTATCAATTTATGATTTTTGAACCACGACTCAGTGCTGGTGAAGTCACGTTGTAGCTGTTGCTCAAGAACAGTGGAGTCAGAGCCGTTAGAAAAGATAACCGCATCATCCACGTAGAGGAGGATATGGCACTGACTGGCCAGGGGGAGGCAATTCAGAAATAGGCTAAAGAGGAGGGGTCCCAGTATTATTGACCCCTGTGGAACATCTGAGCACATGGGCTTGATGTCAGACAGAAAGGTATCTATCCTGACTTGCTGTGAAAGGCAGTGTAGGTAGCTGCAGAACCATACAGCCACCTCAGGAGCAAGGCCTATGGCAGTGAGTTGGTCAACTAGGAAGGCATGGTTGACCGTGTCAAAGGCCTTTGTTAGGTCAATATAGATAGCCCTGACTACCAGGCCAAGATCGAGGGATTTGTGGATGAAGCCTGTGTATTCCAGGAGGGCTGAAGTGCTGCTATGCCTAGCCCTAAAGCCATGTTGCTCTGCACATAGGAGCATGTGCTTGTCCAGATAATTGACATGTTGGTCAGCAACGACTCATTCAAGGGTCTTCGAGAGTGGTGGTAGTATAGAGATGGGTCTATAGTTCCCAGGAAGGGCACGATCCCCACTGTTGTACACAGGGGTGACTACTGCAGCTTTCCATTTTGGGGGAAATACTATGAGATGGAGTGAGAGGTTAAGGATATGGGTGAGAGAGGACTGGATTTCTTCAAGTGAGAGTGAGATTAGTTTCAGGTCAAGGTTATCACCACTGAATCTCCCATTCCCAAGCACTTTTTCGCAGATGTTTCCTGGTTTTTCCAACAGTAATAGTCTTGAAGCAAAAGGGGGGATGCAATGGGGATTGCGTGGGTGCAGCAGGGATGGTGGAGGAAGAAGAAGTCAGCAGACAGAACATGCTGCAAGTCGGTGAAGGCATTGTTAGAGGTGATGGCGATAGATTTAGGGTCAAGGATGGGAGAGCCATCAACGCAGTGCATGGTAGGGGCCATTTTGGGTTCTTGCCCATTGACCTCATTTAGGTCAGCCCAGAATTTGTACCCGTCATTCCAGTTCTTGGTTAGGGCATCTTTATAGTAGACATTTTTGGATAATCGGATGGTCCTGGTTCAGTTGTTCCTTGCACGTTTGTAGATCAGGATATCAGACTGCTTGCCAGTGGCCCTAGCTCTATGCCAGAGGTGGTCTCTATTTTTCATTAGTTCAAGGGTCTCAGGGCTCATCCAGGGGTTAAAGTAGCCTTTGATCTTCTGCTTTTTTATGGGAGCATGGGTGTCACAGATTGCATTGAAGAGGAAGATGAAATGGTCGAGCGTGTTGTCAACATCAGAAACCTCAAAAACTGAGGACCAGTCAGCATTGAGGAGATCCATTTTGAAGCAGTCAGCGTGACCAGGTTTGAGAACTCTGCTGGTGATTGTTCTAGGAGGCAGTTTGGAGAAATTATTAGCCCAACTGAACATGACAGGGGAGTGGTCACTGATGTCACCCGGGGGGACGGAGGCATTAGAAGCATGCTCAGGATGGTTGATGAGCATCCAGTCAATCAAAGTACTAGTGCACGTCCTGTAGTTAGTCCTAGTGGGTGTTTCAATGAGCTGGGTAAAGTGGATAGCCTGAATTGCATCCTTGAATTGGTTAGCTTCATGGGCAAGCCAATTAATATTGAAATCACCTAAGAATATAACCTCAGAGCTTAAGGTTAGGCTTCCAAGACAGTCTATAATGGCATGGAGACCTTGGGCTGATGTCTTTTGGGGGTATGTAGACAGATAGAATTGTGACAGTTTTGTTGTGGGCCCCAAGAGGAAACTTAATGGCAAGGGCCTGGGTGAACAACCTTAGGCTGGGTAAATTCAAGACTATGCTCTGAAGGCTGCCCTTAAGGTAGATTGCACTGTGAGAATGGGGAGCAAACAGAGTGAAGGTAGTTTAAGAAGATGGAGAATAGGAGGGGCCCTAATACCAAGCCCTGGGGGACTCCAATGCTAATCGGGAGGGGCGGGAAAGTGGCGTCCAAGATCTTAACTGATTTGGTTATACCGGTAAGGTAGGCCTTGAGCCAGTTTGTGGTGGAGGGAGATAGGCCAGCTGCTGGGAGTGAGCTGAGGAGAAGGGAGTGAGAGACGGTGTCGAAGGCCTTGGCCAGGTCGACAAAAATGGCAGAGGTAATTTGTCCATTGTCCATCCCGGTTAGGATAGAATCTGTGAGCTGTAGGAGAGAGGTGGTGGTTGAGTGTTTTTTCCTGAAACCAGACTGGAAAGGGGTGAAAAAGGAGGTGTCAGATAGAAAAAAGGTGAGCTGGGAGACGGCAATGTGTTCTTGAAGCTTGGCATGGGTAGGGAGGAGAGGAGAGAAATGGGGCAATAGCTGCCAGGGGATGAGGGGACACCCCCTTTGAGTAGAGGGAGGACCACAGCGTGTTTCCAAAAAGAGGGGACAGAGGCAGTAGAGAATGAGAGATTTAGGATTACTGAGATGGGGTAAGCAATGGCCCTAGCAGAGAGGGAGAGGGGTTTTGGGTCAAGGCCATCAGGGGAGGAGCCTTTAGAGGGGTTGATGGTGATGAGGGCACTTAGGGTATCATTTGGGGTTACAGTAGTGAAAGAGAAGGGAAGGTGGGAGGGTGGTGGAGGGGAACACCAGTAGAGGGTGGGGAGGAGAAAGAGGGGGATGGATAGGAGGGGAGGGGTTTCAGTAGCTCAGTGGCACAGGAGGCATAGTAGGAGTTAAATTCTGCAGCTACAGCTGGTGGGTCAGACACTAGCGAGCTATTTACTTTAAGTACCGAGGGTGGTGGGCGAGATAAGGGGGTAAATAGGGCGTGCACCACCTTCCAGAACTTTGAAGGGGAATTTATGTTGGTGATTAAGGCAGATTTGAAATATTCGGACTTGGCTAACCTTGTGCCCTAGTGCAAGTGTTTCTAGGCATGCGGAGGTCTGTGAGGTTTCTAGGATGCTGGGTAGCTTTATGACACTTCCAGGCTCGATCTCTAGCCCTGAGACGGGCCAGAAGTTCAGGGGTTATCCAAGGTTAGTGGTTACTTCTGACTCTGGTTTGTCTGAGTGGGGCAATGGCATTCCAGTTTACAAGAAATATTTCTTTGAAGTAGGCAAGGGCCTTATCAGCTGAAGAGAAGGAGGTTAGGGGAGACCAGTCAGAAGTGACAAGGTTACTCAAGAGGGGTTGAAGGTCAAGAGACTTGAAAGAGCGCAGTTGTATGGTTGTGTGTGGCGATTTAGTTCTGTGGATGTTCCTAACTATGAATAGAGGTTATGACATGGTGGGGGTGGGAGGTAAGGGCCCAGTCAAGTAGGGAGTGTTGTTGTGTCTTGTGGTTTGGGTGGGTGGGTTCGGAGATCAGTTGGGAGAGGTTTCAGGCTCCGATTTTGTTTTAGTTTTGGTAGTTTTAGGTGATAACCAATTTATATTGAAGTTTCCTAGGATGAATAATTCCCCAGAGAGAGCAAGGAAAGTGATGGAGGTTAGGAGGTCTAGCGTGCCCAAAGGATGGACGTTTGGGTGGCAGTATATGCCAGCTACAAAGATTGGGAGAGTGAAGGGGAGGGTCACATGGATAGCTAGGGCATCATGAGTCTCAGGACCGGAGGATGAGTAGATGATGGAATATTGGATGAAGGTTAGGACATAAATGGCCACACCACCACCACCCCTGCTAGCATGGTTTTGCCGTAGCAGTGAGTGGCCAAGAATGGAGACTGAGTAGTCAGAGATAGTGCTCTTTAGCCTAGTGTCTGAGAAGATTAGAATGTCTGGTTTTAGAGTACACACCATGGTCTGAACCTGGTCTATTTTTTGCAACAAGCTGCGGGTGTTTAGATGCAGGATCCCTTTGGGATGGCTAAGAGAAGAGAGCTGGGGGAGGTAGTAGAGGATGAGGAGGCACCAGAGGAGCAAGGAGCAATAGGGCCTGGACTGGGGTGGATATCCCCGGTGTCACAACCCCACTCAGCAGGTCAGGCCCTCTGCTCCCACAGTGCCAACCTCTGAGCGCAGTATTGTGAACAGGAACAGAAACAGGGTAACCCTCCTGTCTGTTTTGTGGGTTCGAATCAATCTTTGGTCTCAAGTCTGGAGGGATTCAAACTGTGAACCTATTGCTAGCATACCCAATGTACAGGCTCAGATAATTCTGCTCTTCGGAGAGGGGGCAGATATCTTTCGCCTGTGGACACCTAACCAGGTGTACAAAATAAACCCTTAAAAACTCTATGAAAGACCTCAGAATAAACTCTTACCTTTTCCCAGTTTGGTGAACCAGTAAGCTATGCACAGCATTAGCTTTAACTATATATGCTTCACTTGTCAAAGAAAGAATTTCAAAGGCACACCAAGTAGTCTCTTAAAATAGAGGTTTACTTTAAAATAGATAAAAATGTCAAAAAATGTAAATACAGAACAATATATCACAAAACATGCACTCACTTAAAATAATAAGGTTTAAAAGTGTAAATTCCTACCAACCATACACTTAGACTTGTCTGTCTAATGTATTCTTATCTTCTTATAGTGCGAATAGATGTTGTAGCTTCAGAGTCCAAACATGAATGTATCTCAAGGTCAGTCACAGCATAATTAAAAGACTGTTTTGAACCTGCCTTCTCCATGATGTCATCAGTTAGCTCCTTCTTTTCAGGATATATAAATATATACATATATATAAATATATATATAAATATATATATATATATATATATATATACACACACACACACACACACACACAAGACAGGAAGTCCCATCAAGAGGTATTAAATTCTGTGACTTCAGCAAAACTCATTTTCCAAATGATGACACTTAATTAAGACTGTGATTTCTCAGTCCCTTTGATCCATGAGCAGTTTCCTTTCTCAAACACATCAAAGGACTTTTTATGACTAACTGCCTGATCTCACTGAGGTGTAATGTGCTTTGTGACACCAGGTGCAATTTAACTGGGCTTCCCGAGGATGTCATAAAATGGATATTGCACTTCCTAGCTTTCAAAGCAAACTGAGAAGTTAATTGTATTACAGAGGTCTGCTGGATTAACATATCCTGTCTCTTGAAATGAAACCTGGGGGTCATCCAGGAGCACAGCATTACTCAGCATGTCTCGTGAGAGACACTCAATAACACATTTTTATATTACAAAAAATCATAGATTAATCAGAACCAGCTGTCCAAGCGTCACACCTGGCAGAGAGCAAGAGGAGGGCGAGTATGAGAAAGTGGAGTTTAGATGATTTTGAAGGAGCTGACGAGGAGGTTGGGAGTTTTGAGTAGAAGGGAGTGGATGAGTAAATAACAAGAAGGTGGAGAACTGCAGAGAAAGTGGACACCGTTATCAAAGCCGCATGAGGAATAGTGGTAGAGTGAGACCATATTTCAAATGGCAGGGAAGGAGTGTTAGCATGGATGTGGGTAAGGGATTGGAGATAGTAACTGATGGGGTTGGGAGAGTTATTAGAAATAGGGGAGTAGAGAGAAAGTGGAGGTGGTAAAGAGAGAGGGATATGAGCAGAACAAGGGTAAGAGAGGACAATAGGGGATGCATTGTTCATAACGCAGAGAAATTAGTGAATCATTGATCTAGGAAGGTGAAGAATTTGTAAGCAGGGGGCGCAGAGGAGGGGGCTGGTCAGATGGAGGGGGAGCTGTAATTTAGGAAGATATCTATATGAACAACAGCCAGAGATCACTTAGATAAAGATTATGTCCCTCTAGTGGCAGTAGAGTATATATTGCTAATGGGGGAAAAAAAAAACACAGAGTGTTACACAAGTAAATCAGATATTAAACAAGCTGAGGAGGTTCACAGAATCAGCAGAAGAACACAAGTAAAAAGTCGACAAATTCTGAATGGGCTGAAAGAAAAAGAGGGTTGTAGGGTCTAGCGCAGTCTGTGCGGTCTGGCTTCAGCATACCTTCTTTTGTGAGTGGAGAAGACAGCAGGAGCTCCAAGCAGCACAGGGTGTGGTTCCAATGCTTCTTTTGTGAATGAAGAAGATGGCAGGAGATACAAGCTGCACAGAGTGTGGTTCCAATGCTTTTTTTGTGAGTGGAGAAGACAGCAGGAGCTCCAAGCTGCACAGGGTGCGGTTCCAATGCTTCTTTTGTGAGTGGAGAGCACGGCAGGAGCTCCAAGCAGCACAGGGTGTGGTTCCAGTGCTGGCAGTAGAAAGGGAGCTAGGTGCTAAAATATCTATATTATATATATATATATATTCATTGAAAAAAACTCTGTTAATGTATCAGTTAGGGCTCAAAGCACAGTGACAAAAGCATGGAAATGTGGTGTTAGGGTTACCACCCCTACCACCCCACGAACCTTGTTCACGAGCTGACAAAATCCCCATTCACGAGCTGTCAAAATCCCCTTTCACGAGCTGACAAAATCCTTGATTGCGACTTCCAATCCAGATGACCAAAATCTGATGATCAAGGATTCCTTGTGAACAGGGATTTTGACAGCTCTTGAATGGAGATTGACCTCGTTAAAGGAGATTTTGCCACCTCACGAACTAGGAATTTAAAAACTTTGCCAGTGCACTGTAAATAAACGGCTTGGTCTTTTGGCTTGAAATTTACATGGTATAAAGGTGGTGTCCTAGAGATGTGAATTATGCAGTTTAGGTGTAAAAAAGGCATATGGGTCCATTGATATGCCATCATGAAGTTGAGATTTTTCCCATAGGATAACACAGTGGTGCCCCCAATCACCTTCGGTGCCCGTATCTCGGAAACAATGCTAGATACGGATTTTTTGCTACCCACAGCTTAGTTCACCTTTAAGTGAACTAAGCACTTGTGGAGGTTTCAAAGTCATGATTACAACTGAAGTGTAATTTTTTTCCATAACTTGTATGGTTACTGAGATATTGGCAAATTTGTGTTACAAGGGTTCTTTTTGAGCCCTATGGGGCTACTGTATGGCTCCGTTGTTATGTGTAAGTGGGCTCTTGCTCCCACACATGCATAATGTTATTCACAAATGGGCAGCTTGGTGGGCCCACACTCCCACCAACACATACCAGTTACCAGGTACATAACACTTTCCAAAAAATGTTTTAAAAAACCTTGCCAGAGCACTGCAAATAAACGGGTTGGTCTTTTGGCTTGAAATTTGTAGGGTATAAAGGTGGTGTACCTGAGATGTGACTTATGCTGTTTAGGCATAAACAAGTTTATCAGTTCCAGAGATATGCCATTACGAAGTTGAGATTTCTTCCCATAGGATAACATTGCAGCGCCCACAGTGCTATTTGGTGCCTATACCTCAGAAACAATGTGAGAAATAGATTTAGTTATCTTGCATGGAGGTTCATTGTCATGATTTCATTGGCACTTGAATTTTTTTCATAGCTGCTACAGTTGCTGAGATGTTGGCAAATTAGTGTTATAATTTTGGAGGCGACTGTTTCAGCTGGGTACTTGATGATTCACCGCCCGAGATTGGATCGTGGGGAGGGGGGGAGTAGCGGTCTGTTTCAAGACCAGGTTGGGGCTCACGGGTGTAGCAGTTGAGGAAGCTGAATCCTTTGAGTGTGCCGTAGTGGCTGGTGTGGGTTGCAGGATAGCCCTCATCTACCGTCTACCAGGAGACGAGAGACGATTCCTGCAGGAAGCGGCAGACTTCGTCGCCGATATGGTGTTGGAGTTGCCCAGATTGATGGTTCTGGCGACTTTCAATGCCTGGGTCGATTTACTTAACCTCTGCCTTTGTCAGCACTTCCTCCAGTTGATGACATCACTGGGCCTTACACAGATTGTTTCCTCAGCCACTCATAATCACGGTCACTCTTTGGATTTAGTTTTTCTCCTGGGGGATTGAGGCCTCTGATTTGGTGGTGGAACCTGTCAGTTGGTCTGATCACTACACCGTGGGCTTCAATTTTTGTGCTCCCCTTCGTAGGTCTGCCTCTCTGGAGATGGTTCGATACCGCCCTTTACGGGATGTGCACCCTGAAGACCTGATGGCAGTGTTGAACCTCTCAGAGTTTCCGATTGCCAGCTTGGGTCCAGAGGCCATGGTCTTGGCTTATAATCAGGTAATTTCCTTGGCTCTGGACTCAATTGCTCCTGTCCGTGTTCATCCCCTCTCTCTCTGCCCTTGGGCCCCATGGTTCGATGGGTTCTTGAGGGAGTTGCGACGTGTGGGACGACGGTTAGAGCGCCATTGGAGGAAATCTGCTCTAGATGCCGACTGCCTTAGTTTGGAGGAGCATTATCGGCTCTACCAATCAGAGATCTCCCATAAGAAGGCAGAATTCCTGTCCAGGGAGATCGCTGTTGCTCAGAATCAACCGACTCAGCTCTTCAGAACTGTGGACAGGCTGTGCAACCCAGCCTGTCTCCAGCTCCGTCGAGCCTTTTCACAAAAGGAGTGTGATGAGATCGCTCAATTCTTTGTGAATAAGGTGGCCGACATCAGATCCGAGATCCGTCTGACACACTCTAAGGGGGAAGCTGTTGGTCGGCATTTGGTCATGGAATTCTCTGCCTCCTGGTGTTCCTTTGACCTGCCGATGTTCGGTGATATTATGCGGATCATCCAGGGGATGCACCCTATGTTCTGTAGTTTAGATCCAGGTCCTACCTCCCTGATTCTGGGTTGTGTTGAGATCGCCGGCCTGTTTCTGGCTCAAATAATCTGGTGCTCCCTAGAATTGGGTGAGTTTCCTAGTTCCCTAAAGGAAGCTGTGGTGACTCCCCTTTTGAAGAAGGCTTCTTTGGACCCAGATATTTTTTCCAAATACAGACCGATCTCTAACCTTCCCTTTATTGGGAAGGTTATTGAGGAGGTAGTGGCAAAACCAGCTGGAGGACCATTTGACCATCCATAGTATCTACGAACCTCTCCAGTCTGGTTTTCGTAAGAGGCGTAGTACCAAGACTGCTCTGGTTCGGGTGCTCAATGATCTCTTGATGGCGAGAGATCAGAGAAACCACTCTATCTTGGTTCTTCCTGATCTCTCTTCAGCCTTTGACACTGTAGACCATGGGGTTTTGCTCGAGCGACTGGAGTCCATCTGTGGACTGTCTAGTACAGCGCTCAGATGGTTTTCATCTTTTCTATCTGGGAGAACGCAGAGAGTTGTGTTGGGGATTTTTTCCTCTGACCCTTTTCCTCTGCAGTGTGGTGTCCCCCAGGGCTCGGTGCTTTCCCCCATGTTGTTTGCAGTGTACATGCTGCCCCTCAGAGACATTGTAAGAAGGTATGGGCTGAGGTTTCACTGCTATGCTGATGATACCCAACTCTACCTGTCTTTTGCCCCCTACCAGGTTAGTGCTCTCTCGGTATTTAATAGCTGCCTCGCTGAAATCCAGGACTGGATGAATGCGAGCTGGTTAAAGTTGAACGCCGGTAAGACTGAGGTTATGGTTGTGGACCCGGGTCATGGGACAAGAGGGTTGGGATCTGGTCAGTCCTCTGGCTTATTGCTGGAGGGAGGATCAGATCCTTACCTCTGAACGGGTGCGTAACCTGGGAGTGGTACTTGACAACAGGCTGACTCTTCGTCATCAGGTGTCAGCAGTCATTAAGTCTGCATTCTACCATCTTAGGAACATTGCCAGGGTGAAACACCTTGTTCCGTCCAGCGATTTACTCGTGTTGGTCCATGCTTTCATGACATCACGCCTTGACTATTGCAACTCCCTTTACTTGGGGCTTTCTGGGGTTGATATCTGCTGCTTGCAGCTAGTGCAGAACGCTGCTGCAAGGTTAATGACAGGGGTGACTAGAAGGACACATATTACCCCTATGCTGCACGATCTGCACTGGCTGCCTATACAGTGGCGGATCACCTTTAAAGTAGGTCTTTTGACCTTCAAAGCCCTGCAAGGACTCGGCCCCGACTACTTGAAAGAGCTTCTGATTCCTTACCACCCCGTACGACAGCTCCGTTCAGCCAACAAGAGGTTGCTAGAGGTTCCGAGGGTTATATTGAAGTCTTCTGGGGCCAGGGCCTTTGTGTTTGCGGCCCCAACCCTCTGGAACTCTCTGCCTCGCCAGCTTAGGGAATGCACGACCGTGGAATCCTTTAAGCGGGATTTTAAGCCTTTTATTGTGGAGCAAGGCTTTTATAAATTGATGTTGCTGTGAATGTTGATTTTATATGTATATTTTGATTTTACGACTCATTTGTACAGTGCCTTGGTGCTTGAAAGGCGCTTAATAAATAAAGTTTATTATTATTATTATTATTATAAGTGTTCCTTGCCCTATAGGGCTGCTGTATGGCTCTCAGAAGAGGGAGTAGTAGAGGTAAGGTCGGAGGGCCTTGCACCCCACAGATGCATATCATTATGCACAATGGGCAGCTTGGTTGGGCCCCGTGCTCCCACCAACTCATACCATTTACTAGCTGTATTACACTTTTTCAAAAAGTAAGGAAGTTCATTGCAAACAACTTAGTTAATGCACCAGTTATGGTTAAAGTGATAAAAGTGGGGTAATGAGATATTAGGGTTGAGCCCCTAACCCTCCACCCCACCCCCCATCCTCCACAGACCGACAGATGCCAGAGTGTGCCATAGGGGTCGTGAGGCCTAACTCTCACCCCATTTTCCTTTTCTACAGCATGTCAACCTGTTTACACATGGAATGGGGTGAAGAATGTCTCTCACTAATGGAAAACAAGATGGAGGACAGAACTGAGCTCTGTGTAAATACACCAGGCTCCCTGCGACACTCTGAGACCCTCCCTGCGAAAACAAGATACTCCTCTGTGAAAACAACCTTGATTTGGTGTGGGATACTTAACTTTTCCAATGGAAAATAATGGGAAAATTAAAACTTTAATAACTTTTGAATGGATTAATATTTTTTCACCAAACCTTCAAAAGACACATATGTGACCCAAAGGCTTTCTACCCTGAAAATTTCAAACCACAGTATAAAGCAATTTTTGAGATAGAGCTGCTGAAAAAAAAACCAGCAGAAAAATGATAAATTTAGAATTTTCGATTCTCCATATCTCAAAAACCACAAAACAGATTCACACAACATCTGGCACCCCATTGCAGTAACAGAAAAGTTAAGATATAATGAAGACAGGTGTGTATGTGTCCTGAGTGTATACTACATGCTAACATACTAAAATGCCAGCAGAATAGGCCTAACGGTCTTTCGAGTCTGCTCGTTTGGTCAGCCCCCACCCTGGGTGCTGACCTTGCTGCCCCCCTCGCCTTCTCTGGCTTCTCCCTTCCCAGTTCCAGATATTCTTGCTGCATTGAATTTTGCTTCCAGAACACTTCCCCTGTACCTGTCCCAGCCCCTCATGAACCCCTCCACCGTCTCCGCTTCCACCAGCCCCCTAGGCAGCGCATTCCATGGCTCCACCACCCTCTCAGTGAAGTAGCACCTCCTCCTTTCTCCCCTGAATCTTCCCCCCTCAAGCTTCCGCCCATGCCCTCTAGTGGCCCCTTCCTCCTTCCTTCGAAGCACCCTGACTGTTTCTCCCCTATTTACCTTCTTCATGTACCTGAAGACCTCTATCATGTCCCCCCGGTCCCTTCTCTCTTCCAGTGTGTGCATATTTAGCTCTTCGAGCCTCTCCTCATAGGTCCTGTCCCCCAAGCCCCAAATCATTTTGGTTGCCCTCCTCTGGACCCTTTCCAGGAGTTTAATGTCCCTCTTTAAGTGTGGCCTCCAAAACTGCATGCAGTATTCGTGGTGCGGCCTCACCAAGCAGTTATACAGAGGGAGTATCACTTCCCTCCTTCTGGAGGTGATCCCCCTAGCAATGCATTCCAGCATCCTGTTGGCCTTGGCTGATGCCCTCCTACAAGTCTCAGAGTTGTTCATCTTGACATCCACCACCACCCCAAGGTCCCTCTCAGCCATCGAGACTTGTAGCATTTCCCCTTCCAGGGTGTACACTTGGCCCGGGTTTCTGGCCCCCAGATGGAGTACCTTGCATTTCCCTGCATTGAACCTCAGCTTTCACTTTCTAGACCATCTTTCCAGAGCCTCTAGGTCCCCCTGTAGTGAGGTGAGCATTAGGGTTGACAACCCCAAGGAAGACTTCACCCCTTATTTGTTTCAGGGCTGTGGCAGGGATTTTAGGGTTTGAAACCCTAGCATCATATTTCCCTACATTTGTTGCTTTATCCTCAACCCTTACTGATGCATTAACATAGTTTTTTGCACAGAATTTCCTTACTTTTTGAGATAGTGTAATCATAGCCTTATTTGTCTGTGAGAGCACAGGGCCCACATCTATAGTTTTTGCGAGCGAGTAATTGTATACTTATTTGCCTATGGGAGCGCTCCCATCCCTCCATAGATGCATATATGTATGTAACTGGGTAAGGGCCCTACACTTCCATTTATAGGACAACAGCAAACAAATTGTCAGCATAGCCATCCCATTACACTACCACATATACCCAGTACAGAAAATGTTTGCATCTCCGGCAAAACATAATGCAGTGCCATTCCACACCACAGATGCAAAAACACATTTTGAAGAGGATTTGAAAAATGACAGCTGTGACATACATGAGGTGGGGGTAATAAGAAATCTATGTTGAAAATCTGGGGTCAAAATATTTAAAATTTCCAAAGTTAAGAGCATGAGTAGCAAAATTGCAATGAATGGTCATAACTCTGCCATTTTTACATACAGTGACCCAAGATTTTCAACATAGCCTTCTTATGACCCCCACCTCATGAACAAGGGCAGGAAAACTTTTCATTTCCTGCCCAAAAGGTGAATTTGCAAAGCAACCACGAAATCACATTTTGAGAGAAAGTTATGTAAAGACAGTCATATTGTTCATGAAACGGGGTCCCCAAAAGGACATACTGAAAATTTGATGTCAAAATGTCAAAAAATGACTGAGTTATGTTTAAAAGTTGAAACCCTCCATCACTGTTACTACATTCTCTCTCTCTCTCTCTGTTTGCAGCCCACTAATGCCTTATTCCCTCTCTTCCATTCCGCTTCATCTTCTACGCTCCTACCTTACATCGTTCCTCCTTTCTTTTACCCTTTATGGCTACCTTCAGTGGGACCTCTACCCTCCTATTTAATATCCTTCCTCCCATCCTCTTCCTCACATGGCTACCTCTCAATGTGGAACCAGCACTGTTAACTACACTGTTTTACCCATCTCTGATCTCAGTTATTTTAGCACAATCAGTTTTACGATATGCATCCCATTGCTCCTGTACTTTGACCGGATTGTATATATTATTATAAACAGCTCTGACCATCATGTTACCTGCGAATGTCATGTAATTTTCAGTATGCGCTACTTTGTTCCCTTGTACATTGACCAAATTGTATCTATTGCTCTACATACACGATATATGCCGTAAGTTTCCTTTGCTCACTCTTCTTTGTTCTATTCGTTGTAAACTGTACTCATTGTTATATGTTATCTGTGTACCTGCCCAGGTCCACCTTGTAAATGAGCTTGCTCAACAGTGCTTCACCTGGTAAAATAAAGACTGATAGATTGGTTGACTGATTGATTGATTGATTGATTGATTGAAATACCTTGAACCGCATTTACCTTAGTTTTCTCATATTGCAGTCACTAGTTCCAGCAGCAAGATGTGTCTTTAAATTGGAGAGTGGATCTTGAGCCTGGGACATGTTCAGGTGAGTGAGGGTGTGTGGGGTGTACTGGGGTGTGTGGGTGGTGGGTGGTGAGTGGGAGGAGGGGGTGGAGGGCTGATCAGACATGGACCTTTATTTGCAGGGTTTAAAAATAACATCAGGAACAGCGATTGGAAAATGGGGAAGAGGGAGGGTCCACTGGACTATCAGAAAATAAAAAATTTACACGGCGACAGTGCTCAGAGAATGGGGAGGGGAGGGACCACTAGACTACCAGGGAATGTAAATTTCAAATGGGGGCAATCAGAGAACAGGGAAAAGACCACTGGGCTACTAGGGAAAAAAGCTTCTGGAGGGTATTGTGCTTGGAGTTATTTTTTAGGTGATGGGGGGGGGTCTAAGGTTTGCCCCAGGGCAGTGGACAGTAAAAGCAAGGCTCAGAAGTCCTGGCCATAGGGATCCCAGAGAGCCAGTTGGACCAGTTTGATAGCCACCAAATTGTACCATTTTGTTTCATTTTTTCCCAAGGTTTTTATTTTTGTTTTGATCATTATCTATCCTGTGAGTCAAATGCATATGGAGGGGGGGAGAGCACTGAAGCTTTCCCTACATTCAGGACTAACTTGGTGTGGTACGTAGAATGGCAGATAAATCAACAGCCAACGTCCTGTTTATTAGATGCTGTAATAAATGACAGTGTTATGACAATGCAAGCATTTGGCTTTATTACATGCAAGTACTGCAGTTCTGTGTTTCCTTTAATCTGGGTTTGGTAGTGAGCCAGGACTCATACAAGGGCCTCCTAAACCTGACTCATTTTAGGAATTACTGTATATAAGCTTGCTTAGTCAGATTCACTCCTGTCCCAAAGTAGTTGGTTTACAATAGTAGGCAGTGACCCGATTTTACAATAAAAACCCAGGAAACTTTCTTGGATGAAAAAAAAAAACAATCGGTAGAGGACCAGGCAGCTGTAGTACAACTGAATGGTTTTTATAGGTCACATGATGTGTTGTGTCTATAACTAGACTGCACCCTTGTTTTCTGGACTCACAAGATGACATGCAGAGCTATGCCCTGCAGCCATAAAAATCAGGAGAAAGGAAAAATGGCTAGTGGTTTAGAAAGCCTGTCTGACTATAGAGCTTTTAGATATGTATAAATACAACCTTTTCACGTTTTTCAATCTGCGAAAATAATAAAAGCAAACTGTGTTTAGTATTTCCATGCTTTATTCTATTTACAAATGGACTGCAAGTTTCATTATGTTTTTTGCATTTAGTTCATCCCAAATGTGTTTTTTGTGGAGAAAATCATTCAATCTATTATTGATATTTACTGTTCAAAATCTTTTCTGATCGAACAGTGAAGTTTGAACAGTTAAAATGTGTGAATGATAGCCGGCCTGGTGGTGCTGAGGGGTGAGTCGTTGGATGCCACACCTCGTTCGACACTGGTGACCCAGGTTTGGGAACAGACCCGGGCCACTGGGGAGTTGGCAGGGGAGGAGAGGGATTGAGCGTCCGATGGACTGCTCCAGACGTTCAATCCCTCTCCGGGAAGGGGGGACTCTAGCTGTCAGCGCATAGCTGGCCACTAGCAGAGGCTGGGGGCGATGCACCAAGGCTAAGCATCAGGGGGCTGAGTTGGGGCAGGCACCGGGAGGAGCACGTGTGGATGAGTACGTGCTCCCCCCATCAGCGTCATTGCACGCCCCTCTCATGCATGGGGAGAACAAGGAGAAATGGCTTCTCAGGTAACGGCGTCTTGATGGCTGTCCAACGGGGTGCTCTGGCTTCGGGGGGCATCACCGATGACTGGATCTGGACTTAGAGGGAGAGAAGGGGGCTCCCCACCACCCCGCCGAGGGGGGTAAGCCATGGGAGTAAAAGGCAAGGGCCCTACAGAGGCTGGGGATGAACCAGATGGTGGACAGAACAGGGGATGCGGGGACGGAGTGTCAAAAAGCATTTTTAAAACTGGGGAAAAAAACAAGATAGCCAATATGCTAACATACTAACATACTAAAGAGCCAGCAGAATAGGCCAAATGGTCTGTCTTGTCTGCTCGAGAGCCAGCAACCTAGTGGCTGCTCGCCTTACCACCCCCCTAGCCCCCAAGAGAGTCTTCTTTTTATTCAGATTTCCCTTATACCTGTCCCACCCCTTCTTGAAGCCCTCCACTGTGCCCTCTTCCACTAGCCACCCAGGCAGTGCATTCCATGGCTCCACCACCCTCTCAGTGAAAAAATGCCTCCTGCGCTCCCCTCCGTCTTCCACTCATGACTGCTGATAGCTCCCCCCTTCTTTAACCTAAACAGCTCATTTACTCCACTCCTGGTTATTCCTTTTACATACTTGAAAACCTCTATCATGTCTCCTCTATCCCTCCTCTCCTCCAGTGAATAAAGCCCAAGCTCCTTCAGCCTTTCCTCATAAGGCCTCCCTTCCATGCCCTGAATCATGCTGGTCACTCTCCTCTGAACCTTCTCCAGCAGCACTATGTCCTTCTTCAAATGAGGTCTCCAGAACTGTACCCAATACTCAAGCTGCGTCCTGACCAAGGCATTATACAGAGGGAGGATCATCTCCCTACTTCAGGATGTAATACCCCTGGCTATACTAACATACTAACATACTATTTGCCAGAAGATTAGGCCTTAAGGTCTATCAAGTCTGCTCGAACCTTAGATCCTTAGTTGGGCGCCGAGGCCCTCCCATTCCTTGTGCTCCAGAAACCCCTATCATCCATCCCCACCCCCATGGGACAGGTCATCATCTGATACATCCACTTTTTGTGTCTGTCCCACCCTCTCTTGAAACCCTCCACTGTGGATCTCTGAGCCAGCTCACGAGGCAGTGCATTCCTAGGGTCCACCACCCTCTCAGTGAAAAACCTCCTTCTCTTTTCCCCCCTCACCTTTCCACCTTCCACCTTCAAACCATGCCCTCTGGTGATACCTCCCTGCTTTAGTCTAAAGATCCCTCCATGTTTACTCCTATTTATTCCCTTGAGGTACTTGAAGACCCTCAATCATGTCCCCCTGTCTCTCTCTCTCTCCTCCAATGAAAACAGGCAGAGCTCCTCAAGTCTGTCCTCATATGTCAAATCCCTAGCCCTCGTATCATCTTAGTTGCCCTTCTCTGTACCCCTCCAGGAGCTGTATGTCCCTCTTCAAGTGTGGTCTCCAGTACTGTACACAGTACTCAAGGTGTGGTCTAACCAGTCCATTGTACAGCGGCAGAATCACTTCCTTGCTCCTAGAGGTGATCCCCCTTACGATGCATCCCAACATCCTGTTTGCCTTGCTAGTCACTCTCCTGCACTGCTCAGAGTTATTCATACATGCATCCACCATGACCCCTAGGTCTTTTTCCCCTATTGAGGCCTTCAGCGCCTCCCCTCCCAGGGTGTTCCTGTGTTTAGGGTTTCCCTGACCAAGATGCAACACTTTGCACTTAGTGATATTGAAATTTAATTTCCATGTGTGAGCCCAGCTTTCCAGGGTGTCCAGGTCCCCTTGCAGGGCCAACCTCCCCTCTTCTCCCTCAACTACTGCTCCCATCTTGGAGTCATATCCATGAAGAGACTCATTTCACACCCTATACCCTCCCTGATGTCCGATATGTATGCATTAAACAGGATTGGACCCAGGACCGAGCCTTGCGGTACCCCACTACCAACCTCTCTAGGGTTCGAGAGCTCCCCACAGACCACTACTCTCTACCAACAGTATTTCTCTGAGCACAAACAGTAAATGGCAAGGCAAAGCAAATGTTATTTATATGGTGCCCAATCCCGAAGACTCTGGGCACCTTACAGAAAATTACAACAGAACAGGCAGTAACACAGTTAGAATAAAATTACACAAATACAGATTTAAATAAATAAAATATAAATCATGTTAAAAAGGAAACTTTCATATTACCATAGGACAATTACTGAGGACTGAACAGAATCATGATGGAATTCAGTAATCATTAAAAGTCAGACTAAAGAGGTGGGCATTCAGCCTCCACTTTAAATACCTCTACTGAGGGAACCTCCTGGACTGCAGATGGTAGCGAGTTCCACAAGGCTGGCCGAAATATGTTAAAAGCACTGTAACCCCCCCCACAAATTGGGGTTCCTGAAAAATCTTCCTTGAGCTTGTCTAAATGCTAACTGCCAGGCTGGTGTCCTGCGTTTTTGCAGTTTAAATGTGATTACCAGAGCTTGTATAGCCACTGTGTACTGTCTCTTTAAGAGCTGCCTGGATTGCAGTCATACATAATCTAAAAGGGAGCTCTGTTGGAAGATGTGCTTGTTTGCTGATCATTTGTTAGAGTAGTAGTAGTATCTTCTGACCTGTCTTCTTTGCAGCATGGACAGTTCTGTTTGTTCCCATCATCTTGGTCCTGGATTGCTGAAATGGGCCAATCAGTACATTTGGGACTCTGGGGTGGAGCCTGCCTGCAGGGGCTTGATGGGGTCAGGACTTGTAGGAATTGTGGTTTTGGGATTTTTGCGCCTGGGGTGACCTGGAGGGAGAGCCCTTGTTGTGATTGTCTGATAGGTCAGCCAGCTGAACCTTTTGGATTTTGAGAAAGGTCCCAGTCTGCTTGCAGTTTCAGTTAGATTTAAGTTGGGAAGTGAAGAAGTAACAGCTTGAGGTAGTTCAAGCAGCAATCCATAGTGGATTCACGTGGGAGAACTGTGGAAAGGCCAGAGTTTTGGCCTGCATGCCTGCCTGCTGTTCCTGAGAGGGAACTTGTGCCTTTTTCGGACTGAATCCGAACTTAAAGAGCGAAGTAAGCCACTGAATTGTGACCAGGCTGCTATCTGAAGAAGACCGAAGATTTGCTGAATGCGATCAGCCTGTCTGGACTTCAGCCACCTCTGAACTCCCGGATTGTGCAGAGACTCTGTAATTGCAACCGGAGAGCCTTTTACCTGGTACAGTGGAACTTCCTTACATGTGAATGTGTTGTGTGCTTATAGTGGGTCATGATTTGGTTCCCCACTGTGATTTGAATTGTATTCTGCTTGCTGGAAGTTGCATTAGAATTTTCTTATGTGTAAATGTGCTGTGTGCTGCTAGTGGGTCACGATTTCATAGGTATCATAGGTAGATCAGAGCCAAGAAGACCGAAGTCCATAATGCTCGCCAATATAATTAATCATAACCCTTTATTGATTTATCTCTTAAGAAATTATCTAATCGTGATTTAAATAAATTCATAGTTTCACTGGTCACCACAGAGAGTGGCAGTGCATTCCAAATTTTAGACACTCTAACAGAGAACCAAGAACTTCTCCATTTAGTTCTGCATCGTTCTACCAATAATTGTAATGGGTGAGCCCTAGTTTCATAAACTACTTCTCTAAAAACCAGTCCCAAAGAATCCCATAAGATACTATCATATAGGGCTCTATACACCAGACACAAATCTCCTCTTAGTCTGCGATACTCAAGACTATAGAGTCCAAGTTTTGTAAGTCTATTTTCATAATCCAGTCTCTGAACTTCGCTGATACTCTTAGTTGTCTCTTCTGAATACGCCAAGAGCATTTATGGAACCCTGTCACCAGGTGACCAAAACTGGGCACAATACTCAACATGAGGCCTAACCAACGAGGAATACAATGGGAGTAGAACCCTACTACTTGTATTTGTAATATGTTTTTAATACAGTGGAGAATACCCCCTGCTTTTTTAATAATTTGTTGACAATGTAAGCCAAATTTTAGATAATTTTTGACCCTAATTCCCAGATCTCGCTCATCTTCAACAACTTTAAGAACTTTATTACCCAAAAAGTAATTCGCTAATGGGTTATCTTTCCCAAAGTGCATTACAATGCATTTCTCAACATTGAACACAAGTTTTTTTGTTAATGCCCAATCTTCAAGTTCATTTAATGCGCTTTGCAAAGTACATATATCCTCAAGATTATTAATTATGTGGCCTATGCGAGTATCATCAGCAAATTTTGTTAACCAGACATTAGATGATGATGTTAATGAGGAGATATAAAGATTAAAAAGACAGGGTCCCAATACAGAACCCTGTGGGACCCCCACTAGTCACTGGTTCATATTCTGAAAAATAACCCTTTATACAAACTCGCTGAGTCCTCTCAAACAGCCAAGACTCTATCCATTTAGTTATGTTCCTATCGAGTCCCATTTCTATTATGGAGTCAATAAGTTCACCATGTGGCACCTTATCAAAGGCCTTAGAAAAGTCCAGTAGAATTACATCCACAGCTTCACCACCATCCAAAGCCAAACTAACCCTACCATAAAACTCAAGCAGGTTAGTCATACAAGAACGGGATTTGACAAATCCATGCTGTGTTTGGTCTGGTTGTATATTAGTTTCTATAGAATTCTTTATTATACCCTCCATGATTTTACTCAGAACAGAGGTTAAACTAATGGGTCTATAATTTGTAACATTATGTTTAGATCCTTTATTTTTATAAATTGGTTCCCCATTGTGGTTTGAGTTTTATTCTGCTTGCTGGAAGTCACATCCAGCCCCACGGACTGAATCCAAAATCATCTGCACTGGGCCTGAGCCTTTGTCACACTGGCCCAGCCCGATTACCTGCTGCACAGAGAAAGCCATCGACAAGAGAACTGCCTGGGGATCAGCTCCCTGCTCAACACTTGAACAGAAACGACACCTCTGTGATTCGCATGGGCCCCGCTTCTCCGGGCACACCAGCTCAACAACCTGAAGTCTCGATTTCGTCCTGCCTGTGTCCAGTATTGGATATCATGAGTAAACATCAGGGTAGCTCCCGGCAACAACAGCTAAATCTAAAGTGTTGTCATCTGATTGTCTTATTGCTTTTTCTTTCATGGACTGAGCCATCCAGCTCTGGATTACAAGTAGTGTGTGTTGTGCATGTTGCTTTCTTCCATCACAGGGCCCCAACCAGCTGCAACATTCCTGGCTAGTCCACCATTTTCCTACCTGGGTACCCAGAGTGTGTGACTGTGTGGGGACTTAAAGGGCATGCTTAACTGTTTGACTAATATAGCCTTTAAGCTAATCAACCTGATTATGCCCCTTCCTTGTTCAAGTCCCCTGAATAAATCAGATCTGACTTTTTTGCTGCATTTAACCTGACTATGGTTCCAGTTTGTGCCAAGAGCACTGTACTGTTGCTATTTACTGTGCATAACCTTGTTTTACAGGGGGTTCCCAGGGTCGGTCCAGAGGAACCAGCCCTAGTGCTAAGTGCAAACAGTGTGGGTACTGTTATGGTGTACAAGGGGTACTGTGAAAGTGATTATTGTATATTGCTCAGGCCACTAGAAGGGAAAGAGGGGGGTTACAGTGTCCCAGAGGGCTGTGCTCAGGTTAGTTTGACCGCTACCAGCCCTGACCTCCGGGTGGAGGCACCCGTTTCAGAACTCAGGCCCCTTAACCTGCTACTAGCTGTGTAGGCAGGGGTAGTAGCCCTTGGGATAGCGCCACCTAGGGGTTACATCTTGGAGGCTCATCGTTGGGATTTTGTGCCTTCTAGTGGCCACAAATTATGAATTATTGTTAAAGATTAATAGCTACCCCAGTAGAAATGGCTGTACACCAGTTGGTGGGGTGGTGTACTGGGCAGGAGATTAACCCCCAAAATGCTCTGCTTTTACTGGATATTCCCTTGGGTACTAGTAAGGACACTGTAGAGGGAGCACTCTCTAAACTAAATGTTTTAAAAACCCTGTGGTAGTGGGTTGACAGGCTGATTTGATCTCCCAGACTTTCATAGCCTTGGTAGAGTGTAGCGACCTCATTGACAGCTCTAAAGTGCCGCAGACTATTGCCCCAGAAGGGGTTCCAGCTGCCTGGAGAGTGATAATAAAAGACAGTAAAGACCCTGGGAAGGATGAGCTCCCACCATTATCTGAGACTTTTGAGGAGAAATTTGCTTAGTTGTTGCTGGAGGAAGGGAAAACCGTAGAGGACTTTAAGAAATTATTCCTGCCACCTGGGGTTGTTCCTTCCCCAACACCCCCTCCCATTCCAGCACCTGTTACTGCCCCACCTTCTGTGCCCATGCCAATGCTGGCCCCTATATCTGTACCCACGATTAGTCACGACTCATATCACCAGCTGAGGATGTTTACAGGCACCCTCCGCACACCCGAGGAGGAGGACAGTTGGGAGACTTGGATAGACTATGTTGCCCCTCAAATCCGAGAATGGCAATGCCCCAAACCAGAGAAGAGAAGGGTGATTGAAAGCCTCAGAGGCCCTGCCCAACTTACTATCCATACTACACAGGCTAGTAATCCAGAAGCAGCTGCTCAAGATTTTTTGAATGCATTGGAAAATGTGTATGGGAGTACCGATTCGGATGAGGACCTGTGGGGTAGGGTCAAAAACACTCAGCAATACCCAGGGGAGCCCTTATCCATGAATGTGCCTCGACTCAAAGGGGTGATATAGGATTGTCTAAAGGAAGGTGGCATGGCTCCAGCTAAATTAGATCGGAATAGGTTGGACCAACTTCTCAAGTCAGCCCCATTCTCTGAATTATTGCTGCTCCAACTATGCCTTGCTGCTCAGTTGTATGCGCCTCCTACCTGTGACGGACTGATGAAGGAAATTTAGAGGATTGAGAGAAGGCAGCCATGTGGGGGGCCCCTCCTGTATCTGCTGTTGTTGCTGCCCAGATGACTGAGGAAGCACATGTGAGTGATGCTCAGGGGCGAAATACAGTGCCAGTTGAACATTGGGAGGCTAGCAAGGACGCTCCGCCTCGGGCCGAGATACTGCCAGAGGTCCGAGAAATGAGGGCTACTGTTTCCCTACAAGCCCATTCCAGAGATGCAGTCGGCACAAACCCCTCTCAGAGCATGTCCGCTATGGGGTTGGGGGTGCACTCCCAGGCATCCCCTGTTGACAGCTGCTCAAAGATTGATGAATTGACTATGGAAGTGAGGGAATTACTGAGGCATCTCCCCATGCTCACCACACACCAGACAGAGGCTGAATCACGATTTTCTGTTGGTGTTACCCCAGCCTCAGCCGCCAATGTGATGCCTCGGCCACACCAGAATCTAGAAAGCATACTCTGTAATAATTGTGGGAAGGAGGGGCATATGAAGAAAGAATGCCGGCCCCCAAAAGACTTAGATACGGTTGTATACAGACTTCAAGGGGAGCTCCAGAAAGCGAAGCCATGGCCAAGGGAAGCTCTAAACGACTGCAGTGAAGGCTCAGGAAATTCCAACTCCAACTTCTTTGTGGCTAAGTCATCTATACTGGCCCCTTCTACTGTCCCTCCAGACTGGTCCAAGATAGTGGGCCTTTCAATGGAGACTACTGTGGCTGTGAATGGTATTCCTACTCGGGCTGTGCTTGACAGTGGGTCACAAGTGACCATTGTGTTTCAGGACTGGTATGACAAACACTTATCTGCTGTGCCCTTACAATCCTTGAAAGGCCTTCACGTGTGGGGGCTGAGCAACAAGTCTTATCCATATCTAGGATATGCCTGCCTCTGGTTGTCATTTACTGCAACTGTCACTGGCGTAGAGGAGCAAGTAGAGACACTGGCCCTAGTGTGTCCTCCCACTGGACTGTTTGATGGGGTTCCCCTGTTAATTGGAACAAATGCCCACATGTTTGGGAGACTAACACAGCTCTGCCATGAGAAACAGGGGCTGCTGACTGGATGGGCACTAAGAATTCCAGCCTTAATAAAAAGGGCATATTGCTTACAACAGAAACCCAATAAAGTGGACCCAGATGAGCCAGTGGGGATAGTGTGGAAAAAGGAATCTGACTCCTTGGTATTGGCCCCCAATGCCCAGTGCACAATCCATGGAGAAGTCCACCTAAACAGAAACATAAAGAACAAAATATTAATGTTGGATGTACCAGGAGATGGAAAGTTGCCAGAGGGATTATTGGTCAAACCCAGCATCTTGCCTAGCCCGTGCCCATGCCGGTGCACGATGAGTGATGGTCCAGATTCAGAATGTGTCAGATCGGGAGATTTGGGTGAACAGAGGGTGCACCCTAGCTACAGTACACTGTGCTGACACTGCTGTATTGCCCAGTAACAAGTGTTCTGGCAAGGAGAGAGTGACCCCGGACTTATTTGACTTTGGTGACTCCCCGTTGCCAGCTGAATGGAAAGCTAGAATTAGCAAGAAACTCACTCAGAGGGACCAAGTGTTTCCATTAAAAGAATGAGATGAGGGATGTGTCCAGGGTGCAGAGCATCACATACGCCTGCATGATGACTGGCCATTTCAAGAGAGATCCCGACACCTCGTCCCAGCGGACAGATGATGTGAGGAGACACCTGCAGGAAATGCTTGCTGCTGGTGTGATACAAGAATCCAGGAGTCCATATGCCTCTCCCATTGTGATTGTGCATAAGAAGAATGGGTTGGTAAGGATGTGAGTTGATTATCATACCTTGAACCAGCGGACCATCCCTGATCAATACACCATGCCCCGTATACAAGATGCCCTAGATTGTTTGAATGGGAGCAAATGGTTTTCGGTATTGGATCTTCACGGTGGATACTACCAGATCCCGACAGCCCAGAGGACTGTGAGAAAACAGCTTTCATCTGTCCTTTGGGGTTCTACAAATTCCTGAAAATGTCACAGGGGATTTCAGGCACCCTGGCCACCTTTCAGCGACTGATGGAATGTGCGGTGGGAGATATGAACTTGCTGGAATGTCTAGTTTACCTAGACGATGTCATTGTGTTTGGCGCACATTAGAGGAGCATGAGACCCGACTGTTTAAAGTCCTAGACCAATTGGAAGACTTCAGCCTCAAGCTGTCCATTGACAAGTGCCAGTTTTTTCAAACCTCCGTGAAGTATGTAGGGCACATAGTATCTGCAGAAGGGATAGAGACGGATCCCAGTTAAGTTGAATCACTGACTACTTGGCCCCAGCCCCATAATTTGAAAGAACTACAATGTTTCCAGGGGTTTTGTGGCTACTACCGCAGGTTCATAAAAGACTATTCAAAGGTGATTTGCCCGCTCTTGATCTTACCCAGGGTTACCCTTCCACCAACCATAAATATAAAAAAGGGGCCGTCAAAGAACCAGAGAAAGTGTGCTTTCACACAGGTGAACTTTTTGGGCCCCTCTGGACACCCGAATGTGAAGCAGCCTTTCACAAGTCATATACCAGCTCACCCACGGCCCCATCCTCACCTATGCTGACCCCACCAAGCCCTATGTGCTGCATACGGATGCCAGTCTGCAGAGTCTAGGAGCTGTGCTGTATCAAGCTCATGGTGATGGTTTAAGACCAGTGGCCTTCACCAGTAGGAGCCCGACAACTTCGGAGCAAAACTACCCTGTGCACAAGCTGGAGTTCCTTGTGCTAAAATGGGCCATAGTTGACCAGTTTCATGAATACCTCTATGGGGCAAAGATATTGGTGAAGACCAACAATAAACCGGTAACCTAAGTACAGACTTCAGCTAAGTTAGATGCCACTGGGCACCGGTGGCTTTCCACCTTATCTACCTATGAATATACTGTTGAATACAGGCCAGGACTGAACCATATTGATGCTGACACCCATCATGAAGGCCAGTTTCCAAGAATGATTGGATCAGGCTGTTTGAACCTGACATCCAAGCCTTGTGCCAAAAATTTGACCGAGATGAACAGATGTCTGCGGACACAGTGGACTGTTTAGTAGATTGCTTGGGCCCTCCTGATACCTGCATACCGGCTGCCTATTGCCATTTCTCTGCTCTAGATATTAGTGCACTACCTCAGTTTGACAATGACAGCATTCAGTGGGCTCAATCCCAAGATCCTATGATTCAGCCCGCAATTCATGCCCTGCGTGCGAGGAAAGATGTGTCCAAGTTGCGTTCCCCTGACTTGCAAACTGCCCTATTGTTTAAAGAAGGGCTCCAGATTGAAGCTACTCAATGAGTTGTTGTACAGAGAGACAGTGGATCATGGCAGTCAAGTAGACAGGCAGCAACTGGTCTTACCCACGACCTTTAAAGATTTGGTACTGCGGTCCCTCCACAATCACATGGGGCACCTTGGTATTGACAGAACTCTCGACTTGGTACAATCTCAATTCTACTGGCCCAAGATGGGGGCTGATGTTGAGCACCAGGTAAAGACCTGCAGTCATTGCCTGCAAAGGAAAGCCCTGCCTCAGAGAGCTGCCCCCCTTGTCAATATTGCTACCAGGACCCCCATGGAACTGGTCTACATAGACTTTTTGTGTTTAGAACCTGATCAGCGGAATATTGGCAATGTGTTAGTGGTTATGGATCATTTCACACGGTATGCACAAGCTTTTCCAACTAAAGATCAAAAGGCCTCCACCGTGGCCAAGGTGTTAGTGGAAGATTCTTCGTCCACTATGGTGCCCCTCATGGATCCACTCTGACCAAGGCAGAGATTTTGAAAGTCGGCTAATCAAAGAAATGCTCTCTCTATGTGGGGCGCGGAAGTCAAGAACTGCCCCTTATCACCCACAGGGAGACCCTCAATCAGAACGTTTTAACCTCACCCTTCTAGACATGCTGGGCACCCTCCACCCAAAAGACAAGCATAAATGGAGCCAGCAGATCAGCACCTTGGTACACGCATACAATTGCACAAAAAATGATGCTACTGGGTTCTCCCCCTACCACCTCATGTTCGGGAGGGAGGCCCGACTGCCCGTTGATGTCTGCTTTGTGGTCTCTCCAGATGGGGTCTGAGCCAAAAATTACTTACACTGTGTACAGAAACTAAAAGCTCAATTAACCATGCCTTTCAACTGGCCCAGACAATGGCCGCCAAAAGAAATTTTGCCAACAAAGAGAGGCATGATAAAAAAGTAAAGGCTTAAGAGCTTCGACCTGGAGACCATGTGTCGTTACTCAATTTGGGACTGCATGGCAAACACAAAATTGCTGATAGGTGGCACCATCTTCCCCATGTAGTAGTTGGAAAGTTTAATGATTTATCAGTGTACCAGCAGTGCCCAGAGAATAACGCCAAAGCTGTCAAGACCATGCACTGTAACCACTTGCTACCTATTGGCCAAGTCATAATTGAGGCTGAGCCATCAGAGATTGATTCCCCTGAGTCGGTGACTTGTGCTGCTGCAAAAAAGAGACAGAGGCAACCTACCCCAGTAGTTACAGAGTTAAGTTTTCCCCTGCAGCAGGCCCAGAATGATAGTGACTGTCAGTCCACCTCTGACGAAAGTGAGTGTAACAATGCCTATTACCCTTCCTATGAATTGAGTCAGCTGTTTCAAGGTAACCCTATGACTAATTGTAGGGATGAAGCTGGGCCTTCTGGACTGCCTAACCCCCCAGCTTCATCCTTGGAGCCAATGCTCTCTGAAAGTGAAGTGCAAAGTATTATGTCTGAGGTTGCAGACTCTCTGTGTTTTGTGGAACTGTGTGAATTGC
This sequence comes from Neoceratodus forsteri, assembly GCA_016271365.2. Taxonomy (NCBI): domain Eukaryota; kingdom Metazoa; phylum Chordata; order Ceratodontiformes; family Ceratodontidae; genus Neoceratodus; species Neoceratodus forsteri. The sequence continues at coordinate 12,357,603 of CM028137.1, read as the reverse complement.
CCGAAGAAGGGGCTGATGGTCTGAGTCTCTCAGGTGACACACCAGAACTTGAAGAACAATATGAGAGTGTTAAAAGCCCCCCTTCAGTGTCACAAAGCCTAATTGTGCCAGAGCCTCCTCAAAATGAGCAATCTGGGCCTCTGTCAGAAGATAATGAGCAAAGTGTTGTGGAAACAGAGTCTACAGAGCAAGGAGCTGACAGTGCTCCAAGTTTGGACATTCCCATCCATGCAGATGCACCCCTCACCAGTGATGGAAGCTCCAAAGTTAGTGCAGAAAGTACAGAGACTGGGGCCGGTCCCCCAAAAAGACTGGCTGAGATGTCAAGCCAGTGCTATGCTTTAGTTATGATTCCCCTGGGAGGCCAGTGGATTTGCCACTCAATGTGGTTCACAAAGCAGTTTATGTTTTGCCAAGCTCACTGCCCGAACTGAGCTTGATGGCCAACTCCCGGTTACTTGTTCTTCCCTCTCACCATGGTGCCCCTGCCACATCCATCCCTAAGTTAGCTGATAGGGAAGGGCACCCTCTTACATTGTTTAATGTACAAGAAGTTATTAAATGATTCAGTATTACTTGTATGAAACGTGCATAAGTATTGTCAACGTGAATGTAGTAATGTGAAGTATATTGAAAGGTACAGTAATGTAACAAGCTAATGATATATATGCCTCATTTACATCGCAGTTTTGATATTGTGATGGTGCAGTCTTGACACAGATGCCACGTTTTCACCAGGCAGGGAAGGGTGTAACCCCCCCCCCTACAAATGGGGGTTCCCGAAAAGTCTTCCTTGAGCTTGTCTAAATGCTCACTGCCATGCTGGTTTCCTGCGTTTTTGCAGTTTAAATGTGATTGCCAGAGAGTGCCTATATAGCCTCTGTGTACCGTCTCTTTAAGAGCTACCTGGATTGCAGTTATAAGTAATCTGAGCGGGAGCTCTGTTGGAAGATGTGCTTGTTTGCTGATCATTTGTTAGAGTAGTAGTGGTATTGCAGTTTCTTCTGACCTGTCTTCTTTGCAGCATGGACAGTTCTATTTGTTCCCATCATCTTGGTCCTGGAGTGCTGAAATGGGCCAATCAGTACATTTGGGACTCTGGGGTGGAGCCTGCCTGCAGGGGCTTGTTGGGGTCAGGACTTGTAGGAATTGTGGTTTTGGGCTTTTTGCGCCTGGGGTGACCTGGAGGGAGAGTCTTTGTTTTGACTGACGGACAGGTCAGCTAGCCGAACCTTTTGGATTTTGGGGAGGGTCCCAGACTGCTTGCAGTTTCAGTTAGATCTACATAGAAACATAGACTTTGACGGCAGATAAGGACCGCTAGGCCCATCTAGTCTGCCCATTTCCCTACCTACAGGATAGGCTGCAGATCCTAGTTAACCAACAGCCTATTTCTTCCTACCCCCCCACAAGAATTGCCTTATGTCTGTCCCATGCATTCTTGAATTCAAACACAGTTTTAGACCCCACAACCTCCTCAGGAAGGCTGTTCCATGCATCCACTACCCTCTCTGTGAAATAATACTTCCTCACATTGCCCCTGAACCGCCCTCCTTCTATCTTTAAATTGTGTCCCCTTGTTCTTGCAAGTCTCTTTTCTGAAAGATGCTACCCTCTTGGACTTTGTTGATTCCACTGAGGTACTTAAAAGTTTCTATCATGTCCCCTCTCCCTTCTTTCCTCAAGGGTATACATATTAAGCTCCTTTAGTCTTTCCTCATACGGCTTCTCTTGCAGACCCTGCACCATTTTAGTTGCCCTCCTCTGGACTGCCTCTATCCTGTCTATGTCCTTACGGAGATGGGGTCTCCAGAACTGGACACAGTACTCCAGATGGGGTCTCACCAACTGTCTGTACAGAGGGATAACAACTTCCTGTTTTCTACTGATGATGCCTCTCCCTATACATCCCAGTATACCCCCAGCCCTCCCTACTGCCTTCTCACATTGCTTGCTAACCTTAAGGTCATCTGATATGATTACCCCCAGGTCCCTTTCCTTTTTTGTTGTTGTTACTACCTCCCTACCCATCTAAGTTTAGAAGTGAAGAAGAAATAGCTCAAGGTAGTTCAAGCAGCAATCCATAGTGGATTCACGAGGGAGAACTGTGGAAAGGCCTGAGTTTTGGTCTGCATGCCTGCATGCTGTCCCTGACAGGGAACTTGTGCCTTTTTCAGACTGAATCCGAACTTGAAGAGCGAAGTAAGCCACTGAATTGTTACCAGGCTCCTACCTGAAGAAAACCAAAGATTTGCTGAATGCGATCAGCCTGTCTGGACTTCCAGCCACTTCTGAACTCCCAGATTGTGCAGGGACTCTGTAATTGAGACCGGAGAACCTTTTGCCTGGTACAGTGGAATTTCCTTACATGTTAATGTGTTGTGTGCTGCTAGTGGGTCACGATTTGGTTCCCCACTGTGGTTTGAGTTGTATTCTGCTTGCTGGAAGCCGCATCCAGCCCCACGGACTGAATCAAAAATCATCTCCATTGGGCCTGGGCCTTGTCACACTGGCCCAGCCCGACTACCCACTGCACAGAGAAAGCCATCGATGAGATACCTGTCTGGGGATCCATCCCCTGCTCAACACTTAAACAGGAACGACGCCTCGGTGATTTGCGTGGGCCCCACTTCTCCGGGCACTCCAGCTCAACAACCTGCAGTCTCGATTTCATCCTGCTTGTGTCCAGTATTGGATATCATGAATAAACATCAGGGTAGCTCCCTATATCAACAGCTAAATCTAAAGTGTTGTCATCTGTTTGTCTTGTTGCTTTTTCTTTCACAAACTGAGCCCTCTGGCTCTGGATTACAAGTAGTGTGTGTTGTGCATGTTGCTTTCTTCCATTACAGGGCCCCAACCAGTTGCAACGTTCCTGGTTAGCTCACCATTTTCCTTCCTGGGTACCCAGAGTGTGTGACTGTGTGGGGACTTAAAGAGAAGGCATAACTGTTTGATTAACATAGCCTTTAAGCTAATCAACCTGATTATGCCCCTTCCTTGTTCAAGTCCCCTGAATAAATCAGATCTGACTTTTTTGCTGCATTTAACCTGACTGTGGTTCCAGTTTGCACGAAGAGCACTGTACTGTTGCTATTTACCATGCATAACCTTGTTTTACAGGGGATTCCCAAGGTTGGTTCAGAGGAACCAGCCCTGGTGTAAGTGCAAACAGTGTGGATACTGGTATGGTGTACTAGATGTACTGTGAAAGTGATTATCGTATATTGCTCAGGCCACTAGAAGGGAAAGAGGGGGGGGTTACAGTGTCCTGGAGGGCTGTGCCCAGGTTAGTTGGACCACTACCAACCCTGATCTCCAGGTGGAGGCACCCGTTTTAGAACTTAGGCCCCTTAACCTGCTACTAGCTGCACAGGCCAGGGTAGTAGCCCTTGAGATAGCGCCACCTAGGGGTTACAGCACAATCTCCTGAAGTCTTGAGCCGAACCCTGGGAACGTCCAGGAGGCCCCTCGAAGAGGACCGGAGGGAGCGAGCAGAGGTAGCCGGTGTCAGGAGCTCTGACAGATAGCCAGGGCCCAGTCCATTTTGGGCCTTAAAGGTGAGAAGACCCACCTTGAAAAAAGACCCTCCATCTGACTGGCAGCCAGTGCAGGGCACACAGAACCAGGGTTACATGACTAGATCTAGAAAGACCCATCAGCAACTAGGCTGCTGCATTGTGCACCAGCTGCAGTTGGTGGAGGGTCCCTCCAGTGATCCCGAAGTACAGAGTGTTACAGTAGTAGAGCCTGGAAGAGACAAAGGTGTGCACTGGCATCAGCAGGTCCTTGGACGGAACGAGGGGCTTAATCCAGGCAATGTTCCACAAATGGTAAAAACCACTGCTGACTACAGATGACACCTGATCTTCAAATGTAAGTCTGCTATCAAAGATCACACCCAGATTTCACACCCTTGGGGAAGCTTCCAATGGGGTTGAACCCAGTACAAGACCAGAGTCAGCCCTGGGAGGCAACCCATCTTGCCTGCTACCAGGCTCTATAACCAGCACCTCCATCTTGGCCGGGTTGAGCCTCAGCCAGCTGAAAGCCATCCAGTCACTGATTTTAGCCACAGTTGTTAAGCACATCAACAGCTCTGGATGTTCTGGGAGCAAATGACAAATACAGTTGTGTATCATCTGCATAGCAGTGAAACTCCACACTGTATTGTCGAATGATCTCACCCAGGGACAGCATATACATTGTGAATAACATCGGCGACAGAGTCAAGCCCCATGGAACTCCACAAGACAGAGGCATTGGGGAGGAGGAGGAGAAATTCCCCATCACCACCCGCTAAACCCTGTCCAGGAGATAGGACTCAAACCACCTGATGACAGTACTGGCAAGTCCACAAAACTCACAGAGCTGATCCAGAAGCATGACATGATCCACAGTGTCAAAGGCTGATGTGAAATTGAGGAGTATAAGAACTGACCTGTCTCCTCTATCTCTAGCCCTGAGCAGAACATTATGCACCCTCACTAGAGCTGTTTCAGTGTTGTGTCTAGCCCAAAAACCCAACTAAAATGGCTCATAAATGTCCAAGGACACCAGGCGGTCCACGAGCTGTTGTGCCACTAACTTCTCAACAACCTTGCTCAAGAAAGGCAGGAAGGAGATAGGATGGTAATTTGCCAGGATGTCGAGGTCGAGGGAAGCTTTCTTAAGGAGGGGTCTTACCAACATTTCTTTCAGAGCAGCTGGAAAAAAACCTCCACCATTGAGCACCTGGCAATCCCAGTGAATGCCAGGCCAACAGCCTCAACACATCCCATTAAGAAATGTGTCGGGACCAGGTCCAGTTCAAAAAAGTGTGCTTTGGCTCTAAGATCACCTCAATTACCTCCACTGGCTTAAATGTTTCCCAGACAGACATAGTGCCTCTATTCTCCCCAGCCCAGCCACTGCTAGGCAATAGCCTACCTGACAGAATCCCTAACCAGATGGCTGACACTCTGTCAGAGAAGAATAGAGCAAACTCTTCTCATAGGGTGGATGAAAAGGCTTTTTTCAGCTGCAGAAAGGCAGAATGTAAAAGCCTGTCTACAGTCCGAAACAGCTGAGATGGTCTGTTCCTCCCTGCTGCAATCTCCCTAGACAGAAATTCTGCCTTCTTATGGGAAATTACCCCCTGGTACTCAGCATAGTGAGCACACAGGGTCAGCTTGTCGGGCTCCAGCCGGGTCTTCCACTAGCAATGCTCTAACTTCTGACACCTGATCTTAATCACCTTGAGATCCCCATCAAACCAAGGGGATCTCAAGTGAGAAGATCTGGGTAGTACACAAACTGGTGCAATGGCATACATCACTTCAAATACCACTCTATTATAGATGGCCACCGCCTCTCCAGCAGTGATCCCACATGCCATGTCAACTCTAGATAGATCAGCCAGCATCAACAGTCCCTCTTGGTGCAAGCCCCTTAAAGGGCGGTAGCTGACCATCTCCACAGAGGAGCGACTTTCAGGGGGGGGGTCTCCAAACATGAACTCCATGGTGTAATGATCAGATCAAAGGACTTGATCAATCTTGAGGTTATCATCCACAAGACCTAACTGGAACACCAGATTGGGTTTGTGGCCATGCTGGTGGGTAGCAGAAGCAACTGCTTGTGCCAGGCCCAGTGACTGCATCAACTGGAGGAGGTCATAACTGAAACATGAGGATTCATCGTCGATCTAAGCACTGAAGTCCCCCAAGATTAAACACCTGGGGGTCTCCAACATCTGGTTGACGATGAAGTCTGCCACCTCCTGCAGGAATTCTCCCCCTTCCTGGGGGGTAATAAATGAGGAGAATCCTGCAACCCACACCTGTACTTCCACAGCCAGCAATGCACTCAAAGGATCGGGTACTACCAATTATGTGCACTGAGACACCCAGGCTGGATCAAAAAACAATGGCCACTCCCTCATCCCTGTGAACCTTCCTGGGGCAGTGCACAAAAGTGTACCCAGAGGGAATGGCAGCCTTAAAAACTGAGCCAGCATCATCACCCAGCCAGGTCGACCAAGGAAATCAAATCAGCAAAAATAGCGGTCTTGTTCCTCAGTGACCTGAGATTGCAAAGCACCACCCGAAGAGGATTAGAGGACGTGGCCAGCCTCTAGCTACCTGCCCGCTTGGTCCAGTGGGAACCCTGGGCATGGAGACCAACCACTTCTGGCTTCTCCCTTGGATCTGCTTATGCCCACGACATCTCCTGCACCAAATGACCTCTATGCTGCTCACCACCCCATCCCAACCCAAAACAATCCACCCCTCCACCCACACAATAAAATAATTAAAGGCAGAGATCACTAAAATGCGCTGTGCTGTAACAATAATTCCTAATGACATAGATTAGACAAACAGATTTTAAAGTAAAAATAATGTCAGATCAAGAAGGGACCAGCAGTCAGTTCAGTCCTGGTATTAAATACCAGATCCCAATTCTGAAGGAAAAAAGGGAACATGGCACTCACACCACCATAACCCAGATGATGTTATTCCATTGCTGGGACCAATAAAACCAACAAGGAGGGCCAAGTTCAACAGACAGATATAGCACTTCTCTCACAAGTGCCAATATTGCCTTCAAATAGGTCTCGCCATGTAACACTTACACCATCTCAAGACCAACTGTAGCTCCAGATCCAAGAAAAAGTTCTGTTATCACCAGTACTGTTGCAATGAAACAGAGCTCCAGAGTCAAACAAGGGCACAGAGATGGACAGTACTTACGAGGCCACCAGCTGTAGGATCCAAAAAACAGATCACTTAGTCACAAACAACAAATCATCGAATGGTATGGCAGTTCTACAAAGTGTAGCTACAAAATTCAGGTCATAGAGAGCCAACAGGAGGAGCCGAAACAACGAAGGACCACTTCTAACCAACCCAACAGTCGGCATCTGGTCCAAGCAAAAGCAGCAGCAACAAAAGCAGGATTTTCCTGAGAGTCAGCGAAGCTCTCACCTTCACACCACACTGGTTACCCCCGCCACTTGTTGCTACTCTGCCATTCCAAGCACTTCAAACTGACCCTTTTCATCCAAGATCACCAGCGGACAACTGGATCCTCCACAAGATTGATGAAAACTCCTTAGCAAATGACTGCACTTGCGATGAAGAACCTGCCACATTCTGGACCTCCGCAACATCTCTGTAATCTCCTCCTTCTTCAAAGAAGGTATGAGTAACAGCCAACTGTTGGAATTAGCCCTTCACTTGTTCAAATTCCGCTTGATGAAAGTTTCAGCACAGCACATAAAAATCGCCCTCATTAAAAGTAAAACTACTTCTCCTGTTCTACCTCACTAATAAAACCCTGCCTAATGCTCAACCCCTGAGCTAAAACTAATTAAAATAAAATAAGGGAAATGTTACTCTCCCAATTAGCAAACAAATGCTCTCCCTGAAAATAATCACAGGGAAAGTGATAGATCAAAGTTCAGAGACAAACACAATCTCAAGTCAGAGCTCATGTAGACACCAGCCCAGCACAGCCGACATCTTCTCCACCACCTGCCAAATCCTTCAGAGATAACAGTTCAAACGGTTTTCATTTACCTGCCAGTCTAGCAGCCATCACAAAAATTGTTATAATTCAAATAAGAAGTGACATATATTTTCATCAAACCATCTAAAGGCACACCCTTAGTACAGACCCCATCATCACTGAAATTTTAAGAAAAAAAATGTCACTCCCTCTGGGCTGTAGATGAAAGGAAAAAAATCCCATGTTAACCAATTGGAAAAAAGGTTTTTTTTTCTGTATTTTACCACTCAACAACTCAAAAACCATACAAGATGCTATCATGAAACTTTCCATATCCTGAAACACTGACAGACTGACCATGCATGCCAAATTTTGGGCTATTTCATTAAAGAATGGCAAGTTATTAAGGTGCAAAATTTTGAATTTAACATAGAAGTGCTGGTACAACCTTAGCTATAGGGATGCTACCACACTCTTATAATATATTATGAAATGGGTAGAAAGAATGCTGAATTCTAATTGGCCAAGAGCTGCTTTCAGCTGGGCCGTTATCCCAGCACAACGGCCCAGCAGAAAGTATTATGTTTAAAAATGCAGAACATTTACTAAAAATTATCAGTTTCATAATCGCAATAAGGCACTCCAGGGGGTGTGTTATGGTGGGCTAATGGCCCTTCTCAGGTGGTGGAAGCCCTCGGCTACACCTCGTGCTTCAACCCACCCCGAGGTGGGCTGTTATCCCACCATAACACACCCCCTGTCATGCCTTATTGCTTAAGTACCTTTTAGGCACCATCTCATTGTCACCAGCTCCTGTGATTGCTTCACCTAAACCTAGAATCACTATCCCAGCCAGGTCTTGTGGCTCTCGCCTCTCACCAGCCATTCCAACCACACCTCAGCATCTGTGTACAGCAAGTGAGATGTAATGATGAGGTTCAGAACAGTGTTCTCCATTTAACATCTGTGCTCTCTATCTTCTGGGCTATACTGCTTTCCCAAGGGGTTTTGCTGAAGTCAGTTACACCATGAACCTTTCACTTGGGGTGGGCGTGGGGGCACACCAAAATATCCCAATCCCCAGTTCTTTCTTTAGTCCTGAGCTTCCACTGTCTAGGAGCTGGGATTGTATCCAGAATATCCTGTCTCACAGTTCTTGCCTTAGTCCTGAGACCACACTGTCTGGCATCTGGGATTTTATTCAGATGATTGACTCTCAGTTCTTGCTTTAGTCCTGACATCACACTGTCTGGCAGCTGGGATGTTATTCAGATGATTGGCTCTCAGTTCTTGCTTTATGCCTGACATCACACTGTCTAGGAGTTGGGATTTTTTTTCTATATAGATTTTTGTAGGCTTTTTCTCCCAATTTTTCTCTGGTCCTTGACCTGGGCGTTTGCACACGTGTGGAGGCATGTACACACCACACCCAGGGGTATCCTCCCACTATGCTGCCGCCCCTTCCTGCCTATGCTACCCACCAGACCTTCCCCCAGTGGGAGCAGAACTATGGGGGGGCCACAACCACCCCGGGGGAGGAGAGCTTCCTTTTGTATTCTTAATCCTGTTCCCTCCTTCCCTCCCCTCCATGCTGGCTCTTTGATGATACAAGGTCATTCCTGTATCCAGGTCACCAGCATGGTGCAAGGTAGGGCCTCAAGTGCCTCAACCCTCAGTGCCACTGGGCCAGCAACCCGGAGTTGGGATTTTATTTAGATGATTGAATCCCTGTTCTTGCTTTAGTCCTGACATCACACTGTCTGGGATCTGGGATTTTATTCAGAATGATTTACTCCCAGTTCTTGCTTAAGTCCTGAGATCACACTATCTGGGAGCTGGGATTTTGTTCAGAATGACTGACTCCCAGTTCTTGCTTTAGTCCTGAGATCACACCGTCTGGGAGCTGGGATTTTGTTCAGACTGATTGACTCCCAGTTCTTGCTTTAGTCTTGAGATCACACTGTCTGGGAGCTGGGATTTACTCCCAGTTCTTGCTTTAGTTCTGACACTACCTTGGGGTGAGGGAAGATGATCATCACACTGGGCTGCTCTCTGTTTGAGCTCACCAAAACTTCCTCTGTTGTACTTCTCTGTTATTCCTACAGGAGAATAAGGAAAATCCATGACTTACACTGCAACTAAGCAGTTGAAGCATCCAGTGTAACTAGAACTGAGTTTTATTTGTTATTTAATATTAAGTTAAGTTGTCATCCATTAGTTAGGCTCAAGGCATACGGCATAGGCTTAGACAGGGTCGGGCAAGTGAGTTATAGCAGGAGTCAGTTTCATGATTTTTAGTGAGCATTCATCAGTGTGCAGCTGACGAGTGTTTATTCTTTGTCATTGTGGACTGTTCTGATGCCGTTTCCCAGTGGTGGCAGTGTCTGCCGTTGAGAGAGAGGCACCTGGAAACAATGTGTGTGACCGTGTTAGAGCATGGAGGCTCAATACAGAGATTGCAGAGTTGCTGCATCGGCTGGGAGCAGTCAAGAAACATGAAAGGTCAAAGGTTGTGGTCTGGAGTCAGACTTGAAACAAAACATAGTGTGTTTGGGCCCCTAGATCCTGCGTTGCAGGACAAAGAACTGCTGCTGGACTGTCAGTTTCCTGCTACTTGGCACAAGCAGTACTGGCATGCCTGAGTGTAGTTTTCATCTGATGGATGGTCAGTGGAACATCTGCTCCTAAAAGAACTGTGAACTGTGGAACATGTGTTTGAGAGCACCATTTTCCTCATTCTACTAACTGTTCTATCTTCTACCACCCAGGCATTGGTGAGAGCATTGCTGGGGAGGATTACCTCTCCTAAACTGACTGGCACCTGCTCTGGTTTGCAGAGTCTATTATTAATTCATATCTGGACTATTATCTCTTTCTCTCCTCAAGCAGCCCACTGTTTGGACTCTCCTATTCATTGTTATATCATGTTATTATTTACTTATCTGTGTGACATTTTAGTGGTTTGGGAGGAGTTTTAGTGTTTGGAAGGAGGGGTTGGAGTGAGTGTTTCTAGGTTAGTGGTTGTTGAATGGTGATTGTGTGAGTATAGGTGTGCTTTTGTATTACAGCTGGTTAATTGGTTGACTGTATGTATAGGGAATAGGGTGATCGAGGGACATTTCTGTATATCTTATGCTGTTTTAGAAGTGGGTTGAGTAATTTAATTGAAGCAGTTTTTATACTATGTTAGATCTGTTACTAACTAGCGAGTAGATGGTGACTGGAGAAAGACGTGTTTAGGCTTTGAACCCCAGACAATCACCTACTTGACATCCCTGCTGTTGGATCTATGGTGATTAGGCACAGTAGAGAGGTCAGGATTGAGAGGAAGCAGGGTGGTAGATGGTGGGATGTTAGGGTTGTAGTGGGAGAGAGCCATATGGGGCTGCCTAGGACCTTGGGGTGAAATGGGGCCTAGGGAGAGGTCAGATGTGTTTGATACCCATACTCAGGGTTCCCACCAGAGAGAGTGGACAGGCAGCCATTGGGTCAGCAACCTCTGCCAGTCCCCTTCAGGTAGTGCTGTGCAATGCAAGATTAATTAGGAACAAGACTACAGTTATAGCAGACTTGATTTCCTCGGTCAGTCTGGCTTGCATTACAGAGACCTGGCTGAGAGATGACACTGGCCCAGATTTGGAGGCATCTATCCTAGCCGGATTCTCCATAATGCACTGCCCAATGAGGGAGTGCAGGGAAGGGGGTGTGGTCATCTCTTTTAGATCCTGTCTGAACTTCTCCGTGCACCAGTTGGGTTCTACTTTGTCATTTGAATGTGTGGCCGTGCACGAGGGTCCAGGTGCTGGCTGCAGAATCCTTTTCATGTACCGGCCTCCAAAGCATGAGGGGGAATTTCTGCAGGAAGTAGTGGACTTTGTCTCCAAGAAAGTGTTGTAACTGCCCAGGTAGTTGGTCCTGGGTGATTTCAATGCTTGTATCAACATCAGACTATGATAGTTTGGACAAGACGTCCTCCAGTCTATGACCTTGATGGGCCTCGCACAAGATGTTGCTACTGTGACCCACAGCCACGGACATGACTTGAACCTAGTATTCTCACAGGGGCTCAAGACAGCAGATTTCAAGATTGATCCAGTCATGCTGCTGGATCACAGCACAGCACAGTTCTCGTTCCGGGGCCGCCTTGGTAGTTCTTACCCTGTGGAGTTGGTCCATTGCTGCCTTTAAGGGGTTGTCACCAGAGAGACTGATGGTGGTAATGAACCTCTTGGAAGTGAGTGTTGCTTGTGGGACAAGTCCAAGGGAGATGGTGGCAGTCTATACTAGGGCTTTCACCTTGCCGCTCGACACTGTCACACTGGTCTGTATATGACCAAGGTCTTCTAACTTGACATCCCCTTGAGCTCATGGGGTAATCAAGGAGAGCAAGACCACAGGTTGGAGGTTTATTTATTTATTCATTGATTGATTGATTGACATTTTGGAATTACAAACCTTTGAGTCAGTGACTCATTTACAAAGGCTCCATGTCAGAAAACAAGTTACACAACAAAGGAGGAACAACAAGTGTAATAGCAAGTACAAACAATCGAGGGTAGTAATAAAAGGGTTACATAACAAGTTCCGGGACTAGAAGAGTCAAGCTAGGGACAGCCAGTGGATTCAATGAGGTAAACAGGCTTAATGCAACAAAGCAAGAACAGGGGTGCAGAAATAAATGGTGCAGGAGAAGATACTTTGTCGAGGGGGGAGTGGGACATGAAGCCTACTGGCAGTCACAGATGTACATGGTCTGAAGATGGCTCTTGAGGAGGGGTTTAAAGCAGCCAAGTTTACATTCAGAGGTTATGGCGCTAGGCATGGTATTCATCCATAATGGGGCCCTGTAGGAAAAAGTTCTCTGGCCAAGGGAGGTTCTGAAATGAGGAACAAGGAAAGGGGATTTAGAGGAGCTATGGGTGACTTTTACCAGGGGAGCCAGTTGCAGGAGTGTAGAGAGTCTAAGGGAGGAGAGCCCTGAGGAGATCTTTTAGCCAGGAGGCAGGTTTGGTATTTGAGCCTACTGTCGAAGTTAAGCCAGTTGGATAACTGGTATAGGGAGCAGGTGTGCGTGGTGTGGTCACAGCCAAGGACACAGTGACAGGCCTTGTTGAAGGCTACCCTAACTCTCTGGAGGGTTGGAGACTTGTTGGCAGAGATCGCAGTCTGGGGAGGACAGGCTGGCTTTGAGAACTCACTACGGTGCATATCAAAGGGCTATCTCCCATTAAAGGCAGTATCTTTGTGCAGGGAGACTGCTGCAGGGAGGAACAGACAGATTCAGCTCTTTTGGACTGTAGACAGGCTACTTCTCCCTGGCTGTCCCGAGAAGAGTAGTTTCAGCTGCCAAGAGTGAAGAGTTCACTCTGTTCTTCTCTGACAAGGTGTCCTCCATCAGGTCTGGAATCTCTCCCATGAGGTGGTCACAGCCCTGCAGTAGGAAGGATGGTCATCTCTGGAAGCACTCCTCTTGCCTGGAGTGACTTTACTCCAGGGGAAGTGGAAGAGGACTGTGAGGTGATTTTGAAGCTGGGCCCAACCCATCTCCTTGTCGGATGCATGGAGTCCCTAGGGCTGGTGTTCACCAAGATAGTCTGGTGTTAGCTTTCAGAGTGGTTGTTCCCTAGCACTTTGAAAAAAGCACTGTTGAAGCCCCTCCTAAAGAAATCATCTTTCAACCCTGATGTCTTTGCAAATTATAGACCAATCTCTAACCTTCCTTTTCTAGGTAAGGTTACCAAGAAAATAATGTCTCTGCAGCTCAAGGCACACCTCAGGGCCTTTGACATGACTGCATTAGGGTGCATAATGATCTCCTCAGGGCTAGAGACAGAGGGGAATGGTCAGTTCTTGTTTTCGCTGATCTCTACTCAGCCTTTGACACTGTGCACCATGGTGGTGGTGTTGGATCACCAAAGGGAGCAAGTTGAATTCACTGATCTCTACTCAGCCTTTGACGTTGTGCACCATGGTGGTGGTGTTGGATCAGCTAAGGGAGCATGTTGTTTTCACTGATCTATACTCAGCTTTTGACACTGTGCACCATGGTGGTGGTGTTGGATCACCTAAGGGAGCATGTTGAATTCACTGATCTCTACTCAGCTTTTGACACTGTACACCATGGTGGTGGTGTTGGATCAGTTAAGGGAGCATGTTGAATTCACTGATCTCTACTCAGCCTTTGACGTTGTGCACCATGGTGGTGGTGTTGGATCAGCTAAGGGAGCATGTTGAATTCATTGATCTCAACTCAGCCTTCGACACTGTGCACCATGGTGATGGTGTTGGATCAGTTAAGGGAGCATGTTGAATTCACTGATCTCTACTCAGCCTTTGACACTGTACACCGTGGTGGTGTTGGATCAGCTAAAGGAGCATGTTGAATTCACCAGCACTGCCATCAGCTGGTTTGAGTCCTTCCACACAGGCAGGATGCAGAGGGTGGTGATGAAGAGTTTCTCCTCATGCTGAAAGCCCTTGCCTTGTGGAGTCCCCCAGGATTTGACCCTCTCACCCATGTTGTTCTCAGTGTACATGCTACCCCTACGTGAGATCATTAGATGCTACAGCATGGAGTTTCACTCTTAGCCAGATGACACCCAACTATATAGGTCATTTATACTTGGAATTTGTGATACAGTGGCAGTACTAAATAAAATAAATGTCTGTCCAAGATCCAGGACTGGATGTCCACTAACTGGCTAAGGCTCAACCTGGACAAGATGGAGGTGCTGGTGGGTGAGCCTGGTCATCGGCAGGATGCAGTTGCTGCTTGGGCAGGAACAGGCTTGATGCTTGGCCCCACACATCTTACAGCTTTGGCTAAGATGAAAAATATGGGTGTTTTCCTGGATGACGGAGGTGTTATCCTGACATTTGAGGCTGAGGTGCCATCTGTTCTCTGGATTCATTTCTACCACCTTAGGAACATCACCCAGTTTAAAGCCTTAATCCCATCAGGTGACCTGCCCTCACTGGTACACACTTTTGTGACTTCCAGGCTCAACTATTGCAATGCTTTCTACAACAGGGTCAGTAGAGGGGTCCTTAATCACCTGCAGCTAGTGCAGAAGGCTGTTACCGGGTTGCTGATGCTCCTTCTCAGATCTTGTCATACGACTCCAGTCCTCTCCTTGAAGGGGGTCTTCTCACCTAAAAGGCCCTATATGAACTGAATCCTGTCTCCCTGAGTAACCTTTGCAAAAACTTGTAGCACTCGTAGTCTCACTTGGAATCATAGGATGAAATAGCACAGACAAAACGGCAGCATTCCTGGTTCAGACTGCAGTTTAATGACTGGAGAACAACTGCTGCCCTAGTGCCTCGGCCCTACAATCAGGTCTTCAATTAGAGGTAAATCCATTACTTACAGGTGCTACCTTTATTCAGGTAGCTTAAAGAAATACACACACACACATATTACAAATGATCTAACTTATAGAAAATAGAATAATATTTTACATTAGAAAAACTCTCTATCATTAACAAGGGAACAAACTATTTTACCACACAGTAAATATGTTGTTGAACGTTCTACATGTTCCCTTATTAAATGCTACATTGTTACATCATTGTTTAGTGACTGAATGGACACAACTCAGTAGTTTTATATTAAACTTTTTTAAAAAACATTGTTTCATTATACTGCTGTAACAACTGGTATATCTTTATCAAATGACAATATGTATGCCATTGTGCCCTATCTCACTTTAGAGGCTAGAAAGGGAAGAAATTAAAGATAAAAATATACAGTATAGAAGGGAAAAAAGGGGGGGAGAAAGAGGGAAGGGAGGGAAGGAAGGGTAAAAGAAAAAATAAATAAATGGAAAGAAAGAGAAAGAGGAAGGAAAGAATAAAGAGGAAAGGGGAAAGGAGAAAGAAAAGGGAAAGGGAAGGGTGGGGAGGGAAAAGAAAGGCAACTCCATATAGAAAACTAGCATAGAAGCCTTAACATGATGATTGTTGTAGAGAATTACAAGCACTGCGACCATGGACTTATCATAAGTCTGTGATAACATTTACATTATATCTAAAATTACTCAATTTATAACAATGTATCAAAGATACAAAAATATACAAATATACCAAAATGGGAGAAAAGTGGACCAAGGAAAAATAATAGATAATATAAAATATATGAAAGATAGACTAAGACGCAGGTGAGAAACATTCTCACCAAGCTATGGATTTATGAATCTGAATAAAGGTGGAACTTTTTGAGATGTTTACTGATCCTTTACATAAGGGGTGAAATCAACCTCTTTATTAAACCCTATTGGTTGTACAGAGTTCAAGGAAACTATCCATCTTGTCTCTTTTTGATTTAACATATTCAATCGATCACCTCCTCTTTCTAGAGGAGGTACATAGTCAAGTGCCACAAATTTTAAACATACTGAATCAGAATTATGACAATCAGCAAAATGACTACCAAGTGGACTACGATCACTTTAATTTATAGTAGCCCTAATGTGTTCCTGGACCCGCATTTTGAGTGGCCTAACTGTTCTTCCAACATAATGTTTTGTGCAGGTGCACCATAAGATGTACACTACAAAGCCTGTCACACATGAAAGAAAGTTTGTTTATAACTCCCTCTCTACTATTCCTTGGATGTATGTATGTGCTACCTTCATTGGCATATCGACAAATGTTACAGTGGCCACATTTACAAAATCCATCAGGTTTTGGTGCTAGCCATGTGCGTGCTCCTATTTTTCCAGGTTTATAGTGACTTCTCACAAGTGTCTCCTTGATATTTTTTGCCTTTTTAAATGTTATTTGTAGTCTCTCACCTATTTCTGTTTTCAGAATTTCATCTGTCAACAAAACATGCCAATGATTCGTTATAATATTGCCCATCTGGCCTGCTATTTTGTTGAACTTAGCTGAGAAAGTTATATTTTGATCACCCTGATTATTTTTTATTTTAGGTCTAAGTAAGGTCTTTCTCTCCGCCCCATTGACCCTAGTAAAAGCTTCAAGAAGTACTTCTTCCAATAACCTCTTTCCCTAAATCTATTTTAACATGTCTGTAGCCTGTTGTTCTAAGTCACCCTGGTTACTACAGCTCCTTTTAAGCCTAACTACCTGAGTAACCTCCTGACTCCTGCCCACCCTCTGCACTCTCTCCAGTCCTTTGAGGAGGGCCTCCTAGTAGTTCCCAGGGCCTGGCTTAAAATATTTTACTGTGATTTGCATCTATAACCCATGATGCTTTGAATTAAGCAATAATGACCGAAGAGACGGTCATTTCCTAGAGAATAATGACTGTCTGAAGGGGAAGGGTGGCCTGAGGCACAGCTGAGGGCCACCCCCACCTAGTCGGTCATTAAACAAAAGGAAATGACCATCTCTGAGGTCATTATTGTGATTATAAGTCTAATCACAATAATAAATTATTTTGTTTGTGTTTAAATTGCTGTTTTTTGTGGTGGCACAAGCGTGGTTTTTCTGTGGCAGCGATTAGGAAGGGAGCCATTTCTATGGCAGCACGCAGCGGCGTCATGAATATTAAGCACTGAAAAAATATAAAATTGGATCCAGGTGTTGCCATTCTTTTGTTTTATAATAGTTGCCATGTGCATTTTATTTATTTATTTATTTATTTAGTTAAACATCAGTTTAGAAACCTTTGAGCCAGAGGCTCATTTACAAAGGTACCTCATCACAAAGAGGACATCAGAACAGTAGTACAAGGGACACAGTACTTACAAACAAAAAAGTTACAGTTCAATTACAATTTTGTTACAATAGAATACAATTTTGAGACCTGCCAGTGAAACATTTCGGTTAGATTTTACGTGGGTACAGCAGTTCACTACAGTGCTTCACCAAACAGCTGAAGTAGTGGGAAGAGCTGAGTGGCTGCCATGCCAGTCACTTCTAAGAGATTTCAGACTGTCACGGCAGCCAATCAGCGATTTTGGTAACATAATTAATAATTAATTAGACTTATAATTATTGGTATATATGTGTGTGTGTGTGTGTGTTATTTTGTATTTCTTTGAATCCTGACTTTATTGCAAAGATCTGTTTCAGGTGACCCTTGCCTCAGTGCTTTTGTGCTGAGGTTTCTTTGTCTTTTTATTATACAAACTGCAACTAAGATCCCAGGAACTGGGACCCAAACCTGAAGTGCACCAAAATGTACCTTTTAACACAGAAAACATGGAAGTTTGTAGGCTGAAACAGATTCGCAGTTCATCGGGTCTGTTGGTTCCCACCCAACTCTCCACCAGTCTGGCACTGGCAGGTCTCTTTGTGGAGCCCTCATCCCAGGGTTCTGTATGGCCCAAGAGAGACAAGATGGCCCTAGAGTGTCTTCTAGTTCTCACCCTAAATTAATAAACGTTCACAGGGGGCAGCATGTCCGCAGATTTTCTTAAAGCAGCAGTACTCATTAACAAAAATTTAAATAATTTGGTTAGCAGATGGGTCAAACCAAAAC
This sequence comes from Neoceratodus forsteri, assembly GCA_016271365.2. Taxonomy (NCBI): domain Eukaryota; kingdom Metazoa; phylum Chordata; order Ceratodontiformes; family Ceratodontidae; genus Neoceratodus; species Neoceratodus forsteri. The sequence continues at coordinate 12,339,665 of CM028137.1, read as the reverse complement.
ATCAATGCATCAGATTTTCTTTGTGCTTTATTTCATTCCTGAGGCAAGGTTGAGGGTTTTGAAGTTCTTAAAAGTATTTGTCCTTTGCCAGGTCCACTGTCATGGATGTAAGCAGATCAGAGTGGTGCTGAGTTCTTGGCAGTCAGAAACATGTGCTGGCAACCCCCAGACATATCTGCATTATAAATACTGTGGGTGCAGTTAGTGTGTGATCTCTGGGGAGACAGTTCTGAAAACTGCTGGGGACTGCCATCTTTATTGTACATCCTTGCAAATTACAAAAGTTGTAATAAAACAAGGTCTTAAAAATAGCTAATTGAATTTAAAATACCCAAATGAAGAATCTAAGCTTATCAGGAATTCATTCCTGCTAAACAAAGGTAGGGTGGCATTTTTTTGCTGTCTAACTAGTACTGCTGCTTTAATATGTTTGGATTTCTGTGTCCCCCTACAAATTCACATAGCATGACACGCCATTTATTAAATCCTGCAGACTGTTTTGGAGTAGGGGGTGTTCTAACAGCTTGTTGAACTGGAAAAGGTGACACTGGTGAGGAATCTCCCAACTGGCCTGTTCAACATCTAGTGTGTATAGTGTGTGTTCAGTGCAATGCTGTTTCTTTTTCAGATTTCTGTTGGACCTGGAGCAGAGGCTGGAAGAAAACATTATAATATCGGACATCTGTGACATTGTTTATGAGCATGCCACCAAATACTTTGGAGTGTATGTAGCCTATGTGTCAAACCAGACATACCAGGAGAGAACCTACCGGGCACTGCTGTAAGTTCAACTCTCTTCCAATTTGTAGTTCTGCTGGCCTGACAGTTCCCTGTCTCAGCCAGATGTAATTCTTTGGCAAACGGACAGCCTTGAGCCAACCAGATTTATGGGGGAGTGAATTATTTATTTATTTTTATTTATTTCAGTTGCAGATTAATACCTTTGAGCCAGGAAGGCTTTTTACAAAGGTTCCATGTCAAGTGGACGAGAAATACAATTTACGTAAACAGGTTACAGAACATTCAGAATACACAACTGGTTACAGGCTGTACAGGTAGCAGGCAAATAAGCCAATAACAGTATCAGAAGTGTTACAAGGCGAGGAGTGCAATTTGACATTCTAAACTGGTCACATTAAAAAACAGGAAAAGGAGTCAAACAGAGAAGAACTACATAGCAAGGAGGGAGCAGCCTGAGGGGGCTTTGTCACAGTATAAGGGGACTGGTGTGAGGAGAAGAGCAGGAGTAAGGGGTAGCCCCCAAGAGGTTTTGTCAGGGAGGGGGTGGAAGGAAGGGGGGGAGGTAAGCAAAGTGGTGAAAAGTTTTGATGGTGATTAGTCACTGGTATTTATTTATCACATTCACATTGGTTCTTTTGGACCAGAAGGGTTAGCAGTTCTCTTTTAAAGGGTCCAATTTTTTGTGTGTTCCAGGGTGGTAGGGGGGAGTTCATTAAACCAGGTGGGCCCACGGTAGGAGAGAGAACGCTGTGCAAGGCTGGTTCTTTTGAAAGGTACGTGGAGCACAAACTAAGCCGAGCTCCTGGTGAATTTTGACGAGTTGGAGTGCTGGAACAGAGCTGTGGTGGAGTAGGGAGTGAGTCCAAAGAGGGCTTTTTTGCTTATTAGGCAAGCCTGATACTGCGCTCTTAGGTGTAAGGGGAGCCAGCCAGCAGAGGAGTAGAGGGCACAGGTATGGGTTTGGTATTTAGCCCCCAGAACCAGGTGGCAAGCATTATTGAGTAGTACTTTTAATCGATTTAGGGCTGAGTCTGTGGCAGCACTGTAGATGACGAGGGCATAGTCAATGATCGACAGAATGGCGCTTCGAGTGACTAGGCTTAGAGCCTCTGGGGTCATGGCATGCCTGTGCCTATAAAGGCTTCCTAACTTAATATTAGCAGATTTGACTACGTGGTCTATTTGGCGTACGAAGGAGAAGGTGTCGTCGATATGTACTCCGAGATATTTAAAGATGGAGACTTGTTCAATGCCATCCCCTTTCTGGCTATAGATAGTCAGGTGTTCAGCATTTCTTTTGGAATATGGCAAAGTTAGGAGCATAACTTATTTTTTTTATAGTTCAGAAGGAGTCTGTTTTGGGTGAACCAGTTCTCAAGCATAGCAAAGCAATGCTGTAGGTTTTGTGCTATTTCTGATGTGTGGCTACTAGGCACTGAGATAACTGCATCATCTGCAAACAGTAGCATTTTAGCGGGACAGGTTTTGGGAAGGGAGTTAATGAAGAGGCTGAAGAGAAGTGGCCCTGAGATCGAGCTTTGCTTTTTTTGTCTTCATTTATTTGATTCAATCTGCTGATTAGAAAAATATGGACAAGGGAACATCTGACAGTAGAGCAGGTTACAGACAGATCTGCCTGCCTTCATGGCCTCTAATGTGAATTCAAACCCAACAGATCCAAATGCTTGCTGTATGATTAAGAACAAGCTAACTTCTTAGTTCACTTGTCAAACCAGCTGTGAAAATGGGTAAAAGAAGGACCCCACTAAAAATAAGAAGTCTCTCAAAAGGCCTATCCTAGGTAAACAAATTGTGGAAGCAAAACGCTCTGCCCCTTCCTTTAAACTCCTGGGGTTGGGCCTTGATTGTAGCATTAACCTCCACCCACCAAACAGGGCACTCCCATTTCACCATGTGTGCCTTTCGGGACCACACCAGGAGAGCCAGCAGCTAAGGAGAATAATGAACATACACTGAGGGAGGAGAGGCAGCCAAGAGGGGTGCACGGGGTGAAGTAAGCAGATGTCAGCAGTTGAATGACCAAAGCAGAGAGTGGAATGTGAGAAATGAGCATAGGCTCAGGGGATATAAGGTAAGGAGTGACAAATGGAGATTCTTCATTCAGTCTTTAACTAAGATCTGCAACTTATCCTGTAGGTAGGGAAATGGGCAGACTAGGTGGGCCAAGGGGTCCTGATCTGCCGTCAAAGTTTATGTTTCTATGTTGGGTACTTTAAGCTCAGATGATATCAGGTAATGGGTAGCTGCAGGAAATATTTCACAGGGGAAATTATGCCAAACAAGCTAAGGTAAGGGTTAACTACAGGAAATGCTTCACATGGGCTGTTAGGCTCTGGGTACTAAGGTAGGGGGTAACTACAGGAAATACTAAACATGGGGCAGTTAGGCTCTGGGGATAAGGGGAACTGCATACTTCAAATGGGGTAGTTAGCCTCTGGGTATTTAAGGAAAGGGATAACTGCAGGAAAGACTTCAAATAGGGTAGTCAGACTCTGGGGACCCCCCCTTGAGCCCCTACCCATTGCCCAATTTCCCCCCCACACTGCCTCACCTGTACTTGCAGTCCTTTCTCCTACATGCATGTACCCTCTCTCTCTCATGCCCCTGTTGTCATAACAACTTTGTTTTTGTTGCCTATGTACTCATTCAGTTGCCCTTTTGATGTATGTTAAGCTTCTCTGCAATGTATTTACTGTATCATTAATATCCACTGCATCCCCACTACTGTATTATGCCTGTTAGTTGACTCCCTGGTTCATCGTTTTTATTACTCTGTTCATGATCTTGCTACGACTATTTGCTCTGTATTGTTACTCTGTAATTTTTCGGTACCTCAGTTACTTGCCAGTATCTGGCCTGGGCCGTGCCTGAAAAAGGTCTTTGGATCAGTGCCTTAACCCAGTTATCAAATGAATGAATGAATAAATAAAGGTACAGGGTAACTGCAATAAATATTTCACATGGGTTAGTTATGCTTTGGGGATATATGGTAAGAGATAACTGCAGGAAATACTTCACATGGGGTAATTAGACTTTGGGGTTACAAGGTAACGGGTAACTGTAGGAAATACTTCACATGGGGTAGTTAGGCTCAGGACAATACGGTAAGGGGTAATTGTGGAAATACTTCACAGGGGGTAATTAGGCTCTGGGGATATAGGATAAGGAGTAATGACAGGAAATACTCTTGATGGGGTTGTTATGCTCTAGGAATATACGGTAAGGGGTAACTGTAGGAAATACTTCACATGGTGCAGTTAGGTTCAAGGCGATAAGGTAAGGGGTAACCATGGGAAATACTTCACATGGGGTAGTTCATTTCTTGGGAACAGAAGGTAAGGAGTAACTGCAGGAAATACTTTACAAGGGGTGGTTACGCTCTGGGGATATATGGTAAGGTATAACTGTGGGAAATACTTCACATGGGGTAGCTAGGCTCAGGGCAATAAAGTAAGGGGTAACTGCAGGAAATACTTCATATGGGGTAGTTATTCTCTAAGGATATAAGGTAAGGGATAACTGCAGGAAATACTTCACATGGGGTAGTTAGGTTCTGCAGATATAAGGTAAGGAGTGACTGCTTTATTTATTTTATTTATTTATTGAGTTCTTGGATTACACCCATGAGCAGTTGCTCATTTATGGGTTCCACGCCAGTTAAAAGGGCAAAGGTACTTCAAAACAGTAGTACATGTTTTAGATAGGGTAACAGTAACATACAGTAGTACAGTAGTACATTTTTAGGCAGCGTTCCTATAATGAACACCAAATTTAGGATCATAGGCAGCAAGTAATCTGCCTGAGTCAAAGTTTGGGCACCCTACTGGGTTGCATGACAGGAGATGATAGTAGGAGGACAGTGGTAAGGGTGCTAGAGGGTGGGTAGGGAGTGGGGGGAGTATACAGAATGGGTGTGGTAGAGGTGGCAACGGTTGTGAGGTAAGAAGGTGACTTGAAGTGCTAAGGACAGGTCACATCAGATGAGTAGGTAAGAATGTGAGATAATAGTGCTAGGGTGCCCTTGAGGCACAGGAGGAGTGTTAGTGGAGGCAGCCACAGCTGCTGGTTGAGATAAGGTGCTGTCGTAGTGTGCATTTAAAAACACCAACAGTTGCAGCACCGGAAATGTCAGGTGGTAAGACATTGGTCCAGTGAGGAGCACGGTAGTAGAATGTGCATTGTGCCAAGGCAGTATGGAGTCTAGGAATTTTGTAGATCTGGGTGGCAAAGTTCCTTGTGAAATGGGAGCTTGAGTGCATGGTGTAGAGTTTCAGGACCCCTGCCGGTAATAGATTGAGAGTACATTTCTTGGCAAGGAGGCAAGATTGGTGTCTTATTCTTTTCTTTAGATGGAGCCAACTAGCCTGTGATTAGAGATCACAGGTGTGCATGAGTCTTGCAGCACCTGTGAGAAGGCGGCACGTCTTATTAAGAGCGATGGAAATGCATTGTAGGGTGGTGTCGGTTGTCAGTCCATAGATAGCCAGTCCATAATCAACAAGGGAGACTACTGAACTTTTGATGCCCAGATTCAATGCCTCATAGGTTTAGCAGTGCTTGTGGCAGTAAAGAATCCCTATTCTTCTACTGATAGCCTTTGCAGTGTTATCAGTGTGTTGGATATAAGACAGAGTGGAGTCTATTGTGATACCCAGGTATTTGAAAAACTGGATGTGCTCCAGGGTGTCACCATTTTCATTTTTGATAGTAAGGGGTAATGCTTAGAACTTACTCTGGGTGCTGGAGTACAACAGTGTCTTTTTTTTTTTACAGGTCTTGATAAGTCTATACTCCTTAAACCATTTCTCAGCAGATAAGAATCCCCTTGGGAGTTCTGCTGTTAGTTCTTCCAGATGGGGGTTTCTGGTGAAGATAACCACATTGTCTGCATAAAGGAGCATCTGGGTCAAACAGGAGGCTGGCAGTTGGTTTAGGAAAATAGTAAATAGTAGGCACCCCAGAATTGACCCCTGTGGGACCCCAGAGCAGACAGGTCTGCTAACAGAGGTGGTGTCTCCTAGCCTGACCTTTTGTGATCGGTTGTGAAGGTAGCTGTTGAACAATGAAACTGATTCTTGAGAAAGCCCAATAGCAGATAACTGATTCAGAAGGAGCACATGGTGCACCATATCAAAAGCTTTTGATAGGTCAATAAATGTTGCTTCTACCAGAAGGCCTTGGTCTAGGGAGTGATGGATGTAACCAGTGAATTCCAGTAATGCTGTGATGGTACTGTGACCTGGTTGAAAGGCATGTTGTTCAGGACAGAGGAGTTGGTACTGGTTCAGATACTCATCAAGCTGATCTGCTACAATCGGCTCCAGAAATTTGGAGGGGGGAGTATGGACATAGGTCTGTAGTTGATGTGTAGAGTCCGATCACCTCCTTTGTACACAGTGGTTACTGATGCCAATTTCCATCACAAGGAGAACTTGGAGTGGCAGAGGGAGAAGTTGATAATCTTACTGAGAGGGATGAGGACTTCCTCTAGTGCCATGCTGATGAACTTAAGGTCCAAGTTATCTCCGCTGAGTCTTGATTTTCCAGAGCTTGCATGAGGTACTTTTTTGCTTCAGATTTTGAGATTACCTTGAAACAGAAGAGTGGTCTGTTGGAGGGTGGTTGCTGGACTGTGTTAGGGTCAGCCAGGATTAATGGATTGAAGTAGTCTGTTGGTAGTACAATGCTGAGGTCCGTGAATGGATCATTAAGTGCGTTGGCAATTCCCTGTTGGTCCAAGGATAGTGCGCTGTCAACCATGAGCATTGATGGGGTGTTTCTGGGTCCTTTGCCAGTTAAGTCATTGCGATTATCCCAGAATGATTTGCTGTTGTTCCAGGAGCTGGAAAGGGCTTCCTTGTAGAATGTGCTTTTGGCGTGTTGGATGGCTTTTGTTCACTTATTTCGAGCTTGTTTGTACCTCTGGATCTTAGTGGTAGCACCATGCGCTCTTGTGGTCTGCCAGAGGAGATCTCTGGCATTGAGCTGATCCAGTAGGTCCAGGGTGATCCAGGGATTGCAATGCCCTTTTATTTTCCTTGTCTTTACCAGGGCATGCTTGTCACAGATGGTGTTGAATGTGTTTATGAAGCGGTCAAGGACCATGTCTACTAACCGAGGTCAGTCTAGTTGATGCCCTGGAGCTCCACTTTTAGCAGTGCAAGGTGACCTTTTAGTAGAACACAGTTTTTAATTGTTCTCGGACGTGGCTTGCAGTGGCGCTGTAGGACCAAGTACATGTGACAGGGGAATGGTCGCTCAGTGTATCAGGGAGAACAGCAGTACTGGTCATGTGGGCAGGTCATTTGGTGAGAACCCAGTCCAGGAAGGTGCTGGTCCCTGTTTTGTAGTTAACTCTGGTTGCTGTCTCGACCATTTGAGAGAAGTGGACTGCAGATTAGGCGTCCTTGATTAAGGCAGCAGAGGGGGAGAGTCAGCCTATATTGAAATCTCCCAGCAACTTCATAAGGGGCAGTTAGGCTCTGGGGATATATGGTAAGGGGTAACTGCAGGAAATACTTTAGATGTGGTGGTTAGGCTCTGGGGATATATGGTAAGGCATAACCGCAGGAAATACGTCACACGTGGTAGTTAGGCTCTGGGGATATATGGTAAGAGGTCTGCAGAAAATACTTCACATGGGGTAGATAGGCTCTGGGGATATATGGTAAGGGGTAAGTGCAGGAAATACTTCACATGTGGTAGTTAGGCTCTGGGGACATAGGGTAAGGGATAACTGCAGGAAATACTTCACATGTGGTAGTTAGGCTCTGGGGATATATGGTAAGGGGTAACCGCAGGAAATACTTCACATGTGGTAGTTAGGCTCTGGGGATATATGGTAAGGGGTAACCGCAGGAAATACTTTGCATGGGGTAGTTAGGCTCAGAGCGATAAGGTACGGGGAAACAGCAGGAAATATTTCAAATGAGGTACTTAGACTCTAGGAATATATGGTAAGGGGTAACTGCAGGAAATGCTTAACATGGGGTACTTTTGCTCTGGGGATAATTGGTAAAGAGGTAACTGCAGGAAATACTTTACATGGTGTAGATAGGCTCTGAGATATAAGGTAAGGGGTATCTGCAGGAAATACTTCACATGGGATAGTTATACTCTAGGGATGTATGGTAAGGGGTAACTGTAAGAAATACTTCACATTGGGTAGTTAGACTCTGGGGATATAAGGTAAGGGGTAATTGCAGGAAATACTTCACATGGGGTAGTTAGGTTCTGGGATTATAAGGTAAGGGGTAACTGCAGGAAATACTTCACATGGTGCAGTTAGGTTCAAGGCAATAAGGTAAGGGGTAACTATGGAAAATACTTCACTTGGGGTAGTTCATTTCTTGGGAACATAAGGTAAGGGGTAACTGCAGGAAATACTTCACAAGGGGTGGTTATGCTCTGGGGATATATGGTAAGGTATAACTGTGGGAAATACTTCACATGGGGTAGTTAGGCTCAGGGCAATAAAGTAAGGGGTAACTGCAGGAAATACTTCACATGGGGTAGTTAGGCTCTAAGGATATAAGGTAAGGAGTAACTGCAGGAAATACTTCACATGGGGTAGTTAGGTTCTGCAGATATAAGGTAAGGAGTAACTGCTTTATTTATTGAGTTCTTGGATTACACCCGTGAGCAGTTGCTCATTTATGGGTTCCACGTCAGTTACAAAGACAAAGGTACTTTAAAACAGTAGTACATGTTTTAAATAGGGTAACAATAACATGCAGTAATAGAGTAGTACATTTTTAGGCAGCGTTCCTATAATGAACATCAAATTTAGGATCATAGGCAGCAAGTAATTTGCCTGAGTCAAAGTTTGGGCACCCTACTAGGTTGCATAACAGGAGATGATAGTAGGAGGACAGTGGTAAGGGTGCTAGAGGGTGGGAAGGGAGTGGGGGGAGTATACAGAATGGGTGTGGTAGAGGTGGCAACGGTTGTGAGGTAAGGAGGTGACCTGAAGTGCTAAGGATAGGACACATCAGATGAGTAGCTTAGATGTGAGATAAGAGCGGTAGGGTGCCCTTGAGGCACAGGAGGAGTGTTAGTGGAGGCAGCCACAGCTGCTGGTTGAGATAAGGTGCTGTCGTAGTGTGCATTTAAAAACACCAACAGTTGCAGCACCGGAAATGTCAGGTGGTAAGACATTGGTCCAGTGAGGAGCACGGTAGTAGAATGTGCATTGTGCCAAGGCAGTGTGGAGTCTAGGATTTTTGTAGATCTGGGTGGCAAAGTTCCTTGTGAAATGGGAGCTTGAGTGCGTGGTGTGGAGTTTCAGGACCCCTGCTGGTAATAGATTGAGAGTACATTTCTTGGCAAGGAGGCAAGATTGGTGTCTTATTCTTTCCTTTAGATGGAGCCAACTAGCCTGTGATTAGAGATCACAGGTGTGCGTGAGTCTTGCAGCACCTGTGAGAAGGCGACACGTCTTATTAAGAGCGATGGAAATGCATTGTAGGGTGGTGTCAGTTGCCAGTCCATAGATAGCCAGTCCATAATCAACAAGGGAGACTACTGAACTGTTGATGCCCAGATTCAATGCCTCATAGGTTTAGCAGTGCTTGTGGTGGTAAAGAATCCCTATTCTTCTACTGATAGCCTTTGCAGTGTTATCAGTGTGTTGGATATAAGACAGAGTGGAGTCTATTGTGATACCCAGGTATTTGAAAAACTGGATGTGCTCCAGGGTGTCACCATTTTCATTTTTGATAGTAAGGGGGTAATGCTTAGAACTTACTCTGGGTGCTGGAGTACAACATTGTCTTTTTTTTTACAGTTCTTGATAAATCTATGCTCCTTAAACCATTTATCTGCAGATAAGAATCCCCTTGGGAGTTCTGCTGATAGTTGTTCCAGATGGGGGGGGTTCTGGTGAAGATAACCACATTGTCTGCATAAAGGAGCATCTGGGTCAAACAGGAGGCTGGCAGTTGGTTTAGGAAAAGAGTAAATAGTAGGCACCCCAGAATTGACCCATGTGGGACCCCAGAGCGGACAGGTTTGCTAACAGAGGTGGTGTCTCCCTAGCCTGACCTTTTGTGATCGTTTGTGAAGGTAGCTGTTGAACAATGAAACTGATTCTTGAGAGATCCCAATAGCAGATAACTGATTCAGAAGGAGCACATGGTGCACCATATCAAAAGCTTTTGATAAGTCAATAAATGGTGCTTCTACCAGAAGGCCTTGGTCTAGGGAGTGGTGGATTTAACCTATGAATTCCAGTAATGCTGTGATGGTACTGTGACCTGGTTGAAAGGCATGTTGTTCAGGACAGAGGAGTAGGTACTGGTTCAGATACTCATCAAGCTGATCTGCTACAATCGGCTCCAGAAATTTGGAGGGGGGGAGTATGGACATAGGTCTGTAGTTGATGTGTAGAGTCCGATCACCTCCTTTGTGCACAGGGGTTCATGATGCCAATTTCTATCACAGGGGGAACTTGGAGTGGCAGAGGGAGAGGCTGATAATCTTACTGAGAGGGCCGAGGACTTCCTCCAGTGCCATGCTGATGAACTTAAGGTCCAGCGTATCTCCGCTGAGTCTTGATTTTCCAGAGCTTGCATGAGGTACTTTCTTGCTTCAGATTTTGAGATTACCTTGAAACAGAAGAGTGGTCTGTTGGAGGGTGGTTGCTGGACTGTGTTAGGGTCAGCCTGGATTAATGGATTGAAGTAGTCTGTTGGTAGTACACTGCTGAGGTCCGTGAATGGATCATTAAGTGCGTTGGCAATTCCCTGTTGGTCCAAGGATAGTGCGCTGTCAACCATAAGCATTGATGGGGCATTTCTGGGTCTTTGGCCGGTTATGTCATTGTGATTATCCCAGAATGATTTATTTATTTATTTATTTATTTAAGAGATTTACCAGGAAGGCATGCTGAGCAGAGTACCGCTCGATTCCAGATGCGCCCTGGGGTTTTGGGGTACGTTGGGAAGATGATACAATCAATAACACATACAGAGGAACAATGGAAGAAAGCAAACATCATACATTTGGAGTAATATAACAGCAGTGTGTAACATATACCTACCGAACGGATCAGATTGAGGGAAGGCAGAGTGTTGTACAGTATACAGTGTTTTACAATTGAGCAGGTCAAAAACAGTGGAGAGACCAGTCTTGATTCATACGCTGGGTGGGTACAGGAGAGGTTAGGTGGGGGGTAACAGGAGCAGGTGGCGAAATCGTAATTGAGAAGGGCATTTAGTTGGGGAGTACTTGAGGAGTGTCTAATAACGGTTGCCAAGGAATTCCATAGTTTGGGTAGCCTAGAGCTGAAAGCAGCCTGTCCGGACCGAGTGGATCTATGTGGGATATGGAGGAGCCTGGCGTCGCTGTTATGGAGCGTGTAGGATGGTGGGGTTAAGGCAGTTAAAGAGGCAGACAGGTAGGATGGGAGTGAATTTGACCAGAACTTTGCCGAGGTTCTAGCACAGTGGCATGATCTTCTATTCTGTAATGAGATGATGTTCAAAGATTGATAGAGGGCACAGTGGTGGGTGCTGGGAGGCGATCCAACGGCGGCAGAAAAGAGTTGAGGAGGGTCTAGCCTTGCTAGGGATGTTTGAGGGCCGTACCATAGATAATATCACCATAGTCAAATATAGGGAGGATAATTTTTTACTATTTCTTGCCTGGTTGGCAGGGGTATGCATTGTTTGTTTGGTGAAGGGCACCCAACATGGGGTTCAGTTTTTGTGCATAGCATCAATGTGTGCAGAAAGTTTAGGTGTTGATCTACCAGACACCTAGATAGCGATAGAGGTGCATGTCTCCAGTGGGAGCTGTCCAACGTGTAGAACTTGGGTGGCGCGTAAGCCGTGCGAGTTTGGGCCAGGAGCCAAAGGTGGGGAGACAGTTTTTTGAGTTTAGGACTAGGTTGGTTTGAGGTAAGCCAATGTTGGACGGTCAAAATCCTTTGTAGACAGGCTGCCACCGCACTAGAGAGATGGACCAGAGGCGTAACAACACCGTGTCGCCCACGTACATGTGGATGGCCGTGTTTGGCAGGCAGCTGGCAGGTCATTGAGAAATATAGAGAGCAGTAGGGGTCCGAGAACTGACCCTTGGGGGACTCCGCTGGTGACTGGGAGTAAGTGGATGGAAACCGAGCCAATCGGACAGATTGGGACCTGTTTGACAGAGTGAGTGTAACCAGTTATTTGCATTTGCCGACAGCCCAGCTCTAGCAAGTTTAGCCAGCAACAGGGGTGGGAGACGGTGTCAAAAGCTTTTGTCAGATCAATAAATATGGCAGCTGTTAAATCCCTTTATCCATACCAGTGAGAATAGCGTCTATGGCGGAGGAGAGGTGGTGGTGGAGTGTTTTTCCTGAAACCGGCCTGGTAAGGGTTAGAAGTTTGTCAACTCAAGATAGTGGTGGAGTTGGTAAAGGACAAGACGTTCTTGAATTTTGGCCAGGATGGGGAGCAGGATATAGGGGTGGTTGGAAGGTGAGGAGAGTCCCCCTTTGGACAGTGGAATGACTGTGGCTTGTTTCCAATTTTTGGGGACTGTACCAAGTTTAAGACAGATTGAACAGCAGGAGTAGCGGGTGGGCTGGCAGGTCAGCGGAGGCGGAGCATTTTAGAGTCGAGGCCAGAGGGGCATTACCTTTGTCTGGGCTGAGAGGCATCAGTGAGTTTTAGCACCTGAGCTGATGATACAGGGCATAGGGAGAAAGAAGCAGAGGAGGGTACAATGGGGGAGTAGAGGGTGGGGAGGGAGGCAGGAAAGAGGAGGAGAAGGATGGTGCAGCAGTGGAGAAGTAAATTGAATTCTGAGGCTACCATGCTCGGATCTGAGATAGTTTTCCTGCAATGTTAAGTGAGGGGTAGAGGTTGGGTGGCGGGAGAGAAGGATGTTGTATGATTTCAGAATTGAGTTGATGACGGAACTATTATTTAAGCATTTTGAAATAGTTAGATTTGCGTGCCTTATGAGCCTAGTGCAAGCATTTCATAGAGATCGGTAGTGGTGCTGGGCCAAAAGACCTGAGACCTTGAAGTATTTCAGGCGGGTCTCTGGCTCCTAGCTGTTGCATCAGGCTTGTTGTTATCCAGGGCAAATGGGTTCCTCTTACAGGGATCGCCTGGTGGAGCTGGCTGTCCCAGATGGAGAGAAATTTGAGGAGAAATATTCCAAGGCATCATCAATGGAGGAGGCCTTTGTGATGACAGACCAGTCGATGCTGATAAGGTCGTATAGGGCGCTGGTAGATCAGGGACTTATAAACTCTACTGAGAGTGTCGGGGTGGGGAGCAGAGGTCTGAAGATTTTTTCACCATGTAGATCTAGGTAGTCACTAAGGGAGTCTGGGGTATGCCAACTTGAATGATCTGATGGGGGTGGGTGGTAGCGCCAATCCAGGAGAGTATGTTTGTTGATTTCAGTTTAGGCTGTCGGTTCCACTGTTGCTGGGACAAATTTAGAGACGGTGTGGTGCGAGCTTGGAACTCCTTGCCGCCAATTTAGATTGAAATCCCCAAGTAAGTGTAAGCAGCCCTCGTAAGTGACCTCAGGGTGCCGAGATGGTGAGGATGTGCTACTCAGTGGGGTTTCAGGTGGGCAGTAGGATCCAGCTATAGATTGGGATGGAGTGAGTTAGTGAGATTTGACTAGGAGGAGATCCCATAGGTTGTGTGGGGCTGGCAAGGTGATAAAGAAAATTTAAAACAGAGGAGATACATGGCCAAGCCACCACCCTTCTTTCTGCCTGTCTATCCTGGCGGGTGGGTGAACCCAGGAATGGAGAATTCCGCATCCGGTTGTGAGGTTTTAGCCAGGATTCAGTGATTATTACAATGTCAGGGCAGAGAGTGAGGATGGTGGCTTGTAAGGCAGCAATTTTGTTTAGAATGTTGCATATATTGAGATGGACAATCTTTAGTCCTTTAGGGAGGGGCGTGGCCATTGCGGGGTGTTGAGCAGAGTTGGAGGCCGTGGGTCCTGGGTTGTATTCAATGTCCCCAGCTATGAGGAGGAGAAGGAGGGCCAGGGAGTGACTTAGTAGGCGTAACGTCTTTAGAGATCTCCGACGTTGAGTGGGGTGTATTGCAGTACCTGAGGTGTGGTTGGGGTACTTGTGGAGGGGGATATGAAGAGCGGGCAAATCTGCATGGAAGGGGGATAGAGGCCCCAGGGACCAATTGGGCCACGGCGACATGTTTAGTTCCACTATTGCTGTGGAGGAGAGGGGGGGTGATAGGGGGCTATTGGGAGGAGAGGCAATGACTCAGGTGGAGTGGGGGGATGCAGGTGGAAGGGAGGATAGAGAGGCAGAGTAAGGAGATAGTGAGGCGAAGAACTGCATGTTTAAGTTTAGATTGTATTCTTGCTTTGGGACTAGCTTCAATTATTTACACAGTAGAAGAAAACTGCACAGTGGTGGCCACTAGTGGCTGAAAAGTATAAGGAACTAATGGGAAAGTGGGCTGATTGGTTAAAACAGCTCCCAGTGCACTACTCCCCGTGCACTATATAAGGAAGAGCCCAGCAAGGGTGGTGGTGGGGGCGGTGGGGAGCCTGCTCCTGAGCGCAGGCGGGCTAGAGCGACTGTGGACAGGGATCGCCACCTGTTGGTTCTAGGCTCCTGTCGTCCATGGGGAGGTTCGATTGGGCTGTGGGGAGGCTACTACAGTAGCTAGCCCTCTCGACCGCACTGCAGGGGGACAAAAGAAATGCAGTTGTTAAAAAATAGGTAGGTGGATGGGGAGGAGGAGCTACAACTTCTAAACCAGCAGTATACTCTTTCAGCACAGAATAATTAACAAGCAAGCAATTTTATACAGGCTGTAGAAAGCAGGCACACAATAGGCTAGATTGAAAGCAGCTATTCTTTAGAAGCAGTAAAGCTCGAAATTCCCCGTTGTTAAGGCGTCTGAAATTAGTGCAGGTAGACCCAAAATTAATTGTGGCTCTTACAACAGATTGCAAGGTGCACAAGCATAGAGGACCCTAGGGAAATTGAGGCAGTGAGAATTGCTGCGCTGGCTGCGGCGCTCGGTAATAGCCTTCGGCTCAGGGCTAATTCCTTACACTTGTGAATTTTAAAAATAATAAATTGCTTAAATTAATTGCTGTTGTTCCAGGAGCTGGAGAGGGCTTCCTTGTAGAATGTGCTTTTGGCATGTTGGATGGCTTTTGTTCACTTATTTCGGGCTTGTTTGTACCTCTGGATGTTAGTGGTAGCACCATGCACTCTCGCGATCTGCCAGAGGAGATCTCTGGCATTGAGCTGATCCAGTAGTTCCGGGTGATCCAGGGATTGCAATGCCCTTTTATTTTCCTTGTCTTTACCAGGGCATGCTTGTCACAGATGGTGTTGAATGTTTTTTTGATGTGGTCAAGGGCCCTGTCTACTCACTGAGGTCAGTCCAGTTGATGCCCTGAAGCTCCGCTTTTAGCAGTGCAAGGTGACCTTTTAGTAGAACACAGCTTGTAATTGTTCTGGGAGGTGGCTTGCAGTAGTTGTAGGACCAAGTACATGTGACAGGGGAATGGTCACTCAGTGTATCAGGGAGAACAGCAGTACTGGTCATGTGGCAGGTCATTTGGTGAGAACCCAGTCCAGGAAGGTGCTGGTCCCTGTTTTGTAGTTAACTCTAGTTGCTGTCTCGACCATTTGAGAGAAGTGGACTGATGATAAGGCATTCTTGATTGAGGCAGCAGAGGGGAAAAGTCAGTTGATATTGAAATCTCCCAGCAACTTCATAAGGGGTAGTTAGGCTCTGGGGATATAAGGTACAGGGTAACTGCAGGAAATACTTCATATGGGGTAGTTAGGCTCAGGGGATATAAGGTAAGGGGTAACTGCAGGAAATACTTCACATGGGGAAGTTAGACTCTGGGGATATAAGGTAAGGTAAGGGGTAACTGCAGGAAATACTTCACATGGGGTAGTTAGACTCTGGGGATATACGATAAGGGGTTACTGCAGGAAATACTTCACATGGGGTAGTTAGGCTCTGGGGATATATGGTAAGGGGTAACCGCAGAAAATACTTCACATGGGGTAGTTAGACTCTGGAGATATAAGGTTAGGGGTAACTGCAGGAAATACTTCACATGGGGTAATTAGACTCTGGGGATATAAGGTAAGGGGTAACTGCAAGACATACTTCACATGGGGAGGTTAGGTTCTGGGAGTATAAGGTAAGAGGTAACTGCAGGAAATACTTCACGTGTGGTAGTTAGGCTCTGGGGATATATGGTAAGGGGTAACTGCAGGAAATACTTCACATAGGGTAGTTAGGCTCTGGGGATATATGGTAAGGGGTAACCGTAGAAAATACTTCACATGGGGTAGATAGGCTCTGGGGATATAAGGTAAGGGGTAACTGCAGGAAATACTTCACATGTGGTAGTTAGGCTCTGGAGATATATGGTAAGGGGTAACCGCAGAAAATACTTCACATATGGTAGTTAGGCTCTGGGGATATATGGTAAGGGGTAACCGCAGAAAATACTTCACATGGGGTAGTTAGGCTCTGGGGATATATGGTAAGGGGTAACCGCAGAAAATACTTCACATGGGGTAGTTAGGCTCTGGGGATATATGGTAAGAGGTAACTGCAGGAAATACTTCATATGGGGTAGTTATGCTTTGGGGATATATGGTAAGGGGAAACAGCAGGAAATATTTCAAATGAGGTAGTTAGACTCTAGGAATATATGGTAAGGGGTAACTGCAGGAAATGCTTAACATGGGGTACTTTTGCTCTGGGGATAAATGGTAAAGAGGTGACTGCAGGAAATACTTTACATGGGATAGATAGGCTCTGGGATATAAGGTATGGGGTAACTGTAGGAAATACTTCACTCGGGGTAGTTAGACTCTGGGGATATAAGGTAAGGGGCATCTGTAGGAAATACTTCACATGGGGTAGTTAGGCTCTGGGGATATAAGGTAAGGGGTAACTGTAGGAAATACTTCACATAGGGCAGTTAGACTCTGGGGATATAAGGTAAGGGGTAACTGCAGGAAATACTTCACATATGGTAGTTAGACTCTGGGGATATAAGGTAAGGGGTATCTGCGGGAAATACTTCACATGGGGTAGTTAGACTCTAAGGATGTAAGGTAAGGGGTAATTGTAGGAAATATTTCACATGGGGTAGTTAGACTCTAGGGATGTATGGTAAGGGGTAACTGTAGTAAATACTTCACATTGGGTAGTTAGACTCTGGACATATAAGGTAAGGGTATCTGCAGGAAATACTTCACATGGGGTAGTTAGGCTCTGGGGATATAAGGTAAGGGGTAACTGTAGGAAATACTTCACATGGGGTAGTTAGACTCTGGACATATACGGTAAGGGTATCTGCGGAAATACTTCACATGGGGTAGATTAGACTCTGGAGATATAAGGTAAGGGTATCTGCAGGAAATACTTCACATGGGGTAGTTAGGCTCTGGGAGGATGAGTAGGATAACTGCAGGAAATACTTCACATGGGGTAGTTGGGCTCTGGGGATATAAGGTAAGGGGTAACTGTAGGAAATACTTCACATGGGGTAGTTAGACTCTGGACATATAAGGTAAGGGTATCTGCAGGAAATACTTCACATGGGGTAGTTAGGCTCTGGAGATATAAGGTAAGGGTATCTGCAGGAAATACTTCACATGGGGTAGTTAGGCTCTGGGGATATAAGGTAAGGGGTAACTGCAGGAAATACTTCACATGGGGTAGTTGGGCTCTGGGGATATAAGGTAAGGGGTAACTGCAGGAAATACTTCACATGGGATAGTTAGGCTCCGGGGATATAAGCTATGAGGGTATCTGTAGGAAATTCATCACATGGGGTAGTTAGGCTCTGGAGATATAAGGTAAGGGTATCTGCAGGAAATACTTCACATGGGGTAGTTAGTCTCTGGGGATATAAGGTAAGGGGTATCTGCAGGAAATACTTCACATGGGGTAGTTAGACTCTAGGGATGTATGGTAAGGGGTAACTGTAGGAAATACTTCAAATGGGGTAGTTAGACTCTGGGGATATAAGGTAAGGGTATCTGTAGGAAATACTTCACATGGGGTAGTTAGACTCTGGAGATATAAGGTAAGGGGTAACTGCAGGAAATACTTCACATGGGGTAATTAGACTCTGGGGATATAAGGTAAGGGGTAACTGCAAGAAATACTTCACATGGGATAGTTAGGCTCCGGGGATATAAGCTATGAGGGTATCTGTAGGAAATTCATCACATGGGGTAGTTAGGCTCTGGAGATACAAGGTAAGGGAATCTGCAGGAAATACTTCACATGGGGTAGTTAGTCTCTGGGGATATAAGGTAAGGGGTATCTGCAGGAAATACTTCACATGGGGTAGTTAGACTCTGGAGATATAAGGTAAGGGTATCTGCAGGAAATACTTCACATGGGGTGAATTAGGCTCTGGGGGATATAGGTGTAAGGGATAACTGCAGGAAATACTTCACATGGGGTAGTTGGGCTCTGGGGATATAAGGTAAGGGGTAACTGTAGGAAATACTTCACATGGGGTAGTTAGACTCTGGACATATAAGGTAAGGGTATCTGCAGGAAATACTTCACATGGGGTAGTTAGGCTCTGGAGATATAAGGTAAGGGTATCTGCAGGAAATACTTCACATGGGGTAGTTAGGCTCTGGGGATATAAGGTAAGGGGTAACTGCAGGAAATACTTCACATGGAGTAGTTAGGCTTGGAGAGGAACAGTTAGGTGGTTACTTGGATGGAACTGCTCATGCGCAAGATGGTGTCGACATGAGCTGTGGGTTCACAGCGTCTCAGATCCGCTCCTGATATTCAAATTAACATCTCTCAGCTCGCCGAAGCAAAAAGTAACATGAGGCTTCCTTAAATAGCAAACAAAAAAACAAAAGCAATCCTACAATAGTCGGAGGAGCAGCAGGGAAACAAACATTACTAAACAGTCATCCAGGTATCCTATACAAGGAAAACAGGGTTATGGCACCAAAGAAGGATCTAACACAACAAAAAGACAAACACACTGTACCTTTTAAAGCTACCGCCAAGAAGACAAAGAAAATGGCTGAAGTTACTACTCACAGACAATTTCAGCTGGCACAGAAACTTACCAAAGAGGATTCATCCTCTGAAAGAGAAATGATGGAACTCAGACCCATTTTAAAAGAGGCAATGCCATTGAATGAGCAAAAGGTATAGTGAAATTTCTTACTAAAGATACAACAGTTAACCCAAAAGTCAATATTCAAGGGGATGAAGAAACCAGCAATGTAGCAGCAATAGATGCTAACTCTATGCAACAGACTGTTATATTGCAAATTACGAACAGCAAAGTATAGAGTATACAAGCTAAAGGACACCTTGACCGGGCTGAATGGAGATCTAATGGAATGCACGTTTTACAAGTGGGGGCAACTGACAGGGGAGATTGAACAAGAAATAAGAGCAGAAGGTTGGGAAAGGAGCAGTGGAGAAGGTAGCTTGTAATCGGAATTCAGCTTGGAAACCCAAGAAAAATTAGTAGCTGAACTTGGTACTGATTGGGAACATGCAGTCATTGGCCCCATCCATCAGCCCAGGGAGCTGGCCAGGGGGCCAGTGGTGGCACCTACGATGGCAGACCCAGAAGAAGAGGCTGACATCGAAGAGGAGTACCATCCTGACCTCATCTCCCCAGATGCGGTGGAGGAGGAAGAGGAGGAGGAGGAAGACCAGTTCCTCACCTCAGACAAGTCCACTGCCTCTTCAGTCAGTGAAGACTCAGTCAAGCTTACTCCCATGACTCCCCTTGAGGATGTTACTTTTTTCAATATCATGAAGCAACTGTCTTCCACTTTGGGGTTTCAGACAGAAGAGGAGGATACCACCAGGAGGGATATGGCGGATGACCTGGAGATCCCAGAATCTCCCCCAAAAATGATTCCTCCCATGCTTCCAGCTCTTAAAAATGCTACCATGGCAGCCTGGCACAGACCAGACATGGTGCTAGCTATGCCCTGCAGGGTGGACAAGCACTACAGTGCTCCTCAGGACCTTCCTTACTTTGTTGCCCAGGTCAAGGCTGATTCTGTGGTCATTAAGGCAGCACATGACAGGTCTAGGGTACCCAAACTCCTTCGCTCTATTCCCCCGGACAAGGAATCCCATAGGATTGACTTTTGGGGGAAAAGAGTTTATGCCTCCTCTACCTTAGGCTTAAGGGATAGCCAATTACTGTCACACATGGTTAAATACCAGAATACCAACTGGAGAAAGGGTAAAACCACTGCCCAAGCCCTTCCAGAGGGTGCCCAGAAACAGGAGTTGCTTCAATGCTTCCAAACAACTGAAGACATTGGCAAGCATCTCCTGAGAGCCATTTATGACTTGTCCAACACGGTTGCCAGAACAGCTGAGCTGCTACTGGTATACGCCTTTGTAGGCACTCCTGGCTCTGGGTATCTGGGTTTGCAGCTGATATGCAAAACAAAGTGCTTAATGCCCCTTTTAATGGCACCAAGCTTTTTGGTTCAGATGTCTAGGATCTTATCAATGATCTGCAGGCATCAGGCATGACTTTAAGGTCTGTCCATTCCCTTTACCACACTCAACAGTATGTGGGGGGCATTCTATTTTTCAGAGACACAGGCCAGTAGACCTGCCTTGGGCTCCTGTCCCCAGAATAAACATAGAGCCCCTGCCTCTCTGACTGCCTCCCTCTTCCCATGCTAGAACGGCAGCCAAGTGCCCCAGAACTGAGGGAACAGCTTCCACAGTTGGACCCACCTCAGCTTGACTCCTTGCCAGACCAGCCCAGGAGGTGGTGGTCAGAGATCAGTTTTCCCTCCAGCTGAATCAATGGAGAACCATAACTTCGGATGCTTGGATACTGCAGATCATAGAGTGTGGTCACCCCCTGGAGCTCATCCAACAGCCTCCAGACACCCTCCACCACCATCCTCAAACTATCCCCCAGCCCACCTGTCAGTTCTCCAGGAGGAAATACAGTCCTTCCTGTGCAAGCAGGCCATAGAGCTAATGCCAAAGCATCAAAGAAACCAGGGATTCTACTCCAGGTTTTTTCTGGTCCCCAAAAGGACCAGAGATCTGAGGCCCATCTTAAATCTAAAGAAACTCAATCTCTTTGTCCAGTACAAAAAGCTCTGGATGGTAACTTTGCCAAGCTTCTTGCCCCTCATCAAGACCAGGGATTGGCTCTGCTCACTGGACATGCAGGACACCTACCTGTATATCTCGGTCTTCCCTCCTCACAGGAGGTTTCTGCACTTTGCTTTCCACGGGAATCATTACCAGTTCAAAGTGTTGCCCTTTGGATTATCCTCTGCACCACATGTTTTTACCAAGTGCTTGGCAGTGGTCACAGCAGCCCTCAGAAAGGAGGGACTGTATGTTTTCCTGTAACTGGACAACTGGCTCCTCAAAGCCCTATCCAGGGAGCAGCTGTTACTGACTCAGGAGTGCACTCTCCAGCTTTTCCAGTCTCTTGGCATTACAGTCAACCTGCCCAAGTCAGTTCTGGTACTATCCCAAAGACTCCAATACATTGGTGCGGTCCTGCATTCCAGACAAGTGAAGGCCTTCTTGCCCCAAAACAGGACAGAAAGCCTTATAGTGCAGGCTCAGGAAGTCACTCGCAGTCGCTGCATCCCTGCCAGACAGTACCTCAGGCTACTAGGTCTGATGGCCCCAGCCATTCCTACTGTTCCACTGACCAGGCTTCACATGCACTCCCTTCAGTGGACCCTCAGGGTGCAGTGGGACAAGCGAACGGATGAGTTGGACCAACTAGTCCTGGTCTTATCCCTGGTCCACAAAGTGTTACATTGGTGGATGGGCCCCCTCCAACCTTCTTCAAGGGGTACCCTTCCAGATTTCTTCTCACATCAGATCCTGACCCTTGAGTCTAGGCTGGGGGGGGGCGCACCTGACTCCCTTTCAAACCAGGCCTCCTGGTCCCAATGGGAAGCTGCCCTGCATATCAGTGTCCTGGAAATGAGAGCAGTATTCTATGCCATGCAGGCCTTTTGGGAACATCTGACCCCAGGCCAACTGTTGGTGCAGTCAGACAATCTGAGTGTAGTCTACTACATCAAAAAAGATGGGTGGAACTCATTTGTATTCCCTCTGCAGGGAGGCAATGCAAGTGTGTTATTCAGCTCTGGACCACAGTCTGACACTTTCTGTGGTCCATGTGCCAGGCATTCTAAACACTCTGGCTGACAGTCTCAGTAGGACTCAGTCCAGCATGCATAAGTGGGAGCTTCTCTCATCCATAGAAGAAGATCTGTTCGACAGATGGGGTCATCCAGAGTTGGACCTTTTTGCATCCCCACACAATGTAAAACTGCCCAGTTTTTGCTGGCTAGATCCAGGGCCTGGAGTTTTCTGGCAAGACGTGTTGTCCCTCTCTTGGAGTGGGAGGTTTCTATACACATTCCCTCCATTTCCACTAATACAGAGGATGCTGATCAAGCTACAAATGGAGGGAGCCAGCATGATCCTGATAGCTCCATTCTGGACACACCAGATATGGTTCCCTCTGCTTCAGCAACTGGTGGAGGATCCTCCAATTCCCCTGCCTCTCTGCAGGAATCTGCTGACCCAGGCTCGGGGGCCCCTGTCCATCCAAACCTCAGGTTCCTCCATCTACATGCGTGGCTTCTGAGAATGTAGACATTGCCAGGTTTGGGGTCTCTAGTAGGGTAGCAGATGTACTAGCGGCCACCTGCAAGCCTTTCACCCATACCACTTATGCCATGAAGTGGAAGCGGTTTGCCATCTGGGCTGCCAAGCATTCCCTAGACCCTTTCACCTGTCATGTGAGGCATGTCCTGGACTACCTGATTTCTTTATCGAACTCAGGTCTCCAGTATTCCTCCCTCAAGTTCCACCTTTCAGCCATTTCTGCTTTCCTTGAGCCTATGGGTGACTGCACGATTGCTCAGCTAGATGTCTACCACACTTTCCTTAGGTGCATCATGCATCTGAAACCCCCAATCCATTCCCTGGTCCCAGCTTGGGACTTGAATTTTATTTTGGAGAAGTTGACCCTGTCCCTTTTTGAACCAATCATGACTTGCAATTTGTGCTATCTCTCTTGGAAAGTGCTTTTTTTAGTTGCCATTAATTCCACTCGAAGAATTTCCGAGCTTCAGGCCCTCTGGTGCGAGAATCCTTTATTTGATTTTTCACAAAGACAGGGTATCTTTGCACACAAATCCCAAGTTTCTTCCTAAGGCAGTTTCTGTGTTTACACTCAATCAGTCTATCCACCTTCCTGTTTATTTTCCTGAGTGTGCCAATCCAAGGGAAGCACTGCTCCACACGCTACATGTGCCCAGAACTTTAAAGTATTATCTGCTCAGGACTAAGGAGTCCAGAAGGTCTAAGCGGTTGTTTGTCTCTTTCACCTCGGGTAGATAGGGTGTTTCAGTTTCTAGGCAATGTTTATCCAAATGGTTGATAAATTGCATTGTGTTCTGCTGTAACAAGTACAGCAAAGAGTTCCTTAGAGCTGTCAAAGCCCATTTCACCACAGGCATTGGTACCTCGGAGGCTTGCTTCAAAGGGGTCTCAGCCGTTGATATTTGTGTGACTGCCACCTGGAGTATAGTCCACACTTTCACCAAGCATTACAGTCTGGACATTATCTCAAGAGTCCGTGCTGGTTTTGGCAGGGTTGTGCTGCAAGGACTCCTGTCTTAAGCTTATGGAGTCCCTTGGCAGATTCAGTTTACAAGGTCCTCTGTCTTAAGTTTAAGAGATCCTTGGCTGGGCAAGCTGTACCAAGTCTCCTGTCTTAAGTTTACGAAGATACAGCCTCCCAGATAATCTGTATCTACTAGTCACTGCTTGGTACTCATTCCTACAGTGGTACCTGATGACTGAGGTACTTCCAAAGAAGATAGAACAGCTATGTAAGAATGTACCATAACAGTAGATCTTTGAGGGGATCTCAGTCATCAAGTATGCTTCCCCCCCACTGCCCCCATTCTTGGGGCTCCTATTCGGGATCTGGCTATCTGTTGTATCCACCTTTATGTTTCAAGCTGGGTCCCCTGTCTCTCCTCTGCTCCCCAAAGGCATGAGCCTTGCTTCCTTCATCTCTAGAGGGAAAGAACTGCGGAAGGAGCAGGGCCACCCATGCCTATATAGAGTTGGTGATGTCCGCAATTGTTGACGGTGTGGGTGGCCCCAGTTGTACTGCTGAAAATCTTCTGTGTGGATTCCCATTCACTGATGGTGAAGTTCCTATGGTGGTACCTAATGACTGAGATCCCCTTGAAGATCTACTGTTACAGTATGTTCCTATGCAACTGTTCTTTATACAGAGAAGTGTGCAAATAATTCAGATAATCAGCAAATCCATGGTAAAACAAACACAGAGATACCAACCCAGGAACAACAGCCACCTCATCTTAAAAGTGCAGAGTGCAGAAGAAATCTGGATACAAGTGAAGAGAGACATTGTATGCAGGGGAATCACAACAATGCCATTACCCCAAAAGAAGAAATGCTGAATGTGGAAAAGGAGACTATATCAAAAGAAAAAATAAACAGATTAAAAAGGTCAATCAGACAAAGACAGTAACAGATAACAAAACAAGTAAACCTTACCATGAATACTGCAGAGCATGTGGAATCAAGAAAAAAGGGACAGATTAATCCTGAACTCAAGTCACCTGCAAACTTTGTAGCACAGCAAAGGATTGAAACAGAGAAATCAGGAATGGAAGCAGAACAATCTATGTTACATAGCAACAACAAAGACTGCTCTGCCGCTACTATACAGAAAGAAGAGTTACCAAAAGCGACCACAAAAGATGGAAAAATACAGGAAGCTACCACTGAGGAGCAAGCTTCCCAGGAGGAGACAGTGTCATCGGATGAATTCTCTGAGGAGAAACAAGAGGAAAGAATACCAGGATGGGCTACTACAATTTTAAACCAACTTGAAAAAATTAATAACAAACTTACTATGGTAGGAACACTAGAACAAAAAGTGGAGACAATATCTACAACAATAATTGAAATTCTAGACTCTAATCTGCAAATGAAGAAAGACCTAATACGAGTACAACAAAGGGTATCAGAATTGGCAGACCATCAAACCCCTATGCAGAGGCAACGTAAATCTTTAGAGACTATACAAAAAGATTTACAAAACAAAATAACTGACTTTGGACACAGATCCAAAAGAAAAAATACACAAATTGTTGGAATACTGGAAACCTGGGATAACGATGCCATGTTATGGCAATCCTTCAAGAAAATAGTGGCAGCTTATCGAGACAAAATGGCAGAGGGCATTACGTGAGAGCTGAACAGAATTCACAGATCTGTAAAGATTAAAACCATCAGATGCAGCTCCTCCATGAGCTGCTATAGTGAAGATTTTGTGCACTGAAGATAAAGAAAAAATTATGTCTCAGGTTTATAGGGAAAAAAGAATTAACTTGATGGGGACCAATGTACAAATTTTCCATGACTTGCCTCAAGAAATAATCAATTAAAATAAAAAAATACGACTTTATAAAAACTAAACTTTGGTCCAATGAATATAAAACACCATCGCTGTTTCCTGCAAAACTTCATGGGTCAGATTTTCAAAGCCCTTAGAATGGTGCAAGGTGCTTGCGTGACGCAACATGCACCTTGCTCCATGGTCAGCGCCAAGAGCTATTTTAGAAAGCAGCCTGCATCAATCTGCAGGCTGCTTGCACCAAAGTGTGCTCACACCAGCCGTGCACCACAAACGTGGCAGCAGCATGGCACTAGGGGACTTGCGCCAGACTCTAACTGCCACAACCCCACCATCCAGATTTTCAAAACCCTCCACAGGGACAAACAGTTAAGCACCCTTAGACCAGCCCTTGGATGGTCTAATGGTACTTAGACAGCCCCTGGTAGGGTGTCAGCCATATCTTGCCACTGTGTGCCCCCCAGTCACAATACCCCAGTACTGTCTGATCCCTGAGCCCCAATGTGCCCCTAACTGTGCACATCCTCATGATCCTGCCCCCCCACCACCAAGCCCCGGTGTGCCCTACCAGGTACTCAAAAGAGCCCCTAGTGCCTTCCCCACTCCACTCTCAGTTTATGCCACTGTAAGCACCCAACTCCCTGGTAATCTAGTGGCTCCCCACCCCCCTGGCAGGTCTTTCCAACTACCCTGCTCCCTCCCCCCACTCCTGTCCCTGATTCAGTGACCGGTACAGCCCTCCGCACACCACCAGGTCCAGCCACTGAATGAATTGTCAGAGTGTGTACTGTAATGCTGGAATGCGCTCTGACATTTCATTTGGCAGCAGGACCTGGTGATGTGCAGAGGGCTGTACCGCTCGCTGAATCAAGGTCCAGAGTGGAGGGGTGTGGGGTGGTTGGCAATATCTGCTGGGGGTGGGGGGCCACTAGATCACCAGGGAGTTGTGTGCTTCCAATGGCATATACTTAGCATGGAGCAAGGAGGGCACTAGGGGGTTTTATGGGGTACCCAGTACAGGCAGATCAGGGCCTGGTGGGGGGTGGTGGCCATGAGACATGCATATGCCCCCATCCAAGGGTGCAGCTCACACCACATCTGCCCCACAACTGCTGCAGAAATCCTAGTGGGTGCGTCATCTGTTTGGCGCACTGCAACTATTGCCACATGCTGTGGAACTTAGGCCCCAGGACCCTGTCCATTGTAAATTCGGGTGCAGGGTCCCAGATGCACTGGCACTCGGTGTAAGCTGCCATTGTTGCAGCTTGCATTGGGGCTTTGAAAATCTGGCCCCATGTGTTTATCCAAAATGAAACATTTATTTTCTCTACACCCATGGAAGAGTTGGACACTTTGGCCCAGATATTCAAACTGCGCCCAAAAAGTGCGCAATAGCAGGAGCAAGCGCAAGTCTATTGCGCCCATGCGCAAGAGACGTGATATTCAAAATCAGAGCAGGCCAAACTGCGCCTACAGCCAACAACTGAATATCGCACCACCTGTGCCATAGCGCAACTAGGGAGGGAAAGCTGAGCAGATCTGATGCACCACAGCACAACAAGGGATGCTCAGCTGAGCAGTCCAGAGGCGCCATAGTGCAACCAGGGAGCCCCCCAGCTGCAGAGCAATGTATCTGCACTATCAGGGAGGTAGGGGCCCACCACCCATGCCACAGATGGGCACAGGAACACACAGCAGAACAGACATCGTCCCCCCACACCCCAAGCACAGCACAACTGGGGGAGGGCTGGAATAACCACTGGTCCATGGAGACAAGCAACTAACCCACAGCCTGGTCATGGTGCCCCATCACACCTACAGGCAAGCTGTGACTGGCACACAAGGAGAGAAGACCACACTGTGCCACACCATCCCCCCCAGTGCACAGCACACCCTGCACCATGACCCCCAGACACCCCCCCATGAGCAGTGACCACCACTGCAGGAAACCCCATGCATGCCATCACCCCCACTGTGTCAATGCAACCCTGTGCACCACAGAACCATGCAAGTCAGCCCCACCATGAGCACCCATCAGCAGGTTGCAGCACACAGCAATACAACAACGGCAGACACAGTGCCACCACGCACAGTCCCCCCGAGGTACTGCTGAGAGACCGACCATGCTTTGGCACAAGAGGTACCCCACATGGGATGGTCGTGTCCTTGACACCACCACCAGTGGTACAGCACCCTGCACAGTATTCCAGTGACACACCCCGACCCACCACTGGCCACAACAACCAGCACAGACACCCACAGTGGGGTGTGGAAGCATGCACCACACCGGATGCCACACAGGGTATGGACAGATACCCACCCATACCCAAGGGCACAACAACACAGGGATGCAGTGGTGGGGTAACCAAGCCCCCATTGTGGACCCATGTAAGCAGTGTACACACAACCCGCAGTCCTCCTTGGCACTGGAGTGCCAGCCACCCTCTCAAGCACCGTGGACCCGTACACCACCAGTAGTCCCCTGGAGCACAAGCCACAGACAGTGGGGCACATCCCATGCAACACACACAAGCCACAGCATGGACTTGGGACAATGACCGTGTTGCCCACAGTGCCACCCGAGCCAAGTATGCACCACACCAGTGAGAGGGGCAACCCAGCAAAGTGACGGGTACAGTGTCCGTCCTGCAGGGAATGCCACCACTGACATGCCAGCGGACTGTGCAGGTCACAGACAGGCATGTGTGTTGGCTGCACAGGCCATGGATGGGCCGATGGGTGCACCATGGACACAGAGCACGCACCATAGACCACTGCACACAGTCATCCAGTGCACAGGGAACAACACAGACACTGACTGATAGCTACCCCCACACCATAGTCACCTCCACATGGACACACACACATACCCATGACTGCACCACCCCTGATGCCATGCACACCACTGCAGCTGAGCACCTATAGCCCGCTGCAAATCAGAGACCACCACAGTATTCATATCAAAATCAAATGTATTGGAAATATAAAAGTGAACTATGTACAATAATAATAACTATTTACAAGCTTGGGGTGGGGACACAAACAAGGTGGGGTGGGCTGGGGAAGGACTGACAAATGGGATGGGATAGGAGGGGTGTGATGGTGGGTTCAGGGGGGTAGGGGAAGTCAGGGACCAAAGGACCGTCATCTCGACTGCCGCTCCTGGCTCTGGGACCTCCTGCCTCTGTGCCTTCTTAGCACCCCCGTTGCATTGATCATCCTCAAGATGTCCACGGACTCGCGGGCCAGATGAAGGAGCTC
Source organism: Neoceratodus forsteri (assembly GCA_016271365.2). Taxonomy (NCBI): domain Eukaryota; kingdom Metazoa; phylum Chordata; order Ceratodontiformes; family Ceratodontidae; genus Neoceratodus; species Neoceratodus forsteri. Next base: position 12,311,183 of record CM028137.1, on the reverse strand, counting down.
CCTTAAGGTGTCCCTAATTTCATGGAGATGGCGTGTACCTAGGACAAGGGAGCACAATCAATAGGTGTGAATGCACAACCCCATACAGCCCGCCCACTGTGCATGGCGTACGGCCATGGGACATACCACTGTGATGGTGTGTGACCACCTGCAGTGATCACGTCCACAGGACCTGCCCACCCAGGTGCACACAGCCATGCGGAATGCTGCACACACCCACTGGCCATGTCACGCACAGCACCACCGTGTCCATTTAGTGACATGGCTATGTGGTGCAAAGGCAGTGGCACAGCCATGCACCCGGTGCACGCATGGACCACCAGTGACGCACACCCAGACATGCATTGCCACTGGACAGTGTTGACTGTAACAAGTCGCGTGCATGGCAATGGTGTCGATGGATGGTGGCCATGCCCCGCTGCTCACCCTGTCACACGGCATGCAATAGTAATCATGGATGTATGGCACGCACCCTCATCAGGCCAGTCAGGTGGGCGTTGATGGCCCTCGGCCCGCCTGGCTGCATTGTCCTCACCCCTCCGCCACTCTGCCCACACCCTGTGGATTTCTTCCAGGCCTGTGGGTAAAACAAGGAGAGAAGAACATCAGTACACTCCCGAAGCAAAGTCCCCTTGCCCCAAGGTGTGTGCCCTCCCACCCAGCCAGACCCACCCACCCCACAACCTGTGAACACCGCCACAGCCAACCCCATACGGTCCCTCCCCTATGTGCTGGACACATACAACACTGTGACTCACATGGACGATAAAAGTATGTTGATGGAACCCCTACCTGGACGTGGCACCATGCCCCTCCTGGCACGTGCCCGCAGTCAGGCCAGTAGCTCCGGCTCCCTCCTGCACAGGTCACCATAGCGGTGCCTGCACTGCTCAGGTGTACGCCCCCATCCTGTGGCCTCTTCCAGGGCAGTAGCCACCTCCTGCCACACCTGGGTCCTGGCCCTGTCCGGGGGGGCCTCCCCGAAGAGAGGCCCATGGTGTGGCTCAACTATGGCCACCAGATTGGCCAGCTCAATAGCCATCCATTGTGCAGCTCATCTACGTGCCATTCCAGCAGCTATAGTAGGCAATATGGTGCTCTGCAGCGCGGCTCCCCATGTGCAGATGCTGCGCGGTACAGCACTGCCATTCCCTATCGCGCTGTTACCGAACAGTGCGATAGAGGTGCACCTATGCCTGATGCATGGCGCCAAGGGGGCAAAGGTTGGGCACAGAGTCAAGGGTCTCTGGCACAAGGCCACGCACAGCACCATCAGATGACAATATGTGTAGCGCGATTGGCTGCCTGTGTGCCAGCGCCATAGCAGACTACCGGGCAGTTGGGCCATTGCGCCTATGATGGCCCACTGCTACAGCGCCATGTAGTGACCATCACTTTAGCGCCACAGGCACAATGGTGACCGTGCCCTGCATTGCCTACCATGCACAGCACGTCAGCAGTGCAGCAGATGCCTGCGTCATCAACCCGGGCATGCGCAGTGAGGTGTACTACGCATGTCACAGGACTGCGCCATTGGCTCAGCACGTTTAACACAATTGTGCAAAGCGCAACAGTGCGATATTCAGCCGTCATATGCAAATCATCTACTCAGCCATTCAATGGCACAGCACTGCAATTTGCATCTACTTAAAGTTGCTCCCCACCTCATTTTCATGGATTGCGCTATAAAGGTGCGACAATGTGCTGCAGTGGCCATAGTCGGCTACTGCAGTTTATTGGTGAGTTGCATGCTGTTTGGGAGTGTGGACTGTGGATTCAGGGACATGCATGGGACTGCACAGTCACAGGTAACAACTGCCATTCTTACAGGCTACATAATGACCGAGCACGTTGTTGGAGAGGAGGAAAACAGTGGTGGGAGGAGGAGGAGGAGGCCGAATTTTACAAAGGCCGAAACCAAGGCCCTTTTCGAGGCCTACCTGGATCAGAAGCCACTGCTCAGTGGATGGCGGGGAACCCCTCAGGCCCGTGCTGCTGCATGGGAGGAGGTGGCACGTGCTGTGAACCTGCATGGCAGCCACCAGTGCTCTGTGCAAGAGTGTAAGAAGAAGATGGGCACGGACAGGAGGAGGGTGAAGGAGAAGGTGGCTGCCATCAGGGCAGCAAGTGCTGCAACAGGTGGGGGACAGCCGGAGGTGGTGCAGCTCACCCCAGTGGAGGAAAGGCTTGCTGGAAGCATGCAGCGAAGTGCCATTGAGGGTGTTCCGGGTGGTGGCTTCCAGACGGGTGGTGGCCCATCACTGCATGGTAAGTCATGATCTGTCTGGGGGGGCAGGGTAGGTCACACGCAGTAACGCGACTTTGCTTTCCCTTACAGATCCTGAGCATCTGCATGGGTCAGTGGTGGTGGGCCTGTCCACTGCGGACAGTCAGATGGAGTCAGAGGTGGGACCATCCACCTCCACAGGTATATGTGGATCATTGCGACAGTGGGGCCGCCTGGCTGTCCAAACTGATGTTGTTGTGACAGGTGTGGAGGAAGCCCTGCCTGTGTCCCAGCGTGCTGGCGTCCACGGATGCCAGCACGCTGTAGCTGTGGCAGGGGCAGAGTCCGGCACCAGTGATGATGACACGACCGTCATGGGCAGTGACGTGTGTGTGCCACAGGATGGACACACAGCAGGGCAATTCGCGCCCATGGCTGTGGGTGATGCCGCCATGGAGGCCTGCATGTCAGCACAGTCCCAGGCTGTGCCTGTCAGCACCAGTGGGGCAGCACTGGTGTCTGTTCAGGACAGTGGGACTGTTGTGGCCACTGGGGTGGCACCACTGAGCCCTGGGGTGTGGCAGCCAGAGGGGCAGCATCAGCAGTCTCCCACTGAGCTTGGGGGTACAGGGTTCAGTGGCAGCGTCTGTGCACCACCTGTGGACATGCCCAGACCTGGTCCTGTTGTGCAGCACCCACCCTCAAGGGGTGCTGAACATCAGGGCCTTGCACACCCTGAGGGACAGGATGCCGAGGAGGCCGATGACCTCTTGGATGAGCACACCTGCCTACTGCGAGCATCGGTCCAGCAGCAGATGTGGCTTGCGACATCCGTAGATGCACTGCGTGTGTCTCTGGTGCGGGCAGAGGAGCATTGCAGCAGGGACGCTGAACTGATCATGGCACTGATGGACCATTTGTGGGAGGATGTGACCACTGCCATTGACAGGTATGCACAGGCGTTCATTGCTGTCATGGCCACAATGGGCACACAGTCAGGTGCCCATGCATCGCGGACACCATGCAGTGTACTATCCACCCCCCATTCCCGGCGTCATGCGACTCCCACCCTGTCGACGCCGGGTTCAGCTGTGGGCATCCCGAGCACTCCTGGTGCAGGCATGTTTGGTGTGCTGCAGACCCCTGCGCGGGCACGGTCGTGTTCACGCAGTGGAACCCCTGGGGGACCATCGGTGCCACCCCATGAGGCCAGTAGTCAGCCTGCCAGTGCTGGCAGGTCTCGGCGGGGCCGCCCACACATCCGTGGCAGCCGTGGCACTGTGTCACAGGACTGACCTGTCTCCCAGCACGGCTACTGTCTGGTGCTACCCTGTGTGCATTGTGTGTGTCAGTGGGCAGTGCACAGGTAGGTACCAGGCCCTGCACGCGGACACACAGTCCACCTGCACACCCTCCCGGCTGCTGTCTGCAGTGGCATGTGCATGATGATGCTTGCATTGCGCTGTACACCAATGTGCAATGGTGCTCAGCATCTGACACACGCACATGGACAGGCAGTGGGTGTGGTAGCCTGTGGACATGTGTGTTGCTAGGGTGTGCATTCTGGGTCGGTGTGCCTTCTGCCCTCTGTGCACATTTGTTGCATTGTGTGTGCACGTGTGTGTGTGTCCTTTGGCGTGGCATGTTAATCCTCACCCATCCCTGACTGTGTGTGTGCCTCTGTACCCTGCCACTTCCCTTGACGGCATGCACCCCCGGTGTGTGTCCCTGTGTGTTTGTGGGTTGTGCCTTGGCCACTGGTTGTTGCGCATGGCCCCATGACTTACCTGGGTTGGCTGAAGCGCTCCTCTGTGATGGTGTCCCAGTGCAGCTGTGCCAGCCAGAGCAGTCGGGGGTCCCATTGGCCAAGGGGGGGCTGCCCATCACCATCGTCACCAGCGTCCCCATCGTCCCCATCACTGTCCCCCTCTTCAACCTGTATGGCTATCCCACAGTCGTTGGCCATGTTGTGCAGGATGCAACAGGCCAGGAATATCCCACAGGCCTTTGAGGGGCTGTGCTGTGAAGGCACTGCGGAGGGTGTCAGGCAATGGAAACGTGCCTTCAGCATCCAGAACACCCATTTCGATGACATTACATGTGGTGGCGTGTGCTCTATTGTGCGCTGCTGCGATGGGGGTCGCGACGCCGTAGGGTGTGAACAGCCAGGGACAGAGTGGGTATCCACTGTCACCTGTGTGTAGAGGGTGGAGGTTAGTTTGATGATCAGCATCGCCCTGCCCCAGGCCATGTAGGCCACTACCCATGCCACCTCTGGCCATGCCCCCCCAGGCCCTATGATTGTCCATGTGGTTTGCATACTCACCCCCTAGCAAGGCCCCTAGAATTCTGCGGCCGCAGAATTTTGCGCAGAACTTGCAATCTACTGCAGAACTTCTGTGGTGCTGCAGAATTCACTCTTCTTGATGAATTTTTATTAATATTTCTGTTTATCCACAGAATCTGTTTCCCTTCCCCTCTTTTTATATACAAAACCCCCCTATATGCTCAGAATGTGATGTTATCATTGCTATAACATCATACATTAGCTAATGAAATGGCTGCATTCTGCAACAGAAATGAACAGTCACTTATCTACCACAGCTCCCACTGCCAGAGGCGGTGGCACAGCACATCATGCATGGTGATAGTTGCTCAACCTGCACTACAGCCTAATACAATTTTCAGTCTTACATTATTGCACTAGGTCCAACTTAAACAAAATCTCGTCAATAGTACAGACCTGTTAAGTCCATACCTCACTTTGTACAAACCTATTTGTGCCTTTAAGGTATAGAGATGCCATCTGAAATGAATAACTGGTGAAATAAATGTAACTTTAATTTTTAAGAAAAATAAAGTAACTATGCCAAGGAAAGTGAAATATAATAATGTGTAGACCTGTTGAAAGAATAGACCTGTTAAATAAATAATTGCACTGTATGCATTTTTGCCAGGGTTATTGATTACATATTGTCATTGGTTGATAGAATCGCCTAAAAGTTATGGAGAAATGTTGTGTGCAGGGACAGCTGTTGGGCCAGAGAGTAGCATGCTGTGTTTCCATGCTGACAACTCAGGTTCAGAAATTAGCTCTGGGAGCTGGCTGGGCAGCACAAGGATTGGTTGAACACATCACTGCTTGGAGCCTGGGAAGGTATGGTGCAGTGTTCTGTCACATGGTGGACACATTGTGATGGGCTGGAGAGCACTATCTCACTATCGGTTCACATGCATGTCATGGCCTGATGGTGTTACGCAGTGTGTCAGGGAAAGCAGGTTGACATGAGAAATGAGTTTTGCAATAACTCCTCTGGGGGGGGGGCGGCTCAGAGGTAATTTAAGGAAGTATTTTTTCACAGAGAGGGTTGTGGATGCGTGGGACGGCCTTCCGGAGGAGGTTGTGGAGTCAAAATCAGTGGTGGAATTCAAGCATGCATGGGACAGTCATAAGGCAATTCTAGGGGTTGGGGGTAGGAAGAAGTAGGCTGCTGGTTAACTAGGATCTGCAGCTTATCCAGTAGGTAGGGAAATGAGCAGCCTGGGTGGGCCAAGCGGTCCTTATCTGCCGTCAAATTCTATGTTTCTATATTCCATTTCCAATGGGACCTGTATGAATGAGGATGAAAGTTCATGGAAATAATCAAAAACAAATCATATATATATATATATATATATACACACGTACAGAAACACACACACACACACACCACACGCACACATACAGTATCTCTGTCTCTCTCATCACTCACACACACACACACACACACACACATATTTGTATGTATGTTACAGATTGCAGATAAATATATAAGTGATACACAGTAGGAACCTCATGAGTGGTGTAGAAAGCACATACAAATATATAAGTGATAGGCACTGGAAACCTCATTAGTGGGATAGATAGCATGGATATATAAATACATTATTTATCACATAACATCCCCTCTGCGTATCTCATTTATGCAACAGGCTAGGACCTTAAGGGAGAAACATTTGTTTTGCTTTTTTAATCATAACATTATTTTTATAAGTCTGTTATTTTTTGAACTAGTGTTACTGTGCTTTCTCCATCCTAATTGCTATAACCACTGCCATGAAAGTGAAAGTCAGGATGACAAGCTGACACTGTGATGTGGTTGTTTGTTAGTGCCGCAGAACTTCCGCAGAAATTACAAACCACCGCTGCAGAAGTTCTGCAGCAAATGGTAGTCTTGCCACAGAACTTGGTCCCACTGTGCTGCAGAAAAGTAGGGGCCCTGCCCACTAGGTGTCCAGTGGGGATGTCCCCACTCTCAAATCTGTGGCACAGTGCTGACTGGTGCCAGATGAAAGAATCGTGTGCTCCCCCAGGGTACGTGGCACAGACATTGATGATGTGCCCCCTGGCATCGCACACCACCTGGCAGTTGATGCTGGCATAGCCCTTGTGATTTATGTATGCGGCCCCCTCGGGGCCAGGTGGTGTGCGTATGGCCACATGGGTGCAGTCTATTGCCCCTAGCATGCCAGACATACATGCTACCCTATGGAACTCCTGTATGTTTGCTTTGCACTCCGCCGCTGTGCTGGGGAAATAGATGTACTCCTCAGCATGTGGCAGCAGTGCGCTGAGGAATTGGGTAAGGTGGCATGACGTGGCTGACTGGGTTACACCTGTGGTGTCCCCAGTTGGTCTTTGGAAGGTACCCGTGGTGAGCAAGCACATGCAGGCTGTTACCTTGGTCTCCACTGACAGAGCGTGACTCCGTCGTGTGGGTGCCTGCATCACATCACTGCACAGCTCACAGAGCCACTTCAGAATTGCCCTGTTCAGGTGGTACCAGCCCACAATCTCAGTATCTCTGTACAGCTCAAAGCTGGTGTGGGCTTGGTACTGCCTGTTGGGGGCATACCGCCGACGGACCCTTCCATGGCCACACCACCCTGCCACCCGCCTTCTCACCCCCCTCATTATGGCCTCCATGTGGAAGGTGGCACTGGCCATGTCCCTGGCTAGTGTTCACCCCCTTGGCAGCTGTTACTGTATTCCCCCCACTGTTCTGGCTGCTACCTCTCCTGCACCGGGTACACCTGCCTGTGCTGGCCTCTGTGCTGTGTGGCTCCCCACACCTTCCCTGTGCCTGGCTGTTCAGTGTGACCTTTCCCTGGCCTGCCCTGTTTGTGCCTCCTGCCCTGTCTGTCTGCCTCTGCCTCTGACACTGTGGCTTCCTGTAGTGTTCTTGCACCTCTTCCTTGCTCCCTTTTATTTTGGCTCATTTCCGCTATAGATAACTTCCGCTTGCTCCACTGTTGCGCATTACATAATCTTTGAATATCACACTACGCCATTTATGCATGGTTCCTCCCCTTCAGTTAAGCCTGCCTTCATTATCATTGCACTGTTGCTCAGCATGATTTCGGCGTAACTGCCTCCCTGCTGAATATCGCAGAATGGCGCAATCGACGGCGATCAGGCACATCCCTATTAACGCTTTGGCTCAACTCTTTTGAATATCTGGGCTATTATCTATAAAATTACCAGATCTGTTTGCATAATAATCATGTTTTAAAGGCTTGGTTAGAAGGGAGGTGGGATGAGACATTCTGGAAAACAATGGGGATTACAGGTCTGGTGAACTGGGAAGAGAAGGGGAGTGGATAAAGGTAATAGAAGACTATTTACTAAAATGAAGGGTAAAGTCAGGGTGGGTAATTGAACTCAGTGGGGCACTCTATAGAAATTGTTTAAGAAAGGACTTGACATGTATAATCTTGGTGAAAGAAAAGAATATGATGCTTTTTTGTAAAGAAGTTATATGTTGCAGCCATTTGGGAAAAAACCTGGTTAATAAAAAATGTTTAGTACTGTATGTACTGTGACAGAATAATTAATGTACCACATTCAACATTAATGGAATCAACTCACCTATTAAGAGAAATAGAATTATGACATATATGAATAAAATAAAAGTAGATGTCATAGCGTTGCAGGAAACATACTTAGAGGAAAATGAAATAAGGAAACTGAATAGAAATTGGGTGGAAAAATGTTTCTTTTCAACAGGTACCAGAAAAAAACAGGGGTCTCATTAATTATTAGGAAAAATGTAAGGTTTAAGCTACATAAAAAGTGGTCAGATAGTCAAGGGAGGATTATCTTAGTTAAAGCTGATATACTAGGAAATACATACACTACAGGCTCTGTTTATGCTCCATTTGATAACTATGAATCCTTTCTTGCAGATATAGCAGAAGGTATTACTGAAATAGAAGTCAAAAACATAATCTTAATGGGAGATATGAATGCACTATTAGAAGGCACAATGGATGAAACCACTCCAATCACACAAATTAATAAACGAATCTCAAAACTAATTAAGCATTTTTTAGCTGAACATCAACTAATAGATGCGTGGCATACTCAAAATTCAAACCTAAAAGAATATACACATTATGATCACAAACACAAGGCTTTTCATGAATCGACTATATTACTATATTAAATAAACTATACTCTAGCATATTCACAGCATCTGTTAGATCCATCCTGATCTCAGATCATATTGTAATGGAGTTAGTACTAATAAATTAAAAAAAAATGGCAAAGAAAGAAATGGTCTTTTGATAATGAATTATTAAAAGTACCAGACTTTATTAAAAAAATGAAAATTCTAATAGCTGAATACTGGCACTTTAACTATTCAGGACAAGATACTGTATTATCATTATGGGACCCTTTTAAGGCTGTGCTCTGGGGAGGCAATAATTTCTTACCAAGCTTGGCATAATAGAAAAATTAAAGAACAGGAGCAAATCACAGAAATTAGACTAAAGGAACTCAGTGTCCTGGTTATAAAAGATAAGATAACTACAACAATGAATGGATAGTATGTAGATTAGATAAACAACAAATTAATAAAGAAAGAGAAAGGAACATACTTAAAGTGAAATGGTTGAGATACCTGCAAGGAGATTAACTGGCGAAATTGCTAGTAAATCTCATAAAAAAAGAGCGGAAAGGAATATAATAACTATGTTGAAGGATGTTAATCAAACAGTTCATGAGATTCAAGGAATGGAAGAAATTACTTTGAACTATTATAAGAATATATATAAAAAGGAACAGGAAATGGATTTGGATATAATGAGCAAATTCCTACAACAGGTACAACTTTCACAATTACAAGTTTCAGAAAATAATTTTGACAGTGGAGAAATAAAAGAAGTCATTAAATCACTACCCAAAAACAAAGCACCCAGAATGGATGGATTTACTATAAAATATTACCAAGCATTTATGTTAGAATTGGAATCATGGTTTGGGTTCATGATAGATAGCCTGATGGACGGGGAGGGACAACTTTCTGGACACCATGAATGAAGCCAAAATAACTCTGATATATAAAGAGGGAAAATCAAAAGATCATATTGAAAATTATAGACCTATTGCATTATTTAAATTTAGATGACAAACGAATAGCAAAACTGGCTGTATCAAGAATGGTGCCTATGTCTAACCTCTCTGTCCATCAGGACCAATATGGATTGGTCCCTGGACGTACCCTGATGCAGGCCACAAAACGAGTTCAGGCTTTATTTGAATATGTGAAAACATTATTGGCTAATTATTATGCACTGGCCTTGGATGTTAACAAGGCATTTGATACTGTCAATAGATTCTATATGTTACAAGTATTGAAGATGTGGGGAATACCCAAAAGGATCCTGAATGTAATCCATTTGTTATATAACAAATCTAGATCCTGTTTTTTCTATTAACTATCATTTGATAGAATTTATCCAGATGAATAATGGAGTAAGACAAGGTTGCCCCCCTCTCCCAACCATATCTGTCCTTCATTTAGAATCACTTCTAAAAAGAATACAGGGAAATAATAATGTCAAAGGTGTAACAAATGACCATGAAAATATTAAATTAAGTGTATAAACTGATGACATCTTACTGATTTTCAAGAATATTGCATCATCTGTAACCGCTTTAATGGATTTAATTGGACAATTTTCAAGTTTTGCAGGGTACAAGCTGAACTCATCCAAGTCAGTAATCTGGCCTTTAGGTAAAGGAGACAACTTGGAATTTCAAAACTTAACCCTATTTAAAAAAACAACATAAAATATCTTGGTTTAATCCTGATCCGGAATTTTGAAGAGAGTATTCAGTTTAACTATAAAACGGCAAAAGAAAAAATACAAAATAAATTGCTTCTATGACAAAATCTTTCCATCTCCCTTTGGGGAAGAGTGGAAGTCATCAAGATGATAGCCCTTCCCCATTTTATATGTGTTTCACAGTCTTTATGAGGTATGCCTGATAATAAGTGGTTCTACTCAATAAGACAACTATTTACCAAGTTTCTCTGGAGATGGGGGAACCCAGAATAGCATGCAGTTGTCTAGTTGGGAAAAGAGTGGTGGGGGCTGAGCTGTCCAGACCCTTATAAATATGTGCTACCTCAGTTAATATCAGTAGCATGGGAATGGGCCTTTTATTCCAAACAGGAAGATAAGGTCATAACAAGAATTACTTAAGAAACTTGGAAAAGGGGACCAGTTGAATTCACTAATATATCAAAATTCCTTTAAACAATTTAAACAAATCCCAATCATGAGAAACTTTTTTGTTTATGGCAAACAAGCTCTGAATATCCGGCAGGAAGATTTGATTCCTTGGCTCCATCCCAACCAGTTAACTTTTTATGACAGAAATAATCCTATGTATAAAAGTGTTTGTTGTAAGTTGCAGAAAGAAGATATTAAAATATGGTCGGATTTAATAAATGAAAATGGATTTGTAACTTCTAACCAGTATAAACAGAAAATAGAATCTCCTCACCTGAAGAACTTTATATATTATAATGTGTTATATAATACATACATAAAATTAATAAATCAGATAGGAATATGATAAAAAAATGTTTAGGAAAAAATACTGTCCAAAAATTATAATCATATTACAGATGGGCTACTACTACACAGACAAACAATCCATCAGAAATGGCACAAGAAAGTATCAGCAGACCTAACGATTCAACAGTGGCAATCACTGCCGGTGGCTGCTAATAAAGATTATGTGTGCCAAAAAAAAGTTGATTCAGGTTAAAATAATTAATAGCGCTTACGTTACTCTGCTATTACTGAATAAAATGATACCTAATGCATCAAATAAATTTTGGCATGGATGCAGCAAGGAAGCAGATTTATCCAACAACTTCTGGTTTTGCCAAACAATATACAACTGGTGGTTGGAAAACGTGGAAATGTTAAAACATATGACTGGTATAGCGATTCCCATATCCCCTGTAGTCCTAATTTTGAACAAATTTGATACATTGAATATAACAGGAGACCAACACAATGTAATTAGTTGGAACCACTTGCCATAAAAAGGTTCATTCTTGAAAATTGGAAAGCACAAGGCATCTCCCCTACCATCAAACAGATGTGGTCGTACAACATAAAAGAGACTCTCATTTTGGAAAAATGAAGGTTCCAGATAGAAAATCCAGAAGATATTATGGCTGCAACATGGAGAGATTTACAAATGTGTTTTCTCCGTTAATAAGGGTACAAACCTTATACATTTTTATTGCTGTATAAAAATATATAAGAGTGAGCCAGCCCAAGTGGCTATGATATGGGGTGGGGTCATAGTGAGTGGATTGACATACCAATAGTTGGAAATTATAACATTTTTATTTTGTTTTTGCTTCCTTTTGTTTTTTTCTTTTTACCCTTCTGTATGAACTGTTAAGGCAACAACCCACGTGTATAATTGTTGATAAAATATGGAAGATATCAATAAAAATATTTATAAAAGAAACATGGGTTAGTTAGGCTCTGGGGAAATACTGTAAGGTAAGGGGTTACTGCAGGAAATACTTCACATGGGGTAGTTAGGCTCTGGGAGATAAAAGGTTAGGGGTAACTGCAGGAAATACTTCACATGGGGTAGTGAGGTCTGTGGATATAAGATAAGGGGTAACTGCAGGAAATACTTCACATGGGGTTGTTACACTCTGAGGATATAAGGTAAGGGGTAACTGCAGAAAAAAATTCATATGGGGTAGTTAGGTTCTGGGGATATAAGGTTAGGGGTAACTGCAGTAAATACCTCACATGGGGTAGTTAGGATCTGGGGAAATAAGGTTAGAGGTAACTGCAGAAAATACTTCCCATGGGGTAGTTAGGCTCTGGGGATATAAGGTAAGGGGTAATTGCTGGAGATACTTCACGTGAGGTAGTTGGGCTCAGAGGATAGAAGGTATCGGGTAACTGCATGAAATACTTCACATGGGATAGTTAGACTCTGGAGATATAAGGTAAGGGGTAACTGCAGGAAATACTTTACATGTGGTAGGCTCAGGTGAGATAAGGGGTAACTGCAGGAAATACTTCCTTCACATGGGGTAGTTATACGCTGGGGATATAAAGTAAGGAGTATCTACAGAAAATACTTCACATGAGGTATTTAGACTCTGGGGATATCAGGTAATGGGTAACCACTGGAAATACTTTACATGGGGTAGGCTCAGGTGAGACAAGGGTGTAACTGCAGGAGGTACTTCACATGGGGTAGTTAGACTCTGGGGATATAAGGTAAGGGGTAGCTACAGGAAATATTTCACATGGGGTAGTTAAACTCTGGGGATATAACGTAAGGGGTAACTGAAGGAAATACTTTACATGTGGTAGGCTCAGGTTAGATAAGGGGTAACTGCAGGAAATACTTCACATGGACAGTTAGACTCTGGGGATATAAGGTATGGGGTAACTGTAGGAAATACGTCATATGAGATTGTTAGCCTCTGGGGATATATTTAAACAAGAACAGACTAAAGCACTCAGGCTTGTTGTAGATGCTATTAAGAAACTCTTCCTGCTTCTGTTGTTGTGCTCAGGCAGTGTTGAGCTCAACCCTGGCCCTCTGGCAGCTATCTCATCCCCAGCTGACCTACCCAGCATTAAAGGTATAAACTTTACGCATGTCAATGCATGCAGCCTGCTAAAGAAGATTACATCTATTCAGGCTTGGGTGTGCCATACTATACCCGATGTCCTGGTAGTCACTAAGTCTTGGCTCAGACCTGGTACTGCTGACCATGCGGTAAATATCCCAGCCTATTATCTATTCAGAACTGATAGGCAGACAAGAGGAGGAGGAGGAGTTGCCATCTATGTTAAAGACAAATTTTAGGCCTCAGTCATCAACACATCCTCAGTCCCTAAAGAATTTGAAAGCCTGACTATCAAAATCAAACTCTCTTCTTCCATCTCATTCTGCGTTATAGGATGCTATGGGCCCTGCATCAGCAGGGTTTCAACTCCTGGACCACTTAAGTAATTTTATAGGATCCCTGCCCTTGGAATTTATTGTATTAGGAGACCTTAATCTGGACTGGTTTTCCTGCATCTCCATTTCCCTTAAATCCCTGTGTGATTCCTTTGGATTATCACAACTTATTACTGAAGCTACACACCCTAATAAAAAGAGTCATAATAAAAGCACCCTGCTGGATCTTATTCAAGTAAATATGCCTCACCTATTTTCCCATGCTAGTGTATTCTTCTCTGATATCAGTGACCATTGTTTCACTGCCTGTGTAAGATCTGCCTCGAAACCACCGTCTACTTCTAAATTCACCATCAAGAGGCGTCGTCGCAACCTTGACCCTTGGGCATTTATCGTTGAGGGATTCCTTGAGATGGCAGGACATCTACCTAGCAAAATTGGTGAATACAGCCTACGATATCTTCCAGGATATTGTGTTAGGGGCATTAGATAAGCATGCACCATTGTTTAAAGTACGATCCAAGAAAAAATTATGCCAGTGGTTTAGGGCGGACCTAAAGGCAACACTGCATAATAGAGATTTGCTTTGTAAAATAGCTCGAAAAACAAAGCATCCAGTTGACTGGATTTCATTTAGGAGAGCAAGGAATCTTTGTACTAGGATAGTCAGGGGAACAAAGGCCAATTATTTTCTTGCAGAACTTGACTCTTCCTCTAAATGTTTCTCCAAATTCTGGAAAACACTCAAGGACATTGAAGGTCATGCATCCACAAATTCCCTACCCACAAGAATTACTACTGGGGCCACTACAGCCTCTGATAGGCTGACAATCCTCATCTCCCTCAATAACCACTTTGCTACCACAGGTATAGCATTTGATACCTCCACCACCAGTAACCTCCACTCACAACTCAGTGTGCAGGACAAAGAAGCTCCTGTCACCAGCACTGCATTCTCCCTTCAGCCTGCATCCTTGAAAAATGTTGAGGACCTTCTGCTATAGCTAGACACCAGGAAGATTGCTGGTGCAGACCTCCTTTTTTTTTTTTTTTTCAACTCTCTTTATCGCCCCCGGAGCCAGAACTTTCTCAGACCTCTTCACTGGCCAGTGTCGCTCTACCGCCCACTGTGAGCCCCGCCATCCTCAGGACATTACTTTCTCCCAGAACCCCGGAGGGCAGGGATATCGAAGAGGGTGGTGGAAGGGCTCCAGTGTTGGGTGTGTGGCGGCACGGCTCTGGGAGGGCGGTCGCCTATCCAGACCAGAGGGGTTTTTCCATGTTTATGCCCCCAATGTGGGACGTGCAATGTCACCCAGCCTGAGACGTGGGTGCTCCCACCCATGTCCGGAAGGCAGCAGCCCCAACGTCAACCCCTTGCTAGCGAGCCCATGTGCACAGCAGTGCTGCCGGTCACCACCGGGGGCTGCTGCTGCACTGGGCTTCCCCTGGATCCCTCCCCGAGAGAGGAGAGCAGTCCTGTGGACACTCAATCCTCTCTCTCCCATGCCAACCCCCAGCGGTCCGTGCTCATTCCCGAACCTGGGTTACTGACGTAGCGCGAGGTGTGGCGTCCAGCGCCTCAACCCTCAGTGCCACCAGGCTGGCCAGTGCAGACCTCCTTGATCCCTTTTTCCTGAAACCTGGCCATCGCATCCTGGCTGCACCAATTACCCACTTCTTTAACTTATCCCTTTCTCAGTGCAACCTTCCTTCCCTATGGAAAACTGCACACATGATCCCCCTTTTCAAATCCAGAGACCCTAGTGACCTTATCAATTACAGGCCCATCTCTCTACTCCCCATCCTGTCTAAACTGTAAGAGAAAATCATGAGTGCACAGCTCAGGAATTACCTGGAATCTGCAAACCTCTGCTTAACCCTTTACAATCGGACTTTAGACCATGCCATAGCGCCATCTCGGTACTTGTTAAAGTGACTAATGACTGGCAGTGTGACCTCGATGCCAAGAATTTGTTTGTGCAGTATTTTTAGACCTAAGTAAGGCATTCAACACTGTCGATCATGATTTGCTTCTTACTTCTCTCTGGAATATAGGTCTAGACTCGCTATCCTTGAGATGGGTCTCCAACTATCTTTCAGGTCGTTTCCAGCAGGTAAAAGCGGATGGGGAATTCTCGCCCCTAAAACCCCTGTTAAGGGGCATACCACATGGCTCAATATTGGCCCCTCTGCTCTTCATAATATATATAAACAGAGTTGATGCCAACCTCAATACTGCAAACGTACATCTATTCGCAGATGATATGGTGCTTTACATCAGCAGACCTATCCCGGAAGCAGCATGTAGCGATCTCCAGCAGGAGTTTAATCTGCTGCAGCTCCTGAACCAGAAACTTCTCCTGAATGCTAAAAAACAAATGCGATGCTCCTCTCACCCTCTGCACATATAACAAACTCCGCTGCCCAAGGAACCCTTCCTCTGATCTCCACGCTCCTAAGCGAACCTTTGGAATATGTAACTAAGTTCAAATACTTGGGGGTCTGGATCGACCATAAACTTTCTTATAATGACCATATTGAAGAATTTATAAAAAAGCTTAGACAGAGGCTTGGTCTCTTCTATAAGATTAATCACCTGCTTATGTGGGAGGCTAAGAAGCAATTGGTCCAATCCACCTTCCTAACATTGTTAGACTACGCAGACTTCCTTTATAGTCAAAGCCCCACCTCTGCACTGGTCAAACTGCACATGCTCTATCATAGAACCTTAAGGTTCATTATCGGCCTCCCCTTCGCAATGCATCGCTGCTCGCTATATGCCGCTGCGTGATGGCCATCCATCAAATACAGAATCAGAGGAATGCCACCTTTTGGACCTTCAGAGCTATTACTAAGAAGTTGCCACAATATGCCTTGGATTGTCTGCCCCTAAGCACAGTAGGTAAATATGCTTTGATGAGTGCCTCCTATATCTCCTTTATTATACCGAAGGTCAGATTGCACTTTGGTAGGACATCCTTAAGTTACGCATTACCCTCACTCTGGAACAAGCAGCAAAAAACATTGAAATTGGTCTACGCTATCAAACTATCAACATTCAAAACTCTTTGCGCTCGTTCTTTCAAGGAATCCTGTAATTGTTTTACCTGACCCTGCCTTATTACTTGAATTACGTCTCCCGCTCTCTGTCCTCCCCTGACTCCTGTTCTTTCTGTCCCCTTATCCCTTCCCTCTCCTTGCCTTTAACCAGCATCCTGGGGCCCATCTTCATTCCACTGGTGGTATCAGCAGCAATCTGCGATCAGTGCCCATCATATGGCTGCCACTGCCCATTTAGTCTTCTCCCCCTCTACCGCCTCCCACTTAGGTGTCTGCCCCTTCCCCCTCACTCTATGGGTCTATCCTTCTACTTCATGCCTACAGTAATGTAAGAGCCTTCTCTCTTGCACCCTGTAAACTCCTTGCAACTTGTATTTATTATTCACTTCGTACAGTCCAGCGAGTCGCATGTATATTTTTGTATATATTTTTTACCAAGAATTAGTACCGTTATCCTTCTGAATTCTGTACATTGTTCTGTGTTCAGTTTATATTGTATGATGACTTGTATTATGATTCTGTTGTGTATGTAACCCTTCTGTGCTTGACTATGTGTCTATGTCCAGGTAAACCTCGAAAATGAGCATTGCTCAATGGTGTTCACCGGGTAAATAAAGATTTTGATTGATTGATAAGGTTAGGGGTAACTGCAGGAAATACTTCACATGGGGTAGTTAGGCTCTGGGGATAAAAGATAAGGGGTAACTGCAGGAAATACTTCACATGGGGTAGTTAGACTCTGTGGATATAAGGCAAGGGATAACTTCAGGAAATACTTCACATGGGGTAGTTAGGCTCTGGGGATATAAGGTAAGGGGTAACTGCTAGAAATACTTCACTTGGGGTAGTTAGGCTCTGGGGATATAAGGTAAGGGGTAACTGCAAGAAATACTTCACTTGGGGTAGTTAGGCTCTGGGGATATAAGGTAACGGGTAACTACAGGAAGTACTTCATGGGGTAGTTAGGCTCTAGGGATATAAGGTAATGGGTAACTGCAGGAAATACTTCAATGGGGTAGTTAGACTCTGGGGCTATAAGGTAAGAGGTAACTACTGGAAATACTTCCCATGGATTAGTTAGACTCTAGGGATATAAGGTAAGGGGTAACTGCAGGAAATACTTCACATGGGGTAGTTAGATTCTGGGGATATAAGTTTAGGGGTAACTGCAGAAAATACTTCACATGGGATAGGCTTAGGTGAGATAAGGGGTAACTGCAAGAAATACTTCACATGGGGTAGTTAGGCTCTGAGTATATAAGGTAATGGGTAACTGCAGGAAATACGTCTATGGGGTAGTTAGACTTTGGGGGTATAAGGTAAAGCATAACTGTAAGAAATACTTCCCATGGAGCAGTTAGACTCTAGGGATATAAGGTAAGGGGTAACTGTAGGAAATACTTCACATGGGGTAGTTAGACTCTAGGGATGTAAGGGGTAACTGTAGGAAATACTTCACATGGGGTAATTAGGCTCTGGAGATACAAGGTAAGGGGTAGCTACAGGAAATACTTCACATGTGGTAGTTAGACTCTGGGGGTATAAAGTAAAGGGTAACTGCAATAAATACTTCACATGGAGTACCGGTAGTTAGATTCTGGGGATATAAGGTAATGGGTATCTACAGGAAATACTTCACATGGGGTAGTTAGACTCTGGAGATATAAGGTAAGGGTTAACTGTAGGAAATATATCACATGTGGTAGTTAGACTCTGGGGATACCAGATAAGGGGTATCTACAGGAAATACTTCACATGGGGTAGTTAGACTCTGGGGATATAAGGAAAGGGGTAGCTACAGGAAATACTTCACATGGGGCAGTTAGACTCTGGGGATATAAGGTAAAGGGTAACTGCAGGAAATACTTCACATGGGGTAGTTTGGCTCAAGTTAGATGAGGTAAGGAGCAACAATAGAAAATATTGCCTCACATAAGACAGGGATAGAGTATGGGGTAAAAGCAAGAAATACTTGTATTGGGGGGTGGTTTGTGGAATGATTTGCTGAAGCGGTTTTAAATGCAGTGATCGTACAGAGATTCAAAGCTAGGCTGGACTGGGTCTTGCCACAGAATAATATCAGTGTTGATGGCAGTTTGGAGAATGTGGGGACAAACTGTGCTAGATAAATCTTTTATCAAACTCCATCTCTCAGTGTTTTTACATTCTACAGTTTAATCAGGAATTTCTACTATCCGCTTTATGTCCCTGAACATGTGCAACTGCAGACTGATTGAAAAGGTGAATAACTGGCTGTTAGTCCACATCTTGCATCCTCTCAGACACACAATCACATACACTGCGTGCAGTGCCCATATCATTCTCACAAACAGTACAAATGGAGGTATCAGCAATAAAATGTTCTGGGCTGCTCTAAAGCCTTTTCATTCCTTTGAAACAGGCAGGACAATGCCAGTTTTCGAGAGGTGGTCTCCAGCCTTGAGAAGGACTCCAGATGCAAAGGACTCCCTCTTTCATCATTCCTCATCCTGCCCTTCCAGAGGATCACTCGACTTAAGCTGCTCATTCAGGTAAAATGAGTGATTATTGACTGATATCACTCTTCCTCAAATGTCCCACTCCATAAAGATGTTTAACAGCACAGAAAGGCTAGTGTATTAATAGGGTGCATACTGATTCTGCGTGTACACAGAAAGGCTAGTACATTAACAGAGAGTGCACATTGACTTTGGGTGCTCACAGAAAGGCTAGTACATTAACGGAATACACACTGACTCTGTGCTCACAGAAAAGCTGGTATATTAACAAAGAGTGCATATTGATACGTGCTTACAGAATGGCTAGTACATTAACAGAGAGTGCACATTGGCTCTGCATGTACACACAATGGCAAATACATTAACACAGAGTGCACATTGATTCACATGTACATCTTCATCCAGTCTGTCTACAGCTGAATAAAGCCTTTTCAGTAGCACTTTGCATGGAGTGTGCTCTGTTGTTCTCTGACAGGGTATCTGCTATTTGGGATGTGATCCTGCCAGTGGGTCTAGATCTGTCCCGTAGAGTGGGGTCTGGGTGGAGCAGGGGTGGTCCAGTTGTCTGGGTGGAGTTTCAGCCAGTGGAGGTGGTTGTGGTCTCCAAGGTGAGTTCAAAGTTGCGGTCCACTTGTGAAGTGGACCTTGGCCCAATGTGTCTCCTAGTGGGCTGCATCAAGGCCATCAGTCCAGTGTTCACCGGGATTGTAAGGTGTTCGTTTTTGGAGGGGGTCTTCCCCAATGCATTGAAGGAGGCGTTGGTGAAGCCCCTTCTGAAAACATCTTTCGACCCTGACATCCTGGCGAATTATAGACCTATCTCCAACCTCCCATTTTTAGAGAAGGTTGTTGAAAAGATAGTGGCCCTGCAGCTCAAGAAACACCTGAAGGCCTTTGACATCTATGAGCTATTCCAGTCCAGGTTTAGGGCAAGGCACAGCACAGAGATGGCATTAGTCTGGGTACATAATGACCTACTCAAGGCAAGAGATCAAGGGGAGTGGTCACTTCTCATTCTCCTCCATCTGTCAATAGCATTTGATACCATAGACCACAGCGTGTTGCTGGATCACCTTAGAGAGTTTTGTGGACTCACCAGTACTGTCATCAACTGGTTTGAGTCCTTTCTCTCAGGCAGAAGGCAGAGGGTAATGATGAGGAATTTCTTCTCTTCCACGATGCCCCTGACCTGCAGAGTTCCTCAAAGCTTGATCATGTCACCGATGCTGTTCACAGTATATATGTTGCCCCTAGAGAGGCTCATTAGATAGCACAATCTAGGTTTTCACTGCTTGGCAGATGATACTCAGCTGTATATGTCTTTTTGTACCAGGGGCAAATAATGCAGTCGATATGCTGAATAAATGCCTTGCCAAGATTCAGGTCTGGATGAACTCTAACTGGCTGAGACTTAACCCTGACAAGAAAGAGGTGCTGGTGATTGAGCCAGGTCATGGGAGTGATGGGGATGTTTCCAGATCGATGACAGGTTTGGTCCTGGGGTCAACCCAGTTGATGGTGTTCTCTAGGGTGAGAAATCTGGGAATTGTCCTCGATGGAAAGCTGACATTTAAAGATCAGATTTCAGCTGTCCTCTAAAGTGGTTTTTACCATCTGAAGAACACTGCCCATATTAAACCCCTAATTCTGCCCAAAGACCTGCCCATCACTGGTACATGCCTTTGTAATGTCCAGACTCAACTTCTACTACCTCAGAAGCACTGGAGGGAACCTCTGCGGACTGCAGCTAGTGTAGAATGCAGCGGCCAGGCTGCTGACAGGGCTGTCAAGGTCCTGTCACATGACCTCGGTCCTGCAGGGTCTTCACTGGCTGCCGGTTAGGTGGAGGATTCTCTTCAAGGTAGGATTGCTCACCTATAAGGCCCTATATGGGTCAGGCCTTGGCTACCTGTCAGACCTCCTTAGTCCTGCCATCGCAGCCCGCCCCTTGGTTCCTCCACCGCTGGCCTCCTGGCAGTTCCGAGGACCAGGCTGAAAACCTCGGGTGATCGTTCATTCGGGGTGGCCATCTGGTCCTCTGGAACTCACTGCCAAGAACTTTACGAGAGGGCCCTATGGTGGAGGTGTTTTGGATGGGCCTGAAGACTCATATTTTTAGCTTGGCCTTTTCTGCAGATGTTTTTTAACCTATACTGGATTTTTAATCATTCTATTTTATTGTATTACTTTTTATATATTTGAATGCGTTATTATTCTGTAAATTTTGATTGTACAGCACCCAGAGCCTCCGGGATTGGGAGTCAAACAAATGAAAAATCTGCCTAATCTATCTATCTACTAGGCTCAGTTTTATATGGTATAGTAAATAGCTGCATGCAGACAGAAAAAAATGCACCATATCTCGGTCTTACGAAGTGAAAGGGGTGGAAACAATCACATTGCTAAGCCCTGAAAAAAGAAGACACAATTTAGCAACAAACAGTTCACTGTACAGAGACACCAAGAGTGCTTTGGAAGGGGCATTATTAACTTTAGATGTGTTCTGATATGTCATATAATGCATATGCATTGTAGCCATTGGATTTCCAGAATTCAGACTGGAGAAGTTATGTTAATTAATGAGATGGAAAAGGAGTGTGTTGTGGAGGAGGGGAAGCAAAATGTGAGTTATTAACCTCAGTGAAGTTGGTGAGCAGCTTCAACAGAGGCTGGGATAGGTATAAGGGGAAAATATGGGGTGGGGGAGCAGATGGTAAGGAGGGAGGACCAGGGGGGGAGAGACAAGGTCAGTAGCATAAGCTGAGGGACCTGCAATATGAGCAGACTGGATAGACCAAATGGCCTTCTTCTGCTGGCTTCTTCGTATGCTCATATTAGCAAAGACCCTAGAATTCTGCATTTTCACAGGCATTGGAATTGCCACAGAATTTTCATCATGCCCCAGAATATATATTATACCACAGAGCTCATTCACCGTAGTAATGTTTCAAAAATAAAACTTATCAAATCGTCCACTTTATTCATTGTTGAAATTTTTTTTAAATATTTTTTTATAGTACTGGGTATCCTTACCCTCCTTGTTTTTGCTGAAGCCCCTTTTCCATACTCAGCATGTGGTGTCATCAGTGACATCACATTATATTTAAGCTAATGGCAGGACTGCATTTTCCCACAGAAATGGATAATGCATGCCGCAGGAGAAGTTCACAAATGGTACCGAAGAAATCTAGGAGCTCTGCCTCAGAAATCAAAACAGAAGTGCCGTAGAAAACCAGGGGCCTTGATTATTAGTTACATAGAGAATAATGGCTATGCAACTGTGTGTTATGGATTTTCATTACACCTCTGAGGGGTGTGGTGACCCATAAACCTGAAGAGTGAAGCTTGAGAGGTTTATGAGGTCATCACACACTGAGGGGGTTTAAAAGAAATCCATAACAACACAGTTTCATAGCTATTATTTTTTATAATTACTGGTACAGGGAGTTTTTTTCCCTTCAAAACTTGAGTAAGTTAGTGGAGGGCTGCTATCACTGACAGATACACACACACACTGCCTGTCTCTGCCTTTCTAGTACAGGCACTCATATTTTTCCTTACTTTATTTTTTTTATTATTATACTATGAACCACAGTAAGTTACGTTAGGCAGTGAGCCAGTCAGCCACAGTCCGTTCAGGATGCAGATGCTGTGCCCCGAAGCTCCACTCAAAGGGTACGAATGGCAGGCTCAACCAGATAAATATTGAAACACATTTAAAAGTTACCTGCCATAATTGTAAGAGTCGAAGGATGAGTACAGGTACTCCGTAATGGGAAAACGGAGCCGCCATGTTTACGAAGGTGTCCGGCCTGCCGACTTATAGGCTAAGGGCCAATGAAGTGGCATGTTACACAGGACTGACACTCAAGGACACTGCCACTGAAAGAAAGTTTGGAGAATGACATTATAACCTGTTTTATCATTATTACAGCATTTGACAGAGACCTGTTAAATGTGTGATAAAGGGGGACACCAGTAATTATGCAAATACATTTAGATATACATTCCATTTGTACATAAAATTCTTCAGCTTGGCTGCATTATGTGTCAATCTCTCAAATGCAGCAATAGTCCAGCAGCAGTTTTCCATGGGAAATATGTTGGCACAAGTTCCCTTCTCCAATACTCTATACTATACTGACAAGACTGCAGTTTATGATACCGAGTACAGCAGAGTAATAGCTGCTTTTCCAATCTCATGCAGCTTCACTAACCTTGGTCAATTAATAGCCCCATTCACAGTAAAACCTGTAATAAAACTCTGGGCCATACCCTCCGTCAAAGTTTTATAGGCTGAGAGCTGGCCCAGTGGCATCGAGATCTGAGTCACATGCACCTCACCTGCCCCATGCTGGCATTCCAGACTCAGGACCGGACTTGGGTCACTTGGAGTCAGTCGGGGGGGGATCAAGAGTCCCAGGGTCTTCTCTCCTCTCCTGGGAAGGGGTGGCCACTGTCTTGCCTTTTACTACCACCTTGTGGAGGCCTGAGGGTACTGCAGGATGTGAGTGGCTCCACGTGTGGAAGGGGCCATGATTCTGTAGTACATATGTACCATTACACACATGTACGTGCCTGCCACGGCAGCCCATGGGATTGGGAAAAACAGACAAGGGGCCAGGGTAGAATTCTTTAAGCCATGCCTGCTCCCATCTGGCCCACACCATCATCCAGACACCTGAATCTGGATGTGGAGCCCGCCCCCTCCTGACCTCACCACGGGGGCAATCCGTGAGGGACTCACTGGTGGCCAGGGAAGATGAGTGACAGTTGGGAGGGAGTGGGGACATGGCTGGTAGCCGCACACCTGCGTCCAGGGAGGAAAGCCTATATGGAAAAAAAGGATGGGCTGGCAAACAGGGAGCCAGGAGGCATACAGTACATGACCTGTTCATGGGTACATGTCATTGCCCCTTTTTCTGTGACACCGAGAGCCCCCCAGTTGTGTTAATCCATACAGTTGCTATACTGAGAATGGGCATTATCTGCTGGAGGAAGAGACACCCCCCCCCAGTGGATATGGTGAAATATAAATGAGGTGTTCCAGCAGTTACTGTGTGCAGCCCCATACTATTTCGGCTGCTGCTGTACACAAACTCATACCATTCCGGCTGTTATAGTGCCCAGACTCACACCATTCCAGCTGTTACAGTGCACAGACTCATATTCCAGCAGTTTTGTGAGCAAACCAATTCCAATACAGCTGTCACTGTGTACAACCCCATTCCATTCCAGCTGTTGCTGTGTGCAATCCTATTCCCTTCCAGCTGTTACTATGTGCACAAACCCATTCCATTCCAGTTGTTATTGTGTGCAAACTCATTCTAGCTGTTACTGTGTGCAAACTCATTCCATTCCTCCTGTCACTGTCTGCAAACCCATCCCATGCCACATGTTACTGCGTGCAAACTCATCCCATTCCAGCTGTTAATGTGTGCAAACCCATTCCATTGCACCTTTCATTGTCTGCAAACCCAGTACATTCCAGATGTTGCTGTGCACAAACACATTCCATTTCAGCTGTTCTGTGATCAAACTTATTCCATTGCACCTGTCACTGCCTACAAACCTGTTCCATTCAGGTGTTATTGCACACAAATGCATTCCATTCCAGCTGTTACTGTTTGCAAGCCCTATCCATTCCAGCTGTTATTGTGCAGCAGGCATGAACAGAATGATGTTCACTCTGCAGTGCTGGACAGGGGTTGCAGATGCAGGGTTTCCCAAACCCTTAAACAAGCATACCACTAGGAGAAAGAATACCTTACTCACCTAAGAGCACACAGTTCATCTAGAATAACCAGACTCACTGTGAGATGCTGAGAATTCTGTTATTGGAAATCCATGTCAAATCCTGGTGTACAAGTAATACAGGACCCTCATTGTGGTGCAGATCAGAAGCCCCAGTGCTCTGACTGTTAAGTCTTCATCAGAGGCCAGCTAATGGTTTGTTAACCCCTCCTTTATATACCACTCATAATATCAGATGGACCATCAGCTGCCGAGCCATTTAACAGAATGTGACTTGGTCAAGCTACGTGGCTGTGGAGGTATTCAAGCTTAACATCGGTGACATAAAGCCCTGAAAAACATTTACCATTAAATTCACAAATAGTGATGTAATATTAACACAGCCAAGTTATAACACGCTTATTATAAAAGAAATCCTGGAAGGAGAGGAAGATATTATGCATTACTTCCTGTAGCTGTACAACAGTGTATGCAAATAACAACATTCACATAGCACAAATACGGTTTTGGAATTTGCAGCTCACATTGTTCCCTCCCTAGTGAGAAACAGATAGAGCAGGTATCACTGTGGCCTTCTGCTGGTGCAGTTTCCCCACAGAAATTAAATCTGTGTTTCTGCAAGTTGAAGGGGGATCTGCTTGCAAGGACACTGGCACCTGAAAAATAGCTTAAAAGGAAATAATTATTATCAGCTAGTGTAGGGTGGCATCAGATAAGCAAAGTGCAGAGAGGAGATAAGCGAAAATGGGGAGCAGGATGGACTGGGAGGGTGTGGATAGTGGGGGTCAGGGGAAAGGGGAAGGAAGGTGGTGCCAGTAACAGGGTTCAGGGGTTTGGGTAGTAGGTTTTGGATGATGGGGCAGAGGGAAGACAGGTGGAGGGGGGGGAGAGGGATGGAGGTTGAGGGGAGAGATAGAGAAAAGCAAGGTAAAAAGACAAAGGGAAGGAAAAGGGGGAGAGAAAACTAAGGTTTCAGACTTTGCATATCATGGTTGAAACATTGTCACTGTTCATGTGAGTGAAGTATTCTGTTGCCTAGGGTTACTGTGGAGAAACTCCATTACATTCCAGCTGTTACTGTGCAAGCCTATTCCATTCCAACTGTTACTGTACCATGTGCAAACCCTTTCCATTCCAGTTGTTACGTTGTGCAACCACGATCCATTCTAGCTGCTACTGTGCAAGCCCATTCCATTCCAGCTGTTACTGTGCACAACCCCAATTCCATTCAGGCTGTTAACATATGGAAACCCAAATTTATTCTAGCTGTTACAGTGAGCAATTCCATTCCAGATGTTACTGTATCTGACCCCATTCCATTCCAACTGTTATTGTGCATAACCTCCAATCCAGCTGTTACGGTGTGCAAACCTATTCCAGCTGTTGCCTTCCGCAAACCCATTCCAGCTGTTACTGTAAATAAGCCCATTCTATCCCAGCTGTTACTGTGCACAAACCCATTCCATTCCAGCTGTTAGTTTGCAGAAACCCAATCCATTCTGGCTATTACTGTGCATCAACTCATTCCATTCCCTCTATTACTGTGTTCAAACCCATTTCATTCCAGCTGATACTGTGCACAAACCCATTCCATTCCAGCTGTTACTGTGCTTAAACCCAAATCATTCCACAATTGTAATAATAGAAGCAAACAAATCAAATAAAATATATTTCAAGACCAAAGGACATGCAATATTCCAAAATCAAATCAAATCAAACTTTATTTTTAAAGCGCCTTTCAATGTTACAAACAATATGAAGAACGTGAATAATAATAAAGAAATAATTTACAAATTGGGACAATTTCTGATTCTTATAAAAACCCCAGATAGAAGGAAATTATTAACTAGATTTAGATTCAAAGTCAAGGATAACAACTGGCTGCTGGCCCAGTATAATAAGGAGAAAAGATCAGACGAATGTAAATTAAAAGGGGAAAGAATGATTTAAAGGGGACAGGAATTTATTATCTATGTGCAGCTGTTTGAAATGTCTCTATTTTCATACATTATATTCATACCTCTAAACAATCTCTATTTAACTGTGCCTGAATAAATGCTGAAGCTGCCAGTTGTGTGTTGTATTGTTTTTGTTGTATGGACAACATTCTGTGCAGTTCCTTTCATGAAACCAAGAATTTGGAGTTTTGACTCTGTCACTTCATGGTTCCAGAAATGTGAGCATGAACTTATCAGTACAGTGCCCACAGTTCTGAAACCATGAAGCGACACAGTCAAAACTCCAAATTCTTGGTTCCATGAAAGGAACTGCACAGAATGTTGTCCATACAAAGAAAACAATACTAAACACAACTGACAGCTTCAACATTTATTCAGGCACAGTTAAATAGAGATCCTTTAGAGGTATGAATGTAATTTATAAAAATAGAGACTTTACAAGCAGCTGCACATATGTAATCAGTTCCTGTCCCCTTTAACATATCTATTAATATTATGTCCTTTATATGAGAAGGAAAGTGAAAATAATTACCTGGGAGAAATTTTAAAGAACCTGGCTATGGAACCTAAAGATATGGCAATTGAACTGCTTAAATCCAACACCAGAGAAATTTTAGAGACTCTAGCTTCCCTCCTCTGCCTAATTGAAAACAGAAGTTACACCTACATAAAAGCTTAGGAATGACAATTAGAACTGGCTAAAAATAATATCGCAAAGAAAAAAAAACTCCATTAAAATAGAAATCTAATTCCCCACTCTGGCTAAGATACACCAACGGAAATCATCAATAAGCTCCAAGAGGCTGTAAAACATTGGAGTGATGAGAATGAACTGAGCCAGGTGCAATATTCCTAATAATTAAAGTACTTTGTTATTGTTAAAAAAGCTGAACACTAGTCAGATATAGGTTACCAAGCTTGGTAAATTTTCATAGTTTTCATAACTTTTTTATAGTTATATATGGGTTCATAAGGCGGTGGCCCATAACAAACCCGCCACCATTAACTTTAATGGTGGAAATTTTTTTTTATCCATGTAATAGTCCAGATTTAATTTAAACTGTTCAATGGATTTTCTCATAACTACATTTCTAGGTAGTGTGTTTCAAATAGCTGGGGCTCTCTGTGTGAAGAATTTTTTCCACCTAGTTGTCTTACTTACGGAAGTTTTTAGTTTTAAGTTATGAGACCTAGTATTATTTTGTGTTATTTGCCTTTCAAGACAGATGGTAGCAAATGAGGATTCATTTTGAAATGCGTTAAAGATGTAAATCAGGTCTCCTCTAAGGGATCTGTATCCCAAGGAGTAAAGGTTCAATATTCTTACCCTGTCGCTATAATCCTTATCGTTCATGCTATCTACTGTTCTTGTAACCCGACGTTGTACTCTTTCTACATGGTCTTACAACCTATAGAAGTAGGGGTGCAAAAGGGAGCACAATATTCCAAATGTGGACAAATAAGGCTAGTATATAAAGGAAGTATAACTTCTGGTTTTCTGCTTTTTATATGCCTCTGTGTGCATCCTAAGATGCTGTAACATTTCTTAACTGTTTTGTTTGTGTGTATGTTAAATTTAAGATTATCAGTTATTATGACACCCAGATATTTTTCTTCTGTAATTGTTACTAGTTGGGTATTATTCATTACATACTGTGCCAGAACATTGTTTTTACCCATGTGCATCACTTTACATTTTAATTCATTGAAATTCATCTTATTGACAGTTGCCCAATTGCACAGTTTGTTTACGTTATCCTGCAAGTTATTGATATACTTAGTATTGTTCACAATGCATCCAAGTTTGCAGTCGTCTGCGTATTTGTTGATCCAGATGCCACTGTTCATTTGCATACTTGAAATAAGTATATTAAACAATAAAGGGCCCAGCACGGAGCCCTGAGGCACCCCACTTGTAACAGGTGTCCAGTTGCATTCATGCCCTCTGATGACTACTCTTTGTTGTCTATTTTTTAACCACAAGTCTATCCATTTTATAATTTTTACGTCTACGTTCATTTTAACTAATTGTTTGATTAGGACTCTATGGGAAACTGTGTCGAATGCCTTGGCGTAAACTAGAAAAATGATATCAACAGGCATTCCATGCTCTAATGCCTCACTGATCGGGTCAAAAAAATTTACAAGATTAGTTAGGCATGAACGACCTGATGTAAATCCATGTTGAGTAATGTTGATACAGCCAGTATTATTTATATGATCAAGTATTTTATTTTGTACCAGTCATTCTAACAATTTGCAAATGATTGATGTAAGGCTGATAGGCCTATAGTTACTTGCATTTTGTTTATTGCCGCCTTTAAATATTGGTGTAATATTTGCAGTTCCCCATAATTCGAGAGTTTCACCCTTCTCAATAGATGCATTAAATAAAATGGTTAGTGGTTCTACCAGCTCTTTACTTAATGTTTTTAAAAACTGTAGACTTATGCCATCTGGTCCTGGAGATGAACCTATTTTTAACAGTCCAATGGCATCTAGTACATTTTGCTCGGTGAACAAGATTGTGGAGTTACTTGTGTGTAGTTTATTTAAGTCAAAACTGTCGTCTAGTTTGAAAACACTTCCAAAGTATGAATTAAGTTCCTCTGCAATGTCAGTTTCATCATTTAGTATTTTATTATTAGATATTAGGGGACCTATTTCATTTTGATTTCCCTTAAGTGTTCCAACATAATTGTAGAACTGCTTCCTTTTGTCTTTAGTTTTCTCAACTAATTTTAGTTCTAGTTTTTGTTTCGCAAAACGAATATGTTTTTTTGTTGTCTCAGCTAACACTCTAAACTTGTCCAGGTCTACATTCTTATTCAATTTTTCATATTTATAGTATGCTCTTTTTTGTTAATTAATTTCCTGATTCTCCCATTCCACCAGGGTGGAATTCTTTGTTTCTTGTTATTATATTTTATTCTAACTGGTACCCATTTATTAGTGCAGTCATCTTTTTAATATGCTTCCAGGTTTGTTCTCAGTTAAGTTTATTTAGAGTCTCCCTCTAATCCATCGATTAAGGTGAGATCTAATACTTACATAATCAGATTTTGAGTAATTTCTAAATTTAATTTTTCCTTTGATTTCTTTGGTGTGTTTCAGTAAATTGAACTGAACCATACAGTGGTCACTGTCACTAAGAGGTGACAAGATTAGTGGCGTTGAGCAGAGAGCCTTGATGTTAGTTAGTATTAGATCTAAAATGTTATTATTTCTGGTTGGGAGTTTGACTAGTTGCTCTAGATCATGTAGAAAATTAATTTCTATGACTCACCTTTCAAGCTGTCCCTTGGTATCACAGTTAGCCCAGTTTATATTTGGAAGATTAAAATCGCTCATTAATATAAAATCGTTTTTTATTTCTATGTTCTCAATTTCATCAAGGAAAAGTTAATTTTTCAACTGATCCAAGACTGGGGGAATGATAAGTTAGACTGATTGTCATGGTGGTGTTATCTAGCGGATTGATGAGGCAGTATCTAATGTCCCTTTAAATTTGTTCTGCAATATACAAAGCTATTTCTCCCCTATTTTATCTGACCTATTTTTTAAGAACTGGTACAGCCTGAAATATTGGTATTCCATTCAGTGTCCAAGAACCACGTCTCTGTGACTCTGCAAATGTCAATTTTCCTGGTGGCAAGGGTGTGTTTTAATTCATCCATTTTGCTGGTCAAGCTTCTCGCGTTTACCAGTAAGATCCTTATTTCTTTATTATCTTGTGTTTTGTTCATAATTACTTAATTCATTTCTATAACAGTATTTATATCCTTTTTGGGGATGTTCTTATTGTTTCTGTTGTCTTTTATTGTGAATTTATTTATTTTTTATTTTATTTTATTTGAGATAATCAGAAAGACCTTCGAGTCAAAGACTCATTTACAAAGGTTCCACGCCATACATAAAGAACAGGGAAAACAATACATGTTTTACAGAATGTTAGTACCTAACAAAGATCATTCACAGTAATGGAAAACAATTATTTCTTATCAACACATGGTGGTACATTTGTTTCGGAGGGTGAGCTACCCTTCTAGGGTAGGGATATTTTAGCACCAGAGTCGCACAGCCATAGAGGAACAGAGAGTTTCCATGGTGGCTGCTTGTCAAAGTAGATTTTGGATGGTTTGGGCCATTATGCTATAGGGGGTCAGAGAAATTGGGGGCTGAGGGTCAGTTGTAGTCACATAGGTTTGAGGCTTGTAGGTGATTCCTTAGTCCAGTTTTGAAGGGGCTGAGCCTGGTTTCTTCCGCGATTAGGCTGGGGAGGGCATTCATCCAGGTTGGGGCTATGTAGCAGAAAGTTCGCTGGAATTAGGCGGTCTGGCCACGTGGTACCCATAGCAGCGGTTTGTTCGAGCTGTGGGTTGTTCTGCCAGGTGATGTTGTGGGGATAAATTGGCTTAGGGCAGGGGGGTGAGGCCAAGGACAATTATTTTGGTCATTAGGCAGGTGTGATACCTAATTCTATTGTCAAGGTTTAGCCAGTTTGCTGTGCTGTAGAGGGAGCATGTGTGTGTGAGGTGGTCACATCCTATGAGGAGCCAGCAGGCTTTGTTAAGCACCAGCTGGAGATGATTTAGGGCTGTGGAAGCTGCCGCACTGTAGATGAGGATGCCGTAGTCCAGCAGGGAGAGGATAGAGGAGTTTATGGTGAGTTGTAATGCTTCAGTGGTGAGGCAGTGTTTGTATCAGTAGAGAACTCCTAGTCTGGAGCTAAGGACATTAGATAGGTGTTGGATATGGAGGTTAAAGTTGAGAGCAGGGTCTAGTGTGATCCCTAGGTATTTAAAGTTGCTTACTTGTTCTAGGGATGTCAGTTTAGTGGTGAG
Source organism: Neoceratodus forsteri (assembly GCA_016271365.2). Taxonomy (NCBI): domain Eukaryota; kingdom Metazoa; phylum Chordata; order Ceratodontiformes; family Ceratodontidae; genus Neoceratodus; species Neoceratodus forsteri. The sequence continues at coordinate 12,279,546 of CM028137.1, read as the reverse complement.
AAATTTGGGGCAGAGGTTTTTGAGGGGGTTCTGAGGATGAGAGAAAATCATGACTTTTGTTTTATTGTAATTTATTGTAAGACGTTGGGTGGTAAGCCATTGTTCGATTTCTCGGAAAGAACGTTGGAGAGTTTTGTGGAGTTTGGAGGGTGCCGGGTCAGAGGCGTACAGGACGGCATTGTCCACGTACAGTAGCAGGTTGCTGGTGCAGGCAGATGGGAGGAAGTTAAGGTATAGACTGAAAAGCAAGGGGCCCAGTATGGAGCCTTACGGGACACCGGTGCGGACTGGGAGGCAGGGGGATAGGACAGTGCCAACCTTGACCACCTGCATTCTATCTGAGAGGTAGCTGATAAACCAGTTCATGACGTCCCTGGAGAAGCCTATGTAGGCCAGCGTGTTTAGTAAGAGGGCGTGGTTGACGATGTCGAATGCCTTGGATAGATTAATGAAGATGGCCCCAGAGAGGTGGCCACGGTCCAAGGCAGAGTGTACATGGGAGGTAAATTCAAGTAGGGTAGGGAGGTGGTGGTACTATGACCCTTTTGGAAGCTGTGTTGTTGGGTGGTTAGCAGGTGATATTTATTAAGGTGATCAGTAAGTTGGTCGACAACTATATGTTCTAGCGCTTTAGATGGGGGGGTAGGATAGAGATGGGACGATAGTTTTCGGTGGATGTGCGGTCCCCATTTTTGTGTATGGGCATGATGTATGTCAATTTCCAGGGGGCAGGGACTTTCCCTTGATAGAGGGAGCAGTTAAGAATGTGGGTGAGGGGTGCTAGGATTTCCAGTAGGGTGAGGCGGAGAAGTCTCAGATCCAGGGAGTCGTGGCTAAAGTGATGGTGGCTAATGGCCTTGGTTAGGTAGGGTTTTGCTGTCGTGAGGGTGAGGGGCTCGTAGATAGAAAGGTGGAGTGAGGGGTTGGGAGGGATTTTGGCCAGAGGGGGGCAAAGAAGTTTGGGGAGTACATGGGAGAGATCAGTGAAGGCTGAGTTAAGGGCTGAGGTGATACTAAGGGGGTCAGTAGAGAGGCTGCCATCAATTTGCATTTGGTCAGGTGGCAGATTAGTGGATTTGCCACAGAGCTCCTTAATGTTTTCTCAGGATTTACACCCAGTGCCCCAGGTGGAGGTCAAGGTAGCTTTGTAGTAGTCCACTTTGGCAGCGCATATGGCCCAGGTGCACTTTTTCCGGGCCTCCCTATACCGTTGCCTGTCACAAGAACACTGAGTCTCGTTTGCTAGGTGCCATAGGTCATCACGCTGCTGCAGGAGGCCTAGGAGGAGGTTCAAGAACCAGGGGGGCATGGTTTCCCTTGGACATAGTTTTGGTAGGGGGGCTAACTTGTTGCAGGCCATATTGAAAGTGATTGTGAATAGGTTGTGTTCTTAGATACTGAGAGAACTTTGGGTACTGAATTAAATTGATTGGAAATGTTATGTATACTGATTTTAGGCTCCACCCTCTCACTTCTAGTTTAAATGTATGCTTGGTAATACAATTTCCCAGTCTTTCTCCGAAAAGCTGACTTCCCTGTTTACTCAGCTGTAGAGCATCTTTGCAAAAGAGATAGTCTGTATGTGAGAATTTCTCCCAGTGCATTATACATCCGATAGATTGCTTTATGCACCATTGCCTAAGCCAGTTATTTATGTGTTTTATTCTACTTATTTGCTGATAAGAAGCCCTGGGGATGGGAAGGATTTCTGAAAAAGTGAGTTCACAATCCAGGTCCATCAATCTGTTAGTCAGATTAACAAATTCCTGCTTGACCCATTGTGTGTTGTAAAACATTATTGGCTCTTGCATGAATAATTGCAAACTTTTTTCATTCCTTTGCTTCAGAATAAGTTTAGCCATTTTTGTAATGTGTGATAATTTTGTTACTTTAAAAAATGACATAGTTCTGTTATGTTTATCTGGGTCACAGATAGCTCTGTCCAGTCCTTTGTCAATCGAGTCTCCTAATACGTAAATCTGCTTTGTATTACCATTTGTATTATTAGTTTACATGTGTACTTTCCTATTATGTTGATCTACTATTATTTCCTGGTTTGAATCATCCATATGAATTCTTATTGGTGTGATGAATCACACCATTAAAATGTGTTTTAATATTTTTTTGTGTGTGTGATCTTATTTATCACCCCCACACACCTGACTGGTCTTCCCTTCAGGCCCCCACATGGATTACCCCATCCCGGCATTCCCGACCTCACTGCCCCACATCGCAGCTAGCCCAGGTATCCCCAATGTATCCCTTCATCAGGAGGGTCCCTTACCTTCATAGAGGATGAGCCTTTCTGGCCATGTATCCAACTACTCTGGGTGCTGCTGAGGTGGCTGATGGAGGTCTGGGAGCCTGGGAGTGAGGGTCTGGGGGAGGCCATCATCTGATTGGCCAGGGCACCATTTTCAGTGTTTTTCCTCCTCCAAGGAGAGATGTACCATGACATCTAGGCTGGCGCCAACATCTATCTCTCCCCAAATGTCATGGGTCGGACATCGTACTGAACTCCCGGTCTATGCCAGGGGTCAGCAGATGCCAAGCCGCATCCCTTCCCTCTCCCCCCCCCAGAGAAGGCAAACTGTCTGTGGACACTCCTTCCTTCTCCCCTGGCCAGCCCTCCAGCAACCCGAGTCTGTTCCTGAACCCAGGTTGCCAGTGTCACAGGCAGAAACCCAACCGCTGCGCTGACAGGCCGGCTAATATTTTTTTTAATTATAAAATATTTGTATCGTAGATGCAATATTGAACTGTGTGAGAAAAAGGTTTTATTCATTTTTTTGTATAAACATTGTAAAGACATTAATGAATGTCAAACAACAAACTTGAATGGAACCATTCCACAATTGACTATGCTCAAACCCATTCCAGCTGTCACTGTGTGAAAACCCATTCCAGTCCAGCTGTTACCATGCACAAACCCATTCCATTCCAGCAATTACTGTAGTCAAACATGTTCCATTCAAGCTGTTGCTGTACACAACCCAATTCCACCTGTTACTGTGTGTAAACCCATGCCATTCCAACTGTTACTGTGGGCAAAACGTGTTCCATTCCGGCTGTTACTGTGTGTAAACCCATGCCATTCCAGCTGTTACTATGCATAAACCCATTCCATTCCAGCTGTTATCATGCATAAACCCATTCCATTCCAGCTGTTACCATGCATAAACCCATTCCATTCCAACTATTACTGTGGGCAAAACATGCTCCATTCTAGCTGTTACCATGTGGAAACCAAATCTTTTCCAGCTGTTACTGTGCACAACTCCATTCCATGCCACCTGTTACTTTGTGCAAATCCATTTCTTTCCAGCTGTTACTGTGCATAAATCCATTGCATTCCATGCTGAACCACATTCCAGCTGTTACTGTATACATTCTAATACAGTTATTACTGTGCACAAAACTATTCCATCCCAGCTGTTATTTTATGGAAACCCAATCCATTCTGGCTGTTACTGTGCTCAAACCCATTCCAGTCCCGGTCTTACTGTGTTCAAACCCATTTCATTCAGTTGTTACTGTGCACAAACCCATTCTATTCTAGTAATTACTGTGTGCAAACTTGTTCCAATTCCAGTTGTTGCTGTGTGCAAACCCATTCCATTCCATTACAGTTTTCCCTGTGCTCAGACAGTATTACAGTTGTCACTCTGTGAAAACCAGTTCCATTCCCACTGTAACTATGTGAAAATCTATTCCATTCCAGCTGTTATCATATACAAACCTATTCCAATCCAGCAATTACTACGTATAAACTTATTCCATTCCAGCTGTACTGTGTGTAAACCTATTCCATTCCAGCTTACTGAGTGTAAATCTATTCCATTCCAGCTGTTGCTTTTGCACAAATCTATTTAATTCCAGCTGTTAGTGTGTCAGCTCATTCCATTCCAGCTGTTACTGTGCACAAATCCATTCCATTCCAGCTGTTACTGTACATAACCCCATTCTATCTCATCTGTTACTGTGCACAAACCTATTCCATTACAGCTTTTACCATTTGGAAATTCAGTTCATTCCAGCAGTTACTGTGTTCAAACCCATTCCAGCCCAGCTGTTACTGTGCACAAACCCCTTCCATTCTAGTGGTTACTATGGGCAAACCCAATCTATTCCAGCTGTTACTGCCCATTTCATTCTAGTTGTTACTGTGCCCAACCCTAATCCAGCTATTACCGTATGCAAACCCATTCCATTCCAGCTATTAGTGTGCACAAACTCATTCTATTTCAGTTATTGCTGTGCACAAACCCACTCCCTTCCTGCTGCTTTTGCCCACAAACCTACATATACTGGTTTTGGCACAGTAGCAGTGCACATTAAGAGTTCATGCATGTCTGTGCATGAATGGGTGCAGTCAACAGAGATTCCTAAGCATGTCCAGCACACAGCAATGCCCTCTACCTGCCCAACCTGTACATGACACCTGTTTGTGGGACAACCACAAAGTTCATTATTCCATCCCTTGTTATCTTCTCTGATAGTCCAGTTGTCCCCCCACCCAAAATCTCAGCCAGAAATGTCCTCTCATAGTCCAGTTGTCCCCTACCCAAAATCTCAGCCAGAAATGTCCTGTCATAGTTCAGTGGTTTCCCTTCCAAAAATCATAGCCAGAAATGTGCCCTCATAGTCCAGTGGACCCCCTTTCCTTGTCCTAACTCCCTCTATGTATTCTTTTCACTCTGCTGTCCCTCTGGCCTCCCTGACATTTTTGCACAGTGACCAGAGAGTTTTAGTACCCCTGCTGCCTGCCATAAAAAGTTCTTCAGGTAGATGGCATCACAGAACTCTGTGGCCATTACGATAGGGTCCCACTGCTTTTCATTATAGCACTGGATGCCAACAATAGCAATCCACTCACTTCCTTGGCCATCCACCGTCTGAATAGTAATCACATGGCCTGACAGTCATCCTTTCCAGAATCATGATTATCTTATTCAGGAAGGGGGTCAATCCCATCCACCATCTGTATGGGAGGTGGGGTGGGCTCTTTGGCACCAGGATTGGGATCCCAGTGCTACCAAGGATGCGGACAGTGCAGCACCACCAGGGATGGGGTCCTAGTACTTCGAGGGGTGGGGGACATGGAGCATCCACCAGGGATGGTGTCCCAGTTTTTTTCAGTGGTGGGGGGCAGCACAGCAGCCATCAGGGGTTGGGCCCAGTGCTTCAGCCACCAGGAATGGGGCTCAAGTGCTATCAGGGGTGGGGACAGTGCAGCAACCACCAGAGATGGGGTCCACACTACTACCAGGGGAGGGGGCAGTGCAGCAGCCACCAGGGATGGGATCTCAATACTGCTAGGGGTGTGAGGCAGTGCAACAGTCAACAGGGATGGGGTCCTAATACTCTGGATTGTGGGGCAGTGCAGCAGCCACCAAGGATGGGGTTCCAGTGCTGCCAGGGGTGGCTGCCATGCAGTATCCACCAGGAAAAGGGTCCCAGTGCTCAAGGGTGGGGGCAATGCAGCAGCCACCAGAGATGGAGTCCTATCTGCCAGGAGTGGGGTCCAGTGCAGCAGCCAACAAGGATAGGGTCACAGTGCTGTCAGGGTGGAGGTAGTTCAACAGCCAGCAGGGATGGGGTCCAAGTGCTCGGGGATGGGGCAATGTATCAGCTACCAGAGATGGGGTCCCCGTGCTGCCAAGGTGGGGGCAGTGCAGCAGCCAGCAGGGGTGGGGTCCCAGTGCTCAGGGATGGGGGCAATGCATCAGCTACCAGAGATGGGGTCCCAGTGCTGCCAAGGTGGGGGCAGTGCAGCAGCCAGCAGGGGTAGGGTCCCAGTGCTCAGGGGTGGATGCAAAGCAGCAGCCACCAGAGATGGGGTCCCAGTGCTGCCAGGGGTGGTAACAGTGAAGCAAACACCAGGGATGGGGGCCCATTGCTGCCAGGATGGGGACAATGCAGCAGTCACAAGGGATGGGATCACAGTGCTGCCAGAGGTGGGTGGCAGTGCAGCAGCCAGCAGGGATAGGGTCTCAGTGTTGCCAGGATGGGGATAGTGTAGCAGCCAGCAAGGATGGGATCCCAGTGCTCAGGGGTGGGAGCAATGCAGCAGCCACCACAGATGTGGTCCCGGTGGTGTCAGGGTGGGGGATAGTGCATCAGTCACCAGGGATGGGCTCACAGTGCTGCCTGGAGTGGGAGGGCAGTGCAGCAGCTACCAGGGATAGGTTCTCAGTGCTGCCAGGGTGGGGGCAGTGCAGCAGCCAGCAGGGATGGGGTCCCAGTACTCAGGGGTAGGGGCAATGCAGCAGCCACCAGAGATGGGGTCCCCATGCTGCCAAGGGTGGTGACAGTGAAGCAGTCACTAGGGATGGGGTCCCATTGCTGCCAGGATGGGGGACAGTGCAGTATTCACCAGGGATGGGGTCGCAGTGCTGCCAGGGGTGGGGGGCCGTGCAGCAGCCACCAGGAATAGGGTCACAGTGCTATCAGGGTGGAGGCAGTGCAGCAGCCAGCAGGGATGGATTCCCAGTGCTCAGGGGTGGGGGCAATGCAGCAGTCACCAGAGGTGGGGCCCCAGTGCTGCCAGGGGTGGTGACAGTGAAGCAGTCACCAGGGATAGGATCACAGTGCTGCCAGTGGTGGGGACAGTGCAGCAGCCAGCAGGGATAGGGTCCCAATGCTGCCAGGGTGGGGACAGTGCAGCAGCCAGCAAGGATGGGATCCCAGTGCGCAGGGGTGGGAGCAATACAGCAGCCACCAGAGATGGGGTCCCAGTGCTGCCAGGGTGAGAGATAGTGCATCAGTCACCAGGGATAGGATCACAGTGCTGCCAGGGGTGGGGGGGCAGTGCAGCAGCCACCAGGGATAGGGTCCTAGTGCTGTCAGGGGTGGGAGGCAGTGCAGCAGCCACCAGGGATACGGTCCCAGTACTGCCAAGGTGGGGGCAGTGCAGCAGCCAGCAGGGATGGGGTCCCAGTGCTTAGGGGTGGGAGCAATGCAGCAGCCACCAGAGATGGGGTCCCCATGCTACCAGGGGTGGTGACAGTGCAGCAGCCTTCAATGATAGGGTCCCAGTGCTCTGGGGTGGTGACAGTGCAGCAGCCTTCAATGATAGGGTCCCAGTGCTGTGGGGTGGTGACAGTGCAGCAGCCGCCAGGGATGGTGTCCTAGTGCTGCCACGGTGGGGGACAGTGCTGCATCCACCAGGTATGTGGTCCCAGTGCTGCCAAGAGTGGGGGCATTGCAGCAGCCACCAGGCATGGAGTCCCAGTTCTGCCAGGGGTGGTGACAGTGCAGCTGCCACCAGGGATGGGGTCCCAGTGCTGCAAGGGGTGGGGACAGTGCAGCAACCACCAGGGATGGGATCCCAGTGCTCAGGTGTGAGGGCAGCGCAGTGGCCACCAGAGATGGGCTCCGAGTGGCAACCTTTCTTGTGGGGTGGAGCTCTGTGATCGGAGCCCATGCATGCTGTGGAGGATGGGCTCCTGATGACTGCATTTTCTCTCAAATGTAAGCTACATGTTGCTCAACATCAGGGTGAGCTGCCAGTGTCAAAAACAGGGGCAGGGGCAGCAGTTGCCACCAGGAATAGGCTAGTAGTGGCCACCTTTGTTGTGGAAGGGGGCTTCAGGTGACTGGGGAGCTGTATACCGTAGGCCATTGGGATGGACTCTAGGTGGCAGGTTTAAAGTTCCCAGTTGTGGTACTTTGTTTCTGTAACACTGGGTGTCTGTACGTGTGGTTATGTTTTGATATACACTATTAAAAATCCTCGTATTCATGAGTTTGGTGTCTGTGCTGGTCACTGCTTGCTTTCCTACTTTCACGTATCAACCTAGAACTGTGGTCATGAGGGTTACTGTGTTTTTTCACAGTTTTCAGGCTGACATGCTCAAACCCCTTACAAAAAAAGTCACAAAAAATTGTACAGGCAGTGCAGTTCATTTTGTGTATAATTTTTATTTTAAACATTTTCATTTTAATAACTGGAAGAGTGACACCTTTGTGACAGTGACTAACAAACCTTAAATTGACAGGCTTCAATGTGCAGCTCTTTGTATGAATATTTAGCAGGTATAACGTGTAAACTACTGAACTGTTTCTTTGTCACATTAAGGAGATTTGGACATCATATAATAAAGGTTGTACTTGCCAAATTTCAAGTTGCTAGGTCAAAGGATGGTAGGTATACTGTGTAAGTGTCTGAAAATAGGGGTTAACATAGAGGGGCCGAGTCAACTAGACTCTACCAGACAAGGACCCATTCTACCAGACAAGGACCCATTCTGATTGGGGTTCCCACCAGTTCAGAAGCAGTAGGGGCAGTAAAAGTAGAAGAACCACTTGCAAACAGTGACCATAATTCCATTTGGTTTGATTTGATCCTGGGGATGAAAAAAAAAAACACTCAAGAATGGAGATCCTGAACTTCTGGGGGCAGAGTTCAAAAAACAGGGTCAGGACAGCAGTGGCCACCAGGTACAGGCTAGCAGTGGCCACCAGGAATAGGCTAGCAGTGGCCACCAGGACTAGGCTAGCAGTGGCCACCTTTGTTGTGGAAGGGGGCTTCAGGTGACTGGAGAGCTGTACCGTAGACCATTGGGATGGACTCTGGGTGGCAGGTTTAAAGTTCCCAGTTGTAGTACTTTGTTTCTGTAACACTGGGTGTCTGTAACAGTAGTTATTTTTTGATATACACTATTAAAAATCCTCGTATTCATGAGTTTGGTGTCTGTGCTGGTCATTGAACTGAGAGGCCTGGTGTGTGGTGGATAGCATAGCAGGCGTGTAAGAGATGTGGGGGGGTAATAACAGGGGCCATCCTGGAAGCAACACAATTATGTGTGAGGACAGTATTAAAGAAAAAATAAATTTGAGACCTATACGGTTCTCAGTGAAGGTAAGAGATACAGTTGGAGCCAAAAAAAAGGCCTTCCACAGGTTTCAGGAGAGACAGGGGGAGGAAGAAAAATATGTTCAGAAAAATAGGGAGGCAAAGAGGGCAGTTAAGGAGGCAAAAGCAGACATGGAGCTGCAGATTGCCGTGGGGATCAAATCCAGGGGAAAATGTTTCTTTCGCTACATCAAGGGAAAAAATGAAAAAAAGGAGGGGGAATCATTAGGCTGTCAGATAAGGGTGGGTTAACTGAGGAGGACAGGCAAAAGGCTGCCACCTTAGATGACTACTTTTGCTCTGTCTTCACCAGAGAAGATTCTGGCCCCCTACCTGAAAGTGGCATCCAGGTGACCACTAAAGCGATTCCAGAGATGGAAACCCTGGTATTCACTAGGGGTAGGGCCTGGAAAGGGCTGGCAGCCTTCAAGATAGACAAAGCCCCAAGTCCAAACAAGATGCATCTGAGAATACTAAGGGAGCTGCCAGAAGATCTGGTTGATCCTCTAGCAAAACTATTGAAGAGCTCACTGCAGACAGTGGTGGTTCCTAGAGATTGCAGGGTGGCCGACGTGGTTCCACTTCATAAAGTTGGAGAATAATGAACAGGCAGGGAACTACTTGCTGGTCAGTCTCACCTCTATTGTAGGAAAACTGATGGAATCTCTTATCAAGCAGGATCTTGTTGACTACATGGAGAAAAATGGTCTTCAGGATAGTAATCAGCATGGATTTGTGCCAGGGAGATCTTATCAATCTTATCAGACCAACCTAATTGTCCTCTTTGACTGGGTAATAAGGGAGCTGGATAGGGGCCATCAGTGGATCTACTATACTTCGGCTTCAGCAAGGCTTTCAACTCAGTGACTCATAGACGCTTGCTGAGGAAGATGAAGGAATTGGAGGCAACAAAGGATATTGTCAGATGGGTGGGAAACTGGCTCAAGGGTAGGCAGCAGGTTGTTGTCAGTGGGGCTAAATAGGCAGAGAAGGAGGTTACAAGTGGGATACCACAGGGCTCAGTCCTTGGCCCAGTCCTTTTGGTTCTATGTGATAATGGTGAGTGCTGAACGGCGACCCGCATTATCGCAATGTCAGGGTAGCGAAAACAATTTCACCACCCTGACATCCTCGGTGCATGGAGGAACAGCCCCGGGGACTTGGTTCTATTGCTTTCTGGGGGGGGGCTGTGCCCCCCACACCCACCTACGCAGGGGGCTTCATCCTCCGCACCCCCCTACTAAAGGATTCTCAACTCCAGGAGGGTGCATGTCGGGGGCAAAAGCAAAAAACAAGTTCGGGCCGGGCGCAACAAAATGCAGTAGCACCCGGACCCAGACCAACCTGGTACCCCATGCACTGCAAGCGGAGGCCAACCCCTGATGCCATGGTGCAGCTTGGCAGCCAACCACAGCGCCACCCTCTACATCCCCTCTACATCCCTCTGCCCCTCCCAGGCCACACACTCACGTGCTCGCTCCCCTTGCGTGTGCATATAGTGACATCCTGTCACTGCAGTCGCCTACCCCACCACATCCGGTCACCCTCCCCCCCATCATCATTCGGGCTTTCACCCACATCGCGTCGCCATTTTGGACAGCGCATTAATTCAGGCGCCTATGTCACAGGCTACCGTCCTTTTTAATACGTTCAGTAGTGGCATCAGTGAAGTAATCCAGGGTAAGTTTAGTCTCTTCACAGATGACACTGAACTCTACGGAAGGGTGAATAGTGTCAAGGGAGTTAGATAATTACGAAATGACCCCCAATGGCTGGAGAAATGGTTAAACGTGTGGTAACTGAAATTCAGTGACAAGAAGTGCAAGCTAATGCAACTAGGAAAAAAATAACCCCAAAACAGAGTACTGGCTAAATGGAGTTAAACTCAGCATGGCAACAGAAGAGTGTGACCCGAGAGTCATTATCAGTGACACCCTAAAAAAGTTAAGCCAGTGCAACAAAGCCTACAGCAAGGCAAACTGGATGCTGGGGTGTATAGGGAGGGGTAGAGGCAGTAGAAGGAAGGAGGTACTACTTCCCATCTACAGAGCCTTGGTGAGGCCATATCTACAGAACTGTGATAAGTTCTGGAGCCCTCACCTCACAAAAGGTAAGGATAGGCTGGAGGCGGTACAGCATAGGGTGACAAAGATGATTCCGAGTCCACAGGGGTAATCCTACGAGAAACGTCTGAGGGCATGAAACGTACTCACTGGAGGCCGGAAGGGAAAGGGGAGATATGATAGAGACCTTCAAGTTTCTGAAAGGGATTAATAAAGTGAACTGTGCAGAATTATTTAGTAGGAACATCAGTTCAGTGGCACAGGGGCATGACTGGAAACTGGGGAGCTTCAGAAGTGATTTGAGGAAATATTGTTTTACTAAAAGGGCGGTGTAACCATGGCACAGCCTGCCTGCCAGAATGGTGGGTGACAAAACTGTAGAGGGCTTCAAGCATGAATGGGACAGAATAACGGGAATAATAACAAAGATGATTCGGGGCATGGCGGGTAGGACCTATGAGGAGAGACTGGATTAACTCAATCTGTACACATTGGAAGAGAGGAGGGATGGAGGGGGGGACATGATAGAGACGTTCAAGTACTGTATGTAAAGCGGATAAATAAGGGAGGAGCCAGGGTAGTGTTCAGGCTTAAGACGGGGGGAACTACCAGGGAACACGAGTGGAAGCTGGAAGGGGGGAAGTACAGGGGGGAGTGCAGGAGACACTTCTTCACAGAGAAGGTGGTGGAACCATAGAATGCACTGCCCAGGAGTCTGGTGGAAGAGACCACAGTGGAAGATTCAGAAGGGTTGGGCGGCCCTGGCACAACCGGTTGGATTTCCGCCATGACGCCAGTGACCCGGGTTTGGGAATGAGCTCGAGCTGAAGGTCGAACAGGAGAGGACTTGAGCATCCTAGGGACTGCTCGTCCTCTCCGGGGGGAGGGGGGAACCAAAGCTTGGCTCTTGTCTGGCCCTGGGTGGAGACCTGAGGTACAGCAAGCCCGATGCTTAACAGAGGGGCGACATGCCAGACGTCGGCGCTTCAGCGCCTTGACGTCCGGGGACATGGCACGCCAAGAAAACATCGGAAAAAAATGTGCAGCCTCCCAGTAGATGGAGCACCAGGCCCCAACCTTCAATGCCCCTACCGGCCCAGAGATAGCATTCTGACGAAACATAGACGCATCGGGTAGGGCCCCCACCTGCATTCCGCCAGGGTACAACCACGGCTCCATTGGGATGGACTGCACCAGTCACCAGGTAGGTGAGCGAGGGCTGAAAAGGCCGTAGGTGTCTCCCGAAGAGGGGAGAGCTGTGAGGAGAGGGGAGTAAAAAAAAAAAAAAAAGGGTTGGGACAGGTACGGGGGAAGCTGAGGCCAGGGAGGGCCACCTCTGGGGCTGGGGGGGCGGAGGAGCGAGCTCTCAGTAGGGGGCTAGTTTCCGAGCAGACACAATAGACCATGGGGCCTGTTCTGCTGGCTTTTACTATGATAGTAGCAAACTCTGTGCTAAGGGAGGGGAGGGGGGAAGGAGGAGCTGAAGGAGAGGGATAAGTCCCCCAGATAGATGCTAGGTCTCGGGGTAGGACGGTCAACCAGGAGCAGACTGGATGGACCTTTGGACTTAATCTGTCGTCATTGTCTATGTTTCTATGTAACTCTAACTACAGTGGCATGACCATCCCACTACAATAACTCTGTTTCTGGCACCATGGTTGCACACCCCAGTGTACATGTTACATACATGAGAACATCTACTCAACCCTAACTACAGTAACATGATCATACCATGATAATAACTCTATTTCTGGCCCCACAGTTGCATACCCCAGTGTAGGTGTCACATATATGAGAAAGTCTACTCAACCCTAACTACAGTGGCATGATTACTTAACTCATTCTATCCGATTGTCACTTAGAATGTTCAGGTTCCCTCTGCCTGCTGCTAGAACACCTGTGTGCCTGAATGGGTTTTAGATCTGCAGCATTCATACAAACACTCTGTGCTTAAACCTACATATCTTAAAAACCATACATCCAATTTTAAAACTGTAAAAATCAAAGTTTTTCAGGACAAAAAGTTTTTGAAAATGAGTGAGGTTTGGTAATGTCTATTTAACTGGATTTAATGTTGTGTGAGGTTGTTTTCATATTTTAACAAATTCTGATGATTTTATTTAAATATAATTATGCTCTGTTTACTCAGTCATGCAAAAATATTAAATTTCTGTAAAATTATTGATTAAAATTGTTAAAAATATACAGTAAACATCTGTCATTGTCTAAATATAAATTTTGCAAGTTTTTTTTACCATTTTTTTAGTCAGAAATCAATATCTGAATCTCTTGTTATTACAGTTTGAGTTTTTTGTTCCACTCCACTGGTTGGAATTTTTGCAGTGTTCAATTCTTCCTACCCACTGATTTTAGTTTATGAATCTGATTATCAATTTTTTGTTTTCCCTAGTTTAGTAAGAACATATTTACACATTACCTTAGAAGGACATATCAGGAAGTGATGCAGGAAGGAAGTGCTTTGTGAGGTCACGTGATGTAAACAGGAAGAACACTTCCAGTGTAGGTCAGTGAGCTGACACAGGACATGGAGACATGTGTTAGTGCTGGAGGTCTCTCTATGATTAATTGCATATGTGCTGTAGTTAAAATGTGTAATTTCATTGAAAAAAACTATTTTATTTTATTTTTGCAATAAAATCCCATGATAAGTATAGGAAACTGTATTTTATTTGTGCTGTTTGCTTTATCATACTGTAAATGAAGCATGATGTTGTTCATGTAAAGATTCACAGTCTTTCAGTAAACATCATGCTACATAAATCTGTGTTATTTAATTTCCTGGCATAGTTTATTTTTTGGGGTTGTATTATGGGATGGTTTAAGGTGAGGGAATGACTGTATGAGGAAGCACTGTGTGTTAGTGGTGGTGGTGGGGGTTCCTGCATTCATAATACAGGCTCAGATGCACTTCATATGTTCTGGGGAAATGAGAGGGGCTGTATGCATCTAATAATGGTGCTAACACGCACTGTAGATACATTATGGGTATACGTTTAGGATGATGAAATTGCTGAAAAGGCACTGGTAATTTGGGGTGTACTGTGTCATGGGGAAGGGGGTGAGTGTGCCTGTACCAAGGAATGATGCTCATAGGCACTGCAGTCATTTTGTGTCATGAATTGGCACCTGTCCTTGGGGTATACTCAGTTGTAGGGAAGCAGGTGGGGCTGCCTGCACCTGGTAATGGTGTTCATGTGCCATGCAGAAACATTGTGGGTACACATACAGGGTGATGACATGTACACCTGTAAAGGGTTGTACTATGTGCTGTGTCACATGGTTTGCCTGCATACACATGTAATATGTTGCAACATTCAGTATGGCGCACTGTGTGGGTGGGAAGAGTGTGGTGTGCCTGCACCATGGAGTGATGCTCATTGGTGCACATGTGTACTGTTGCTATGTTTCATTTGAATGGACTGTATCACGTCTTACACTGGCACTGATCACATCACAGTGCATCAGAGGTAAGGGATGGTCTGAAGCATTATGAGCACAAGGGACTAAAGTGGTTGTGGAGCGATTCGAACTTGAATAGAACATTATAGTGCATCTGAGGGTAGTGTTGGAATGAATCTTGATGTGCACAATAGACTACACCATGATGACTGAGGAGGGATCCATATCAGTAATGCACATCACAGATTGTCAGAGATAAAGGTTGGACTGAAGACTGATGAACAGATGGACTAAATCAGTGACTCTGGTGGGATTTGAACCTGAACAGCACTTTACAGTGCAGGAGAGGTTGGGGCTGGACTGACACCAGATCAGTCAATGGACAACACCACTGGCTGTGGAGGGATCTGAACCTGAAATGCACTTCACTGTTCACTACAGTTTGGAGCTGGATGGATGCATGATAAGGAGACAGAGCTTACAAGTGGCTGTGGAGGGATTTGAATCTGAAGAATACTTTACAGTGCATCACAGATTGGGGCTGAACTGCTGGACTACACCAGTGGATGTGGAGGGTTTTGAACATGAAATGCACTTCACAGTGCATTATGGGATTGGTCTGGACTGATGCATGGTAAGTCGATGGACAACACCATCAGTTCAGGAGGGATCTGAACCTGAAATGCACTTCACTGTTCACTACAGTTTGGGGCTCGACTGATGCATGGTAAGGCTAGATCTTACAAGTGGCTGTGGAGGATTTTAACCTGAAGAACACTTTACAGTGCATCAGAGGTTGAGTCTGGACTGACGTCATCGAGTCGATGGACAACACCAGTGACTGTGGAGGATTCAAAACTGATTTGGCCTTTACAATGCATCAGAGATTGGGGCTGGACTGATGCCAGATAAGTTAAAGGCAACACTATTATTTTTTTCATTTTAAACAATCAGCAACTGCATATTAGGGAGAAAACTCAAGTGCCGAGCATGAGACAAACATGCTACTGACCCTAACCCACTTATCATCCATAACGCAGGGAGCAACATGCCACATAGATTTTAATATAGCCATAATTCGAACATAAACTCTTTAAACATAGAAACATAGAAACATAGAAGTTGACGGCAGATAAGGACCTCAAGGCCCATCCAGTCTGACCATTTCTTTTTCTACCTTATAAATGTGCCATCGGCCTTTGCTCTGTCAGTGACCTATCTATTCATAGTCATTTGTATTGCTCCCTTATGCCTATCCCATGCCTGTTTGAAGCCCTGCACTGTATTCATAGCCACCACTTCTTGTGGTAAGCCATCTCCATCTACCACCCTTTCTGTGAAAAAATTTCCTCACATTCCCCCATAATCGCCTCCCTCTAATCTCATGCTGTGTCCTCTTGTCCTGCTATTTTTCTTATATTTAAACATGTTAGACTCTTTCACCTTGTTTATGCCCTTAAGGTGTTTAAATGTCTCGATCATTATCACCTCTCTCCTCCTTTGCTCAAGGGTATACATATTGAGCTCCGTTAATCTGTCCTCATATGTCTTCTGATGCAGTCCCTGCACCATTTTGGTTGCCCTTCTCTGGACTGCCTCAATTTGGTTAATGTCCTTGTGAAGGTGTGGCCTCCAATACTGCCGCAGTACTCAGATGGGGGCCTAACCAATGTCTTGTACAGAGTTATTACCTCCCTCTTACGACTTGTGATACCCCTACTAATACACCCTAACACCCCCTAGCCTTACCTACTGCTTTAGAGGTCTGCTTGGATGATTTTAGGTCATCAGTGATGATGATGCCCAAGTCTCTTTCTTCCTTTGTGACTGCTAGCAACTCCCTCCCAGCCTATAAGTGGCTTCAGGGTTTCTCTTCCCTATGTGCATGATTTTGCACTTCTTTGCATTAAATCCCAGTTGCCACTCTTCTGACCATTCTGCTAGTTTATCCAGATCTCTTCTCATTCTGCCCACCCATCTGGATCATCTACTCTGTTGCAGATCTTGGTGTCATCTGCAAACAGACAAGCCTTACCCTCTAGTCCATCTCTGAGGTCACTAATGAAGATGTTGAATAGGACTGGCCCAGGACTGATCCCTGAGGTACCCACTTGTGACTTGCATCTCTTCTGACTGTATACCATTTACCACCACTCTCTGTTTTCTGCCAGTCAACCAGTTTGCCACCCAGTTGACCAACTTCATCCACCCAAGCCTACCTAGATTATTTATCAATCTTCTATGTGAACAGTGTCAAAAGCTTTGCTGAAGTCAAGGTGGCGACATCAACTGCTCTCCTTGGTCCACCACTCTGGTTGCCCAGTCAAAGAAATCTATGAGATTAGTTTGTGGGACCTTCCTTTTGTAAACCCATCTGTCTTGGATCCTGTGCCCCTATGGTTCCAGGTGTTGCATATCCTTTCCTTAAGTGCCTCCATAATCTGCCCACTACGAAAGTAAGACTGACGGTCTGTGGTTCCCTGCCTCCTCCCTGCTACCACTCTTGTGGAGGGGATCACATGAGCCCTTCTCCAGTCTTCTGGGACCTCTCCTGTGCTCAGAGACTCACTAAACAATTCTGCTAATGGCTCTGCTAGTTCCTCCTTTAGCTCCTTAAGTACCTCTGGGATGTATGCCATCAGGTCCCATTGCCTTATCCACCCTGAGCTTAAGCTCTTGTAGGACCCTTTCTTTTGTGAAGGGTAGTATGCTCCTCCCTCCCCTGTGTCCATGATGCTGAGCTGTGGGCCCTGCCCTACCTTCTCTTCAGTAAATACTGAGCAAAGTATCTATTTAGGATAGATGCCTTTACAGGGTCCTCTCCTCTCACATGCTCCTTTTCTCCATTAAGCTTAGCAATACCCCTCTGGACTTTCTCCTTTCACTAATGTATCTATAGAAAGTCTTGTCACCTTCTTTACTGTTCGTGCTAGTGTTTCCTCAGTTTGGGACTTTGCCTGCCTTACTGCCTTACCTGCTTCCCTTAGGGCAGTTTGGTATGCCTCCTATCTTCATCCCACTGTGTTCCTTTATATTTTCTGAAGGTCAGCCTTTTGGCTCTGACCTTTTCTGCTACTGTATTTGAGAACCAAAGTGGTTTCCTTCTTCTTTTCACTTCCTTTTCTGTCTAACACAATGGGATGTTGCTTCAAGTATTGTATCCTTAATGCTTGCCCACTTTGCCTGTACCTCCTCACCTGTGTTTCTTTTTGCCAGGGCTAGCTTAACTCTGTTGGCCATCTTATCAAAGTCAGCTCCTCTGAAGTCCCATATTTTTGCTTTGGAATGGGATGATTTAGATGTAGTAGCCAAATTGAACCAAATTAAAAAGTAACAAAAGGTTCTGAATTCATGTGACCTCATCTAGTACATGCACAAGAAACAGTCTCCCATCAGGAATGCCAGCCGGATCCATAAGATGTGATCACACAGGATGACCAGAAATTATCCCAAAATGAACAAAGTAACAACTATGAAAACTTTTATCATAAATAAAAATAAAAACAAATAAAGTAAATACAGATTACAAATCGAGGTTTTGGCACCGAAATGAAGTGAGTATTTTAGGATAAGAGCAGCACCTCTATCTTGAAACTAAGTTTCCACTCACCATGCTCTTCCTGCACCAGTGTGTGCCCTGACTGGTTAATGGAAATAAAGTCGTGTACAATAAGCATAGAGCAAGCATGGCAACAGTGAGGATCAATATGACCAAATGGTGACGCACTACAGAGCTAGGGCAGGTGCAGGTGAGGGCTGCGACCCCTAACTGAAAAAAAAAAAATCACTGTACACTCCAGAGCCCAGAGAGCCACTTTCCCTCCAGTGATGGCTGTAAAAAAAATACGAGTCCTTGCTTGAATGCAAAATAAGGATTTAGTCTAACGTTTCAGGCACACACATTGAATAGAATAGTGGAAGACACAACAAAAGATCTGAGTGCAGGTTCCCTGGCGCTTTGACAACTAAGGCTTCATCAGTGGGATGGTGCCTGCATCTAAGACAATCCCTTTATACCAGTTAAATTCAGAATTGATGATGTCAGAAAATCCGACCAATCACAGAGCTCAATTTTAAATACAGAAATATTCAGCTCACTTAGTGGTATAAATGGACTAATAGTTATAACAATCATGATATCAGTGACAACATGTTATTGTAGAAAAATACCCCAAAAGACAAAAAAATACACCAAAGTGGTGACGGCCAATCGGATTGCTCGAATAAAAAACAAAAATAAATTATGAAATTAATTATAGTGTAAACCTGATCAGGTTAACATGTTACACTAAAACAAGATGATTTGCTGTTACGATACAAACTAATGGCAGAATGAACATAATACATTTTTCACAGCACATGCAAAAAATAGTAAATTTATTTATTTATGCATTAAGGCTTGTTTTCTCAAAAATAGCCAATAGGAACACATATTATATTAGGTAAAATTAGTAAGGGTACGATGTCCCCTATTAGCTGGTACAACTCAATTCATCAAATGTAAACAAATGCTTGAGCTGCACCAAGAGAAAGATATGGACGCCAATTGGCATCATCAGGCACTACAGCAAATGATTTAGGACGCCATATGGCGTCATCAGGAAAAAGAGGTATTTTTTTTCTGACGACATATGGCGTCAGAAAGGAAGGAATGAGTTAAGCAATAATGCATGACAGGATGTGTGTTGTGCTGGGATAACGTCACGCCTGGGGTGATTAGGCACGAGGCCGCAGGCTGAGTGCGACTAATCACCCCAGAAGTGATGTTATCCTAGCATAACACACACCCTGGAGTGCATTATTGCTATTATACAATGGCTCATTTGTAAAAACAAACAGAAAAATGATAAAAAAGTACTTTTAAAGTACATTTTTTTGTCAATTTATGAATGGGTAGGGTTACTTTATGAAAAAGTAGTGCTGATTTAGCCACCAGGTGGGGCTAATGTGTTTTTGAGTGACTGAAATTCCCTATAGGAACCTTGTCTCTGCAGTCTGTCACACTATCTGCACTGATGTTTATGCTGCTCCCCCCACACACACACTTCATTGTAGCACTGAAGTAGAAAAAGACAAGATTTTGAGTCCTCCCTGACTATCGTGGCTGAAATCTTCTGAAGGGGTAAGCAAATGAAGAACATTTTTTCTCATGTGCTCTGTTTCTATGGCATGGACAGTGTGAGGAGACTGAGAGGGACGGGCGTTTCATTTGGCAGTGTGGACTGTGTGGAGGTGCTTACTTCTAAATAGGTGATGGCGTTCAGTCTGAATTTCTTTTAGTTAAAAAAAAATGCTTGTGTCTCCTGTGTTCACGTAGTGGAGAGTGCTAGCAGGGTGGGGGACTGTGGTGAAGCCGATCGCAAAGACGGCTTTCAGTTGGCTTGTTTTTTTATTAGAAAATAAAGTTTTTGGGACAAGTTATTTTCTGTGCTATGGGAGGGAGGGACTTGAACTGAGAGGGGTTTCACTTGTGTCTCCTGTGTTGTTGGAGCGGAGTTGCCATGATGCTGATCGCAGATGGCTTTGAAGGGTTGCGGTAAAGCAGGAAGAGGAAGCCAGTCAGTAATGGCTAGCACAGTGATTGGTTTAATATTTTATTCGGTCTTGTGTGCTGGGGCTAGATCCGTGATGTTGTACTGGGAAAACATCACGGGTCCAGCCCCAGAATGACCAATCAGTGCCCAGGAATTTTTCTTGCCATTGTATAATCTATAATAATTACCCTGTTTCTGGCTTCATAGTTGCATATCTCAGTGTGCTTGTTACATATGTGAGAAAGCGTACTCAAC
Source organism: Neoceratodus forsteri (assembly GCA_016271365.2). Lineage (NCBI taxonomy): Eukaryota > Metazoa > Chordata > Ceratodontiformes > Ceratodontidae > Neoceratodus > Neoceratodus forsteri. The sequence continues at coordinate 12,259,417 of CM028137.1, read as the reverse complement.
CCTAACTACAGTGGCACAATCACACCATTGTAATAGCCTTGTTTCTGGCCTCACAGCTGCATATCCCAGTGTATGTGTTATGCAAGTGAGAAACCCTACTCAGCCTTAACTACAGTCGCATATCCATACACAGAAACAAAAACGTAGAATTCGTCCGCAGATGAGGATCACTTGGCCCACATAGTCTGCCCATCATTTCCCTGCCTATTCTGCCACTGCAGAGCCTGCCTGGTCTCAGGTCACCTCTCCCCCCCCCCACTTCGATACCAGTTTTCCTATATACCTATCCCATGCATGCTTGAAGCCCTCCACTGTTTTTGCCCCACACTCTTGCTGGAAGATTGTTCCAGGCATCCACCAGCCTTTCAGTGAAGAAATACTTCCTCACATCCCTCCTAAACTCCCCCACCAACTTCACTGCATGCCCCCTAATTCATTTTATGCCTTCTTTTGTGAGGAATACTCCCTACCAGTACTTTATTCACCCCATGAGGCATTTAAAGGTCTCTGTCATGTCCCCCTTCCTCATCTCTTCCCTCAGCCTCTCCTCACAGGACATATAATGCAGCCCCTGCACCATTTTTGTAGCCCTTTTTGGATGGACTCTACCCTGTCGATGTCGTTCCTGAGGTGTGGTCTCCAGAGCTGGACACAGTACTCCAGGTGAGCTCTCTTCAATGACCAATACAGTGGCAACACCACCTCCCTCTTTCTGCTCATGATACCCCTTTCTACGCAACCCAGCATCCCATTGGCTCTCCCTACTGCTCTGTCATATTGCCTTGCCACCTTAAAGTCATCCATTATGATTACCTCTAGGTCTCTTTCCTGTTTAGTGACTATCAATGCCCCTCTCCCATTCTATACTCTACCCACAGGTTTCTGCACTCCAGGTGCATGATGTTTCACTTGTTTGCATTAAAACCCAGCTACCATACCCTTGACCATTCCTTGAGCTTTCTCAGGTCTCTATTCATTCTCTCCACCTCCTCCGGAGTGTCTACCCTATTGCAGCCCTTGGTGTCATCTGCAAAAAGGCACACCTTCCTCTCCAGTTCTTCTGTAATATCAATTATAAAGACATTAAACAGGATTGGATCCAGTACGGAGCCCTGAGGAACCCTGTTGTTCACTCACTTCCCTCAAGTGAGTGCCATTAACCACCACACTCTGTCACCTATTTGTCAGTCAGTTACGTACCTAGTGTACCACCTTGGTTCCCACCCCAATGTTGCAGGCCTTACTGAAGTCTAAGTAGGTCATGTACACTGTCCACCTTGGTTCCCACCCCAACGTCACAGGCCTTACTGAAGTCTAAGTAGGCCATGTCCACTGTCCACCTTGGTTCCTACCCCAATGTCATAGGCCTTACTGAAGTCTAAGTAGGTCATGTCCACTGTCCACCTTGGTTCCCACCCCAATGTCACAAGCCTTATTGAAGTCTAAGTACGTCATTCCACTGTCCACCTTGGTTCCCACCCAATGTCACAAACCTTACTGATGACTAAGTAGGCAATGTCCACTGTTCCCTCAATCTATTTCTCTGGTCACCTAGTCAAAGTGATCTATCAGGTTTGTTGGACATGATCTCCATCCCATGAATCTATGCTGCCTTGGATCCTATATCCTGTCAGCTGCAAGGTAATCTGCCAGTTTTCCTTTAGAGGTGACTCCGTTAATTTCCCTACTACTGATGTCAGACTGACCAGCCCTTAGTTGTCAGCCTCCTCCCTGATGCCACTGTTATAGAGCAGGACTACATCTGCCCTTCTCCAGTCCTCTGGGACAACCCCTGTATCTACTGAGTTATTGAATAGGACTGTCAGAGGTGCAGCCAGTACCTCCCTGATCTCCTTCAATACCCTTGGATGTACCCCATCCAGCCCCATAGCCTTGTCCACTCTCACATTTGCAAGTCCTTTCAGGACTCTTTCCTCTTCAAATGGACTTCTGTCTACTTCCCTCCTTCCAGTGGTTCGGTAACCTATATGTAGCCCAGTCCTTTCCCCTGTGAAGACAGAGCAGAGGTATTTTTTTCAGGATACCTGCTTTTTCATGATCATCCTCTGCACAGTCTCCATCTGCACCTCTCAATCTCACAATTCCTCCCAATGTCTTTCTTTTTTCACTCATTTACCTAAAAAAGGTCTTGTACCCCTTTGTTACCCCCCAGCTATTCCTTCCTCAGTCTGTGCCTAGCACCCCTCACTGCCTTCCCTGCTTTCCTCTGTTTTTGCTGGTATACCTCTCTATCCTCTTCCCTCTCCATCTCCTTGTATCTCCTGACTGTTGCCCTTTTTGCCCTTACCCTTGCTGCCACCTCCCTTGACAACCATATTGGTCTCCTTTTCCTCCTGCTTTCACTCACCTCTTTTGCACAGAGGTTTGTTGCCGTCACTGTTCCATCCATTAATCTAGCCCACTGTCCCTCCACTCCATCAGGTAATTCGGGACCCCCACCCCCAACACACACACACACACACACCCAGAGCATCTCTGAGGCATTCACCCATTATTTTAAAAATTGCCCTCCTGAAGTCCAGGACCTTCATCCATGTGTGGTTCACCTGTACCACTGTCCTAATATAAAACCACACTGTCCAGCGATCACTAGTCCCCAGGTGACATCCCACCCTCATGTCCACAACACTGTCCTTGTTTGTGAGCACCACAATAAATAGCCCTGTTTGCGGCCCCACAGTTGCATATCCTAGTGTTTGTGTTACATATGTGAGACCGCGTACTCAGCCCTAACTACATTCGCCCTGCAATACCACAATAATAGCCCTGTGTGTGGCCTAACGGTTGCATATCCTAGTGTTTGTGTTACAATGTGAGACAGCGTACTCAGCCCTAACTACATTCGCCCTGCAATACCACAATAATAGCCCTGTGTGTGTGGCCTCACGGTTGCATATCCTAGTGTTTGTGTTACATATGTGAGACCGCATACTCAGCCCTAACTACATTCGCCCCGCAATACCACAATAATAGCCCTGTGTGTGGCCTCACAATTGCATATCCTAGTGTTTGTGTAATATATGTGAGACAGCGTACTCAGCCCTAACTACATTCGCCCTGCAATACCACAATAATAGCCCTGTGTGTGGCCTAACGGTTACATATCCTAGTGTTTGTGTTACAATGTGAGACAGCCAGACTCAGCCCCAACTACATTCGCCTGCGAATACCACAATAATAACCCTGTTTAGGGTCTCACGGTTGCATATCCAAGTGTTTGTGTTACATATGTGAGACAGCGTGCTCAGCCCTAGCTACATTCGCCCCGCAATACCACAATAATAGCCCTATGTGTGACCTCACAGTTGCATATCCTAGTGTTTGTGTTACAATGTGAGACAGCGTACTCAGCCCTAACTACATTCGCCCTGCAATACCACAATAATAACCCTGTTTGTGGCCCCATGGTTGCATATCCAAGTGTTTGTGTTACATATGTGAGACAGCGTACTCAGCCCTAACTACATTCGCCCTGCAATACCACAATAATAGCCCTATGTGTGGCCTCACGGTTGCATATCCTAGTGTTTGTGTTACATATGTGAGACAGCATACTCAGCCGTAACAACATTCACCCCTCAATACCACAATAATAACCCTGTTTGTGGCCCCACAGTTGCATATCCTAGTGTTTGTGTTACAATGTGAGACAGCGTACTCAGCCCTAACTACATTCGCCCTGCAATACCACAATAATAACCCTGTTTGTGGCCCCATGGTTGCATATCCAAGTGTTTGTGTTACATATGTGAGACCACGTACTCAGCCCTAACTACATTCGCCCCGCAATACCACAATAATAGCCCTGTGTGTGGCCTCACAATTGCATATCCTAGTGTTTGTGTAATATATGTGAGACAGCGTACTCAGCCCTAACTACATTCGCCCTGCAATACCACAATAATAGCCCTGTGTGTGGCCTAACGGTTACATATCCTAGTGTTTGTGTTACAATGTGAGACAGCGTACTCAGCCCTAACTACATTCGCCCCGCAATACCACAATAATAACCCTGTTTGTGGCCCCACGGTTCCATATCCAAGTGTTTGTGTTACATATGTGAGACAGCGTACTCAGCCCTAGCTACAGTCGCCCCGCAATACCACAATAATAGCCCTATGTGTGACCTCACAGTTGCATATCCTAGTGTTTGTGTTACAATGTGAGACAGCGTACTCAGCCCTAACTACATTCGCCCTGCAATACCACAATAATAACCCTGTTTGTGGCCCCATGGTTGCATATCCAAGTGTTTGTGTTACATATGTGAGACAGCGTACTCAGCCCTAACTACATTAGCCCTGCAATACCACAATAATAGCCCTATGTGTGGCCTCACGGTTGCATATCCTAGTGTTTGTGTTACATATGTGAGACAGCATACTCAGCCCTAACAACATTCACCCCTCAATACCACAATAATAATCCTGTTTGTGGCCCCACGGTTGCATATCCTAGTGTTTGTGTAACATATGTGAGACAGCGTACTCAGCCCTAACTACATTCACCCCTCAATACCACAATAATAATCCTGTTTGTGGCCCCACGGTTGCATATCCTAGTGTTTGTGTAACATATGTGAGACAGCTTACTCAGACCTAACTACATTCACCCTGCAATACCACAATAATAGCACTGTGTGTGGCCCCACGGTGGCATATCCTAGTGTTTGTGTAATATATGTGAGACAGCATACTCAGCCCTAACTACATTCGCCCTGCAATACCACAATAATAGCCCTGTTTGTGGCCTCACGGTTGCATATCCTAGTGTTTGTGTTACATATGTGAGACAGCTTACTCAGCCCTAACTACATTCGCCCTGCAATACCACAATAATAACATAGAAACATAGACTTTGATGGCTGATAAGGACCGCTTGGCCCATCTAGTCTGCCCATTTCCCTTCCTACAGGATAGGCCGCAGATCCTAGTTAACCAACAGCCTATTTCTTCCTACCCCCCACAAGAATTGCCTTATGTCTGTCCCATGTATTCTTGAATTCTCCCACAGTTTTAGACCCCACAACCTCCTCAGGAAGGCTGTTCCATGCATCCACTACCCTCTCTGTGAAATAATACTTCCTCACATTGCCCTGAACCGCCCTCCTTCTATCTTTAAATGGTGTCCCTTGTTCTTTGCGTCTAGTTTTCAGAAAGATGCTACCCTCTTGGACTTTGTTGATTCCACTGAGGTACTTAAAGTTTCTATCATGTCCCCTCTCCTTCTTTCCTCAAGGGTATACATATTAAGCTCCTTTAGTCTCTCCTCATACGGCTTCTCTTGCAGACCCTGCACCATTTTAGTTGCCCTCCTCTGACTACCTCTATCCTGTCTATGTCCTTGCGGAGATGGGGTCTCCAGAACTGGACACAGTACTCCAGATGGGGTCTCACCAACTGTCTGTACACAGGGATAACAACTTCCTGTTTTCTGCTGCTGATGCCTCTCCTATACATCCCAGTATACCCCAGCCCTCCCTACTGCCTTCTCACATTGCTTGCTAATCTTAAGATCATCTGATATGATTACCCCCAGGTCCCTTTCCTTTTTGTTGTTGTTACTACCTTCCCACCCATTGTGTATTCTTCCCCTGGGTTCTTGTTTCCCAGGTGTATTATTTTGCACTTCTTTGCATTGAATCCTAGCTGCCATACTTCTGACCATTCCTCCAACCTTGCCAAGTCCCTTTTCATCCTTTCCAAGCCTCCTTGTGTATCAACCCTGTTGCAGATCTTTGTGTCATCTGCAAAAAGGCATACTTTTCCTTCCAGTCCCTCTGCAATGTCACTGATGAAGACATTAAAAAGGACTGGACCCAATACTGAACCCTGCGGTACCTCACTAGTAACCCTCTTTCTTCAGAGTGGACTCCATTTACAATTACCTTCTATGTCCTGTTGTGCAGCCAATGTTTTACCCAGGCTACCACCCTGGAACCCACTCCCAGGCTGGTTAATTTGACTATTAATCTTTTGTGGGATTGTGTCAAATGCCTTGCTAAAGTCTAGGTAGGCCATGTCCACAGCCCCTCCCTGGTCTACTACTTTGGTCACCCAGTCAAAGAAATCTATTAGATTCGTCTGACATGACCTTCCGCTGTGAACCCATGCTGCCTTGGGTCCTGTGCTCCACTGGCCTCTAGGTACTCAACTATTCTTTCCTTCAGAGTGACTCTATCATTTTCCCTACAGAGGTCAGACTGACAGGTCTGTAGTTTCCTGCCTCTGTCTTGGTCCCATTTTGTGAAGGAATCCATCCACCTTCCTCCAGTCCTCGGTACCACACCATCCTCCCATGATTTATTAAAAGAGTAGCCAGTGGTTTCCTAGTTCCTCCTTAATTCTTTTAGAATTCTGGGGTGAATTCCATCAGGACCCATTGCTTTGTCCACCTTCAGTTTTAGGAGTTCTTGCAGAACCCTTTCTTCTGTGAAAGGACTGGGATCGACCCCCTATCAAAGTGCTTCTGTTAATTGGATTAGGCACTCCCCCTCCTCTTTGTGAATACTGAGCAGAAATATTCGTTCAGTATCCCTGCTTTCACTGTCCCCTCTGCCCACCCACCGTTCATTCTATTCAGCCTCACTATCTCCCTTTGTCTTTCTACGCTCGCTGATATACCTATAAAGGTTTTATCCCTTCTTAACTGAGTTGGCTATCTTTTCCTCAGTTTGGGCCTTTCGATTCTGACTTCCTCCTGCTTCCTTCTGCCTTAACTGGTACAGCTCTCTGTCCTGCTCCTTCTGTGTTTCCTTATACTTCCAGAATGCTATCTTTTTCTTCCTGACTTTCACAGCCACCTCTTTTGAGAACCATAGTGTCTTTTTCTTTTGTTTTGATTTATTTGCTTCACACAAAGGCTTGTTGCCTCTGTGATGGCAGTTTTGATGATTCCCCATTGTTGCTCCACACCTCCTTCTAGCCTGTTTGCTAGTGCTTTTCTGAGTCACTCTCCCATCTTGCCAAAGTCAGCCCTCCTAAAGTCCAGTACCCTCACTTTTGTATGGCTTGACTATGTAGCTGAGTTTAACGTGAACCACACTGTTTGATGGTCACTTGTCCCCAGATGGCAACCACTTCTAGATCTGAGATCCTCTCACTGCCCCATTTGAGGTATGGGTCTAGATTGCTCCCTCAAGTGGGTTCCGAAACTAACTGTCTGAGGCCTGCCACCTGTAGGCATCAAGAATGGCCCTGCTCTTGGATGTGGCTGCAGCAAATGTGCTCCAGTTAACATCTGGCATATTCAGGTCTCCCATCAACAGTATCTCCCTTTCTCTGCCATTCTAAGATGTCTTCTATAATATCCTTGTCCATTTCCCTCCCCTGACATGGGGGTCTGTACCTAACCCTGCTGGATTGTGGTGCCTTTCCAGTCTCAATGTGACCCACAGTGCCTCCTCTCCTCCCTGCTACTCTTTTGTTCAGTTGCTTTTATCCCTTCCTTTACATAGCGAGCTACTCCTCCCCCTCTTCTCCCCTGCCTGTCTCTCCTGTAGGTTATGTACCCTGGCATGTTGACATCCCAGTCATGGTTCTCTGTGTACCATGTTTCTGTGACTGCTACGATATCCAGGCATCCCTCTTCCATCAAGACCACCAGCTCAGGGAGCTTGTTGCCCAGACTACAGATAACCCTGTGTGTGGCCCCACAGTGGCATATCCTAGTGTTTGTGTTATATATCTCCATTCTCCTTCCCCTCTCCAAGGCCTTAGAGCGAATAGTTTCAGATCAACTCACTGACCATCTCAACAAATATGACCTTCTCTGCACACAACAACATGGGTTCCGCAAAGGTCATAGCACTACTACGGCCTTGGTTCAACTAACATCACACATCCACACAGCATTGGATAAAGGCTACATTACTGGTGCTATCTTCATTGACCTCACCAAGGCCTTCGATACCGTCCACCATACACTACTCCTCACCTCCCTTCTCAATCTAGGTCTTTCAAGGAGGCAATAGGTTGGTTTGCCGACTATCTTTCAATCGCACTCTTCAAGTAAAATTGGTAATACTCTTCCTCCAAATCTGCTGTCCTTTCAGGTGTCCCACAAAGAGGTCGATATTGGGTCCCCTCGCTTTTCAACCTATTCCTTAACTCCCTCCACCATCCTGCACTTCCAATCTATTACTGTCGCTGCGATGCTGTCATCTTCACCTCCAGCCCAGACCCTCTCAACTCCACCTTTCCTCCAGTCCTCTTTCACTGCCGTGAAAATTGGTTCACCTCCATCGCCTTATCATTAACTATAAAAAAACCAAATGTATGCTTTCACACATCATTTAAATTCCAAGATAGGGAGTTTCCTCAAATACTATCTGGGTCTCAGACCCCTTGGAATTTGTCCATTCCTTCAAATACCTGGGCATAACTCTGGATACTGGCCTTACCTATCATGAGCATATTCGTCAGTTATCGAAGGCTCTAAACATCAGACTAGGACTTTTGCACCGCTTTAAACATTGATAACCCATGAGGCCCTTGCTCGCTATCTCCTCCTCAGTTTTCTCCTGCTTGACTATGGACTTCTTACCTTTGGGGGCAAGCTCCTCAGCCCTTGACAGTCTTAGACTTGTCTAAATAGAGCCTGCCGGCTTTTATTAAAGTGTGATAGACTCACCCATACCTGTGTTATATCAGGATACCAATTGGCTAGATCTTGACAATAGAATCAAATTCCATACTTGTGTCCTAACAAAAAAAATCTCTCTGGGCCTCTCCCCGGCAGCCCTTACCCTTTAATCACCACGGACCATAAAACTCAGCACACTCATAGCTCTGATTCTCAACGTCTCTCCATCCCTCTGTCGTGCAACACAATTTCAAAGATCCTTTTGTTGCAGGCACCCATTGGTTTAATTCCCTACTGGCGTATACGTCTTGATCAGAGAATTGGGCAATTCAAATCGCTCCTGGGTGCTCATCTTAGGGCCATACATCTGTAGCTATAATTGAACCAATACCCTGCCCTTATCAACCTTGACAACAGCCTCTGGCTGGCTTCTCCCCACATGCCTAAAGCCATCTTCTCAGGGCTTTAACGCACTGTCTCCAGCAAACTTTTGCCTCCGCACCAGCTCTGATAGCTAGACTTCTAGGACTGTATATTTTCTTAGCTTCCTTACCCTGTAACACTTATTGTATTGTTAGTATGCACTACCTGCATTGTGAACTCTGTCCTAACTGTGTATGGCATGGATCCATGTGAATAAGTCGGTAACATTCCCTGTATTGCTTTATTCTGATCAAATTGTTTTTTGTATCTCTGTACTATTATATGTGATGTGGAACCTTTGTAAAGGAGTCTTTGACTCAAAGGTATTTCTGATTCCCTGAAATAAATAAATAAATATATGTGAGACAGCATACTCAGCCCTAACTACATTCGCCCTGCAGTACCACGATAATAGCCCTGTGTGTGGCCCCACAGCTGCACACCCCAGTGTACATGTTATGTAAGTGAGAAACAAATAAGTATTGCATTGCACAGTTTTATGCATTCAGTTATTTACCTGAAATCTGCATGATACAGATGGTAGAATGACCCCAAGACAGGCAATTTCTTATTTTCGTGGGGGCCCCTAGGTAGGAAAGAAACTGCACTTGTTTAGCTTAAGTAGAGCACACAAATCATACTGTCGCATCACAATGCAGGAAAGTGGCGCCCCTCTAAAATGAACGTGTATGAAACAACATACACAGTATATGTGTTCCTATACACCCATGCACTATCTCTGTGTTCCTACACACCCATGCATGGTCTCTGTGTTCCTACACTGCCGTGCATGATGTCTGTGTTTCTACACACCTATGCATGGTCTCTGTGTTCATACACAGCCATGCATGATGTCTGTGTTTCTACACACCTATGCATGGTCTCTGTGTTCCTACACAGCCATGCATGATGTCTGTGTTTCTACACACCTATGCATGGTCTCTTTGTTCCTACACACTTATGCATGGTCTCTGTGTTCCTACACACCCGTGCATGGTCCCTGTGTTCCTGCACACCTATGCATGGTCTCTGTTCCTACACACCCATGCATGGTCCCTGTGTCCCTACACACCCATGCATGGTCCTTGTGTCCCTACACACCCATGCATGGTCTCTGTGCTCCTACACACCCATGCATGATGTCTGTGTTCTGACACCCACATCCAGTGTCTGTGTTCCTACATACCCACGCTGTCTGTGTTCCTACACATCCGTGCACAATGTCTGTGTTCCTACACACCCATGCACAGTGTCAGAGTTCTGACACCCATGCATGGTGTCTGTGTTCCTACACCATGCATGGTGTCTGTATTCCTACACATCCATGCATGGTGTCTGTGTTCTGACACACCCAGGTACAGTGTCTATGTTCCTACACACCCATGCAGTGTCAGTGTTCTCACACCCATGCATGGTGTCTGTGTTCCTACACATCCATGCATGGTGTCTGTGTTCTGACACACCCAGGTACAGTGTCTATGTTCCTACACACCCATGCAGTGTCAGTGTTCTCACACCCATGCATGGTGTCTGTGTTCCTACACATCCATGCATGGTGTCTGTGTTCCGACACACCCATGATGTATGTGTTCTGACACACCCATGGATGGTGTTTGTGATTCTACACACCCATGGATGGTGTTTGTGATTCTACACACCCATGCCCAGTGTCTGTGTTTCTACACACCCATTCCCACTGTCTGTGTTCCTACACACCCATGTCCAGTGTCTGTGTTCCTATACACCCATGTCTGGTGTCTGTGTTCCTACACACCCCTGTCCAGTGTCTGTGTTCCTACACTCCTATTCTCAGTGTCTGTGTTCCTATACACCCACTCCCGGTGTCTGTGTTCTGACACATATGCAGATAGAAGAGGCCTTTTGCAGTGGAAGTTTCCTCTTTAAATGAAAGGCATTCTTCAGATTAACCTTCCCACACATTGATCAGATTGTCTGCTTTCCCTATTGCTTTACATCTGAGGGCTAGGCATATCCCAGTGTATACCCACTGTCAGGATTCCAGCAGAGTTTTTAAACCATCACAGGTCTGCAGGCAACAACAGTACATAATGTTAGAATTCCCCAGTTTCATCCACTGTGCCTTGGACTCTAGCAACCTTGCTGGAGCTGCGTTCTGTACATCACCATCTCCGAGGCGTTTGACACAGTCTCCCATTCCCTCCTGCTTGGTTCCTTCCACTAACTAGACCCCTCCCCTGGGCTGCTAGCTGGGTTTCACAGCTACCGCTCCTCTAGGTCCCAGTGTGTTCAAATCCATAGCACACTGTCCAACACACTGCCTGTCCACTCTGGAGTCCCTCAGGGCTCCATCCTGAGGCCTCTCATGTTCAGCCTCTACCTCAATGCACTTCCCAATGCCTGTGCTGGAAGGGTGCTCCTCTATGCGGATGATGCGGTTATCCTGGCATCGCATCAAAACCCAGCAGCCCTGCGAGCCACACTCCAGAACTCCTTCACCCAAATAGAACAATGGTTCTCTGACCACAGGTTAATTATCAACCTAAAGAAAACGAAAGCCTTGCACTTCACCCACCATCAGAGCAAAGTTAGAAACTCCTCGCTCCAGATACTGCCCAGTACGAAACACCCCCGAAGCAAATAGCCAAATACAAATACCTGGGCATCACTTTCAACTCTGCTCTCACCTCCACTCCCACATCAACACCCTCTGCTCTGCCATAAACTCACGGATAGGTTTACTCTACCCGCACAAGGATTGCCTCCCCCAATGCTCTCCGGCTAGCTATCACCTCCTCAGTACTGTCCCTAGTAGACTATGGACTCCTGATATATGCAGCAGCCGACAAAACTGCCATGAATAAAATCCACCTATCTGTTAACAAGGCCAGCAAGGTCCTGACCAGTACAGACAGGTGTACCCACACCTGCATACTCTACTCCTCCGCCAACATCCTAAACCTCGACGAGAGTATCTGCTATCAGACTGTTTCTCCTGTCCAAGAAAATTCTTTTAGGTCTCACCTCCCGGGCTGACCTCCTCCCTCCAGTGTGCATCCACTATCATTCCAACATGTAGAACCTGTAAGACCACCTTCCTGATACCTAGAGCCAGGACGTCACTTGCTCAAAGATCCTTTTACTGCAGGGCCACGTCCTGGTTCATCTCCCTCCCAGACACCATCACTAGCATTCCCAAAATAGGTGCATTCAAATTTGCCCTCTGGAACCACCTGCTCACCGTGCAGCACTGCAGCTGTGCGAAACCAGGCCTGTCCTCCTTTTCCCATACAAACACGTATTGGTGGCCTGCCACTACATTACAGTTTTATTGACAACACCCTTCAGTTTGCCTGCCTCCCCTTAGTCACCTACTCTCTGGTTACACTAACTACCATCTAGCTACATCACTGTACAGGCCAATGTTATTACCCGCCTGTAAAATAAGTGAATGCTGTAGAATAGTGACTGTAGGCATATAAAGCTCTACTCTGGCCTGGCTTTGAACTATACTGTATATATAATATTTCCTGCTGCAGCTTCTCTGTTGTTAATCACACACTGCAATGAATCTTGCACCTCCTATAAATACCTGCTTGTCTGTGAAATTTGAAACTCGGGGAAACCCTGTAACTATGTGTGTGTCCTGAACTATTGCTTAACCATATAATCTGTGAACCTTGTATATCTTGTAAATATCTGCCTGTCTGTGAAATTGGAGACTCAGGTAACTCTGTAACTATGTGATCATTTGTTAACCTGTGTACCTGTTACGTCTGTGTCTTACTCTGACGGTGAGTGAACATACGAACATACGAATGTGCCAGCAGAAACAGACCACCCGGTCTATCTAATTCTGCTCGAGTGTGCAGCCAACACCCCTAGTTTGCCTTTGGAAGCAAGTCTTTGACTCAAAGGGTTGTAATTCTGATTATACAAATAAATAAATACTGTAATAGGCAGAGCCCTGAAGCAATACATCTATTTTTAGTTTCAGTAATGACTTTATGAGTCACAGGTGTTTGCAGTCTGCTGCCTGCCATTTGTGAAAAGTAAGAATTCCTGAAGAACTGCTGTTGTTTGCTAATTGTAGGGAACAGTATTTTAACTCTTTTACAGACAAACAGTTTTTGAGTTCATTATGGCGCGCAGGCGCAGACGAACTCATTGCTATAAGGTGCCTTCTGGGGTGTGCCCAATGGAGGGCTCCATTTCTAGGGGCATGTCAGCAGCAGGCGAATCAGTCGGCAGGCTGGTGACGACTCACATTCAGTTGTTTGGGCTGAGCAAGATAACTTTTCAAAGGACGGAGCCACACCAATAGTAGAGCTGCTCGGTCCTTTGAAGTTGCATTCCTGCGTTGTATTCCTGGTTGCACGTTCACACTGCTGTAGCTTACAGCAGTGTGAACACGCTGAGCCTAGACCTTCCCCACACAGTTAAAAAAAAAAAAACAGCGGGGGTGCCCAATCCCCCTGTTGGCATGTTCCCTTCCAGTTCATTTTGCTGGTGGGGGAGCCCACTCCCCATCGGCATAATGCCCCCTCCCCCCCAATTTCTTGTGTGCCAAGGGGGGTGCCCAATCCCCCTCGGCTCTTCTTCCCCCCAGCACTCAGTATGTGCCGCACGGGAGTGCCCAATCCCCCATCAGTTACAGCCCCCAACATTAGGTGGCATGCTGGGAGCCCACCCCAGCATGCCAAAAGTCCCTGTAAAAGAAACCTTCATGAGATTTAAAAAAAATAATTAAACCTGTAAACTAGAAAACGGGTCCTTGTTGATTCCGGTGGTCCCACCCCAACCCATGCCCACCCTCTGCACACCCACCTCCCCACCCCCCTCACCCCATACTTACCTCCAGAGCACGGTGTGATGATCTTCGGTAGACCGGGAACACGTCTGCGCTCTTCAAAGCCGACCGTGAACTGAAGAAATGCCGGTAAGCTGTATAATGGTATAAATAGGGTGTTTTCAACTTTGGTGCAGATCTCGGCCATTTTTGAGACTTTTGGCCCCAGATTTGCCCCCTTGATTTTCAACATGAGATTCTTGGGACCCCACCTCATGAATTCAGTCACTGTCATCTGGTTAATCGGTCCTGAAAGGTGATTTTGAAGTCACTGCGTGGAATCACCTTTCGGGACCGATTAATGAAACAACAGTGTCACTATTCATGAGGTGGGCTCCCAAAAAGCCTATATTGAAAAGTTAGTGACAAAATTCCAAAAAATGACTATTTTACGAGCGTGTGTTGCTCAGTTTCCATGCACGCTCATAACTTCGCGAATTTGTAATATTTTCACTCCAGATTTTCAACATTAATATTTTTTTATACCTCCTCATGAACAGTGTAGCTATATTTTTCAACATCCTGGCCAAAATGCATTTTCACACTTCCGGCACAGAATAGCGCAGTCGCTGTGGCAAATCAGTGTTTGGGACAGATTACAAAAATCATAGTGACACTGTTCATGAGCAGAGGTCTCAAAATACCTATGTTGAAAATTTGGTGACAAAAGCCTATATAATGACTGTGTTACAAGCGTGCATTGCGCAATTTCCACGCACACACGTAACTTCGTGAATTTGTAATATTTTCGCTCCAGATTTTCAACATTGGCTTTTTTGTACACCTCCTTATGAACAGTACAACTGTCATTATTCACATCCTGGCCAAAATGCATTTTGCACTTCTGGTGCAGAATAGGGCAGTTGCTGTGGGAAATCAGTGTTCAGGACAGATTAAGAAAATCACAGTTACACTGTTCATGAGCAGAGGTCTCAAAATGCCTATGTTGAAAATTTGGTGACAAAAGTCCATAAAATGACTATTTTATGAGCGTGCATTGTGCAGTTTCCACGCACACTCGTAATGTCATGGATTTGTAATATTTTCACTCAAGAGTATCAACATTGTCAGTTTTGCACACCTCCTTATGAACAGTACAGCTGCCATTGTTCACTTCCTGCCCGAAATGTGTTTTCGCACATCTGGTGCAGAATGGCGCGGTTGCTGTGAGAAATCAACGTTCGGGACAGATTAACAAAATCACAGTGCCACTATTCATGAGCAGAGGTCCCAAATGCTTTCATGAGGTTGGGGTCACAAAAGACCATGTTGGAAATTTGTAGTGCAAATACCAACAAACGCCCAGGCATTAGGGTTTCTAACTATAACGTCCCCCCAACCCAACCCATGGTGGGGCTCCAGCACCCTCATCTTCTCTGAACCACAGGCACATCTTCACTCTTCAAAGCCAGATCATGAATTGAGGAAACAGGTATGGACTTCACTGTATTGCAATGGGAATGTGAACCTGGTAGCATAACTTTTTCTTTCTGCTGGGAACTGTAGTCCTACCAATCTGTGAATATCAACATCAATTCCAAATGACGAACTTTGGCATTGACAAATATTTGTTCAGGCTGACACCACCTCCCTTAAAATCCTACACAGTTAGAACAGTCAGCCTCTCTTGGCACTAGCCATGTCTTGCTCAAGGGATGCTGTCAGCACCCCCACAGTCAGTTCTAAATGGGTGGATAGAGTCTTAAATACAAATACTCTTCTTTAAAGCTAGATTTGGTTTAGCAGTCTTAAAACGGAAAATGAAATTCTGTTTTTGTGACACGGTCAGCCCCAGGGGGTGACAGTGACTCTAAGAAATGCAGAGAGGGTGTGCTATGAATAAACAACTGTTATCAATCATTTACCAAAGAACAAATTACCATTTCTGAGGCCTTAACTATGCTTTATTTAGTTACCTTCTGTATTACAAAGCAGTAAAGTGTCTTAAGGACTAAAAGAAAAGGCTTAAATCAAATATATAAAATGTGTTTTACTTCAACAGTTTCTGTTTTTATCTCCCTTTCTTCTCTGATTTGTCTATTAAACATTTAAGGTGGGTGGAAACAGAGAAACATAAGAGGGTGTCACCAGAAGAGGACCGGTACACCCACCTAGTCTGCCCTATTTTTTCTGCCTATTACTACACCCTGGACCCTATTTGGTCACCAGCATCCCTGCCACCTCCCTTTCCTCAACCTATTTTGCCCCTGTGCCTATCCCACACATGCTTAAAGGGACAGTAAATATTGCAGGGATTGCTAAAACTGTGAAGGCCCATGAAAAGTTATGCAGAACAAGGTATTTGGCTTCCTTGTAGGTGTCGAATGTCCTGAGATATGAATATTTACACCATCTGAAAATCAAAACAAGGCGGCAGCCATTTCGTGTAACCATACAACAGAAAGTGATGTCACTGAAGGGCAAGCTGTCATTAACAACATAGAACTAGCCCCTCAGTGACATCACTTCCTGTTTCTAAGACTGTATGAAATGGCTGTTGCTATGAGTTGATTTACACATTACTTAGCTAGTCATATCTCAAGACTCCTGTCCCCTACAGGTAAACCCAGTACCTCATTTGAAGGATCTTGTTATGGGTTTTCACAATTTGAGTGACCCCTACAATGTTTAGTGTCCCTTTAAAGCTCCCCACTGTCTTCACCCCCACTACCTCTTCTGGCAGACTGCCCAGCACCCTTTTTATGAAGATGTATCTCCTCACATCCCTTTTTATCTCATCCCTCAAGCTTCATAGCATGCCCTCATAGTCTGGTGCTCCTCCTCTGAAGAGGCTTCTTCAGTACTTTGTCCACCCCAGTGAGGTACTTATAGGTCTCAATCATGTCCTTTCTCACCACTCTCCTACCTTTCAGGGAGTACATACTGAGCTACAGGTACTGCAGCCTCTCCTTATATGGTTTCTTGTGCAACCTCCGCACCATTTTGGTGTCCCTTCTCTGGACTGCTTCTACCCTGTCAATGTCATTTTGGAGGTTCAGTCTCCAGAACTGGACACAGTACTCCAGATGGGGGTCTCACTAGTGAGCAATACAGAGGCAACACCTCCTTCCTTCTCCTGCTAGAAATCCCCCTCCCTATGCACCCCAGCATCCAGCTAGCCTTGCCTACTGCCTTTTTGCTCTGCTCTGCCACCTTGATATCATCAGATACGATTACCCCAAGGTCCTTCTCTTGCTTGGTGACTGTAAGTACCTCCCCCACCATCTTACACACAACCCCCCAGGTTTCCCCACCCCAGGTGCATGATTTTGCACTTTTTTACATTGAAACATGGCTGCCACACCCTATACCACTCTCCAAGTTTTGCCAGGTCCCTTTGCATTCTCTCCACCCCCTCTTGGGTGTTGACCCTGTTGCTGGTTTTTGTGTCATCCACAAAAAGACACCCCTTCCCTTCCAGTTCCTCAGCAATGTCACTTATGAAGACATTGAGGACGACAGGACCCAGTATCAATCCCTGTGGTACTGCACTGGTCTCGCTCCCATCCCTCAAGTGATTGCCTTTTACTGCCATCCCCTGTCTCCCATCTTTCAACCAGTTACATACCCAGCTTACCACCCCCCCCATATTACTCACTTTTTTAATCAGCCTCCTCTGCAGCACAGTGTCAAATGCCTTACTGAGGTCCAGATAGGTCACATTCACCACCCTCCACTGATCCACCTCCCTCATAACCCAGTAAAATGAATCTATGAGATTTCTTTGACATGACCTCTGTCCTGTGAAACCATGGTGCCAGTGGTCCTAGAACCCATATATTCTGCATGTACTCCACCAGTCTCTTCTTAGCAGGGTTCCATTTATTTCCCCAGCACTGATGTGAGACTGGCTGGCCTGTAATTGCTAGCCTTCTCCCTGCTGCCGCTGTTGCACAGAGGGACACATTAGCCCACCTCCAGTCCTCTGGAGCTACCCCAATCTCCAATGAGGTGCTGAACAGTGTTGCAAGAGGGGCAGCTAGCATTGTGTTCAGTTCTTTTAGTACCCTTGGGTGGATCCCATTTGACCCATCACCTCATTTACCTTTAGGGCTTCCAATCCTGGATAGACTCTTTCTTCAAAAATGGACTTGTGTCCACTCCCCCCCATGCCTGCCACTACATGTTGGTCCATCCTCTCCCGTCTCCACTGTGGAGACTAAGCAGAAGTACACTTTTAAAATTTTGGATTTTTCTTGATCTTCTCTTGTACAGTCCCCCCTGCTCTCCTGACCCTCAGTATTCCTCCCCTTGCATTTTTGTTTTTGCTCACATACCTGAAGAATGTCTTATCCCCTTTAATTACCTACCACGGTATCCTTTTTTCTGTTTGAGCTTTTGCTGCCCTCACCTTCCTGCCTGCTTCCCATTGTTTATCTACATAACCTCCCTGTTCCCTTTCCATTTGGGTCTTTTTGTACTTCATTAAAGCTATTTGTTTTCTCCATTACCACCTTACCCACCTCCTTAGAAAGCCAGAGTGGTCTCCTCCTCCTCCTCCTCCTCTTGCCCTTGCTAATTGTATTTACTGATTGATTGATTGAAGTCTTTGATAACCATGTAAGTGCACTGATCTGGAGGACCATTTTCAGGCATGACCCAGACCGCAACATGCATCGAGTAGAGAGGAAAAAAATCTATACAATGGATAACAAACTGAGTTGTACAGTAGTCATTACCAGCAGGTGGTGCAGATTACAAGATAGGAACAGGCAAGCGGGAAATATACAATTCAATAAAAACCTACAGCTTGCTGTTGCCCTAGTTTTTTCCCTTCCTTTTTCCTTTTCCATAGGTCTCTGCACATCCTGAATGTTATTTACTGAAAACATAGTAACACAGCAACATAATAGTTGATGGCATATAAGGACCGCTTGGCCCACCTAGTCTACCCATATTCCCTGCCTGCATCAGCAGCCGCTGACCCTGTTTGGTCATTGGCTTTATTCTCTCTTTCCCACTTCTAGGATTCCTTTATGTCTATCCCATGGATGTCTGCACTCCCCTACTGTGTTTGCCCCACCATCTCCTGGGGCTGGCAATTCCAAGTATCTACCACCCTTTCCATGAAGAAAATCTTCCTCACATTTCCCCTTAACCTGCCCCTCTCCAATCTCATAGACTTCCCCCTCATCCTTGTGCAACTCTTGTACTGAAAGATATCGCCCACCTGCACTTTGTTGAAGCCTTTAAGATACCTGAAGGTCATTATCCTATCCCCCCATTCTCTCCTCTCTTCTAGTGAATACATACTGAGGTCTTTTAATCTGTCCTCATATGTCTTCTGATGGAAGCCCAGCACCATCCTGATCACCCTGCTCTGGACTCCTCCACTCTTTCTACGTCCTGGTAAAGATGCAGCCTCCAGAATACTCTAAATGAGGACTCACCAGCGTTTTGTATAGGCCATCACCACCTTGCTTCTTTATTTATTTATTTATTTAAGCGTTTTACCAGGAAGGCATGCTGAGCAGAGCACTGCTTGATTCCAGATGCATCCTGGGGGAGTGGGGGAGGGTACAAGAGATACAACTGGTATGCAGGTTCAACATAATTATACATATACAAATAAACTAATAACAATTAACAATATAGACTGTTCAGGACAAGGTATCACACAAAGCAGAATAACGTGGCACATTAGGAGTAGGATGAGCAACAAATGTCATCAAGAAAGATAAACCAGTACCAACTAGTTGCTGGAGGATGCAGAGTTTAGGATTAGTCCCAAGTGCAAGTGGAGGAGAGGTGACTACCGAGATGTGCATTGAGGTACTGGGTTGTGGAGGTATGCTGAATGTCTGCAGAGAGGGAGTTCCATAGCTTAGGAAGCCTATATCTGAAGGCAGACTGGCCTTCTGTGGTGGACATGTGTGGGATGGAGAAGAGACTGTTATCATTACTCCTGAGTGTGTAGGAAGGCCGGGAGGAGGCAGAGAGAACTGAGGAAAGCTAAGCAGGCAGGGGCTGTGACCAGAATTTGATTGCGAGGTGAGCACAGTGTGACAGATGGTGGTCCTGTAGCGAGGGAAGAGTCAGCAACTGATAGAGGGTGCAGTGATGGGTGGTGTAAGGGCAGCCAAGGGCAAACCAACAGAAGGAGTGAAAGACAGAGTCCATTCTAGCCAGGGTGGACTTGGGGGCAGCACTGTAGACTATGTCACCATAGTCGATAACTGGCAGGATAATTTTCTGTACAATAGCAAGGTGAGCCGGCAGAGGGATACAACCATGATTCTAGTAAAGAGCACCCGGTCTTGGGTGCAGTTTTTTGTGGATGGCATTGATATGCACAGAAAAGTCCAGGTGCTGGTCTAGCCAGACCCTGAGATATCTGAAGGAGGAGCTGTCCTCCAGAGCGGCCCCATCCAGGGTGTGGAAAGTAGGGGTGTGGGGGAGCCTTGAAAGTCTCTGCCTAGTGCTAAAGGTCATGGAGATGGTTTTCTTGGCTTTGAGGTGTAGTTGGCTGGAGCAAAACCAGAGCTGGATATTGTTGAAGTCCTGCTGGAGTCTGGTCACCACATCAGTGGTTGAGGGACCAGATGTAAGCAGCACCATGTCATCCACATACATATGAATGGCTGTCTGTGGGCAGGTGATGGGGAGGTTATTTAGGAAGATGGAAAATGGTAGAGACCCTAGGACCAAGCCTTGTGGCACACCTGAAGAGACAGGGAAGGGGGCAGAGATTGCGCTACCAATTCTGAGTGATTGTGACTGACCTACCAGATAGAAGCAGAACCAATCAGTAGCCATAGCAGAGAGCCCTGCATAGGAGAGCTTGGTCAGGAGGAGAGAGTGAAATACAGTGTTGAACATTTTAACCAGGTCAACAAAGACTGCTGAGGTGATGTGGCCCTTGTTCATGGCAGTGAGATTGTAGTCGGTGAGCCTCAGCAGGGATGAGGTAGTGCAATGGGTCTTCCTGAAGCCAGACTGGTAAGGCATGAAGAAAGGAAAGGAGTTGAGGAAGGAGGAGAGTTGAGAGAGGACAAGGCGTTCCTGGAGTTTAGCCAGGATAGGGAGGAGGGAGATGGTGCGGTAGTTGCTGGGAGCCGAGGGATCGCCACCTTTTGGGAGAGGGATGACCATGGCATGCTCCCACTCAGATGGGATGGATGCTAGGGAGAAGGAACGGTTGTAGAGTGCCGCTAGTGGGGGGGCAATGGCAGGAGCCAATAAGTGCAGCATTTTGGTGTCCATGCCAGAGGGGCATTTGCCTCTAGACGAGTTTAGGGCCAGTATGGCATTTAGTACTTCAAGTGGGGTGACATGGCTGAAAGTGAAGGAGGACAGGTGGGGGGGGCTTGAGCAGTGGGGGACGAAGACTGAGAGAAGGAGGTGGGGTGAGCCATTGGAAGAGAAGACAGCAGTGATGAGGTGCAGCTGGTGAAGAAGGTATCAAACAGCGAGGCCACAGCTGGTGGATCAGTGGCACTGGAGCCAGCTATGTTTAAGGTGGGTGTTAAAGGCTGGAAAGGTGGGGAGAAAAGTGATTTGACCACTTTCCAGAATTGTGCAGGATGGCGAGTTAACCTTCTACATGCGTTACGAAGTGTGCGGTACTTTTGGTGATCTGGGGGAGAGCTGGAGGTTTTGTAGGATCTCCATGCTGGGTTCCTTGCTCTGAGGTTGGCAATAATGTCAGCAGTTTCTTCTACTAGTGATACCCCTTCCTGTGTACCCAGCCTTGTTACACCGTCTGGCCAGCTTAAGGTCATCTGAGGTGATGATCCCTAAATCCCTTTCCTTCCTGGCAACTGTCAGCATCCCCCCCCCCATCCTGTAACTCTCTGCATGACCACAAATAATGGGCTTTTCTAATAATATTCAGGAACAATTTCTGAATAGTCCACTATTCATGGAATTCAGTAGTTGGATGAAGCAAAAAAGGCTAAAGCCTTTCTCTCTGCCCCTTCCCCTTTTCCTGGTGCCCCAGAGAATAAAAACAAAAGGCTCCAAACTGCTAGTATAATTGAATGCTGCCTAGAATATGTTGCACTGCATCACTAATAATGCTACTGCCCCGCCTCTCTTCATGATTGAACATCCACTTAATTCCCTCCCATTCAACACAGTACTACTACAGTCACATACAGTGGGCTGAGAGTGGGCTGGAGGAGAGTGTCCTGTGGGAGGGGGTTCTGGATGACTAGCAAGGATTCAGTGCCACTAGCCCCCCCAATCAAAGTAAGGAGTCAAGGGGGGAGTAAAATAAGAAAATCACTTACTGAAGAATGAGGAAGTCAGACTAGGGTGGGGGGATGCAGTTTAAAAGACACTGCTGGCTGCTTGTTCCTGGCTACTGGTTCCTGGCTACTGGTTCCTGGCTGCTTGTTTCTGGCTACTGGTTCCTGGTTGCTGGTTCCTGGTTGCTAGTTCCTGGCTGCTGGTTCCTGGTTGCTGGTTCCTGGCTACTGGTTCCTGGCTGCTGGTTCCTGGTTGCTAGTTCCTGGCTGCTGGTTCCTGGTTGCTAGTTCCTGGCTGCTGGTTGCTGGTTCCTGGTTGCTAGTTTCTGGCTGCTGGTTCCTGGTTGCTAGTTCCTGGCTGCTGGTTCCTGGCTGCTGGTTGCTGGTTCCTGGTTGCTAGTTCCTGGCTGCTGGTTCCTGGCTGCTGGTTCCTGGTTGCTAGTTCCTGGCTGCTGGTTCCTGGCTGCTGGTTGCTGGTTCCTGGTTGCTAGTTCCTGACTGCTGGTTCCTGGCTGCTGGTTCCTGGTCGCTAGTTCCTGGCTGCTGGTTCCTGGCTGCTGGTTCCTGGTTGCTAGTTCCTGGCTGCTGGTTCCTGGCTGCTGGTTGCTGGTTCCTGGTTGCTAGTTCCTGGCTGCTGGTTGCTGGTTCCTGGTTGCTAGTTCCTGGCTGCTGGTTTCTGGTTGCTGGTTCCTGGTTGCTAGTTCCTGGCTGCTGGTTGCTGGTTCCTGGCTGCTGGTTGCTGGTTCCTGGTTGCTAGTTCCTGGTTGCTGGTTCCTGGCTGCTGGTTCCTGGTTGCTGGTTCCTGGCTGCTGGTTTCTGGCTGCTGGCTGCTGGTTCCTGGTTGCTGGTTCCTGGTTGCTGGTTCCTGGTTCCTGGGTGCTGGTTCCTGGCTGCTGGTTCCTGGCTGCTGGTTGCTGGTTCCTGGCTGCTGGTTCCTGGCTGCTGGCTGCTGGTTCCTGGCTGCTGGTTCCTGGTTCCTGGTTGCTCGTTCCTGGCTGCTGGTTGCTGGTTCCTGGTTGCTAGTTCCTGGATGCTGGTTGCTGGCTACTGGTTCCTGGTTGCTGGTTCCTGGCTGCTGGTTCCTGGTTGCTGGTTCCTGGCTGCTGGCTGCTGGTTCCTGGCTGCTGGTTCCTGGTTCCTGGTTGCTCGTTCCTGGCTGCTGGTTGCTGGTTCCTGGTTGCTAGTTCCTGGCTGCTGGTTGCTGGTTTCTGGCTGCTGGTTCCTGGCTGCTGGTTCCTGGCTGCTGGTTCCTGGCTGCTGGCTGCTGGTTCCTGGCTGCTGGTTCCTGGTTCCTGGTTGCTTGTTCCTGGCTGCTGGTTGCTGGTTCCTGGTTGCTAGTTCCTGGCTGCTGGTTCCTGGCTGCTGGTTCCTGGTTGCTGGTTCCTGGCTGCTGGTTCCTGGTTCCTGGTTGCTCGTTCCTGGCTGCTGGTTGCTGGTTCCTGGTTTCTAGTTCCTGGCTGCTGGTTGCTGGTTCCTGGTTGCTGGTTCCTGGTTGCTCGTTCCTGGCTGCTGGTTCCTGGCTGCTGGTTGCTGGTTCCTGGTTGCTAGTTCCCGGCTGCTGGTTCCTGGCTGCTGGTTGCTGGTCACTAGTTGCTGGCTGCTGGTTCCTGGTTCCTGGCTGCTGGTTCCTGCTTGCTGGTTCCTGGTTGCTGGTTCCTGGCTGCTGGTTCCTGGCTGCTGGTTCCTGGCTACTGGTTCCTGGCTGCTGGTTTCTGGTTCCTGGTTCCTGGCTACTGGTTCCTGGTTGCTAGTTCTTGGTTGCTGGTTCCTGGCTGCTGGTTGCTGGTTCCTGGCTGCTGGTTCCTGGTTGCTGGTTCCTGGCTGCTGGTTCCTGGTTGCTGGTTCCTGGCTGCTGACTGCTGGTTCCTGGTTGCTGGTTCCTGGTTGCTGGTTCCTGGCTGCTGGTTGCTGGTTCCTGGTTGCTAGTTCCTGGCTGCTGGTTCCTGGTTACTGGTTCCTGGTTGCTAGTTCCTGGCTGCTGGTTCCTGGTTGCTGGTTCCTGGTCACTAGTTCCTGGCTGCTGGTTCCTGGCTGCTGGTTGCTGGTTCCTGGTTGCTAGTTCCTGGCTGCTGGTTCCTGATTACTGGTTCCTGGTTGCTGGTTCCTGGCTGCTGGTTTCTGGCTGCTGGTTCCTGGCTGCTGGCTGCTGGTTCCTGGCTGCTGGTTCCTGGTTGCTGGTTCCTGGTTGCTAGTTCCTGGCTGCTGGTTCCTGGCTGCTGGTTGCTGGTTCCTGGTTGCTAGTTCCTGGCTGCTGGTTCCTGATTACTGGTTCCTGGTTGCTGGTTCCTGACTGCTGGCTGCTGGTTCCTGGCTGCTGGTTCCTGGTTGCTGGTTCCTGGCTGCTGGTTCCTGGCTGCTGGCTGCTGGTTCCTGGCTGCTGGTTCCTGGTTGCTGGTTGCTGGCTGCTGGTTCCTGGTTCCTGGTTGCTAGTTCCTGGCTGCTGGTTGCTGGTTCCTGGTTGCTAGTTCCTGGCTGCTGGTTGCTGGTTCCTGGTTGCTGGTTCCTGGTTGCTCGTTCCTGGCTGCTGGTTCCTGGCTGCTGGTTCCTGGTTCCTGGTTGCTAGTTCCTGGCTGCTGGTTCCTGGCTGCTGGTTCCTGGTTCCTGGTTGCTAGTTCCTGGCTGCTGGTTCCTGGTTCCTGGCTGCTGGTTCCTGGTTGCTGGTTGCTGGTTCCTGGTTCCTGGTTCCTGGTTCCTGGTTGCTGGTTCCTGGTTGCTGGTTCCTGGTGCTGGTTCCTGGTTCCTGGTTGCTGGTTCCTGGCTGCTGGTTCCTGGCTGCTGGTTCCTGGTTCCTGGTTGCTGGTTCCTGGTTGCTGGTTCCTGGTTCCTGGTTGCTGGTTCCTGGTTGCTGGTTCCTGGCTGCTGGTTCCTGGTTGCTGGTTCCTGGCTGCTGGTTCCTGGTTGCTGGTTCCTGGTTGCTGGTTCCTGGCTGCTGGTTGCTGGTTCCTGGTTGCTGGTTCCTGGCTGCTGGTTCCTGGTTGCGGTTCCTGGTTGCTGGTTCCTGGCTGCTGGTTCCTGGTTCCTGGTTGCTGGTTCCTGGTTGCTGGTTCCTGGCTGCTGGTTCCTGGTTCCTGGTTCCTGGTTGCTGGTTCCTGGCTGCTGGTTGCTGGTTCCTGGTTGCTCGTTCCTGGCTGCTGGTTCCTGGTTGCTGGTTCCTGGTTGCTGGTTCCTGGCTGCTGGTTCCTGGCTGCTGGTTCCTGGCTGCTGGTTCCTGGTTGCTGGTTCTGGCTGCTGGTTGCTGGTTCCTGGTTGCTGGTTCCTGGCTGCTGGTTCCTGGTTGCTGGTTCCTGGTTGCTGGTTCTGTTGCTGGTTCCTGGCTGCTGGTTCCTGGCTGCTGGTCCTGGTTGCTGGTTCCTGGCTGCTGGTTCCTGGTTGCTGGTTGCTGGTTCCTGGTTGCTGGTTCCTGGCTGCTGGTTCCTGGTTCTGGTTCCTGGTTGCTGGTTCCTGGTTGCTGGTTCCTGGCTGCTGGTTCCTGGCTGCTGGTTCCTGGTTGCTGGTTGCTGGTTCCTGGCTGCTGGTTCCTGGTTGCTGGTTCCTGTCTGGTTCCTGGCTGCTGGTTCCTGGCTGCTGGCTGCTGGTTCCTGGCTGCTGGTTCCCTGGTTCTGGTTGCTGGTTCCTGGCTGCTGGTTGCTGGTTCCTGGTTGCTGGTTCCTGGCTGCTGGTTGCTGGTTCCTGGTTGCTGGTTCCTGGCTGCTGGTTCCGGCTGCTGGTTCCTGGTTGCTGGTTCCTGGCTGCTGGTTCCTGGTTCCTGGTTGCTGGTTACTGGTTCCTGGTTGCTGGTTCCTGGTTGCTGGTTCCTGGCTGCTGGTTGCTGGTTCCTGGTTGCTGGTTCCTGGCTGTGGTTCCTGGCTGCTGGTTCCTGGTCGTTGCTGGTTCCTGGTTGCTGGTTCCTGGCTGCTGGTTCCTGGTTGCTGGTTGCTGGTTCCTGGTTGCTGGTTCCTGGCTGCTGGTTCCTGGTTCCTGGTTGCTGGTTCCTGGTTGCTGGTTCCTGGTTGCTGGTTCCTGGTTCCTGGTTGCTGGTTACTGGTTCCTGGTTGCTGGTTCCTGGCTGCTGGTTCCTGGTTCCTGGTTGCTGGTTCCTGGTTGCTGGTTCCTGGTTCCTGGTTGCTGGTTCCTGGTTGCTGGTTCCTGGCTGCTGGTTCCTGGTTCCTGGTTCCTGGTTGCTGGTTCCTGGTTGCTGGTTCCTGGTTCCTGGTTGCTGGTTCCTGGTTGCTGGTTCCTGGCTGCTGGTTCCTGGCTGCTGGTTCCTGGTTGCTGGTTCCTGGCTGCTGGCTGCTGGTTCCTGGCTGCTGGTTCCTGGTTCCTGGTTGCTCGTTCCTGGCTGCTGGTTGCTGGTTCCTGGTTTCTAGTTCCTGGCTGCTGGTTGCTGGTTCCTGGTTGCTGGTTCCTGGTTGCTGATTCCTGGCTGCTGGTTCCTGGCTGCTGGTTCCTGGCTGCTGGTTCCTGGCTGCTGGTTCCTGGTTGCTGGTTCCTGGCTGCTGGTTCCTGGTTCCTGGCTGCTGGTTCCTGCTTGCTGGTTCCTGCTTGCTGGTTCCTGGCTGCTGGTTCCTGGCTGCTGGTTCCTGGCTACTGGTTCCTGGTTGCTGGTTCCTGGCTGCTGGTTGCTGGTTCCTGGTTCCTGGTTGCTGGTTCCTGGTTGCTGGTTCCTGGCTGCTGGTTCCTGGCTGCTGGTTGCTGGTTCCTGGCTGCTGGTTCCTGGTTGCTGGTTCCTGGCTGCTGGTTCCTGGTTGCTGGTTCCTGGCTGCTGGCTGCTGGTTCCTGGCTGCTGGTTCCTGGTTGCTGGTTCCTGGTTGCTGGTTCCTGGCTGCTGATTGCTGGTTCCTGGTTGCTAGTTCCTGGCTGCTGGTTCCTGGTTACTGGTTCCTGGTTGCTGGTTCCTGGCTGCTGGTTCCTGGCTGCTGGTTGCTGGTTCCTGGTTGCTAGTTCCTGGCTGCTGGTTCCTGATTACTGGTTCCTGGTTGCTGGTTCCTGGCTGCTGGTTCCTGGCTGTTGCTGGTTCCTGGTTGCTGGCTGCTGGTTCCTGATTACTGGTTCCTGGTTGCTGGTTCCTGGCTGCTGGCTGCTGGTTCCTGGTTACTGGTTCCTGGCTGCTGGTTCCTGGCTGCTGGCTGCTGGTTCCTGGCTGCTGGTTCCTGGTTGCTGGTTGCTGGCTGCTGGTTCCTGGTTCCTGGTTGCTAGTTCCTGGCTGCTGGTTGCTGGTTCCTGGTTGCTCGTTCCTGGCTGCTGGTTCCTGGCTGCTGGTTGCTGGTTCCTGGTTGCTAGTTCCTGGCTGCTGGTTCCTGGCTGCTGGTTGCTGGTTCCTGGTTGCTGGTTCCTGGCTGCTGGTTCCTGGTTGCTGGTTCCTGGTTGCTGGTTCCTGGCTGCTGGTTCCTGGTTCCTGGCTGCTGGTTCCTGGTTGCTGGTTCCTGGTTCCTGGTTGCTGGTTACTGGTTCCTGGTTGCTGGTTCCTGGTTCCTGGTTGCTGGTTCCTGGCTGCTGGTTGCTGGTTTCTGGTTGCTGGTTCCTGGTTCCTGGTTGCTGGTTCCTGGTTGCTGGTTCCTGGCTGCTGGTTCCTGGTTCCTGGTTGCTGGTTCCTGGTTCTGGTTGCTGGTTCCTGATTACTGGTTCCTGGTTGCTGGTTCCTGGCTGCTGGCTGCTGGTTCCTGGCTGCTGGTTCCTGGTTGCTGGTTCCTGGCTGCTGGCTGCTGGTTCCTGGCTGCTGGTTCCTGGTTGCTGGTTCCTGGCTGCTGGTTCCTGGTTCCTGGTTGCTGGTTCCTGGTTGCTGGTTCCTGGCTTCCTGGTTGCTGGTTCCTGGCTGCTGGTTCCTGGTTGCTGGTTGCTGGCTGCTGGTTCCTGGTTCCTGTTTGCTAGTTCCTGGCTGCTGGTTGCTGGTTCCTGGTTGCTAGTTCCTGGCTGCTGGTTGCTGGTTCCTGGTTGCTGGTTCCTGGTTGCTCGTTCCTGGCTGCTGGTTCCTGGCTGCTGGTTGCTGGTTCCTGGTTGCTAGTTCCTGGCTGCTGGTTCCTGGCTGCTGGTTCCTGGTTGCTAGTTCCTGGCTGCTGGTTCCTGGTTCCTGGCTGCTGGTTCCTGGTTGCTGGTTCCTGGCTGCTGGTTCCTGGTTCCTGGTTGCTGGTTCCTGGTTCCTGGTTCCTGGTTGCTGGTTCCTGGCTGCTGGTTGCTGGTTCCTGGTTGCTGGTTCCTGGTTCCTGGCTGCTGGTTCCTGGTTCCTGGTTGCTGGTTCCTGGTTGCTAGTTCCTGGCTGCTGGTTCCTGGTTCCTGGTTCCTGGTTGCTGGTTCCTGGTTCCTGGTTGCTCGTTCCTGGTTGCTGGTTCCTGGTTGCAGGTTCCTGGCTACTGGCTGCTGGTTTCTGGCTGCTGGTTCCTGGCTGCTGGTTCCTGGTTCCTGGTTGCTCGTTCCTGGTTGCTGGTTCCTGGCTGCTGGTTCCTGGTTGCTGGTTCCTGGTTGCTGGTTCCTGGTTCCTGGTTGCTCATTCCTGGCTGCTGGTTCCTGGCTGCTGGTTCCTGGTTGCTGGTTCCTGGCTGCTGGTTCCTGGTTGCTGGTTCCTGGCTGCTGGTTCCTGGTTCCTGGTTGCTAGTTCCTGGCTGCTGGTTCCTGGTTGCTAGTTCCTGGCTGCTGGTTGCTGGTTCCTGGTTCCTGGTTCCTGGTTGCTCGTTCCTGGCTGCTGGTTCCTGGCTGCTGGTTGCTGGTTCCTGGTTCCTAGTTCCTGGCTGCTGGTTCCTGGCTGCTGGTTGCTGGTTCCTGGTTGCTAGTTCCTGGCTGCTGGTTCCTGGTTGCTGGTTCCTGGTTCCTGGTTGCTGGTTCCTGGCTGCTGGTTCCTGGTTGCTGGTTCCTGGCTGCTGGTTCCT
This sequence comes from Neoceratodus forsteri, assembly GCA_016271365.2. Classification (NCBI taxonomy): domain Eukaryota; kingdom Metazoa; phylum Chordata; order Ceratodontiformes; family Ceratodontidae; genus Neoceratodus; species Neoceratodus forsteri. Next base: position 12,230,534 of record CM028137.1, on the reverse strand, counting down.
GGTTGCTGGTTCCTGGCTGCTGGTTGCTGGTTCCTGGTTGCTGGTTCCTGGTTCCTGGTTGCTGGTTGCTGGTTCCTGGTTGCTGGTTCCTGGTTGCTGGTTCCTGGTTCCTGGCTGCTGGTTCCTGGCTGCTGGTTTCCGGTTGCTCGTTCCTGGTTGCTGGTTCCTGGCTGCTGGTTGCTGGTTCCTGGTTGCTAGTTCCTGGCTGCTGGTTCCTGGTTCCTGGTTGCTGGTTCCTGGTTGCTGGTTCCTGGCTGTAGGCATAGTACCAGGAGCCAGCAATTTGGAACTGCTCCTGTTTTCAGTCTCTCATGCATTGAGAAAGGGGAAGGGGTGGGAAAACTGGAATGGGGGAGAGGATGAACAGGAGATTAGCCCTGGCCACCAGCTGAGGGGGGGGGCTAGGCTTTGGTTTTTGTTTTCTTTTTCTCTCTCACATTCCAAGCTGAATAACAAATACTGAATGCTCAAATATGAGGGCCTCTGAATATTATATTTGGGATGAATAGTTGGGAAAAGGTATTTGCCCAGCCCTAATGGATAATGCCGGACTCATTTCCTACAAACAGCCTCTGATTGCCCCTAAGGGATCTCACAACAGCTATTTGTCAGCACTATAAAGACACATCTGACCTTTAAACAGAAGTTGAAAAACATTGTTTGATTGCCAGTTTATGTTGTAAATGTTTGTTGTTGTATTTTTGCCTGCATTGTTGAGTGCTCTTATTGTAAAGGATTTCTTGCATGTTATGAAATGTAATTGACTGCACTGCATGTATTTGTAATTGTAAATTGTATCCAACTGTGGCTGCTTTGTACCATGGCTCTGGGCTGCACCTAAAAAAGTGCCTTTGGCCCAGTATGTCATCCTGGCGGTAAACAAATAAAATAAAATAAAATGAAATGTAATGAAGTCTGTACCACCACAATCTGTTGCCATGGTATACACTGTTATGTCATAAACAAAGGAACTACAAGGTCAGTTGGAAACAATCACATGGTTTTATACAGACTATTTGTATAGGCTGCTATGAGTCCCTCCTTTGACCCATCGGGCACTGAAACTGTGCACTCACCTCGACAGGTGTTGCTGTGCAGTCAGACGTCCCAGACAAGTACAGAAAATGGCGCACACTGTAGCATATCCAATGAGAAGCCCCCAAGGGGCTGTAAGTGTTGTTTTTACTGTCGCAGCCCTTTTTCTGAACGTGATGCACTTTATATAATAAACATTTCTCATTGGATATGCTGCCCTGATTGCTGGTTTCTGTGTTTGTGTACCTGCCTCCACTCATCCTTCTCACATCCTTCCTGCACTCCCTCAAACCACTCTTACTGGCACACGCCTGAAAAACATGTTCCTACAGCTAGCCTTCTTCCTCATCTCTTCACATGACAGCCCTTGCCTTGTTCACCCCCCATGTACCCACCTCACTACTTTCCTTATTGCATAGATCAAAACTCTGTGTAGTTTGGAATTTTAATTTTACAGCTCCCAGATTCTGTTACAAATATCATGCTATACAGAAATTGCACACTCTGCTAGCTCTTTCCCTTGCTACTCTCGTAACGTATGTACTGTGCTCATTTCTGCATTGTTTTTTCTCTTTCTGGAATCTGTTACCTGTACCCTGCTGTTAATGTTTGTGTAGATAGGGCAATTGTTGTCATTATATTTGTTATTGTGGTTTCACACCCTGCTGCATCCCTTTTCTCGGGTCATATCTGGAATTGCACTCTAGCTAAGTGTGCCTCTCCTGGTGACCAAATGTTTAAATAATCAAATAAAAATAAACAAATATTAACCTTACAAAAGAAAGCTGAGAAATAATAGCATGAATTTCTGTTTGGAATTTGGTACTGTGAAAGGTATTGGATTGACAGCACTGGGAACATAGCAACATAGAAACTGACAGCAGATAAGGGCTGCTTGTCCCATCCAGTCTTCCCATTTCCACTGTGAAGTCTGAAGTCCTCTGCTTATCCACATGACAGGTACTGCACAGGTAATCACAGTGCAAGCTTCCCTACACTGTTCCACCAATGTGTCTCAACCCTGCCACGGAGAGACCACCGCGTAGGTGAGAGAGTGGTTCAGACTCCAAGCCCATTCAGTCATTGGCCTCTCACGTGAGACTCCCAACAAAGGTGCCAATCAGTGCTGATTGTGTTGGTGGTTTTGTGCTTTAGACACCTGCCCACTGGGAACTGGATTGAGACCACCACAACTCATTTCACACAGGCCACTGAACAGCCTCAGGTGATAATGACTTTCAGCCACTACTGGCCTGTGCTGGCTTTGAACCTGTGACCTAGGGGTGAAAGGCTGCTTAACCCACTATCAATCCACTGGGTCAGTCAGTTTCCCCTGAATTTCTTAAGTTAAAGGGGACAGTCAGCACCAAGGGTCTCACACCCAAGTACATGGCAGGTCACAATTTGACTTAGTATGCAAAAACATTTTTTTTACCTACTGTTTACTCTATTTTGCTTACTTCCAAGCTGACATTTTTTGTAACTACAAATCCCAGAATCCCCTGCAGCTGACATAAGAGCAGGGCTGCAGCAGTGGGAGATTCATTAGCCTGCAATGCATGTTAAAGTTTATATATACTGTGATCGTCTGTTTGCTGGACCTGCAAGCACCCTGCACACCATCACAGGCAGGGGTACAAAGTAGGTGCATTCCGTTAGTACATCCACACCAGGGGTATGTGTATCCCCACCCTGTGCACTATGTTAAACATGCATAGGGCCAGGGTACCATTGCTGCATAGGGTCCACGGTGAATACAAGTTTGGTGATAAGAAGGGCCCCCAAGACCAGAAAAAGAAATACGTTCAAGTCAAGGAACCACCTGTTGTTCTCCTGAAGTGGCATTTGTAAGGCATGAAACATCAACCTTCAATTGTGGGTGGAAATAAAATAAAAAAAATAAAAGAATTCACTGACGTGCATTAAAAAAATAGCATTAAAACAGAACATGCATGTAGGAGTCACACAGTAACATCTGTTACAAACAGATTAACTGGGTCCTACTACATCAAAGGTAAACATGCAATCTGTTTTCACAGATCACAGCTAGAACTGCCAAGGGCCCCCAAAAAGTATACACTTCATACAGCAAGATTAATATCCTGCAAATAATGTCTCAGACAACGTTTTGGTTCTGACATTTGTCCTTTCCCAAAACTCCCATGTGAAACAGGTGATATTCAGAAGTAGACTGCACAAAGGATGAGGGCACAGCCAAACTAGTTAACAGTGAATGAAAGAACATTTACAAGAAATCAGTCTTCTGTATCAAACAGTATGCCAAATTTATTTTACCAAAAACAGCTAGTATCCAAACAGTATTCAAACATTTAAAAAGTGGTACTTACTCAGAGACAGAGGACACCCTCACTACAACCCCAGTACTTTTCACAATTTGAACAGAAGTATTCCGAATAAAAATGAAACAATGTGTCAAGCTAAGAAGTGTAGACCCATGCCTGAAGAATTGCCTTTTAATCTTGAAACATTGTATTTATTTCTATTTCAGTTGTGTTTTTTTTTTTTTAGCTCTGTATTGATACCTAAATGGATACAATGTATGTCCAAGTTCTGGGGCTGATTGTAAAACACTGGGTAGTCAATTGGCTTTGTATTTTGTTGTATTCTTTTGGTGATCAGGTAAGGCCCACTAGGCACAAGGCCTGTTTCCAGGGGCAACCCAGGAGCAGTGAGGAGGTTAAGTGGCTTGCTCTGGGTCACACAATATGTAAATGGAGGTTGTGGGACTCAAACCCAGGTCTACTAGATGTATCAAGCTCATTTATATCTTGTTACCCTAACCTCTATGCTTCTCTGCTAGCTTTGAGGAAGTCATTTACATGGATTCTTTTGGTAACCTGTTCAGTGTTTGTTGATCCTGAGCACATAAATTCATAGAAACAACACTACCTGTTGCAATGGAAATGTTTCCAGTCTCACAAACTTGACTCTCTGTTTGAACAGAGGCTGTCTAAGTGGTAAAAGTCATGTTTTATTGCGAATATCTTTAATACAGAATGGAATGTCCTGAAATGTTCAAAGCCAATCAAATGCACCCATACTGCCCTCAGCAATATCAGTGGGGGAGGTATGGGACACGTGTTGGTCCCAGTTCTGGTAACATCATTGTATCTCCCTCAAAGCTAACTGAATACATCCACCCTGTCCCTCAGCAGTATCAGTGAGGAAGGGGATGGGACACATGTTGGTCCCAGTTCTGGTAACATCATTATATCTCCCTCAAAGCTAACTGAATACAACCACCCTGCCCCTCAGCAGTATCAGTAAGGGAGGAGATGGGACACGTGATGGTTCCAGTTCAGGTAACACCATCATATCTTCCTTAAAGCCAATCAAATACACCCACCCACCCCTGCCTCAGCAGTATCAGTAAGGGAGGGATGGGACACGTGATGGTTCCAGTTCAGGTAACAGCATCATATCTTCCTCAAAGCCAATTGAATACACCCACCCTGACCCTCAGAAATGTCAGTAGGAGAGGGGATGGAGCGTGTGTTCATCCCAGTTCAGGAAACAGCATCATAGCTTCCTCAAATTCAAAATCAGAGCCTCTTTAGGAACGATTGAAGGTGGTGTCTAAAGGCTGACTTCCAATCCCTAGAATAGAGGTTACATGAATATGCATTCTAAATATGCATTAATGATTTAAATATACGTTAACAATTTAACCAAAACAATAAAGAAAAGTCTTGCATAATGATTTATGAGTCCAACACTGTTTTACTTACTTCAGCCAGCAGTAAATTAGAAGAGGAGCAGACATTACAGAAGGATTTTAGCAGTTTGGAGACTTGATTCAGAAAATCTAAACTGTAATTAAGTTAAAACATACTCCATGCTATTTTCAATGCAAGCAAGTAGGAGGACAAAAGACAATGGGTTAGGTATTAGATAATGGAAGAAGCCAGAAGGGGAAGGAAGGAAACATATTCAATTCAGTGCTTTAGAGTAACTGGTAATTGCTATTTTCCTTTTAAACTTAGATTGTGGGCTTTTAGTGACACTATACTTTCTTTGTTGTCTTTACTTATAATTGTTTTTGGGCTGTTGAAAATTTAAAACATAGTGGTGGTGTAATTCTGTGCTGTCTTTAATTGCTGCAAATTTTCGCCCCCCTCCCCTTCCCCCAACTCTTAATTATATGCCCTGTTAAATCTGATTGACAGGAGCTAAACACAGGGTATAGTAAGGGGTGTGAAGTAGGAGGGGCATAAGGGGGAAGAAGCCAACCCTCAGCACAAGTGTTTTGACTCATTTGTTTATTTATTGGTTTTTTTTTCTTTAAAAAAAAAATTTTCTGAGGATCAGTGGCAGGATTTTTAGTACAGCAAATTAATAAAAAGGGAACTAGGAGAGCTTCAGTAGCAGACAAGTAGTGGAATTGCAGTATAATGTGGGGAGTGGTGCAATGCAGTGGCTGTGGGGCAGCCATATTCAGGCAGACCTTCTGGACACTGAGGTGCTGCCCTATCTGCATGCATCTCTCTGGACTGCGGGATGAGGTAGCCAGACTCAGAGCAGAAGTAAACTGGGTCAGGAGTACCATCACCTCTATCCAGGGACCACCCAGTCCAATGCCACTGCCTCAAAGGATGCCAAGAACGAGGAACACTTGGATGACAGTGGGCTCAGGGAGGGTTAGAGCAGTTAGGCAGAGGCACATCCCAGATCCTATTCCACTCAAGAACTCATATGCCACACTGGCAAATGAGGACAACCAAATAGAGGTACCCAGAGAAGTGGAAGGAAAGGATGGAGGTTAGCCAAGGAGGTGACCTCAGCGGGAAAGCAGTGGACCCCAGAGGAGGAAGAAGCAAATCCTGGTGGGGACTCCATCATAAGAGGGATCCAGCTAGGAACACAGGAGGGGGAGGACAGGTGAGGTGCTCACCAGGTGCCACGGCATGGAGGGATGGAAGGAAGATCCTGGGGATCACTGGGAAGGCAAGACGGGAGGGTGAGCTGGATGTCATTATCCACCTAGGTACTAATGACCTGGCAAATGGGGAGCCAAAGGAAGTTCAGGAAGAGTTTAGGAAACTGGGAAGGGGTCTTAAGCAAGTAGCTACTTCTGTCACTTTCTCAGAAGTACTACCTGTGAGAGGCAAGGAGAGCATAGGGAGTGCATGCACCAGGAACTTTAACTCATGGTTGAAGAACTGGTGCTGTGAGGAAGGGTTTGGATTCATTGGTGACTGGGGACCCACCTGGAGGATGGAGGTTTGTTCAAGCCTGACGGCCTGCATCTATCCTGGAGGGAATCCAAGCACCAATGATAACTTTAAATGCTACATTGACAAGTATTTAAACTAGTAAAGGGGTGACAGGCCAGCAAGGAGGGTACCTACTTGCTCACCCCCACAGCTAGCAGTGGAACCAGTGAACCAGAGGTGGCTATCTCTGCAAAGCAGTGTGCAAAAGATGGAGATTAGTGCCCAAGAGGTGGATAAGCAGAAAAGGGGCAAAATTCAGCAGAAGGGCAGACAGCAAGGAGAACCAGGGATAAATGACAACCAAGGAAGGGGCTGGAGTAGAACAGTGAAACAGTCTAGGAGGTCAAATCATGGAAAGCCATGTGTGCAAATGCCAGGAGCCTTAGCAACAAGATGGAAGATCTGAGGCTGTCATGGTACAGTCAGACCTGGACATTGTGGCCATCACTGAAACCTGGTGTAATGATAACCACGACTGGGAGATGACCATACCTGGCTACAACATATTCAGAAGAGACAGAGCAGGCAGGAAGGAGGAGGAGTGGCACTGTATGTGAAAATGACATAAGGGCCACAGAGATCCAGGAGGAACAAAATGGGGAGAGATACTGTGGGTTAAGCTGGAAAGGAAAATGGGACAGCCATCCGACAGGTGTGGTCTATAGACCACCAGCCCAGGAGGAAGAAATAGATAGGGAGTTGATGCTAGCCATCCAAAGGATGGCAGACAAGGTGAGGTAGTACTGGTTGGAGACTTCAGTATTCCAGACGTGGACTGGAGCATCCCAGCAGCAGCATCAACTAGGAGCAGATTTATCCTAGACTCTTCAGGGTGCCTTCTCAAGCAACTGGTCATGGAACCAACTCGCAGAAGGCAATACTGGACCTTGTGCTCACAAACAGGGAACAGTGTGATGGGGTACAGTGGGGAGCACCTGGAAACAGTGACCACCAGTCATTGTGGTTTGAAATCACAGAAAGAGCAGAACCAAACCACACAAAACACGTATCCTGGATTTTAGGGGCAGACTTTGGGAAAATGGGAGATACTTGAAAGAGGCATTAAGGAATGGGACAGGAATCAGGGGTTGAGGAACAGTGGGCAGTATTTAAAATGGGGATTACAAGAACAACAGAATTATGCATTAAGCAGGTTAGCAAGAGGAAAAGGAAGAGGAGACCATTATGGTTTCTCCAAAGAGGTAGCAAAGAAAGTGAAAGCCAAAAGATTGCATTCAGGCAATACAAAATGACACAGGCAGAAGAGGATAGGGAGAAGTACCAGGAGAAGCAAAGGGAGGCAGGAGGTCATTAAGGAAGCCAAAGCTCAGACAGAAGAACACATTGCAAAATCAGTGGGTAAAGGGGACAAACCTTTACAGGTACATAAGGAAAAAGAAAGACAAAGGGAGGGATAGTGAGACTGAAGGGGAGGATGGGGGCCGTGAGGATGACAACAGTAAAGCTGACATTTTGAACAGGTATTTCTGCTCAGTCTTTACTGAGGAAGAGGAGGGTAATGGGTCTGAAGGGAGTACAAGGGTGAGAATGGTGCAGAAATGGACACAAGTCCCTTACACGAGAAAGGGTCCTGAAGGAACTGGAAGTAATAAGAGTTGATAAAGCAATGGGGCCAGATGGGGTGCACCCAGGTCCTTAAAGAACTAAGAGAGGTGGTGGCTGAACCTCTGGCTATCCTGTTTAGCCGATCACTGGAAACAGGGAGGTACCCAAAGACTGAGGACAGCAGATGTAGTCCCCTATACAAAAGTGGAACAAAGAGGAAGCAGGGAACTAAGACCAGTCAGCCTCACCTCGGTAGTGGGGAAGACCATGGAAGCACTACTGAAGGAGAGATTGGTGGAACATCTGGTTGTCAATGGACTACAGGACCCAAGACAGCATGGTTTCACCAGCGGGAGGTCATGTCAGACCAACCTCATTGAATTTTTTGACTGGGTGACTAGGGAGGTGGATCAGGGGAGGGCAGTGGACATGGCCTATCTGGACTTCAGCAAGGCCTTTGACACTGTGCCACATAGAAGACTATTATGCAAACTGAGGAATATTGGTGTGGGCAGGACAGTAGTGTGGTGGGTAGGTAACTGGCTGGGTGGCAGGACACAGAGGGTGGTGGTAAATGGCTGTCACTCCACAGAGGGAAGAGTGACCAGTGGAGTACCACAGGGATCAGTGCTGGGACCGGTCCTATTCAACATCTTCATCAGTGACATTGCGCAGGACCTAGAAGGCAGAATTTCACTGTTCGCTGATGACACAAAGCTCTGTAACAGAGTAGACACACCAGAGGTGTAGACAGAATGAGAAGGGACCTGCAGAAACTTGAAGAATGGTCAGGGTTTGGCAGTTGAAATTCAATGCAAAGAAGTGCAAGATAATGCATATGGGGCACAAAAACCCTGGCACAATATATCAGTTGGGGGGTGAGGATATAGCATGCACCAAGCAGGAAAGGGATCTTGGGGTTGTCATCTCTGATGACCTCAAGGTAGGGAAACAGTGTGACAAGGCAGCAGGTAAAGCAAATAGGATGCTGGGATGTATAGGCAGGGGCATCACCAGCAGGAAAATGGAGGTCATAATTCTGCTATACAAGACACTAGTGAGGCCCCACCTGGAGTACAGTGTACAGTTCTGGAGACCATACCTACGTAAGGACATAGCCCGGGTAGAGAAGGTTCAGAGGAGGGCAACAAAGATGGTGCATGGATTGCATCACAAGTCCTATGAAGACAGGTTGAAGGAACTGAACATGTACTCCCTGGAGGAGAGGAGGGAGAGAGGGGATATGATAGAGACATACAAGTATCTTACAGGGAGGAACAGGGTGCAGGAAAACACTATTTTTAAGTGAAAAAGATGTTCCAGGACTAGAGGGCATGGGATGAAGTTGGAGGGAGGACGATTCAGAGGAAACATGAGAAAGAATTTCTTCACAGAACGGGTGGTGGACAAGTGGAACACCCTGCCAGAGGAAGTGGTGGGGGCTGAAACAATCACGGGATTTAAGAATGCATGGGATAGACATAAAGGAATTCTGGAGGTCAGGGGGTAAGGGGCAACAGACTTCTAGGAAAACAAACTGAACTTACAAGCTCAAATGGGCAGACTGGGTGGGCCATAGGCCCTTATCTGCCGACACTGTCTATGTATATATGTATCTATGTAATTAGATGAACAGAAAGTGACAACAGTGAATATAAATATTTAGGAGTACTGATTGATAACACATTGACATATAAGTAATACCATCAAAAGGCAAACTGCAGAATTGGAGCACTCAAAAGAAATGTTTTTTGCATTAACTAGGAAAGCCAGAATAAACATTATTACACAATTAATTTTACTGGTCTTAGAATATGGCAGCTTGGTGTCTATCAATGCCAAGAAGCAGCTGTTTGACAAAATGGATATTGTTTGTAACAAATTGGTCTGGTTTGTATTAAGCAGACCAATGTACACCCATCACTGGAACCTATATAAACAAAATCTAGCCAGAGTCGATAGGGCTGTGATGAGCTGCCACATGAAACAAAATTACATGTGTGCATATAAATTATTCAACGCCCGGGTGTAACTTGGCCATTTTTATGTTTGCTTGCACGCATGTGCAAGAAACATAGTGCCATCATCCGAGTTTTCCAGAGGTGTGTCAGCCAGTTCCAATTCAGTCAGTGTGTTTGCAGGCACGGTCGCAGTGCGCCAATCACTGCTCCAGCTGTCTATGACAGCTGAAAATGCAGTGGCATACAGTTGAAAGAGAGAGCTCCGCTTCAGTGAGCAGAGCTCCCCCCCTTAACACGCACGCATATTGCGTGCTGACGTGCCCCCCCCATGCACACTGCATGCTCATGCACCTCCTCCCCCACAATGTATGGCCAACGGGTGCCCAACCTCCGCCAGCTGCACGCCCCCAAAGAGTCCAGGTGCCATGCTGGAGCCCACCCAGCATGGCAAAATGATGTTATGGCCTATGGGGTGCCCAATCCCCATCAGCTCCTGCCCCACCAACATCTCTAGCTGCCATGCTGGGAGCCCACCCCAGCATGGCAAATGTCCCTCGTCATCTTAGGAAATAAAAACCCTGTAAATACAAAACTGTCCTCAGCTCTCTCCTGCCCTCCCACAAACTGCACCCACCCACTGCATACCCTGCCTCCTCACATCCCTCATTCCCCATACCTCACTCTCCGAGCTGACGTGAGGATCTTCGGGCGGACCGGGAACACGTCTGCACTCTTCAAAGCCGACCGCGAACTGAGGAAATGCCGGTAAGCTGTATAATGGAATAGATAGGGTTTTTTCAACTTTATTGCATATCTCAGGCATTTTTTGGAATTTTTGCACCAAATTTTCAACATGGGGTTTTTGGGACCCCTTCTCATGAATGCTGTCACTGTCATGGCGTTACTCGGGCCTGAAGGGTGATTTCACAACCACTGCACAAAATCACCTTTCCAGAATGATTAATGAAATGACACTGCCAGTGTTCATAAGGTGGGCTCTCAAAAAGCCTATTTTGAAAATTTGGTTGAAAAATTCCTAAAAATGACTGTTTTACGAGCATACGCTATGCAGTTCCTATGCACGCCGAAGTTTAGGAATTTTTATATTTTCACCCAGATTTTCAACATTGCCATTTTACCACACCTTCTTATGAGCAGTATAGCTGTCATTTTTCACATCTCACCCAAAATGTTTTCCCATGTAGCACACAATGGCGCAGTCTGTGTGGAAATCAACATATGGGACACATTAAGAAAATCACAGTGACACTGTTCATGAGCAGAGGTCTTAAAGTGGCTATGTTGAAAATTTGGTGAAAAAATTCCAAAATGATGTTTTATGAGCGCACATGTAGTTCCCAGCACGCCAGAGTGTTTATGAAATTTCAATATTTTCACTCCAGATTTTCAACATTGCCATTTTACCACACCTTCTTATGAGCAGTATAGTTGTCATTTTTCACATCTCACCCACAGCGTGTTTCTGCCCATGTAGCGCACAATGGGCGCCCAGTCAGTCTTGAAATTAATGTATGGGACACGTTAAAGAAAATCACAGTTACACTGGTCATGAGCAGAGGTGTTAAAATGGCTATGTTGAAAATTTAGTGAAAACACTCCCAAAAATGACTGTTTTAGTGCACGCTAAAGTTCTTATGCACCCTGGCAAGTTTGCGAATTTGTAATATTTGCACACCAGATTTTCAACAGTGCCATTTTACCGCACTTCCTTATGAGCAGTACAGCTACCATTTTTCACATCTCGCCCAAAATGTGTTTCCGCACATGTAGCGCACAATGGTACAGTCAGTGTGCGAAAGCAATGTTTGGGACAAATTAAGAAAATCACAGTGACACTGGTCATATGCAGAGGTCTTAAAATGGCTATGTTGAAAATTTGGTGACAAAACTCCATAAAATGACTGTGTTACGAGTGAGCATTGTGCAGTTTCCACGCACCCTCATAAGTTCATGAATTTGTAATATTTTCAGTCCAGATTTTCACCAGTGGCATTTTTCCACACCTCCTTATGAACAGTACAGCTGTCATTTTCCACAACATGGCTGAAATGTGTTTTCACACTTTCAGCACAGAAATGCGTTGTCATTGTGGGAAATCATTATTCGGGACACATAAAGAAAATCACACTGACACTGTTCATGATTGGAGGTCCCAAAATGCCTGTGTTAACAATCTGCTGTAAAAAAAATCCCCAAACTAGTTACATTACAGGTGTGCGTTGCACAGTTTCTACACACACTCGTGACTTCACCAGTTTTTTTAAGGTTTTTAACAGCAGATTTTCAACATTGCCATTTTTTTACACCTCCCCATGAACAGTACCGCTGTCATTTTTTACATCCTGTTCGGAATGGGTTTTTGCACCTGTGGTGCCAAATGCCATAGTCGCTGTGCAAAAGCAGTTTTCAGCTAACAAACTGATATTGCCACTGTTCATGAGGTGGGGGTTGCAAAAAAAACATGTTGAAAATTTGGAGTGAAAATACCAACAAATGCCTGAGGCGTTAGGGTTTCTGACCATAATGCCCCACCCTGTAGAGAATGACAGGCATCAGGGGTGTGACTGGGGATTCTTGCCTGTCATGCTCATACCATTCCACCCCCACCCAAACCCTACAGCCAGTGAGAGGCATCAAGGTGTGCCTCGGACTCTTCGAGCCCAAACTTCACCCCATTCTCCTATACTGCACCCATCTCACTGCATTTCCTGATGGAATGGGGTGTGCATAAGGGCCAATGACCCCAAGGCACACTGTGACACTTGTCAGTGTCTGCAGGGTAGGGTGTGGTGAAATGGCGTGGTTGTTATGCTTGACGACCCAAAGGCACACCCCAATGCCTGTCACTCTCTGCAGGATGGTGGTGGGGCTGGCTTCAGTTCAATACTTCACTGCCACTCCTATTATGCAGCTCTGTAACTTCTACACTACCAATGCCAATGCCAGCAAGCAAACATTCGGCATTGACAAATGCTTGTTTGGAGGTGCTGCACCAAATTTTTTTAACATGTTCTTTTTGGGACCCCTCCTCACAAAGAGCGCTAGTGTTATTTTGTTCACTTGTCCTGAAAGGTGATTTTGGAGACTGAACATGCTACTCTGTGCCAGAGATGTAAAAACATGTTTTGGGTAGGATGTGGAAAATGACAGCTGTACTGTTTAGAAGGAGGTATGCAAAAATGGCAATGTCGAAAAAGTGGAATGAAAATATAAAAAATTGGCGAAGTTAGGAATGTGCATAGAAACTGCGCAATGTACACTTGTAACACAGTAAGTTTTGGGAATTTTTTCACCAAATCTGCAACCTGGGCTTTTTGAGGCCCCACCTCATGAACAGTGGCACTGTCATTTTGTGAATCAGTCTGGAAAGGTGATTCCGTGTAGTAACCACAAAATAACCTTTCAGGACTGAATAACAAAATGACAGTGACAGTTTTCATGAGGTGGGGTCCCAAGAACCCCATGCTGAAAATTTGGGGCCAAAATTCAAAATAATGGCTGATTTATTGACATAAGTTAAATACCCCATTGAATGCCATTATACCGTAGCATGCTTACTTTTGATTCTTCAGTTTGCAGTTCAGCTTTGTAGACGCAGACGTGTCCCGATCCAGAAGAGGATGGTGCTGACCTCAGAGGTAGAGTATGGGGTAAGGGTGAGTATGGGCAGGTGGATGCTCAGTGGGAGGGTGGGGGATGGGGAGGGCTGGAACAACAATGAGGGACTGTTTTCTTCTTTGCAGAAAAAAAAACCTGGCAGGAGACAGTTTTCTTTATTCAGAGGGAAGAAAGGAAGAAGACACATTTGGGCACACTGGGGTGGGCTCACAGTGTACCACATGAGTGTGGGGGAGTAAATGCATCATGGTGACATGGGGATTGGGCACCCTGATGTCAGCGGCGGGATGGGGGAAAAGTGAAAAAAGGGCACACGGGGGGGTTCCTAGTGTGTTGCATGAGTTGGGGATGCACATAATGCTAACAGGGGGATTGGGCACCCCAATGTCCATGGGGGAGATAATGATAAATATTTGGGCAAACTGGGGTGGGCTCCCAGTGTACAACATCAGTTGGGGGTGCCACATAATGCCAACATGGGGATTGGGGACCCCAATGTCAGCGTGGAGGCAGGAACAGAGGGAGCGGGGAGGACAGCAACAGTGGGAGGCTGCGGGAGGTGTTTTTTTTACTTTGTTTTCCCGTTCTTGCAGCAGTGACGCAACAGCACATGTGCAGCACTCAGGCATGCACAGTTGTGGTGAATGGCATTTTTCCATTCACAACATGATGGTGCCAGTGGAACTGCACATGCATGTGAGTCACGCATGAGCAGTTCATGCCACAGAATGCAGAAATAACAGCCAAAATAGTGCGGCTGTTAATCCGTAGAAGCCGATCGTGGCAGAGGGTTTCAAGCTCCATTGGACTTTCAGAAGAATACTTCTAAAAGTCCAATGGAAGGTTCCACAATCAACCATTTTTAGAGCTACTGTGTGATCTCAAAACATCTGTAGACTTCACCCACAGCCATAAAAATTCACTTGCATCTTGCTCTTTGTTAGAAGGGAAAAACAAGGAACTATAATGGCACATAAAATTGTTAATAGCACTGTATCTGGGGTCACTTTTTCATGTATACTCAAAAACTACAATAAATATCACCTGAGGGACCTAAGCAACAGAGGGTTGTTTGTACCAAAAACATGTACACAATATGGTGTATATACATAAAAACATAGACGTTAGTTAGACCTCTATGGTAGGGAAAATGATGGAATCACTTCTGAAGAAAAGAATTGTTGAGTACCTAGAGGCCAGTGGGGCACAGGACCCAAGGCAGCATGGATTCACGATGGGAAGGTCATGTCAGATGAACCTAATAGATTTCTTTGACTGGGTGACCAAAGTAGTAGACCAGGGAGGGGCTGTGGACATGGCCTACCTAGATTTTAGCAAGGCATTTGATACAGTCCCACACAAAAGATTAATACACAAGTTAGCCAGCCTTGGAGTGGGTCCCAAGGTGGTAGCCTGGACAAAAAAGTGACTAGACAACAGGACACAAAGGGTAGTAGTAAATGGAGTCCACAGTGAAGAAAGGAGGGTTACTAGTGGGGTACCGCAGGGTTCAGTACTGGGACCAGTGCTTTTAATGTCTTTATAAGTGACATTGCAGAGGAACTGGAAGGAAAAGTATGTATTTTTGCAGATGACACAAAGATCTGCAACAGGGTTGATATACCAGATGGAGTGGAAAGGATGAGAAGGGACTTGGCAAGGTTGGAGGAATGGTCAAATGTATGGCAGCTCAGATTCAATGCAAAGAAGTGCAAGGTAATGCACCTGGGAAACAAAAACCCAGGGGAAGTGTACACAATGGGAGGTGAGATACTGACAACAATAAAAATAGAAAGGGACCTGGGGGTAATTGTATCCGATGACCTAAAGGTGGGCAAGCAATGTGAGAAGGCAGTAAGGAAGGCAGGGGGGATACTGGGATGCATACGGAGAGGCATCAATAGTAGAAAGCAGGAAGTTGTTATCCCTCTGTACAGACAGTAGGTGAGATCCCATCTGGAGTACTGTGTGCAGTTCTGGAGACCCCATCTCCGCAAAGACATAGACAGAGTGGAAGCTGTACAGAGGAGGGCAATCAAAATGGTGCAGGGTCTGCACCAGAAGACATCTGAAGAAAGACTAAAGGAGCTTAATATGTATACCCTAGAGGAAGGGAGGAGAGAGGGGACATGATAGAAACTTTCAAGTACCTCAAGGGAATTAACAAAGTCCAAGAGGGTAGCATCTTCCAGAAAAAGAGATGTGCAAGAACAAGGGGGCACAATTTGAAGCTAGAGGGGGTATGGCTCAGAGATAATGTGAGGAAGTATTTCTTCACTGAGAGGGTTGTGGATGCATGGAACAGCCTCCCTGAGGAGACTGTGGAGTCAAGAACAGTGGGGGGCTTCAAGAATGCATGGGACAGGCATAAGGCAGTCCTAGTAGGGGGTAGGAGGAAGTAAGCTGTTGGTTAACTAGGATTTGCAGCTTATCTGTTAGGTAGGAAAATGGGCAGACTAGGTGGGCCAAGCGGTCCTTATCTGCCATCAAATTCTATATTTCTATGTTTCTAAAGGTCTCTATTCACACTGTCCCCCTGGTTTGTCCTATAATAAGGGTGGCCATGTCTTTAACAGTAACAGTCTCTATCCAAACTGTCTCCCTGGTTTGTCCTATAATGAGAGTGACCATGTCTCTAGCAGTAAAGGTCTCTATTTACACTGTCTGCCTGGTTTGTTCTATAATGAGGGTGACCATGTCTCTAACAGTAAAGGTCTCTGTTCACATTGTGTCCCCTGGTTGTTCTATAATGAGAGTGACCATGTCTCTAACAGTAAAGGTCTCTATTCATACTGTCCCCCTGGTTGTGCTATAAGGAAGGTGACCATGTCTCTAACTATAAAGGTCTCTATTCACACTGTCCCTCCGGTTGTCCTATAATGAGGGTGACCATGTCTCTAACAGTAAAGGTCTCTATTCACACTGTCCCAGACTGGCTGTCCTGTAATGAGGGTGACCAGGTCTCTAACAGTAATGGTCTCTAGTCACACTGTCTCAGCCTGGTTGTGATATAACAAGGGTGACCATGTCTCTAACAGTAAAGTTCCCACCAGGGCAAGGCGATTCTGGTCCTGGTATTGACCAATGGGGGAAGAGTCACAGAAGTCTGGGTAGAAGGACAACTGTGGTCCAGTGACCACCACATAGTGTGGTTTAGCATGGAGACTGGGACTCAATCTAGTCACAGAAAGTCGAAGGTATGAGATTTCAGGAGGGTAGACATAACTGAAATGGGTAGTGTGACAGGGTGACCCCTGTCAGAGTGGATACCCCTGGATAAATTGTTTTGTATGATATCCAGCATGCTAGTTGGCTGGTTATAAATTAAGTGCTGAAGTGTTTATAAAGCTTTCTGTGCATATTACCTAAAAACTAACTAGAAACCAGCCAAAGCCTTCAAAGAATATCAAAGGTATATATTGTTTCTTCTCTGGTCTTTGGCCATAAAACAAAACTAGGAAAGTAGTTTTAATAGAAGGAAAACAAAAACTTATGTCTGCTTTTTCTAGGTGTTAGCAGCACCCTTCTAGGATATTATGAGGTAATTTGACCCTGCAGGTGAGTTTAGGAAAGCACAGAATGTTCTGACCTTGGCTCTAACCTTTCCAATGTTGTAAACAAGTTCTTTTGTGCTCCTGGTGTCTGCCAAATAACTGTTCTCTATGGAGCAACAGTGGCCCCCAGTGGCTAGTTTTATGTTATGTCTGCTGTTAATCAAGAGGCAGTGGAAAATTTTCCAAACCTAGTGAGCTTATAAAAAGCCCTACCTCAGTGTTGAGAGAGGATAGATGGGGTGATCAGTTAGATACTGACTGAGGAAGGGGGAAGATCTCCTGGTAGTCTATGCTTTCACACTGTTTGATTTATGCTAGGCTGAAAAAAAGCCTAAGAAACTGTTGAAGCCAAGCAGTTGTCTGACTTACCATTTTGCTTTCTGTATATTTCACTTGATGAAAAATAAAATAATAAACGCAACCATGTGTTTTGTATGCACCTAATTTGTGGTCTGCCTGAAGTTATGTTATCCTATACCCATGCCTGATGACATTTGGTGTGAAAAGCGGGATCTGTCTGGATGTCCAAGGTAACAAGGGGGAGTCCAGTCAGTTGGTGCCAGACCTGGTACAGAGGATACACAGCAGAGGTGCTTGGTGCCAGGTGAGATGAGGACAGCCCCTGATGGAGATGAAGACCGGGGCAAGACGCCATGAATGGAACAAGATGGACCCGATGGCCAAATGGAGACCCTGATACAGCTTCTTCACTGGATGAGTGGGAGATGGCTAGAGGCTGATCAATGCAGGAGAGAGGCGGAGCGCAGATGCCAGGAGCTAATCGAGAGGCCCCACTCTGAGGATGTTGAGAATGAATTGTTGGAGCAGTATCTATGGGTTCTGGAGGGGGAGGACCCCCTGATAGAACATTTGTGGCTGACTTTGTTGGAGATCCCATTGTTGCCCATTTTTCTGGGCTGTTACTTGGTGGAGAATGGCAAATGAGAAGAGGAGACCCCAGGTAAGACTTTGTCTGGCAATGTATTACTGGAGCAGAAGACTTCAAGCAAGATGGAAGAAGCCATTTTAGCTGAAGGGACTTTTGCATGTTTTAAACCTTCTCCCATAAAAAATGATTGTTCTAAGCCAGCCTGGTAGTGCAGAGGGCTGAGGCACTGGCACCTTACCTCACGCTATGCCAGCGACCCAGGTTCAGGAATGACCTCGGGTCGCCAGGGTGCCGGCTCTGGGGGAGGGCTGGAACTAGATTGAGAAATGGCTCTCCCCTCAAAGGGGTGGATGCCTGCCCATCTGTAGTCCTAATCGCACCGGGTGGATGTGTGGTGGGTGCGCAGGCAGTAATGGGTGGGGGACTAACAGTCAGGGGAGGGGCAGAAGGGGCCACCAGATCCTGATATGTACATGTGCCTCTACGTGCATACACACATGTGTATGCCATGGCCCTGGGGAGTTGGGGAAGTAAACACCAAAAATATGAAAAACCTATATATATGTAGAAAAAAAATATTGTTCTCCTGATATTGACTGGGGAAACTTACAGGTGGAGGATCCTAAGGTAACCCAGTTAAGGAAGTATGTAAAAACCATGAGTGGGAGACTGGTTAATGGTGGTGCGGGGGAC
This sequence comes from Neoceratodus forsteri, assembly GCA_016271365.2. NCBI lineage: Eukaryota > Metazoa > Chordata > Ceratodontiformes > Ceratodontidae > Neoceratodus > Neoceratodus forsteri. The sequence goes on along the minus strand of CM028137.1, from coordinate 12,211,963 downwards.
AGGTTATGGTAGTATAAACTTAGGAAGGAAGTTCTATATCATATGAGGCTCAAATCCCAGACAAAGCAAGTGGATGCCCAGGCATTGGTGCCCATGGCTTATAGGAAAAAGGTGACAGAAGATGTGCACTCCAGTCACTTATGGCATATGAGCCATGGGAAGGATTTGGCTATGCTCACCCCATATTTCAATTGGCCAGACATGTATAGGCAGGTGGCAGCATACTATAAGACCTGTTATGGGGCAGACAGATAGCAACCCCTAATAGCGATGTGGGAGGATTAACCCAGAGGGTGAAGGGCAAGAGATGGCACCCTTGGAAGAGGGGGAGACTCCCACATAGAACAGAAGAGACTAGGTGGTAGCCAACATCACTAGTAGTGTATAAGATTTAATACATAAACCCAAAGGTTAGGGACAGACAGTTAGGCATACAGCGTAGTATATTACTAGCCTACTTTTAAATGTCTAAGTCAGGGTGGAGCATGGTAGTTCTCCCCCCTCCCCGAAGACAGTTCTACTAGGTGTTGGATTATCCAGCCGTTTGAGTGTATGTGGTCAGGGAAAGTCAGTAGATGGCATAAAACTGCTGTTAGTAGTTCTTTCTCCTGGTGTAATGTGATGCTTTGTAGTTTATTAATGTAGTAAACTTGTAAAATGCCTCAGGGTTTTTGTATTGTTATGAAGAGGGTACTTTACAAATGTTTTTTTTCTTTTTGAAAGGGACCCTGAGATGGAGCTTCCTGTGAGAGTGGGCGAAGCGCCACATCCTTCCAGGGTGTTAGTTGAGATATGGACAACTGTAGGATGGTTGCCCTTTTATGCAGAGGGATATGTGACAGGGTGACCCCTGTCATAGTGGACACCCTTGGGATAAATTGAAATCCCTTCCCTGAGCAGTTTATGTTTTATATGATATCCAGCATGCTAGTTGGCTGGTTATAAATTAAGTGCTGAAGTGTTCATAAAGCTTTTTGTGCATATTACCTAAAAACTAACTAGAAACCAGACAAAGCCCTCAAAGAATATTGAAGGTATATATTGTTTTATTCTCTGGTCTTTGGCCATAAAAACAAAACTAAGAGGATAGTTTTAATAGAAGAATAACAGAACTTGTGTCTGCTTTTTCTAGATGTTAGCAATCCCCTTCTAAGATATATTTTGTAGCAGACAGCATGAGGTAATTTCACCCAGCAGGAGAGTTTAGGAGAGCACAGAATATTCTGACTTCAGCTCTGACCTTTCCAATGTTGTAAATAAGTTCTTCTGTGCTCCAGGTGGCTGCCAAATAACTGTTCTCTATGGAGCAAGAGTGGCCCCTAGTCGCTAGTTTTATGTTATGTCAGCTGTTAATCAAAAGGCAGTGGAAGATTTTTCCAACTTCTAGTGAGCTTATAAAAAGTTCTACCTCAGTGCTGAGAGAGGATAGATAGGGTGATCAGTTGGATACTGACTGAGGAAGGTAGAAAACCTCCTGGTAGTGTGTGCTTTCACACTGTTAGATTCATGCTAGGGTGAAGAAAAGCCTTAGAAACTGTTGAAGCTAAGCAGTTGTCTGACTTACCATTTTGTTTTCTGTATATTTTACTTGAAGAAAATAAAATGATAAATGCAACCATGTGTTTTTTTATGCACCTGATTTGTGGCCTGCCTGAAACTGTGTTATCCTGTACCCACACCCAGTGACAGGTAGATGCATCAGAGTTGCCCTGGAGAAGGGGGAGGAAAGATGGCGGTTGAGGAGCAGCGAAGGCAACTAAAAGATGCCTTAGTGGAAATAACAAGCCAATATATCAGGTTGGTGTCTAAATGAAAGAGAAGGAGGAAGCCACTATGGTTCTCGAAGGAGATGGCAGACAAAGTAAGGGCTAAAAGGGTGAGTTTCACAAAGAATAAGGGGAGACAAAGGGAGGAAGACAGGGAGGTGTACCTTGAATGTCTAAGGGAAGCAGGGAAGGCTGTTAGGAGTGCAAAGGGATGGACAGAGGAGGGATTAGTGCAGACAGAGAAGAAAGAGGACAAGACATTCTATAGGTACATCAGCAAGAGAAGGAGAAAAGGGGAATTTTAAGGCTTAAGGGGATTGAAGAAGAGTGCAAGGAGGGAGACCTAGACAAGGCGGAAATACTGAATAAATACTTCTGTTCAGTATTCACTGAAGAGGGGGAGAGCAGGGACCACAGCTGGACAACAGATTCAAAGGGGGGGGAGGTTGACACCAGTCTATTCACAGTGGAGAGAGTCATAGAAGAGCTCTCAAAACTGAAGGTGAACAAAGCCATTGGGTCAGAAGGCATACCCCCGAGGATATTAAGAGAGCTGCAAAAGGAACTAGCAGTGCCTCTGGCAGCCATGTTCAACAAGTCACTCAGCACTGGAATGGTTCCAGAGGACTGGAAGAGGACACATGTAGTCCCCCTACACAAAAGTGGTAGGAGGGAGGAGGTGGGGAACTACAGACTGGTCAATCTCACCTCAGTGGTGGGGAAGATCATTGAGGCACTGCTGAAAGAAAGAATAGTGGCACACCTGGAATCCAGTGAAGCCCAGGATCCAAGGCAACATGGATTCACAGCAGGAAGTTTGTGTCAAATGAATCTAATAGATGCTTTTGATGGGGTGATGAGGGAAGTAAATCGGGGGTGGGGGTGGGATGTCGCCTGCTTCAATTTCAGCAAGGCCTTCGACACTGTCCTACATTAAAGGCTGGTTAACAAGATGGATAGTCTCGGCATGGGGCACAAGATGGTAAACTGAGTTAGAAACTGGCTAATGGACAGGGGAAAGAGGGTGGTTGTAAATGAGATCCAATACAGGGAGATGGGGGTGACCAGTGGGGTACATCGGAGTCATTCCTTGGGTCAGTCCTGTTCAATGTCTTCATTATTGACATTGCAGAAGGACTGGAAGGAAAGGTCTGCCTGTTTGCAGATGACACCAAGATTTGCAAACTGGTGGATATGCTAGAAGGGGCAGAGAGAATGAGGAGGGACCTGGGGAAGCTGGAACAATGGTTGGAGGTGTGTCAACTGAGGTTCAATGCAAAGAAGTGCAAAATAATGCACCTGGGAAGAAGAACCCTGGGGAGAGCTACAGGATGGGGGGAGATGCTGGCGGTCACCAAGGAAGAAAGGGACCTGGGGGATATCATTTCAGATGACCTGAAGGAGTCAAAGCAGAGCACAAAGGCTACAGGAAGGGCCAGAGGCATACTGGGGTGCATAGGCAGAGGTATCACTAGTAGAAGGCAGAAGGTGCTGATGCCATTGTATAAAACACTAGTCAGACCTCACTTAGAGTACTGTGTGCAATTCTGGAGGCCACACCTTCGCAAGGACATTGACAGGGTGCAGGCGGTCCAAAGAATGGCAACCAAGATGGTAAAGGGCTTGCACAAGAAAACAGATGAGCGGAGATTAAAGGACCTCAATATGTACTCACTGGAGGAGAGGAGGGAGCCGAGGCACATGATAGAAACATTCAAGAACCTCAAAGGTATAAACAAGGTGCAAGGGGGAGACATCTTCCAATGTAGAAGGAGTACAAGAATAAGGGGACATGATGTGAAATTGGAGGGGGGCAGATTACGAGGAAATGTGAGAAAATATTTCTTCACAGAGAGGGTAGTGGACACATCGAATAGTCTGCCACAAGAGGTGGTGGGAGTGAGCACAGTGGGGGGTTTTAAACATGCCTGGGACAGGCACAAGAAAACTTTGAAGTGAGAAGGAGTGATGAAAAGCCACTGACCAGTTAGGGTCAGAGGCCGCAAACAAGTATAGGGCTTACGGGCAGACTGGATGGGCCTGGCAGTCCTTTACTGCTGATAGTTTCTATGTTTCTGTCTGGTTGCTGGTTGTGCTATAATGAGGTTGACCACATCTCTAACAATAAAGGTAGATCTCAATTCACACTGTCTCTGCCTGGTTGTCCAGTAATGAGGGTGACCATGTCTCTAACAGTAAAGGTCTCTATTCACACTGTCTCTACCTGGTTGTCTAATAATGAGGGTGACCATGTCTCTTACTGTAAAGGTCTCTATTCATACCATCACAGCTTGTTTGTCCTAGTAGGAGGTTAACCATGGCTCTAACCGTAAAGGTCTCTATTCACACTGTCCCAGTCTGGTTGTTGTAGAATGAGGGTGACTATGTCTCTAACAGTAATGGTCCCTATTCACACTGTCTCAGCTTGTTTGTCCTAGAACAAGGGTGACTATGTCTCTAATAATAAAGGTCTCTATTTACATTGTCTCTGCCTAGCTGTCCTGTAATGAGGGTGAGCATGTCTCTAACAGTAAAGGTTTCTATTCACACTGTCTCTACCTGGTTGTCCAATAATGAGGGTGACCATGTCTCTTACTGTAAAGATCTGTATTTGTACTGTCTCAGCTTGTTTGTTCTAGTAAGAGTGTGACCATGGCTCTAACTGTAAAGGACTCTAGTCACCTTGTCTTAGCTTGTTTGTCCTAGTACAGGTGTGACTATGTCTCTGACTGTAAAGGTCTCTGTTGACACTGTCTCAACCTGCTTGTCCTATAATGAAGGTGACCATATCTCTGACTGTAAAGGTCTCTTTTTGCACTGTCTTCGCTTGTTTGTTCTAGTAGGAGTGTGATCACGGCTTTACCTGTAGAGGTCTCTGCTCACACTACCTCAGCCTCTTTGTCCTAGTACGTGTGACCATGTCTCTAACTGTAAAGGTCTGTATTAACTCATTCAGGCCTAGATACACCTGAAGGTGGCATCTGAAAGCATAGCCACTCAGGCCAATTACGCCTGTAGACGTATTCAGCTGACTTTTACTCAGTCCAGGAAACATCTGAGGAAGTCAGCAGTTTTTACCTAAATATTAAATATACTGAACTGCTTAGAATTGATTGCATAGCACCGTTAGAAAGGTAATTTTGTGCTGAACAGTTTTGCCACTGATACTTCATGTCTACCATGTATACTTTAGGAGTTATTTGCGTTTGTTTAAGGTATGGTGTGCATGGCTGACATTTGTCTCTGAAGCTTCACCTAAGCACTTTAATAAAATCTGAAACAAAAACACAGTTTGGTATTTCAGCAAGTATAAAATAAAAAACAAATTGATTACAATTGATTGCATTCATCTCTGAGGCCGGGAGATCAGAGGGTTGTGGGTTCAGTTCCCACATCTGGCATTTGGGTTAATATCCCAGTACTGACACTGTAGTGCAGCATGAGAGGGATGCTGCACTTCTGAGGTGCTGTCTTTCGGATGAGGTGTTAAACCAAGGTCCCATCTACCTGGATTGGTGGTAGTTCAGGTGGATGTTAAATATCCCATGGCACTTATCGAAAAGAGTAGGGGAAGTTTATTAAAGACAAAACATAACATCACCAAATAATCATAACATACAGTGTGAAAAAGGATTTCAATACAATGAAACTGTCAAACAAAGAAATGATTCCAAAAAGACAAATTATGAACTGCAGAGAACCTTGTCTTGTCTCTGTGTTTAACACTTAATAAATCAGTTTCTATCTGAGAAATAAGTGAAAAGGAAGACATAGAAAGTTGCTGGAAAATCAACTGACATCTCGCTTGCCATAGGTGAAACTGAATGAGTGAAAAAAAAACATTCAAAGTGCTAGGATGGAAGGATTGCCAAAACCCTGTATAATCCCTAAAACTAAAGTATTATAAGTCATATGTACCAAAGCAGGCAGTTTCAATAAACAGATGCATCTGCCCAAAACTGTTTAGCAAACGGACAATCTAACAAAAATGTGAAAGTGTTTCCTATGGAGATACAGGTTGCTCTCAAGCAATATCTCAGTCAATGGCTTATATTTTAGGTTACCACGGACACTAGCCTTCCATGGGCCGATATCCAGACCATATCCTACAAAGGCTGGATTCTAAAGTCACTTAATTTGTGCAAGGCAAAATTCATCTTTGTAGGAACACATTCTGGAAAGACTAGGATTTTACCCTCAAGACTGTGAAAACAATATAATTATAAAAGGATTTCCTAGAATGGATGCAAGGATAGGGAATGATACATTCCACTGCTTGCATTTCTTAAATGTCGACACCCCATATGACGGTAATTGGTTAGATTTAAAAGATTTTAGAGGAGTCATCTTCCATTTCTGTAAGAAAGGTTCCCATATAAAGGAAGACCAAACCTGCCATATCTGTTGTTTTAAATCCCAAAGAAAATTAAAGGAATTAAATAAAAATATGGAATGAAAGAAGATAATTGGATTAACCATATCCAAACCACCTTTTTTAACTGGCAAGTAAGTAAAATCCCTACAAACCGGATTCAATCTGTTCCCCCAAACCATTTGGAAAAAGACACTAAAAATTCTGGTTTCCAATGAAAACGGAGGTGGAAAAATATAACTCAAATATAAAAACCGGTATCAAAACTTTTAACAATGGAAACCCTTTCTTTTTCCCAAATTTCCATTGTTTCCAAACATTAACTTTTGCCTCACCTATACTAAGCTGTTGTTCCTAGTTAAAGGCAGCCATATCACCATTCCCAAAACCAAAGACCCAGAATTTTGCGGTGTGGAAGTAAAGGATATGCCATGGGTATCAAATAAACAATTCTGCTCAGAATTTAAGGAAAAATAAAACTTTTAGATATATTAAGTTCAGACCCTGAAGACCGATCCCATACCTTAAAACAAGTTAAAGCATTCTGCAGGGAAACCTCATCCTGCATAAACAGAGTGACATCATCTGCATATGCTGAAATTTTAACCGTTTGTAAGGAAACGTCCGGAGCAAGTCCTAAAATGTCATGTCTACTATGAACATACCGAATAATGGGGTCCAAAGTATATGTATACAATAGGGGACTCAAAGGGCATCCCTGTCTGACACCCCTAGTGACTGGGATTGCAGGCCCCATAAGGCTATTTACTAATGAGTGAACTTCCCAGATCTAAGTATAATAAAAAATCCATTGAACAAAGGGCTTCGGAATCTTTAGGCCAGTAAAAGACTAAATATATACTAATGGTAAACACTATCAAATGCCTTGACCTGATCCAAGGCCACTATAAATCCAGAGCCTTGCCCATTTTACTGACTCAAACAGTTCTCTTAAAATATATAAATTCTGTTGAATCCGTCTTTGAGGAATCGCACAAGACTGTGCCGGGTGGATAAGGGTATCCGATACCAAGGATAATCTATTTGTAAGAATTTTGGCAAGAATTTTATAATCGCTATTAAGCAAACTAATGGGCCTCCAATTGGATAATAACCCAGGATCCCCTTTTTTATGTATAAACTTTAGGAGAGAAACATTAAAACTCGGAAGCTTAACCCGAGGTCAGCATGTAATTGAAACCATCGAGAAAAAAGACCCATTACTGAAGAAAATTTTTATAAACTCATTGGGAATGCCATCAGGCCTGAGATGTTTTTACTTTCAGTGATTTTATCACATTCTCTACTTCAAGGGGAAATGGGCTGTAATAAGGAGGCTTGGTAGGCAGTATCAAGACAGGCAAACCAGACAAAAGTCAGCTGGCAAACCCTCCTGTGTACCAATCTGTTCTTCAAAGGAATCTGAAAGAAAGATTTCACTATTGTCATCACATCCAGATCTGAAGTAACTGTAGTTCCATCCGAAGATAACAAACCTCTCATTAGTGTCTTATCTAAGCGCTGTTTACAGGCCGCATAGGGTCGAAGCTGGATGTGATTGCATCCCATACCGAAACTCCATATCTAGGGACTTAGCTCTACTATATTGGTAAAGTAACATTTGTTTTTAACTACAGCAATCTGTGACTGAAAAAGAGACCTATCCCTGGAGGAAAGGACATCAACTTGTAAAGCTGATCCCTGTATTGTAGGTATGTGATATACTGTGAATTCATTTTAGTTTTTCCTTTAGCTATCAGAAAGGACTTAATCTCTTGTTTAGTATCCAACCACCAAGAAAAAGGATTATCATAAAGGCAAATGACCGAGCTTCTTGCGGCAAGTAGAGTCTGTAATTCAGTAACACTATTATTATCTTCTAAAAAGGAAACATTAAAACGCCACCTAGGGCCTGCAGCTGGAATTTTTGGCGGAATACTTCCTAGATTTAAAAACCCAAGTAGGATTTGGTGATCCGAGAATTCAGACGGTTTAACTTGTGAAAAATAAGGCTTCAAATATTTAGAAACAAAGATGAAGTCTATACGTGAAGAGAAGGTACTCCTGTGATAGGAAGAACCCCCAGTAGCATGTAAAGATCTATATACATCAGTTAAATCTGCAGAAGAGACCGTCTGGCGTAAAGCAAGAGAGTCACAATACAGTTTTTTTCTCATGTGGGAATCCCCTTTAAATTTAACATCAATATCAGAGTTAAAAATCCTCCCAAATTACATGTCTCCTGGTATATAAGAAAGGCCCAATTTCCTCCAGTAATTTTATCCTTGTAGCTTTCGACTGAGGGTCGAATATTTATGAGCCTGAAGTCAAAATCCTGATAAGCACAGTCAAGGAGCAAAGCACGCCCAGGACAAATATCTACCAGCTTCAAATCCTGAAATGTGTGGAGGTGAATAGGATTCCTATATACTGCCTGCAATGTCCGCTCCAAACGTCCAATAAGACGGTCCCCATACCCACTGCTTTTGTGTTTGGGAAATCTCAGCCAAAGAGGAAAGTCTGGTTTTTGTAAAAAATAACATCCACCTGTAATGTGCTAAGGGCAGTTAGAAGAGATAATCGTTTCTTAAAATTTTAATGCTGCACACATTAAGGGATGCTATTTTAAGAGAGGCCATGATGTTAGGTAAAAGGTTTAGGACCCAGTCTTCTTGAGAAAGTAGCTTTCCTTTTCTTACCCTTTTTCCTTTTTTTCCTTTGCTAGCTCAGTTGTTTTACTAGCCTCTTCTTCTGAAATTAATTCCGACAGATACGATGTATCAGACTCTAGATCTGAACTCTCCTCTTTCTGTAAAGGAGAAAAAACTGTCGACCGAGTGTGAGTCATCTGATAGAGGTTTACTAGAAGCTCTAGTAAACCGCCTGGGCTTAATAATTTCAAAGGGGGGAGGTATAGAAGGAGACGCCTTTGAGAGTCGGATTTATCTAAAGGAATTTCTAGCTGAGTAGTGGTATTAGAAATGGAAGGGCCTGCTTTCTATCAGAGATGATAGGCCCATCCACAGGCTTCTGTTGTGGGATGTCTTCCTTAGGGACTACCTCTGATGATAGAGCCCTGTCCCCTTTTTACCTGTGCTTTATGTACCAAATCCTCTGGGTCCCACCTCAGCTTTATTGTGCGAGGCCCATGGGCATTGATGGAAGGCGTGGCCCTTTTCTTCACATAAATTACATCGAAAAATATTCTGGCACCTATCCATAGAATGCCCAAAGCCCCCACATAGTGAACATTTCAAAAGATCGCATGTGCTACTAAGATGCTTTTAGCTCCCACATTTGTAGCACGCCTCGGGCTGCCCACCATAGAAACACACCCCCTATCCTTGCCTAAAAAACTATTAGGCAAATGAACTACCCCGCTCACTTGTGTTAATTTTACTTTAAATCTCCAGCTGCCAGTCCAGATACCTTCCAGGTCCAAATGGCTTCAGGAGGACCCAAAACCTCACACTTCTTTTGTAACCAGTGGTAATGTTGCTGACATTAACCCCTGTTACTAGAAACATTACTGTGACATAACGAATCAGAGGTTTTGTAAGGGGTAAGGCATAAAAGGGAACCCAAAGTGGAGAGGCCTTTAAAGTGGAATATTTATCCCAAAATTTCTCCATACCTTTAGCTGTTTTAAAACTGACGTCAAAGGTGTCTTCACCTGAAATGTGAATCAGAGCAAAGATATCAACTGGGAAAAAATTCATTGAACCTTTTAGTAATGTATTGGCAACATAATACCTATCAGGATGGGTTTGTAGGCCACCCCGGTAACGCAAGCGCACAGCGCTTTCTCCTAGGAGCTTGCTCCAACTGATTTTAAACAACTCAGACATAGGTATTTTATTTTGCAGTGTATAAGATTTTCCTCAATAGCAGCAACACTAAGTCTAGAAACATTATTATCCCCAACCTAACTTGGCTTCAAGAAGCCAAAGAACGCTGACTAGCAGGCTGTACAGCAGCATTGTCCCCTTCTAAGTCCATACCTGAGCTCAGGGTTTCTGTAGTGTTGGCATGTGTAGGATGTATAGGGGATGTAGCAGTCCAACCTGGATCAGGAATCCATTGTCCGACATCGGATTTCATCCAGCCTGAATCTCCCAAAGCCTCCTCCGCTGACCAGTCCATTGAGGGAAAGGACGATTTTCGGCTGGAAAGTCTAAATTGTTCTCTCAAAACTTGCGTGGTGCTTTTTTTGGAAGTATCTTCGATATCCAAATCTCCGGTGTTTAACATTTCCTGAACACGTGTACCCCAAAAGCTGTCTACCGCTGCTTCCTGCAATGGTCCTCCCAGTCAGTTGTTCGTATCCGAACATGCAAAGTCTCGCTCCTTCTCGCCGGAGACTGGAAGACGACGGCCAACGAACTCAGGTCAGACACTCCCAAATCGGACTGTAGTGTAGCCCCGATTATGCTCAAAATCGCTGTGTACTGCTCCAAATTGTCCCCGCTTCATCCAGGCTCTCACCGCTTCCACTACAACAGCTGCTGCTACGAAGTCCTCCACCTCCATCGTGAAGGAGGAGAACACTGCGCAGCCTCACAGTGCTTCAATCAGCACACGCTCTGCCACCAGCGTGGTCCCCCAGAGTAGGGGAATTTCCCCGATGTCCTGGCCAAATTTCCCTCATTCATTAAAAAGAATACCGCCAACAGTTTAATCTGGTTCAAGGTCAGTTGGCATTCATCTGTATCCCCCTGCCCCGGGTCATGCCTGAAAATAGGCAGGATTTGTCTAGTGCACTTACCTGGTCAACAAAAACGAAATAAATAAATAGCACCATTGGAAAGGTAATGTTGTGCTGAACAACTTAGCCACTCATACTTTGTGTGTAGCACTTATGGTTCAAGAGGTATTCGCATTTGTTTGTGGCATGCTGATTATGGCTTGATTTTGCTTAGAAAGGCCCAGGATGCAGTGCTAAGCATGTACAGGGCACAAGTGGTGAAAGTTTCAAAGAGCTCTTGTGGTGTGAATGAGTTAACACTGTTTCAGCCTGATAGTCCTATAACAAAGGTGACCATGTCTCTAACTGTAAAGGTCTCTATTTACATTGTCTCAGCTTGTTTGTCCTAGTAGGAGTTTGACTACGGCTCTACCTCTAGAAGTCTCTGCTCACACTATCTCAGCCTCTTTGTCCTAGTACATGTGTGACCATGTCTCTAACTGTAAAGGTCTGTATTAACACTGTTTCAGCCTGGTTGTCCTATAACAAAGGTGACCATGTCTGTAACCGTAAAGCTCTCTAGTCACACTGTCTCAGTTTGGTTGGTTGTCCCATGATGAAGGTGACCATGTCTCCAGCAGTAAAGGTCTCTATTCACACTGTCTCAGTTTGGTTGTCCCATGATGAAGGTGACCATGGCTTTAGCAGTAAAGGTCTCTATTCACACTGTCTCAGCTTGTTTGCCCTAGTAGGAGCGTGACCATGGCTCTAACTGTAAAGGTCGTTATTCACACTGTCTCAGCCTGTTTTCCCTATAACAAGGGTGCCCATGTTCCTTTTGGGAGCAGTTTTGACTTGCGCTTTTGTACAGTACCCTGGGTGCATTTCAATAATTGTGATCTTGATTATTTCTCTGTTTGCTGTGTAGAGTATCCTGAAGAAGGTACAGGAAGGCTCTGAAAAGGAAGCTGTTGCCTTGAAGGCATATCGAGAACTTGAAAGTGTAAGTTCTCCAAGTGTCATTGGATTCCTGCTAGAGAGCCTCAGATAATCCATTTATATTAAGGATACAGCAGATAATAGCACTTGTAGGCTTGGATTACTTAAGGAGCAGGTATGGAGGTACAGTATCCAGGTTATTATCCAGATAAATTAATCAGATTATCCAGACTATCTGAGCAAATGAAACATTTTCTGTGTCTATCCGACCAGATACAGTTACTTGAGATATCCACAGATAGCGATCCGGAGTGGTTAACACACTGTCTGAACATTTCTAATTCCTGCCACCATTTCTCCCACCACTCCTTTCTGCAGTGTGCCTGAAACCTAATGCTTATTGACTTAAAATGACACACCTAAACCAGGCTTGGTGGTTTCTGCTGGCAGTGCATGGCCACGAGAGACACACACACAAGCCTGGCCCAGTGGCATACATGTGATATCTCCCTCTTTGCGCAGGAGACTCCTGTTTTTTTGACTGAACTCCCTCTCTCCCTCCCAGAAACAAAATCTCCTGCTTAAGTAAAATTATGTCCAAAATATCCATTCATGTTTGTTTTTGGCAGATAAAGACACACAAAAAGTAAATTAGTGATGAACAGTGTAAGTAATAACATTGTACAACTAGTTGTTGATTCATTTTAGTGCTTATTCTTGACAAAATGAAATATATTAAATGCTTTTATTCTTATTTTTTGATGCCATATAAGGACAAACTCATGACGTTTACGGTATCTCCCTACTAGTAGGCCAATCTCCCTACTAATTTGACCCAAATCTCCCTCTTAAGCAAGTTGGACATATCACATGTATGCAGTGGTACTGTCTGGTGATGTACTGCCATGTGGGAGATAAATCTAAGCCTGGTCCAGTGGTGCTGGCTGGTGGTATACCACACTGCCATGTGGGAGAGAGACACCCCAAAGCCTGGCATGGTGGTGCTAGCTGGTGGTGCACTGCACTGCCACATGGGAGACACACCCAAGCCTGGCCTGGTGGTGTTGGCTGATTGTGCACTACACTACCACATAGGAGACACACCCAAGCATGATCCTGCAGTGCTCGCTGGTGGAGCACTGCACTATCACATGGGAGATATAACCAAGCCTGACCCACTGGTGATGGTTGGTGGTGCACTGTACTGCCACGTGGGAAAGAAACCCAAGCCTGGCCTGGTGGTGCTGGCCACACCCAAGCCTGGTCTGGTGGTGCTGGCTGGTGGTATACTGCACTGCCACATTGGAGATTCACCAAAGCCTGGCCTTGTGGTGCTGGCTGGTGGTACACTGCACTGCCACATGGAAGATACACTCAAGACTAGCCTGGTGGTGCTGTCTGGTGGTACACTACACTGCCACATGGGAGATACACCAAAATCTGGCCTGGTGGTGCTGGTTAATGGTACACTGCACTACCATATCGGACATACACCAAAGCCTGGCCCAGCAGTGCCAGCTGGTGGTACATTGCACTGCCATGTGGTTGACATACCTAAGCCTCTCCTGGTGCCACCTACTGGTGCAGTGCACTGGCTTATGGGAAACACACCTAAGCCTGGCCTGGTGATTCCAACTGGTGGTGAACTACACCGCCGTGTGGGACATGAATCCAGGTCTGTCATGGTGGTGCTGGTTAAGGTACACTGCACTGTCACATGGGAGACACACCCAAGCCTGCCCTGGTGATGCTGTATTGTGATGCACTACCACATGGGAGATGCACCTAAGCCACACCCAGTGGTGCTGGCTGGTGGTACACTGCACTGCAATGTGAGAGACACACCCAAGCCTCACACAGTGGTGCTGACTGGTGGTACACTGCACTGTGACATGGGTGATACACCCAAGCCTTACCCAGGGTGCCGGCTGGTGGTACACTGCACTGTCACATGGGAGACACACCTAAGCCTCACCCAGTGGTACTGGCTGGTGGTACACTGCACTGTGACATGAGTGATACACCCAAGCCTCACCCAGTGGTGCTGGTTAGTGGTGTACTGCATTGCCATGTGGCAGACACACCCAAGCCTGGCCCAGTGGTACTGGCTGGTGGTACACTGTACTGTGACATGGTTGATACACCCAAGCCTCACCCAGTGGTGCTGGCTGGTGGTACACACTGTACTGTGACATGGGAGACACACCAAAGCCTCACACAGTGATGCTGGCTGGTGGCGCACTGTCACGTGGGAGACACATCTACTACTGCCCTGGTGATGCTGGCTTGTGATGCACTACACTGCCACATGGGAGACATACCCAAGCCTCATGCAGTGGTGCTGGCTGGTGGTGCACTACACTGCGACATGGGAGACACACCCAAGTCTGGCCCAGTGGTGCTGGCTAGTGGTGCACTGCATTGGCATGTGGGAGGCACACCTAAGCCTGGCCCAGTGGTACTGGCTAGTGGTGTGGTGCACTGCACTGCCACATGGGAGACACACCTAAGCTTCTTGGCCTAGTGGTGCACTGCACAGCCATATTGGAGACACACCCAAGTCTTGCCCAGTGCTGCTGGCTAGTGGTGCACTGCACTGCCATGTGGGAGACACACCCAAGCCTGGCCCAGTGCTGCTGGCTAGTGGTGCACTGCACTGCCGTGTGGGAGACACACCCAAGCCTGGCCCGGTGCTGTTAGCTAGTGGTGCACTGCATGTGGGAGACACACCCAAGCCTGGCCCAGTGTTGCTGGCTAGTGGTGCACTGCACTGCCGTGTGGGAGACACACCCAAGCCTGGCCCGGTGCTGTTAGCTAGTGGTGCACTGCATGTGGGAGGCACACCTAAGCCTGGCCCTATGCTGCTGGCTAGCAGTGCAGTGCAGTGCACTGCCATGTGGGAGACACACCCAAGCCTGGCCTGGTGCTGCTGGTTAGTGGTGCACTGCATGTGGGAGGCACACCTAAGCCTGGCCCAATGCTGCTGGCTAGCAGTGCACTGCACTGCCAGGTGGAAGACACACCCAAGCCTGGCCCGGTGCTGCTGGCTAGTAGTAAACTGCACTGCCAGGTGGGAGACACACCCAAGCCTGGCCCGGTGCTGCTGGCTAGTGGTGCACTGCATGTGGGAGGCACACCTAAGTCTGGCCCGATGTTGTTAGCTAGTGGTGCACTGCACTGCCAGGTGGGAGACACACCCAAGCCTGGCCTGGTGCTGCTGGCTAGTGGTGCACTGCATGTGGGAGGCACACCTAAGCCTGGCCTGATGCTGCTGGCTAGCAGTGCACTGCACTGCTATGTGGGAGACACACCCAAGCCTGGCTCACTGTTGCTGGCTAGTGGTGCACTACATGTGGGAGGCACACCTAAGCCTGGCCCAATGTTGCTGGCTAGTGGTGCACTGCACTGCCAGGTGGGAGACACACCCAAGCCTGGCCCGGTGCTGCTGGCTAGTGGTGCACTGCACTGCACTGCCATGTGGGAGATACACCCAAGCCTCGCCTGGTGCTTCTGGCTAGTGGTGTACTGCACGTGGGAGGCACACCTAAGCCTGGCCTGGTGTTGTTGGCTAGTGGTCCACTGCGCTGCCAGGTGGGAGACACACCCAAGCCTGGCCTGGTGCTGCTGGCTAGTGGTGCACTGCATGTGGGAGGCACACCTAAGCCTGGCCCAGTGCTGCTGGCTAGTGGTGCACTGCATGTGGGAGGCACACCTAAGCCTGGCCCGGTGCTGCTGGCTAGTGTCGCACTGCACTGTCACAAATGGGTCATGTCTTAAATGAATCATTTGGTCTAGTGCACTTACCTGGTTAACAAAAACCAAAAAAATCAAATAAAAAAGAAATACAACTATATTGCATGAAACAAAGCTAACCCACAAAAACATTAAGGCCAATGCAACATTAGTTCGGGTTCCTTTTTGCTCAGTAGGCCCTACCTGTCATTTGGTTCTCTACCTGAATACATTTTTAGAATCCAATCCACTCCACTGCTTTGATAGCAAACAGCTATCCTGTTTTCCACAACTGAGTATCTTAGTGTCTTTATCGCAATTACAGCTTAACTAGCTTCACGAGGACAGTTTAAAGAGTTTCTGAACTTACACCATACAGTTTCCTGCACTAGGAACTTTTCTCAGCCATAAATCAATTTTTCTTTTGGCCAGGGGTTAAAAAGTAATTTCGCTCGTGAAGCCCAGCTTGTAACTTCCCGATATGAGTCAAGTGACTGCAGGCACACTATGGAGTTAGTCATGGAATCTGGAGAGGGGGCAGCCTAAATGTACTAAGATTATCCTTGCAGATATGTATACATGTATGGGTTTAATATATATGCAGCCCCCTTCCCTACTTCGCGTCATAACCATGCTGTTTTTAGGGGCACGACTGCAGAGCTTGGCAGCTGCTTAGCTCGTATCAGGAAGTTATGAGTCAGGCTTTACAAGTAAAATTACTTTTTAACCCCTGGACAAAAATTGGATTTATGGCTAAAAATACTCCTAGGGCAGGCAGCTACATGGTATGAGTTGCCTGCCTGAAGCACAAAAACTTGCTAGCTGTTCTTTAAACAAAGGCGTCAGAATACAATGTCCTAAAATATGGTTTTCTTTCAGATTGTCCGAACCTGTAATGATGGAGTCGGAAAGATGAGCCGTACAGAGTACCTGATCAACATTGAAAAGAAACTGGAGTTTAAAACAAAGGTATGCCCAGCCTTCTGCCCAGAACGGGAGCTGTGCTTGTGACACACAAAAGGTGCCAGGTGCACTGATTATTGTTTACATAATTTTTCAATAACAGAAGAACTATTGGGGAAAAAGAAAACACCCATCAGTCCCCATACCCTTAGGGTTTCTTTCTAGTACAGCATTGCCTACGTCTATCTAGCAGCTTCCTTAGTGTCTATTTCAGTGTCTCTCCACAAAACGCTCTGTGCATTCTGTAATCTGCCCAGAGCCTCTCCGCTGAAGTTAGTTTACATGAGAAACTCAGGTTGACACTATGGGCCAGATATTCAAAAGGTTTGCGCCATGCTCAATAGGGTTGCGCCTGCGCAAGTCCAAACTTGCTCCATTCTGCGATATTCAGCAGGAGGCAGTTGCGCCACAGAAAACATGCTGAGCAACAGCGCAATGCAAATGAATGCATACTGAACTGGAGGGGGAGGAACCATGCATAAACTGCACAGCCCGATATTCAGCCGGGCTGTGCAGAGTTGTGCAGGCGCAACCCCCAACCTGCGCCTGCAGGACTTTGAGCCAAAAAAAAAAGGCTTAAGTCGAGGGCCACCCACAGGTGAGCTGCTGTATTGCAGGGCGCAACACAGCAGCTGCCACCTGTGGCTGGCCCTAACTCAGTCCCGTGCCCCCACAGCCCGATCAGGCATAGTGCCTCCCCACCAGCCCGATCGCGGGCATCAATGTAACTCCCCCCTCCGTTCACATCCCTGGTGGTCCAGTGGACCAAGTTATGTTTAATAACTCCCCCGTTCACATCCCTGGTGGTCAGTGGACTGAAATGCCCGATCGTGGGCGTATGTGTGATAACCCCCGAACATAGCCCTGGTGGCTGGTGTCCCCACCCTACCCACCCACAAGCCCCACCACCCCGCTCCCCGCAGCCAGCGGGCGGCAACATCCCACCCGCCTTCATTCACAAATCTGGACTGTCTTGTCGGTGTGGTTGCCGCCCATTGGCTCCTGCTCTGCACCAATGGGCATGCAGCCCTACTGGGCAGTCAGTCGGCGGGCGGCGGGCGGCAGGCGGGTGGGATGCTGCCGCCCGCCGCGCGGGGAGCGGGGTGGTGGGGCCGGGTGGGTAAGGTGGGGGACACCAGCCACCAGGGCTATGTTCGGGGTTATCACACACGCCCGCGATCGGGCATTTCGTCCACTGGACCACCAGGGATGTGAACGGGGAGTTATTAAAATACCACCCGCGATCGGGCATTTCGATCCACCGACCACCAGGGATGTGAACGGGAGGGGAGTTATTAAACATACCACCGCTGATCGGGCATTTCTCGTCCACTGACCACCAGGGATATGTACGGGGAGGAGGGAGCACATTGCTGCCCGCGATCGGGTTGCAGGTGCTGCCTGGCAGGGCGCCAGGCGCAAGTCCTCGGGGATCGGCGCACCTACATGCTAATGGCATGCAAATGGGGTCATAATCAGATGCAAATGGTCCCCCCTGCGTCTTGCATGAATTATGGCCCCATTTTCATGTCACCTTTTGAATATCATGATTTTGCGCATGGCGCAATGGTACTTGCGCCACCGCAAGTTGAATGCTCCACTCTGACAACTTGCGGTGGCGCAAGTTCCACTGCGCCATGCACAGTGGCTGTGGCTGGGCGATGATATTCAAAGGAGTTGCTCAATAGTGCAACTCCTTTGAATATCGCCCCGGCCACACCCCTTTGCAACTATTTTGCGCAGCGCAAGGGCTTGCGCCTCAGAATGGCGCAGTTTGAATATCCAGCCCCATATGCTTTATATAATATTTGCTGTACTTCCATGAGATTAATCCACTCCAAATGTTTACTGTACTTCAGTGAGATTACTCCCCTCTAACCTTTCCTGAACTTCAGTGAGATTACTTCCCCTCCTAATGTTTCCAGAACTTCCGTGAGATTGCACCTTCCTAACCTTTGCTGTATGAGATTTTTCCCTTCCTAATGTTTCCTGTACTTCAGTAAGATCACCTCCTCTCCTAACGTTTCCTGTACTTCAGTGAGACTACTCCCTCCTAAGAGTCCCCCAGGTGGTTGATCCTGGGGGGATTTCAATGCCTGGGTCAATGGAAGGCTATCAAAATTTGGTAGAGATCTTCTTGAGAGCATGAGGACACTGGGCCTGACACAAAAGGTAATGACAGCAACGCACTCGGGCAGCCATGTATTGGATCTGGTTTTCTCTTCTGAGTTAGATATTATGGACCTTAGTGTTGATCCAGTGGTTTGGTCGGATCATAGCACCGTGGGGTTCACGTTTAGGGACCCCTCCCCAGATGGTCCTGCCCCTATGGAGATGGTTCAGTACCGATCTTTAAGGGCAGTTTCCACAGAGGACCTTTTGGCAGTGCTAGACCTATCAGGTGTTCAGGCAGCCTGTGCGATTGGGTCGGAGGCAGCAGTAGCAGCTTATAATAGGGCGGTTGGTGCCGCCTTTGTCTCAATCGCACCCTTGCGTGTCCAACCCCTGTCTACACATCGGAGACCTCCCTGGTATGATGAGAATCTCTGAGGTTCAAAGACTAGGGGTCGGAGGTTAGAGAGGCATTAGAGGAGATCTGGTTTGGTGGAGGACAAATTGACCCTGAGGACACATCATGTGGACTATCAGGTGGCAATCTCCCATAGAAAGGTAGAATTTCTTTCTAGGAAGAGTGCCACAGTGACAAACAGACCGGCTCAGCAGTTCAGCACAGTGAACGGGCTTTTACATCCTGCCTGTCTGTGTGTTGGAGGGGTAAGTTCAAGTATAAGGTGCGAGTAGCTGGCTCTGTTTTTCAGTGAGAAGGTGTCCTCCATCGGGGCTAAGGTCTCGTTGAATGTCTTTCAAAAGGGCTGCGGGGTCTGACCTGAGTTGAGTCGGAGCACTCCTCCTGTATGGGATGAGTTTGAGCTGATTGGGGTTGGGGAGGTAGTAAAGATAATCTCTAAGCTGTGGCCAACCTATCGTGATTTAGGATCCAGGTCCAACTCGCCTTTTGGTGGAATGCTTGGACCTGATTGGTCCTGTGATTGCTGGGGTAGTAGGGAGTTCTTTAGGAAGTGGGATCTTTCCTTCAGCCTTGAAAGAGGCTTTGGTTAGACCCCTTTTGAAATAAAACATCTTTGGACCCAGACTGCCTCTGTAACTACAGACCTGTTTCGAACCTCCCATTTTTAGGGAAGGTTGTAGAAAAGGTGGCCATTCAGCTGGAGAGACACCTTGCTGCTTCCTCTGCCTATAAGCCTTTCCAGTCTGGTTTCCAAGCGGGGCATAGTACAAAGACATCCCTGGTGAGGGTGCTTGATGATCTCCTGATGGCGAGGGATAGAAGGGACCGCACCATCTTGGTCCTCCTAGACCTCTCTGCAGCGTTTGACACTGTGGACCATGAGGTGTTACTTGACCGACTGCAGTTCTGGTGTGGCCTGTCTGGAAAGGTCATCAACTGGTTCAGGTCATGCCTGACAGACAGAGTGTAGAGGGTGACCATGGGAATTTTCTCATCAAACCCGAAGCCTCTGGGCTGTGGTGTTCCGCAGGGGTCAGTGTTATCACCTCTGTTGTTCATGGTGTGTATGCTGCCACTGGGGGACATTATCAGGCAGTACAGGATGGGTTTTCACTGCTACAGTATGCAGATGATACACAGCTCTATCTGTCCTGTGCCCCCCAATAGCCAAGTGTCAGACTCTGTATTTAACAGCTGTCTTGAGGAAATCCAGACATGGATGACTCAAAATTGGCTTAAACTAAACCCAGACAAGACTGAGGCACTGGTGGTGGAGTTGGGTCGTCGAGACGGAAGGGGGGTATGACATTACCACCTGAACTTGTGTTGGGTGGTGTGCCTTTAGCCCTCTCTAGGCAGGTGAAGAATTTGGGTGTAATACTGGACAGTGGCCTGACACTTGAAGCACAGGTGTCGGCCATGGAGAGAACCAGGTTTTACCATCTCAGGAATATTGCCCAAATTCAAGCCCTGATCTCGCCTGATGACCTGCCCACACTGGTATATGCTTTTGTCACTTCCAGGTTAGACTACTGCAATGCCCTGTACCTAGGGATATCTGAAGGCAACCCCCATAGACTGCAGCTGGTGCAGAATGTGGCAGCAAGATTATTGTTGGGGGTGAAAAGAGGCGAACATATCACCCTGGCGCTGTGTGAACTGCACTGGCTGCCAGTTTGATGGAGGATTGTCTTCAAGATAGGGCTGTTAACCTATAAATACCTGCACTTGAGGGGCCAAGTCTATCTGCAAGAGCTCCTTCTGCTGTACCACCTGGCCCGGGCTCTCCATTCTGCCAGGGGTGGCCTCCTTGGAGTTCCCAGGGTTAGGCTGTGGCACTCTGGTGATCGGGCATTTGCAGCCGCTGTGCCTATCCTGTGGAACTCCTTGCTTAGTTATCTTAGGGAGGCTGCCACAGTGGAAGCCTTTAGGAAGGGCCTCAAATCATATCTGTTTAACCAAGCTTTTAACTGATGGGGTTTTATAAAATAGCATATTTGTGATGGTTAGTTAAGCTGTTGTTTTTAGGTATATTTTGTATATTGCTGTAATTAGTTTTTGAATTGTATTAATGTTTGGTAAATGTTGTATGTATTGTGTTGTACAGCACCCAGAGTCTTTGGAGATGGGTGCTATATAAATAAAATATCTATCTATCTATCTATCTATCTATCTATCTATCTATCTATCTATCTATCTATCTACAGTATCTATATATCTATCTATCTATCTATCTGTCTGTCTGTCTGTCTGTCTGTCTGTCTATCTATCTATCTAGCCTAACATTTCCTGTACTTCAGTGAGATTACTCCCCTCCTTACATTTCCTGAACTTCCTTGAGATTACTCTTCTCTTTAAATTTACTGTACTTCAGTGAGATAACTCCTCTCCTTATGTTTACTGTACTTCAGTGAGATTACTCCCTCCTAACATTTTCTGTACTTCAGTGAGATTACTCCTTCCTAACATTTCCTGTACTTCAGTGAGATTGTGCCCCTCTTGATGTTTCCTCTACTTCGGTGAGATTACTCTCTCCTAACCTTTTCTGTACTTCAGTGAGATTACTTGCTCCTAACATTTCCTATACTTCAATGAGATTACCTCCCTCCTAACATTTCCTGTACTTCAGTGAGATTATGCCCCTCCTAATGTTTCCTGTACTTCAGTGAGATCACTCCTAACATTCCTTGTACTTCAGTGAGATTACCCCTCTTACATTTCCTGTACTTCAGTGAGATTACTCCCTCCTAACATTTACTGTACTTCAGTGAGATTACTTCGCTCCTTATGTTTCCTGTACTTTAGTGAGATTACACCATCCTAACTTTTGTTGTACTTCAGTGAGAGTAATGCCCTCTAATACCTACTGTACTTCAGTGAGATTACTCCCCTTCTAACGTTTTCTGTACTTCAGTGAGATTACTCCCACCTAACATTTCCTGTACTTCATTGAGATTACTCCTCTCCTTACATTTCATGTACTTCTGTGAGATTACCTCCCTCCTAATATTTCCTGTACTTCAGTGAGAGTACACCCCTCCTAATGTTTCCTGTACTTCAGTGAGATTGCTCCTAACATTTCTTGTAGTTCAGTGACATTACTCCCCTCCTAACATTTCCTGTACTTCAGTGAAATTATTCCCTCCTAACATTTACTTTACCTTAGTGAGATTACTCCCTTCTAACGTTTCCTGTACTTCAGTGAGATTACTCCCTCCTAACATTTCCTGTACTTCAGTGAGAGTACACCCCTCCTAATGTTTCCTGTACTTCAATGAGATTGCTCCTAACATTTCATGTAGTTCAGTGAAATTATTCCCTCCTAACATTTACTTTACTTTAGTGAGATTACTCCCTTCTAACGTTTCCTGTAATTCAGTGAGATTACTCCCTCCTAACATTTCCTGTACTTCAGTGAGATTACTCTACTCTTAATGTTTCCTATAGTTCAGTGACATTACTCACCTCCTAACAGTTCCTGTACTTCAGTGAGAGTACACCCCTCCTAATGTTTCCTGTACTTAAGTGAGATTACTCCACTCCTTGTTTCCTGTACTTCTGTGAGATTACTCCCTCCTAATGTTTGCTGTATTTCAGTGTGATTATTCCCATCCTAAGGTTCCCTATACTTCAGTGGGATTACTCCCCATTAACGTTTCCTATACTTCAGTGAGAGTACTCCCCATTAACGTTTCCTATACTTCAGTGAGAGTACTCCACTCTTGGCATTTGCTGTTCTTCAGTGAGAGTACTCCACTCTTGACATTTGCTGTTCTTCAGTGAGAATACTCCCTCTTACCTTTTGCAGTACTACAGTGTAGTGTTGCTCGGATAGTATCCTACAAGGTCAGATACCATTGGCTACCATAATTTCAGTCAGATATTATATAGCCTCAGATGGCACAGACATTTGACCAAGTTTCCGACCTCCTGGGCCCCAGTGTAAGTATCCAAGGTATCCGGTGGATCCAACAATTGGATCCAACTATCTGAGGTTAGAGACGATGGATCTGCACACTGGATCCGACCTCAGATTCACTGACTGGACCGTAGGTCGGATACTGGCACTATCTGACAGAGGACAGTTAGATCCACAAAAGCACTATCAGAGCAACACTACTTCAGCGAGATTACCTCACCTCATGACCTTTCCTGTACTTCTGTTAGATTACTCCCCTCTTAATGTTTCCTGTACTTTAGTGAGACTACTCCCCTCCTACCATTTGCATTACTTCGGTGAGATTCCCTTCCCTCCTAATATTTCCTGTACTTCAGAGAAATTAGTCCCATCCTAACATTTCCTGTACTGCAGTGAGATTACTCCCCTCCTAATGTTTCCTGTACTTCAGTTAGATTACTCCCTTCTAACATTTCCTGCTCTTCAGTGAGATTACACCCTTTCCATTTCCTGTACTTCAATGAGATTACTCCTTTCCTAACATTTCCTGTACTTCAGTGAGATCACTGTAATTAACATTTACTATACTACAGTGAGATTACTCCACTCCTACTGTTTCCTGTACTTCAGTGAGATTACTGCCCTCATAACGTTTGCTGTCCCTCAAAGAGATTACCTTCCCTTCTGACCTTTGCTGTACTTCAGTGAGATTTCTCCCCTCCTAACATTTCCCGTACTTTAGTGAAATTACACCCCTCCTAACATTTATAGTACTTCCATAAGATTACTCCACTCCTAACATTTGCTGTACTTCCATGTGATTACTCTTCTCCTAATGTTTGGTGTACTTCAGTAAGATCACTCCTCTTCTAATGCTTCCTGTACTTCAATAAGATTACTTTTCTACTAACATTCCCTGTACTTCACTGAGAATAGTTCACTTCCACCATTCCCTCTACTTCAGTGAGATTACTCCCTCCTAACATTTACTGTACATCATTGAGATTACTCCCTCCTTACATTTCCTGTACTTCAGTGAGATTACTCCCCTGCTAACATTCCCTGTACTTCAGTGAGATTAATCCACTCTGAATGTTTCCTGTACTCCAGTGAGATCACTCCACTCCTAACATTTACTGTGCTTCAGTGAGATTACTTCCCTCCTAACATTCCCTGTACTTCGGTGAGATTACTCCCTCCTAACATTCCCTGTACTTCGGTGAGATTACTCCACTCTTAATGTTTCCTATAGTTCAGTGACATTACTCACCTCCTAACAGTTCCTGTACTTCAGTGAGAGTACACCCCTCCTAATGTTTCCTGTACTTAAGTGAGATTACTCCCCTCCTTGTTTCCTATACTTCTGTGAGATTACTCCCTCCTAATGTTTGCTGTATTTTAGTGTGATTATTCCCATCCTAAGGTTCCCTATACTTCAGTGGGATTACTCCCCATTAACGTTTCCTATACTTCAGTGAGAGTACTCCCCATTAACGTTTCCTATACTTCAGTGAGAGTACTCCACTCTTGGCATTTGCTGTTCTTCAGTGAGAGTACTCCACTCTTGGCATTTGCTGTTCTTCAGTGAGAGTACTCCACTCTTGACATTTGC
The DNA here is from genome assembly GCA_016271365.2 of Neoceratodus forsteri. Taxonomy (NCBI): domain Eukaryota; kingdom Metazoa; phylum Chordata; order Ceratodontiformes; family Ceratodontidae; genus Neoceratodus; species Neoceratodus forsteri. The sequence goes on along the minus strand of CM028137.1, from coordinate 12,187,467 downwards.
TGTTCTTCAGTGAGAATACTCCCTCTTACCTTTTGCAGTACTACAGTGTAGTGTTGCTCGGATAGTATCCTACAAGGTCAGATACCATTGGATAACATAATTTCTGTCAGATATTATATAGCCTCAGATGGCACAGACATTTGACCAAGTTTCCGACCTCCTGGGCCCCAGTGTAAGTATCCAAGGTATCCGGTGGATCCAACAATTGGATCCAACTATCTGAGGTTAGAGACGATGGATCTGCACACTGGATCTGACCTCAGATTCACTGACTGGACCCTAGGTCGGATACTGGCACTATCTGACAGAGGACAGTTAGATCCACAAAAGCACTATCAGAGCAACACTACTTCAGCGAGATTACCTCCCCTCATGACCTTTCCTGTACTTCTGTTAAATTACTCCCCTCTTAATGTTTCCTGTACTTTAGTGAGACTACTCCCCTCCTACCATTTGCATTACTTCGGTGAGATTCCCTTCCCTCCTAATGTTTCCTGTACTTCAGAGAAATTAGTCCCATCCTAACATTTCCTGTACTGCAGTGAGATTACTCCCCTCCTAATGTTTCCCGTACTTCAGTTAGATTACTCCCTTCTAACATTTCCTGCTCTTCAGTGAGATTACACCCTTTCCATTTCCTGTACTTCAGTGAGATTACTCCTCTCCTAACGTTTCCTGTACTTCAGTGAGATCACTCTAATTAACATTTACTATACTACAGTGAGATTACTCCACTCCTAATGTTTCCTGTACTTCAGTGAGATTACTGCTACCTCATAACGTTTGCTGTCCCTCAAAGAGATTACCTCCCCTTCTGACCTTTGCTGTACTTCAGTGAGATTTCTCCCCTCCTAACATTTCCCGTACTTTAGTGAAATTACACCCCTCCTAACATTTACAGTACTTCCATAAGATTACTCCACTCCTAACATTTGCTGTACTTCTATGTGATTACTCTTCTCCTAATGTTTGGTGTACTTCAGTAAGATCACTCCTCTCCTAATGCTTCCTGTACTTCAATAAGATTACTTTTCTACTAACATTCCCTGTACTTCACTGAGAATAGTTCACTTCCACCATTCCCTCTACTTCAGTGAGATTACTCCCTCCTACTATTTACTGTACATCATTGAGATTACTCCCTCCTTACATTTCCTGTACTTCAGTGAGATTACTCCCCTGCTAACATTCCCTGTACTTCAGTGAGATTAATCCACTCTGAATGCTTCCTGTACTCCAGTGAGATCACTCCACTCCTAACATTTACTGTGCTTCAGTGAGATTACTTCCCTCCTAACATTCCCTGTACTTCAGTGAGATTACATCCCTCCTAACATTCCCTGTACTTCGGTGAGATTACTCTCCCCATACATTTCCTCCCTCTTACTGTTTCCTGTACTATAGGGAGATTACTCCCATCCTATTGTTTGCTGTATATCAGTGGAATTTCTCTCACACAGCATTTACTTTACTTCCATGAGATTACTCCCTTCTAACATTACCTACACGTCAGTGAGATTACTCCCTCTGAACATTTCCCATACTTCAGTGAGATTACTTCCCACCTATTATTTGCTGTACATCAGTGAGATTACTCCACTCCTAACGTTTGCTGTAATTCAGTGAGATTACTCCACTCTGAATGATTCCTGTACCTCAGTGGGATTACTCCCTCCTAATAATTGCTGTACTTCAGTGAGATTATTTCCCTCCTGATGTTTCCTGTACTTCAGTGAGATTACTCCCCCCCCTTACATTTCCTGAACTTCCTTGAGATTACTCTTCTCTTTAAATTTACTGTACTTCAGTGAGATTACTCCTCTCCTTATATTTACTGTACTTCAGTGAGATTGCTCCCTCCTAACATTTTCTGTACTTCAGTGAGATTACTCCCTCCTAACATTTCCTGTGCTTCAGTGAGATTATGCCCATCCTGATGTTTCCTCTACTTCGGTGAGATTACTCTCTCCTAACCTTTCCTGTACTTCAGTGAGATTACTTGCTCCTAACATTTCCTATACTTCAATGAGATTACCTCCCTCCTAACATTTCCTGTACTTCAGTGAGATTATGCCCTTCCTAATGTTTCCTGTACTTCAGTGAAATCACTCCTAACATTCCTTGTACTTCAGTGAGATTACCCCTCTTACATTTCCTGTACTTCAGTGAGATTACTTCTCTCCTAACATTTACTGTACTTCAGTGAGGTTACTTCGCTCCTCATGTTTCCTGTACTTTAGTGAGATTACGCCATCCTAACATTTGTTGTACTTCAGTGAGAGTAATGCCCTCTAGTATCTACTGTACTTCAGTGAGATTACTCCCCTTCTAACGTTTCCTGTACTTCTGTGAGATTACCTCCCTCCTAACATTTCCTGTACTTCAGTGAGAGTACACCCCTCCTAATGTTTCCTGTACTCCAGTGAGATTGCTCCTAACGTTTCCTGTACTTCAGTGAAATTACTCCCTCCTAACATTTACTTTACCTTAGTGAGATTACTCCCTTCTAACGTTTTCTGTACTTCAGTGAGATTACTCCCTCCTAACATTTCCTGTATTTCACTGAGATTACTCCACTCTTAACGTTTCCTATAGTTCAGTGACATTACTCACCTCCTAATATTTCCTGTACTTCAGTGAGAGTACACCCCTCCTAATGTTTCCTGTACTTCAGTGAGATCACTCCACTCCTAATGTTTTCTGTACTTCAGTGAGATTACTCCCTCTGAACATTTCCTATACTTCAGTGAGACTACTTCCCTCCTTACGTTTCCTGTACTTCAATGAGATTATGCCCTCCTAACGTTTGTTGTACTTCAGTGAGATTGCTCAACTCCAAATGTTTCCTGTACTTCAGTGAGATTACTCCCTCCTAACATTTCCTGTACTTCAGTGAGATTACTCCCTGTCCTAATTTACCATCACCTTCCAGCGGTCTTCATCTTCATCTTCCCCCTCTTACCATCACCATTCTATGGTCTTCATCTTCGCCTTCCTCTCTTATCATCAGGTTAAAAAGTCAATACAATGCCTAATAATTTCTAGTTACCAAAAAAAGAGTAATTTTCAAACCAAATCATATTTGGGAGAAAATGCCAATTAGGTTTGATCTGCAAATATCATAGATTTAAACTTTGAGATGTTCAGAGGAGGGTTAAAGATGTTGTGTGGGCTATAGGTTCAAGCAGCAGCTTGGAAACCAGCAGATTGGAGGTTCAAAGTCCACAACTGCCAAATACTAAGTGTGTGACCTTGAGCAAGTGGTCTATCCTACCAGTACCCCTACCAAGTCAGCTGCAGCAATGGGTAGAACCAGGACCCCATTGAAAACAAGAGGTTGAAACTCATCTGAGCTTACTTGAGTTAATAAATTGTGATCATAAAATAAAATAAACTTCTTACTGAAATCTTAGGGAAGACGTAACTTTTTTACAGTGTTAAAAGTAAGACATTGCCCACTGTGAAGCCAATATTAAATGTGATGAATGAGTGGAAAACGGTGACTTGTCCACATCTGGCCTCTAGATAATAATATCATGGCTCACATCATAATGCCATGAGATTTACTACAGTCCAGTCTGTTAGAAGAAGAAGGTTCAAATGGGACGTGGTTCCCCTGTGACTGACCTTGCTGTGGACCCCAAAATATTGGCTGTTGCTGTGAGTTATCAGTCTCTTGTCAGGCAGTAGTATCACAAATGACATTTTGGTCCAGAATCTAAGTGTGTAGTGACCATATCCCTTCACAAGCTGTCAGAGAGTAACAGGCTGCTATTGGATACCTTTGAATGGCGGGTGCTCTAGTGTGTACTCCTTCAATGTTTATTACATTAACCTGTCTGGCTTCACCACAGTCTGTGCCTGTCATCTCCCACTCTCGCTGGCTCCTGAAGCAGGGTGATCTGCAGCAGATGTCTGGCCCAAAGACCTCCCGTACCCTCCGGAAGCAGAAACTCTTTAAGCCCATCTACCTCTTCCTGTTCAATGACCTTCTCCTGGTAACTCGCAAGGCTGCAGGGTGAGTACCTAGCTGACAGTGGCTGTGCTATTCAGGGGTCAAGCTAACAGTGACTATGCTACAGGGGTCAAGCTGTGCTATGGGGGTCAAGCTGACAGTGGCTGTGCTACAGGGGTCAAGCTGTGTTACGGGGGGTCAAGCTGACAGTGGCTGTGCTACAGGGGTCAAGGTTGTGCCAGGTGGTCAAGCTGACAGTGGCTGTGCTACAGGGGTCAAGCTGTGCTACGGGGGGTCAAGCTGACAGTGGCTGTGCTACAGGGGTCAAGCTGTGCTACGGGGGTCAAGCTGACAGTGGCTGTGCTACAGGGGTCAAGCTGTGCTACGGGGGTCAAGCTGACAGTGGCTGTGCTAAGGGGTCAAGCTGTTAGCGACAGGGGTCAAGCTGACAGTGGCTGTGCTACAGGGGTCAAGCTGTGCTCCGGGGGGTCAAGCTGACAGTGGCTGTGCTACAGGGGTCAAGCTTTGCTATGGGGGTCAAGCTGACAGTACCTGTGATATGGGGGTCAAGCTGTGCTACGAGGGTCAAGCTGACAGTGGCTGTGCTATGGGGGTCAAGCTGACAGTGGCTGTGCTACGGGGGTGTCAAGCTGACAGTGGTTGTGCTACAGGGGGTCAAACTGACAGTGGCTGTGCTATGGGGTGTCAAGCTGACAGTGGCTGTGCTCTGGGGTCAGTTTGACAGTGGCTGTGCTACAGGGGCTCAAGCTGACAGTGGCTGTGCTACAGGGGGTGTCAAGCTGACAGTGGCTGTGTCACAGTATGATTGTCACAGTGACAGAAGTCATGCTAGAGGGTGGGTGCAAAGGTGACAGTAGTAATGCCACACGGTAAGTGCCAGGCTGATAGAGGTCATGCCATGGTGTGAGTGCTACACTGACATTGGCTATACCACGTGTTGAGTGCCACGCTGACAGCGATTATGCTACAGGGTAAGTGCCAGTCAGACAGTGGTTGCCCCACTCACTAGGTGCTGAGCTCACAGCAGTCATACCATGGTGTGAGTGCTTGGTTGCAGTAGTCATGCCAAAGGGTTAGTGTCAGTCTGATAGTGGTCATGCTACAGGGTACGTGCCAAACTGACAATGATCATGCTACAGGGTGAGTGCCAAACTGACAATGATCATGCTACAGGGTGAATGCCAAACTGACAGTGGTCATGCTACAGGGTGAGTGCCAAACTGACAGTGGTCATGCTACAGGGTGAGTGCCAAACTCACAGTAATCATGCTACAGGGCGAGTGACAAACTCACAGTAGTCATGCCACAGGGAGAGTGCCAAACTGACAGTGATCATGCTACAGGGTGCGTGCCAAATTGAGAGTGGTCATGCTACAGGGTGCGTGCCAAACTGTCAGTGATCATGCTACGGGGTGAGTGCCAAACTGACAATGATCATGCTACAGGGTGAATGCCAAACTGACATTGGTCATGCTACAGGGTGAGTACCAAACTGACATTGGTCATGCTACAGGGTGAGTACCAAACTGACAGTGATCATGCTATAGCGTGAGTGCCAAACTGACAGTGATCATGCTACAGGATAAGTGCCAAACGGACAGTGGTCATGCTGCAGGGTGAGTGCCAAACTGACAGTAATCATGCTACAGGGTGAGTGACAAACTCACAGTAGTCATGCCACAGGGAGAGTGCCAAACTAACAGTAATCATGCTACAGGGTGAGTACCAAACTGACAGTGATCATGCTACAGGGTGAGTGCCAAACTGACAGTGGTCATGCTACAGGGCGAGTGACAAACTCACAGTAGTCATGCCACAGGGAGACTGCCAAACTGACAGTGATCATACTACAGGGTGAGTACCAAACTGACAGTGATCATGCTACAGGGTGAGTGCCAAACTGACAGTGGTCTTGCTACAGGGTGAAAGCCAAACTGACATTGGTCATGCTACAGGGTGAGTACCAAACTGACAGTGATCATGCTATAGAGTGAGTGCCAAACTGACAGTGATCATGCTATAGGGTGAGTGCTAAACTGACAGTGGTCATGCTACAGGGTGAGTGCCAAACTGACAGTAATCATGCTACAGGGCAAGTGACAAACTCACAGTAGTCATGCCACAGGGAGAGTGCCAAACTGACAGTGATCATGCTACAGGGTGAGTACCAAACTGACAGTGATCATGCTACAGGGTGAGTGCCAAACTGAGAGTGGTCATGCTACAGGGTGCATGCCAAACTGACAGTGATCATGCTACAGGGTGGGTGCCAACCTGACAGTGGTCATGCCAAAGGGTTAGTGTCAATCTGATAGTGGTCATGCTATGGTAGGGGTGCCTGGCTGATAGCAGTCATGCTATGGTAGGGGTACCAGGCTGATAGCTGTAATGCTATGGTAGGGGTGCCTGGCTGCTAGTAGTCATGCTATGATAGGGGTACCAGGCTGATAGCTGTATTGCTATGCTAGGGGTGCCAGGCTGATAGCAGTCATGCTGTGGTAGGGGTGCCAGGCTGATAGCAGTCATGCTATGGTAGGGGTGCTTGGCTGATAGCATTCATACTGTGGTAAGGGTGACTGGCTGATAGCAGTCATGCTATGGTAGAAGTGCCAGGCTGATAGCAGTCGTGCTATGGTAGGGGTGCCAGGCTGGTAGCAGTCATGCTATTGTAGGGATGCCAGAATGATAGCAGTCATGCTATGGTATGGGCGACTGGCTGATAGCAGTCGTGCAATGGTAGGAGTGCCAGGCTGATAGCAGTCATGCTATGGTAGGAGTGTCAGGGGGATAGCAGTCATGCTATGGTAGGGGTGATTGGCTGATAGCAGTCATACTATGGTAGAAGTGACTGGCTGATTGCAGTCATGCTATTGTAGGAGTGCCAGGCTGATAGCACTTATGCTATGGTAGGAGTGCCAGGCTGATAGCAGTCATGATATGGTAGGGGTGCTTGGCTGATAGCAATCATGCTATGGTAGGGATGCCAGACTGGTAGCAGTCATGCTATGGTAGGGGTGCCAGGCTGATAGTAGTCATGCTATGGTTGGGGTGACTGGCTGATAGCAGTCATGCTATAGTAGAAGTGCCAGGCTGATAGCAGTCATGCTATGGTAGGGGTGCCAGGCTGGTAGCAGTCATGCTATTGTAGGGGTGCCAGGATGATAGCAGTCATGCTATGGTATGGGTGACTGGCTGACAGCAGTCATGCAATGGTAGGAGTGCCAGGCTGATAGCAGTCATGCTATGGTAGGAGTGCCAGGGTGATAGCAGTCATGCTATGGTAGGGGTGCTTGGCTGATAGCAGTCATACTATGGTAGAAGTGATTGGCTGATTGCAGTCATGCTATTGTAGGAGTGCCAGGCTGATAGCACTTATGCTATGGTAGGAGTGCCAGACTGATAGCAGTCATGATATGGTAGGGGTGCTTAGCTGATAGCAGTCATGCTATGGTAGGGATGCCAGGCTGGTAGCAGTCATGCTTGGTAGCAGTCATGCTATGGTAGGGGTGCCAGGCTGATAGTAGTCATGCTATGGTTGAGGTGACTGGCTGATAGCAGTCATGCTATAGTTGGAGTGCCAGGCTGATTGCAGTCATGCTATGGTAGGACAGCCAAGCTGATAGCACTTATGCTATGGTAGGAGTGCCAGGCTGATAGCAGTCATGTTATGGTAGGGGTGCTTGGCTGATAGCAGTCATGTTGTAGTAGGAGTGCCAGGCTGATAGCAGTCATGATATGGTAGGGGTGCTTGGTTGATAGCAGTCATGCTATGATAGGGATGCCAGGCTGGTAGCAGTCATGCTTGGTAGCAGTCATGCTATGGTAGGGGTGCCAGGCTGATAGCAGTCATGCTATGGTTGGGGTGACTGGCTGATAGCAGTCATGCTATTGTAGGGGTGACTGGCTGATAGCAGTCATGCTATGGTAGGAGTACCAAGCTAATAGCAGTCATGCTATGGTAGGAGTGCCAGGCTGGTAGCAGTCATGCTGTGGTAGGGGTGCCAGGCTTAATGCAGTTATGCTATGGTAGGGGTGCCTGGCTGATAGCAGTCATGCTATGGTGGGGGTGACTAGCTGATAGCAGTCATGCTATGGTAGGAGTGCCAGGCTGATAGCAGTCAAGCTGTGGTAGGAGTTCCAGGCTTGTAGCAGTCATGTTATGTTAGGGGTGCCAGGCTGATAGCAGTCATGCTATGGTAGGGGTGGCAGGCTGATAGCTGTCATGCTATGGTAGGGGTTCTTGGCCGATAGCAGTCATACTATGGTAGGGGTGCTTGGCTGATAGCAGTCATGCTATGGTAGGGATGACAGGCTGGTAGCAGTCATGCTACTGTAGGATTTCCAGGCTGATAGCAGTCATGTCACAGAGAGGGTGCCAGAATAACAGCAGCCATGCCGTAGTGTGAGTGCTTTGCTAGTAGCCATCATGCCACGGTGTAAGAGCCTTGCTCACAGCACTCAAACCAAAGGATAACAGCAAGACTGACATCTGTTAAGCCAATGGGTGAGTGCTGAGATCAAACACAGAGACATAGAATTTGATGGCAGATAAGAATTGACTGAACAACCTAGTCTGCCCGTTACTCCCTGCCTGTAGTACCACCGCAGATCTTACTTGATCTCCGGCTGATTCGCCCAACTCCCCTTTCTCTAAGATTCCATTATGCCTATCCCATGTATTTTTTTTTTTTTTACTTTATATTTATTGTTTTCAATGTACATATACATACACTACATTCCAAACAGAGACATTTAGAATGTTAATTACATTCTGGACACATTGAGGACACCACCCCTCTAAGATTCCTATAGGTTACTTATTCTACTGCTTTAAGATACATCCTGGAGGGATACTAATTTAATATTATTAACAATTTTTATTACCAAGTTGCTAGAAATTAAGCCCATGATTGGCATGGAAAGATACTAATTCGATATTTAAGTGGGTAGTCCACTTATTCATATCCCCTTAAAGCAAGGGGTTATGGGAACGTCCATGCTATAACTGGTATATAAATCACAATTGTGATAATTCAGAATGGTCATGCCACTTTAAAATTAACATATCCCCAAATATGCAAGCCTCAATAGACTAAATCTAAACCCAAACACTCTGGATACAAACATTACATAGATGATCTTCACTTAATATATCTGTCACTCAGTAGGTAAATAATAAGTCAGATGAGAGTAAACTAAAAAGTTCAGGGTTGATTGTCTTGCTTTAACAGTGGTAAAGTACTCACTCGAACTTCTCTTTAGGCTTACTAAATTTTATAATTACTTATGATCAAGGCCTCTCTTTTCCCTGGATCTTCCTTGTTTTTAATCTCCTCCGGTCCTTCATAGTTCGTCTTCATCAGAAGAATTCTCGCTTTGTTCTTCGATGTGTTTCCTTCTCGGAGCATGACTTTGGATCCATCGATTAGCTTCCTTTAGTTCTGAAAAATTAAAGATTTTCCCCCGGTGCGTTATCCTTAACCGTGCTGGAAAGATTATGCTGCGCTGAATTCCTGCTTCACGCAGGAGTGCCCTGATCCCATCGAACTGTTTATGTCTTTGTCTAGTGGCAAAGCTAATGTCAGGATAAAGCTGGATAGTTTTGCCTTCACAAAGCAGTGTCTGATGTTGTCTGGCTAAGGCCAATAAATAGTCCTTGGTAGCTACACCATCCGTGATTGCAAAGACTGTCCTCGGGACTTTGGGGTTGTCTGGCCTACCTCTAACTGCGATCCTGTAGGCCTTTTGTATGCCTTTTATTCATGAAGTAGCCTCTTCGCCAACCTGTTGCTGTAGCCAATCTTGTAAAAAAAGGACTAGGTGGTCTCCTTCACAGCCCTCTGGGAGTCCTAAGAAGTGAATATTTGATGCCATGGTTTCATTTTCCAGATTTTCCAAGTGCATTTTAAAATGCCTGTTTTCTTTTATTACTGCATTAATGGCTCCCATTGCTGCTTCTGAGCATTTTTTAGCATCCGACGATTCCACTGAGACAGAGTCTATCTTTGTTTCCAGATTTGTGACTCTAATTGCAATATTGCCTATTTTTTCAGCCAAACCAGATACAGAGGCGATCAATCTATTTATTTTAAAACCCAGGGACTGCAGAGTTTCCTCCCCTTCGATTCCTACATCTGCGGCCTGTTGTTGAGAGGAGGCTCGTGTGGTGGAGGGAGCGGGGACATTTTTCGATTTTGCTCCTTCGTGCAGAGTGCGATCCTTTCGAGGATTTCCCATTTACTCCTGAGGTCTTCCGATTGCTATACCTGTGCTTAGATTGATTCGTGACAGTCCAGAAAATAGCTATATTATCTCCCAAAGTCAGTCCTGTTGAGGAGCTCTATTCTCAGGCGGCCATATTGCTCAGGCTCGCTAGGGCCCCCTCGTCCCATGAATTTTTGAACCCCACCAGTATTTTATCCCCCACCACCTCTGCTGGAAGACTGTTCCAAGAATCCACTACTCTCTGTGGAGAAGTACTTCCTTACATCTTTCCTGAATCTACCCCGCCAACTTCTTATCATGCCCCCTTGTCTTTGAACACCTTTTTTTTTTAAAATACTTCCCTTCTGTACCTTATTTACCTCGGATAGGTATTTAAAGGTCTCTGTCATATACTACCTCTCCCTCCTCTCTTCCAGGGTGTACATATTTAGGTCACTAAGTCTCTCCTTATATGGATTCTGATATAGAGCTTGCACCATTTTAGTGCCTGTCTCTGGACTGCCTCTACTCTGTCTACATCCTTCTGAATATGTGGTCTCCAGAACTGAACACAGTACTCTAGGTGGGGTCTTACTAGCAATCCATACAGAGACAATACCACCTCCCTCTTTCTGCTGGTAATACCCCTCGCTGTGCACCCCACGTGCCCTTCCAACTGCCTTGCAGACTGTCTGGTCAGCTTTAGATCATCCGATATGATTACCCCCAGGTGTCTTTCCTGCTTGGTGGTCATCAGTACCAACTCCTCCTATTTTGTACTCTGCCCTTGGATTTCTGTGCCCCAAGTGCATTACTTTGCACCATTTTGCATGATACCCAGCTGCCATACCCATGACGACTCCTCGAGTTTTTTCAGATCTCTGCTCATACTTTCCAACCCCTGGAGTATCCTTCCTGTTGCAGATTTTGGTGTCATCTGCAAAGACCCAGACCTTCCCTTCCAGTTCCTCTGCAATGCCACTTATAAAGACATTGAAGAGGACCAGTCCTAGTACTGATCACTGAGGCACCCTGATTGTCACCCTCCCTTCCTCTGTGTGAACTCTGTTTACCACCACCCTTTGTCGCCTATCCACTAATCAGTTTCTTGCCCAGTTTTCCACCTTTGGACCCACTCATAAACTATGCAGCTTGCTTACTAGCCTCCTATGTGGAATGCTGTTGAAGGTGTTACTGAAATCTATGTAGGCCATGCCCACTGCTCCATCTTGATCTAATTCCTTTTTCACTCACTCAAAGAAAGCAATCGGATTCATCTGACATGACCCCCCATGAATGCATGCATCAGGTCTTGTAACCCATTGGGTTCAAGATATTCCACAGTCCTTTCCTTCGGCAGTGACTCTATTAACTTTCCCACCACTGATGTCTAGCTGACTGTCCTATAATTGCCAGCCTCTTCCCTGCTACCACTTTTGCGAACTGGGACTGCATCTTCTCTCCTCCAGTCCTCCGGAACTACTCCTGTTTCCAGTGAGTTGGTAAACTAGGACTGTCAGAGGTGCAGCCAGTACCTCCCTGAGCTCCTGCATTACACTTCGATGCACTCCATCTGTCCCCATTGCTTTGTTTACTTTCAGATTAGCGAGTCCCTTCAGGACACTCTCCTCTAAAAAAGGACTAGTGTTCACCGCTCTCCATCCAGTGTTTCTGTTACTTTTTTGTGGCCCCTCCCCTTTTCTTTCCTTTGTGAACACCGAAGAAAAGCATCAGTTCAGGATGTCTGCCTTTTCCTGGTCCCCTCCGCATAGCCACTCCTTCCCTTTTTAATCTTATAATTCCTCCTTTTCCTTACATACTGTACCTAAAAAATGTTTTGTCCCCCTTTGTCCCCGACTAGACTATTCTCTCTGCAGTTTGTGCCTTTGTGCTCCTTACTGCTCTTGCTGCTTCCCTCTGTTCCCCTGATACAACTCCCTACCCTCCTCCCTCTGCATCTCCATATACCTTCTGAATGCTTCCCTTTTAATCTTTTCCTTTTCCACCACCTCTTTCAAGACCCGTAGCAATCTCTTTTTCCTCTTGGTTTTGCTCACTTGCTTAACACAGAGGTTTGCTGCCTTTCATGTGGTCCTTTTAAGCTTCACACACGGTTCCTCCACCCCACCCAGCTCATTCTCTGCTGACAAGTCATCCCTGAGGCATTTGCCCATCTTTTTAAAATCTGCCCCTCTAAGGTCCAGGACCCTTGCCCTTGTGTGGTTCAATTCTGCAGCCAACTTTATATTGAATCACACTGTATGGTGATCGCTGTTCCCCAGGTGGCCTCCTACCTTGTCATTTGCTACACTGTCCCTGTTAGTGAGTCCCAGGTCCAGTATTGCCCCATGACAAGTGGGTTCACTGACTAGCTGCTTGAGGAATGTGCCCTGCAAAGAATCCAGGATATCCCTGTTTCTAGCTGAATCCACAGCTGGGAGGTTAGAATCTAATACTAATAATAATAATAAGCTTTATTTCTATGGCGCCTTTCAAAAACTAAGGCGCAGTACAACATTTAAAAACAAATCTACATCCAGCAGATTGAAGTCCCCCATCAGCAGAACCACCCCTTTTCTGCCATGTTGCCAGCAGCTTCCACCAGTACTTTATCTAACTCCTCCCCCTGTGTGGAGGTCTGTAGATTATGCCAATGTGGCTAGTGGCTCCATTCCCTGTCTGTAGGGTGACCCACAGTACCTCTGTTCCCGCCTGCATTCCCTGTATCTCTGGTGCTTTTATGCCTTCCCTCACATAAAGCACCATACCCCTCCTTTCCTTCCCACTTTGTCCCTTCTGAACGGAGTACAGTCTGGTATGGCCATGCCCCAGTCATGGTTTTCAGTGCACCATGACTCGGTAATGACCACAATATCCAGGATGGCATCTGCCATGATGGCCTCTAGGTCTGGAGTCTTATTTTCTAGACTTCTAGCATTTGCAAATGTAACCCTACCTTCCTCTTCTGTCTAGGGGCTGATATTCCTGAGGAAGGTGGCTACTCCATAGAAATTCTCTCCAAAACATACTCTTGACTGTTTTATTGAGATAAATAAATTTGTTCTTACCAGGCAGATGCAGGCCCTTTGTCCCCCCTCCCCCGGAACTGTCCAGAAAGAATCAAAAAATTCATCTTGCAGCTGGAACTCACTTGCTCCTTTGGCCCCGGCCCCTCAGAAGGTTCAGCAGGAATTCTGCTTAAGGTTCTCAAAAAGGCTACTGGATTCTACTAAAAACTAAGAATTAATTTCATTAGATATTAGAAGACACTAAAACAAGAGAAAAGGCAACTTTTTTAAAAACAAATAAATTTATTCACCTGGGCCCCAATGATTTCGAGAGAGCCCAGGGGTCCCGTTTGCTTAAAACTTCATAACTGAGCTCCATGGGGCTAGCATTTCTTCTATGTACATAGCTGAGAAGGAGACCTCTTACAAGCAGAATTTTACATGAGAGATATACTACAACTTACAACAGGCAGCTACTGATCATTCTCTCAAAACCAAATTGCTGCTACCAGAAGCATTAAGCTCCTAATAATTTCATGGCATGGGTAAGTACTACCCCAACGAACTTCACTTTGTTTTCTAGGGCCCTACACCCTCTTCCTAAACTGAAGTGCTCCTTTTCTCTAAGCCACTCCCTTCACTGAGAAGCGGTCAGCCTCTCCCACACACCATTTCCTGGCTCTAACTGGCCCAAGGGACACGGATGGTGCAGCCTGCTAGTACCACAGCTGACACCATTTCCTCTAACATCAATCTCTACTGCCTTTTGTATTCTGGCCTATACACCTGGTCTACATGCCCCCTGCTATTTTGTGGCCCTTCCAATTGCCTGCATTGCTTTCCTTTGCTCCAGATTTTGCTGCATGTTAAAGTGGTGACCTAAACCACTAACCACCAGCAGTCTCCCTCATGTTTGTCTCTCGTGCCCAAGCTGAGCAAACTGGCATGGGGGAAACCCAAAGGACCTTTTTATGACCTGTTCGGGCAAGTACATCCAGCTGCCCCAAGGCCTGTCCCTCCAAACAGATGCCGTGTGGGTAAGGGCTTCCCCCAGCCCCCTGACGTAGCTCCCTGAACTGCCCTGCACCCAGGAACGAGAGTGGTTGCTGCCACCGGACCCCCTCCTGCAAGAGCTCTGCCACAACTACTGCAACCCTGGCAACTCAGGCCTCTGAACTGCCTCCAGGAGAACATCCCCAGCGCCTAACTTTTCTCTCCTCACCCCCCTCCAGAGACCCAGGATCCCTAATCGACCACATGCTGTGGCTACCTTCCACCACCCACGGATAGCCCAGCCCAGGACCTGGTGCTTCGCCGCTGCTTAGCCATCCTGCCTAAAGAGGGGGGTCCGTCGCACTGCCCTACCAGCGCCCATCAGTCTGTTGTCTTTGCCTACTGCTCCCCTTCTCCTCTTCAGTCTACTCGATCCCCACTATTTAACTTGCCCTCTGCTTCCCCCTAGTCACCGCCTGCAGAAAAAACTCTCCCAGGTCACTTACTTAACTACCTCAACCTGGGAGAGTCAGGTGGCAAACCTGGGGCAAACTACAAGATTAAGGCCCTAAAATGAGTCATAAGTCCCCTCAGATTTGAGGGGTGGGTGGCTTACACAAATATGGTGTTCCAGATTTTATTACCTATCTGCTTGTTACCCCCTTTCTTTCCCTTTTTCCCTTTCTCCTTCCCCTCCCATTTTTAATGCTTCCATTCCCATTCCTCTTCATTTCTACCACTCTGTTTCCTTTATTAATTTACACCCTGGGGGATTCCATTTTCTACTTCAGCCTGTGGAGGGTGGGGCAGTTGTTGCCTCTCTAATTTCTTCTGCCACCCCATCAGCATGTTTAAATGTTCATCAAAGTAACATCTAAACTGTCCACTGAGGACTGCGGTTCTCCTCCCAGATGGATGCAGGTCATCACCCCTGTAAAGGCCCTTACCTCTCTAGGTGGATCCCAAGTCCCCAATGTAGCCAAACCCATCCTCTCTGCTTAATTCCTTCAACCATGAGTTGAAGGTCTTGGTGTGGAGATCCCTCTCCTCCCCGCTGTTGAAGATAGGCAGCACCTCGGTGAAAGCCATTGAGCTTGCTACCTAAGAGCCCTCCCCAGTTCCTTAAACTCCCCCTGCACTATCCCAGCCCTTTCCCTAGCCAGGTCATTAGTCCCCAGGTAGACAATGACATGCAGCTCTGCCTCCTGTCCTGCTGTCCTAGCAATCCTCTGTATCTGCTTCCCATCCCTCTGGGCTGTGGCACTGCATAGACAGCTGACCTCCCTCTCCTCCTGTCCTATTCACAAATCTATCCCCCTTATAATCGAGTCCCCCACCCAGATGTTGCTTGCTGCTCCTCTGGGGTTCTCTTCCTTCCTTCCTTCCTTCCTTCCTTCCTTCCTCCTTGGGGGGTTCTCCATTCCAGAGCACCCCCCACATTCTCCCTGACCACTACCATGGGTGTGTCCTCCTGGCAGTACCGCCTCACCAGAGTAGTGTAGGAATTTTGTAGTGGTACCGGCTGAGGAATGTGCCTCCGACCCACCACCCCCACCCTTTCAGAGCCCGCTGTAAGTAACAGCCCCTTTTGAACTCACCTCGGCTGTTTCCAGGGCCCTCAGGTCATCCCTGGACACACGTCAAGGGGGCGGCCTAGGTTCTCTGGCAGGCAAGTGGTGCGGGAACAACAGGTGCACATTGTGCCTCCTGCTGGGGTAACAATAGAGAAAACCTGTAGAGAAATTGTAGGTTAACACCCCCCAGGAAAATATAATAATTGCCCCCACTGTACCTTCCTCACACCCACACAACAACAATTCCCACTTTTCGCAGTCACATTAACAATTAACAGTTTTATTTTGGGGGAAGGGGGAAAAGGAGAAATACAGCATGACAACTGCTGAAACAGTTTTACCCCCACACAATCCCCACTCCCACCTGTAGGTGCACCCAGCGTCCCAACGGCAGCTGCCCAAATGTCTATAAAGTCCTTGGGGTGGGTACCACACTGCAGTGAAGAAGGCACTGGGGGATCTTTTGTTTGGGCCCAATAACTTCTAACAGATGCAAAACTTTAACTTTTTGCCTGGGCGCAGCTTTAATCATGGCACAGTCCTGCCCAGGACGTAACCCCCGTAATTCTCTGACTATCTAGCTAGCTAAATGAAGACTTCCCCAAAGCCTTAGCTCAGGGTACTTACAGTTCAGCAGTTCACAGGGGGTAGCAGATGCTTGTCTCATGGTACCATGCTGGTATCAGGAGCTGTTGTTGCAACACAACAGCAGCTGGCTGAAGAAATCATGAAAGCTGGTCTTCACTTGCCAGGCCTTTCCAATCTTCACCCCAAGGACCTTTGTATGCGGTGTTCACCTGGCAGGCCTCTCAACGTCTTCCTCTCCGGTGGTTTCTTCAGTCTGGTTGCAGAGCAGGCTGGTGGTTACCCAGACTGGTGCTTGGCACACACTTTCTCTGCTTCAGAAACTGTGGGATTAGGCTGCGACCTTTACAGTCTCCGCTTTCCCACTGGCACACTCCATTGGCTTTCTCTGCATTCCAGGACAGTCACTTCTCATTCTTGTTCGCATTCTTTCTCTCTGAATCTCAAAAGTCTCTCACTCTAGCTGCAGAGTCTAAATTTTCTTGACACAGCCACAGGTTCAAGTCTCAGCAGCAACTTCCAGATTCTGAGCAGCAAATTCACTCGGCCGCAGGTTCAAATCTCACCAGAAATTTTTCACTTCTCAGCAGCAAATGTACTCAGCCACAGGTCCAGCTGTCATCCTCGGAACTTCTCACACAGTCCAGATCTTTTCCAGGGGCTATGTTCTTTTCCAGGCATTCTGCAGCTTGTCCATTGCTGTGGCCAGACAAGGGCTTTGGCAAACAGGCAGCCTTCAGGGCTAGCAAACCCACTGCAGTCTCCCTCCTCTCTCCACTCTCTGGCTGCACACTCAGGAATTCCCCTTCAGCAGGCAAACAGCCCCTTCTATCAGTTTCCCAGCAGCCCCTTCTCACTGGCTGCTGCAGCTGTCCAGCAGGAAAAATTAATATTCATAGGGCTCACTTGACACCCTATTGGTTGCTATTTGGGCACCAAGAATTGTCCCTGCATTTCCTCCCAGAGTCCTCTTTGGCAGCCCCATGGACCTCTTGGCAAAATCCCTGCTGACTGATTGCCTACGGAAGGGGTTAAAGATGGACAACGTAGCTGCTGAACACACAGTCTCCAGCAAAGTCCTCATTTTCAAAGTCTTTGGCAGCCAACATTCACTGTTTTATGTTTTGATTTTTCCCCTGGTTCTGTAGCAGTCCCTCTGCACTCTAATCCTCATGCAGAGTTCAAAAGATTAACTTAATTCTGCTCCTGTTGCTGCTGCTGATAATCTCAGCCCACACACAGCAGAACAGGCTCATTAATATTCATGAGACCTTCATTAATATTCATACGGTAACACAGAGCACTCATTGGCACTCCTTAAATAAACACTTTTTGTGCCCCTCAGGTGCCTCCCCTGTGTCTCTGGACCCCATTTTGCTTGATAAGGGGGCTGGGAGCACCGGAGAGGCTGTAACTTTGCCACAACGGTGGTGAGAAAATGAGGATGCGCTACTGCGCATGTGCGGACTGCTGGCTTGCACATTTGTGCGGCTGAGTGCAGAGGTTACATAGAAACATAGAAGCTGATGGCAGATAAGGACTGCAAGGCCCATCCAGTCTGCCCATTTTTTCGACCTTATGAATGTACCATAGGCCTGTACTCTGTCAATGGTCTATCTATTCATACTCATCTGTATTGCTCCCTTATGCCTATCCCATGCCTGTTTGAAGCCCTGCACTGTATTCATATCCACTACTTCCTGAGGAAGGCCATTCCATGTATCCACCACCCTTTCTGTGAAAAAGAACTTCCTCGCATTACCCCTTAATTGGTCTCCCTCTAATATTATGCTGTGTCCTCTTGTCCTGATATTTTTCTTATATTGAAACATGTTAGACTCTTTCACCTTGTTAATGCCCTTAAGGTGTTTGAATGTTTCAATCATATCACCTCTCTCCCTCCTTTGCTCTGGGGTATACATATTGAGCTCCATTAATCTGTCCTCATGTGTTTTCTGAAGCAGTCCCTGCACCATTTTGGTTGCCCTTCTCTGGACTGCCTCCATTTTGTTAATGTCCTTGTGCAGGTGTGGCCTCCAGTACTGCATGCAATACTCCAGATGTGTGTTTTGCTCCTCTGAACTCAAACTGACAGAGAGCATGACAGGGGCCAGAAGGAAAGTCCTGGCATGCCAGGGAACTCAGCCATAGTGGCAGTGAGAACATGGGGGGGGGAAGGGAGCTGACCCAGGTAAGCCCACAGAGTTGGGGGCTTACATGTAGTTCAGCTGTTCCTCGTCCCTGGCATCCTCTGGGGTAACGGTGTCAGATTTGGTGGCCCCTTGGTGGCGGAAGAGGTCCCCCGAATCCTAGCCAACTTGGCCTGAAGTCTAGTGATCTCCTGTCTCAACCCAAAGAGGTGCATGCAGATGGGGAAGCAGCACAGTCTCCAGAAAGTCTCTCTGAAAATTGCCACCTTACAGCCTCTGCACTGCACCACTCCTAGCATTCTCAGCTTCTGTACTCCCAATAGACATGGAAGTACTTACATCTTCTTACCCCTGATATGGTGTTCCTAGCTTCCCCTTTTTATGGCTGTGTGGGAAGAGCTCCACAATTGTTTTGTTATTGCTGTAGGAGAACAGCGGGTCACATCCAGAACGTGACCTGTGTTCTCCCACAGTGATACAGCAACCTGTGGACAGCGCTGACTCCATTGGCGCTGTCCTCCACCGATGAAGTTCCCCTCTGCAGCATTATCACCCCCCCTCCCTGGGGCACACTATTTTAGCCACAAATTTTCTTCAAAACTGCACATGCACTTCAATAACATCACCACCACCGCTCTGATATCTGTCCTGCCGCTGCTCCCACACCCCAACAGGTAAGAGTTCTGCTCAGCCGTATCGGCTCTGACCAGAATTTGTTTTGTTTGTTGCCACATATGGTGTTCTCCCATACCTGGTGTAAATCTCCTTATACTGTTACCCTATATAGGATGTTGCTCCTGTTCCAAGTTTAGGCCAACCCATTACCTTCTGCCCTTCCCAGCAGTGAATGAAACAGGAGTAAACAGGTGCCTTACCTTAGTCGACCAGCAGAGTCTCTTCCTTCTCCGCTTCCTCCTGCCGATTCCTATGCTGCCAGTCTTACTCCTGTTCCACACCTGGGCTGTCCCACTCACCTGCTGGGACATGAACTTGTGGACACAGTAGGAGGGAGTCCTTAAATATTCTCCTCTAAGTCACCCAATTGGTTGTCCATCCATTGTAGTCTGGCCCGCTTCCTTCTCAGTGTTCAGTCCCCAACCTGCTTCCCTGGACCCAAACAGATAGACAAAAACAACAACAACAACAAAACACAGAAACCGGGTATTGCAGCAAATCTTAAACCAAACCTGCTGCCCTTGAATAAGAGTCTTGGCACTTGTAGCTTGGTTCAAATGCACGCCAAGAAAAAAGTATACTTGACAGTGGTGGGATGAAAGTGGTCATGCCACAGTGTGAGTACCTGGCTGATGACAGTGATGCCATGCTGTGAGTTCCAGGCTGTCAACAGTCACGTCAAAGGGTAAGGTCAAGACTGACAGCTGTCAAGTTAAAGGGTGAGTGTCAAGATGAAAGTAGTCATGCTACAGTGGGAGTGCTGGCCTAATGGCAGTGACTTCCTGGTGTGAGGACCTGGCTGACAGCCACCATGCTACAGAGTGAGAGCCAAGCTGACAGTCGTTACACTACAGGGAGAGTGCCAAACTGATGGGTGTCAGGCCAAAGGGCAGGGTAAGTGCCAGGCTGACAGTGGTCATGCCATGGAGTGAATTCCAGGCTACGTCCTGCTGTAGGGTAAGTGCCATGCTGACAGCAGCCATGCTACAGGGTGTGCCAAGGTGACAGTGATCATACAAAGGGGTAGGTGTCAGGCTGACAGCAGCCATGCTACAGGGTGTGCCAAGGTGACAGTGATCATACAAAGGGGTAGGTGTCAGGCTGACAGCAGCCATGCTACAGGGTGTGCCAAAGTGACAGTGATCATACAAAGAGGTAGTTGTCAGGCTGACAGCATCCATGCTACAGGGTGTGCCAAGGTGACAGTGATCATACAAAGGGGTAGGTGTCAGGCTGACAGCAGCCATGCTACAAGGTGTGCCAAGGTGACAGTGATCATACAAAGGGGTAGGTGTCAGGCTGACAGCAGCCATGCTACAGGGTGTGCCAAGGTGACAGTGATCATACAAAGGGGTAGGAGTCAGGCTGACAGCAGCCATGCTACAGGGTGTGTCAAGGTGACAGTGATCATACAAAGGGGTAGGTGTCAGGCTGACAGCAATCATGCTACAGGGTGTGCCAGGGTGACAGTGATCATACAAAGAGGTAGTTGTCAGGCTGACAAAATCCATGCTACAGGGTGTGCCAAGGTAACAGTGATCATACAAAGGGGTAGGTGTCAGGCTGACAGCAGCCATGCTACAGGGTGTGCCAAGGTGACAGTGATCATACAAAGGGGTAGGTGTCATGACAGCAGCCATGCTACAGGGTGTGCCAAGGTGACAGTGATCACAGAAAGGGGTAGGAGTCAGGCTGACAGCAGCCATGCTACAAGGTGTGCCAAGGTGACAGTGATCATACAAAGGGGTAGGTGTCAGGCTGACAGCAGCCATGCTACAGGGTGTGCCAAGGTGACAGTGATCATACAAAGGGGTAGGTGTCAGGCTGACAGCAGCCATGCTACAGGGTGTGCCAAGGTGACAGTGATCATACAGAGGGGTAGATGTCAGGCTGACAGCAGCCATGCTACAGGGTGTGCCAAGGTGACAGTGATCATACAAAGGGGTAGGTGTCAGGCTGACAGCAGCCATGCTACAGGGTGTGCCAAGGTGACAGTGATCATACAGAGGGGTAGGTGCCAGGCTGACTGCAGTCATACCATGGTGTGAATGCTGCGTTGGCAGTGGTTATGCAATAGGTTGAGCACCAAGGCTGACAGCAGTAATGCCACAGGGAAAGTGTCACACTGACAGTGGTCCTGTCGCAGGGAGGGCGCCAGGCTGATTGCAGTAATGCCACAGGGACAGTGTCACGCTGACAGTGGTCCTGTCGCAGGGAGGGCGCCAGGCTGATTGCAGTAATGCCACAGGGACAGTGTCACGCTGACAGTGGTCCTGTCACAGGGAGGGCGCCAGGCTGATTGCAGTAATGCCGCAGGGACAGTGACACGCTGACAGTGGTCTTGTCTCAGGGAGGGCGTCAGGCTGATTGCAGTATGGTACAGATCCATGATCTGTGCCACACCACACGTTGGCAAGAATTCTATCTCACAGCCTCAATAGAGTCAGCTCTTCAAATCTTAAATGATATAATCATAAGTGCCCTCAATTCACATGCACCCCTCACCAGTGTCAGAACCAAACTCAAATCCTGTCGCTGGTTCTCTGCCGACTCTAACCAAGATTGCTTGCCAGAGACAAACTCTGGAAAAGGGCAAGAAAGACAAAGGACCCAAATGACTGGCTCCAATTCAGAAAAGCCAGAAACTCCTGCACAAAACAAGTAAGAAAAGCCAAGGCAACCTTCTACACAGCTGAACTAGATGCCTCCTATAACAACCCTTCCAGGTTCTGGGGTACCATAAAGGGCATCCTAGGTCAAACCTCTACCCCTGTCTTACCATCCAAAATTCAATTAAATAATATTGAAATCACCGACAAGCAAAATATCTTGAATGCCTTCAATGACCATTTCACTCAGCTGGCCTGGCTTTCGACTCCTCTCCTGCAAACCTATTAAGATCATCTCTAAACCTACAATCTACTGAGAGTCAAAGGTTGCTTCCACATTCTCATTCAAACCAATATTGTTCAAAGAAGTAGAAGACCTCCTACTCCAACTAGATACCACCAAAGTGCAGGTGCAGACTCCTGGATCCCTACTTTTAAAAGTAGCACTGTATGCCTTAACCCCTCACCCACCTCTTCAATCTATCACTTGTCACTGGTACTATCCTCAATATGGAAAACAGCTCAAGTGTTTCCATTACTTAAGGCAGGTGATCCCATGGACCTCAATAATTATAGGCCCATCTCCATCTTACCAATACTATCCAAGATGCTTGAGAAGCTGGTAAACTCTCAGTTAACTGCCTACCTCAATACCAACAATCTCCTAAATCCAGCTCAATCTGGGTTTAGATCTATGCATAGCACCATCTCTGCACTAGCAAAAGTCACAAATGACTGGCAGACTGCCCTAGACAAAAAGAATAATACCTGTGCTGTGTTTCTGGATCTAAGCAAAGCCTTTGACACTGTGGATCATGATCTTCTAATCACTCACTAAACTCCATAGGCCTTGACTCACTCTCTATTAAATGGTTCAGATGCTATCTCTCTGGAAAGCTGCAACTGGTAAAGAATGATGGTGATCTATCTACCCCTAAGCCACTCCTAAGAGGTGTACCCAAGGCTCCATCCTGGGTCCCATCCTTTTGCCATTTACATCAACAATATTGACTCCAATCTCTCTTTCTAATATCCACCTTTTGCAGATGACACTGTACTTTATGTGAGTGATCCTCACCATCAAAAGCCTGTGAGCTCCTACAGTCTCAATTCTCCTCCTCCAGCATAACCTATTAAAAATAAATTATTACTAAATGCTAAGAAAACCAAAGCTATGTTCTTTGCCCACAAGAACTGTTCTTCCACTATCCCATCATTCACCCTCCCACAACTCTCTACCATCCTTGGTGAAAATCTGGAATATGTTGACAAATTCAGGTACCTAGGAGTATGGATAGACAATAAACTAGACTATACTACCCACGTTGAAGAGCTCCTGAAAAAGCTAAGACAAAGACTTGGTCTATTCTATAGAATCAAACACTACCTGACCAAAGATTCCAAACAAAGATTAACCCTTGCATCATTCATGTCCCTCATTGATTATGCTGACTTCCTCTATGGTCATTGCTCCCTCTCCCATCTAAACAAACTAGACACCCTGTATCATAGAGCTATTAGATTCATTACTGACCTTCCCTCTAGCACCCATCATTGCTCTCTCTACAATGCAGTCAGCTGGACATCCCTGCAACATAGAAGAAGAAAAAATGCTGCTACCTGGATCTACAAAGCTCTGACAAACAAACTCCCTTCCTACATCTCAGACTGCTTCAACCAGATCACATCCAGGTCTACACCTTGAGGATCAACAAACTGATCCTGCTGAAGATTCCTATCACCTGCACCCGGTATGGAAGAGCTGCAATCAGTTATTCCTGGCACTTATCTGAATTCTATCCAAAAGACATTGAAAATGGAAACACTGATCCCCTTACATCCTTCAAAAGCTGTACACCGCCTAATCCCAGATTCATGCAATTGCTTCCACAAGGCCTAGTCCTCCCACACCCCACACCCCCACACCTCTCTCTCCCCACCCCCTTCTAAAGCTCCTCCCTATTCTTCTATCATTCCTCTGGTCCTTTACACATCAAACCTCAAACATATATGCCCACCCATGTACCATTATCCAAGCCTTATCCCTACCAGACTGTTTGTTTCTCACCTTTAATAGGTTTTTGGTTTACTGTCCTTTGCCTTGTATATATGTAAATAATTGTACATCTATCTCACTCATAAATGTTTGTATTTGTGCTATTTCAATATCATGTTTTTGTATACACTCTGTAACCTTTTTTGTTATGACCACTCAGGTCCATCTTGTAAATGAGCTATGCTCAATGATGTTCGCCTGAATAAATAAAGATTTTGATTGATTGATTGATTGATTGCAGTAATGCCGCAGGGACAGTGTCACGCTGACAGTGGTCCTGTCGCAGGGAGGGCGCCAGGCTGATTGCAGTAATGCCACAGGGACAGTGTCACGCTGACAGTGGTCCTGTCGCAGGGGGCGCCAGGCTGATTGCAGTAATGCCACAGGGACAGTGTCACGCTGAAAGTGGTCCTGTCACAGGGAGGGCGCCAGGCTGATTGCAGTAATGCCACAGGGACAGTGTCACGCTGACAGTGGTCCTGTCACAGGGAGGGCGCCAGGCTGATTGCAGTAATGCCACAGGGACAGTGTCACGCTGACAGTGGTCCTGTCACAGGAGGGCGCCAGGCTGATTGCAGTAATGCCACAGGACAGTGTCACGCTGACAGTGGTCCTGTCACAGGAGGTGGCCAGGCTGATTGCAGTAATGCCACAGGACAGCATCACGCTGACAGTGGTCCTGTCACAGGAAGGGCGCCAGGCTGATTGCAGTAATGCCACAGGGACAGCGTCACGCTGACAGTGGTCCTGTCACAGGGAGGATGCCAGGCTGATTGCAGTAATGCCACAGGGACAGCGTCACGCTGACAGTGGTCCTGTCACAGGGAGGGTGCCAGGCTGATTGCAGTAATGCCACAGGGACAGCATCACGCTGACAGTGGTCCTGTCACAGGGAGGGTGCCAGGCTGATTGCAGTAATGCCACAGGGACAGCGTCACACTGACAGTGGTCCTGTCACAGGGAGAGTGCCAGGCCAATTGCAGTAATGCCACAGGGACAGCGTCACGCTGACAGTGGTCCTGTCACAGGGAGAGTGCCAGGCCGATTGTCAGTAATGCCACAGGGACAGCGGCCATGCTGGACAGTGGTCCTGTCACAGGGAGAGTGCCAGGCCGATTGCAGTAATGCCACAGGGACAGCGTCACGCTGACAGTGGTCCTGTCACAGGGAGAGTGCCAGGCCAATTGCAGTAATGCCACAGGGACAGCGTCACGCTGACAGTGGTCCTGTCAGAGGGAGAGTGCCAGGCCGATTGCAGTAATGCCACAGTGATAGTGTCAAGCTGACAGCAGTCCTGTCAGAGGGAGAGTGCCAGGCTGATTGTAATAATGTCACAGGGAAAGTGTAACGCTGACAGTGGTCTTGTCACAGGGAGAGTGCCAGACTGATTGCAGTCATGCCAAGGTGTGATTTCCTGGCTATCAGCAGTCATGACAAAGTGTAGAGTAAGTGTCAGGCTGATACCAGACATGCCACAGTGTGAGAGCCTGACTGACCGTGGCCATGCCAAAGGGTGGGGTAAGAGCCAGGCTGGTACCAGACATGCCACAGTGTGAGAGCCTGACTGACCGTGGCCATGCCAAAGGGTGGGGTAAGAGCCAGTCTGGCAGCAGACTTGCCACAGTGTAAGTACTTGTCTGACAGTGGTCATGCCATGGCTGATTACCAAGGTGACAGTGGTCATGCAATGGGTACGTGCCAAGCTGACTATAGTTCAGGCCACGTGACATGTACCAAGGTGCTCTATGAGCTATCTCTCCAAACCAGACCATTGGCACACTTTTACATTCTACCATTAATAACTTGATTCATTTCTGCTGTCGGAAGTCTAGAAGGATCTGTGCAAGATCAATTCTAGTTTTCAACAGAGGACTCACTTCTATAATGCCCTTCCCTGAATCAAATCAAGTGGCTGCAGAGGGAGGGAAAGTTTGCATGAATAAATTTTTAATTAGAAAGTTAGAAAAAATAAATCTTTTTAGATATCTCACTTATCCAGAAATAAGAAAACAGAAAGAGAGAGAAGGAAGCACAAGTTATTTCAGAATGAGCCACATGGGCTGGAGAAAGAGGTGTAACAAGGCTTGACAATTGAAAACTAGCAAGAGAAGTTGACTTAGGAAGGGGGGAGTCATGTGACTGTAGTTTTTGTGTGTGCTCACAATACTGTGTTTGTTTGAACAGTGATAAGTACCAGGTGCTGGACTCCGCTACCCTGGGTATGCTACGAGTTGAGGACCAGGAAGACCAAGGCCAGGCACTTACTAATGTCTTTATGCTGAGAATTCTGGAGAACCAGGACCAGCAAGAGGTCAGCTATATGCTGAAGGCCACATCTCAGTAAGTACTCCTATCATTACAGCGGATCTACTACAGAGTCAGAGCCTCCATGTCCTCTAGGCTAGCATCTACCGCTTCAATTCAAGGGCTTTTTTCATACTACACTTTTATTGCTATAATAGGAAATTCACATTATACTTGAACAGCTCACAATCCAGATTAATTTATGGAATGCCATATGTATAATAAAATGGTAATATTAAATGTATGCTGAAAATAGAAAGCAAAGCACAGAAACTTTATTGATAAAAAAAGCGCTATTCACCCAAAGGACCATAACGCTAGTGCAATAAATGATAACATCACAGCTAAAAACTTCATCCATCATTATTAAGTATCAGTATTAGACTTACACAACATCAGAGAAGGCAAGATTGAACAGATATGTTTTCAACACAGATTTAGAACTCTCCACCATCAGGCACTCTTCTTATCCGATGAGGTAGATAATTCCACAGGGTAGGGGCCACAAATTCAAATATTCGAACCCCAGAGGTCTTCAAATGGACTCTGGGACACTCTAGCAATCCCTCATCAGTGGAATGGAGTGGGCAGTAGGGGCCAAAAAGCTCTTGCAGATAGCTCGGTCCCTGTCCGTATAGGGCCTTATAGGTCAGCAAGCTGACCTTGAAGGTGATCTGCCACTGAATAGGCAGCCAGTGCAGATCATGCAGCACAGGTGTGACATGGCAACCTCGAGGCAGCCCAGTCAACAGCCTAGCTGCCACATTCTGCACCAGCTGCAAGTGGCGGATATCAACCCCCGGTAGCCCTAGGTAGAGGGGATTACAGTAATCAAGGCGAGAGGTCACAAAGGCATGGACCAAAGTTGGAAGGTCATCAGGCAGAACTAGATGCTTGATCCGAGCAATGTTCCTCAGATGGTAAAAGGCAGTCTTGACAATGAACGACACCTGAGATTTGAGCATCAGTCCTTCGTCAAGAATCACACCCAGATCTTGCACCCATTCGGAGGTCATCAATTTGGCAGCCACCAAGCCAGAGCCTAGATGGTCTCCCCACCAATCACCCCTCTACCTGATGACTTGGGTCCACCACCAGAACATCGGTCTTGTTCGAGTTCAACCTCAGCCAGTTAGTACTCATCCAGTCTTGAATCTCAGAAAGGCAGTTGTTCAAGCTAGAGATTGCTCCCACCTGATCGAGCACAAAGGACAAGTAGAGCCGAGTATCATCTGCATAGCAGTGAAAACTCAGCCCATACTGCCTTACAATGTCTCCCAGCGGCAGCAAATATACCGCGAACAACATGGGAGATAGCACCGAGCCCTGTGGCACCCCACACAACAGGGAGAACTTGTCAGAAATACTCCCTCGAAACATTCTCTGAAACCTGCCAGTGAGGAAAGAGTGAAACCATCTGAGGGCTGTACCTGATAGGCCACAGATCAGCCGCAGGCACTCTACCAACACACCATGATCCACAGTGTCAAATGCCACAGAGAGATCAAGAAGAACCAATATGGAGTGGCTTTTCTGATCTCTCGCTATCAGGAGATTACTGAGGACCCGAACAAGGGCCGTTTCAGTGCTGTGTCTAAAATCCAGACTGGGAGAGGATCATAGATATTGTGGATTGTCAAGTGATCCTCCAGCTGCAGCATGACCACCTTACCAATAACCTTACCCACAAAGGAAAGGTTAGAGTCAGGTCTATAGTTAGCAAGACAGTCTGGGCCAAGAGAGGATTTCTTAAGAAGAGGTGTCACCACCGCCTCCTTCAGGGTGTCCAGAAACACACCTGACTCTAACGAACACCAGACAATCCCAGCTAGGACCAGGCCAATCACCTCAATGCACCCACAAGAAGGCAAGTTGGGCCTGGATCCAAACTACAGCAGGTTGGCCTCATATTCTGGATAATCCTCATAACATCCTCAACTGCCAGCCGGCCGAAGTCAGACCAAACAGACCGAGGAACTGCAACCTCCCACCGACCACCGCCATCCCCATCGGAGCAAGCTGCACAGGTCTCAGACCTGATGTCAGCAACCTTATCAGCAAAGAATCGAGCAAACTCATCACATTTTTCTTGTGACAACGCTCTCCGAGTCTGTAGACAGGCTGGAATGCACAGTCTGTCCACAGTCCGAAAGAGCTGAGCTGATCGATTCTGTGCAGCAATCTCCCTGGGACAGGAACTTTGCCTTCTTACAGGAGATAGCCAATTGATAGTCCTTATAATGGACCATCAATCTAAGTCTGTCAGCATCAAGGCCCGATTTCCACCAGCAACACTCCATCCTTCATCCCACTTTCCTCAGCTCCCTCAAAGTCCCATCAAACTAGGGGGGACCAAGGGCACTGGGTGAGGGAGCAAACCCAGACAGGAGCAATTAGATCCAGAGCCTCAGACACAGTGCCATTATAGCCCTGTACCAGAGTATCCGGATCACAGCTAGTCCTCAGTAGACCCGATAGGTCCAGTACCGCAGCCAGGCCATCGGGAGTCAAACCCCTTAAAGGGCGGTACCGGACCACCTCTATAGGGGCAGGCCTTAAGGGGGGAGCCAGGAAATTGAACCTTATGGTGTGATGGTCAGACCAACTGACTGGCTCCATCACCAGGTCAGAAGTCTCCATACCCAGTAGGAAGACCAGATCCAAGGAATGACCATGATTGTGGGTCGCAGAGGTAATCACCTGTGTGAAGCCCAACGAATTCATCAGTTGGAGAAAGTCTTGACCAAACTGCAAGGGTTCATCATCAACCCAGGCATTGAAGTCCCACAGAACCATCCATCTGAGGAACTCTAACACCATGTCGACAATGAAGTCCATGACTTCCTGCAGGAATTGCTTCTCACCCCCAAGTGGACGGTAGATGAGAAGAATCCTGCACCCCACACCTGCGTCCATGATACATTCAAAGGACTGGGTATCCCCAGTTGCCACATCCATAAGGCCCAATTCCATTCTGAAACATATGGCTACACCCCCGCACCTACAATCCATCCTCTGGCAGTGTATTACTGAGAACCCGACAGGAATAACTGACTGAAGAACTGGGCCAGAATTTTCATCCAGCCAGGTCTTGGTAATGCAGGCCAGGTCCGATGACCCAACAAGATCAGCAATGACTACCATCTTGATTTTGATGGACCTGACATTACATAACACCACCCGAGTAGGATGGGACTCCAAGGCCGGCTGAGTCATCTGCCCACTCGTGGTGGAGCCCTGGGGTATGTGAACCAGACAGGGAAGACCCCTATCCAGGACCTATTTTGCCCCAGGGCATCTTCTGGTCCCTACCATTCCAATCTGACCACTCGGCCCCACTCTCCCCAGAGGTCCATGACCCCCACCCCAAGACTCCTCCTTACAATCCCCAAAGCTCGGCAACGGCTATATACCTCAGCCAGCAGATGAGGACAATCAAAGGGGCCACGTAGCTCAGTGGGAGAGTAGCACCTGACTAGGAGAGACTTCTGCCAGCACATAACTAAAAACTCACACCAACAAACAACAACAAAAGAAAACGAATAACTGAAATAAACAAAACAAAATAGAGTTAGAATCGACGTTTCGACCATAGGTCTTCATCAGGAATTTTGCAAAAGAGAAAAAAACAAAGTTAGCTTTTTTCTCTTTTAGATAATTCCTGAACAAGATCTATGGTTGAAATGCTGATAATATTTTCTATTTTCAGCGTGCGTTTAATATTACCATTTTGTTTTGTTTTCAGACCACACACTGTTGCAGCACCTTGTTTTTTTATTCCATACATATAGCTGAACCACACTTCCCTTGTGATGGCGTTTGATACATATAAAGTCCCAAAGTAGTTGTACTCCCAGGCAGACACAAGCAGGCAGGACAGTGTAATAGGCTGAAGCATTGAACTTTATTGCAGCACAATCTGTGCTTGACCAGAACAAGCCAAAGAGCCGTACACGCAGAGTTCAAGTTAAAAAAGGTTCCAAACATCAGGATACACAAAGATAACAAACAAGTCCCGCTGCCAATTCCTGTTCACATAGACAACCCTGGCCTTGACGCTTCAACTCCAGCTTGAGTCTTCGTCAGTCTGTACCCTAATGTTTGGAACCTTTTTTTTTACTTGAACTCTGCATGTACAGTATAGCGGTTTCCCTTGTTTCAGTCAAGCAGCCTACTACACCGTCCTACCTGTTAGTGTCTCAATGGGAGCGTGACTACTTTGAGACTTTTTATCTGTGTGCGTGAGGTGGCCTCACCCATTGTTGCACCCACCCTGCACGGAGGTACATGGCACCTGTGTTCTGGGAGTCGTTGATACAAATAGTTGAGTCAACCTTCACTTGTGATGGAATTTCGTACATATTACTGGGTCACCCTTCATTTGTGATGGCATTCTGTAGATATAAATGAGTCACTCTTCACTTGAGGTGGCACTCTATTCATAGAGGTGAGTTACCCTTCACCTGTGATGGTGTTCTGTAGATACAGGTGAGTCACCCTTTACTTGTGATGACACTCCGTACATGTAAGTGAGTCACCCATCACTTGTGATGGCATTCCATACCTATAGGTGAGTCACATGTCACTAGAATGCTTGTATGTAGTTACAGTGTTTTACAAAATGTAATGCCTGTCTATAGTAACAGCGTTTTACAAAATGTAATGCATGTCTATAGTTGCAGTTTTTTACAAAATGCAATGCCTGTCTATAGTTATACTGTTTTACAAAATATACTGCATGTGCATATATATATATATATATATTTTTTTTTTTTAAATGTAAGCAGTGCAGAAGAGCAGTTGCTAAGGCAAACAAAATGCTTGGGTGTATAACCGGGGGATAACGTCCAGGAGAAAGGTTATACTTCCCCTGTACACCTCACTGGTGAGGCCACATCTGGAGTACTGTGTGCAGTTCTGGTTCCCCTGCCTAAAGAAGGACATCACACTGCTGGAGAGAGTTGAGAGAAGAGGGAACGAGGATGATTTGTGGTCTGGGGGAGTTATCATATGAGGACAGACTTAAAGAGCTGAACAGGTACTCTCTGGAGGATAGAAGGGATAGGGGAGATATGACAGAGATCTTCAAATACCTGAAGGGATTCAACAGAGGGAACAAGGAGGGTCTGTTCAAGTTAAGGGAGGAGGGGACTATGAGAGGCCATAGTCTAAAGTTGGCTGGGGAGGCGGTACAGAGGAGAGGTGCAGGGGCATTATTTCACAGAGAGGGTGGTGACGTCCTGGAATGCACTGCTGGATGACCTAGTAACAATGGTAACTCTGGGAGGTTTCAAGAAGGGTTGGATAGGCAAAGGAGCAAGGTACAGGGTGGGGGTTTGGTGAATAACAGCGGTATACAGGGAGGGGAAGGGGGAGGGAGGGGGAATGAGGAGGGAGGTAGAGCAGCTACTATGCAAGATAGACCATTAGGCCTAATCTTCTGGCAACTATGTATGTGCGTACAGTATGTATGCACGAATGTATGTATGCAATGCCTGTCTATAGTTACAGTGTTTTAGAAAATGTAATGCCTGTCTATAGTTATTGGGTTTTACAGAATGTAATGCCTATATATAGTAAAAGTGTTTTACAAAATGTAATGCCTGTCTGTAGTTACAGTGTTTTATAAAATGTAATGCATATAATATATATGCAACTACCTTATCTAGGTTGGACACTGTGTACAGCTCTTTTTGCCACTTTGCCTCAAACTCCCCCCCCCCCCGCACCCACCACTGCACTCCCTCTCTTCCCTCACTCATAGGTGAAACCTCCAATCTCTCACATTCCTAACAAAATACTGGCTAGGAAATCTCCCATCACACATCACTGACCTCCTTTCTCCTGCATTCCACTCCCCATATAGCTTAAGGTGCAGGGATTTGTGCATCTTCAAACTGCCACATCCCAGTCCATCCATGGGTTCCCTACCTTTCTCCTATCACCTCCCAAACTTCTAGAACCAGCAATCCACCTCCACACATAACTCCTCCTCCCTGAAAGTCTTCAAGCTGCTGCTCCAACAGTTAGACACTGGCCCTTTGTTCTTGTCTGATCCCTGTGCCCGCAGGCAACCCTGCCTGACCTCTCCACTCCTACGACCTGTCCTCTCTAAATACTGTGTCTAGCCCATTGTTTATGTACTGCCCTACTCTCCCGGCTGGCATCTGCAGTGAACTATTTAAGCAATTTACCACGGCAAAGGTGTGGGTAACGCTAGGATTTACAATGGGTGGTGTGTTGTTTGGTCAAGAGGCCGATAGGCCGAGTGAGCAAAACACACCAGCCATTGTAAATCCTAACGTGACCCACACCCTTGCCATGGTAAATTGCTATTATGCAATGTCCTTTTATTTTGCATTTGAAAAAAATAAAGAAAATATTTTTTCTTTTACATTTTACCTTATTTTTATTGTTGTTATTGCACTGTGAGAAACAAAATAGTACCCGTCTTCGCATCCCTGAAGCAAGAGTGTGTGCAGTTTCAATTTGTGCATGCAAAGATATGGGCACCCTGGGAGGTTCAAACCCATGAACGGCAGTCACTGAGAAAGCGAACATATGACGAGGTTTTATCTGGGATGAATACAGTGATGTGCAGGTACAAGTGTGTGTAGAACATGATGGGACTGTATTTTTTTAAATCGGGCGGGCTTTACGTTACCAGGGCGGGGCTGGACTCGTCGTTGGGACACTGTTACCGTCTGTTCCCTCTCTGCCACTCCTGATTTCGCAGAGGTCAGAGTGCTTTTGGGGAAGTCACTGCTGTGGCTTAGTGGGGGACTGGCATCTCTTGCCATTGGTATTGTGAAGGATTTACAACGAGCACGAGGTGCCAGTTGACCAGTTGGAGCCTGCCATTTTTGGACTCCATTGTATAATACTGTTTCCTTCACATTGCTCTCTGTTATGTTTTCCACATCATTCTCCTGCTTGACTCATTGTACACTGTTTTATCTTTGATCCATATTGTAATTGTGTTTCTACATCATTATTCTAATTAATCACATTCTACCTGGCATCTAGCTGATCAGCTTTGTAAATATTTTATTATGTTGTTTAATGTAATGCAACACCCCTCCTTTCCCCAGGTCGCACCTGGAAATTAGTTCCAGCTCAGTGTACCTTTCTCAGTTACCAAATTTTAAATAAATAAATAAAAGTAGGTACAGTAGTACAATGTCTATAGTTATACTGTTTTACAAAATGTTATGCATATATATATATAGCTTTACAAAATGGAATGCATATCTACAGTTGCAGTCTCTTGCAAAATGTAATGCCAGCATATAGATGCAGTAATTTACAAAATGTAATGCCTGTGTATATAGTGTTTTAAAAATGTAATCCTTATATATGACACAGTGATCTACAAACTGTAATGCCAGTCTATAGTAACAGTGTTTTACAAAATGTAATGCCTGTCTACAGTTACAGTGTTTTACAAAATGTAATGCCTGTCTATAGTTACAGTTTTATAAAATGTAATGCATATATGTAGATATATATATCTTTACAACATTTAATGCATATCTACAGTTACAGTCTTTTACAAAATGTAATGCCAGTGTATAGATACAGTAATTTACAAAATGTAATGCCTGTGTATAGATAGTGTTTTAAAATGTAAAGTTTATATCCAACATAGTAATTTACAAACTGCAATGCCAATCTATAATAACGGTGTTTTACAAAATGTAATGCCTGTCTATAGTTACACTATTTTACAAAATGTAGTACATATGTCATGCATATCTACAGTTGTAGTCTTTTACAAAATGTAATGCCTGTCCACAGATACACTGTTTTACAAAATGTAATGCCTGTCCACAGTTACACTGTTTTACAAAATGTAGTACATATGTCATGCATATCAACAGTTGCAGTCTTTGCAGTCTTTTACAAAATGTAATGTCAGTCTACATATACAGCAATTTACAAAATGTAATGTCAGGTGGCCGGCCAGTTGGCGCAGCGGTGGGATTTCCGCTAGTGACACCAGCGACCCGGTCGCGGAACGGACCCAGTGTCGGAGGGTCGTGGTTGGGGAGAAGGATGGAGCTCATGGACTGCCTCCTTCTCCGGGAGGGTGAAGCACTCGGAGCACTGAGGACTCCTGGTGGAGACCGGGAGATCTCATGCTGCCGACGCTGAATCTCTGGGAGGCGGGGGCAGATGCTGGCGTCATTGCACATCACCGCCTCAGTAAGGAAAAGACAAGAAAATATAGGTGGGCGAGGGCCACCATCTAAATGAAGCCCTCCCAGAAGACCTCGAGCAACCACCATCACTGCGGTTCCCCCAACTAGATACTGGTTCCGCGGTCACGGAAGAATGTGACTGCAGCCCTGCCCTCCAGGGGGCAAGCCGGGGGTGACTGGGGGACCCCGGCAGCCATAGATGGTGGTAAAGGCTTCTAGGGGCCGTGACCAGGGCCGATAAAAGTGACAGGGTCCTGCCAAAAAAAAAATGTAATGTCAGTCTACAGATACAGCAATTTACAAAATGTAATACATGTCTATCGTTACACTGTTTTACAAAGTGTAATGCATACTGTACATAGATATACAGTAGTTCCCAAAATGTAAACCCAGGCCTGGATATTCAAACTGCGCCAGGCAGTGGCGCAGGCCTGGGCGCAGCACAACTGTGATGCGCTGGGGCCAGATCCAGGTGATATTCAATGGGGATGCACCATGGCGCAGCACCATTGAATATGGCAGGGTCAGCGCACATTCTACACATGGTGCAGTGGCACTGTGCCAGCACAAGCCACAGATAGGGAGCACGGGGATGCGCCAGCACAGGTGAAGTTGTGCTAGGTGCATCACCCGCAATATTCAGCAGGGGCCATGCAAATGAGGCCATAATATATGCAAGGTGCAAATGGGTCCATTTGCATGTCATTATGGCCCTAGTTGTATGCCTTGCACAGGGCAGCCCGGCAACTTGCACCCTGCACAACATGACGTGTGCTGTGGGGATCCCGGGGCATCCCCCGCCCAGTAACCGTGATCGCACGGTATATGTTGAACAAGAAATCCCTGGTGGTCTAGTGGTTCCCCCTCCCACCCAAATCCCCGATATATGTAAATATGACCATCCCTGGTGGTCTAGTGGAACCCCCCATTGTTGTGATCACGGTAAATGTATATGAAAGCAATCCCTGGTAGTCTAGTGGTACCCCCCTCCCTCCTGTGTCCCCAATCAGCGGTAAATGTTGATGTATCAAAGCCCTGGTAGTCTAGTGGTAGCCCGCTCCCTCCCGTGTCCCAGATCAGCGGTAAATGTAGAATTCCTTAAGCCCTGGTAGTCTAGTGGTACCCCCTCCCTCCTGTGTCCCCAATCGGTGGTAAATGTTGATGTATCGAAGCCCTGGTAGTCTAGTGGTACCCCCACCCCGCCCATTGCTGCGATCATGGTACAGCTCCTAAACACATCCCTGGTGATCCAGTGGCACCTCCCGCCTCCCACCCACACAGGACCCTTGCCCACCCCGCTCTCCGTCATTGGCAGGTGGCTGCAACCTGCCCACATACTGCCCGGCCACCTGCTGAATGACATGTACAGTATGGGCTGTACGCCCATTGGTCCCCTGTGTGGACCAATGGGCTTGCAGGGCATACTGTACTAGACAATCCCAAATATGTGAATGATTCATTGCATGGGTGTGCTGGCATATGCACTGCACATCCTGGGCTGAATAACGGGATGTGCCGCATATGCATGGGCACGCCCCCTGCATCCGCGCTGTATACAATTACATTGCACCCCGGCACATCGGGATTTGTGCTGAGCCTGGCAGCCTTTCCAATATCATGCCGGGGTGCATTGTGGGGTTGCGCAAACCCTTTGAATATCCTGGCCCCTGTCTATAGTTACAGTATTTTACAAAATGTAATGCTTGTCTATAGTTACATTGTTTTACACAATGTAATGCTTATAAGGCCTGTATATAGTTATAATGTTTTGTAAAATGTAATGCATGTCTATATTTACACTATGTTACAAAATGTTATTTGTGAATAAGTACAGTGTATATATATATATATATATATATATATATATATATATATATATATATATATCACAAAATGTAACACATAGCTACAGAAGCAGTCTTTAACAAAATGTAATGCCAGTCTACAGATACAGTCATTTATAAAATGTAATGCCTGTGTATATATACTGGCTCGGATATTCAAACTGCGCCAGGCTGTGACACAAGCCTGGGCACAGCTCAACTTGGCTGCGCAGGGGCGTTGACAGAGTGATATTCAACGGAGCTGCACCATGGCACAGCAGCATTGAATATCGCACCCTGGTCACCTGCAGTGCACATGGTGCAGTGGCACTGCACCAGCACAAGTGGCCAGAGTGGAGCAGGGGGATGCACTAGCGCAAGTTCCGTTGTGCTATGCGCAAAACCGCGATATTCAAAAGCGCACATGGAAATGGGGCCATAATGCATGCAAGGCACAAATGGGGCCATTTGTATGTCATTATGGCTCCATTTGCATGCAGGTGCACCGATCCCCGGTGACTTGCGCCTGGCGCCCTGCCAGGCTGCAGCCGTTGGGGACCGACACCACCTGCATATCGCGGCAAAGTGCCCCACTGCCCAATCGCAGGCATATGTAGAAAATAATAATCGTCCAATATCCCTGGTGGTCCAGTGGACCGCTTCATGCCTGATTGCGGGCTTAAGTATAAAAACATACTGTCCAATATCCATGGTGGTCCAGTAGACCGCTTCACACCCGATCACGGGCTTAAGTATAAAAACATACTGTCCAATATCCCTGGTGGTCCAGTGGACCGCTTCATGCCTAATCGCGGGCATATGTAGAGGAAAATAATTGTCCTATATCCCTGGTGGTCCAGTGGACCATTCGCAGCCCGATCGCAGGCATAAGTACTAAACATGAGAGGTCCAATATCCCTGGTGGTCCAGCGGTACCCCTCCCTACCCACCCACTGAACCCCACTGCCCCACTCCCCCAGTCAGTGGTGGGCAGCAGTCCCCATCTGCCAGCCGCCCGACGCCCGCCACTGATACCATACGGTAGGGCTGTATGCCCATTGGTCCACAGCATGAGCCAATGGGCGTGCAGCCCATACCATACTACAGTCCAGATATGTGAATGGTGACAGGCGGCAGGCAGGTGGGATGCCGCCCACCGCTGACCAGGGGGAGCGGGCGGTGGAGCTTAGTGGGCGGGTGGGGAGGGGGTACTGCTGGACCACCAGGGATATTGGACCTCTCTTGTTTATTACTTATGCCCACAATTGGGCTGTGAGCAGTCCACTGGACCACCAGGGATAATGGACGATGTAAGTTACTACTTTTTTTTTTTTAACCAATTATTTTACCAGGTGAGACACACTAAGCTGAAAGCTTGTTTGCAGGTGCAACCTGGGAGCACAAGGAAGTTAAGTGACTTGCTCAGGGTCACGCAGTATGCAAGTGGGGGCTGTGGGATTCAAACCCAGGTCTCCAGATTTGCAGCTCAGTGCCTTAAACCACTGCACCATACTGCCTCCTGCTTAAGCCCATGATCGGGCTGTGAGCAGTCCACTGGACCACCAGGGATATAGGATGATTATTTTCCTCTACATATGCCCGCGATCGGGTGTGAAGTGGTCCACTGGACCACCAGGGATATAGGACGGTATGTTTTTATACTTAAGCCCGCGATCGGGCGTGAAGCAGTCCACTGGTCTACCAGGGATATTGGATGTTTATTTTATTCAACTTATGCTCGCGATCGGCATGGGGGGGTGCCACCACAAAGGTGCAGCCAGAGCTCGGGTGGCAACCCACAGGTGGCAGCTGCCATGTTGCACCCTGCAATACGGCAGCTCACCTGTGGGTGGCCAGCCATTGTTTCTTTTTTTGGGGCTCACCTGTGTGCAGCGCAGGTAGGGGTTGCACATGCATGGGCTCAGCACATCCCGGGCTGACTATCGGGATGTGCGGAGTATGCATGGGCACGCCCCCCCCACTTGCGCCGCATACATTACTGATGCGCTCCAGTGCATCGGGATTTGTGCCAGGCTCAATCCCTGTTTGACTATTGCGCCAGGGCGCATCAGTGGGTTGCACATGGCGCAACCCTTCTGAATAGCTGGGCTACAATGTTTTAAAAATGTAATGCCTATATACGACACAGTGATCTATAAATTGTAATGCCAGTCTATAGTTACAGTGTTTTACAAAATGTAATTCATGTCTATAGTTACAGGGTTTTAGAAAATGTAATGCCTCTGTATAGTTAAGTGTTTTACAAAATGGAATGCCTGCCTGTAGTTACACTGTTTTTGTTTTACAAAATGTAATTCACATATATAGCTTTACAAAATGGAATGCATATCTACAGTTGCAGTCTCTTGCAAAATGTAATGCTAGCATAT
The DNA here is from genome assembly GCA_016271365.2 of Neoceratodus forsteri. Lineage (NCBI taxonomy): Eukaryota > Metazoa > Chordata > Ceratodontiformes > Ceratodontidae > Neoceratodus > Neoceratodus forsteri. Next base: position 12,148,919 of record CM028137.1, on the reverse strand, counting down.
AGATACTGTAATTTACAAAATGTAATGCCTGTGTATAGATACAGTATTTTAAAAATGTAATCCTTATATATGACACAGTGATCTACAAACTGTAATGACAATCTATAGTAACAGTGTTTTTCAAAATGTAATGCCATTTACACATACATTAATTTAGAAAATGTAATGCCTGTCTATAGTAATAGTGTTTTACAAAATGTAATGCCAGTTTACACATGCATTAATTTACAAAGTGTAATGCCTGTCTATAGTAATAGTGTTTTACAAAATGTAATGCCAGTTTACACATACATTAATTTGCAAAATGAATGCCTGTCTATAGTAATGGTGTTTTACAAAATGTAATGCCTGCCTATACTCAAGTGTTTTACAAAATGTAATGCCTGCCTATACTCAAGTGTTTTACAAAATGTAATGCCGGCGTGGCCTGGCTCTAGAGGAAGATGGAGGTCTGAATCTTCTCTCCTTGCTACAATTAGGGTTGCCACCTGTCAGGTTTTTTACCTGGTGATCAGGTTTTCAGGGTCCCTATCAGGTAATCCGGTTTTGTTCTGTGCTGGTCAGGTTTTTGAGCCATTTTGAGTGCTCACATACTTTTGAAACAAATGCTGTCATATTATTCATTGTTTCAGCTGCATGTCCAGCTTACAAACAAGTTCTGTTGTCAATATAGCCCTTTGTTTGTGAAAGCAGTCAGCCTGGGAGGTGTAAAGTATGGCCATTAACACCATTAGCACTTAACTTAATCTTTTCCATTACACTACATCTTAAAGTGGCATAGCAGCACAGCTGCCCCCACCTTTTGTAACAGTAACAGAGCCAGTTGTCTTTCACTTTCATTTGCTGGTAAATATGTTCACCTCTAACAGAATTTAGGCATTTTTAAATGTTTTAAATTATTTTTTTTCCTCAAGAAAAAAGTATGGTCACTTCTTTGGCTTTGAAATTGTACTGTGGACATGAACAGGGAACAGAGCCAGAAAAATATATGAAGTACACATTACAGGAAACAATTTCTTATGTATGAGTATATACCATGTATACTGTTGTATGCTATTTCCCTTGTCTCCCCCCAGATCATACAGTATCTGTAAATTATATTTCTTTTATCTCTGTGTGTTTATTTGGTAAACCAATGTCAATAAATAAATACGTAAGTAAAGGGATGACTAGGAAGAACCTGGGAAAGTAACTTTAACAGGTACAGTACAGTATCTTAACATTTTTGCCGAACTGCTGCTTTAAGTGTTGTCTTTTATTGATATAACAAATGGCTTTCTAGGAGGAACAATGCATGATGAGTCATGAAAAGGGGTGGGGCTAGAGGCAGAGCTTAGGATCCGGTTTTTGCCCCATCCAAAGGTGGCAACCCTAGCTACAATTCTTGGAATCCAGCTTCATCAACATCAACCAAGGCAAGAAACTTGACAATTTAACCAAAATTTAATGTAGCTGACTCTGCTATACCCATCTCAGCTTTTCTTTTTTTGGTTTAAACCCCTTTTTTGTGGGATATTTGTGCAGTTCTAATTTGTACTAGGCCTTAACTCCTGGAACTACAATATGGCTGAGCTCAACTCTTACTCTACATTATTTCACAAAGTGGAAGTAATGTTTGAGTGACTTGTGCAAGATATGAATGATCTTAAACTAACAACTCAGCATAGTACTGGTACTTTACAAGCAATCGATACACGTTTATCAATGACGGAAAACAGACTGAAACAGAATGAAACTTCAGTGCATGACTTACAAGCAACAATCACATACCAAGATCATACTATAAAAGAACTACAAAGTAAATTAGATGACTTGTAGAATCGTAGTCAGAGAAATAATCTTCAGTTTATCGGGTTTCCTGGAAGAAGTTGAATTAAACAATACAACTGCTTTTCTCATGCATGCACTGCCTACTACAGTATGCTGAACCTTCCTACAGAGCTAGAACTTACTAGTGAAAGATCTCATCACTCCCTAGGCCCTAAACCTGCTCCCAACCAAAAACCCAGATCCTTAATTACGCCCATACAGAAATAATTTTACAAAAAGCTAGGGGAGACTGGAAATGTTAGCTGGCAAGGACACCATATCTATATTTTCAGAGACTTTTCCAGAGAATTACAAGCAAAACAGAATGCCTTCATACCTATTAAAAGATCGCTGCATCAGCTCAATATTAAATTTGCAGTAAGATACCCCGCAACAATGAGAGTGTATCTGAAGGAGGGTTATAAAGATTTTATCACCCTTGGTGCCCTGGAGTCATTCTTGAATAATGCTTTTCCATCGCTACCACAAGAACAAACTTCTGATGCACCCACTATCTCCTCTACTCCCTCTGCTGCACTTTCAACTTGCCTGCCTACGAATGAAACTGGTGTACCAGCCTCAACTACAAATTCAGAAGAAACCCATATCATACCTTCACATACAGAGACTCTGGGTCCCAGACAGTCCTCGCGTTTACGAGAGAAAAATGCCTCCAGTATTCCGATCACTAAAAATAGATGCTGCAGCCCTGAGAATGTGTGCAGAATCGCAGAGCACAAACCCCACTCACCTGAGCGCACTTCAGAAATTCAACTTACCAACAGATTTACCCCACTGCAACACTTAGATTCAACCTCACAGGAAGACCTGCAGCAAGACGCATCTTCCAACCAAAATATGTCGGCTAGTCTGGCCCAACATTGTCCTACCTCTGCGGAATCATTCTGGGCAGAAGTTGTAGTGAGTACCCCTTTAAAAAATGTGGAACCTCCCAAAAAGAAAAGATGAAGTAAGGTCAGAGTAAATGATTCCAGCTCGTTAATGGACATCAGCAAATGCAGATTTTACAGGGCTGAATTTTCATAATCTCAAAACTAATATATAATTGTCAGCAGCCTTGTCTTTTCAAGGGAACAGAGCTCAAAATCTGAATGTGATTGGCAGTATAGTATGCACGATGCCAGTAATGGTGAAACATTTTGGAATGCATTTAGCTTCAGCTATGGGTTGATGAATCTCCCAAAGCAACCGCTGTAGTTCCAGCTGTGGCCATAGTGGCTGCTAGAGCCAACCCGAGCACAACAACAGAGTTAGAAAAAACATAAAATCTCTGTACTGGAGGCGCAGCGAGCAGATTTATAATCCTGATGTTTATGGAACATAACAATAGGGGACTTATCTGCATTATAGAATTACTCAGTTTTTCTCCTTTCTCTTTGGGATTTTAATTAAATTGTAAACACAAGATTTTTATACCAGCTGATGCCTGTTAATATCTGTCAGTTTAAATTAAGGTAAAACTATCCCACTTCCTTAATGGACATTAGCAAACATAGGCTTTTACAGGGCTGGCTTCTCATAATCTTAAGGCTAGTATGTAACTGACAACAGTCTTGCTTTTTTGAGGCAGTAGAGCTCAAACTGAATTTGATTGATAATACAGTATGCACGATACCAATAATGGCAAAACAGGTTGGAAGGCATTTGCAATAGTTACGTGCTGACAAATGTACCGTAGCAGCCACTGTAGTTCCAACTGTAGCTATAGTGGCCGCTAGAGCCAATCTGAGCACAACTGAGTTAGAAGAAACATAGATCTCTGTACTGGCAGTGCAGCGAGCAGTTTTATACTTCTGATGCCTGTGGAACATAATAGGGCACTCATCTACATTATAGAATTACTGAGTTTTTTCCCTATGAAAGTTTAATTATATTACAAACATAAGACCTTATATTAGCCAATGCTTGTCTGTTGTCAGTTTAAATGAAAGAAAGAGAATATCAAGAACTACTTTCATGGATGGTTTTATTAGGGAAGGGCAAATATAAACATATGCAAGTCATATGCTTATAGATTGCCCTCCCTTATAGGTCCTTTACATGTATATCCATATGCTGACTTATTTCAAAATCTGATTTTCTTGAATCTCTCACTTTTAGAGAAGCACCATCCCCTTATATAAAATAGTTCTCCTCTCTTTCCTGTTTCTCTGTCTAACCCTTGTACCAGGTCTACTGATTTTATGTGCTCTGTTCTACAAAATTGCTTTCTCTACCTATTTCCATCTTATTTTAACTTTATAACTTTATTTTAACTTTTTCCAACAAATATAGGTATCTTGGTTTGCCTATTATGTAATAATCAAATTTCATCAAACTTAATCTGACAGGTTACATGTAATTAACATGTTAAAATGATCGACATTGGAAACTGCATCCTATTTGAAACTGGCCATCCCATACTAAATTACACATCTGTATTCTCTTTTGGATGTGTGCTAATTGTTTAATATCGATGTCAGGACCCCGGCTCTATTATTTTAAATCTGTATATACGCATAGACATACAAAATATAATTTTTTATTGGCAACTCTTGAGGTTATGCCTGCGCTGCATAGAGATATGTACACAAACATAAATACATTGCCCGAAGCCTATACTGCTGTTAATGAAACTAATAAACTGACAGAATCCAGGCAGCTGTACTCAGCACCTATCATGATAGTGTCCATTAGCGTCCTCCATCAGGTGATTTTTGGGCAATTAAAATATGCAATAAACCCGGTACTAATCTCGCAGTGAAGTGCCTCATTTTATATACAATAAATCACATTCATATCAGTTCATAATAGATGTCGAGGTACTGATTTAGTACAAAAAATAACTACAGACTATTAATGATATAAAATAATATATAAGATTTCTTTCCTGCACACACCAATAACAGATTCCATTTACATATCGAGTGATAGGCAACATTAAAGGCTTTTAGATCCCTGATTTTTATTTTCCTCTCTTCTGTCTCACTTCTCATTTCCCCTCCTCTTCTACTCCCTCTTCCTCAATTTCCTTTCCTCCTCCTTTTCCCTCTTTTCTTTCTTTTCTTGAATTGGGTATACATACAAACATATATTATTCTACAGACTGATCATGCATATGCCACAATACTGAAATACCGCTTGGTTACTACAGTATGTTGTATGTTCATCTGAAGGTGGATGAGCCACAAGAATTGTAATTTTCATGTATCGGTCGTCTACATATTTACAGTCAAGTTACATAGCTATAGCGTTCAGGATTGTGAATACCAATCTACATTCCTAGCCTTGTTTACACATTCTGACATGCTAAGAAAGGGTCTTGATTTGGTTTTCCTTAATTGACCCATTCTTTCTTTTCATGTCCAAAAAGGTTTTTAATTTTTTTTTTATATTCTCTCTTTATGCCCCCTTCTCACCGAGGTGCTTTCTTACCTTCAGGAGACTCCCATGGCATTGTGCATCTCTGCTCATCTGTCCGGTCACCGGTGAAGTCCATCCCCCCCAGGGAGCCTTGTTTATACCCTCCAGGCAGATACGGGACAGGCCCCTTTCTGCCCTGATGTGTCTGTATATCGTCAGGGATGCTGTTACCTGGCACCAGCAGGGGCGTTGGGATCAGGGCCTGAAGCTCCATCTACAGGGAGCACATGGGGTATTTCCTGCTTTCTGGTCCTCCTGCAGGGTGCAAGCATGCTTGGGAAGCTAGGGGTGATGCACGTCAGGATGTGCAAATGCTCCGTCTCCTGGCCGACGTCCCCCCTCCCTTCTACTGGCTGTCCCATTGCACCTCCACCTGTGGTCACCCAGGTGGCGGTAGAGTGGTGGAACAGGAACCCCACCCATCCCGGAGGAGCAGAGCAGCCTCTGGGCACTCAATCCTCCTCCCCCCCCAGCCGACCCTCCAGCCACCGGAGTCTGTTCCCGAACCCGGGTCACTGGCGCCATGAGCGGTAGCCCTACCACTGCACCAGCAGGCTGGCCTTAAAAAAAAAAAAGGTTTTGAATTTTGATGTTAGTTTTATAAATAGGTTCTATATAATACCTAGCTTTACAACTTTGTTACTGTTACTATTAGCTTCCTTTATTCTATACAGACAAGACTCATTAAAAGCTAAGATATTACAAATTCTATTAAACATTCCAACCTTGGAGACAGATACTCATTTAATTTTTCTGCTTGCAGGGTTAATCTCACAAATAATGATGCATTTGTGCCTATCTGTTCTTACTTACAAAACTGGGTGTGTTGCCTCTCCTTCATTGCTATGAACCTCATAACAATCTAATCAAATATAATTCCCCATGGCTGATATTTCAATATGTTCGTGGAATGTTAGGGGACCCAACTTACCTAGTAAAAGAACCCATGTATTAAGACATTTTAAAAAGCACAGAGCACAAATTGCATTTATACAAGAAACAAAATTACTTCTTCAGGATAATGAGAGACTCAAAATAGATTGAGTCAGTCAGGTTTATGCAGCCTCTGCTACTTCTAAAAAACATGGGGTAGCCATTTTAAAAATATTCACCAAGATTTTAGCCACACATCTCGAACCCCTGACTAATTCATTGTTCACAGGTAGGATTTGTAAAGGGTAGAATCGGAGTGGACCACGTAAGATCTCTACTAAATCTTATGCATGAAGCCCAATCTCTTAAATCCCAAGCTGCAGCTATTGCTGTGGATTTTGAAAAAGCTTTTGATTCTTTGCATTGGAACTACCGTTATAGTACGCTTTCTCAGTTCGGGATTCCTGATCACTTTGTGCATGGAATAAACTATCATATAATTCCCCAACTACTAGAGTACTTACTAACTCTACTTTATCAAAGTCCTTTTCCCTGGCAGAAGGTACCAGACAAGGTTGCCTGTTTTCCCCATCCCTTTTCATTACGGCTCTCAAATCACTGTTAACCACGCTGCGAAAATCAATGAAATAAGAGGCATCTCAGTTGGTAACTCACAACATACTTCTCTGGCATATGTAGACGATCTATTAATTCTAGTAGAAAACTTAGAACATTCTGCTCAGCCTCTTATCCAGTTACTTAACTCATTTACAAGACTTTCTGGCTTAACAGTTAATCACAATAAATCTGAGGTGCTACCGTTAAACAAACTTTGTAAATCACACATGGCTACTCCACTTGGTTTCCGTTGATCACCCCAAGGTCTTACCTATTTAGGAATAAAAATTTTATCTAACCAAGATAAAATATGGGATGCAAACCTTTCTCCTGTTCTTGTGGAAATCAAAACTATAGTAGATAAGTGGAAAGCTCTCAATCTTTCCTTTATCGGGAAAATTACAGCTATCAAAATGTCTATATCCCCTAAGACACTGTACTTGTTTGCTAATATTCCACTTACACTACCATCTTCATTTCTAACAAAAATAGATAAAATAATTGGTAACTTCATTTGAGAAGGGAAAATAAAGAGAATTAGTCGAGTTAAACTGAAAAATAATTGGTCAAGAGGAGGACTAGGCCTCCCCTGGTTTCTAGCATATCTCTGGGCGTTGTGAGCATCCCAAACAACAAAATGGTTCACAAAACCCAATTCTAAAATTCCCTTATGGGTTAACATGGAAATATCCCTGATCACAGGTTCTTTCCCTTAGCTCTTATCTACAGCCCCTTACTCCATGAGCTAAGGCAACATCCTACTATAGCCCCATCTGTCAACTACTGGTACAAACTTCAGAAACAGCTACATTTTAATCCTACTCCATTATATACATTCCTATTTGGGGCAACCAGTCTATCCCTCTGGAAGGTCAACCATTATACTGCAAATCTTGGAAAAATAAAGGGGTTTACTTTCTGGGTGATGTTTTATCTCATGATCACCGTACATTAGCCTCTTTCACTAACTTACAAATCAGGTGGAGTATACCTAAAAGTGTCTTTTGGAAATACTTACAATTAAGACATGCCTTATCTGATTTATTGTTAAAAGTAACGAAAACATCATCTCTAGATACCCACATTACCTACTGGCTAAACAGTTGTTCTGCCCTTGTCAGAAAAAAATATAACTCTATTAGAAATACATTACCAAACCAGTCTCTTTCATCTAAAGATAAATGGAGCCTTGCATTGCATTATAACATATCTGACTGTCAATGGAATAGTTTTTGGTATACCTGTCATCACTCCTATAAAGATATACATAGTGGGTGGGATATTCAAAGGGGTTGCGCATGGCGCAACCGCGCCATGCACAACCCACTGATGCACCTCAGCATGATATTCAAAAGAGGATGTTGTGCCACACAGATCCCAAAGCACGGGGCACACCAGTAATGTATGCAGCGCAAGTGCAGGGGGCGTGCCCATGCATAATCCGCACATCGCGATATTCAGCCTGGGATATGCGGCGCATATGCTGGTGCAACCCCTACTTGCACCGCACACTGGTGCTCAAAGTTGTGCCAAAAAGAAATAGGAGCAAGGGCAGGCCACCCACAGGTGAGCTGCCATATTGCAGGGTGCAACATGGCAGCCGCCAGCTGTGGGTGCCACCCGAGCTCCGGAGCCAGGGTCTGTCGGCATCACGCCCTCCCAACCCCCAGTCATGGGCATTGTAATATAATTGATACCCCTGGTGGTCTAGTGGACCGCTTCCAACCCGATCGCAGGCATAAGTATTAATAAATACACGTCCCATATCCCTGGTGGTCCAGTAGACTGCTTCCAGCCCGATCACAGAGCATAGGTATAAAAACACAATTTAAAATATTCCTGGTGATCCAGCTGTACCCCCTCCCACACCCACCCACTGGCCCCACCACCCGCTTTCCCCAGGTCAGCGGCGAGGCGGCAGCTCCCCACCCATAAAGCCACCCACCCGACTGACTACGTACAGTATGGCTGTCGCCCATTGATCCACAGCATTGGCCAATGGGTGTGCAGACTCATACCGTACTACACAGTCCAGATATATGAATGGATTCATTTACATATCTGGACTGTATAAGTACAGTTCGATCTACATGCCCATTGGTCCACAGACCAATGGGCATACAACCGCATTGCTACGCAGTCAGTCAGTGGGCAGCCAGGCGGCTTATGGGTGGGGAGCTGCCGCCGCTGCTGACGGGGGAGCAGGGTGGCGGGGCTCAGTGGGTGGTGGGAGGGGAGTACCGATGTACCACCAGGGATATTTTAAATTGTGTTTATATACCTATGCCTGTGATCAAGCTGGAAGCAGTTCACTGGACCACCAGGGATATGGGACGTGTATATATTAATACTTATGTCCACGATCGGGCTGGAAGCGGTCCACTGGACCACCAGGGATATGGGACATGTATTTATTTATACTTATGCCCATGATCAGGCATTGGGGCACTTTGCTGCGCTATGCAGGGGGCGTCGGACCCCGACGACTGCAGCCTGGCAAGGCGCCAGGCGCAAGTCACCAGGGATCAGCGCACCTGCATGCAAATTGGGCCATAATGACATGCTAATGGCCCCAGTTGCACCTTGCATGCATTATGGCCCCATCTGCATGTCCACCACTGAATATCGTGGTTCCTGTACCTAGCGCAACTGCATTTGTGCTGGTGCATCCCCCTATTCCTCCCTTGCTGCTTGTGCTGGTGCTGTGCCACTGCACCATGTGCTATGCGGGAGGCCACGTTGCCATATTCAATGGTGCTGAGCCATGGTGCAGCACCGTTAAATATCGCCCAGCACACTCCCTGGTGCATCCCAGTTGCGCTGCGCCCAGGCTTGTGCCCCTGCCTGGTGCACTCTGAATATCCCACCCAGTATGTTTATCCAATTTAAAATACTTCACTTTTGGTATAGCACACCAGCAGTCTTATACCACCTTAATCTAACTCAGAACGATCTCTGCTGGAGATGCAGCTCTACAGGTGGTGACTTCTTACCTATAACATGGTCTTGCAAATCCAGACCTAATCTATGTAGATCAGTTCATGATTTGGCTGTTAAAGTACTGGGTCACAGTATTCCTTTTGACCCTAAACTCTTTATTTTAGGCCTTAAGCCCCACGACTATAAATGCTCCAGATAGTAACATAAATGGTTAAATATACTATCGATGCAAGTGAAACGCCCTTCTTTTAATGAATTGGAAATCCAATATAATACCAGCCTTTTCTGATATTCTCAAGAACTTGACCCAAATAGCATCTTTAGAAAAAACTGCATATTCGGCTCTTGGCCAATTAAATGAATGCAAACTCTGCTGGCAGAAATACCTAGACCATCTGAAATCTAACTAATGTCGATCTGTTTCTAATCTTACCTACTCCTCACAAAATATTTTGACTTTTTTTTTTACCTGTATTCTTTGTCTCCTTGCTCTGTCTGTTACTTATTGTAGTAGTGATTACTGCTAATTTTGTTTAAGTCATAAATAATGCCAAGGCATAAGACTACGCTACACTATTTTCTAAACTTGTATAATACTGTATAGCAACAAACCCTGTACTTACATGTCTAATTATGTACTGTATTCATGTTCTATAAACTTTGTAATTTCTCCTATTCTTTATGTGGAACATGCCTTGACTGTTTTTAAAACATTTCAATAAAGAAATTAACAGTAAAAAAAAAAAATGTAATGTCTGTCTATAGTTACATTGTTTTACAAAATGTATATATATATATATATATATATATATATATATATAAATACAAAATCACACATGCCTGCACAATGCAAAGCATCATGGGCTGCATATGCAAATCATCACAGATTATTATACTGGTTCAACTTTAAGCAGAAATGCATGGTGCCAAAAGGCCTCTCACACAGTTTGCAAAGGGTGCCAACAGAAGACATAGACACATGTTTCGTCCTACCAGGACTCATCAGTACACCTCGTCTGTTTGAAACCCCAGTGGAATGAACCAGCTACCCTAAGATGGTCTATCTGGGTTATGTTGTGGTGAACCAAATTAAAACAAAAAACAGTTTAAAAGACAAAGAACCTCTGTGCGTAAGCACTGAGGCAATGGTTACCCCAAAGGGCATTGGCAGGGAAGCCAAGTTTCAAAGAAATACTAAATCACACATGCCCACACAATGCAAAGCATCATGGGCTGCATATGCAAATCACCACAGAATATTATGCTGGTTCAACTTTAAGCAGAAATGCATGGTGCTGAAAGGCCTCTCACACAGTTTGCAAAGGGCGCCAACAGAAGACATAGACACGTGTTTCATCCTACCAGGACTCATCAGTATGCCTCATCTGTTTGACACCCCAGTGGAATGAACTAGCTACCTTAAGATGGCCTATCTGGGTTATGTTGTGGTGAACCCAATTAAAACAAAAAACAGTTTAAAAGACAAAGAACCTCTATGCGCAAGCACTGAGGCAATGGTTATAAATATATATATATATGTATGTATAGCTTTACAAAATGTAATGCATATCTGCAGTTGCAGTCTTTTACAAAATGTAATGCCAGCGTATAGATATCACAATTTACACAATGTAATGCCTGTGTATAGATACAGTGTTTTTGAATGTATGACACTGCAATGCCAGTCCATAATAACAGTGTTTTACAAAATGAAATGCCTGTCTATAGTTACACTGTTTTGCAACATGTAATACATATATATAGTTTTACTAAATGTAATGCATATCTACAGTTGCAGTGTTTTACAAAATGAAATGCCTGTCTATAGATACAGTAATTTACAAAATATAATGCCTGTATATACTAACAGTGTTTTAAAAAATGTAATCCCTATATATGATACAGAAAATTACAAAATGTAATGCCAGTCTATTGTAATAGTGTTTTACAAAATGTAATGCCTGTCTATAGCTACATTGTTTTACAAAATGTAATGTATATATATATTAGAGGCAAAAAACTCTGTTTAATGCATCAGTTAGGGTTGTTCCACAGCCACAAAAGAGAGGAAATTCGGTGTTAGGGTTGAAAGCCCTTGGACCTGTACACACCCCAACCAGCATCAGGGTGCATGTTGGGGTCATGCCACCTAACTCTACCACCCATTCTCCTATACTTCTGCTTCTTTACACATGTGATGGGGTGAGAGTTAGATCGACGACCTTAACGCACACCCCGATGCTGGTCGGGGTGGGCTGGGGTAATGGGGCTTTCAACCAACAATCGGAATTTTCTCACCTTTTCTGTGGAACAACCCTAACTGATGCATTAAATGGAGTTCTTTGCTTAATTTCCTTTCTTTTTGAGAATGAGGACAATAAATAGTGAATGGAATGTGGTGGTGGGAGCACAGGACCCTTCGGGCCCCACGCTCCCACCACATGATGTCTCGTTACATAGTAACAGGAACTGCAAAGCAAATGTAAGCGGCAATGGTGACGCACATGGTAAAGCAAATGGTAATAGAAACGCAAGCGCAAAGTGACACCAAAGTGAACAGTGATGGAAACGGAGACGCAAATGCAAGTGCGTACGGAACGCAACTGGTAATGCATATGATCACGGTACCGCAATTGGAAATGCAAGTGGTAATGGTAACAGCAACAATAACACCAAAGAAAACAGAAATGGAAACCAAAACGCAGGCGTGTACAGAAACTCAAACAGTGACGCGCATGGTCACAGAAACACTATTGTAAATGCAAATGGTAATGGTAACAGCAACAATAACATCAAAGGAAACAGAAATGGAAAGACAAACAGAAGCGAGTATGGAAACGCAAACTGTAACGCACACGGGCACGGTACCACAATTGTAAATGCAAATGGTAACAGTAACAGCAACAATAACGCCAAAGGAAACAGAAATGCAAGGGCGTATGGAAACACAAACTGTTACACACACGGTCACGGTACCGCAATTGGAAATGTAAATGGTAACAGTAACAGCAACAGTAATGCCAAAGGAAACAGAAACGAAAATGCAAACGCAAGCTCATATGGAAACGCAAACAGTAATGCACACGGTCATGGTAACGCGATTGGAAACACCAATGGTAACAGTAACAGCGATGATGATGCAAAACAAAAGACACACGTAAACAGAAAGTTGACCGCAAACGCAAATGGCAATGCACAGGCTGATACAAAAAAAACATAAACAGTAATGGAAATGCAAATGGTAACAGTAACGCAAACAGAAGTGCAAACAAAAAGGCAAACCGTAACACACATGGTGGCGTACACGGGAACGGTGATGCGAACAGTAATGGAATCGCAACTGGAAATGCTAACTGGCACGGTAACGAAAGGGCACTCCCTTCTTTCCCCCCAAAACTGCATGGAAAAAGACAGTGAATTCAAAGAAAGTATGCATAATAATGGGCCTCGAAGCAGAAAAGGAGGACTTGGAATACTAAATTGCTTATATCTCAGGAACCATACGACGTAGGAAAAAAATGAAAATTTCATATGACTTATGACATTTCTGGCTAGTTTTGCACTTAGCCCCCATTTGGGGGCTAAGTGTTTTCCTGACAAAAAGTCCGTATCTCGCACCATTTTCGAGATACAGACCCTGAAAGGCGCGACGGACACCATAATGTTATCCTATGGGAAAAAGCGTCAACTTCGGAGTGCTATAATTTTGCAGCCCTGCAATATTTTTTCACCAAGCCACCAAAAGGCACATCTGTGGCATATTGGCTGTCTTCCCTCCAAATTTCAGCCCAATAGACCAAACCGTTCTTTTGCGGCAGGGTGGCAAAGAATTCTTGTTATTTTGGGCATAGTATCACAAAATAGTGTCACAAATCACAACACTTTTGCAAATGAAATCACAAAAGTGTCATGAGTGCAACACTACTTTTTCCAGAAATTTGAAAAACATATTTCTGGGGTGTCTAACCCCAAAATAAAGATGTGGCTAGTATCCTGAGGGTCCGACTAGGCAAACCCAAAAATAATTGTGTCCCTAGATGGTCCTAATTTTAAATGCCAAGCATTTTTCTGATCATCAACTGAAAACAAAATGGCGGATTTGCAACATTACTAGGGCCATTTGCGACACTAAAAAGTGCATTTGCGACAGTCGAACTTTTTGTTAACTTTTCCCATTGTCTTATAATGGGAACTTGTTTTTTGAATAACTTTTGAACCGTTTAATATTTTTTCACGAAATCTTCAAAAGACACATCAGGGACCCCTTCTGCACATTCCCTGACGTTTTCAGGCTGGTCGCACAAATCATGCGACCTGTATGCATGAGCAAAGAATTCACCACAAACCATAAATGTGCACTCAGATCTCACTTAATAACTCTATAGCCAAATACCTGACCACTGCGAAAGTTGGCAGATCCCAAGATATATGGTTCTTGATCATGCATTCCAAATTTCAGGTAAATCTGTTGAACGGTGGCAAAGTTTTTAAGGTGCAAAATTTGACCCTTTAACCTTAAAACAGCTACTCAACCCTAACTATGGTAGCACTACCGTGCTATCATAATATATATAGATACAGTAATTTACTAAACGTAATACCTGTCTGTAATAACAGTATTTTATAAAATGTAATGCCTATCTATAGCTACAGAGTTTTACAAACTGTAATGCCAATGTACACACAGTGATTTACAAAATGTAATGCCTGTCTATAGCTACAATATTTTACAAAATATAGTAATTTAAAAAATGGAATGCCTATGTATAGATTCAGTGTTTTACAAAGTGCAATGCCTTTCTATATTCACAATGTTATACAAAATGTAATGCCTATATATAAAGATACAGTAATTTACAAAATATGTTTCTGTCTATAGTGTTTTACAAAATGTAATGCCTGTCTACAGTAACGTTGTTTTACCAAATGTAATGCCTGTCCATAGTTAAAGTGTTTCACAAAATGTAATGCCTGTCTTGTTATAGTGTTTTACAACATATAAAAACTGTCCAGAATGTAACACATGACTGTCATTAGTGCTTTAAAGGAAAGCTGTCATCTTTAGAATCTCCCCTACCCCCCACCAAGCCATGCTCCCAATTAGCCATTTTGCAATGAAAACACCTTTGTTTCAGTGTTTTAACTTACTTTATTTTATTGTTGAAAAGTCTGGGGTTCCGTAACATTGTGGATGCTGCTCGGCTCCATTTCAAGTGAAATTGCACACCATACAGTTCGCTTCAGTACAAGTGTATTGATTTGAGTGGTGCAGCACTGCAGTTTCACTTGACGTGGAACCATGCAGCATCTGCCATGCCGCAGAATCCCAGACTTTTCAACAATAAAATAAAACACCGAAACAAAGGTGTTTTCATTGCAATGCGGCTAACTGGGGGTTACAGCTTTGGGGGGGTGATGAGATACTAAAGATGACAGCAATTTAATGCCCACCTATACTTACAGATTTACAAGGTGTAATGAATGTCTACAGTTAGTGTTTTACAATATTTAATGAATGTCTACAATTACAGTGTTTCACAAAATGTAATGCCTGCCTAGTTACACTGTTCAACAAAATATAATGCATGCCTACAAGTACAGTACATTGTTTAACAAAATGTAATCCCTGTCTTTAGTTAGTCTTTTACAGAATGTAATTCATGTCTACAGTTACCGTATTTTATAAAATGTAATGCATGTCTACAGAGTTTTATACTGTGCATACAAACATGTTAGATGCTCATAGTGCAAGGACTGTATACAAACAATAAGTTAGATTCTGTTAATGCAGTGACTGTATGGAAAAAATGAATTCGTCACACAGAGTGCATTCAAGTTTAGTGCTGCCCTCCCCACACTGCCATCACATTAATGATGCTAAGAGGTTAAAGTAATGATGATAAAGAATCTGAAGCCTTGTGTATTCTTACAAGTATCTTGCATTGTATTGGAATGCAGTGCAAGCTTCCACACAGAGACACCTGCCTTTACTAGTATTATGACTGTGGGATGCAATTTTTTCTGGATTCCTGTATTTTTCCTGGTCCTCCTAGGATATTGTAGGGTACTGTGGATACTATTACAGCCTTTGCATTACTGTGTAGAATTGATTTTATGTTTTAATTTTCTGCAGTAGTGAGAAGAAGCGGTGGATGACTGCCTTGGCTCCAAACCGACGAGAGCGGTTTGTCATCTGCAAATCACCCCAGTTAGGTAAGACCAGTGCCTCTGGAGCACAGAGGCAGAGACCAGTAGTAAGAAATTGTCAGCTGATTACACATGACTTTTTACCCCTGGAGCACAGAGAGGTCTCAAATTGATTTTAACTGGGGAAGGGGGTTAGCTCAAATTCAAGTACACAGTACCCACACAATACTCAGCAAGAGTGGAGCTTCTTTCCTTGCACTGCCCGGGGTAGCATGGATAGATACCCTCCCCAAGGCAAAATAGTGTCTTCAGGTCAGAGCAGCAGTGCACTAGTGAGGGAGTGTGGAGAAGTCTTGCTTGCTGTTGCTCAGAGTCATGGATAAACAGAGATTTTTGATAATGGTGCCACTGGGGCAACACCCTCCATTCACACCTGCACACCTATGGGAAAACCATGGGAGAGGGAGCACAGAAACTGACTAGATTTACATTACTGTAATCTCAGGCTTCCCCAATCACTGTAACTGATGGTATTTACACTACTGTAATCTTAGGCTTACCCAATCACAGTAACTGATGGGATCTATGCCACTGTAATCTCAGGTTTCCCGAATCACTAAAATTGATGGGATTTACAATACTGTACTCTCAGGCTTCCCCAATCAAAGAAACTAATGGGGTTTACACTACTGTAATCTCAGGCTTCCCCAATCACTGACACTGATGGGATTTGCACTATTGTAATCTCAGGCTTCCCCAATCACTGACATTGATGGGGTTTATACAACTGTAATCTCAGGTTTCCTGAATCACCGAAACTGATAGGATTTACATTACTGTAGTCTCAGGCTTCCCCAATCAAAGAAACTGATGGGGTGTACACCAGTGTAATCTCAGGCTTTCCCAATCACTGAAACTGATGGGATTTACATTATTGTAATCTCAGGCTTCCCCAATCATTGAAATTGATGGGGTTTGCACAACTGTAATCTCAAATTTCCTGAATCACTGAAACTGATGGGATTTACACTACTCTACTCTCAGGCTTCCCCAATCAAAGAAACTGAAAGTGTTTACACTACTGTAATATCAGGCTTCCCTAGTCACTGAAACTGATGGGATTTACATTATTACAATCTAAAACTTCCCAAATCACTGTAATTAATGGGATTTACACTACTATAATTGTAGGCTTCCCCAATTACTGAATCTGATAGGATTTACACTTCTGTAATCTCAGGCTTCCCCAGTCATTGAAATTGAAAAGGTGTACACTACTGTGATCTCTGGCTTCTCCAATCAATGAAACTGACAGGATTTACACTACTGTGATCTCTGGCTTCTCCCATCACTGAAATTGATGAGATTTACATCACTGTAATCAAAGGCTTCCTCAATCACTGAAATTGATGGGATTTACAGCACTGTAATCTCAGGCTTCCACAATGACTGAAATTGATAGGATTTATACTAAAGTAATCTCAGGCTTCCCCATTTACTGACACTGACAGGATTTACACCACTGTAATCTCTGTCTTCCCCAATCACTGTAACTGAATAGATGTACACAACTGTAATCTCAGGCTTCCTCAGTCACTGAAACTGATGGAATTTACAGTACTGAAATCTCAGGCTTCCACAATCACTGAAACTGACAGGATTTACACTACTGTAATATCAGGCTTCCCCAATCACTGAACCAGATAGGGTTTACACCGCTGTAATTTCAGGCTTCCCCAATTGCTTAAAGTGATGGAATTTACTCTACTGTAATCTCAGGCTTCCCCAACCACTGAAATTGATGGGATTTACACCACTGAATCTCAGGTTTCCCCAGTCACTGAACCTGATGGGATTTACACTACTGTAAACTCAGCCTTTCCCAATCACTTAAACTGATGGAATTTACACCACTGTAATCCCTGGTTTCCTCAATCACTGAAACGGATGGGGTTTACATTAGTGAAATCTCAGGCTTCCCCAATCACTAAAACTGACAGGGTTTATACTGCTGTAATCTCAGACTTTACCAATCACTGAAATTGATGGGATTTACACTGCTATAATCTCTGGCTTCCCAAATCACTGAAGCTGTTGGTGTTTACATTACTGTAATCTCAGGCTTCCCCAATCACTTAAACTGATGGGATTGACTCTACTGTAATCTCAGGCTTTGTCAATCACTGTAATTGATGGGTTTTGCACTACTGTAATCTCAGGTTTTTCCCAGTCACTGAAACTGATGGGATTTACACTACTGTACTCACAGGCTTCCCCAATGATTTAAATTGACAGAATTTACACTACTGTAATCTCTGGCTTCCCCAATCACTGAAACAGATGGGATTTATAGGACTGTAATCTTAGTCTTCTCCAAGCACTGAAACTGAATAGACTTACACTACTGTAATGTCTGGCTTCCCCATTCACTGCAATTGACAGGATATACACTACTATAAAATCAGGTTTCCTCAATCACTGAAACTGATGGATTTACACTACTGTAATATCTGGTTTCCTCAATCACTGAAACTGTTTGTGTTTACATTACTGTAATCTAAGGCTTCCCCAATCACTGAAACTGACTGGATTTACTCTACCCATAATCTCAGGCTTCACCAGTCACTGAAATTGATGGTATTTACACTGCTGTAATCCCATGTTTCCTCAATCACTGAAATTGATGGGATTTACAGTACTGTAATCTCAGGCTTCCCCAGTCACTGAAACTGAATTGATTTACACTACTGTAATCTCAGGCTTCCCCAATCAAATAAACTGATGGGATTTACACCACTGAAATCTATGGCTTCCCCAGTCACTGAAACTGGCAGGGTTTACATCGCTGTAATCTCAGGCTTCTCCAGTCACTGAAAATGATGGAATTTACAACACTGTAATCTTTGTCTTCCCCAATCACTGAAATTGATGGGATTTACACTACTGTAATCTCTATCTTCCCCCATTCACTGCAATTGACAGGATTTACACTACTGTAATCTCAGGTTTCCCCAGTTACTGAAATTAATGGGATTTACACTACTGTGATCTCAGGCTTCCCCAAACACTGAAACTGATGGGATTTACACCACTGTAATCTCAGGCTTCCCTAATCATGGAAACTGATTAGATTTACACTACTGTAATCCCAGGCTTCCCTAATCACTGAAACTGATGGGGTTTACTCCGCTGTAATCTCAGGCTTCCCTAATCACTGAAAATAATGGAATTTACTCTACTGTAATCTCAGGCTTCCCAAATCACTGTAATTGATGGGATGTACACTGTTGTAATCACAGGCTTCCACAATTATTGAAACTGATAGAATTTACACTACTGTAATCTCAGGCTTCCCCAATCACTGAAAGTGACAGGATTTACACCACTGTAATCTCAGGCTTCCCCAATCACATGATTTACACCACTGTAATCTCAGGCTTCCCCAATCACTGTAATTGATAGGATTTACACCACTGTAATCTCAGGCTTTCCCAATCACATTAAGTGACAGGATTAACACCTCTATAATTGCAGGCTTTCCCAGTCACTGTAATTTACAGGATTTATACTTATTTAATCTCAAGCTTCCCCAACAATGCAACTGATGGGATTTATACTACTGTATTCTCAGGTTTCCCAAGTCACGGTAACTGACAGGATTTACACTACTGTAATCTCAGACTTTCACAATCACAGAAACTGATTGGATTTATACTACTATAATCGCTAGCTTCCCCAATCACTAAAACTAGTGGGGTTTACAACGCTGTAATCTCAGGCTTCCCTAGTTATTTTAAAGAGCAGGTGTTTAGTTATTTAATCTCTCTCCCTGTTACCAGGCTTGATAGTTTACCCCTCAGTTTAAAGATCCTTCAGGGAGCCATAATTTTTGCAGTAGTAAATTTTCTAACAAAATGCTCATAAAATCCAAAATCGGGACCTGCAGCCAAAACGCTGATACTTCCTAAATTGGAGGCATGCCCCCACGCTGGCATGTTTTATGATGTCAGTCCTAGAATAGTAAGGGGGCGCACTCCATAGGCAATAATGGGGCCAGTATTTACATGTTGTTTTAAGTACTTCTAAATGTCAGTTTTGAGAAAAGAAGGCCACTGCTCAACTAAGAAGGTCCTTCTTAGTTGGTGGATACTTCTTTCTAAAACAACATTTAAAAAGTACTAAAAACAACACATAAATACCAGATCCAATGAGCCTATGGAATACACCCAGTGCTATTCTAGGACTGACATCAGCTATACCAACGTCTTTATGCCCAAAATATCAACATTGCTTCTTGAGGAGATCAATTTTAGATTTATGAGCATTTAACAGAAAAATTACTAATGTAAAATGATGGCTCTGAGGATCTAAACCGAGTGAAAGTATCCAGCCTGTTAAGGAGAGAGATAAATAGCTAAACACCTGCTGTTTAAGTGACAGGATTTGCAACCTCTGCAATTTCAGGCTTCCCCAATCACTGTAACTGATGGAATTTATACATCTGTATTTCAGGCTTCCCCGATCACTGAAGCTGACAGGACGCACACTGCTGTAATTTCAGACTTTCACAATCACTGAAACTGATGGGATTTACACTACTGTAATCTCTGGCTTCCCCAATCACTAAAACTGGTGAGATTTACACCGCTGTAATTGCAGGCTTCCCCAATCACTGAAAATGACAGGATTTACTGTACTGTAATCTCAGGTTTACCAAATCACTGTAATGGATGGGGTTTACACCACTGTAATCTCAGGTTTCCCCAATCACATGATTTATACCACTGTAATCTCAGGCTTCCCAATCACTGTAATTGATGGAATTTACACCACTGTAATCTCATGCTTCTCCAATCACTTTAAGTGACAGGATTTACACCTCTGTGATCTCAGGTTCCCCAATAACTGTAACTGGTGGGATTTATGCTACTGTAATCTCAGGCTTCCCCAATCATTGTAATTGACAGAATCCACACTACAGTACTCTCAGGCTTCCCCAATTACTGAAACTGACAGGATTTACACTGCCGTAATTTCAGAATTTCACAATCACTGAAACTGATGTGATTAGCACTACTGTAATCTCTGGCTTCCCCAGTCACTAAAACTGGCGGGGTTTATACCGCTGTAATCTCAGTCTTCTGCAATCACTGTAATTGTTGGGATTTACGCTACTGTAATCACAGGTTTCCACAATTACTGAAATTGACAGGATTTACACTACTATAATCTTATGCTTCCCCAATCACATGATTTACACCACTGTAATCTCAGGTTTCCCCAATCACTGTTACTGACTGACTTTACAGTACTGTAATCTCAGGCTTCCCCAATCACATGATTTACACCACTGTAATCTCAGGCTTCCCCAATCACTATAATTGACAGGATGTACACCACTGTAATCTCAGGCTTCACCAATCACTTTAAGTGACAGGATTTACACCTATGTAATATCAGGCTTCCCCAATCACTTTAATTGAATGGATTTACAGTACTATAATCTTAGGTTTCCCAATCACTTAAACTGATGGGATTTATACTACTGTAATTTCAGGCTTCCCCAATCACTGAAACTGACAGGATTTACACTGCTGTAATTTCAGATGTTTACAACCACTGAAATTGATGGGATTTACACTACTATAATCTCTGGCTTCTCCAGTCCCTGAAATTGACAGTGTTTACACTACTGTAATCTCTGGCTTCTGCAATCACTGAAACTGACAGGGTTTACACTAATGTAATCTCTGGTTTCCTCAATCACTGAAACTGGCAGGGTTTACATTGCTGTAACCTCAGGCTTCCCCAATCACTTAAATTGACTGGGTTTACACTACTGTAATCTCAGGTGTCCCCAGTCACTGTAACTGATGGGATTTACACTATTGTAATTCGAGGCTTCTCCAATCATTGAAACTGACGGGAGTCACACTGCCATAACTTCAGGTTTCCCTAGTCACTTTAACTGATGGGATTTACAGTGCTATAATCTCAGGATTCACCAGTCACTGAAATTGATGGGATTTACACTACTGTAATCTCAGCCTTCCTGAATAATAGTCACTGCAAACAATGTTGTCTGAGAAATGACTGGAGAAATACAAATCAACTCCCACCCCCACCCCTTTGCTTTGGCATTGGAGCATGTTCTGAGAGTATTCAGCGATTAGGAGCAGTGGATCTAGTACACAGTATGCAGCTTTTTGAATGCCAAGTTTCTCTGGTTGTCACTTTGCATTATGTTACCAATGCCCCCATCGTAATCAGTTCAGAGCACAACCTATTAATCCTCTGCAGAGCCGCCTCAAATCCTGCAGGGACTGGAATGTTGGCACTGAGTTGCAATGCATTACTCAAAGGATTGCCCATACCTAGAGGCAATGCTGTTTCTGTTTTTGATGGGATAACATCACTGTCACCTCACCGACTTGTCTTTGGGGATGTAGTCCAGCTCTGTCATACCATGCAGCAGTGGATCAGGGTTTGTTAAACTCTTCCAGAAGTCAGTGTCCTTTGTGCATCATGGTAACATTGTTGTTACCAAAGGTGCTTACTGTCTAGAACACTGACTTTGAATGTTTTTTGTGGTTTGAATCCTAGTAGCAGCAGTCAGATTGGGGTCTGCAGTTGAAAGGGGCATTACTCCATCAGGATTCCCAGATCTAAAGGGATTACCATATCCTGCAGGACAATGAAGCATCCACAGAAATAGCATTTCAAAAGACTTCAATTGTCCTAAGGAAGAAATTTAGAATGAGGGGCTTGGCCCTTATAGTTGGTGGGGGGGAGGGAACCTTGCATCCATGTGCCCCCTTCTATCTCTTTTGGGACAATCAAAGAATGGAAATTGTGTCGGCTGTGAAGACCCGTCCTCCCATGCAGAGGAAGAGGGCGGCCATTGTATCATCATCATTAGAACAGGAGGCACAGGGGGGTTAAAACAACTAAGGAAAATATTTAAAAACTGGACTTAATATGTAGTAGAATTAGTAGTAGAATTTTATTTATATTAAGCGCCCTTCCCAAGCTCAGGGCGCTTTTACAATAAAAATAAATAAAATCAAATTTAAACAATAATTCAAACAACCATACAATATACTTATTCAATATGTTCCAGCAAAAGCTAAAGAAAATAAAAAAGTTTTTAATTGTTTTTTAAAACCTTCAACGGTTTGGCATTCTCGTATCCGACGAGGTAGAGAATTCCACAGGGTTGGTGCCATATAGGCAAAAGATCTACCTCCTGACATCTTTAACTGTACCCTGGGAATCTCTAGCAATCCCTCATCAGAGGAGGCGAAGAAGCGGGCAGGAAAGTAAGGCACCAGAGCTCTTTCAGGTGGTGGGGTCCCAAGTCATGTAAGGCCTTAAAGGTCAGCAATGCGACCTTGAAGATAATCCGCCACTGTACTGGCAGCCAGTGTAAATCATGCAGCACAGGTGTTATATGGCTAGATCGTGAAACTCCCATCAACAACCTGGCCGTCGCGTTCTGCACCAGCTGCAAGAGGCAGATATCCACCCCCGGCAGCCCTAGATAGAGAGCATTGCAGTAATCAAAACGGCTGGTGACAAAGGCGTGGACCAAAGTTGGAAGATCTTCCGTGGAACCAAGTGTTTCACCGGGCAATATTCCTCAGATGATAAAAGGCAGATTTGACTACAGCCGACACTTGCATCTTCATAGTCAGGCTTCGTCAAGAGTACTCCAGGTTACGCGGCCAGAGGCCAGAAGCTGAAGCCCCAAGATATAAGTCAGAGTTTCCCGTCCAAGCCCCTGTTATCCTCCCTCCAGGGTCCACAACCAACACCTCAGTTTTCCCTGGATTCAATCTAAGCCAACTAGCACTCATCCAATCCTGAATCTCCAGAAGACACTTGTTAAAAATAGTGATGGGATCCGACTCCTGATCAGGCATAAAAGACAGATAGAGTTGAGAATCATCAGCATAACAATGAAAACTCAACCCATACCGTCTTATAATGTCCCCCAGTGGAAGCATATACACCTCGAATAACATAGGGGACAGCACCGACCCTATTGGTACCCCACAGAGAGGCAGATAGTGAGGTAGGTGTTAACTCCCGATACCACTCTCTGGGATCTGCCCTCCAAAAAGATCGAAACCAACTGTGGACTGCCCCTCAGGCCACAGAAAAACCGCAGAAGCGGTCGAGCAATACCCCATGATCCACGGTGTCAAATGCTGCTGAGAGATCTAAGAGAACCAAGATAGAACGGGTCCACTGATCTCTTGCCATCAGGAGGTCATTCAATACCCGAACAAAAGCCGTCTCTGTGCTGTGCCGCTTCCTGAAGCCGGATTGGAAGGTCATAGATATATGGATAGATAAATGATCCTCCAGTTGCAGAAGCGACCACCTTCTCGATAACCTTCCCTACAAAGGAGGTTAGAGATTAGTCTATAATTTGCTGGGCAGTGGGGTCAGAGGGCTTTTCAAAGGGGTGTATTACGCCTCCTTTAAGGGATCGGAAAGATCCCTCTCTAATGACACCACCACTACCCAGCCAGGACTGGGCCAATAACATCTACACACCTCACCACCAGGTGAGTAGGGCCTGGGTCCAACTTACAATAGGTCGGTCGAGAGTCTGAATAATCCTCACAATGTCTTTACTGCTGGTAGTCTAAAGGTAGACCAGTACAACTGGGCATTAGTACCACCCGATTGATCAGTACAATGCTCAATAGAAAGATACTGGCTGATCTCATCCCTGATGGTGGATACCTTGTCAGCGAAGAATTTCACAAACTCCTCACATTGTACCTGTGATAATGCTCTACCAGTCTGGAAACAGACTGGATTGCACAGTCTGTCCACAGTCCGGAAGAGCTGGGATGGTCTATTCCTAGCTGCAGCAATCTCCCTGGACAGGGACTCTGCCTTCTTATGGGAGATTGCTGATTGGTAGAATTTATAATGTTCTAACAATACAAGTCTATCCACCTCCAGTTGAGTTTTCGCTAACGTCTTTCTAATCTTAAGTCCCTTCCTCTTCCACTCACGGACCTCCCGTCAAACCAGGAGCCCCAGGTGAAATGCAGGGGATGAACATGAATTGAGGCTAGGCATCCAGGGCCGCAGTCACAGCCTTATTATAGGCCAAGACCAGCGGCCCTGGATCCACACTATCCCTTGAAAATCTGAGAAATCCAGCTCCGTCCATCAGGCCCTCTGGGGTAATCCCTCTTAAAGGGCGGAACTGTATTAACTCCCTGGGGGCAGGCCTGTTTTGGGAGCATCAAATCTGAACCTCAGGCGTGATGGTCAGACCATCCGACTGGCTCCACCTCCACATCAGATATCTCCATCCCCAGATGGAAAACCAAGTCAATGTATACCCCCCATGGGTTGCAGAAGTAATTATCGTGACAGGCCCAATGAATCCATTAATTGGAGGAGATTGACCAAATGAAGAGAGTTCATCATGACTCCAGGCATTGAAATCCCCAGAATTATCCATCTGAGATTCCAATACCATGTCGGCGATAAAGTCCAGAACCTCCTTCAGGAACTCCCTCTCATCCCCTGGTGGACGGTAGATAAGAAGGGTCCTGTAGCCTGCACCTGCACCCACTATGCATTCAAAGGTATTGGTATCACCAACTGGCACTTCCCTGAGATCCAGATCTTGTCTAAAACAGACAGCAACTCCCCCGCCCCTCCGGTCCACTCTCGGGCGGTGAATCACCGAGAACCCAGCCGGAACCGCGGAGTCCAACACAGGGCCAGCATTTCCATCTAGCCAGGTCTCGGTGATGCAAGCCAGGTCGACTGAGGAAACAAGATTAGCAATCACTGCAGTCTTGTTCCTAATCGACCTGGCATTACTAACTACCGCCAGAAAGGGCCAATCAAGGTGATCCCATTTCCTGCCTGACACACTCCAAGTCAATTGCCCATGGGTATGGGAACTAGGCAAGGAGGACCTCGCTCCAGCACCCATTGCGCCCCAGGCGTCTCTAGCCCTCACTGTCCAGTATCCGTTCTCTTCTCTCCCATCCCCCAAGAATTCCAAGATCCCGTATCCTTCTACATTTAGATCTTACAATGCCAAGATTTGGCATCTAGCATAAACCTCCACTGAAAGTGGAGGTAATTTAAAGGAGACGGAGATCCCAAGTCTTGAGGAGTACTGCTCAACCATTTTACTTAAACCCCAAACATATATTTAAACCAATTTTATTTACTCTCATACAAACAACAATCCTCCCACCGACTTAAATAATAATAACCAAATCCCCCTTAAAATATTAAAACAATTTTATGCACGACTAAGAGAGTCCAACTAATCTAAGCCCAAGATTCCTATCAAATAGCTATCAAACTAAGCAATAATTAACACAATAAATCTCCCTTCCAGGCAACCAGGAACTCTCACTAACTGGTGCCACTAGATAAAGAAAACTTAATAAGCCAAAAAGAACAAAAAAAATATGGTAATATTGTGATTTGTGAGAAAATACACGCACATCTCCATGTGGTCAAAGCACAAAAAATGTATAGTTAATCTGAGGGCCCCCAACCCATCTGCATAAGAAGATTGTTGTGGAAACTCTAGTCTGAATATGCAGCCACCCCAGAAACTAGCAGTATTTATTTCATGTACAGTAACAAAAGTTCCATGGGAAATGGATATCTTCAGCTGCTTTATGGTGGGTCTTTGAGGTGTGATATATAAATCCAAACAAGCAAATGTTTTGGATCCCCCCAGAACTTCTTGAAATAGAGGACAAGATGGAGTTCTGGGGGGATCCGAAACATTTGCTTGTTTGGATAATAATAATAATTCTTTATTTATAATGCACCTTTCAAAATTCCAAGGCACCTTACAAGGCAATAAATAAACATCAATACAGTAAATACACACATTATAAATACAAGAAAATGCTGGTAGAAAAACAGAATTTAGTCACTCGGAATATGCCTGGTGCCATAGAAAAGTTTTGGGATCCTGTTTGAATCCCTTCATGGCCATGCACTCCCATAACTGATGGGGTAGAGAATTCCAAATGATTGGGGCCACATGCATAAATGCACATGCCCCAGATTTTAAACAAACCCTTGGAATCTCTAGCAACCCCTCGTCAGCCGAGTGGAGTGATCACCCAGGGCACTAAGGAACCAGAAGCTCTTTCAGGTAGTCCTGTCCATTTAGGGCTTTATAAGTCAGAAGTCTGACTTTAAAGGTGATCCACCACTGTACTGGCAGCCAATGCAGTTTGCACAGCACTGAAGAAATAGGACAGGACCTAGGGGTCTCCATCAGTAACCGGGCTGCTGCATTCTGCACCAGCTGCAGGTGGCGGATATCCACCCCAGGTGGCCCTAGGTACAGGGAATTACAATAATCAAGGCATAAGGACACAAAGGCATGTACCAATGTGGGGAGATCACGGATGGAACAAGGTGCTTAATCCTGGAGATGTTCCTCAGATGGTAAAAAGAGGATTTGATGACTGCCGACACCTGCGATCACAGTGTCAGCCCTTCATCAAACAGCACCTCCCAGGTTTCACACCCATTCAGAGGTAGGAAGTGAAAGGCCCCCAAGGAAAAGTCCTGAGGGTGAACCCACCCCAAACCCCCTATCACGTGCCCCTGGTACACAACCAGCACCTCTGTCTTTTCCGAGTTCAACCTCAGCCAGCTTGAATACATCCACTCTTGGATTTCAGTGAGGCAGTTATTAAATACAGAGAGAGCTCTATCCTGGTCAGGTACAAAAGAAAGGTAGAGCTGGGTATCATCAGCATAGCAGTGAAACCTCAGCCCATACCTTCTTAAAATGTCTCCGAGGGCTAGCATATACACTGCAAACAATATAGGGGACAGCACCAACCCCTGAGAGACCCCACAAGACAGAGAAACTGGGCCAGAGGAGTGAGTCCCCAACACCACCCTCTGAGAGCTTTCAGTGGGGAAAGATGTAAACCACCTGAGGACTGTACCTGATAGGCCGCAGATGAACCTCAGGCAATCGAGAAGGACACCATAATCCACAGTGTTGAGTGCTGATGAGAGATCAAGAAGAACCAAGATGGAATAGTTTTCCAATCACTTGCCATCAGGAGATCATGGAGCACCTGAACCAGCCCCATCTCCATACTATGCCTCTTATGAAAACCAGATTGGAGAGGTTCATAGATGTCATGGATGGTCAAATGGTTCTCCAGTTGTATGGCCACTACTTTTTCTCAATCACTTTCCCTATAAAGGGAAGGTTTAACATTAGTCTGTAGTTAGCATGGAAATCTGGGTCCAAAGAAGCTTTCTTCAGGAGGGGTGTCACTGCTGCCACCTTCAGAGAGCTAGGAAACTCACCTGTTTCCAAGGAGCACCAGATTATCCATGCTAGGACTGGGCCAATGATGTCACTACAGCCCATAATCAGGGCTGTTGGTCCTGGGTCCAAACTCCAGCACTTAGGGTGCATGTCCTGGACAATCTGCATGACATCCATGAATTCAGGCCGGTCAAAGGTACTCCAGAAAAACTGCGGGACTGTGACTGAGCGCCGATCCAAAGCAATGCTCATAGAGTGTGGAGGTTGGAGCTGTGCCCTGATGTCAGCCACCTTAGCTGCAAAGAATGGAGCAAGCTCATCACGCTCTACTTGCAGAAAAGGTCTTTGAATCTTCAGATAAACTGGGTTGCACAGTCTGTCTACAGTTCAAAAGAGCAGAGCTGGTCAGTTCTTAGCAGCTGCAATCTCCCCAGACAGGAACTCTGTTTTCTTACGGGTGATAGCATATTGATAGACTTGATAATGATCCATCAATCTAAGGTGGTCAGCATTAAGGGTGGATTTCCACCAGCAATGCTCTAACCTTCATCCTAATCACCGCATCTCCCTCAAAGTCCCATTAAACCAAGGGGACTGAGGGCAAAGGGAGAGAGGACAAACTCGGACAGGAACAACGACATCCAGAGCTGCAGAAATGGCCTTATTATAGGCCATCACTGAGGCCTCTGGATCATTGTTTGCTGTTGGAAGACCCTTTAGGTCAAGCACTGCTGCCAGGCCTTCAGAGCTTACATCTCGTAAAGGGCAGTACTTGACCATCTCCACAGGGGTAGGCCTGTGAAGTGGGGCACAGAAACTGAACCCCACAGTGCAGGGAAAATGGGATTTCCCCAACCTCTGTGAAAGGGGAACATGCTGGACATAAAAAGAGAAAACATACTTAAGAAATGTGCTTTTCTTACACATGGGTTATGCTGTGCTGTAATTATGAGTTTATTAGATTAAAATTGGTTCATTAAATATTATTTTCCTCTTAAGTATAAGGATTATAAAATCCATCATTATTGTACGCTTTACTCGTGGCAGCTGAGCTGTTAACATGAAACAGGATCTCAAGGGAAGCAGAGTTATAGGAAAACACAAACTGAACCCTGTCAAAAGTAAATAAAAAGCCAATAGTTTCTGACCACTCCAAAACCTGATGGGGCAGGATACCTTTAGCAGTGACACACCTTGAGGTAAAAGGCCCTGCCTTGTCTCATTCTGATCAGTAAACTAATGGCAATGAGAAAGAAACAATGTGACTTGATAGGGAATCGAACCCAGGCCCCCAGGGCACCAACCAGGTACTCTACCACTGAGCTCTCATGGTTTACCCCACTTTCCTGCAGTCACTTTCTTTCTCACATTAAAATCTTGAAGCTGCTGTAAACAGCTGAGGTGCTTCATGTAGTACCTTTAGCGAGTGTAATTACATACTGCCCCTTCCCTTGCTTTTTGCTTAATCTGATTGGCAGGAGGAGAATGAGAATAAGGATGATAGTGATGACGATGACGATGACAAATATTTGTATTGCTTTATTTCTTTTTTGTCAGATTCTCCTCAAGTGCAGTGTGTGTCTCCGTTCATTGCCCAAGAACCAGATGAGTTATCGCTAGAGCTGGCAGACGTCCTAACCGTTTTGGACCACACTGACGATGGTGAGAATCCTTACTCAAATGATGATTTACAAAAATTGAAAAGGACAAACGAATTCCTTGAAATCAGTGGTACTCCATTCCATGCCATGAGAATCCCTTGATATTAGTGGTACACCATCCCATGCCATGAAAATTCCTTGAAATCAGTGGGTACCCCCATCCTGAGCCCATCCTGTACCTGACTCGCTGGTGATCAGCGGCACCCCTCCGACACCTTGTCACATTCCATAAGCCTTCTTGGTGTCAAGTGGTGGACCCCAGCCTCACCCAATCCAGTACCAGCAGCATCCCTGCTGATCGCTGAAACATCATCTCTCACCAGGCCAAGAGAGCATCCCTGTTGTCCAGTGTAACCCCTTATTTTGCCCCAAGCAGTGCAACAAGCAGCCCTGGTGTCCAGCGTTGGCCTCCCATTTTGCCCCAACCACTGCAATGAGCATCACTGGTGTCCACTGTTCCCCCATTGTTTTGCCCCAACCAGTGCAATGATCATTCCCTGTGTCCTATTTCACCCCCTCTGTCACTCCACCCCAAGCCAAGCGAGCACCGTGGCATCCAAATGCACCTCCCTCCATAACAGTTTGGGGCTACTCTAGTCACACTGTGTCTGGCAGAGGGTGGGGGTTGCCACTGGACACCAAAGACACAGCATGGTTGGGGTACCTCTGGATACAACTGATGGGATAGTCAGGACTTAATATCTGTGATCTGAAAACCCAATTATGCTCAGTTCAGATTTTAGAGAGGCATTTGGATTTTCTGACTATCCTATCTATTCTGCTGGACTTAGCTGCTATCAGGCACCTCTAATGAAAAGCAAACGCATTATGAGGTTAGTTGGGGCAGTCAAAAGATTTTTCTGTACTGACGTCCTGGACAGGGTGTCTGCCAAGATGTGTTCTATTCCCTGAAAAAGTTGCATAACTTCATACGCTAATAAACTAATAGCTAAAACATTCAGCTTCTGAGAGCACATTTTCATACGTATACAGAAACCAAATGAATATGCTTTATGGTGTTTTTATAATACCACAGAGGCACTCCAGGAATGCTTTCCAGCGGTCACACCCACTCAGTAAACAGTGTCCCACCCAGTGTCACACCAAATCATCTGCACAGCCAGTACAGACCAGTTCTGGAACAAGGTACTGTACCATATGGCTGAATGAATAAAGCAGGCCCTTCCTCAGATAGTTGGGGTGGGGTGGGGGCCTTTTTTCAATGAAACACTTTATAAACAGGGCCCCTAACATAGCTCTACATTCTGTGCTCTCCTGCTATAGCCCAACAGTCAGAGCTGTCCTGCTATAGCCCTACAGTCAGGGCTGTGCTGCTATATCCTACAGTCAGGGCTGTGCTACCATAGCCCTACAGTCAGGGCTGGGCTACTATAGCCCTACAGTCAGGGCTGTGCTACTATAGCCCTACAGTCAGGGCTGTGCTGCTATAGCCCTACAGTCAGGGGTGTGCTGCTATATCCCTACAGTCAGGGCTGTGCCATTATAGCCCTACAGTCAGGGCTGGGCTACTATAGCCCTACAGTCAGGACTGTGCTGTTATAGCCCTACAGTCAGGACTGTGCTGCTATACCCTACAGTCAGGGCTGTGCTACTATAGCCCTACAGTCAGGGCTGTGCTGCTATAGACCTACAGTCAGGACTGTGCTGCTATACCCTACAGTCAGGGCTGTGCTGCTATAGACCTACAGTCAGGGCTGTGCTGCTATACCCTACAGTCAGGGCTGTGCTACCATAGCCCTACAGTCAGGGCTGGGCAACTATAACCCTACAGTCAGGGCTGTGCTACTATAGCCCTACAGTCAGGGCTGTGCTGCTATAGCCCTACAGTCAGGGCTGTGCCATTATAGCCCTACAGTCAGGGCTGGGCTACTATAGCCCTACAGTCAGGACTGTGCTGTTATAGCCCTACAGTAAGGACTGTGCTGCTATACCCTAGAGTCAGGGCTGTGCTACTATAGCCCTACAGTCAGGGCTGTGCTGCTATAGACCTACAGTCAGGACTGTGCTGCTATACCCTACAGTCAGGGCTGTGCTGCTATAGACCTACAGTCAGGACTGTGCTGCTATAGCCCTACAGTCAGGGCTGTGCTGCTATACCCTACAGTCAGGGCTGTGCTGCTATAGCCCTACAGTCAGGGCTGTGCTGCTATAGCTCTACAGTCAGGGCTGTGCTGCTATAGCCCTACAGTCAGGGCTGTGCTGCTATAGCCCTACAGTCAGGGCTGTGCTGCTATAACCCTACAGTCAGCACTGTGCTGCTATAGCCCTACAGTCAGGGCTGTGCTGCTATAACCCTACAGTCAGCACTGTGCTGCTATAGATCTACAGTCAGGGCTGTGCTGCTATAGCCCTACAGTCAGGACTGTGCTGCTATGGACCTACAGTCAGGGCTGTGCTGCTATAGACCTACAGTCAGGGCTGTGCTTCTATAGCCCTACAGTCAGGGCTGTGCTACTATAGCTCTACAGTCAGGGCTGTGCTGCTATAGCCCTACAGTCAGGGCTGTCCTGCTGTAGCCCTACAGTCAGGGCTATGCTGCTATAGCCCTACAGTCAGGGCTGTGCTGCTATAGCCAAACAGTCAGGGCTGTGCTACTGTAGCCCTACAGCCGGGGCTCTGCTGTTATAGCCCTACGCTCAGGACTGTGTTGTTCCAACTCTACAGTCAGGGCTGTGCTACTATAGCCCTACACTCAGGACTGTGCTGTTCTAACTCTACACTCAGGGCTGTGCTGCTATAGACCTACAGTCAGGGCTGTGCTGCTATAGCCCATGGGTCAGGACTGTGCTATTATAGCCCTACAGTCAGGGCTGTGCCGTTCTATCTCTACAGCCAGGACTGTGATTCTATAGCCCTACAGTCAGTACTGTGCTGTTATAGCTCTACAGTCAGGGCTGTGCTGTCATAGCCCTACAATCAGGGCTGTGCTGCTATAGCCCTACAGTCAGGACTGTGCTGTTATAGCCCTACAGTCAGGGCTGTGCTGTTCTAACTCTACAGCCAGGGCTGTGCTACTATAGCCCAACAGTCAGGGTTGTGCTGCTATAGCCCATCAGTCGGGGCTGTGCTGCTATAACCCTACAGTCAGGGCTGTGCTGTTATAGTCCTACAGTCAGGACTGTGCTACTATAGCCCTACAGTCAGGACTGTGCTGCTATAGCCCTACAGTCAGGGCTGTGCTGCTATAGCCAAACAGTCAGGGCTGTGCTGTTCTAACTCTACAGACAGGGCTGTGCTGCTATACCCTACAGTCAGGGCTGTGCTGCTATAGCCCTACAGTCAGGGTTGTGCTACTGTAGCCCTACAGTCAGGACTGTGCTGTTCTAACTTTATAGTAAGGGCTGGGCTATTATAGCCCTACAGCCAGGACTGTGCTGCTATAGCCCTACAGTCAGGGCTGTGCTGCTATAGCCCTACAGTCAGGACTGTGCTGCTATAGCCCTACAGTCAGGACTGTGCTGCTATAGCCCTACAGTCAGGGCTGTGCTACTATAACCCTACAGTCAGGGTTGTGCTGCTATAGCCCTTCAGTCAGGACTGTGCTGCTATAGCCCTACAGTCAGGGCTGTGCTGTTATAGCCCTACAGTCAGGGCTGTGCTGCTATAGCCCTACAGTCAGGGCTGTGCTGCTATAGCCCTACAGTCAGGACTGTGCTGCTATAGCCCTACAGTCATGGCTGTGCTGTTCTAACTCTACAGTCAGGGCTGTGCTACTATAGCCCTACAGTCAGGGCTGTGCTGTTATAGCCCTACAGTCGGGGCTGTGCTGTTCTAACTCTGCAGCCAGGGCTGTGCTGCTATAGCCCTACAGTCATGGCTGTGCTGTTCTAACTCTACAGTCAGGGCTGTGCTGCTATAGCCCTACAGTCAGGGCTGTGCTGCTACAGCCCTACAGTCAGGGCTGTGCTGCTATAGCCCTACAGTCAGGGCTGTGCTGCTAAAGCCCTACAGTCAGGGCTGTGCTGTTCTAACTCTACAGTCAGGACTGTGCTGCTATACCCTACAGTCAGGGCTGTGCTGCTATAGCCCTACAGTCAGGACTGTGCTGTTCTAACTCTACAGTCGGGGCTGTGCTGCTATAGCCCTACAGTCAGGACTGTGCTGCTATAGCACTACAGTCAGGGCTGTGCTGCTATACCCTACAGTCAGGGCTGTGCTGCTATAGCCTTACAGTCAGGACTGTGCTACTATAGCCCTACAGTCAGGGCTGTGCTGCTATAGCCCTACAGTCAGGGGTGTGCTGCTATAGACCTACAGTCAGGGCTGTGCTGCTATAGCACCTACAGTCAGGGCTGTGCTGCTATAGCCCTACAGTCAGGGCTGTGCTGTATAGCCCCACAGTCAGGGCTGTGCTGCTGTAGCCCTACAGTCAGGGTTGTGCTGCTATAGACCTACAGTCAGGGCTCTGCTGCAGTAGCCCTACAGTCAGGACTGTGCTGCTAAAGACCTACAGTCTGGGCTGGGCTGCTATAGACCTACAGTCAGGGCTGTGCTGCTATAGCCCTACAGTCGGGGCTGTGCTGTTCTAACTCTACAGCCAGGGCTGTGCTGCTATAGCCCTACAGTCAGGGCTGTGCTGCTATACCCCTACAGTCAGGGCTGTGCTGCTATAGCCCTACAGTCAGGGCTGTGCTGCTATAGCCCTACAGTCAGGGCTGTGCTGCTATAGACCTGCAGTCAGGGCTGTGCTGCTATAACCTACAGTCAGGGCTCTGCTGCTATACCCTACAGTCAGGGCTGTGCTGCTATAGCCCTACAGTCAGGGCTGTGCTGCTATAGACCTACAGTCAGGGCTGTGCTGCTATAGCCCTACAGTCAGGGCTGTGCTGCTATAGACCTGCAGTTAGGGCTGTGCTGCTGTAGCCTACAGTCAGGGCTCTGCTGCTATACCCTAAAGTCAGGGTTCTGCTGCTATACCCTACAGTCAGGGTTGTGCTGCTATACCCTACAGTCAGGGCTGTGCTGCTATAGACCTGCAGTCAGGGCTGTGCGGCTATAGCCTACAGTCAGGGCTTTGCTGCTATACCCTACAGTCAGGGCTGTGCTGCTATAGCCCTACAGTCAGGGCTGTGCTGCTATAGACCTACAGTCAGGGCTGTGCTGCTATAGCCCTACAGTCAGGGCTGTGCTGCTATAGTCCTACAGCCAGGAATGTGCTGTTATAGCCCTACAGTCAGGGCTGTGCTGATATAGCCCTACAGTCAGGGCTGTGCTGCTATAGCTCTATAGTCAGTGCTGTGCTGCTATAGCCCTACAGTCAGGGTTGTGCTGTTATAGCCCTACAGTTGGGGCAGTGCTGCTATAGCCCTACAGTCAGGGATGTGCTGTTATAGCCCTACAGTCAGGACTGTGCTGCCATAGACCTACAGTCAGGGCTGTGTTGCTATAGCCCTACAGTCAGGGCTGGTGCTGTTTGAGAAGCCTCTTCTACAGCCAGGACTGTGCTGTTATAGCCCTACAGTCAGTACTGTGCTGCTATACTCCCACAGTCAGGGCTCAGCTGCCAGTAGCCCCTACAGTCAGGGCTGGCTGCCATAGACCTACAGTCAGGGCTCTGCTGCAGTAGCTCCTCACAGTCAGGACTGTGCTGCTAAAGACCTACAGTCCGAGCTGTGCTGCTATAGACCTACAGTCAGGGCTGTGCTGCTATAGACCTACAGTCAGGGCTGTGCTGCTATAGCCCTACAGTCGGGGCTGAGCTGTTCTAACTCTACAGCCAGGGCTGTGCTGCTATAGCCCTACAGTCATGGCTGTGCTGTTCTAACTCTACAGTCAGGGCTGTGCTGCTATAGCCCTGCAGTAATGGCTGTGCTGTTCTAACTCTACAGTCAGTGCTGTGCTGCTATAGCCCTATAATCAGGGCTGTGCTGCTATAGCCCTACAGTCAGGGCTGTGCTGTTCTAACTCTACAGTCAGGGCTGTGCTGCTATAGCTCTACAGTCAGGACTGTGCTGCTATAGCCCTACAATCAGGGCTGTGCTGCTATAGTCCTACAGTCAGGGCTGTGCTGCTATAGCCCTACAGTCAGGGCTGTGCTGCTATAGCCCAAAACTCAGGGCTGTGCTGCTATAGTCCTACAGTCAGGGCTGTGCTGCTATACTCCTACAGTCAGGACTGTGCTGCTATAGCCCTACAGTCGGGGCTGTGCTGTTCTAACTCTACAGCCAGGGCTGTGCTGCTATAGCCCTACAGTCAGGGCTGTGCTGCTATAGCCCTACAGTCAGGGTTGTCCTACTATAGCCCTACAGTCAGGGCTGTGCTGTTCTAACTCTACAGTCAGGACTGTGCTGCTATAGCCCTACAGTCAGGACTGTGCTACTATAGTCCTACAGTCAGGGCTGTGCTGCTATACCCAACAGTCAGGGCTGTGCTGCTATAGCCTACACTCAGGGCTCTGCTGCTATACCCTACAGTCAGGGCTGTGCTGCTATACCCTACAGTCAGGGCTGTGCTGCTATAGACCTGCAGTCAGGGCTGTGCGGCTATAGCCTACAGTCAGGGCTCTGCTATACCCTACAGTCAGGGCTGTGCTGCTATAGCCCTACAGTCAGGGCTGTACTGCTATAGACCTACAGTCAGAGCTGTGCTGCTATAGCCCTACAGTCAGGGCTGTGCTGCTATAGCCCTACAGCCAGGACTGTGCTGTTATAGCCCTACAGTCAGGGCTGTGCTGATATAGCCCTCACAGTCAGGGCCATGCTGTCTAGCTTTCCATACAGTCAGTGGCCAGTGCTGCTATAGCCCCACAGTCAGGGTTGTGCTGCTATAGCCCTACAGTCGGGGCAGTGCTGCTATAGCCCTACAGTCAGGGATGTGCTGTTATAGCCCTACAGTCAGGGCTGTGCTGCTATAGCCCTACAGTCAGGGCTGTGCTGCTATAGACCTGCAGTCAGGGCTGTGCTGCTATAACCTACAGTCAGGGCTCTGCTGCTATACCCTACAGTCAGGGCTGTGCTGCTATAGCCCTACAGTCAGGGCTGTGCTGCTATAGACCTACAGTCAGGGCTGTGCTGCTATAGCCCTACAGTCAGGGCTGTGCTGCTATAGACCTGCAGTTAGGGCTGTGCTGCTGTAGCCTACAGTCAGGGCTCTGCTGCTATACCCTAAAGTCAGGGTTCTGCTGCTATACCCTACAGTCAGGGTTGTGCTGCTATACCCTACAGTCAGGGCTGTGCTGCTATAGACCTGCAGTCAGGGCTGTGCGGCTATAGCCTACAGTCAGGGCTTTGCTGCTATACCCTCACAGCCAGGGCTGTGCTGCTATACTCCCTACAGTCAGGGCTGTGCTGCTATAGACTCCACAGTCAGGGCTGTGCCAAGCATAGCCCCTACAGTCAGGGGCTGTGCTGCTATAGTCCTACAGCCAGGAATGTGTTAAGCAGGGCCCTACAGTCAGGGGCCAGTTGATATAGCCCTACAGTCAGGGGCTGTGCTGCTATAGCTCTGTAGTCAGTGCTGTGCTGCTATAGCCTACAGCCAGGGTTGTGCTGTTATAGCGCTGCTATAGCCTCATAATGTGGGCTGTGCTGCTATAGCCCTACAGTCAGGGCTGTGCTGTCTAACTCTACAGTCAGGGCTGTGCTGCTATAGCCTACAGTCAGACGTGGCCATAGCCCTGCAATCAGGGCTGCTGCATAGTCCCACAGTCAGGGCTGTGCTGTTAACCCGCCAGTCAGGGCTGTGCTGCATAGCCGGCACCTAGTCTGCTGCTATAGTCTCAGTCAGGGCTGTGCTGCTATACTCCTACAGTCAGGACTGTGCTGCTATAGCCCCAGTCGGCTGTGTTGTTCTAACTCTACAGCCAGGGCTGTGCTGCTATAGCCCTACAGTGTGGACTGTGCTTACAGTCCTGCCAGCTGGGCTGGCTGCTATACCCAACAGTCAGGGCTGTGCTGCTATAGCCTACACTCAGGGCTCCTGCTGCCACCCTGGTGTCGGGGCTGTGCTGCTGCATACCCTACAGTCAGGGCTGCTGCTATAGACCTGCAGTCAGGGCTGTGCGCCTATAGCCTACAGTCAGGGCTCTGCTATACCCTACAGTCAGGGCTGTGCTGCTATAGCCCTACAGTCAGGGCTGTACTGCTATAGACCTACAGTCAGAGCTGTGCTGCTATAGCCCTACAGTCAGGGCTGTGCTGCTATAGCCCTACAGCCAGGACTGTGCTGTTATAGCCCTACAGTCAGGGCTGTGCTGATATAGCCCTACAGTCAGGGCTGTGCTGCTATAGCTCTACAGTCAGTGCGTTGCTATATTCTACAGTCAGGGTTGTGCTGCTATCCCCTACAGCGGGTGGTGCTGCTATAGCCCTACAGTCAGGGATGCTGTTATAGCCTCACAGTCAGGACTGTGCTGCTATAGACTTACAGTCAGGGGCTGCTAGCCTACAGTCAGGGCTGTGCTATAGCCCTGCAGCCAGGATTGTGCTGTTATAGCCCTATGTCAGGATGTGTGGCCATACCTCACAGTCAGGCTGTGCTGCTAGCCCCACAGTCAGGGGTTGTGCCTATTTAGCCCTACAGTCAGGGCTGTGCTGCATAGCTCTACGTCAGCTGTGCTGCTATATTCTACAGTGGGTGCTGTGCTGCTATAGCCCTACAGTCAGGACTGTGCTGCTATAGCCCTACAGTCAGGGTTTGTGCTGTTCTTAACTCTACAGCCAGGGCTGTGCCAAGCGCCCCACAGTCAGGGCTGTGCTGGTATAGCCCCACAGTCAGGCTGTGCTACTGTGGCCCCACAGTCAGGACTGTGCTGTTTAACTTACAGTCAGGACTGGCTACTATAGCCCTGCCAGTCAGGGCTGTGCCTATAGCGGTTACAGCCAGCGCCAGGTTACTATAGCCCAGCAGTCAATGCTGTGTTACTATAGCCCTACAGCCAGGACTGTGCTGCTATAGTCTACAGTCAGGACTGTGCTGTACCTCTACAGTCATTGTTGTGCTGTTCTAACTTACAGCTGGCTGTGTTGCTATAGCCCTACAGTCAGGGCTGTGCTGCTATCTTCTACAGTCAGGGACTGTGCTGCTATTCCCACATCATGGCTGAGCTGCCATAGCCCTGCAGTCAGGCTGTGCTGCTAGCCCTACAGTCAGCTGTGGCTATAGACCTACAGTCAGGGCTGTGCTGCTATAGCTCTGCAGTCAGTGCTGTGCTGCTATAGCCCTTGTGTCAGGACTGTGCTATAGCCTACAGTCAGGCTGTGCTGCTAGCCCTACAGTCAGGGCTGTGCTGCTACTACTCCTACAGTCAGGGCTGTGCTGCTAGGCCCCTACAGTCAGGGCTGTGCCATATAGCCCTACAGTCAGGGCTGTGCTGTTATAGCCCCACAGTCAGGTGCTGTGCTGCTAGTCCACAGTCAGGGCTGTGCTGCTATAGTCCCACAGTTGCATGTGCTGTCTATAGCCCCACAGTCAGGGCTGTGAAGTGATAGCCCTCCAGTCAGGACTGTGCTGCTATAGCCCCACAGTCAGGGCTGTGCTGCTATAGCCCTGCCAGCCGTGGGGCTGCTGTGCTGCTACATACCCACAGTCAGGGCTGTGCTGCTATAGATCTACAGTCAGGGCTGCGCTGTTATAACTCTACAGTCAGCGCTGGACTGCTATAGCCCTACAGTCAGGGCCTTTCACTATAGTCCTACAGTCAGGGCTGTGCTGCTATAGCTCCACAGTCAGGACTGTGCTTGCTATAGCCCCACAGTCAGGGCTGTGCTGCCATAGCCCTACAGTCAGGGTTTCTTCTACTATAGCCCTACAGTCAGGGCTGTGTTACTATAGTCCTACAGTCAGGACTGTGCTGCCATAGCCCCAGTCAGGCCTCACTATAGCCCTACAGTCAGGCTGTGCTACTATAGCCCTCTTAGTCAGGCTGTGCTGTCATAGCCTCACAGTCAGGGCTGTTGCCATAGCCTGCCAGTCAGGGCTGTGCTGCTAGCCCTACAGTCAGGGCTGTGCTGCTACAGCCCTACAGTCGGGGCTGTGCTGCTATAGCCCCACAGTCAGGCTGTGCTGCTATAGCCCCACAGTTGTGGGCTGTGCTGCCATAACCTACAGTCAGGACTGTGCTGCTACAGACCTACAGGTCAGGGCTGTGCTGCTATAGTCCCTACAGTCAGAGCTGTGCTGCTATAGACCCACAGTCAGGGCTGTGCTGTCTTAGGACCTACAGTCAGGGCTGTGCTGCTATAGACCTACAGTCAGGGCTGTGCTGCTATAGCCCACAGTCAGGGCTGTGCTGCTATAGCCCTACAGTCAGGGCTCTTGCTACTATAGCCCTACAGTCAGGGCTGTGCCGCTATAGCCCTAACAGTCAGGACTGTGCTGCTATAGCCCCACAGTCAGAGCTCTTCTACTATAGCCCCTGCAGTCGGACTGTGCTACTATAGCCCTACAGTCAGGGCTGTGCTAGCTATAGCCCTACAGTTAGGGCTGTGTTGCTATAGCCCTACAGTCAGGGCTGTGCTCCTATAGCCCTACAGTCAGGGCTGCTGCACATAGCTCTACAGTCAGGGCTGTGCTGCCACAGCCCTACAGTCAGGGCTGTCCTGCTGTAGCCCCACAGTCAGGGCTGTGCTGCCATCGCCCCTACTGGTCAGGGACTGTGCTGCTATAGCCAAACTGACAGTGGCTGTGCTACTATAGCCCCACAGTCGGGGCTCTTCTGTTATAGTCCCCACACTCATGACTGTGCTGTTCTAACTCTGCAGTCAGGGCTGTGCTGCTATAGCCCTACAGTCAGGACTGTGCTGCTTTAGCCCTACAGTCAGGGCTGTGATGCTATACCCCTACACTCAGGACTGTGGTGTTCTAACTCTACGATCAGGGCTGTGCTGCTATAGACCTACAGTCAGGGCTGTGCTGCTTTAGCCCTACAGTCAGGACTCTGCTGTTATAGTCCTACAGTCAGGGCTGTGCTGTTCTAACTCTACAGCCAGGGCTGTGCTACTATAACCCTACAGTCAGGGTTGTGCTGCTATAGCCCTACAGTCAGGGCTGTGCTGCTATAGCCCTACAGTCAGGACTGTGCTGTTATAGTCCTACAGTCAGGACTGTGCTACTATAGCCCTGCAGTCAGGACTGTGCTGTTATATCCCTACAGTCAGGGCTGTGTTGTTATGGCACTACAGTCAGAGCTCTGCTGTTATAGCCCTACAGTCAGGGCTATGCTGTTATAGTCCTACAGTCAGTGCTGTGCCATTAGAGCCCGACAGTCAGGGCTGCGCTGTTGTAGCCCTAGAGTCAGGGTTCTGCTGTTGTAGCCTGACTGTCAGGGCTGTGCTGTTATAGCCCTACAGTGAGAGCTGTGCTGTTATAGCCCTACAGTTAGGACTGTGTGTTATAGCACATGTGTGGGCTCTGTTGTAGCCCTACAGTCATGGGTGCTGTTATAGCCCTACAGTCAAGGCTGTGTTTTGTAGTCCTACAGACAGGCTGTGCTCTTATAGACTTGCAGTCTGTGTTGTGCTGTTATAGCCCTGCAGTCAAGGCTGTGCTGTTGTATCTTATAGACAGGGTTGTGCTCTTATAGACTTACAGTCTGTGCTGTGCTGTTATAGCCCCAGTCAGGCTGGCCACCATACCCTACAGTCAGAGCTGTGCTGTTATATCCTACAGTCCAGACTGTGCTGTTATAGCACTACAGTGTGGGCTCTGTTGTTGTAGCCCCACAGTCAGGGCTGTATTAGCCCACAGTCAGGGCTGTTCTGTTATAGCTCATGGTGGGTGCTGTGCTGTTGTCCTACAGTCAGGCTTTGGCTGTTATATTCTACAGTCAGTGGGGTGCTGTTATAGCCCACAGTCAAGACTGTGCTGTTGTAGTCCTACAGACAGGGCTTTGCTCTTATAGTCTTACAGTCTGTGCTGTGCTTTATCTTCTGCAGTCAGGACTTGCTGTTATAGCCCCCACAGTGGCTGTGCTGCTAGCCCTACAGTCAGGGCTGCTGCTATAGACCTACAGTGTGGGCTGTGTTGCTATAGACCTGCAGTCAGGGCTGTGCTTTATAGCCCTACAGTGTGCTGTGCTGCTATAGCCCTACAGTCAGGGTCTTCTACTATAGCCCTACAGTCAGGCTGTGCTACTATAGCCCAACAGTGTGGACTATGCTGCTATAGCCCTATAGTCAGGGCTCTACTGTAGCCCCACAGTCAGGACTGTTACTATAGCCCTACAGTCAGGGTAGTGCTACTATAGCCCTACAGTCAGGGCTGTGTTGCTCAGCCCTGCTGTCAGGGCTGTGCTGCTAGCCCCACAGTCAGGGCTGTGCTACTATAGCTCTACAGTCAGGGCTGTGCTGCTATAGACCTACAGTCAGGGCTGTGCTGTTCTAACTTTACAGTCAGGACTGGGCTACTATAGCCCTACAGTCAGGGCTGTGCTGCTATAGCCCTACAGCCAGTGCTGTGCTACTATAGCCCAGCAGTCAATGCTGTGCTACTATAGCCCTACAGCCAGGACTGTGCTGCTATAGCCCTACAGTCAGGACTGTGCTGCTATACCCTACAGTCAGGGATGTGCTGGTATAGCCCTACAGTCAGGGCTGTGCTGCTATAGCCTTACAGTCAGGGCTGTGCTGCTATATCCCTACAGTCAGGACTGTGCTGCTATAGCCCTACAATCATCGCTGAGCTGCTATAGCCCTACAGTCAGGGCTGTGCTGCTATAGCCCTACAGTCAGGGCTGTGCTGTTATAGCCCTACAGTCAGGGCTGTGCTGCTATACCCTACCAGTCAGGGCTGTGCTGTTATAGCCCTACAGTCAGGGCTGTGCTGCTATAGCCTTACAGTCAGGGCTGTGCTGCTATAGCCCTACAGTCAGGGCTGTGCTGCTATTGCTCTACAGTCAGTGCTGTGCTGCTATAGCCCTACAGTCAGGGCTGTGCTGTTATAGCCCTACAGTCAGGGCTGTGCTGTTATAGCCCTACAGTCGGGATTGTGCTGTTATAGCCCTACAGTCAGGACTGTGCTGCTATAGCCCTACAGTCAGAGCTGTGCTGCTATAGCCCTACAGTCAGGGCTGTGCTGTTCTAACTCTACAGCCAGGGCTGTGCTACTGTAGCCCTACAGTCAGGACTGTGCTGCTATAGCCCTACAATCAGGGCTGTGCTGCTATAGCCCTACAGTCAGGGCTGTGCTGCTATACCCTACAGTCAGGGCTGTGCTGCTAGCCCCTACAGTCAGGGCTGTGCTGCTATAGCCCTACAGTCAGGGCTGTGCTGTTATAGCCCTACAGTCAGGGGCTGTGCTGCTATAGTCCTACAGTCATGGCTGTGCTGCTATAGCCCTACAGTCAGCACTGTGTTGTTATAGCCCTACAGTCAGGGCTGTGAAGTGATAGCCCTACAGTCAGGACTGTGCCGCTATAGCCCTACAGTCAGGGCTGTGCTGCTATAGCCCTACAGTCAGGGCTGTGCTGCTATAGACCTACAGTCAGGGCTGTGCTGCTATAGATCTACAGTCAGGGCTGCGCTGTTATAGCTCTACAGTCAGCGCTGCACTGCTATAGCCCTACAGTCAGGGCTCTTCTACTATAGTCCTACAGTCAGGGCTGTGCTGCTATAGCCCTACAGTCAGGACTGTGCTGCTATAGCCCTACAGTCAGGGCTGTGCTGCTATAGCCCTACAGTCAGGGCTCTTCTACTATAGCCCTACAGTCAGGGCTGTGCTACTATAGCCCTACAGTCAGGACTGTGCTACTATAGCCCTACAGTCAGGGCTGTGCTACTATAGCCCTACAGTCAGGACTGTGCTGCTATAGCCCTACAGTCAGGGCTGTGCTGCTATAACCTACAGTCAGGACTGTGCTGCTACAGACCTACAGTCAGGGCTGTGCTGCTATAGCCCTACAGTCAGGGCTGTGCTGCTATAGACCTACAGTCAGGGCTGTGCTGTTTTAGACCTACAGTCAGGGCTGTGCTGCTATAGACCTACAGTCAGGGCTGTGCTGCTATAGCCCTACAGTCAGGGCTGTGCTGCTATAGCCCTACAGTCAGGGCTCTTCTGCTATAGCCCTACAGTCAGGGCTGTGCTACTATAGCCCAACAGTCAGGACTGTGCTGCTATAGCCCTACAGTCAGGGCTCTTCTACTATAGCCCTACAGTCAGGACTGTGCTACTATAGCCCTACAGTCAGGGCTGTGCTACTATAGCCCTACAGTCAGGGCTGTGTTGCTATAGCCCTACAGTCAGGGCTGTGCTGCTATAGCCCTACAGTCAGGGCTGTGCTACTATAGCTCTACAGTCAGGGCTGTGCTGCTATAGACCTACAGTCAG
Organism: Neoceratodus forsteri; assembly: GCA_016271365.2. Classification (NCBI taxonomy): domain Eukaryota; kingdom Metazoa; phylum Chordata; order Ceratodontiformes; family Ceratodontidae; genus Neoceratodus; species Neoceratodus forsteri. The sequence goes on along the minus strand of CM028137.1, from coordinate 12,104,852 downwards.
GGCTGTGCTGCTATAGACCTACAGTCAGGGCTGTGCTGCTATAGACCTACAGTCAGGGCTGTGCTGCTATAGCCCTACAGTCAGGGCTGTGCTACTATAGCTCTACAGTCAGGGCTGTGCTTCTATAGCCCTACAGTCAGGGCTGTCCTGCTGTAGCCCTACAGTCAGGGCTGTGCTGCTATCGTCCTACGGTCAGGACTGTGCTGCTATAGCCAAACAGTCAGGGCTGTGCTACTATAGCCCTACAGTCGGGGCTCTTCTGTTATAGCCCTACACTCATGACTGTGCTGTTCTAACTCTGCAGTCAGGGCTGTGCTGCTATAGCCCTACAGTCAGGACTGTGCTGCTTTAGCCCTACAGTCAGGGCTGTGATGCTATACCCCTACACTCAGGACTGTGGTGTTCTAACTCTACAGCCAGGGCTGTGCTACTATAACCCTACAGTCAGGGCTGTGCTGCTATAGCCCTACAGTCAGGGCTGTGCTGTTATAGTCCTACAGTCAGGACTGTGCTACTATAGCCCTGCAGTCAGGACTGTGCTGTTATATCCCTACAGTCAGGGCTGTGTTGTTATGGCACTACAGTCAGAGCTCTGCTGTTATAGCCCTACAGTCAGGGCTATGCTGTTATAGTCCTACAGTCAGTGCTGTGCCATTAGAGCCCGACAGTCAGGGCTGCGCTGTTGTAGCCCTAGAGTCAGGGTTCTGCTGTTGTAGCCTGACTGTCAGGGCTGTGCTGTTATAGCCCTACAGTGAGAGCTGTGCTGTTATAGCCCTACAGTTAGGACTGTGCTGTTATAGCACTACAGTCAGGGCTCTGCTGTTGTAGCCCTACAGTCAGTGGGGTGCTGTTATAGCCCTACAGTCAAGGCTGTGTTTTTGTAGTCCTACAGACAGGGCTGTGCTCTTATAGACTTACAGTCTGTGCTGTGCTGTTATAGCCCTACAGTTAAGGCTGTGCTGTTGTATTCCTATAGACAGGGCTGTGCTCTTATAGACTTACAGTCTGTGCTGTGCTGTTATAGCCCTACAGTCAGGGCTGTGCCACCATACCCTACAGTCAGAGCTGTGCTGTTATATCCCTACAGTCCGGACTGTGCTGTTATAGCACTACAGTCAGGGCTCTGCTGTTGTAGCCCTACAGTCAGGGCTGTTTTATTATAGCCCTACAGTCAGGGCTGTTCTGTTATAGCTCTATGGTCAGTGCTGTGCTGTTGTAGCCCTACAGTCAGGGTTTGGCTGTTATAGCCCTACAGTCAGTGGGGTGCTGTTATAGCCCTACAGTCAAGACTGTGCTGTTGTAGTCCTACAGACAGGGCTTTGCTCTTATAGTCTTACAGTCTGTGCTGTGCTGTTATAGCCCTGTAGTCAGGACTATGCTGTTATAGCCCTACAGTCAGGGCTGTGCTGTCATATCCCTACAGTCAGGGCTGTGCTGTTATAGCACTACAGTCAGGGCTCTGCTGTTATAGCCCTACAGTCAGGACTGTGTCTTTATAGCCCGACAGTCAGGGCTGTGCTGTTATAGTCCTACAGTCAGTGCTGTGCCATTAGACCCCGACAGTCAGGGCTGCGCTGTTGTAGCCCTAGAGTCAGGGTTCTGCTGTTGTAGCCTGACAGTCAGGGCTGTGCTGTTATAGCACTACAGTCAGAGCTGTGCTGTTATAGCACTATATTCAGAGCTCTGCTGTTACAGACCTACAGTCAGTGCTGCACTGTTATACTCCTTCAGTCGGTACCATGCTGTTATAGCAGTACAGTCAGGGCTGTGCTGTTGTAGACCTACTGTCAAGGTTATGCTGTTAGAGCCCTGTAGTCAGTGCTGTGTTGTTAGAGCTCTACAGTCAGAGATATGCTATTACACCCCTACAGTCAGGGCTGTGCTGCTATAGCCCTACAGTCATGGCTGTGCTGTCATAGCCCTACAGTCAGGGCTGTGCTGTTGTAGCCCTGCAGTCAGGGATGTGCTTTTATAGCTCTACAGTCAGGGCTGAGCTGTTGTAGCCCTACAGTCAAAGCTGTGCAGTTAAGTGATCTGCAGTCAGTGCTGTGCTGTTAGAGTCCTACAGTCAGAGCTATGCTATTACACCCCTACAGTCAGTGTTGTGCTGTTATAGCACTGCAGTCAGCGCTGTGCTTTTATAGCCCTACAGTCAGGGCTATGTTGTTGTGGCCCTGCAATCAGGGCTGTGCTGCTACAGACCTACAGTGAGTACTGTGCTGTTATACTCCTACAGTCAGGGATTTGCTGTTATAGCCCTACAGTCATGGCTGTGCTGTTATAGCCCTACAGTCGGATATGTGCTGTTGTAACCCTTCAGTCAGGGCTGTGCCATTATAGCCCTGCAGTCAGTGTTGTGCTGTTGTGGTCCTACAGTAATGGCTGTGCTGTTCTAGCCCTACAGTCAGAGCTGTGCTGTTATACCCGGACAGGCAGGCTGTGCTGGTGTAACCCTATAGTCAGAGCTGTGCTGTTGTAGCCCTACAGTCAGAGCTGTGCTGTTGTAGCCCTACATTCAGTGCTCTGCTGCTACAGACCTAGTCAGTGCTGTGCTGTTATAACCCTGCAGTCAGGGCTGTGCTGTTGTAGCCCTACAGTCAAGGCTGTGTTGTTAAAGCCCAACAGTCACAGCTATGCTCTTACACACCTACAGTCAGGGCTGTGCTGTTATAGATCAATAGTTAGGGCTGTGCTGTTGTAGCAGTCAGTGTCATGCTGTTATAACCCTTCAGTTAGGGCCATACTGTTGTAGCCCTACAGTCAGGGCTGTACCTTTTGCCCTACAATCAGAGGTGTTCTGTTATAGCCCTACAGTCAGGGCTGCGCTGCCATAACCCTTCAGTCTGGACTGTGCTGTTACAGCCCTATATTCAGATCTGTTCTGTTACTGCCATACAGTCAAGGATGTGGTGTTGTAGACCTACAGTCAGTGCTGTGCTGTTATAGCCCTACTATCAGGGCTGTGCTGTTACTCCCCTACAGTCAGAGCTGTGCTGTTGTAGCCCCACAGTCCAGGTTATGCTGTTATAGCCCTATAGTCAGAGCTGTACTGTTGTAGCCTACAGTCAGGGCTGTGTTGTTATAGCCCTATAGTCAGTGCTGTGCTGTTATAGCCCTACAGTCAGGGCTGTGCTACTACAGCCCTACAGTAAGGGCTGTGCTGCTATAGCCCTACAGTCAGGGCTTTGCTATTATATCCCTACAGTCAGTGCTGTGCTATTATAGTCCTATAGTCAGAGCTGTGCTGCTGTAGCCCTGCAGTTAGGTCTGTGCTGTTACAACCCTAAAGTCAGGGTTGTGCTTATATAGCACTACAATCAGGGTTGTGCTGTTGTAGTCCTACACTCAGTGCTGTGCTGTTTTACCCTACACTCAGTGCTGTTCTACCACCATATCTAAGCATCTAAAGGTGGCTAGTCACACATTGGGAGGGCTACTGAGATGCTGACATGCATTGGGAGGGCTGTTACCAGCATAAAGAAAGAGGTGGTGTTGCCTCTGTATAAATTGCTGGTAAGACCCCACCTAGAGTACTGTGTCCAATTCTAAATGCCACATCTCCGGAGCAACATAGACAGAGTGGAGGTAGTCCATAGGAGGGCAATTAAAATGTTGTAGGTTTGGCATCAGAAGCCCTACAGGGAAAGACTAAGGGAACTCGATATTTATACCCTGGAAGAGAGGCAGGGCCCTTGAGAGGGTGGGGGAGCAGGGGATAATTCCCAGGGCCCAGTGCCAAGAGGGGCCCAGGCCACTCATCATACTGTTTACAGGAAAGCGGCTATGAGCTGGTAGGGGCCCCAGAGTCTGGAGTTTCCCTGGGGCCCAGAATTCCTCTCAAGAGACCTGAAGAGAGGAGGGGGAAGGGGATATAATAGAGATCTTTCAGTCCCTCATGAGAGTAAATAAGGTACAGGAGGGGAGTATGTTTCAGAAAAAAAAGATGTTAAAGAGCAGGGGGACATACAATTATGATGGAGGGGGTAGAGTCAGGAGAGATGTAAAGAAGTACTTCTTCACAAAAAGAGAGGTGAATTCCTATAAGTCTTCCAGCAGAAGTGGCAGGGGCTAAAACAGTAGTGGGGTTCAAAAAATGCACGGGATAGACATAAGGGTGCATTAGTAGAAAGGCAATGCAGGTGGGAAGAGCAAGACATAAAGTAGGGTTTGCTGTGACACAGCAGGTAGGGAAGAATGGGCAGACTTGGGGGGGGCAAGCAGTCCTTAAGTGCCATCAAATTCTATGTTTCTATAGTACAGTCAGTTCTGAGCTGTCATTGCCCTAGTGACAGTGCTGTGCTGCAGCACACTGAGGCACTGGTGCACACTGCAGTCGGTGCTGTTCTGCAGCATAGTGATGCACTGGTGCACACTACAGTCAGTATTGTGCTGCAGCATACTGATGCACTGGTCCACACTGCAGTCAGTGCTGTGCTGCAGCATACTCAGGCACTGGTGCATACTGCAGTCAGTGCTGTGCTGCAGCATACTGATGCACTGGTGCACACTGCAGTCAGTGCTGTGCTGCAGCATACTGATGCACTGGTGTACAGTGCTGTGCTTCAGCATACTGATGTACTGGTGTACACTGCAGTCAGTGCTGTGCTTCAGCATATTGATGCACTGGTGCACACTGCAGTCAGTGCTGTGCTGCAGCATACTGATGCACTGGTGTACAGTGCAGTCAGTGCTGTGCTGCAGCATACTGATGCACTGGTGCACACTGCAGTCAGTGCTGCGCTGCAGCACATTGACACACCGGTGCACACTTCAGTGCTGTGCTGCAGCATACTGATACACTGCTGCATACTACAGTTAGTGTTGTATTGCAGCACACTGATGCACAGGTGGATACTGCACTAGGCAGGTCTGTGTTACAGCACACTGATACACTGGTGCACACTACAGCCAATGCTGTGCTGCAGCATACTGATGCACTGGTGCATGGTATAGTCAGTGCTGTGCTGCAACACACTGACACACTGGTGCATACTGTAGCCAATGTTGTGCTGCAGCATACTGATGCATTGGTGCACACAACAGTGGTGTTGTGCAGGATAGTGAAGCACTGGTGAATACTACAGTAAGTGTTGTGCTGTGCTGAAGCATATGACTACAAGAAGTGCTGTGCTCTGTTGCAGCATATTGAAACACTAGTGCATATTGCGGTCAGTGCTGTGCTGCAGCATACTGATTCAATGGTGTATACTAGTCAAGGCTGTGTTGCAGCACAATGATGCACTGATGCACACTACAGAAAATGCTGTGCTGCAGCATACATATTTACTGGTGCATACTACAGTCAATGCTGTGCTGCAGCACACTGATGCACTGATGGATACTGCACTAGTCAGGGCTGTGTTGCAGCACACTGATGCACTGATGCACACTACAGCCAATGCTATGCTGCAGCATACTAATGCACTGGTGCATACTAGTGTTGGTCTATGCTGCAACACACCGACACACTGGTACATACTGTAGCCAATGTTGTGCTGCAGCATACTGATGCACTGGTGCATGCTGCAATCGGTGCTGTGCTACAGCATACTGATGAACTGGTGCACACTATAGTCAGCTGTGCTGCAGCATACTGATGCACTGGTGCACATTACAACCAGTGCTGTGCTGCAGCATACTGATGGATAGGTTCATGTAGATTTTTTACTTGTTTCTATTTTCCTGTGCACTCTCCTACCCAGGACCTGAGCACCTCTCTGTGGTGGTATGTTAGACCCCCAGTTGGCACCAGAGTGAACCAAAATTTTCTGTTACTACAAAGTCATGTTGAGTCAGTTGATTTGGGATTTAGTTTCTAGGACTGCATAATACAAAGGGGCATTATAGCCTGCTGATTGGGCCCCTATAGAGGACAAGAAAATGCACAGGGTGGTTATCTGTATAAGAACATTTGCTGATTGTTTTTAATGAGTTCCATTCTGGTCCACTATTAAACTCTACCTAGTGTCCTTCAGTGTTGCTAGGAAGAACCCCCATCCCCAGGCACTCTGAATGCTTGCAGCTACTATTACAAGGAAGAAAATAATGCTATGGGGTTCAGAGGTCACTGCTGAGCATATGGGAAATTAATCTCAAAGTATTTCCCACCCTCTCCTTTGCCAACTTGACTGGAGATGGAGTCGCTACCTTACCATCATGGACTGGGGGTCAAGGGCCCTACCTTACCATCATGGATTGGGAGTCAAGGGACCTACCTTACCATCATGGATTGGGGGTCAAGGGCCCTACCTTACCATCATGGATTGGGGGTAAAGGGCCTACCTTACCATTATGGATTGGGGGTCAAGAGCCCTACCTTACCATCATGGATTGGGGGTCAAGGGCCCTACCTTACCATCATGGATTGGGGGTCAAGGGCCTTACCTTACCATCATGGACTGGGGATCAAGGGCCCTACCTTACCATTATGGATTGGGGGTCAAGGGTCCTACCTTACCATCGTGGATTGGGGGTCAAGGGCCCTACCTTACCATCATGGATTGGGGATCAAGGGCCCTACCTTACCATTGTGGATTGGGGGTCAAGGGCCCTACCTTACCATCATGGATTGGGGGTCAAGGGCCCTACCTTACCATCATAGATTGGGGGTCAAGGGCCCTACCCTACCATCGTGGATTGGAGGTCAAGGGCCCTACCTTACCATCATGGATTGGGGGTCTAGGGCCCTACCTTACCATCATGGATTGGGGGTCAAGGGCCCTACCTTACCATCATGGACTGGGGATCAAGGGCCTTACCTTACCATTATGGATTGGGGGTCAAGGGTCCTACCTTACCATCGTGGATTGGGGGTCAAGAGCCCTACCTTACCATCATGGATTGGGGATAAAGGGCCCTACCTTACCATTGTGGATTGGGGGTCAAGGGCCCTACCTTATCATCATGGATTGGGGGTCAAGGGCCCTACCCTACTATCGTGGATTGGAGGTCAAGGGCCCTACCTTACCATCATGGATTGGGGGTCAAGGGCCCTACCTTACCATCATGGATTGGGGGTTAAGGGCCCTACCTTACCATCGTGGATTGGGGGTCAAGGGCCCTACCTTACCATTGTGGATTGGGGGTCAAGGGCCCTACCTTATCATCATGCATTGGGGGTCAAGGGCCTTACCTTACCATCGTGGATTAGGGGTCAAGGGCCCTACCTTACCATCATGGATTGGGGGTCAAGGACCCTACCTTACCATCATGGCTTGGGGGTCAAGGGCCCTACCCTACTATCATGGATTGGAGGTCAAGGGCCCTACCTTACCATCATGGATTGGGGGTCAAGGGCCCTACCTTACCATCATGGATTGGGGGTTAAGGGCCCTACCCTACCATCGTGGATTGGGGGTCAAGTGCCCTACCTTACCATCATGGATTGGGGATCAAGGGCCCTACCTTACCATCGTGGATTGGGGATCAAGGGCCCTACCTTACCATCATGGATTGGGGATCAAGGGCCCTACCTTACCATCATGGATTGGGGATCAAGGGCCCTACCTTACCATCGTGGATTGGGGATCAAGGGCCCTACCTTGCCATCATGGCACTTTGGGGCTAGCATGAAAAGCTAGGGAGCTCTGATTAACTTGATGCTAGTGTCAGTAGGCAGAAAGAGGCTGCCAGAAGCCTTTATTGTATGAATGGAAGGACCAGAGGGTGTGAAGAGCAGGCGACGTCTGGGGTGGTCATGGAATAAGTCCTGCATACCTACAAAGGGTCAGCATGTTTCTTAACTGTTGTTAATTCCCAAATACAGTTTCCTGATTACTGGTTACTGTTTTTTTATTCAGCCATGAGTATCAAATAGCAATTATTTACAGTCTTCAGGAATTGATATTCATTATTCTCACACCTCTAACTATGACAGAGAGAAGTTTAAACAGGATTTGCACTAGCAGTTCCCTTACCTGACCATAGGGTGTCACTGTTGCATCATGCTTGGGCTAGATAGACCTTCCTAGGTAATACTGGCTGGAGTGCCTCTCTGTATAAAACACGGGAATGACTTTTGAAAGAGTTCCGTCGGATTACAGCATGCTGCCCATCCTTGCCTTTGAGTGCACAAGCTTCCAGGCTTGTTTTGATGTTTTTAAAGCAAATGTTTTCACAATGATACTGCTTTACTCATGATACAATTCAATAACAAACAAGATTTATATATGACATTATTCAGAATGATTTAAATATGCTGACTTTCTAATAAGAGAAAGATATTTAGTATTACATATCCAAATATTTATAGTTCAGGGCCAGCAGCAAGACAGAATTCTGTGAATTCAGATTTTCAGTATTTTAGAAATTGTTTTCTATTTGTTCATAATTCTGCATAAATGTACTCTGATATACAACTAGATTATGTAATTCCATTTTATAATGTGACAGAAATGGAGGAAGCAATTCCATCTGATTTCTTATATTCATCTCACTGCAGTGATGAATGGTTTGTATAGGAGTATCATCTTTACATCTCATTGCTGTAATAATTGGTTTATATTGGAATGTAATTATTACATGTTATAACAGAGATGACTGGTTTACGTAGTAGCATCATTATTATATCTCATTGTTTGATGTTTTATTTATATAGAAATATAATTATAACATCCCATTGCAGTGATAATTGGTATGTAGAAACATAGAATCATAGAAACGTAGAAGTCTGATGGCAGAAAAGGGCCACAGCGGCCCATCCAGTCTGCCCCTTTCCCGTCCCAAGTCAGCATATAGGAGCTTAATTATTACATCTCATTGCCTGATTGGTTGATAAAGGTATGTAATTATTATATAGTGTATAGTGGAACGTCGTTGTTCACTGAAATCTAGCGCTCTCAAAATGTTGTTCTGCTGCACTGGTGACGTCCGTAGTGCAGCAGAACCAAAAAGTGACGTCTGCAGGACAGCAGAACAACTTTTCGTTCTGCTGCAGTGCGTACATCACACATGGTGTCCTCGAGCAGCAATCTGACAGTCTTATTTTAAAAAGAAAGATGTAGTATTTTTTTTTTTTGAGGCAATGACGTTCCACTATACACTATACAGAACAGTGCATGCATACCATTTAACGGCAGGGCTGTTCTTTCACCTCGTTGGTACTATGACGACTGATTACCTCTCGAGCTGCGCTCTTGAGGTAATCTGTCGTCATAGTTCCAACTCGGTGAAAGAATAGCCCTGTTGTTAATTGATACTTATGCACTATCCTATATATAGTGTATGGTAGAATGTTGTTATGGCTAGAAATCCGTAACTAGAATGGAGTTGTTATGCTGCAGTAGCGATGTCATCGCAGCTGTTATGCTGTACTAGCTATGTCACTACTGCAGCATAACAACTTGGAATGCTGCCACAGAGTTGCTTTCCTCAATCCAGTTAAGCTGGAAATTGCTGTTTTTTTTAAAACTTGAACTTACAGAAACATCTGCAGCACACTGTGTCAGTTAAAAAAAAAGAAAATATTTAAATGTCTGTTCTCTGTTGTCTTCTTCAGCTGGTTTTGTGTGATTTTCTATGCTGTGACTGTCCATACACTATAAAAGATTGTGTATGAGCAGTCATACACAAACAAGGAAATTCTTGTATTTTGAGGTTCCCTTAGTAATAGAGCACCTCTCGAGCTGCGCTCTTGAGGTCATCTGTTACCAAGGAAACCTCTCGATACAAGAATATCCTTGTTATGTATGACTGCTCATACACAATCCTCTGTGTCTCATTGCAATTATAATTTGTTTATATAGGAGTGTATTATATTTTGCTTAATTATTGGTTTATGTAGGAGTTTAATTATATCTCACAGCTGTGATGCATGATAATTGGTCTTGTATAGAGGTGTAATTATTACATTTCACTGCTGTGATGACTGATTTTGTATATGAGTATAATTATTACATCTGATTTTTGTGATGATTAGTTTATACAGGAATTTAAATATTACATCTAATTACTGTGATGAATGTCTTGTATGGGAGTATAATCATTACAACTCATTGTGAGATGACTGGTTGATAAAGGAGTGTACTTATTACATTGCCATGCTGTGTTGATGGGTTTACAACCATGAATGTCATAAATTACAACCAGTGTATGTTATGTATTGTGCATTATCTGTACTGTGCAGGTCCAGTCTGAAAATACACTTTTGTCTAGGCTAATATCCGATTACCAAAACTAGGAATGTAATTATTACTCCTCCTTGCTGTGATGATTGGTTTATATAGGGGAGTAATTATAACATCTCATTGCTGTGATGATTGTTTTATTTAAGAGTGTAATTATCACATCCCTTTACAGTGATGACTGGTTTATTTAGGAGTGTAATTATTACATGTCTTTGCTTAATGATTGGTTCATAGAGGAATGTAATTATAACATCTCATTGCTTGATATTTGGTTTATATAGAAGTGTAATTATTATGTATAATAATTATACTCCTATACAAAATCCATGTTGGAATCCCACTACAATCACCCATTCTGTGACCCTAAGCAAGTCACTTAACCTCCCTGTACTTAAACTCCATATTATCTCTCTCTACTCTATCTCAATGCTGTTTGAATCTTCCTTTCTGCTAAAAATGGCAACAGCATTTGGTCCTTTCCCCCTCCCGGAATGTAAAGCACTCTGGGACACAGTTTATGAAAGGCCCTAGGTAAGACCAAAATTCCTTTCCTTCCAAAAGTCTGAAGTTTACAGTGTGCTATGGGCTAGTAGACCCATCTATGAAGCCACAGCAACCCTCTACAACATGAAAAGAGTACTGCAGAGATATAATTCTTGGGCTTTCTCATCTTTGATGTTTTTTGACTTCCCTTTGATGGTAAAATAATAACCCCTACCTGAGTTGGCAACACTATCAATGAAAGTTCTTCTGCCTGCTGCCACTAGTGAGGTGCGAGAGATGTGCATGCACTGTATGGCATGGTGATGCTTTGTTTATTTCTTGAATATTGGTAACTGGGAAAAGCACACTGAGCCATGGCTCAATTCCAGATATGACCCAGGGGGAAGGCAGACAGGTAGACAAAATATAAAGTATCCATGGTAATAAAGTGCAAATATGCAAAATATACCAAGCAGAAGGTGCAGGAAAATGTAGTAAGTAACAATAAATACATTTCATATAAAGTATGCAGGCTAGTTAACAAAGCTATACTGTACAGACTAGTTAACCAAATTATAATATACAGGCTAGTTAACACAGACATAATACACAGGCCAGTTAACAAAGCCATAATATACAGGCTAGTTAAAGCCATAATATACAAGCCAGTTAACAAAGCCATAATATACAGGCTAGTTAACAAAGCCATAATATACAGGCCAGTTAACAAAGCCATAACATACAGGCCAGTTAACATAGCCATAATATACAGGCTAGTTAACAAAGCCATAATATACAGGCCAGTTAACAAAGCCATAACATACAGGCCAGTTAACATAGCCATAATATACAGGCCAGTTAACAAAGCCATAATATACAGGCTAGTTAACAAATCCATAATATACAGGCTAGTTAACATACCCCCAATATACAGGCTAGTTAACAAAGCCATAATATACAGGCTAGTTAACAAAGCCACAATATACAGGCTAGTTAACAAAGCCATAATATACAGGCTAGTTAACATAGCCACAATATACAGGCTAGTTAACAAAGCCATAATATACAGACTAGTTAACAAAGCCATTATTTACAGGCCAGTTAACAAAGTTACAATATACAGGCTAGTTAACATACCCCCAATATACAGGCTAGTTAACAAAGCCATAATATACAGGCTAGTTAACAAAGTCACAATATACAGGCCAGTTATCAAAGCCATAATATACAGGCTAGTTAACAAAGCCACAATATACAGTCCAGTTAACAAAGCCATAATATACAGGCTAGTTAACAAACCCATAATATACAGACTAGTTAACAAAGCCATAATATACAGGCTAGTTAACAAACCCATAATATACAGGCTAGTTAACAAAGCCATAATATACAGGCTAGTTAACAAACCCATAATATACAGGGTAGTTAACATAGCCACAATATACAGGCCAGTTAACAAAGCCACAATATACAGACTAGTTAACAAAGCCATTATTTACAGGCCAGTTAACAAAGCTACAATATACAGGCTAGTTAACAAAACCACAATATACAGGCCAGTTAACAAAGCCATAATATACAGGCCAGTTAACATAGCCATAATATACAGGCCAGTTAACAAAGCCATAATATACAGGCCAGTTAACATAGCCATAATATACAGGCCAGTTAACAAAGCCATAATATACAGGCCAGTTAACATAGCCATAATATACAGGCCAGTTAACAAAGCCATAATATACAGGCTAGTTAACAAAGCTATACAATGCAGGTTACTTAACAAAGCTATAATCTACAGGCCAGTTCACAAAGGGTTCCACCCTTGGAATGCACCAGTGGTAGTGCACCCATCATTAGGGTGCCAGTCTGCAATTTTGCTGATCGCCGTTTATGCGGTGGGGGGGCTGTGCTCCCCACCCCCTCAACTAAGGATTCCAACTCCGGGGGGTGGAACTCAGGGAGGGGGTGGCAAATTTTGTTTTTTGGTGCCCTAATGACGGGCACACTAACGCTGGCACCCTGAACAGGTGCAGTGTTAACAAAGCCATAATATACAGGCCAGTTAACAAAGCCATAATGTACAGGCCAGTTAACAAAGCTATACTATACAGGTTACTTAACAAAGCTATAATATACAGGCTAGTTAACAAAGCTATAATATATGGGTTACTTAAATAGTAGTAGTAGTAGAGCTTATTTGTTTTGGGTGCCCTTCCCCATGGGCTCAGGGTACCCTTACAGCAAAGATACACAAATATACAAAGACAGCAATAAACTTAACAAAGCCATAGTATAGAGGCTAGTTAAGGAAGCTTTGACCAGCTGAATTCTCAAAACTTTTAATAATTAAATTATGATTAATATTTACATAATTATTTTCACATGCATACTGTGCCTTTAAAACGCTTTGTAAAGCATAAATGTTTCCATACCTGTAGTGCAGTGACTGGCTACAAACAAATGTGGACACAACATTCCACATGCACACGTGGGCAATGTTAATATTAGTGCGTGTTACTGACCGTGGGCAATGTTAATATTAGTGCGTGTTATTGACTGTGGACAATGTTAATATTAGTGCGTGTTATTGACTGTGGACAATGTTAATATTAGTGCATGTTATTGACCGTGGACAATGTTAATATTAGTGCGTGTGTTATTGACCATGGGCAATGTTAATATTAGTGCATGTTATTGACTGTGGGCAATGTTAATATTAGTACGTGTTACTGACTGAGAGAGAGAATGGGGCACATGCACACGTGGGCAATGTTAATATTAGTGCATGTGTTATTGACCGTGGGCAATGTTAATATTAGTGCGTGTTATTGACTGTGGACAATGTTAATATTAGTGCGTGTTATTGACTGTGGACAATGTTAATATTAGTGCGTGTTATTGACCGTGGGCAATGTTAATATTAGTGCGTGTGTTATTGACCGTGGGCAATGTTAATATTAGTGCATGTTATTGACTGCGGGCAATGTTAATATTAGTACGTGTTACTGACTGAGAGAGAGAATGGGGCACATGCACACGTGGGCAATGTTAATATTAGTGCATGTGTTATTGACCGTGGGCAATGTTAATATTAGTGTGTGTTATTGACTGTGGACAATGTTAATATTAGTGCGTGTTATTGACTGTGGACAATGTTAATATTAGTGCGTGTTATTGACCATGGGCTATGTTAATATTAGTGCATGTTACTGACCTTGGGCAATGTTAATATTAGTGCGTGTTATTGACCATGGGCAATGTTAATATTTGTACATGTTATTGACTGAGAGAGGGAATGGGGCCAGGACATTGGACTTATCCCTTGTGCCTTTCAGTCAGGGCATTAGTTTCCAAACAAGCACCAGAAATAAGTACTGTAGGCCTTCTTTTCTGAACGATGGAAGTTTCTAGGAAACAGTGCTGGTATAAGTATAAACCCCGGGTCCTGGGAGGCTCAAATCCACAACCATCCAACACAGCGGCAAGAATGCTGACAACTGAGCCATACTGGCATAAACAATGCAATACAACATGGTACAGTGCAGTGCAATACGATACCATACCATACAACACAATACAAAACAATACAACAACACATTACAAAACAGTGCGATACAACATGGTAGAGTGCAGTGCAATACCATACCATACCATACAACACAATACAAAACAATACAACAACACATTACAAAACAGTGCGATACAACATGGTAGAGTGCAGTGCAATATGATACCATACCATACAACACAATACAAAACAATACAACAACACATTACAAAACAGTGCGATACAACATGGTACAGTGCAGTGCAATTCGATACCATACCATACAACACAATACAAAACAATACAACAACACATTACAAAACAGTGCAATACATAACGAATAATGTACTGTATGGGTGACCATACACAGCAAGCCTGTGTTTCCCTCGAGGGGTGAGATAACAGAATGGACCTCTTCAGCTTCGATGTCTATATGCTGTTATTGCAACCCCAAGATGGAAACACAAGGCAAGTTGTGTGTGGTCACCCATATTTCCTTTTTTTATAATATATAGTTCTGCAGAGGTAAGTAGCGAGGGGCGAGCGAGAGAGAGAGTGAGAGCTGAGGAGTGGCTGTGCTGAATAATGGCTATCAGTAGATGTTGTCATTTACTGCATGTATTAAAAAGAGGATAACGTTCAAGCAATACCAGTTTCTCACTTTCTTGTAGCAGTTCAGCAGTTGCTGCAGTACAGAGAGAGAGAGAGAGAGAGAGAGAGAATGAGACAAGGAGGAGCAGCTGTTCCTGCTAACCTCTACCGTGCTCAGGAGAATCCCACACTGAGGGCAGGCATCGCAACCTTCTGGTGCAGTCGCGAAGGCAGGCTACGAACTGCAGAAGTCTCAGTGTCTGAAAGTGAAAGCGAGTGTCAGATGAGGGGCAGCACAAGCAAAAACACAGGTGCACTGATGATACAATCTGCACAACTTTTAGAATGTACATAACTTTTTGAGAGCCTCTGAATTTCATACACAATAAGCCATAACCAAATACTATAACGTAATACAGTGCAGAGCAATAAAATAATAATAATGATGGCTATATTTGATTGAGCGCCTTTCAGAATTGTCAAAGCACTTTACAAAAAGATTAATCAAAACAATGACATAAAACAGCAGTATAAAAGATAATCAGTAACATCTATTATTAGGTATAATTAACTGTTAAAGGCTTGGTGCCATAAATAAGTTTTAAGTGTCTGTTTAAAGTTCCCCAGAGTTGCGCACTCCCGAAGTTGACAAGGTAGAGAATTCCAAATGGCTGGGGCCACATACATAAATGCATGGGCCCTGAAGATTTTAAAGATACCTTTGCAATCTCTAGCAATCCCTCGTCAGCTGAGCGGAGCCATTGCTTGGGGCAATAAGGGGACAGAAGCTCTTTCAGATAGTCTGGGCCAAGTCCATGTAGGGCTTTATATGTCAGTAATCCGACTTTGAAGGTGATCCACCACTGAATCGGCAGCCAGTGCAGTTCGCACAGCACTGGTGTGATGTGACATGACCTGGAAGTCCCCATTAACAACCAGGCTGCAGCGTTCTGCACCAGCTGCAGGCGGTGGATATCAACCCCCAGTAGCCCTAAGTAAAGGGAGTTGCAGAAATCAAGGGGAGAGGTCACAAAGGCATGGATCAGCATAGGAAGGTCACCAAACGGAACAAGGTGCTTGATTCTAGCGATGTTCCTCAGATAATAATAATAATAATAATCTTTATTTATTTTGAGCCTTTCAAATATCAAGGCGCATTACAAAGTATAAAATAACAAATAAAAACAGCAATAATAAATATATGATTAAATCCAGAAGTTACCTTATTAGTCACAGTATGCCTTGCTCCACAAATAAATCTTCAATGCCTGCTTAAACTCCCCCAGGGTCGTGCACTCCCGAATCAGATGGGGTAGAGAATTGCAAAGGGCTGGGGCTGCGTACACGAATGCACGGGTCCCTGAAGATTTTAAAACTACCCTTGGAATCTCTAGCAACCCCTCGTCTGCTGAACGGAGCAATCGTTCGGGATGATAAGGGGACAGAAGCTCCTTCAGGTAGTCAGGGCCAAGTCCACGTAGGGCTTTATAAGTCAGTAATCCGACTTTGAAGGTGATCCACCACTGAACTGGCAGCCAGTGTAGTTCGCACAGCACCGGTGTAATATGGGAAGTCTGAGGAGTCCCCGTCAACAACCGGGCCGCAGCGTTCTGCACCAGCTGCAGGTGGTGGGATATCAACCCCCGGAAGCCCAAAGTAAAGGGAGTTGCAATAATCAAGGCTCGAGGTCACAAAGGCGTGGATCAGTATGGGAAGATCACCGGACGGAACAAGGTGCTTGATCCTAGCGATGTTCCTCAGATGGTAAAAGGATAACTTAACGACGGCCGACACCTGAGATCATAGTGTCAGTCTGTCGTCAAGTATCACCCCAAGGTCCCGCACCCATTCAGAGGTCGGGAGCTGGGAACCCCTCCCCCAGGAAAAGCTCCGAGAGGTGACCTGCCCCCAACCCCCCTATCCGGCATCCTGGATCCACAACCATCACCTCAGTCTTCCCTGGGTTCAACTTCAGCCAGCTGGGATTCATCCAATCCAGGATTTCAGTGAGGCAGTTATTAAAAACTGGGAGTGCTCCATCTTGGTCATGTGCAAAAGACAGGTAGAGCTAGGTATCATCAGCATAGCAGTTAAACCTCAGCCCATACCATCTTGCAATGTCTCCGAAGGGCAGCATATACACCGCGAGTAACATGGGGGACAACACAGAGCCCTGAGGAACCCCACATGACAGAGAGAGAGGGTTGGAGGAATAAATCCCTGACACCACCCTCTGAGTTCTGCCAGTGAGGAAAGACCTAAACCATCTGAGGACTGAGCCTTTCAGGTCGCAAATGAACCTCAGGCGCTCGAGCAGTACCCCATGATCCATGGTGTCAAAAGCTGATGAGAGATCAAGAAGCACCAAGATGGACCATTTTTTTCAATCTCTCATCATCAGGAGATCATTGAGCACCCGAACCAGTGCAGTCTCAGTACTATGCTTCTTTTGAAAACCGAATTGGAGAGGTTCGTAGATGCTATAGATGGTCAAATGGTTCTCCAGCTGTACAGCCACTACTTTCTCAATAACCTTCCCCACAAAGGGGAGGTTAGAGATAGGTCTGTAGTTTGCCAGACAGTCTGGGTCCAGAGAAGCTTTCTTCAAGAGGGGTGTCACCACTGCCTCCTTCAGGGAGCTAAGAAACTCACCCAACTCAAGGGAGCACCAGACTATCTGCGCTAAGACCAGGCCGATAATATCGCAACAACCCATGATCAGGGAAGTTGAGCCTGGATCTAAACTATAGCACATAGGGTGCATACCCTGGGCAATCAGCATAACATTCACGATCTCCAGCCGGTTGAAGGTACTCCAAGAGAAGTGAGGGACAGTGGCCAAGTGCCAATCATCAGCAACTCCCAAAGAGTGTGTCGATCGAATCTCCGCCCTGATGTCGGACACCTTATCAGCAAAAAACCGAGCAAGCTCCTCACACTCCACTTGTGAAAAGGCTCTCCGAACCTGCAGACAGACTGGGTTGCACAGCCTCTCTACAGTTCAGAAGAGCTGAGCTGGTCGGTTCAAAGTGGCAGCAATCTCCCCGGACAGGAACTCTGCCTTCTTACGGGAGATTGCTGACTGGTAGAGTCGCTAATGCTCTAGCAGTCTAAGATAGTCAACCTCCAGGGCAGATTTCTGCCAGCAATGCTCTAACCTTCATCCTAATCGCCACAGCTCCCTCAGGGTCCCGTCAAACCACGGGGACCGAGGGCGGAGGGAGAGAGGATGAACGCGGATAGGAGCAACAGAATCCAGAGCTGTAGTAATGGCCTTATTATAGGCCAGAACCAAAGCATCTGGGTCCCTGCTTGCCATAGGAAATTCTGATAGGTCAAGCACCACCGCTAGGCCATCAGGGCATGAATCCCGTAAAGGGCAGTACCTGACCATCTCCACAGGGGTAGGCCTACGAAGGGGGTGCAAAAATTGAATCTCACAGTGTAGTGGTCGTACCATCCGACGGGTTCCACCCCCACATCAGAGGCCTCAATCCCCGGGAGGAAAACCAGGTCAAAAGAGTGACCGTGTTTATGAGTAGCAGAGGTAACAATCTGTGTGAGGCCCAGTGATATCATCAACTGGAGGAAGTGTTGACCAAATTGCGAGAGTTCGTCGTCGATCCAGGCATTGAAGTCGCCCACGACCATCAGCCTGGGCGACTCAAATTCCAGATCGACCACAAAGTCCGCTACTTCCTGAAGGAATAGATTCTCATCCCTTGATGGACAGTAGATAAGTGCCACCCTATAACCTACACCTGCTACTATGCCACACTCAAAAGATCTAGCATCCTCAACTGGTACACTAGTGAGAACCAATTCAGTCTTGAAACAGACCGCAACACCCCCCCTCCCCCCAACACACACAGTCCAATCTCAGGCAGTGAATCTGAATACCTGGCCGGAATTGCAGCCTCAAATATGGGGCCCGTGTTTTCATCTAGTCAGGTTTCGGTGATGCACGCCAGATCTATTGTCCCTACAAGATCCACAATAACTGGGGTCTTGTTCTTAACAGATCTGGTGTTGCATAACACCGCTCGAGTTAGACGGGACTCCTGGGCTGC
The DNA here is from genome assembly GCA_016271365.2 of Neoceratodus forsteri. Taxonomy (NCBI): domain Eukaryota; kingdom Metazoa; phylum Chordata; order Ceratodontiformes; family Ceratodontidae; genus Neoceratodus; species Neoceratodus forsteri. The sequence goes on along the minus strand of CM028137.1, from coordinate 12,086,037 downwards.
CCTAACCACCTGCCCACCAATAATGGTGGTGCCTTTGGGTATGAAGACTTGGCATGGAGGACCACGTTATGGACTCCATTTAGCCTCAGGGCATCTTCTGGAGTTAACTACCCGATGCAAGTGCCCTGCTCATCCAACCTCCGCTGTTCACTCCCCACCCCACCCCACCCCTATGGGCAATGCCCAATGCTCTACAATGCTGATAAGTAGAAAATAGTAAAGGTGGGGGGAAAAAAGGGTGGAGAGCACGGAGAGCGGAGGCTGAGTAGCACATGACCTGGGGGGTAGATCTATAACACATATCACAGGCCCAAGACATGGAGCAAGGAAGAATATCCCAAAAAATGAAATAAAATTTAAAAATATATACACAACTTCAACAACACCCTCAAAGAAAGCTAAAAATAATCACTCAAATCTAAATATGCCCCCTTTTTTCCGAAACTCCCCGCTCACTCTCACCAGGAGGGGAGATTCAGATAGAAACAAATGAAGTTAAGCACCCCCACCTAATAACACTCTATTATAACAGATAAAAATAAACAAAAATATACTTCATAAATGCAAATAAATATAATAAATGATGGTAAATGGATGACTTGATGACTGCTGACACCTGAGATCGCAGAGTCAGTCTATCATCAAGCATCACCCCTAGGTCGCACCTGTTCAGAGGTAAGGAGCTGGGAGCCCCCCAGAAAGAACCCCGTGGGCTGACCAGCCCCGGCCCCCCCATCTGGTGACCTGGATCCACAACCAACACCTCAGTCTTTCCCGAGTTCAACTTCAGTGAGCTGGAATTCATTCAGCCCTGGATTTCAGCGAGGCAGTTATTAAATACCGAGAGTGCACTATCCTTATCAGGTGCAAAAGACAGGTAGAGCTGGGTATCATCAGCATAGCAGTGAAACCTCAGCCCATACCATCTTGCAATGTCTCCGAGGGGCAGCATGTACACCGCGAACAACGTGGGGGACATCACTGAACCCTGGGAGACCCCACATGACAGAGAGAGAGAGTTGGAGGAATAAATCCCCGACACCACCCTCTGAGTTCTGCCAGTGAGGAAAGATTTAAACCACCTGAGGATCATACTAGTCAGGCCACAAATGAACCTCAGATGCTCAAGCAGCTCCCCATGGTCCACAGTGTCAAATGCCGAGGAGAGATCAAGGAGCACCAGAATGGAACGTTTTTTCTGGTCTCTCATCAAGAGATCATTGAGCACCCAAACCAGAGCAGTCTCAGTACTGTGCCTCTTTCAAAAACTGGATTGGAGAGGGTCATAGACGTTATGGATGGTCAAGTGGTTCTCCAGTTGTACAGCCACTACTTTCTCAATCACTTTTCCCACAAAGGGGAGGTTCAAGATTGGTCTGCAGTTAGCAAGAGAGTCTGGGTCCACTGAAGCTTTCTTCAGGAGGGGTGTCACCACCGCCTCCTTCAGGGAGCTAGGAAATTCACCCAAGTCAAGGGAGCACCAGACTATCTGTGCCAGGATCGAGCCAATGATGTCGCAACATCCCATAATCGGGGAAGTTGGGACCAGATCCAAACTACAGAACATAGGGTGCATACCCTGGACAGTCCACATGACATCCACGGACTCCGGCCAGTCAAAGGTACTCCAGGAAAAATGAGGGACAGTGACCGAGCACCGCTCAACAGCATCCCCCATAGAGTGTGATAATCGGATCTCTGCCCTGATGTCAACCACCTTATCCGCAAAGAACTGAGCAAGCTTGTGGCACTTCAGCTGCAAAAAGGCTCTTCAAGACTGCAGACAGGCTGGGCTACACAGCCTGTCCACAGTTCAAAAGGGCTGAGCCAGTCGGTTCTGAGCAGCAGCAATCTCCCCAGACAGGCACGCTGCCTTCTTACAGGCGATTGTTGATTGGTAGACTTGATAATGTTCTAACAATCTAAGATGGTCGGCCACCAGGGCGGATTTTCACCAACAATGCTCTAACCTTTGTCCTTGTCATCTCAACTCCCTCAAGGTCCCATCAAACCAAGGGGACCGAGGGCGAAAAGAGAGAGAGGATGAACATGGACAGGAGCGATAGAATCCAGAGCTGTGGTCATGACCTTATTATAGGCCAGTACCAAGGCCTCTGGATTCCCGCTTGCCACAGAAAACTCTGATAGGTCAAGTACCGCCACTAGGCTTTCAGGGCTCACATCCCATAAAGGGTGGTATCTGACCATCTCCACAGGGGCAGGCCTATGAAAGGGGGCACAAAAATTGAACCCCAAAGTGTAGTGATCAGACCATCTGACAGGTTCCACCACCAGATTGAAGGCTTTGACCCCCAGGAGGAAAATCAGGTCAAGGCAGTGACCATGTTTGTGAGTAGCAGAGGTAACAATCTGTGTAAGGCCCAGTGATGTCATCTACTGGAGGAAGTGTTGTTCAAATATGTGAGAGTTCATCATTGACCCAGGCACTGAAGTCACCCAGGACCATTAGCCTGGGAGACCCAAACGCCATATCGATGACGAAGTCTGCTACATCCTGGAGGAATCGCTTCTCATCTCCAGGTGGACGGTAGATGAGGGCTATCCTACAGCTTACACCTGCTACTACAGTACACTCAAATGACCCAGCCTCCTCAACTGGTACACTTATAAGGCCCAATTGGGTCTTAAAACAGGCCACAACCCCCCCACAGTCCAGTCTTATGAGTGTATCACTGAGTACCTGGCTGGAATAGCAGCCTCCAACATGGGGCCAGCATTTTCATCCAGCCAGGTCTCAGTGATGCAAGCCAGATCAGCTGTCCCGACAAGATCTGCAATAACTGTAGTCTTGTTCTTGATGGATCTGGAATACCATACCATACAACACAATACAAAACAATACAACATAAGATATTACATAACAGTGCAACACAATGTAATTCAGTACAGTGCAATATAGTACAACACAATGCAGAGCAATATAATAAAATACACTACAACACAACTCAGTGTAGTGCAGTACAATGCAATAGGTGCAATACAGTGCAATGCAGTACATACAGCACAACACAATACAATGTAGTACAATGCAGTATGTACAATACAACACAGTACAATGCAGTACAGTATAATACAGTACAACATTATACACATCTGTCACACAAAGGTGTCCCACCCAGCAGTAACACTGGAAACAAAACATACAGCAATCACAGACATGAAAAAGTAACACAAGAAGGACAGAGAAAGTGAAATCCAATGTACATACCTAGGACTTTATTGTTACAAAGAGTGACACAGAGTGACTGAGTGTATCAAATCAGCAACAGCTGACAGCACTATTTGTGCCAGTAAAGTAACTATGCAAAGAACTCTGGAACAGCAGAATCAGGGAAGGTGGTGAGGTGGTGAGAATTCATAGGTAGGGTAAAAGAGAGAGAGGTTGTGAGATGGGATCGGAAGAGTGATGGGGAATCTGTGAGATGGAGATAAAGAGGGACATTTTTGAGCAGTAGGGTCAAAGAGTGCCAGTGGACCTCCCACCATTGGCTGTTGAGAGACGAAGGAGAGGAAGAAGTCTAGCACTGGAGGAACTGACGGTGTGCGATGGAAAATAGGCAGCAATGAGGTCAGAGAGATGTGTAAGGACATGTCATTATTAGCACTTTATGCAACAAGCTGTAGTGTTGTTATTTAATGTCTGTTTTTTTTTTCCAGGGTGGACATATGGGGAGCGTCTCCATGACCAGGAACGAGGCTGGTTCAAAAGCTCAGTAGTGGAGGAGATTCGAAACCCAGAGATCCGAGCTCAGAACCTCAGGGAGTGTTATCGGGTCCACAACAGGTCTGAAGGAAATAACCAGAACAAGAGCAGGAAGAAGTTAGGGAGTAGGGACACCTCACACTGACAGCAAATATCACTGCCCCTAAAACAAATACATTGTTGACTGCAGTTTAAGGGGACATGTGTTTTGTCTAAGAAGAAAGCCCTCTCAGGTTTCTGCTTGGGATGAATGATCTCCAGCCAAACAACTGCTGTTTATCCTTCACTCCCGAGGAAGCAGCCTCTGAAGAAACTTTTAAAATGAGAACACAGCATGGGGAGCTGCTGCCTGCAAGGCTTATGAAAATGCTAGAGCGGGACATGCTTCAATGTTTTGCTGCAGGAAGAAAACAGACATTTATTTCATTTCTCAGTAAGGACCCTACTGCTACCTCTTCATTTCTTCTGTTCATATTACTAATGCAAGAAAAAGAAATGTTATATGACAGATGCATATGTCGTGTTTCTACCATGTATGGTGACCATCTTATAGGTGAAGAAATAGGGCAGGCCAGCATTCCCCTGGCTAACCTGCCCCTCTATCAGCCCATGTGTTGTACAAGAACCAGTTACAGCTGCCATGTTACTGGTTCTGTTCTACCTGAAGTCATTTTAGAACTCCTGTGCACACTGGAACATCAGTTCAGGAGAACCTTTGTAAAGAAGGCCCATGCAGGGATGAAGCCTGCAGTTTGCTAGTGTCTGCACCCACAGCATACAAGGGTGGGCACAAGATGTCTCTCAGCTAGCTTGCACTTTTCTCAGCACCAGAGTGTTATCATTGCCGTCATGTCCTGTTGGAACTGAATATAATAAGTAATGTTTATTAATAATGTGCCTTTCCAAGTTCTTCAAGGCTCTTCTGTACAATAAGTAACAAATAAAGGAGACCTTTTCAGAAGAAAACCAGTCATCAACTGAAAATCATTGAAAACTTGTTTTAAGCTTAATCTTTTTGATGCAAAAAGAGAAAAAAGTAAGTTGTAATGTCTTTTATTTGACTAACAGAAATTTATTCTACAAGCTTTCGTAGTCACATAGGCCTCTGCAACAGGCACTGTGATAAAACAGTTGCATGGAGAGGACTTTATACAGAGAACTCAGTGCTAATTAGAATAATAGATTGAAGCACTTCAGGTGTAAATAAACATTTACATATGTGTGTAACAGTTCTGTTGATAAGGAAGTATTATAGCAAGAGTACTATAAGTTCGATACATGGTTCTATACTTAGTATTAAGACAGTAGAAGGCTATAGCCTGTCCAGTCTGTCTCCCACCTTAGCAGAGCCACTTTGTTTGGTCTTCCCCTAGCAACTACTCATCTAGCCTTTTCTTAAATACCTCAAAGGAGTCAACAGACACCACCTCCCTTGGAAGGACATTCCACAGCTTCACCACCCTTTGTGTGAAAAGATTTCTCTGATAATTTTTTAGAGAGTATCAGTTTGATTTGCTGGTTGTGTCTTTCTAAATTGATAACCCTTACATTAAATTCCACATTTAGGCTGCTCATTAATTCTCTGTCACCTATTATTCTGAACAACTGGAGCTTATCCCCTGTTAACTATCTCTTCTCCAAGATACAGAGCCCTAAATCACGCAACACAGTCTCATATGCTTTGTCCTTAAGCCATGAAATCATTTTGGTTGCCACTTGGCTACGGGTAACTGCACATACCATCCCCTGTTTGAGATTGTTGCCCAGGAGCACATCCACTGCTAACGTTTTGGCTACAGCCACCTGTTGCACAGTTCCCCCAGTTTCACCCCAGTCCAGGAGAACACTGGCCAGTGGCAATGTTTTCTCTTCACCAGTGAACCCTTGTACAGTGACATATTTATTGGGTATAAGCTGACCAGGCTGTACAAGATCCCCTTTTACCGATGTCAGGGATGCCCCGTGTCCCTTAACCCTTGCATCTGTACACCATTCACTGTGACTGGGTGCATGTGTTCTCTCATGTTCACAAGCATGCTTCCAGGGACACACAAACAACCCACTTCTTTTCTAGTACCATTCTATGTATTATTGCTCATTCTTTTGGGACACTGTCTGGTAATATGCCCAGTTTCTTTACATAACCAACATTCACTTTTCTTTTCAGAGAAATCTTTTCTCTGAAACCTGGGGCTAACTGGTTTTGGTGGAGGCAGTGAGGGTTTTAGCTGCCCTGAAGTCGTGCTTTTCCTTTTCTGTGCTGCCACACCTGCCCCATTCGCTCTCAGAGCAGGTCTGCTCTTGGCATAGTGGTCCGAGAGTTCAGCAGCCTCTTGCACTGTTTTGGGATCTCGGTCCTCTAGCCAGGATTTTAGCTCTGCTGGGCATGCCCAATAAAACTGTTCTAATAAAATCACATTTTCAATTTTATCAACAGAGTTTGCCTCAATTCCTTCCCACCAACATTTTAAAAACTGACATTGTTTCGTGGCTAGCTCCTCATAGCTCATATCAGGGCTTCTCTTGAGCTTACAGAATTTAGCTCTGTATGATTCAGCAGTTATTTCAAATTTCTTTAACAGTGCAGCTTTAAGTTTGCTGTAATCATCACTGTCCTCATTATCCATTTGACCAATGCATCCCGAGCTTTCCCGGTAAGTAGTGCGGATAGCTGGAAGCTCCAGGACTCTATAGGAATTTTAGCCTGAATACAAACTTTTTCAAATGAATTTAAAAAGGCATCCATGTCCTCCCCCTCTTTAAATTTGGCTATCAATTTGGAATTCAATTTGTAACCCAGTCCTGTAGTCCCAGTTAAACCCAAGCCACTTACCTGCTCTGGTACCACTGGTTGGAGTCGTAGCTTCTCCAGTTCATGTTGCCTCTGGCACTCCTGCTCCTCACAGTCTGCGTCTCAGTGTTCTCACTCCCTCTTCTCCTCTGCAGCTCACTGGTGCTCACGGTCCTCACGGTCTGCCTCCCGTTGTTCATGGTCCCTCACCCTCTGGAATTCCAGCTCCATTCTGCACAACTCAATTTGCAGCCTGAGTACTTCTGGATCCAGGATACTGGTGACCTTCCCCATACTGCTGTGGCTCCTCACTGACAGTGGCCCTGTTGCCCTCCTCATCAGATCTGGACACTGCACTGGCCACTAGCCCTGCCACACTCGAGGTTTGGTCCCTTTCAGTCACTGTCTGTGACTCGCTGCTCTGGGTATCTGCTGCCATCAGAGCATCTACGAGGTTCTGCTTGGTGGCTTTCACCTCGAACAGGACTCCTCTGTCCCCGCACAACTGCTTTAAGTAGTCTACAGTGTGCCTGCTGTAGTTGGAAGCCATCTTCTTCCCTAACTATGGCTACTCTGACTTACATTTTAGAAAAAAAAATAAAACGGGTAGGAACTTGACAGTACACCAAGTGATATAGTTCTATCTCCTTTTTTTAAAAATAAATCACTGCCTTTTTCTTCCTTTGCAAGTGAGCTGACGGTCTCAAGCTGACACACTGAACAATAAAAGCTTGTAATACCAAAATTTTTCGCACCGCTGCCAACCAATCTGTCACAAACCCACTCAGCAGGTCAGCCCTCTACTCCCAAAGTGCCAACCTCTGAGCGCAGTCTTGTGAACAGTTAAAAACAGGGTAACCCTCCTGTCTGTTTTGTGGGTTCGAATCAACCTTTGGTCTCAAGTCTTGGAAGGATTCAAACTGTGAACCTCTTGTTAGCATACCCAATGTACAGACTCAGATAATTCTGCTCTTTCGGGGGGGGGGCAGATATCTTTTTCCTATGGGCACCTAACCAGGCATACAAAATTAACCCTTAAAACTCTGTTAAAGACCTCAGAATAAATGCTTACCTTTTCCCAGTTTGATAAAACCAGTAAGCTTTGTGCAGTGTCATCTTTACCCATGTATGCTTCACTTGTCAAGAAAAAGAAATTCAAAGACACACCAAGTAGTCTCTAAAGTAGAGGTTTACTTCAAAATAGATAAAAAAATGTAAAATGTAAATACAGAACCATATACAGTATCACAAAACATACAAATCACTTAAACAAAACAGGTTTAAAAGTGCAGACTAAATCTCCTACCACAGTACTCTTAGAATTGTCTTTTCTAAGGTATTCTTATCTCACAGTGCTGTAGATGTTTCCTTCTCAGAGTTCAATCATTTGTGTCAAAATGGAAAACAGAATACTGTTTAAAAACTGGCTTTGCCAACCTCTTTGTGTGAGGTCACCTAGCTCCTCCCTGTCAGAATATGAAAAAATATATCTATGCAAAACAGGATGTCTTTTCCAGAAGGTAAATTAATATTCTGTGACCTCAGCATAACTCATTTTCTCATATGACATTCTTTGATCTTAAGATCAGCTTCCCCTTTCCAGGACATCAAAGGGACTTGTTATGTCTCTCTGCCAGATCTCACGGAGGTGCAACATGCTTTGTATCACCATATGAATTTTACTGTGTTTCATCTGAACCTTATAAAAGTTTATGATCTATCTTGGCATCTAGCAAGCTGCAATTAGTCACATAAAAAGGAGATCCTAAATTTTAAGTCTCTTCTAGCCTGTAATTATCTCTTGACCTTCCAGGTAACACCTATTAGCTAAAACCTGGGAAGGGGGTTGTCATTCCACAGACTGTCAGCATCTCTCATGAGAGACATTCAATAACACATTTTTATATTACAAAAAGCATAGGTTAATCAGAACCAGCTGTCTGAGTGCCACAGTACCATTTAGCTTATAGTCATTGTTATTATTGCTGGCTCCTAGGTGCATAACTACACACGTGTCTGTGTTGAATGGCATTCCATTTTTCTGTGCCCACACCTCCGATGTCTATAGGTCCCTTACTAGCTCATCAGATTGTTCCTTGGTTTTTACAGCTACCCCCCCCCCCCCCGGCTTGGTGTCATCTGCAAATCTGACTACCCAGTTGGTTCTTTATAGAATTGTTCATGTCTGCTACAAATAATCAAAAAAAGGACTGTTCCCAGCACTGACCCCTGTGGGACACCACTTGCCGCTCCTCCTGGTTCTGACAGAGTTCCTTTCACCCTAACTCTCTGTGTTCCACCAATCAGTCAACCCAGTATCCATCTCAATAGATTTTTATTGGTACCCATGTCCCAGAGTTTCCTAGTAAGCATATGGTGGGGGACCTTGTTAAAGGCTTTCTGACAGTCCAGTTATATCACAACTACAGGTATGTTTTGTTTTAACCTCTTGTTCACCTTTTCATAACAAATGAGGGTGTTGGTTAAGCATGATCTATTTTGCCTGAAGCCATGCTGGGTATTATCTGTTTGTTTTTTGTTCCTATAATCCTCCTCCTCCTCTAGCTTTTCTTTTATAACAGACTCCATTACTTTGCCAAATATAGATGTTAAGCTTGTAGGCCTAGAGTTTGACATCATTGTCCTGTCACCCCCTCTGAATATAGGACCACGGCTGCCTCCTCCAGCCCTCAGGCACCTCTCCGCTCCCAAGGGACATATTAAACAATGCTGTTAGTGGACCCACAAGTCATTTACTTGCCTCCTTTAGTTAGTTTTGGGTTTAGATTGTCTGGTCCCAATGATTTATTGTCATTAATTCTGTTTAACTTGTTTATTGCCTCAGTTACTGTTATTGTTCTAATCTGTGGTCTTGATCTCGTCTCTGGTGGTTTGGGTTCATAAATATTACTCTCCACAGTTAATGTACCTGTTTTTGTAAAAACGTAGCAGAAATATTCATTAAAAGCTTCAGCAAGTGCAGTGGGGTCTGTGATTTCCTTTGATCCATCCTTTTTAAATTTTTTTATTTCTTCTTTGTGCTCCTCTGGTCAGCCGCCCCCATCTAAACAACCCCCCAGCCCCTTCACCCGGAATAGCCAGCACGTACCTTGTGCCTGGCCTGGGAGCGGAGCCTGCTGGGAGTCGGTCATCATACTGCTGCCGCTGGCATTTTCGTCCTCCGGTTTTCACTCAAGGGCCCCAGGAGTAGGAGCGCATGCATGTGAAGGCATGCATGAGACTATGGCCCCAATCACAACCCCTTTCCCCAATCACGACCCCTTTCCCCCACCCCATGGCCTAGTGCCTGGCACCCCTCTGAGCCTGTGCCACCACTAGCCTCCACTAGGGGCTGCCATTGGCCGAGGGATGCCACCTCACCTCCCCAGAGAAGAAAGCCTGCTTGCCGGCAGCTCTATCCAACTCCACGCTCCCCACCCCGCTGCTGACCTCCAATGACCTGGGCTCGTTCCCGAACCTGGGTCACCAGTGTGCCATGAGGCAAGGCGTCCAGCACCTCAGCCCTCAGCTCCACCAGGCCAGCCCTTTGATCCATCCTTAGTAGGTCCTACTGTTCTATTTGCCGTTTTGTTGTTTATGTATGTGTAAAAAGCTTTTCCGTTGTCTTTCATGTGTGCTATTTTAAATTCAAGCCTAGTTCCCTGTTTCCTGATCATACTTCTGCTTATTCTCAGTTCTTTCTTACATTTCTTGATATAGTATTTACTATTGTCCTTCTTCATTGCTATGTAAGCAGATATTTTACTGCTCAGTTGTTGCCTTATATTGTTTGTATACCATTGTGGTACCTTACCTTTCTTATTGTATAATCTTTTGTCTGGTACATATTTATTGTCTAGATTTAATAATTTAGTTTTTATTGTTATCCAGAAATGTGCTGTACTAAGATTATTGCAGACCCCTTTCCAGTTCTGTTCTTCTCATTCCTTCCCAATGGCTGTAACATTTGCCCTTTTTGATAGTTCTCTGTAACTGTTCTGCCTAATATCTTTGTGGTTTGTAATGCCATGCTAACTAGGACCACACTGGGGTCACTGCTGCCAAGGGGTTCTAGGATTTTGATACTTTTTATATCTTCTGTTTTGTCAGTAATAACCAGGTTCAAGATGTTATCTGTTCTGGTTGGCTTATTGATCACCTGGTACAATCCATTATTTATTACCATCTCAATAAATAGTTGTTCCTGGGAGTTCAGTGCCATAATATCTTCCCAGTTTATTCCTGGTAGAAACACAGAAACATAGAATTTGTCTGCAGATGAGGACCACCTGGCCCACCTAGTCTGCCCATTTCCCTGCCTACCGTATAAACCCCCCATCCCATTGATCTGGATTGGTAGGTTAAAATCTCCTAATATTGGCCTACCTAGATTTTAGCATGGCATTTGATACAGTCCCACACAAAAGATTAATTCACAAGATAGCCAGCCTTGGAGTGGGTCCCAAGATGGTAGCCTGGATAAAAAATTGGCTAGACAACAGGACGCAAAGGCTAGTAGTAAATGGAATACGCAGTGAAGAAAGGATGGTTACTAGTGGGGTACCACAGGGTTCAGTACTGGGACCGGTCCTTTTTAATGTCTTTATAAGTGACATTGCAGAGGAACTGGAAGGAAAGTATGTCTCTTTGCAGATGACACAAAGATCTGCAACAGGGTTGATACACAAGATGGAGTGGAAAGGATGAGAAGGGACTTGGCAAGGTTGGAGGAATGGTCAAATGTATGGCAGCTCAGATTCAATGCAAAGAAGTGCAAGGTAATGCACATGGAAACAAAAACCAGGGAAGTGTACACAATGGGGTGAGATACTGACAACAGTAAAATAGAAAGGGACCTGGGGGTAATATATCCGATGACCTAAAGGTGGGCAAGCAATGTGAGAAGGCAGTAAGGAAGGCTGGGGGGATACTGGGATGCATAAGAAGAGGCATCAATAGTAGAAAACAGGAAGTTGTTATCCCTCTGTACAGACAGTTGGTGAGACCCCATCTGGAGTACTGTGTGCAGTTCTGGAGGCCCCATCTCCACAAAGACATAGACAGCGTGGAAGCTGAACAGAGGAGGGCAACCAAAATGGTGCAGGGTCTGCACCAGAAGACATACGAAGAAAGACTAAAGGAGCTTAATATGTATACCCTAGAGGAAAGGAGGGAGAGAGGGGACATGATAGAAACTTTCAAGTACCTCAAGGGAATTAACAAAGTCCAAGAGGGTAGCATCTTCCAGAAAAAGAGATGTGCAAGAACAAGGGGGCACAATTTGAAGATAGAGGGGGGATGGCTCAGAGGTACTGTGAGGAAGTATTTTTTCACAGAGAGGGTTGTGGATGCATGGAACAGCCTCCCTGAGGAGGTTGTGGAGTCAAGAACAGTGGGGGACTTCAAGAATGCATGGGACAGGCATAAGGCAGTCCTAGTGGGGGGTAGGAGGAAGTAAGCTGTTGGTTAACTAGGATTTGCAGCTTATCTGTTAGGTAGGAAAATGGGCAGACTAGGTGGGCCAAGCGGTCCTTATCTGCCATCAAATTCTATGTTTCTATGTTTCTATTAACTTATCCCTATGTTCTATTATGCCTGTAATATTTAATATATCTATATGCTCATTAATGTTAGTGTCCGGTGGTCTGTAACAAACTCCCAGTGTAAGTTTTTTACTGTGCGTTCTTGGTATCTCAACCCATAATATCTCTTGATTTGTCTCATTATACCTGGTATTAATTTGGTTGTTACATTCCATATTTTCCCCCTACATATAAGGCCACACATCCGCCTCTTTTGTAAGTTCTGGCTTTATAGAACAGCCTGTAGCCAGCTATATTGCTATTCCAACAGGTTTTATCAGACCACCAGGTCTCAGTAATTGCTACAATGTCTATATTTTGTATTTTTTAACCATATGTCTGTATAAAGTGTATATATATTCACCACTGTAAAAACCCTAAAACTGGACGCTTGTGAAAACGGGCATTTCTGCCCACATGCCTTTCCAGTATAAAATAAAAATAAAATGAAATGAAATATTTTTCTCCTGGCGCGGTATCTCTAGTTCAGTCTTTTTAATTACATTTAAACTTCTTGCATTACACAGTAGCATCTTTAAGTCATTTTTGTCATTTGGAGTGTAGGTTTTTCCTTTGCCCTTCTGAGCTAAGTCTCCCACCCCTCTCCTCTCCTTTGTCAGTTTAAAGATCTTCTGTTTTTGTTTATGACGTCAAAAAATATATTCCCCAGGGTTCTACTGGCCCTCCTGCTCAAATATAACCATCTTGACAAAATAGCTCGTTATTTCCTTCAAAGATCTCCCATGTCTTTATGCATTCTATATTTTTTCAAGGCACCATTTTCTGAGTCAATTGTTGAACCTTTTTATTTTGCTGTTCCTTTGTAAATTGCTCTTGGCACCAGCAATATCCCCGAGTATATTATTTCACAGTTGAATTCTTCTAAAGTTCGATGCACTTCTTTGAACTCATATATTAGTTCATCATTTTGCTGTCTCCCTATATTGTTGATGCCTATATGTATTAACGCTATTTGTTTTGTTGTTGCTTGGATAATAATATTAGGTAGCATTTCTTGTATATCCTTAATTTCTGCCCCTCGACAGCTGCATGACATGACATTCTCCTTGTTTCGTCTTGCTGAGTATCAATCTGTATCTCTAGTGATTGAATCGCCTAGTACGTATATTTGGTTTGGACAATCACCTCCATTCTTCTGTTATTCTATGTCAACTGCTTGATGCATCATTTCATTGTTATGTTTTTCTGGTACCCTGCTACTACCTACTATATCTAATAGTTTCTGTGACTGTTCTAAATTTCCTGTTACATTAATTAGTGGGATTTATTGATTTTCGATTTCTACTTTGGCGCACAGTGCTCTCCTTCCCTTTTCCTTTTTTTGCAATTTTCCACCATACTCCAATACTCCACCTCCTCATCTTCCTGTTCCCATTGCTTTTTTTTTACCCTTTTCCTTGTGATGTATTTCCATATTCCCTTGTCCTAGTTTGTATACTAAGGTCTGTTATTTCCCTATCCTTTGCCATCAGTATTTATTTTATTTCTCCTAACTCAATGCAATGTTTGCAAGTATATATATATATATATATATATATATATATATATATATATATATCAAACAGTGAGTCAGGTTTGATGCTAAACATACTACACTGGCAGCATTTGACCCCCATTTCCCCGTTATTATGTGTTACAATATTTAAATCCATGACACTAGGTGAATGCAACAAGACCCTTCACGCTTGTTTTTGTTTGTTTGTTTGTTTGTTTGTTTAGAGTGGGGAATGCTAGCAGTTCAGTTTACCTTAGAAAGTAGCAGGGATGGGAGAACAAAACTCAGTAGTTCAGAGTGGGGAATGTTAGCAGTTCAGGTTACCTTAGAAAGTAGCAGGGATGGGAGAACAAAACTCAGTAGTTCAGAGTGGGGAATGTTAGCAGTTCAGGTTACCTTAGAAAGTAGCAGGGATGGGAGAACAAAACTCAATAGTTCAGAGTGGGGAATGTTAGCAGTTCAGTTTATCTTAGAAAGTAGCAGGGATGGGAGAACAAAACTCAGTAGTTCAGAGTGGGGAATGTTAGCAGTTCAGGTTACCTTAGAGAGGAGCAGGGAGGGGTGGGGGAGAAACAAGACTCATTTGATGCTTGCAATGACAAAAAGTGACATTTTTGTAATGCTGGGTTATAAATCAGATCCTTTGCTTGTTGTTTTATATGCGTTGCATTTTATTGTCAACTTAACTGGAGCTGCTAATGGATTTTTGCTTTCCAGCCCGCCTACAGAGGTTGCTGCACCCAGGATCCCAGTGTAAATCAGTGAGTGGTTTCAGTTGTGGCCACCCCCCCCTCCCCATGGACATTCCACCATCATACCCCTAGACATGAGGGAGGGGGTAGGCTACACATGTGGGCTCATCTGAAATGTTATGGGGGTATACCATCATTACAGTGAATCTTTGACAGCGATGGTACATTACAGTGACATATTGACCATGTCACTGTAATGTACCTGCAGGACAACAGCACTCCTTTTTTTGGAGCTGTGCACCCCCTCCTCAAATCAACTCTGACTCAGAGTTGATTTTAATATTTATGGGGGTGCAGGGGGCAGAGTTCCCCACATGGGGGGGTGTGGTGGGCAAAGCCCCCCATGAAAAAAAAGACTCTTTTTCCATGACAGCTGTCTGCCGACTGTTGGCATAACAGCCATTGCTGTACTGGTGGTCAACAAGTTTTCTGTTGGTGCACTGATGTGGAACCTTCTGAGGGCACCATCCTGCACTAAAGTGGCCCTGCAGTGTGGCGGGAAGCCATGAACTGTTGTGGACTGAGTGAAGTGAACTGTGATGACCAATATGGTACTGAAGGGTTGAGGAATATCATGCTTTCAGAGGATGTCAGTGCCTAAGGGGGCTGGTGACAAACAGCTTGTGGTCAGTATATGCGAGGACTATACAAATGGACTGGGCCTCAGAGTATGGACAGAATTTATGAGGCATGCCTGGGCAGGGCTGCTGGTTTCCTGCCATGCGTGGCTGTGTTTTGGTGGCAAGGATCTGTGTCAGCACTTGTATTGGGCTCCCACAGTGGTGACACAAATTTGAACTGTATTTGCAGTGCAAGGGCAGTATACCATCTGAAATGGTACAAGGACCCTCTGCATTGGATATAATGGTGCCATCCCAGATGTTCAAATGGATGTGGGAGTTGGTGACCAGTTCAATGATCATGAAAGAATGTGCCCTCTGTTATTATAAGTGGAGCCCCTGCCTGTGTGTATGAGGTGTTGTGACAGCAGGCAAAGATTTCATGGCTATCAATCCCCTCCATACCCGCTGTGTTGGGTGAGCCAATCCACCACTTCTCTAGAGTCTGAAGAGGCTACAGCAGAGGTATGGGAGAGACTATTTGTGCAGGTAGGTCCTCAGCAGGAATCAGAAGGTGTTGTTTCTAGTGAAAAGATGGAGACTGCTCCTGAAGGTAGTGATTTGCCTCCTAAACCATTGGAGCAAGTACCAGATAGCAGCTCTACACTTAAGCTTATGACCCCTGAGGATTTCTGTGCACCCGACCAGCTCAGTGAATCAGACTCAGTAAGGCCCTCTCAGATCACTTCAGCCAAACAACAAGTTTCTTCAGTCCCCTCTTCAGAGGCATTGAGTGCTACACCATCAGCGAGTCACTACCAGTCACCAAACCACCCGGTGAACCCATTCAAGAAGGACCCCCTGTGTAAGCCAGAGACTGAGGGTCCGCAGGTGAAGCCAGAGATCAAGACAGAAGATGTTTTGGAGGAGGAGTCAGAAAAGAACTCCATGGTGGCTTACCACTCAGTGATCTTATCTCCAAAAGGGGGTTCCTCACCATATTGTGCCACCGACCTGGGCCTAGAGAGACATTCGGGAGATCTGAGAGCAGGAGACCCAGGAGCAGAACCAGGAAGGCACACGGCCACCACAAGGTCAGGCTCCCAGAATATCCATCCAGAGTTTGCCAGAGTGGTCCCAGGTTGAGCGAATTTTCAGAAGGCAGATCTGAGAGGAGTACCTGCATTAAGAGTATCCTTGTTTGCCAGAACGTATCTGAGACATCATTGGGGACAAGAGGAAGGAATGAGTGTTTAGAGCAATCCTTCAGAAGATCTACCACAAGCATGGTCTGGATGTAAACAGTTTCACCATCACATTGCAAGGGGCCCTGCACGTGGTGATGTGGATCTTTGAACAGGGTGCGTATGAGGGATTGACTTTAACCAAGAACTATGCTTTGTTGCAGAACCTGGATGAAGGACATGCCCAGTACTTTATGGAAGCATGTGATTTCTTTGGTCACCTTTGTACCAAGCCCCGACCCCTGTTACTACTGTTGTGGCCCAGGAGTTCAGTGGAACCTGGAGGGCTGAACCCCCTTTTGGAGATAAGATCACTGAGTGGTAAGCCACCATGGAGTTCTTTTCTGACTCCTCCTCCAAAACATCTTCTATCTTGATCTCTGGCTTCACCTTCGGACCCTCAGTCTCTGGTTTACACAGGAGGCCCTTCTTGGATGGGTTCACCGGGTGGTTTGGTGACTGGTAGTGACTCGCTGATGGTGTAGCACCCAATGCCTCTGAAGAGGGGATTGAAGGAACTTGTTGTTTGGCTGAAGTGATCTGAGAGGGCCTTACTGAGTCTGATTCACTGAGCTGGTCAGGTACACAGAAATCCTCAGGGGTCATAAGCTTAAGTGTAGAGCTGCTATCTGGTACTTGCTCCAATGGTTCAGGAGGCAAATCACCACCTTCAGGAGCAGTCTACATCTTTTCACTAGAAACAGCACCTTCTCATTCCTGCTGAGGACCCACCTGCACAAATAGTCTCTCCCATCCTGACCACCTGAAGACTATAGATGAGTGGGATTGAACCTTTTGAGTTCTCTTTTCATGGTTCATATGGACTAATATCTGGGACTTTTAAAATGTTATTATTAATTTGATTGGGACATTTACTAGTTGGGACATTTAATGAGGAGGTTTGGTACCATGTAACCTGTGCCATTAATAACGTTGCTGTAACTTTTGACACTGAAAATTCATTGTGCTTTATGAATAAGAATGTTGCAAGATTGTATAAGCATCTTTGTTGCATGAGAGTTTAAGCCCCAGTTTTTCCATCGATACTGTTGCTGGTAAAACTATGTTGTAGAACATTTATAAATGTTGTGAAGTGTGTAGGGGATGCACTTTTGAGCAGTGTCTAGTTTAAGCAGTAGGCAGCTAGTCTGGCAGGACCCCTGTTAGTTATTCAGGCAGGTATTAGGCCTGAGACACCACCCCCTGGGTGCTTAGGTAATCCACCCTGAGAGTCCAGGTGGGTGGGTGGTAAGGGTGAGTTTGAGCACATTTTGGAGTGTCGAGCTCTAGTGGCTCTGATTTTACTTTATTGGTTAGGGTAGAATTTTTCCACCTCCATGGTAAGACAGCCTGAGCCCTTTTGGGGTTTGGCAGAGGAGGAGTGTGTATACCTTTTCTGTCTGGGCCCTGGAGGGATGGCCAGTGGCACTCCAGAGCTTGCCAAAGCCATCAAGCTTTTAAAGGGGAGAGAGCTGTAACCTCCCTCTGGGGTAAGAGTGCCAGAGTTAGTGTACTGATTTGTATACAGTTGCATATTTGTTTGGAGTATAGCAGCCTAGACCCTTAAAGGGTTAAATGTTCCACCTTCAGGGAGCTGTCTGCATTAACAGCATCCTGAAGGGGGCAGGCTTTTCATTCAGCATGGGAGTGCGCAGGCAGGAAGTCATTGGTGATGTAGGAGGAGTGAGGCAGATTGCCCGCTTGGTTAATCAAATTTTGGGAGTCTGCTGGGAAGACAGAAGGTCCGGGGAGAAGATGTGGCAGCAGCCATGTGTAGAGTAGAAGCCCTTTTCCCCTGTGGGGAAGCTGTGAGCCTACATGATGACAGGTTATGTGGTTGCTGTGGATCTGAGTCCAAGTCGTGACAGAGTGGATGGCGGAGCAGAGAGAGTGTTTGGGACTTCATGTCCCTTGTGGGAATCTACCACCAAAAGCCACGAGCCCCTGGGAGCTCAAGCTGCAAGGATCTGTGGCCTGAAGGGAATATGGAGGACCTCAGATAGAGTTTTGCTTTCTGTGCCATGGCTACTTGAGGTGAATGACAAACTACCCCTTGGGGATGTGCCCCATAGTTTGTGGGGCAGTCGCTTGAGATGTGGAGTTACAGCCAAGTGGGGGCATTTCAGTTGGGGTCCCATCACAGAGAGTAAGAGAGAGAGAGAGAGAGAAGAGAGCAACAACCTATGAGCAAAGAGAAATTCTGTCTTAGGAAATGTACTGGGTTTTCTGAAAATGCTAAGTGTGAAATATGTGCTGCCTGCTTTTAGGGGTTGTCTGGTTTACACCCCCCCCCCGGATATGGATACTGTGTATTGACTGGAGGATAGAGTTGGAACTTTGATATAATGGATTCTCCTGTCCTATGTTGCAAGACCCCCTGTGGGATGTTTACTGTAAAGCTCCTGGAGCTATTAACTGTTAGCAAAGGATCATTTGCTTGTTGTTTTAGATGCGTTGCATTTTATTGCCATCTTAACTGGAGCTGCTAATTGATTTTTGCTTTCCAGACTGCCCACGATCATTGCCGCACCCCAGGATCCCAGTGTAAGTCAGTGAGTTGTTTCTGCTGTGGCCACCCCACACATACACACACACAGACATTCCACCATCATACCCCTAGACACCGGGGAGGGGGTGGACTGCAGAATAGTAACCTGAAGACTTCACATGCAAATAAACATTTATAAATGCATGTGACTGTTCCATTGATAAGGAAGTATCATAGCAAGAGGACTATACTTTGATGCTTGCATAGACAACAAACTCTGGTCAGAGCCAACATGGCTGCGGAGAGCTTGTGGGATGCTTTTACCCATTATTTCTAATGAATTTGCACAATGCAGATCTGCTGAGAGGCAGTTTCAATGTGGTCTTCCTTTTACACATTTTTACACTGTGTTTTCCTAGAATATGCCTGCTGATTGCTATATGTTTAGCCTGGATAGTTCACAGAAGACAGGGCATCTTATTTCCGGGTGGCGTAGCACTGGCAGATGGATGCTGGAATGTGTCATACATAGGCATGAGCTGTGTGCGGGTGATAATGCCCAGTGGCCATACACCTCAGGCACTCGCATGCAGATCCATCATCCTGGTGCCATTGCACTGCTCAGTGCGGGTGACAGCCAGTGCTATAACCACTCACACAGGTCCCAGAACAAGCATGTTACAGCTGACCTCCCATTCATTTGTACCATCAGGGAATCATGGACGCACTATCCATAGCCTGGAGCATACACTGCAAATGGCATTCTAGGATACTGCACCCCATGGCACCCAGGATACCTCAGCAGTCCAGAGGGTGGCATGTTACACATGGGAATGGGGGAAGAGTGTGAGCCTGCAGCAGTGTATGACAGCAGGAATATACAGCATCGACAAGGCATGCATTGGAGGTATGTCAATTCCCTCTTACGGTCTGCTAGGGACATGCACACAGCTGCATACACTGGTGGGTCCACAGCTTGCGTAGTGCCCCAATGCATGGTACAGCCACTTGGGTCATTCCGGAGAACAGGTCCCTGGCCTGGGTCCAGTGCAGTCAGTGGCTGGCTGTGGCAGGGTATGGAGGGCAGTGCCAGTCTCTGCAACAGGTCAGGTATGGGGGGAGCAGGGGTGTCTACATACCAAGGTGGTGGTTGGGGGTCCTCTATGCTATGGATATGGACTGTGGTTTCCTCTGGTACAATTGGGTCTGGGGGGCACTAAACTATGGAGCTCCTCGGGGATGGAGTTGGATCGATCGGGGATGGGAGTGGGCACCTCTAGTCCACCAGGGCTGCCAGGCTGCTGTGCACCTGGGTGCACTTCCGCAGCCCACCTGTGGGTGGCTAGCCAGTTAGGCCAGCTGTTCATGGCCTAACTATGGGCCACGCTGCTCTGGACTGCGAAGGGTGCATTCCAACTGAGTATGCCACAACATGGCACATGCATGGAAATGCACCCTCGACTTGCACAGCATACATCTTTCCTTGCAGCCGGTGCATCCCGCACATCTGAATATCACACTGTGGTGCATTGTTGGAGTTGTACGGCACATCTCCCTTTTCTGTTAGGATGTGCCATGCATCTCCTTTGAATATGGGGACCCTGGACTAGGCTACCCTGAAGAAATACATTATTGAAATGGTAAAATCATGACCCCACTGAAAACAAGATATTGCATCTAATCTGGGACAGCCTGAGTAAATACAGTGCAAAAATGTGTAAATGAACATCCCTGTGACAATGAGATGTAGCATCTCCCCTGTGCTATCCAGGATACAAAATATAGGATAAGAAATATTAAAGGAAATCTACTCTAAACTGAACTTCACTGTGTTCACTGACATAAGCAGTTTCTTTGCTTTATAACATATTAGAATGCAGTATTTATTTTGAATGTTGTGGCCATGAGGATGGTCACAGAAACACGGTACACACAGAACCATGACTGGGCCATAAACGTACCAGGATACACTATCTACCAGAGGGACAGGGAGGGTGAAAGAGGAGGAGAAGTAGAGCTCTCTACATAAGGGAAGGAATCAAAGCTATAGAACAAAGAGGTAAACATGGAGGAGAGGAAGCACTGTGGGTCAATTTGGAGACACGCAATGGCACCACAATCCACACAGGGGTTATATACAGATCCCCATCTCAGGGGGAGGACATGACCAAGGAAATGATAGAAAGTATCCTTAGAATGGCAGAAAAAGGGGAGTTATTGCTGATGGGGGATCTGAATATGCCAGATGTTAACTGGAGTGCATTTCCGGCAGCCACTTCTAAGAGTGGGGTCATTCTAGGTGCCCTACAGGAGGAATGTCTTAGACAACTAGTATCGGAACCCACTCGAGAGGGAGCAGTCTTAGACCTGGTAATCTCAAATGGAGATGGCAAGAGGATCACAGACTTAGAAGTGGGCAGCCATCTGGGAACTAGTGAGCATTGAACAGTATGGTTCATGATAAACACAGCAGTAGAGTCAAGCCATACAAAGGCAAAGGTACTGGACTTCAGGATGGCTGACTTTGTCAAAATGAGTGAGTGCCTAAGGAATGCACTAGCAAATGGGCAGGAAGGAGGGGTGGAAGAACCATGGGGAATAATCAAAACTGCCATCACAGAGGCAACAAGCCTTTGTGTGAAGCAAATAAACAGAACAAGACAATATAAGAAACCACTATGATTCTCAAAGGAAGTGGCAGTGAAGGTTAGGGAGAAAAAGAGAGCATTCAGGAAGTACAAGGAATCACAGAAGGAGCAAGATAGAGAACTGTATCAGTTAAAGCAAAAGGAAGCAGGAAAAGCAGTCAGAACAGCAGAGACCCAAACTGAGGAAAAGATAGCCAACTCAGTTAAGAAGGGGGCGTAAAACCTTTTATAGGTACATCAGGGAGCAAAGGAAGACCAAGGGAGGGATAGTGAGGCTTAATAAAGGGGAGGGGGGCAGAGGGTGACTGTGAAAAGGCAGAGATACTAAACAAATATTTTTGCTCAGTATTCACAAATGAAGAGGGGGAGGTATCTAAACCAAACAACAGAAACACACTGGATACGAGTGCTGATACCAGCCCTTTCACAGAAGAAAGGGTTCTGAAGGAACTCTTAATACTGAAGGTGGACAAAGCAATGGGGCCTGATGGGATTCATCCCAGAATTCTAAAAGAACTAAGGGTAGAACTAGTAACACCACTGACTACCCTCTTTAATAAACCATGGGAGGATGGGGTGGTACCTGAGAACCAGAGGAGGGCAGATGTGATTCCCCTTCACAAAAGTGGGAGCAGGGCAGAAGCAGGAAACTGCAGACCTGTTAGTTTAACCTCAGTGATTGGGAAAATGATGGAATCACTTCTGAAGGAAAGAACTGTTGAGTACCTAGAGGTCAGAGGGGCAATGGACCCAAGGCAGCATGGATTCACAGCGGGAAGGTCATGTCAGTCACATCTAACAGATTTCTTTAACTGGGTGACCAAAGTAGTAGATCAAGGAGGGGCTGTGGACATGGCCTACCTAGACTTTAGCAAGGCATTTGACACAGTCCCACACAAAAGATTAATATACAAGTTGGCCAGACTCGGAGTGGGTCCCAAGATGGTAGCCTAGGTAAAGAACTGGCTGGAGAACAGGACACAGAGGGTAATAATAAACGGAGTCCACTCTGAAGAAAGGGGGGTTACTAGTGGGGTACTGCAGGGTTCAGTACTAGGACCGGTCCTCTTTAATGTCTATAAGTGACATTGCAGAGAGACTGGAAGGAAAAGTATGTCTCTTTGCAGATGACACAAAGATCTGCAACAGAGTTGATACACAAGATGGGGTGGAAAGGATGAGAAGGGACTTGGTAAAGTTGGAGGAATGGTCAAATGTATGGCAGCTTAGATTCAATGCTAGGAAGTGCAAAGTAATGCACCTGGGAAACAAAAACCCAGGAGAAGAGTACACAATGGGGGGTGAGATACTAACAACAACTAAAATGGAAAGGGACCTGGGGGTAGTCATATCAGATGACATTAAAGGTGAGTAAGCAATGTGAGAGGGCAGTAAGGAGGGATGGGGGAATACTGGGATGCGTAGGGAGAGGCATCACCAGTAGAAAACAGGAAGTTGTTATCCCTCTGCACAGACAGCTGGTGAGACCCCATATGGAGTACTACGTGCAGTTTTGGAGACCCAATCTCCACAAACAAATAGACAGGATGGAGGCAGTCCAGCGGAGGGTAACTGAAATGGTGTAGGGTCTGCACAAGAAGACATATCTAGAGAGACTTAAGGAGCTTAGTATGCATAGCCTCGAGGAGAGGAGGGAGAGGGGGGACATGATAGAAACTTTCAAGTACCTCAAGGGAATCAACAAAGTCCAAGAGGGTAGCATCTTTCAGAAAAAGAAGTGTGCAAGAACAAGGGGCACAATTTAAAGCTAAAGGAGGGATGGCTCAGAGGTAATGTGAGGAAGTATTTTTTCACTAAGAGGGTTGTGGATGCATGGCACAGCCTTTCTGAGGAGGTTGTGGAGTCAAAAACGATGGTGGAATTCAAGATGCATGGGACAGGCATAAGGCAATTCTAGGGGGTGGAGGTAGGAAGAAGTAGGCTGTTGGTTAGCTAGGATCTGCAGCTTATCCATTAGGTAGGACAATGGGCAGACTGGGTGGGCCAAGTGGTCCTTATCTGCCGTCAAATTCTATGTTTCTATGTTTACAGAGTGTGTGTGTGTGTGTGTGTGTGTGTGTGTGTGTGTGTGTGTGTGTGTGTTTGCTGTAGCTCAATATATTTTTTCCCAAAAAGCATAGTAGAAAATGCCTATTGATCGCTACATATTTAGTCTGGGTAGTTCACTGAAGACCTGGCATATGTCTGAGACAGTACTTATCAGATAGTGCCTTTAGAGGTTTAAAAAAAAACAGTGTAAATTATCGATTTGCTGGGAAAAGGTGACATTTATGAGGTATGAGTCTTTCTTGAAAGACAACACATTCCCAAATTGAAACTAGTAGCAAAAAGCTGTTTAAATGATAAGTATTTAAATGTGCAAGTTGTTACATTCTAAAGGGGGTAAACAAATCTCCAATTTAATAGGCAACCAATATTTAACAAATATTTAACAAGCTGTTTCAGTTTCCTAATGGCATCTGATAAGCAGCTCGGAGTTATGTCTCCAACATTCTTAACAGAAAGAAGAGAGCATTTTATTTTGGTTAGCATAGTGATTTGTAGATTTGGAAGGATACATTGAAAAGTCCAAAACATGTGTTCCACGGTACTCCATTTTCCAGCTACAGATTTATTAATTTTTATTTATTGCAATTGTTTCACCAGGAAAGGCACACTGAGCAACAAAGATGCTTGTCTCCCGGTGCGACCGGGGGTGTTACACGTGGATATGATAACACACAAGTTATCAAGTGAACAGCTAACAGAAGCAAATAAAAAGCAGCATAAGGATACACAATTGCATGAATATACAAGCAGTGCACATTGAATGCTTAGGATATTATAGTATCAAAAAACAATTTTTGTGACAAGAAGCAGCAGACAAGGTAAATTAGCACAGTAGTGACAGCTGTAAACAACAGAGGACATATATCACAGTTATACAGTTATACACAGTATGTAGGGCAAAATAGGCCCAGGACATAAGTGCAAGGTTGGGGTTATATGCCAGCTTCTGTAGCAAGGCTAAGGCCACTGGTCAGGCATTGGGGAGGGGGTAGTGAGGCATGGCAGGTTCATGGACAGGAGTACTTTGTAGTAAGAAAGTTTGCTAGGGTGGTAGACAGAGAATAGGAAGAGGAGGAGTGCCGAATTTGCGGTCGGAGGGCATTCCAGAGCTGGGGTAGCCGGTGTGAGAAGGCAGCTTGACAGGCAGAGGTCTTCCACCTAGGGACTGAAAGTTGGCGGGAGTCACTGGATCTAAGATGATGGGATGGGGGTGGGACATCTGTGAGCACGGTGGCAAGGTAGGAGGGGATGGACCCGAGCCATAGGTTGGAGACAAATTTAGCACAGTGAGAGATGCGGCAGTTTTCGAGGGACGGTAGTGCCGAGGCTCGGAAGAGGTTGCAGTGGTGGTTGAAGGGAGAGGCATTGACAGCAAAGCAGCAGAAGGCATTATAAAGTGTGTCCAGTTTAGATAGGGTGGACTTAGGGGCTGAACTGTATACCATGTTGCAGTAGTCGATGGAGGGCAGTATCATCTTCAGGACCAATTCACGTCAGACTCAGGGAGGGAGGCTGCTGTGGTTCCTATATAGCGCACTGAGCATGGGGCTTAGTTTTTTTGAGATAGCATCAATGTGGTCAGAGAAGGAGAGAAGGCTGTCAAGCCAGACCCCCAAGTAACGGAATGAGGAGACATCTTCAAGTTTTTGGCCATCCAGGGTGGCGGAGTATGGTAGGGAGGGGAGTCTGGCCAGGTGTTGTCATGTGCGGAAGGTCATAGTTTCAGTTTTTTTTGCATTTAGGGAGAGCTGGTGCGAGCTAAACCATTGCTGTACCTTGTTGAAGTGAGCTTGGAGGTTTGATTGTACCACATCGGGGCGGAGCCCGAGTAGTAGAGTACGGTATCATCTGCATACATGTGGATTGAGGAAGTAGAGCAGATGAGTGGCAGGTCATTTAGGAATATAGAGAACAGAATGGGACCAAGAACCAACCCCTGTGGGACACTGGTAGTTAGGGGAAGGGGGGGTGGAGATCGCATTTGAGACTCTAACGGACTGAGTTCTGTCAGAGAGGTATGATCTGAACCAGTTTGTGGCTGCGACAGAGAGGCCTGATTCAGCGAGACTCGAGAGCAATATGTGGTGGGAGACGGTGTTGAAGGCTTTTGCAAGGTCGACAAAAATGGCTGAGGTGATCAGTCCACTGTCGATGCCTGTCAGGATAGTGTCTGTAAGCCTTATCAGGGAGGAGGGGGTGGAGTGTCCCTTCCTGAAGCCAGACTGGAATGGCGTGAAGAACTTGGAGTCAGTGAGGAAGGAGGTAAGTTGGGTGAGCACAAGGTGCTCTTGCAGTTTTGCTAGGGCTGGGAGGAGGGAGATAGGGTGGTAGTTAGAGGGGGAGGTAGGGGCACCTCCTTTTGGCAGAGGGATGACAATGGCGTGCTTCCATGCATGGGGGACGGCAGCGACAGCAAAGGATTGGTTTAGGAGTTTGGCAAGCGGAGGTGCTATAGCGGGGGCAGAGAGGTATAGAAGTTTGGGGTCTAATCCATCCAGGGATTTGCCTTTTGAAGGGTTGAGAGAAAGTAATGCATCTAGGGCCTCAGTTGCAGAGATGTCTTTGAAGGAAAAGGAGCGAGGCCTAGTCTAGGTCTTTATGTCTGCTGGCAGTGTGAGAGGTGTAGTGTTGGGCAGGGAAGAGAGGAGGGTAGCAGCACAAGTGGAGCAGTACACATTGAACTCAGTGGCGACTGCTGTGGGCTCTGCTAGGAGAGAGTTATTAACATTTAGCATTGGAGTGGGATTGGCAGCTGGCAGGGTGAAAAGGGAGCGAATGACCTTCCAGAATTTTGAGAGTTTATTTAGGTTTGACTGGAGGGAGCTGCTGAAGTACTCTGCTTTTGCAAGACGAGTGGCTCTGGTGCACTTGTTACAGAGCATGTGGTATGTGGAGAGGTGTTGTGGGAGGCGTGAGGATTTATGCGTTTTCCAGGCTTTGTTCCACGCAATTTGACATGCAATCAGTTCTTGGGTGATCCAAGGTAGGTGGTTTCCTTATACTCTTGTACGACGCAGAGGGGCGTGTGTGTTCCAGACACTGAGGAATGTGTTTTTAAAGTGCAGGAAGGCATCATCAATGGAGATTGTAAGAGGGACAGGGGCCCAGTTTACTAGTGCAAGGTCATCTAATACAGGGGCTAGATTGAGGGATTTATAGGAGCGTTAGACAACAAATTTAATGGGGAATTTTGGGCGGTGGATTTTACGCACTAAGAAGGTTACGTGGTGGTCGCTGAGGGAGTCAGGAAGAATACTGGCTTGTTTGACCTGGTGGGGGTGTGTGGTAAGGACCCAGTTGATCAGCAAGTGGTTACCAGATTTTAGGTTAAGCCGGGTGGGCTCAGTAATGATTTGTGAGAGGTTTAGGGTGGAAATTTCAGTCCTGGTTTTGTTGAGGGCAGTAGCTAGCCAATTGTAGTTAAGATCATCCATAATGTAGAGTTCCCCTGTCATGGTTAGGCAAGAGATTTGCTTGAAGAGGTCGGTGACAGCAGAAGCTGGTGTACCAGGTCGGCAGTATATCCCAGCAATGTAAATTGGTAGCGAGAAGGGAAGGACAAGCTGAATTAGTATTAATTCAAGGACTTTTGGTTCGGACTTGGTCAGGACCACTGAATAGTGCAAGTCCAAGTTTACGTAGATGGCTATTCCTCTGCCTTTAGAGGCTCTGTCCTGGCGGGCCATAGTGTAGCCTGGGATAGTGACAGAGGAGTCATTGATGTTTTTGTTGAGCCAGGTTTTGGACAGGGTGAGGATATCGGGAGCGTAGTGGATGGCAAGAGCCTGAAGGAAGTCAAGCTTGTGGACAAAGCTTCTTATATTTAGGTGCAGGAGGCGTAGGCCACGTGGGAGAAGGTCCCCAGAGTGAGGTGAAGAAGAGGCCGATGTTGGAGAGGAGCATGGGGGGGGTAGTATTGGGTCCGGGGTTAGCATGGCTGTCACCTGCTGCAAGGAGCAGGAGAGCAAGATGGCTGTAGGCTCCGCCCATATCCATAAAAAGTACAATTTTTGAAATGCTGGGCTATAAACCAGCTTGCAGATGCAGACCCTTTTACAGAGTACACAAACATTTATGCATGAATGTGGCAGCAGGAGGCCCATAAATTATTAGATGTTTATATTACAAGAGCCTCCCTAAAGGAGAATTTGAAGTGGTCTAGAAATTCTGAATTTGTAATCCTAGAAACTATAAACCTGTGGATCGCAGTGAATAAGAAACCCCACATGTCTGTTACGTCCGTATTAATGAGTTTTAAACATTGTTGTAATTGCATTTCTCACAGTTTCCTTTTATGAGTGTCTCTAAATGTGTCCTTTAGTACAGTGACTTTCAAGTCCTGCAAGGTGTGTGGTTTCTGAGCAACATACTCCTTCTACTGGTGCCTGCGTGTCTGTGTGTTATACTGTGAATCTACGTAGGTTTGTTAGGGCTCTTCAACTGGCTGGTGTTACCTACACACAGTACCAAACATTTGTACACATTTTATATCTGATCAAGTACATCCGATTCTTGGAGTCACAGATATGCACACCCCTGATGTCATGCCATTTCCAGGTACATGGGAAATATACAGTGTTGCAGCCATCAATGTGTGTGCAGCTTTTGCATCATGAACTGCACCATCTTCTGGTACCAGGTTCTTCAGTATTAGATTTACATAACCTGCTGCTGAGAAGTTTCTACTGTAGGTTTTGGGGCCGTCTGGATGCCAACACTGGTGGTTTAGAAAACCTTTCAGATAGATAGGAAGTTATCATCCAGAAGGGGCTGTAAGTCTCTTCAGACAGTCCAGATAATGTTAAGGGTGAGGTTGTATGTGGCAACTGGTAGCACCCAAGTGTGTGCGCGTGCGTGTGTTTGTGTGTGTATGTGTGTGTTTTGTATGCTAAGATTTGTTGTGGAACTTGAATGCCCTGTGCATTAACAGGGTGAAAGAGTCTAACATGTTTCAGTATAAGAAAAATAGCAGAACAAGAGGACACAGCATGAGATTAGAGGGAGGCTGATTAAGGGGTAATGTGAGGAAGTTCTTTTTCACAGAAAGGGTGGTGGATGCATGGAATGGCCTACCTCAGGAAGTGGTGGATATGAATACAGTGCATGGCTTCAAACAGGCATGGGATAGGCATAAGAGAGCAATACAGATGAATATGAATAAATAGGCCATTGACAGAGTACAGGTCTATGGCACATTCATAAGGTAGAAATAATGGGCAGACTGGATGGGCCTTGCGGTCCTTATCTGCCATCATCGTCTATGTTTCTATGTTTCTTATCTCTTTGGAAGGAGTATATTTTTGTTTGGCAAAAGCACCACACAGTTTATCCAGGTTATTGTCCCTGTCTGTCCATTCAAAGTCTACTCGATTTTCAGCACCCGCGCTGAGGGCTGATTTGGGTGTCCTCCCTCCCCCTTGGGTAATACTGTCCCCCGTCGCAGATGTACCAGCTGCATTGGGCCTGGTCAGATTTACCTTCCCCCTGTACCTGTCCCATCCCCTCTTAAATCTGGCCACAGTCTCCATCCCTACCAGCTCCC
The DNA here is from genome assembly GCA_016271365.2 of Neoceratodus forsteri. Taxonomy (NCBI): domain Eukaryota; kingdom Metazoa; phylum Chordata; order Ceratodontiformes; family Ceratodontidae; genus Neoceratodus; species Neoceratodus forsteri. The sequence continues at coordinate 12,057,120 of CM028137.1, read as the reverse complement.
TGGGCAGAGCATTCCATGGCTCCTCCACCCTTTCAGTGAAAAAACACCTCCTCCTCTCTCCTCTGAACCTGCCCCCTTCCAGCTTACACCTGTTTCCCCTCGTTACCCCCTCCTCCTTCCTTTGGTGCACCCTGACTGGCCCTTATTGATCCCTTTTATGTACTTCAAGACCTATATTATGTCCCCCCGTCCCTCCTCTCCTCCAGGGTGTACATGTTGAGTTCCCTGAGCCTCTCCTCATAGGTCCTCTCCCCTAGGCCTTGGATCATTTTGGTTGCCCTCCTTTGGACTCTCTCTCTCTCTCTCTAGGATTGTAACATCCCTCTTTAAATGTGGTCTCCAAAACTACACACAGTACCCGAGGTGTGGCCTAACCAAGCAGTTGTACAGGAGTAGGATCACTTCCACCTTTCTGGAGGTAATCTGCTGGTGATGCATATCCCAATGTTAAATTAATTTAATTTATTTATTTAGTTAGTTTTTGACCGGGTAAGTACACTAGACAAATTCTTGTCTATTTTCAGGCACGACCTGGGGAAGGGGGATACAGATGATTGTCAACTGACCTTGAACCAGATTAAGCTGTTGGTGGTATTTTAGTGAATGGGGAAAATTTGGTCAGAGACCGAGGAAATTTCCTTACTGTTTTTGAAAAGTGCCATGGGATCTTTAACGTCCACCTGAACTACCACCAGAACAGGCAGATGGGACTTCGGTTTAACATTTCATCCAAAAGATGGCACCTCAAGAGTGGGTGCTTCACTACAGTGTCAGTAGTGGGAATAGAACCGATAGCATTCTGATCTCCCGGCCTCAGAGGCGAGTGTGCTACCTGTTGAGCCACTGACACGGACAATGGTGGTGTGGAAATTGTTAAATCTTTGGTGGAATTTCAGAAGTCCTTCCTCACCATCTGCCCAGCTGAGAATAATTTCATCAATGTACCCGTAATACAACATGGGTGTGGTTTGGTATTGTAAAAGGAAGTCATTTTCTAGGTTTGCCATAAATAGAGTTGCGTACTGAGGTGTCATCCTAGTTTAACTGGCAGTGCCCATTTTTCATAAGTGTACACTATCACTGAATGTGGAATTGTTATGGGTTGTGGAGAACTCAGTAAGTTCCAGTACAATTTCTGTAACAGGCTGATACTGCTCAAGATAAGTTTTACAGGCTAATAAATTGTCTGTGGTATACTCATAGAGATTGCTTTAATATATATACATTTTTTTATATTTTTATTTATTTTGCGCCTTTCAAATATCAAGGCGCATTCCAATAAGATAAATAAGACAAAAATACAGAAATACAGAAATCAATATTATAGAAACAGACAAAAACAAACAATGAACAGTAAAACCATAGGCCTTAGTGATTACAATGAAATTGCTGGGTCGGGATGTTAAGTTCTGTGGTTTATTTAGGATATCGATTGTATCGTTGAGAAAACTGGAGGGTCCATGCACCTCGGGGTTTAGAATCTACTCCCCCCAGCCAGAAATCCCTCTGTTGGGATGCCCATGCCTGATGTAAAGTAGCAACCGGGGTTTCCAGCTTTGTGTAGTTTTGGAAATGTATAGAATGGTCCTGGTTTGGAGCTGGGAGGAACATGGTTTTCTAAGGTTGTATTTATTGAAGGTGGATATTTAAGCAATAAGGCACGACAGGGTGTGGGTTATTGGGGGATTTACCCACGCCTTGTGTGGTGTGTCATGAGGTGCAGCTGAGTGATTTAACCACACAAGAAGTGGGTAAATCCCCCAATAACCCACACCCTGGAGTGCCTTATTGCGATTATACAATGGACCCATGTGTAAAATAAATTTTAAATGTGTTTAATCATGTTTTTTATAAATGCCATTCCTCAGCCATCACTTATTGCAGGATATACCCACAGTCATGTGATGTCTTTTAACCAATGAGGTTACAGGATTTTCACACCCCATTGTATAATCCTTAATAAGGTGTCTAAGGTCTGTGCTGTATTCTTTGGTTGGCTTCTCCTCCAGTAGAGTGTAGATTTTGAATCCGAGAGTTGTCTTTTAACTACAGCTCCACCCTTGTCTGCTGGTTTGATAATTATATTCTCATTTTGTTTGACGCCTTGTATTGTCCGCCATTCAATTGGGTTTAAGCTGCACTGTGTTTTAGCATTCCTGGTTAGGATCTGAGAGTGGTGAGAGCTGTCAATGTACAGAGCCTGGTTAGGATTTCTGACTGCAGGTGGTGTCCATGTGGATGTCTTTTTTCCTCTATCTCTGGTGCTAAGATGTTTGGGGCATCTGCTTTATAATTTTGGTAAGCGGAGTCTTGAACAACTAAGATGGTATTTCTGTTGCCAAACCATACATAAAGGAATTCTATTAGTATTGGAGGGGTGAAAAGCAAAACGACCTGCTGATTTCATTTTAATCTTGTGTCCCCTGCAAGTTACTACACAGGGAACATAAAGGGCAAGGAAATGTTTTCTACAGAGTTACAATATACTCTACTATGTACATTCTAGCATGGGTATGCATGTTCAGTGAAGGATTGCATGGATGGGGACTGTTCAATCACCCAGGATGTCCAAGGCTCACATAAGGCATGACTGAACCTGCCAGGATATTTGTAACCTCAGATAGGGCACAATCCAATCCTCCAGGATATCTGAAGGTTTACATAGGGACCCATCCCCTGGATATCCAGCATTTCAGATAGGGCAATATTCAGTCCCCCAGGATATCCGAATGCTTAAATAGAGAAGTGTCCCCTGGACATCCAGTGTTTCGGATAGGGCAATATTCAATCCCCCATGATATTTAAGGGCTCACCTACAACGCTATCCAGTAGCAAAGGATATCCAAAACCCACCTAGGACACTATCCATCACCCAGCATATCTGAAGGCTTAGATAGGGTACTATCCAAACACCCATGACACAGTATCTGAATGTTTAGATGGGATACTATCTAACCCCTCAGAATATCTGAAGGTTCATGTGGGACACTGTCCAATCCCTCAGAATATCAAAATACACATACAGAGTACTTTTCGAATGTATCTGATCCTTATACTCCAGATAATGGATTTGGACAATGCCCTATCAGCTCCATATCTGTTCATACTTCATATCGTACTATCTGAACTAACCAAAAATGAGTGGCTAGTATCTTGTAGCCCCAGTCTAAAGACTTTAAGGATTTTTACAAAGTTTATTTCAAGGTGATCTGGGTTCAAAACTCCTCAGACCATGGACAATGTATGGCAGTGCCCGTATTACTTATTACTTGTTCTTCATTGGCTTGCAACATCAGAAAAAAAACCTGTGTACAAATTGTATTAAAAATCAGTAAACATTCAGATATCAGCAATCGAAGTCCTGGTACTCTGGGAGAATTAGCAATCATAGTCCTGGGACACTATACTATCAACAACCTAAATCCTCAAACTCTAGGAGTATCAGCAAGCAGACTCCTGGAATTCTAAGAGTACCAGCAGTCAGATACCTGAAACACTGGGAGTATCAGCAGTCTGAGTCCTCAGAGTCTGGAAGTATCAACAGTCAGAGTACTGGAACTCTGAGAGTATCATCAGTCTCAGTCCTGGAACTCTGGGAGTATCAACTGCCAGAGAAATGGAAGTCTGAGAGTATCAGCAGTCTGAGTCCTAGAACTCTGAGAGTATCAGCAGTCAGAGTACTGGAACTCCAGAGTATAAACAGTCACAGTCCTGATACTCTGGTATTATCAGCAGTTTGAGTCCTGGAACACTGAGAGTATCAGCAGTCAGAGTACTGCAACTCTGGGAATATAAGCAGTCAGAATCCTGCAAGGGGTAACCTAATATGGAGAAAAATAAAAAAAAAAATATCTGCTGGTTTCTTATTAATGTATGCTTTTTAAGGGGGGCACACACAAACAGACCAGTTGAACTGTAATCATATCTCGGATTTGAGAGTGCCAGTCCACAGAGCAATTCAAGACTTCTTTAAAAAGTTATTCATTTGAGAAAGCCTTTGATTAGGCCAACCTATTGTTTTTTAATTGTCTTTAATGTATATTTATTGTTGGTTGTTTTATTTGTATTGTATTTGCACTTTGATAATTGTGAAAAGCGGTTTATAAATAAAATTTGATTTGATTTGATTTGAATAAAGTTAAAGGTGACATATGTTGATGTATTCATCTAACTGCTTTGTTTAAAGCCCTTCTACAGATGGGAACCCAGGATATTCCAGACAGCCCATAAAGTGCTGATCAAAGTGAGGATATATTGTTATGCCCCAGTGTTTGGTTGAATGGTTATGCATTCCATTGTTTTATTGTACCTTGAGGGTCCTATTAGAGATTTTAATAAGTGACCAATATGCTTGTGAAACTTACTGTCACTTTCTGTAAGTGCCTGTGTGACCCTGTGATCTCTAAGCTATATGTTGGGAAATCTATTTGCAATAAAGAAAGTATTAAAAAAAAAAGAGTCCTGCAACTCAAGATTACAAGCAGTGAAAGCCCTGAAACTCTGGGAGTGTCATCATTCAGAGTCCTGAAAGTCTAGAGTATCAACAGTCAAAATTCTGGAACTCTTGGAGTATTAGCAGTCTGAGTCCTGGAAAAACAGAGTACCAGCAGTCAGAGTCCTTGAAATACAGACTATCAGCAGTCAGAGTCCTGGAAATACAGATAATCAGCAGTGAGAGTCCTGGAAATACAAACTATCAGCAGTCAGAATCCTGGGAATACAGACTATTAGCAGTCAGAGTCCTGGAAATATGGACTATCATCAGTCAGACTCCGGAAAATACAGACTACCAGCAGTCAGCGTCCTGGAAATACAGACTACCAGCAGTCAGAGTCCTGGGAATACAGACTATCAGCAGTCAGAGTCCTGGATCAGAGGGGATATCAGCAGTTGGACTCCTGCACTCTGATTATCAGCAGTCTGAGTTCTGGAACTCTGGGAGTATCAGCAGTCTGAGTCATAGGACTCTGGGACTATCAGCAATCAGAGTACTGGAACTGGAAGTCTTTATTACTATCTTGTTCTGATTGTATGCTCCCTGTGGCTGTCTTGAACCCTGTATTATGTGCTCTCCCAGGTCATGCCTGAAAATAGGCTGGGTTATTGCTTAATGTACTTACCCGGTCATCAAAAGCTAATAAATAAATAAATAACCTCCAGAGTATAAGCAGTCACAGTCCTGGAAATCTGGGATTATCAAGCAGCTGGAGTCCTGGAACTCTGAGAGTGTCCACATCAACAGCTAGAATACTGGAACTCTGAGACTGTCAGCAGTCAGAGACCAGGAGCTCTTGTAGTATCAGCAATCAGAGTCCTTAAACTCCAGATTATAAGCAGTCAGCATCTGGGAACTCTAGTAGTAGCAGCAGTCAGAGTAATGTAACTCCCAAGTATCAGCAGAGTCCTGGCACTCTGAGAGTATCAGCAGTCTGAGTCCTGGAACTCTGAGAGTATTAGCAGTCAGAGTCCTGAAACTCTGAAGTATGAGCAGTTTAGTCCTGGAACTCTAGGATTATTAGCAGTTTGAATCTTCGAACTCTGGGAGTGTCAGCAGTCAGAGTACTGGAACTCTGGAAGGGAAGTATGAGCAATCTGAGTCCTGAAACGAGGGAGTATCAGCAGTCATAGTACTAGAACGCCAGAGTTTAAGCAATCAAAGTCATGGATCTATGGGTTTATTAGCAGTTGGAGTCCTGGAACTCTGAGCATCTCAACAATCAGAGTACTGGAACTCTGAGAGTATTAGCAGTCAGAGTGCTGAAACTCTGAACGTATCAGAAGTTAGAGTACTGGAATTCTGGGAGTATTAGCAGGCAGAGTCCTGAAACTCTAAGAGTATCAACAGTCAGAGTACTGGAACTCTGAGAGTATCAACAATCTGAGTACTGGAACTCTGTGAGTATTAGCAGTCAGAAACCTGAAAATATGGGATTATCAGTAACTGGAGCCCTGGGACTCTGCAAGTATCAGCAGTCAGAGTATTAGAACTCTTGGAGTATCAGCAGACGGAGTACTGCAACTCTAGTGAATCGGCAGTCTGAGTCCTGGAAGTCTGGAAGTATCAGCAGTTGGAGTCCTGGAACTCTGGGAGTATCAGCAGCCAGAGTCCTCGAATTTAGGAAGGGAAATTCTTTCAAATAAGAAAAAGCACCAGGACCACGGGGTATGGGATAAATCTGGAGAGGGATGTAAGGAAGTACTACTTCACTGAAAGAGTGTGAACACCTGGAATGCAATGCCAGCAGAAATGGTGGAGGTGAAAACAGTGGGGGGTTGGGGTTAGGCATGCAGGAGATAAACATAGAAATACTAGCAAATAGGCAAGGAGGAGGGAGGGTCACAGGAGACACACATGAACATATGAAGAAGTCAGCAGAAGAAGGCCATTTTGGTCTATCCAGTCTACTTGTATTGCAGGGTCCTCAGCCTATGCTAGTGACCTGCCCCCCCCAGGTCCTTCCTTACCCCTCCATCTGGCACCCCCAAGCCTCAATGATTTTCCCCTTATGTCTATCCCAGTCTCTCTTGAAGCTGCTCACAACTTCACTGAGACCACTTCCTTCAGCAGCGCATTCCAACTGGCTGTCACCCTCTCCAAGAAGAAGTGCCTCCTAACCTCTTTCCTAAACCTCTCCACTTCCAGCTTTAGACTGTCCTCTCATGGCTTGGCTGCCACTTAGCTTGAAGAGACCATCCCTATTCACCCCATTTAGCTCTTTCAAGTACCTGAAGGTCTCTACCATGCCCCTCTCTCCTTCTTCTCCTCCTCGGAGTACACACTTAGGGCCACAACCTCTCTAATATGTTTTACCCTGCTGACCTGCAGTCATCTCAGCTGCCCTTCTCCAGACCACCTCCAGCAGGTTGATGTCTTTCTTAAGGTATGGACACCAGTATTTTACTCCATACTCTAGATGTGGTCTCACCAGTGACCTGTACAAGGGCAGTATAACCTCCTTCTGCCTGCTGCTGATTCCTCTGGCTATACCCCAACATCTTGTTTGCATTTCTGCTGCTTTTTTGCACTATGTGGAGTGATTCAGGTCACTAGTGATTATCACTTCAGATTCTTGTCCTCCTCCATTGCTGCTACCCAGACTCTCCGCAGTTAGTACTCGTTCTTTGGATTTCTGGCTCCAGTGTACATAACTTTGCATTGCTCACATTGAAGCCAAGCTGCCAAATCTTTGACCACCTCTTAAGTTTTCTCAGGTCTTCCTGCAAGTCTTGTATCCCTTCCACTGTGTCCACCCTCCCACAGAGTGTGGTGCAATCCACAAATTGGTACATTTTGCCCTTAATGCCTTCCCCTATGTCATTGATGAACTCATTGAACAACACTGGCCCAAGCACCGAGCCCTGTGGGACCTCCCGGTGACTTCCCTGGTGCTGGATAACTCTTCCTCTTCCACCACCCTGGGTCCTATCCTTCAGACAGTTTTCTTCCCACCTGGTCATGTTTTCCCCCCATTCTAAGATCTTGTGGGGTACAAAGTCAAAGGCCTCACTGAAGTCCAGATAAGGATGTCCATGGCCTGTCCACTGCCCTAGTGACCCAATCAAAAAAGTCAATTAGATTCATCTGGCACAGTTTCCCTCCCACAAACCCATGTTGTGTCTCATCCTGGAGACCATTCTCCTCTAGATACCCTACCAACCTTTCCTTAAGTATAGTCTCCATGAGCTTGCACACTACTGAAGTCAGACTGACCGGCCTTAAATTTCCTGAGTCATTTGCTACACAGAAGGCAGCGCTCATGGTATTGAGTGGGTGCTGGAAAAATATAAAGTCACAAGAAATGAAGAAACCAGCACTCCAGACATCAAAATTCAGTGAGAGCATTTTTTGCTGATGAAAAATCATACTTAGAAAAAAAATAAGTTATTCCAATACATAATAGTGAACATTTTACATGCTTCAACACTCATTCCAGCCTCAGTGCTTCAGGGTATGCTACCCTTTCATCAGAAGGCATCAAGTCCCTGGGTCATCTCTGGGACCACTCTTATGGAGGGACACCACATGTGTCCTACTCCAATCCTGCGGTATCACAACCAGTATCAGGGAACTATTGAGCAGGCCAACAATGGCCCAGCAAGCCCCCCTGCCTGCTCCCTCAGTATACTTGTGTGTATGCTACCTGGGCCTGGTGATCTGTCCACCTTCAGTGCTAGCAGCCCATCTCTCACTCTGTCCTCTTCTATCATCATATCCATGCTCCCTTCCCCCAGTGACACCCTTCTCTCCCCTAGTTACCAGAACCTCTCTTTCCATGATGAAGACAGGGCAGAAGTAGTCTTTCAGTACCTTAGCCTTTCCCCCATTCTCCTCTACCTGTTCATCCCATCTCCAAAGCCTAACAATCCCATCCTTCGTGTCCCTTTTTTCATTTATGTAATAAAAGAAGATCTTCTCCCCCTTTTTAATTCCCTCAGCTACCTGGAGTTCTTTTTGTGCCTTAGCCTGCCACACTACCTTGCTTGTAATATTGGCCAGCCTTAGGTAGTGTTCCTTATCCACCTTTCTGTCGGTCCTTCTGTACCTCTAGTAGGCTGACCTTGTGTCCCTCACTGCTCGGACAACCTCAGAGCTGAACCAGCTCGGTGCTTTGGCACTTGAGTTCTTGCTCTGGTGCCAAACACACGCCATTGTGGCAGCCAGTATTCCTTCTTGGATGATGGACCATTTTTGGTCCAACCCCATATCCACTCTGACACCTGCCAAGTGCCTCTTTAGTACCTCACCCAACTTCCTGAAGTTCATGGATTTTGGTCCTAGTGGTGATGCTCTCCCTGCCTGTAGCTAACTTGAACTATGCCATGCAACGGTTGCTACCACCCAGGGGCTCCCTGACCATTATCTCTTCTATGTGTGCCCCATTTGTGGGCATTAGATCAAGGACTGTCCCCTCCCTGTTGGGCTTGGTGGTTCCCTGAGTTAATAACCCATTCTGCATTGCATCAAGGATCACCTGACTCCTGGCACAGGGTGTGGCTGGTATGCTCTAGTCCACCTTGGGCAAGATAAAGTCCCCAACAACTACCACCTTTTCCTTCTGTGCAGCTTCCATCCATTGCAAAGTCAGCTCCCTGTACCTCTCCGATTCCTGGCTAGGTGGTCTGTAGACATGGATGTCACCAACGTACTCTGCAGGTCAGGCCCTCTGCTCCCACAATGCCAACCTCAGAGTGCAATAGTGTGAACAGGTAACAGACAGAGTAACCCTCCTGTCTACTTTGAGTCCAAATCACCTGTCAGCTTCCAGTTCTGGAGGGATTCAAACTGTGAACCTTATGCTAGCATACCCAATTAACAGGCTCGGATACGTACCCTCTTCAGGGGATACGGTACAATCCTTCACCCAGGGGCACCCAGCCAGGTTTTCCAAAATATACCCTTGGAACTCTATATGAGATCTAGGTATTTCCTACCTTTTAAGCAAGCTCAGTAACACAATCAAGCCCCTTTCAGCTGTCAGCCTTAAATACAGGTTCAGCAATCACATGTAAAATAATAGAAGAGCACAGGCAGTATTTTAAAGAAAATGTTGTTTACTAGAAAATGCTAAAACAGGTGAAATAAAATACAGAACAAGTTATATCACAAATCTCACAGTCATCTACAAATAAAAAGGAAAGTTACAGAATACAAACTCCTACCATAAACACTTAATTCTTCTCTGTTACCTTTCTAAGTGCTTTCCAAGTCAGAGAACTGTCTCTCAGAGTCTAGAATCATATACCACACATTTCCCAGACACAGTGTTTCATTTTAACTCTATCTTTCCACATTCCCTTTTGGTGAGTCAGCTAGCTCGTCCCTTAGAGTTCATTCTAACAATTTTCTACCAGGAAGCATTTTAATTAATATGAACATCAGAAAAAGCCATTTCTTACATATGACAGTCTTTAATGAAACATTTCTCTTTCAGGATTTACATCCCCACAATCTGTCACTAAGGTGTGAGAAAGTCAAAAGAAATCAGCCAAATGACGTCCTTTTCCTGATGTCCTAAAATTCATATTCAGGAACCAACATCAAAGCAGCAGCAGCAGTTGATAAGGGCCATAAACTAACCCTCTGGAAGGAAAGCAGTAATTAAGTTTTTCCCTGGCCAGTTCAAGGACATCCTCACTGACACCTTGAAGGTTAAAAGCCAAACTGTTAACTTGTGTGAGACAATTTCATTCACAGACCATTGATTCAAATTACAAATATTACACAATAACCATAAGCAGATGGCAAAGCGTCACAATCCTCCCCACTTAGACTGAATTTGAGGGCTCTATCCCCTGCATGGGATGAGCTCCCCAAGTCAGTTCATGTCTCATTGATGCAACAAGCATTTTTATTAGCTGCCCCTGCCCTGTGGGAGACATGTCATACCCTTGCAAGGCAAGACTCCATCTTAGTAGTCTACCATTTATTTTACCCATTTGTGCCAGCCAAACCAGGGGGTTGTGGTCAGCTTATACCTCAAAATGCTGCCCATATAAGTATGGCTCTAACTTCTTTAGGGCCCACACCATGGCAAGACACTCATTTTCCACAGTAGAGTAAGCCTGCTCCCTGGGAAGTAATGTTTTACTTAGGTACACTATGGGGTGATCTTTCCCTTGGTTGGATATCTGACTCAGCACTGCCCCAATACCTACATCTGAGGCATCAGTCTGGACTATAAAGGGTCTGCTATAGTCTGGACCTGCCAATACAGGAGCACTGCACAGTGCCTCCTTCAGTCTGGTAAAGGCTTTTTCACAGGCTGGTTCCCAGGTAACTTTCTTAGGCATCTTTTTCTTTACACCAGGTCGGATAGGGGAGTGGCCATGGCACTGTAATTGGGTATAAATTTGCCTATAGTACCCTGCTGTGCCCAGAAAACTCCAGATCTGCATCTGCATTTCTGATCTGGGCCATGCCTTGATTGCTTCTATTTTTACTTGGTTAGCATGGAGCTTTCCCTGGCTTACAACATGCCCGAGAGGTATGCCACTTCAGCCATGGCCACCTGGCATGTCTCAGCTTGACAGTGAGCTTGGCCCTCTGTATCCTGCCCAGCACTTCCCTAAGGTGGGACACGTGTTCCTCCCAGGTGGCACTAAAGATGGCAATGTCACCCAGGTACGCCACGGCATACTTCTCAGCACCATTTAACACCTGGTTCACCAACCTTTGAAAAGTGGCCGAGGCATTCTTCATTCCAAAAGGCGTTACTTTAAATTCAAATAAGCCTATCGGAGTGATGAAGGCTGACCTCTCCCTAGCTCTGGCAGTTAATTTTACCTGCCAATACCACTTTGTCAGGTCAATAGTTGTAAGGTAAGTCGCCCCTCCCAACTTGTCCAGGAGTTCGTCTGTCTGTGGCATTGGGTGGGCATCTGACTTCATGACTGCATTCAGTCCACAATAGTCCACACAAAAATAAATAGAGCCATCTGGCTTTGGAACAAGGACTATGGGTGAGGCCCATGGGCTGTGGGATCTCTGGATTACTACTAAATCCAACATTTCCTCTACCTACCTCCTAATGTCCTTTTGGACAGCCTCGGACACCCGATATGCTGTTTGCCATATGGGCACCTGCGTCCCTTTCTCCACATCGTGTTTTGCTAAGGGGGTTAGTCCAGGCTTGGTGCTAAACAGTGGGGCAAAGTCTGCTAAAACTTCCATTACTTCCTGGATCTTGTCCGGGGTCAACTGGGGTGACAATATAATTGCCTCCACAGAGGACTCCCTCTTGCTTTCTTCCAGCAAGTCCAGAAGAGGGTCTCCTTCATCCATCCCCTCCACAGGACTACACACTGTAAACACCATGTCAGCTCTATTAGCATATGGCTTCATCATGTTGACATGGCACATTCTCTGTGTATGTCTTCTGTCAGGTAGCTCTATAACATAGTTCACATCACTTACCTTTCTGACTACTATGTACGGTCCTGCCCACTCAGCCTGCAGCTTGTCTTTCTGGACTGGGATGAGGACCATGACTTCCTGACCCACTGTGTACAAGCACACTCCGGTTCTGCGATCATACCACACATTCTGTTTTTGTTGGGCAGCTGCCAGGTTGCTCTGGGCTGTCCCCATGAGCTCCTTCAGCCTTTCCCTAAACCTAAGGACATAATCCACTATGGGAGTTTCCTGGGTGGTGTGCTTGCCTTCCCAGTCCTCCTGGATCAAGTTTAAGGGCCCACATTCCCAGCGTCCATAAAAGAGCTCAGAGGGGGAAAACCCTGTTGACTCTTCGGGCACCTCCCTGTATGCAAACAACAGGTGGGAAAGGTATTTTTCCCAGTCCCTCCCATGCTTTTCAGCAAACACTTGGAGCATTGACTTAAGGGTACTGTTAAATCTTTCCACAAGCCCATTATCTTGCATGTGATAAGGTGTTGTGCATCTCTGCACCACCCCACACTTTTCCCACAACATTTCATCAGGTCTGACATGAAGGAACCCCCTCAATCAGCGATAACCTCCTGTGGAAACCCAACACGGGAGAAAATCTCAAGTAAGGCATCTACCACTTTGTCTGTCCTCAGTGAGGATAGGGTGATGGCCTCTGGATACCGGGTGGCATAATCCACCACAGTCAGGATGAACCTTTTCCCAGAGGAGCTGGGGGTATTTAAAGGCCCCACAATATCCATTCCCACCCTCTGGAATGGCTCCTCCACTATGGGCAATGGAATTAGGATGGCTTGGGTTTTCTTACCTTTCTTCCCCATTTCTTGGTATCGGTGACCAGACCTGCAATACTCCTTCACCTACTGGGTGAAGTTGGGCCAATAGAAATTCTGGGACAACTGCTGCATAGTGCATGTGATTCTGAGATGACCAGACATGGGAATATCATGTGCAATCTTGAGTAACTGCTTACGATACCCCTGGGGAATGACAAGCTGTCTGCCTATCACCCCTCCCTCTGTCTTAGCATCCTGAGTATACATCAGTCCATTGTCCCAATAAACTTTGTGTTTCCCATCACCTCCTTGTGCTCCATCAGAGTCTGCCCAAGCCCTCAGCTTCTCCAGACTAGGGTCACTTTTCTGAGCAGCTGCAAACTCCTTACACATTCCCAAGACATGGGACAGGTCCCCTTCAGTGTCTAAACTAGGGTCCCTAGCTAAAGCATCAGTGCACTAAGGATCACTGTTATCCCTAACCCTCTGACAATGGGTCACCCCTCCATCCTCAGAGTAACCCTCCATAGCTGTTTGGTTAACTGCTACCAGGGATATTTCTACCTCCCCCCTTTCATTAGTCTCCATATCAGGAGACCCAGGCTGGGGAAACAGTCTCCCAGTGGTTTCCACAGGGGCTTCTACAGGGTCCAGGGAATTACAATTTTCCCTTGCTGCTTGGCTATGGGTAACTGCACACACCATTCCCAGTTTGAGATTGTTGCCAATAATTACATCAACCACTAAAGTCTCAGCTACAGCAACCTGTTGCACAGCTCCCCCTGTCTCACCCCAGTCTAGGAGAACACCAGTGAGTGGCAATGTTTTCTCCTCCCCAGTGAACCCCTATACCATCACAAATTGATTGGGTATAAGCTGACCAGCCTCTACTGGATCCCATTTTACCAAAGTCAGGGATGCCTCCGTGTCTCTTAACCCTTGTGTCTGTACACTATTCACAGTGACTGGGTGCATGTGTTCCCTCATGTTTATTGGCATGCTTCCAGGGACACACAAACAACCCATTCCTTTTCAAGCACCACTTTGTGCATTACTTGTCCTTTTTGGACACTGTCTGGCAATATGACCAGTTTCTTTGCAAACCCAACATTCATTTCTTTTCTCAGGTTAATCTTTTCATTGAAACCTGGGGCTACTTGGTTTCAGTGGAGGCAGTGAGGGTTTTAGCTGCCCTGAAGGCACGCTTTTCCCTTTCTGCACTGCCACACCATCCCCATTCACTCTTAGAGCATGTCTGCTCCTGACATAGCAGTCCCAGAGTTCCACAGCCTCTTGCACTGTTTTTGGATCTCAGTTCTTCAGCCAGGTTTTCAGCTGTGCTGAGTATGCCCCTCAAAAATTGCTCTGACAGTACAGCATTTTCAATTTTATCTACAGAGCTTGTTTCAGTTCCTTCCCACAAAGCTTCTATCTTGGTTCCTATCTTGTCCCCATACCCAAGAGTCCCGAAAATATCGGACAGGTACCGAGGTCTTCCCCGACATCTCATCCTGCCTTGGCGGTGTTGTGCAATGCCAGATCTATTAAAAACAAGACAGCTATTGTAGCTGATCTTGTTGGGTCAGCTGATCTGACTTGCATTACCGAGACTTGGCTGGATGAAAATGCTGGCCCTATATTGGCCTCAGCAACTCCAGCCGGGTTCTCGGTAATACACCGCCAAGGCAGGATCGAGGGGCGGAGGTGTGGCCGTTATGTTTAAATCTGAACTGGGCCTTGTGGATGTTCCATTGGGAACACCAGATCTTTTGAATATATCCTGGGTGAGGGTGCAGGTTGTGGGATTCTCCTCGTCTACCATCCACCAGGTGACGGCGGTGAATTCCTACAGGAGATTGCAGACTTCATTGTCGACCTTGTGTTGAAGTTTCCCAGATTAATTCTTCTGGGCGACTTCAACGCTTGGGTCGACGATGAACTCTCTCATTTTGGTCAAAGTCTCCTCCAGTTGATGAGCACACTGGGCCTGACACAGGTTGTTACCACCTCTACCCATATTGGAGGTCATTCATTAGATCTGGTCTTTCTCTTGGGTATGGAGATCACTGATTTGGGGGTGGAACCAGACAGTTGGTCAGACCATCACACCATAAGGTTCAGTTTCAGGGCCCCCTCTAATAGGTCTGCCCCTACGGAGATGGTCCAATACCGCCCTTTAAGGGGTGTTGGCCCCAGTGACCTTACGGCGGTCTTGGACCTATCGAGTTTGTCGGGTGAATGCATGAGTCCAAGGGATCTTGTACTTGCCTATAATAAGGCTGTGGGAGATGCACTGGACAAAATTGCTCCTGTTCATGTTCGGCCTCTCACTATCCGACCAAGGAGTCCATGGTTTGATGGCTCCTTGAAGGAATTAAGGCGAGTAGGCCGAAGGCTGGAGAGAGCCTGGCGGAAATCGGGCCTTGATGTTGACAGACTTAGATTGTTAGCCCATTATGATGGCTACCAATCAGAAATCACTCATAAGAAGGCAGAATTCCTGTCCAGAGAGATTTCTGCTGCAAAGAATCGACTGGCTCAGCTTTTCTGGACTGTGGACAGGCTGTGCAATCCAGTCTGTCTTCAGCCTAGAGAAGCTTTTTCTCAACTTAGATGTGAAGAGTTCGCTCGCTTCTTTGCAGATAAGGTTGCCGACATCCCGGTCCGGCATCGGTCCGACCTCTCCTTTGGGGTGTTACGGTGGGCAACTGGTTGTACTTAATCCCTGGCCTGTTTTGTTGGAGTTCCACCACCCGGAATTCGCAGACATTGTGAAGATCATCCAATCAATGCGTCCAACTAGTTGTAGTCTGGATCCGGGTCCTACACCTCTGTTAGTAGGATGTGTTGAAGTCATCTACCCAATCCTCGCTGACATTGTCTGGAAGTCCTTGGAGAGGGGGGGGTTTCCTAATCCCCTTAAGGAGGCAGTTGTTCATCCACCCCTTAAAAAATCCTCCTTGGATCCAGACTGTCTAGCTAACTACCGGCCTATCTCTAACCTGCCATTCATTGGTAAGGTTATTGAAAAGGCAATTGCACTGCAATTGGATGAATATCTCACCTCCCATAATGTCTATGATACTCTCCAATCTGGCTTCAGAAAAAGGCATAGTACTGAGACTGCCCTTGTTTGGGTCTTGAGTGACCTCCTAATGGCCAGAGATCGAAAGGCTTATTCCATTCTGGTCCTTCTTGATTTTTCTGCTGCATTCGACACTGTAGACCATGAGGTGCTATTGGAGCGGCTGTGGGTTTTTTGTGGACTGTCTGGTACAGTCCACGAATGGTTCCGTTCTTACCTCACTGGTAGGTTTCAGAGCGTTGTCACTGGAATTTATTCCTCTGACACCTTCTCTCTACCATGTGGGGTACCGCAGGGTTCCATTTTAGCTCCCATGTTGTTTGCAGTGTATATGCTGCCACTAGGAGAAATCATCAGGAAATACAGCTTGAGTTTTCACTGCTATGCGGATGATACTCAGCTGTATTTATCCTTTCTCCCCGATCAGAGTGATGCATTCTCTGTACTTAACAACTGCCTGGATGAAATCAGAATTTGGATGAGTTTGAGCTGGTTGAAGCTTAATCCGGATAAGACCGAGGTATTGGTTGTGGGCCCAGATCATCCTGGGAGGGGTTTGGGTGCAGTACATCCATCAGACTTATCACTTGGTGGGGTGCCGCTCTCTAGCTCTCGACAGGTGCGAAATCTGGGCGTTATTTTTGACGACGGTCTGACCCTGAAATCTCAGGTGTCAGCTGTTGTCAAAACCTCTTTTTAGCATCTGAGGAATATCGCCCGGGTGAACACCTGATTCCCCAGGAGGATCTTCCGACTTTGGTTCACGCCTTTGTTACAACCCGTTTGGACTACTGTAATTCCCTATACCTAGGGCTCCCAGGGATTGATATCCGCCGCCTGCAGCTAGTGCAGAACACTGCAGCCAGGCTTTGACTGGGACCTCGAGAACCAGTCATATTACGCCTGTGCTTCATGAACTGCATTGGCTGCCTGTGCGGTGGCGTATCATCTTTAAGGTTGGTTTACTAACCTTTAAAGCCCTACACGATCAGGGACCCGGTTACCTGAAAGATCTTCTGATTCCCTATCGCCCCCTCCGCCCCGCCAATGAGGGATTGCTAGAGATTCCCAGGGTTCGTTTGAAGTTATCAGGATCTCGTGCTTTTGCTTGCTCAGCTCCTACCCTGTGGAATTCTCTACCTCATTGGTTGAGAGAATGCTCGACCGTCGATAGTTTTAAAACTGCTTTAAAAACTTATCTTTTTAACTTGGCTTTTTCTTTATAGTTTATTTGTTTATTGTTGATCTCTGTTTTATTACTATGTACAGCGCCTTGATTCTGAAAGGCGCTTTATAAATAAACACGAATTGAATTGAATTGAACAAACATTTTAAAATCTGATGCTGTTTCATGGCTAGCTCCTCATAGCTCATGTCAGGGTTTTCTCCTGAGCTTACAGAATTTAGCTCTGTATGCCTCTACTGTTAGCTCATATTTTTTTAACAGCGCAGTTTCCAGTTTACTGTAATCATTACTGTCCTCATTGTCCATTTGACTCAATGCATCCCAAGCTTTCCTGGTAAGTTGCAGGGATAGCTGGAAGCTCCAGGATCCTCTCGGAATATTTGCTGGAATGTAAACTTTCTCAAAGGAATTTAAAAAGGCATCCATATCTTCCCCCTCTTTAAATTCAGCTATCAATTTATAATTTAGTTTGTAACTCAGCTCCGTAGTTCCAGTTAAACCCAGGCTACTTACCTGCTCTGGTGCTGGGGTTTGGAGTTCATGCCACCTCTGACACTCACGCTCTTCATGGTCAGCCTCTCACTGTTCTCGCTCAGCTTCTCACTGTTCTCGCTCAGCTTCTCGCTGTTCTTGCTCCGTCTTCTTCTCTGCTGCTCACTAAAACTGCTACCTCTTCTCCTCCTCTCCTTCCATCTCCAGCTTCCTCTGTTCAAGCTCCCTTTGCTGTTGGGCTTTGAACCCTTTCTGTTCAAACTCCAGCTCCATCCTCCACTACTCCATCTGTAGCCTGAATGCTTCTGGCTCTAGAACACTGGTGACCTTGCCCTTCTGCTGTGGCCCTTGGTTTGCACTGGCCCTGCTCTCCTCCTCAATGGATCCAAACACTGCAATGGACCCTAGCCCCTCAATGCCAAAGATTCCTTTTCAGTCACAGACTATGACTTGAGGCTCTGGACATCTGCTGCTATCAGAGCCTCCATGAGGTTCTGCTTGTTGGCTTTCCCTTCATACTGGACTCCTGTGTCCTGGCACAACTGTCTCAAGTAGTCTGCAGTGTACCTGCTGTAGTTGGAAGCCATCTTCTTCCCTAACTATGGCTACTCTAACTTGCACTCAAAAAAAGAAAACAGGTTGGAACTTTGACTATAAGCAAAATGATGTAGTTCTGTTTACTTTTTTAAAAATCACTGCCTTGTTTTGCACATGAGCTGTGCAGTATTAATCTGACTCACTGAACTGTTAAAGCTTGTGTTACCAAATACTTTAATCACACCGCTGCTAACCAAATCTGTCACAAATGCACTCCACAGGTCAGACCCTCTGCTCCCACAGTGCTAACCTCAGAGAGCAATAGTGTGAACAGGTAACAGACAAGATAACCCTCCTGTCTGCTTTGGGTCTGAATCACCTATCAGCCTCGAGTTCTGGAGGGATTCAAATTGTGAACTTTATGCTAGCATACCCAATTAACAGGCTCAGATACGTACCCTCTTCAGGGATGCAGTACAATCCTTCACCCAGAGGCACCCAGTCAGGTTTTCCAAAATGTACTTTTAAAACTGTATATGAGAACTAGGTATTTCTTACCTTTTAAGCAAGCTCACTAACACAGTCAAGCCCTTATCAGCTGTCAGCCTTAAATACAGGTTTAGCAATCACATGTAAAATGACAGAAGAGCACAGGCAGTATTTTAAAGAAAATGTTGTTTACTAGAAAAATGCTAAAACAGGTGAAATAAAATTGGGAACTCATTATATCACAAATCTTACAGTCATCTACAAATAAAAAGGAAAGTTACAGACTACAAACTCCTACCTCAAACACTTAATTCTTCTCCAACTGTTACCTTTCTAAGTGCTCTCCAAATCAGAGAACTATCTCTCAGAGTCTAGAATCATATACCACACTTTTCCCAGGTATAATGTTTCATTTTAACTCTGTCTTTCCCAACCCCCTTTTGGTGAGTCAGTTAGCTCCTCCCTTAGATTTAATTCTAACAGTTTTCTACCAGGAGGCATTTTAATTAATGTGAGCATCAGAAAAAAGCCATTTCCTACATATGACAGTCTTTAATCAAACATTTCTTGTTGAGGTTTTACAACCCCATAATCTGTCACTAAGGTGTGAGAAAGCTAAGGGAAATGTTACTCATAGGGATAACATGCCTACTACAGCCATGTGTCCCTGGGAACTTAGATCCCCTCTCCCTGAGAACTCAGAGATCTGAATGTATTGGGGCACATTTAAAATGAAATTGGCTAACATTAAATTAAATAAAAGAAGAAATTAATTTGCAAATTGTTAGAGATGTACTGTTAGATGTAATGCGGGCAAATACCACTAAAAGGAAACATTTTTATTCAATCAGAGTGGCCAAACTGTAAAACAATCTTCCACATGATCTATTTGAACTTGACAAATTTAAATCCTTTAAAAAAGGATTGGACAAGTGGTTCTCATCTGTTACTCATCTGGAAAAATAACCTGCATTTGCGGGGGACAATCACGATGGGCCTCTGGCCTCCTTTTGTCCTATCCAACCTAAGTAACCTAAGATACTTTCAAAAAATATTAATTAAAATTGACCTAGTGCAAAGAAATCAAAAAATTAAAATATTGTGGGTGTCTCTGATCCTCAGTGGTGACATAGAAACACATTTTGGCCCAAAAGATAAAATCTTAATGATGACCCATGACAATGCAAGGAGCTTGATAAAAAAAAGGACTTATTTAGGTCGTGGATGGAGTCATGGTTAAACAAAACTGTTGATGCCAAGGAACTAGAAGTAAATGACTTATAATTACAGGCTGAATAGAAATACTCATAGAGGGAGCTGTTTTTTATTGTATTTATTTATTTATTTATTTATTTATTAATATCTAGGATTAACACCTGTAAGCTTAATAGCTCTTTACATAGGATCCACATCAAAGGAATATTATACACGAGGGCATACAATACAAGTAGGGGCTGAAATATATCATCAGCAGCTACAGCTACAGATAAGATAGGAGGCTACTACAGACAGATGACAGAAAATACAAAAAACAAAATCATTAAGGTAAAAGAAACTGAACAGTTATTCAAGCATTTCAAGATGGTGTACACAGAAGCACAAAGGGCAAGCAAAGCTGCAGAAACATGGCATTGTACAGTGTATGCCACAGGTCACCCAAGCAAATCAGTATAGCTGTTAAGAGACAATGGAGCAGGATGGAGGCAGAAACAGGGGAGAGGGGAGAGGTACAGCAAGGGTAGGAATGGGGCCAGACAGCAATTGAGGGAGAGGGGTATGTAAGGAGATGAGTGGGAAGGTAAGGGTGGCAGGGAGAGAGGGAGGAGTGGTATACCAGGGGGAACAGAGGCTAGGGGTAGTGGGTCAAAAGTTGTTGACTCCCAGTGGAAATAGTCACAGCTGGCTGATGCAGTAAGATACTGCCTGAGCAGATGCTCAGATGAGCCCAGCATTGGAGCTGAGGAGATGTCAACGTGAAGTAAATTAAACCAAAGTAAAGCCTGATAGGCAAAGGATCTTTGCCCTTGGGAGGTGCAGCAGTGGAGAATTTTGAAAACCTGGTTGACTGAACTTCTAGTGTGTTGAAGATTGGAGAATGGGATGAGGCACTCCTGAACACCAGGGGGCATCATTCCAAGGCCCACTTTTTTGCAAGCAGACATGTTTTGTACATTATCCTGCCCTTGAGAGGGAGCCAGTCAGACTGTGCATACATGTCACAGGTATGGGTCAGATGGGTGGAGCCAGTTAGAAGCCGGCAGGCTTTGTTAAGTGCAACAGTGATGCGGCGGAGTGACGTTTTTGTGGCTGACCCATAGACAACAAGCCCATAGTCTATAAGTGATACAACAGAGCTATGCATGGCTAATTTAAGGCCTTCAGGGGACAGACAAAATCTGTGTCTGTATAGGAGCTCAATACGCAAATTGACTGCTTTGGCGACGTTCTCTATATGGACAGCATAAGACAGGGCACTGTCGACCATGACCCAAGATACTTAAAGTGCTGAACTAGTTCCCGGACAGTGCCCACTTCATTGGTGATTGATAGAGGATAGGAGCTATGTTTGTTTTGTGGGTTGGAGAACAATATTATTTTCATTTTTTTGTAGTTCATTAAGAGTGTATGGTTGTTGAACCATTTTTCGACCTCTGCAAAGTTTACCTGGAGCTGCCTGTCCAACGCTTTAGGGTCAGGATCACTAGTGAAGATAAAAGCGTCATCACCATACAACAAAATATGGTCCTGGCAGACAAGAGGAAGCTTGTTTAAAAAGATACTAAACAAGAGGGGTCCCAGGATGGAGCCTTGGGGGACTCCAGAGCACACAGGTCTACTGTCAGAAAGGATGTTTCCAATCTTCACTTGCTGTGAGCGGTCGCACAGGTAACTATTGAACCATGCTGTAGTGTCAACAGAGAGACCAGAAGCAGAATTCAGATCAACCAGGAGGGAATGGTTCTCCATGTTGAATGCCTTGGTTAAGTCAATATAGGCTGCACCAACAAGGTGACCTTGATCCAAGGAGCAGTGGATAAAGTCTGTGAATTCTAACAAGGCTGTTGTTGCACTATTCCTGTTCCTAAACCCGTGCTGCTCAGGGCACTGCAGTTGATACTTTTCAAGGTATTCAGTCAGCTGATCAGCAACTATTCTTTCCAATGCTTTCAAGAGTGGGGGAAGGATGGATATCGGGTGGTAATTCCCATGTACAGCACGGTCACCACTCTTATGCATTGGTGTTACTATTGCTACTTTCCACAATTTCGGCAATTGTGAGTGCCTAAGTGACAGGTTAAAAATATGAGTTAGGGGCAAAAGGATCTCATCAAGAGTGATTGAGACAAACTTAAGGTCCAGGGAATCACCACTAGATTGTGAATTCACCAAGATCTTGAGGAGGTATTTCCTGGCTTCCGGGGCTGAGGGGGCTCTGAAGTAAAAAGCAGGATGTGAGGAGTACGGAACTACTTAATGAGTGAAATCAGAAACATTCAGGCAGAAGTAATCGGGCAGGAGGACACTGCTCATGTCTGTAAATGCATCATTGAAAGCATTAGCAATGTCTCTTGGGTCAGTGGAAGGTGTGCCATCGATGACCAGCATGGAGGGGGTTGTTTTAGAGTCTTTTCTGGTAACTTCTTTGAGGTTGCTCCAAAACTTTCTGCCATTGTTCCAAGAGCAAGAAAGGGTTTCCTTGTAGAGGTTACTTTTTGCAGTGCGGATAGCTCTGGTGCATTTGTTTCTTGCCTGTTTATAGTTCTGAACATCGACCTGTTTCCCTGTAGCCCAGGCCCTGTGCCACAGGTGGTACCTGGTTTTAACAGCTCAATGAAATCCAGGAAGATCCAGGGGTTATTGCAGCCTTTTATTTTCCTTGTTCAGTAGGGAGCGTGTTTGTCACACACCATGTTGAATAGATGTACAAATTGTTCAAGGACAGTGTTGATGTCACAGGCGGAGAAGACAGAGGACCAGTCCAAATATTGGAGGTAGGATTTCAGGAGGTCAAGATGACCCTAGGTGAGGACCTTGATGGAGATTACTTTTAGTGGGGGGCTTGAAGAATTTAATGGCCCAGTTGAATAGGATAGGGGGGTGGTCACTTAGACCATCCGGAAGGACAGTGGTGCAGGAGATATGGTTGGGGCAGCTAAAGAAGACCCAGTCCAGAAGGGTGCCCAATCCTGTTTTATAGTACATCCTTGTGTGCAGCTCAACAAGCTGTGCAAGGAGAACAGTGAAGACTGCTTCTCTGAAGGGGTTGGCATCCAGGGCCAGCCAATTGATGTTGAAATCACCAAGCGCTATTACTTCAGAGGTAAGACTTAGGCTATCCAGGCAGTGAAGGAGAGTGTCAAAGCCAGCAGCCATCTGTCTGGGAGGAATACAGACCAACATCACAATGATGGTTTTATTGTGTGCACCCAGAAGTACTTTAATGGCAAGTGTTTGAACATTGCCATTGGTAGAAAGCAGTGGTAGGGCATGGGCCTGAAGACCATCCCTGAGACAGAGTGCACATCCTCCTCCTCTTTTTGTTAGGTGAGCTTGTCTGAAGACCGAGTAGCCTGAAATAGAGGTGGATGAGTCAAGTATTTGGGGGGAAAGCCAAGTTTCAACAATAGAGAGGATATCAGGATTGTGTTGGGCTATCCATACCTTAAGATTGTTAAGTTTAGGTAG
Organism: Neoceratodus forsteri; assembly: GCA_016271365.2. Lineage (NCBI taxonomy): Eukaryota > Metazoa > Chordata > Ceratodontiformes > Ceratodontidae > Neoceratodus > Neoceratodus forsteri. The sequence goes on along the minus strand of CM028137.1, from coordinate 12,033,964 downwards.
GAGGCTACAAATGTTGAGTGATACAAGTGTGATCAACCCTTCCATCTTCTGGGGGTTGTGCATCTTCTGTGGAGGCCCTGGGTTGGGGTGGATATTACCTGTGAGCAGTAATAACAGGAGTGCAAGCCTATGCAGTTATTCCATGAGTTGTTTATTGTTGTGATGGTGCCGCCTATGCTGAGGGCATCATAGATTGCATTTTCCATGAACAAAGAAGATCCTAGGAAGGATAAGAGTGTCAGTAGCCGTAAAGGGAGGTCTACACTTGGCCACCCATAGAGGGGTTGGGACATGCCCCAGTGCTTTTTGATGATATTAGGGCCTAAACAAAGTGGGAACATGAATGATCCATGCATATAGAGGTGGTTATTATCTAAAATATTAGGGGGTGCAAAAAAAGTCCCAATGTGATCAATGATGGATGGTGCCAATAGTGAGAGGATTGCTAAGCATATAGGCAGTATTATAGTGATGTGGGCACCTGATTTACATTGTGATTGTGGTTGCAGCTGAGCCATGTCAAATTGGGGGGGTGAGGTGGGGTGCAAGGTAGGTGAAAGATAGGAAGTATAGGGAAGCAGTAGCAGATCTGGTGGTGAGCAGGCACATAGAGAGTAAATTACACAGGACAGGAAGACTGGCTGTGGAAATAGGAGGTAATGAACTAGAAAGAAGTACCTTAAGACCACACAATAGAGAAATGTTAGGTACTGCTCTAAGGGAGTAAGGACTATATGGGATACTCCACAGTCATATGGGCAATTGCTAGTGGAAGTAGTGGGAAATGACAGGCCCTGTTGTGTGGAGATAGGAGGCACAGTACTGAAGAGTGCAACCTTCAATATCACGCTGGAGAAGATTGTAGAAAGGAAAAGAAGATAGTGTTAGGTACTGCCCTATGGAGTGTAAGGGTGAACAAAGAATATTCCTACAGTCGTTTAAGGCAATCGCTGATTGAAGTAGTAGAAATGGTACCAGCAGGCACCTGGGAAGTAAAAGCCTGGGGAGGGCATCCCAATAAGAGAAGAATAGGGTAGAGCACAAGTGGAGAAGTCCAAAGCCTGTCACATGGAGGATGTAGTGAAAGAGGCTAGCGAGCAGCTCCTTTAAAAGGAGGGCTAAAAGAAATTCACATAGGAAGGAGTGGGGGGAGGGAGGGGTTTCAGTAAGAGCATTTAATAGAGGCCGGGTTCAGGCCAGGTGGACTGGAAAAATATACAGTTTAAACTTATTACAGTTTTAAAATTTATTTCTGTGTTGACAGCGCTAAGTGGCCAGAGCAGCAGAGTGACCCCCAGAGACCAAAGAGAAATGGCTGTCAATAGGATAGCAGAAGAGAGTGGTAGCGGCTGCTAGGAGACCCACTGCAGCTCCAAGGAAACCAATCAGATACATAGCTTTCAAGCTGGGATATGGAGGCAGGTGGCATACCTTTCCATTGCTGGGCAGGCAGTCATCTGGGCGAGAGTGAAGTGGCTGGCTGGTGGCAGAGCCAAGCCATGCAGAGGTCAAGCAGGAGCCCAGGAGGGCTGCACCTGGAAGGGGAGAAACAGAGCTGGGATTAGCAATGTAATGGCCAAGGTTGCAGACAGTGCAAGGGCAGGGGGAGGGCCAGGTGGAAACAATGCAGAGGAGAAACAGGTGCTAATGGGGGGATCAAAGCTAGGGACAGAGGTGGAGTGCCTGGGGGGTTGGGGTCTGGGCTATGGCACCAAGGACCGTCTGACAGGAAGCTCCTGCCACACTTGAGGACCAGCCTTTTCTTAAATCTGTTGCAACAGTTCTTCTATTTCTTAGCCAAATCTACCCTTTACAATTTCTAGTCCATAAGGTTGGCCACCTATGGGCACCCCCCTCCCCTTTCTTGACTATGCTATAGTGTCCTCTGTAATTTTCCTTTTCCCACTCAGATCCTCATACAGGGAGGTTATTGTGTGACCTCCAAACATATATAAAACAGGTTGTGTTTATCACTGTTGAATTTAGTATGTAATAGCACTATGTCATAAAATACCTTGATCTATATACCTTATGTTTATGAAACCTGTAAATATTGAAAATACCATGGCACTAGGTGTTTTTGGAAAATGATAAAAAGTGCTAGGTGACTATTGTAGAAATTAAGAGAGTTGTGTTATTTAAAATGTATGTAAATTGCTGTAAACTGAACAAGATTAAAATGTCATGGTCATTTGCACATATCCCATGATGCTTTGCATTATGGAAGTATGTATGATGTATTTCTTTGAAACTTGATTTGTTGCTAATGCTCTTTAGGGTAACCCATGTTCCAGTATTTCTGCACTGAGATTCTTTGTTTTTAGCTTGTTTTTTTTTTTTTATCTTTTTGAGCCCCCACTACCCAAGCTAACAGAGCCCACATAGCGTTGAAGGGTTTTTACTGAAAAGTGGTCAGATCAGAGATTAGTGTCAGTAGGTACTGGCTAAGTGTAAAGAAAGGACATTCATAGCCTGTGGCTGCAAACTGAAGAAGAAATATGCCATTGCAGAAGGTTATTTCTTGTATTTTGAATAAACATCACACAGTGATTGTGTGTTGAGCTTGAAGTTCAGTGTCTGGTCTATCTGTTATCCCACAACCTCTCCACAGACTTGGTGTCAAGTGTGGGATAACTTGCTGGAAGCATCAGGACTGGCTGAAGAGGGACATTTTCTGGCGGATATTGCCCAGATATCCCAGGTGGAGCGATGCACCAAGAGTTGCCAGAGGAGAACCTGGACAAGAAAGTCCATGGAGTTCTGACCAGAACCATGGCTGTCAGACAGAGAGAAGCTGCTGCCTAGACTGGACCTGGGAGCTTGGAGGAAGGCCAAGCCTGAAGGTGAAGAGATACAGGTCGAGGCAGACTGAAGGTGAGAGAAACAACAACCAGGAGGTAGAGACCCTGATGAGGATGAGCTACTGGATGAGTGGACAATGGCTGGAGGCAAACCAACTATGCAGAGAGGCAGAACACTGGTGCCAGGTACTCAAGAGGTTCCTGACGGAGAGTTTGGATACAGAGTCAGAGAAGGATTTTTCGTGGGCTCAATTTGAGGAGGACCCCCTGACTGAGCAGGATATTCCTTTGTTTCCTGTGCTCTCAGGATGTTACCTGTTGGAGGTCAGAAATGCAAGTATGGAACTTGAATGTGAGTTGCCAGGTAAGACTGTGCCTAGTGATGTTGTGCTGGTGTTGAAGACTCCAAGCAAGTTAGAAGAAGCCTATGAGGCTGAAGGGACTTTTCTTGTATTGATGCAGCTAAATCTATTAGCAGTATTGACTGGGCTATACTGCCGGCTAAAGATTCTAATATTGCTGAAATGTTACAATATGTTAAGATCAAGGAGGTGGTACATGTGTTTTATTTTTTTTTTATGAAAACCTACAAAGGAGGAGGTGGGTGGAAAATGGATTGGAACCTGTGTTGGGGTAACACCTAGAGTGTCTGCCCTCAGGTGTCTGTATTTGTAGCAAGTGAAATGAAACAACTGACATAGTGGGTTTATATAGAGGGGTTGATCCTAGGACTGGACCCCTTCTTAAAACTGACATGTCTGGTGGGTTTGGAGTAGGTAATTACTCACCACAGAAAAAAGTCTTTCTATGGTACTGGACTTTACAGCCATCCAGATTTTTGGTAAAGAAATATAACAGACTTTTCCTAAAAGGAGATGGGAAGGTGTTGTTAGTCTCTGTTGAGAAATGTGTCAATGCCTCAGGGTAAAGAATGATGATATCCACTATGTTTATGACAGAATATTTATCATTAATAGGGACCCTGAGACAGAGCTTCTGAAGATGGCTGGGTGGAAGCTCCATCCCTTCCTGGGACAGGAACATGGTAAGCAGTCTGCAATAACAGCTTCCCTTTTATGGTGGGGGATATGTGACAGGAAGCTACCACTCTTGAGGACCAACCTTTTCTTAAAGCTGTTGCAACAGTGCTTCTATTTCTTAGCCTAATCTATCCTTTGTAGTTTCTAATCCATAAGGTTGGCCACCTATGGGCACCCTCTCCCCTTTCTTGACTATGCTATAGTGTCCCTTTTAATTTTCCTTTTCCCTCTCAGGTCCTCATACAAGGAGGTTATTGTGGTGACCTCCAAATGTATGTAAAACAGGTTGTGTTTATCATTGCTGGATTTAGTATGCAATAGCACTATGTCATAAAATACCTTGATCTCTATACCTTGGCCCAGATATTCAAAAGAGTTGTGCATGTTGCAACAGTGTTGCACCATGCATAAGCCGCTGATGTGACCCGGAGCAATATTCAAACAGGAATTGTGCCTGGCATAAATGCTGATGGCGGAGCACATCAGTAATAATATCTTGAGCACAGGTGAAATTAGTGCCCGGCATACTCTGCACAGCCTGATATTCAGCCCGGCATGTGCTGAGCCATGCATGTGCAACCCCTACTTGTGCCGCACAAAGTTGAGCAAAAAAAGGAGGAGCAAGGGCTGGCCACCCACAGGTGACCTGCCCTATTGCAGGGAGCAACACGGCAGCTGCCGCCACCCGAGCTCCAGCTGCACCTCCGTGATGGTGCCCCCCATGCCTGATTGTGGGCATCAGTTAAAAAGAAAATGATCCCTATATCCCTGGTGGGCCAGTGGACCGCTGTCTGCCCAATCGCAGGCTTAAGTAAATAAACAACAAAATCCTATATCCCTGGTCGTACAATGGACCGCTATCTGCCCTATCACATGCTTAAGTAAATACAAAATGAAATCCTATATCTCTGGTGGTCCAGTGGGCCCCCTCCCTACCCACCACTGATCCCCACCACCTCGCCTCCTCCAGTCAGCAGCAGGTGGTAGCACCCCACCCGCCTGCCACCCGCCAATTGACACCATCGGTAGGGCTGTACGCCCATTTGTCCACAGCGTGAGCCAATAGGCATGTAGCCCATACCGTGCTACCATCTTGGACCTTGTTGATTCCCTTGAGTTATTTGAAAGTTTCAATCTTGTCCCCCCTCACCCTCCTTTCCTCGAGGCTATATATCTTAAGTTCCTTTAGTCTTTCTTCATATATCTTCTGGTGCAGACCCTGCACCATTTTGGTTGCCCTCCTCCGGACAACCTCCACCCTGTCTATGTGTTTGAGGAGATGGGGTCTCCAGAACTGTACACAGTAATCCAGATGTGGTCTTACCAACTGTCTGTACAGAGGGCCAATAACTTCCTGTTTTCTACTGGTGATACCTCTCCCTATGCATCCCAGTATCCCCCCAGCCCTCCTTACTGCCTTCTCACATTGCTGGCCCACCTTTAGGTCATCTGATATGACTATCTCCAGGTCCCTTTCCATTTTTGTTGTTGTCAGTATCTCACCCCCCATTGTGTACTCTTCCCCAGGGTTTTTGTTTCCCAGGTGCCCAGGATGGCTGCACCTTTCCATTGCTGGGCAGGCGGTGGTCCAGACAGGGGTGAAGTGGCCAGCTGGTGGCAGAGCTGAGCCATGCAAAGGTCAAGTAGGAGTGCAGGAGGGCTGCGCCTTTTTGTTGCTGGGCAGGCGGTGTTCCAGGTGAGGGTGAAGCAGCCAGCTGGTGGAAGAGCCAAGCCACATCGAGATCATGCAGGAGCCCCGGAGAGCTGTGCTTTTCCATTGCTGGGCAGGTGGTGTTCCGGGCGACAGTGAGCAGCTAGCTGGTGGCAGAGCTGAGCCACGTGGAGGTCAAGCAGGAGCCCAGGAGCGCTGTGCCTTTCCATTGCTGGGCAGGTGGTGTTCCAGGTGACAGTGAGCAGCTGGCTGGTGGCAAAGCTGAGCCATGTGGAGGTCAAACAGGAGCCCAGGAGCTTGGACTTATCAGAACTGTTGTAATGTGGAAGTACTAAGGGTACTGAATGCATGTTAGTTTCCTAACAAGAGTCTGTTCTGGCAATTGGAGCTGTGTACTCCATCCCCCCCAAAAATAATGCCAACTTGGTTTGAATTATTTTCCCAAGTAGTGACGGAGCATGTAACAGACACAAATTTGATTTTGGTGGGGGCCTTCAATGCAGTTTGGGGTGGGCAAAGGGGGAACAATAAGAAGATTCCTTACAAAACTTACACTTAGAGCAAATACTTGACACTCCTACAAGGAAAGGAAGATTTGAAGGCCCAGGGAATGTTCTAGAATTAGTCTTTGTAACCCCTGATATGGAGGTTTTGGAAAAGGAGGCTAGTCCACCAAACCTGGGGGACCATAGTGTAATTACTTGCAAAATTAAAGTAAGCACAGGCCAAAAATTAATCCAAACCCTTCCCTCCTGGGGTCATGAAGAGATGTTATAAAAATTACAGTCCACAAACTTTTTTGAATAAAATTTGCACTGCCAATCTATGTAGAGTAGCATTAATCCTCGATATAGACCTAGCAACTGAAGAGTTTACTGAGATTGTTTTGAAAGCATGAAATTAATGTGCTCCCCTTAGGGAACAAATAAACCCCCAACACCTCCTGTGGCTAACTGACACAATTAAAAAGTTACTTAAGGAGAAGGATAGGCTGTGGAAAGCTGCAAATAAAACATTAAATATGGAAATCTGGGAGAAGTTCAAAAAGGCAAGAAACAAGGTTAAAAAGGGAGATTAGGAAATTAAAGAAACTATTATAAGCAGAAAATGAAAAATACCACTAACCCCAAGCATTCTTCGAACTTATTAAAAAGCTTAACAAACCCTGGGAGAAGTCAAACTGATATACATTTTGTAGAGAATGGTAAAAGTGTTCCACAGGACAAGGTAGCAGAATTACTGAATAGTTATTTTATAAACCTCCTGGATTTGGATAGTCGGTCCAGTAACATTTCAACAATTGAATCTCCCAAAGCCCAAGGATGAAACTGGAGGAAATGAAAATACTCCAAGCTTTAGATCTAAAAAATAAGAAGGGGGAAAGTCATAGCAGTAATAAATAAATTAAAGAATAACAAGGCATGTGGAGTGAACTTCACTGAGGTTCGATTCTTAAAGGACTCTGTAACAGAGATGGCTCAGCCCTTAACTGATCTTTTCAACTTGAGTTTAATCCAAGGGGATTTCCCTAAAAAATGGAAACAGGCCAAGATTGTCCCAATTTTTAAAGGGGATGATGCCTCTAACCCATTAAATCATAGACCCGTTACCTTGTTATCTACATTATCTAAGATCATGGAATGACTGGTCCACACCCAGTTAATGGAATACTTGGAAAAGTTTAGAAAATTGACCCCTGTAAGGGGGACGTGGCTAGCAGCCAAGCTGTGAGCAGCACTTCAGTACAGCTCCACATCTTGGAACTGTTATTTTTGCCAAAAATAGCAATCCAACTATCTTCAAACTACTTACAACCACTATACTGAGATACAGCCTCTATTTTGGATTGGGGGCATACTAAAATTACTATCCTCCAAGAAATGGGTTGCACAAAAAACGATGGCAGGAGGAGACAGGGCCAAGCAAAGAGACACGAGGTTAGGCCCAGAGAAGGCGAAAAACATGGCTGAAACCCCTTTTACCCAGACATTGAATGCAGTGTTACTGAAAGCCATGCAGGCTATTGACCGTAAAATGGATGATTTTACCCCCTGACTAACTGTGATGGAATCCAAATTGATAATGGTGGATGAAGCGGTGCAGGGAACTAGCAAATCAGTGGAGAAAACCTCAGCTGTTACATCGGGCTTGGTGAAAGAAAATATGATTTACATTGAAGATTGGAGAATTTGGAGAATGGGGTGCAGGCTTCTCACATTCAGATATTGGGTTTACCTGAGGTGGAGGAAGAAGAAGACTGGAGATTTTTTAGAGCACTGGTTTCCTGAACACTTGTGGCTTGAGTTGACGATTTCAATATAACAGACCTACAGAGTCAACATGAGAGGGGCTCTCTTACATATGGACTCTGCCCACCCTCCAACCCATACAGTTCTGGTGGTGTTGGGATCAATGAAAGAAAGGGATGAGGACCTGATCAGTGGCAAGGGGTTCCAATACAGATCTTCACAGATCTTAGCTACAGCACCAGACAATGACAAAAAGCCTTCGATGGGATCCGGTCCAGACTTTGTCAACTTGGGGTGCATCGTGTCCTGCTGATGCCAGCAAACCTCAAGATAATACACAGCAACAAAATATACCACTTTTTGGATGTTGCAGATGCAGGCAAATTGTTGGGAAAAATTGAAAAGTACTGTGTTGCTCAGGGTACTGAATCGGAATCGGAAGAGGAGCAAGACACATGCACTGTAGAGACCTTGATTCAGTAAGTTGGAACACAACAACAGTGTGTCAAAAGAAGCTTGGGAATTATTAGAGTGTTTACTCTCCAGTTAACAGATGTAAATGCACTAACCTTTGTGTATTTATTCACTTTACCTTAGGTTGGTACTCAACGGATTTCTGAGGGAGAGACTAATCTCAGCATCTTGTTTGACACAGCTTTCTTTTACACTAAACAGCTAAGTCTGTATAGAGCTAATAACTTAGTGGAGATATTTCCTTCTTTGAGAAATGTGAAGTCTTGGAATAGCACAACAGTTTAATAGTTTAAATGTTACAGTTTTACTATTTTATATAAACTCTAGAGTGGTTAAAGGGTAGTAGAGATATTTGTGATCAGTGGTTTCAAATCTCTTTGAATTGGTATTAGACTGCCGTAAGATATTACGTTTACTGAGTGGTGGGGAGTTGAATAAGAGTGCATGCTGTTCTCATTATTCTGACTTTTCTTATGTTTGTTTAAGGGGGAGATTTCGCCTATTAAAGGGGTGGTTTATATGATATTATGGGAAATATGTAAGAGTCCCCCACTCATGGCAGCATTAGCATAGGGACATTTTCTTTGATTTATAATAAAACTGCATAAGGTTATCCCCCATATGATGTAACAGGACAGGAGTGCTAATCACGCTGTATGATGAGATTTGTTTTCTATCATTAATCTACTGCACTGTCCTATGGGAAATACTTGTATCCATTGTAACACAAAACTAATAAATATAAAGTTAAAAAAAAAGGAATGATCTTAAAATAACAATGATACAAAATACTAATACATTGCAAGTAATAGATTTATGGTTGTCTACCACAGAAAATAGAACGTAACAGAACGAAGCCACGGTAAATGTCCCTACAAGCTACCATTAGAGAGCAAGATCGCACCATTAAAGATCTGCAATCCAAGCTGGATGACATAGAAAATAGAACCCGTAGGAACAATCTTCGTTTTTTCAGTTTCCCAGAAAATGTAGAGCTAAATAATACCACCGACTTCTTACTACATGTGTTATGCACAATCCTGAAGCTCCCACTGGACCTTGGCTTAATCATAGAATGCTCACATCGGTCTCTAGGCCCTAAGCCTGCACCAAATCAAAGGCCTAGACCAATTCTTGCTCATTTTTTGAATTATGCACACACAGAAGTAATTTTACAAAAAGCAAGAGAAATCAGAGCAATTACCTGACAAGAACTCTATATTTTCATTTACAGGGAATTCTCAAAAAAAAGTTTCATTGAAACGGTGAGTTTTCACACCCTCAAGGTGTCTACTACATCAACTAGATATTAAATTCTCTATGAGATACCCAGTGACAATGAGAATATACACAGAGGGTTCCTACAAAGATTCCAGCTCTCCTGAAGCACTTGAATCGTTCCTGAGTGGGCTTGTTGCAACCTCAGTGCATGAGCCCCGGGCTAGTTCCAAAATCAATGGGAGTCCCAGTGCAGCTCCTTCAGATACTGGCATGGGTTCTGCGGCAGATAATGCAGGGGAACCCGGGCACAGCATGGTCTTTCCTACATCCTTTGGATGCCCTGACCCCAGACAATCACCCCGAATTCAACAAAAAGCCTCTTCAGGCACTATTGTGAATAGAAATAAATGCTGCAGCCCTGAAAATGTGTGCAAACCTGCAAGACCAGTCTCACAGTCACCAGAAGTAATCTTGTGCAACTGACTCAGCAACAAATTTGCACCTTACAAAACTTTCTGGCTAATTCTCAAGAAGACTTTGCACAAAATTGTTTACTCAGTGAAGAGGATTTAACGTCGACTTCTCAAAACAATTGCAAATCGGCAGAGTGTTCCTGGGCTGAAATAATGGCTGGAACCCCTTCAAAAAATATGGAACCACCCAAGAAGAAAAGACATAGTACAGTGAAAAATAAATAGGTCCTATTTCCTGGCAAGTACTCTTAGATAACATTATTCTCCCTTTAATCATCTGGCTCTCTCTGGCAATCATTTTTGGTCCCTGTACAGTTTATTTCAGCCAGGGCCCTTGTACTATTGATATCCTGTTTACCTGCCCAGTCTTGCACATACTGTATACATTTGGCCCATTCCTTGTTCCTGCACTGGGATCCTGTGTGAAGGAGGATAAGTAGTGTTGCACTTGAGTTCCCGAAGAGGCATGGGATGCTGTTCGCAGATAAAGCCCGCAAAGTTCTGCATGGTTTGGACTGCATGGGGATGTCTTCTGCAATGGAAACTTTTTCTTTTGTGGAGGAGCATCTCATAGCTTCTTTTTGTGAAGGATACTATCCACAAGGCGAAACCCCGCGAATGGCTCCTTTTTTCAGCGGAAATATATCACTTTCCAATTTAACAAAAAAACTGCTTTATCTGGCTACAATAACGATAACATATTTAGTAGTATAGTATATTTTACTGGGCTTATCAGGCTCACTTACAATGCTCATAAAGGGCGCTATGCATGAACCCAGCGCGCCGCGCACAAGCCTGTGCAGTGTGAGATATGGCACCCAACCACGCAGGCATATGCAGGGTGGCATGCATGATGAGTGCACAGCAGACCTATGTGCACCCATTTGCAGGGCAACTGGAGAGTTGCACCAAGGGGGGCGTGCCCATGGAAACATGTGAGCAGAGGGACCCACCTGCATGCACCAACACAGGTATGACATGGAGGCATGCAGGCCCAGGGGTAAACAGATTTGTGAGGGCAGTGGTTGCCATAAGGACATGTGCACAGGAGGCATTGACCATGATGGAGCTACTGATGACAGGACAACCACCCCTGGCCCCACTAAACCAGGACATGGCAGAGATGAGGTGGGCAGCACCCCTGGGCTATGCCACCATACTGGCTTCACCACTGCCGTAGTGTGAACACACCTCACAGAGCAACCACCAGGGGCATGGCACAGCAGGCAAATGCACTGCATGGCAGGCCACCTGCCACAGGGAACGTCACTGTACAAGAGTACTGGAAGTGCGCCATTTACATGGCATGTTGTACGGCATATCGACATACACAGGGCATGCCATATGGCATGTCACCATACACAGAGCATGCCATATGGCAAGTCACTGTACATATGAGGGACTGACACACACATGGCCCACATGCATGCTGCACGTGGCTGCAGGCATGACACACAGTGCACACAGCATGGACCAGCGGTGGGACGGGCACCACAGTAGACACCCATGTACCACACGTCAGCATGCCACACTGCTTGCACAGGCACAGGCACCGTGCAGTGGCAGCCTTGGCAGGCAGGCCCACACTCCCCAGTGCACTGGCCAGAGACAGCCTATGGCAGCACTGGAATGACAGCCCCCCCCAAAGGCAATGAGTACACAGGTGGCATGTAGACAGTTTATTGCAGGCACACACAGCAGCACAACACAGAGCGCATACTCTCCCCCACAACAACATGAACAGGAATCCCCAAGGTCCAGCAGAGCCCCCCAACAGCAACCTGCACTGGCCACACACAGCTCCCCAGCAGGACAGCCACACTGCACCCCACCCCAGACAGTGTCCAGCAGAATATTGGGGCAGCCCACACAGCCCATCCACAGCGGCAGCAGGACCCATCACAGCCGCGAAGGCTGCCCATCCTGCAGGTCTCCATCGCTACTCGATTTGCTGTCATCATCCTCTGGCTCCTGCAGTGGGCGGCCGATGTTCTGCAGCACGATGCACTGCACCGGACTCCTGTAGCACTGCAAGACAAAGGCAACAAGTCAGTCTTGGAGAAGCGCCATGTGCACTGCCATGCTGCAACACACCACTAGTACCTACCGGAGATGGAACATACACCTCTCACTGCCTGTCGTCCGCATCTTCATAGAACAGCTGGCTTCCTTCCCCTTCAGGAACAGGTAGTTTGGGTACTGGCTCTGGTACCCTTGGAGCCACTGTCCAGGGGCACACACAAGCAGAGTGTACCATCCAGCTGCACCTGCAGGCTGAGTTCCATCCTCTCCAGCCATCTACGTGCATCCTGCATGGGAGACATGAGGGGTGGCAGTGAAACACAAGGCCCACATGTGCAGTGGCACAGAGCAGCACAAGCAGTACATACCGTACTCACCTGACCGAATTCACGGGCCTGCCACAGGTTCTCTGCACCCCAGTTTGGTGTATGTGTCTCCTCAGACACCCTGAAGAGGTGTCATGGAAACAGGGATATACTGTCAACCACAGTGTACGCCATGTTCTATGCAGTCCAGAATACAACACAGGTCTGTGCATGGATGTGTGGCATGTGCTGTGATACATGGGGCAGTGCAAGGGTATGCCGACGGCTGTGAGTTCTACACCCATGTTGGCGTGGGACTATAAGGGGGAGCAGTCTGCAGGCTACACTGTGTGAGGAGAAGGCATCACAGTGCTAACCACAGTGTTTTTTTTTCATTTTGATTTGTTTATTTGCTTTACACAAAGACTTGTTGCCTCTGTGATGGCAGTTTTGATGATTCCCCATTGTTGCTCCACCCCTCCTACTTGCCTGTTTGCTAGTGCTTTTCTAAGGCACTCTCCCATTTTGCCAAAGTCAGCCCTCCTGAAATCCAGTACCCTCACTTTTGTACGGCTTGACTCTGCAGCTGGGTTTATCACGAACCACACTGTTTGGTGGTCACTTGTTCCCAGATAGCTACCCACTTCTAGATCTGAGATCCTCTCATTATCCCCATTTGAGAGTACCAGGTCTAAGATTGCTCCCTCCCAAGTGGGTTCCAGCACTAGCTGTCTGAGGCATGCCTCCTGTAGGGCATTGAGAATGGCCCTGCTCTTTGATGTGGCTTCAGCAGAGGTGCTCCAGTTAACATCTGGCAAATTCAGATCCCCCATCAACAGTATCTCCCCTTTCTCTGCCATCCTAAGGATGCCTTCTATCATATCCTCTCCCTGAGATGGGGGTCTCTATACAACCCTTGTGCGGATTGTGGTGCCATTTCCAGTTTCTAAGGTGACCCATAGTGCATCCTCTCCTCCTGTTTACTCATTTGTTCCTTTGCTTTTATTTTTTCCCTTACATAGAGAGGTACTCCTCCCCCTCTTCTGTCTTTCCTGTAGGTTGTGTACCCTGTATGTTAACATCCCAGTCATGGCTCTCTGTGTACCATATTTCTGTGACTGCAACCATATCCCAGCATCCCTCTTCCATCAAGGCCACCAGTTCAGGGAGCTTGTTGCCCAGACTACGGGCATTGGTACTCATTACCCTCAGTTTCTTGATGGCCCCTCCCCTTTTTGCCCCATCCCTGTCCTTATTACCTTTTTCATTTCCTACATTTACCCCTGCCCTTCTCCCTATCGACATCTCTATCTTGGTGTTTACCTTACTAACTACCTTGATTTTTTGAAACACTGGGAAAATCATCAGTCTGAGTCCTGAACACTGGGCGTATCAGCAGTCAGAGTCCTGAAACTTAGGGATTATCAGCAGTCACACTCCTAGAACTCTGGGAATATCAGCAATTGGAGACCTGTAACTCAGGGAGTATCAGCAGTCAGAGTCCTGGAACTATAGAAACATAGACACATAGAAGAAAACAGCAGATAAGGACTGCAAGGCCCAACCAGTCTGCCCATTTCTTTGTCTACCTTATGAAGGGAGGAAGGAGAGAAGGGTAGCACAGAGTCACTCTGGATGCAAATCCAGGATTCCAAGAATAGGATTCTTAGAATGGGAGTGGTGTACAGACCACCATCTCAGATGGAGAAGTTAGACAGGGAACTAGCGGCACAGTTCAGGAGGACCTGTGAGAAGGGTAGTGTGGTGATTGTCGGGGACTTCAACATGCCAGAAGTGGACTGGAGCACCCCAACAACCAGGAACAGAAGGGAGCAAGTACTGCTGGATGCCTTCCTGGACAGCTTCCTGCTGCAAATGGTCAGTGAACCAACCAGGTTAGGGAATACCCTTGACCTTGTGCTGGCAAATGGGGACTTTGTGAGAGAACTTACAGTGGAGGAACCGCTGTCAGGGAGTGACCACCACTCAGTATGGCTCACATTGGATATGGGCAAGGAAGGAGTGGAATCTGGCACAAGAGTGCTGACTTCAGGAGGGCTGACTTTGGGAGGATGGGGTAAGTGGTAAAAGGGTACCTGGCCAGAATTCAATCTAGTATGGACACTAACCAGAGGTGGGAGCTCATAAAGCTGGGGATAGTGGAGGGCAACCAAAACCTGCTGCAAAGCCCAGAGCAAGAAGACTAGGGCTAAGAAACCGATCTGGTTGAGCAAGGAGGTCATGGAAAAGGTAAGAAGGAAAACAGCTGCCTTTAGGCAGTACAAGAAAATGGGGGGGGGCAGGGAGGAGTACTTGACAGAATCGAAGGAGGTGACAAGGGCAGTAAGGGGAGCCAAAGTATCTACGGAACTCAGGCTGGCACAAGGCATTAAGAAGGGGGGGAGAAGGACTTCTTTAAGTACATCAGGGAGAAAAGGAGCTGTAAGGACCACATAGTAAGGATTAGGAAGGAGGGGGTTGGGTGGAAGCAGGGTGCGATAAGGCGGAAGCACTAAATGAGTACTTCTGCTCAGTATTTACTAAAGAGAAGAGGGAGGAGACACCCAAGGTGGGAGAAATGGCAGAAGCGGGGGGGGATGTGGTGACAGATGGGGAAATCATGGAGAGCAGAGTTCAAGAGGGTTTGAAGGCACTGAGGGTAAACAAGACACCAGGCCCAGATGGCATCCACCCCAGGGTACTGAAGGAGCTGGCAGAGGTCCTTGCAGGACCTTTGGCAGACCTATTTAATGCCTCACTACATTCGGGGTGTGTACCTCAGGACTGGAGGATGGCTCATGTGGTGCCCCTCCACAAGAGTGGCCCCAAGGATGAACCAGGAAACTACAGACCAGTGAGCCTCACATCCATCGTGGGTAAGCTAATGGAGACTATCCTGAAGGAGAGGCTGGTGGCCTTCCTAGAGGCCAAAGGACTACAGGACAGCAGACAGCATGGCTTCATACATGGAAGATCCTGCCAAACCAATCTGGTGGAGTTCTATGACTGGGTAACTAGGCAATTGGACAGGGGCCATGCAGTGGATGTCCTGTATCTGGACTTCAGTAAGGCATTTGACTCAGTGCCACATGGAAGGCTGGGAAGGAAGTTAGTATAGGCAGTATAGCGCAGTGGTCTAAGGCTCTGAGCTGCAAATCTGGTGACATCCAGCAGACCAGACCTGGGTTTGAATCCCACAGCTTCCACTTGCATACTGTGTGACCCTGAGCAAGTCATTTAACCTCCTTGTGCTCCCAGGTCGCTCTTGTAAAAAAGCTTTCAGCTTAGTGTGCTATACCTGGTTAAACAACTAAAAATAAATAAATAAAATAAATAAAAAAATAAATAGTAGGCACGGAGCAGGTGCAAAGCTGGTGAGATGAGTAGGAAACTGGCTGCAGGGAAGGTAGCAGAGGGTGGTGGTGGGAGGGGAGCTCTCACATCCAGGGACAGTGACGAACGGTGTTCCACAGGGCTCGGTGTTGGGACCAGTGTTGTTTGGGATATTCATTGCAGACATATCATGGGACATCAAGAGCAAGATCAGTCTGTTTGCTGATGATACCAAGGTGGGCGTGGTGGTGGATGACCTAGGGGGATGGTAGGAGTTGCAGGATGATCTGGAAAAGCTTAAAACCTGGTCAGGCACCTGGCAACTGGGCTTTAATGCCAAAAAGTGCAAGGTGCTTCATTTTGGGATGAAGAACCCAAGAAGGAGTTACCAGCTTGGGAGAGTGCAGCGAGCCCAGACAGAGGAGGAGAAGGATCTGGGTGTACTCATTACAGCGTCAATGAATAACTTGGCACAATGTAGGAAGGCAGCTGCAAAGGCCAACAAAATGCTGGGTTGTATTGCAAGGGGTATATCCGCGAGGAGGGAGGAGGTGATTCTGCCACTGTATAGGTCATTAGTTAGACCACATCTGGAGTACTGCATGCAGTACTGGTATCCGTATCTGAGGAGGGACATTAAGTTACTGGAGGGGGTGCAGCACAGAGCGACAAAGATGATCAAGGGGCTGGGGGACTTATCATACGAGAAGAGGTTGAAGGAGTTGAACATGTACTCACTGGAGGAGAGGAGAGACAGGGGTGACATGATTGAAACCTTTAAATACATGAAAGGAATAAACAAGACGGGTACAGAGGGGCTGTTCAAAGTAAGGGAGGGGAGGGACACCAGGGACCATGATATGAGACTGGAGCGAGGAAGGTTCAGGAGGGAGATGAGGAGACACTTTTTTACAGAGAGGGTGGTGGCTGGGTGGAATGCGTTACCTGCTGAAGTGGTATGCAGTAGAACAGTGGACTGCTTCAAATGAGGATGGGATGGGACAAGGGGGAGGGTTAATGAAGGAGAACGGTGGAAGGGAGGGGCAGCTGCCGAATAAGGGGTGCTAGCTGCACATTCAAGCAGACTTGATAGACCTCTAGGCCTCTGTCTGCTGGCAAATTTCGTATGTTCATATGAATGTGCCATCGGCCCTTGCTCTGTCAATGGCCTATCCATTCATACTCATCTGTATTGCTCTTTTATGCTAAATTAGGGCTCAGTGCTGTCTCCCATGCTGTTTGCGGTGTACATGCTTCCCCTCGGAGACATTGTAAGATGGTATGGGCTGCAGTTTCATTGTTAGACCGATGATACCCAGCTCTACCTGTCTTTTGCACCCAACCAGAATGGAGCACTCTCGGTGTTTAATAACTGCCTCGATGAAATCCAAGGATGGATGTGGCCCAGCTGGCTGAAGCTGAATTCTGGAAAGACGGAGGTGATGGTCGTGGATCCTGGTCGCCGGATAGGGGAGTGGGGTACAAACCATCCCTCAGGTTTATTCCTGGGGGTGGTTGAGCTCCCTATCTCTGAACAGGTGCACGACCTAGGGGTAATTCTTGATGACCAGCTGACACTGCGTGCACAAGTGTCAGCTGTTGTTAAGTTATCCTTTTATCATCTTAGGAACATCGCTAGGATCAAGCACCTTGTTCCGTCCGGAGACCTACCTACGTTGATCCATGCCTTTGTGACCTTGCACTTGGACTACTGCAATTCCCTCTACTTTGGGCTTCCAGGGGTTGATATCCACCACTTGCAGCTGGTGCAGAACTCGGCAGCCCGGTTGTTAATTGGGATGCCTTGTTCCTCCCATATTACCCCGGTGCAGCAGGGCCCGCACTGGCTGCTGGTTCAGTGGTGGATCTCCTTTAAAGTCAGTTTGCTGACTTACAAAGCCCTGCATGGTTTAGGCCCTGACTACCTGAAAGACCTTATGGTCCCTTACATCCCGGAGCGACCACTCCGCTCAGCCAACGAGGGGTTGCTAGAGATTCCGAGGGTAGTTTTGAAATCTTCCAGTGCCTGAGCCTTTGTATTCGTGGCACCAACCCTCTGGAATTCTCTACCCCATTGGATTGGAGAGTGCACGATGGTGGGGGGGCATTAAACAAGCTTTGAAATCCTTTCTGTGGAGGAAAGCGTTTGGGGATGATATTGAACTGATCTGATCTTATATTTATTATGATGTTGATATTATTTATTCTATTGATTTTTATTATGATGTGTTATTTGGATGTATTTTATAGACTGTTCTGAGCCTTGGTTTTTTGAATGGTGCATTAAAAATAAAATACAAACTCACACATGTCCACACAATGCAAAGCATCATGGGCTGCATATGCAAATCACCATAGAATGTTATGCTGGTTCAACTTTAACCAAAATTACATGGTGCCAAAAGGCCTCTCACATAGTTTGCAAAGGGTGCTAACAGATAACATAGACACGTGTTTCGTCCTACCAGGACTCATCAGTATGCTTCCTCTGTTTGAGACACCCAGTGGAATGAACCAGCTACCCTAAGGCGGTCTGTCTGGGTTATATTGTGGTGAACCCATTAAAATAAAAAACTATTTAAAAGGCAAATAACCTCTGTGCACAAACACTGAGGCAAGGGTTACCCCGAAGGGCATTTGGCTGGGAAGCCAAGTTTCAAGAAAATACAAAATCACACATGCCCACACAAATGCAAAGCATCATGGGCTACATATGCAAATCACCATAGAATACTATGCTGGTTCAACTTTAAGCAAAATTGTATGGTGCCAAAAGGCCTCTCACACAGTTTGCAAAGGGTGCTAACAGATGACATAGACACGTGTTTCGTCCTACCAGCACTCATCAGTATGCCTCGTCTGTTTCTGCTTAAAGTTGAACTAGCATAACATTCTATGGTGATTTGCATATGCAGCCCATGATGCTTTGCATTGTGTGGGCATGTGTGATTTTGTATTTTCTTGAAACTTGGCTTCCCAGCCAAATGCCCTTTGGGGTAACTCTTGCCTCAGTGTTTGCGCACAGAGGTTCTTTGTCTTTTAAATAGTTTTTTATTTTGATGGGTTCACCACAACATAACCCAGACAGACCATCTTAGGGTAGCTAGTTCATTCCACTGGGGTGTCAAACAGACAAGGTACACTGATGAGTCTTGGTAGGACAAAATACGTGTCTATGTCATCTGTTAGCATCCTTTGCAAACTGTGTGAGAGGCTTTTCAGCACCATGCAATTTTGATTAAAGCTGAACCAGCATAACATTCTGTGGTGATTTGCATATGCAGCCCATGATGCTTTGCATTGTGTAGGCATGTGTGATTTTGTATTTTCTTGAAACTTGGCTTCCCAGCCAAATGCCCTTTGGGGTAACCCTTGCCTCAGTGTTTGCGCACAGAGATTCTTTGTCTATTAAAAAATAAAGATGATTATTATTATTATTATTATTATCCCATTCCTGTTTGAAGCCCTGTACTGTATTCATATCCACCACTTCCTGAGGTAGGCCATTCCACGCATCCACAGCCCCTTCTGTGAAAAATAACTTCCTCACATTCACCCTTAATCAGCCTCCCCCAATCTCATGCGGTGTCCTCTTGTCCTGCTATTTTTTTCTTATATTGAAACATGTTAGACTCTTTCACCTTTTTAATGCCCTTAAGGTGTTTGAATGTTTCAATCATATCATCTCTCTCCCTCCTTTGCTCTAGGGTATACATATTGAGCTCCGTTAATCTGTCCTCATATGTTTTCTGATGCAGTCCCTGCACCATTTTGGTTGCCCTTCTCTGGACTGCTTCAGTTTGGTTAATGTCCTTGTGAAGATGTGGCTTCCAGTACTGCATGCAGTACTCCAGATGGGGCCTAACCAGTGTCTTGTAAAGAGGGATTATTACTTCTCTCTTCCAACTTGTGATATCCCTACTAATACACCCCAACATCCCCCAAGCCTTACCTACTGCTTTAGTGGTCTACTTCGATGATTTCAGGTCATTGGTGATGATGATGCCCAAGTCTCTTTCTTCCCTTGTGATTGCCAGCAACTGCCCTCCCAGCCTATAGGTGGCTTCAGGGTTTCTCTTCCCTATGTGCATGATCTTGCACTTCTTTGCGTTAAACCCCAGTTGTCACGCTTCTCACCATTTTATCCAGATCTCTTTTCATTCTGCCCACCCCATCTGGATCATCTACTCAGTTTCAGATCTTGGTGTCATCAGCAAACAGACAAACCTTACCCTCCAGTCCATCTGCAATGTCACTGATGAAGATATTGAAGAGGACTGGCCCCAGGACTGATCCCTGAGGTACCCCACTTGTGACTTGCATCTCTTCTGACTGTATACCAGTTACCACCACTCTCTGTTTTCTGCCCGTCAACCAGTTTGCCATCCAGTTGACCAACTTCTGACCCACCCTGAGCCTACCCAACTTATTAATCAATCTTCTATGTGGAACAGTATCAAAAGTTTTGCTGAAATCAAGGTAGGCAACATCAACTGCTCCCCATTGGTCCACTACTCTGGTTACCCAGTCAAAGAAATCTATGAGATTAGTTTGACAGGACCCTCCTTTTGTAAACCCACACTGTCTTGGATCCTGTGCCCCTATGAATTCCAGGTGTTGCACTATCCTGTCCTTAAGGAGTACCTCCATTATCTTGCCCACTACTGAGGTAAGACTGACTGGTCTGTAGTTCCCTGCCTCCTCCCTGCTACCACTCTTGTGGAGCGGGATCACATGAGCCCTTCTCCAGTCTTCTGAGACCTCTCCTGAGCTAAGAGACTTACTAAACAGTTCTGATAATGGCTCTGCTAGTTCCACCCTTAGCTCCTTTAGTACCCTGGGATGTATGCCATCAGGTCCTATTGCTTTGTCCACCCTGAGCTTATTGAGCTCTTGTAGGACCCTTTCTTTTGTGAAGGGACTAGTGCACACCTCCTTCCCCCCTGCGTCCATGGTGCTGAACTGTGGGCCCTGCCCTACTTTCTCTTCAATAACTACTGAGCAGAAGTATCTATTTAGGATAGATGCTTTTACATGGTCCTCCTCCTCCTCACATGCCCCCTTATCCCTTTGATCTTAACAATACCCTCTCTGGACTTTCTCCTTTCACTAATGTAGCTATAGAAAGTCTTGTCACCTTCTTTTACTGTTTGTTCTAGTGTTTCCTCAGTTTGGGCCTTTGCCTGCCTTACTGCTTTCCCTGCTTCCCCTGCTTCCTTTAGGGAAGTTTGGTATGCCTCCCTATCTTCATCCTGTTGCATTCCCTTATATTTTCTGAAGGCCAGCCTTTTGGATCTGACCTTTTCTGCTACTGTTTTTGAGAACCAAAGTGGTTTCCTTCTTCTTTTGCACTTCCTTATTTCTCTAACACAATGGGATGTTGCTTCAAGTATTGCATCCTTAATGCTTGCCCACTTTGCCTGTACCCCCTCACTTGTATTTCTTTTTGCCAGGGCTAGCTTAACTCTGTTGGCCATTTTATCAGTCAGTTCTTCTGAAGTCCCATATTTTTGCCTTGGAATGGGATGATTTAGTTCTAGTGGCCAAATCGAATCATACCATGTGATGGCCACTGGCCCCCAGGTGGCCTTCTACCTGGAGATCAGTGATCCTTTCCCTGTTAGTCAGTACTAGATCTAGGATAGCCCTGTCTCTTGTGGGTTGTTGTACCAGTTGTTTGAGGTCCTCCCCCTGCAGGGAATCCACCATGTGTCTAGTTCTGGCAGATGTTCCTGCTGGTATTGACCAATCTGTATCTGGCATGTTGAAGTCTCCCATTATCAGAACCTCCCCATTAACTGTCATGTTTTGTATATCTTCTAACAATAATGTCTCTATGTCCTCCTCCTGGTCTGGAGGCCTGTACACAACCCCAGTACATATGGCTGTCCCATTTCCTATTTTCAGGGTGACCCACAGTTCTTCTGGCTCCTTATGTGTATTCTGAATTTCTGTAGCTTTGATATTTTCATGGACATAAAGGGCCACTCCACCCCCACCCCTTTTTGCACCTCGGTCTCTTCTGAGCAGTTCATAGCCAGGTGCTGAAGTCTCCCAAGTGTAGTTATTGGTAAACCATGTCTCACTAATGGCTACTATGTCAAGTTTAGCCTCTGTCATTATTGCCTGCAGGTCTGGGATCTTGTTTCCTAGACTGCGAACATTTGTGTACATGATTTTCCATTGGCCAGAAATCGGTGTGTTAGTTGTTGGGTGAGGTATGGAATTTTCCCTGTGCATCGAATGGGGAGCCAGACCTTTTTCCTTACCTGGTGATGCAAATGAACTACAAACATGCTGAGCTCCTGTTTGATCACTAGCTGAGGGGAAGGGGTGTTCTTCCCATTTAATGTATTGGGTGCTGCACCCCTCTCCCCATTTGCTAGTTTAAATATTCTGCAAAGACATCAAACTTCTGCCCCAATGCACTGATTCCCTCCTTAGTCAGATGCAGTCCATCAAATTTAAAGAACTTTGGTTCCCAAAACTGTTGCTAGTTCCCTACAAATTTGTGTCCTTTTTCCTGGCACCAGCCCTTGAGCAACATGTTTAGCTCCCCTATCTCCTCTTCTCTGACCTTCTGTCCATCTGCCCCCCCCCCCCAGACTGGCAGGATCTTAGAGAAGGAGATGCCGGATGAAATGGATGATAGTTTGTCACCCAGCCTGGTCAGGTGTTCCTTGGTCTCCACAACTGACCGGCTAGCGAGATCATTCATCCCTATATGTACCAGGATGTCAGTGTTTTCTTCTGCTTCCTGAATAGTTTTAGCAATGCGGTCAGTGTCTCTCCATGCTGATGTACCTGGAAGACATTTGACTGTTACCTCTGGCTGGAGGTAGGTATCAACTCCCCGAATCATGGAGTCTCCTATGATCAGAAGTTTTTTGGATTTCCTTTTTGCTTTTTTTGTTTTGGTTCCTGTTTTGGGAAAGTTTTGTTGTGCTAGCCCCTGTGCTGCAGTGTCCTGCTCTGCAGTGTCCTCTGCCCCTTTCTTTGATCTCCCGGACCACCTACCCTCTGTGGTCGAGGTGCTTCTGTTGGATGTTGGGGAAATGGCAGGCGGGTCTTATAATATATTTTCTTTTGAATATGCAATTTGAGGTACACAATCTCTGGCCATGCTGCCTGGAGCTAAGCCCTTAGATCTCCAATAGCCCAGCATGTAGGACAGTGTTCTAAATCCTGTAAAACTGCCCTTCTGAAAAGTGTTCCACAGTACCTGCTGTTAATGATATCCATTCCAGATAAGTTGCTGGGTTTATAACCTGGTCAGAGTAATTTGAAGGAAGACAATAAAAACAAAAGTTTGATTTTGTGTTTTGTTTGTTTGTTTTTTGTATAACTTGTTATAACAAGTTAAATTACTAGTGCACCTGTAAATGAGGTCACTGTGTGGATACTCCACTGATCTGCCCCTTCTTGCTTTGCTACAGGAAATGTCATGACTGTGCTATCCTACAAAAGGAATGTACTGTGGGGTGGTTGGGGATGGGGTTGGGTGGCTGGGTCCTTCCCCTCCAAAAAAGAAGAACCACGGACGAAAGAAACAAAGAGGTAAGAGCAGAAACAACCAACCAACAACAAATGCAGTAGCCCTGAAAGCTTATCCTAATGATAGATAAAACTATAAAACCTGCAAAGCACCACCTGTAATAATCTCACAGAAGATATACCATGTAAGAAACACTTTGCTACAGAGAAAAATAAAGCAGTAACAAAAGACATACCTTGCAAAAGACAATTTGAATCAGAAGATTACAGCAGTAATCTGTAAGCACACACCTGTAGGCATGCCCTGTAATACTGCAGCAGAAGATATCCGCAGCAACAACAGTAAAAATTTCTGTGAGTAAAAAATAAAAATAACAACACACAGTAAATCTGCCTATCCAAAAGAAGCCTTAATCCTTTTCCTTGCTCTGGTAAGGTTCTTTGCTCTGTCCTTTCAAACAACCTAAAAGAAAAGAGCTCAGGTAAAGGTAGGTGCCTTGGCCAGCAAACCTAGTATCAGGAGTCAGAGATGTAGAACTCTGGTAGTATCAGCAGTCAGAGTCCTGAAACTGAAAGTATCAGCAGTCGGAGTCCTGGAACTCTGGAAATATAAGCAATCAGAGACCTGTAACTCTGGGATTATAAGCAGTCAGAGTCCTGGAACTCTGAGAGTATCAGGAGTCAGAGATGTAGAACTCTGGTAGTATCAGCAGTCAGAGTCCTGAAACTGAAAGCATCGGCAGTCAGAGTTCTGGAATTCTGGGAGTATTGGCAGTTGAAGTCCTGGAACTCCACAGGATCAGTAGTCAGAGTCCTGAAACTATTGGAGTATGAGCAATATACCTGGAACTCGAGGGGGTATCAATAGTCTGAGTACTGGAATTGTTGGAGTATCAGCAGTCAGAGTCCTGGTACTCTGGAAGTATCATCTGTTTGAGTCCTGGAACTCTGAGAGTGTCAGCAGTCAGTAACATTTTTATTCATATTTAGTATGAACAGGAGACTTATTTGAGACAAGCTAATTTCCGGTGAAGTCCCTTTCTCATACAAATGTTATAAAATGGTTCTGCAGAACACATAAAATAATGTATCATGTATCAATAAATGAACAAGTAGCTCAATGGTCAGAGACCTGAAACACGGGGAGTATTAGCAGTCACTCTGGCTGACCCCATGAACAGGAAGTAACATCAGGACTTTTAAGATGGATTTCATATTTTTCAAGTTTAAGTAAAAAATGATATAGGACACAGGCAAAGCCAGACTTTTAATATTATTCTGAATTAAACAATATAAGAACACTAGGATGGCCCTGTAGATAAAAGATAACAAGGAATACACATGCTGTAGCAGAGGATACTGATATATGTTTTTTCATTCTTAAAGCATTTATGTTAGTATGAAGTCTTCTCCTCCCATATAAAACTCTAGCGACTGCCTTCATCCAACACATCTGGGGAGCACAATGTCTTACTGGAAAATCAAGTCTCTCACCATAAAGTATTCCTAGCCGATTTCTTCTTTATATTTGGTGAAACTGCTCAGACAAATTATTACACTACAGATTATTGCAAGAGGTTCAAAGTGTCAGCAGCTATAGTTCTTGAATGAGGTGATTGAGGATTGCTGGTTGATACTTCAGTCCAAATACTGTACATTCTTGAATACAAATCTCACTTCCACTCTGTATTTCTTTGCCACTTTCTAGCTTTCTCTCACTCTCTTGCTCCTGTTCTCACTCTCTCACCCTCACCCTCTTCTCTCTCCCTCCCTCCCTCACTCTCTGTCTCCTTCACTCTCTCCCCCTCTCTCCTCCCTCTCTCTCTCTCTCACTACCTCTCGCATGCCCTCTCTCATGCTTACTTTCTCTCCCCCCCTCTCCTCCCTCTCTCTCTCTCTCACTACCTCTCGCATGCCCTCTCATGCTACTTTCTCTCCCCTCCTCCTCTTGTTCTCTCTCTCTCACTACCTCTGCTGCCCTCTCTCTGCTTACTTCTCTCTCCCCTCTCTCCTCCTCTCTCTCTCTCTCCTACCTCTGCATGCCCTCTCTCATGCTTACTTTCTCTCCCCTCTCTCCTCCCTCTCTCTCTCTCTCTCTCTACCTCTCGCATGCCCTCTCTCTCATGCTTACTTTCTCTCCCCTCTCCTCCCTCTCTCTCTCTCTCTCTTTCACTACCTCTCCATGCCCTCTCATGCTTACTTTCTCCCCCCCTCCTCCTCCTCTCTCTCTCTCTCCACCCTCGCATGCCCTCTCTCATGCTTACTTTCTCTCCCCTCCTCCTCTCTCTCTCACTACCTCTCTCATGCCTCTCTCTGCTTCTCTCTCTCCCCTCCTCCCTCTTTCTCTCTCTCTCTCTCACTACCTCTCGCATGCCCTCTCTCATGCTTACTTTCTCTCCTCCTCCTCCTCTCTCTCTCTCTCTCACTACCTCTCGCATGCCCTCTCTCATCACTTTCTCTCCCTCTCCTCCTCTCTCTCTCTCTGTCACTACCTCTCGCATGCCTCTCTCATGCTTACTTTCTCTCCCCTCTCCTCCCTCTTCTCTCTCTCTCTCCACTGCCTCTCTGCCCTCTCTCATGCTTTCTCTCTCCCCCCTCTCCTCCTCTTGTTCTCTCTCTCTCTCACTACCTCTGTACCCTCTCCTCTCTTTGCTTCTCTCTCTCCCTCCTCCCTCTCTCTCTCTCTCTCTCACTACCTCTCGCATGCCCTCTCTCATGCTTACTTTCTCTCCCCTCTCCTCCTCTCTCTCTCTCTCTCACTACCTCTGCCTGCCTCTCATCCTTACTTTCTCCCCTCTCTCCTCCTCTCTCTCTCTCTGTCACTACCTCTCATGTCCTCTCTCATGCTTGCTTTCTCTCCCCTCTCTCCTCCTCTCTCTCTCTCTCTCTCTCTCACTACCTCCATGCCTCTCTCGCCTTACTTTCTCTCTCCCTCCCTCCTCCCTCTCTCTCTCTCTCTGTCACTCCTCTGATGTCCTCTCTCATGCTTATTTCTCTCCCTCTCTCCTCCTCTCTCTCTCTCTGTCACTACCTCTCTCATGTCCTCTCTCATGCTTACTTTCTCTCCCCTCTCCTCCTCTCTCTCTCTCTCTGTCACTACCTCGCATGCCCTCTCATGCTTACTTTCTCCCCTCTCTCCTCCCTCCCTCTCTCTCTCTCTCTCCTACCTCTAGCATGCCCTCTCATGCTTACTTTCTCCCCTCTCCTCCCTCTCTCTCTCTCTCACTCCTCTCGCATGCCCTCTCATGCCCACTTTCTCTCCCCTCTCTCCTCCTCTCTTCTCCTTCCTCTCTCCTCCTCTGTTCTCCCTCTCTCTCTCACTCCTCTCTCTGCCCTCTCTCATGCTTCTTTCTCTCCCCTCTCCTCCTCTCTCTCTCTCTCTCTCTCCTACCTCTCTGCCCTCTCTCATGCTTACTTTCTCTCCCCTCTCCTCCCTCTCTCTCTCACTACCTCTGCATGCCTCTCTCATGCTTACTTTCTCTCCCCCTCCTCCCTCTCTCTCTCTCTCACTACCTCTCATGCCTCTCTCATGCTTACTTTCTCTCCCCCTCTCTCTCTCTCTCTCTCTCTCTGTCACTACCTCTCGCATGCCCTCTCTCATGCTTACTTTCTCTCTCCCCCTCTCTCCTCCCTCTCTTTTTCCTTCACTTTCCCCTCCCTCTTCAAAAATTATAAATGATCCCTTCAACTAATGGTAGATTGGCCAGTTGTGCTTCTAAACTTATTTATTTAAAATGTGTCGACCACACGAGGCACACAGTGCTGAAGCGCATTCCAGGTGCAACCCCAGGAGAGACACAGGATGCAATTTGAAGAAATACAGAAGCAAAACAACCTAAAAGAAAAGAGCTCAGGTAAAGGTAGGTGCCTTGGCCAGCAAACCTAGTATCAGGAGTCAGAGATGTAGAACCCTGGTAGTATCTTTATTGACTGATAGATTATATCCCCCCTCCCCTTCCCTTCCCCTGAAATAGTCGGACCTAAATTTTTTGCAGACTGTTTTCTACTTTTGGAGTATATGGTAGAACTTTAAATTATTTCCGTTTGGCCTATGTGAGAGATAGGCCATGGGACAGTTTTCCCAGGGGTGAGAGCTCTGTGGGATTCTTTATCTTTTTTTTTTAGTGTTCTAATAAAAGCATGGATTAGAAGCATTGTGATCTTGCTTTGAACTACTATAGACTTCTTTTTAGTGGAATCTGCGAAAAATTTGTTTAGAATTGTTTTATTTGTGGAACTGGTTAATGAAAAAGTGTATTATTGTTTTTATTATCCTGGATTTGTTGTTAGGGGTGATATCATTTATATTAAAGTAGTTTTAAGAGCCATGTGTTGGGATCGAACAGCCATGGACAGGCACTACTCTCCCTCTAGGCTGAGGGACCTGCGCCCTTTTTGATTGCCCCCCGTTACAGCCCGAAGTTTATAGGCATTGCCGTGCCTTGGGGATTGTGCGGAGGAGGCAAAGAGGAAGGGGGGTACCCTCAGCTATGGGGGGTGAGCGGAGTGGGCGAATTGAGACGGTGAGATCAAGGAGATGTCCCGGGGCGAAATGGGTCCAGGATATGGGAGTGCGCTGCCTGGTTCCCATACCCAAGGGATCCATGAATAGTGGGCACGTAGCCTGCTCCTCCAGGGCCTCTTATCCAACCCGGGCATTATTATGCAATGCCAGGTCAATAAAAAACAAAATGGCAATTATTGCTGATTTTGTGGAATCATCTGACCTGACATGCATTACCGAGACCTGGCTGGACGAAAATGCTGGCTCTATTTTGGAGTCGGGGCTGTTCCAGCTGGGTACTCACACACACGCCCGAGGTTGAATCGTAGGGGTGGGGGGTCGCTATTTGTTTTAAATCGAATTGGGCCTTGTAGAGATTCCAATGGAGTCCCTAAATCTTTGAGTGTATTATGGGAGCAGTGTGGGCTGCAGGATTCTGCTCGTTTATCGTCCACCCGGTGCGAAAGTTTTCTGCAAGTCACGGACTTCATTGTCGATCTGGTATTGGAGCCCTCAGGTGGTTGGTTCTGGGGACTTTAATGCCTGGGTCGACGATGAACTCTCACGAGTTTGGTCAAGACTTTCTCCAACTTATGAGTTCATTGGGCTTCACACAGTGATTACCGCTGTACCCATGTTCATGGTCACTCTCTGGATTTAGTGTTCACCTTGGGGATGGAGATCACTGAACTGGTGGTGGAACCAGTTGGGTGGTCTGACCACCACTCTGTAAGGTTCAATTTCGCAACCCCCCCTTATGAGACCCACCCCTTTGGAGATGGTCCAGTACTGCCCTTTGAGGGGAGTCACCCCAGAGGGTTTGATCGCGGTGCTGGACCTATCGAGTTGGCCAATGGAGTGCAGGGAACCAGATGCTTTAGTAGTGCACTATAATAATATGGTGTTGAGGGCACTGGATTCCATTGTGCCTGTCCGTGTTCGCCCCCTCTCCCTCCGCCCTCGATCCTTTGGTTTGATGGGACTTTGAGGGAGTTGAGGAGGAAGGCGTAAGATTGGAGCATGTTGGTGGAAATCGACCTGGAGATGACAAGCTTAGATTGATGGCCCATTATGCGGACTATCAATCAGTAATCTCCATAAGAAGGCAGAATTCTGTCCAGGAGATTACTGCATCAAAAATCGACTGCTCAGCTCTTCGCGACCGTCGACAGACTGTGCAATCCAGCCTGTCTGCGGGATGGAGAGCTTTTTCTAAATACAGTGTGATGAGTTTGCTCGGTTCTTTGATGATAAGGTGTCGCAATCAGACCGAGATCCACGACACGCTCTAAACGAGCATTGCAGTGATCAACATGGGGTTACATGTCCGCGGCCTGTCTGGACGGACTTCGACCAGCCAGCAATCATGGATATCATGAAGATTGTCCAAGGTCTGCGACTGACTTGCTGTAGTTTGGATCATGGTCCTACGTACCTCCTTGTGGGATGCATGGATGCGATTGGACCATTCCTTGCGAGGATAGTTTGGGGTTCTTTGGATCAAGGGGTGTTTCCAGAGTCTCTGAAAGAGGCTGTTGTGACATCCCTTTTGAAAAACCTTCCCTTGACCCCGACTGCCTTGCTAACTACAGACCGATCTCTAACCTGCCCTTTTTGGGCAAGGTTATTGAGAAAGTAGTCGCGTTACAGCTTGATGACTTTCTTACCACCCATGAAGTCTATGATCCTCTCCAGTCCGGTTTCAGGAAGAGACATAGTACTGAGAACGCATTAGTTTGGGTTCTTAATGATCTCCTAATTGCAAGAGATCAGAAGAGCCGTTTGATCTTGGTTCTTCTTGATCTCTCTGCGGCATTTGACACCGTGGATCATGGGATGTTGCTGGATCACCTGCGGCTACTTTGTGGACTGTCAGGGACAGTCCTCAGATGGTTCCACTCTTTCCTCACAGGCAGAAGTCAAGGGTAGTCTCAGGTTTTTTTCCTCTGCCCCTTGCTCTGTCTTGTGGGGTGCCGAGGGTTCAGTACTTTCCCATGTTGTTCACGGTGTACATGCTACCATTGGGAGACATTATAAGGCATTATGGGCTGAGTTTTCACTGCTATGCAGATGATACTCAGCTCTATATGTCCTTTGCACCTGAACAAAATGATGCTGTCTCGATTTTCAACAACTGTCTCATTGAAATTCAGGATTGGATGAGTGCGAACTGGCTGAGGTTAAATCCGGACAAGACTGAGGTTCTAGCCATTGACCCGGGTCATCTTGTAAAGAAGTTGACTCCTGGGGTCTCCTCTGATCTTTTATTAGGGGATACCCAGTTGAGACCTTCTGAACAGGTGCGAAATCTGGGCATTATTTTTGACAGTGCGCTGACACTAAAAAAGCAGGTGTCGGCCACTGTCAGATCTTCCTTTTACCATCTGAGGAATATCGCCTGGATAAAACACCTTGTTTCACATGATGACCTTCCTGTTTTGGTTCATGCGTTTGTTTCTTCCCGTCTTGATTACTGTAATGCTTTATATCTAGGGTTGCCAGGGGTTGATCTCCGTCGCTTGCAGCTGGTGCAGAACGCGGCAGCTAGGTTGTTGACAGGGCTACCAAGAACTTGTTATGTCACACCTGTGCTGCGCAAACTGCACTGGCTGCCAGTGCGATGGAGAATCACCTTCAAGGTCGCATTGCTGACCTATAAGACCCTACATGGCCAGGGACCAGGCTACCTGCAAGATCTCCTTTGCCCTTATCGTCCTCTCCGCCCACTCCGCTCCACTGGCGAGGGATTGCTAGAGATTCCCAGGGTTTGTTATAAATCATCTGGGGCTAGGGCTTTTTCTTTTATGACCCCAACCCTGTGGAATTCTCTACCTCGTCAGGTTAGAGAGTGCCAGTCCGTGGAAGTATTCAAGAGATCCCTGAAAAGTTATTTATTTATGGTGGCATATGATTAGTTTATTTTATGAATATTTTATTGTTTTATTGTTTTATGTCTTTATTTATCATGTTGATGTTTTATCTCTGTTTGTACTAGCGCTTTGATTTTTGGAAAAGCGCTTTATAAATAAATTTTGATTGATTGATTGAAAAAGAAAACACTATGCTGTTCAACAACTTCACCTGTCATTTCAATTTTATTCTAGGGGAAGAATACACAAAACAACAATTAAAAGTACTTACGCTGCCTAACCTTGGAAGTTTACTCCACTCCTTTCCTTTATATATATATCCAGGTTCGATAAAGGTTGTTGCTGGACATTCGAGTAACTTGCAGCAACTTCTCAAAACAATATGTGTACTGGAGGCACAAGAACTTGGGAAGGACATATAACTAAATGGCAGAAAGAGAATCTGAATCCACAGAATGGAATTTTTCATATAGGCAACCCAGGAATGTTTGCATTGAGAAAAAAAAAAATTGGGTTGGCGTAAATTGCCTCTTAAAGTCTTCCACAATCACACTTTTTTTATACTTTATTCATTTTATCATGAAAACACAAAGAAGTTATTAGCGTGCACACTTTGCCCGGTGTGTTTTTTATTACACATAGCAAGTAACATGCATTATATCGGGATAAACAACTTCAAAGATGCACAGTCCATACCATACTGTTACTGAATATCTTAAACAAATAGCCAACTGTAGAGATTACGGATTGGCTATATGCCATCAAGCAACATGACCATTATGGAATAAGTAGACAGTAAAACATCTAATATACAAGAATTAGTCTAACGCTAATAGGGTCATGTATGGTTATCATTACCATTGTCGTAGGGTCTGACACGCTGCTGCTGCCACAGACTGAAGAAACTCTATGTATACCACCCCATGCTGCACAAGTTTGGGCTGTATATTAGAAATGTAAGATACTGACACATTGGCTCTATCAAGCAGGGAGTACTATGCATGGTAGTTGTTAATTAACAAGTCTGAAAGCAGCAGTACTAGTTAACAAAACCATAAATAATTTGGTCAGCAGTAAGGACAAACCAAAACAACTATATATCTGATGTTTCTGTTACTTTATTTCATTCCTGAGGCAAGACTTAGGGTTTTGAAGTTCTTAAAAGTTATTGGTCATTTGCCAAATCAGGGTGGTGTTGAGTTGTTGGCCATCAGAAACGTGCTGGCAACCTCCTGACATATCTGCATTATAAACACATCTGCAGCAGTGAGTAGGGACATGGGCAGACTAGATGGGCCGTATGGTCCTCATCTGCCTACAGATTCTATGTTTCTATCTCTGGGGAGATCATTTTGAAAGTTGCTGAGCGCTGCCGTCTTTATTGTAGGTCCATGCAAATTACAAAAGTTGTAATTAAACATGGTCTTGAAAATAGCTGATTGAAATTAAAATACTCAAATGAAGACTCTAAGATTATCAGGAATACATCACTGCTAAAGAAAGGTAGGATGAAGTTTTTTGCTGGCTAACTAGTACTGCTGCTTTAAATACATATAATTACTGGTGATGCTATTTGTTGAATGGACTGACACCCCTTTCTGATCCCAAAATAATCAGGTTCCATCCATAATAACCAGCTGGTTATTACAGGGTGGGTGTCAGCTAGACAATAAGCAGTAGCATTGTGAAATTGAGAGCATCCATCTTGTCCCCCCAACACACACAATCCATCATCACTCAGTAACTGTTTAAATGTCATTTTAGCTAAATATAACTTCTCCAAAGTAATATTTAAAACCAGAGTTTGTTTTTTAACCAGAGCAGTGGAACTGAGAGCAGTGAAGCAGTGAGAGTGAACACCATCAGCCAAGAGCCATGAACCAGCAATTATATAAAATCAACTAGGGGGTGTTGTACATTATTCATTTTTTGAAACCTTTGGTGTGTAATACCATAACTTACAACATGGAGACAAAAATGTAAGCATTTTGACTGGCCAAGAGACAAATAGAGGAGTGCAATTATGAGACTTGTAGGTTATGTGGTATTTAGAGCTGCAACAAAATTTTAATTCACTGGCGAATTTCCATTGAAGTCGCAAAATCTGCCTCTGTGGATCATTTCGCGATGTTGCCCTGTTTGATAGGAAATTCACCACTTGTAATTCCACCTTGCTTTTGTTTTTTTTTTAAGTGTAAATTGCACTTTAGAAAAACCCAAAAGCAAGACGAAGGTAGAAATGGCAACACCTCCCCACCCATGCTGATTGCCAGCCTGATCTTTCCCTGGTGTCTAGTTGCCACCCCACCCACCAATCACTGGCCTGATATAGAATAAAATTCCCTGGTACCTAGTGCCCCATACCTGCCATTCACTGGCCTGACATGAAATAAAATTCCCTGGTGCCTAATGCCTGCCCCAACTGCCAATCGCTGGCCCCATGTGAAATTAAATTTCCTGGTGTCTAGTTGTCCCCATCGATCGCCAGCCCAATGTAAAATTATCTTCTGTGTTGTGTAGTGGGCCCCTCACTGATTGCTGGTGTGATGTAAATCATAAAGTTTCCCCTGTTGTCCAGTGGTCCCTCTCCCCACCCACAGCCATGC
Source organism: Neoceratodus forsteri (assembly GCA_016271365.2). NCBI lineage: Eukaryota > Metazoa > Chordata > Ceratodontiformes > Ceratodontidae > Neoceratodus > Neoceratodus forsteri. Next base: position 12,000,900 of record CM028137.1, on the reverse strand, counting down.
CATATCAAAACATATGGCGGTCTCACCAAGCTCAAATGGCACCTGTCAAGCTGTGACTGGTCCCCTATTACTCAGGCCCTGAATATAGATGATACCCTGAACTATTTCACCTGCACCTTCAACAGTGCCTGCGATGCTTTTGTCCCTCTCACCAAAACGCCCCCCAAGAAGCGTAATGCACCCTGGATCACCCCCACACTGCTACAACAACTCAAGCTAAGAGACAGCCTCGGGCACCGAGCCACTGCCTTTAGCTCGCAGGTGGACAGGCAGACATACAACACCACCTGCAACAAGTGCACCTGGGCAATACACAAGGCCAAGGCTGAACACTATAGAACCACCCTGGCCACCTCCTGGGGAAGCTCACAAAAATTCTGGGACAACATTAAAGACCTTAATGGGAAACCACACACCCCCTCCCCCATCCCAACTTAATATTAATAACACCATCTCCACTGACCCCATGGACATCACCAACTGCCTCAACTCCACCTTTCCCGACCTTAGCTCAGTACTCCCAAGTAACTTTTTTGACTCCATACAGCCCACCCCAGCGCCTAACCTCCAGCGCCCCCCTTCCATTTCAGAGTCATAACCGCACCAGAAGCTAAAGCTTACATGACCAAAGCCCTTGGTGGCTTTAATTACAGTAATGATTCATTTGACATGCAAAGCCTTCACTTGGTCCTTGACTCATTCTTCTCCCCACTCACGGACCTTCTCAACCACTCGCTGTGCCTGGGACAGTTCCTGACCGCCTGGAAATCAGCAGTAGTAACCCCAATACTAAAATGTGGTGACTGCTCCTCCCCCAACAACCACCAGCTCAGCTCAATTCTCCCCCCAGTCTCTAAAACCCTTGAAAAAATCCTGTCTGACCAACTCACTGAATACCTCCTCACTCGCAGCTTATTATGCAGGGAACAACATGGTTTCAGAGCAGGTTACAGCACAACTAGCGTCCTTATGGAATTCTCAAACTCTCTCCATTCTGCGCTGGATAAAGGGCCTCTCTAAGGCCTTTGACATGATATCCAGCCCCCTCCTACTGAACACACTCCAACACATCGGGGTCTCTGAAGGTTCCCTCTCCTGGTTCTCCAACTATCTCGCCACTAGATCCCAGTGTGTTAAAATTAAGAACACCCTGTCTACCACACTGCCAGTGTGCTCTGGGGTCCCTCAGGGCTCCATCCTGGGTCTCCTGCTCTTTAGTATTTATCTTGATGCTCTGCCCAACTTCTGCTCCAGGAACATTCTCCTTTATGCAGATGACGCAGTTCTATATGCCTCCCACCCTGACCCTGCTACTCTCCAGCTCTCCCTACCAGACTCCTTCAAACAGATTGAAAACTGGTTTGCTGACCACAGACTAGTTGTCAACATTAAAAAAAACTAAAACCATGCTCTTCGCACACCACCAAAATAGAATGAAGGGCTACCACCTGAAAATCCTCTCCAGTTCACTCCTCCCACTGGACCAGGTCCAAACCTATAAATATTTGGGTGTTACCTTTTACACCACCCTCTCGTTTCATGAACACATCAAAGTACTCTCCTCCACCACCAATGCCCAAATTGGCCTCTTATACTGCATAAGAATTGTCTACCACCAGAAGCCCTCCACCTGGCAGTCACATCCTCAGTCCTGTCACTTGTGGACTACGCACTCACAATATATACAGCCTCTGACCCCACCGCACATAACCAAATCCAACTGGCAATCAGTAAAGCTTGTCAGCGCCTCCCTGTTGCAGACAATCGAATGCATACCTGCACCCTATACGCACTCACCAATGTTCTCACACTAAGGGAAAGGCTTCAATATTAGACATGTCTCATCAAAAAAACCCACCTGGGTCTAACCCCCACAGGGGATACAGCTTCACTTCAGTCAGCTACGCTCTCCATGGCTATATGCATGGACACTAAGACTGTTTGGAAAGTACCCAGGGTTAGGACTGCATTAGCCCAAAGATCCTTCTGATTCAGAGCCCCCTCCTGTTATAATGCCCTCCCCTCTGCTATCACCACAATATCCAAACTAGGTCCCTTTAAGGCTGTCCTGAAAACCCACATTTTGTCTTCTCGCAATTGCCAGTGTGACCACTTAGCCTAATCCCAGGCCCTGCTGTATCACTAGAGGTCGAACCTGGCTCACTGACAACGCCTCCACTGAGGCAGCACACAATCTTCCACCTCAGAAGCCTACAGACCCTATGTCCAGTATATTAGCTTCATAGTTTATTTCTGTGATAGGAATGCCTGACAGTGCCTCCCTTAGTTTGTTTCTGTGATAGAAATGCCTGATAGTGCCTCCCTTAATTTGTTTCCGTGATAGGAATGCCTGACAATGCCTCCCTGAAGGTAGCACTCTTATCTGACTATAACCTTGTGTTTCAACCACTGCTTAGCCACCACATGTTTAGGGCTAATACCTTACTTGTATGTATCTTAAACACTTGTATAACACCTTACACTGTCCAGCTGTCATAATCTGTTGTTGTTCTTGTTGTTGTTATTGTTTTGCTTTGTACCTAATGTGGAGCCTTTGGAAACAAGTCTATGACTCAAAGGGTTGTAATTCCTATGTTCTTAAATAAATAAATATTCCCTGGTGTCTAGTGGTCCCTCTCCCACCTGCACCTATGCCTGATGTTTCAAAATGTGTTCCCTGGTGTCTAGTGGCCCCCTCATCCCCCCAGTCTAGTAGGTAGTGCACCATCACCCAACTCCCTCCACCCCGATACAGAGTGGGCAAACAGCACATCCCCCTGCTCTCCACCACACCAGCCACCTAACTGAGCTATTAGTGAATGAGCACCTACTTGTACAAGTACGCACTCATTCACTGACAGGCCAGCTCATGCTGTGGAGCCCGCATTCTGTCAGGAGCACAGACACAATTGGAGGGCTGTTCCAGTCACTGGTGGGGGGAGCGAGTTGGGGGAATGGCATTGTGGATGCCCAAAGGGGGAATGGCATTGTGGACCCTCAAAGGTGCTCCACAATGCCATTCCTCCCATCCCAACTCCCCCCACCGGTGATTGGAACAGCCCTCTACTCTTATCTGAGCCACCGACAGAATGAATGAGCTCAATGAATGAGCACAAGCTGGAAATGAATGAGTGCATGCTTGTACAAGTATGTGCTCATTCACTGAAAGCTCAGTCAGGCAGCTGGCATGGTAGAGAGCAGAAGGTTGTGCCAGTCGCCTGCTCGGGGTCAGGGTGGGGAGGAGCAGAGTTGCAGGCACTGTCTGCTAGAGTGGGGTGTCTGCTGGGCACCAATAAATAAGTTTTGAAACATCAGGCTAGCGTGCAGGTGGGGGGAGGGGCCACTGGATACAAGAGACATGTTTTGATTTACATTGCACCAGCGATCAGTGGGGGTGGAGGGTGGGACCACTAGACACCAGGGAAATTAATTTTATATTGTGCCAGTGATCAGTGGGGTGAGTTTTATATTGGGCTGGCAATTGGCAGGTGGGACCACTAGACACCAGAGAATGTAATTTTACATCAGGTTGGTGATCTGTGGGGGGGGGCACTGACACACAAAAAACCTGCGCAAAATTCAGAGTTTGAACTCCACCAACAGATTTGCCAGACTCTGCCAGCAGAGTTCAAACTCCTCATTTTGTGGAGTTTTTTGGGGAGGTGAAGTTAGCATTTCACACCATGAATTAACTTCATGAAATGAGGGAAATTCATAAATGAATCCACGGAGCAGAGTTTCCCAACTTCGCACATCTCTAGTGGTATTACACACCTCAGGTGTTAAACTTACATTCTGTATGCATACTGTAGCTGAACATTTTAACTAACAGAAACTGTAATAGTTAATACCTGATGAAGGCCAGTTTGGTCAAAGCGCTGGAGTTTGTTCGGCGTCCTCTTTGTTATTTTGTATATTTTTTGCTCACCCAGTTTGTAATAATAAAAATTGGACTTACCTTTTGAGTGGTTCTCCAGTTCCTGAAGTGCAATTGTTTGAGTCCCGAGTTAATAACCAAGGGTGGCCTAAACAAGCCCAGGAATGTTGCCAGCCAATGAGAGATCCTTTACAATCTAAGCATCTGCTGCCCATCCTCCCATCTTATACAGCAGAGATATCCAAGTCTTTGTGGTGTGCAGCCACCACGTTGTCACAAGGTGGTAGAATGGGTGTAAAAATACTACACTGAAATGTTCACCGCAAAAAAAGTGCAGAGTAAATGTAAAGGAGTGTAATCTTTTATTAAAACATCACTGAGGTTATATGGGGGGGGGCTGATGTCCAAGTTCCATGATAAATAGTTACTAAGCTACAGCATTCTTTTGATGTAATTTTGGGTCTATAAAATTATAGTCTGCCTATGATAGTAGAATGACTTTAAAAATTCCTCCACACAAAACGCTAAGGTTTTTAAAGATAATTTAAGCTTGAGCACAACTACCAAAAGGGAAGTATAGTTGACTTTAAAAAATGTGTTTAACCTTCACATGTGTCATGTTTTTATTGTACACCCTTTCCCCTTTAGCACACATGTATATTAGTGCTGTTTTTTGGGAATTAGTCACCAACTGATTGAACTGACTTACAGCAGGATAATTCTTGCCTGAATCAGTTGTGAGTTGGCAGGTATACTACACTGTCTTGTTACCATGGAATCCAACCCACTATAAAAGCAATGTCATGGAGAAGCAACGGTAGCACTGCTGAAAGCATGGTTCAGACTCTGAAATGTCAGCCATGATGTCATGCATGCACGCGCGCACACACATGCATGTCCACCTTGCCCTATAATCCTGGAATGGATGTTATTACGCTTAATTAAGGTTCTGGAATACTAATGTTTAAAATACACAGCAGAACCTGCAACTGTGGAGTAGGTGATTGAGCCATGAAAGTTTATTGCAGTGCTGAAGTGTTGGATGTAAAGAATCTCCTATCAGTTGTTCCTTTTTCTGGGTAAAAGTGGCAAATTAAGTAAAGAAGATTTAGTAAGAAACGTTTACGTCTACAGACTCTTTTTTTGTTTGCTAAACAGAGTGCAAATAGATTGCCCACACAAGGACCCCTTGAGGTAGAGTAAGGTTTTTATATCGATATTCTCTGCCATTTTGCACTTTAAATCCTTGAAGCCATTTGCAAATAGCTTTTTGCGAATAGAACCTAATTGTGGGCAATGTGTGCATGATTATTTAAAAGAAACACCTCTAACACTTTTTTTATTGGAATTATTTTTTTGTAACAGCAATATGGCACTCCCAGGAGTTAGATTAATGGTCAGTTAATCAAACCTGAGGGAACATATAGCACTTGGCTTTGCCTCGTGCCACATAAGGCCCCTGGGGATGATTAACAGACTGTTACTTTAACCCTTGATCGTGCCTTATTCCTTCATTCGGGTACATTTCACAGAGTGAATGACCAGTGTTTCTATGTCGAGAGCCAGGCTTAGTCACCAGATCGAACTATTTACCCCTCAGTGATTTCTGTGCAGCTTCCCTTGTGGCTAATTTCTTTCTTTATTTATTCATTTATTTAAAAGTTTCACCAGGAAGGGCACTCTGAACAACAAGCTACTCATCTCACGGTGCATCCTGGGAGGTGGGGGAGTTGGAAGGCACACAATAAAACATAATCAGCACAACAGTATACATTGCCAATATGTGGGAATTAGAAGACATACAAATAAGTCAAAGGCAAACAACAACAAAACAGTATATAGTGCCAATTAAGCATAGGGTATGTTACCAAGTAGAGGACAACTCACAAGCAGTAACAGGTGGCAAGAAATTACAGTTGGTATGTATATTCCATTACATCCTAGTGAACAGAAGGTCCACAAGTGTGGTAATAGGATAACTAATACAGGCCATTTAGATGCAACGTGGTCTGCTCAGTTGCAGTTGTAGTTCACAGATAGGTGATGGTGTAAGGCTGTGGAGATAGAGGAAGGGGCAGAAGAAAGGCGAATCTGGTGAGGGGGGAAATCCACAGTTTAGGGAAGCGGTACGAGAAGGCTGCCTGGCCAACAGCAGTCATACGGTATGGGACACCTAAAGTACAGAAAACTGAGGACCTAAGTAAATGGGTGGATGGTGGGGGGATTGTTAGGGAAGAGTTGAGATAAGTGGGGAGGGAGCCAAACCAAAATTTGGAGATATAGAAAATCTCGTGAACTAGAAAAGCCTGGTATGGCGAGTGGGGGGGGTCGCCAGTTTTATTATTTAGCTATGTTTCAGTCAGAATAATCATGTCAGGGACTAGCGAAGCAACAAGGGGCTGGGGTAAATCGATTTTAGGGGGAAGGCTACATATGTTTAGGTGCAGAGTTTTCAAACCTCGGGGCAAGGCAGAGGGTTGAGGTAGCGGGGGCTACAGGAGTTACATTGAGCCATTGTGACATTTAGGGAGCAAGGCCCAGGGTTAGGATTTATGTCTCCAGATGATAGGAGCAGAAGTGCAACGATTAGATAATGGAGTTTAGCACTCTTATACCAGGGTATCTTAGAGGCTCGCCTAGTAGGAAGGAAGGGGAGGCTGTCAGTAGGAGGAAGAAAACTAATAGTGTGTACAATTGAACAGTAGTGAGAGATGAATATGAGAGAGGCACAGGGGCGAAGAGGGAAGTGATTCCAAGGAAGAGAAGGGGAAGAGGGGGAAACAGCATTGTTAGGGACCAAGGGGAGAAGTGTGGGAGGACGGGTGGGGGGAGTGCTGGTGAGTAACCTATCACCTATGTTTTATGTATTTGACAGCTTAAATACAATCTGTCATGTCTGAAATATCATATTTCATAGATACATATCAGCTTGTCATGGTAGGATTCGATATATTCCAGCTGCAGTCACTACATAAGGTTTGGGCAGAAAAACAGAGCGTACCAACTGTAGAACATAAGCCTTGCTTCCATGAACATGCACCAGTCCACACTTGAAAATTTCTGTGAAAATGAAAACTAACTCACCAACACATCCTGGCGTTAAAGGTTCTCTGAAATTCAATGGTTATTAGGAAATTTGACGCAGTGATAAGCTCTCTACTGCTTTAAACCTTTGCTATAAAATTACTGAACATTCTGAAAATAAACTCTCAGAAGGTACAGCTCTGCCCCTAGTAAGACACCAAGAAGCTTTTTAATAATGAAATATACTGATTTTAACAGCTTCATTGAACAGTACCATCAACACTCACAGTTATGATGACGGAATAGAACATGCATTGGTGTACATATTATATAATGATGAAATATAACAATCATTGGTGTACATATTATATCTTGTAACATGGCTATAAATACAACACTTTTATTTATTTTGAATTTTGATGCCTGGGTAGGCCCGCTGAGATAATCTTATCCCTTTTTCAGGGGCGACCCGGGGAAATACAATTCCAGTAACAGAGGATTGATTGTAAGATAGGATGAGAGATTACAAAAAACAAATTAGAGTCTGGCTAACAATTGTAGACTGATGGTTCTACAGAACCACGGGGAATTAATTCATGCGTAACTAGTATAGATATTATAAAACAGTAAACAAGATCAATTGTATACATACATATATATACATAGGTATATACACATGGAATATCATGATCCACTTGAGTAAGGAATGTACATTAGTGGAATTGCAACAGATGACTGAAGAAGAACCATGCATTAATTCCCTAGTACGCCCAATCTGTGCTGTAGTACCTTTCTGAACTACTGAAAATGTGGTAGTGAGTACTATATAAGTCAAGCTTTAGTTCTTTCCCACCCATCCACCCTGTGGAACTCTGAGTATGTGCAGAAATTTGGGGTTATTTTCCTGGTGACAAAGGCACCCAGTAATAAACTTTCTACTACCATCTAAAATGTTTTAGTTACTGCAAAATGTTTGCTGTGCTCTCACTGTTAATAATCAGCACTATACCATAATGTAGATGTATGTCGATGTTCCCATTTTATACTTGGTAAATGTTAAAATCCAGATTTAGGAACTATTAATGGAAAAGTTTGTTGCGTTCAAAAATAGAAGTTACTAGTTTCTTAATTAAAATAACAGTGTCCACAGTACGGAACAGTGAAACTAATGTGTATGCACATCAGAATGATATTCAATCCCAGCATACAATGCAACATGTCATAGACAGTTTCAGCAGGATTTTACGAGTAACGTACAGAGTCGTGTTAATGTTTTTTAAACCTTTAAACTAGTTTCATTATTGAACCACTACTGTTAAAATACACGAAAATGTGCCATATTACAAGAATTAGTATATAAAGATGGCACCCACGATATTACTAAATGTTAACCATTTATTCAATTTAATGTTTCAGATTCACTAAATAAAAAATGTTGTAACCCTCAAAAAGTTTCTGCCTTTTCGCAGTATATTTGTCATATATTACACAATTCTTCCAAAAGCACTTGCCATACTACAAGTGCAATGAGCCGCTCCAAAGGAGGGTTCCACTGGGGAATTAATGCATGGTTGGGTGATTGGAGGCAGTCGGCCTATAGCCACGTGCCCCTCGAACCATGCATTAATTTCCCAGTAGAGCCCTCCTTTGTCGTGGCTTAATGCTTGCATGATGATGAACTATAGCATGCATTGGTATACATATTATATAATGATGATGAAATATAACATGCATTGGTGTACATAGTAATACTAGAATAAATTACTGTATCCCAAGTCCCTGCTCAAAGTTTTACCTAAATGGAGTTCCTCTTATGATGTTCACACTCATTCTCAGCACAGTGGCAGGTCTTGGAAAATGGCAGTGGTGGGGAAAAAACAATCACTGTTCCAGTGGAGAAGACGGGATGGATTCGTCTGGAGGTCGGTCACATGTGAGCACCATCTTAGCCAGTCCATTAGGGTATGGTGCTGCCATCCTTAAACTGATGGGCATAGTACAGCATAAAGAAAACACTAATGATATAAGGTATAGCTTCACATATACAGTAACAAAAAGCCTCAGCCCCAGGTCACAAACAATTGGAATTAAACGAACATCCCTGCGGCGTCTTCACACTAGCCATACTCCCTCTCATCCACTCTCACCTTGTACCTTGTACTTCTTCAGTCGTCCTCAGAGTCTGAAGCTTGTGATCTTCTCAAACCATAAACTCTCTCTAGATGTGGGTCACAAGCTTACCAGCAACCTGTGAGTCAGTGTGCAGAGAGGTTTGATCAGCACAACACATTTGCATCTGACCAGGAATATCAGTGTGTGAAAGGATCCCCACTTACTCATCTGTTGGCGCACCCCCTCGAAGGAGTTTCGGCACATCCTTGTTGAGTAGCTGAGGTCAGGAAATATTCTGACTTGGTGTCAGAATTGGTGATTGAGATCCTCTGCCTTACAATCAAGGGCCTTAAAAATTATTTTTTCCAGCAAGCATTTTATTGATTTAATTATGTTTTAAAATTATTACGTTTTCTTAAGCAATAAGGCATGACCAGGGATTAGAGTAACAGTCTGTTAATCACCCCTTACGGGTGTAATGTGGCACGAGGTGCAGCTGAGTGCCATATTGCCCCAGGGGGTGATTAACTGAGTGTTAATCTAACCCCTGGGAGTGCCTTATTGCTATTATAAAAAATGATTCCAAAAGACAAGTGTTAAAAGTGTATTTTTCTAATGTTTTCCTCATTTAGAGGGAGATTTTTAATAAAATAGTTTGTCCACCAACAGTTTAAGAATGCTGGTTCAAAATCAGAATGCATTATTCCAGTCATTCAGCAGTGCTAGAGGATGGAATGCTGACAGGAAGAATTCATGTGCCATTGTGATCAGGCTATACATGACAGTATAACATGGATTAATGTAAGGCTGTTGGAATCAGATTGCAGCATTTCTGAAAAACCTTTTTATAATATGGGATAGATACTAACATACTAAGCAGCCAGCAGAGTAGGCCCTATGGTCCATCGAGTCTGCTCAGGGATCAGTGCCCGTTCCAGGCCCCATTACGACCTCCCCTACCCTCCCCCTGAAACCCCCCACCCCATCCCCCAACTGGTGTTCCCCTCTGATGCTGGCCCTTCTCAGACTTCCCCTTCCCCCATACCTATCCCAGCCTCTCTTGAACCCCTCCACAGTATCCACAGCCACCAGTTCTGCAGGCAGTGCATTCCAAGGATCCACCACCCTCTCAGTGAAGAAATGTCTCCTTGTCTCCCCCCTAAGTCTCCCGCAGACCAGCCTCATATGGTGCCCCCTGGTGGCCCCCTCCTCCCTCAGCTGGAACACCCTGTCCAGGCTTACCCTGTTTACCCCCTAAACGTATTTGAAGACTTCGATCATATCCCCTCTGTCCCTCCTCTCCTCCAGGGAGTACAGGTTGCGCTCCTCTAGTCTCTCCTCATAGGACCTCTCCCCATACCCTGCATCATCTTGGTTGCCCTCCTCTGTACCCCCTCCAGGAGTGCAATGTCCTTTTCAAGTGTGGTCACCAAAACTGCACGCAGTATTCAAGGTACAGCCTAACCAGGCAATTATACAGCGGAAGGAGCACCTCCCGGCTTCTCGAGGGTATCCCCCTGGCTGTGCACCCCAGCATTTTGTTTGCTTTGGCTGCAGCCCTTCTACACTGCTCTGTGTTGTTCGTCTTGGCATCCACCACCACCCCTAGGTCCTTCTCCCCCCTCAAAGCCTGCAGTGTCTCCCCTCCCAAGGTGTACACATGAGAGCATTTCCCAATATTAAACTACAGTTTCCAGTTGCTGCACCACCCTTTCAGAGTATCCAGGTCCCCCTGTAGGGCTAACCTGCCCTCCCCTTCATCCACCATTACCCCTAGCTTTGAGTCATGAGCAAAGAGGCTCATTTAACTCCTGATATCATTCCTGATGTCTGAGATATAGGTGTTAAACAGGGGTGGCCCTAGCACCAATCCTTGGGGGACCCCACTAATGACCCTCCTAGGAGAGTAAACTTCTCCCCCTGACCACCTCCTTCTGGAAATGCCCAGCCAGCCAGTTCCCTATCCACCTGACCAACAGTACCCCAACCCCCATTACCCTCAGCTTCTCCAGCAGCCCGGGATGTGGCACCAAGTCAAACACCTTGCTGAAGTCTAGAAAGAGGACATCCACCAGCCTGCCTTGGTCTAGTACCCTCGTCATCCAGTCATAGAACTTCACAAGGTTGGTTTTACATGATCTGCCCTGAACAAAGCCATGCTGGTGATCATACAGATGTCTCCGTGTCTCGAGAAATACCCCCAGCCTTTCTTTTAAGATGACCTCCATCACTTTGCCCACCACCGATGTCAGGCTTACAGGCCTGTAGCTTCCCAGCTCCTCACATGAGCCTCCCTTGTGAATAGGCACCATGTGGGTCATTCTCCAGTCCTGAGGCACCTATCCTGAATGAAGGGAGGAGTTAAAGAGATCCACCTGAGGTGCAGCCAGGACATCTGCCAATTCCTTTAGCACCCTGGGATGAAGACCATCTAGGCCTGATGCCTTCCCCACTCTTAGGGCCTTGAGGGCTTCCCACACCCTACTCATGGGGACTTCAACATCTGTGGCACCTCCTCCATCTGCAGGTCCAACCTGCCCTGCCCCATGCGGTGCCACCCCACCATTCTCCCTAGTGAAGACTGAGGCAAAGTAATTACTAAGTACCTCCGCTTGCACCCCTGCCTCCTCAGCCCACCCACTCTAGTCTCCGACCTGTCTACTAATCTGCCCCTTCCCTTTCCTCCTTTCTCTGATGTACCTGAAGAAGCCTTTACCACCTCTCCTAATTCCCTGAACTAACCTCTGCTCTGTCCTTGCCTTGGCTGACCTCACCACCCTGGTGACCTTCCTGGCTATCATATCATACTCCCCCTTGTCAATAGCCCCAAGCAATCGCCTGTCTCGGCTGTAAGCAGCCTTTTTTTCCCCTTACTGCATCCTGGGCCTCCCTTGTCCATCAGCTCAGCTTCCTGGCTCTACCATACTTGCATCGCTCCTTCGTGCAGGCTTTGGTAGCTTCCAGGAGCCCCTTCTTAATTATTTCCCACCTGGTCTCAGTGTCCATGCCCAGTCTGATCCTTTCCAGGTGGCCACTAAGGATCCACTCCATACCCTTGAAATCTGCACCCCTGAAGTCAATCACCATCATTTTGGTGCGATCTACTCCACCCCCCCCCCATATCCAAGGAAAACCAAACCATGGCACAATCACTTCCCACCAGTGGGTCCCCTACTACTAGGTCCCTGATGAAGTCGCAGACTGTCAGGACCACATCCAGGATGTGATCTTCCCTCATCAGGTCAGCCACCAGCTGGGCAAGGAATGTGTCCTAGAAGACGTCCAGCAGATACTGCTCCCTGGCCGAAGAGGACATCATGGCCCCCCAGTCAGTCCCTGGCATGTTTAGGTCCCCAGTACCACCATTCTACTGACCCTCTGACCACAGTGGTCACTGAGGTTTGACATCAGGCCTTCCTCCAGTTCTTCCCCCTGCATGGGCAGCCTATATGCCACCCCCAGCTTCACCCTCATTCCCCCATGTGCCTGCAAGGTGACCCATAATTCCTCCATGTGTCCCTCCACTTCCTCTATCCTGCTTATCCCTATGCCATCCCTAATGATGAACGCTACCCCCTTCCCCTGCCCACAGCCCTGTCTTTACTGAACGAGGTATACCCCATTAGGTTTAGGTCCCAGTCATGCCCAGGAGTGGCCCAAGTTTCCGTGACAGCCGCCACATCCACTACTCCTTCCACTAGCAGTGCCTGAAGCTTGGGCATCTTGTTCCGGATGCTCCTGGCGTTGATCAGGACCATCCTCCAAGGCGATCCTCTGCCTGCCCCTTCCCCGCCCTACTGCGACCCCCAGGTAGCTGCCTGCCGGCTTTTCCTTACACCTCAGGCGCTCTGGTCCATCAACCCTCCTCTTCACTTGGGAGAGGAGGCCATGCCATTCTGGATGAGCCCCAGCCTCCCCTCCTCACACATTTAAACCCCACCTAGCTTGGATGAATCCAGCCATTTTTTGTTTGAAATCCTCCTCCCCCCCCAAGCTGAGGTGGAGCCTACCCCTTGCATACAACGCCTTGTCCTCTTTGGTTGCACCCCAGTCCCCCACCAACCCGTTCCGCCTGGCCTCACACTGCTCTCCGAGCCATTCATTAACCTCCCTAATTTTATGTTTATTCCCCACACTGGGTCTAGGCACCAGAAGGATCTCTGAGAAGGAGACTGAGCACCCAGTGGCATGACAGACTCTGGCTAGCTCCTGAGCCTTGCCTGAATCTCCAGCACTCTGTTACTCGCTATACAATGTGTGCCCAGGTGCACTAATACATCAGGGGTACCCCTACAATCCTTCACCAGAGCACAGACCAAGTGCCTGGCCTCATGCACCATCAAACCAGAGATACTCTTCGTCCTGACACCACAGTGTTTCCCCACACCCTGTCCTTCCCCCCAATACCCCTAATCATTGAGTCCCCCAGCAGGAGCACTCTAACTGCCTCCTTACCCTTTTGCATACTTCCCAAGTCTGTGGTTCCCCCCTTCCGATACCCTACTTCATCAGTTTCCCTGGCCATACCCCCCATCTGTGTGCTGGTCACCCCTCCCCATCTGAATGCCCTTTGCTTCCCTGTCCCTTCTGTTCCAGCTCTTTCTCCTCACTAACCTGTCTTCACTAGACTCCTCCTCTCCTGCTACGCCACTCTGATCCATCCCCACAGCACCCCCTAGAACTAGTGACTCCCCCAGCCCCACAGGTGAACTCATTTCCCCCTGTCATACTCTGTTTTACTGCGCTCCTCCTCACTACATTCCTGCTTGTAGTTTTCCCCTTATGCTACTCTCTCTCTCCACTACTAGGTTCTCCTCCTCCCTTCCCAAGGACTCCCTACTCCAAGCTCCCCCACCTGCGCTGACTCCGACTCCACCCTTTCCCCCAGTGCCCTCACCCCCTCCCCTCAATCTCATCTGCACTCATGCACAGCCCCCTACTGATTGCTTCCCTTGCCACCTCTGGGTCCCTATGCCAAGGGAGCAACGCCACCACTCCTGACTGTGGAGATTTCCACCTTATCCAATTTCCCTGCCCTTCCTGGGGCTTCCTCTGCTCCAGATTCATCACTTTCTTCACTGAACATTTGTACTAGAGGTGCAAATCTGTTACTTAGTTCTATGTAGACTGTCTTGATTCCCCCCGCTGGTGCACCTCCCCCCCCATCAGCATCTTTTGTGCATACCTTGGTCTTTTGCCCTTGACCACCTGCCAGGTCCCTTGACCCTTTTCACATTTGGGACCACCCCTACCCATGCCCCCTAAAGTTCCCCTATTGCCCATAGTGCCCACCCCAACATCATCATCCCTTGTTGCATAATCCTTTGTGCCCGTACCCCTCCTCTCCTGGCTGCTCCTGCACATTTTGGGTGCTGCTCCTAGACCCACTGTAATTTCACCAGTATTCTCTCTTCTGCCCTCCCCCCCATTTTACACCCACAGCAGAGCCTCCTATCTCCCCACTGCCCTTCACCCCCTGCCCTACTCAATGCCCACCTTAACCACCTGACTTCCTCCCTTAGTTGAGCTAGCTGTTGGCACACCATGCAGACCCCCATCCTCCAAGCCAGGGCTAGTACCATGGCTGACCCGCACCCTGCCCACCCCACCACCCTTCCAAAGATGCCTGCCCCCATGATCTGGGGGCCTTGCCCCATCCCTGCTCCCATCCCATTTCGTTTTTCCCTCCAAGTCGGTTTCCCTGTCCTTATTACCTCAGCCAAGCTGGAGCCCTTCTGTACCCCCAGTGACTGCTGGGCAAGTATCTTGAGAGAGAGAGGACCCCCTGCAGAGTATGGGAATACCAGACAAAAATCAGTGTTACCAATCAACTTTACAAGTGGTATTTCTACTCCCTACATGCAGCTCTGAACATAGCCCTTAACCCAGAGCATAGAATTTCAAAACCTGTTTTAGGAGTGGCTTGCTCCCCTATCTCCTCTGTCCCAAACTCTGTGTCTGGTTGGTACAGATTGCTGCTAAAGCCCTTCCTCACAGACTTCAAAACCCTGCCCCCCACCACATGTCTGAAATGAGTATTTAACAAAGCTGGGGGAGACTGTGTCCAGTTGGTACAGTTTGCTGCTGAAGCCCTTCCCCATAGAGTTCAAAACCCTGCCCCCTGTATCTGAAATAAGTATTTAAGAAGGCCAGGGGAAGGGTTGGTTGGGGGAGCCTTTTTTCAAGCCACTACATCATCATCAAGCGATTTCAGCTCCCTGTGACTGGTCTATCTTGCTGGTTCTCCAGCAATTACAGCTCCCTGTGCTCTTGCTTGCTCTGTGACTGGGCACTGCTGCTTTAAGCCTGGCCACACAGCCATGATCTGCCATTCCTCCCTCCGCTGCCAATGTGGTGGTCCATGGTCCCTCTGCTTGCCACCGAAGTGGCAGATGGAATGCTCCCCTGTCCATCTGATTACCTCCGACATGGCAATCCTCCTCTGTCTTGCCACCAGTGCAGCATTTCGAAGTCCCCAACAGCTCTCCTTCAATAGATAATTGTACGAACCCAATTGTATTCTTGCATTCTTTTATATTTATATTTGTGCGCGATTTTAAATTGTATGATTTTATATTGTATAGCACCTAAGTCTCTGGAAATGGGCGCTTTAGAAATAAAATTATCTATCTATCTGTCTGTCTGTTTGTCTATCTGTCTGTCTATCTGTCTATTGTCTATCTAGCTATCTATCTACAGTATCTATCTATCTATCTATCTACAGTATGTATCTCTCTGTCAATCTATCTACAGTATATATCTATCTATCTACAGTATATATCTCTCTGTCAATCTATCTACAGTATATATCTATCTGTCTGTCTGTCTGTCTATTGTCTATCTAGCTACTGTATCTATCTACAGTATCTATCCATCTACAGTATCTATCTATCTCTCTGTCAATCTATCTATTCATCTACAGTATCTATCTATCAATCTATCTGCAGACAGTATCTATCTATCTATCTATCTATCTATCTATCTATCTATCTGTGTTTCCTGCATCTCTGGGACTTGCCATCAGCATTCTGGCTGGGGGTGGTCCTGTCCCATGATGCAGCCAGGGGGTAACTCAGTAAGCTTTATTTACTTTAATGTTGTCCAGCTGCAAATGGCCACATAGCCAGTTTGTATAAAGTCTTTAACATCCCCTTTCTCCTCTGTTCCCTCCAGCAGTCCTATGATCCTTAGGTTTGCAGTCCTCGCATGCTTCTGTACGTGTTCTACCTGTGCCTCAGCACCGTGTTCCCCTTTACAAGCCTGGTCACAGTGTTGAAGGCTCTCTAGGGCATGTCTGCTGCTGTTTCAGCTTCCTGTTGGACTCCAGAGAACTTTGTATCTCGCACGGTGACGTTTTCTTCTAGAGATTGAAGCTCTGTGTCTGTGGCTTGGACTACTTTTAGTGGAGCCACGTTTGATGACTGAGCAGGATTTCAAGCTCTGTGTCAGTGGCTTGGACTACTTTTAGCGGAGCCACGTTTGATGACTGAGCAGGATTTCAAGCTCTATGTCAGTGGCTTGGACTACTTTTAGCGGAGCCACGTTTGATGGCTGAGCAGGATTTCAAGCTCTGTGTCAGTGGCTTGGACTACTTTTAGCGGAGCCACGTTTGATGACTGAGCAGGACCTGCTTTGTCGAGCATGCTCATAAGCCCTCCATTCCCTGTGCACTGGGAGGGTGACTGGTGGCTCCATCTCCAGTGTTTTACCTCTCAGATTTCTGCCCATTGCTGCAACTTTTGTCTCAGATTGTGCAGTTGGATGTGAGGCATGCAGAAATGCTGTTGAAAAGTCTATTATTCTGCTGGAAATTGTTGTTGCTTATCTAATCTGTCTGCTGAATAGAGAGAGCTCTCTCACACAAATCAACCCTGTTCAGTAGCTGGTTCCACCTCCACCTAGAAGTTAATTTTGAAAAACTAAAGAATTAAAGAACTAATCATTCTAAATCTGCTCCCAGTCCTTGCTAAAGTCCAAGAGCACTTGGCTCTGGCTCAGCTTTATCCTTTCCTTGATTCCTCTTCATTCTTCACCACCTTCCAGTCTGGTTTCTGTAAGGCCCACTCCACCACGACCTCCCTTCTCCGGCTCACTGACTACATTCTCTCTGGCATGAATCAGGGATGGATCACCTCAGCCATCTTTGCCAACCTGGCCAACGTCTTTGACACTGTCGCCACTCCCTTCTCCTCAACAAGCTGGCTGCAGCTGGGCTCTCTGAGTCCACCACTCACTGGTTCCAGTCCTATCTCATGGGTAGGTCCCAAGCAGTCAGGACTGATAACTCCCTCTCACCCCCTCTCCCCATAAACACAGGTGTCCCTCAGGGTTTGGTGTTTGGACTGATATTCTTCTCAATATTTCTAAATGACCTTCCTGCTGCCTGCTCAACTGCAGTCACATGTATGTAGATGATACTGTTTTGTACGCCTCCAGTACTTCCCCCTTGGATGTGGTGACCAGCCTCCAACTGGAATTCAACAATGTCCAGTGCTGGTTCCACGCTAATCAACTGTCACTAAATGCCAAAGAGATGGTCCCTATGACCTTTGGCACCAGGCAAATACTCACCAGGCTTACTGCCACCCCTACCTTCCATACCCTCAATGGTTCCACACTAGAGGACATATCTACCTTCAAATACCACAGGCTCTGGCTCAACAGGAACCTCAACTTTGCTGGTTATGTGGACGCTATCCACAAAAAGCTACTTCCCAAACTGGGTGCTCTGTATAGACACCACAGCTGCCTTCCCCCTCCGGCCCACCGAGAGATTGTCCAGATGATCCTCCCAATCTTTGACTTTGGTGACATAGTCTATAGTATTGCACTTACCAAACTGGACACTCTATTAAACTCCTTGTGCCATTTTGCTCTTGCTTGTCCACCACATACGCACCACTGTGACCCCTACACCGTTCTCTCCTTCCCCTCTCTTGGGGCCAGATGCCTTATCATAGTGCCTCCTTATTATTCTGGCTAGGTTCCCTGCCATTTTACTTCCATGCCCTCCTCTCTATCCCTCCTACTACCCCTTCCGCAACTCCCCCCATAGGACCCTCACCCTCCCTTCCAGGTTTTCCACTTCACAGAGAGCAGCTTTCGCCTATCACTTTTCAAATGTTTGGAACTCCCTTCCCTTACATATTCACTCTACCCCGCCTACTCATTCATTATCCCATCTTTTTCGACACTGTGCTTCCCCCACCTGCAATTGCACGTGACCCTCCTCCCCTTCCTTACTTCCCCCTTCCCTCTCCTCTCCTCTTTCATTTTTCCACTGCTCAATCCCCTATGACAGCTTCCCCCACATGCCACTAGACTACAGCACTAGGTGGGTTTACATTGAGAGGTGTTCATACCCCTGGGTTCTGCTCCTGTGGGTAAGGTTGTCTTCCCCCTCCTCACCTCTTCTTCCATTCAATTCTTCTGTTTCGCTATTTCCTACCCTTCATTCTTCCCTTTTTCTATTTCCTACCTCCACCTTCCCAATCCCTAACCCCACCCACATTTTCCTATAATTAGCCACACCTACCTCTTATGTGCCATCATTCTGTCCCCCTCTTACTAGCCCTTATTCTCCCCCACACCAATACCCTTACAGGGTTTGCATCCCGGAGTGGTGCAGGTACATTCTGACTATCCATCAGCCCCACCCCTTCCTTATTCTGACAAAGTTCTCACTCTTGCTACCCCTAAGCGTTCCAAAGCAAATAGATCTGTGTTGAAGATCTTGTGTGTATGTTTATGATTACGTAACCAAGTACTAATAAATGTGTAAATGAAAATGTAATAAATATAAGCAATACGTGTATATACAGTATGTAGATGGATTTATTTATATAGTCTATATATGATGGCAAGTACTGCCTACCCCACAAAATGTTTGTCGTTGCCTTACTGTTTTCTGTACAGACTTAGCTCGATGTATATTTTTATCTGATTCAGTATACGATATTGGATCCCGTCTTCCCCTTCCCCCCAAGACGCATCTGGAAATGAGCTATTAGCTCAGTTTGCCTTTCCTGGTGAAACTTTTCAAAATAAATACCAACAACACACAGTCCTGATCCATAGTCGTCATAATTTCTTGCTACAAAAGGATTTAAATCCACTTCTGATACACCATCAAGTCACCCAACAGTACTACAGTGCTTAAACTTTTTTTTAAAGCAGCAGTGCTTGCAAATCAGAAGTAAACGTTCAGCAAATGTATTTTTAAGCAATAATATATTTCAGACAACTATAGGCATGATTCCCTCAGACATTTTTAAACCCATTGTATTATTAGTTGTGTACTCAATAACTCAAACAAAGATAGACACCACTGTCAGTTTTCAGAAATCTCATCTGCTGAGGTTACTTTTTGACTGTGCGAACTAGATTCACACCGGGGGTGTATTAGGATGGAGTTTGCACGTGCTTCTGAAGGTCAGCTGCACTGTACCACACCACGATGCATACTTTCTTTATAGTGGGTGTGGCAAGAGGGCACAGGAATACATGAACACATGCAAATACTGAAGGAAGAAGACTCACAGACTTCATCTAACCCATCAGCCACTCACCAGTGGTTATAACCAAGATTTCTGTAGCAGCCATATATTGGTCTATGTTCTTTTAAAACTTACTAATCAATGTCTCTCTCATCACCCTGCTACACTATACCTCTCCTCTCCTCCTACCCCCTTTCCGGTTAACATAGCCTAACACTGGCCTACCCCTACACTCAATCAAGCACTTATAACCTACCTCTATACCCCTCTTCTATGCACTTTAGTCCACCCAGTCATCTCTGTTTGCCTCAAAAATCGTGTTCTGTCTGCGTCTCTCAGTAAATTTCCTTTCCTTTCTTCCATTCTGTCCTCTGCAATTTTTCGTTCCCTCCTTCCATTCTTCCTTTCTACTCCAATCACTGTAAATCTTGCATATCTATGTTACACTAAAGGCTACCAATTACTATTGGGTCACCTTACCATCTAGTGCTACATACGGTTGCCAAGTTACTATATGTGTTACTAACTGTCACCAACTGTTGCCCAATTGCTGTATGTCTTCATATCTACTATACTTAACTGTTGCATTGTTAGCCAGTGTTATCCACCTGAAATCCCTCCTGCTCTCATTGTATGCAAGTAAGCAAATTGCATTCCAACATTGCAACATTTCTCCGTATTCTGTCCCATTGTTCCCTAACCCCCCAGGTCACACCGGGAGACAAGCAATTTGTTGTTCAGCATGCCTTCCTGGTGAAACATTTCAGTATATAAATAAAATAAATGTGGCATGTACCAGCTCAGCTGGGAACCAACTGCATGCTGAAGTCACCCTCTGGGTAAAATAGTTTTCCCTTTTGTATGTTCTGTTTCAGCTGTTAGCCAAAGGGAGTGAGCGCTAGTATTTAATCCATTCAGTGGTTTGAGCCACAGTCTAACATAGGTGCTAGAATATTACTGAGTATTGCCTTATAAAAAGAATTGTTGCCCCTCTGTCTCTTCTATGTTCCCAAAAATACAAACCCATGTACCCAAGTCTTTCAACATAATCTAACCCCTGTGTGTTGGTTGTTATTACATACATTTTCTCTGTATTCTCACAAGGCATAGAGTGTCACCTCTCTGATACGGGGACCAAAACTAAACACAGTACTTCAAAACTGGGTGTCCCAGTGACCTATATATTGGCATCAAGCGATCTTGATGTCTACTAGAAATACACTTTCTTATGTTACTTCTAAGTATATTACACTTTTTGATGATTATTTCACCACAGTTAGTAAATTTCAGTGTGTTGCTTTCATTGACACCAGTGGCTCTTTCTGGATCTGAAACTCTCAGCGTTGGCTGAATTATAATATACCGTGCCCCAGCCTTTTCACCCCATACTGAATCATTCTGCGTTTACTGAGACTGGAGCTCGGTCCCCATCTAATGGTCTACTCTTCGAGGTCATTTAGATTTGACTGCACAGCTGCTCTCTGTTCCGGACATATCACCTACTCTGCATATTTAAACATCATCCTCAAACTTCATAATCCAGCCCCACTTTTGGCTGCACATTGCTTATTAAAAAGTTAAAAAGAACAGGGCCTAACACTTATCCCTGCGCTACATCTTCTGTTATTAAAACCAGTCTGAAATTCTGTTCACACTCGTATCCTTGAATTCTAAGTTTACTGACTTAATTAATCAATTCTTTGTGTGGCACAGTACTGAAAGATTTAATAAAGTCCAGGCATATTCCTTCCGCTGCTCTGCCTTTCTTGATCGCCCTGCTCGTATACATGTAAGATACTGAATTAGTGAGGTAAGCTGTTTCTGCTGTAAATCCCTGCAGACGCGGATCCCTTTCAGTGTCAGTATCTAAATGCAGTTCTGTATAAGCTTTTTGTGAAACTCTCCACAAGTTTGACTATGGTCAATATTAGACTCACTGCCCTGTAGTTCACTACATTATCTTTTCCCCCTTTCAGAATATGGGGGTAACTAAAGCATTGCTCCATTTATCAACCACATGACTCAAAATGATATATTTATTAATAATGTGTGTCAGAGGGGCAACCAGTACCTTAGCTGCAAAGAGAAGGGAAGACAATCAAACATTTCAAAAACAGATCTCTCAGTTCAAAAATGAAATAAAATATACAAAAACAGGTAGACTGGTATTTTGCCAGAAATACATACTGTTTAAAATTACTGTATTTACTTTTAAATTTTATTTTAGCTTTTGGTAACCATATAAGGCCCATTAAGCACAAGTGCCGTTTACAGGGGTGACCTGGGAGCACTGGGCGATTAAGTAACTTGCTCAGAATCACACAGTATGCAAGTGGAGGCTGTGAGACTCAAACCAAGGTCTGGTCTGCTGGATGTACCCAGCTTATTCACAGTTTATTACTTTAACCTCTAGGTGATACTGCCTGCCCAAATGATGACATTTTTTATTTACAAACAAATATGGTTGGTTTACCATCAGATCCTTTTCAGTTCTACAAGCTTTGTCAGCTGCAGGCATCGGTACTTCAGAATGAAGCACTCTCTTTACAGTTTTGCTGTGATATCTTGCAGGATACTGCAGGAACATAGTGTAATCCAATATCAGTGACCCCGGTCTGTCATGCAGTAAACTGATATCTTGCACATTAGTGTTGGATCCTGCTGGGCTGTACTGTATCTCACCTGAAAGGGTGCTTTAGAGCTTAGGTTACGTTTTTCTACCCTTAATGCCCAGGGGCAGGCTGGATAATGTGTCTGCACTACGAGCTGACGTGGGGCTTTGTACTGTATGCCATACTGAAGTGCAGGAAGACTCAGCAACCATCTCTGTAACTCATCATAGATCGAGAACACAGATCTGACCAGTCAGTGCGCTCCCGTCCCCCATGCATGAGACACTCTTATTCTGTAAACAGTCTCTCTTACATGGGTCCCTGGGAATGGGCTCACTTAGGGGAGGTTTTTTAAATGTTTTAATGTATTATTGATTGACCTTACTAGCATCATCATGACTGGAACCTCCCAGGTCAAGCCTGAAACGAGACAAGTCTGTGTCTGGTGCACTTACCTGGTAAACAAAAACAAAATAAATATATAGATAATACATTGATATTGACCTTCAGATACAGGGCAAGTTGCCAGCCTTATGCATATTTCAAATGCAATCCAACTATTATAGCAAGAAATATACAGATAGCTAACTACAGGAACATGGAGTAAGTTGTTAACCTTGTGCATATTTCAAATGCAATTTAATTAATGTAACCCACCTATGATTTTTATGGGGCTCCAGTCACCAGCACAAAAATGTACTTTATGTAAGCAGTAAGTCATAGTGGATTAATACAGTATATTAACAATGCACACCCCAAGGACATAGTAGGGCTTGAGGCTGAAGACAGAGTGTCCTTATGCCCATGGGAAGTGCATCAGTAATCCTTTAAATGCACACCCCAGAGTAGCTTAGTGCACTTATAAAATGGCTCATTGTAGGTAATGAGGTTTTCCAGCCTTCATAACGAAATCTGGAAGCCAGCCCAGTGGCGTTGAGGGTTGAGGCACTGGACGCCACACCACGCGCAATGCCGGTGACCCAAATTCGGGAGCAAGCTCGGGTGCTGGGGTCGGCAGGGGAGGGAGTAGATTGAGCGACCAATAGGCAGCTCTCTTCTCCCAGGGGAAGGGCTGGGTGGTGTCCGGAGTTTCTATGGCCCCCGGTAGCAATCGGGGGCACTGCAGAAACCCAGACTGCACGTCACAGCATGGCTAACACTGGCAGGGTTGACATGAGCCATGGCATCAGGGCAGCCACGCAGGGGAGGGAGGGCGGAAGTGGAGGAAACCAAGGGGGGAAAAACCCTTCAGGCCTTTGATAGGTGTCGGCCCACAGGTCCACCGACCACACATCCAATGCTGGACCTCCATCACTGCCGCTTCGACATCCTGTGGAGCTAAGTCCCTGGGGGCTCTGCAGGAACCGTAACGTCTCTGAGGTTGATGGAGGCCACAGCAGGTGGTAGAGCTGGGGACATGTAGTGGCCATAGAGAGTTCCAAGGGTCCCCAATGGAGATAAAGGAATTAAAAAAAAAATAAATAATGAGATCCGTTTTCCGATTGTGCATCATTAGTATTTTAATGAATGCTCATGTGATGACTATCATTCAATGAGGTCTCTGGTTTTATCCTTGCCATTTTATAAATAGTAGTTGGTATCATTTCTTCTACAATCTAAAAACTTTCACTGCAAGACATTTGGGTCTTCATTCTCAAAATGAATTCCTACTCATTGGTCCATGCTTATAGAGCCGGAGTGCTAGACATGAAGGACCTAGAGTCCCTTCTGACATCAGTGATGATGTTACTATGTTAATAACCAAAGGGGAAAAGAAGATTTTGTCACTTACACTTCATCTACAGCTGGGGTGTATTCTTGTGCTAAAGTTATAATGCTCTGCTAGTGACATCACAATCATTTCCACAGCAACAGACTGTGATGTCACATGTAGAGGGTTATGACTTCAATTCCATACTCAGCCTATCTGTATGAATTGTAAGGGACAGAGATCCAGTTTGATGTTGATTTCCATAATAATGTAGAGTGGAATGGCTCCGAGTTCACAAAAACATTTCCGAATATTTTGTAACTGAGTTCTGCGGAAGATAACTGCAATTTTCTTTTGACAGGTGACCATAGCACTGGGGCTCCTCTTTAGGAAGAAAAATACACACAGTCTGCAAAGACTGGTTAGGGATAAGGAGTCTGATATGAAGAGCGAAATGTTTCCATGGTGTGGAGGATGTTGGGGTACATGCACCGATCAGTGGGAGCCCTCTTTTTTGTGAAAAACTATGGCTCCAACAGTGGGAATATACCCCTTCCCCGGAGTCATCACCACCACTGACTGTAAAGGCAGTAAAAAAATCCCTGGAGTCTGACTGGGGGAACAATTTACTTTTTTTGAGGGGAGGCTTATAAATGTATGGGGCAGATAGGATTTTATACAATCAAATAGTCATTTTCTAATTCAGTCAACAGCAAGACAGCTCTGAGACACAAGATATATCAGACTTGATCCATTCGATGTCATAGTGTAATCATCAGAACTGGTCCAAACATGTTGTACTGGGCCCACAAATCCCTATTTCATGCATGTACTAACACTGATAGCAAATTTATATGGTGATGCAAGAGATGCTGGGATTAAAGATGCCATTTTAACTGGTTAACTGGAATTAGCTAGCACTTCAGACCCTTCCCTGCTGACTCAATGGCTTAGAAGTGGTAAAAAAATATTGTCTTTGCCAAGGACCACAGAACTCCAGCTGGATTGTGTAAAACGTTTCTTTATTTGCCTTAAGAGGCAGAGAACTTCTTCAGGGTGATGACAATCAAGGCAATAAGAACGGAGGCTCCGAGGATGACAGCAATGGCAATGGCAGTGATGGCGCCAGGTCCCAGATACCCTGAAACAAACAAAATACAGCAGCTTAGGTTCCTACTTCTCATATGGTGTCTCAGCCATCCTGATAAGTATCTCTTCCTTATCCTAATGTAGTATCCCTCTGCCCACCAATGTACCTCATCCTTCTACTCCCCCTTACATCTGCTTGCTATAAAGTCCCCCGAAATCCACACGAAGCACCTAAGGTATGCATATATCCCAGTACATACCGCGCCTTCTTGTGCATTATGTAAGCACTAACACCAGACAGAGTGGGCTTTAGGCTGAGATTAATGCACACCCGGGGTAAAGTGAGGCCAGAGGCCACATTCCCAGGGGCAAAGTGAGACCAATGGCCACATTTCCAGGGGCAAAGTGAAACCAGACACCACATTCCCAAGGGCAAAGTGAGGCCAGTGGCCACATTCCCAGGGGCAAAGTGAGACCAGACACAATATTCCCAGGGGAAAAGTGAGGCCAGACACCACATTCCCATAGGCAAAGTGAGGCCAGAGGCCACATTCCCGGGGCAAAGTGAGACTAGAGGCCACATTTCCAGGGGCAAAGTGAGACCAGTAGCCACATTCCAAGGGGCAAAGTGAGACCAGACACCAAATTCCCAGGGGCAAAGTGAGACCAGAGGCCACATTCCCAGGGCAAAGTGAGACCAGACACCACATTCCCAGGGGCAAAGTGAGGTCAGAGGCCACATTCCCAGGGGCAAAGTCAGGCAAGATGCCACATTCGACTGAAACAAATTAATTAGTACTCCAAACAAAAGGAAGACACACCAACTTGATAATTCTAGGTGTATAATTTTATTGTGGTGCAAGAAGGCAGGACCAACTACCCCAGCGCTTTGGCATTCAAGCCTTCGTCAGGAGCAGATGCCACATTCCCAGGGGTTGTTTTATTTATTCTTAGTTGTTTTAATTATCTAGCACCTTTCAAAATCAAGGTGCTGCACAATCATAAAAACATCAACAATATAAATATATAAAATCAGTCTGGGATAAGCCTTAGAAAACAGATAGGTTTTTAGCATAGTTTTAAAACTGCTTACAGTCAGGAATTCTTTTAACCGATGAGGTAGAGAGTGCCACAGGGTCGGTGCTGCAAATGAAAAAGCATGAGCCCCAGAAGTTTTTAAATGAACCCAGGGAACTTCTAGCAATCACCTCGTCAGCGGATCGGAGCAGACAAACCGGGGAGTAAGGAACCAGGAGATCTTTCAGGTAGTCAGGTTCCTGTTCATATAGGGCTTTGAAGGTAAGCAAGTCTACCTTATAGGTGATCCGCCACTGAACCGGCAGCCAGTGCAGTTCGCGCAGCACAGGTGTAATATGACTGGCCCTAGAAGTACCAGTCAATAACCAGGCCGCAGCGTTCTGCACTAGCTGCAAGCAGCGGATATCAACCCCAGGTAGCCCTAGGTAGAGGACATTGCAATAGTCAAGACGGGTAGTGAAGAAGGCATGGACCAGTGTTGGAAGGTCATCCAGAGGAACCAGATGTTTCACCCGGGCGATATTCCTCAGATGGTATAATGAAAATTTAACCACAGCCAACACCTAAAATTTCAGAGTCAGACCATCATCAAAAAATAATGCCCAGGTTACGCACCCAGTCTGGGGTAGTGAGCTGGACACCATCAAGCCATAGGCCCGACATGTGCCCACCTCCAGAACCCACCCCCAGGTGACCAAGGTCCACAACCAACACCTCAGTCTTATCCGGATTCAATCTCAGCCAACTCGAATTCATCCAGTCTTTGATCTCAGAGAGGCAACTATTTAGCATGGAGACAGCATCAACCTGTCCGGGTACAAAGGACATATACAGCTGAGTATCATCTGCATAGCAGTGAAAACTCAAGCCATATTGCCTGATGATATCTCCCAATGGCAACATGTACACTGCAAACAACATGGGCGTCAATATGGAGCCCTGCGGCACCCCACAGGATAGGCGGAGGGTATCAGAGGAATAAATTCCAGTGACAACCATCTGAGACCTACCTATGAGGAAACAGCGAAACCATTTGAGGACTGTACCCGACAGTCCACAAAGGAGCCCCAGGGTCTCCAGCAGCACCCCATGGTCCATAGTGTCAGAGGCTGCTGAGAAATCGAGAAGGACCAAGATGGTACAAGCCTTTTGATCTCTTGCCATAAGGAGATCATTAAGTACCTGAACAAGGGCTGTCCCAGTGCTGTGCCTCTTCCTGAAACCAGACTGGAGGGCTTCATAGACATTGTGAGTAACAAGGTGATCGTCCAGCTGCAGCGCAACCACCTTCTCAATAACCTTCCCCACAAAAGGAAGGTTAGAGACAGGTCGGTAGTTAGCTGGATCGTCGGGATCCAGGGAGGGTTTTTTAAGGAGTGGTCTAAAGACCGCTTCCTTTAGGGGGTCCGGAAAGACTCCCCTCTCCAAGGATCTCCATACAATTTCAGCGAGCATTTGGCAGATAGCATCTACACAACCCACTAATAGGTGTGTAGGGCCCGGATCCAAACTACAGCAGGTTGGGCGCAAAGTCTGGACAATCTTCCCAATATCCATGAATTCCGGTCGGCTGAAATCGGTCCAGACAGACCAGGCACTCACCAGCTCCCATCAACCTTCGCAAACCCCTCATGGAGGGAGCCGTGCCGATTCCACCCTGATGCCGGCAACCTTATCGGTGAAAAAACGAGCTAACGAGCTAGTGCCATACTTATTTTGTGAAAATGCTCTTCTGGACAGAAGACAGATTGGATTGCACAATCTGTCAATGGTTCAAAAAAGTTGAGCTGGTCGATTTTGCGCAGCAGAAATCTCCCTCAACAGGAACTCTGCCTTCTTACGGGAAATTTCTGATTGATAGCCCTTATAATGTTCAATCAATCTAAGCCTGTCAGCATCAAGGCCGGATTTCCGCCATGCTCTCTCCAGCCTTCAACCAACTCACCTCAGCTCCGTCAAGGACCGATCATACCAGGGGTTCCTTGGGCGAAGAGTGAGTGGTCGACCCCAGACAGGAGCACTCAAGTCCAAGGCATCTCCCACTGCCTTATTATAGGCTAGTACTAGATCCCCCGGACTTGTGCTTTCACTCAGCAATCCCGATAGGTCAAGAACTGCCAACAGACCATCTGGGGTGATTCCCCTTAAAGGGCAGTACCGGGTAAAGTGAGGCTAGAAACCACATTCCCAGGGGCACAGTGAGGCTAGATGCTACATTCCCAGGGGCAAAGTGAAACCAGGCACCACATTCCCAGGGCAAAGCGAGTCTGAAACCACATTCCCAGAGGCAAAGTGAGGCTGAAACCACATTCCCAGGGCAAAGTGAGACCAGACACCATATTCCCAGGGGCACAGTGAGGCTAGACACCACATTCCCTGGGGCAAAGTGAGACTAAAACCACATTCTCAGGGACAAAGTGAGGCTAGACACCACAATCCCAGGGGCAAAGTGAGGCTAGACACCACATTCCCAGGAGCAAAGTGAGGCTAGACACCACATTCCCAGGAGCAAAGTGTGGCTAGATGCCATATTCCCAGGGGCAAAGTGAGGCTGAAACCACATTCCCAGGGGCAAAGTGAGGCCAGACACCACATTCCAAGGGGCAAAGTGAGGCTAGATGCCACATTCTCAGGGGCAAAGTGAGGCTGAAACCACAATCCCAGGGAAAAAGTGAGGCCAGATGTCACATTTCCTGGGGCAATGTGAGGCTCAAACCACATTCCCAGGGGCAAAGTGAAGCCAGATGGCACAATTCCTGGGGCAAAGTGAGGTCAGACACCACATTCCCTGTGGCAAAGTGAGACTAGCCTCCACATTCTCTGGGACAAAGTGAGGCTGAAACCACATTTCCAACAGCAAAGTGAGGCTAGATGCCACATTCCCAGTGGCAAAGTGAGACCAGACCAGGGGTAAGGTGAGACCAGATGCCACATTCCCAGAGGAAAAGTGAGACTAGACACCACATTCCCGGGGGAAAGTGAGGCCAGATGCCACACTCCTAGGGATAAAGTGAGCCAGTCTCCACATTTCCAGAGGCAAAGTGACGGCAGACACCACATTCCTAGGCGCAAAGTGATGCTAGATGCCATATTTATCTCAGCCTAAAGTATCACCCTGGAATATCTTAATGCACTTATAAAATGGGTCCTGAGAAAATAAATTAAAACACATTATGATAAAACTGTTGAAAAGTGTAAAAATCTTAAAAGATGTTTACAACTAGTCCTTCCGCTGGTGAACTAATGATCATATGACATAGACTGAGCTCATGTCAATGTGTTCTGCTTCACTGTAGTCTTCAACTGATCTAACTGGGTTCTGCAACTGCTAAGTACTTAAATAAATGAATACTGGATGGGAAAAGGGGCTGCATTACTATGGGGCCCTAAATAAGGAAAAGCATGACTATTTCAAAATAAAAACACAAACCAGCACACTGGGACAACAAACCAGACTTCACACATGCCCAAAATGTACAATTATATTAACAAATGTAAACAACATTGTTTATGTTCCCTTTAAAAAAGAATCAAGAGTGGATTTCCACCCCTTAAAAGTAGCACTGGGGGATAAGTGACTTGTGATGTGGGTTTCTGGGTGCAGGGGATTGCTGCATGGATCACAGGTGTCAGAATGCAGCCATGGCTTGCAAGTTGATTGAAGAGGAGGCGTTACTCTGAGACCCAGTCATTGATTTTGGTTACCCCCCTCGTCTGATATCTACTCCTACTGGTGCTATAATATGATTATTTTGTTAGTTGTTTAGCTAGGACTAGCACACTAAGCTGAAAACTTTTTTTACAGGTGCAACCTGGGAGCACAGGGAAGTTAAGTGACTTGCTCAGGGTCACACAGTCTGCAAGTGGAAGCTGTGGGATTCAAACCCAGGTCTGGTCTGCTGGATGTCACCAGATTTGCAGCTCAGAGCCTTAAACCACTGTGCTATACTGCCTCCCATTATAGTATATGCTTGAATGTTATTGTAGATGGATTTACACCTACTGCAAAAATGTGTAGGGCAGTTCAAAGGTCAAAAAGTTTATTCTATAGTAGCTATGTCACTACTACAGTACAACTTTTATGTTCTATGTCCAACCGCTGTCTCCCCTGCATCACGGCCAACCTGTCAGTGCTTAATACAGGACAACAGCAGCACAGTAAGGTATTTTAGTTTAGTGATGGCATCTTTCGAAGCTGGCCTGTGACAGGGAAGTTTTTTTTTTTTTTTAATTGCTACACTGCTGCCTCCTAAAAAAGATTTGCTGTGATTCTATACATATGGGTTAGCACCTAAGTGTGTTTGCTGGGAGCACAGCAGGCAGAGCAGAGGACATAACGTCTGGGAGAGTTACCAGATGATTTTAAAAAAGGCCCTAAAACACGTTTCTTCTGTTTGTTTTTTGTTTAATACAAAAACCATATACTGTATAAAATAAAAGACAGGGAACTGTCCACAGACAAGGCTGAGTTTTCATATCTGAGGTTGTCCCTATTGTCTTTCTGTCTGCCCCCCCCCCCGATTTAGCACTTTACGTCCCATTCTCACCTCATTTAACTGTGCTTCTCTTCTCTCCCATCCTCAGATTTCAACCACAAGGAGCCCCTGATCAGGCGTCCCCTGCCCCGATGGACCTTCGGGGAAGCGGCTTCCTGCCTGCCACCCTCTCCTCACCACCAGCCGGCCTGCTCAGCTAACAAGGTAAGCTTTCCACCTCCAGAGCTCCGGCTCCTTTATGATTGGCTGCTCCTGCATGGAGGTGGCCCACCATTGGCTGGCTGAACCAGCCATTGCTCTGCTATTGGTGCACCTCCAACCCAGAGCTGTGAGCCACACTTGGGCTCCCAGGCTGAGACTTTCAGCACTTTGCGTTTTTTTTTGCTTTAGGTTTTGGTGCTTCCCCTGGACCTTTCTACTACTGGATTTCCTATGCCTGCCTTTTTCATGCCTTAGAACGCTCCCCTGTCCCCAGCACTCTTTAAATCTGCCTCTGCAGTCTCCTCCGCTCTGCTTTTCCCCTCCTATAGATTGCCTCGCTCCTTTTTACAGCACACTTCCCCATTAAAGTGTACCTCTTCCACAGTTTTCGTCCACCTCTATTTGCCCTGCACATAACTGATAGCCAGTTCCCCCCTCCACCTGGCAGGCAGCACACTGGCCACTACAAATGTCCTGCTATGCCTACCAGCTCAATTATGAAGTATCTACTACTGTCACTCCTGGCTGTCTCTCTGGCAGGCACCCTCCTGGGAGTTGACTTCGGTGCCTCAATCCTTGCTTCTGACCAAGTTGCCCTCAAGCATTTCTGAGTCACCTCTAATCACCCTCATTACATTCGTCCTCTACTAAAATGGGAATCTGCCTCACTCGGAGCCCTCCCACTTGCACTCCTTCCCAACCTAGAGCGCCGCCTACTTGGATTTTTCCTTCACTCCCTCGCCTTCTCGACCCCATCTCTTGGCACCCAGTACTCATATCACCTACTTTTCTCACTGCTCCTATTGAGTGGTGACATTGACGCCAACCCCAGCCCCATTAACACCCCAATCACATCTACCTGTGGCATCTGGACCCACACCCCTTGTCTGAAACTTGCGCACATGAACATATGCAGTCTATCTACCAAATTTCCCGGTTTCGAAGCCTGGGTTTCCCAGCACAGACCCTATGCACTCTGCCTTACAGAGACCTGGCTGAAGCCCCAGTGCAGTGATGTTATGTTCCAACCAGCTGGTTACACCCTCCTGTGCAGGGATAGACCAGGCACAAAAAAGGGTGGTGGTGCTGCCATCCCTGTCTGGGACCCACTCTCTGCCCGCATCACCCTTCGTGCAGATGATGATTCCCCTAGCAACTGGCTCATTGCTGAAATCATACTAGGCTCTACAAAGAAGCTTTACCTGGGTTGTTGTTACAACCCACCAAATGGTGGTGTAGACAGCCTCCAGAGCCTGCTCTTGGGCCAAGAAGTCTCCCCTGCTAGAGAAACTATCCTATTTAGGGACTATAACCTAAATTGTCTGAGTCCCCAAGAACCTGACTTCGATAACCAACTCAAGCAGCACAACATGGCACAAATCCTCACCCTCATGACCTGATCAAATCCTCGAATCTCCACTAACTCCCTTATCAATTGGGTGATCACTAACCGTGGGGCCCATATCACTTACGTGGGCATCATATCGGACTCACTAAGTGACCACTCCCCCACTTATGCCATCTGGTCCTCCAAAGTCCCTCGCCCCCTTCCCCAAATATCTATCAATCTGCAATTTTAACCACCCCAACATCTCTGCAATTATTGAACAGGTCAGGGGTTTGAATTGTCATGGCCTCTATGCACTCTCAGACGTAACCCTTGCCGTCACTCACCTTACTAACACTCTCCTGGACGTACAAGACCGACATTTCTCTGTAACTATTAGGAGAGTTTGTGGCAGGTGTACTTGCTGGATCACAAAGTAATTCCTCTCCATAATGAAAGAGAGGGACTCCAAGTGGACTGCGCATAAATTAACCCCCTCCCCACTCTGTGGAATGAATACCGGTACCTGCACAACTGTTGCAAGCGTCTGGCCCGATCTCTCACATTTGACTATTACACCAACCTGCAGAGGGAGATCCTCAGGAATTCCTGAAAAGTCTGGAGCTCCATTGGTTCCCTTCTCACCCCTCGCACCAACAGCCCCAGTGTTAACCTCAGTTCCCCATCTGGCCTCCTGACCGACCCCACCAAGGTAGCCAATGCCTTTAACCTCAAATTTACTGACCTGTCAGCCCTCCTGAGCAAATTACCTTCTTGTGACCCCTCCTACATGTGGACTGGTGCCTCTGCTCCTCCCCCCCACCGGGCACTCAGTCCACCCTGGCACTATGCAGTCCCCCCTCCATAGACCATAGTCTTCTTCCACAGCCTCTGCCCCCTCACCTGATCCTACTCCCCCATGCCCCCCCTTCTACTTCAAGATCATCTCCCCAAAAGATGCTCTCAAACTCCTCCAGGGACTGCCCAATCAAGGCAGCCCGGGCTCTGATGGACTCTCCTCTGTATTCCTCAAAACTGCGTCCTCAGCAATCGCCAAGCCCCTCACCTTCATTTTCAATCTTGCCCTGACTACCTGCTCTATGCCTCTCCCATGGAAATCTGCCAAAGTTATCCCCATCTTCAAAACCGGTGACCCCTCTCCTGTGACAACTATCAGACAATATCCATCCTTCCACTCCTAAGTAAACTCCTCAAAAACGTTGTGCATCAACAACTATTAGAGTACCTCACCAAATACAATATCTTATGTAGCCAGCAACATGGCTTCAGCAGGCATCACAGCACCACCACTGCCCTGACCCTATTCACTGACCATATCCTTACAAATATGGATCAAGGGTTTGCCACCGGCGCCATATTTGTGGACCTGTCTAAGGCTTTTGATTTGGTTAATCATACCCTCCTCCTCCCTAAACTAAACCAGATTAGCTATTCCGAGGATACCACATGCTGGTTTCAAAGTTACCTTACTGGCCGCTCTTAATTTGTCTGCATAGGCTCAGCCACCTCCCATGCCCTACCTGTCTCTACTGGGGTTCCCCAGGGCTCCATACTGGGCCCCTTCTCTTTACCATTTTTGTCAATACACTTGCCGTGGACAGCCTCACCTGCGAATCCTTCCTTTACGCTGATGATCTGGTTATCTACCATAGTGACAAATCCATCCCCCACTTATCCTTGGTCCTCACCCAGAACTACTGTGCCACCTACAATTGGTTCTCAGATAACTTGATGCTAGTTAACGCTACAAAACCAAAGCAAAGCTGTTTGGGTCAAAACCTTTCCTTGCCAGACCACACAAAACCTACTCTTTCCTCCAGATCCGCCATCCTAGTGGCCCTGCCCTCAAAATCGTCCACTCCTTCAAATATCTGGGGGTCACGCTAGACCCCTCCCTCTCCTTCACCGACCACATAAACTCAGTACTCCTGACTGACAAGGCTCACACTGCTATTGCAAGAGGAAACCTCCTCCCCATCTTGGACTACTGTTCCCCAGCCTACACTCGTGTCTCCTCCACCCTTCAAACACGACTCATGACTGTCTACAACAACATTTGCCACTTTGCGCTGTCCGCTCCTTACTCCACCCATCACTGTGACCTTTACCACTCCCTTAACTGGCTCTCACTGCCATGTCGCTTTGACTTCACCCTCGGTTGCCTCACCAATACTTGCATCAGAAACGGTCCTGCCTCCCCACTGGCAACCTTCTTCAAGCACTGTGCCTCATCTAGAAGCCTTCAATCCTCCCTTGTCCCTCCCTTGGAGACGCTGAGAACCACCACTAACATGGGAGGCAAAGCCCTATCGGTTGTGGCATCCCTACTATGGAATGGACTGCCTGCCCACCTCAGAGCATCCAACAAGCTTCAAGCCTTCAAACATAACCCTAAATCCTGGCTCCTCACTAGGGACAGCTGCACCTGTCCACCCAGGTAACACCAACCTTTCAACTCTCCTAGGACCTGACACCTGTTCTCCTTCCTATTTCCTGTTAAGAATAACTAGCCTGCCTGGACATATTGCACCTAAAGGGTGGGCACGAGGTAACCTCCTGTTGTACCTAAGTTACAACTAATATTGTACCGCATTTTAATGTAATTTGATAACTACACTGTGCCAGTATACTGGTTTGTATCTGAATGTGGCTTGTATGTTTGTCACTGTCTGCTGCTCTTGCCTTTACTCTGTATATTGGGTTGTACCAAGTGCTGTTGTTATATCTATTGTTACTCTGTACCTGTCTTTTGCTCATGCCTATATGGCCCGGGTCATGCCTGTAAACAGCCCTCTTGACCAGCGCACCTCACCCAGTCAAGCAAAGTCATGAATAAATAAATTACATCATAGGGACTGCTTGACCCTTGTAATTTGTTGTGGATAGTTCCCTAGCCATTATTCCAAATGCTGTACTCTGAATTAAATACAATGCAGAAAGTTAAGCAACAGCGGGTGTACAAGGGATTGGGGTAACAAATATAGGTACAGTTCTACTGGGGAAGGGCAAAGAGGCACCAAAACTTTGGGCTTAGAAAGCCGATAATAAGCCTGTATTTATACTAATGAATCATGCGTCATGACAGCTTGCAATAGTAGGGAATCACTCTGAGAACAGTTTTAAGGGCTCTGTAGTCTTACTGACACCAGTGGGCACTGCTGTAACTGACACTAGTGGGTGTGACGCTTGGCCAGCTGGTTATGATTATTGTATGATACTGGTATTATAAATAGATGGTCAGTGTATGAAATGTCAGTCTGTGAGATTTGGCCCTTTAAATGACAAGGTGTCAGCAGCTGAAAACCAGGATGTAATTAAACAGACCAGAAGGAAACAGTTAATTGGAACATGCTTCTAGAGAGACAGTTTCTGGCCCTCATCACCTGCTGCTGCTTTTGAAGTTAGAACTTAAGTACGAATTTTATTACATCAGGAAAGGACGTCATTTAGCTGATTCCTGTTTGCCATCTCACACCTGGGTGACGGACTGCAGGGTTGTAAACCTCAAAGGAACTGGTTGATCAAAGACTCATAATTCGGGAAATTGTGTTTTGCTGATGTTCACATTATTTAAAATACCTCCTGGTAGGAAATCATGTTTGTAATTTTATATTCAAAAAGGAGGAGCAAGATTGTTGTGGATAGTTCCCTAGCCATTATTCTAAATGCTGTACTCTGAATTAAATACAATGCAGAAAGTTAAGCAACAGCGGGTGTACAAGGGATTGGGGTAACAAATATAGGTACAGTTCTACTGGGGGAGGGCAAAGAGGCACCAAAACTTTGGGCTTAGAAAGCCGATAATAAGCCTTGTTCACTTAATAAGCTTTGTTCACTTGGGAACTCAAAGCAGCAGGTTGGTTGGACAGAGGTCTGGGTTTATATTCTGTTTTAACTGAAATATTTGAATAGTTTGTAAGTGAAATTAGCTCTATGTGGTAAAAATTATTACCTTGAATTAGAACTGTTACTTGGGCTGTGATATTATAACTTTGGAGGTTTGGGGACAGTTGTTTGTCAGGGTTAACTAGAGGGAAATTTAAATGTGTTGTTTGCCTGGTGTTTGGTAAGAGCCCTCCCAACCACCCTGTTTTGTAGGCTTTCTTAAATACTGAAAAACCACTGGGGGTTGGGATTGAAAGGCTGAGTATTTCTGTTTTAGGACTGAAATTCGAAGCAACAGCAGCTGGTGGGCCTGTGACATCATACGGTACCTGATGTCTGCTTACACACACTGTTAGTGGGACCGAACACACACTGGACTGTATGTGTTTGTGAGACTTTGGAACTTTATTGGTGGGGCTGAAATTGGATTTGTAAACAACTACAGTCAGTATAGAGAGAAACTGTATTCCAGGGGAAAGGGACTGAGAAAAGGGGGTGTGCCATTATAAACAGAGGGGGATAAACAGGGTGGCCATATTCCACCATGGCAGGCATCTTCGGAAGGGTTGTAGGCTGTACAGGCTGTGGGATGGCAATAATTCTAAATTGGGCCTGGAGAGAGGGAGGCTGCCCACTCTGTAGACAGCTATCTTGTATCAGGAGTGAGGTATATTGGTTAAGGAGTAAGCTGGGGGAGCTGGGGAGGTGTCAGAGATAAGGGGTGTGATATGGGCAGCAGAAGGGTGGGGCTGAGGCGAGGCTGGGGCAACGCCTCTGAAATTACAGGCGTTATGTTACAGCAAGCAGGAGGGGATATTAGGGACAGAGGACCCTTAGATAGGGAAGTTGATGCTAAGGGGAAAGCGTACGGGGTGAACATTCTGAATACAAAGATAGTGGAGGGGGAAGAGTCAGGAGGGGCTGTTGTGCGGAAGCCTAAAACAGCAGACTGTGGGAAGGGAGCTCCTAAGGTGAACAGTGCAAGAGAGGAAGAAGAGGGGCAGTTTAGAGGTGCAGTCAGGGGAAACACGGGTTACTTGATGGAGGCTGACATAGAATGTCACAATAAATTTGAGCTACTAAGCAACCTAGAGGGGGAGGAAGGGGTTGGTGGAAATGAGAAACTTATACAGAGGCCGGGGATCGATACCCATAGGGCATCACAGACCGGCTATGGAAAGGATAGAAATAGTCCCAGAGGGAGAAGGGGAAACATAAATGTTAAGCAAATGGGGGAGATGCAACATATTCCAGACATGAGAGAGGAGAGCATGATTGGAGAGAAACTGGGAGACAAGGAGGTGGGAGAGGAGCCCTCAGCAGGGGGTCAGTACCAAGGATGGGGCCCTAGCTAAAGAGGACCCACAGAGAGCCTCTGGAGGCAGGGGTACTATTACAAGGGGAGGATGATGGTGGGGGAAGGAGAAACCATCAGGGCCAGGATAAATGGTTCGGATAAGAGGGTTAAAGGGACACCTATTCAGAGGAGTTTGAGTTAAGTGGGTAAAATAGCAAGGAGGCAGAAAGGGAGGGTGACAAGGGGTCTCTAATAAGGCAGAAAGACTCCATGAAATTGAGATCATGAATAAAGGGGGGGGAAGGGGGCTGAGAGGGCATAGTGGAGGTAACCATAAGGATGATGACGGTGTTAAGGTTCTGTTATTGGGAGACTCGATGATTAGGGGTATCCAGTGGAAGGGACAGGGGGGTGGATGCCATAGCCAGGTGAAGGTAGTGAGTATCTCTGGGCTGACAGTGCACAGAGCAAAGTTCATGGTGTATGAAATGGTTAGGGACTGTGGAGGGAAACCAGATTTCCTGGTGCATTTGGGAACTAATGATCTAGAGGGAAATAGCATTTTGGAAATCCAAGCAAGGTTCCAAGAACTTGCCAGAGTCTGTCGGGATAATGGATGCAACATTTCCTTTGAGATATTGCCAGTACCAAAGGCCTCAGTGGAGAAAATGAGCTCACAGAGGTTAATGACTGGCTCAGGAAGTGGGGTGAAGAGAGGGATGGGGTGTTAGGAACTGGAATGGAGTTTGGGAGGATAAGGGACTATATGCCAAGGACAGGTTTCATCTTGCCCCATTAGGGAAGGAAGTCCTTAAACAGGGATGGCTGACTACATACAAGAAAGGTGGGGTTTAAACTTGTGAGGGGAAGGGATAAGGGAGGGGGTGACCAGAGCCCTCTCCTCCAGATGAGGGAGTAGCCTTCACGCCCAAGGGGAAGGAAACAGATTTGGGATGGAGGTTTCAGGAGGAGCAGAGAGGGAGGATGGAAGTATAAGGAACCTGGGTGGGGTTCGACAAAGAGGATCAGGGATAAGGGGTGGGGGTTGGTGTTAGTAAATGCCAGGAGCTTGGGAAAAAAGTTGCCAGAGTTCCAGGCCATGCTGTTCGAGGGAGGGGTGGATGTGGCGGCGGTCACGGTGAAGGTGCAACAAAACCATGACTGGGACCTAAAGTGACGGGGGACACTATGCTCAGGAAGGATAGAAAGGAGGGCAGAGGGGTGGAGTGGCTATGTTCATTAGAGATGACATAGAAATTGCTAGGGTAGAAGAGGCAGAGGGAAACGTGGAGGCCTTATGGGTCACCTTACGATCCTCAGCAGGAAATAAGGTCAAGCTGGGTGTAGCATATAGGCTCCCCGGGATGAGTGAGGTTCTAGAGGATGGTTTGCTGGACAACATCATTGCCCAGTGTGGACCAAAAGGGGAAGGATTGGTGTTGATGGGGGACCTTAATATGCCAGGTACAAACTGGGAACCATGTCCTCTAAGGTGGCCAAGGAGCAGAGGCTGCTGGATGGCTTCCAGGATGTGTTCTTAACACAGCATGTGATGGAGCCCACAAGGGAGGGGCATGTCCTGGATGTGGTTCTGGCCAATGGGGATCTGGTAAGGGACATGGTTGTACAAGACCCCCTGACTGGGAGTGACCACAAAACTGTCTGGTTTCAAATAAGCATGGGGGAAGGGGGGGAGATCTAGGACACTGGCAGTGGACTTCAGTGGGGCAGACTTCATGGGCATGGGAAATATTCTCAAGGATCACTTGAAGGGGATTACCTCAATGACAAGTGTGGAAAGGAGATGGGAGGTCATAAAACGGGACTTCATGAGGCAGTCAGGATCTGCGCTAAGTTGAAACGCAGGAGCAAGGTCACATAAACCATGCTGGTGGTCCAGTGAGGTCCAGGTAGCAGTCAGAGAAAAGAAGCGGCCTACAAAAATATAAAACAACAAGAAGGGATAGGGATAAGAAATGTACCAGCTTACATCTAGAAAAGTCACCTGTATGGTGAGGGAGCAAAGTCCAGTAAAGAGCAGCGGCTGGCACAGGGATACATGGAGGGGAAAAGGGTTCTTCCGGTACATTGGGGAGCGGAGAAAACTAAGGGCCATCTCAGCAGATTGAGATCAGAAGGAGGGTGGGTGGAAGAGGCGAGGACCAGGCAGAGCTATTTAACAGTACTTTGCCTCTGTGTTCACTAGGGAGGGGATGGGATATCTACAAAGCAAAGCCCTGAAGGGATAGAAACATCAGTAAGTGAGATCAGGGGCAACAAAAATGGAGCAAGAGGGGAGAGGTACCCCAGGGTGTCACATCTGGGTAAAGATAAAAAGGCCAGTAAGGTGGAGGGACGGATGATGCTATCTCCACCAAAAGGGTGTGGTTAGCCTCAAGGCCCTAAAGAAAACAAATCTCCAGGGCCGGATGGCATTCATCCGAGAGTACTATGGGAATTGGCGGACATACTGGCTGCACCACTGGCAGAGCTTTTCGGCAGGTCACTTGAGACAGGGAGGGTACCTAGGAATTGGTGAGGCACATGTGGTACCAATCCATAAAGGGGTTGAGGAAGTACCAGGTAACTATAGACCCATCAGTTTGACCTCGTGGTGGGAAAATTAATAGAGAGTATACTTAAGGAACGATTGGGGTGTACTTGGAGGAGGTGGGAGGTCTGATAGTCGGCAACATGGGTTTGTGCCAGGTAGATCATGTCAAACCAACCTTGTGAGTTCTATGAATGGGTAACATCAGAACTGGACAGGGTAAGCCTGTGGATGCATTATTCTTGGACTTCAGACATGCGTTGACCTGTCCCCACAATGGTCTGGTGGAGAAACTGATGGGGTTAGGAGTAGGCCCTTTGATGGTCAGATGGATTGAAAACTGGCTAGCTGGATGCACTCAGAGAGTAGTGGTCTGTGGGGAGCTCTGAGCCCAGAGAGGTTGGTAGTGGTGCAGCGAGGGCTCGGTCCTGGGTCCAATCCTGTTTAATGCATACATATCGGACATCAGGGAGGGTATAGGGTGTGAAATGAGTCTCTTCATGGATGACTCCAAGATGGGAGCAGTAGTTGAGGGAGAGAGGGGAGGTTGGCCCTGCAAGGGGACCTGGACACCCTGGAAAGCTGGGCTCACACATGGAAATTAAATTTCAATATCACCAAGTGCAAGGTGTTGCATCTTGGTCGGGGAAACCCTAAACACAGGTACACCCTGGGAGGGGAGGCGCTGGAGGCCTCAATAGGGGAAAAAGACCTAGGGGTCATGGTGGATGCTTGTATGGATAACTCTGAGCAGTGCAGGAGAGCGGCTAGCAAGGCAAACA
This sequence comes from Neoceratodus forsteri, assembly GCA_016271365.2. Classification (NCBI taxonomy): domain Eukaryota; kingdom Metazoa; phylum Chordata; order Ceratodontiformes; family Ceratodontidae; genus Neoceratodus; species Neoceratodus forsteri. The sequence continues at coordinate 11,960,381 of CM028137.1, read as the reverse complement.
GGATGTTGGGATGCATCATAAGGGGGATCACCTCTAGGAGCAAGGAAGTGATTCTGCCAGCTGTACAATGGACTGGTTAGACTACACCTTGAGTACTGTGTACAGTACTGGAGACCACACTTGAAAAGGGACATACAGCTCCTAGAGAGGGTACAGAGGAGGGCAACAAAGATGATATGAGGGCTAGGGGATTTGACGTATGAGGACAGACTTAAGGAGCTCTGCCTGTTTTCACTGGAGGAGAGGAGAGACAGGGGGACATGATTGAGGTCTTCAAGTACCTCAAGGGAATAAATAGGGTAAACATGGAGGGGATCTTTAGACTAAAGCAGGGAGGTATCACCAGAGGGCATGGTTTGAAGTTGGAAGGTGGAAGAGTGAGGGGGGAAAGAGGAGGAGGTTTTTCACTGAGAGGGTGGTGGACCCTTGGAATGCACTGCCTGGTGAGCTAGTTCAGAGATCCACAGTGGAGGGCTTCAAGAGAGGATGGGACAGACACAGAAAGTGGATGTATCAGATGATGGTGTGTCCCAGGGGGTTGGGGATGGATGATATGTGTTTCTGGAGCACAAGGGATGGGAGGGTCTTGGCACCCAACTAAGGATCTAAAGTTCGAGCAGACTCGATAGACCGTAAGGCCTAATCTGCTGGCAAATAGTATGTTAGTATGTTAGATGACTCACAGAAGGGGTGTGGAGACATAGAGTTTAAACTGATACTTGTGTCTGAAATGTATGACAGATTTTTTTGGGACTCCGAGAGAAAACAGTTCTCTGATCTAACTAAGCACTTCCAGAGGTTATACCTTAGATAGCAAAGGTCTAAGTGTATTGTGGTAGGAGTTTTTGTTTTGTACTTTTCCCTTGTTCTTTTATGTGATTGTGATGCTCTTTGATATTTGTTCTGTATTTTATCTTACGGTTTTTTATCCATTTTTAGTAAACATTTTCTTTAAGATACTGCCTGGGTCTCCTCAGTCTTTTTTTGCATGTTATTGCTGAACAGATATTAAGTCTGACAACTGTTTAAGTGCTTGATGGTGTTACTAAGCTTGGTAAAAGGTAAGAATATACCTAAGGTCTCTTACAGACTTTTAAGGATTAATTTTGGATACCTGGTTAGGTGCCCTAGGCGAAATATATATTGCATCCTCCTGAAGAGATTATTATCTGAACCTGTACATTTGGGTATGCTAGCATAAGGGTCACAGTTTGACTCTCCCCAGAATTTGAGACTAAAGGTGATTCAGACCCAAAAGCAGACAGGAGGGTTACCCTGTCTATTACCTGTTCACACTATTGCACTCTGAGGTTGGCACTGTGGCAGCAGAGGGCCTGACCTGCGGAGTGTGTTTGTAACAGTGGATACTGCTGTGACTTGGGCACCAATGGGCATTGCTGTAACTGACACCAGTGGGCACTGCTGTAACTGACACTAGTGGGTACTGCTGTGACTTGGGCATTGCTGTAACTAACACCAGTGGGCACTGCTGTAACTGTCATCAGTGGGCATGGCTGTAACTGACACCAGTGGCTACTGTTGTAACTGTCACCAGTGAGCATTACTTTAACTGACACCAATTGGCACTGCTGTAACTGGCACCAGTGGACACTGCTGTAACCAGCATCAGTGGGCATGGCTGTAACAGTCACCAGTGGGCACTGCTGTTACCCACACCAGTGTGCAATGCTGTAGCTGACACTAGTGGGCATTGATATTACTGACACTAGTGGGCACTGTTGTAACTGTCACCAGTGGACAGTGCTGTAACTGTCTCCAGTGGGCACTGTTGTAACTGACAGTAGTGGGCACTGTTGTGACTTACACAGGTGGGCACTGTTGTAACTGGCACCAGTGGGCACTGCTGTAACTAACACCAGTGGAATTTGATTTAACTGACACCAGTGGGTGCTACTGTAACAGTCACTAGTAAGCACTGCTGTGGCTAACACAAGTGTGTGCTCCTGTAACTGACACCAGTAAGTACTGTTGTAACTGTCACCAGTGGGCACTGCTGTAACTGCCAGTAGTAAGCATTGCTATAACTGACACAAGTGGACAGTGCTGTAACTGTCACCATTAGGCACTGCAGCAACTGTCACTGGTGGGTACTGCTGTAACTGACACCTATTGGCCAGTGGACACTGCTGTTACCGACACCAGTGGGCACTGCAGAATCTGACACCAGTGAGCGTTGCTATAATCTACACCAGTGGGCACTGCTGTAACTAACACCAGTGGGTACTGCTGTAACTGTCACCAAAAGACAGTGGTATAACTGTCACCAGTGGGTACTGCTGTAACTGACACCATTGGAACCTGATGTAAATGACACCAGTGGGCATTGCTGTAACTGACACTAGTGAGTACTGCTGTAACTAACAACAGTGGGCACTGCCATAACTCTCACTAGTGGGCACAGCTGTAACTGACACCAGTGTGCACTATTGTAACTGTCACCAGTAGGCACTGCTGTAACTAACACTAGTGAGCAATGTTGTAATTGTTGCCAATAGGCACTGCCATAACTGTCACTAGTGGGCAATGTATTAACTGACACCAGGGAGCACTGCTGTAACTGACACAAGTGGAAAGTGCTATAACTTGACACCAGTGGGCACTGCTGTAACTGTCACCAGTAGACACTGCTGTAACTGATACAAGTGGGCACAGCTCTGACACATGTGGGCACAGCTCTAACTGACACCAATGGGCACTGCTGTAACTGACACCAGTGGGTGCTTCTGTAACCAACACCAGTTGGCACTGCTGTAACTGACACCAGTGGCACTGCTGTTACTGGCACCAGTGGGCACTGCTGAAACTGACACTAGTGGTCACAGCTATAACTGACACCAGTGGGCACTGCTGTAACTAGGGCTGGCAGTATAGCCTAGAGGTTAGAGTAACAAGCTGTGAATGAGCTTGGTACATCCAGCACACCTGGGTTTGATTCCCATGACCTCCACTTGCATACCATGTGATTCTGAGCAAGTCACTTAACCCCCCAGTGCTCCCAGGTCGCCCCTAAAAACAGGCACTTGTGCCTTGTGGGCCTGATCCAGTTACCAAACACTTAAATAAATAGATAAAAAAAACTAACACCAGTGGACACTGCTGTAACTGTCACCAGTGGGCACTTCCGCAACTGGCACCAATGGGTGCTGTTGTAACTGACTTCAGTGAATGCTGGTGTAACTGACAACAGTCAGTGCTGTAACTGTCATCAGTGGGCACTGCCGTAACTGACACCAACGGGCAGTGCTGTAACTGCCACTAGTGGGCCTTGCTGTATACCTATGTGAGAAAGAATGCTGAAAGGCAAACAGTTGGCATAAATTCAGCTGATCTACTTTCTGATAATGAGTGACAATGAGGTCTAGTAGTCATAGCAAAGGAACGTGAGTTAGGTCACAGGTTCAAGCTCCACTGTAGGAACTGACTTATTGTATCATGTTGGACTAGAGTCATTTGACCACGAGCAGTTTCAGTCTCTCCCAGCTATAGAAGCAGAGTCCTGCAGCTAATTGGTTGCATCACTTTTTGGTATATATGGTAACTAAATGGTAAATTTTAACAAAAAAATGCATTTTCACGTGCAGAGTGTCGTAACAAAGCCCATCCATACACAGATGCCCTTTTAATAAAAAAAATTAAACTACTATAAAAATGGAATTCCTGTTTGAAGAAGGGGCTGAATGGAATGAGCAGGGCTTCTCTTTCATTTCTGTGAGAGGCAGTGGCTTTTCTCTTATCCTGGTGATGTGCAGGGCTTCCCTCCAGTTGATGTCATCACTGGGCCTGTCACAAGTCATTACTTCTGTGACCCATCACCATGGCAACATACTAGAAATGATGTTCTCTCTGGGGCTTGACGTTACTAACCTCAAGATTGATCAGGTCTTGTGGTCTGATCATTACATGGCGAAGTTCTTGTTCGCCCCCCCTCAGTCCTTCCCCTGTTGAGATGGTCAGCTACTGCCCATTAAGGTGCTTGTCCCCGGATGGACTACTGGCAGTGGCTGATTTATCTAGAGTAGTCATAAGTACTCTCAGCACGAGTGAGGTGGTTGCTGCTTATAACAGGGCAGTTTCTGGGGTGCTTGATGTCATCACACGGGTCCGTGTATGACCCAGACCCTCTCACTTGAGATCTCCCTAGTTTGATGGGGATCTCAAGGTGATGAAGATTAAGGGTTGGAGGTTGGAGCATTGCTGGTGAAGGACCAGATTGGATGATGACAAACTAGCCCTGCGTGCTCATTATTCTGAGTACCGGGAGCAATCACCTGTAAGAAGGCAGAGTTCCTGTCCAGGGAGATTGCTGCAGGAAAGAACCGACCCGCTCAGCTTTTTTGGACTGTGGACAGACTTTTTAATCCAGCCTGTCTATAGCTGAGAAAAGCCTTTTCAGTCATATTATGTGAGGAGTTTGCTCGGTTCTTCTCTCATAGGGTGTCCTCTATCTGTCAGGGGATCCCGTCAGCAGACCCTATTGTAGTTCACAGCAGTCAACCTGGAGGTAATCTAGGCACTCTGTCTGGGAGGAGTTTAAATCGGTGGAGGTGGTCGTGGTCATTGAGGTTATCTCTGGGCTGAAGCACACATATTGTGAACTGGACCCGGCACTAACACATTTCCTGATGAGATGTGTTGGCTCCGTTGGCCCGGTGTTCGCTGGAATAGTCAGGTGTTCACTGACAGAGGGGTTATTTCCAGATGCCTTGAAAGAGGCTCTAGTAAGACCCCTCCTGTAGAAACCATCTCTCGACCCTGACATTCTGGCGAATTACCGCCCTATCTCCAACCTCCCCTTTTTGGGTAAGGTTGTCGAGAAAATTGTGGCGCAGCAGCTCAAGGAGCACCTCATGACCTTTAACACCTATGAGCCACTCCAGTCAGGTTTAAGGGCCAAGCATAGTACTGAAACGGCATTAGTCAGGGTGCATAATGATCTCCTCAGGGTGAGGGACAGAGGAAAACGATCAATCCTTGTTCTCCTGGATCTCTCCTCAGCCTTTGGCACTGTAGATCACATGGTGCTGCTAGATCACCTCAGAGAGTATTGTAGACTCACCAGCACCATCATCTGCTGGTTTAAGTCTTTTCTCTTGGACAGAAAGCAATGGGTGGCTATGGGGAATTTCTCCTCCACCCCAGAGCCCCTGCCTTGTGGAGTGCCTCAGGGGCCAATCTCGTCGCCCATGTTATTTGTAGTGTACATGCTGCCCCTGGCTGAGCTCATTAGGCATTACAGTGTGGGTTTTCACTGCTATGCAGATGATACCCCACTGTATTTGTCCTTTGCCACTGGAACATCGGTCACTGTGGAAGTGCTTAACAACTGCTTGGCAGAAATCAATGACTGGTTGTCCTCCAGCTGGTTGCAACTGAACCCAGACAAGACAAAGATACTAGTGATTTAGCTGGGTATTGGGAGTGTCTCCAATGCTGGGATGCTGGGTCTTCATCTGGGTCCGGTGCCACTGTTGGCCTCCACTAGGGTGCAAGATCTTGGCATGATCCTTGACAACAGGCTGACACTTAAAGTTCAGGTTTCGGCTGTCATCCAAAGTAGTTTCTACCACTTAAGGCATATCACCAAGATCAAACCACCGGTTCCATCAGATGACCTGCCCACCCTGGTACATGCCTTCATGACCTCCAGTCTTGACTACTGTAACGCTCTTTACTTCGGAGTCTCTGGAGGTACCCTCTGCTGACTGCAACTAGTTCAGAACGCTGCTGCCAAGTTGCTGACTGGCCTCTCAAGGTCTAGTCATGTGACCCCAGTGCTCCATTCTTTGCACTGGTTGCCCATCAGGTGGAGGGTTATCTTCAAGGTGAATCTTCTCACCTATAAGGCTGTACATGAGCTAGGCCCTGGCTACCTGGCTGAGCTCCTAACACCCTGCTCTTTGGCCTGTTCCCTCTGCTCTTCGACCAGGGGCTTCCTTGAGGTTCCCAGGACCAGGTTGAGAACTTCTGATGATAGGGCCTTTAGTGTCGCTGGTCCAGTCCTGTGGAACACTTTATCACCATCTCCTAGGGAGGCCCCATCGATGGAGGCTTTCAAAAGGGGACTCAATGCTCGTCTCTTTGCCCTGGCCTTCCCAAGCAAAGTAGTCTGCCCAGAACTGACTTTAGTACATTGCTGATCTAATTTATGGTATTTATGTATTTATTGCAACATGTAATTTTTTGTTTTACTTAATTGTTCTACCATTTTTAATGTGAAGCACCCAGAGCCTCCAGGATTGGGCGCTACAAAAATAAAATTTGCCTTGCCTTGCCTCTGAATCCAGTGATGGGTGTAGCTTTTTTCTCATTGCTGTGATTGGTGGGACTTTTATCTTGTCCCTATGATGGGCAGGTCTTTTCTCTTGCCCTGTGATGGGGGGGGGCTTTTTCTTCATCCCTGTGATGGGTGGGGCTTTTTTCACATTCCCATGATGGGGGGGGGTCTTTCATCCTTGTGATGGATGGGGCTTCATCAGATGGGCAGGGCTTTTCTCTTATTCCTGTGATGGGTGAGGCTTTTCTCTTTTTCCCTACTATGGGTGGCACTTCTTTCTTATACCCTGTGACAAATGGGGCTTGTCTCATGTCCCTGTGATGGACTCTCCATTTGGTATTTATTTTTGTCTCATGGGTCACCTATGAATGGAACTAGAGAGGGGCAAATATAGATTTTAATTTGTCAGTCCCCTGCCCCTAGATGTGTATTTGATCACATTTTTTTTCTCCTCAGCTACACATACTCAGTCAGTCAGTAAGAAGATCCAACAACTGAACAAAACCTGGGGGGAGGGGTCATTTTCCCTGGTGCAATTCTGATGCTCTCAGTATACCAATGTTATAGGCTGGCAGAATGAGTCTTGCAGCCCATAAAACTGAAACAGAATTAGGACCTTCATTTTATTCTGCAGTGTCTACCATCCACGATACACCCTACCCTCTCCTACCACCCTGCCATGGGCTGCAATCCAGTGTCCTGCCTTACCGTTCTCTGTGTTCATGTGATAGGAGTGGGTAGAATCCTCAGTCTCATAGTCCACTGTGTACGCCATCTCTGTAAAGTCCAGGAAAGGTCCATTGGTGGTCACATCCAAGGATCCACCACCTGAAGAGGGCTCCTGGTTTTCACCCCAAGATGTGGAGGCAGGGCCATCGGAATATTCTGCTGTTATGAAAGTAAAAGAAATGTCATTGTCTCAACAGTTATCATATTGTACTGTTATCAGTGCCTTATCTCTAGACACTGGCAAACATGTTACCACACCCTAGCATAGAGCATTTGATGTAGCTGATTCCAGAGCTGGCTAGTTACTAGGTGACTGGTATTTTGGTACATCGTATCTATGACTCTTTTGAGAAACTTTAAAACTTGAATATTTCCTGTTGATATCACAAAAAACTATGTTAATCCATCTGTTAGGGTTGAAGCAGAAAGCAAAGAAAGTAGGGACATTAAAAATGAAGGTAAAGGTCAGTAGAACCTTGGTGCACCAATGGTGCGGTGTTCCTCAGGGTAAATGTCAATGGAACACAGACCCAAAGATGGTACTGCGCACAATAGAGATTCAGTGTGTTGGCACGAAATAAAAGAATGTTCAAAGTCCAAAGTAAGAGTGAGTAGATTCTTTACTTTTTTAATTTCAATTCTCATCATGCAGCAAACAATTCAAATTCATACAAAATCAAACGGTCAAATGTGCCCCTAGCGCCACGACTCTCATGAGTCTCCAGAGGGGGTACTGTTTGAGGGAACACTCAAACATTTAAACAGTGCCTCATGCATATTAATTAGAGCTAGTGATGTCATAATTCATTAATATGTAGTTTCCTTTCCATCACTCACAGTTAATGATAGAAAAAAGGAGATAAAAAGTGAATATCTATTTAACGTTATTGTAGAAAATTGTATGTGTACTATGAATTTGCCTTATATTTGTTTTCTCTTAATTCATTGTTTCACTTGAAATTTCAGGATCCCACTACCAGTTGTCATGTTTGAGCCTGGAAATTCCATCCTACCCGGAATTAACTGCCATTGGAGCTTCGATTGGCTGCGTTGTTATCAGTTGTTCCAGGAGCTTATGACCTCTTTTTTTATTTAGTTCTTTAACCAGGAGTAGCACACTAAGCTGAAAGCTTTTTTACAGGCGTGACCTGGGAGCACAAGGAAGTTAAGTGACTTGCTCAGGGTCACACAGTATGCAAGTGGAAGCTGTGGGATTCAAACCAGGTCTGGTCTGCTGGATGTCACCAGATTTGCAGCTCAGAGCCTTAAACAACTGCACTGTATTGCCCTCCTATTTCCTCTTTTCTTGGGAGTTTCCCATTACGTATTTTCTATAAGGATGTATTTTGATAAATTGAAAAAGTTTTTTACAAATCTGTAGGGATTTAAATAAGAAACAGTTTTTTCAGTGCATTAACTGTGAGTGATGGAAAGGAAACTACATATTAATGAATTATGACATCACTAGCTCTAATTAATATGCATGAGGCCCTGTTTAAATGTTTGAGTGTTCCCTCAAACAGTAACCCCTCTGAAGACTCAAGAGAGTCGAGGCGCTAGGGGCACATTTGACCGTTTGATTTTGTATGAATTTGAATTGTTTGCCACATGATGAGAATTGAAATAAAAAAGTAAAGAATCTACTCTATCTTACTTTGAACTTTGAACATTCTTTTATTTCATGCAAACACACTGAATCTCTTTTGTGTGCAAAACCATCTTTGGGTCAGTGTTTTTGTGGCAGTGCGCCACCTCTGGAAGTGCAGCACAGACTAGTAGCTGCTACTCGCAGTGTTTTTATTTGGATTTGTCGTTATATAACTTCAAGTGCTTAGCTGCGACGGGACTAAAGTGTCGTCTACCGACTTCTTCAAATACCTTGGAGTAAACCTTGATCCCGCTCTTGATTTCTCTGTACATATCAATGCGGTATGTTAATCTGTTAATATCAAACTAGGAGCAGCTTACCGTGTGCGCCACTCCCTAACCCCTGCTGCCAGGATCTCTGTGGCATATGGGTACTATTTCCTGGGTTCCTGTATGCTCTCCCCACTCTCTGTCATACTAATGCAGGAATCCTTCGCAAGTGGGATATCTCCTACAATAACATCTGTAGGTTCACCCTCTCGTTCCCTCGACCGACACACCACTGCCACCTTTACTCCACTTTGCATTGGGTGTCCCCCCATCCCAGCGCTCCTTCTCACTGGGATGTTTTATTGACTCTGTGAACAGGACCCCCCCGCCCAGACTGCATAGGTGCCATGCTCACCCCTGTGACTTCACCCACGCACACTAACGTCATCTAATCAAACTCTGTTCTCCGTCCCTCTCAGCTCTACCAAGATGGGGGAGCAAGCCTTCTCCCATTTTGCCCCTAAATTCTGGAACTCCTTACCTGCCAACTTAAAGAGCTCCTTATCTCACTCTGCCTTCAGATCTGCGCGTTTTTCCCACCTTCATGACCTTGACTCCTGCCACTGTACCTAAGCATCCCAGAGCTCCTCCTGCTTAACCTTATTCTGCTCTGCCTAGATGTCACTGTACTGAATTGCCTGACTGAGTCATTGGTCCTACCCATCCCTGTGAGGATGACTACTGCTTGTTGTTATACCTTGATTTTCCCTGTGATGGACATCTGTTATGTAACTGCTACTTGTGCTTGCTTGTTATAAGTTATTTAAATTTATGTCTATTTCTGTCTGAAGCCTGTTATTGACAACAATCTGTAACTGTTTTGTGTTAAGTCATTGGTTTATGTACTGTACTCTCCCGGGTCGTAGGCAGACCTCTTGCCTAATGTACTTACCTAGTTAACAAAAGCAAATAAATAAATATGTCAATGGAACCTTGGTGCATCATATTTTGTGAGCAATGCAAAGGTTGGAGCATGCTAGTTTTGGATATGTTTAGAATTTTGGGAGTTATGGATATATATCAGTGGAACCTTGGTACACCAGTGGTGTAGTGTTACTCAGGGTATTTGTCAGTGGAACCTTGGTGCACCAATGGTGTGTTCCTCGGGGTATATGTCAAGTAAACCTTGATGTACCAGTGGTGTGGTGTTCCTCAGAGTATAAGTCAATGGAACCTTGGTGCACCAGTGGTGTGGTGTTCCTCAGGGTATATGTCAATGGAACCCTGGTACACCAGTAGTGCAGTGTTCCTCGGAGTATATGTCAAGTAAACCTTTGTGTACCAGTGGTGTGGTGTTCCTCAGAGTATATGTCAATGAAACCTTGGTGCACCAGTGGTGTGGTGTTCCTCAGGGTATAGGTCAATGGAACCCTGGTGCACCAGTGGTGTAGTGTTCCTTGGGGTATATGTCAATGAAACCTTGGTGCATCAGTGGTCTGGTGTTCCTCGGGGTATAAGTCAATGGAACCTTTGTGCATCAGTGGTCTGGTGTTCCTCAGGGTATACGTCAATGGAACCTTGGTGCAACAGTGCAGTGGTGGTTCTCAGAGTATACGTCAATGGAACCTTGTTGCATCAGTGGTCTGATGTTCCTCTGGGTATTTCTCAATGGAACCTTGGTGCACCAGTGGTGTTGTGTTCCTTGGGGTATATGTCAATGGAACCTTGGTGTACCAGTGGTGTGGTGTTCCTCAGGGTATATGTCAATGGAACCTTGGTGCATCAGTGGTCTGGTGTTCCTGGGGTATACGGCAATGGAACTTTGGTGTAACAGTGCAGTGGTGGTTCTCAGGGCATACATCAATGGAACCTTGTTGCATCAGTGGTCTGATGTTCCTCAGGGTATTTCTCAGTGGAACCTTAGTGCACCAGTGGTCTTGTGTTCCTTAGGGTATATGTCAATGGAACCTTAGTGCACCATTGATGTGGTGTTTCTCAGGATATAAGTCAATGGAACTAATGGTGTGGTGTTCCTCAGAGTGTATGTCAATGGAATCTTGGTGCACCAGTGTTGTGGAGTTCTTTAGGGTTTGAACAAGCATGTGACTCGGTATGTATTACCCTCATATTGGCACTGACATGTCAGAAAAAAGTAAATAGTGACACAGCAGTGCTTTGCTACAGGTTGCTGACATTAGGATAAAGCCAACATTGTGTTACATGATATATGCAAAGCACCTACACCATCACATACATTGCACTGGAACTTTAGCAGAGTGTACAAGTGACCTGCACAGCTACACCATCACATACATTGCGCTGGACCTGCAGCACAGTGACCTGTGCCGCTACACCATCACACACATTGTGCTGGACCTGCAGCAGACTGTGCAAGTGGGCTATGCAGCTCCATCATCATACACATTGTGTCAGACTTGTAGCAGTGTATGCAAGTGACCCACACAGCTGCATCATCACACATGTTGTGCCAGACCTGTAGCAGACTGTGCTACTGACCTACACAAATGCATCACCGTACACATTGTGCCAGACCTGTAGCAGATTGTGAGAGCGGCCTACCCAGCTACATCATCACACACATTGTCCCAGACCTGTAGCAGACCTCCTGAGTGGCCTACCCAGCTGCATCATCACACTCATAGTGTCAGATCTGTAGCAGACTTTGCGAGTGACCTTCAGTGCACATTGTGCCAGACCTGTAGCAGAATGTGCAAGTGGCTACGCAGCTGCTTCATCGTACACATTGTGGTGGACCTGTAGCTGTCTGGGCGCATGACCTACACAGCTGCATCATCACACATATTGTGCCAGACATATAGAAGACTGTCCGAATGACCTACACAGCTCCATCATCATCATCACACACATTGTGCGGGACCTGTAACAGACTGTGTGAGTGACCAACACAGCTGCATCATCACACACACTGTGTCAGACCTGTTCCAGACTGTGTGAGTGACTTGCATGGCTGTATCATCACACACGTGCCAGACCATTAGTGAATTGTGTGAGTGGCATGTAGCGGACTGTGCGAGTGACCTGTAACAAACTACAGGGCCACTTGTGAAGCAGCTGGATCATTTGAAACTGCAAGGTTCCCAACCACTAGTAGTTCACAGCACCCCTCCAAATGGGTTCCTACAATGGGTGCTCAATCTTGTTGTCAGGCAATCAGTGAAAAACAACCCCCACCCACTAGCACCTATTTCACCCTACTCCCCCATATAAATAGAACCACTGCATCCCTTTAGCACACAACCCCCATACCTCCCCTCTTTATCCACCCCCAGCACCTACCTTTACAAAAGATGATTCAGACCTGGGAGGGGTTCAAGATGGACAAACGAGCAGCAGCTTAGTTTTCTTTGCGCCGTAGAACCTCATGAAATCTTCACATTTAAGCACATCTATCTATCCTGCAATGCCAATCTGACATGGGTTCATAAAATGCACAACATACTGGCAGGTTGAAAAAGTTTCTTTTGACAAGGTCCGTTCTGCTGAAACAGTGTTTTCATCCTGATCACCCAAGAATGGAGTGTGACAGTAGTGCTGTCAGCATGCTGACCTCTCCGCAGGCTAAGCATGAACAAGAGACTCTCCCCCCGCAGTCAGGATCAAGACTGGTGCAGAAAATGAAGCACAATATTCAACTCTATCTCTCCCCTGATTTCTTAGTTCAGTAATTTAGAGTCAAAGAAGTATACCCTAGATTCCCTTGGGCAAGCAATTTATAAATTACTTTTATGGAGGGAACACAGCAACTGAAGGTTTGATGCAATGTGAGAAGGCAGTAAGAAGGGCTGGGGGGATACTGGGATGCATAGGGAGAGGCATCACCAGTAGAAAACAGGAAGTTGTTGGCCCTTTGTACAGGCAGTTGGTAAGCCCACATCTGGAGTACTGTGTACAGTTCTGGAGACCCCATCTCCGCAAAGACATAAACAGGGTGCAGGCTGTCCAGAGGAGGGCAACCAAAATGATGCAGGGTCCTCATCAGAAGACATATGAAGAGAGATTTAAGGAGCTTATTATGTATACCCTTGAGGAAAGGAGAGGGGGGGACATGATGAAACTTTCAAATACCTCAAGGGAATCAACAAAGTCCAAAAGGGTAGCATCTTTCAGAAAAAGAGATGGGCAAAAACAAGGGGGCACAATTTGAAGATAGAGGGGGGACGGCTCAGAGGTAATGTGAAGAAGTATTTCTTCACAGAGAGGGTTGTGGATACATGGAACAGCCTTCCTGAGGAGATCGTAGAGTCAAAAACAGTGGGGGAATTCAAGAATGCATGGGACAGACATAAGGCAATTCTAGTGGTGGGTAGGAGGAAGTAGGCAGTTGGTTAACTGGGATCTGCAGCTTATCCATTAGGTAGGGAAATGGGCAGACTAGATGGGCCAAGCGGTCCTTATCTGCCATCAAATTCTATGTTTCTTGCTTAAAAAAATTTACTTTTTGCAATCTGAAACAAAGCAGGTATGACTTATGGAGGAGACAACAATGAAAACTGTGACCGAACATGCCAATATACTGACAAAACAAGATGCCAAAATCACTACCCTAAAAGCTAATTGCCAAAGTTTACTAAGAGACTATTATAATATTAACCGTAAGCTTGAAGGGCTCTGTGGAGCCTGAGCAAAATGGCCGTGAGGGACTAAAACTCTACATTTTTATAAGAGGTACCAACTTTTATATTTGTTTTTTCAAGCAATTTGATAATTATAAAAAGCACATTTAGCAATCGAAAGACCTGCTTCCTAAATATGGGTAATACTAAGAAGGAAAACATTCACCAGGAGGCAACTAAGAGCAAGAGTGTTCCTGGGCCACCAGTCACGAGGTCAACTCAGGGCCATGCTATACTTGAGCCCGCAAATGCTGGGGAAGAAATGCTGCAAAGTCTGGGCCTGAAAATCAGTCGTCTTATTTCATCAGTGTAAGGCTTGGCTAACAGGTTTGACTACTTGACTAAAAGAGTCATAACTCTTGAAAAGGATGCAACTTTTGTTAAAACAGAAATGATAGGCTCCCATAAGCGTTCAAAAGTGGCCCTGGGTGCTACCACCAATTTAATCAAAGAAAACATGCTTTTGCAGTCTCGTATTGAGACTTAAGAAAATCAAGTGCGTGAATCCAATTTACGGATCGTAGCCATGCCAGAGAGGAGCAATGGCAACCACCTGGGGTTATTTATACTGAAATGGTTAGAACAACAACTGGGACAACCCCTCATAGACCACCACATTACAATATAAGAAGCATACAGAGTGGCTACAAGGGGGAGACAAGAGAATTACGGTGTTCCCAGTGCCATTGTTCTGGTCTTGGACAGCATGGGGATGAGGGATTTTGTTCTGGCATTGACTCAGCAAAAAAGGACTTTATTGCAGGATGGGCAAGAGATCTGACTGTACCCCAATGTGAGTTATGCCACTCGGCTGAAGAAAAAATGATTTGATGGTGTACGTGCCATTCTACAAGAGGCCGAGGTTTCACATGGAATGCTCTTCCCTGCCCATCTTCGTATAGTTCATCGGGCAGTTTACATTTTTTCCAATCCACACAAAGCTTTAAAATGGTCTCAATGACATGTCCCATCTCAACACTGCAGGGACCAGCAGTGTTAGTCTGACGAGAAAGGAGCAGACAAGGGCAGTACATGATTTCTTTATGCAAGATGGTCATCTAGGTTTGCCTAAAGTTTCATTCCTTATTCAAGTTTGAACATTTGAATATTAATGACTGCTGATTGCTCTCTGTATTCATTATGTGACCTGAGTTGTAGGTTATCATACTCTGTTCTATACATGTTGGGGTTGTACGTTTTTATCCTTTATACACAAGTAGTTTCCTAGCTCCTAATCACTCAACTTGTAATCAGTTGGAAGATTTGGGCCGCTCTTGTGCAGCTCTGAAATTTATATAAATGTTACTCTTTTGTGTTCTAAATGTATTATATATTGCTAATAGTCTGATTAAATACCTGTAGTGCAGAGGTAAAGTTCTTTCTCGTTATATACCTTAAGGGTACTAATTATAGAAATATGCATGAACCCTCATTTCCTCTGGTAGGAGGAAGAGACTGTTTTCACCTTACCCATTATGGGTTTGTGTTTTTCTTTTATATATTCATGTAGCTCTTGGTCCCAAAAGCACAGCAGATATACTGTTAGCATCGGTTTATTGGCTATTAAAGCCCATTAGGGTTACCCTCCAAAGATGTATCAGATCGATGATGTACATGTATTTTTTATCCACATGAATTAAGAGGGTCAGTGCCCTCATTGGCATTGTATCTTTAATCCTCATGTACTTCATTTGGCTATACTTTTATATGTTTTATTTTTTTATTTTCTTTATTGAGTTTTAATAATAACAAACAACAACAACACAACAATCAACAACAAATACTACACACAACAAAGTTGAACACACCCCCTCATCCCCCATTAGAGACATGGATATAAAAAGTGAACTGTAATATTTAAGTAAAAAATAAAATAGTTTACCGTTTAGTATGATAGACACATAGATGGTGAATGGGAGAGAGTAAGAACAAGTGGAAAAAAGAAAATTCATAAAAAAAGAAAATAAGAATTAAATATAACAGCTAGGGATGCGTTCTATAAATTAATCAAGAAATAAATCATAAAGGGGTTCACACAGAGATTGGAATTTAAGTAATTTCCCTTGGCTAAAGGCAATAGTTTTAGTTAGTTGTAAATTATGAAGAGTAGTAGCATTCCATTCCCAAAGGGACAGCCTATCAATGCCAATCCAGTGTTTTAAAATGAGTTGTTTCACTGAAATAGTTATTAAAGCTAAAATAGCTCTGTCTGTAGATTTAGGTATGGATTCGAAACAACCCAGAATACATGCTTCAAAGCAAAAAGCACTAGTGAGATTTAACCTGGTAAAAAAACTTTTATAAAGTTCAATCCAGAGGGGATCTGTCAGAGGACAAGACCAAAAGATGTGTCTTAAGTCCCCTGGAGCTGTCTTACATCTTATACAGGAATCGACAATAGTTAAACCATGTTTCTTCAAAAATTATGGTGTGATATAGATATTATGATGAATTTTGAATTGGATTAATTTTAAATTGTCTAAGGGAAGATACTTATATATGTTAGTCCAGAGAGGCAACCAGTTTAAAGGAATGGTATCCATTAAAAATGACCAGTAAGAGGCATGGATTGGATCACTTGAAAATTTGTAAAAGAATAAAATGTCATAGGTGTTAGCAATAGGGTGGGAGCCCTATTGGCTTTGATAAGGTCATCTAAACAGTCACGATTGTTGATCAGCCAAGGAAAGGGGCCAAAGTGAGCTAATAAAGCTTGTTTTAAAGTATTAAGAGAGACTAAAAATTGCTTTCCTAAATTCAATTTATGCAATGAGGCCGAGAAAGAAAGTAAGATGCCATTCTCTAACAAGGAACTAACTTTCAGATTGGAAATACAGCTAACAAATGGCGGAAAAAAGGCTATATTAGAAGTTCTAAAATTAACGTTATTAAAAATGGGTTGATTAAGACCCTGGAAAAATGAAAGACAGAGATACTTACACATTTGGTTATGTACCTTTAATGAGGTACCCAACATTGATCTTTTAAAAGAAATGGGGATTTGAGATAGTTTAGTATGGAGTAAGGAAAGTAGGGACAATTTAAAAGAGTCGATTCGAAACAATTCTTAATCTAGCCACAAGGGGAAGTAAGATGAATCTGAAGGTTTTTGGAGGAGCCATTTCATATATTCATTAAGACATGTAGAAAAGTAATAAAGCACGAAGTTTGGTAGTTTAACGCCTCCTTGTTGTTTGGGTAAGAATAATTTAGATAGAGCTATTTCTGGAACTTTGCCTTACCAGATGAAATTATTCATTAGAGAATTTAATGGGGAAAACCAGTTTAAAGAAAGGAAAATGTTCAACATATTTAATGGATAAAATAGTCTGGGGAAAATATTAATTTTTAGAATATGTACTCGACTCCAGAATGACAGAGGGAGAAGATTCCATCTGCTTAGATCTTGCTTAAGAATAGACAGTAGATCAGTGAGGTTAAGTTTAATGATTTGTGATTCTTCTCTGGAAAGAATAATAACTATTTTAACTGATGTGAAGACCAGATGAGTCCTAAACTATTAATGTCATCTTTAAACACTCTGTCATTGAGAGGCATAACTAAAGATTTTCCTTTGTTTAAATTGTAATTAGAAACCAAACTGAAATGATAAATAGTGTCTAAAGCCGCTTTTATAGATTCCTTAGGATTAATAACATGAAGGAGCAGATCATCAGCATAATCTGAGAGTTTTAAATGAAAAGGACCTATATTTATACATTGAATATTAATATTCTTGCTTAAATAAAATATTAGGGGCTCTAGGTAAAAATTAAAAAGAACTTGAGATAGAGGACACCCCTGTCTTATCCCATAATACAGTTTAAAGGAAGATGAATATAACTCATTGCTGAAAATTCTAGCAGAGGGTTGGGAATATAAGATCTTTAACCAGTTTATAAAGGTAACTGGGAATTCATATTTTAGGAGAACCTCAAATAAAAAACTGACATTCAAAATACTGAAAGCTTTCTCCATGTCCAGGGATATGAGGGCCGTGGGGGTCCCTGAGTCCCTGGAGGCAGAGATGATGTGAGAAATTTTTCTGATGTGGTCATATGCCTGCCTGTTTGGCATAAAACCAACCTCTTCCCTACTTATTAATTCACTCCACACCCTTTTGATTCTCTGTGCTAATATCGTGGCTAGTATTTTTAAATCACAGTTCGTTAATGAGATAGGATGGTAGCTAAGAATTCTATCTTTAGGGGTTATTAGGTTTGGGTATAAGAATAATTAAGGCCTCTAACAGGGAGAAATCATTGAAGCCTTGTGAAAGAATGTAAATATAAAACTGCTGTAAAACTGGGATTAGTATATTCTTAAAAGACTTATAATTTGGTGTGAAAGTATCAGGCCCAGGTGATTTATCTGGTATGAGGTTATCAATTGCATCTGAAATCTCCTGTAATGTAACGGATTTGGTTAAATCAGGTATATGGTGAATATTTACTTGAGGACATACAAAGTCTTGAAGATACATTTGGACTTCTTTTTGAGAAGGAGGATGAGGCAAAGGGCCATATAGTTCAGAACAGAATTGTTCAAATTCGGAAAGAATTTTCTTAGGAGTTTTTTTAATAGTATTGTCCTTTTCAGAAGTAATAAAGGTAATTTTAGACAGTTCCATTTTCTTTAATTTGTTTGCCAAATGTCTTGAAGGTTTTTCACCAAGGTCAGCGTACTTAGCTTTAGTACGTAAAATAATGAATTCAGCTTTCTCCTTTAGAGAGAGTAAGATATTCATCCTTTAATTTATTTAACTCCCTTAGGGTTTGATCAGAAGTGTTATGAAGAATTTTCCAAAGATTCTATTTTTTTAAGTAAAAATTCTAGTCTAGCCTGATTTTGCCTTATTCTTTTAGCTGAAATTCTAATTAGCTCACCTGTAATGTATCACTTACAGGCAGATCAAAGCGTATCAAATTTAGTAGTAGAGGGAGAATTAAGTTGAAGAAACAAATCAATTTATTGACTGATATGGTTAGATATATATTCATTCTTCAGCAGTTGGTTATTTAAACGCCAAATAGTTTGTCTAGGAAAATCTGTGTACCACTCGAGTTGTAAAGAGATAAGCGAATGATCTGACAACATTCTAGTGGCAATTCAAGTCTGTGAAATCATAGGCATGAGGGATTTAATAGTTAGAAAATAGTTGTTTCTTGAGAGGGAAGCATGTGCCACTGAGTAAAAGGTGACATTTTTTGTGGTTGAGTTATAGACCCTCCTTGGGTCAGCTAAATTTATTTATTTATTTATTGCAATTGTTTCACCAGGAAAGGCACACTGAGCAAATCAATGCTTGTCTACCGATGCGACCTAGGGAAAGGGTACACAGGGAGGATAACATGCAGGTTATCACAATAGAGATACATTAATTCGATGAACTGAGTTACATACGAAATAGATATGTCACAATAGAGATACATTAATTAGATGAACAGAGTTACATACGAAATAGATATATCACAATAGAGACACGTTAATTAGATGAACAGAGCTACATACGAAATAGATACATTGAACAGATGTACTGGAGCTGGGAATTACTTGGTTACAGCAATGGGTAAACATTTAGGAAGAGCGTTAACCAGTATATACAGCAGTTAGACAGACAACCTACCTACATTGAGCACAGATTGGTGCCAAGAACTACAGTCAAGGCAGGCCAGAGAGGGACAGAAGTGCGAGAGGTGGGAGGAGCCTTTGGGTATATAGCCAGCGTCCAGTGAAGGACATACGCTGGTAGGCATGGGAACTGGTAGAGTGAGGGTGCCTTATGTATATATATTTTTTTTTTAAGGAGTGCAGACACAGTTTACCACGAGGTAGTTTGCCTGGGCAGCTGATAGGGAATGTGTAGAGGAGGAGTGACAGATTTGAGGGGGGAGAGCATTCCAGAGTTTCAGGAAACAGTATGAGAAGGCTGTTGTTCCAGCTGAGGTCTTATGACTGGGAATATTTAGTAGACGGTGTCAAGGGATTGGAGGGAGTGAGGTGGAGTGGGATCCGGCAACAGTGAGGAGGAGAGGTAAGGGGGGAGGGTGCCAAGCCAGAATTTTGAGACAAACTTGGAACAGTGCAGTATGCATCGATTTTCAAGGGAGGGGAAGGCGAGGGAATGGTAAAGATCACAGTGGTGGGAGCAAGGCGGAGCATTGAGGGCGAAGCAGCAGAAGGCGTTGAAAAGGGGGTCTAGCTTGGATAGAGTGGCTTTAGGTGCTGCACTGTAGACTATGTCGCAGTAGTCAATCGAGGGAAGGATCATCTTCTGCACTAGTTCCCGTCAAACCGAGGATGGGAGGCAAGAGCGGTTCCTGTAGAGGGCACCTAGCTTGGGGCAGAGTTGTTTTATGATAGCATCAATGTGATCAGAGAATGTAAGGTGGCGGTCGAGCCATACCCCTAAATAACGGAAGGAAGCAACGTCTACCAGGATAGTCCCATCCAGTGTGTGAAAGGACAGGAGCAAGGGGAGTCAGGACAGCCTCTGACATGTGCCGAAGGACATAGTAACAGTCTTTTTAGTGTTTAGCGTGAGTTGGTGCGATCTGAACCAGTGTTGAACTTTATTGAAATTAGTCTGGAGGTTGGATGCTACTTCATCCGGGGAGGAGTCAGTGGCGAACCGGACGGTGTCATCGGCATACATGTGTATAGATGAAGCTGAGCAGATTTGAGACAGATTGTTGAGAAAAATGGAGAACAGGATGGGGACAAGGACTGAGCTTTGGGGGACACCAGTGGTCACGGGGGGGGGGATGTAGCATCCACAATTCTTACTGATTGTGTTCTTCCTGAAAGATAGGCACTGAACCATTTAGTAGCTGAGACAGTGTGGCCGGCATCCAAGAGGCTAGTTATTAGCAAGGGGTGGGAGACAGTGTCGAATGCTTTAGCGAGGTCGACAAATATAGCCAAGGAGACCTGGCCCCTATCCATGCTGGAGAGGATGGAGTCAGTGAGCCTTAACAAGGAGGAAGCAGTGAAGTGACCCTGTCTGAACCCAGACTGGAATGGTGTGAAGAAGTTTGAATCAGAGAGGAAGGAGGTAAGTTGGGTGAGTACTAGGTGTTCCTGTAGCTTGGCCAGGATCGGGAGTAGAGAGATAGGGGGATAGTTTGCAGTGAAGGAGGGAGGGCCCCCTTTAGGGAGGTGGATTACAACAGCATGTTTCCAGGCCCAGGGGACAGTAACAGTGGTGAAAGAGAGGTTTAGGAGATCAGCTAGGGGTGATGCTATGACTGGTGTGGAGAGGAGAAGGAGTTTGGTATCCAGCCCATCGAGGGAGTTACTTTTAGAAGGGTTTAGGGTCAGAAGGGCCTGAAGGGCTTCTGATTGTGTAATAGGATGGAAGGAGAAGATGCTAGGCCTAGGTGAGTGTGAGGCATTGTCTGAAGTGGTGTCTAGTGGAGTAGTGGGGGCAGAGGAGAGTCAAGGCACAAGAGGTAAAGTATGAGTTGAACTCGGCAGCCACCACCCCTGGATCAGAGAGGAGTGAGTTGTTTGCAATCAGATGCGGTGTGGGATTTGCCACTGGGGGAGAGAAGAGAGAGAGAGTGGATGACCTTCCAGAATTTGGATGGGCGATTTAAGTTACACTGGAGGGAGGAGTTGAAGTATTCTGCTTTAGCGAGTCTAGTTGCTGTGGTACACTTGTTACGTAGCACATGGTATCTTGTGTAGTCTTGTGGAAGGTGTGAGGTTTTCTGCTTCTGCCAGGTTTTGTCATGAGCATATTGGCAGGCTATGAGTTCTTGAGTTATCCATGGCAGGTGGTTACCGCGAACCCTGGAATGACGCAGTGGGGCATGCCTGTTCCAGACAGTGAGGAACGTATCTTGGAAGTGAGCTAAGGCATCTTCAATGGATGGGGTGGGGATGGCTATGTTTCTAGCATGGGCTAGGTCTTCATGCACGGAGGTTAGGTTGAGGGATTTGTATGAATGATGGAATATGAACTGGGGGCAGATTTGGGGCGGTGAACTTTCCTTATAAGGTAGATAATGTTGTGGTCACTGAGGGAGTCAGGGAGGAGCCCAGCTTGGATGACCCAGTGGGGGTGGGAGGTAAGTGCCCAGTCTACGACTGTGTGTTTTGTAGATTTGGGGTTTAGTTGGGTGGGCTCAGTGATGGATTGAGACAGGTTCAGAGCAGCAATGTCCGTTCTGGTTTTGCTGAGTGAATGGGACAACCAGTTGTGGTTAAACTCCCCCATGATATATAACTCCCCTTTAGATGATAGAGAGGAGATTCATGCAAGTAGGTCAGTGACAGTTGATGCAGGAGTGCCTGACTGGCAGTAAACACCAGCTATAAAAATAGGGAGTGAGTGGGGTAGTTCCAGTTGAATCATTATGAGTTCATGGGCTTTTGGTGCGGAGTTAGTTAAAACTACAGTGAAGCGCAGGGTGGCATTTATATATATGGTGACGCCACCGCCTCTGCTAGCCCTGTCTTGGCGGGTCATGGTATAACCCAGGATTGAGACAGAGGTCTCACTGATATTTCTGTTTAGCCACGTCTCAGTCAGGATGATGATGTCAGGGGCGTAGTGGGTGGCAAGCAACTGGAGCGAGTCAATTTTGGGGGCAAGGCTACGTATGTTTAGATGCAAGAGGTGCAGGCCATTGGGGAGAGAAGGGCCACTGGGGTTTGGGGTGGTGGATGGGATTGGAGAGGGTCCGGGCAAATTTGGCAGGGTGGGGGAGTGGAGGGGGCCTGGGTCAGGATGTACGTACCCAGCTGCGAGGAGCAGGAGGGCAACAGTCAGATAGTGCCCAGAGAGCTGAAGCCAAATAAACCGATAAATTCCAATAGTGCCCTGTTATCTGCCCAGGATTTAAATATGTTAGGTTGGGATTTATCTAACAAAGGGTCCTGGATCAAGTACCATTTGCCCCATAGAATTATTTGGAAATCTGGGAATTTAGAGAGCTCAGCAGTCAATTTCATTAAAAAAAGCTGCTGTATTAGAGTCAGGGCCATATACTGAGCCTAATATGACTCTGTTACTATGAAGGATCCCTATAATCAGTATAAATCTACCCTAGGTATCTGTGACAGACTGTAACAAAGTAAAGGAGCTTGATTTACCAAGGAGAATGGCAACCCCATTCTTAGAGGTGGAATTTCCGGCTCCAGAAATAGTAACATGGTCCCCTTTTTTCAGTAGATCAACTTCAGAAGGAAGCGTGTGAGTCTCTTGTAAAAAAAGGATATTACAGTGTAAAAGTTGTGCACGATGTAAAAGTTGTGTCCTTTTTAGCTTACAATGCATCCCTTTAATATGCCAAGATGCACATGTTAAATTAGAAGCCATGATTATGAGATAAAAGTGAGATTAACATTACAGTTCTTAGTTAATAAATAAACTATTAGGGAAGGTATTACATATATGTCTCTCATAAAAATTACCCTCTCCCCCCAAAAAATGTATTAGTAATATAGAAGTCCATCCACAAAACCAATATATTACCCACCACACACACCCTGTCCCTTAAACCCTTATCCAAACAAATTGTAAAATCTCTAAACTATCTAACAATATATAGAGAGAGAATACCTGCAGGTGAATTGAATTTGCCTTAACTGTAAATTCCAAACTCCAGTCCCAAGGACTGACCTCCTATAACCTACTAACTTAGTGAAAGATCCTGAATAGTCTCCTAAATCGCTGCCATAATTTAGCCACTAGATGGAGCTAAAGCATAATTAATACATTGTAACATAATTTAACTACATAGAGCTTAATAAACATTTTATTTATTTATTTTTTGTTGACCAGGTAAGTGCACTAGACAAATCCTGCCTATTTTCAGGCACGACCTGGGGAAGGGAAATACAAATGAATGCCAACTGACCTTGAACCAGATTAAGCTGTTGGTGGTATTTTTCATGACTGGAGGAAATTTGGCCAGGGCACCGGGGAAATTCCCCTGCTTTTTTCGAGAAGTGCCATGTGATCTTTAACATCCACCTGAACTACCACCAGAACAGGCAGATGGGACCTCAGTTTAACGTCTCATCCAAAAGACGGCACCTCAGGAGTGCAGCACCCCCCTCATGCTGCACTACAGTGTCAGTATTGGGATATTAACCCAAGTGTCTGGTGTGGGGATAGAACCCACAACCTACCGATCTCCCAGCTTCAGAGGCGAGTGTGCTATCTGCTGAGCCATTGACACTGACTAAACAGAAGGTCATTTCGATTAAATTCTTGATAAGATAAACAACTGCATATTTTAGCATTGTTGCTGATAATCGCTAATAGACTGTAAAATTGACATTGTAATTATATAGGAACTTTGCTCAAAGATTAGAACTCAACCTGAATATAATACTGAAGTGAGACCCTGGAGAAGGACGCTAGATCGCCTTATAGTGTTAACCTAGAATGTTTTTTTTTGTTTGTTTTCTTTAAGTGAGCTCCACGAAGATCGATAAGCTACTTAAAATATAAAAATATTAATAGGGTATATTTTATTTAGCCATATCTCTTAGAAGAACAGCCCTCATTGGTTATAATAAAATACTCTGCTTTGGTTCAGCTAGAATCCTTAGAAGAGAAAAAGATTAGTATAAAGATGGAAAAAAAAACTAGCAAAGAAAAGATAAATGATAATAAAAATGGGTAAGTTCCAGATCTTTTACCTCAGTTTAAATCCAGGTGTGAAAGATGAAAGGCTATTGGGGACTTGAGCCTTTCCTCATCTAGTGGAAAAACAATCCTTTATGTCCCCAGATAGCAAAAGGACGATCCTGTAAAACAGGCTGAGCTGCTAAAATTCCCGTTATAAAAAGAATGATATGAATCCCCAGCTTTCAACTGAGCAAGCATAAATATACTCCAAAAATGGCCTCCTCCCCTTATTGGAATTTGGACTGCCTACTTAGCTGCTGTGTGTGGGTTAAAAGGGTTAAAATACACAAGCCTGCGTCTTCATAATCGGCATCACTGTGTCTATTACCTCCACACAGCAGGGAGCAGTCCTTTATAATAAATAGAACGAGTGGTGTATAAGAGGTAAATATAGCAGGATCTGTAAACATAGAAACATAGAAACATAGACTTTGATGGCAGATAAGGACCGCTAGGCCCATCTAGTCTGCCCATTTCCCTACCTACAGGTTAGGCCGCAGATCCTAGTTAACCAACAGCCTATATCTTCCTGCCCCCCACAAGAATTGCCTTATGTCTGTCCCATGCATTCTTGAATTCTCCACAGTTTTAGACCCCACAACCTCCTCAGGAAGGCTGTTCCATGCATCCACTACCTCTCTGTGAAATAATACTTCCTCACATTGCCCTGAACCGCCCTCCTTCTATCTTTAAATTGTGTCCCTTGTTCTTGCAAGTCTCTTTTCTGAAAGATGCTACCCTCTTGGACTTTGTTGATTCCACTGAGGTACTAAAAGTTTCTATCATGTCCCCTCTCCCTTCTTTCCTCAGGGTATACATATTAAGCTCCTTTAGTCTCTCCTCATACGGCTTCTCTTGCAGACCCTGCACCATTTTAGTTGCCCTCCTCTGGACTGCCTCTATCCTGTCTATGTCCTTGCGGAGATGGAGTCTCCAGAACTGGACACAATACTCCAGATGGGGTCTCACCAACTGTCTGTACAGAGGGATAACAACTTCCTGTTTTCTGCTGATGATGCCTCTCCCTATACATCCAGCCCTCCCTACTGCCTTCTCACATTGCTTACTAACCTTAAGGTCATCTGATATGATTACCCCCAGGTCCCTTTCCTTTTTTGTTGTTGTTACTACCTCCCCACCCATTGTGTATTCTTCCCTTGGGTTCTTGTTTCCCAAGTGCATTACTTTGCACTTCTTTGCATTGAATCCTAGCTGCCATACTTCTGACCATTCCTCCAACCTTGCCAAGTCCCTTTTCATCCTTTCCACACCTCCTTGTGTATCAACCCTGTTGCAGTTCTTTGTGTCATCTGCAAAGGCATACTTTTCCTTCCAGTCCTCTGCAATGTCACTGATGAAGACATTAAAAAGGACTGGACCCAATACTGAACCCTGTGGTACCCCACTAGTAACCCCCCTTTCTTCAGAGTGGACTCCATTTACAATTACCTTCTGTGTCCTGTTGTCCAGCCAATGTTTTACCCAGACTACCACCCTGGGTCCCACTCCCAGGCTGGTTAATTTGACTATTAATCTTTTGTGTGGGACTGTGTCAAACGCCTTGCTAAAGTCTAGGTAGGCCATGTCCACAGCCCCTTCCTGGTCTACTACTTTGGTCACCCAGTCAAAGAAATCTATTAGATTTGTCTGACATGACCTTCCGCTGTGAACCCATGCTGCCTTGGGTCCTGTGCTCCACTGGCCTCTAGGTACTCAACTATTCTTTCCTTCAGAGTGGCTCCATCACTTTCCCTATCACAGGGTCAGACTGACAGGTCTGTAGTTTCCTGCCTCTGTCTTGGTCCCTCTTTGTGAGGGAATCACATCCGCCTTCCTCCAGTCCTCAGGTACCACACCATCCTCCCATGATTTATTAAAAGAGTAGCCAGTGGTTTCACTAGTTTCTCCCTTAATTCTTTTTAGAATTCTGGGGTGAATTCCATCAGGACCCATTGCTTTGACCACCTTCAGTTTTAGGAGTTCTTGCAGAACCCTTTCTTCTGTGAAAGGACTGGGATCGCCCCCTATCAAGAGTGCTTCTGTTAATTGGATTAGGCACTTCCCCTCCTCTTTGTGAATACTGAGCAGAAATATTCATTCAGTATTCCTGCTTTTCACTGTCCCTCTGCCCACCCACCATTCATTCTATTCAGCCTCACTAACCTCCCTTTGTCTTTCTCGCTCGCTGATGTACCTATAAAGGTTTATCCCCTTCTTAACTGAGTTGGCTATCTCTTCCTCAGTTTGGGCCTTGCTATTCTGACCTCCTCCTGCTTCCTTCTGCCTTAACTGGTACAGCCTCTGTCCTGCTCCTTCTGTGTTTCCTTATACCTCCGGAATGCTATCTTTTCTTCCTGACTTTCACAGCCACCTCTTTTGAGAACCATAGTGGCTTTTCTTCGTTTGATTTGTTTATTTGCTTCACACAAAGGCTTGTTGCCTCTGTGATGGCAGTTTTGATAATCCCCATTGTTGCTCCACACCTCCTTCTAGCCTGTTTGCTAGTGCTTTTCTGAGGCACTCCCCATCTTGCCAAAGTCAGCCCTCCCAAAGTCCAGTAGCCCTCACTTTTGTAGGCGGACTCTGTAGCTGAGTTTAACGTGAACCACACTGTTCGATGGTCACTTGTCCCCAGATGGCAACCCACTTCTAGATCTGAGATCCTCTCACTGCCCCCGTTTGAGAGTACGAGGTCTAAGATTGCTCCCTCACGAATGGGTTCCGAAACTAGCTGTCTAATGCCTGCCACCTGTAGGGCATCAAGAATGGCCCTGCTCTTGGATGTGGCTGCAGCAAAGGTGCTCCAGTTAACATCTGGCATATTCAGGTCTCCCATCAACAGTATCTCCCCTTTCTCTGCCATTCTAAGAATGCCTTCTATCATATCCTTGTCCATTCCTTCCCCCTGACATGGGGGTCTGTACACAACCCCTGTGCGGATTGTGGTGCCCTTTCCGGATGTCCAGAGTGCTCACCCTACGTGCTGTAGTTTGGATCCAGGACCAATATTATTACTTTCTGCACATTAAGCTAACGGAGGCCACTCAGAGAAATGTTAGGACATACCGATAGATTAAGGGTCACCAAATTATTTTAATACTAATATCATACAGCTGTCTCTGTGGTCGCCTTCATATAGTCTGAATATGTTCATCAAAGCTAGCACCATTTTTTTCAACCAGATCTAGAAATACGTTAGAGTATAAAATAACAAAATCAGCAAAAATATTATTGTCCGAATGAAAGCATTAAAAATTAAACATCTACAAATGTTATGAGTCACTATAGAGCTATTAAGATATTTAAATTGTATTGACTGTACCTCTTTCTCCTGTCAAATGAACATTTAAGCATATGTAAGTAATGCCTTTAATCACACTTGTCTACTGAATTTTCTATTTAAACATTTTGAATGAAAAACTTACAGCATACTTAGAGAAGGTAATCGTCACATATTTATGCTTGGCAGACATCTAGACCCAGGTATCTTTTAAATTAAATAGAAATTCTAAAAATATTAACAAACCTTAAAACTGCTTTAATCCAGTCAATATAAAAGATTCCATTTCACAGTACGTAACCCATCTTCTTGTTCTATCTAAATATGATCTGTCCAAAACAGATAGATCTTTATATATAGATAGATCTCTATATAACAATGCCTGGGTCAACAACGAACTCTCGCAGTTTGGACAACACTTCCTCCAGTTAATGACATCTCTGGGCCTCACACAGATAGTTACCACTGCTACCCATAAACATGCTCACTCGCTTGACTTAGTCTTCCTCCTGGGGATCGAGGCTTCAGATCTAGGGGTGGAACCAGTCGGATGGTCCGATCACTACACTGTGGGGTTCAGTTTTAGCACCCCCCTCTGTAGGCTTGTCACTGTGGAGATGGTTAGATACCGCCCTTTATGAGGTGTAAGCTCTGAAGGCCTGGCAGCGGTACTCGACCTATTGTCCCTCCCAGTGGCAAGCAGTGATCCAGAGACCCTCGTAGTGGCCTATAACTTGGCCATTTCGGTGGCCCTGGATGTCATTGTTCCTGTCCATGTTCGTCATCTCGCCCTTTGCCCTTGGTCCCCATGGTTTGATGGGACTTCGAGGGAGATGCGGCGATTAAGACGAAGGTTAGAGCGTTGCTGGTGGAAATCCACCCTTGATGCTGACTGCCTTAGACTGATGGACCATTATCAAGTCTATCAATCCGCAATCACCTGTAAGAAGGCAGAGTTCCTGTCCAGGGAGATTGCGGTCATTCAGAATCGATCAGCTCAGCTTTTTCGAATGATAGGCAGACTGTGCAACCCAGCCTGTCAAAGAGTTTGAAAAGCCTTTTCGCAAATAGAGTGTGATGAACTTGCTCAATTCTTTGTGTCTAAGGTGGCTGACATCAGGGCGGTACTCCAACCAGCACACCCTATGGGCGTTGCTGTGGATCGGTCCGAAGCCATTCCTTCTCAGATTTCCTGGAGTACCTTTGATTGACCAGAGTTCATGGATGTCATGCGGATTGTCCAGAGTGCTCACCCTACGTGCTATAGTTTGGATCCAGGACCAACTTCCCTGATTTTAGGTTGTGTTGATTCCATCAGTCTGGTCCTAGCATGGATAGTCTGGTGCTCACTGGAAGCAGGTGAGTTTCCTAGCTCCCTGAAGGAGGCGGTGGTAACATCCCTCTTAAAGAAAGCTTCTTTGGACCCAGATTGCCATGTAAACTACAGACCAATCTCTAACCTTCCCTTTCTAGGGAAGGTGATTGAGAAAGTAGTGGCAGTGCAGCTGGAGAACCATTTGACCATCCATGACATCTATGAACCCTTCCAGTCCAGATTTCAAAAGAGACATAGTACTGAGACAGCATTGGTTCAGGTGCTCAATGATCTCCTGATGGCCACAGATTGGAAAAACGGTTCCATTCTGGGTCTTCTAGATCTCTCTTCAGCATTTAACACTGTGGACCATGGGGTTTTATGTGACCGCCTGAGGTTCATCTGTGGATTGTCAGGTACAGTCCTCAGGTGGTTTACATCTTTCCTCACTGGAAGAACTCAGAGTTGTGTCTGGGGTTTATTCCTCGGACCCAGTTTCTCTGTTTTGTGGGGTCCCTTAGGGTTCAGTGTTGTCCCCCATGTTATTCGCAGTGTACATGCTGCCCCTCAGAGACATTGTAAGAAGGTATGGGCTGAGGTTTCACTGCTATGCTGATGATACCCAGTTCTACCTTTCTTTTGCACCTGACCAAGATGGAACTCTCTCAGTCTTTAATAGGTGCCTCACAGAAATCCAAGAGTGGATGGATTCCAGCTGGCTAAAGTTGAACTCCGTAAAGACTGAGGTGTTGGCTGTGGATCCGTCGCGCCGGATAGGGGGGCTGGGGGTGGGTTCACCCCCAGGGCTTTTTCTTGGGGGGTGTATCACTCCCAACCTCTGAAAAGGTGTGAAACCTGGGGGTAATATTTGATGAAGGGCTGACCCTGCATTCACAGGTGTTGGCCATCGTCAAGTCCTCATTTTACCATCTGAGGAATATCTACAGGATTAAGCACCTTGTTCCTTCCAGTGATTTACCTACATTGGTCCATGCCTTTGTGTCCTCATGCCTTGATTACTGCAACTCCCTTTACCTAGGGCTATCTGGGGTGGAAATCCACCACTTGCAGCTAGTGCAGAATGCTGCAGCTCAGCTTTTGATGGGAACTTCTAGATCCTGTCATATTACGCCGCTGCTGCGCGGACTGCACTAGCTGCCGGTACAGTGGTGGATCACCTTTAAAGATGGTCTTCTGACTTTTAAAGCCCTACACAGACTAGGCCTGGATTACATGAAAGAGCTCCTGGTTCCCTACTGCCCTGGACGATTGCTCCGCTCAGCTGATGAGGGGTTGCTAGAGATTCCGAGGGTGTGTTTGAAATCTTCTGGGACCCGTGCATTTATGCACGTGGCCCCAACCCTCTGGAATTCTCTACCTCATCGGTTACGGGACTGCATGACCATGGAACGATTTAAGCAAGCCTTAAAAACACTCTTGTGGGTTCAAGCTTTTGGCGAATAAATTATTTTGTAATTGGGTCATGTGTTTATACCATTTTAATGATTTGGATGCCTGATATGTTCTTTTAAATTTGTTAGGCACCTTGATACTTTGAGAGGTGCCTAAAAAATAAAGTTATTATTATTATTATTGCTATTATATAGAAAGTACCAAACTATTCCTTAATATAACATGTATCCTGTATTTTGCTCCTGAAAATGACAAAAGAAAATATAACATTAGCAAGGTATATCAAAATAAGATGGGAGCATTAAAACATACCATTCCAAACTTACAACACATTCTAGGATGTTGTTTTTTGCTCATCTTGTGTTTTTAACCCACAAAACATTTACTAACTTAATGAAGTAAGAACCTCAAAATGTTCGCCTTTGTACTTAACACACCTTCTAGAAAGTTCTTCTTGTTTAACTTGCAGTCTTATCTCATACAAGTAAATAATATGAAAAACATTGCTGACAGAGTGTGAGAGCCAATGTATTTATATAGTACAACGCACCCCTCTCCAAAATAGGGGAATAAAGCTAAATAGGTTGCTCAACTTTTTTAGGAGATCAGGAAATGTGGATTTGAGTTGACTTTGCGCTTGGTCCACTGAATGAAATGTTAATGTTTTGCCATCTTTATTAATTGACAGTTTGGCTGGGTATGTCATACGGAATTTAATCCCGGCTGAAATCGGTTTGCTTACTAAAGGGAAAAAAGCTCTTCTCTTTTGGCGGACCTCATTGGGAAGATCTTGAAATATTCTTATTTTGGAATCATCCCACGTAAGATTCCTCTCATCTCGAACCGATCTTAAGAGATGTACTCAGTCTAAGTAATTGAGAAATCTTATGATAAAAGGACAAGGGGGCTCTCCCTTTACTGGAGGGGGTCTAAGAGCCCTGTGAGCCCTTTCAATCACATATGAACCCCCATTAGGAGATTTGCCTGCAAGGTGCTCACCGAGAACTTGGGCAAAACGCAGTGTGTCCTTCCCTTCTGATAATTCTGGGAGACCATAGAGCACCACATTATTTCTTCTTGATCTACCCTTTAAATCTTTTGACTTGTTTTCTAATTTTTTAATTCTATGTCTTACTGCAGGGAGTTCCGAGTCCGTTTTTGACCGCCAGTCCTCCATAGAAGAAATACTTGTTTCTGTGTCATCCAGTATAGATGACATTTTGTCAATAGTGTTACGAGTGGCCTTTGACTCGGAAGTTAATAAAGCTATTGCCTCCTTTAATTCTTGCATCTCCTCTTTAAATGTTTCCACGGTAAGTATATGTTGTATTTGACTTATTCGTAGGTTTTGCAGTATTCTGTTTTGCAGTTTTAGAACTCCTGACCCTGTCAGGATTCGATGGTGGAGTGTGCCGAATTGGGGTCCTCATGTCTATATCCATGGCTATTTTTTTTTTTTAAATCAGCCACGCTGAAGACTCCAAAAGATGTTTGCTACATCAAAAATTAATAAAATATGTTTGGATATCACAAAATTAAGTTAGCTTTAGCCTAACTAAGCCAGGAAAAAGGATGGTGAGAAACGGAGCCAAACGCCACACATCTTACAGCTTCAGAATCATCACTGGAAGTCCTTTTGTATATTTTATTGTTAACTCAATAAACACAAAGTTAAAAAAATATTAACCGTAAGCTTGAAAACAATGAAGACCTTCTGAGGCACAGAAACATCAGAATAATTGACGTTCAAGAGCAGCTTTACTCAGGTTTCCATGACACAAGATAATTGGTGAAGAATATTTTAGTTAAAACTTTTGGGTTGCTGCAAGACAACCCTCCTTTGCGTACTCGAGCCTTTAGAGTACCCCAGAAACATCAGGAATCAGAAACATCAAACTCTACAAATTTGGCCACATTCGCCTTCAACGCTGGCTGTGACGTTGTAGTCAAACTGGCCAAACTGTGTGGTTCCACAGAGAATAAAAATATAAAAGTACAATATCTTTCCTGATTATAGTTATGGTACACAGCAGCATAGACATAAATTCCTGGCTTATCATCAGGAAATTTCGGAAACTGGAGCCCAGTTCTTGTTGCCCCCAGCAAAGGTGAGAATAACTAAAGACGGCCAAGTGCAGCTCTCCACTGAGCTGGATCAGTTGACCACATACCTTCGAAACCATTATGCCATGCAGGAATTGACAGAATCTCCAACGTCCTCTGAGAAATATATTTATGTTAGTTAGCTAGCTAGTTAGTTAGTTAGTTAGTTAGTTAGTTAGTTCAAAAGTTTCACCAGGAAAGACATACTGAGCTGGTAACAGCTTATTTCCAGAAGTGTCCTGGGGAAGGGGAAAATCATATGAAGCATTTACAATACATACATAGAACATGCAGTAATACAATTTAAATGAAGAAATAGTGAACTTTAAATAAAAATCAGAATAGCATATGCCTAGGGAAAGGGAAAACAGATTCCCAGGGCAAAGCTAGTGAGAGGATGAAGGAAGAGGGCCAAGGACAGGAGTAGGAGGGAGAAAAAATCATGAAGGAGAGACTTTGAGAAGAACACAAAAGAGGCAGAGTGAATGGACAAGGCAAGGGAAGACCAAAGTTTAGGAGATCGATAAGAGAAAGCAGACGGACCAGCAGTAGATTTCCTAGAAGGAATAGGGAGGGAATGAGAAGCGATATTACTTAAAGGGTAGCAGGAAGCTGAGGGAGAGAATAAGAGGGAAGTAAGGTAGGAAGGAAGAGAACCAAACCAGAATTTAGATATAAAGGAGGCACAGTGGGAAAGGCGCATGGCATCAAGAGAGGGTAGTGAAAGGCTGGAGTAGAGTGAACAGTGGTGAGTACACGGGGAACAATCTAGAACAAAATTATAAAAAGAATTGAAAAGAATGCCCAGTCTGGCAAGGGTGGATTTGGGAGCTCCACTGTAGACTATATCATCATAATCAAAAATAGGGAGGATCATTTTTATGTTTGCTTGCATGCATGTGCAAGAAACATCATGGGACAGTACGACATTTTAGAGATGTGTGAGTTTCTGCCCAATGCAGTTGATGCTTTATGGGGCTTGTCCCTCAGGCAACAATGAAATGGCGAGCTGTCTATGACAGCACTTTGAGAGAAGTGGTCTTCACTTGAAAGAAAAGTGCCACTCCAATAAGGGATAGTTATGAGTTGACGCTTTATGGGGCTCGCCCTCAGGCACCAATGAATCAGTGAGCTGTCTAGGACAGCAGTTTGAGAGAGGACTGCACTTGAAAGAAATCTGCCACTGCAATGAGGGACAGTTTCTTCATTGCAGCGGGACCTTCCCCCTGCCTCACAGCCAGGCACACAGACATACCTTCTCTCTGTTGGCAGCAGCTGACAAGACTCCGGCCATGCGCATGATGGCGCACAGTAATGCACATGGCTGGAGTTACAGTTTTTGTCGGCTCCTGCCACCGAGCACCTTGTTCGTTCGGTGTGCCTTTCTTGGTGAACCACTTCAATAAATAAATAAATGAGCCACGGCATGGGTTTCCACACTGGTGGCTCCTGCCACTCACCACACTCCCCCCAGAAAGCTGACATCAGGGTGCCCAATCCCCGTTTCAGCATGTATCCCCTTCCCCCCATTAATGTGACACACTGGGAGCCCACCCCAGTGTGCCAAAATCATTTTTTATTTAAGTTTCTGACATGGGGATGCCCCCTTCTGGTGTCAGATGACTCCATCCACCCACCCGAATATTTCAAGTGCCAAAATCAGGGTGCCCAATCCCCATGGCAGCATGCCCCCCCACACACACACACAATTGTGGCACACTGGGAGTCCACCCCAGTGTGCCTAAATATTTTTAGTAACCTGTAAAATAAAGAAAAAACATCCCCAACGTCTTTTTTCCCCCCTGTAAAAAAGAAAACAGTCCCCATTCCCACTCCCCGATCCTCCCTTTGTGGACCCACCTCCCACCCACCCCCTTACCCCATACTTACCTCCGGAACTTGGGAGCAGCGATCTTCTATGGACCAGGACAAGTGTGCACTCTTCAAAGCTGACCAGCAAACTGAAGAAATGATGGTAAGCTGTATAATGGCAGTCAATGTGGGGGTTCAACTTAGGTTGATATCTCAGCCATTTTTAGGAATTTTGGCCCCACATTTTCAGCACGGGGTTCTTGGGACCCCACCTCATGAACACTGTCACTGTTATTTGGTTACTCAGTCCCAAAAGGTGATTTCTCAGTTGCTGTGCGGAATCACCTTTCAGGACCAATTAACAAAATGACAGTTCCACTGTTCATGAGGAGGTGTCTAAAAAGCCCATGTAGCAAATTTGGTGAAAAGAATTCCCCAAAATGACTGCGTTACAAGCATGCATTGCAGATTCTACGCATCTCGTATCTCGCTCAATTCTTAATATTTTATCATACCAACATTACCATTTTTCACACCTCTCCTGTGAAATAGTACAGCTGTCATTTTCATATCCTGTCCAAAATGTGTTTTCATACCTCTGGTGCAGAATGACGCGGTCGCTAAGGAAAATCACCTTTTGGGACAGATTAACAAAATCACAGTGGCACTGCTCATGAGGAGAGGTCCCAAAATGCCCACGTTAAAAATTTGGTGAAAAAATTCTAAAAAATGACTGTTAAAGGCATGCGTTGCACAGTTTCTACATGTGCTCATAAATTCCACATTTTTCATATTTTCACTCCAGATTTTTAACATTGACATTTTTCACACCTCCTCATGAACAGTGCAGCTATCATTTTTCATATCCTGCCCAATATGTGTTTTCACACCTGTGGAACCGAATGGCACAGTCGCTGTGCAAAATCACCTTTTGGGATTGAGTAACAAAATGATAATGTCACTGTTCATGAGGTGGGGTCCCAAAAAGCCCATGTTGAAAAATTGGAGTGAAAATACCAACAAATGCCCAGGGCATTAGGGTTTCCAGCCATAACAACCCACCCTGTAGAGACCGACAGGTGTTGGGTGTGTGACTTGGGGTCGTTGGCTGTAATGCTCACACCATTCCACCCCACTCTGCAGACAGTGACAGGCATCGAGGTGTGCCTTGGGGTCTTCAGACCTAATATTAACCCCATTCTCCTCTACTGCTCCCATCTCATAGAAACATAGAATTTGACAGCAGATAAGGCCCGCTTGGCCCACCTAGTCTGCCCATTTCCCTACCTACAGGATAAGCTGCAGATCCTAGTTAACCAACAGCCTACTTCCTCCTACCCCCCCACTAGAATTGCCTTATGTCCCAGCTTATTTCCTTATGGAAAGGGGTGAGCATAAGGGCCAAAGGCCCCAAGGCACACCGCAACACCTGTCAGTGTCTGCAGGGTGGAGTGAAGTGGAATGGCATGAGCATTATAGTCGATGATCCAAAGGCACATCCCCAAACACCTGTCAGTCTCTGTAAGAAGGGGTGGGGGTTGGCGTTAATTTAATACTTCACTGCCATTTCTATTATGCATCTCTGTAACGCCTGCACTACCAATGCCAATACCAGCAAGCAAACATTCGGCATTAATAAATGCTTGTTAAAAAAATCTCATAGCGTATAGAAGGTTGGATTCTCACTTTGCTCCTGTAAAGTGCACCAAGCTTGGGGTGAAGCTCTTGGCGAAAGGCATCAATATGACTGGAGAAGTCAAGATGATGGTCAAGGCAGACACCAAGGTACTTAAAAGAGGAAACGTTACCGATACTAACACTATCAAGGGTGTGAAAAGAAGGGGGAGAAGTATGTCAAGAACACCTCTGATGAATACCAAAAGTCGGAGACCTTTTTTTTTTTTTATCATTGAGGGATAGTTGGTTAGACTTAAACCAACACTGAACAGTGTCGAAGTCCAGATGAAGTTGTGAAGTAAAGTCATGAGACTTGGAGCCAGATTCAACAAACTCTGGTCAGAGCCACAACAGCTGCTAATGTATTAATATGATAAAATATTTATTTATTTCAAAGGTTTTATGAAGAAAGACAAACTGAGCTAGTAAAAGCTGTGCCCTGGGGGAAGGAGAAAGGGGAAAAGGGAAAAGATAACAGATCCAAAACTACAGAATATGAAGTTCACAGAAATTGAATAAATGTAACAAAGATAAAGAGGACAATTATGTCTTAAGAATAAATTGACAAAAATAAGTTATCAAGCAAAATGTCGTGGAACTGAGCTGGCCCAGTGGTGCTGAGGGTTGAGGTGCTGGGCACCACACCTCGCTCCATGCCAGCGACCCCGCATTCAAGAATGAGCACAGGCTGCCGGGGGGCAGCAGGAAGGAGAAGAACTGAGCATTTGGAGGACAGTTCTCCTTCTCCGGGGAGGGGGGACTCTGGCAGTCGGTGCTTGCCCAGCCCCTAATGGTGGTTGGGGGCAGGCACACTGATGCCACAACATGAGGGATGGGAGCGGCGCAGACACTTGATGGTGTCATGTATGGGAGTGTGCATGGTGCCATCGTGGGTGTCATTGCATGTGCCACCCCTGAGGGGAGAGAGAACTATGAAAATAGCTCCCGGCAGATGACAGGGAGCTCACAGGCCCCGCACCTGGCCAGCCACAGCGTGATACTGGACCCGGTCTCGGTGGAGGAGGGCCCTTGCTCCAACCCACTGCGGGGGGGGGGGGGGGGTAAGCCCTGGGAGCATACATGCTGGATGGTGGATGCTGGGGTGATGGGGCTGAGGCTCCCCCTGAATGCGAGGACCGAAGAAGCAAAGGAGTATAAAAAAGTTGTGGCACTGACCAAAGAACAAAAATAGTTAGCAACTTATCAAAATAAAAACTAGGGGAATGACTGATGCAGGAGAAGAGAAATAGAATTAATGTGTGACTTAGTTGTATTACTGTAATGTAAAATCTTTCACTGCTCAGGCTGCCTTTTCTTTCTACTTTCTTAAACTTTAGAACTCTCTCCCCCTAACCATTCATCCCACCTCTTCCAAACTTTCTCTCTCCTTTCTGCTTCATGACCACACCGCTACCTCCTGTGCCTATCCTTGAGTCATAGTCCTTCCCCACTCCTCAGTTACCTTATTCCTTCTTTCACCATGGCCGCACCGCTTCCTCCTGTGACTGCCCTTTAGTAAGTAAGTAGTAAGTAAATTGTATTTTTTAAGCGCTTTTCAATTACCAAAGCACAGTACAAATAAAACAACATTTAAAACAACAAACATTAAAACAGTAATAAAATCATTCTTCATATACATTTTAAAACAGAAATGTTTTGAGCTTTGATTTAAAGCTGTCGACGGTCAAGCAGCCTCGTATCCGACGAGGTAGAGAAATAGTCATCATGGTCCTTCCAAGCTCCTCAATTTACCATCTTCCCTTCTTTCTCTTCCTCCTTGCCCCTCAACACACTTCACCAAACCTTCTCCCTCTCTTCTTCCTCCCTCACTTGTCTGCAGTTTTCCTTCTCCCCCTATCTGTGCTCCTTCCTTCAACACCCTGTCCCCCGGTGCCTTCACCGTTGAAAAATACTATTGCTTGTGCCCATGGGACAGATTCCCTGCTGTGTCCTTGTAAAACATTTGCATATAATTTGACCCGTCTGATGAATCTTGTTCATGTTCATTTTGTACTGTTTATTTTATATCTCTGTATAATGTTTTATTGTGTAAGTTATTGTTCTATGTTGTTCTTGCACCTCTCATCCCCCTCCTCGCCCCTCCCCCAGATGCATCTAGAAATTAGCTATCTTTCAGGTCAGTGTCTTTCCTGGTGAAACTTTTGAAAGAAAGAAATACATACTGCACATAGATACATAATGTAAAAATCCCACATTAACACGGCAATAGCAGAAAAGAAACAAGGCTATAAACATCAAAGTGATGCAGTGGAAAGAGTTTTTGGTTCTGGACATACACCCCCCTTGAAAATGTGCTCAACACACACACATACACACGGTGTGAGTGTCATTAGTAGGACAGAGCAGCTACCACATTTTATTTTCAGTGGGGTCCTGCTTTCACTCATTTTTCCAGTGAATTTAGCAGAGTTAGCACAGGCAAAATGTAAAATCTAATTTTTACTGGGGTCCTGCTTTTATACATTTTTACACTGTAGTTACACAGGATAGAAACATAGAAACATAGAAGTTGACGGCAGATAAGGACCGCAAGGCCCATCCAGTCTGCCCATTTCTTTTTCTACCTTATAAATGTGCCATCGGCTTTTGCTCTGTCAGTGGCCTATCTATTCATACTCATCTGTATTGCTCCCTTATGCCTATCCCATGCCTGTTTGAAGCACTGCACTGTATTCATAGCCACCACTTCTTGTGTTAAGCCATTGCATGCATCCACCACCCTTTCTGTGAAAAACAATTTCCTCACATTCCCCGTTAATCGGTCCCCCTCTGATCTCATGCTGTATCTTCTTGTCCTGCTATTTTTCTTATATTTAAACATGTTAGACTCTTTCACCTTGTTAATGCCCTTAAGGTGTTTGAATGCCTCGATCATATCACCTCTCTCCCTCCTTTGCTCAAGGGTATACATATTGAGCTCTGTTAATCTGTCCTCATATGTTTTCTGACGCAGTCCCTGCACCATTTTGGTTGCCCTTCTCTGGACTGCCTCAATTTGGTTAATGTCCTTGTGAAGGTGTGGCTCCAATACTGCAATGCAGTACCCAGATGGGGCCTACAGTATCTTGTAAAGAGGGATTATTACCTCCTCTTACGACTTGTGATACCCCTACTAATACACCCTAACACCCCCCTAGCCTTACCTACTGCTTTAGAGGTCTGCTTGGATGATTTCAGGTCATCAGTGATGATGATGCCCAAGTCTCTTTCTTCCTTTGTGACTGCTAGCAACTCCCCTCCCAGCCTATAGGTGGCTTCAGGGTTTCTCTTCCCTATGTGCATGATTTTGCACTTCTTTGCATTAAATCCCAGTTGCCACTCTTCTGACCATTTTGCTAGTTTATCCAGATCTCTTCTCATTCTGCCCACCCCATCTGGATCATCTGCTCTGTTGCAGATCTTGGTGTCATCTGCAAACAGACAAGCCTTACCCTCTAGTCCATCTGCAAGGTCACTAATGAAGATGTTGAAGAGGACTGGCCCCAGGACTGATCCCTGAGGTACCCCACTTCTGACTTGCATCTCTTCTGACTGTATACCATTTACCACCACTCTCTGTTTTCTGCCCGTCAACCAGTTTGCCACCCAGTTGACCAACTTTTGACCCACCCCGAGCCTACCCAGCTTATTTATCAGGGCAGTTAACATGTAGGATCTCATTTTCAGTGAGGTCCTGACTATACCTATTGTAACATTAACAGGCCTGGGATGCCCTAAATGAGTTGACGCCATCACAGCCTGTATGTTTTCAGTGATCAGATACTGTACCTCTCTTTGGACAGCAGAGGGATATGAATTGTGATGCGTGCATGTCTTAGTGTCTCATTTTTGCTTTGGGGGCTATATTCAAACATGCTTGGGCACTCACACTTTGCTACAAACATGTTTGAGTATGGCAAATTTAGTGAACTGTATTGATTTGCACTAAGGAAAGAGCCTTAAGGGGCAGCCTGCTACCATTTAATGTGGGGCCATTACTCTGTGTAGTTCTGGTTTCCAGTTCTAGATTTGTCTACCTACAGTATTTCTAATTCAAGCTTTCAGCAACTGACTGCCTTTCCAGCAACTTGGGTTCAAGAATGGACCTGGCTGGGTCACTTGGGAACTGGCCTGTGAGGGAGAATACCCATCTGTAGGACAGAGAGAAGAATCTAAGTGGCAGCACCATGGTACAGCATGGGAAAGGACCTCACACCTGGATGCCTAAGGTGTCTCCATGGAGGCCGAGAACACACATGTCTGGGCCCATTAGGGGAGAAAATAGGAGGAAATTCCCCCTGATTGTAGAACAGTGACGGCCTGCCCTGTAGCAGTCCCCACACCGGTGACTATGCACCTCTGATTCAAGGTCCTGTGACAGGACCACTAGAAAAGGTAAGTCCCAGAGAAGGTGGGGTTTGGGGCTGGAAAGACTGGCCCAGATGGGGGCAAATCAAGGCACTGAAGGAGATAAACAGCTTTGTACCATGGACACAGTGGGGCAACATGCCACTCCCCGTGGTTGTGTACTG
The DNA here is from genome assembly GCA_016271365.2 of Neoceratodus forsteri. Lineage (NCBI taxonomy): Eukaryota > Metazoa > Chordata > Ceratodontiformes > Ceratodontidae > Neoceratodus > Neoceratodus forsteri. The sequence goes on along the minus strand of CM028137.1, from coordinate 11,920,068 downwards.
CATGCTGGTGAACAGTAAGGGACTGCCTGCATGGAGGAGCGATGCTGAGAAGTAATGCACAGACACGCTGGGGTTACATGGTACCCATCAAGGTGGTGTAGTGTGTGGGGGTAAAATGTGAGGTACTGCCTGCACTGGGGAGTGATGCTCGTATACACTGTATGAACAAAGTAAGGGACTGCTTGCACAGAGCAGCAATGTTCACAAGCATTGCATGAACACAATAGAGCAACATGGCACCAGTAGCCTGTGATGTGGGCGCATGATGAAGGGCGACGTCCGAAACGGCAATGCTTTATGGGCAAAAGCCCGAATGGAGATAGGGAGGGTAGGACGACCAGATGTGGGGGTGGGCGAATTTGGTGACAGGATGTCGCTATACGTACATGCGCATGTAGGGGGGAGCGAGCACGGCGAGCGTAGGCTGGGAGAGGTCAGAGGGGCTGTAGGGGGTGGCACTGTGGTAGGTTGCCAAGCTGCACTGTGGCATCGGGGGTTGGGCTGTGGTTGGGGTGGGTGAAGTACTGGGTTCGGGTCCGGCTGCTGTTGCAATTTTATTGCACTCAGCCTGAAACTTTATTTTTTAGGCTTTCACCCCCCGACTCTGACATGCACACCCCTGGAGTTGAGAATCCTTTAGTAGGGGTGCAGAGCTGAAACCCCGCGTTAGGGGGTGTGGGAGAAAGCATTTAGTGTATGTCCCCGGCACCGTTGTTCCATGTGCCAAGGATGTCAGAGCACCGAAAATGTTTTTGCCGGTCTGACATCACGATAACATGGCTCACCTTTATGCAGTCGTCGTTATCACATAGAACCCATGGCATCAATTACGGTTATGTTCTGTGTGCTGGCGAATGGTGTGGGATTGCATGCACTGTGTAACGATGCTCAGAAGCACTGTATGAACACTCTGGTGTGACAAGGCACACATCACGGTGGTGTACTGCTTACTGGTGAAAGATTAGGGAATGCCTGGACAAGGGAGTGATGTCAGAAGCACTGTATGAACACAGTGGGGTTACATGGCACCCATCAAGGTGGTATACTGCGTGTTGGTGAAAGGTGAGGGATTGCATGCACAGTGGAGTGATGCTCAGAAGCACAGCTTGAACACAGTGGGGTGACATGACACCAATCATGGTAGTGTACTGTGTGCTGGTGAAAGGTGAGGGAGCGCCTGCATTGTGGACTGATGCTGAGAAGCACTGCATGAACACTGTGGAGCAACATGGCACCAATCGCAGTGGTGTAATGTGGACTGGTGAATGGATAAGGATTGCCTGCACTGAGGAGTGATGCTCAGAAGCACTGCATGAACATAGTGGGGTGTCATGGCCCCCACCCCTGTTGCATACTTTGTGTTGGTGAAAGGTGAGGGACTGCCTGTACTGGGGAGTGATGTTGAGAAGCACTGCGTGAACACAGTGGGGTGACATGGTAACAATCACGGTAGTGTACTATGTGCTGGTGAAAGATGAGGGAATGTCTGCTTTGTGGAGTGATGGTCAGAAGCACTGCATAAACACAGTGGGGTGTCATGGCCCCCATCTCTGTTGCATCCTGTGCTGGTGAAAGGTAAGGGACTGCCTGTACTGGGAAGCAATGCTCAGAAGCAGTGCATGAACACAGATGTGTGACATGGCACCCATAAGAACAGCATACTGCATGCTGCTGAAAGGTGAGGGACTGCCTGCACTATGGAGTGATGGTAAGAAGCACAGCTTAAACACAGTGGGGTGACATGGCACCAATCACAGTGGTGTGCTTCATGCTGGTGAAAGGGGAGGGACTGCCTGCACTGGGGAGTGGTGCTCAGAAGCACTGCATTAACATAATGGGGTGACATAGCACCCAGCATGGCAGCATACTGCATGCTGGTGAAAGGTGAAGGACTGCCTGCACTGCGGAGTGGTGCTCAGAAGCACTGTATGAATGCTGTGGTGTGACAAGGCACACATCATGGTGGTGTTCTGTTTGCTGGTAAAAGATTCAGGAATGCCTGTACTGGGAAGCTATGCTCAGAAACAATGCATGAACACAGAGGGGCAACATGGCACCCATAAGTGCTGCATGCTGGTGAAAGGTGAAGGACTGCCTGTACAGGGGATTGATGCTCAGAAGCACAGCTTGAACACGTTGGGGCAACATGGCACCAATCATTGTGGTGTGCTTTGTGCTGGTGAAAGGTGAGGGACTGTCTGCATTGGGGAGAGGTGTGGAGAAACACTGTATGAACTCTCTGGTGTGACAAAGCACACATCACGGTGGTGTTCTGCTTGCTAGTGAAAGATGAGGGAATGCCTGCACAAGGCAGTAATGTCAGAAGCACTGCATGAACACAGTGGGGTGGCATGGTACCCATCAAGGTGGTGTACTGTGTGCTGGTGAAAGGTGAAGGACTGCCTGCACTGTGGAGTGATGCTCGGAAGCATAGCTTGAACACAGTGGGGTGATATGGCACCAATAACAATGATGTGCTGCATGCTGTTGAAAGGCGAGGGATTGCCTGTATTGGAAAGTGATACTCAAAGGACTGTAGGAACAGTGCTGTGACAAGGCAGACATCACATGGTGCACTGTGTCCTGGTGAAAGGTGAGAGCCTGCCGGCATTGTTGAGCAGTGCTCACAAGCACTGTAGGAACACTGCTGTGACAAGGCAGACATCACATGGTGCACTGTGTCCTGGTGAAAGGTGAGAGCCTGCCGGCATTGTTGAGCAATGCTCACAAGCACTGTAGGAACAGTGCTGTGACAAGGCAAACATCACATGGTGCACTGTGTCCTGGTGAAAGGTGAAGGGCTGCCTGCATTGTTGAGCAATGCTCACAAGCACTGTAGGAACACTGTTGTGACAAGGCAGACATCACATGGTGCACTGTGTCCTGGTGAAAGGTGAGAGACTGTCGGCATTGTTGAGCGGTGCTCACAAGCACTGTAAGAACACTGCTGTGACAAGGCAGACATCACATGGAGCACTGTGTCCTGGTGAAAGGTGAGAGCCTGCCGGCATTGTTGAGCAATGCTCACAAGCACTGTAGGAACAGTGCTGTGACAAGGCAGACATCACATGGTGCACTGTGTTCTGGTGAAAGGTGAGAGCCTGCCGGCATTGTTGATCGGTGCTCACAAGCACTGTAGGAACACTGCTGTGATAAGGCAGACATCACATGGTGCACTGTGTCCTGGTGAAAGGTGAGAGACTGTCTGCATTGTTGAGCAACGCTCACAAGCACTGTAGGAACACTGCTGTGACAAGGCAGACATCACATGGTGCACTGCGTCCTGGTGAAAGGTGAGAGATTGCCTGTATTGGAAAGTGATACTCAAAGCACTGTAGGAACACTGCTGTGACAAGGCAGACATCACATGGTGCACTGTGTCCTGGTGAAAGGTGAGAGCCTGCCGGCATTATTGAGCAGTGCTCACAAGCACTGTAAGAACACTGCTGTGACAAGGCAGACATCACATGGAGCACTGTGTCCTGGTGAAAGGTGAGAGCCTGCCGCCATTGTTGAGCAATGCTCACAAGCACTGTAGGAACAGTGCTGTGACAAGACAGACATCACATGGTGCACTGTGTCCTGGTGAAAGGTGAGAGCCTGCCAGCATTGTTGAGCAATGCTCAGACGCACTACATGGCACGCAGCATGCTTGTGTACTGTGTGCTGCTGAAAGGTCAGGGATTGCTTGCACTACAAGCGATGCCCAAAAGCACTCTATGAACACAGCTGGGCATCATGGCACCCATCTCTGTTGTGTACTGCGTGCTGGTGAAAGGTAAGGACCTGCCTGCACTGGGGAGCAATGCTCAGAAGCACTGCTGGAACACAGTTGGGTGACATGGCACCTGGTCCAAGATTGAGTGAACAGCCTGAGAGAAATGTTGTCCCACTGTTTGTTCAGTCTTCTTCATTTTAATATCATGTATGTGCTCCTGCTTCCTTGTTGTTTCAGGTAGAACACATGGACAGATATTGTTCTTACATACTTTTAATATACTTATATATAAGATGGTTCTATCTAGTTTATTGAACTATGTGTGTGTTAGAGGTTTGATTTTAACTGGTGGGTGATGGGTTCATAGACTTTACTTTAATACAGCAGACCTGCTATTTCTAGTATAGACACACACACACACACACACACACACACACACACACACACACACACGACACACACAGGGTGTGAGTATAATTAGTAGGACAGAGCAGCTGAAATATTTCATTTTCAGTGGGGTCCTGCTTTAACATATTTTTCCAGCGTATTTGGTAGAGTAAGCACATGTAGAATGCAGAATCTAATTTTTACTGGGCTCCTGCTTTTATACATTTTTACAATGTAGTTACCCAGGATAGAGATCAGTTAACATGCAGGATCTCATTTTCAGTGAGGTCCTGATTGTACCTATTGTAACATTAACAGGTCTGTGATGCCCTAAATGAGTTGGCTCCATCACAGCCTGTATGTTTTCAGTGACCAGATAGTGTAACTTTCTTTGGGCAGCAGGGGGATGTGAATTGTGTTGAGTGCATGTTTTAGTGCCTCATTTGTGCTTTGAGGGACTATATTCAAACATGCTTGGGGCGCTCACACTTTGCTCCCAACATGTTCGAGTATAGCAAATTTAGTGAACTGTGCTTTTTTGCACTAAGGAAAGGAACTTTGCAAGGGCAGCCTGATCCCTTTTAATATGGGGCCATTACTCTGTGTAGTTCTGGTTTCCAGCTCTAGGTGTGTATGTGTATTTCTGTTTCAAGCTTTTAGACACTGACTAAATTGTTTTAGCCACTGATTGTCATCCCAGCAACTTGGGTTCAAGAACAGACCTGGGTCACTTGGGGATTGGACTGGGAGGGATTATGCCCATCTGTAGGACAGGGAGAGGAATCTACAGTACATGGCAGCACCATGGGACAGCATGGGGAAATAACCCCACACCTGGATGCCTAAGGTGTCTCTGCGGAGTCTGGACACACACATGCCTGGGTCAAATAGGGGAGAAAATGGGAGGAAAAGCCCTCCAACTGTAGATCAGTGATGGCCTTCCCTCTAGCAGGCCCCACACTGATGACTAGATGCCTCTGTTCCAAGGTCCTGCAATAGGATAACCAGAAAAGGCAAGTCACAGAGAAGGTGGGTGATGGGGCTGCGAAGACTGGCTGAGATGGGGAAGAGAGAATGCTGAAGGAGATAAACAGCTTTGTCCCACGGTCACAGTGGGGTGACATGTCACTCATCACAGCTGTGCAATGTGTGCTGGTAAATGGTAAGGGACTGCCTGCATGGAGGAGCGATACTGAAAAGCAATGCTTGAACACAGTGGGGTGACATGTCACTCATCACAGTTGTGTAATGTGTGCTGGTAAATGGTAAGGACTGCCTGCATGGAGAGCGATACTGTAAAGTAATGCTTGAACACAGTGGGGTGACATGTCACTCATCACAGTTGTGTAATGTGTGCTGGTAAATGGTAAGGGACTGCCTGCATGGAGGAGCGATACTGAAAAGCAATGCTTGAACACAGTGGGGTGACATGTCACTCATCACAGCTGTGTAATGTGTGCTGGTAAATGGTAAGGGACTGCCTGCATGGAGGAGCGATACTGAAAAGCAATGCTTGAACACAGTGGGGTGACATGTCACTCATAACAGCTGTGTAATGTGTGCTGGTAAATGGTAAGGGACTGCCTGCATGGAGGAGCGATACTGAAAAGCAATGCTTGAACACAGTGGGGTGACATGTCACTCATCACAGCTGTGTAATGTGTGCTGGTAAATGGTAAGGAACTGCCTGCATGGAGGAGCGATACTGAAAAGCAATGCTTGAACACAGTGGGGTGACATGTCACTCATCACAGTTGTGTAATGTGTGCTGGTAAATGGTAAGGGACTGCCTGCATGGAGGAGCGATACTGAAAAGCAATGCTTGAACACAGTGGGGTGACATGTCACTCATCACAGCTGTGTAATGTGTGCTGGTAAATGGTAAGGGACTGCCTGCATGGAGGAGCGATACTGAAAAGCAATGCTTGAACACAGTGGGGTGACATGTCACTCATCACAGTTGTGTAATGTGTGCTGGTAAATGGTAAGAGACTGCCTGCATGGAGGAGCGATACTGAAAAGTAATGCTTGAACACAGTGGGGTGACGTCACTCATCACAGCTGTGTAATGTGTGCTGGTAAATGGTAAGGGACTGCCTGCATGGAGGAGCGATACTGAAAAGCAATGCTTGAACACAGTGGGGCGACATGTCACTCATCACAGTTGTGTAATGTGTGCTGGTAAATGGTAAGGGACTGCCTGCATGGAGGAGCGATACTGAAAAGTAATGCTTGAACACAGTGGGGTGACATGTCACTCATCACAGCTGTGTAATGTGTGCTGGTAAATGGTAAGGGACTGCCTGCATGGAGGAGCGATACTGAAAAGCAATGCTTGAACACAGTGGGGCGACATGTCACTCATCACAGTTGTGTAATGTGTGCTGGTAAATGGTAAGGGACTGCCTGCATGGAGGCGATACTGAAAGCAATGCTTGAACACAGTGGGGTGACATGTCACTCATCACAGTTGTGTAATGTGTGCTGGTAAATGGTAAGGGACTGCCTGCATGGAGGCGATACTGAAAAGCAATGCTTGAACACAGTGGGGTGACATGTCACTCATCACAGCTGTGTAATGTGTGCTGGTAAATGGTAAGGGACTGCCTGCATGGAGGCGATACTGAAAAGCAATGCTTGAACACAAGTGGGGTGACATGTCACTCATCACAGCTGTGTAATGTGTGCTGGTAAATGGTAAGGACTGCCTGCATGGAGGCGATACTGAAAAGCAATGCTTGAACACAGTGGGGTGACATGTCACTCATCACAGTTGTGTAATGTGTGCTGGTAAATGGTAAGGGACTGCCTGCATGGAGGAGCGATACTGAAAAGCAATGCTTGAACACAGTGGGGCGACATGTCACTCATCACAGTTGTGTAATGTGTGCTGGTAAATGGTAAGGGACTGCCTGCGTGGAGGAGCGATACTGAAAAGCAATGCTTGAACACAGTGGGGCAACATGTCACTCATCACAGCTGTGTAATGTGTGCTGGTAAATGGTAAGGGACTGCCTGCATGGAGGAGCGATACTGAAAAGCAATGCTTGAACACAGTGGGGCGACATGTCACTCATCACAGTTTGTAATGTGTGCTGGTAAATGGTAAGGGACTGCCTGCATGGAGGAGCGATACTGAAAAGTAATGCTTGAACACAGTGGGGTGACATGTCACTCATAACAGCTGTGTAATGTGTGCTGGTAAATGGTAAGGGACTGCCTGCATGGAGGAGCGATACTGAAAAGCAATGCTTGAACACAGTGGGGTGACATGTCACTCATCACAGCTGTGTAATGTGTGCTGGTAAATGGTAAGGGACTGCCTGCATGGAGGAGCGATACTGAAAAGCAATGCTTGAACACAGTGGGGTGACATGTCACTCATCACAGTTGTGTAATGTGTGCTGGTAAATGGTAAGGGACTGCCTGCATGGAGGAGCGATACTGAAAAGTAATGCTTGAACACAGTGGGGTGACATGTCACTCATCACAGCTGTGTAATGTGTGCTGGTAAATGGTAAGGGACTGCCTGCATGGAGGAGCGATACTGAAAAGCAATGCTTGAACACAATGGGGTGACATGTCACTCATCACAGCTGTGTAATGTGTGCTGGTAAATGGTAAGGGACTTCCTGCATGGAGGAGCGATACTGAAAAGCAATGCTTGAACACAGTGGGGTGACATGTCACTCATCACAGTTGTGTAATGTGTGCTGGCAAATGGTAAGGGACTGCCTGCATGGAGGAGCGATACTGAAAAGTAATGCTTGAACACAGTGGGGTGACATGTCACTCATCACAGTTGTGTAATGTGTGCTGGTAAATGGTAAGGGACTGCCTGCGTGGAGGAGCGATACTGAAAAGCAATGCTTGAACACAGTGGGGCAACATGTCACTCATCACAGTTGTGTAATGTGTGCTGGTAAATGGTAAGGGACTGCCTGCGTGGAGGAGCGATACTGAAAAGCAATGCTTGAACACAGTGGGGCAACATGTCACTCATCACAGCTGTGTAATGTGTGCTGGTAAATGGTAAGGGACTGCCTGCATGGAGGGCGATACTGAAAGCAATGCTTGAACACAGTGGGGCGACATGTCACTCATCACGAGTTGTGTAATGTGTGCTGGTAAATGGTAAGGGACTGCCTGCATGGAGGAGCGATACTGAAAAGCAATGCTTGAACACAGTGGGGCAACATGTCACTCATCACAGCTGTGTAATGTGTGCTGGTAAATGGTAAGGGACTGCCTGCATGGAGGAGCGATACTGAAAAGCAATGCTTGAACACAGTGGGGTGACATGTCACTCATAACAGTTGTGTAATGTGTGCTGGTAAATGGTAAGGGACTGCCTGCATGGAGGAGCGATACTGAAAAGCAATGCTTGAACACAGTGGGGCAACATGTCACTCATCACAGCTGTGTAATGTGTTCTGGTAAATGGTAAGGGACTGCCTGCATGGAGGAGCGATACTGAAAAGCAATGCTTGAACACAGTGGGGCGACATGATACCCATCAAGGTGGTGTAGTGAGTGGTAACGAAATGTGAGGTACTGCCTGCACTGTGGAGTGATGCTCAGAAGCACATGGATAACATTCTGTGCAGTTCCTTTCAGGGAACCAAGAATTTGGAGTTTTGACTATGTCACATCATGGTTTCAGAACTGTGGGAACTGTACTGATAAGTTCATGCTCACATTTCTGAAACCATGAAGCGACATAGTCAAAACTCCAAATTCTTGATTCCATGTAAGGAACTGCACAGAATGTTGTCCATACAAAGAAAACAATACAAAACACAGCTGACATGAAGTGACATAGTCTAAACTCCAAATTCTTGGTTCCATGACAGGAACTACAGGTCACGCGCTAGCCGCCAACTGCAATGACCACTTAAGTTTCGGGAGGTACAAATCACGGCATTAAATCCTGATCTAAATACTATTAAACCCAGTTATTAGCAGTGGGAAATGAAACAAACAAATGTCAGAAGGTTAGAAGAGTATCTCAGTGAAGTTTCAGGTGGACCGCTTGTTTAAATATACTGTTTTCCTCTTGGTGAGTCATTTTGCTTAACATCACGAATTCACACTAGAGGACGCTGCAATGTCAGTTACAAGTCTCAGTGGTCTGAATGGGGCTTACGAAGGGAATAGGATCAATTCTACTACAGAGGGCAGAAGTGATGATATTAATAGCATTAAAGATATGTTATATGAAATAACGTTACGTCAACAAGAAATAAAACAGGATCTTGCTGGGTTTAAAGTAGCTGTGGACGTTATAAAGTCAAACTCACATAAGTTTAACGAAAGAATAACCGAGGCTGAAGAAAGGGTGGCAGCAGTGGAGGATTCTGTGTTTAAATTGGGCACTGATTCTGACATTTTTCAACAGCAGATTAAACTTCTATGGCAAAAAGTTGGCGACCTTGAAAATTGAAGTCGGAGAAATAACATTAAAATTCTGGGTGTTCCCAAGGGAGCCGAGGGTCCACAAATGGCCAAGTTTCTACAGAATTTCATCCCAAATGTCTTACAGTACAACCCAGGTTGGCCTTTAGAAGTAGAGAGAGCACACAGGACACTTTCTCCCAAACCAAAATCAGGAGTCCCTCCACAACCTATAGTGGCATACTTTTTACAGTTCTCAGTAAAAGCAGAGATTTTAAATATAGCAAGAGAGCAGAGGCCTCTGTCATGGAATGGGAACCGTATCTCATTTTATCAGGATTATGCAACTGAAGTTGCATCTCAGAGAAAAGCATTTACTGATGTTAGAAAAAGTTTACAAAACTTAGGTCTTTCATACAGAATTAAATATCCTGCCATTTTAATTGTATCAGCTAATGGGGTGTCACACACATTCAAAATGCCTGATGATGCAAAAATCTTTGTTAATAACTGGAGTAAAAGACATAACAGTTCTCAGCAGCCTGACTCTCGTTTTGAAAATTCTAATAGTTCCAGCCCACAACAGCCACGAGACTCCAGGACAACACTAGCACCATCAGAATCAGACACTCTCAGAATTCTAAGAAGTTTAACAGTACCAAACTTCCAGTGGTGCTCCCTGAAGCTTCCCAAGTGAGATGGCGGTCTGTGAATAGAAAATGTAAAGGTCTTCTCACCAGAAATCGCCGTGCATCCATGCGGTTTGTGACAAAAAACAACCCAGGTAAACTGTTCACGTCTAATCATTATGCCTCGCTTCTAGTAGACATGGAGGATGTGGAGGAGGACAGGGTCGGACTGGCCCACCTGGATACCTGGAAATTTCCAGGCGGGCCCCCTCTCTTGGATTCCTGGCCACTTTCTAAGCTCTGAGAATTTTGGTGTTATTTCCTGTCTTTTTATTAAATAGGCCCTGTAAGTAAATTCATAATGCAAACACGGATCTGGAGTATCATATTGAAAAGGAATACTTATCTGAGTGCGACACCCTGGACCCTCCTTATTGATTTTCCAGGTGGACCCTTGTCCCGACTTTCCAGGTGGGCCCTTGTCCCGACTTTCCAGGTGGGCCCTTGTGCTGACTCTCCAGGTGGGCCCTTGTGCTGACTCTCCAGGTGGGCCCTCTGTAGCCCAGTCCAACCCTGGAGGAGGAGTCAAACACTAAAAAGCACTCAATAGAGGAAGATGCATCTCTCACTCAGCTAGAAGGTTCCCAATTGGACGAGAATTCAGATGACCCAGAATGTCCCACCCCTCCATACTACCCCGTTGCTCCATGAAGCTTTTCAATGCAATAAACGTCGGAGTACAATCTCAGGGCTTTTTTTTTTTCCTCTGTTAGGTAGAGTTAATTTTGCTAGTAATATTAACTTTTATACCTAGAGACTGTTACAGATTCTGAGAGCTGACTTAATAGCATCAGAGAGCACATGGCTAGCAGAGTGGATAGCACCATGACTCTCGGAATGTCCCAACAATCCAGAGAAGGAAAGTAATTTTTTTTTTTGGAATTCATAAAGACAGTTGTTGAGTGATTATTTTATAATACATAAAGGGAAAGGAAGAAAAAAATGGATATTATATGTTTCTCTCGCCTAACTACTGATTTTCCTTTTTTTTTTTTTTTATATATTTGACAGCATATAATGACCTCTCTTTTCTGCGCTCAGACAAGGATAATACGTATATATAGAAATTATTTTATCTTTAAGGCTTCTAGACTGTAGGATGAGTTTGGCAGTTGCATTGCAGTTAAGCAGCCTGTCCTGTGTATAGGAAGGGATTTATGTCTATATGTCCTTATGTCTTCCCCCTCCCTTTTAACATGGTTTATTAACTATTCTCAATAAAATTTTCTTTTTTTTTCTCTACTGTTTCTTTTTCTCAATGCTCTAACACTCTCTTTTTTTTTAACTCCTTCCTCTCTGGTATTCAGGTTGATCAAATGCTGACAATGCTTGTAAGGACTGATAAGAGAAACAGCAATGGTTCTGGTAATCAAGGGGATTGGATATAACTGGAGCTTACACATCATGAGCTTGCACATCTCTAAATAGCCCAAGCTGAAGGGGTTATTGCTGTGTGTGAACACTCATTGATGTTTATAAGTTTATAGTTAAACTGTCCTAAGCCAGTACAGAAACTAACTATTACAGTTGCTTTCTCTGGTCTATGCAGTGGAACTGCAGACAAGCGAAAGGTCATGAAGCACATGGCGGAGTACCAAGCTTTTAACAACTTTTTTTTATCCTTCTCTAGATTATTCCTGTATTTACGTCAGTGCTTACTCTGATTAGTTTGATGCTCTTTCCCATCTAATTGCACCACTCTATATTCTGTATAATTTGTCAATAATCAGATCCTAATGATGGATGGTGCAGTTTTACCACATGATGCTAATAAGGGTTATTAATCCTTAATGCCGCATTTGTTCTGTCTGGAGAAAGCTTTACCTTACTAGAAACCTTTGCCTTATTAGAATTTCTATTTTTCTAGTTAATTATTTATTCAATTTGTCATTAACCAAGATTATATCTTGACAATTTAGTAATTAGTCGTGTGACAAGAGCTTATAACCCTGAGTCCTTGGGATAACCAGACTACTGGATTATAGCTCTGTGATGATTTTTAATTTTAGAATATTTTTATTAATACTACTTTTGATATTTTTTAAAACAAATGTGCTTCATAGTTTTAATCTTTTTAGGTTACTTAGGAAAGTTGGGATTTACTGTTTAGTTATAACACTACAGAGTCTTATATGCCAAAGTATCCCGAGTTGCATAGTTAAGTTTAATGTTGTCTTGAACACAGGAGATGTGGATTACTTCACACAAAGGGTTTGTGTTAGGATTATAATATCCAAAAGTCTTTTATTAAGAAAGGTATACATTCGTAAAGTTAACAATAAGGTGCTTTTTTTCTCAAATGAATGGATTTACATATAGTTCGTACTCAATCTCTATATGGCATAGTTATAGAATGTTCCAGATTTTCTATTATACAGTTATTTACAGGATACTCTTTATTATAGTCTGGTCAGTCATAGAAAATGGGGGATAACAGGGTGACCATCAAATGTGTTTCTTGGAATGTAAAGGGGTTAGAATCCCCTATTAAAAGAAAGGAAATACTCTCCTATTTCTTTAAATTAAAAGCAAACATAGCACTTTTGCAGGAGACACATTTATTATCTGATGAAGCCATAACACTTAAATGATCCTGGGTGGGAGACGTCTTTCATAATTCAGTTAGTAAAAACCAAAAAGGATTAGCTATCCTTATAAAAAAAAAGCAGTTAATTTTGTCATCACTTCACATCAAACAGATCCTAATGGTAGATGGCAAATTTTAGAAGGTTCCATAGATGGTACAGACATAGTTATATGCAATGTCTATGCACCTAATGGTGAATCTAGTGTCTTTTTAAGGGACTTCTTTGAAATAGTTATTAAGATAACCTGCAGAAATATTGTGATCGGTGGAGATACGAACATTGCCCTTGATCCTTTACTAGATAGGAGTAATTCACCTAGTAAGATAACCAACTCAAAGGCTAGGACAATTATAAGGGATAGGATGAAAGACTTAGGTTTGTCTGATGCGTGGAGAATGATATATCCAGACAGTACAGATTATTCTTTTTTTTTCAAATAGTCATGGTACATATAGTAGGACAGACTTGTTCCTATTATCCAGTAATTTGTTAAATTGTATGATGAAAGCTGACATTGGCACAATTGTAATCTCAGACCAGGCCCTAATTTCTGTCATCCAGCAATTAGATCCCAACACTACAAAACCTTTCTATTGGTGATTTAACTGCTCATTTTTAAGAGATAGTGATTTCCAGCCTTGGGTGGTAAATGAAACAAAACAGTTTTTTGATATCAATGATAACAATGAGACATCATATGCCACAGTATGGGAAGCCTACAAGGCATATATCAGAGGCAGAATTCTCAGTTACTCATCCTACAAGAAGAAAGAAATGGAGAAATACTTGACGTGTAAAGAGAAAGAGCTGGAAGATTTAGAGAAGATACATACAGTAAAATTCATAAGGGGATGGTTGGAATAATCTAAGGAAAATAATATTGTTGAGATATGAAATAAATAAAATCCATATAAGCAAAGCTGAATTTGCTTTGTTTAGGATGCAACAAAATTATTCGGAGTCTGGTGAAAAAGCTGGTAGATTATTGTCTTATAGACTTAAACAAGTTCAAAACAGAAACAACATACACAGCACAATGGAAAAAGCCAAAAACACTTTTATTAAAAACAGGAACATTAACTATGTCTTTCAGCAATTTTATAAAAATCTTTATAAAACCAAAAGTCTAGACAATCTAGACCTAATTGACAAATTTCTGTTTAAAGCCAAACTACCCTCGGTTTCAAAACTAAAGGGTGAGAGACTTCTAGGAAAACATAAAGTAAACTTACAAGCTCAAATGGGCAGACTGGGTAGGCCGTAGGCCCTTATCTGCCAACACTGTCTATGTATCTATGTAGATCAACAGAGCTTGATAAGGCTATTTCAGTCAATGAGATTACTGATGTGATTTCAGACATGCCCAAATTTAAAGCCCCAGGATCAGATGGTCTACCAGCTGAGTTTTACACTCTTCTGAAGGATGCAGTTAGTCCAATAACACACAAAGTGTTCACAGAGGCAGAGGAAATTAAAGTCTTACCACCAACAATGTCAGAAGCAATCATTACTTTTATACTGAAGAAAGGGGAAGGACCCCTTGGACCCAGCCAACTATCACCTCATTTCCTTGTTAAATATCGATTATAAAATGTGGGTTAAAATTATGGCAAGTAGATTGCAAAACATTCTCAATAAATACATTCATGAAGACCAAGTTGGGTTTATTAAAGGGAGGGCAGGCTTTGAAAATGTTAGAAGAATTCTCTCTACTATTTGGATGGCTCCCCGATTACAAGATGAGTCTATTTTGTTGTCATTTGAAACACATAAAGCTTTTGACTCCATAGAATGGAATTATCCATACAGAGACTTAAAGGCCTTTGGTCTGGGAGAAAAATTCATAAATAAAGTAGCCACTATGTACCAGTCCTCTACTGCAAGAATTTGTATTAACAGAGTGTCATTAGAGACATTCTCACTAGAAAGAGGCACTAGACAAGGCTGTCCCCTCTTGCCTTTACTTTTTATTTTAGCTTTGGAGCCCTTATTATGTATTATTAGGGAAAACAAAAACATTTCTGGGATTAGAATAGGCAAGATGGAACATAAGGTTGTAGTCTACGCTGATGACTTACTATTATCACTTTCCAATCCATATAGATCTCTTACACCCACAATGGAGCTCCTGGAAGAGTTCAGACTATTGTCTGGCCTCTCGATTAATTGGTCAAAATCTGAAATGCTTCCCTTGAAGGGTAATAAACAAAAACTAAAGAAATTGGGTTTGGAGAATGCATTATTATGGCAGGAAGAATATATTACCTATTTAGGAGTCAAGATTCCTAACAGGTTAGACTTATTGGTTCAAATTAATATGAAACTCATTTTAGAAGACATGAAATTACACTTAGAGAAGTGGCCCAAACTAAATCTGTCAATATGGGGCAAAGCCGACGTCTTGAAAATTATGCTGGCACCAAAGATTCTTTATCTTTTTAATGTGATGCCAATGCATATCCACCCATTTTGGTTTAAGAAAATGGATTACCTTATTAGAATTTTTCTATGGGAAGGTAAGCAAGCTAGGATCAGTTTGCCAAAACTAAAAAAACACTTGCAGCAAGGGGGTATGGGGTTACCAGATTTTAAACAATATCAACAAGTCTTTTTATTTAGACAGGCTAGTTACTGGTTTACATTGTTTGACAATAGTCGTATGTGGGTCCAGTATGAACAATTCTGTGTATATCCTCATTCTCTTTATCATATAGTCATGGGTATTTACCCAAACTCTGTTAAGTCCCATCCTTACTTGAAAGCTTCAGCCAGTTCCATACATTTTTACACTAACCTACTTTCGGCTCCATTATGGAGGAACCCATATATTAGATTTGGGGATAAAGTACTTACGAACAACACCTGGGGAAACAATATATCTTTTTATTAAAAGATATAACAGATCCTCACACAGGTATCCTTAAATATTTTACTGAGTTAAAACAGATATATGGATTGTCTTACACTCAGTTTCACTCCTATCTACAAATTCGAGATTCGTTAAGAAGCATGTTAGAAAAAAATTTAGTTTTCCCTGTATCCAAAGATTTTGAGAGCCTATTAACAATGGCTAATAAAGGAGGAGCTGGTAAATTATATCAACTTTCAATTAAATCAGGGCCGGATCTTACTGTGGCATCC
This sequence comes from Neoceratodus forsteri, assembly GCA_016271365.2. Classification (NCBI taxonomy): domain Eukaryota; kingdom Metazoa; phylum Chordata; order Ceratodontiformes; family Ceratodontidae; genus Neoceratodus; species Neoceratodus forsteri. Next base: position 11,904,151 of record CM028137.1, on the reverse strand, counting down.
AAACATTTATGGGAAACATACCTGGGATACTCTATCTCTGCCCAGACATGGGACTCAGTTTGGCATAATGCCTATAAAACTAGTATGGATTTGAAGGGTAAACTGATCCAGTTCAAGCTGTTACATAACTGGTACTACACTCCAGAAAAAATGCACAAACGAGGTCTATTTATAGATAGTAAATGTTGGAGATGCGATGCTACAGAAGCTAATTTATTCCACATGATGTGGGACTGTTCATCATTAAGGCCTGCCTGGATTATTATTTGGAAAGCATGTCAACAAATACTACAACATAATTTCCCTTTTGATCCTGGCATATTTATAACCGGTGACTGTGACTTGCTCTTTGATATGCCCACACCTGGGAAAAAATGGATTGCAATAGCCTCTTTAGGTTTCAAACGACTGTTCCTTAGTCATTGAAAAGACAATCAATCCCCTACATTAAATGAATGGACCAAGGCGCTCGCCAAAATAGCTGTTTGTGAATTTATCAGTCATTGTCAAGCTAAAACTGGCCATAAATACAATGAAATATGGACCCCTTTCTTATCCTGGTTAGATTCTCCATAGAAACATTATGTTGGGAAAGGTGGATATATAAATAGACTATTAAATTCACTGTATACAGGTTTGCATAGATATTGGGAATATTTTATGTCAGAGTAAGAAAATATTTTACTATATATAAAGACAGAAGAAGGTGCTGTGTTATATATTATTACCCTTTTGTGGTTGTATTTAAGTGTCCATTTGATTGCATTAAATGAAATATGTACAATGTATTCACTAGAAAATGTAATAAAAAGAGTTTGAAAAAAAAGAAAGAAAGGAACTACACAGAATGTTGTCCATACAAAGAAAACAATACAAAACACAACTGGCATGAAGTGACGTAGTCAAAACTCTGAATTATTGGTTCCATGAAAGGAATTGCACAGAATGTTTTCCATACAAAGAAAACAATACAAACTACAACTGACACAAAGTGACATAGTCAAAACTCCAAATTATTGGTTCCATGAAAGGAATTGCACAGAATGTTGTCCATACAAAGAAAACAATACAAAATACAACTGACAGCTTCAGCTTTTATTCAGACACAGTTAAGTAGGGACCATTTAGAGGTATGAATGTAATTTATGAAAATACAGACATTACAAGCAGCTGCACATAAGTAATCAGTTTCTGTCTCCTTTAATATCAGATCATTTATTGCAGGAACATTCTATTCTGTGACATTTCTTGACCCATCCCCTCCAATGGATTTCAAGGATGTTTTCTTATCTCTTTAGTTGTATTTCTTAACGAATTGCTCCTCTGATCTGCCACACTGATGTGTAAAAGGTTTTTTTCTGTGTAATATTGCTCTAGGTTTTTAAAAGGCAGCATTTGTAACAGAGGAAATGAGTAACTCCTGTTCATGAACTAGTTTAGCTCTGCCTGGTAGGCTGCAGAGAGACACAGAGAGAGATAGCAATGAAATAAGAGTCCAGATATAGTGCAGACAGGCTGCAGAGAGACAGCAATGAAATGAGACTCCAGATATAGTGCAGACAGGCTGAAGAGAGACAGCAATGAAATGAGAGTCCAGATATAGTGCAGGCAGGCTGACAGGAAATGAAGAAGACAGACAGAAACAGACCACGGCATTGACGTATGTCCACTCCAAAGCAATCAAGGGAAAAACACAGTCATCTTATCTGGTTAGTTCATTCTCTTTCCCTCTTTCCCTCTCTCCCTCCTAGAAATCCCAAAATACCTGCAGGGCTAGTCCCATGCAGCCATAAAAATAACTGGATCATCAGCATACATATGAATGGACACATAGGAACAGACAGAGGGAAGGTCTTCAAGAATATGGAAGAAAATAGAACCCAGCACAGACCCTTGAGGGACTCCTGAGCAGATAGGGTGTTCAGATGAAGTACAGCAGCTTATCTGGACAGATTGTGGTCTAGCCCCCAGGTAAGAGCTAAACCAGTTGACTGCAGAGTCAGAAAGACCCACTGCTTTTAACTTGTCAAGATGGAGGGGATGTGACACTGTGTCAAAAGCTTTAGCAAGATTAACAAAAATGGCAGACAAGGTAAGTCCCTGACCCATTCCAGTAGATAGAGCCAGTAAGCCACAGGAGGGAAGTAGAGGTGGAGTGGGATTTTCTAAAACCAGACTGAAGGGGAGTGAAGAAGGAGGAGTCACGGAAAGGAACAAGATGCAATACTACAAGGTGCTCCTGTAATTTAGAAAGAATGGGAAGGAGAGAGATGGGATGATAGTTACATGGCGAGGATGGCTCACCACCTTTAGGAATAGGAATGGCTGCAGCCTGTTTCCATGCATCTGGAACTGCTGCCGAGGAGAAAGAAAGGTTAAAGAGTAGAGTAACTGTCAGTGCAATGGCAGGGACAGAGAGAAGTAGATGTTTAGGATCAAGGCCATCAGGGCCACCATATCTGTGAGGATAAAGAGCAAGTACGAACTTGAGTGTAGCTGTGGCAGTGGTAGCAGTGAAGGAAAAAGAGAGATTAGCAGGAAAGGAAGGTAGATGGAGGTCAGGAAGAGGGGAGAAGGAAGAAGTGATAAGAGAGTGGACACAAGTAGTAAAGTAGGAGTTAAAGGAAGAGGCAACAATAGAGGGGTCAGAGATGAGGGAGTCATCAATCCTGAGAACAGGAGAGTATGACAGGATGGAATAGGACCCTGTCCCATTTGTTACGAAGAAAGTGTTTAAATGCCAGGATCTGTTGTATTTTCTACTTTCCTGTCTATTTGTCTGTCTGGTTGTGCAACCAAATATTCCTGTGAGACTTCGGATTTGTTCACCTCAACAATCTCGCAATGCTTTGGCTCTCACTGTATCCCAGTTTTTCTCCCTTGCAGATACGTTAATACAGAAGTATATGCAAATCATTGCATGAAAATGTAACTGATGATGGGATCATTTTTGTTTAGAAAATGTAAAGTATTACCGTTGAAATGAATATAATTGTATTTTGAGATGATTGAACAAAGCTGTTGTAAACTCCAGAGGTTTCCTGAGTGCAAATATTTGAGCCTTTTGCAAAAGCTGTGCAAAGGAGGCCTCTCAGCTCAGGCACAATGTGTTCTAGCAGCTCCTGAAACTTACAAGAACAGAACACTTACAAGCACAGGATGTTTGCTAAGAATGGGGGTTGAAAATACTTAGAAAAGAGCTAAGCTGCAACTGCAAGAAAGATTAGGAGAAAAAGGGACACAGAGACTGTAAGAAAACTTTCTTTTATTTTGCCTTTGTAAATAGTTATACTGAATAAGTTTATTTTATGTTTCTGCTACTGTAAATAAATATTTTGATGAATTCCACAACTGCTCCTGGTTGTCCTATGATTCCTGACCTGTGCCTTGATGACAGATGGTGTCAGCCTAAGTGGGATTTACGCCATGCATACCCTAAGACAGGAGTTTTGTGCATGGGTACTGGGCCTAGTACCAGGTAAGCACAGAGGAAGGTATAGATTCTGCAGCAGCAAGTCCAGGAGTGGTTACCAGGAGAATGGCAGCCAAACTAGCAGAGAAAGAATTCCAAGCCGAGATTGTACAGCCAACACAAGTTATGGAAAAAGCATAGGCAGGGACAGAACCTGAACGCCTGATGGACTTTTCAAATGGTGGGCTATACAACAAAAAGAGACTGAGAAGCAGCGAGAAAAAGAGATGCAGTGGCAGGAACACAAGATGAGAGAAGAGATGCAGTGACAGGAGCTGCAATGGCTGGATGCCTTGCAAGCTATCGAAGGCAGAGGATCTGGCACAGATCCAGATGAGCAACAAAATGCAAGCAACTTTTAAGCCATTAAAGTTACAAAGTTGTGCCCCTCTGATGATATAGAGGCATACCTGACAACTTTTGACAGAGTTGCCCCAGCCTGCAATGGCCAAAGCAGCAAATGTTATTAGAGAATGAATAAAAGGTTTTGGAAACCCATTTAATAAAACAGGTTCCCTCATAAGGAGGGGGGTATATGTGACAGGGTGGAATAGGACCCTGTCCCATTTGGTATGGAGAAAGTGTTTAAATGCAAGGATCTGCTGTATTCTCTACTTTCCTGTCTATTTGTCTGGTTGCGCAACCAAATATTCCTGTGAGATTTCAGATTTGATCACCCCAACAATCTCGCAATTCTTTGGCTCTCACTGTCTCCCAGTTTTCTCTTGCTGTCTGTTTTTCTCCCTTGCATATATGCTAATTGAAAAAATATGTGCAAATTATTGTATGAAAATGTAACTGATGATGGGATCACTTTTGTTTACAAAATGTATAGTATTACTGTTGAAATGAATATAATTGTATTTTGAGATGATTTCAGAAAGCTGTTGTAAACTCCAGAGGCTACTTGATTGCAAATGTTTGAGCCTTTTGCAAAAGCTGTGCAAAGGGGGCCTCACAGCTCAGGCACAATGTGTTCTAGCAGCTCTTAAAACTTACAAGAACAGCACACTCACAAGGATAGAATGTTTGCTAAGAATGGAGATGAAAAGACATAAAAAAGTTAAGTTGCAACTACAAGAAAGATTAGAAGAAAAAGGGTCACAGAAACTAAAAGAAAATTTTATTTTATTTTGCCTTTGTAAATAGTTATACTGAACAAATTTATTTTATGTTTCTGCTACTGTAAACAAATATTTTGATGAATTCTGCAAATGCTCCTGGTTTTCCTATGCTTCCTGACCTGTGCCTCGATGACAGAGAGGAAGGGAGAACAAGGAGTGCATAACCTTGCAGAACGTAGAGGGATGATTAATATTGTTCTGGAGTGTGGAAGCAAAATACTCCAACTTGGCAAATCTTATGATTTTGGTACAGGCATTACAAAGTCGACAATAGTTTGTCAAAGCAGCCAGGGAGCCTGTGATCTTAAAAGAACACCAGGCAAGATCTCTAGCACATAGGCATGCCATAAACTCAGCTCTAATCCAAGGAAGGGGACAGCCCTGGACTGTTTTTCCTCAGGGGAGCATACAATGGAAAATATTGAAGGAAAGGACATAATCTTTATATTTAATTTTAGAGCAGCTTACTATACTTAAAATATTTATTTTCTGCATGAATCAAACTTTTATTTTTGTGGGGTCTTGATATGACTAAAAGAGAGGGGCCTTTTAATGGTAATTAATGGATTGATATAAGAAAATATTTGTACTGTGAAAGTAACTGTGCCCTGAGTCTGCAGAGCTGTCTGCCGCTGTAACTATCTATTGCCGGTGTCTCGGTAAGCAAGGGGGCTACCAGGCGGGTGAGTGTGGCTAGACAGGCAATTAGGGGTGGAGACTGCTAATTGATTTCCCCATATATTTGTACCATCTTGGCTGTCCATTGATATGCATAGTGGAGAAATCTTGTAAGGGTGGGTAGGTGCTTCAAGGAGTCAACGGAGGAGACTCATGGGAGACTGCAACTTAAATATCTTGTACTGTGTTAACTTAGAGTACTTGCAAGTATAATATTAGGTTATTTACTGATTATTAGTCAGTTAATATGTGGGGCTTTCGGATATTGTTGATGTGCTGTGGTATGGGGTTATTTTTGTTAGACCATGGTCTTTTATATTGTACTGACCCTATATTGGTAAATGTCTATGATTATTCATCTACTGACTATACATTTTCAAACTTATTAAGTGTTTCTATTTCCAGTCATTCTTTAACTGTAAGGAATTTGAATACTCTTAGTAGGAGAAATGTGTATGAAATGGGTTTGTTTTGTTTAACATCTAGTGAGAAAACTTTGTTTGTTTCCTTGTTGCTTGGTACTATGTGGTGTATTCTTCTTTTATCTGGTGATGTGGAAACAAACCCTGGGCCTTTAATTACAAACGAAGGAAATTATGATAACTATTGGCAAGCCAAAGGTTTGAGAATAACTCATTTGAATGTTAGAAGCTTTATGTCTAAACAAGCTGAAATTGAGGCCTGGCTCACTACTTATGACCAGATATATTTTGTAACTGAAACTTGGTTAAAACCTTCAGTATCAGATAATCTTGTTGCTTTTGAAGGTTATAATGTAATACGGAAAGACAGGACTGGAAAAAAGAAAGGAGGGGGTATAATGGTATATTATAAATCTAAATTACAACTAGTTGAAATGTTTCCTGATTATAAGCATAAATCTGATTTTGAGTGGTTGTTACTGGAATTGAAGTTGGGTGGTTGTCAAAAGTTGCGACTCTGTACAGTCTATAATCACCCAAAAGCTGCTAAGAAAGGGTTGGATGATATTTTAGAGTTTGTAGCAACTATTCAGTCAGGTAGTGATCTTTTGATTACTGGGAATTTTAATGGTCACTGGGATCCTGTAAGTGATCCTTCTATTGAGACATTATTGACTAATGTTGGATTGTCTCAGCTTATTGGCTCATTTACTCATATGAATATGAATAGTCAGAATCATACAATTTTGGATTGGGTTCTTGTTAATAAGCAGGTAAACATTTCTGGTGTTGGTGTATTACCTGATGTAATAAGTGACCATTTGTCCACTTATTGCATATGGAGATCTAAAAGACCTAAACTGCCCCCTAGGTTTATCTCCTATCGTAAGTTTGTTAATGAGGTCAGTGGTGATCTTCTTATTGATTTGCAGAATATTGATTGGACTTATCTGGATGCAATCCCAGATGTAAATATTGCTGTTGATTATTTTACTTCCACTCTTTTGGGGTTACAAAATAAATATTTTCCTAGAGTGGTTAGGAGGGTTAGAGGCTCCCTTAATAAATGGATTACTGCCCCTTTGTTACATTTAATTAAATTGAGAGATGCTGCTTGGAAATTGTATAAGGTAACTAAGTCTATGATAGATTTTAATAGCTATAGGAAGCTTAGAAATGAATGTAAAATAAAAATTAGGCAAAGTAAATCTAGTTATTTTCAAAAACTACAAACTTCTAGTTTAAACAATCCGAAAAGGTTTTGGTCTTCCATAAATTCTTTAATTAATCCATCGGGAAAAGAATCTATTGGGGCTTTTAGTAAGGATGGTCAGGTGATTTCTGATGTGCAGGTTATTTGTGATTCTTTTTTGGACAAATTCTTTGATTTGTCTAGGTATACGCAGGCCTTTACTCAGGACCTGTGTATAGATAGACAATCTCATGTTGTTTCTGAATTTGGTTCTTTTTCTTTCTCACCTATAGAACCATATCAGGTTTATTGTTTTTTGGAACACATGCCAATTTGTTCTAGTGCATGTGAACTTGATACCCGGTTCTTAAAATTGATTTCTGAATATATTACTTATCTACTTACCTCTATTTATAATTTGTCTTTGCTTACTGGATGTTTCCCTGATGTATGGAAGCAGACAGTGATCAAACCCATCTATAAATCTGGTGATAGAATGGATATGGATAATTATCGACCTATTTCTCTTCTGCCATCTTTGGGAAACATTTTGAAAGACTTGTGAATGAGCAGTTTACTGCCTATTTACAAGATAATGATCTTAGGACTCCTGATCATACGGGTTTTATTAAGTATCGTAGGGCCAGGGGCACAGCCTTGTGAGGTTCATGAACCACACCAGTGTAGCTATGGATGAGGGTCTGCTCACTGGTGCTGTGTTTGTGGACCTGTCCAAGGCCTTTATCTTGTAAGTCATCCTTTGCTGATTAGGATGTCCAAGATATGGTATGACCGAGATTGCTGTTGATTGGTTTAATAGTTATTTGTCTGATCGTTCCTTAAAGTAGGACTAAATGGAGCTTTCTCAACTAGTAAAATTTTGTCACAGGGGTGCCTCAGGGTCCGTTTGGGCCCTTTGTTGTTCTGGTATTTGTAGATGTTGTTCCATCTTTATTGAAGGATACAATTGCCTGATTTATGCAGATGATATTATTTTTGTATAAAAGTTCAATTTCTGTTGAACTTATAAATAATTCCTAAATAAGGACTTTGCTATCCTATGTGGGTGGTTAAAAGGAATTGTTGGCATTAAATAATTCAAAATCAAAATGTATGTTGTTTGGATCTAGGATTAGTTGTCCATTTCTGATTTGTTGGGTAATGGGTTGGAGCAGGTAAAACAATTTAAATATCTTGGAGTTTTTTAGATCAACACCTAAATTTTCTGATCATGTAAAATTTATTTCTTGTCAGATCAATCAGAGACTTGGTGTATTATTCAAGTTTCAATCCCTGTTGACTTTATCAGCAAGACGTGCAATAGCAGAGGGTGTCTTATTACCACAGTTGAATTATAATGCATTTCTTTTTACCAATCTGTCAAATAGAGAGTTATCTCTTCTTACTAATGTGTTTCATGGTATTTGTAGATTTACTTTTAAGTTGTCTTATTCTACTCATCACTGCGAACTGTATAGACTATCTTCCTGGCTTTCTCCCGGGATGGGTTGTCTGTACAGTTTATGTTTATTAATGGATACAGTTCTTCGTCAAGGTACAGATTCTCCATTATATTCACTTTTACACATTAAAATAAACTCACGGGAACTTCGCTCTGATCAACAAATTAAGCTAAAGGTTCCAAAAACTAAGACAAAAATGGGGGATGGTTCGTTTGCTTACTCTGCTGCTAAAAATTGGAATGAGCTTCCTATTGTTTTATATGAAAATGTTTGTCATCAGACTTTTAAAATTAGGTTAAGAAATTATTTTCTTGCTAAATTGCATTGTTGCTGTTTTCAGTAATTATCTTATATATATTTATTTTAATTTGGTAATGTATGTTTAATGTTGTATTGTATTGTGATGTGAGTTTTGTTATTTGTAAACATCTTGACTGTATATGTATGGTCTCCGGGTCGTACATGAAAACGGGCCTTTGGCTCATTGTACTTACCCGGTAAACAAATGTTTTAAAATAAAAAAAAAAGTCTCTGTGCGTCAGAGTTTAATTTGTTAGTATTAGTTATCCAGAAGACCCCACCTATGAATGAACTGGACTAGTATACATCTTATGTGTTTTAGCCTAAATCCCGTATTGATATAGTCTTTAATATTATGTGGTAACAATTTAATTAGGGGAAATATATGTCATTCTATGTATTTTTTTTTTTGTTAACTATTTTTATCCTCCTGTGGCAGGTTGACATCTGTGGCCGCCGAGCCTACTGAACTTGGGGTCTTTCGGGGGCTTCTAGTGCCATGTATGCCCTGGCAGATCCCCAGAGTCGGTCAGCAGGCATCATCCACATCGGCCCCCATGATTTCCTCCGTTTTCTCCCCGTACTACCCCGGGACTCCCAGAAGCAGTGGCGCATGCGCGTGGAGGTGCGCATGCACACCGCAGCTCCGGAACGGTTCCCCTCAACCCTCCACATCGACCTATGTCGGAGCTCCTCATGAGTAGCACCATCCCTGTGGCCTCCACCAGGGGGTGGGCAAGCTCCAAGAGAGCTAGATTCCTCCCCCCAAGGCATAGCGCTACCAGTCGGCAACATCTCACATCCTCTCCTTCCCCTCCTCGCTGGCCTCCGATGACCCTGGCTCATTCCCAATCCTGGGTCACCGGCCTGGTGCGAGGTGTGGCATTCAACCCTCAGCACCACTGGGCCGGCCATTCTATGTATTAAAAATGTTTTGTTGTTGTCTGTAAACATATTTGAAAACTCCAAAATTAAAAAGTTACAAGAAAGAAATGATGATCCAACATAGGAAGACTGGAACAAATAATACCATGTCCAATTCTCTCATTCAAACATCTCCAGAGGTAATGTGAGTTTGTCAGGGTAGCTGTCTGTTACGATAGTACTTGGAGTTAGCTATTGAAACCTGACATTTATTTCAAAGTTGTTTCCATTTGAGCTAATGAGATCTGTCACTAGCCTCCCTCAGTTTGGGCCATGAACACTCCCTCTGCCTCATTAACTGTAATTGGTCTGCAGTGATCCATTTCTGAGAATGCCCCTTGATGCTTATATTCTTAAAAGGAGCAAACCTACAAACATCTATGAACAAACAAAATAACCAGCAGCAGCAGGCCTTACCATCTGTCGAGTTTGCTTGATTGTAGTGTCCCTAATATTACAGTGGTTCCCACCCCCAACCCTGACTCTTCCCTTCACTTGTCTCACTCTCTCGAACACCCTACCTTCTTTTTCATTCCACCCCAACACTACCCTCTCTGTAAAGAAGTGTCTCCCAACTTCCTTCTTGAATCTGTCCCCCACCAACTTAAGAATGTGCCCCCAGTGGTCCTGTTGTCACGGAGCCAGAAAAGTTCCCCAATATCCACCTTGTTTATAACTTTTAGGTAACTGAAGATTTCAATTATGTCCCCTCTCTCCCTCCCTCCTTTCCTCTAGTGGTACATGTTGAGCTTTCTTAGCCTGTCCTCATGTGCCCTGCCTGATGTCCCTGAACCATCTTTGTTGCCCTCCTCTGACTGCCTCAAATCAAATTGGTTGAAATCCTTTGTTCAGGTAGCGGCACCAGTATTCCGTGCTGTGCTCCAGGTACGGTCACATCAAGGATCTGTACAGCAGCAGTATAGCCTCCTCCATTCTCCTCATGAATCCTCTAGCAATAGAACCCTTCATTCTGTTTGCCTTGGCCACTACCTTGCAACACTGCGTAGCCTGAGGCTCTCCCCAAGTCCTTCTCCTCCTCTGATTCAGTGACCTTGACCCCTTAGACTGTACTCAGCCCTTGTGTTCTTGCTTGTTATTTCTTTCTAGAAGCACACTCTGTCTTTCGGATGAGACGTTAAACCGAGGTCCCATCTGCCTGGATTGGTGGTAGTTCAGGTGGATGTTAAAAATCCCATGGCACTTATCGAAAAGAGTAGGGGAATTTCCCTGGTGTCCTGGCCAAATTTCCCTCATTCACTAAAAATACCATCAACAGCTTAATCTGGTTCAAGGTCAGTTGGCATTCATCTGTATCCCCCTCCCCCGGGTCGTGCCTGAAAATAGGCAGGATTTGTCTAGTGCACTTACCTGGTCAACAAAAACTAAATAAAATAAATAAATAAATATAATATATATATATATATATATATATATATAAATAAAATTATGTGCATGACCTTGCATTTCTTCTCATTGTACCCCAGCTGCCAGATACCTTACCACCTCTGCAACTTAGTCAGGCCCTTCTTTAGAGCCTGCAGCTCTTCATCCATGTCCACCCTCCCACAGAGCTTGGTGTCTGCCGCAAAGAGGCAGCTCTTACCTTTAATGGCATCCCCAATATCATTAATAAAAACATTAAACAACACGGGGCCATGCACTGACCCCTGCAGAACACCAGTTGTAACTTCCCTTGAAGCTGACAGTTCCCCCTCCACCAACCTCTGGGTCCTAACAGCGAGCCAATTTGCTTCCCACCTGTTTTTTTTAATAAATCAACTTTATTGATAAAAATGTAACATCATGAGCTGCAGATACATTAATAAAGTAACACAGTGAGATGATGAAGCAGATCACTAGTCATTAATCAATCAATCAATCACTTTATTTTACCAGGCATAAACACTATTGAGCAAGCTCATTTTCAAAGTGGTCCTGGACATATAACAGTACAATACATACAATACAATAAGTACATGGGCACAGATGAATGCAATATTTTACAGAATATGCACAAATGGCCAACATCAGCTGATCTGTCAAGATTACAAGCAAATGCAAAAGGACAGTCATTAATCAGTGAACTCAAAATGATCAGCCGATTGGAAAAAGCATACCCACACTTGGTGAAATACTATAATACAAACAGTTGCTTCATACTGGAACATTTTTTCTGGTGAAAACAATTTGCTGCAAAACCAGGGTAATAGGAACAAGCAGCATCAACCATGGCAAAACTAAAGACACTGTTCTGCAAAGTACCAAGAGAGCACTGTGCATGAGAGGGGGACAGTCACAAGGGGGAGAAGGCCCCAGCCCCATGACAGCCAACAACACACTCTGTTAGAGGGGGAAGGGATTACCCCTGGGAGTCTCCACTGCTATCTGCTTTGGGAGGCAATGAAGCCCCTCTAGACACCCATGGGGCCCCTGTCTTAGTAAATCTCTCCAGCGTAAGTCTCAGCTGAGCAGTGAGCTCCTTGGCCATCTTAATATTGTCCACCCTTTGGATCCAAGAATCTAGGGAAGGAATAGATTCCCTCAACCAATTGGCTGTGACTTCCTTTATTACTGCCAGACAAAGGATCCTCAGGAGGCTCTGCTGCTTCTGGTTACTAAGATCCAGCGAGGGCAACCCAAGGAAGAGGTACTAGAAGTCCAGAGGAATGGGGACCCCCCCCAGAGGCCACTAACTACGTCACAGATCCCTCTCCAAAATGCAATGATGCCAGGGCAGGACCAGAAAATGTAAAATTGGGATCACACCTGGCCACACACCCTCCAGCATAAGTTAGTGTTGCTAGCTTGGAAGTGTGCTGTGACAGTGGGGGTCTGACAGAATCTGGAGAAACATTTCCACTTAAATTCCCCCTAGCCTGGAGAGACCATGACCATGTACCCCCTCTCCCAAACTAGTGTCCAGGTCTTGTCCATGATAGGAAGGCCTGCCTCTTCTTCACATTTTTATGGCTGCAGTGAATGGAGTCTGCAGCCGTTTTGTGGTAGCACTGAAAACAAGCTACTGGACTGACGCAGTGGAACGCTTCCACTTTGGAGTTGCAGAATGATCATTCTGCAACTCCAAAATGGTCCGCAATGGGAGCACTGTTTCTTTGGCCAGCAGAACATGGCACAGTCCACCATGTTCAAGATGGCCGCTGGAGCCCAGTGTGCATGCATGAGTCATCAGGCATGCACACTGAACTCCGGTGGCCATCTTGGACACAGCGGACTGTGCGCGCATGCGCGATGACTTGTGCAGGCACACTGAAGTCTGGCAGCCATTTTGGACATGGCAGACAGTGCCATGTTCTGCCGTGATCTGTAAGCTTGGCTGCAGCTGTTTTGGTTCTTGCCAGAGACTGTTATTTTAAGGTGGTAAATTGTGGAGGATCACCACCTTGCAGAATCCTGTAGGCGAGGGAGACCGTACCCCTCTTCCCATGAAGCATCATTGCCAAATACAGAAAGTTCTCTAGGGAAGTTAGGTCTCAATCAACCTAGGAACCAGCCTGTTGGACTGGAGGTAATGTCAGACTTGCAAGTACCTATGGAAGTCAGTCTGGACAAGGCCAAACTTATCCTTGAGAGTGGAGAATGGGATAAAAACATGATTCTGGATAAAGGCCTGGTAGCATGTTAGTGACCACCTACTCCATTGGGTGTATCCTGGATCAATGCTTGGGGGTGGAAGTCGGGATTGCCCACAATGGCCATGAGGGGCCCTACAGTGCTTGGAGTGTGTATTAGCAGACAAACTTGAGCAAGAATTTTTGGGTATGTGGCATCCACAGATTGGAATCTCCCTCCAGTCCTGGGGGGAGAACCTGATATGCGGGAAGGCAAATAAAGGATGTGTGTGGAGTTGTTGGGCTTCGATCTTTCTCCAGCCAGAGTGACTGCTCTGCTTCGCCCATATGATGATGGGAGCCAGCCGAGCAGCAAGGTAGTACAACTGGAGAATGAGCATTGAGTTCTTCCTGGAAGGTCTTGTAGAACTCTTCCACCAGACCATCGGGTCTGGGGCTTTCCCTGACTCAAGACCCTTCAGTGTGGAGATCACCTCATTTTGAGAGATGGGGAGCTTCTAGGGGTTTCTCTGTCTCCCTCTGTCCGTGAGAGCTTGGGAACCCTTAAACCAGCAGAAAAGTTGTCTAACTTTTCCGCATTGTTTTCTACAGGGTCTTGATTTTTATTTTTATTTTATTTAAACTTTTGTTTTCCAGGTAAATGTAATGAGCCAGAGGCCCTTTTCATACATGATCCAGGGCTAAAATAGCCAGGATGTTACAAAACAAGATTACACATAAAAATATACAGTGCACCTAATACAAAATACTATTACATATAATTCAAGATACAAAATACAATTTACACAAAACACTTACACTTAGACTGTACACAATAGTAATTCTTAAGATGTGCTTTAAAAATAGTATGGCTAGCATCCTCATGAATATGATTAGGCAAGGAGTTCCAATTTTTGCAGCACACACAGGCAGTGCCCACTCACCCATACCAGTTGAGGTTCTAGGAACAAATAAAGAAAGGACATTACTACTGGATCGTAGGGGTCTTGTAACCTTTTTAGATTTAAGCAGAGTGAATAATGGAGAATCTGTTTTTAAATGAAGAACTTTCTCCATTGAGCAATTCAGGTTAAATTCATATGTGAGTTTATGTGGAAGCCACCCCAAAGTTTCATAAAGGGTACAATGAGTGATTCCAAATGGGGACAATAATACGAATCTGCAAATGGCGTTAAAGGTTGTGTTCAAGAGAACTAGATCAGCCTTTTTTATTTTAACAAACAAAAAGGAGTTGTAATTCAAAGTTGACAAGAGCACACCTTTTGCCAATGCAGTCGTTGTGGGCAAAGTCAACTTAATGGTATAGGCCTCCATAAAAATTAGTAAATTCTCTGGCTATACATTGGGGGTTCGACTCATAGTGTAAAAGAGTTGGGCCCCTTCCTGACAAAGCCAGCAGCTTTCCCACACAGTTACCTGCCTCGTAGTATCACTGATGAGAATATCTAAGGGCACCCTTGATCTTATCATCTAACAACTTATTCAACCTTCTCTTGCACTCTTTCAACTGGTGTTGCACTTCTTCACTCAAAACTATTTTGTGTTCAGCCTCTAAGTCAAATAACTGGGCCTCCAAATCCAGGAACACATCAATCCAAGAGTAGGCCTGGTGGGGAGCTGACCAGCAAGTATAGTCCCATACCTTGGGGTTAATTGCCCTCCAGGCTTCCGCCAGCCCCAGATCTTTCATCTGGCTATTTAATCATTTTGCAGTGTGGCTGAGGGGCTCTGGATGTAACCCAGACCTGTCTACACAGAGGTCCAACACTATGCTGAAATCCCCCCCCCAACCAGGAATAGTGACCCTGGGTGTGGGGCAGCCTGGAGAATAGCCTGCCTGAGGAAACTGGCATTCTCACAATCCAAGTTAGGTGCATAAAGGTTCAAGAGGATGCAGGGAATAGTTTTGTATGTGTCTCAGAGAATGATGAATGAGGAATCTCCCCGCTGGGTGCTGTGTGCAGTCTTCTACCTCAAAGGGGCAAGTCCCTATGTAACCACCTAGTCCCCTGGGGTTACTAGAATCCTATCAGTATTATTATTAGGAAGGTAGCAGGCAGCTGGTAGGGGGTTCATTAGGGGCTTACTACATAATGACATCATTGTTTACTCAGCTAGCCTGAGGGAAGAATGATTAGGCCATTCGGAACTCTTGCAGCAGCATAAGCCACACTGTGTGGATAGCTGCTCTGGGGAGCTTAGAATGCTCAGTTCTGTCAGAGTGTGTGTGCTTGAGTGAGGAGGTGAGAGTGGCAGAAGGATTGCCAGTGGGCTCTGAGGAGAGGGCCCAGGATTTCTCACCCAGTGGAGTGACATTTTCAGCTTCCAGTGAAGTGGTGGAGACCAGTGCTACAGCAGGATTTCCTGATTTCTACTCCAAGTGAAGTGGAAGGAACTGCTTGTTCTCAGTGGACTCAAGGGGTAATCCCCAGAATGTTCTGTGTTGTTTTCAGCTGCCTTGGATAGGACCTGAAAGAGACTGTTTGATCAGCTACCCAGAAAAGCAACCCCCTCACTACCCGCTCCATGCCAGGGTGTGGGTAGCCCAACAAGAACAAGAACTAGCCCATTCTGAGCAACTGTATGACTGTTCATCTGTACCCGCTGAGGTGGCTTTGCCGAACTATCCGGTTAATGTGTGCATAATATGCCTAAAGACAGGGAGAGATGTATTGCCAGTTCCACATTGCACAGACTGTAGAATGCCGTTTGGGATGAGCATGGCAAGTGGCACAAGGGTACCTAAAGTGAAATGCATCCGTTTAGCTCTAACTTGGACACAGACAGGGAACCCTGTAGAATCGGAACAACAGCAACAGGCTAGGTGCGGTGGAAGTGACCCCATAGTTTGTAAAGGAGTTTCTGGACATTGTTTGCGCCAATGCTTTGAAAGGTCCAGAGGAAGTGAAGTGTTCCATGCCACAGAGGGTGGAACTGGATGCTGCCAGTATAGGTTCAGTAGATCCATGGGTAAAAGACCCAAGTCCAAGCCTCTTGGGAGAGTCCGAGGTGGAGGAAGCGTGTCGTTGGGAGGACAGTGCCTCCGATGACACTGGAGAATGGACAATTGCAGGGGTTGGTGCAGTTGCCAGCTCCTGGGCACAGTGTGCATAAGAGAAAGAAGCAGCAGTGGCTTCAGTGGGACCCCGTGAGCCGCCATTGGCCTTGGCTTCTGTGGAGCCTCCCGATGTCCATGTGGAGGAAGGCTCAAGAAATGTGCCCTTGAGTGCAGAGGTGGACTGCTTTTGCTCTGCATTAGGAGTTTGTGATTGGCTCAACCAGGACTGGACACCCCCAAGCCATGCTTCTGGACATGAGTTAGTTAAAAGCAGCAAAGAGGAGAGAATTGTTCATAGACTGGCTGAGGCCAAGTATGGACAACTGTACCCTTTCTACCCTCAGAAGATATGGGAAGAAATTGAGAGAGACAGGCATGCCTGGTTGTGGGAGGAAGCTTGTGCCAACCTGCACCTGGAGTAAACAAATGGGTCCGAATTAAAGTGTATAACGAGAGACTGCAATTCTGGAGGCTTGGCAGGACCTTGTTGATCAACTCTGTAAGAATAGTGGACAAAGCTGGACAAGAGTCATTCTATAATGTTTGCATGGTTTGTCCAGATGGGGTGACAGTCTATGCCCGAGATCCGGAATGGTACTACCCCAGAAATTTGTGCCATTCTTGAAAAATGTGCCCACTTGCCAAAAGTGAATGCAGCCATTGCCAGCTCAGCCATCTGTCACTGAAGAGGCAGCAACCTGGGATGGAGGTGTATTTCTTCTGGTGATCCAGGTTCGTCTGCAGCAGTATCCAGGTAGGGCCCCAGCAGCATTCAGGTTCGTCTGTGGTAACATCCAAGTTCATGAGTCCAGCAGTTCAGAGAAGATTTCCAGTCCAGGTCCAGTAGGAGGTTGTAGAAGCATCTGATCCAAAGATTTTGTTTACCCAGCAGCCGAAGATCACCAGGCCACAGGTCCAGAGAGGTGATGTTGGCATCCTTTTGTCACCGAGAACTGGTAAGAGACCTTTTTCATTTTTTTATTTGACTCCTGCAAGTTTGAAGACTCTTTGGAATTATCATCTCCAATAAATTTGCCACCTAGACTGTAGTGTTTACAGGCCTTGTGCCTGTTCTAGAACTGTACTTCAGCAGGCTCCGGCCTAGAGAGACTCTTGTTGTAGTGCTTCGGCACTCTGGACTCATCCCTAGTTTCAGACATTGCAGGGATCCCCCCACCTAATGTTTTGCAAATGTTTTTATGTTTTCTATATTGTACTTTTGCAAAAAATCTATTTAAAAAATGCTTTTTGGGCTTGTGCAGTATCCAGTGAGAGGGTTTTTGGTCGCTGATTTTGGCTTTGCGGGTTGTAGTTGTGTGCAGAAATGTGTTTTTGCAGTGTTTTCTTTTGCAGGTGTTCCTGGAAGACGACAAGAAGACCTGAAGAGGATTTTTGGGACTCATCGGAGTCCTCCTTTGTGTAGAGTGTTAGGTGTGTGTAACCGTGTAGTACAACGTCTAACCTTTTTTCATTTTACAGGCATGTGGTGTGAAATGTTTTTTGAGTTTGGGCACCAGGTAGGTAGCATAGGTCAGATATATTTTCCCTAGAGGGCTAGGAGGGAAGGCAGGCTGGTGGTCCTGATTCCAGATATAGGGGTCACCAATGCTGCCTGGTAGGACAAGATTCAGGCAGTTTCTTGGAGCCACTGAGGATCCATAGATAGTACAGTAGTAGGGTAGAAACTGAAGTTTCTTCAGTGGGACTCTATCCTTTGGTGTTTTTGTAAAGTAAAATGCTATGCAAGTATTTGGGCACCAGTGTTCCAGATTTCAATGAGTGGTGTGCACACTAATTAAAAAGTGGTCTGGGGGGTGGGGGGACCCATTAAAATACTGAGCTATTTTTTTATTCTTTTATTTTTTTTCCTTTTCACAGCATTGTGTTTTTTTGTCAACACCATATATAAAAGGGGTCTTAGATCGATATCCCCTAACCTTCATTACTACAGAATTGTATTATCTATCTGACTTTTTATTATTTGTCGTTAATATTCAGTACAGTAATTTTGCCAGTTCAATTTGATCGTTAATTCCTGGCCATTCTAAAGCCCCCAGTGTATAAATCCAAAAAGCTTCCTTGTTAGCTAGTTTAGTTTCTATATCCCTTCCCCCTCCCACACCTCCCAAGGTAACCTTTTCAAAACCAATGAATCTGGGATTATATGATGTACCATGTCTTGCATTCTTAACATGCATGGACAAAGCATATTTCTCACTTCTGTTAATAATGACATGCATGTGCCCACCCACTCATTCTTTTCATTTTCATTTGGTCCTCCCCACATAGAAGATACCACAACTGCAAACTGTGCATGGAACAGCCTACCTCTTCCTGAGGTAGGCTATTCCATGCATCCACCACCCTTTCTATGAGGAAGTTCTTTTTCACAGAAAGAGTGGTGGATGCATGGAATGGCCTACCTCAGGAAGTGGTAGATATGAATACAGTACAGGGCTTCAAACAGGCATGTGATAGGCATAAGGGAGCAATACAGATGAGTATGAATAGATAGGCCATTGACAGAGCAAAGGCCGATGGCACATTCATAAGGTATTAAAAATAGGCAGACTGGAAGGGACTTGCGGTCCTTATCTGCCGTCAACTTCTATGTTTCTATAAATAACATTTGATGTATCACATGTTATAAGACTTTGTATTCTGTATCTCTTTCCGTCATTTGGTCCCTTAAAAAAACAGTGTTTTTTCCAGGACATGGGAGTACTTGCATTGACCACATCTAGAGCAGCCAGAATTAGGTGGGGAAAGAAAGGATCTTTTTTCTCAGATCACTATGTACTAATATGTCTTTTATATTGCGTGCTCTCCTGTATGTCATTCTTGGAGGATTTTCATGTACATCCCTAAGGCGCGGTTCTGTCTTCACAATGTCCCAGTTCTTTAGAAAACTGTAATGCCACTGATTACTTTAGAATCACACGAGAAAGTGGTCAGAGCATTTACCTCATTTCCCTGACCCAAATCCCTCATTTGTTCTTCTACTAGAGATTCCCTAGCCATGTGATTACCCGCCCTTCTTGCTTTATCTATAAGGTACTTACTATAACCTCTTTCTGTTAAATGTATAGCTAGCTGTGCATAGTGTACAACCATCTGAGAAAAAAGATCCTTTCTTCCCCCACATAATCCTGCTTGCACTAGATGTGGCCAATGCAAGTACTGACATGTCCTGGAAAAAAACTGATTTCTTGGGGACCAAATGATGGAAAGAGATACAAAATGCAAAGTCTTATCACATGTGGTTATCAAACATTATTTACTTAGCAGTTTGCAGTTGTGGTATCTTCTATGTAGGGAGGACCAAACAAAAATTAAAAGATAGAGTGGGTGAGCATATGCGTGCTATTATTAACAGAAACGAGAAATACGCTTTGGCTATGCATATTAAGAATGCAAGAGATGGTACATCACATAATCCCAGATTCATTGGTTTTGAAAAGGTTACCTTGGGTGGCAGGGGAGTAGACATAGAAACTAAACTAGCTAACAGGGAAGCTTTTTGGATTTACACATTGGGGGCTTTAGAATGCCCAGGAATTAACGATCATATAAACTGGCAAAATTACTGTATTGAATATTAACAACAAATAATAAAAAGTCTGATAGATAATACAATCCTGTAGTAATGAAGGTTAGGGATATAGCTCTAGGACCCTTTTTATATATGGTGTTGACAAAAAAACGCATAATGCTGTGAAAAGGAAAAAAATGAAAGGATAAAAAAGCAGCTCAGTATTTGAATGGGCCCCCCCCCACCCCCCACTAAGGGGCTTTATATAAGACCACTGAGCTTTATTCTGGTTTTTAAAATAACTTATCCATATATTGTGATATTAACACGTAAGTACAGCTGTGTCTCATATATTTTTCTTTAAAAAAAAATCTGTAATTAATTTTGACATTGCTGAGACAAAATGGACGTTGTTTTAAAAAAGATTCCTTTTTAAACAACTTACAAGCTGAAATTGTCAAATGCATTACCAGGAATAGCTGTAGCAGTTAGGCTGATGTTTTTTTTGTAGGCATTCTTCACATTATACATGGTTAAGTAATTATATGTTGTGTATAAATTGTAACACTAGGGGGTGCACTACACCTTGACAAAGCACTCGATAAGAGTGTGAAACCTTGCTGGTTTGTGACGGTCTCTCAGGGCTACACTGGCCACATTGTTTATTACTTACCTTTCTACAAATAGATCAACTTGGTGGAAAAGATTTTATCTGGAGTCACCGTGGTATTTGAGTGCCGAGTCCTTTTTTGCCATTATAGTTAACTATCTTACCTGCCTCCATCTAAACGAGGTGTATTATGCCACCTCCCCCAGGGCTACTTTACACCCCCCACCCCCGGCATAGCAAACAGATCCTCACAAACCAGAGCAGTGTCACAAAAAGAAATTAATAAACAGTTGAACAATTCAGAACAAGCTCCCATGGGAGAAATTGACTTCCAATGGAGACATAATCACCCCATTAGGCAACACAATGGATCTCTGCCCATGGGGTGGGGCCCCAAAATTAGAGGCCCTATGCTAGATCTCTGCTTCAGAGCTGCTGATACCAACTACTGCACTCCTGGCTGCTCAACTGGGGGTTAGCCCACCTGTAAACACTCCTAACTGCTAATAGAAGGTAGGAAAAAAGCATGCAAACATCCCCCCTCACCCCAAGCAAAATAACCGTGAAGTATTCCAGGCCTCCAAGGTGAGGCATTGACCTCAGAGCAGCCGCACCCCCTCCCCACTGTGCATACAGTCTAGTACCCCCAGACCCAGGGGTGAGTGTCTTATCAGAGTGTTCTCTCCCCTGACTTGGGAGGGCAAGCTCGATCATCCCTCCAGAGGTGGCACTACTAACAGCACCCTGGTGTGTAGTGCTGGGTGCTGCCACCCACCTGGTTAATTTGCTCCCCACCCCAGGTCCTCCAGCTTTCTGATCAATCTCTCATGGGGACTGTGTCAAACATCTTGCTGACAGCCCAGTTCAAATTGTCGCTAGAAACGGAGAAGGGAAGTCGGCCCGGTGGCGCTGAGGATTGAGGCGCTGGATGCCACACCTCACGCTGCACCGGCGACCCGGGTTCGGGAACGGACTCAGGTGGCCGGGGGTCAGCAGGGAGAGGGAGGATCGAGCGTCCCAACGGATGCTCTCTTCCCTCAGGGGTGGGTTACCAAGAGCGATTGCGCTCTGCACCTTCCATAGCCAGTGGAAGCACCGCAGAGGGAAGGGGTGAGGCGGCTGCTCGTCGGAGCCTGGGAGGGACATCAGCGGCGCATGAGGGTCTGCGTCCGCAAGCACGCTACCACTCGGGGACGTACGTCCCTAGCGCAAGGCGTCCTGTGGGAGTGGGGACGTCGGGAGAAAACCGGAAAACACCCTCCGGTAGCCCTAGATGAAGTCCACCCTAAGTCCCTACGGACCACCTACAGGACAGACCCCAATGTGTGAGGAGAGGAGGATGGGCACTCTAGGGGCAGATCCCTAAGGTAGGTACCGGGGGACATGAGCGGACGGAAGGAGGGGGCACCGGAGGCAGTAAGGAGGGATAAAGACGAAAAAAAAAAAAAAAGAAACGGAGAAGGGGGGCTACAGGGGAACTGGAATAGGGCAGATGTGGTCCCACTTCACAAAAGTGGAAACAAGGAGGAGGCAGGAAATTATAGGCCTGTTAGCCTGACCTTGATAGTGGGCAAAGCAATGGAATCACCACTGAAGGAAAGGATTGTGGAATGCTTTGTTACCAGTGGTCTACAGGATGCGAGGCAACATGGTTTCACAGGGAGGAGGTCTTGCTAGAAAACCTGATTGAGGTCGTTGACTGGGTAACCAAGGAGGTGGATCAGGGAGGAGTGGTCAATGTAGCCTACCTGGATTTCAGTAGGGCCTTCAACACCTTTCCACACAGGGGACTGGTAAACAAGCTGGGTAGCCTAGAAGTAGGTCCTAAGATAGTAAAATGTATAGAGCGTAGACTAAGCAATAGGAGTCAGAGGGTGGCAGTTAATGGCATCTGCTCTGGATAAGGTAAAGTGGGTGACACAAGGGTCAGAACTAGGCCCAGTCCTCTTCAATGTCTTTATTAGCAACATTGCAGAAGGACCAGAGGGGAAGGTGTGCCTGTTCATGGATGACACAAAAATCTGCAAGAGTAGACACACCAGGAGGGTGGAAAGAACAAGGGACCATCTAAAAAAGCTGAAGGAATGGTCACAGGTTTGGCAGCTGGATTTATTTATTTTATTATTTATCTATTACACACAAGATACTTTAGGGAGGACCAATTTTCAAAGGGTCTAGAATCATAGACACCAGCCTGAGCATCATAAAAGTGTATATTACATATTTACAGCTGAGGCTGACAGAAGTAACAGCTATTATGGATACATTGAGATGCGCTGTAATGAGTTGTGATTCAAGCAGGAGAACATGATACAAGTGAACTGCAACACAGCATAGGGGTCAGGGGAGATTTAGGCATGTAGGAGTCTGGTCATCGATAGCAGCCACATGGGTTTGGAGGGGCGAGAGAGGCTAGAAGCTGGGATTTGAAGTTGGCTAAACAGCCAATGCCTTTGAGTGATGGGGTAAGGGAGTTCCACAGATTTGGGAAACTGAAAGAGAAACAGGTCTGGCCTTGAGAGGTTCTCCTATGAGGGAGTAACATGGAATTATGTATTACACCTCTAGTTAGGTACCTGGAGGCCACTGGACTCAGCAGTGACAGGACCCCTGGAAACAGTAATCCAAGCAAGGCTTTTTTTACCAGTATCGGGGATAAGATAGTGTGGCCAGGAATTGAGGTTAAGCCAGCCGAGGTTGTTATACAAGGTGCACTTATGGGAGTTCCATTTTAGGTTGAGTGCATAGCAGCAGGCCCTGTCCATCAACCTCTGACCCTGTCGAGCAGCCTGTCACAGGCGACACCATAGGTCACCAGGTCACAGTCTACGAGGCTAAGGATGTAGCACCTGACAGGAAGTTGCTTAATTTCAGGGAGGAAGGCATTTCTGTGCCTGTAGAGCAGGCAGAGTCTGGAGTAGGCTGCTTTAGTTAGAGCATCCACGTGGACAGAGTAGGTTAAGCCCGAGTCAAGGATTGTCCCCAGGTACTTGGAAGTGACAACTTGTTCAATGAGGGCACCTGAGGCAGAGGTAATGACTAGGGCAGGAGGGGGTAGGGGTTTTACATCTGGTGTAAAAGAGCATGGATTTTGTTTCCTTTGTATTCAGGATGAGGAGGTTGTTGGAGGCTGTGCTACTAGATATAGTCTGGGTTGCTGTGTATTGCAGTGATGGCTGCATCATCAAAGTGTAGGAGAAGTTTTGTGGAATTGCAAGCTTTCAGAAGTTTCTCTGCAAAAAAGTGCAAAATCATGCACTTGGGGCACAGAAACCACGGGCAAATGTACCAAATGGGAGGAGAGGTATTAGCAGTCACAAAACAAGAAAAGACATGGAGGTAATAATTTCTGATGACCTGAAGGTAGCAAAACAGTGTGACAAGGCAGTGGGGAAGGCAACTGGAATGCTCGGATGTCTAGGCAGGTGTACCACTGAAAGAAAGAGGAAGGTAATAATATCCCTGTATAGATCACTGGTGCGGCCCCACCTTGAGTACTGTATCCAGTTCTGGAGGCCCCACCCCGGAAAGGGCATAGATAGGGTGGAGGCAGTACAAAGGAGGGAAACCAAAATGGTGCAGGGCCTGCATCAAAACCCTATGAGGAAAGAATTAAAGAATTAAATATGTACTCCCTAGGGGAAAGGAGGGAAGGGGGGCATATAATAGAAACATTCATACCTTACAGGTATAAGCAAGGTCCAGGAAGGGAGCATTTTCTAAAGAAAAAGATGCTCAAGGTCAAGGTGTCACACTATGAAGATGGAGGGGGGAAGTTCAGAGGAAACTTGAGGAAGTACTTCTTCATATGGAGGGCGGTGGATGCTTGGAACAGCCTCCCAGTGGAGGTAGTGGGGGCTAAAATGGTTACAGGATTCAAGAATGCATGGGACGGACACAAGGAGATTTCAGAAAGACATGGGTGGGGTGAAACCAGGAGACCAAGTAGGGTCTGTGACGGCACTGTAGGTAGGGAAAATAGGGCAGACTGGGTGGGCCATGACATCCTTATCTGCCAACAACTTCTGTGTGAAATCCAAATAAAGAATGTCAACCATCTGACCCTAGTCCACTGCTCTTGTCACCCAGTTACAGAAGTTAATTAGGTTGGTTTGACAGGACCTCCTTGACATGAACCCATGCTGTCTCTTGTCCTGTAGCCCACTGGCTTCAAGGAACTCCACTAATCTTTCCTTCAAAATGGTCTCTCTCAGTTTACCCATAATGGACATTATACTGACCTGCCTGTAGTTCCCAGGCCCACCCCTGGGCCCACTCTTGTCCAGTGGTATCACATGCATGGTTCTCCACTCCTGTGGTACCACCCCCGTATCCAAAGAGCTGTTGAACAGGTCCACCAGCAGACCTGACAGCTCTACCACCAGTTCCCTTAATGCTCTTGGGAGCATACCATCTGGGGCTGCAGATTTGTTTACCTTTAGGGACAAGAGCCCTACCCTAACCCTGTCTTCTGTTATCCAGTCCTCAGCCACGTTCCTCTCTCCTCCCCTTCCTCTTCCTCTGTCCTCTCCCTAGCCTCCCTTGTAACACTAGTCCATCCTTTTCATTAGTAAAGCCAGAGCAGAAGTATTTGTTTGACATCTCCGATTTCTTTTTACTGCCTTCCACCCACCCCTCCTTTTTTAGCTTCACTATTGGGAGGCAGTATAGCGCAGTGGTTTAAGGCTCTGAGCTGCAAATCTGGAGACCTGAGTTTGAATCCCACAGCCCCCACTTGCATACTGTGTGACCCTGAGCAAGTCACTTAACTTCCCTGTGCTCCCAGGTTGCACCTGTGAACAAGCTTTCAGCTTAGTGTGTCTCAACTGGTTAAACAATTTAAAAAAAAATGTCTACCTTAGGAGGCAGTATAGTGTAGTGGTTAAGGAAACTGAGCTACAAACCTGGAGACCTGGGTTTGAGTCCCAAGGCCCCCACTTGCACACTGTGTGACCCTGAACAAGTCACTTAACTTCCTTGTGCTCACAAGTTGCACCTGGAATTCAGCTTTGGCTTAGTGTGCCTTTCCTGGTTTAACAATTTCCCCTTACCTTCATGTCCCTCTTTTCACTGATGTACCCAAAGAAGGCTTTCTGTCCCTCCTTAATCCTTCCTACAGTTTGCAGTTCCTTCCTAGCTTTGGCCTGCCTGCCTGACTATTCTACCAGCCTCCCTAGCTTTGTCCAAGTAGCCCCCTCATCCTTGTCCTTCCAGGACTTCCTGTACTTTCTATGTGCATTCCTCTTGTCCCTCGCTGCCTGACTCACCTTCCCACTGAAGCAACCTGGTTTCCTGGCCTCTGAATTCATTCCCTCCTGCTTCAGGCAGATGTTAGCAGCTGCCACAGTCTCTTTCTGATCACTGTCCACCTTCGATCCACATTCACATCTTCCTCAAGGTCAGCTAGATGTCCCCCAAAATCTCTCCTATCCTGTTCCAATCTCTGGCAAATCCTTAGAAATTCATATTTAGAAAAATCAAAGGCCGAATTAACGGCAGGTATAGAATCAAGAAATTACCACATGGCCCTTACTGAGGCAGGCTTAAAGTGTTGATCCACTGTTTTGATAGAACTCTACCCCAATGATAGAAGATGGATTTTGGGGGGAATCTAAGAGACCATAAACAGACTTTGGGGGAATGGTCGCTAAGCAAGTCCAAGTACACAGTGGCAGCAATGACTCTATCCAGTCAGTTAGCCAAAAGTCAGTCAATAACTAATCGCTGCTCCAGATTTATATTTCAACCTAGTTTCTTCATTTATCAGTTTCATTAAATGTAGTTCATTTAACTTATCATGATTTATTTAACTATTTTTGCTCAGACAATTAATATCAAAATCACCAAATACTATTTCATCATGATTCCTACTTAGCATATTAAAGCAAGTTGTAACATGCACAAAACCATTAACAGCTGTCATAGGGGGTAGATAAGCAGCGGTGACTATTATGTTCTTTAAACCTCCCAGAGAAAGACGCATCCCTAAGAATTTGCTGCTTGGGTCACCATATAAAACCTGCAATTCAGTAGTGCAAAATCAGACCCTTAAATGAATGGCACATTCTCTGCCATGGTAGTTTGCTCTATCACATCTGAATAACATACTCAGAGACATAAATTTTTTTGAGCCCTAATCTGAGGAGAAAGCCAGGGCTCAGAAAGACTATTATATCCAGTTTATTCTGGTAGACCCAAGCTGAGAACATGACAAATTTTACCTGTAGGCTCTTAATATTTAAATGAGCCATTAATAGCGTCCCTTCGGGTTTATTCACAAGTGAGTCATTAATGACACCAGTTGGGCCTGTATTTGGGTGTACATTCCCAGAGGAAAGCAATAAATAATAATAAATCAATAACTTCAGAAGGTCTTTAGTTTCATTAGGCAAATTTAAAGTTATTCTCTTGTAAAGGCAAGTTAAAAACATCTCTGTTCCTTTCTCAAGGCACCTAAGTGCTTTGAGATGCAACTTCCAAGAATTGAAATTTAAAATACTTCTATGAAAATTCTTGTAGAAACAAAGTTAAGATAATTAGAAGACAATGATAATACAAGACTACTAGTTGCCCAAGTTACACCTCTTCTATGAATAAGAATAATGTTTGAGTTATAAAGCCAACAAGCATCATTTGACGTTAAAGGAAGGGACAACCCCACCAAAAAAGAATTTTACACAGAACAATCCCTGACTGCCTGTTATAAAAACATTTAAAAATCTTAAAGGAAACCCCTTGCATCCTTGGGTCAGTTACAGCCATCAAGCCAATGTTCCACTTACTGTATTCATCTTTTACCCTGCATGCTTCCTCCCATTGCGGAATAACCCTAATATTCTTATTATAGATCGAGGGAGTGCTCCTGATCAATCAGAGTGTTCCCTTCCCCTGCGCATGAGACATTCTTATTCTGTCAAGAGTGTCTCATGCACAGATGCCCTGGAAACAGGCACATTCTGGGACTTTTTTTTTTTAAATAACACCGGGTGCTCCCTCGATCTATAGTATTTTAATACGTCCCGTTTCTCCACTCTTTGCAGGTTAAGAGTGGTTTCACTTGCTTCCTGTTCCAGCCAGGACAGCCCAGCTTTGCTTCACTGTTCTTGCCAGACCAGAACACACATGAAACCACTCTTATCCCACAAGAAGTGGCTCCAGGGGACGTATTAATACATAATACAGCTGAAGCCTATTAAAGAGGACACCTTCAGGGACGGGGCCTTCATCCCTTTTAAGCAGGCATCTGTAATAACAGAAGATCTAAAAAACACAACAAACAGAGACAAACAGAGCAAACGAACATCAGGGACAAACAGAGACATACAGTAACATTAAAACAGCACATACTGATTTCAGCTCTTTTTTGATGTTGTGCTGTATGTCACAAGTTAGGTGTTACTTTATTTTACTGAGAACATTTATTTTAAAAGTGTTTAAAAACAGTACAGAGTTTAGCAATCTTGGACATTGATGCACCCAGCTCCTGCAGCACTCCAACAACCTTCACTTTGTCTGTCAAGGGAAGATCCACTCATTTAGACTCCATCAGGACAGATAAATGTGCACGGGTAACAGCAAGAGACACAACCTATGTTGATTAGCAGTTTGCGATTCTTTCTTATGTAGTATGTACTGATTAAATTTGATTAGCTGTACCTGATTAGGTGTGACATTTCAAGTGTCGTAGCAGGTGATAATGACAGATAATGAGAGGATAGCAGAGGAAACAGCCACAAAAGCATCCCCTTTAAAGGGCTTCCTATGTCCCCTCTAAAGGTCTGATACTTCCATTCAGTTGCATAGCCACTTAATCAGTGCCTGGGGGATCGTCCCCTTAAAGCGAACGTCCCCATTAAGCACATCCCAATTAAGTGGCTTCAACTGTAGTGGTAAATCTCTGAAGGATCCGGGATGGGGGAAATTTGGAATATGTAGAATACGAGATGTAATAGATCACGCTTCTAGAATACTGCTCTCTTTTGATCAGAATGAAAAACAAATCTAAGTCACATAAATGCCATTGCATTGCATAGAGTACCTCCAGCTTAGCGATGCACAGCGTCTTAATATATTTAATTCATCTCTACAGTTAATAGAAATACTACTATACTATTAGTCCTACTATATATGAAGCCCTTGATTACTTCACCTGTTCTTTTAATAAAGCATGTGACATCTATGTCCCACTAGCAAAAGTGCAATCCAAGAAACGTAATGCCCCTGGGTCATGCCTGCACTGCTCCAACAGCTAAAGCACAGAGATGATCTCTGGCATAAAGCAGTCGCATCCGGCATGCAGGAGGACAGGCAAGCCTATAAAGCGGCTCATTACAGATGCACTTGGGCCATAAAACAGGCCAAATTGGGCTACTACAAAATGACCCTTGCCTTGTCCTGAGGGAATGCTCCGTTGTTCTGGGACAAAATAAAGGAACTCAATGGCAAATCCACCCCCACCCCACTAACTGTTACAATGTCCCTACCGTCGACCGGCTGGCCATTGCCAACTGCCTCAACTCATCATTGTCTGACCTTGGTGCAGTACTCCCAAATAACTTCTTCAACCCCACTCCTGCAACCCTGCCCTCTAACACCCAGCATCCTCTCTTCCATCTCAAGGTGATCTCTATGAATGAGGCAAGGTCTTATCTCATTAAAGCACTCAGGGGCTCTTGCTATTGCAAAGATTCTTTTGATATGAGAATCCTATATCTAGTACTAGATACAGTCCTCTCCCCACTGACTGACCCTCACTAACCGCTCCCTAAGTTTTTGGTGGTTCCCAGCAGCCTGGAAGACTGCTACAGTCACCCCAATACTGAAGAGTGGTGACAGCATCTCCGCCAATAACTACCATCCCATATCCATTTTCCCACCACTCTGGAAAGCCCGCGAAAAAACTATAGTCACCCAACTCACTAAGTACCTGCTTGCTCATAACCTACTTTGCAGGGGGCAGCATGGCTTCAGATCTGGGCACAGTACAACTACGGCTCTCATTGAGTTCTCTAATTTTATTCACTCTGCCCTGGACAGAAAACACCTAGCTGGAGCTGTCTTCATCGACCTGTCAAAGGCCTTTGATACAGTCTCCCACCTCTTACTCTTAAGCACACTCCGCCACATAGGTCTGTCCCAAGGACCCATCTCCTGGTTTGCCAGTTACCTTACAGCTAGATCACAATGTGTCAAAATAAAAAACACCCTCTCAACCACCCTGCCAGTCCACTCTGGGGTTCCCAGGGCTCCATTCTCTGCCCTCTATTATTCAGCATCTACCTAAACACCTTGCCCAATTCCTGCTCCGGCAACCTACTACTCTATGAGGACGATGCGGTTATTTTTGCCTCCTCGCACCTAGATCCCACAGTATTGCAGTCCTCCCTCCAACACGCATTTAACCAGATTGAAAACTGGTTCATAGACCAAAGATTTGTGGTCAACGTAAAAAAGACAAAGACCATGCTCTTTGCCCACCGACAGACTAAGGCCAAGAATGAGCAGCCAACAATCCTCTCCCACTCTCGCCTTCTCTAGAACAGGTCCATAATATAAATACCTGGGCCTTACATTTGATTCCAGCGTCTCCTTCCATTCATACACTGCCATACATCTATCATCTGCCATAAATGTCCGTATAGGCCTATTGTATCGGCACAAGGATTGCCTACCTCCGGAAGCCCTTAATCTGGCTGTCACCTCCTCAGTCCTCTCCCTAGTTGATTATGGGCTCACTATCTACTCGGCTGCTGACCACACAGCCCTTAACAAAATCCACCTGGCCATAAACAAAGCATGCAGACTCCTCTCCGGGGCAGACAAGTGTACCTATACTTGCACCCTATATGCCCTGACAAATCTCCTCATCTTGGGTGAAAGGCTATTTTATCAAACATGTCTCCTCACAAAGAAAATACACCTGTGGTGTATCCCCTTGGGGGTTTCTGCCTCTCTCCTATCCTCCCACACCTCAGTGAACACCCGCGCTGCCAACTGACAGGTGTGGTCCATCTCGAGGGTTAGAACCTCCTTAGCCCAAAGGTCATTCCCACACAGGGCCCCAGTCTGGTACAACGAACTCCCCTCTGATGTCTCCTCCATCTCCAAATTAGGACCTTTCAAGTCAGCCCTGAAAGAGCACATTCTTGCTTCATGGCACTGCCAATGTACCAGCTAGTGCTGGGTCACCTGTCTATCATCTTATGGGACCACCCCACCACTGAGCTCCTACCGATAGGGCTACCAAACATTACCTATTAACAATGCATCCTTTGGCTGCACTCACAAGATATCTGTCTAATTCTCTACTTGCTGTAATTATCAAACCTGTTACTCCCTCCCTCCTCCCTCCCTCCCTCCCTCCCTCTATCAGCAAACTTATTGTTCTCTTGAAAACTGTAAAATACAGCTCTCAGTAACACGTTCAGTGCAATGTACAGCTGATCTTGATTCTGCGATATTGTATAACTGAAAAAACTGTAACCTTTGGCTGCCATTCTATGTCTATATGTTTTTTTGTTTAGTTGTTTAACCAGGTATAGCACAGCTGAAAGCTTTTTTACAGGAGTGACCTGGGAGCACAAGGAGGTCAAGTAACTTGCTCAGGGTCACATAGTATGCAAGTGGAAGCTGTAGGATTCAAACCTAGGTCTGGTCTGCTGGATAGCACCAGATTTGCAGCTCAGAGCCTTAGACCACTGCACTATACTGCCACTATACTGTTGTATTAAGTGTTTGTATTTGTTTTTTCTGATGTGGAGCTTTTGTAAACGAGTCCCTGACTCAAAGGTTGTAATCCTAAAGTCTGTTAAATAAAGAAATAAATAAATCCCAGATTGTAAACAACTAATCAAACTGGCCAATCGTAGAAGAAGAGCAGGAATGGTATATGAGATCATTGCCTAAAGTGAATGTAAATTAACACGTCTCTGTAAATCTAAATGGAAACAGGATGTTAAGAATCACTATCTCAATAGAGAAATGGCTTGAGTCTTGGAAAAATGCTATACTGCGCAGTAAAAATATTCAAGAGACAGATTAAGTGGAGATTACAGCTGCCTAAACCCACCACCTCAGCAGCCCAAAATTAAAAGGGCTGGCAAGGGAATCTGATTCCTGTACCTGGAAGGGCTGCATATATCTGCTGTGGAAGATTAAAAGCTGGAAGTCTGGTGAACTTGATTGAGATTCTGACTTTTTTGTTTCTGTATGTGTAGGGAGTGCTGTGACTTTTCTTGCTAGCTGTAAACTGTAGGTTATCATTGGATTATAAGTCTAATTAATTATTCATGACAGCAGCGCCATCCGTGATTGGCTGCCGCGCCAGTCTGAAATCTCTTAAAAATGACCAGCGTGGAACATGCTGTCATCTTCATGCTGCTGCTGTCAAAACAAAAACATCTACATACCACGCGCTCCCACTGCGATGCTTATGACAAGCACCAAACAAAGTAAGAAAAAAAAAAAACATTATTGTGATTAGACTTATAATCGCAATAATGACCTCAAACTGGTCATTTCCTTGAGATTAATAACCGCAGAGACTGCCGCACCCCTCGCCTCCCCACAGTTAGTCGCAACCTCAGGAAAATGACCAGCTCTGTTATTATTGCTTAATTCATACAACATCACATTACTGGGTAACGTAAGCTGTAGATTATCATTGGACTCACACAACATCACATTACTGGGTAACGTAAGCTGTAGGTTATCACTGGACTCTCACAACATCACATTACTGTGTAAAGTGAGCTGTAGATTATCATTGGACTCGTACAACATCACATTACTGGGTAACATAAGCTGTAGGTTATCACTGAACTTACACAACATCACATTACTGAGTAATTTAAGCTGTAGGTTATCACTGGCTCACAAAACATCACATTACTGGGTAACATAAATTGTAGATTATCACAGGACTCACACAGCATTACATTATTGGGTAATATAAGCTGTAGGTTATAGAACATAGAAACATAGAAGTTGTCGGCAGATAGGGACCACAAGGCCCACCCAGTCTGCCCATTTTTTCTACCTTATGAATGTGCCATAGGCCTTTACTCTGTCAATGGCCTATTTATTCATACTCATCTATATTGCTCCCTTATGCCTATCCCATGCCTGTTTGAAGCCCTGCACTGTATTCATATCCACCACTTCCTGAGATAGGCTGTTCCATGCATCCACCACCCTTTCTGTGAAAAAGAACTTCCTCACATTACCCCTTAATCGGCCTCCCTCTTATCTCATGCTGTGTCCTCTTGTCCTGCTATTTTTCTTATATTTAAACATGTTAGACTATTTAACCTTGTTAATGCCCTTAAGATGTTTGAATGTTTCGATCACATCACCTCTCTCCCGCCTTTGCTCTAGGGTGTATATATTTAGCTCCATTAATCTGTCCTCATATGTTTTCTGATGCAGTCCCTGCACCATTTTGGTTGCCCTTCTCCGTACTGCCTCCATTTTGTTAATGTCCTTGTGCAGGTGCAACCTCCAGTACTGCACGCAGTACTCTAGATGGGGCCTAACCAGTATCTTGTAAAGAGGGACTACTACCTCCCTCTTACGACTTGCAATACCCCTACTAATACACCCCAACATCCCTCTATCATTGGACTCACACAACATCACATTACTGAGTAACATAAGTTGTAGGTTATCACTGGACTCACACAATATCACATTACTGGGGTAATGTAAGGTGTAGGTTATCATTGGACTCACATCACATTACTGGGTAACATAAGCTGGTAATATATGCTGTTGTCTCTTTAAGACTCCATCAGTATGGGTCATGCACTCAGGAAACATAGTTTGAGCCAGTGTGTCTGCTTAGCCTAATGAGTTATGTTATGCAGTTGGAAAATAAATATAAGATAGCTGTTTTACTTAAGTGAGTCTTGGAATCTGTTCTCTGATCCTGCTCCTGTTTGGTATAGTAGTCTCCAGTGCAACTCTACAGAAACTAATGAAAAGAAACAAAGGTATCAGAAATGCATACAACTAGCTGTAGGTTATCATTGGACTCACACACATCACAACTGGGTAACATAAGCTGTGTAATATATGCTGGTGTCTCTTTAAGACTCCATCAGTATGGGTCATGCACTCAGGAAACAGAGTGCATGTGTAACCAGTTTGAACCAGTGTGGCCAAGACTCCAGTGTGTCTGCTTAGCCTACTGAGTTATGCTATGCAGTGGGAAAATAAATGTAAGCTAGCTGTTTTACTTAAATGAGTCTTGGAATCTGTTCTCTGATCCTGCTCCTGTTTGGTATAGTGATCTCCAGTGCAACGCTACAGAAACTAATGAAAAGAAACAAAGGTATCAGAAAGGTATACAACATGGTGTCAGTAGTGAAAGCCAATCCAGGGGAGACACAATAAACAAATACAGAGAACTCAGGACCAGAAAACAGTGAGTACCCAGAATATTGCAAAAGAAGATTTGCACAGTCTTAAAAAGAACTGAAGATAGAACTGAACGTGTGTGTGTTAGTCATGGAGCAATTTAAGCCACCCAATCCTTTAGTGTTAACTGGAAGCCTTAGTGAAAATTGGAGGAGACAGGAACAAAGGCTGCAGCTTTACATGACAGCAAGTGGTGTCAGTGAGACATCTAAAAAATTGAAAATCGCTATTCTGTTGCACACTATTGGTGATGAAGGGTTAGAATTATACAACACTATGACTATAACATATGCAGATCCTCAAGCACCCACAATGGCTAAAGTGCTTGAAGCATTTAGAAAGTACTGCAATCCAAGGAAAAATACTGTGTTTGAAAGACATAAATTCTGGGCACACCCCATGCAAGAGTCCGCTGGTATAGATCAGCTGCTAACTGAGTTGAAACAAAAAGCAAGGAACTGTGAATTTGGTGACACAGAAGACCTGATGCTAAGAGATAAAATTGTGTTTAGTGGAACCAATGTTGCTCTTAAAGAAAAACTTCTAGCTGATCCTGATTTGACATTGGAAGAAGCTATAAACATTTGCAGAGTGAAAGAGATCACAAAGGCCCGGGTGCAAGCAATGGCAGGAAGCACCCAGGAGAGGTCAGTACAAGCTCTCATACAGCACAGTGGTAAAAAAGAGAACAGAAAATGGAGCAAACAGAGCACACATAAGGCTTCCAGTACAAGTGAACTGAAATGTAAACATTGTGGGAAGGTCCACCATCCAAAACAGTGTACTGCATATGGTGCCATATGTCACAAGTGCAGAAGAAAAAATCACTATTCCAAGGTTTGTAGGACCAAAAACCCAGAAGCCAGTACCAGTAAAAAGAAATCCAGAGAGATAGACACATTATCTGTTGGAGTAATACACAAAATGAACTCCAGTAGAGCGGAAGAAGAACTGGATGAAACCTGGTATGCAGATGTTAATAATGAGAAAACTGTTATTAAATTTAAACTTGACACAGGTGCAGAGGCAAACATAATTCCAATTGAAATGGTTAACAAGTTCCCAAGTCCTGTAAAGATAAGGTCTACCAACACATTGCTAGTAGCTTATGGGGGATCAAGAATTGTACCTCAAAGTTGAGGCACATTGCAAGCAGAAGTGCAAAACAAGAAAACTAGTCTGCTGTTCGCACCTTTACTTGGACGGAGAACATGTGTTGAACTGGACTCGATACACAGAATTAATTCTGTGCATGTGCAATTCCACAACAAAAGAAGCATTAATTGCACAGTATCCTACAGTATTTGTAAGGTCTAGGTCATTTCCCAGGAGCACATCATATTCACGTGGACACTACAGTCACTCTGGTAATACATGACTGTAGAAAAATTCCCCATGCAATCATAGACAAATTGAAAGACACCTTAGAACAGCTGCAGGAGTCAGGTGTTATAAGTCCAGTGCAGGTGCCCACGGCCTGGGTGAACAGTCTTGTAATCACAGAAAAAAGAAATGGAACCTTGAGAGTCTGCCTGGATCCAAGAGACTTCAATAAGGCAGTGAAAAGACAGCATTTTTCCATTCCATCCCCAGCGGATGTACAGTGCAAGCTGGCTGGAAAGCAGATATTCACCATACTTGATGAAAAGGATGTTTACTGGCAGGTAATCCTAGATGAAAACTCTTCACTGCTTTGTGCTTGTAATACCCCATGGGGGTGCTACAAGTTTAACAGACTACCATTTGGGATAAAATCTGCAAGTGGGGTATTTCAGCAGAAAAATGCAGAAGCTTTTTTTTTTTCTGCCTCCCATGCTTCGCTGGCCCCCACTCCATCAAGCTCTGCAAGTTCCCCCCTGGCCCCACTGCCTCCTCTGGTCCTCAGATCGCAGCCGATCCCCAGGATATCCTGGTGTATCCCTTCGCCAGGTGGGTCCCCCTCCCCTGAGGGGGAAGGGCACAGGGGAGAGGGGAGGGCCCCAGCACACACTACTTAGGGCCCGGGGATGCTGCTGAGGAACAGGAGGCCCTGGGAAGGTACTGGAGGCACTCTGGGAATGGAGAGCCATCATCCGGCAGCCAGTGAGCAGTTTTTTCCATTTTTCTGTTGGGGACAGCGTAGTGATGTCATGGCATACGCCAATGTCCGCTCCTCCCCCAGTTAACTTGAGGCCGTGCATCCTGTGATACTCCCAGCCTCCGCTAGGAGCCAGCAGGCACCGGACCAGTCCCCTACCCTCTCCCCTGGAGAAGGAGAGCTGTCTATAGGATGCTCAATCCTTCCCCCCCGGATGGCCCTCCAGTGACCTGGGCTCATTCCTGAACCCGGGTCACTGGCATCGCAAGCAGAAATCCAACCGCTGCACCGTCGGGCCGGCTAAAATGTAGAAGCTTTTGGTGACATTGATGGCATCCACATCATAGCAGATGACATGATCATAGCTGCCTGCACAAAAGAAGAGCATGATCAAATATTGCATCAAGTCCATGGAGAGAGCGCAAAAGATCAATGTCAGATTCAACAAAGACAAAATACAATACATGGTGAATCAAGTTAAATACATGGGCCATGTCATTACTTCAGAAGGTGTAAAGCCAGATGAAGAGAAAGTAACAGCAATAAACAACATGAAGCCACCAGAGGACAAGAAAGGACTAATGTGTCTAATGGGCATGACCAGGTACCTAGCCCAGTATATTCCAAATGAAGCATCTTCGACTGCACCACTGAGAGTGCTGCTTAAAAAAGACATAGTGTGGCAATAGGGACCGGAGCATGAAAAAGCTGTGAAAGGTTTAAAGGCAGCCCTGACAAAAGCACCAGTCCTTAGTTTTTATGATCCTGCAAAGCCACTAAAAATCCAAGCAGATGCATCAAAAGATGGTCTAGGAGCATGTCTGATGCAAGCAGGACGACCTATTGCATATGCATCCTGTGCGCTGTCCTGTGCAGAACAAAACTATGCACAAATTGAAAAGGAATTGTTAGCTATAGTGTTTGCTACAAAGAAGTTCCACCAGTATGTGTACGGAGTCACGTTAAAAGTTCAATCAGATCACTAACCTCTAGAAGCTGTTCTTTCAAGACCATTGGGGCAAGCTTCTGCCAGGCTACAGAGAATGTTGCTGCAACCACAAAGGTATGATTTGATTGCATCACATACTCCAGGAAAACTCATGTGCATAGCTGACACGCTTTCAAGGGCAGTTGAAAGTGACAGTTCTGCCAACACTGAAGAAATCTTTGATGAAAAGGTTATATATGCAATGGAGATGACAGAAACTTTAAGCCCAGAGCTGCTAAATATGCTTAGTGAGGAAATACAGAAAGATGCACCACTGAAAGCTGCAATAGAGATGCACAAGAAGGGATGGCCACAGAGAAGAAAACAGCTGCCACCTACTTTACAAATATTCTGGCCAATACGACAGTCACTGGCAATAGAGAATGGACTGCTCATGTCTGGAGACAGAGGTAATACCGCAAGGTGCCAGAGCAGAGATGCTAAAAAGATTACATGTTGCTCACCAAGGGATCCAAAGATCAAAAGCTAAAGCCAGAATGGTCATGTACTGGCCAGGAATGTCTAAAGACATAGAACAAATGGTCAAAAGCTGCAAAGTGTGTCAAGAAAATCTTCCAAGCAACCAAAAAAAAGACATTACGGTCCCACCAGATTCCTGAATTACCCTGGTACAAGCTAGCTGCAGACATTTTCGATTTTAAAGGGAGATCCTTTTTGCTGCTTGTAGATTATTTTTCAATCTATCCAGAAGTGCTGATACTGCAAGATAAAACATCTAGCACAATAATTGCCAAACTCAAGTCAGTATTCTCGAGGCATGGGATACCGAAAAAAATGGTCACAGACAACATGCCTTTCTCTAGTAAAGAAATACAGTCTTTTGCAACACAGTGGGGAATACAGTTGATCCATTCCAGTCCAGGATACCCACAGTCAAATGGTCAGGCTGAGAAAATGATTAAAACTGTAAAACTGATCTTTAAGAAGACATCCAACACTGGAACTGACCCACATTTAGCACTCTTGAGCCTACAGAACACTCCCATTTCAGGTATGCAATACTCACCTTCTCAGCTACTAATGGGCAGAGTGTTAAGAAGCAGCTTACCAGAAACAAGACAGGTACTTCAACCAGATGTACCTAAAGGAGCCCATCGCAAACTAAAACTAGTACAACAGAAGCAGAGGAAGTATTACAACTGTGATGCCAAAGACTTATCCGTACTACATCCAGGAGACTGAGTATGTATGGAGACAGCTCAAGGATGGCAGCCAGCAACAGCTGAGGACACCAGACCTGAACCCAGATCATACACCATCGTTACACCAAGTGGTGTACATTTTTGTAGGAACAGACATCACCTGAGACACGACAGGACTGTTACAACAGCTGCTGAAGCAGCAAATGGTGAACAGGTGATAGAGACTGGCGACACTTCAGAACAGAGTGTGGAAGTGCCTGACGAACATATTCAACTTCCGGACTTAGCAGAAGGCAAAGAACCAGGTTTGCTACCAGAGTCTCCTACAGGTGTACAGAGGCTCACTTGAAGAGGAAGGAGAGTGAAGATGCCTGTCAAGTATAATGACTGTTTTAGGTTAGTGGTACACACAAGAATTCATCAAGGGTAAGTGCTGGAAACTTTCCTTTGGACATTTTGAAAGATTCAATATAGGTGTTAAAGAGACTCTAAAGTGTGCACCCGAAATGTTAATTGTTTGTGGGTAATTCAGTTAAAAAAGGGGGATGTAATATATGCTGGTGTCCCTTTAAGACTCCCATCAGTATGGGTCATGCACTCAGGAAATAGAGTGCATGTGTAACCAGTTTGAGCCAGTGTGGCCAAGACTCCAGTGTGTCTGCTTAGCCTACTGAGTTATGTTATGCAGTTGGAAAATAAATATAAGATAGCTGTTTTACTTAAATGAGTCTTGGAATCTGTTCTGTGATCCTGCTCCTGTTTGGTATAGTGATCTCCAGTGCAACTCTACAGAAACTATTGAAAAGAAACAAAGGTATCTGAAAGGCATACAGCAAGCTGTAGGTTACCATTGGACTCGTACAACATCACATTGCAGAGTAATGTAAGTTGTAGGTTATCATTGGACTAGCACAACATCACATTACTGGGTAACATAAGCTGCAGGTTATCACTGGACTCACACGACATCACATTACCGGGTAATGTAAGCTGTAGGTTATCATTGGACTCACACGACATCACATTACCGGGTAACGTAAGCTGTAGGTTATCATGGGACTCACACAACATCACATTACTGGGTAACGTAAGCAGTACATTATCACTGGACTCGCACAACATCACATTGCTGAGTAACGTAAGCTGTAGGTTATCACAGGACTCATACAACATCACATTACTGGGTAACATAAGCTGTAGGTTATTATTGGACTCATATAACATCACATTACTAGGTAACATTTATTTTTTTTTATTTATTTTATTTTAGTCTCTGGTAACCGGGTAAGGCCCACTAGGCGCAAGTGCCTGTTTTCAGAAGCGACCTAGGATCACTGGGCGGTTAAGTGACTTGCTCAGAGTCACACAGTATGCAAGTGGAGGTTGTGAGAATCAAATCAAGGTCTGGTCTGCTGGACGTACCAAGCTTGTTCACAGCTCGTTACTCTAACCTCTAGGCCATACTGCTAGCCCTAAGCTGTACATTATTATTAGACTCACACAACATTACATTATTGGGTAACATAACCTGTACATTATCATTAGACCCACACATCACATTACTGGGTAACGTAAGCTGTAGGTTATCACTGGACTCACACAACATCACATTACTGGGTAACGTAAGCTGTAGGTTATCATTGACTCACACAACATCACATTACTGAGTAACATAAGCTGTAGGTTATCACTAGACTCACACAACATCACATTACTAGGTAACGTAAGCTGTAGGTTATCATTGGACTGACACAACATCACATTACGGGTAACGTACAGTAAGCGGTAGGTTATCATTGGACTCGCAAAACATTACAGTACTGGGTAACATAAGCTGTAGGTTATCATTGGACTCACACAACATCACATAACTGGGTAACGTAAGCTGTACATTATCATTAGACTCACACGTCATATTACTGGGTAACGTAAGCTGTAGGTTATCACTGGACTCACACAACATCACATTACTGGATAACGTAAGCTGTAGGTTATCATTGGACTTACACAACATCACGTTACTGGGTAACGTAAGCTGTAGGTTATCACTGGACTCACACAATTTCACATTACTGGGTAACGTAAGCTGTAGGTTATCACTGGACTCGTACATCACATTACTGTGTAACGTAAGCTGTAGGTTATCATTGGACTCACACAGCATCACATTACTGCGTAACATACAGTAAGCTGTAGGTTATCACTGGACTCGCACAACATCACAGTACTGAGTAACGTAAGCTGTAGGTTATCATTGGACTTATACAACATCACATTACTGGGTAACGTACAGTAAGCTGTAGGTTATCATTGGACTTGCACAGCATCACAGTACTGAGTAACATAAGCTACAGGTTATCATTGGACTCACACAACATCACATTACTGGGTAACGTAAGCTGTAGGTTATCATTGGACTCACACAACATCACATTACTGGGTAATGTAAGCTGTAGGTTATCATTGGACTCACGCAACATCACATTACTTGGTAACATAAGCTGTAGGTTATCACTGGACACACAACATCACATTACTGGGTAACATAAGCTGTAGGTTATCACTGGACACACAACATCACATTACTGGGTAACATAAGCTGTAGGTTATCATTGGACACACAACATCTCATTACTGAGAAACAAGCTGTAGGTAATCATTGGACACACACAACATCACATTACTGGGTAACATAAACTGTAGGTTATCATTGGACACACAACATCACATTACTGGGTAACATAAGCTGTAGGTTATCATTGGACACACAACATCTCATTACTGGGTAACATAAGCTGTAGGTTATCATTGGACTCACACAGCATCACATTACTGGGTAACATAAGCTAGATGGGCCTAGCGGTCCTTATCTGCCGTCAAAGTCTATGTTTCTATGTTTCTATAAGCTGTAGGTTATCATTGGACACACAACATCACATTACTGGGTAACATAAGCTGTAGGTTATCATTGGACTCACACAGCATCACATTACTGGGTAATCATTGGACTCAACAACATCACATTACTGGGTAACGTAAGTTGTAGGTTATCACTGGACTTGCACAACATCATATTACTGGGTAACGTGAGCTGTAGGTTATCATTGGACTCACACAACATCACATTACTGGGTAATTTAAGCCGTAGGTTACCACTGGTCTCGCACAGCATCACATTACTGGCTAATGTACAGTAAGTTGTAGGTTATCACTGGAGTCACATAACATCACATTACTGGGTAACATAAGCTGTATTTTTATTTATTTGTTTATTTATTGAAAATATTGGAATTACAAACCTTTGAGTCAAAGACCCATTTATAAAGGCTCCACGTCAAGAAATACAACATAAGGTGCAATACAAAATAAGGCATAGTCAGGGTGCAACCTGGGTAAAAGTAACATGAGGCAGCAGTATACATAAATGCAGAGGTACAATGTCAATGATAGATGTAAACAGCATATAAACAAAAGAAAAAAATACAGACACAATAAATAAGAAATAAATGCACGATAAACAACAAGCATTTGTCAATGCCAAATGTTGGCTTGCTGGCTTTGGCATTAACAGTGCAGGAGTTAGAGAGATGCATAATAGGAATGGCAGTGAAGTATTGAACTGAAGCCAACCCCACCACCACTCTGCAGAGACTGAAAGGCATTGGGGGTGTACCTTTGAATTGTTGGCCATAACACTTAAGCTATTCCACCTCACCCCACCCTGCAGACAGCAACAGGTGTCGCAGTGTTCCTTGGGGTCTTCGGCCCTTATGCTCACCCTATTCCATAATGAAATATGCTGAGATGGGTGCAGTATAGAAGAATGGGGGTGAACATTAGGGCTGAAGACCCCAAGGTACACCCTGATGCCTGTCAGTGGCTGTAGGGTGGGGGTAGAATGCCGTGAGCATTACGGCCGACGAACCCAGGTCACACTCCCGATGCTTGTCGGTCTCTATAGGGTAGGCATTAAGGTTGGAAACCTTAATGCCCAAGGTGTTTGTTGGCATTTTCTCTCCACATTTTCAATATGGACTTTTTGGTACCCCACCTCATGAGCAGTGGCGCTATCATTTCGTTACTCAATCCTGAAAGGTGATTTCGCACAGCAACTACGCCATTCGGCTCCACAGGTGTGGAAGCACATTTTGGGCAGCATGTGAAAAATGACAGCTGTAGTGTTCATGAGGAGGTGTGAAAAAATGGCAATGTTGAATATCTGGGTAAAAATATGAAAAATGTGCGATGTTACGAGCATGCATAGAAACTGCTCAACACACACCCGTAACAAAGTCATTTTTTGGAATTTTTTCACCAAATTTTTAACATGGACTTTCTGATACCTCCCCTCATGAAAAGTGGCACTGTGATTTTGTTAATCCACCCCAAAAGTTGATTTCACACAGCACCCACGCCATTGTGTGCCGCAGGTGCGAAAACACATTTCTGGCAGGATGTGAAAAATGACAGCTACACTGTTCATAAGGAGGTGTTAAAAAATGCCAATGTTGAAACTGTCGAGTGAAAATATTAACAATTGATGAAGTTACAAGTGTCCATAAAAAATGTGCAACGCAAGCCCATAATGCGGTAATTTTGTGGAATTTTTTTACAAAATTTTCAACATGGGCTTTTTGGGATCCCACCTCCTAAACAGTGGCACTGTCATTTTGTTAATCGGTCCCAAAAGGTCATTCCATGCAGCGACCGCGAAATCACCTTTCAGGACCAAGAAATTAAATGACAGGGACATGTTAATGAGGTGGGGTTCCAAGAACCCCATGTCGAAAATTTGGGGACACAATTCCTAAAAGTGGCTGAGATATCAACCTAAGTTGAAACCCCCATTGAGTTCCATTATACAGCGCGTGCACGACTCCTCAGTTCGTAGCTCGACTTTGAAGAGTACAGACGTGTCCCAGTCAACAGAAGATCACAGCGCCGGTCCTCCGGAAGGTAAATATGGGTGAGGGGGGTACAGGGAGGTGGGTGCGCAGAGGGAGGGTTGGGGTGGGGAGGGGAACTGGGAGATGACGCTGGACGGTTTTCTTTTACAGTTTAACAAACAAAAGACTCTGGGGACCGCTTTCTTCATTTATAGGTAAAAAGAACATTTGGCACACTGGTGTGGGCTCCCAGTGTGCCACATGAGTTTGGGAGGGGACATGATGCCGACAGAGATTGGGCACCTGCTGCAAGCTTGGGGGGGAGGAGAGACATGCAGATAGGGATTTGCACTGCCGGCAAAGAAATTTAGCCTGGGGGTGGGCATCCGACACCAGGAGTGGGCATCCCGGTGTTGGGAAAATAAAAAAAGTCTCAGCACACTGGGCTGGTCTCCCAGTGTGCCACAATGTGGCTGTGGGGGGGGGAATACATGCCAACACAGGGATTGGGCACCCCAATGTCGTCTTTGCTGGAGTGTGTGGCTGGCAGCAGGAGCCACCATTGTGGAAAGCCATGCTGGAAGCTGTTCTATTTATTTATTGAAATGTTTCACCAGAAACAACACACCAAGCAACTGCTTGTAACTCCGGCCATGCTCATAACTCCAGCCATGCGCATTGCTGTGCACTGTAATGTGCATGGCCAGAGTCTTGTCATCTGCCGCTGCAAGGACAAAACTGCAACTGACTGCAGCGGCAGATTTCTTTCAACTGTTTGGCTCTCTTTTAAGTTTGCTGTCTTCGCCAGTATGCTCACTGATTGACAGCTCAAGGGCACACCCACTAAAGCGCCCCCTGCATTGGCGACAACACTGACACACCTGTGAAATGTGCTACTACCACAAGATGTTGCTTGTGCATGTGAAAAGGACAGGCAAAATATATGAAGATAATTCTGAGGGAAATTGAAGCAAAACAGTAGAACTAGACTAGTAGGTACCAGGTACAGGTACAGGAATCAGGGGGAATGGGGGGAAGTAGGGAACAAAGTAGAGAACTAGAGGAGGAAGGGAGGGCATACAAGAGAAGGAGGGGGAGATAGACAGTAAAGGGGGGGAGTCTGAGGGGGAGAGCAGACATGTAGGCTGTAAGTAAACCAAAACAGAGCCGCACAAAGGTACTGTGTGCTCAGAGACCCTACTATACAGCTATACACAGCACTCCATACATACACTGAAACAAAAAGTCAGAATCTCAGGTCAGTTTCACCAGACTTCAAACTTTTAGTCTTCCACAGCAGATAACTGGCGGAGCTCTTCAACAGGTCACTTGAGACAGGGAGGGTACCTAGGGATTGGCGAGAGGCACATGTGGTGCCAATCCATAAAGGGGGTTCGAGGGAAGTACCAGGTAACTATAGACCCATCAGTTTGACCTTGGTGGTAGGAAAATTAATGGAGAGTATACTGAAGGAACGATTGGGGGTGTACTTGGAGGAGGTGGGAGGTCTGGATAGTTGGTAACATGGGTTTGTGCCAGGTAGATCATGCCAAACCAATCTTGTGGAGTTCTACGAATGGGTAACAGCAGAACTGGACAGGGGAAAGCCTGTGGATGTATTATTCTTGGACTTCAGCAAGATGTTTGACTCTGTCCCCCACAATGGTCTGGTGGGGAAACTGATGGGGTTAGGAGTAGGCCCTTTGATGGTCAGATGGATTAA
The DNA here is from genome assembly GCA_016271365.2 of Neoceratodus forsteri. Classification (NCBI taxonomy): domain Eukaryota; kingdom Metazoa; phylum Chordata; order Ceratodontiformes; family Ceratodontidae; genus Neoceratodus; species Neoceratodus forsteri. Next base: position 11,859,533 of record CM028137.1, on the reverse strand, counting down.
AAACTGGCTAGCTGGACGCACCCAGAGAGTAGTGGTCTGTGGGGAGCTCTTGAACCCTAGAGAGGTTGGTAGTGGGGACGCAGGGCTCGGTCCTGGGTCCGATCCTGTTTAATGCATACATATCGGACATCAGGGAGGGTATAGGGTGAAATGAGTCTCTTCGCTGATGACTCCAAGATGGGAGCAGTAGTTGAGGGAGAAGAGGGGAGATTGGCCCTGCTTGGGGACCTGGACACCCTGGAAAGCTGGGCTCACTCATGGAAATTAAATTTCAATATCACCAAGTGCAAGGTGTTACATCTTGGGTGGGGAAACCCTAAACTCAGGTACACCCTGGGAGGGGAAGTGCTGGAGGCCTCAATAGGGAAAAAGACCTAGGGGTCATGGTGGATGCATGTATGAATAACTCTGAGCAGTGCAGGAGAGCGGCTAGCAAGGCAAACAGGCTGTTGGGATGCATCATAAGGATCACCTCAGGACCAAGGAAGTGATTCTGCCACTGTGCAATGGACTGGTTAGACTACACCTTGAGTACTGTGTACAGTACTGGAGACCACACTTGAAGAGGGACATACAGCTCCTGGAGAGGGTACAGAGGAGGGCAACTAAGATGATACGAGGGCTAGGGGATTTGACGTATGAGGACAGACTTGAGGAGCTCTGCCTGTTTTCATTGGAGGAGAGGAGAGACAGGGGGACATGATTGAGGTCTTCAAGTACCTCAAGGGAATAAATAGGGTAAACATGGAGGGGATCTTTAGACTAAAGCAGGGAGCTATCACCAGAGGGCATGGTTTGAAGTTGGAAGGTGGAAGGGTGAGGGGGGAAAAGAGGAGGAGGTTTTTCACTGAGAGGGTGGTGGACCCTTGGAATGCACTGCCTGGCGAGCTGGTTCAGAGATCCACAGTGGAGGGCTTCAAGAGAGGGTGGGACAGACACAGAAAGTGGATGTATCAGATGATGGCCTGTCCCGGGGGTGGGGATGGATGATAGGGGTTTCTGGAACACAAGGGAGGGATGGGGAGGGCCTCGGCACCCAACTAGGGATCTGAGGTTCGAGCAGACTCGATAGACCCTAAGGCCAAATCTGCTGGCAAATATTATGTTAGTATGTTAGATACATGCAGCCCTTCCAGGTACAGGAATCATATAACAGAAGCTTCTTATCTGATTCCTGTACCTGGAAGGGCCGCATGTATCTGCTGTGGAAGATTAAAAGATAAAAGTCTGGTGAAATTGACTTGAGATTCTGACATTTTGTTTCAGTGTGTGTAGGGAGTGCCGTGACTTTTATTGCTAGCTGTAAGCTGTAGGTTATTACTGGACTCACACAACATCACATTACTGGGTAATGGAAGCTGCAGGTTATCACTGAACTCACACAACATCACATTACCGGGTAAAGTAAGCTGTAGGTTATCGCTGGACTCACACAACATCACATTACTGTGTAACGTAAGCTGTAGGTTATCATTGGACTCACACAACATCACATTACTGGGTAACGTAAGCTGTAGGTTATCATTGGACTCACACAACATCACATTACTGGGTAACGTAAGCCGTAGGTTATCATTGGACTCACACAACATCACATTACTGGGAACATATGCTGTAAGTTATCACTGAAATCACACAACATCACATTACCGGGTAAAGTAAGCTGTAGGTTATCGCTGGACTCACACAACATCACATTACTGTGTAACATAAGCTGTAGGTTATCATTGGACTCACACAACATCACATTACTGGGTAACGTAAGCTGTAGGTTATCATTGGACTCACACAACATCACATTACTGGCTAACGTAAGCTGTAGGTTATCATTGGACTGACACAACATCACATTACTGGGTAACGTAAGCTGTAGGTTATCATTGGACTCACACAACATCACATTACTGGGTAACGTAAGCTGTAGGTTATCATTGGACTCACACAACATCACAAGTAGTGGGATCCAAGCTTACAAATTGAGTGGCAGATTGGCTGGGGGGAGGACTTAGAGAGTAGTGTTCAATGGGAAGCACTCCAGGGGATGAGAGGTGATGAGCGGGGTTCCACAGAGATCAATGTTGGGACCCAATGTGTTTAACGTATACATGGGGGGCTTGGCAGAGGGTATAAGTAGGCAGGTCTTTCTGTTTGTGGACAACAAAAAGGTCATTAACAGAGTGGACACTCCCGGGGGGGGAGAAAATGGCACAGGATCTAGTCAAGCTGGAGGAGTGTGGAGAAAGGTGGCAACTTCAATTCAATGCAAAAAAGTATAAAATAATGCACATAGGTCATAATAAGCCAAGAGCTACATACTGGCTTGGGGGGGACACACTGCAGGTCACGGAGCAAGAAAAGGACCTGAGAATTTGGATTTCTGATACCTTAAAGGTTAGGAATCAGTGCGATCAAGCGGCAGGCAAAGCAACAAGAATGTTGGCGTGCATAGGGAGGAGCTTCAGAAGTAGGAGGAGGGAGATGATCATGCCACTCTACAAAACACTGGACAGACCACAACTGGTATGTGGAGTGCAATTCTGGAGGGCCCACTTGCAGGGTGACAAGGATAGGCTGGAGAGGGTCCAGAGAAGGGCAACCAAGACGATCCTGGGGATGCAAGGGAGACCATAAAGGGAGAGGCTGGAGGAGCATGGTCTGTACACACTAGAGGTGAGATGGGAAAGAGGAGATATGGTGGAAACCTTCAAATACCTGAAGGGAATAAATAAAGTAAGGGGAGGCAGCCTCTTACGGCTGAGTGAAAACAAAACCACCCGAGGCCATGCATTCAAGCTGGAAGGGGGTAGATTTCATGGGGACATAAGGGGGCGTTACTTCTCAGAGAAGGTTGTAGGACCATGGAACAGGTTGCTGGAATGGGTTGTAGGGGTGGATACAGTGCATAAATTCAAAAGAGCATAGGGCAAATAAATGGGGGTAAGCAGAGGGGGAGAGGGAGGGCAGGGGGTGGTAGGTAAGGGGGGGCTATTTTTCAAGCAGACTAGATGGACCAGGTGGTCTTTTTCTGCCAGCGTCATTCTATGATTCTGTGACAATACTGGGTAATGTAAGCTGTAGATTATCATTGGACTCACACATCATCACCTTACTGGATAACGTAAGATGTAGGTTATCACTGGACTCACACAACATCACATTACTGGATAACGTAAGCTGTAGGTAATCACTGGACTCGCACAACATCACGTTTCTGGGTAACGTACAGTAAGCTGTAGGTTATCACTGGACTCACATAACATAACATCACATTACTGGGTAACGTAAGCTGTAGGTTATCACTGGACTCACACAACATCACGTTTCTGGGTAACATAAGCTGTAGGTTATCACTGGACTCACACAACATCACATTACTAGGTAACAAGCTGTAGATTATCATTGGACTCACACAACATCACATTACTGGGTAACGTAAGCTGTAGGTTATCATTGGACTCACACAACATCACATTACTGGGTAACGTAAGCTGTAGGTTATCATTGGACTCACACAACATCACATTACTGGGTAACGTAAGCTGTAGGTTATCATTGGACTCACAACATCACATTACTAGGTAACGTAAGCTGTAGATTATCATTGGACTGACACAACATCACATTACTGGGTAACGTAAGCTGTAGATTATCACTGGACTCACACAACATCACATTACTGGGTAACGTAAACTGTAGGTTATCATTGGACTCACACAACATCACGTTACTGGGTAACGTAAACTGTAGGTTATCACTGGACTCACACAACATCACATTACTAGGTAACGTAAACTGTAGATTATCACTGGACTCACACAACATCACATTACTGGGTAACATAAACTGTAGATTATCATTGGACTCACACAACATCACATTATTGGGTAACATAAGCTGTAGGTTATCACTGGACTCACACAACATCACATTACTAGGTAACATAAGCTGTAGATTATCATTGGACTCACACAACATCACATTACTAGGTAACATAAGCTGTAGGTTATCATTGGACTCACACAACATCACATTACTGGGTAACGTAAGCTGTAGGTTATCATTGGACTGACACAACATCACATTACTGGGTAACGTACAGTAAGCTGTAGATTATCATTGGACTGACACAACATCACATTACTGCAACGAAGCTGTAGGTTATCATTGACTCACACAACATCACATTACTGGCAACGTAAGCTGTAAGGTATCATTGGACTCACACAACATCACATTACTGGGTAACGTAAGCTGTAGATTATCATTGGACTCACACAACATCACATTACTAGGTAACGTAAACTGTAGGTTATCATTGGACTCACACAACATCACATTACTGGGTAATGTAAGCTGTAGGTTATCATTGGACTCACACAACATCACATTACTGGGTAACGTACAGTAAGCTGTAGGTTATCATTGGACTCACACAACATCATGTTACTGGGTAACGTAAACTGTAGGTTATCATTGGACTCACAATATTACAATACTGGGTAACATAAACTGTAGATTATCACTGGACTCACACAACATCACATTACTGGGTAACATAAGCTGTAGATTATCATTGGACTCACACAACATCACATTACTGGGTAACGTAAGCTGTAGGTTATCATTGGACTGACACAACATCACATTACTGGGTAACGTACAGTAAGCTGTAGATTATCATTGGACTGACACAACATCACATTACTGGGTAACGTAAGCTGTAGGTTATCATTGGACTCACACAACATCACATTACTGGGTAACGTAAGCTGTAGGTTATCATTGGACTCACACAACATCACATTACTGGGTAACGTAAGCTGTAAGGTATCATTGGACTCACACAACATCACATTACTGGGTAACGTAAGCTGTAGATTATCATTGGACTCACACAACATCACATTACTAGGTAACGTAAACTGTAGGTTATCATTGGACTCACACAACATCACATTACTGGGTAATGTAAGCTGTAGGTTATCATTGGACTCACACAACATCACATTACTGGGTAACGTACAGTAAGCTGTAGGTTATCATTGGACTCACACAACATCATGTTACTGGGTAACGTAAACTGTAGGTTATCATTGGACTCACAATATTACAATACTGGGTAACATAAACTGTAGATTATCACTGGACTCACACAACATCACATTACTGGGTAACATAAGCTGTAGATTATCATTGGACTCACACAACATCACATTATTGGGTAACATAAGCTGTAGGTTATCACTGGACTCACACAACATCACATTACTAGGTAACATAAGCTGTAGATTATCATTGGACTCACACAACATCACATTACTAGGTAACATAAGCTGTAGGTTATCATTGGACTCACACAACATCACATTACTCGGTAACGTAAGCTGTAGGTTATCATTGGACTGACACAACATCACATTACTGGGCAACGTAAGCTGTAGATTATCATTGGACTGACACAACATCACATTACTGGGTAACGTAAGCTGTAGGTTATCATTGGACTCACACAACATCACATTACTGGGTAACGTAAGCTGTAGGTTATCATTGGACTCACACAACATCACATTACTGGGTAACGTACAGTAAGCTGTAGGTTATCATTGGACTCACACAACATCACGTTACTGGGTAACATAAACTGTAGGTTATCATTGGACTCACAATATTACAATACTGGGTAACATAAGCTGTAGATTATCATTGGACTCACACAACATCACATTACTGGGTAACATAAGCTGTAGGTTATCACTGGACTCACACAACATCACATTACTAGGTAACGTGAGCTGTAGATTATCATTGGACTCGCACAACATCACATTACTGGGTAACATAAGCTGTAGGTTATCACTGGACTCTCACAACATCACATTACTAGGTAACGTAAACTGTAGATTATCATTGGACTCACACAACATCACATTACTGGGTAACATAAGCTGTAGATTATCATTGGACTCACACAACATCACATTATTGGGTAACATAAGCTGTAGATTATCATTGGACTCACACAACATCACATTACTGGGTAACATAAGATGTAGGTTATCACTGGACTCACACAACATCACATTACTGGGTAACAAGCTGTAGATTATCATTGGACTCACACAACATCACATTACTGGGTAACATAAGCTGTAGGTTATCATTGGACTCACACAACATCACAGTACTGGGTAACGTAAACTGTAGATTATCATTGGACTCACACAACATCACATTACTGGGTAACGTAAGCTGTAGGTTATCATTGGACTCACACAACATCACATTACTGGGTAACGTAAGCTGTAGGTTATCATTGGACTCACACAACATCACATTACTGGGTAACGTAAGCTGTAGATTATAATTGTGCAACCCTCCTGCCAAACTGGGGGCTTACCTGCCACCTTGCAGCTCTTGCTGTTGTTCTCCCAAGCACCTCCAGGAAGTGCCTGGATTTTTTTTTTCCGGTTCTCTGGTCCTGATCTTCTCTATCCCTGGTGCTCCTTTCTAGCCCACAGTGTAAGTCCAGCCCTCTGGGGCTTAAAAAAGTCAAAACCGTGATTTCCTACTCAACTATGCACCTCAGTGCAGCGGGGATCATGCAGGCGTGAGCGGCGCCTTTGATCTTCCGACTGCTAGCATGGCGGTCATTCTGAGAGGTGTTCCATCAGTTCCAGGATCCTCATCAGCTAAGTGGGACCCAGTGACCATGGACAGGTCCCTGAGCACCCGTTGTTGATGAAATTTAAAGAGATCCATGAACTGTGTTCAATTGGGGCTCATGAATATTAATTATCCAGAGCCCCGATCACTATTAAATATTCATGAGGGTCTGTCTGCCCTCAGGCAGCATGTTCTTGGCTGCAGCCAATAAAGGGAACAAAGAGAATGTTAAAAATAAACAATGTAGCTGCAATATGTGTTTGGAGGAAAATGTTATTGAGGGGAAAAAGTGTTTAAGTAATGAAATGCTTTGCTCCTGGTTGCACCAGCAATGTCGGGACTCAGAGAGATTACCTGTCTGCTGCTGCAAATTAGGATCCCTAAATATTGGCAGCAGCCACAGGAAAATGAACTGAGCAATTTAGCTAATCTGTGCAGCGGCAGCAAGTACACACCCAGGGCTAATGGAAAGTGGGGCATTGGGGCAAATATTTTATTCATTCTGGCTGCACCAGAACTTTAATTTGAGACTGTACCTAATCTGCTTAAAGGATAGTGGGTTAAGCAGCCATTGCAAGCAGTCACAGCCAGTCAGAAAGCTAGAACAACAAAGCCAGGACTTCTGAGACATTAGCCAAAGCTCATGGGAAAATACCAAGTACTCATGGCGACTTGCAGGGACCTAATTTTAGGTGCCAAAACAGCAAACCAACAGTGTATCGAGTGAGGTTCATGCATAATTCATTTTCTTGATTGACAGGCCCTCCAGCCAATCAGAGGCCATTCATTCAAAAGCTTCAGCCAATCTGTAGCCTCAGGAGAGCTCTATAAGAGACTGTGTTTTTCAGCCTTTGGCCAAATTTGAGCGGAAGCACCACACCGGGGTGGGGACTCAGCCCTCCAGCAGAGTAAATGGGCCTGGTAATCCGGCTAAGCCCCTCCACCCAGGAGGGAGGTTTCTTGTTTTCTTGCAGTTTAAGTTTAAAGGAGGCAGGAAGGAGGGGTGGAGGCAGGAAGGAGGGGTGGAAGAACAATGGGGAATAATAAAAACTGCCATCACAGAGGTAACAAGCCTTGGTGTGAAGCAAATTAACAAAATGAAACGATGTAAGAAACCACTATGGTTCTCAAAGGAAGTGGCAGTGAAAGTTCAAGAGAAAAAGAAAGCATTCAGGAAGTACAAGGAATCACAGAAGGAGCAGGACAGGAACTGTATCAGTTAAAGCAAAGGAAGCTGGGAAGGCAGTCAGAACAGCAAAGGCCCAAACCGAGGAAAAGATAGCCAACTCAGTTAAGAAGGGGATAAAACCTTTATAGGTACATCAGGAGCAAAGTAAGACCAAGGGAGGGCTAGTGAGGCTTAATAAAGAGGAGGAGGGTGGGCAGAGGGTGACTGTGAAAAGGCAGAGATACTAAACAAATATTTTTGCTCAGTATTTACAAAGGAAGTGGGGGAGGTACCTAAAACAAACAGTAGAAACACTCTGGATACAGAAGTTGATACCAGCCCATTTACAGAAGAAAAGGTTCTGAAAGAACTCTTAAAACTGAAGGTGGACAAAGCAATGGGGCCTGATGGGATTCATCCCAGAATTCTAAAAGAACTAAGGGTAGAACTAGTGACACCACTGACTACCCCTTTAAGAAATCATGGGAGGATGGGGTGGTACCCAAGGACTGGAGAAGGGCAGATGTGATTCCCCTTCACAAAAGTGGGAGCAAGGCAGAAGCAGAAAACTACAGACCTGTTAGTTTAACCTTAGTGGTAGGGAAAATGATGGAATCACTTCTGAAGGAAAGAATTGTTGAGTATCTAGAGTCCAGAGGGGCTCAGGACCCAAGGCAGCATGGATTCACAATGGGAAGGTCATGCCAGACAAATCTGATAGATTTCTTTGACTGGGTGACCAAAGTAGTAGATCAGGGAGGGGCTATGGACATGGCCTACCTAGACTTTAGCAAGGCATTTGACACAGTCCCACACAAAAGATTAATATACAAGTTAGCCAGCCTGGGAGTGGGTCCCAAGGTGACAGCCTGGGTAAAGAATTGGCTGGAGAATAGGACACAGAGAGTAATAGTAAATGGAGTCCACTCAGAAGAAAGGGGGTTACTAGTGGGGTACCACAGGGTTCAGTATTAGACCGGTCCTCTTCAATGTCTTTATAGTTTACATTGCAGAGGGACTGGAAGGAAAGTATGTCTCTTGCAGATGACACTAAGATCTGCAACAGAGTTGATGCACAGGGTGGGGTGGAAAGGATGAGAAGGGACTTGGCAAGGTTAGAGGAATGGTCAGATGTATGGCAGCTTAGATTCAATGCTAAGAAGCAGGTAATGCACCTGGGAAACAAAACCCAGGGAAGAGTACACAATGTGGGTGAGATACTAACAACAACAAAATGGAAAGGGACCTGGGGGAGTATATCAGATGACCTAAAGGTGGGCAAGCAATATGAGAGGGCAGCAAGGAGGGCTGGGGGGGGATACTGGGATGCATAGGGAGAGGCATCACCAGTAGAAAACAGGAAGTTATTATCCCTCTGTACAGACAGTTGGTGAGACCCCATCTGGAGTACTGCATGCAGTTCTGGAGACCCAATCTCCGCAAGGACATAGACAGGATGGAGGCTGTCCAGAGGAGGGCAACTAAAATGGTGCAGGGTCTGCACCGGAAGACGTATGAAGAGAGACTTAAGGAGCTGAATATGTATAGCCTCGAGGAAAGGAGGGAGAGGGGGACATGATAGAAACTTCAAATATCTCAAGGAATCAACAAAGTCCAAGAGGGTAGCATCTTTCAAAAAGAGTGTGCAAGAACAAGGGGCACAATTTGAAGATAGAAGGGGCGGCTCAGAGGTAATTTAAGAAGTATTTTTTCACAGAGAGGGTTGTGGATGCATGGAACGGCCTTCTGGAGGAGGTTGTGGAGTCAAAAACAGTGGTGGAATTCAAGCATGCATGGGACAGTCATAAGGCAATCCTAGAGGGTGGGGGTAGGAAGAAGTAGGCTGCTGGTTAACTAGGATCTGCAGCTTATCCATTAGGTAAGGAAATGGGCAGACTGGGTGGGCCAAGCGGTCCTAATCTGCCATCAAAATCTATCTTTCTATGTTTCTATGTTAAAGTAATTTAGTTAATGTTGAATCTGCTAGCCTAGGGGTTGCCAAAATGTCCCCTAGGTGCTAGCCCTCCCTTCCATGTTGGGGAAAGATGTGGACCTGAAACCAGATGACATCAAGCAGCTGTGAGAGAGCTGAAAATCCTCAGTTGTGAGAGAACTGAAGCACGTGGGAGCCTTCATAGAGGAAATTCTACTGTGAGGAGTCTGAGTGAGTATTCTTGTACCCCCCAGTGCAAGAGAGAAAGTAACCTTGCCAAACTGGGGCAGCATTGCCCAAGTAACTGTTCAATTGAAGATGGTTCTTTAGTTTGCACCCTGGTCAGCTGTGCATAACCTTAGCCTAGCATGGGTGGGCCTCTGCTGGATTGCTTCTGCTGATTTGTGACTGTCTATTGGGTGTGCACCCTAATGCTTCATATAACCTTAGCCCAGTGGGGGTGGACCCCTGTAATAAAACCGTTTGCTGACCGTGTCTGTTCTGGGGGTGCTCACTGAGAGCCCAGGACAGACTAGTAAATGTGCTGATATATACTTGAGCTAATCATCTGGTCGAGATGTCCCATGAAGCCACCAGCCATAGCCACACTGCCACATTAATGGACTGAGACCCTGAAGTTAGTTTGGACTGGCCTGTACAATCAGGAAATGACAGCTTTCCACCTAGTTCAGTGTAGCCAGGGTGGCCCTCCTGGCCCCTGGTGGGAGGTGTCCCCCTTCTGTGGCTGTGCTCGATTATGTCTTGGAATATAAATGTACTGGATGTGACAAATGTATAAATGTGCTGAATATTCAGGATTGCCAATCCATGTTCCAACTAATGTAACCATGTGGTTACCGCCACCTGAATTATTCAGTCTGCGACAAGCAGGGCAATCCCTGCTCAACTGCCAAAAGCAGGGTAACCCCTGCACTTTTACTAGAATCTAAAAGTTGTTGCTTGTTAAATTGTCTTCCAAGTTAAACCTCTTTCTTCTTTTAAATAAAAGCCGGCCAACGCCAAAGCTGCAACCTCCACCAGGCCTGCAACCATGCAGGACTTTGGTAACTGGGTACCCAGGGTATAGTGTCAGACTGTGGGGTTTCATACCTGTCTGGGAACTGGTACCAGTGGTGGGGAAATGAACTGTGCAACATCTGATTAGTCAGTATGCAGCTAGACAGCCAGGGCTCTGGGTGTCATTCCCGTTGGTCTAAAATAATAGTGATTGTCTTTCTGTTTAACTGGTACTTACCCAGCTGGAGGATTTTCACCAGCACAATCCAATCAGATTTATATCTTGTAAATATAATCAATACATAACCTCTATTCCTCCTGTTTCCCCACTCCTAACTCCTATGCCCCCTAAATAAATATTATTGTTACTGCTTTGCAATTTGGTTGTCATGCGCATATTATTAGAGAGAGTCTTTAATTTCAAACAATGTCTGAAATGTGGGGAAATGCTGACGGGTCATGTGTTGGGGTGGTAAATGGTAATAGTGGGTGGTATGACATCCCAGGGGGTTGTAGGTAACAGCTAGCCCACTTGAAAGGGAAACTCTGGGTGGAGGCACTGCACATTATGAAACAGCATAGAAGAGAACCAGTTTAAAGTAAGTTTGGGAACCCAGGCCCCTCAACCTATGTCCCAGGTAGTAGGCAGCAGTGTAACTCTAGGAATTGTGCCACCTAGGGGGTTACAGTTGGATTCACACATCATCACAGTACTGGGCAACGTAAGCTGTAGGTTATTACTGGACTTACACAACATTACATTACTGGTAACGTAAGCTGGAGGTTATCACTGGACTTACACAGCATTACATTACTGGGTAATGTAAGCTGTAGATTATCACCAGACTCGCACATCACATTACTGGGTATTATAAAATGGGCAGAGAAAATTCTTCATTTTGATTGGTTATTACCTGTGCATCAAATGTGTTTGATGCACAAGAACTAACAAGTGCCGAAAAGCAGAACAGCATTGCTATAGAAATCAGAGTGCCACTGGAATGTTCATTTTTTAAATGCAGCCATTTTTGTATTCCTCGCTAACGCGGGACATTCTGGTCAAATACTGAAACTGTGGGGCAGCTCGCTGATAACTTTTTAGCAGAAAAAAAATTCAGGAAAAGCCAGCCTTGATCTGTTACTCTTCTTGGCTTACAGTTTGATTATTTTATTTCAGCTACCTGTCGTACTACTGCTCCAGAAGCACGTCTCCTCCCTCCATCCCCAGTGCTGACAAAGCTCCCTTCTCCGTAGACGTACTGTAGACTAAGGAAACAATTAGCCTTATGAGTGCAAATCTTTTCTTAAACAGAACAAAAGCAGAAACAGTTTCTGCTCTCACCCAGCTGCCACTTCTCCATTTCTCCATGTCCCAACCCGCAACTGCTGAAGGCCCCAGAAGCTCCTTGCTATTAATATAAATTAAAAAAAAAACATTTCTCTAGTTCTGCCAGTCTTCAGCTGCACAGGCAACTTTTCACAGGAAAACACAATCTGTATACTGCTGGGTTTTTTTCTTAATTAATATTGACAGAGACAGAGCCCTGACCTGTCCAAATACAGTCCCGGACTCCTGCAGGCAGGTTACAAACCAGCTGCCGAATGGACTACTACAGTTCAACTTCAGGTAAACAAAAAATGTTTCTGGTATAATTTCTTGCCTTGCCATTTCTCTGAATCCCCACCCACTCCTGTTATGTCACATTCCTGTGCTTTCAGTCTCTGGCTGTTCTGGGGCTCACACATTAAAAAAACAAATTCTAGCCAGAGCCAATACGGCTGTGGCAAGCTACCAAATGACCAAAGTTACATGTGTGCGTAGAAACGTTTGAACGTCTGTGTGCAACTCGGCCATTTTTTTGAGTTGTTTCACCAAATTTTCAACATGGCCTTTTTGGGACCCCACCTCATGAAGAGTGCCACTGTCATTTTGTTCACTTGTCCTGAAAGGTGATTTTGCAGAGCGACTGTGCCATTCTGTGCCACCGGTGCAAAAACACATTTCGGGCAGGATGTGAAAAATGACAGCTCTACTCTTAATAAGGAGGTGTGCAAAAATGGCAAAGTTGAAATCTGGAGTGAAAATATTACAAATTGGCGAAGGTAGGAGCGTGTGTAGAAACTGTGCAACAAACACTTGTAACACAGTCATTTTTGGGAATTTTTTCACTAGATTTGCAACATGAGCTTTTTGGGACCCCACCTCATGAACAGTTGCACTGTCGTTTTGTTAATCAGTCCCAAAAGATGATTCCGTGCAGCAACCATGAAATCACCTTTCGTGACTGAGAAATGAAATGACAGTGACAGTGTTCACAAGGTGGGGTCCCAAGAACCCCATGTTGAAAATGTGGGGCCACAATTCCTAAAAATGGCTGATATATAAACATAAGTTGACCCCCATTGACTGCCATTACAGCATGCTTACCTTTGATTCTTTAGTTTGTGGTTTGGCTTTGAAGAGTGCAGATGTGTCCCGGTCCAGAAAAGATGGCAGCACTGACCTGCGGGGGTAGATATGGGGTAAGGGGAGGTGGGTGCTCAGTGGGAGGGTGGGGATGGGAAGGGAAGTGGAACTGGGGTAACGAGGACCATTTCTTTTTACAGTTAAAAAGAAAAGACATTAGGGATGGTTTCTTTATTTACAGGAAAAAGAAAAATCATAAATCTGGGTACACTGGGGTGGGCTCCCAGTGTGCCACTTGAGTTGGGGGGGTTACATGATGCTGACGCAGGGACTGGGCACCCCGATGTTGGCGCTGGGGCAATAAAGGAAAAAAACATAAATTTGGGCACACTGGGGTGGGCTCCCAGAGTTTCACATGAGTGGGGAGGGTACATAATGCCAACATGAAGACTGGGCACCTCGATGTTGGTGTGGGGATGGGGAACAGAGGGAACGGGGAGGACAGCAGCAGTGAGAGGGAGCGGGAGGGTTTTATTTCTGCTGATGGTGGGAGGGAACAGAGGGAACGGGGAGGACAGCAGCAGTGTGAGTGTGTGGGAGGAGTGCCATCTGCAAGATGGCTGCAGTGACGCAACTGGGCATGCATGGCATTTGCGCATACATTGTTGCGGTGAGTGGCATTCTGCCATTCACAATATGGCACCAGCAGAACTGCACATGACTGCGTAGCACACATGCACAGTTCCCGTCCCGGAATATGGAAGTAACAGCCAAAACAGTGTGGCTGTTACTCCGTAGTAGCCAATCCTGGTGGAGTGTTACAAGCTCCGTTGGACTTTCGAAAGGATACTTCCAAAAGTCCAATGGAAGGTGCCACAATCTGCCATTTTAAGGCAACAGATCAATCCCAAAACAGCTGTAGACTCCACTCACAGTCGTAACGAAATTGTAATTTTTTTTTTTAAAAAGAGAGTGTGTTTTTTTACATCCTGATTTCTTCCTGTTTCTGCCCTGTTCCACCTGCTCCCACTCTTGCCATTGCACTGCCAGTCCCTCGGTGTAAACAAAAAAGCCGTTGCCTCAGTTTTTGTTTGCAAAGTAGACTTTATTTATTCAGTTGATTCAGATAGAATGTTGGACTGGGTGCTAATAAGAAATCAAGAGGATACCTAAGGTACAATCGCTTGTGTGTGTGTGTGTGAGTGTGTGGTGCAAGGATGATGTAGTATATTTCTGCTTGCTCTAACATGCCCAAACATTAAAAGGCATTACTGTAAAACACTATGAAAAGGAAAAACATAAGTGAAAAAACTGATTATGGGAAGTGGGGTTCATCTGAGGTTTCTGTATTACCTACAAACCTCAACAAAAGACATATGTCTTAAATCTACACACCAAGGTGGAAGGACTATTTTACATGAAAAATGGCAAATTATTTACCTTTTTCATATCTAAAAATGTTTTTAACTTATAAAGATGTCCAGCCTGGTGGCGCTGAGGGTTGAGGCACTAGACACCACACCTCATACCACACCGGCGACCCAGGTTCGGGAGCGGACTCGGGTCGACCAGGATGGAGAAGGATTGAGCACCCAATGGCTGCTCTCCTCCTCTGGGGAGGGGGGACCGTACTGTCCGCTGCGATACCGCCACTTGTTGGGGGAACCGCAGGGTGGTCGGTGCAGCTGGGAGATGCTCTACACAAGGGTAGACTTTGGCAGAGGAACGGCTTCAACGCGCGTCTCCACACACACCAGCAGCCTTGCTCCTCATTGCATGTTAACGTTGGGGTTCCACCAGAACACCGGAAAATACCCTGCCTTGATCTAGGCGACGAGCCTCAGCGTCGGTTCCGAGGCAGCAACTGAGAAGCAGACTCCGCTGTGCACACTCCCAACAATGCTCAGGGGGAGATGTAGGAGATCTCTGCCGCCCTGCCCGGAGGGTAATCTGAGGCCCTGAAGGTATGAGGGTAGCATTAGCACTCTAGGGGCAGACTTCTTGGGGCTGCAAATTGGGATCTACGAGGGGAGCTCTGAGAGAGGGATCAGTGGCAGCAGTAGGAGGAGGA
The DNA here is from genome assembly GCA_016271365.2 of Neoceratodus forsteri. Taxonomy (NCBI): domain Eukaryota; kingdom Metazoa; phylum Chordata; order Ceratodontiformes; family Ceratodontidae; genus Neoceratodus; species Neoceratodus forsteri. The sequence goes on along the minus strand of CM028137.1, from coordinate 11,844,271 downwards.
TAAAGAAATAATAAAAAAAAAAAAAGTTATAAAAATGATTTTTAAAAAAGAGAACCAATTTTATAAACACAATAAGACACTCCCGGGTGTGCACTGAACAGATATTACTGCACGCCCAGGGGCTGAAGTCACTCGGCCTGCAGCCAAGTACTTCACTACTCGCCTGGGCATGCGGTAATATCTGCTCAATGCACACTTAGTCATGTCTTATTGCTTACACATAAGCTATAGGTTATCACTGGACTCACACAACATCACATTACTGGGTATTGTAAGCTGTACATTATCATTGAACTCACACAACATCACATTACTGGGTAACATAAGCTGTACGTTATCACTGGACTCATACAACATCACATTACCGGGTAACGTAAGCTGTAGGTTATCACTGGACTCACAACATCACATTACTGGCTAACGTAAGCTGTGCATTATCACTGGACTCACACAACTTCACATTACTGGGTAACGTAAGCAGTACATTATCACTGGACTCGCACAACATCACATTCTAGGGACATGGATATGTTGTTCATCCACACTTATTGGCAGGTATCCTTGCCGCTTTAAATCTTGCCGGAAGGTCTTCAAGCTGGCTCCTCCCACCCACCCGGGTGGTATAACTCTCGGCTCCGCCCCATGACGCCAGATCTTCCTTACCGCTTGGAAGCTCAGGTTCCCTCCTTAACGCTCTGCGTTTGAGACTGGTTCCTATTCTTCCTTTTTGCGAATTTGAAAGTTTTTGCTAAAAGACTTCAGTCTTGATCCCTCGGCTCGATGGACAAATCGACTCGGTTTTGGAGATGCCCTGCATGCAGAAGATGTCTCGGACGGATCCACACTCCATGTGTGTCTACTGTTTAAGCCTTAGGCACGACCCGCGGGACTGCGACATGCTCTTCCTTTTTGACCTGTCCTCGAAGAACCCGTGCTGCCCGATTGCATCTGGGCCGTCCCGAGAAGCGTTTTCCTCTGGTGAAGTCTAAGGAGGCCCGGTCGGCGGTGTCCACGGCAGCGGGCTCGGCGGATCAGCTAGAGCAGATGATCGCCCTCGAAGAGGAGGCGGCGCGGGCTGTATCTTCCTCGGCCGCGGCAATTATCCCGCTCTCTCTGGGTTCTTCCTTCACAGCTTCCTTTAAGGAGCTTTGTCTGTCCCTCTCCACTAAGGGAGAAGGGCCAACATCTGCTGGACCTTTTTCTCGGTCCAAAAAGAAGGACAAGGGTAAGTCCCTCCATCGACGCTCTTGGGAGCGGGAAAGGTCCCTCTCCCCGAGTCGTCGACCGTCGACTTCGGTTGACCGTTCGGCTTTGGCCACTGGTCTCACGGTGTCCCCGTCAGGTCAGATGACTGAGACTCCCGTCGACGCAGTCGAGATTTTTCTCGATCCGTTGGACGGGTTGTCGCCTATAGAAGCCGAGACTCCCTTCTCCCCGGTTCCCCCGGGGGGAGTTGAGGATCCCATGGGCTTGCCTGTGCCTCCGGTTCCGGAGCCCTCGGATGAACCCTCCGAGCGAGGGGAGTGCGGTTCCTGCCGACACTTCCCGCACCGACCTCGAAAGCCGAGGCTCGGTCTCGTCTCGGACCTCTTCGCGGTCCAGCCGATCCCCCGTCACATAGGCGGTCTGGGTCTCGCACCACGGTAAGCGTGCATCGCTCGCCGCCCTCGCCCTCCTCCTCGGACTAGGGAGGCTTCGGCGTAAGTTACGTCGACGGTACGAGGACCTCATGTGGCAACAGCTCCTCCTGACCGGGAATAAGCAGATGCAGTCGCCTTCCCCGGCCATTAAGTGGCTGTCACCGGAGCGGCCGACACAACCCCTCGACTTACCCGAGGAGCCTGTACCCAGGCCGGTTGTTCGGCCAAAACCAGCTGCTCCACCGATTCCGGTGGAACCTCCGCCTCCACAGCCACTATTTGGGGCTCTGACCAGGGATTCTCGGTCGGCTAAGGGTCTACCCCATAGGCTGTCTGTAACCCTCACTCCCGACCGGCCTCGGCAGGTAGAGGGTGGCTCAGGCCAGAGGAAGCTCTTCGAGGACTCGTCTGAGTCTGAGGATAATTCCTCCTTTTTCTCCAAGCGACTGGACTTGGAGTCCTCAGGAGGACAGTCAATGGATGATAGCCCGTCGTCCTTCCTAGGACTGCTTCGGCTCATCTCGGAGTCCACCAGGATGAAGCTCGAACCCGTTTCCAAATGGGCCAGGTATCCCCTCACGGAGATTCTGGACCGAGGGGATTCTCCAACGGAGGCCTTTCCGGTGGCTGAGGCCATAGTGGGTCCGGCCTTGGAGCTTTGGCAGCGCCCTGCTTCCTGCCCTGCGCCTTCGGCCAGGATGGCCAGGAAGTATGCGGTCCCTACCGGTTCCCTGTCCGGTTTTTCGGAGCACCCCTCTGCTGAGGGGTTGGTTACCGACAGCGTTTTCCGGTGCGCCGGCAACGCCAGGGATGTGGACAAACCTCCCGACAAGGAATCCAAGAAATTGGATTATGTCGGGCGAAAAGTCTATGCTGCGTCCTCTCTCGGCCTTCGTCAGGCCAGTTCGGCCGTCCTCATGGCACATTTTTCTCATGCCCTGTTGGGCTCCCTGGATGAGGTCATCCCTCATCTTCCTTGGATCTGCAGACTACGGTCAAGCAGGTGCAGGACCAGGGCAGGGCAGTGGCCAAACAGCAGCTCCAGACTGCTTTAGATATTGGGGACTCATGTGCCAGGTCGGGTGGCGGCCGCAGTGGCTATCGTCTGGCGGGCTTGGCTGAGGATATCCACCTTTACTCGGATACCAGCACAAGTTGGCGATGTTCCTTTTGGGACTGACCTCTTGCCCTGGGGTGGAAGGTCACCTGCAGAGGATCGAGAGTCCAATGCTACCTTGGACTCGGTCTCTTCTGCTCAGAAGGACAAAGGCCGCAAACCTCAGCCTAAGCCCTTCGTCCTTCTAAGCCGGCAGCCCGGCAACAGCGTCAGGGCCAGCAGGCTCGGCCTTGGCATCCCAAACCCAAGCCGCCGGCTTCCTCTAACAGGAGGCAGGGAGGAGAAGGCCCAGGAGGTCCCTTGGCCGGTCCCTCCTCTAAGCCTGCCCAGTGACGGGTTGAGGGGTGTCGCCCCCATCCCCGTCACCTCACCCCTGGTTCCCCCCGTGGGGGGACGGCTCCGACACTTCCTTTCCACCTGGTCCGTTATTACCTCGATCAGGTGGGTTCTGGAGGTGGTGGGAAAAGGCCTGCCTCTGGAATTCGAGCAGGCCCCAACCTTCAGAGCCGTCGCACCTCGGGGGGCCTCGGGGTCCGTAGCCTCACTGTCGGCTCGTTGAGCCGACATCGCTCTCCTCCTCCGAAAGGAGGTGATCAGGGTGGTAGCGGACCCCCCCTCAGACCCAGGGTTTGTGTCCAGGTACTTCCTGGTTCTGAAACGGACGGGGGGCTGGCGCCCCATTCTCGACCTACACGACCTAAACAAGTTCCTAAGGTCTCGAACCTTCAGGATGGTCACTCTGGCTCAGATAATACCATCCTTGGAACGCGGCGTGTGGTTCTGCTCTCTGGACTTGCAGGATGCATTTTTTCACATCCCTATCCGTCCGTCTCACCAGAGATTCCTTCGCTTCCGAGCGGAAGGATCCCTTTCGAGTTCCGAGCCATGCCCTTCGGCTTGTCTCCAGCTCCCAGGGTCTTCACCAAATGCATGGCAGTGGTGACAGCATTCCTGCGGCGCCGAGGGGTCCGAGTGTACCCTTACCTGGACGACTGGCTGATAGCAGCTCCCTCAGGCAGGAGGTGGGGCGGTCAGAGATCTGGCCCTCAGGTCTGCTCTCAACTGGGCCTCCTTATCAGCGAGGCCAAGTCGGAACTCGAGCGAAGCAGGTGATTCTGTTCATCCGGGCGCGGCTCGACTCTCTTGCGAGCCAGGCGCAGCTCCCGTGGACAGGGCCGAGGTTCTTTCCTCCTTTGCCCAATCATTTCTGGTTGGGCAATTGCATCCCCACCCGGGACTTCCTGCGCCTCCTGGGTCTCATGGCGGCCTGCACCAGCGTGGTCCGCTGGGCCGCTGGAACATGCGTCCCCTTCAGTGGGGACTGGCCAGTCAGTGGTCACGACGCTGCGATCCTTTGGACCAGCTTGTGTCGGTGACACAGGGGATGTGGAACGCTCTCCAGTGGTGGATCGTTCCAGGTCATTTGCAGGAGGGCATCCCGTTCGTCCGCCCCGAGCCGACGGTCTCTCTATCGACCGATGCCTCTCTGATGGGTTGGGGTGCCCATCTGGGGGAACACCGGGCTCATGGCCTCTGGTCCCCGTGGGAGTCCCGATGCCACATCAACCTGCTGGAGCTCCGAGCGGTCCGCCTAGCTCTCACCGCCTTTGCTCCGTTCTTACGGGGTCAAGTGGTCCGAGTCCAGACGGACAACACCACGACCATGTACTATCTAAACCACCAGGGCGGGACGCGCTCCATGCTATTATGCAAGGAAGCTCTCCGCATTTGGTCACTCGTGCGCAGCCTGGAGGTGGATCTCCTAGCCATTCATGTGGCAGGAGCCTCCAACACCCTGGCCGATGCCCTAAGCCGGATAGGGGCTGCATCCCATGAGTGGTCTCTCCTGCGGAGGGTAAGCATCTGTTCTCCCATTGGGGCACACCTCAGGTGGACCTGTTTGCCTCCAGGAGACACGAAGCTGAGGCTGTTCCATGCCTGCCCCCCTCAGCAGGGCTCGCTGCAGGGGGATGCCTTCTCGAGGCAGTGGACCCCGGGCCTCTTCTACGCCTTTCCCCCATTTCCCTTGATCCACAAGGTGCTTCTCAAGGCGAGGAGGGACAAGGCGCAGGTGATTCTGATAGCCCCAGACTGGCCTCGCCAGTTCTGGTACCCAGATCTCCTCAGCCTCAGCTCCAGGTTCCCGAGGCAGCTTCCAGCTCGCCCTGACCTGCTTTCTGTCAATCAGGGGAAGGTGTTCCATCCGGACCTTCAATCCCTGCACCTGACGGCCTGGTTCCTGAGCGGCTAGAGTTCCAGGCCTTGGGTCTTTCCGACGAGGTCCTCAATGTAGTTGAGGCATCCCGTAGGAGTCGACCAGAAATGCTATGCCTTCAAATGGAAAAGGTTTCCATTTGGTGTCAGAAGGCAGGGCTTGGACCCTTCCTCCTGTTCCTTGGCAAGCATCTTGGACTATTTATGGTCCCTTTCTAATCAAGGGCTTAGGTCGACGACCTAAGGGTGCACCTGGCAGCCATCTCTGCTTACGGACGCAGGCGGGGAAGCAGTCGGTGGCATGGAGAAGGTGGTCTGCGCTTTTTCAAAGGCCTTGATCACATTTCCTCTGGTGCGAACCTCCACCTCCATGGGATCTACTGCTGGTACTGGCAAAGCTCATGGGCAAGCCATTCAAACCTATGCACAGGTGTGCTCTCTCTCACCTGTCGTGGAAGACCGCCTTCTTGGTGGCTATCACGTCAGCCAGAAGGATGGGAGAGCTCCAGGCACTTTCCATCGAGTCTCCTTACCTGGTCTTCCACAGGGACAAGGTTGTCCTGCGCTCCCACCCGAAATTCTTTCCGAAGGTGGTGTCGGAGTTTCACCTTAACCAGGTGTTGACTCTGCCGGTGTTCTACCCCAATCACACCTCGGAGGCCGAATATAGGCTCCATACTTTGGACCCTAGAAGGGCGCTCACCTATTACAAAGAGCACACGGCTTGAAATTGGAGAGTTCACAGCTGCTTTTCACCTACGCTTGAAGACGCATCTGGCAGACCTGCAGCCAAGTGGGACGATAAGCAGGTGGGTCACCTCCTGCATAGATCTCTGCTATAAGTTGGCGGCATGGAGCCTCCCAGAGGATAAGAGCTCATTCAACCTGCCATACTGCTGCATCGGTGGCTGCTTCAGGGACGTCCCTATCCAGGAAATCTGCAGGGCTGCTACCTGGAAGTCTGACACACCTTCATTACCCATTACCACATCGACCTTGAGTCACGCCGGGATGCTGGTTTTGGGGCCTCAGTTCTCCAGTCTCTCTTTCCCAAGTAAGTATTGGGGTGTGCGTCTTGCCTCCCCTCCCGGAGAACTGCTGGAGTCTGCCAATAAGTGTGGATGAACAACATATCCATGTCCCTAGAAATACAGGTTACTCACCTGTAACAGGAGTTCTAGGAATGGTATATGTTGTTCATCCCACGACCTACGACCTCCCGGCTTCGATGCACAACCTGAGCTCCAGCCGGCCAGATCTGGCGCCATGGGGCGGAGCCGAGATATACCACCCGGTGGTGGGAGGAGCCAGCTTGGAAGACCTTCCGCAAGATTTAGCGGCAAGGATACCTGCCAATAAGTGTGGATGAACAACATATACCATTCCTAGAACTCCTGTTACAGGTGAGTAACCTGTATTTACTGGGTAACGTAAGCTGTAGGTTATCATTGGACTCACACAACATCACATTACTGGGTAATGTAAGCTGAAGGTCATCATTGGACTCACACAACATCACATTACTGGGTAAGCTGTAGGTTACCTCTGGACTCACACAACATCACATTACTGGGTAATGTAAGCTGTACATTATCATTGGACTCACACAACATCACATTACTGGGTAATGTAGGCTGTACATTATCACAGGACTCGCACAACATCACATTACTGGGTAATGTAAGCTGTAGGTTATCACTGGACTCACACAACATCACATTACTGGGTAACGTAAGCTGTAGATTATCACTGGACTCACACAACATCACATTACTGGGTAATGTAAGCTGTAGGTTATCACTGGACTCACACAACATCACATTACTGGGTAACGTATTGCACCAAACTCCGGCCCAAACTTGCAGTCCTCTGCCACCACAAAGCCAGCCTCCTCCTCCCCACTCAACATGAACTAGTACTTAAAACAATTTTGCTAGTGTTAGATTATGTTAACATGGTCTATGGCACTGCCCCAACCTCTTCTCTCTCCAAATTAGACACCCTCCTCAACTCCTTCTGCCGCTTTGCCACAGCCTCGCCCACTCACCCACCACTGTCTCCTTTGTGCTCCACTCTCCCTTGCTCTGCTGTCTCTCAGGAGGACGGTCCACTGCACCTCCCTCATTGCTAAATTTTGGTTTGGCTCCTTCCCCCCATCTTTCATCCCACCTTACACCAGCCAAATCCACAACCTATTCTCCTCGCCACTGAGACTCGCGCACCTTCTCCATCCCTTGTCCTCACTCTGCTGCTGGCCAGTCTGCCTTCTCCTCTGGAATAAGCTACCCTCAGAAAATCACCTCACCATCCCTAAAAAGACTCCTCGGACTCCTCCACTCCCCTCAGTGCCCCAAATGCTCCTAACCCCCGCTCTCCATGCTCCTTCCCACCCCAGAGCAGCCTCCCACTCTTATCTCTCATATCTACTGTGCTTGCCCCTCACAAGCCTCCTGCTCTATGTTCGTAGTCCCTCTGCTGGCCTGAGTTTTGGTCACCCCCTGATTTCTAACTGCCTGCTCCCGATCTCCCAACAAGAGGCCTCACAGTGTTCCAGTACACAACTGTTAGCCATGCGTATGTATTCTCACCTTTATATTTGTGTCCTACCTTGTATACATTGTGCCTGAAAGATATTAAGTTCTTGTAAATTTTTGTGAATTGCTTATATTCTAACAATGTTTACTCCTGTGCATTCTTTGCATCTGGGTCACACATGAAAACGAGCCTTGGCACAGTGTGCCTTTCCAAGTCACCAATTTTAAATAAATCAATATACATACATAAGCAGTGGGTTATCATTAGACTCACACATCACAACATTACTGGGCAATGTAAGCTGTAAGTTATCACTGGACTGACACAACATCACATTACTGGGTAACATAATCAGTAGGTTATCACTGGACTCACACATCACAACATTACTGGGCAACATAAGCTGTAGGTTATCACAGGACTCCCACAACATCACATTACTGGGTAACATAAGCTGTACATTATCACTGGACTCGCACAACATCACATTACTGGGTAACGTAAGCTGTAGGTTATCATTGGACTCACACAACATCACATTACTGGGTAACGTATGCTGTACATTATCACTGGACTCACACAACATCACATTACTGGGTAATGTAAGCTGTAGGTTATCATTGGACTCACACAACATCACATTACTGGGTAACGTAAGCTGTAGGTTATCATTGGACTCACACAACATCACATTATTCTCAGCTAAGATGCGAGGAGTTTGCTTGTTTTTTTGCAGATAAGGATGCCAGCATCAGGTCCAGCATTGCTCTGACCTCTCCTATGGGGGACTGCAGTGGTCGTCGAGAAGTGGTATGTCTTCAGTCTATCTGGTCAGATTTTCACCGGCTGGAGTTCAGGGACATTGTGAAGATCATCCAAACAATGCGACCAGCTAGTTGCAGTTTGGATCCGGGCCCTACACGTCTTTAAATAGGATGTGTAGAAGTTATCTGCCCAATCCTTGCTGACATTGTCTGGAAGTCTTTGGAGGTGAGGGTCTTTCCTGACCCCCTCAAGGAGGCAGTCGTTCAACCACGCCTTAAAAAATCCTCCTTGGATCCAGATTGTCTAGCCAACTACTGGCCTTTCTCTAACCTGCCATTTGTTGGTAAGGTTATTGAAAAAGCATTGCAATTGGATGATCATCTTATAACTAACAATGTCTATGATACTCGCTAGTCTGGCTTTAGGAAAAGGCATACCACAGAGACAGCCCTTGTCCGGGTATTGAGCGACCTCCTAATGGCCAGAGATCGAAAGGCATGTACCATTCTGGTCCTTCTCGATCTCTCTGCTGCATTTGACACTGTAGACCATGGAGTGCTGTTGGAGCTCCTGCAGGTTTTTTGCGGGCTGTCTGGTACAGTCCTCAAATGGTTTCCTTCTTACCTCACGGACAGGTCTCAAAGAGTTGTCACTGGAATTTATTCCTCTGGCGCTCACTCCCTGCATTGTGGGGTACCACAGGGCTCTATTTTAGCTCCCATGTTGTTTGCAGTGTACAGTATATGCTGCCATTGTGAGAAAACATCAGGCGATACAGTTTGGGTTTCCACTGCTATGCAGATGATACTCAGCTGTATCTGTCCTTTCTCCCCAGTCAGGGTGATGCACTCTCTGTACTGAATAACTGCCTTGTGGAGATTAGACTTTGGATGAGTTCCAGCTGGCTGAGACTCAATCCGGATAAGACTGAGGTGATGGTAGTGGATCCAGGTCGTTCGGGGGTGGGTTTGGGAGCTGGACAACCATCAGGTTTGTTGCTTGGTGGTATACTGCTCTCTACCTCCGATCAGATGCGAAATCTGGGCGTTATTTTTGATGATGGTCTGACCCTAAAATCTCAGGTGTCAGCTGTCATCACATCCTCTTTTCACCATCTGAGGAATATCGCCCAGGTGAAACATCTGGTTCCTCCAGGGGATCTTCCAACATTGGTCCACGCCTTTGTCACTACCTGTCTGCACTACTGCAATTCCCTCTACCTAGGGCTACCAGGGGTTGATATCCGCTGCCTCCAGCTGGTGTAGAACGTGGCAGCCAGGCTTTTGACTGGGACCTCTAGAACCAGTCATATTACACCTGTGCTCCGCGAACTGCACTGGCTGCCTGTTTGGTGGCAGATCACCTTTAAAGTTGGTTTACTAACCTTTAAAGCCCTACATGATCAGGGACCCGGCTACCTGAAAGATCCCCTGATTCCCTAAAGTCCTCTCCGTCCTCTCCGTTCCACGAACAACGGATTGCTGGAGATTCCCAGGGTTCAATTAAAGACATCGGGATCTTGTGCTTCTGCTTTTTCAGCACCAACCCTGTGGAATTCTCTACCTCATTGGTTGAGAGAATGCCCAACCATCGATAGTTTTAAGATTTCTTTAAAAACATATTTATTCAATTTAGCTTTTACTTAGTCATGGCTGATATATTTTAATGTATGGAAATTTTATTATTTGTATATGTTTTATGTACAGCGCCTTGGATTTGAAAGGCACTATATAAATAAAGTTGGATTGGATTGGATCGGATACTGGGCAACGTAAGCTGTATGTTATCACTGGACTCACACAACATCACATTACTGGGTAACGTAAGCTGTAAGTTATCACTGGACTCACACAACATCACATTACTGGGTAACATAAGCTGTAGGTTATCATTGGACTCACACAACATCACATTACTGGGTAACATAAGCTGTAGATTATCACTGGACTCGCACAACATCACATTACTGAGTAATATACTGTAAGTGGTAGGTTATCATTGGACTGGCATCACATTACTGGGTAATGTAAGCTATAAGTTATCATTGGATTCATACAACATCACATTACTGGGTAACGTAAGCTGTACATTATCACTGTACTCACACAACATCACATTACTGGGTAACGTATGCTGAAAGTTATCACTGGACTCACAAAACATCACATTACTGGGTAACGTCAGCTGTAGGTTATCACAGGACTCCCACAACATCACATTACTGGGTAACATAAGCTGCACATTATCACTGGACTTGCACAACATCACATTACTGGGTAATGTAAGGTGTAGGTTATCATTGGACTCACACAACATCACATTACTGGGTACCATAAGCCGCAGGTTATCATTGGACTCACACAACATCACATTGCTGAGTAACACAAGTGGTAGGTTATCATTGGAGTAACATCACATTGCTGGGTAACGTAAGCTGCAGGTTATCACTGGACTCACACAGCATTACATTACTGGGTAACGTACAGCTGCAGGTTACCACTCGACTCACACAACATCACATTATAGGGTAACGTAAGCTGTAAGTTATCACTGGGCTCACACAACATCACAATACTGGGAAATGTCAGCTGTAGGTTATCACAGGACTCCCACAACATCACATTACTGGGTAAGCTGTAGGTTACCACTGGACTCACACAACATCACATTACTGGGTAACGTAAGCTTTAGGTTATCATTGGACTCACACAACATTACATTACTGGGTAACATAAGCTGTAGGTTACTACTTGATTCACACAACATCACATTACTGGGTAACGTAATCAGGAGGTTATCACTGGGCTCCCACAACATCACATTACTGGGTAACATAAGCAGCAGATTATCACTGGACTCACACAACATAACATTACTGGGTAAAGTAAGCTGAATGTTATCACTGGACTCACACAACATCACACTACTGGGTAACGTAAGCTGTAGGTTATCAGTGGACTGACATCACATTACTGGGTAACGAAAGCTGCAAGTTATCATTAGATTCACACAACATCACATTACTGGGTAACATAAGCCATTGGTTATCATTGGACTCACACAACATCACATTACTGGGTAACATAAGCTGTAGGTTATCACTGGACTCACACAACATCACATTACTGGGAAACATAAGCTGTAGATTATCATTGGATTCACACAACATCACATTATTGGGTAAAATAAGCTGTAGGTTATCATTGGATTCACACAATATCACAGTACTGGGTAACGTAAGCTGTAGGTTACCACTGGACTCACACAACATCACATAACAGGGTAATGTAAGCTGTAGGTTATCACTGGACTCATACAACATCACATAACTGGGTAATGTAAGCTGTCGGTTATCATTGGACTCACACAACATTACATTACTGGGTAACATAAGCTGTAGGTTACCACTCGACTCACACAACATCACATTACTGGGTAACGTAATCAGTAGGTTATCACTGGACTCACACATCACAACATTACTGGGTAACATACGCTGTATGTTATCACTGGACTCACTCAACATCACATTACTAGCTAACACCAGCTGTAGATTATCACAGGACTCCCACAACATCACATTACTGGGTAACGTAAGCTGTACATTATCACTGGACTCACACAGCATCACAATACTGGGTAACATAAGTTGTAGGTTATCATTGGACTCACACAACATCACATTACTGAATAATGTAAGCTGTAGGTTATAACTGGACTCACACAACATCACATTACTGAGTAATGTAAGCTGTAGGTTATCACTGGACTCACACAACATCACATTACTGGGTACCATAAGCTGCAGTTTATCATTGGACTCATACAACATCACATTACTGGATAACATAAGCTGTAGGTTATCACTGGACTCACACAACATCACATTACTGAGTAACATAAGTGGCAGGTTATCATTGGACTGACATCACATTACTGGGTAATGTAAGCTGTAAGTTATCATTGGATTCATACAATATCATATTACTGGGTAACATAAGCTGTAGGTTATCACTGAACTCACACAATATCACATTATTGGGTAATGTAAGCTGTAAGTTATCACTAGACTCACACAATATCATATTACTGGATAACGCTAGCTGTAGGTTATCACAGGACTCCCACAACATCACATTACTGGGTAAAGTAAGCTGTACATTATCACTGGATTTGCACAACATCAGAATACTGGGTAACACAAGCTGTAGGTTATCATTGGACACACACAAGATCACATTACTTGGTAATGTAAGCTGTAGGTTATAACTGGACACACAACATCACGTTACTGGGTAATGTGAGGTGTAGGTTACCATTGGACTCACACAACATCGCATTACTGAGTAACATAAGCAGCAGGTTATCACTGGACTCACAAAACATCACATTACTGAGTAATGTAAGCTGTAGATTATCTCTGGACTCACACAACATCACATTACTGGGTACCATGAGCTGCAGGTTATCATTGGACTCATAAAACATAACATTACTGGGTAACGTAGTTGTAGGTTACCACTGACTCACACAAGATCACATTACTGGTAACGTAAGCTGTAGGTTATCATTGGACTCACACAACATCACATTATTGGGCAACATAAGCTATAGGTTATCATTGACTCACAATCACATTACTGGGTAACATATAGTGGTAGGTTATCATTGGACTGACATCACATTACTGGGTAACGTAAGCTGTAAGTTATCATTGGATTCACACAACATCACATTACTGGGTAATGTGAGCTGCAGGTTATCATTGGACTCACACAACATCACATTACTGGGTAACATATGCAGCAGGTTATCACTGGACTCACACAACATCACATTACTGAGTAATGTAAGCTGTAGGTTATCACTGGACTCACACAACATCACATTACTGGGTAAGCTGTAGGTTATCATTAGACTCACACAACATTACATTACTGGGTAACGTAAGCTGTAGGCTACCACTCGACTCACACAACATCACATTACTGGGTAACGTAAGCTGTAGGTTATCATTGGACTCACACAACATTACATTACTGGGTAACATAAGCTGTAGGTTATCATTGGACTCAGACAACATCACATTACTGAGTAATGTAAGCTGTAGGATATAACTGGACTCACACAACATCACATTACTGGGTAATGTGATCTGAAGGTTATCATTGGACTCACACAACATCACATTACTGGGTAACATAAGCAGCAGGTTATCACTGGACTCACACAACATCACATTACTGAGTAATGTAAGCTGTAGGTTATCACTGGACTCACACAACATCACATTACTGGGTACCATAAGCTGCAGTTTATCATTGGACTCATACAACATCACATTACTGGATAACATAAGCTGTAGATTATCACTGGACTCACACAACATCACATTACTGAGTAACATAAGTGATAGGTTATCATTGGACTGACATCACATTACTGGGTAACATAAGCTGTAGGTTATCATTGGATTCACACAATATCACAGTACTGGGTAATGTAAGCTGTAGGTTACCACTGGACTCACACAACATCACATAACAGGGTAATGTAAGCTGTAGGTTATCACTGGACTCACACAACATCACATTACTGGGTACCATAAGCTGCAGTTTATCATTGGACTCATACAACATCACATTACTGGATAACATAAGCTGTAGGTTATCACTGGACTCACACAACATCACATTACTGAGTAACATAATTGGCAGGTTATCATTGGACTGACATCACATTACTGGGTAATGTAAGCTGTAAGTTATCATTGGATTCATACAATATCATATTACTGGGTAACATAAGCTGTAGGTTATCACTGAACTCACGCAATATCACATTATTGGGTAATGTAAGCTGTAAGTTATCACTAGACTCACACAATATCATATTACTGGATAACGCTAGCTGTAGGTTATCACAGGACTCCTACAACATCACATTACTGGGTAAAGTAAGCTGTACATTGTCACTGGACTTGCACAACATCACAATACTGGGTAACATAAGCTGTAGGTTATCATTGGACTCACACAAGATCACATTACTTGGTAATGTAAGCTGTAGGTTACAACTGGACACACAACATCACGTTACTGGGTAATGTGAGGTGTAGGTTACCATTGGACTCACACAACATCGCATTACTGAGTAACATAAGCAGCAAGTTATCACTGGACTCACACAACATCACATTACTGAGTAATGTAAGCTGTAGGTTATCTCTGGACTCACACAACATCACATTACTGGGTACCATGAGCTGCAGGTTATCATTGGACTCATAAAACATAACATTACTGGGTAACGTAAGTTGTAGGTTACCACTCGACTCACACAACATCACATTACTGGGTAACGTAAGCTGTAGGTTATCATTGGACTCACACAACATTACATTACTGGGTAACGTAAGCTGTAGGTTATCATTGGACTCAGACAACATCACATTACTGAGTAATGTAAGCTGTAGGTTATAACTGGACTCACACAACATCACATTACTGGGTAATGTGATCTGAAGGTTATCATTGGACTCACACAACATCACATTACTGGGTAACATAAGCAGCAGGTTATCACTGGACTCACACAACATCACATTACTGAGTAATGTAAGGTGTAGGTTATCACTGGACTCACACAACATCACATTACTGGGTACCATAAGCTGCAGTTTATCATTGGACTCATACAACATCACATTACTGGATAACATAAGCTATAGGTTATCATTGGACTCACACATCACATTACTGGGTAACATAAGTGGTAGGTTATCATTGGACTGACATCACATTACTGGGTAACGTAAGCTGTAAGTTATCATTGGATTCACAGAACATCACATTACTGGGTAATGTGAGCTGCAGGTTATCATTGGACTCACACAACATCACATTACTGGGTAACATAAGCAGCAGGTTATCACTGGACTCACACAACATCACATTACTGAGTAATGTAAGCTGTAGGTTATCACTGGACTCACACAACATCACATTACTGGGTAAGCTGTAGGTTATCATTAGACTCACACAACATTACATTACTGGGTAACGTAAGCTGTAGGCTACCACTCGACTCACACAACATCACATTACTGGGTAACGTAAGCAGCAGGTTATCATTGGACTCACACAACATTACATTACTGGGTAACGTAAGCTGTAGGTTATCATTGGACTCAGACAACATCACATTACTGAGTAATGTAAGCTGTAGGTTATAACTGGACTCACACAACATCACATTACTGGGTAACTTAAGCAGCAGGTTATCACTGGACTCACACAACATCACATTACTGAGTAATGTAAGCTGTAGGTTATCACTGGACTCACACAACATCACATTACTGGGTACCATAAGCTGCAGTTTATCATTGGACTCATACAACATCACATTACTGGATAACATAAGCTGTAGGTTATCACTGGACTCACACAACATCACATTACTGAGTAACATAAGTGATAGGTTATCATTGGACTGACATCACATTACTGGGTAATGTAAGCTGTAAGTAATCATTGGATTCACACAATATCACATTACTGGGTAACATAAGTTGTAGGTTATCACTGAACTCACACAATATCACATTACTGGGTAAGCTGTAAGTTACCTCTGAACTCACACAACATCACATTACTGGGTAATGTAAGCTGTAGGTTATCATTAGACTCATACGACATTACATTACTGGGTAACGTAAGCTGTAGGTTATAATTGGTCTCACACAACATTACATTACTGGGTAACAAAGCTATAGGTTACCACTGGACTCACACAATGTCATATTACTGGGTAACGTAAGCTGCAGGTTATCATTGGACTCACACAACATCACACTACTGGGTAATGTAAGCCGTAGGTTATCACTGGACTCACACAACATCACATTACTGAGTAACATAAGCTGTAGGTTATCAATGGACTCACACAACATCACATTACTGGGTAAGCTGTAGGTTACCACTGGGCTCACACAACATCACATTACTGGGTAACATAAGCTGTAGGTCATCATTGGACTCACACAACATTACATTACTGGGTAACATAAGCTGTTGGTTAGCACTCGACTCACACAACATCACATTACTGGGTAACGTAATCAGTAGGTTATCACTGGACTCACACATCACAACATTACTGAGCAATGTAAGCTGTAGGTTATCACAGGACTCACACATCACATTACTGGGTAACGTAAGCTGTAGGTTACCACTGGATTCACACAACATCACATAACAGGGTAATGTAAGCTGTAGGTTATCACTGGACTCATACAACATCACATAACTGGGTAATGTAAGCTGTCGGTTATCATTGGACTCACACAACATTACATTACTGGGTAACATAAGCTGTAGGTTATCACTGGACTCACACAACATCACATTACTGGGTAACGTAATCAGTAGGTTATCACTGGACTCACACATCACAACATTACTGGGTAACATCGCTGTATGTTATCACTGGACTCACTCAACATCACATTACTAGCTAACACCAGCTGTAGATTATCACAGGACTCCCACAACATCACATTACTGGGTAACGTAAGCTGTACATTATCACTGGACTCGCACAGCATCACAATACTGGGTAACATAAGTTGTAGGTTATCATTGGACTCACACAACATCACATTACTGAGTAATGTAAGCTGTAGGTTATAACTGGACTCACACAACATCACATTACTGAGTAATGTAAGCTGTAGGTTATCACTGGACTCACACAACATCACATTACTGGGTACCATAAGCTGCAGTTTATCACTGGACTCACACAACATCACATTACTGAGTAATGTAAGCTGTAGGTTATCACTGGACTCACACAACATCACATTACTGGGTACCATAAGCTGCAGTTTATCATTGGACTCATACAACATCACATTACTGGATAACATAAGCTGTAGGTTATCACTGGACTCACACAACATCACATTACTGAGTAACATAAGTGGCAGGTTATCATTGGACTGACATCACATTACTGGGTAATGTAAGCTGTAAGTTATTGGATTCATACAATATCATATTACTGGGTAACATAAGCTGTAGGTTATCACTGAACTCACGCAATATCACATTATTGGGTAATGTAAGCTGTAAGTTATCACTAGACTCACACAATATCATATTACTGGATAACGCTAGCTGTAGGTTATCACAGGACTCCCACAACATCATATTACTGGGTAAAGTAAGCTGTACATTATCACTGGACTTGCACAACATCACAATACTGGGTAACATAAGCTGTAGGTTATCATTGGACTCACACAAGATCACATTACTTGGTAATGTAAGCTGTAGGTTATAACTGGACACACAACATCACGTTACTGGGTAATGTGAGGTGTAGGTTACCATTGGACTCACACAACATCGCATTACTGAGTAACATAAGCAGCAGGTTATCACTGGACTCACAAAACATCACATTACTGAGTAATGTAAGCTGTAGGTTATCTCTGGACTCACACAACATCACATTACTGGGTACCATGAGCTGCAGGTTATCATTGGACTCATAAAACATAACATTACTGGGTAACGTAAGTTGTAGGTTACCACTCGACTCACAGAACATCACATTACTGGGTAACGTAAGCTGTAGGTTATCATTGGACTCACACAACATCACATTATTGGGCAACATAAGCTATAGGTTATCATTGGACTCACACATCACATTACTGGGTAACATAAGTGGTAGGTTTTCATTGGACTGACATCACATTACTGGGTAACGTAAGCTGTAAGTTATCATTGGATTCACACAACATCACATTACTGGGTAATGTGAGCTGCAGGTTATCATTGGACTCACACAACATCACATTACTGGGTAACATAAGCAGCAGGTTATCACTGGACTCACACAACATCACATTACTGAGTAATGTAAGCTGTAGGTTATCACTGGACTCACACAACATCACATTACTGGGTAAGCTGTAGGTTATCATTAGACTCACACAACATTACATTACTGGGTAACGTAAGCTGTAGGCTACCACTCGACTCACACAACATCACATTACTGGGTAACGTAAGCTGTAGGTTATCATTGGACTCACACAACATTACATTACTGGGTAACGTAAGCTGTAGGTTATCATTGGACTCAGACAACATCACATTACTGAGTAATGTAAGCTGTAGGTTATAACTGGACTCACACAACATCACATTACTGGGTAATGTGATCTGAAAGTTATCATTGGACTCACACAACATCACATTACTGGGTAACATAAGCAGCAGGTTATCACTGGACTCACACAACATCCATTACTGAGTAATGTAAGCTGTAGTTATCACTGGACTCACACAACATCACATTACTGGGTACCATAAGCTGCAGTTTATCATTGGACTCATACAACATCACATTACTGGATAACATAAGCTGTAGGTTATCACTGGACTCACACAACATCACATTACTGAGTAACATAAGTGATAGGTTATCATTGGACTGACATCACATTACTGGGTAATGTAAGCTGTAAGTAATCATTGGATTCACACAATATCACATTACTGGGTAACATAAGTTGTAGGTTATCACTGAACTCACACAATATCACATTACTGGGTAAGCTGTAAGTTACCTCCGAACTCACACAACATCACATTACTGGGTAATGTAAGCTGTAGGTTATCATTAGACTCACACGACATTACATTACTGGGTAACGTAAGCTGTAGGTTATAATTGGTCTCACACAACATTACATTACTGGGTAACATAAGCTATAGGTTACCACTGGACTCACACAATGTCATATTACTGGGTAATGTAAGCAGCAGGTTATCATTGACTCACACAACATCACACTACTGGGTAATGTCGAGGTTATCACTGGACTCACAACATCACATTACTGAGTAACATAAGCTGTAGGTTATCAATGGACTCACACAACATCACATTACTGGGTAAGCTGTAGGTTATCACTGGACTCACACAACATCACATTACTGGGTAACATAAGCTGTAGGTCATCATTGGACTCACACAACATTACATTATTGGGTAACATAAGCTGTTGGTTACCACTCGACTCACACAACATCACATTACTGGGTAACGTAATCAGTAGGTTATCACTGGACTCACACATCACAACATTACTGAGCAATGTAAGCTGTAGGTTATCACAGGACTCACACATCACATTACTGGGTAACGTAAGCTGTAAGTTATCACTGGACTCACACAATATCACATTACTGGATAACGCTAGCTGTAGGTTATCACAGGATTCCCACATCACATTACTGGGTAAAGTAAGCTGTACATTATCACTGGACTTGCACAACATCACAATACTGGGTAACATAAGCTGTAGGTTATCATTGGGCTCACACAAGATCACATTACTTGGTAATGTAAGCTGTAGGTTATAACTGGACACACAACATCATGTTACTGGGTAATGTGAGGTGTAGGTTATCATTGGACTCACACAACATCACATTACTGAGTAACATAAGCAGCAGGTTATCACTGGACTCACACAACATCACATTACTGAGTAATGTAAGCTGTAGGTTATCTCTGGACTCACACAACATCATATTACTGGGTACCATGAGCTGCAGGTTATCATTGGACTCATAAAACATAACATTACTGGGTAACGTAAGCTGTAGGTTACCACTCGACTCACTCAACATCACATTACTGGGTAACATAAGCTGTAGGTTATCATTGGACTCAGACAACATTACATTACTGGGTAATATAAGCTATAGGTTATCACTGGACTCACACATCACATTACTGGGTAACATAAGTGGTAGATTATCATTGGACTGACATCACATTACTGGGTAACGTAAGCTGTAAGTTATCATTGGATTCACACAACATCACATTACTGAGTAACATAAGCTGTAGGTTATCACTGGACTCACACATCACATTACTGGGTAACATAAGCTGTAGGTTATCATTGGACTCAACATCACATTACTGGGTAATGTGAGCTGTAGTTATCATTGGACTCACACAACATCACATTACTGGGTAACATAAGCAGCAGGTTATCACTGGACTCACACAACATCACATTACTGAGTAATGTAAGCTGTAGGTTATCACTGGACTCACACAACATCACATTACTGGGTAAGCTGTAGGTTATCATTAGACTCACACAACATTACATTACTGGGTAACGTAAGCTGTAGGCTACCACTCGACTCACACAACATCATATTACTGGGTAACGTAAGCTGTAGGTTATCATTGGACTCACACAACATTACATTACTGGGTAATGTAAGCTGTAGGTTATCATTGGACTCAGACAACATTACATTACTGGGTAACATAAGCTATAGGTCATCACTGGACTCACACATCACATTACTGGGTAACATAAGTGGTAGGTTATCATTGGACTGACATCACATTACTGGGTAACGTAAGATGTAAGTTATCATTGGATTCACACAACATCACATTACTGGGTAATGTGAGCTGTAGGTTATTATTGGACTCACACAACATCACATTACTGAGTAACATAAGCAGCAGGTTATCACTGGACTCACACAACATCACATTACTGAGTAATGTAAGCTGTAGGTTATCACTGGACTCACACAACATCACATTACTGGGTAACATGAGCAGCAGATTTTCATTGGACTGACACATCGCATTACTGGGTAATGTACGCGCAGGTTGAGCAGAGGTTGCTCCTATTCACCTGTACTTTGTGGCTTGACTTTCTTCGACTAGGGTGTACCCATTTATTGTTGTGGTCATTGTATTTGGTGCTGTTTTTTTGCCCGCTACTTATTATGCACCCATTGCAGTTACCTTGTATCTGGTCATGACACTATCAGAATAAGTACTTGCTTCACTTTCTGCAACTGAATGTGTGTAGTTGAACATCTGCTCTGTTGGAGCTGTTCTGTAGGTGTATCTAAGATAAGTGTTCAAATCATCATTGGTAAACATTAAACTATGCATGGAGAGAGAGAGACAGAGAGAAATGTGGTTTTCCATTTACTGTAATGGGAAGCAAATGGCAGGAGAAATTCAGACATAGCAGAGTAGCAGGATTCCCAAAAGCAAGTTACATGGAGATGAGAAAACACAGTCCAGACCCTCCGGTAAAATTTCCTTTGCATTTCTACATTTTCAGCATCACTAGTGGAAAGCAGCACATTTTTATGCACACATTCCTATGAATAAGATGCTTTGTTGGACATTCGGATCTGTCATGCGGATGTCAGAAATGGTCACCTCCAGGGCCAGTTACCAGCATTCCACACTGCGCAGCTGAAAGTGACACCTACCGCCCAACAGAAGCCTCTGAGTGCCTACAGCAAAAATGGAAATCCTCACTAAAACAGGACTTCTGGAAGCCTCCTCACAGTCACAAAGTGGCAGAAGGCAATGGTGGTGGGACTACCGGTGCAAACAGAACAAAACATCGTAGAGCCAACTGCAAGCAATATCTAAAAATGGCGTTCTTAAATGCATGGGTGGAGTACACAAACACAAACAAGAAGAACCAGAAAAACTGTTGTACTAACATGTCTAGTGAAGTTTGTTACAAGGAATAAATAGAAAAGTGTACTTCAGGCACAGTATTATGGAGAGAGAACTGCTTGATTCATGACATGTGTTGCTATGGTTTTCGCCAATTACATCATATGAACTGTACTTTTGGTAACAGTTTTAGTTCAACAGTTTTTCTGGTTCTCCATGTTTGTTTTTATTGGATCATTAACTGTTTATTGACATGTATGATGTGGTTGTTATGAAATTTATGTGCATTTTATAAATATTCATCCCCTTGGCTCTTATGTGTTTAATGCACTTTAATGAGTACTGTCACTTTAAGAAATATTTGCATTTACAATCCTGTCTGTTTAATTGTCTCAGCCTCCTGAAGATGCATATTATGGTGCAAAACCAGTAGCGGGTCTGTATGAACTGATATGGATGTTATGCTGGGAAGTTTGATATTTTTTCTAACACCAAAACTAATTTATATGTTCTCCTCGAGTGGTGCGGACATCTGTTGCTTCTCTCTTTCCATTTGGTATCCAGCACATTCTGCACCCAGTTCCAAGCTGTGTTGCTGTTCCACCCATCCCTAAATACTGCACCTGAGGAAACACAAACCAGAATCCCTAAATATTGAATGTCAGGAGACTGAAACTAAGGTCCCTAAATACTGCACGTGAGGAGACAGAAACCAGGGTCCTTAAATACTGCATGTGAGAGAGAGAAACCAGGCACCCTAAATACTGAATGTGAAGAGACAGAAACCAGGGTCCCTAAATACAGCATGTGAGGAGACAGAAACCAGGGTCCCTAAATACAGCATGTGAGGAGACAGCAACCAGGGTCCCTAAATACAGCATGTGAGGAGACAGAATCCAGGGTCCCTAAATATTGCATGTGAGGAGACAGAAACCAGGGTCCCTAATCCTTGCACCAGAGGAAACAGAAACCAGGGTCCCTAAATGTTGCACCTGAGGAAACAGAAACCAGGGTCCCTAAATATTGCGTGTGAGGAGACAGAAACCAGGGTCCCTAAATACTGCATGTGAGGAGATAGAAACCAGGGTCCTTAAATACTGAATGTGAGACAGAGGAACCAGGGACCCTAAATACTGAATGTGAAGAGACAGAAACCAGGGTCCATAAATACTGAATGTGAGGAGACAGAAACCAGGGTCCCTAATTATTGCACCAGAGAAAACAGAAACCAGGATCCCAAAATATTGAATGATTGAGGAGACAGAAAGCAGGGTCCCTAAATTTTGAACGAGTGAGGAGACAGAAACCAGGGTCCCTAAATGTTGCACCTGAGGAAACAGAAACCAGGGTCCCTAAATATTGTATGTGAGGAAACAGAAACCAGGGTCCCTAAATACTGAATGTGAGGAGACAGAAACCAGGGTCCCTAAACATTGCATGTGAGAAGACAGAAACCAGGGTCCCTAAATCTTGCACCTTAGGAAACAGAAACCAGGGTCCCTAAATATTGCATGTGAGGAGACAGAAACCAGGGTCCCTAAATATTGCATGTGAGGAGACAGAAACCAGGGTCCCTAAATACTGCATATGTGGAGACAGAAACTAGGGTCCCTAAATCTTGCACTTTAGGAAACAGCAACCAGGGGACGTAAATACTGAATGTGAGGAGACAGAAACCAGAGTCACTAAATGCTGCACCCGAGAAAACAGAAACCAGGGTCCTTAAATACTGCACCTGAGGAAACACAAAGCAGGGTCCCTAAATATTGCATGTGAGGAGACAGAAACCAGGATCTGTAAATATTGCACCTGAGGAAACAGAAACAAGGGTCCACAATTACTGAGCTTGAGGAAGGAGAAGCCTGCATCCCTAAATATTGCACATGAGGAGACAGAAACAAGGGACCCTAAATACTGCACCTGTGGAAACAGAAGCCAGGGCAACTAAATATTGCATGTGAGGAGACAAAAAACAGGGATTTAAACATTGCATGTGAGGAAACAGAAACCCAAGTCACTAAATATTGCAACTGAGGAAACAAAATACAGGGTACCTAAATATTGAATGTGAAGGGACAGAAGCAACGTTCCCTAAATACTGCATGTGAGGAGACAGAAAACAGGGTCCTCAAATACTGCATCTGATAAAATGTAAACCAGGGTCCCTAAATATTGCACCTGAGGAAACAAAAACTAGGGTCCCTAAATACTGCAGGTGAGGAGACAGATACCAGGGTCCCTAAATACTGCATGTGAGTAGAAAGAAACCAGGGTCCCTAAGCATTGCACCTGAGGAAACAGAAACCAGGGCCCCTAAATATTGAATGTGAGGAGACAGAAACCAGGGTCCCTAAACATTGCACCTGAGGAAACAGAAACCAGGGTCCTTAAATATTGTATCTGAAGAGAGAGAAACCAGGGTCCCTAAATATTGAATGTGAAGAGACAGAAACCAGGGTCCCTAAGTATTGCATGTGAGGGAGACAGAAACCAGGGTCCCTAAACATTGCATGTCAAGAGAGAGGAACCAGGGTCCCTAAATACAGCATGTGAGGAGACAGAAACCAAGGTCCTTAAATATTGCATGTGAAGAGACAGAAACCAGGGTCCTTAAATGTTGCATGTGAGGAGACACAAACCATGGCCCCTAAACACTGCATGTGAGGAGACAGAAACCGGGGTCCCTAAATATTGCATGTGAGGAGACAAAAACCAGGGTCCCTAAATGTTGCACCTGAGGAAGCAGAAACCAGGGTCCCAAAATATTGAATGATTGAGGAGACAGAAACCAGGGTTCTTAAACGTGGCACCTGAGGAAACAGAAACCAGGGTCCCTAAATATTGCATGTGAGGAGACAGAAACCAGGGTCCCTAAACATTGCATGTGAGAAGACAGAAACCAGGGTCCTCAAATATTGCACCTGACAAAACATAAACCAGGGCCCCTAAATATTGCATGTGAGGAGACAGAAACCAGGGTTCCTAAATATTGCATGTGAGGAGACAGAAACCAGGGCCCGTAAATGCTGCATGGGAGGAGACAGAAACTAGGGTCTCTAAACATTGTATGTGAGGAGACAGAAACCAGGGACCCTAAATATTGCATTTGAGGAAACAGAAACCAGGGTCCCTAAATGTTGCACCTGAGGAAACAGAAACCAGGGTCCCTAAATATTGCATTTGAGGAAACAGAAACCAGGGTCCCTAAATATTGCATATGAGGAGACAGAAATCAGGGTCCCTAAACATTGCATATGAGAAGACAGAAACCAGGGTCCCTAAATCTTGCACCTTAGGAAACAGAAACCAGGAACCCTAAATATTGCATGTGAGAAGACAGAAACCAGGGTCCTCAAATATTGCACCTGACGAAACATAAACCAGGGTCCCTAAATATTGCATGTGAGGAGACAGAAACCAGGGTCCCTAAATATTGCATATGAGGAGGCAGAAACCAGGGCCCGTAAATGCTGCATGTGAGGAGACAGAAACTAGGGTCTCTAAACATTGTATGTGAGGAGACAGAAACCAGGGACCCTAAATATTGCATTTGAGGAAACAGAAACCAGGGTCCCTAAACACTGCATGTGAGAAGACAGAAACCAGGGTCCCTAAATATTGCATATGAGGAGGCAGAAACCAGGGCCCGTAAATGCTGCATGTGAGGAGACAGAAACCAGGGTCACTAAATACTGCATCTAAGGAGACAGAAACCAGGGTCCCTAAACATTGCATCTGAGGAAACAGAAACCAGGGTCACTAAATGTTGCACCTGAGAAAACAGAAACCAGGGTCCCTAAATACTGCACCTGAGGAAAACAAAGCAGGGTCCCTAAATATTGCATGTGAGGAGACAGAAACCAGGATCTGTAAATATTGCACCTGAGGAAACAGAAACAAGGGTTCCTAATTACTGCACCTGAGGAAAGAGAAGCAAGCATCTCTAAATATTGCACATGAGGAGACAGAAACCAGGGCCCCTAAATACTGCACCTGTGAAAACAGAAGCCAGGGTCACTAAATATTGCATGTGAGGAGACAAAAACCAGGACTTAAGTATTGCATGTGAGGAAACAGAAACCCGAGTCACTAAATATTGCACCTGAGGAAACAAAACACAGGGTCCCTAAATATTGAATGTGAAGAGACAGAAGCAGGGTTCCCTAAATACTGCATGTGAGGAGACAGAAAACAGGGTCCTTAAATACTGCACCTGACAAAACGTAAACCAGGGTCCCTAAATATTTCACCAGAGGAAACAAAAACCAGGGTCCCTAAATACTGCATGTGAGGAGACAGAAACCAGGGTCCCTCAATACTGCATGTGAGGAGACAGAAACTAGGGTCCCTAAATATTGCACCTTTTTTTATTTATTTATTTATTTAAATCTCGGATTACAAATACCTTTGAGCTAGTGGCAGCTCATTTACAAAGGTTCCACATGAAAGGAAAGGGTTACAATGAGGTTGGGAGGTATAGACAACATTTTATTTATTTATTTAGTTTTTGTTAACCAGGTAAGGTGCACTAGCCAAAGTTGACTATTTTCAGGTATGACCCGGGAGAATACATACATAAAATGAGATGACATTATACAATACATAGTATATAGTACAGGTACATAGTATATAGTACAGGTAGGTTAGAATACAGATCGAGTAAGACAGTACTCAAGATAATACATATAGCTATGCAGAGATGACAAAAGTGACATTAGTACATGCAAATAACAACTGAAACTGGGCTAAGTGGCAGCTATAAAGACATTTTATAGCAAAGCTTGTTTAGAAGTGCCACAGTGTCTTGGGCGAAATAGGGTGGTTAGCTGTGAGGCATTAAGTGGGATCAAAGCATGTGCAGGGGTCCCGGGACAGGTGGTGATATAGTTCTTTTTTGAAGATTGGGTGGGAGTTAGTCTGCCTCAGGGCAGGAGGGAGGGAGTTTCAGGTGGCTGGGGCAGTGCAGTGAAATGCTCTAGAGCCTTTTGAAGTAAGACATCTGGGTATGGTGAGTAGAAATTTGTTTGCCAAGCGTAGTCTATGGGCAGGTGTCTGTGGTACAAGTAGAGCTGCAAGGGAGGTGGGGGTTTGGTTATGGATTACAGAGTCTGTGAGGGTCACTAGGGAGTATAGTCGGTAGGCAGTTGGGGAGAGCCAGCCTAGGTCGCTATACAGTGTGCAGTGGTGTTTGAGGCAATGGGAAGAGGAGGCATACCGACATATGTTGTTATACGCGACATCCCATTTATGGAGAGTAGTCTTATGGGCATTAGCAAAAGTGGAGACACCATATGTCAGCGCTGGAAGCAGAATACCCTTGGCAATTGCCAGTTTGGCAGATGGTGTTAGCAGGTGACAAGTCTTATAGGCGATTCCAAGTTTGGCATTTGTTGCTTTACAGGTTGACTGGATGTGCAGACTGAAATCAAGGGATTTATCAAGGAGGACTCCCAGGTATTTGAAGGATGTGACACAGTCGATGAGAGACCCCAGTCATGGACTAAGAGGGGTTCCTTACAGGCCCTGAGTTTGGGGGCAGTGCCAAATAGCATGGCTTGAGTCTTTATTGTGTTGAGGATGAGCTTATTAGCATTTAGCCATGTTTGCACATTCCTGAAATCTGAGGAGAGGTTTTTGTTAATGATGTTAACTTTGTCAGCGCTGTAGTAGAGGACAAGATCATCAACATTCATGGTATTAACGGTGGTACAGACAACATTCATGGTATCATCAGAGCACAGCAAGTCAACTGGTAACTAAGTGGGAACAGTGCTACACACTCAAGATTACAAGCAGCATAGAAAACCATAAAGTACATTTGAAACAACTTTGCTACTCAGAGGTGGGGGGAAGAGTAAGGAAGGGGTAGGGGAGATGAGAGGGCAGAGTCCAGACAGAGAAGGAAAAGAAAATATGGCAGCCAGAGGCCTTGTCATAAGGTGAGAGGGAGGGGATGGGAGGCTAAAGTGAGAGAAGGGTAAAAGAGGGGAAACGGAGGGCAGATGAAAGGGAAGAAGATAAGGGAAATTGGAGACCAGAGGGCCTCAACAGGTCCAGGAAGAGGGGGGTCAGTGGGATAAGAGCAAGAAGGGGGTGATGTAAGGGAGGAGGTGGCAGGGGGACAGGGGAAACTGTTCTGTCAGGAGAGGTGAAATAAAACAGGAAGCCAAGTAAGAGCCTCAGAGACTGGAAAAAGTAGTATAAGGGTGTCTGCAGAAGTGGGAAACTAGATGTAACAACCACAAGTGCTTTCGGTTAGGAGATGCTGACGAAGCATAAATTTAAATTGGGACAGACTAGAAAGACTGCTCAGTTGGTTGCTTAGATTATTAAACCACAGTGGAGGGGCTCTGTATTGAAAGATTCACTGGTACTGAGCAGTCCGACAGTGGGATACTAGAAGGAAGTCAGAAACTGAGGTACGTGTTTGTTGGGTCTTAGGGGATTTGTTTAGCAGGCAACCAATGCTTGGGGGTAGTAATCCAAGTAGAGCTTTTTTGGACAGGAGGCAGGTTCGATATTTGATCCTGTTATTTAGTTGGAGCCAGCCAGATTGAGCATATAACTCACAGGTATGAGTGAGGCGCGCAGCACCCGTAACTAACCTACAGGCTTTGTTCAGGGCCAGTGTGAATCATTTAAGAGATGTGGAGGTTGCAGCACAGTGGTGGAGGGCCTTATAGCCCCTGGAAGGTCCGGTATAGCACAATACCGCCCACCCTGTTGGGTATTATTGCGCTTAGAAAATGGGTACTGTAAAAAAAAAAATTAGTTAAAAAATGTTAATGAAAAATAAGTTTAAAGTAAGTTTTGAAATAAAATAGTTCCTCCGCCTGGAGAGTATTATTCTGTTGCAGACACACACACACCTTCCAGATAAAACTGCATCTGGACATCCCCCGTCATATCTGTGGCAAACTACAGTAGTAGGCACATTTAAAAAAATAAAATAAGACAAAAATACGACTTTGTGTCGCTCTTCTCCTGACCTGCAAGTGTCCATACTTGACTCTTGCAGATTGACTCGCGACTCGCCTCCCTCCTTCAGCTGTTCGCCAATGCTGTTTAGATTTAAAATAAAAAGAAATACTGCAGCATTTACTTTGCAGTCCTGAGAGACAGAATTCATCCTTTCTCCCAGCCGCAATCATATCCTATGGCATCAATCTCCCGGTCGCATTCTCAAACTGTGTGACACCTGCTGCACTTCTTTATTTTTTTTTTCAGTCGCCATTGGAGGATGAGTGTCTAGCGCATGAGGACTGACGGCTTCGTTTTCATTCAGTGCGGTACTGAAACAGCTCGTTCGGGAGAGTGGTGCCGTTGTATAAGAACACGGCTGTTAGAAATTGCTGTTTTACTCACTCTTCCGACCGCAGCGTTCGGAGTGTGGGGTTTGTTTACTTTCTGCACTGACAGCCTGAGACTGTGTGTGTGTGTGGGGAGGGGTTAGCTCGCGCTAAGCGAAAGAAAAAGATGGCGGGGATTCAAAATTTTGCCGGGTGCTTTCAGCCAATGAGAAAGCAGGCTGGGCACCAGTACACAAGGATACCTGGTGAGGTGGCACTTGAACAGGCTCTTATTTTTAGCTGGGCATCTATTGAAAAATAAATGCCCAGCTTGGAGCCAGTGTCAGCCAATCAGGTATCAGAATGGCTTCTTGCCATTTTCTAATTAGACCATAATCAATGATCGAGAGGACCAAGCTGTGAACTGCAACCTTCAGGGCTTCTTGGGTAAGACTTCATCTGTGTCTGAAGAGGAGTCTAATTCTGGTATTAACATCTCTGGCAACATTTTCAATGTGAGGCACAAAGGTAAGGTGACTATCCAGGGTTAGACCTAGGTATTTGAAAAGCTGAGTTTGTTCAAGAGCATCTCTGTGGTTGTTGGTGATAGTGAGTTGATGGGCCTTAAACTTATTCCGAGGGGACGAAAACAGCTGGACTTTAGTTTTTTTGTAGTTTAGCACTAGTTTGTGATTATTAAACCATCTCTCTGCTTCTGTGAAGCCTTGTTGAAGACTATTTTCAAGAGCGTTGGGATCCAGGTAGCTAGTAAAGATGACCGTGTCATCTGCATAGAGGAGAGTACGCTGGTTGCAGACAGCTGAAAGGTCATTCAGGAAAATACTGAACAATAAGTGACCCAGGATTGAGCCTTGAGGTACCCCTGATCAGACAGCCCTCTGCTCTGAAACTACATTTGATATCCTCACCCTCTGCAGTCTATCACTGAGGTAGCTTCCGAACCATTTCAGGGTGTTTGGGGCAACACCAGTTTTAGAGAGTTGGCCAAGCAACAGTGTGTGATTCACTGTGTCAAAGGCTTTTGTTAGGTCAACAAAGGCTGCACCTACAATCTTGCTTTGATCGATTGCTTGTTGTATGAAGCTTGTGAATTCTAATAATGCTGTGGTAGTACTGTGCCCCTTTCTAAAACCATATTGTTGTGGGCACTGGATGGAGTATGTGTCCAGATAAGCACCAAGCTAGTTGGTAACAATTCGCTCGAGCACCTTGGAGAGTGGAGGGAGAATGGATATAGGCCTATAGTTACCCTGTAAGGAACGATCACCAGTTTTATACACCAGAGTTACGATGGCTGTTTTCCAGGCATCAGGAAATTGTCCCAGTGTAAGAGGAGGTTTAAAATCTTAGTTATAGGTAGGAGAACTTCATCTAGGGTTAGGGTGATAATCGGTCTAGTCCGTCACTACTGTGTCTTGTGTTTCTTAGGACCTTAGCCAGTAGTTTTCTAACAAGGTTGCATGATACCCTTTTAAAATAAAAAGGGGGGTGCTCAGGACTATTTTCATCACCGTGGCTTGTGGAGCAGGTAGCATCATCATCGAAGAAGTCAGGTGGGAGAACACAGCTCAAATTTGTAAAAGCATTGTTAAAGGCATTAGAAAATTCCAGAGGGTCAGCGGTAGGGGTCCCATTTATGTTTAGCATTGTAGGCGATACTTTAGGTTTTTTCCCAGTGATGTCATTTATAATAGACGAGAACCTTCTGCTATCACCCCAGGAGTTGGTAAGCATCTCCCTATGGTACTTGTCTTTTGCCTGGTGAGTCTCCCTTGTGCAGTTGTTTCTAGCAGCTTTATAGGCTTGTAGGTCCTGCTGCTTACCAGTGGCTTTTTAATTTTTTTTTATTTATTTAGTTGTTTAACCAGGTATAGCACACTAAGCTGAAAGCTTTTTTACAGGGGCGACCTTTTGCTTTTGCACGGCACCTGATAAAAAAAGAAACCAGGGTCCCTAAATACTGCATGTGAGTAGACAAAAACTAGGGTCTCTAAATACTGCATGTGAGTAGACAAAAACCAGGGTCCCTAAATACTGCATGTGAGGAAACAGAAACTAGGCTCCCTAAACATTGCACCTGAGGAAACAGAAACCAGGGTCCCTAAATACTGCATGTGAGGATACAGAAACCAGGGTCCCTAAATATTGCACCTGAGAAAACAGAAACCAGGGTCCCTAAATACTGCATGTGAGGAGACAGAAACTAGTGTCCCTTAATACTGCATGTGAGGAGATGGAAACTAGGATCCCTAAATACTGCATGTGAGGAAACAGAAACCAGGGTCCCTAAATACCGCATGAGAGAAGACAGAAACCAGGGTCCTTAAGACATGATGGGAGTGGTGCAGTGAAGTGGCTATGGAGCAGCAGTGTTCTGGAAGACATTCTGGAGGATGCAGTGTTGTCCCATCTGCAGGCACCTCTCTGGGCTGAGGGAGGAGGTTGCTCATCTCCAGGCTGAGTTGGCCAGGATTTGTGGGACCTTCTATCCCACCCAGGGACCACCAGGGTCACTGCCATTGCCTCAGAGGTTGCCAAGAAAGAGGAGTGGTTGGACAACAGTGGGCTCAGGGAGGGTGAGGGTGGTGAAACAGAGGCACATCCCTCCAGTTGTACCTCTCCACAATTTCTATGCCATTCTGGAAAAGTGTGGTTCCTCTATGGAGGCATCCACAGTGGAGACCAAGGAGGATGCTGGGAACCTCTACAAAGGAGACCCACAGGAGGGTAGCATGGGACCCCACAGGAGAAGGAAAAAACTCCTGGTGGGGGACTCCATTGTTAGGAAGGTAGAACTGGAGGAGGAAGGGGAAAGGGAGGTAAGGTGCCTGCCTGGTGCCATGGCTTGAAGGGACAGGGAGTGAATCCTCAGGATTGCAGGAGCAGCTGCACAGGGGAGGGAGCTGGATGTCATTCTCCACCTAGGGACAAATGACCTGGCTAAGAAAGGGATAAGAGCAGTGCAAGAAGCATTTGTGGAGATGGGGAGGGGCCTTAGACAAATAGCATGCACGGTAACCTTCTCGGAGGTGCTGCCTGTCTATGTCATGGGTGAGGCTAGGGTGCTCCACACTATGGGATTCAATCAGTGGTTGAAAAACTGGTGCAGAGCTCAGGGATTTGCCTTAATTGGGGACTGGGGGTCCACCTGAAGGGATGCAGGCCTATACTGGTGTGATGGTCTGCATCTGTCCAGGAGGGGAACCAGAATGCTAGGTGATAGGTTTAAATGCTTCATTGGCAAGCATTTAAACTAGCCAAGGGGGGAGGCACTGGAGAGGAGCAGGGAAATCCTAGTCTCCCCCCAAAAAATCAGGGTACTAAGTGAGGTAGACACCAACATAGAGATGATAGGGAGAAGCGCTGGGGTAAATGGAGAAAGTGACAAACTCAATAAGGACAGGGATGGGGCAAAAAGGGGTAAGGCCATCAAGAAATAGAGGGTAATGAATACCAACGCCCGTAGTCTGGGCAACAAGCTCCCTGAACTGGTGGCCTTGATGGAAGAGGGATGTCTGGATATCATAGTAGTCACAGAAACATGGTACACAGAGAACCATGACTGGGATGTTAACATACCAGGGTACACAACCTACAGGAGAGACAGGGAGGGGAGAAGAGAGGGCAGAGTAGCTCTCTATGCAAGGGAAGGGATAAAGCAACTGAACAAAAGAGTAAACAAGGAGAAGAGGAGGCACTGTGGGTCACCTTAGAGACTGGAAATGGCACCACAATCCACACAGAGGTTGTATACAGACCCCCATGTCAGGGGGAGGGAATGGACAAGGATATGATAGAAGGCATACTTAAGATAGCAGAGAAAAGGGAGATACTGTTGATGGGGGACCTTAATATGCCGGATGTCAACTGGAGCACCTTTGCTGCAGCCACATCCAAAAGCAGGACCATTCTCAATGCCCTTCAGGTGGCATGCCTCAGGCAGCTAGTTTTGGAACCTACTCATGAGGGAGCAATCTTAGACCTCGTACTCTCAAATGGGGACAGTGAAAGGATCTCAGATCTAGAAGTGGGTAGCCATTTGGGAATAAGTGACCACCAAACAGTGCGGTTAACGATAAACTCAGCTACAGATTCAAGCCATACAAAAGTGAGGGTTCTAGACTTCAGGAGGGTTGACTTTGGCAAGATGGCAGAGTGCCTTAGAAAAGCACTAGCAAACAGGCAAGAAGGAGGGGTGGAGCAACAATGGGTAAATATCAAAACTGCCATCACATAGGCAACAAGCCCTTGTGTGAAGCAAATAAACAAATCAAAATGAAAGAAAAAGCCACTATGGTTCTCAAAAGAGGTGGCGGCAAAGGTTAGGGATAAAAAGATAGCATTTAGGAAGTATAAGGAAACACAGAGGGAGCAGGACAGAGAACTGTACCAGTTAAGACAGAAGGAAGCAGGGAGGGTAGTCAGAATAGCAAAGACCCAAACTGAAGAAAAGATAGCCAACTCAGTTAAGAAGGGGGATAAAACCTTTTATAGGTATATCAGGGAGCATAGAAAGACAAAGGGAGGGATAGTGAGGCTGAATAGAATGGACGGTGGGTGGGCAGAGAGGGACAGTGAAAAAGTAGGGATACTGAATGAATATGTAACCCCTAGGTGGCACTATCCCAAGGACTACTACCCCTGCCTGCTTGGCTAGTAGCAGGTTAGGGGGCCTGAGTTCTGAAATGAGTGCCTCCACCCGGAGGTCAGGGTTGGTAGTGGTCAAGCTAACCTGGGCACAGCTCTCCAGGACACTGTAACCCCCTCTTTCCCCCCTAGTGGCCTGAACACTATACAATAATCACTTTCACACTATTCCTGGTACACCACACAAGTGCCCACACTGTTTGCACTTACCACCAGGGCTGGTTCCTCTGGCTTGACCCTGGGGACCCCCTGTAAAACAAGGTTAAGCACAGCAAATAGCAACAGTACAGTACTTTGAGCACAGACTGGAACCACAGTCAGTTACATGCAGGAAAAGTTAGATCTGATTTATTCAGGGGACTTGAACAAGGGAGGGGCAAAATCAGGTTAATTAGCTTAAAGGTTATATCAATCAAGCAGTTATGCATGCGCTTTGAGTCCCCCCACACAGTCCACCTCTGGGTACCCAGGTAGAGAAGAGATGGGCTAGCCAGAACAGTTGCCCGGGGTTGCAGCTGGTTGGGGCTCTGTGATAGAAAACACAACATGCACAGTACACAGTATTTGTAATCCGGAGCCAGAGGGCTCAGTCCGTAAAGGAAATGAAACAACAAGACAATCAGATGACACACTCAGATTAAGCAGTTGTTGTAGGGAGCTACCCTGGTATTTACTCACGATACCCAAGACTGGACACAGGCTGGACGAAAATCAAGACTGCAGGTGGTTGATCTGGAATGCCAGGAGAAGCAGGGCCCACACAAGTCGCAGAGGCATCATTCCTGTTCTAGCGTGGAGCAGGGGGCTGACCCCCAGGCAGGACTCTCGTTGATGGCTTCTCTGTGCAGTGGGTAGTCTGACTGGGCCAGTCTGGCAAAGACCAGACCGCATGGAGACAAGTTCGGAAGCAGTCCGTTTTGGGCTGGATACAGCTTCCAGCAAGCAGAACACAGTTCACACAGTGGGGAACTAACTCACAACACACTAGCAGCTCATAGCATATTTACATGTATGGGAATTCTACTGTACCAAGCAAAGCGTTCCCCGGGCACAATCGCAAAGTCTCTGCACACACCGGGAGCTTAGGGGTAGCTGGAACTCCTGACAGGCCGATCGCATTCTTCAGCAAGAATATTCGGTCTTTTTCAGGTTGAGTCTGGCCCATTTCAGTAGCTTACTTTAGTCACACAAACTTGGATTTAGTCCAAAATAATTCTCTTCTCTCCCTCTCAGGAGCAGCACACCAGCTTGCAGGCCAACAACTTAGCCTTTTCAGAGTTCTCCCATGCAAATCCACTCAGGATAGCTGCTCAGAAACACTTCAGCTCCTTCTTGCTCAGCTTAGTTCTAACTAAAAACTGCAAGCAGCCCGGGACTTCCCCAAGATCCAAAAGATTTGATTGGCTGATTTGGCTGCCAGTCAAAGCAAGAGCTCCCCCTTCAGTTGCAAAAAAGGCACAAAAACTCAAACCACAGTTCCTATAGATTTTGAATTCAGACAGCTCCTGTAGTCCAGCTACATTTTAGGTCCCACCAGAACTGATTGGTCCAATTTGCAATCCAGGACCAAGATAGTGGAGACAAAAAAAAATAGTCCTTGCTACAAAGAAAGCAGGTTAGACAAACTACATTATCATTATCATTCTAAATGGTTTTCAGCAAATAGTTACATCTTTCAACAGAGCTCCATCTCAAATTACTTGTGCTGCAATCAAGCAGCTCTTAAAGAGACAGTACACAGAGGCTATACAGACTCTGGTAATCACATTTAAACTGCTAAAAAGCAGGCCTCAAAGCTCACCTACTTGAGTCTGCGAACTGTGACTATGGCTAACCCTGCCCACCTCGTGCACTCCCAAACCCCCCTTATAACTGACTCAGGGTCTCCCTAGACCCTATGAATCTGCATCCTACACATCTCTAACAAATGATATCCTGAAAGCTGCCTACCACTGTCTCTGGTAAACTAAGTTAAAGCCTGGACTGCACTGCCAGTACTGATTGTGAATACTGACTGTTAATGTATGTTTCCCTGAATACCGCTTGATTATGTATGTTTCCTTGTATTTTGTTCTCCCTCCACCCCCTGTAACCGACGTGGAGCCTTTGCAAAAGAGTCTGTGACTCAAAGGATTGTAATTCCGATCTTATGCAATAAATAAATAAATAAATAAAATGCAGGACACCAGCCTGGCAGTGAGCATTTAGGCAAGCTCAAGGAAGACTTTTTGGGAACCCCCATTTGTAGGGGAGTTACAAATACTTCTGTTCAGTATTCACAAAAGAGGAGGTGGGGGAGGTGCCTAATCCAATTAACAGAAGCACTCTGGATAGGGGGGGTCGATCCCAGTCCTTTCACAGAAGAAAGGGTTCTGAAAGAACTCCTAAAACTGAAGGTGGACAAAGCATGGGGCCAGATGGAATTCACCCCAGAATTCTAAAAGAATTAAGCAGAGAACTAGCGACACCACTGACTGCCCTTTTTAACAAATCATGGGAGGATGGTGTGGTACCTGAGGACTGGAGGAAGGCAGATGTGATTCCCCTTCACAAAAGTGGGACCAAGACAGTGGCAGGAAACTACAGACCTGTCAGTTTGACCTCTGTGGTAGGGAAAGTGATGGAATCACTTCTGAAGGAAAGAATTGTTGAGTACCTAGAGGCCAGTGGGGCACAGGACCCAAGGCAGCATGGGTTCACAGCAGGGAGGTCATGTCAGACGAATCTAATTGATTTCTTTGACTGGGTGACCAAAGTAGTAGACCAGGGAGGGGCTGTGGACATGGCCTACCTAGACTTTAGCAAGGCATTTGACACAGTCCCACACAAAAGATTAATAGTCAAATTAACCAGCCTGGGAGTGGGTCCCAGGGTGGTAGCCTGGGTAAAACATTGGCTGGACAACAGGACACAGAAAGTAATTGTAAATGGAGTCCACTCTGAAGAAAGAGGGGTTACTAGTGGGGTACCGCAGGGTTCAGTACTGGGTCCAGTCCTTTTTAATGTCTTTATAAGTGACAGTGCAGAGGGATTGGAAGGAAAAGTAGGCCTCTTTGCAGATGACACAAAGATCTGCAACAGGGTTGATACACAAGGAGGCATGGAAAGGATGAGAAGGGGTTTGGCAAGGCTGGAGGAATGGTCAGAATTATTGCAGCTTGGATTCAATGCAAAGAAGTGCAAAATAATGCACCTTGGAAATAAAAACCCAGGGGAAGATTACACAATTGGGGAGAGGCAGTAACAACAACAAAAATGGAAAGAGACCTGGGGGTAATCATATTAGATGACCTTAAGGTTGGCAAGCAATGTGAGAAGACAGAGGGGAGGGCTAGGGGTATACTGGGATGTATAGGGAGAGGCATCACTGGCAGAAAACAGGAAGTTTTTATCCCCCTGTACAGACAGTTGGTGAGACCCCATCTGGAGTACTGCGTCCAGTTCTGGAGACCCCATCTCCGCAAGGACATAGACAGGATGGAGGCAGTCCAGAGGAGGGCAACTAAAATGGTGCAGGGTCTGCAAGAGAAGCCATACGAGGAGAGACTAAAGGAGCTTAATATGTATACCCTTGAGGAAAGGAGGGAAAGGTAGGACATGATAGAAATGTTTAAGTACCTCGGTGGAGTCAACAAAGTCCAAGAGGGTAGCATCTTCCAGAAAAAGAGATGTGCAAGAACAAGGGGACACAATTTGAAGATAGAGGGAGGACGGCTCAGGGGCAATGTGAGGAAGTGTTTTTTCACAGAGAGGGTAGTGGATGCATGGAACAGCCTTCCTGAGGAGGTTGTGGGGTCTAAAACTGTGGGAGAATTCAAGAATGCATGGGACAGACATAAGGCAATATTTGTGGGGGACAGGAAGAAATAGACTGTTGGTTAAATGGGATCTGCAGTTTATCCTCTAGGTAGGGAAATGGGCAGACTAGGTGGGCCAAGCAGTCCTTATCCACCGTCAAAGTCTATGTTTCTATGTTTCTTAAATATTGCACCTGAGGAAACAGAAACCAGGGTCCCTAAATACTGCATGTGAGGAGACAGAAACCAGGGTCCCTAAATATTGAATGTGAGTAGATAGAAACCAGGGTCCCTAAATACTGCATGTGAGGAGACAGAAACCAGGGTCCCTAAATATTGAATGTGAGGAGACAGAAACCAGGGTCCATAAACATTGCACCCGAGGAAACAGAAACCAGGGTCACTAAATATTGCATGTGAGTAGACAGAAACCAGGGTCCCAAAATATTGAATGCGAGGAGACAGAAACCTAGGTCCCTAAATACTGCATGTGAGTAGCCAGAAACCAGGGTCCCTAAGTGCTGCATGTGAGGTGGCAGAAACCAGGGTCCCTAAATATTGCACCTGATGAAATAGAAACCATTGTCCCTAAATACTGCATGTGAATAGACAGAAACCAAGGTCCCTAAATACTGCATGTGAGTAGACAGAAACCAAGGTCCCTAAATATTGCACCTGATGAAACAGAAACTAGGGTCCCTAAATACTGCATGTGCGTAGATAGAAACCAGGGTCCCTAAATACTACATGTGATGAGACAGAAACTAGGGTCCCTAAATATTGCACCCGAGGAAACAGAAACCAGGGTCACTAAATATTGCATGTGAGTAGACAGAAACCAGGGTCCCAAAATATTGAATGCGAGGAGACAGAAACCTAGGTCCCTAAATACTGCATGTGAGTAGCCAGAAACCAGGGTCCCTAAGTGCTGCATGTGAGGTGGCAGAAACCAGGGTCCCTAAAAATTGCACCTGAGGAAATAAAAAAACAGGGTCCCTATGTATCGCACCTGATGAAACAGAAGCCAGGGTCCCTAAATACTGCATGTGAGAAGACAGAAACCAGGGTCCCTAAATACTGCATTAGAGGAGACAGAAACCAGGGTCCCTAAATATTGCACCTGATGAAATAGAAACCATTGTCCCTAAATACTGCATGTGAATAGACAGAAACCAGGGTCCCTAAATACTGCATGTGAGTAGACAGAAACCAAGGTCCCTAAATATTGCACCTGATGAAACAGAAACTAGGGTCCCTAAATACTGCATGTGCATAGATAGAAACCAGGGTCCCTAAATGCTACGTGTGATGAGACAGAAACTAGGGTCCCTAAATATTGCACCTGAGGAAACAGAAACTAGGGTCCCTAAATTCTGTATGTGAGGAGACAGAAACCAGGATCCCTAATATTGAATGTGAGGAGACAGAAACCAGGATCCCTAATATTGAATGTGAGGAGACAGAAACCATGGTCCCTAAATACTGCATGTGAGTAGATAGAAACCAGGGTCCCTAAATACTGCATGTGAGGAGACAGAAACCAGGGTCCCTAAATACTGCATGTGAGGAGACAGAAACCCAAGATCCTTAAATATTGCACCTGAGGTAACAGAAACCAGGGTCCCTAAATACTGCACCTGAGGAAACAGAAACCAGGGTCCCTAAAATATTGCATGAGAGGAGACACAAACCAGGGTCCCTAAATACTGCATGTGAGGAGACAGAAATCATGCTCCCTAAATATTGCCTGTGAAGAAATTGAAACTAGGATCTTGAAATATTACATCTGAAGAGACAGAAACCAGGGTCCCTAAATATTGCATGTGAGGAGACAGAAACCAGGGTCCCTAAATATTGCATGTGAGGAGACAGAAACCAGGGCCCCTAAATATTGCATGTGAGGAGACGGAAACCAGGGTCCCTAAATATTGCCTGTGAAGAAATCGAAACTAGTATCTCGAACTATTACATCTGAAGAGACAGAAACCAGGGTCCCTAAATACTGTGAGAAGCTACAAATGTCCACACCACTCAAGGAGCACATGTAAGTTAGCTTCATTGTTAGAATAAATAACAAACCACCCAGCATAACATCCACATCAGTTCGGACAGAACTTCTACCAGTTTCAGACCGTAATGTGTGCCTTCAGGAGGAAAAGCCAATGAAAAAGACAGGATCTTAAATACAAATGTAACCCCCCTACAAATGGGGGTTCCCGAAAAGTCTTCCTTGAGCTTGCCTAAATGCTCACTGCCAGGCTGATGTCCTGCGTTTTAGCAGTTTAAATGTGATTGACAGAGAGTGCCTGTATAGCCTCTGTGTACTGTCTCTTTAAGAGCTGTCTGGATTGCAGTCATAAGCAATCTGAGAGGAAGCTCTGTTGAAAGATGTAACTATTTGCTGAAAATCATTTAGAGTGATAATGATAATGTAGTTTGTCTAACCTGCCTTCTTTGCAGCAAGGACTGTTTTGTTTTTCTCCACTATCTTGGTCCTGGACTACCGAATTGGACCAATCAGTTCTGGTAGGACCTAAAATGGAGCTGGACTACAGGAGCTGTCTGGAGTTAAAATCTGTAGGAATTATGGTTTTGGGCTTTTGGCGCCTTTTTGCACCTGAAGGGGGAGCCTTTATTGTGACTGACAGACAGATCAGCCAACCAAACCTTTTGGATTCTGGGGAAAGTCCCATGCTTGCTGGCAGTTGAATCAAATCTCAGTTGGGAGCTGAAGAGACAACAGCTTGAGATAGTCAAGCAGCCATCTGAGTAGTTTCGCGCTGGGAGAACTGTGAAAAGGCCTGACTTGTGGCCTGCATGTCTGCCTGCTGCCCCTGAGAGGGAGAAAAGATAATTATTTCAGACTAAATCCAAGTTTGTGAGAACGAAGTAAGCCACTGAGTTTTTACCAGGCTCATACCTGAAGAAGACCAAAGATTTTGCTGAATGCGATCGGCCTGTCAGCATTTCCAGCTGCTTTTGAATCCCCACTTTGTGCAGAGACTTTGTGATCGTGACCGGAGAGCAGTTTGCCTGGTACAGTAGAATTTCCTTTCATGTAAATGTGCTGTGTATTGAAAGTGGGTCGTGATTTGGTTCCCCACTGTGTGAACAGTGTTCTGCTTACTGGTACCATAGAATCCTTTACACGTAAATGTGCTGTGTATTGAAAGTGGGTCGTGATTTGGTTCCCCAACTTGTGAACTGTTTTCTGCTTACTGGAAGCTTTATCCAGCCTAATCGGACTGAATCCACGTTCATCTCCATTCGGCCTGGGCCATGCCACGCTGGCCCTGCCAGACTACCCCACTGCACAAAGAAAGCCACAGATGAGAGACCTGCCTGGGGATCAGCCCCCTGCTCCACGTTTGAACAGGAACGATGCCTCGACGAATTGTGTGGACCCTGCTTCTCCTGGCACTCCAGATTAACCACCTGCTGTCTCGATTTTCGTCCATCCTGTGTCCAGTCTTAGGTATCGTGAGTAATCATCAGGGTAGCTCCCTGCAACAACAGCCTAATTTAAAAATGTGTCATCTGATTGTCTTGTTGTTTTCTTTTCACGAACTGAGCCCTCCAGCTCCAGATTACAAATAGTGTGTGTTGCGCATGTTGTTTTCTTCCATCGCAGGGCCCCAACCAGCTACAACATTCCTGGCTAGCCCACCATTCTCCATGTGGATACCCAGAGTGTGTGACTGTTTATGGACCCTGAAGTGCATGCATAACTGATTGATTGAGAGAGCCTTTGAGCAAATTAACCTGATTATGTCCTTCCCTTGTTCAAGTCCCTTAAATAAACCAGATCTAACTCTTTTTTTTTTTGCATTTACCCTGACTGTGGTTCCAGTTTGTGCAAGAGTACTGTACTGCTGTTATTTGCTGTGTATAACCTAATTTTACAGGGGGTCCCCAGGGCTGAGCCCTGGTGGTAGGTGCAAACAGTGTAGGTACTTGTGTGGTGTATCAGGGGTATTGTGAAAGTGATTATTGTGTATTCTTCCAGCCACTAGTAAGGAAAGAGGGGGTTCACAGTGTCCTGGAAGGCTGTGCTCAGGTTAGCTTGACCACTACCAACCCTGACCTCCAGGTGGAGGCACCCATTTCAGAACTCAGGCCCCTTAACTTGCTACTAGCCAAGCAGGCAGGGGTAGTAGCCCTTGGGATACTGCCACCTAGGGGTTACATTTTGGGAGGCTCACCACTGGGATTTTGTGCCTTCTAGTGGCCAAAAGGTACGAATTATTGTTAAAGATTAATGGCTACCCTAGGAGAAATGGCTGCACACCAGTTGGTGGGGTTGTGTACTGGGCAGGAGATCGACCCCCAAATGCTCTACTTATACTGGATATTCCCCTGGGTACCAGTAAAGACACTGTAGAGGGAGCACTCTCCAAAGTTGAATGTTTAAAAAACCCTGTTGTGGTGGGTCGACAGAATGATTTGATCACTCAATCTTTCATAGCCTTGGTAGAGTGTAGTGACCTTGTGAACAGCTCTAACGTGCCACAGACTACTGCCCCAGAAGGGGTTTCAGCTGCCTGGAGAGTGATAACAAAGGACAGTAAAGACCCTGGGGAGGATGAGCTCCCACCATTATCTGAGACTTTTGAGGAGAAATTTGCTAAGTTGTTGCTGGAGGAAGGGAAAACCGTAGAGGACTTTAAGAAACCATTCCTGCCACCTGGGGGTGTTCCTTCCCCAATGCCCCCTCCCACTCCAGCACCTGTTACTGCCCCACCTTCTGTGCCCATACCAACGCTGGCCCCTATATCTGTACCTGCCATTAGTCATGACTCCTACTGAAGGCTGAGAATCTTCTCAGGCACCCTCCCCACCCCCCAGGGGGAGGATGACTGGGAGACCTGGATAGACTATGTTGCCCCTCTAGTACTTGAATGGCAATGCTCAGAAGCAGAGAAACTAAAGAGGTTGAGTGCGAGCCTCTGAGGTCCTGCCCGGGCTACCATCCATGCCAAGCGGGCCAATAACCCCGAAGCAACTGCACAGGACTATCTTGATGCATTGCGAATGTGTATGGGAGCCCGGATTCAGATGAGGATCTGTGGTGGAGAATAAGAAACACTCAGCAGTACCCAGGGGAGCCATTGTCTGTGTATGTACCTCGGTTTGAAAAGCTGCTACAAGAGTGCCTCAGAAAAGGTAGTTTGCCATCAAATGAATTAGATCGAACTAGGCTAGACAGGATCCTTAAGTCTGCTCCATTTTCAGAATTGTTACTGCTTCAGTTGTGCCTTGCCACCCGACTGGAATCACCCCCCCTCCTATGACGAGCTAATGAAAGAAATTCGGGGGGGTTGAGTAAAGGCAACCCCATGGGGGAACTGCACCCATATCTGCTGCTGCTGCACAAGTGACCAAGAATGATCAGCCAAGTGAGGCTCAGGGGCAAAATTCAGCACTTAATAAGCACTCTGAGAATGCAAAGGACTTCCCACCCTGGGCCCGGCATTGGGAAGATGAGCTACTAAAGGAAGTCCAAGAGTTGAAGATGGATGCCTCTGCAAGGGTTTCCCCCATGGAACAAGATTCTGGTCCCTTTCAGGACATGACTGCCATGGGGGTGGGGGTGCACTCTCAGGCATCCGCTACTGAGGGTGGCTCCAAGGCTGAGATCATCAGATTGACTGACACTCTAAAGGAACTGTTAAGACACGTTGCACCACTCTCACTACTGCAAGCAGATACTAGATCCCAAACTCTTACTACTGCTTCAGTTCCTCATACGATGTTCTCTCCCAGGATGACCCAGGAGTCTATCATTTGTCACAACTGTGGAAAGGATGGCCATATGAAAAGAGAATGCCAGTCTCAGAAGGACTTAGAAAAAGTAGTAAACAGACTCAAAGGGGAGCTCCAAAAAGCAAATCAGTGGTCAAGGGATGCCCAAAATGACTGCAGTGAGGGTTCAAGAAACCCTAATTCAAATTTCTTTGTGGCTAAATCATCTGTCCAGGCCTCTGCTACTGCCTCTCCAGACTGGTCCAAAATAGTGGGCCCTTCAATGGAGGCTACGGTGACTGTGAATGGTACAGTATTCATACCCGGGCTGTGCTTGACAGTGGGTTGCAAGTGACCATTGTATTCCAGGACTGGTATGACAAACACTTATCTGATGTGCCTTTGAAATCCCTGGAAGGCCTACATGTATGGGACCTGAGCGACAAGTCTTATCCTTATCTAGGGTATGTCTGCCTCTGGTTGTCTTTTCCTGCAGCTGTAACTGGTGTAGAGGAGTGAGTAGAGACATTGGCCCTAGTGTGTTCCCCCACCAGACTGTATGATAGAGTCCCCCTGCTAACTGGAACAAACACCCATATGTTTGGGAGACTGGCGCAACTCTGTCACGAGAAACAAGGGCGATGGACTGGGGGGCCCTGAGAATTCTGGCTCTGATCAAAAGAGCCTATGGTTTACAACAGAAATCTGAGGATGTAGACCAGGATGAACCAGTGGGGATTGTGTGGAAGAAGGATCCCGATTCAATGGTACTGGAACCTACTGCCCAGTGTACCATTCAAGGGGAGGCCTGTCTCCGGAAAGATGTCAAGAACAAAATACTGATGTTGGATGTGCCAGGTGATGGAAAATTTCCAGAAGGATTATTGGTCAAGCCCAGCATCTTGCCTCCTCATGCCCATGGCTATGCACGACAAGTGATGGTCCAGATTCACAATGTGTCAGATTGGGATATCCGGGTGAACAGAGGGTGCACCCTAGCTATGGTACACTGCGCAGACACTGCAGTATTGCCCAGCAACAAGCACCCTGGTGAGAAGGAGAGAGTGTCCCCAGACTTGTTTGACTTTGGTGACTCCCTGTTGCCAGCTGAATGGAAGGCTAGAATTAGCAAGAGACTTGCCCAAAGAGACCAAGTGTTTTCGTTGAAGGAATGGGATGTGGGATGTGTCCAGGGTGTGGAGCATCACACACGCCTGCACGATGAACAGCCATTTCGAGAGAGGTCCCGAGCCTAGCCCCAGCAGACATAGATGATGTAAGA
This sequence comes from Neoceratodus forsteri, assembly GCA_016271365.2. NCBI lineage: Eukaryota > Metazoa > Chordata > Ceratodontiformes > Ceratodontidae > Neoceratodus > Neoceratodus forsteri. The sequence continues at coordinate 11,799,677 of CM028137.1, read as the reverse complement.
AGACACCTGCAGGAAATTCTCTCTGCTGGCATGATACAAGAATCCAGGAGCCCATATGCCTCTCCCACTGTGGTTGTGCATAAGAAGAATGAGTCTGTGAGGATGTTTGAACCGGCAGACCATCCCAGACCAATACACTATACCTTGTATACAAGATGCCTTGGATTGCTTGAATGGGAGCAAATGGTTCTCGGTGTTGGATCTTCACAGCGGATACTACCAGATCCCAATGGCCCCGGAAGACCATGAGAAAACAGCCTTCTCACTGTCCATTGGGGTTCTATGAGTTTCTGAGGATGCCGCAGGTGATATCAGGTGCTCTGGCCACCTTTCAGTGACTGATGGAACGTGTGGTAGGAGATATGAATTTGCTGGAATGCCTGGTGTACTTGGATGATGTCATTGTGTTTGGGAGCACCTTAGAGGAGCATGAGAACTGACTGGTTAAAGTCCTAGACTGACTGGAAGACTTCGGCCTCAAGTTGTCCATTGACAAGTGCCATTTTTTCCAAACCTCTGTGAAGTATGTGGTGCACTATCTATAAAAGGGATAGAGACTGATCCTAGTAAGGTTAAAGCACTGACTACTTGGCCCCAGCCCCATAATCTGAAAGAACTACATTTGCTGGGGTTCTGTGACTACTACTGCAGGTTCATAAAAGACTATTCCAAGGTGATTCGCCCACTCTTGAACCTTACACAGGGTTACCCTCCTACCAATCATAAATACAAAAAAGGGTCTGTTAAGGAACCAGAAAAGGTATACTTCCACCCAGGTGAACTCTTCAGGCCCTGCTGGACGCCTGACTGTGAAGCAGCCTTCCATGAGATCATATACCAGCTAACCCATACCCCCATCCTCGCCTATGCTGACCCCACCAAACCTTATGTGCTGCATACGGATGCTAGTCTGCAGGGTCTAGGAGCAGTGGTGCATCAAGACCATGAGGATGGCCTGAGACCAGTAGCTTTCACCAGTAGGAGCTTGACCCCGTCCGAATGAAACTACCCTGTGCATAAGTTGGAGTTCCTTGTGCTAAAATGGGCCATCGTTGACCAGTTTCATGAATACCTCTATGGGACAAAGATATTGGTGAAGACTGACAATAACTCGTTGACCTATGTACAGACTTCAGCTAAGTTAGATGCCACTGGGCACCAGTGGCTTTCTGCATTATCAACCTATGATTATGCTGTCGAATACAGATCGGGTCTGAACCATATTGATGCTGGTGCCCTATCATGAAGGCCCACTTCCAAGAATGATTGGGTCAGGCTGTCTGAACCTGACATTCGAGCATTGTGCCAAAAGTTTGATAGAGATGAACAGATGTCTGCAGACACAGTGGACTGTTTAGTAGATTGCTTGGGCCCTTCTGACACCTGCATACCAGCTGCTTTTTGCCACTTCTCTGCTCTAGGTATTAGTGCACTACCTCAATTTGACAATGACAGCATTCAGTGGGCTCAATCCCTAGATCCTATGATTCAGCAAGCACTTGATGCCCTGCATACAGGGAAAGATGTTTCTAAATTACGTTCCACTGACTTGCGAACTGTTTTATTTTTAAAGAAGGCCCCAGATTGAATTTGCTCAATCAGTTGTTATATTAAGAGACAGTAGATTGTAGAGCCAAAGTAGACAAGCAACAATTGGTCCTGCCCATGGCCTTTAAAGATTTGGTACTGAGGTTCCTCCACAATCACATGGGGCACCTCGGTATTGACAGAACCCTTGACCTGGTACGATCTCGCTTCTACTGGCCCAAAATGGAGGCCGATGTTGAGCACCATGTAAAGACTTGTAGTCACTGCCTGCAAAGAAAAGCCCTGCCTCAGAGGGCTGTCCCCTTGTTAATATTACTACCAGCACCCCATGGAACTAGTCTGCATAGACTTCTTGTGTTTAGAACCTGATCAGCGGAACATTGGCAATGTGTTAGTGGCTACGGATCATTTCACATGGTATGCACAAGCTTTTCCTACCAAAGATCAAAAGGCATCTACCGTGGCCAAGGTGTTGGTGGAAAATTTCTTCGTCCACTATGGTGCCCCCCAGTGGACCCACTCTGACCAGGGCAGAGACTTTGAGAGTAGACTAATCAAAGAAATGCTCTTTCTATGGGGGGTGCGAAAGTCAAGAACCACCCCCTATCACTCGAAGGGAGACCCTCAACCAGAACGTTTTAACCTCACCCTTCTAGACATGCTGGGCATCCTCCATCCCAAAGACAAGCATAAATGGAGCCAGCAGATTAGCATCTTGGTACACGCATACAGTTGCACGAAAAATGATGCTACCGGGTTCTCCCCCTACTGCCTCATGTTCGGGAGAGAGGCCCGACTGCCAGTTGATGTCTGTTTTGGGGTCTCTCCAGATGGGGTCTGAGCTGAAAAATACTTGCAATATGTACAAAAACTGAAAGCTCAATTGAACCATGCCTATCAACTGGCCCAGACAATGGCCGCCAAGAGAAATCTAGCCAACAAAGAGAGGCATGATAAAAAAAGTAAAGGCTCAAGAGCTTCAACCTGGAGACTGTGTGTTGTTACGCAATTTGGGACTGCATGGTAAACACAAAATTGCTTATTGGTGGCACCATCTTCCCCATGTAGTAGTTGGAAAGTTTGATTATTTACCTGTGTAGAAGGTGCGCCCAGAGAACAACTCCAAAGCTGTCAAGACCATGCACTGTAACCACTTGCTACCTATTGGCAAAGTCATAATTGAGAATGAACAATCAGATTTTGATTCTCCTGGGCCAGTGACTCATGCTGCTGCAAGGAATAGACAGAGTCGACCTACCCCAGTGGATACAGATTTAAGGGTCCCCCCCCAGCAGGTCCAGACTGATAGTGATTGTCAGTCAGATTCTGAAAATAGTGAGTGTGACAATGTCTATTACCCCTCCTATGAATTGAGTCAGTTGTTTCGAGGAAATCATATGACTGATTGTGGGGATGAAGCTGGGCATTCTGGACTGTCTAACTCCCCAGCTTCTTCCTTGGAGCCAATGCTCCCTGAAAGTGAAGTGCAAAGTATCACGTCTGAAGATGCTGATTCCCTGTGTATTGTGGAACTGTATGATTTGCCTGAAGAAGGGCTGAGGGTCTGAGTCTTTCTGGTGACATACCAGAACTTGAAGAACACTATGAGAGTGCTGACCACCCCCCTTCAGTGCCTGAAAGCTTGATTGTGCCTGAGCCTTCGCAAAATGAGTCAAGTGTTGTAGAAACAGAGCCTGCAGAGCAAGGAGCCGACAGTGCCCCAAGTTTGGACTTTCCCACCCAGGCAGAGGCACCCCTCACAAGTGATGAGAGTCCCCAGACCAGTGCTGAGAGTACAGAGACTGTAGTTGTCCCTCTCAGAAAGACTGGCTGAGCTGTCAAGCCAGTAGTATGCCTCGGTTATGATTCTCCCGGGAGGCTAGTGGATTTGCCTCTCAATGTGGTGCACAAAGGTGTTTATGTCTCACCAAGCTCACTGCCCAAATTGAGCTTGACAGCCAATTCCAGGTTACTTGTCTTTCCCTCTCACCATGGAGCCCCTGCCCCCTCTAGCCCCAAGTTAGCTGATAGGGAAGGGCCCCTCTTGCATTGTTTAAGGTACAAGAAGTTATAATCTGATTCAGTACAGTAATGTTCAATTTACCTGAGTGACATATGCATAATGTGTTGTCAGAATGAGTATAGTATCACAAAGTGTAGTGAATACCCACCCACCCTTCCCCACACCCCACCCCTCCCAGGTATGACGTTTCCTTTATAGCCAAGGTTCTGGCATCACTTCCTCAACAGGTCTTGGGGCAGAACTGTCATATTCTTAATAATCCAGCACAGTGCATAAAGGGTAAGAACACACCACACAAAGGAAAAAAAATATATATATATATTACATATTGCATATTATAAGGGAGAGGGACATGTGGGGAGTGGTGCAATGCACTGGCTGTGGGGCAGCAGTTTTCCGGGAGACATTCTGGAAACTGCATTGCTGTCCTATCTGCAGGCAACTGTCAGTTCTTCGGGAGGAGGTAGCCCACCTCCAGGCTGAACTGGCAAGGACTAAGGAGGCCTCCCCCACCCAAAGAGCACCACTGCCACAGAGGCTGCCAAGTATGAAGAGCAGCTGGACCACAGTGGGTTCTGGGAGGGTACGGGTGGTGGAACAGAGGCAAAGCCCCCATGTTGTACCTCTACACAAACCATATGCCAGTCTGGCAGAGCAAGGTTCCTCTATGATGGCACCCTCAGTGGAGACCAAGAAGAATGCTGAGGACACCCACAAGGGAGACCCACAGAAGGGTGGCAAGGGACACCACAGGGGAAGGAAACAGCTTCTGATAGGGGACTCAATTGTTAGAGGGGTAGACCTGGGGAAGGGAGAGGAGAGGGAAGTGAGGTGCCTGCTTGGTGCCATGGCTTGGAGGCACAAGAAGCGAATCCTCAGGATTGCAGAAGCAGCATCACAGGAGAGGGAACTAGATATCATTGTCCACCTTGGGACAAATGACCTAGCTAGGCATAGGATCAGTGCAGTTCAGGATGAAATTGTGGAGTTGGGGAGGGGCCTCAGACAGGTAGCAAGCATAGTAACCTTCTCAGAGGTGCTGCCAGTCCATGGCAGGGGTGAGGCTAGGGTACTACACACCATACAGTTTAATGAATGGTTGCAAAACTGGTGCAGAGCACAGGGCTTTGGCTTCATTGGGGACTGGGGATACACCTGGAGAGATGAAAGTCTATACTGGCATAATGGTCTGCATCTGCCCATGAAGGGAACCAAGATCCTAAGTGACAGGTTTAAATGCTTCCTTGGCAAGCTTTTAAACTAGCCATGGGGGGAGGTGCTAATAAGAGGCAGGAAATTTCAAGCCTCCCCCCACAAAACATGACAGGTAGTAAGGTAAACACTGAGGTACAGTGCTTAACAGAGGGCAGGACAGGGGTAAATGGAAAAATAGACAAGGCCAAAAAGAGCAGGCATGGGGGAAAAAAGGATAAAGCCAACGTTAAATGGAGGGCAATGAGTACCAATGCCCGTAGTCTGGGAAACAAGCTTCCTGAGCTAGTAGCCTTGATGGAAGATGAACACTTGGATATTGTGGCAGTCACAGAAACATGGTACATGGGGAACCATGACTGGTATGCCAACATACCGGGGTACACAGTCTACAGAAGGGACAGGGAGGGGAAAAGAGGAGGTGGAGTAGCTCTATACATAAGGGAAGAGATCAAAGTTACAGAACTAAAAAGTAAAGGGGGAGGACAAGAGGCACTCTGGGTCACCTTGGAGACAGGGAATGGCATCACAATCCGCACAGGGGTTGTATACAGACCCCCATCTCAAGGGGAGGAAATGGACAAGAAAATGATAGAGGACATTCTCAAAATGGCTGAAAAAGGGGAGATACTGTTAATGGGGGACCTGAATATGCCAGATGTTAACTGGATGACATGTACTGCAGCCACATCCAAGAGCATGGTCATTCTCGATGCCCTGCAGGGGGAAGGCCTTAGACAGCTAGTGTTGGAACCCACTCGGGAGGAAGCAATACTAGACCTGGTACTCTCAAATGGAGAGAGAATCACAAATTTAGAAGTCAGTAGACATCTGGGAACAAGCAACCACTGCACAGTGTGTTTCACAATAAGCACAACCATGGAGACAAGCCATACAAAAACAAGCATACTGGACTTTAGAAGGGCTGACTTTGGCAAAATGGGTGAATACCTGAGAAATACACTAGCAAATGGCCAAAAAAGAGGGGTGGAAGAACAATGGAGAAAAATCAAAACTGCCATCATAGAGGCAACAAGCCTTGTGTGAAACAGATAAAGAAAACAAAGCTATTAAAAACCACTATGGTTCTCAAAAGAGGTGGCAGGGAAGGTTAAGGAGAAAGTCTGCATTCAAAAGTATAAGGCATCACAGAAGGAGTAACGACAGGAACTGTATCAATTAAAGCAGAAAGGAGTGGGAAGGCAGTCAGAATAGCAAAAGCCCAAACTGAGGAAAAAATAGCCAAGTCAGTTAAGAAGGGGGATAAAACATTTTATAGGTACATTAGGGAGCATGGAAAGGTTAAGGGAGGAATAGTGAAGATTAATAAGGGAGAGGAGAGGTGGGCAGAGGGAGACAGTGAAAAGGCAGAGATACTGAATGAATACTTTTGTTCAGTATTCACAAAAGAAGATGAGGAGGAGTTACCTAAACCAGACAATAGAAGCAATCTGGGTAGGGGGGTTGACACCAGTCCATTTACAGAAGAAAGAGTCCTGAAAGAACTCCTAAAACTCAAGGTGGACAAAGCAATGGGGCCTGATGGGATTCACCCTAGAATCCTAAAAGAACTAAGGGAGGACCTAGTGACACCACTGACCACACTTTTTAACAAATCATGGGAGGATGGGGTGGTACCTGAGGACTGGAGGAGGGCAGATGTGATTTCCCTTCGCAAAAGTGGGAGCAAGGCAGAAGCAGGAACTACAGACCTGTAAATTTGACCTCAATGGTAGGGAAAATGATGGAATCACTTCTGAAAGAAAGAATTGTTGAGTACCTAGAGGCCAGCGGGGTACAGGACCCAAAGCAGCATGGATTTACAGCAGGAAGGTCATGTCAGATGAATCTAATAGATTTCTTGACTGGGTGACCAAAGTAATAGACCAGGGAGGGCTGTGGATATGGCCTACCTAGACTTTAGAAGGCATTTGACACAGTCCCCACAAAGATTAATAATGCGTTAGCCAGCTTGGGAGTGGGTCCCAGGGTGGTAGCCTGGGTTGCAAACTGGCTGCACAACAGTACACAGAAGGTAATAGTGAGGAACACATTCTGAAGAAAGGGGTCACTAGTGAAGTACCTCAGGGCTCAGTACTGGGTCCAGTCCTCTTTAACATCTTTATAGGTGACATTGCAGAGGGTCTGAGGAAAGGTATGCCTCTTTGCAGATGATACAAAGATCTGTAACAGAGTTGATACACAAGAGGGGGTGGAAAGGATGAGAAGGACTTGGCAAGGTTGAGGAATGGTCAGACATATGGCAACTACATTCAATGCAAAGAAGTGCAAAGTAATGCACCTGGGAAACAAAAACCCAGGAGAAGAGTACACAATAGCAGGGGAGGTACTAACAACAACAAAAATGGAACAGAACTTGGGGGTAGTCATATCAGATGACCTAAAGGTGGGTAAGCAATGTGAGAAGTCAGTAAGGAGAGCCAGGGGGATACTAGGATGTATAGGAAAGGGCATCACAAGTAGAAAAAGGGAAGTGGTTATCCCTCTGTACAGACAGTTGGCGAGACCCCATCTGGAGTACTGTGTGCAGTTTTGGAGACCTCATCTATGCAAGGACATAGACAGGATGGAAGCAGTCCAGAGGAGGGCAACTAAAATGGTGCAGGGTCTGCATCAGAAATCATAGGAAGAGAGACTGAGAGAGCTTAATATGTATACCCTTGATGAAAGGAGGTACAGAGGGGACATGATAGAAACGTTCAAGTACCTCAAGGGAATCAACAAAGTCCAGGAGGGTAGCATTTTTCAGAAAAAGAGATGTGTAAGAACAAGGGAACACAATTTAAAGATAGAGGGGGGACGGCTCAAGGGTAATGTGATGAAATCTTTTTTCACGGAGAGAGTGGTGGATGCGTGGAACTGCCTTCCTGGGGAGGTTGTTGGGGCTAAAACAGTGGGGGAATTCAAACATGCATGGGACAGACACAAGGCAATTGTAGTGGGGGGTGGCAGGAAGTAGGCTGTTGGTTAACTAGAATCTGCAGCTTATCCAGTAGGTAGGGAAATGGGCAGACTGAGTGGGCCAAGTGGTCCTTATCTGCCGTCAAAGTCTATGTTTCTATGTTTCTATGAATATGTATAGTAAAGTAATAAGTTTATGTTAACTGATGCATGATGGTACAGACTTGACACAGATGTCACATTTTCTCCAGGCAGGGAAGGGTGTAACCCCCCCCCCTACAAATGGGAGTTCCCGAAAAGTCTTCCTCGAGTGTGCCTAAATGCTCACTGCCAGGCTGGTGTCCTGCGTTTTAGCAGTTTAAATGTGATTGCCAGAGAGTGCCTCTATAGCCTCTGTGTACTGTCTCTTTAAGAGCTGCCTGGATTGCAGTCATAAGTAATCTGAGAGGGAGTTCTGTTGAAAGATGTAACTATTTGCTGAAAATCATTTGGCGTGATAATGATAATGTAGTTTGTCTAACCTGCCTTCTTTGCAGCAAGGACTGTTTTGTTAATCTCCACTATCTTGGTCCTGGACTGCCAAATTGGACCAATCAGTTATGGTAGGACCTAAAATGGAGCCGGACTACAGGAGCTGTCTGGAGTCAAAATCTGTAGGAATTGTAGTTTGGGGCTTTTGGCACCTTTTTGCACCTGAAGGGGGAGCCTTTGTTGTGACTGACAGACAGATCAGCCAACCAAACCTTTTGGATTCTGGGGAAAGTCCCAGGCTTGCTGGCAGTTGAATCAGATCTCACTTGGGAGCTGAAGAGGCAACAGCCTGAGACAGTCAAGCAGCCGTCTGAGTAGTTTCACGTGGGAGAACTGTGAAAAGACCTAAGTTGTGGCCTGCATGTCTGAACGCTGCCCCTGAGAGGGAGAGAAAATAATTATTTCTGACTAAATCCAAGTTTGTGAGAACGAAGTAATTCACTGATTTTTTACCAGGCTCATACCTGAAGAAGACCAAAGATTTTGCTGAATGTGATTGGCCTGTCAGGATTTCCAGCTGCTTTTGAATCCCCGGTTTGTGCAGAGACTTTGCGATTGTGACCGGAGAGCAGTTTGTCTGGTACAATAGCATTCCCTTACATGTAAATGTGCTGTGTATTGAAAGTGGGTCGTGATTTGGTTCCCCACTGTGTGAACTGTGTTCTGCTTGCTGGTACAGTAGAATCCTTTACATGTAAATGTGCTGTGTTTTGAAAGTGGGTGGTGATTTGGTTCCCCACTGTGTGAACTGTGTTCAGCTTGCTGGAAGCTTTATCCAGCCTAATCGGACTGAATCCACGTTCATCTCCATTCGGCCTGGGCCATGCCACCCTGGCCCTGCCAGACTACCCCACTGCACAGAGAAAGCCACTGATGAAAGACCTGCCTGGGGATCAGCCCCCTGCTCCCCGCTTGAATTGTAACGACGCCTTGGCAAGTCATGTGGACCCTGCTTCTCCTGGCACTCCAGATTAACCACCTGCTGTCTCGATTTTCATCCAGCCTGTGTCCAGTCTTGGGTATCGTGAGTAATCATCAGGGTAGCTCCCTACAACAATAGCCTAATCTAAAAGTGTGTCATCTGATTGTCTTGTTGTTTTCTTTTCACAAACAGAGCCCTTCGGCTCCGGATTACAAATAGTGTGTGTCGTGCATGTTATTTTCTTCCATCACAGGGCCCCAACCAGCTGCAACGTTCTGGACTAGCCCACCATTCTTCATCTGGGCACCCAGGGTGTGTGACTGTTTATGGACCCTGAAGTGCATGCATAACTGTTTGATTGATACAGCCTTTAAGCAAATTAACCTGATTATGCCCCTCCCTTGTTTAAGTCACTTAAATAAATTAGATCTAACTCTTTTTTGCATTTACCCTGACTGTGGTTCCAGTTTGTGCAAGAGTACTGTACTGCTGTTATTTGCTGTGTATAACCTTGTTTTAAAGGGGGTCTCCAGGACCAAGCCAGAGGAAAGTCCTGGTGGTAAGTGCAAACAGTGTGGGTACTTGTGTGGTGTATCGGGGTATTGTGAAAGTGATTACTGTGTATTATTCCAGCCACTAGTAGGGAAAGAGGGGTTTTACAGTGTCCCAGAGGGCTGTGCCCAGGTTAGCTTGACCACTACCAACCCTGACCGAGTGGAGGAACCCGTTTCAGAACTCAGGCCTCTTAACCTTCTACTAGCCAAGCCAGCAGGGGTAGTAGCCCATGGGATAGTGCCACCTAGGGGTTACACAAATATTTCTTAAAGTGACAGTACTCGTTAAAGTGCATTAAACCCATAAGTGCCAAGTGCATGACTATTTATAAAAAGCATATACATTTCATAAGTACCATATGCACTTCAATAAACAATTAATGATCCAATAAAAAATAAACAAGGAAAACAAGAAAAACTGTTGTATTAACACGTCTAGTGAAGTTTGTTACGAGGAGTAAATACAAAAGTGTACCTCAGGCACAGTCTTATGGAGAGAGAACTGTTTGGTTCATGACATGTGTTGGTATGGTTTTCACTAATTACATCATATGAACTGTACTTTTGGTAACAGTTTTAGTACAACAGTTTTTAACTAGGATTGTCACAACATTTTATCCTTCTCTTCATATTCACACCCAACCAGTGGTTTACCACCAGCTAGTGGTTCACACACAGCCAGCAGTTTACCACCGACCAGTGGTTCACACCCAATCAGTGGTTTACCATAGACTAGTTGTTCACACCCAACCAGTAGTTTACCACTGACCAGTGGTACACACCCAACCAGTGGTTTACACTGACCAGTGGTTCACACCCAACCAGTGGTTTACCACAGACTAGTTGTTCACACCCAACCAGTTGTTTACCACTGACCAGTGGTTCACACCCAACCAGTGGTTTACCACCAACCAGTTGTTCACACCCAGTCTGTGGCTTACCACTGACCAGTGATTCTCATATAATCAGTGGTTTATACCAACCAGTGGTTCACACCCAACCAGTGATTTACCACAGACCAGTTGTTCACACCCAACCAGTGGTTTACCACAGACCAGTTGTTCACACCCAGTCTGTGGTTTATCACTGACCAGTGGTTCTCACCCAACCAGTGGTTTATACCAACCAGTGGTTCACACCCAACCTGTGATTTACCACAGACCAGTTGATCACACCCAACCAGTTGTTTACCACAGACCAGTTGTTCACACCCAGTCAGTGGTTTATATCTAACCAGTTGTTTACACCCAACCAGTGGTTAACACTCAACCAGAGGTTTGTACCCAATTAGTGGTTTACCACCTACCAGTGTTTCACACCCAATCAGTGGTTTACATCTAACCAGCTGTTTACACCCAACCAGTGTTTCACATCCAATCAGAGGTTTATACCCAACCAGTGGTTTACCACCTACCAATGGTTCACACTCAACAAGTGGTTCATACCCAGCCAGTGGTTTACACCCAACCAGTGGTTCACACCCAACCAGTGGTTCACATCCGATCAGTTGTTTACACCCAACCAAAAACAGTCAAAAACAGTGAGGGAATTCAAGAATGCATGGGACAGACATAAGGCAATTCTGGTGGGGGGTTGGAAGAAGTAGACTGTTGATTAACTAGGATCTGCAGCTTATCCAATAGGTAGAGGCATGGGCAGACTAGGTGGGCCAAGTGGTCCTTATCTGCCGTCAAAGTCTGTTTCTATGTAATCAGTTGTTTACACCTAACCGGTGGTTCACGTCGAATCAGTTGTTTACACCCAGCCAGTAGTTTATATCCAACCAGTGGTTAACCCCCAGTCAGAGGCTTATACCTATCCAATGGTTTGTACCTAACCAGAGGTTTATACCACAGCAGTGGTATGCACCCATACAGTGGTATACATCCAACCAGTGGTTAACACACAGCCAGAGGTTTATACCACATCAATGGTGCATACCCAAAAGTGGTTTATCACCAGCCGGTAGTTTACACCTGATCGGTGGTTTACATCCAACCAATAGTTAACACCTGACCTGTGATTTATATTCAGCTAGTGGTTTACCACTGACTACTGATTTATACCTGAAAAATGGTTTATACCCAACCAGTAGTTTCAACCCAACCAGTGGTTTACACTAGAGCAGGGCTTTACAACCAGTCAGAGGTTCAGAGGGTTTATACCTGACCAGTGGTTTACAGTAAATCAATGGTTTACACCCATCCAGTGCTTTACACTCAACCGGTGGTTCACACTGGGCTAGTGGTCCACACCCAACCAGTGGTATGCATACTACCAGTGGAGTAGTTTACACCTGACCGGGGGTTCCCAGCCAACCAGTGGTTCACACCGGGCTAGTGGTTCACACCCAATCAGTGGTATATGCACCACCAGTGGGGTGGTTTATACCTGACCAAGGATTCCCAGCTGACCAGGGGTTCTAGCCCACTTTGTCACTTTTTAAGGGAATGACCTGGGCTAGGCAGTAACAACTATGAAAATAAATATGAACAATAAAACCATACACGTCCATTATAAAAACACAGGGATAAAATCATGGGCAAACAGATTGTTGTATACACAGATTCCTCCTGTGCACACCAGTGCTCAGGGACTTAACTGCTGTACATCTGCTTCTCTTGTGGTATGACCTCCCCCACCCACACACACTAGATTGTAGTGACTCATGCACCCAGGCAGAGTGACCACAATCAGTGCACACTGAATACTACTGGTGCATATCAACTCCACAGGTGAATAACAACTCATCTGGTGCATAACTCCACTGCTGCAAAACTCCACTGGTGCATAACAACTCGTCTGGTGCATACCTCCACTGGTGCATAACAACTCGTCTGGTGCATAACTTCACTGGTGCATAACAACTTACCTGGTGCATAACTCCACTGCTGCATACCCCCACTGGTGCATAACAACTTGTCTGGTGCATAACTTCACTGGTGTATAACAACTCGCCTGGTGCATAACTCAGCTGGTGCATAAAAACTCATCTAGTGCATACCTCCACTGGTGCAGAACTCCTCCAGTGCATAACTCCACTGGTGCATGACAACTCTTCTGATGCATAACTCCACTGGTGCATAACAACTCATCTGGTACATAACAACTTGTGTGGTGCATAACTCCACTAGTGCTTACCTCCACTGCTGCATAACAACTAGTCTGGAACATAACTCCACTAGTATATAACAACTAGTCTGGTGCATAGCTCCACTGCTGCCCAACACCACTGCTGCATAATCCCACTGCTGCATAACAACTCCATGGCTGCATAACAACTCCACTGTTGCATAATTCCACTGGCACAGAACTCCACTGCTGCATGACAACTCCACAGGTGCATAACTCCACTGCTGCATAGCTGCACTATTGCATAACTCCACTGCTGCGTACCACCTCCATGGCTGCATAACAACTCCACTGTTGCATAATTCCACTGGCACAGAACTCCACTGCTGCATAACTCCATGGGTGCATAACTCCACTGGTGTATAACAACTCCACTGCTGTATATCCAACCCACCCCTTAACAATACAAACCAATACAGGATGCCTCTCACCAGTGCAAACTGCTTCCACTCTTCTGCACACTAGACCCTACCAGTACAGTACATGCCAATACCTTACTGGTGCAGACTGATCCCAATGCCCCTTCCACCAATGCACACCGATTCCATTAGTGCTGACTGGCCCCACTGGCTCACACCAACTCTTGCCAGTCACTGGTGCACGTAAACACCACAAATGGGAATCCAACCCCACTGATACTGATTACCTTGGACTGCTGCACACAGGCCCCACAAATGGGAATCCAACCCCACTGATACTGATTACCTCGGACTGGTTCACACAGGTCCCACAAATGGGAATCCAACCCCACTGATACTGATTACCTCGGACTGCTGCACACAGGCCCCACAAATGTGAAGTTTTATTTATTTATTTATTTATTTTTATATTTCATTTGTTAACTGGGTATTACTGATCCCAACCACACCGATGCTGACCTCCTCAGACTGGCGCACACAGGCCCCACAAAGGACCAACTGGTGCACCATGACACACACGTCTGCACACTCGTCCCATCACACTGTTACTGTAGGACAAAATAGCCTTGGTGTAAATAGGTGAACATTAATTTAGATTTTGCATCGTCTACATTCTTGCTTTGTTTTACTGTACCTGCTGACATGGCTAACGGACGTTTACCAAAGAGAAATAACAAATATGTGCATTTCTAACCCACCCATCTCCCACTCACAGTCTGGCAAATGCTTTATTTTGCAGTTCCAAATTCAACAATGGGCTAAACATCAGTGTAGTATTAAGTGAAGAAACATAAGGCAGTATGAGACTGAGAATGCTTCCTGGACCTCTGATCTCCTCCTCTTTTTCCCAGATGGAGCAAAGAAACTTTTCCTACCATCAACTCACTGCTAAAAATACCAGGCCGTTTGTTTGTTTGTTGTTCTAAATGAAAAGGAGACTGTTCCCGTCTCGAGTCTGTGTGAGTTTTTCTGCAGTCATGATGAATCTGTCCTGTTTGCTTTCAGATAACTCCTGTTTGGGCCTGGGGCCAGGAACAGGATGAAAGAGAGTCCTTCTGCATCACACAGAGGGCATCTTTGACATCCAGCGTCCTGAGAGCTAATGCCAACTGACCCAAAAATCTTGTGGTTGCATAACATGTTTGAAATAAACTTGCTTATAGAGTAGCCACCAGCCTCTCTCACTCACTCTCTCACCAGTATAGGCAGCTACCTCCAGAGACCAAGCTGGGAGGGGGTTAAAATGTAGGAAACACTGAGTTCCATTTGCGAGCCAAGGAAAGCTGTTTTGAACTGCTAGCTGAAAGATGTCACGTGCATACCTTCCAAGTCTCCCTATTTTCAGCAGTCTCCCTAATTTTGTCCTTTTTTGCCATCCTCCCTGCTTTTTATAACACCAGTCTATGTCCCTGACATCCTTAGAATCAAAGAACAAACTGTTCCTCCTGTCTTTCTGTGACGTTGGGGATGCATTTCTGGCACTACAGCTTCAGTTATGTTAGGCATCTACAGTAGGGCCCTGTGTAAATCTGTAAGATCCAAAAAAGGAGACTTAATGGTGAGCTCAACAAGTTTAATAAAGGGACGGAGCAGGAGATCAGGTCTTTATTTATCGATTTATTCATAGCATTACGAAGCGGGACATCTTGCTTCACACATATTGCTAGACTATTGTGATTTCAGTGCAATAGAATGGCTTAGCCATAGCTTTCTTGTTTCTTCTATACTGCAATGAATACTACCTTGGAGCATGGTGGATTTTAATTGTCCCTATAATAAAGTCTTTTTTGTTTGAATGGGATGCAGCATTCATTGTGTTTGAATTCAGCAAGCCTAATATCCCAGTTATATGCAGAGATCTTTTAGTGGAGTGTACCCTGTGAAAAGTCTCCCTAATTTTAATGTTCAGAAGGAGATCTCCCTCACTTGAGGAGTGCTGACTTGAAAGCTCTGAATACGTCAGGTCCTAACACTGCAAAGTGCCAAATAGGCCTGTCTGTAAATGGGGTGCATGCTGCAAGTATCTTGGCCACCATTTGCAGCTGTCAGAAACTATTTCAACCTTGGACAGAGGAAGGGCTGAACATTTAGACCAATAAGGTGGTGAGCCAACCCTGCATCTAGCTGCATGCTCTCCAGCTGTGACCTGATGGTGGGCTGACCCCGGATGGAAGGAGCTGGCCTGCACACAACAATGGCGCCTCCTACAGTGGGCTGAACCCAGATGGAAGGAGCTGGCCTGTGCACTGCAATGGGGCCTCTTACAGTGGGCTGATCCCAGACAGAAGGAGCTGGCCTACACACTGCAATGGGGCCTTCTACTGTGAGCTAACCCAAAAGGGAAGGAGCTGGTCTGCACACTGCAGTGGTGCCTCCTACAGTGGGCTGATCCCTGACAGGGAGCTGGCCTGCACACTGCAATGGGGCCTCCTACAGTGGGCTGATCCCAGATGGAAGGAGCTGGGCCTGCGCGCTGCAATGATGCCTCCTACAATGGGCTGATCCCATACAGAAGGAGCTGGCCTACACACTGCAATGGGGCCTCCTACTGTGAGCTAACCCAAAAGGGAAGAAGCTGGCCTGCACACTGCAGTGGTGCCTCCTACAGCGGGCTGATCCCTGACAGGGAGCTGGCCTGCGCACTGCAATGGGGCCTCCTACAGTGGGCTGATCCCAGATGGAAGGAGCTGGCTTGCACACTGCAATGGTGCCTCCTACAGTGGACTGATCCCAGACAGAAGGAGCTGGCCTACACACTGCAATAGGACCTCCTACTGTGAGCTAACCCAAAAGGGAAGGAGCTGGCCTGCACACTGCAATGGGGCCTCCTACTGTGAGCTAACCCAAAAGGGAAGGAGCCGGCCTGCACTCTGCAATACTGCCTCCTACAATGAGCTGACCCCAGAGAGAATAATCTGGCCTGTGGACTACAATAAAGCCTACTATATGGGCTGACCCTGGCGGGAAGGAGCTGGCCTGCCTGCTGCGAAGGCACTTCCTATAATGAGCTGACCCCAGGGGGAAGGAGCTGGCCAGCCTGCTGCAAAGGCACTTCCTATAATGGGCTGACCCCAGGGGGAAGGAGTGGGCTTGCATGCTGCAATAGCACATCCTACAGTGGAATTGATGGTGTCAATGCACCATGGGTGGCCATGCATCACTAACCACCCCTTCTGCCAGCGAGGGACAGTGCAGCAGATGGGGCCAGCACTGAGATTAATTGCTCAGAGGGAGTGTTTGCTACCCCTCCCCTCACCTAGGAAAGTACAGCAGACGGGGGCTGCATATGCGAGTGAGTGGTGGGAGGGAGTATAAGCCACCCTTCCTCTCACCTAGGAAAGTACGGCAGATGGGGACTGCACTCTGACTGCGTGGTGGGAGGGAATGTTGGCCACTCCTCTCTCATGTAGGAACAGTGCTGCCGAGAGGGCCTGATCTGGGACTGAGTGGTGAGAGGGAGTGTTGGACACCCCTCCCCTACCTAGAAACAATGCTGCAGACCGGGCCTGCATTGGAATTGAGTGGTGGGAGGTAGTGTTGGCCACCCTTCCCCCACATAGAGACAGTGCTACCAACAGTGTCTGTGCTGGGATTGAGTAGTGGGAGTGTTGGCCACCCCTCCCCCACCTAGAGACAGTGCTGCCAACAGGTTCTGCACTGGGACTGAGTGGTGGGATGGAGTGTTGGCCACCCCTCCCCCACCTAGGGACAGTGCTGCTAACAGGGCCCACACTGTGACTGGGTGGTGATAGGGAGTGTTCGCCACCCCTCCCCACCTAGGGACAGTGCTGCCAACAGGGCCCACACTGTGACTGGGTGGTGGGAGGGAGTGTTGGCTACCCCTACCCCACCTAGGGAGAGTGCTACCAACAGGGTCTGTGCTGGGATTGAGTAGTGGGGAGTGTTGGCCACCCTTCCCCCCGCCTAGAGACAGTGCTGCCAACAGGGTCTGCACTGGGATTGAGTGGTGGAAGGGAGAACTGACTTCCCCTCCTCCACCTAGAAACAGTGCTGCCAACAGGGTCTGCACTGTGACTGAGTGAGGGGATGGAGTGTTGGCCACCCCTCCCCCACCTAGAAACAGTGCTGCCAACAGGGCCTGCACTGTGACTGAGAGGTGGCAGGGAGTGTCAGACACTCCTCTCTCACATAGGGACAGAGTGCTGGGAGAGATTTTGGTCAACCCTCCCCCACCAAGGGACAGTGCTGCCAATAGGGCTTGCACTGTGACTGAGTGGTGGGAGGGGTTGGCCACCCCACTCCCACCTAGAGACAGTGCTACTGACAGGATCTGCACTGGCACTGAGTGGTGGGATGGAGTGCTGGTCACCTCTACCCCATCAAGAGACAGTGCTACCAACAGGGTCTGTGCTGGGATTGAGTGGTGGAAGGGAGTGTTGGCCACCCCTCCCCACATAGAGACAGTGCTGCCAACAGGGTCTAGCTGGGACTGACTGGTGGAAGAAAGTGTTGGCCACCCCTTCCCCACCTAGAGACAGTGCTACCAACAGGGTCTGCATAAGGATTGAGTGGTGGAGGGAGTGTTGGCCACCCCTCCCCCCCCACCTAGAGACAGTGCTGCCAACAGGGTCTGTGCTGGGACTGAGTGGTGGAAAGGAGTGTTGGCACCCCTCCCCCACCTAGGAAAAGTGCTGCCAACAGGATCTGTGTGGGGATTGAGTGGTGGAAGAGAGTGTTGGCCATCCCTCCCACCAACTAGAGTCAGTGCTGCCAACAGGGTCTGCATGGGGATTGAGTGGTGAAAGAGAGTGTTGGTCTTCTACTCCCCCACCTTGAGATAGTGCTGCCAACAGGGTCTGCCCTGGGACTGAGTGGTGGAAGAGAGTGTTGGCCACCCCTCCCCCACCTAGAGACAGTGCTACTGACAGGGTCTGCACTGGGACTGAGTGGTGGAAGGCAAGGCAAGGCAAATTTTGTTTATTGGGCGCCCATTGCCTGAGGCTCTGGGTGCCTAACAATACATATCAAAAGATAAAACAATAAATAAAACACATTAAAATTCCAGAATAAAGTTCAGAATTACAGCTTTAAAATAAATTTCTGATAATCCAAATGGTTGGGCTGGAATAATTAATTCGTAAAAGCTAGGCTAAAGAGGTGGGCCTTCAGCCTCAGCTTGAAAATCCTGATCAAGGGAGCCTCCCGAACTGCAGATGGAAGCGAGTTCCACAGGGTCGGTCCAGCGACACTAAAAGCATGGTCGCCAAATGTCTTGAGCTGAACCCTGGGAACGTCCAGAAGACCCCTCAAAGAGGAGCTGAGGGAGCGAGCAGAGGTTGCAGGTGTCAGGAGCTCCATCAGGTAGCCAGGACCCAGTCCATATAGGGAGTGTTGGCCACCCCTCCCCCATCTAGAGACAGTGCTGCCAACACGGTCTGCGCTGGGATTGAATGGTGGAAGGGAGTGTGGCCACCCCTCACCCATCTAGAGACAATGTTGTAGACTGGGCTTGCACTGGCAAGGAGTGGCTGAGTGCTGGCCACCCCTCCCTCCCTCCACCTAGAGACAAGGCTGCCAACAGGGTCTGTTCTGGGATTGAGTGATGAAAGGTAGTGTTGACCACCCCTCCCCCACCTAAAGACAGTGCTGTCAACATGATCTGAACTGGGATTGATGGTGGAAGGGAGTGCTGGCCACCCCTCCCCACCGTGAGACAGTGCTGCCAACAGGGTCTGCACTGGGTCTGAGTGGTTGAGTGTTGGCCACCCCTCCCCCCACCTAGAGACAGTGCTGCCATCAGGGTCTGCGCTGGGATTGAGTGGTGGAAGGCAGTGTTGGCCACCCCTCCTCCACCTAGAGACAGTGCTGCAGACTGGGCTTGCACTGGGACTGAGTGGTGGGAAGGAGTGTTGGCCACCCCTCTCAATACCTACAGGCAGTGCTGGAGACATGGCCTGCAATGTGACTGAGTAATCGAGGGAAGTGTTGTCCACCCCTCCCCCACCTAGGGACAGTGCTGCAGACTAAGGCTGCCACATTTGAACGGGGCCAAAAACTGTCTACTAAGCACCAGCCCATTTGTCACTGGCTACACCACTTTCTTCCTTCTTGTGTCACATGGTTAATCAAATTTCAACTGGAGTCACCTCCTAGAATGATGGCAGTTATATTTAGCAATTAATCTGGTAATATTTTGGGGTTACCGCAAATTAATAAGAGAACACACATACACAGTGCTAATGGAAACATGCAAATTGTATTTATCAATCAAACCTGTGTGAACTGTATTAGTTAAAATGACAAAGTAATGCAAGGTATGTAAAGTGTGCAGTATATGTACGTAACAGTTAAAAAGGAACTAGAGAAACTAGAAACAGTTACCTAGAAACTGAGAATTTGATAGCAAAAAAGAAATGCTTAGCCCACCAAGTCTGCCTAGAAGATCCCTACCTGTTCTATCTTCGCAGACCCTCTCTGGTCTCCGTCATCCCTCTCTCCTCACTGCATCCAATCTAATTTACCCCTCTGTCTATACCATGCATGCTTGTAGCTCCCACTGTTTAAGCCCCCACCATTTCTGCTGGCAATCTATTCCAGGCATACACCACCCTTTCAGAAATAAATATATCCCCACATCACTCGTGAATCCCATTCCCCCAGTTTCATTGCATACCCCTTGGTCTTGGTGCTTGTTTTGGAAGAGACTCCCACTTGTACCCTATTCACCCTTGTAAGGTTTCTTGGAAGATCTCATCCTCATGTAATCTATACAGCAGTGTCTCTCATCTCTACAGCGCCACTAAGGGCAACCTTTATTTCAGTTTAAAACTGTTCTTTTAATTAAACTTTTCTGCTTCAGGGAGTTTACCCATTGATTTAATGAACGAGTGAAACTGGGAGCATGTGAAGCTGTCATTTGTAGTTCAGCTTTTACCCTGGGCACCAGCATTCTACTTCTTTTTGTGCGTCCATGTGTTACTCATTTGTAAAAACACACTCCACAAACCTGTTACAGGCAAGGATGGCCAGCACAAACTGCAGAGCTTTGTAAAGCATCCACACTCAGGTGATTTACTAAAAGGGCCAAACATCGGTCACTAACTTTGTCATCCTTCCTTTCAAGTAAAAATGGCAAGGCTGCTGTTAGTATTGAGTAATCTGTATAAAGAGGATCCGGGTCAAGTCCGTTTTGCGGCTTCATTGCTTCCCGGCGTTGCCTCCACAGAGTTTGGCAAGTCATACCGGAATACTCTCTGTTGAAGAGAGAATATCTGCTATGCCTTGAGGGGGACTGTTCTCAAAGCCAAACCATTTGCTAAAATTAGAGATTTTATGGACATAGAAACCACTCAAGTCGTTAGGGATCAGTCCTGGGCCAGTCCTGTTCAATGTCTTCATTAGCGACATTGCAGAAGGGCTGGAGGGAAAGGTCTGCCTGTTTGAAGATGGCACCAAGATCTGTAACAGAGTGGATACCCCTAGGGGGAATGAGGAGGGACCTGGGGAAGCTTGAAAAATGGTCTGAGGACTGGCAACTGACGTTTAATTAAAAAAAATGTAAAATTATGCACCTGGGACACAGAAACCCTCGGAAAAGCTACAGGATTGGGGGGGGGTTGCTGACAGTCACAAAGGAGGAAAGGGACCTGGGGGTTATTATTTCAGATGACCTGAAAATGTCAAAGCAGAGTGCTAAGGCAGCTGGGAGGGCCAGTGGCATGCTGGGGTGCATAGGCAGGGGTATCACCAGCAGAAGGAGGGAGGCAGTGATGCCATTATATAAAACCATGGTCAGGCCACACATGGAGTACTGTGTGCAGTTCTGGAGGCTGCACCTTTGTAAGGACATTAACAGGCTGGAGATGGTCCAGAGAAGCGTGACTAAGATGGTACAGGGTAACACAAGACTTATAAGAAGAGATTAAGAGACCACAACATGTACTTATTGGAACAGAGGAGGGAAAGAGGTGATATGATAGAAACATTCAAGTACCTCAAGAGTGTAAACAAGGTGCAGGGGGGAGAGATTTTCCAGTACAGGAGGAGCACAAGAATGAGGGGGCATGACATGAAATTGGAAGGTGGGAGGTTAAGAGGCAATGTGAAAAAGTTCTTCTTCACAGAGAGGGTGGTGAATGCATAGAATGGTCTGCCTCAGGAGGTGGTGGGAGCGAGCATTGTGGATGGATTCAAGCATGCTTGGGACAGGTATAGGGGAACCATAGAGGTACAGCAGCAGGTTTATCGGAAGCAGTAATCCAGTACAAAGGCTTACAGGCAGATTAAATGGGCCAGGCGGTCCTTATCTGCTTACAATTTTTTTATGTTTCTATGTTACTCTTTCCCTAACATTTGAGTGAAAGTCCTTTAAAGATGATGTTGCTTTGAAGCTGAAGGACATGTCCTCAAGCTGCTTCTGAAGTTCACTGATCAGATGGTTCATGAAAGAAGCTGTCTGGAGCTGTCAAAGAATTTCTCTCACCCTGGGATACGAATTTATGGAAAAGTTGCAACATGTAATGCATAAACTGTGGTAGCACTTTGCCTCAGACACTCCATCATTGCTGCTGGGGGCATCTTCATCAGCTGCCTCAAATTTCCATGTTACAGGGTGACATCGATCTGGTCCTTGGGTTATAAAGTAACTCTAGATAGCTGGTCTATATGTTATCAGTCTGCCTACATCAGGAAGCAATGAGAGCCACCTAGTTATGACATCCTGCAGAATTTCCTTCCAGTCCTGGTCCACCAAAGCAAACATGTTTTAACTGGTGCACTTTCCTGGTGGATCTAGAAATGTCACTGTACATGTTTAAAGCAGCACTTTCTACATCAAATACTGCAGGGGCTTTGCTTGCATTCTTTGAACGATTGTGTATCACGTGGCATAAACAATTTATAGAGACGATGGGTGGCACTTCTGTTTTAAGGTATTTAAACAGAGAATGGTGCTTGCCATAATAAACAGAAGCATTCACTGCAGCATAGCTTGAAAGATTTTGCAGTGGCAGTCCTTTTGGATAAAGACAGTCTGCTAATTTTTTTAATATGACTTCAGAGTCATTGTTGTTGTCCTGATAGAAATTCGAGAAGTTTATTGCGAATACCATACCTTTTGTGAAAGTGCTTGTTGGCACCTTTTTCTGGTCAAAGGCTGCATTACGATCCACTGCATTTTCTTATCACTGCTAGTGCTTCTCATGCCTGAAGTGCTTTCTGGGGCCCACAAAAAGTCAAACTGGGGCATGAATCCAACACTTGGGCCCTGCAGTAATAGGAAGGGGTGGAGAAGTGCCTTACCATGTTGAACCAAAGAGGATGCCAATATAAAAAACAGAGTGACTCGATGAGGCTCTGGGCCGGGTGAGATTTGGGGCTAAGATATGCAGCATGGGTTTTTCCTTGTTTTATGAGGCAGCAAAGTAATGTTTAAAAGGAAAAGCTACAATACTTTTGAGGGAGGAAGAGGATTATTGTACAGTACTGGACAGGATAAATAACATAAATTTAAAAGTACAATGCCACTCAACGGCACTCTCAAGGCGAGTTAGGAAGGTGGTGGGGCTGAGACAAGCAGGGGTAGGTTTTACCTGTTTTAAAACCATGAGAGAGCAAAGTGCTGGTGAAGGCAATGTGTATTCCTTATGGAGGTTAAGCACAAAAGGTGAACGTGACTGGGAGGTTGCCAACCTGCCAGGACAGCTCTGGTGGCTGGGGAGAAAAATGTGAATTTTAGAAAAGGAAAGTAAATGGACAGCTAAGGAAACAAAACTGATCGGGCATGAAAATAATGAGAGAATGCTTGTTAGACTGCAGAAATTAAAAAGATGAATCGAAGGTAAGAAAAGTGAAAATCCAAAGCTAAAAATAGTTCAGCAACATGTGGAAACGAAATAAGGGAACAAAGAAAGAAACAGAGGGCATAGAGAAAAAACCACAGTGATGCTGCAACTGATGCATTTTTTTTTTGTTAGCATTTTGTAAAATTTGTTATGTATTAATTCTTTCAGCGGGGATGTCAGCTGGAATTAAGCGGTTGCAGGAAAAGGTCAGAATGCTTTATTAGTGTGTCTACTAAAGCAGACTGTCCCCAGAGAGTGATTACAATCTCTTTTACCAAAGTAAAAGGAGAATTGGAAGCATAAACACCCTTTTCATGTTGCCATCATTTATACTGTACTAGAAAGAACTCAGGTCAAAAAACAGATGTCTTTGTATATATAAAGTCTGAAGTCCAGATCAGACCAGTTTTTTATGAGGACCCAGCTTTCTAGACACAAAGAATGTTGAATCTATGATGCCACAGTGTCATACTAGATGACATGTCATGGGGGGACAGCCGGTCAATATGTCAACCAGGATTATAGCACAGGAAAATCCGCACTGGAAAAATAGCAGTTGACAGTACAGCTACAGGAATAGCATAGCGCAAGTCAGTTAACATTATACCTGTAGCTGTGGTCACTCAGAGGAAGAGGAAAATAGGTGAAGTGCGTGGCACTTTGCTGAGCTACTCCCATGGTGCAGGGGTTAGGGCAACGAGCAGCTAGGGTGGCGGATTGTGCGGATGACCAGGGTTCGATTCCCAGTCCCACAATTCTTTTGTTTTTTCCCCTGATGACTTTTATTTTTAATGTGTCCACCCTCCACCCTACAATTCTGCCCCATGCCCGCCCAATAAATTACAATTCCCCCAAGGTTCCTCACCATCCCCAAGTTGCCCTCCATAGAAACATAGAAATTTCGGCAGATAAGGACTGCCTGACCCATCTAGTCTACCCATAAGCCTTTGTACTGGATTACTGCTTCCGGCCCACCCGCTGCTGTACCTCTGTGGTTCTCCTATGCCTGTCCCAAGCATGCTTGAATCCATCCACACTGCTCGCTCCCACCACCTCTTGAGGCAGACTATTCCACGCATCCACCACCCTCTCTATGAAGAAGAACTTCCTCATATTCCTTCTTAAGCCCCCCACAGAGATGATTATTTTTAGTTTGAGGGGTGTGGTGGTGAAGCCCCCCTGTAAAGAGGTATGCAGGGGCAGAGCCCCCGCAAACACACAATGTAGCTTTTTGTTCTTTTTTCACCATGGTAGCACTCTGTGTTTTTCCTGAGAGCTACCATTCATTTTGCCATTTTTCGAGCGCAGTTTTTGACCGTGTTGTATTTCTTTTCAGTGTTATAACCTAGTGCCAACAGCCGGAGGGTCTTAAGGTCTGGCAGAGCCTGAAAGAGTTAGTCAGGTTTGGGACTATGAACAAGATACTATCTAAAGGTTCGCATCTACCCTGATTCACCAAAGTGTCTTGTGTGGTAAGAATTCTACTTTGCAAAAGAGAGAGAGAGAGAGAGAGAGGTTTTCTGTGTGCAACCTACTGTTCAAATCTTTTCTTTTCCATTTCTCTAGAATTACTTTTCCCAATAGTCTTGCTGTACTATCCTGTATTATCTATGTAAATATTTGAAAGTATTAAAATATTATATTTTACATACGTCATGCTTCTGTGACTGAGTCCTTTGAGGTACAGTTAATTGATTTATAACTGATAAACTACGTTTCTGCTTCTAAATAGAAGGCTACCATTACCATATTCTGTTCCTAAAGTAGGGAGTTCTCAGCTGTGACAGCGAGGGGTGGGTCAGTTGCCCTTGAAGCAAGGAGTGCTGCAGTGGCTCTGGAGGGACTCAAAGCTAGAGATACCCTGAGAGAGCTTTTATGATAAGTAGTGACAGCTACTGATTACCCTTGCAGGCATCTGAAGGATTCAAGAAAGCTGGTAACACTGACAGGCTGAGTCTGGGAAAGTCCAGTTTGCCACAAGGTGGAGGCAGCGGGTGGGATCTAATACAGTTTTGTCAGTATAAAGGTTATCTGTCCAGTCAAGAACAGATACAAAAGGGGACTGTATATATTTTTTTGTTAAGCAAAAGTAGATAGATAGAAGACTTTATGTCAAGGCTATATGAGAAGAGTACATGCTACGCCTGCAGGAGCTGTGCCAAAAGAAAGAACTGGACTTGGAGAACAGCCAAGCATGGGTAGAACTGATAGCCAACCTCAAAAAGGTGACCAGAAAAGCCGTGTCATGTGACAGGGATCACTGATAGCCAAAGTTGTGAGAGGTTGGGAGAATGCAGGCGAGCCAGAGCCTTTCCCTGGGCAGCTGCACCAGCAGACCAGGTATAAATGTCGGAGAAGGAGCACACCCTGATTAAGGCGAAGGTAAAAAACTGAGGCAAACTGGGTGGGCCAAGCGGTCCTTACCTGCCATCAAATTCTATGTTTCTATGAGGTCCAGAAAATGAAGCTGTAACACAGAAACATAGGATTTGACGGCAGATAAGGACCGCTTGCCCACCCAGTCTGCCCATTTCCCTACCTTATGGATAAGCTGCAGATCCTAGTTAACCAGCAGCCTACTTCTTCCTACCCCCACCCCCTAGAATTGCCTTATGACTGTCCCATGCATGCTTGGTGCTACCGGCCCGGTGGCGCTGAGGGTTGAGTCGCTGGATGCCACACCTCGCTCCACACTGGTGACCCCGGTTCAAGAGCAGACTCGGGCCACCGGGGGTTGGTAGGGGAGAAGAGGGATTGAGCGTCCGAGGGACTGCTGTCCCTCTCCAGGAGAGGGGGTGTCTTCAGTTGTCGGCATGCTTGCAGCACCTAGCGGAGGCTGGGAGGTGGTGCGCTGGCACTGAGCTAGGGGGTGAGTTGGGGCACAGCACCAGGAGGGAGCACATGTGGATGCGTGTGCACTCCCCCCCCCCATTGGTGCCATTGCATGCCCCACTCATGCAGGCACAGAACAGGGAAAAATGGTGAACGGTTGCAGTGGGTTGATGGCCGTCTATGGGGCACCCGGTTTCAGAAGCATCGCTGCACTACTGGATTCAGTCTCGGTTGGAGAGTGAGGGTGACTCTCCGCCACCCTGCCATGGGGGGTAAGCCACGGCGGTAAATGGCAGTGAGGGTTCCACTGGGGGCCGGGAGAGGACCTGATAGTAGCCAGATGAGAAGGATGTGTAGACATGAAGGCAGACCGGGAGCCAAGGTAAAAAAAATGCTTTAAAAAAAACTAGCGCCAGCATGAGTGAGAGGAGTGTGACAGGGACGAGAAGCAAAGAGCTGTGGAACATGAAAAGCAGCACCAGCATGAGCTCTAGATGAAGATGCTTGAGCATGAGAGGCAGATGCCAGAGGGAATCACCACAAACTGTGAGTCATGACATAAGGGGTACTACCATGGAAGCCAAAACATTAACTCTAAAATGTTTCCCAGATGTCAGGAGGGAATGATCTTGATTTGTTTCTAAGATCTTTTGACAGAATCTGTGGGCAACTTGAATTGGTTAGGGCTTCTTGGGTGACTCATCTATTGCCATTGCTTATAGGCAAGGCATTAGAAGCTTTTGCCAGAATGGCCACTGATGACTGCATGGACTATGATAAAGTTAAAAATGCCTTGCTAAAGCATTCCGAGTTAACCTCTGAGGCCTATAGACAAAACTTTAGAGGGTTAAGAAAGGCACTGGGGGACAGCTATGCTAAAATGTGAGTGCAGCTAAGTACCTTGTTAGAACGCTGGGTAGAGAGTGCAGAAGCTTACTCTGCAGAAGATGTAAAAGATTTATTTCTTCTGGAACAGTTTTTACAAACTGTGTCTGAAGAACCGAGAATATGGTTGCTAGATAGAACTCCAAGTTCCATAAGGGAGGCAGTCGAGAGGGCTGATCAGTTCATATCCAACCAACCACCCTCTCATTGAAAAGGGTTGCATGGTTCCACGCAGCACAATGCTGGAGACAGTATCAGGGGTTCATTGCAGCTCTCCCCCCACCACCACCTATTACATCAGAGCCTGCTCCTCACTCACAAGTAGTGACAGGGGTACTATGCTAGCCCTCCGCCGCTACTGCGGTGCTGTTCCACCAACCCCCCACCCTCAGTTAGCATTTGCCTTATAGGCTTCTCTACCCATGTGACCTAGTCATGTGTCCAGGTCAATTACCTATCACCCTTAATCTTCATTGGCAGATTATCTTGGCTGACCAGTAAGGGGGGGGGTGCTACGGCTCCACATTAAGTCTGGTAACATAGCCGGCCCAGTGGCGTTGAGGGTTGAGGCACTGGATGCCACGCCAGTGACCAGGGTTCGGGAATGGATTCTGGTTGCCTGAGGCCAGCAGGGGGAGGAGAGATTTGAGTGTCCAGAGGACTGCTCTCCCCTCCTCTCCCGAGTCGGGTTTGTGGGGATGCTTCACTCTGCAGTGACACCTGGTGGAGACCAGGAGGAACCGCAAGGAGTGTGCAGTTTCAGGGGAGGTGCCGGCGGACGTCAGTGAGGGCATGTCCCTTGCGTAGATGTCACTGCACGTCCGGCATCTCAGGGACAACACACACAGGGTGGAAAATCCCGGTTGGTGAAGAGGCAACAGTGGATGCTCCAGAACCACTCCCACACACTCCAGTGCCGGCTTTGACCCCCGACTTGACTCTCCGTGTTCCCCACCTCCCCATATGGGGTCCATGGGGGACGGACCTAGCACCCGATTCCTCGATCCAGGGAAGGAGTTCAGGCAGGGCGGTAGAGGAGCGGTTGAGGGGGCCCACCAGAGAGATGCCCCACCATTGGTGATTAGAGTGAAAAAGAATGTACAAAAAAAAGGGTAGTAACATATTAGCTCCCTCTGCTATTATAATACCTATTGTTCCCTTTTTTCCCCCAGCTTCCTCCTTTATCTCAGCTTGCACTCTTTGTTATTCACAGTTTTATCCCTGAGTGGGTCTTGAACCGTGGACCCTTTACGCTGATACCCTCCTGTATTAGCCACTGTATTCCACCAGGCCACACAATCCAGATAGTGTTCAACCTTCTAAATTATATCATAGAATTATATCATGGAAGCTTGGCAGCAGAAAAGGACCATACCGGCCCATCTAGTCTGCCTTTTTCTCCCCCTACACCTCCCACTCTGTGCCAGCCCCCAACCTCCCCCCCGATACTCAGCCCCATATGCTTGTCCCATGCCCTCTTGAATTCTTCCACCAATTTAGCCCCCACCACTCTGTCTGGTAGTTTGTTCCAGGGCTCCACGACCCTCTCCATGAAGAAACGCCCTCTCACATTGCCCCTGTGTCTTTTTCCTTGCAATCTGAGGCTGTGCCCTCTAGTTTTGACCTCCTCCTCCCTCTTAAGTAAACCCTTTTCTCCAACTTTATTGAGGCCCTTTACATATTTAAAAGTCTCAATCATGTTTCCCCTTTCCCTCTTGTCTCCATCATGTACAGATCAGCTCCTTACATCTCTGCTAATACGACGTTCCCTACATACCTTGCACCATCTTGGTTGCTCTTCTCTGAACCCTCTCCAATGCATTTATATCCTTGCAGAGATGTGGCATCCAGAACTGAACCCCATACTCCAGGTGCTGCCTCATCATGGCTTTGTAAAGGGGCATTATTACCTCCCTCTTTCTGCTAGTAATGCCCCTGCCTATGCATGCCAACATTCCATTGGCCTTTCCTGCTGCCCTGCTACATTGGATTCCTACTTTAAGGTTTGAAGAGACTATGATCCCTAGATCCCACTCCTGTTCTGTTACTTTAATTTCCTCCCCACCTAGGGTGTACCCTGCTCTTCTGTTCCTACTCCCCAAGTGCATCAAAGTGCACTTCTTGGTATTAAATTTCAGCTGCCACGTCCCAGACCATTTTTCAAGCATCTTTAAGTCCTCCCTTGTGTCCTCCACCC
Source organism: Neoceratodus forsteri (assembly GCA_016271365.2). Lineage (NCBI taxonomy): Eukaryota > Metazoa > Chordata > Ceratodontiformes > Ceratodontidae > Neoceratodus > Neoceratodus forsteri. The sequence continues at coordinate 11,770,697 of CM028137.1, read as the reverse complement.
CCCCCCCTGGGTGTCCACCCTATTGCACATTTTTGTATCATCAGCAAATAGGCACACTCTCCCCCTCAAACCCTCAGCAATATCACTGATGTAGATATTGAAGAGAAGCAGACCCAAAACTGACCCCTGTGGCACTCCACTCTTCACCCTCACTGTCCCAGAGTGCACCCTGACAAGCCTCTACTCAGCTTGTTATTTTCCCACCCAACCCTAGGCTTTCCATCTTGCTCACCAGCCTCCTGTGGGGGACAGTATCAAAGGCCTTACTAAAGTCCAGATAGGCCACGTCCACCACCCCCCCTCCCCAGTCGATCACCTGAGTCACCCAATCAAAGACCTGAATTAGGTTTGTCTGGCAAGACTTCCCCTTCGTGATGCCATGCTGTCTGCTGTCCTGCAAGCCACTCTCCTCCAGGTAATCCACCACCCTCTCCTTGATTAATGCCTCCATTACCTTTCCCATCACTGACATGAGGCTGACCTCCCTTGCGTAAAGGCACTATGTCTGCCCTCTTCTAGTCCTCCGGCACTCTCCCCATATCCAGGGACAAGTTGAAGAGCCTTGTCAAGGGTGCAGCCAACTCCTCCTTCAATTTCCTGGTCACCCTGGGGTGTAACCTGTCAGGCCCCATTGCCTTGTCCACCCTCAATCTATCTATCTAGCTATCATTACTGCCTCATTGACAATTTCCCCTAAGGGGCTGCATTCTAAACACCTCCTGAGGTAAGGTATCAACCCTATGTTAGCTGTCTAGCCTCTGCCTGTATAGGACTACAGCTGCACTGGCTAAGTTTTCTATAAATGTACTCACTCTAATACTCTGTTGTAACCAAGACTGTAACACTGCTTACTAGCGTTAGCTATGCCTTGCTATGTCACTGTATATATGTATATATGATCCACAAGTCCTATTCTGTTATAACTAATGCCACGTTATGTTGTTGTATCACTGTAAACTGACAAGGAGTCTTTGGAAATGAATCCCTGACTCAAAGGGTTGTAACTCCGATGTGAATGCAAATAAAATAAATATAAATAAATCAAAATAAAATCTAGCTCTGCCCTAACCCTATACACAGTGAATGGGCTCAGATCCACCCATTTGCCCTCCTTCCCATTCGACTTTAGCGCAGGTCCCCTACCGTCCTCCTCCTCCTCTATGAATAATGAGCTAAAGTACAGTTCTTATTAATAACTCTGCTTTTTCACAGCCCCTTTCCCATTTTATTTCTCTCTCCTCCCTCAGCCTAGTAATCCCCTGCCTTGCCCTTCTCCTCTCCCTCACATATCTGAAAAAGGTTTTATCCCCCCTTTTGGCCTTTTTTGCTGTTTTCTCCTCAGTATCTGCTTTTGCCCTTCTGATCTTCTTCCCGGCCATGCTCCTCTTTTCCCTATACTCTTCCTTATCTTCCTTGCTGAGTGTCCTCTTAAATTTTCTGAAAGCCCTCCTCCTTTCTCTGACTGCCCCCACAACCTCCTTTGTAAACCAAAGTGGTCTCCTCCCCCTTTTGCTCTTCCTAACCTTTTTATGCACATTTCCGCAGCTTTCAGTATCCCTCCCTTGACAGCTTGCCATAACTCCTCCACTGCCCCTATATTCTCCGTACCCTCCGTTGTCTTCCTTACTATCCTTCTCATTTTGTCAAAGTCTGTGCGTCTGAAGTCCAATACTCTAGTACTGATTTTACTTGTCTCCCTCCCTGCCCTGACCCTGAACATTACCGTGCTGTGGTCGCTGTTGCCCAAGGCTTTTCCCGCCTGCACCTCCTCCACACTCTCCCCATTTGTGAGGACCACATCCAGTAGGTTGTTGCCCCATGTCAGCTCCCCGACTAGCTGTTGAAGGAATACCCCCCCGAAGAGCAGCTAGTATCTCCCTACTCCTTGATGATGCTGTGTCCGGGATTTCCCAGTCTACATCTGGGAGGTTTAGGTCCTCTACCAGCAGTAGCTCTCCTTTTAGGGCTAGCCTTGTGACTGCCTGAATTAACTGTTGATCATCCTCCTCCCCTTACCTAAATTACCTCTATATCCTTTTCCAGTCACATTCTGAATCTATTATATCCCTGAGTGGGTCTTGAACCGTGGACCACTGACGCTGACACCCTCCTGAGTTATCCACTGTATTCCTCTAGGCCACACAATCTGGCTAGTGTTCAACCTTCTAAATTACCTCTATATCCTTTTCCAGTCACGTTCTGGATCTATCACCGCACGTTGCCATTAGTTCTTTATAAGATTTGCCACTGGGGGCGTTTTTTCAGCTTATATTTGCTACTGCGTTCCCCGCTCCTACTTATTTGTTCTGTTCCTGTCCCACCCGTCATGTTTCTCAATTCATTTTTGTTGCTCCCCCTTTTCTTCACCTTATCATCTCTCCCCTCCTATCCTACTTCTACCCTACCCTCCCTCCCTCTCTGAGTCCATACTATCCCTCACTTGCTCCCTTACCTCCCCCCGGTTCCCCTTCTTCTGACCCACAACTCCTGGCCTCCTGGTCCTTCTATCCTGCCCCCTTGTTTCCATGCTAGCTTGCTTGCTTTTAGCTCTCATCCTCCTCTTTCCACTCTTGTCTCTCATACTTTCCCCACTCTTTACCCGGGAAGTTTTCGTCCCACAATTTCAAGCTCCTCATTACCTTGTTCTTCACGTTAGCAGGGGATATCGAACGTATCCTGGGCCCAGCCTCCTCCCTATACTCTCAAATTCCTAGAAGAATTAAGTTAATCCATTTAAATATTAGGAGCCTCCTTTCTAAACTTACACTGCTGTAGCTATTAGCCTTAGACCACTATCCTGACATTATAATCATTACTGAATCTTGGCTAAAATCCAGTATTTCCAATGTGAGTGTCTCAATGCCAGGCCACTCTCTCCTCCGCCAGGACCGCAGCACTAGAGGAGGTGGCATTGCTGTGTATATCAACTCCTCCATCCAGTTCACCACTATACTTGCTACTTCCCTCCCAAAGGCCTATGGACTTCTTCTGATAAACGTCGCCCTCCCCTGCTCCTTACCCATTTTTGTAGCAGGGATTTACTGCTGCCCTAATTTTTCTCCTTCCTCTATCTCAACTCTACTGTCTACACTTCAGTCTCATTCCTCTTCAGGTGAACTGTATGTACTGGGTGATTTTAATGTGAACTGGCTTTCGCCCACTTAGAATAAAACTTGAAATGATATTGCATCGCTTAACCTAACCCAGCTAATACAGGAACCCACCTGTGTAAACTCCAAATCCCTAAATCGCTCCTTAATTGACTGGGTCCTCACCTCCCACCCACATCGCACTATGGCTGCTGGCATATTACCTGATGCCTTAAGTGATCACCACCTGTTTGCAAAATCAGGCACCCAAAAGTCCCCCCTAAGATAGTATTGATCTGCTTGTATAAATCTTTAGATCTAGCCCCTGTTCTATATTACCTAACACTGACTGGTCCCCCACCTCCTAGTTTTCCACCATTGATTCCACCCAGGAATTCTTTAGCTCCAAGTTACTCACCATCTGGGATTGCTACAATACCCTCAGACGTACCCATGTGCGAGGCTCCCACCTCCCTTGGGTTTCGGCTGAGCTGCTAGCCTGTCTACATGCCAGGGATCAGGCATGGAAGTTGCACAATCAAACTGACACCATTTTAGCCCCTACAAAAATACCGCACTCTCAGAAATGCTTGCACTAGGGCAGTTAGACTGGCCAAAGCTGAATACTTCTCAGCCATGTTCAATTCTAACATAAACCACCCGTCTAAATTCTGGAAGGTGGTTCACTCTGTTCTCCCCTGCTTCTCATCCCCCACCTCCTCTTCTGAAAGTGGGTGACATTTCCCTAGCTGGCCCCTCCCTGTGGCCGCCGAGTTTCACGAGTGCTTTACGTCCTGTGCCTCTTCACTTTTTTCCACTCTCCTTCCCTTCTCAGCTCCATCCTCCCCTCTTGATCCCTCTCATGCGGATTCCCCCTCATCCTCCTCTTTCTCCTATCCTTTATCCCCCATCTGATGTTCTAACTGCTCTTCTGGCCCTTAACCCCACTAAGGGTAAGTGCCCCCGCCCGTCTCAGCTCCAGAATTATTTACCTCTCTGCTCCTGCTGTTGCTCCCCCCCACCTTGCTTCTTTACCAAAGCTATCTTTCACTCTTGCTTCTGTCCCATCTCTCTGGAAACATGCCACTGTTAATCCCCTTGCAAAAGGAGGTGGTCCCTCCTCCCCTGGAAACTCTTGCCTATCTCTCTGCTCCCCATTCTTGCCAAGCTACAGGAACGCTTGGTTCTATCCCAGCTCTCTTCCTACCTTGAGTCCTCCTCTTTCTTCATGCCTTACCCATCTGGTTTCCACAAACGCCACTCTACCACCTCCTCCCTCCTAAGGGTCTCTAATTCCATGCTCACTGGGATGGACTAGGACTTCATCACCTCTGCTATCTGTATCGATCTAGCCGAGGCATTCAAAATGGTCTCCACCCCCTCCTTTTTGCTAAACTCACTGCTGCGGGGCTCTCTTCTGCAGCCACCAACTGGTTTCATTCTTACTTAGTGGTTAGAACACAATCTGTTCAGCACAGTGATGCAAATTTCCTTTCCCTTCCTATTAACACTGGTGTTCCTCAGGGCTCCGTCTTGGGCCCTCTATATTTCTCCGCCTTCCTGAACGACCTTTCCTCTGCCTGCTCTTTCACCTCCATCCACATGTATGCGGATGATACTGTCCTGTTTGCATCTGGCCCTTCTCCCTCTGTTGTAACATCAAAACTTCAACATGATTTTGACAAAGTACAGCTCTGGTTTTTCTCAAACCAGTTATTTTTAAATTCCGAAGAAGACAGTCTCCATTACCTTTGGCACAAAGCAGAGACTCTCTCTGGTAAACTCCCTCCCTTCTTACCGCACCCTAGATGGGATATTACTTGAGGCCACCTCCTCCTTCAGGTACCTTGGGGTCTGGCGTGACCAGCACTTCACTTCTTCTGGACACATTGATATATCCACAGAAAGCTACACCCCAAACTGGGTGCGTTATACAGAAATCATGGTTGTATTCCTCCGTCGGCTCGCCGTGTCCTGGTCCAGAAAATGATCCCACCTATTTTTGACTATGGTGATGTAGTTTACTGTGCGCTCCCAAGTCTTCCCTAATATCCTGGACTCCCCTTTCCACTCTTTCTCCTGTTTTGCTCTTGACTGCCTTCCCCGTACCCATCACAGTACCCATTACCAGTCTCTTTCTCTTCCTTCCCTAGCTGACAAGCATTAGATCCACTGTGCAAACTTTCTTGCCAAATTCTGGTTTCACTCCCTCTCTCCCTATCTCACCTCCTCCTTCTCCCTCAGACCATCTTCTTCTCACCCACTCAGAAACCATGACCACCGCACTCTAACCGTCCCACCCAGGACTACCTCTGTCAGTCAGGCTGCACTCTCACACTTTTTTTTATTTATTTATTTTTTCCAATTGTTTAACCAGGTGAGACACAGTAAGCTGAAAGCTTTTTTACAGGTGCAACCTGGGAGCACAGGGAAGTTAAGTGACTTGCTCAGGGTCACACAATGTATACACTGTTTCCCTAAAATCTGGAATGTCCTCCCTCCTCCCATCCGACATGCTGCCTCCCCATATAACCTCAACTCCCTCCTCAAGGATCATCCCCCCTTCCTGTAGACGTCTCTAATGCTTCATTTTTACCCTTGCCTTACTTGCCTCTGCACGGGTTGTAGTCTAGCACTCATCCTGTATTACCTACAAATCTGTTGTTTTTGTTTCTTTTAGTCTTCTAGCACCTTTCTTGTTATTAGTGGTTCTTTTTTAAATGTAATGTATCTATTTTGCTCACACTGTGAAAGTTTGTATTCTGTTTCCATTATGCACTGTTTTTGACTTTTGCTGCTGTAGCTGCTGTGTCTCCTATTTCGCCCCTCCCCAGGATACACCTGGGAATGAGCCTGTCTGCTCAGCACATCCCTTCCCCCGGGATGCGCCTGGGAATGAGCCTGTCTGCTCGGCACGGCCCCTCACCCGGGATGCACCTGGGAATGAGCCTGGCTGCCCGGCATGGCCCTTCCCACGGGATGCACCTGGGAATGAGCCTGGCTGCTCGGCATGGCCCCTCCCCCGGGATGCGCCTGGGAATAAGCCTGGCTGCTCGGCACGGCCCCTCCCCCGGGGATGCGCCTGGGAATGAGCCTGGCCACTCAGCACGTACCCTCCCCCGGGATGCGCCTGGGAATAAGCCTGGCCGCTCAGCACGTACCCTCCCCCGGGATGCGCCTGGGAATGAGCCTGGCCGCTCAGCATGTCCCTTCCCCCAGGATTTGTCTGGAAATGAGCCTGTCTGCTCAGCATGTTTTTCCTGGTGAAACTTTTAAATAAATAAATATAGATAATGGGGAGGGACAGCAAGTGTTTTTTTTTTCTATTTACATTTTCTACTCCTCCTTGGATCGGGCAGTCGGTTCCAGCCCCTCCCCCGGAGTTGACTTACCTCTCTGGCCAGATTTCCCTGCACCATCCCACCCGGCCATCCCCCACTGGTTACTCCCCTGTGACAGGGCTGGTGGTGAGGGGTGCCGGCCTCCCTCCACCCCCGGAAGCCAACATCCAGATTGCCAGGAGTCGGCGCAGGCAAAACCAGCCATCATGGAGCCTGGCAGGTCCATCCTTTTCCTCCATTTTACGCCCCTGGGCCCATGAACGTGCAATGGGTGGGGTGGCTGCCTCCACAGAGGCAGTCTAACACCCTGGACATGGGCCCTCCCCATTCTGGGCAGCGCACCTGTGCCGACACCTAGCCACCACTGGGTGTCAGTGCACTGCACTGTCCCCCCTCCCCTGATGAAGGCGTGCTGTCAGTGGATGCTCAATCCTTCCTCACCCCAGTCGACCCCCAAGCGACCCAAGTCCATTCCCGAACCCGGGTCGCCGGCATGGAGCGAGGTGTGGCATCCAGTGCCTCAACCCTCAATGCCACCAGGCCGGCACATCAGGTGGTTTTAAGGGAACCGGGGAGGGGGGGAACCTAAAAAATGTCAGCCTGTGCCTGAACCAAAAAGGGAATCCACCTAGTCTCAAAAGGCATGGAGACGGGCGAACGCAGGTGCTATGTCTGCCAGAAACTGGACCATTGGTCTTATGATTGTCCACAAAATGTGGAAAAAATGGTGTGAGCACAGCTGGAGGGGGTAGATCAGAAAGCTTCCAGCAGTTAGTAGCCTGTACACAGCACACAGTGCTCTCTAACTCCACTGCACATATGCACCCTGTGTGTATAAATGGGATGGTGACCCAGGGATCGAGGGATACTGGGGCCTCCATTTCTTTGGGGAAGCAGGGTTTGAGTCAGGAGGAACAGATCCTGCTGGGCCACTTTTCTAGGATTAAAGGAATGATGGGCCCTGCAGCCTCAGTGCCACTGGCCTGAATTTTTCTAAGCTGGGAAGGTGGCCAGGGCATACGGGAGGTGGATGTTGTATCCCACCTGCCCATGGATGTAACCATGAGTAATGACTTTTGAAGGTAGGGCAAATATTGTGTGTATCACTACCTGTAGCAAGGTGAGGGAACCAGCTACTGAGGACACAGAGGGTCAGTGCAAGAGAAGGCAACCTGTACTTCAGTAGCAGGAGAAGTGGTAGCTGAAGAATGGGCTGTGAGCAGCAGTTCTGAGCCACAGCTACAGATGGAGGCGAGCCAAGCTATGGATGCCTCTCCCACAGCAGAGTGTGGTTTGGGGAAGGTCAGGTATGTGGAACTAGGGATAGCTCAGCAAGCTCACCCATCCTTGCAATCCTTGATTACACAAAACATGGTTTTACACCTAAGAGATCGTGCCAAATCAATTTACTATGCTTTTTTGAGCAGGTCAGTCGAGCACTTGATCAGGGACTATCAGTTGATGTCGTGTATCTGGACTTATCCAAGGCCTTCAATAGAGTCCCTCATGGAGAACTAATCCAAAGCTTAGAAGATTTGAATGTGGACCAAAATATTATAAATTGGGTCAGAGCTTAGTTGACTAACAGGAAACAGCGTGTATACATTAGAGGCCATACGTCGGACTGGGGAGTAGAGTCTAGCGGAGTCCCTCGGGCTCCGTTTTAGGCCCAACATTGTTTAACATATATGTGGCAACTTTAAAGACATCACAAAACTGCTGGATTACCAAATTTGCAGAGGACAGTAAAATAGGGTCCATCGTGAGTACTAAACAGTACATAGCAAATTTCCAAATTGAATTGGACAAAGTAAACAAATGGGCCAATGACCACAATATGGCCTTTAATGTTGAAAAATGTTGCGTCTTACATTCTGGGACAAAAAGTCCGCAAGCATCGTATAAAGTAAGTGGAACAACGTTAAGGAATTCTACCTCAGAACGAGACTTAGGGGTTTTAGTCTCTAATGATCTAACTTTTTCAGGACACACTAGCAACACTGTAAAAAAAGCTAGCAGTATCACAAACTGCATATTACGAAATATTAAGAGTAGGGACGAAACCGTACTTATGCCATTATATGTTTCTTTGGTTAGACCATTGTTGGAATATGGTGTTCATTTCTGGAACGCCCCTCACGTTAGGGATATAAATGAACTAGAGAGTGTATAAAGGAGAATAACAAAAAAAGTAAATGGCTTCCAAAATCTTCCATACAATGAAAGAAGAACCAATTTAGGATTATTTAGCCTAGAATATAGAAGATTATGAGGTGATTTATGCTTGGCATTTGCAGCATTTAGAGACCAGAATCTTTGGGAATGTATGAGATTAGAAAGGAGAGAGATAGGCCAGCCCGGTGGCACTGAGGACTGAGGCGTGGACACCTTACCTCGTGGCACGCCAGTGACCCGGGTTCAGGAACGAGCCTGGGCCATTGGAGGTCAGCAACGGGGAGGGCGGAGCTGGATGGAGCTGCCGATTGGCAAGCTCTCCTCTCTGGGGATGGGTAAGGGCTTACTCCGGCTGATGGTTGCCACCTGGTGGAGGCTGGGGACAGCATGGGCCAGGAGGAGCCAGGCACTAGGCCTGGGGTGGGAGGAAAGGGGCTGTTACCAGGGCCGTGGGACTAATGCGTACCTCCACACGCATGCGTCCCACTCCTGGGGCCCCTGGGTGAAAAAAAAAAAAATGGAGGAAAATCACTGGTGGCAGGATGGCGACCGACTCCCCACAGGCTCTGCTACCAGGCCAGGCACAAGGTAAGCCCCTGTAATTCCAGGTGACAGAGCTGAGGGGGTTATTCAGATGGGGGCCATCTGGAGGGGGTGTAAAACATTGTTAAATGATAAAAAAAAAGGAGAGAGATCAAAATAACAACCAGAGTACACTCTTTAAAGCTGAAGGGTGACCATTATAGGACTAACAAGAGAAGTTCATGGTTTAACTAGAGAGTGATACATAGATACATAGATACATAGACAGTGTCGGCAGATAAGGGCCTATGGCCCACCCAGTCTGCCCATTTAAGTTTGTAAGTTCAGTTTATGTTTTCCAGGAAGTCTGTTGCCCCTTACCCCTGACCTCCAGAATTCCTTTATGTCTATCCCATGCATTCTTAAATCCCGTGATTGTTTCAGCCCCCACCACTTCCTCTGGCAGGGTGTTCCACTTGTCCACCACCCGTTCTGTGAAGAAATTCTTCCTCACGCTTTCCTCTGAATCGTCCTCCTCCAACTTCATCCCATGCCCTCTAGTCCTGGAACATCTTTTCCGCTTAAAAATAGTGCATTCCTGCACCCTGTTCCTCCCTGTAAGATACTTGTATGTCTCTATCATATCCCCTCTCTCCCTCCTCTCCTCCAGGGAGTACATGTTCAGTGCCTTCAACCTGTCCTCATAGGACTTGTGCTGCAATCCATGCACCATCTTTGTTGCCCTCCTCTGAACCTTCTCTACCCTGTCTATGTTATTATGTAGGTAAGGTCTCCAGAACTGCACAGTGTACTCCAGGTGCGGCCTCACCAGTGTCTTGTATAGTGGAATTATGACCTCCCTTTTCCTGCTGGTGATGCCCCTGCCTATGCATCCCAGCATCCTATTAGCTTTACCTGCTGCCTTAGGTCTAGGTAGGTCTTAGGTCTGATGTAGGTCTGGAATGCTCTCCCAGCTGACATTATTAGCAGTGAAACCATAAACATACTTAAAAACAGGTTGGATCAATATCTGGGGGATGCACAAGATTAAACTCACCGAGTCCATTATGGTGAGAGCTACGGATTCATAACCCAACTTATGATACTTGTGAAAAGTTAAGAGAGTTTAGGGAAAAGGGAGGTGTGCTGGGAGAATGGACTCCTGTACCGTGAGTGGGTTCCTAGGGGAGAACCGAAGGAAGGGGTACTCCAGCAGATAGTGGTTACTACGGGGAGTATAGGAAGTGGCTTCTGGCCTTAGCCCACGACATACCCTTTTCAGGACACTGAGGGGTCAGCCACACAAAAAGGCAGCTCACTAATAATTTTTACTGGCCTAGTATTTTAAAAGATGAGGCAAACTACTGCGGGATTTGTCCACAGTGCCAGAGGGTGAGAACATTTTCAACTCTTGCCCAAAAGGCGGTTTAGTGCAGGGACCACAAAATTACCTTTTGGGACAGATTTGCCTAATGTCAGAGAAATTATTCATGAAGCAGGGTCCCAAAGAAGGTATGTTGAACATTTGGGCCAAAAATTTTCAAAAATGGCCAAGTTATGCCACTAAGTTCAAAACACTATTGAAATATATTGAACCGCAAGCCTGTTTCTTCAGTTCATGGTCTAGCTTTGAAGAGTGAAGACGTGTCTGCTGTCTAGAGAGGATTATGGCGTTGGACCCCCAATGCGTAAGTAAGGGCTCAGGAAGGACTGTGGGGAGGTGGGTGCTGAGTGGGAGGGTCAGGTGAAGAAACAGGAACAGCCGCAAAAGACATGGATGGATGGTTTTCTTTTTACAGGGTAAAAAAAACAAGGATTCTAGATCGAGACGCTGGGGGATTGGGCACCCTAGTGTCACTTTTATGTTTCTGGGGGGTATGGGGTGATGGGTGCTGAGAGGGAGGATTGGGTGGGGAATATTAAAAAAACACAGAGGAGTCCTGATCGCGACACTGGGGGACTGAGCACCCCCAGCGTCACTCTTATGTTTCTGAGGGTGGCATGGGGTGGTGGGTGCTAAGAAGGAGGATCGGACGAGGGGATATCTATAATTAAAAAAAAATCTGCAGCATCCTGATCGCGACACTGGGGGGGTTGGCCACCCCCAGTGTCACTCTTATGTTTCAGGTTGAGGGTGCTGAGAGGAAGGGTCAAGTGGGGAGATATATATAACTTAAAAAAGTCAGCGGTCACTGCAGAACAAAGCACACTCCACCATCTCCAAGATGGCCGCCACACTCTACTGCACATGCCGTATTGTGCTGTGACCACGGACAGAGGAAAAATAGTGCAGTGTGACTGCTAATGGAGACAGCAAGCAGAGAACTTCGTGGACGCGGAAGTGACTGTGTTGCAACTCTAACATGCTGTTCGGTTGGAAGGAATGCGCTGAGTCCTTTTTTGATAGCAACAGGTCTGCAAGGCTACGCCCACTGCAGCCCAAATAAAAACTGAATAGCCCACACATGAACATTTTGTGGCATCTTTTTTAGAAGATCATGATTAACTCATTTCCAAGGCCACTGATTTACGATGATTAAAGTAATAAAATTCTGTTTTCAAGATTTGAAATTCTAAAGATTTGCACTATTGATTGTAAGTCCTTGTTTCCAGATTTTACCAGGATTCTACTGTCATTCTTTTACTATGTATACAAATAATCAGAATAAAAGAGGGCTTAATATACAAAGCAGTCAATAAAGCAAATTGAAAATAGTACTGAAGCAATTATAAGAAAAATACAAGTTCTGTAGATTTACTGATCTGGTATAAAAGGCCAAATTCAATGAAATTCTTTATTTTTACTAGTGTGCAGGTGGTCCAGATTCTGGAATTCTACTGGGTTTTCTGGTAAAAAACAAAAACAAGTGGCCTTGCTCTTCTTTTATTTCTGTCAAAAATAAAAATTTGCACTGTTGCACAACATGTGGGGGCTTCACAAAACAGATTTGGGGTTCAAGTCCCTTATTAATACTGCTAGCACTGCCCATGGAGGGGAGCCTTCTATTCACCGCACAGCATGCTCTAACAGCGGACGGGGGGGGAGGTTTCACTCTGCCAACAACATGCTCCAATGCCAAGGAGTTAGGTTCCACTAACCCCACTGCATTCTCCAAACCAGGGAGAAAGGGTTAACTCTCCCCACAGCACGCTCCAACTCTGGGGGGGAAGGGATCCACTCTCCCCACAGCAAGCTCCAACTCCAGGGGGGGGAGGGTTACACTCTCCCCACAGCATATCCCAACTCTAGGGGGAAGTTTCCACTCTCCCTACAGCATGCTTGAACTCTAGGGGGGAGGGTCCCTCTCTCACCACAGCATGCTCCAACTCCAGGGGGAGGGTTCCACTCTTCCCGCAGCATGCGCAAACCCCTCCAGGAGGGAGGGTTCAACTCTCCCCACAACATGCTCCAACTCCAGGGAGGAGAGTTCCACTCTCCCCACAGCATGCTCCAACTCCAGGGGAGGGTTCCACTCTCCCCACAGCATGCTTGAACTCCAGGGGGGAGGTCCCACCCCTTTCCACAACATGCTCCAACTCCAGGTGGGAAGGTTACACTCTTCCCACAGACTGTCCCAATTCCAGCCAGCCCAGTGGTGCTGAGGGTTGAGTCACTGGATGCCACACCTTGCGCCATGCCGGTGACCTATGTTCAGAAGCAGAGGGAGGAGAGGATTGAGCATCTGGAGGACTGTTTTCCTCTCCTGGGATGGGTTCTGGGGATTGCCCTGTATGGTTGCAGTTTGTAGTGGCAGCTGTGGGCACCACATACTGGGGCAGCCAATGGGGATGGTGTCAGCGGGCATCTGTGGGATGGGACGGGAGCACGCCCTCCACATGCTGTTGCAATTGCACGATTGCACCATTAGGGGAGTTACTCTAAGAATTTTACCGACTACCTGTAGGCGAAGGCGGGACCAGTGGTCAGCCCCCATGCCCAATGCCAGGCTTTCCAGTCCCAAGCTTCCAGTTCTCCCTCCAACTTCCTGGTCACCCTACTAGATTACCAGGAGGAGTTCAACGGTCCTGCCCCAGGGGACTCAGAGCTGGGGGTTGCGCAGTGAGGAGAGGCAGAGAGGAGAAGGGCCTGACCAGAGAAGTGAGGGAGCTGGACGCTTCAAGCAGGCAAGAGAAAAGCCACACCATAATTCCACGCTGGAGAGAGTCTGGGTAAGTTGGAGCAGAAAGAAAATCTACAAAACAAAAAAAGAATGCCCCAGTTTCAGGTGGGAAGGTTACACTCTCCCCATGACACACTCCAGCATTAGGGGTAGGATTTCACTCACCCCACAACATCACCTGTCTCCGGGGAGGAGGGTTCCATGCTCCCCAACAGCATGCCCCAACTCCACAGGGGTGGGTTCCACTCATGCCACACAATGCTCTGACTCCAGGGAAGGGTTCCCCTCACTCCACTGCATGCTCCAACTCCAGGTGGGAGGGTTCTACACACCCCACAGCACACTCCAATTCCAGGTGGGAGGGTTCCACACACCCCACAGCACACTCCAGCTCCAGGTGGGAGGGTTCTGCACACCCCACAGCACACTCCAACTCCAGGAGGGAGTATTCCACTCTCCCCACAGCATGCTCCAACTCCAGGGGGAAGGTTCCACTCTCCCCACAGTATGCGTCACTTCAACTCTGGGGGGAAGGTTCTAGTCTCCCCACAGCATCCTCCAAGTTGGGAGGAAGGGAGGTTCTACTCTCTCCACAGCATCCTCCAAGTTGGCGGGGGTCCCACTCTCCCCACAGAATGCCTCAGTTCCAGGTGGGAAGGTTATACTCTCCTTAAAACATGCTCCAGCTTTAGGGATAGGATTTCACTCATCCCACAATATCCTTTGTCTCGGGGGGGTCCATGCTCCCCAACTGCATACTCTAACTCCACGGGGGTGGGTTCCATTTATCCCACACCATGTTCTGACTCCAGGGTAAGGGTTCCCCTCACCCCACTGCATGCTCCAGCTCCAGGTGGGAGGGTTCCACTCTCCCCAGCAGCATGTTACAACTCTAGGGGGAGGGTTCCACTCACACCACGGCATCCTCTAACTCCGGAGGGAGGGTTGCACTCTCCCCACCAGCATGCTTCTACTTCAGGAGGAAGGGTTCCACTCACCAAACAGCATATTACGACTCCAGGGGGAGGGTTCCCCTCACCCCACCGCATGCTCCAACTAAAGGTCGAGGGTCCCACTCTCCCCACAGCATGCTCCAACTCCAGGGAAGAGGGTCCCACTCTCCCCACAGCATGCTCCAACTCCAGGGAAGAGGGTCCCACTCTCCCCACAGTATGCTCCAACTCCAGCAGGGAGGGTCCCACTCTCCCCACAGCATGCTCCAACTCCGGGGGGGAGGGCTCCACTCTCCCCACAGCACGTTCCAGTTCCAGGGGGGAGGGTTCCACTCTCCCCACAGCATGCTCCAACTCCGGGGGGAGGGTCCCACTCTCACCGCAGCATGCTCCAACTCCGGGGGGAGGGTCCCACTCTCCCCACTGCATACTCCAACTCCAGGAGGGAAGGCTCCACTCTCCCCACAGCATATTCCAGTTCCAGGGGGGTTCCTCTCTCCCCACAGCATGCTCCGACTCGGAGGAGGTCACACTCTCCCCACTGCATACTCCAACTCCAGGAGGGCTCCCTCCCCCACAGCATATTCCAGTTCAGGGGAGGGTTTCACTCTCCCCACAGAATGCTCCAACTCCGGAGGGAGGGTCCCACTCTCCCCACAACATGCTCCAACTCCAGGGAGGAGAGTTCCACTCTCCCCACAGCATGCTTCAACTCCAGTGGGAAGGTTATGCTGTCCTTACAACATGCTCCAACTTTAGGGATAGGATTTCACTCATTCCACAACATCCTGTCTCTGGGGAAGGGGAAGGTTCCATGCTCCCCAACTGCATACTCTAACTCCGTGGGGGTGGATTCCATTTATCCCACACAATGTTCTGACTCAAGGGGAAGGGTTCCCCTCACCCCACTGCATGCTCTGGCTCCAGGTGGGAGGGTTCCACTCTCCCCAGCAGCATGTTCCAGAGGGTTCCATTCACACTACGGCATCCTCTAACTCCAGGTGGGAGGGTTACACTCTCCCCACCAGCATGCTTCTACTCCAGGAGGAAGGGTTCCACTCACCAAACAGCATATTACGACTCCAGGGGAAGGGTTCCCCTCACCCCACCGCATGCTCCAATTCAAGGTCGAGGGTTCCACTCACACACAGTATGCTCCAGCAGCAGGGAAGAGGGTCCCACTCTCCACACAGCATGCTCAACTCTGGGGGAGAGAGTCCCACTCTCCCCACAGCATGCTCCAACTCCAGCAGGTAGGGTCCCACTCTCCCCACAGCATGCTCCAACTCCAGGAGGGAGGGTTCAACTCTCCTCACAACATGCTCCAAATCCAGGGAGGAGAGTTCCACTCTCCCCACAGCATGCTCCAACTCCGGGGAGAGGATCCCACTCTCCCCACAGCATACTCCAATCTCCAGGAGGAAGTGTTCCACTCTCCCCACAGTATGTTCCAACTCCAGGGGTAGGGTTCCACTCTCCCCACAGCATGCTCCAATCTCCAGGAGGGAGTATTCCACTCTCCTCACAACATGCTCCAACTCCTGGGGGAAAGGTTCAACTCTCCCCACAGCATGTTCCAAATCCAGGGAGGAGGGTTCCACTCTCCCCACAGTATGCTTCACTTCAACTCTGAGGGGAAGGTTCTAGTCTCCCCACAGCATCCTCCAAGTTGGGAGGAAGGGAGGTTCTACTCTCTCCACAGCATGCTCCAACTCCAGGGGGAAGGTTCCACTCTCCCCACAGAATGCCCCAGTTCCAGGTGGGAAGGTTATACTCTCCTTAAAACATGCTCCAGCTTTAGGGATAGGATTTCACTCATCCCACAATATCCTTTGTCTTGGGGGGGGTCCATGCTCCCCAACTGCATACTCTAACTCCACAGGGGTGGGTTCCACTTATCCCACACAATGTTCCAATTCCAGGGTTAAGGTTCCCCTCACCCCACTGCATGCTTCAGCTCCAGGTGGGAGGGTTCCACTCTCCTCAGCAGCATGTTCCAACTCTAGGGAGAGGGTTCCACTCACACCACGGCATCCTCTAACTCCAGGGGGGAGGGTTACACTCTCCCCACCAGCATGCTTCTACTCCAGGAGGAAGGGTTCCACTCACCAAACAGCATATTACAACTCCAGGGGAAGGGTTCCCCTCACCCCACTGCATGCTCCAACTAAAGGTAAAGGGTTCCACTCACACACAGGATGCTCCAACACCAGGGAAGAGGGTCTCAATCTCCCCACAGCAGGCTCCAACTCCAGTGGGTAGGGTCCAACTCTCTCCACAGCCTGCTCCAACTCCAGCAGGGAGGGTCCCACTCTAAGCACAGCATGCTTCAACTCCAGGGGGGTACCACTCTCCCCACAGCATGCTCCAACTCCAGCGGGTAAGGTCCAACTCTCCCCACAGCATGCTCCAACTCCAAGGAGGAGGGTCCCACTCTCCCCACAGTATGCTCCAACTTCGGTGGGGAGGGTCCCACTCTCCCCACAACATGCTCCAACTCCAGCGGGTAGGGTCCCAGTCTCCCCAGACCATGCTTCAACTCCAGGAGGGAGGGTCCCACTCTAACCACAAAATGCTCCAACTCCAGCGGGGAGGGTCCCACTCTCCGTAGAGCATGCTTCAACTCCAGGAGGGAGGGTCCCACTCTAACCACAAAATTCTCCAACTCCAGGGAGGACCCACTCTCCCCACAGCATGCTCCAACTCCGGGGGAGGAGGGTTCCACTCTCCCCACAGTATGCTTCACTTCAACTCTGGGGGGAAGGTTCTAGTCTCCCCACAGCATCCTCCAAGTTGGGGGGGAGGTTTCACTCTCCCCACAGCATGCTCCAACTCCGGGGGAAGGTTCCACTCTCCCCACAGAATGCCCCAGTTCCAGGTGGGAAGGTTATACTCTCCTTAAAACATGCTCCAGCTTTAGGGATAGGATTTCACTCATCCCACAATATCCTTTGTCTCGGGGGGGTCCATGCTCCCCAACTGCATACTCTAACTACACAGGGGTGGGTTCCACTTATCCCACACAATGTTCCGACTCAAGGGGTAAGGTTCCCCTCACCCCACTGCATGCTTCAGCTCCAGGTGGGAGGGTTCCACTCTCCTCAGCAGCATGTTCCAACTCTAGGGGAAGGGTTCCACTCACACCATGGCATCCTCTAACTCCAGGGTGGAGGGTTACACTCTCCCCACCAGCATGCTTCTACTCCAGGAGGAAGGGTTCCACTCACCAAACAGCATATTACAACTCCAGGGAGAGGATTCCCCTCACCCCACTGCATGCTCCAACTAAAGGTCGAGGGTTCCACTCACACACAGGATGCTCCAACACCAGGGAAGAGGTTCCCACTCTCCCCACAGCATGCTTCAACTCCAGCAGGGAGGGTCCCACTCTCCCCACAACATGCTCCAACTCCAGCGGGTAGGGTCCAACTCTCTCCACAGCCTGCTCCAACTCCAGCAGGGAGGGTCCCACTCTAAGCACAGCATGCTTCAACTCCAGGGGGGTTCCACTCTCCCCACAGCATGCTCCAACTCCAGCGGGTAGGGTCCAACTCTCCCACAGCATGCTCCAACTCCAAGGAGGAGGGTCCCTCTCCCACAGCATGCTCCAACTCGGTGGGAGGGTCCCTCTCCCACAACATGCTCCAACTCCAGCGGGTAGGGTCCCTCTCCCAGATCATGCTTCAACTCCAGGAGGGAGGTCCCTCTAACCACAAAATGCTCCAACTCCAGCGGGGAGGGTCCCACTCTCCCCACAGCATGCTCCAACTCCAGGAGGGAGGGTCTCACTCTAACCACAAAATGCTCCAACTCCAGGGAGGTCCCACTCTCCCCACAGCATGCTCCAACTCCAGGAGGGAGGGTCCCACTCTAACCACAGCATGCTCCAACTCCAGCGGTTAGGGTCCCACTCTCCCCAGAGCATGCTTCAACTCCAGGAGGGAGGGTCCCACTCTAACCACAGCACACTCCAACTCCAGGAGGAAGGGTCCCACTCTCCCCACAATGTGCTCCAACTCCAGGGAGGAGAGTTCCACTCTCCCCACAGCATACTCCAATCTCCAGGAGGAAGTGTTCCACTCTCCCCACAGTATGCTCCAACTCCAGGGGGAGGGTTCCATTCTCCCCACAGTATGCTCCAACTCCAGAGGGAGGGTTCCACTCTCCCCACAGCATGCTCCAATCTCCAGGAGGGAGTATTCCACTCTCCTCACAACATGCTCCAACTCCTGGGGAGGAGGGTTCCACTCTCCCCACAGTATACTTCAGTTCAACTCTGGGAGGAAGATTCTAGTCTCCCACAGCATCCTCCAAGTCATGGAGGAGGTTCCACTCTCCCCACAGCATGCTTCAACTCCAGGGAGGAGGGTTCCACTCTCCCCATAGTATGCTTCACTTCAACTCTGGGGGGAAGGTTCTAGTCCCCCCACAGCATCCTCCAAGTGGGGGGGAGGTTCCACTCTCCCCACAGCATGCTCCAACTCCAGGGGGAAGGTTCCACTCTCCCCACAGCATGCTCCAACTCCAGGAGGGAGGGTCCCACTCTAACCACAGCATGCTCCAACTCCAGCAGGTAGGGTTCCACTCTCCCCCCAGAGCATGCTTCAACTCCAGGAGGAAGGTTCCCACTCTAACCACAGCACACTCCAACTCCAGGAGGAAGGGTCCCACTCTCCCCACAACATGCTCCAACTCCAGGGAGGAGAGTTCCACTCTCCCCACAACATGCTCCAACTCCAAGAGGGAGGGTCCCACTCTAACCATAGCATGCTCCAACTCCGGAGGAAGGGTTCCACTCTCCCCACAACATGCTCCAACTTTGGAGGGAGGGTCCCACTCTCCCCACAACATGCTCCAACTCCAGGGAGGAGAGTTCCACTCTCCCCACAGCATGCTGCAACTCCAATGGGGAGGGTTCAACTCTCCCCACAACATGCTCCAACTCCAGGGAGGAGAGTCCCAATCTCCCCACAGCATGCACCAACTCCGGGGGAGGGTCCCACTTTCCCCACAGCGTGCTCCAACTCCAGCGGGAAGGGTCTGAATCTCCCCACAGTATGCTCCAACTCCAGGGGGAGGGTTCCATTCTCCCCACAGCATTCTCCAACTCCTGAGGGAAAGGTTTAACTCTCCCCACAGCAAGCTTCAACTCCGGGGAGGAGGGTTCCACTCTTCCCACAGTGTGCTTCACTTCAACTCTGGGGGGAAGATTCTAGTCTCCCCACAGCATTCTCCAAGTCGGGGTGGAGGTTCCACTCTCACCACAGAATGCCCCAGTTCCAGGTGGGAAGGTTATACTCTCCTTAAAACATGCTCCAGCTTTAGGGATAGGATTTCACTCATCCCACAACATCCTTTGTCTCGGTGGAGGGAAGGTTCCATGCTCCCCAACTGCATACTCTAACTCCAGGGGGTCGGTTCCATTTATCCCACACAATGTTCCGACTCAAGGGGAAGGGTTCCCCTCACCCCACTGCATGCTCCAGCTCCAGGTGGAAGGGTTACACTCTCCCCAGCAGCATGTTCCAACTCTATAGGGAGGGTTCCACTCACACCACGGCATCCTCTAACTCCAGGGGGAGGGTTACACTCTCCCCACCAGCATGCTTCTACTTCACCAAACAGTATATTATGACTGCAGGGGGAGGGTTCTCCTCACCCCACCTCATGCTCCAACTCAAGGTCGAGGGTTCCACTCACACACAGGATGCTCCAGCACCAGGGAAGAGGGTTCCACTCTCCCCACAGCATGCTCCAACTCCAGCAGAGAGGATCCCACTCTCCCCACAATATGCTCCAACTCCAGCGGGTAGGGTCCAACTCTCCCCACAGCCTGCTCCAACTCCAGTGGGGAGGGTCACACTCTAACCACAGCATGCTCCAACTCCAGAGGGAAGGGTTCCACTCTCCCCACAACATACTCCAACTCCAGGGGAGAAAGGCTCCACTCTCACCACAGCATGTTCCAGTTCCAGGGGGGGATCTCCACTCTCCTCACAGCATGCTCCAACTCCAGGAGGGAGGACTCCACTCCCCACAGCATGTTCCAATTCAAGGGGGGAGGGTTCCACTCTCCCCATAGCATGCTCCATCTCCAGGAGGGAGGGTCCCTCTCTCCCCATAGCATGCTCCAAGTCCAGGGGGAGGGTTCCACTTTCCATGCATCATGTTCTAGCTCCAAGGGGAAGGGTCCTACTCTCCCCACAACATGCTCCAACTCCAGGGGGAAGAGTTCCACTCTCCCCACAGCATGCTCCATCTCCAGGAGGGAGGGTCCCTCTCTCCCCAGAGCATGCTCCAAGTCCAGGGGAAGGGTTCCACTTTCCACGCATCATGTTCTAGCTCCAAGGGGGAGGGTCCTACTCTCCCCACAACATGCTCGAACTCCAGGAGGTTGGGTCTTACTCTCCCCACAGAATGCTCCCACTCCAGGGGGAGGGTCCCACTCTCCCCACAGCATGCTCCAACTCTGGGGGGGTTCTACTCTCCCCACAGCATGATCCAACTCAAAGGGGAGGGTTCCACACTCCCTGCAGCATGCTTCAACTCCAGCGGGGAAAGTTCCGCTCTCTCCACAGCATACTCCAACTCCAGTGGGAAGGGTCCCACTCTCCCCACAGCATGCTTCATCTCTGGGGAGGGTTTCACTCTCACCGCAGCATGCTCCAACTCCAGGGGGGTCCCACTTTCCCCACAGCATGCTCCAGCTCTGGGGGGGAGGGCTCCACTCTCCCTACAGCATGTTCCAATTCCGGGGGGAGGGTTCCACTCTCCCCACAGCATGTTCCAACTCCAGGGGAGAGAGTTCCACTCTCCCCACAGCATGCTCCAACTCCAGGAGGGAGGGTCCCACTCTCCCTATAGCATGCTCCAAGTCTAGGGAGTAGGGTCCCATTTTCCCAGAGCATGCTCCAAATCCAGGGGAAGGGTTCCACTTTCCACACTGCATATTCTAACTCCAAGGGGAAGGGTCCTACTCTCCCTACAACATGCTCCAACTCCAGGAGGTTGGGTCTTACTCTCCCCACAGAATGCTCCCACTCCAGCAGGAAGGGTCCCACTCTCCCCACAGCATGCTCCAATTCCGGGGAAGGGGTTCCACTCTTCCCACAGCATGATCCAACTTCAGCATGGAGGGTTCTACTCTCTCCACAGCATGCTTCAACTCCAGGGGAGGGTTCCACTCTGCACACATCATGCTCTAATTCCAGGGGGAGGGTTCCACTCTTTCCACACCATGCTCCAACTCCAGGGGGGAGGGTTCCACTACACCACTGCATTCTCCAACTCCAGGGGGCATGGTTCTATTCACCCCACAGCATCAGTACTTCCTTTGGAAGGTTGTGGAGCTGCATAGGAAGCTGTGGGTAACCACACAGAATCTTCCACCTGACATCATTGACAAGAAAGGTGGCTGGGAATTAAAATGAGACAAAAAACAGGCAGGATGACATCAGAGAGGCCACCCAAGCGTGAATGGCTTGCTGCCTCCCTGGGCTGCACTCTGTCTACCACACTGGATGCTTAGGGAGTAGGTGGGATGACCTGCTGCAGCAGTGCAGGCAGGCAGAGTGCTGGACCAGTGGACACATCAGAAGAGGCTATGCCAGAGTCAGCAGTTGGGTCCAACAATGACAGGACTAATGCAATCCCCACTGTGAGAGACTAAAATGCTGAATAACTAAAAAAGAAAAGAAAAAAGACCCAGACCAACTTGGTAAGCATTCAGACCTTCACAAGGCATGTGAATGTTCAGGTACTGTCCTTGCAGTTGGGCATTTAGACCTTAACCAGTTGGGTGGGTTTTCACTGTCCAGATGGTGGGTATTAAGACCCAGAGCATCTCTGCAGGTGCTCAGACACTGACCATCTAGGTGGGTGTTCACCGGCCAACTGGGTGGGCATTAAAAGCCCCGGAGCAGTTCAATGTGTGTTCATACCCAGCCAGCTAAGTGGATGTTCACACTGTCTAGCTGGTTTGGTGTCCACTGTCCAGGTGGTGGGCATTCATACCATTACTAGCTGCATGGGCATTTAGACACAGTCCAGTTGGTTTGGAGTTCAGGCCATGACTGGTTGGGCATTCAGACACTGTCCAGCTTGGTGGGTGTTCAGTCTTTGACCAGTTGTGTGTTCATTCAGGCACAGTCAAGCTGGTTGGGCATTCAGACCTTGATCAGCTGTGTGGATATTCAAACCTGGAGCATCTGCAGCCATTCAGCCCTGAACCATTAGGAGCATTACATAATGCCAAAACTCAGAGTCCTGACATTCAGGATCCCTAGTTCATCAGCCTGACACACACCCACCTGACAGAAGGAAGCTGGTTCCAACAGGGTTAAGGTAGCAGATGAGATGAACCACTACCTACCCCTAGTTGGACACCACAAGGAAGGAGAAAATGCATAAACTGGCCTAGCTGCTCCCCTGGCATGGAGGGCTAGGCCACTAGCAGCTCAGCCAGCATGGCGCTCTTGACCCAGGTTCTGTTCCCAGAAGGGAACAATTTTTGTTTGCACTGTTGTTGCCCCTTTAACTTTTTAACCTACTCTGAGGTCCACTCCCCCTCAGAATTGGTTATTTTAGTTACATGGGGTGCAGGGGGGGCTTGCCCCCTGCATTGGATTAAGACCCTGTCGATCTTCCAACAATCAGTCTCCTGAACTCGGGCTTATGGAGTTCAGGGGACTGACTGTTGGGCTTTCATAGTGACTCAGAACCATTTTGGTAGGGATTCAGACACTATCCATTTGGGTGGAAGTTCAGTCTGTCTGACTGGGTGGGACTTCGGACACTGTTGAACTAGGTGGCCATTTAAACCTGAAACATCTGGGTAGGGATTCAGACACTGTTCATCTGGGTGGGAGTTCAGTCTGTCTGTCAGGGTATTCAGTCCCAGACCAACTGGCTGGGCAATCAGAACCAGACCACCTGAGTAGGGTTTTGGACACTAACCATCTGGGTTGGAGTTCAGACAGGCTGGCAGCGTGGGAGTTCAGACACTGACCAGCTAGGTGGGAGTTCAGACACTGTCTGGCTGGCTGGGAGTTCAGCCTGTCTGGCTGGACGGGAGTTCAGACAATGTCTGACAGGGTGGGCATTCAGACCTGGACCAGGGGAAGTAGGCATTTATACCCAAACCTGCTGGGTGAGCATTCAGACTCTGAGCGGTTGAGTGGGCATTCGGACCTGGAACAGCTGGGTGGGTATTCAGAATTGGACTAGCTGGGTGGGTGGAGTGTCTCGGACTAGCTGGATGGGTGTTCAGAAATGGACGAACTGGATGAGTGTTTCAATGTTAATCCAAAGAAGAACTGTTGCACTTCTGCCCATGGTACTCAGTAAATGCTATCCTTGTACAGTCTTATTAGTTTATCAATTAATTAAAAATATATGGTTAGTTTTTTAAATATTGTTAGCACAGATTTTCCTCATTTATTTAATATTAATGTGTTTGTGTGAAGTGCCTGGTACTTTAGAATGAATTCACAGCTCATCCTCTGAAGCATAACAGTCTGCCTGTTGCTTCACACCCTGCTGCCAGGAAAGGACAGTGATGTGGCAAACAGCACTTCAGCTGAGCCAGATTGGACAAGCAACAGTCCGATGGATAAACACTGCTTACAGACAGATATCCACAGTAAGGAAAAATAAGGCATGGGAAAATGCAAAAAATATCAGAAATATAGTGTGTCTAAATATTGTGCTTTTAATAATTTCCCACAGAAGTCAGCTGCTCTTCGACAGATTCTCACTAAATACATCGTACACCATATCCCAGGACACATGTTTATTCACTCCGCTGATCAGTTCTGTTAAAGTTTTACTCTAATGTATTTTTACTGTACCTGACAGGCAAGGCACATATTATTTTAGGTGGATCCATCTTTGAGGGTGCTCTGCCTTGGATCCGAGCTCTCCCACCATAGAAATTGTTAAAAAAAGAGCTCCACTGGTTCAGAGCTTTCAAAACACAACCCAAAATTTGTGACACCACCACCTACCTGCCACCACAGCTGAAATAAAGGCCCCGAAAAGTGCCAGCAGGAGGAATCTCTGGACTTTATGGTCAGTCATGCTTTTAAATCCAAAAAGGCACACAGGAATTTTCCAATCTCTCAAAGCAAAGCAAAAACCAAGTTCGGAAAAGGAACTGAGAAGCTGTGAGAGTCGTGGTCTGCAATAAAAACTTCTTGTTTGCTCAATGTGAAAATCCCCCTGAATGCTTAGACTCAGACTGTATGCTGGAAGACTCTCCTAGAGGAACGAGAGGAAAAGGTGATGAAAGCAAGATCCACCCCCTACCCAACTAGGCAGAACTTTTGCCAGAGACCGTCCCCTTCCACTCTTTCTTGAAACTCCCAGGACTCTAGTTTGCCAACCAATCCTCCAGGTGTACAAGGAGTGTTGACCACCGCAGGTTTCCCCTTTGACTTTGAAAGTGGAACCTGAAAATTACACACTTGCCGTAATTGATGATCTCCCAGAATATCTTTACCATTGATTTATACTTATGGGTCTAGGCCCAGAGGCACTAGGACCCTGCAGGCACTTTTTTCTACAGGGAGGGAGCTGGCATTGGCTACTGACATCACCCATGTACCTCACATACCTGACATGGTACTGCAAACTAGCCAATAACCGTCGTCGACTCCCTCACACACCTCAGTTCTAATTGCTCAGAGTGAAAGAAAGTGGAGAGAAATAAAGAGAGAACTAGATACTTTCTAACCAAAAGGGATAGGAAAAGGATATAAGAAGTAAAATAAACAACCAATTAGAACCCTATTACCTTAGAGACTAAGGACTGGGCCCACCACCAGGTGGCACAAGGGTAGTGCGTCTAAAAAGGAGTCAGAGCCTCTTCTCACTAGCCAGACAGGTGTGAAAAGCGATAAGAAAAAAGATGGGGCAGAAGCCCTGAGCAGATGGCTCTGTCAGAAATAACAAAAGTGAAAGTCCCAATTTGGGACACCCTTGCAAATGAGATGATAAATATGACAAAAAATGGAAAACAAAATATCTGGATTCCCAAAAAGTAATAACCCCATACTACTGGATAGGACTTGAATAAGCTTGACAGTAAACCCATAACCCTCTTTTCTGTAGGGAGAAAAGTAGGGATGAAGAGCACAGGAGTTGTAGGACTAGCAGTCCTAGGCAGGCAAGATGTGATTATCTCCTCTGGCATGCTCCAAGTAGAGTGGCTGAAGTACGATGCAGTGAAAGAGAGAAGTGACAAGGGATACCAACCAAAAATTCCGAAGTGAAGGAAGAACGTGACTGGCTTCTCTCTGCAGCCACAGAGATGTAGTCTGTGTGAAACTAGTACAGTGATCTAAGCCAAAAGCATAGCACATCTCCAGATGCAGAGCAGCTGCTCAGTGGAGTTAAATTTAATAGTGCCCAGGACACACGTCACATATAGTAACTAACAGGGATATATCCTAGTGGGGGATATGCCCTGGGCAAAGAGAAAGAGGATAAGACAAAATGGAGGGAAGGGAGCCACCCACACACTTCATAGGAAAAATATTTTTTTTCTTTTAGTTGGTAGCCTTTTTTATTTGTTTTTTGGTGTGGGTGGCACCAAAGAGACCACATTTTTTTGTTTTGTTTTTTGGAATAACAAGAACAGCCACCAAGGAACCATGGCAGAGGAGACATGCAGACTTGTCTGCTGCCAATACCCACAGGGCGAGCTGCCAGAGGCCCTGGCTCTCAGCGGAGCGGGGGCTGGCGGTAAGCAGGCATCTAAATGAATGAGGAAGATATTCTGGGAGATCAACAATTGCAGTAGCTTTGTAAATGAAAATACGTACTCACCATAATTCTTGATCTTCCAAAATATCTTCACCATTCATTCACAATAAAGGGTCTAAGCTGGAGGTGCCATGACCCTGTGGGAGCAAATTCTTCTGCAGCTTGGAGGGGACCAATGTTGGCTAGTAACCCAACAAGCAGAGGAGTGTAGCACAGAAAGTTCTACCCCAACAAACTGAGGAGTATAACACAGAAAATCCTACCCCAACAAACTGAGGAGTGTAGCACAGAAAATACTACTCCAACAAGCTGAGGAGTGTGGCACAGAAAATCCTACTGCAACGAGTTGAGGAGTATAGCATAGAAAATCCTGCTCCAACAAGTTGAGGAGTGTGGCACAGAAGAAAAAATTACTCACCTTAGTAATGTTGTTTCTTCTAT
Source organism: Neoceratodus forsteri (assembly GCA_016271365.2). Lineage (NCBI taxonomy): Eukaryota > Metazoa > Chordata > Ceratodontiformes > Ceratodontidae > Neoceratodus > Neoceratodus forsteri. Next base: position 11,744,292 of record CM028137.1, on the reverse strand, counting down.
TGGAGTCTTGCTATATTATGACATATGCAGTGAGTCCCAACCTTCGAACTGCTCCAGAGGTGAAAGAGTTAACTTTCCATGCCAGGCATGGAACGCTGAGTTCGAGCTTGGTTGAAAACTCTGTCTGTTGTTCTTCAAACTCAAACCGTCAGATCTTTACGAGCTGAACTCACTGAGGTCCTGTGTGGAAGCTGTAAACCTACACTAGCCAACTGGCTACTAAACATAGTAACACATTTTTTGGTCCCAAAACAAAGACTCAAGTCAGGAGACCCAAAAAATGAAAAACACAACACCAAGTCACCCCAAAAGAAGGTGAAAACAACAAGGTGGGCACCTACTAGTGCCAAACTGCACTGCCCCCCCACATCCCAAAAACAGAGGTTCTGAGAGGGGCAGGCGGGGGGGGAGGTCATAATATAGCAAGACTCCAATAGAAGAAACAACATTACTAAGGTGAGTAATTTTTTCTTCAAACAACATGAAGTCTTGCTATATTATGACATATGCAGACTACAAAGCAGTACCTCCATGGAGGAGGGATAGAACCTACTTGGGAAATAGGCTCTGAAGCACAGCCGTGCCAAAGCGGGCATCACTCCTAGCCTGGATATCCAGGGAGTAATGCTTGGTAAAAGTATGAACTGTTTTCCAGGTAGCTGCTTGACATATCTCTAGAATAGGGATGTCCCTGGCAGCAGCCAGGGAAGCAGCTGTACCCCTGGTAGAGTGAGCCCTCAGGCCTGAGGGAGGAACCTTACCCAGTTTTTCATAACAGAATTGGATACAAGAGACAATCCACCTGGCAATGGATCTCTTAGTGGCAGGTTTCCCTTTACCAACCTCACCATAAGTGAGGAATAGTTGGAGGGAGTCAAACCTGTGACCCTTGGTACGCTGTAAATAGTAGCTAAGGGCTCTTCTGACATCTAAACTGTGCAGCCTCCTCTCACCAGAGTAGGAATGGTCAGTGAAGTACACAGGAAGAGAAATAGATTGATTAAGGTGGAAATCTGAAACCACCTTAGGCAAGAATTTCCTGTTAGTCCTGAGGACCACCTTATCTCTATGAAAGGAGATAAAATCAGGCTCCACTGACAAAGCTTGTAATTCACTTATGCATCTGGCAGAAGTGATGGCTACCAGAAACACAGTTTTCCAAGTCAAGTACTTAAGCTCTGCTGAAGACAAAGGCTCAAAAGGGGTTGCATAAGCTGAGCAATGCAAACATTAAGGTCCCAAGCAGGGCAGGGGCCCTGAATGGAGGGTTGGTGTGAAGCAATCCCTTGAAAACTTGGAGAATACAGGGTGAGCTGAAAGAGGAGAGGGCTTACCTGCTGAAAAAAAGGCAGATACAGCTGCCAGATGCACTTTAAGGGTAGCTGGTCTCAGCCCCAAGGTATTTAGATGGACCATGTAATCCAGGACTGTGGGTAAATCAACAGATTCTGGGGAAATATGCTTTCCAGAGCACCATATGGAAAATCTCTTCCATTTGGAATTATAAGTAGCCCTGGTAGAAGGCTTTCTAGAAGCCTTCAGGATAACCATTACACCCTGGGAAAGGTGTAAGTCAGCAAACTCTAACTCTTCAAGAGCCAGGCCTTGAGATTGAGAGATTTGAGGTTCGGGTACCAAACCCTCCCCTGAGCACAGGTTAACAGGTTGTGGTTCCTGGGAAGACAGAGGGGAAGATGGACTGCTAAGGACAGCAGGAGTGGATACCAGGGTTGTCTGGGCCAATCTGGGGCAATCAGGATCATCTTGCAGGGTTGAGACCTGATTTTGACTAGCACTTTGAACAGCAGAGGGAAGGGGAAAAGCATAGAGAAACTTCCCTTCCCAATTGAGGACTAAGGCATCCAGAGGGACTGAGCCCAACACTGGGGGCCTGCAGCAAAAAAGGGGAAGTTGGTGATTGTCTGGGGCTGCAAAAAGATCTATCTGTGGGGTGCCCCATCTAGCAAATACCACCTCCAGGACCAGGGGGTCCAGTGACCATTCGTGATGGCCCTGGGAAATCCTGCTGAGAGCATCTGCCAGGACATTGACCTTGCCTGGGAGGTGAACTGCCGTAAGGGAGGTGTTCAGGGAGTAAGCCAGAGACCACAACTTCATTGCTTCGGTGCACAAGGCCGTAGACCGAGTGCCCCCTTGCTGGTTGATGTACCACATTGTGGTGGTGTTGTCTGTTCTGACCTGTACCACTTTGTTCTGAACAGACTTGGAAAAAGCTTGAAGTGCTAGAAAAACTGCTCTGAGTTCCAACAGATTGATGTGGAGCAGAGATTCCTGAGGGGACCACAGCCCCTGGGTAGTGAGGTCGCCCATGTGAGCTCCCCATCCCAAGAGGGATGCATCTGTAGTAAGGATTAAGGAGTGAGACTGGGTGACAAAAGGGAACCCCTTGTCTGAGATGGCTCTGATCCTGCCACCATTGTAGGGCCTGGATCAGGGTTCGAGTCACTGGGATCAATTTGGTTAGAGGGTCTTTCCTTTGAGACCATAAGGCTCTCAAATGGAACTGAATGTCCCTCATCTGAAATCTTGCTCCCTGCACCACTGATGTAGAAGCAGCCATGTGCCCCAGGAGCTGTAGAAAATGCCTTACTGGTCGAGACACCTGCAGGGTGAATGAGGAGGCCAGAGAGACCAGGGTCCTTGCCCTGTCCAAAGGGAGGAAGGCTCTGGCTTTCTCTGTGTTCAGCTCTGCGCCTATGAAGGTGAGGAACTGAACAGGCTCTAGAACTGACTTTGAAAGATTCAGAAGGAAACCTAGAGAGGTGAGCAGTTGCTGAGTTATCTGTAGGTGTAACTTGACTTGGTCTGGGGACTGGCCTACTATGAGCCAGTCGTCCAGGTAAGGAAAATGGCAATTTTTTGCCTTCTTAGAGAAGCAACTGCTACTGCCAGGCATTTTGTGAACACCCTTGGAGCAGAGGTGAGGCCAAAGGGCATTGCTCTGAACTGGTAATGGCCTGAAGGCAGCTCGAACCTGAGGTACTTTCAATGGGAGCTTCTGATGAGAATATGGAAGTAGGCATCCTTGAGGTCCAGGGATGCTAGCCAGTCCTCTGGCCGTAAAGAGGGTAGAATAATTCCCAGAGTCACCATTTTGAATTTTGGTTTTAAAAGGTGCATGTTTAAGTATCTGAGATCCAGGATGGGCTGCCATTCTCCTGTCTTTTTTAGGGTAAGGAAGTACCTGGAGTACAACCCTTTGCCCTGGTGTAGGGGTGGAACCCTTTCCACGGCTCTGAGAGCCAGGAGGGAAGAGACCTCTGCCTCTAGGGCAAGTGCCTCTGGAGGATTTGCAGGTGGAAAGGATCTGGTTCTCATCTTTGAAACTTTTGAAGCTGAGAACCAGTCCCTGGCTTACTACTTCCAGGACCCACTTGTCTGATGTCAGAGACTCCCAGTCCTGGACAAAGTAAGCCAGCCTGCCCCCCTACAGGTAGTTGAGAATCGGCCCTGGCAACCCCATCAGGGTGCCTGCTTGGCAGGGGCTTTGGGCTGAGGGGTGAAAGCAGGCCTGTTTGCACCCCGTCTGCCTCTCCCTCTAAAGAACCCCCTCTGGGCAAAAGTAGAAGAGGAAGCCTGGGCTTGGTAAAAAGGCCTATGAAAAGGCCTGCCCCTGCCCCTGGGAAGCTGCCTTTGAGGAGTGGCCTGCCTTTTCCTTGGCCTGTGCACTCCTATAGGTGGTCCTATACTCATCCATTTTCTTCATGTAATTCTCTGTCTGCTCCCCAAACAGAGAATTACCCACAACAGGAAAATCCATGGCCTTAGTCTGGGTATCCTGTGACAGGCTAGTACATCTGAGCCAAGCCATCCTGTGAAGAGCCACAGATGTAGCCATGACTCTTGATGACACATCATTTGAGTCCACTGCAGCATGGAATTGCACCTTGGATGCCTCAATACCATCAGCAGCCACCTGCTCCAGCTCCTTGGCAAGCTGGCCAGGGACCTGTTTTGCAAGAGCCATAACAGTATCCCATCTGGATTTCTGGTATCTAGCAACATAAGCCATATAATTTGCCTGTCTGAGTCCCAAGGATGCTGCCATGTATTGTTTCTTTGCCATGGCACCAACCTTCCTGGAGTCCTTGTCCGGTGTGTGTGAGGCCAAGGGGATATTTGCCTTGTCACAGGCTGCAGCCTGCACTACCCCAACATGGCTGCATTGTTGTGTAAGGAACTCCGTATCAGAGCCTGACAATGTGTACCTCTTGTCCGTTCTCTTATCCACAGGAGGTATAGTGTGAGGAGTTTTTAGAATTTTAAAAGTCTGTTTCCCAAAAGATTTATGCAAGGGAATAGACAGTCTCCTAGACTCTGGGATATCCATCATTTCCACATAGTCAGGCTCCTCTTGATCATCCACAGCTTCCTCCATAGGGAGCTGGAGGGTTTCAACCACTTTTTATAGAAAATAAAATGAGAAGGGGACTCAGAAAGCCTAGGAGGGGACACTCCTGAAGGTCTGTCTGGGGAGATGTCCGGGTCGATGGGCACATCCAGACTTTCAAATCCACATTCACTCTCCTCACACTCCTCTTCCCCCTCCTCCAGTTCATAATATTCCTCTAAATCATACTCTTGAACCAGTGGAACCGGCCGAACTGGGCGCTTACCTGATGGCACTGGTTCGGTTGGAACCAGAGAAAGCGACTGGACAATCTGAATCGCTTTGGCTATCTCTTCAGCGGTTGGAGAGGAAAGTTTTGGCTCCACACCAGCTGATTTTCTAGTCCTTTTTGCTGGAACCGACCCCTCAGAGTCAGCTCTCCTTTTGCCTGAGGAAGTCTCACCCTGGTCAGAGGGCACTCCCTCTGGTTCGGTTGGAACCAAACCGGGCTGGTCATCCGGGTCAGCAGACTTCTTGGCCTCCCTTTCCCTGAGCATACCAACTCTCTTTTCCAGGGTAGCGGCAGGAAAATTTTTACAAATCTGGCAGTCTGCATTGAGGTGGTCAAACCCCAGACAATAAACACAGGTGGTGTGGGGGTCAGCCTTGGCAAAGGCTTCCCCACACACACTGCAGTGTTGAAACCAAGTGGGCCTGGTTTTTCTTTTGGGTTTCTCAGACATAGTGCCAGTCCTAACCAAACTTGCCCGTTTATGGCAATCCGCCAAGCATACCCTCTTATCGGTTCCCAACCGTGTCACGGGTCGTGGAAAAAAACGTAAGAAATTCCGTTTTTTTTAGAACCGATAAGAACCAGTAACCACACTCTAAATGTTAGAATAAAATATTTTTAAACAACCTGATCGATTCAAGAGCGAACAGATAACAGTTTACAAGTTCCACACAGAAGAGAAATAATGTAAACCTATCTAGCACTCACAAATACCACAGACAGAGCTTGAACCGACCGGTTGCGGTTTAAATTTGGTTAAAGAAACGAGAAAATAATACTTTAACTGACAAAATGAATTGAGCAGAAGGAGAAATCTCCGGAGCGACTGTTCAGTGAGGCGGAGTAAAGAATCTGACGGTTTGAGTTTAAAGAACAACAGACAGAGTTTTCAACCGAGCTCGAGCTCAGCGTTCCATGCCTGGCATGGAAAGTTAACTCTTTCACCTCCGGAGCAGTTTGAAGGTTGGGACTCACTGCATATGTCATAATATAGCAAGACTTCATGTTGTTTGAAAATCCTACTCCAACACGTTGAGGAATATACAGAAAATCCTGCTCCAACAAACTGAGGAGTATAGCACAGAAAATACTAACCCAGCAAGCTGAGGGGTATAGCATAGACAACAGTAACCCAACCCAACAAGCTGAGGGGTATAGCTTAGACAATCTCAACCCAACAAGCTGAGGAATATAGCACAGAAAATCCTACTCCAACAAACTGAGGAGTGTAGTACAGAAAATCCTACTCCAACAAGCTGAGGAGTGTAGTACAGAAAATCTTACTCCAGCAAGCTAAGGAGTATAGCACAGAAAATCCTACTCCAGCAAGCTGAGGAGTATAGCACAGAAAATCCTACTCCAACAAGCTGAGGAGTGTAGTACAGAAAATCCTACTCCAACAAGCTGAGGAGTATAGCACAGACAATCCTACCACAACAAGCTGAGGAATATAGCACAGAACATCCTACTCCAACAAGCTGAGGAGTATAGCACAGAAAATCCTACTCCAACAAGCTGAGGAGTATAGCACAGAAAATCTTACTCCAACAAGCTGAGGAGTATAGCACAGGAAATCCTACTCCAACAAGTTGAGGAGTATAGCACAGAAAATCCTACTCCAGCAAGCTGAGCAGTATAGCCGAGCAAATCCTTTTCCAACAAGCTGAGGAGTATAGCACAGAAAATCCTTTTCCAACAACCTGAGGAGTGTAGCACATAATAATCCTACTCCAACAAGCTGAGGAATATAGCATAGAAAATTCTACTTGAACAAGCTGAGGAGTATAGTACAGAAAATCCTACTCCAACAAACTGAGGAGTATAGCACAGAGAATCCTACTCCAAAAATTCTGAGGAATATAGCAGAGAAGAAAATATTACTTACCTTAGTAATCCTGTTTTTTGCAAGGATTCTTCAATATGCCTAACTCTTACTGTCAGCCTCTAGTGTTAAACTGCCCGGAGAATGAAACTTATGTAAATAATGAAACACTCATTGGTTTGTGCCACCATTCAAACTGCAGCCCTTACCAACTGCTGCATTCTGTAATGCTCAGATTAATTGGAGCCTACAAGGAAAGGCCCCCTTAACTAAGCTATCATAACAATACTAACAATACTTTAATGATAAAATCCCCCATGACAAGAAGTCCCTCAAACAATCTGCTAGGACCTAAAGAGGGGAAGCAACACCCAACTGGGTTTAAAAACCTGTAACACAACTAGGGTAAAAAAAAACATTTTCTATGCATAAATCCTGTTTTTATGCAGAGCCCACTGGTTCTGGAAGGGGAGGTAGGGAGGGTGAGTTAAGCATATTGAAAAATGCCTGGGAAGAAACAACATTACTAAGGTGAGTAATTATTTCTTCTAACCCCAGGAATTCTTTAATATGCTTAACTCTTGCAGAGTATGAAACAATACCTTTGGAGGTGGGCACAGAACCTTACTTAGGAAATAGGCCCTGCAGCATTGCTGTCCCAAACCTGGCATCACTTCTGGATTGAGTATCCAAGCAGTAGTGCTTTGTAAAAGTATGTACTGTTCTCCATGTAACTGTCTTATAGATTTCTAGTAGAGGAATATCTCTGTCAGCTGCTACTGTAGCAGCTGTACACCTTGTGGAGTGTGCACTGAGGCCTACTGGGGACTCCTTACCAGCTTTGGTGTAACAGAACTGGATACATTGTATTATCCAGCATGAAATGGTCCTTTTAGATACTGGTTTTCCTTTTCCCATATCCCCATAATCAGGAACAGTTGCTGACTGTCCTGCCTGTGGGCCTTGGTATGAGTAATATAATAGTTTAAAGCTCTTTTGACATCCAGGCTGTGCAGCCTGTGTTCTCCAGAATTGGAGTGCTCAATGAAAAAGACTGGCAACGTTACTGACTGATTTAGGTGGAAATCTGAAACAGACTTTGGAAGGAACTTTCTGTTAATCCTAAGCACTACCTTGTTCCTATCAAAAGAGATGTAGTTCTGCTCTGTACACAGGGCCTGGAGCTCACTAATCCTTCTTGCCAAAGTGATGACTACCAGGAAAACTGTTTTCCAGGTCACATATTTCAGATGTGCTGAGGTCATAGGCTCAAATGGGGGTTCCATAAGCTTGGCAATGCAGACATTAAGATCCCATGATGGAGGTAGGCCCAGTGGCACCATACCAGCAACCCAGGTTCAGTGACAGACTTGGGTAGTCGGGGGTTGGCAGGGGAGGGAGAGAATGGAGCATCTGGAGGACAGTTCTCCTCTCTCTGGGGAGGGATCCAGGGTTGCTCAGTGTCCTGGTGACCCACGATGGAGATCGGGGGTAGTACACGTACACCAGCCGACTTAAGGGGCAGAGTGCAGCAGATGCCAGCAGGGCAGCCATGCGCAGGTGTCATTGCATGCCACACTCCAAGGGAGAAACATACAGGGGAATAATCCCTCTGCGGCCCCACGGAGATGATGGAGACTCTGGGGCAGGCCCACATCCCACTGCCGGCCCAGCCGATGCTCAGATAGGCCCCTCTTATTTCTTTTTTTTTTGTAATTTCTTTTTATTAAACGAGACAAATTACAGAATGCAATAAATACCATCAGATCATTTCAAAAGCTGTATATCTTATATGAGTAAGTATGACTATATGGCATTTAATTATTGCAAAATACTTATCACACAACATTAGAAGCTAGACAGTTTTAAATATGATTCGGACCAACCCTTCTCCACTCAAGGCAGGCGGCCGACCAACTCCCCAAAACCATATCTACTATAAGGTTCCTCTCCCACAACCCCCGGAACAAATTCTGGATCCTGGGAAGACATTTTCAACACCCATCTACGCCATTTTATTTCGAAGGAGGGTAATTTATTTTGGAGTTTTGTAATTAAATATTCTGATTTATAAATCTCCTGGATTATACTTCGCCAATCCCCCACTGAGGGAGTCAGGGGTGTCATCCATCTATGGGTTATCGACTTTCTGGCGGCGTGTATGTCACGTTCCTCTAAGTGTGCCCCCCAGCCTAGGAGGGAAGCATCTGTTGTGAGGACTATGCAGGGAGACTCATGCTGAAAGGGGACCCCCTTCCCTGAGGTTGCCCCTGACCTGCCACCATTGAAGGGCCTGTAATACTGCATTTGTTACTGGTATCAATTTTGAAAGAAGGTCCCTTATTGATGCCAGTGCGCACTGAGGTGGAATTGGATGTCCCCCATCTGGAATCTGGAGCCTATGACTGTGCCTGTTACTGCAGTCATATGCTCGAGTAGTTGTAGAAAATGCCTTGCTGACCTTGGCTTGTTCATTCACATATTGGGCCTGTGTAGTACAGTATGGTCTGCACAACCATTTATCCACACAGTGGACCAATGGGCATACAGATTGTACTGTATGCTGTCATTCTGCGGGCGGCTGGGCGTAGAACGGTCAGTGGGGGATGCTGCAACAGAAGGTAAAGCCATCAAAAAATGGAGAGCAATGAGTACCAATGCCCGTAGTCTGGGTAACAAGCTTCCTGAATTAGTGGCCTTGATGGAGGAGGAACATCTGGATATCGTGGCAGTCACAGAAACATGGTACACAAAACCATGACTGGGACATAAACATACCAGGATACACTGTCTACAGGAGGGACAGGGAGGGTAAAAGAGGAGGAGTAGTTCTTTACATAAGGAAGGAATAAAAGCAACAGAACAAAAGGGTAAACAGGGAGGAGAAGAAGCACTGTGGGTAAATTTGGAGACAGGCAATGGCACCACAATACGCACAGGGGTTGTATACAGACCCCCTTCTCGGGAGGAAATGGACAAGGAAATGATAGAAAGTATACTTAGAATGGCAGAAAAAGGGGAGATATTGCTGATGGGTGATCTGAATATGCCAGATGTTAACTGGAGTGCAGTTGCAGCTGCCACTTCGAAGAGTGCAGTTATTCTAGATGCCCTACAGGGGGCATGCCTTAGACAACTAGTACTGGAGCCCACTCAAGAGGGAGCAATATTAGACTTGATTCTCTCAAATGGAGATGGAGAGAGGATCACAGATGTAAGTAGGTAGCCATCTGGGAACTAGCGACCATCGAACAGTATGGTTCATAATAAACACAGCAATAGAGTCAAGCCATACAAAGACAAAAGTACTGGACTTTAGGAGGGCTGACTTTGCCAAAATGGGTGAGTGCTAAGGAATGCACTAGCAAATGGGCAGGAAGGAGGGTGGAAGAACAATGAGGAATAATAAAAACTGCTATCACAGAGGTACGAGCCTTTGTATGAAACAAATAAACAAAAACAAGGCGATGTAAGAAACCACTATGGTTCTCAAAGGAAGTGGCAGTGAAGGTTCAAGAGAAAAAAAGCATTCAGGAAGTACAAGGAATGCAGAAGAAGCAGGACAGAGAACTGTATCAGTTAAAGCAAAAGGAGGCTGGGAAGGCAGTCAGAACAGCAAAGGCCCAAACCGAGGAAAAGATAGCCAACTCAGTTAAGAAGGGGATAAAACCTTTTATAGGTACATCAGGAGCGAAGGAAGACCAAGGAGGGATAGTGAGGCTTAATAAAGGGAGGAGGGTGGGCAGAGGAGACTGTGAAAAGGCAGAGATACTAAACAAATATTTTGCTCAGTATTTACAAAGGAAGAGGGAGGTACATAAAACAAACAGTAGTAGCACTCTGGATACGGAAGTTGATACCAGCCCATTTACAGAAGAAAGGGTTCTGAAAGAACTCTAAAACTGAAGGTGGACAAAGCAATGGGCCTGATGGATTCATCCCAGAATTCTAAAGAGTTAAGGTAGAACTAGTGACACCACTGACTACCCTTTTAACAAATCATGGAGGATGGGGTGGTACCCGAGGACTGGAGGAGGGCAGATGTGATTCCCTTCACAAAAGTGGGAGCAAGGCAGAAGCAGGAAACTACAGACCTGTTAGTTTAACCTCAGTGATAGGGAAAATGATGGAATCACTTCTGAAGGAAAGAACTGTCGAGTATCTAGAGGCCAGAGGGCACAGGACCCAGGCAGCATGAATTCAGCGGGAAAGTCATGCCAGACAAATCTGATAGATTTCTTTGACTGGGTGACTAAGTAGTAGATCAGGGAGGGGCTGTGGGACATGGCCTGCCTAGACTTTTAGCAAGGCATTTGACACAGTCCCACACAAAAGATTAATATACAAGTTAGCCAGCCTGGGAGTGGGTCCCAAGATGACAGCATGGGTAAAGAATTGGCTGGAGAATAGGACACAGAGAGTAATAGTAAATGGAGTCCACTCAGAAGAAGGAAGGTTACTAGTGGGGTACCGCGAGTTCAGTATTAGGACCAGTCCTCTTCATTGTCTTTATAGCGACATGCGGAAGGACTGGAAGGAAAAGTATGTCTCTTTGCAGATGACACTAAGATCTGCAACAGAGTTGATGCACAGGTGGGGTGGAAAGGATGAGAAGGGACTTGGCAAGGTTAGAGGAATGGTCGGATGTATGGCAGCTTAGATTCAATGCTAAGAAGTGCAAGGTAATGCACCGGAAACAAAACCCAGGGAAGAGTACACAATGGGGGAGATACTAACAACAACAAAATGGAAAGGGACCTGGGGGTAGTCATATCAGATGACCTAAAGGTGGGCAAGAAATGTGAGAGGGCAGCAAGGAGGGCTGGGGGGATACTGGGATGCATAGGGAGAGGCATCACCAGTAGAAAACAGGAAGTTATTATCCTTCTGTACAGACAGCTGGTGAGACCCCATCTGGAGTACTGCGTGCAGTTCTGGAGACCCAGTCTCCGCAAAGACATAGACAGGATGGAAGCTGTCCAGAGGAGGGCAACTAAAATGGTGCAGGGTCTGCACCGGAAGACATATAAAGAGAGACCTAAGGAGCTTAATATGTATAGCCTCGAGGAAAGGAGGGAGAGGGGGGACATGATAGAAACTTTCAAGTACCTCAAGGGAATCAACAAAGTCCAAGAGGGTAGCATCTTTCAAAAGAAGAGGTGTGCAAGAACAAGAGGGCACAATTTGAAGATGGGGGGGGGCTCAGAGGTAATTTAAGGAAGTATTTTTTCACAGAGAGGGTTGTGGATGCATGGAATGGCCTTCCGGAGGAGGTTGTGGAGTCAAAATCAGTGGTGGAATTCAAGCATGCATGGGACAGTCATAAGGCAATTCTGGGGTGGGGTGAAGAAGTAGGCTGCTGGTTAACTAGGATCTTCAGCTTATCCAGTAGGTAAGGAAATGGGCAGACTGGGTGGCCAGGCGGTCCTTATCTGCCGTCAAATTCTATGTTCTATGTTTCTATGCAGGTGGAGTGCTGCCACCTGCCGATATCGGGGGGTGCTGGGTGGTGGGGACCTCAGTGGGTGGGTGGAGAGGGGGGTACCGCTGGACCACCAGGGTTCTACATGCTACTTATGCCTGTGATCGGGCGATGGGCGGGTGACCACTGGACCACCAGGGAACTTCATTATACTTATGCCCATGATGGGGTGATGGGGGGGGTTACCACTGGGCCACCAGGGAACTTCCTGATAATTATGTCCACAATTGGGCAATGGGGGGGTTACCACTGGACCACCAGGGATCGGAACAGTACTTGTGCCCGAGATCGGGTGATGGGGGGATCACCACTGGACCACCAGGGTTGCGATATTACATATGCCAGCGATCCGGCGTTCAGGAGTGGAGGACTGCACTGGCACATCACAGTGCTGATCCCCAATGGCTGCAGCCTGGCAGGACACCAGGCGCAAGTCACCGGGGATAGGCGCAACGCATGCAAATGGGGCCATAATGCAGATGACACAAAGATCTGCAACAGAGTTGATGCACAAGGTGGGGTGGAAAGGATGAGAAGGGACTTGGCAAGGTTAGAGGAATGGTCAAATGTATGGCAGCTTAGATTCAATGCTAAGAAGTGCAAGGTAATGCACCTGGGAAACAATAACCCAGGGGAAGAGTACACAATGTGGGGTGAGATACTAACAACAACAAAAATGGAAAGGGACCTGGGGGTAGTCATAACAGATGAACTAAAGGTGGGCAAGAAATGTGAGAGGGCAGCAAGGAGGGCTGAGGGGATACTGGGATGCATAGGGAAAGGCATCGCCAGTAGAAAACAGGAAGTTATTATCCCTCTGTACAGACAGCTGGTGAGACCCCATCTGGAGTAATCATGTGCAGTTCTGGAGACCCAATCTCCGCAAAGATATAGACAGGATGGAAGCTGTCCAGAGGAGGGCAACTAAAATGGTGCAGGGTCTGCACGGAAGACATATGAGAGAGAGACTTAAGGAGCTTAATATGTATAGCCTCGATGAAAGGAGGAGAGGGGACATGATAGAAACTTTCAAGTACCTCAAAGGAATCAACAAAGTCCAAGAGGTAGCATCTTTCAAAAAGAGTGTGCATGAACAAGGGGCAAATTTGAAGATGGGGCGGCTCAGAGGTAATTTAAGGAAGTATTTTTTCACAGAGAGGGTTGTGGATGCATGGAACGGCCTTCGGAGGAAGGTTGTGGAGTCAAAACAGTGGTGGAATTCAAGCATGCATGGGACAGCCATAAGGCAATTCTGTGGGGTGGGGGTAGGAAGAAGTAGGCTGCTGGTTAACTAGAATCTGCAGCTTATCCATTAGGTAGGGAAATGGGCAGACTGGGTGGGCCAAGCAGTCCTTATCTGCCGTCAAATTCTATGTTTCTATGCAAATGGCCCCATTTGCACCTTGCATGCATAATGGCCTCATTTGCATGCCCCATGCTGAATTTCACAGGTGGTGCGCCTAGCGCAACTGCACTTGCACTGGCACATCCCCCTGCTCCTGTTCCGTCTTGCGCTGGCACAGTGCCACTGCACCATGTGCAGTGTGCGCACCCTCTGTGCCATATTCAACGGTGCTGAGCCATGGTGCAGCACCGTTGAATATCACCTGGCCCATGCCCTGGCGCAGTTTGAATATCCGGTCCTTTGTTTTTTTCTTTCATATAATTTATAGAAATAATTTTATAAGCTCAATTTTTAGAGCATATATTCTAATTTTTAAGTAATTGTGCATCTTCAAATGCATACACTTTTATATTAATTATTGAATTACTTGTATAAGCTTTTAAGGATTCAACCTATTACCTGGGCTTTTGTTAGTGTTAATAAGATAACTATTCCTCTGAATAAGATTTCAAGATGAAGTTATTATCATTTTTAGGGTGTTTGGTAGTTATCTTTTGGGTTAAACAGGGTGCAAGTAGAAATAATAACATATAAAAAAAGAAAGTCATACAGCACGCCAGACAAAGAGAGGGAACTTACTGACAACAGCACAAGTACTACAAGCCAACCTAAAGGTTACTGTTTATAATAATGAAAAAAATACTATTATGATTTATTATAAAACAGTTAAAATAAGGCAGAGAGTTTGGTCGTGAGTTACAGGGAAATCAAACGGATTTTGTTTCTACTTGCTGCTCTTGGCTGGCGACGTAGAAAGTAATCCAGAACCAACGAAGGGTAGAGATTTTGGACTAGCTCATACTAATGCCAGTAGCTTACTACCAAAGACAGATGAGTTAAGGTTATGGTGCAACTTTAATAAACCAGCTGCTCTGGTAATTTTGGAAACTTGGTTGGATACTAGTATAGTCGATAAGGAAATCTTGATCCAGGACTATACTGTAGAGAGAAATGATAGAAACAGAAAAGGAGGAGGGGTCCTAATGTATAAATCTATGGGTCAATGTAGTAAGGTGACACCATTTAACATGAAAGGTATAGAGGGTTTAATAATTGACCTCAATAAATTAAACTTAACAATAGTAACAGTTTACTCACCCCCATAAACAGGTGTTCAGTTTTTTGTGATTTGGTTACTTTTTGGAGTAATAACCTTAATTGGGAATATTTTATTTGTTTGTGTGATTTCAATACTCATTGGGATGGCCCGGAAGCACAGTGTCAGAGCGACACCACCACAGCGACACCACGAAACAGTCAGAATCAATGCCGACAACCGTAAATGCATCCAGATACAGGATGCAACATGCCCCACACAGTGTCAGCAGGTGCACTGTCGGTACCTACAAAGCTGACCCCCAGACCTGCTGACCCATGCATGATACACATGGGGGACTTGTCAGCCAACTACAACAACAGCATGAAGGGGCACAAGCAGCTGGTAGTGCAAGGAGACACCAACCAGCATGAAAGGACCCACGGTGAGTGCACCTATTGGGAATGCTGCCGACCCTTGTTTGCCATCCATTGTGCTGCCCGCCTGCTACCCTGCATGTTGTTCTACCACCCGCCTACCGCCCATCGGGGTCCACATTGGCTCTCCGAGGTGTCCGTAAGTGGTGCAGCGTTCAGTGGCTGGTCATGAGAGTGCCCATCGGGTTGTCCACTGCTTGTTCTGTGTCGGAATTCTGGCTGTTAGTCAGGAGTGTGTTGGGATTGTATGCAGCGGTGTGTTGGTGGCATTGTGGGGGATGTCAGCCATATTTCCGTCGCTCACCTGTGATGCTTCTGATGGCCCTAAGGGGGAAAAGATTAAAGGAATCAATGGACCAACTGGATATCACCCAAATAATTCATGAACCCACACAATACAGTAATGGAGGAGACACTAGATCTATTATTGATTCGAGTTTTGTTTCTAATGGATTGTTAGAGGTAACTAATCAGGTTGGTGCACCCCTACTGGGTGACCATTGTTTGATAGAGTGTAAAATTAAATTTAACCAGTTCCCTATTCATGGTGAAGTACCTCTATTACATCACAGATCATATAAAAAGTTTAATAAGAATGCATTTATGAAAGACTTAGAGAGCGTTAAATAGTATAGGATGACCCTCATCTCAGAGTTGGAAGATGTAGTGGAATTCTTTACTAGTGAATCTGTATTTGTGTGTGACAAACATGCACCTAGACTACAATCTAAAAAAAGGAAAAACCGCTTAACATGGACCAGCGGGAAAATACTAAAAATTGTAAGGGTCAGAAAAAGGTTATGGAAACTTGCAAAAAAATAAAATTGGGATAGTGACTGGGAGAAGTACAGAACCCATAGGAATACGTGTCAGAAATTAATCAGAGAGGAAAAAGGAAAATAATATAAGACAAAGTTTGAAGCAGCAACTAACACAAGAGAGTTTTGGAAAGTCGTGAGGCAATTACAAACCCCTGTTGACAAAAACTCCCGTCCTCTATGAGAATACAGGAGGAGGCTATTACAGAGTCTAAAAAGATGGTAGAGACATTGAATGACTTCCTTACCACTTTACCCTCATTACTGCACAAATAGCCTTCTTCTACATTGGACAGAGCTGGGAATATAGAGGAACAAGTTAGTACCAAGCTATTGGGCAGTACTGAGAGTACAGAGGAAAAAGCACATCCTAGGTTCAGGTTTAAGATTTTAAAAATTAGGAACATAACAAAACATTTAAGTAAATTGGATGTGACTAAATCCAGGGGTCTTGATGGTCTAGAGGCCTCACTGTTGAGAGCCGGAGCTGAAGTATTGGCTAAACCATTAACAAACTTATTTAATAGAAGTTTATGTCTGGCTAAGTTCCCAAACAAGTGGAAAGTTGTGAAAATTATCCCTGTTTTTAAGGGTGGTGACTCCCAATTGGCCGACAACTATAGGCCTATAGCCTTGCTAGCTATGATTTCCAATATATTCAAAAGACAGGTGCATAAGCAACTGTATGCATTTCTGAGCAGTAATGATCTTCTGGTTCCCCAGCAATCGGGTTTCAGACCTTTGCTCTCAATAAGTACAGCCCTGTTGGATTTCATGGACACCGTCTTCCCCCATACTTGACAATAAAATGTGAGTGGGGGCGGTGTCCATGGATCTTTCAAAGGCATTTGACACTGTTGATTATGCAATTCTTTTGAATGTTCTGAAAGCCATTAAATTGGTTCAGTTCATACTTGCAGGGTTGAAATCAAATAGTTAGTGTACATAGAATGCTATCTGGAGCAAGAGAAGTGAGTAGGGGAGTCCCCCAGGGCTCGATCCTGGGGCCTCTCTTATTCATTTCCTTTATCAATGGGTTAGCAAGGGTCTGCACTAATAGTAACATTAAACTATATGCAGATGATAGTGTACTATTGTGCTCAAGCAAAGATCACATTGAAGTACAGAAAGTCCTGCAATGGGACTTCTGGTTCCGACACGGAGAGCTTAGCGGCTTAGGTCTTTCACTGTGCTCCCCCGGGCATGAAATACCCCATCTGTGCATAAAACTACATCACAAAAGAGTGAAAATGTCAAGAGACAACTGCAGAAAAGATAAAAGAGAGCTAACTAAAATGAAGTCGGCCACGAAACAACGGGTTGCCGAAAGATTAACCCCCAACTGGTGAGGCCGCAGCAGGAGTCGATCTCTAAGCAATGCCAGAGACTCAGGCTACAATATGGAGGGAGAGGCAGACTTGCTTTCTCGGACCAGATTTGAGACCATTCTCAAAGAAATTTGCAGCTCTAGAGCCGAAACTAAGAGAGAATTTCAGTCGCTATCTCAACAATTACTAAAAATGGACTCGCGTATCGGTGAAGCTGAGGACAGGATATCTTCAATGGAGAATACTATAACACACTTAAATTGAGCAGTAGAGGCCTTAATGCAGCAGTCAATTAGCCTACAGGCAAGATGCATAGATCTTGAAGGCTGCTCCCGACACAGCAATTTGAGGCTATATGGCTTGGCAGAGGGGGCAGAAATAGCACCAATGACACACTTTTTGAAGAACTTACTGAAAGACTTGCTAGAGTTGCCCCCCCAACTATAATCTTTCTGTGGAGCATGCCCACCACTCCATAGTCCCCAAACCCTCCAACCCAAATGCCTGGCCCAGATCCATTGTCTTCAAGGTAAGCAGTTTCAAAGTAAAAGAGGACCTTTTGAAATGGGCTTGGGCAAAGAAAGAGCTGATTTACCTGTGCTCAATGGTCTCTCTTGACCACGATTACCCTTCAGAGGTTCAGCAAGCACACCAGTTATTTGCCCCCATTTTGCACCTACTCCAGGAGAGGGGACTTTGCTTTCAACCCCCATTTCCTGCTAAACTTCGGGTCTTCTGGGATGATGGTCCCCAGCTCTACAATAACCCTGCAAAAGCCTTGGAAACTACAACAGAGGGGAATTGTTTTACCAACAACAGAAGCAGAACAAATCTCAAAGAAGCAAGTTTACTCCACAGACTGGTTTCAGGTGACATCACGACAGTGTGGAGAGTCCCCTCTGTGAGCAGCACGAGAAGTCCTGGATCATTTGTGTGCAGCAAAACGTAATACAAGTGGAAAGAAGGACTTCACTACACCTTCAACTGAAGGCTGAGTATATACGGTAACTGAGGAATTTAATCCCACTTTGTGTTGATCAGAAGGCAATACACCGGTTATAAGCTTTATGGGAAGCCTTCTCCGGGTCTCTAAATCCCTGCCCTTGGCGTGACCCTATATTCAAGGGCTATGTTCTGTGTTCTCTGTTTCTTATCAAACATTTGCATTCCCTCAATCAGTATGGATGGTTAGACAGGCATGGACTCGGCTTCAGAGGTTGTTCTTCATAGAAACTGTTTGTTTCACGCTGAACAAACCAAAACTCTAGTGTGATTTCCTACAATGCTGGGGGATCAATTTATTATAGTTTTGGGGCTATCTTCCATTTTATAAGTCTTGTTTAGTAGTTTAATAATTGGATGCTCTCAACCTAAAACCATGGGGTGCAATGTTCTGTTTTCAATGGTTTAAGTGTGTATATATGCCCGGGGCGGGAGAGACTAGATAATATCAGCAGGGATTTCTCTGAGCGAAACCACATATTAATGGTCCAGTGAGCTCTTCCATTTCACAGAGAGTTCCTCCTATTGGAGATCTTTCCAAGAAGAGTCCCCAATAACACAGGGAGTACATCTCCTCTCACCCACCCCACTGACACCAGCCCCAAGGGGGGAAGGGGTCCACAGAGTTGGACCCCCAGCCTTAGAAGTTCCAGTTTGAGTAACAGTTTCCTACTTGAATTGTTATTGTTAGGTTTTTATTGTTAATAATACCTGTTCTGTTATTTTAGATAAGTGGAATCAATATGGGTCTAACTGTATACTGTTGTTATGGGAGGTCCAATTACCTGTCTTGGAGCTCTGACAGGATGCAACAAGAGCACTTATGGTCAAAGGCCCTGGGACTTCAGACATGCCAAGACACTAGACCAAATGGATAAACCTACAACATTCTGTTCATTTAACGTAAATGGGTTGACCAATCTGGTCAAGCGAAGCAAAGTCTTGGCTTACCTAATGAGATCGGCCCCAGATTTTATAATGCTTTAGGAAACACATCTTTCCCCTCAGGAGCATCTTAAACTAGGGAAAATGGGATTTGGCTTCATGGCCAGTGCATCATATGGCAGAGGTCATCGGAGAGGGGTCTCTGTACTGGTACCAGCTAAAACCCCATTTGAGCAAATAGATAAACTATTAGAAAAAGAGGGGAGATATGTTTTTTTGAAGGGCCATTTCCAAGGAAAAGTCCTAGCACTTGCTTCAATTTATGTCCCCCTGGGATCAGATTTTCAAACATATCGCTCCATTTTCCTTAAACTATAGGAATAGGCAGATGGGGAAGTCATTGTTGGAGAAGACTTCAATATCCTTCTGAACCCCCAACTGGACTCCTCCTCTAAGGTGTCTGGGCGGGAACAGGGGACATCTAAGGTTAACCCCAACCCCTGCCTTTTTGCCAAAACAACAGGTGGCATGCTGTTGGTGCTGGCAGCAATACCTGGTGGGGACCTGGGTTCGGGGAGGATGAGGTTACCTGGCACAAGGGGACCTAGGTGTGACTACTCTGCACAGGGGCACCCAAGTAAATTTGAACACAGGAAGCAATAACTGTAATGTCCAGAACCAGGATTGGGATTTTTTAGTGTGGCTTTTATTCACAACTAGCTGAACACAAAGCATAGATTGACCCCCATGGGGCTACGTTTACTGATAATGCAGATTAGAGACTACAAGGCAGTTCACTGGAAGAATGAACTAATTTACTGTTCTCAGGCTCTGGACCCACCAGGCACACAGCCCGGACTTGCATGCGCTTTGGATACACAGCCCGACTGGCCCAGCTCCCCTGCCGGCCACTTGACTGACGGTTCATTGGAAGAATGAACCCATTTTACTTGTTGTGGCTCCCCACACCACTTAGAGTCCGTGACCCCTAGAGAGATTTCCTTCTTACTTCTTCTGACTCCCATCTCACAAACAGAATTCTTTTCCCAAGTTGTGGCTCCCCACACCACTTAGAGTCTGTGACTCCTCGAGAGATTTTCTCTTTTGCAGCCCCACGTCTGGGTACCTCCCTCATCACTGGCCAGGTGCATGAGGCAAAGTAGCAATCACAGCAGAAATCCATAGAGGTGGACCTGGTTACTAAAGATGGGGGGTTTGCCCACCTCCAGCTCCCACAGCCCATACCCGGCCACTTCTCTGGACAAACTGAAACTTCGAAATGTAGATTAAACGGTGGATGAACTGTCGCGCCCCCTCTACAACATTACTTGAATCCACACAGCACTTTAGCTTTTGAACCTACTACATTTGTTTGTCCTAGTACTATAGGCCTCCCAAATAGTAGTCCAAATCCCAGATTTCTTCACATTTCCCAGCTGAAGAAACACAATTTTTGCCCTCTCAAATTAGAGCAAAAACACTCACCCTTTCGTTGCAGGTGCCCCACAGGCGAAGAACAACTTTTTCCACTTTTCAAGCACAAACCAAAACTGTAAAAGGCAGCTTTCTCTCTTTAGCAGAAATTAGGGGATTGCCCCTGGAATCTACATGGGGATACTTTACTCTCTCTCCCCGGAGGAGGGGGCACTGAGACCTGGACAGCGGTCTCCACCACTTGAACACTGGACACTCACTCCTTCTCCCACAGAAGGTAAACAAAAGACTTCCTTCCTGCTTGCAGGCAAGCAGGACACTGACTTTGAAAACTCCCAACATTCTATCTCACTCCCTCTGCTGCAGATTCCAATGTGGCTTATGCAGCTGCGACAGTTCTATTATGATGTCATCTCTCAGTCTCAGCTGAGACTGAGAACAGAGTGAGACAGTGTGAAACCCATTTAACTGGAGTTTCACAAGCTGCCTTCCCTGCCTACCACTAGGTCTTACTGGGATTCTAGTAACCCCGGGTAACAAGGGGGTTACATAAGAAATTTACTAAACTTCTAGGAGAAATAGGTTGTGTGGATGTTTGGTGCCAAACACACAGTAGGCAGCGAACCTACACCTTCTTTTCACCCCCTCACAATACTTATTCTAGACTGGACTACTTTTTTCTCCCTAAAGAGACCGCGGACTCTGTTACCAACAGTTGGATGGGGGGCATGGTCCTGTCTGGTCACGCCCCCGTATTCCTGAAATTACAGCTGGGGGACTTCCAAAAACACACTTTTTGGAGATTGAACATCTCCCTGCTGCAAGATCCAGAGATCAAGAAATCCATACCAGATACGATTAAACAAGCGGTCAGATAACAAATCACCTGATGTTTCGACAGCCCTATTGTGGGATACAGTTAAAGCCATCTTATGTGGCAAGTTTATTTCCCTTTCTGTCCAAAAGAAGAGACAACGGGAGGCTAGGAAGGAGTCTTTGCAAGCTGAAGGTGCCTCTCTCGAATCACAGTTAAAAGAGAAATATGACAGATCCGGTTTTAAAGAACTTAAAAAACTCAGAAAAGGACTTAATGATATCTTAGATTTTCAAGTGGAACAAAAAGTACTTTTCTTGAAACAAAACATTTTATGAGGGGGGTCCAAAAGCTTCACGCTCATTAGTGACTAGACTGCGACTTCAAACAGCCAGGGCCCTGATACCATCTTTAACTCACCCACACTCACAGCAGCAAGTTCAAGCAACTCCAGAGATAGTCAGTGCACCTCTGCAGGTTGACACCCCCGATGGCGAAACACAAAAATACACCATTACGGCGACAGTCGCTGTAATGGTCCTTTTTTGGTGCTTCACTTTCCACCAGTGTTCCACCCCTCCCTGGACCAACTCCAACCTGGAGTTGATAATCCTAAAGTCCGGGGGGTGTGGTGGACACAACCCCCCCACAGAAAACACTCGCTGCATGGGTGGCACAATACCTGCATCGGTACGTGCCATCACAGTGGGGGAGGTCGCCATTTTCACTGTCGACCTCCCTTGGTGCTTCCAGAGATAGTTGAGGCCTTTAAATTATATTATTCAAACCTATATGCAGCAACACCCGCCTCCCAGATGAACTAGTATTAGAATAATATTTGGGGGGCCTCTCCCTCCCCACGATCCCAAGACAAATCAGTGCTAAAATAGTGGCACCTATTTCAGCGGAGCAGATAAAGGCAGAGATTTCTAGACTTAAAAGTGATAAATGTCCAGGCACTGATGGGTATCCGGGGAGAACTGTATAAACATCTCAGGGAATAACTTCTCCCAACACTATTCAGGGTCTACAATGAAGTGCTTACACCATCAGAGGAAGTCCCCAATTCATGGTCACAGGCCATTATTTTGGTTCTCCCCAAACCAGGGAAAAACCCTACCTGTTCCTCATATTGCCCTATTTCTATTCTTAATACTGATTACAAAATGTTTACGTCTATCCTCCCCCATAGATTACAACAAGTTCTCCCACAACAAATTCACCTGGATCAGATGGGATTCATCCCAGGCTGGCACGCGCAGGACAATCTAAGGCGGACAACATATTTAGTAGACTCGATTCGGTCCTCCCATCAGTCAGCAGTCCTGCTTAGTTTAGACACCGAAAAGGCCTTTGATAAAGTCTCATAGGCCTTTCTATGGGCCGTCCTCTCAAGATCTGGTTTCCTGGCACAGTTTGTCACACTCCTATCTAAATTATATAAAATGCCTAAAGGTTTCATTTGAGCAAATGGCCACATTTCCTCCCACTTCACATTGAGCAGAGGTACAAGACAGGGTTGCCCCATGCCCCCTCTTTTATTTGCACTCTACTTGGAGCCTCTGGCTCAGGGGATCAGGGAGCACCCAGAAATAACGGGATTGTAGTTAGGTGGATCCCAACAAAAGTTAGCTTTGTATGCGGGTGATATTTTGCTTTATCTTACAGATCCAGAAAAATCCCTGCTGAAATTGTTCTCCCACCTGAATAAATTTTCAGAACTATCAGGGTACTCCCTTAACACCGCTAAAACTGAGGTTTAAAAGTTTAACTATCAACTGTCTACAAAGCTCAGGCGTTCATACCCTATGCGCTGGGACCTAGCACATATGAAGTACTTAGGTGTGAGACTCTTCACCCATACCTCCCAATTATTCCAACTAAATTATATCCTCCTTATAAAACAATGAATGTAGACATATAAATGTGGTCTCTATTACAGCTTCCATTTCATTCCAGAATTCAAGCCCTGAAAATGAATGTCTTACCTAAATTTTAATTTTTATTTCAGTAAGCACCCTGTAAAGTTTCGCCTGGGCACTTAGAGGCGTGGAGGCTTGGCAACAGATCCTACTGAGATATGTCTGGCTCTCTAAGAAACCTAGGAATAGAAAACATACCCTCTTTTTACCAAATGGTGAGGGAGGCTAAGGCCTGCCTTCCTTTTTAGGCTACTGGATAGCTGCACAAGTAAGGATAGCATTACTACTGCAACATTCAGAATACAGGGCTCATTGGAAAGACACTGTTCTGGCTACACCCACATCCCCACCCTGCAGACTCGATGCTTCTCACTTACCCATCCAAAACATTGGAGTACACCTATATACTCGGGAACTGAAGCAGTCCTGGAGGCCTGCAGGAGAGGCATGGCTAGGGGACTAACCCGAGTGTATCTGTGGAGATACCGATGGTGGTCCATAAGCTCAGAACACACACCCTCACCCACACAGATCCATGGTGTGTATCTCCAGAGCTGAAAGGGTGCCAAGCTCCATGGCAACTTCTCAAAGGGGACAGGGTTATCTTGTTTGAAGAGGCTCAAGAAAAATTCTTTTGGACACAAAGGGATCTTCTATTTTATTATCAAGCCAGGGAGTATATTAACAGACAGACCACAGCCTTGATAGTGAAAGCCCGGGGGTCTCCATATGTAGGCATTTTTGAATCAATCTGGAATTCAAAATGGGGGGAGACAACCATATCTATTGTCTATAAAAACTACATCTCTGACTTACACTATTCAACGAACACGTTAGAGTAAAATGGGAACAGGATCTTGGGGTCAGGCTGGTTGGGGAGAGGTGGTCCAGGCTATGGCGAAATACATGGCAGACTTCCTCATCACCAGACTGCTGTGAATTCACCTGGAAACCTCAGATCCGGTACTTTAGCGTTCCGGCAGAAGTGGCTAAGTGGGATGACAGGATGCTATCTACCTGTTGGAGGGGGGTGTGGGGAGGATATGTCATCTCAGACACATGTATTTTGGCATTGCCTTCTGCTAAAGAACTACTGGCAAGCGACCCAGTTTCATATGATGAACATATTCTCCCTGTCCTTTGAGCCTGGCCCTGAGTATTTGATATTGAGCATTCACCCTGCTGGAATAAAGGGAAGAGAGACTAAATATCTTTGGAATATTCTGGTGATTGTGGCCGCTAAAGCCATCACCGAAAGATGGTTATCCCCCTCCCACCCAACTGGTGAGGAGTGGAGAGATTTGGTTAATATAATTAAATCATATGAAAAAATCACATTTTCCATACACCAATCTATCCCTTCATTCATAAACAGATGGACCCACAGGGACTTTTGTGGAATTTCAGAATCATAACTTTTTGATCGGTGCTGATTTATAGGTCAGGATCCTGGCCACCTATACACACATGGGGCAATAATGTTAGAACCTAAATCCCCTCCCTCCTAGGACAGACTAATGAACAGAAATCAACCAGAAGAGGATAATAATAATACTTTTATTTTTAATTTATAAGTTTAAGAAGACAGAAGTTTGATGTATAGCAGTTGTAGCTGAACAAATGATTCTAATATTGTCTCCTTTATACGATGAGACTGTAGGCCCTTAGCAGGTCATATCTATTGGATCCAGAAGGGTCCCCTCCCAGGTAACAGCTCACAACAGCAGCTTTCATTTCTTTTTTTGTTAGACCCTTTGAAAAGATAATTATACTAGTTACTGTTAAATACAATTTGTAGATTCACAGTTGAACTAATGTTAATTCAGATTTAGCTGGTACAGTGTTGGATGTATCTTTTAGATCAGAAACAGTTGTGTTACTCCAGAACACCACCACTGATATGAAACTGTGGAATTTGGCTTTACACTCTTATCTACTTTTTCCCTTTAAAGAGACACTGTCAACCTGTTTTTCATCATATTATTTCTAGTTTAAAAAACACATTTTATGATTGCTTACCTTCTCTGAAATTCATTAATGTTGCTGTTTGTTTTGTCTGTCTCCTTGTTTAGCAGAACTGAACTGCATGCTAATGTACATTTATAAACAACTTTGGTTTGTTTCAAATCCTGAATCTGTTCTTCTTGAACACTTCCTAAACATCAGAAGCACCCCCAAACAGTGCAGTCACTCATGAGGCAGTAGTCACCTAAACTCTCACTGCATCATGAGTGGCTAGACTGTGTTGGAGGTGTTCCCAAGTCCAGGAAAGATACAGTGGGAGCTGATCAAGAGAGATGTAAACAAACCTGTTTTGTGCGGTAACACCAGTATGATGGGCAGTCTGTTTTTCACTTTTTAAAAGAAAAAAAAGAGTCAGAATCAAACTACTAGCTACATCAGCAGTCTTTACAGAATGTTAGCAATCATCAAATGTGGTTTTTAAACAAGGGTCACTTTGAGGCCTAAAGGGGTTGACAGTGTCCCTTTTTTTAATTTTTTATTTTTTATTTCAGTGCGCACCCTGTAAAGTTTCGCCTGTGCACTTAGAGGCGTGGAAGCTTGGCAACAGATCCTACTGAGATATGTCTGGCTCTCTAAGAAACCTAGGAATAGAAAACATACCCTCTTTTTACCAAATGGTGAGGGAGGCTATGGCCTGCCTTCCTTTTTAGGCTACTGGATAGCTGCACAAGTAAGGATAGCATTACTACTGCAACATTCAGAATACAGGGCTCATTGGAAGGCACTGTTCTGGCTATACCCATGTCCCCACCCCTGCAGACTCGATGCTTCTCACTTACCCATCGAAACATTGGAGTACACCTATATACTCGGGAACTGAAGCAGTCCTGGAGGCCTGCAGGAGAGGCATGGCTAGGGGACTAACCCGAGTGTATCTGTGGAGATACCGATGGTGGTCCCTAAGCTCAGAACACACACCCTCACCCACACAGATCCATGGTGTGTATCTCCAGAGCTGAAAGGGTGCCGAGCTCCATGGCAACTTCTCAAAGGGGACAGGGTTATCTTGTTTGAAGAGGCTCAAGCAAAATTCTTTTGGACACAAAGGGATCTTCTATTTTATTATCAAGCCAGGGAGTATATTAACAGACAGACCACAGCCTTGATAGTGAAAGCCCGAGGGTCTCCATATGTAGGCATTTTTGAATCAATCTGGAATTCAAAATGGGGAGACAACCATATCTATTGTCTATAAAACTACATCTCTGACTTACACTATTCAATGAACACGTTAGAGTAAAATGGGAACAGGATCTTGGGGTCAGGCTGGTTGGGGAGAGGTGGTCCAGGCTATGGCGAAATACATGGTAGACTTCCTCATCACCAGACTGCTGTGAATTCACCTGGAAACTTCAGATCCGGTACTTTAGCGTTCCGGCAGAAGTGGCTAAGTGGGATGACAGGATGCTATCTACCTGTTGGAGGGGGGTGTGGGGAGGATATGTCATCTCAGACACATGTATTTTGGCATTGCCTTCTGCTAAAGAACTACTGGCAAGCGACCCAGTTTCATATGATGAACATATTCTCCCTGTCCTTTGAGCCTGGCCCTGAGTATTTGATATTGAGCATTCACCCTGCTGGAATAAAGGGAAGAGAGACTAAATATCTTTGGAATATTCTGGTGATTGTGGCGCTAAAGCCATCACGAAGATGGTTATCCCCTCCCACCCAACTGGTGAGGAGTGAGAGATTTAGTTAATATAATTAAATCATGAAAAATCACATTTTCCATACACCAATCTATCCCTTCATTCATAAACAGATGGACCCACAGGGACTTTTGTGGAATTTCAGAATCATAACTTTTTGATCGGTGCAGATTTATAGGTCAGGATCCTGGCCACCTATACACACATGGGGCAATAATGTTAGAACCTAAATCCCCTCCCTCCTAGGACAGACTAATGAACAGAAATCAACCAGAAGAGGATAATAATAATACTTTTATTTTTAATTTATAAGTTTAATGAGACAGAAGTTTGATGTATAGCAGATGTAGCTGAACAAATGATTCTAATATTGTCTCCTTTATACATAGAAACATAGAAACATAGAAACATAGAAACATAGAATTTGACGGCAGATAAGGACAGCTTGGCCCACCCAGTCTCCCATTTCCCTGCCTACTGGATAAGCTGCAGATCCTAGTTAACCAGCAGCCTACTTCTTCCTACCCCAACCCCCCAGAACTGCCTTATGACTATCCCATGCATGCTTGAATTCCACCACTGATTTTGACTCCACAACCTCCTCCGGAAGGCCGTTCCATGCATCCACAACCCTCTCTGTGAAAAAATACTTCCTTAAATTACCTCTGAGCCGCCCCCTCTATCTTCAAATTGTGCCCTCTTGTTCTTGCACACCTCTTTTTTTGAAAGATGCTACCCTCTTGGACTTTGTTGATTCCCTTGAGGTACTTGAACGTTTCTATCATGTCCCCCCTCTCCCTTCTTTCCTCGAGGCTATACATATTAAGCTCCTTAAGTCTCTCTTCATATGTCTTCCGGTGCAGACCCTGCACCATTTTAGTTGCCCTCCTCTGGACAGCTTCCATCCTGTCTATGTCTTTGCAGAGATTGGGTCTCCAGAACTGCACACAGTACTCAGATGGGGTCTCACCAGCTGTCTGTACAGAGGATAATAACTTCCTGTTTTCTACTGGTGATGCCTCTCCTATGCATCCCAGTATCCCCCAACCCTCCTTGCTGCCTCTCACATTGCTTGCCCGTCTTTAGGTCATCTGATATGACTACCCCAGGTCCTTTCCATTTTTGTTGTTGTTAGTATCTCACCCCCCATTGTGTACTCTTCCCTGGGTTTTGTTTCCCAGGTGCATTACCTTGCACTTCTTAGCATTGAATCTAAGCTGCCATACATTTGACCATTCCTCTAACCTTGCCAAGTCCCTTCTCATCCTTTCCACCCCACCCTGTGCATCAACTCTGTTGCAGATCTTAGTGTCATCTGCAAAGAGAAATACTTTTCCTTCCAGTCCTTCTGCAATGTCGCTTATAAAGACATTGAAGAGAACCGGTCCTAATACTGAACCCTGCGGTACCCCCACTACTAACCCTCCTTTCTTCTGAGTGGACTCAATTTACTATTACTCTCTGTGTCCTATTCTCCAGCCAGTATGAGACTGTAGGCCCTTAGCAGGTCATATCTATTGGATCCAGAAGGGTCCCCTCCCAGGTAACAGCTCACAACAGCAGCTTTCATTTCTTTTTTGTAAGACCCTTTGAAAAGATAATTATACTAGTTACTGTTAAATACAATTTATAGATTCACAGTTGAACTAATGTTAAGTCAGTTTTAGATGGTACAGTGTTGGATGTAGCTTTTAGATCAGAAACAGTTGTGTTACTCCAGAACACCACCACTGATATGAAACTGTGGAATTTGGCTTTTCACTCTTATCTACTTTCTCCCTTTAAAGAGACACTGTCAACCTGTTTTTCATCATATTATTTCTAGTTTAAAAAAACACATTTTATGATTGCTTACCTTCTCTGAAATTCATTAATGTTGCTGTTTGTTTTGTCTGTCTCCTTGTTTAGCAGAACTGAACTGCATGCTAATGTACATTTATAAACAACTTTGGTTTGTTTCAAATCCTGAATCTGTTCTTCTTGAACACTTCCTAAACATCAGAAGCACCCCCAAACAGTGCAGTCACTCATGAGGCAGTAGTCACCTAAACTCTCACTGCATCATGAGTGGCTAGACTGTGTTGGAGGTGTTCCCAAGTCCAGGAAAGATACAGTGGGAGCTGATCAAGAGAGATGTAAACAAACCTGTTTTGTGCGGTAACACCAGTATGATGGGCAGTCTGTTTTTCACTTTTTAAAAGAAAAAAAAGAGTAAGAATCAAACTACTAGCTACATCAGCAGTCTTTACAGAATGTAAGCAATCATAAAATGTGGTTTTTAAACAAGGGTCACTTTGAGGCCTAAAGGGGTTGACAGTGTCCCTTTTTTTTTTATTTCAGTGCGCACCCTGTAAAGTTTCGCCTGGGCACTTAGAGGCGTGGAGGCTTGGCAACAGATCCTACTGAGATATGTCTGGCTCTCTAAGAAACCTAGGAATAAAAAACATACCCTCTTTTTACCAAATGGTGAGGGAGGCTATGGCCTCCCTTCCTTTTCAGGCTACTGGATAGCTGCACAAGTAAGGATAGCATTACTACTGCAACATTCAGAATACAGGGCTCATTGGAAAGGCACTGTTCTGGCTATACCCATGTCCCCACCCCTGCAGACTCGATGCTTCTCACTTACCCATCCGAAACATTGAGTACACCCTATACAGGGAACTGAAGCAGTCCTGGAGGCCTGCAGGAGAGGCATGGCTAGGGGACTAACCCGAGTGTATCTGTGGAGATACTGATGGTGGACCCTAAGCTCAGAACACACACCCTCACCCACACAGATCCATGGTGTGTATCTCCAGAGCTGAAAGGGTGCTGAGCTCCATGGCAACTTCTCAAAGGGGACAGGGTTATCTTGTTTGAAGAGGCTCAAGCAAAATTCTTTTGGACACAAAGGGATCTTCTATTTTATTATCAAGCCAGGGAGTATATTAACAGACAGACCACAGCCTTGATAGTGAAAGCCCGAGGGTCTCCATATGTAGGCATTTTTGAATCAATCTGGAATTCAAAATGGGGGGAGACAACCATATCTATTGTCTATAAAAACTACATCTCTGACTTACACTATTCAATGAACACGTTAGAGTAAAATGGGAACAGGATCTTGAGGTCAGGCTGGTTGGGGAGAGGTGGTCCAGGCTATGGTGAAATACATGGCAGACTTCCTCATCACCAGACTGGTGTGAATTCACCTGGAAACTTCAGATCCGGTACTTTAGCGTTCCGGCAGAAGTGGCTAAGTGGGATGACAGGATGCTATCTACCTGTTGGAGGGGGGTGTGGGGAGGATATGTCATCTCAGACACATGTATTTTGGCATTGCCTTCTGCTAAAGAACTACTGGCAAGCGACCCAGTTTCATATGATGAACATATTCTCCCTGTCCTTTGAGCCTGGCCCTGAGTATTTGATATTGAGCATTCACCCTGCTGGAATAAAGGGAAGAGAGACTAAATATCTTTGGAATATTCTGGTGATTGTGGCCGCTAAAGCCATCACCGAAAGATGGTTATCCCCCTCCCACCCAACTGGTGAGGAGTGGAGAGATTTGGTTAATATAATTAAATCATATGAAAAAATCACATTTTCCATACACCAATCTATCCCTTCATTCATAAACAGATGGACCCACAGGGACTTTTGTGGAATTTCAGAATCATAACTTTTTGATCGGTGCTGATTTATAGGTCAGGATCCTGGCCACCTATACACACATGAACAATAATGTTAGAACCTAAATCCCCTCCCTCCTAGGACAGACTAATGAACAGAAATCAACCAGAAGAGGATAATAATAATACTTTTATTTTTAATTTATAAGTTTAAGAAGACAGAAGTTTGATGTATAGCAGATGTAGCTAAACAAATGATTCTAATATTGTCTCCTTTATACGATGAGACTGTAGGCCCTTAGCAGGTCATATCTATTGGATCCAGAAGGGTCCCCTCCCAGTTAACAGCTCACAACAGCCGCTTTCATTTCTTTTTTGTTAGACCCTTTGAAAAGATAATTATACTAGTTACTGTTAAATACAATTTGTAGATTCACAGTTGAACTAATGTTAAGTCAGATTTTGCTGGTACAGTGTTGGATGTATCTTTTAGATCAGAAACAGTTGTGTTACTCCAGAACACCACCACTGATATGAAACTGTGGAATTTGGCTTTTCACTCTTATCATCTTTTTCCCTTTAAAGAGACACTGTCAACCTGTTTTTCATCATATTATTTCTAGTTTAAAAAACACATTTTATGATTGCTTACCTTCTCTGAAATTCATTAATGTTGCTGTTTGTTTTGTCTGTCTCCTTGTTTAGCAGAACTGAACTGCATGCTAATGTACATTTATAAACAACTTTGGTTTGTTTCAAATCCTGAATCTGTTCTTCTTGAACACTTCCTAAACATCAGAAGCACCCCCAAACAGTGCAGTCACTCATGAGGCAGTAGTCACCTAAACTCTCACTGCATCATGAGTGGCTAGACTGTGTTGGAGGTGTTCCCAAGTCCAGGAAAGATACAGTGGGAGCTGATCAAGAGAGATGTAAACAAACCTGTTTTGTGCGGTAACACCAGTATGATGGGCAGTCTGTTTTTCACTTTTTAAAAGAAAAAAATAAATCAGAATCAAACTACTAGCTACATCAGCAGTCTTTACAGAATGTTAGCAATCATAAAATGTGGTTTTTAAACAAGGGTCACTTTGAGGCCTAAAGGGGTTGACAGTGTCCCTTTTTTTTTTTTTTATTTTTATTTCAGTGCGCACCCTGTAAAGTTTCGCCTGGGCACTTAGAGGCGTGGAGGCTTGGCAACAGATCCTACTGAGATATGTCTGGCTCTCTAAGAAACCTAGGAATAAAAAACATTCCCTCTTTTTACCAAATGGTGAGGGAGGCTATGGCCTGCCTTCCTTTTTAGGCTACTGGATAGCTGCACAAGTAAGGATAGCATTACTACTGCAACATTCAGAATACAGGGCTCATTGGAAAGGCACTGTTCTGGCTATACCCATGTCCTCACCCCTGCAGACTCGATGCTTCTCACTTACCCATCCAAAACATTGGAGTACACCTATATACCGGGAACTGAAGCAGTCCTGGAGGCCTGCAGGAGAGCATAGCTAGAGACTAACCCGAGTGTCTGTGGAGATACCGATGGTGGTCCCTAAGCTCAGAACACACACCCTCACCCACACAGATCCATGGTCTGTATCTCCAAGCTGAAAGGGTGCCGAGCTCCATGGCAACTTCTCAAAGGGGACAGGGTTATCTTGTTTGAAGAGGCTCAAGCAAAATTCTTTTGGACACAAAGGGATCTTCTATTTTATTATCAAGCCAGGGAGTATATTAACAGACAGACCACAGCCTTGATAGTGAAAGCCCGAGGGTCTCCATATGTAGGCATTTTTGAATCAATCTGGAATTCAAAATGGGGGGAGACAACCATATCTATTGTCTATAAAAACTACATCTCTGACTTACACTATTCAACGAACACGTTAGAGTAAAATGGGAACAGGATCTTGGGGTCAGGCTGGTTGGGGAGAGGTGGTCCAGGCTATGGCGAAATACATGGCAGACTTCCTCATCACCAGACTGGTGTGAATTCACCTGGAAACTTCAGATCCGGTACTTTAGCGTTCCGGCAGAAGTGGCTAAGTGGGATGACAGGATGCTATCTACCTGTTGGAGGGGGGTGTGGGGAGGATATGTCATCTCAGACACATGTATTTTGGCATTGCCTTCTGCTAAAGAACTACTGGCAAGCGACCCAGTTTCATATGATGAACATATTCTCCCTGTCCTTTGAGCCTGGCCCTGAGTATATGATATTGAGCATTCACCCTGCTGGAATAAAGGGAAGAGGGACTAAATATCTTTGGAATATTCTGGTGATTGTGGCCGCTAAAGCCATCACCGAGAGATGGTTATCCCCCTCCCACCCAACTGGTGAGGAGTGTAGAGATTTGGTTAATATAATTAAATCATATGAAAAAATCACATTTTCCATACACCAATCTATCCCTTCATTCATAAACAGATGGACCCACAGGGACTTTGTGTGAATTTCAGAATCATAACTCTTTGATCGGTGCTGATTTATAGGTCAGGATACTGGCCACCTATACACACATGGGGCAATAATGTTAGAACCTAAATCCCTCCTCCTAGGACAGACTAATGAACAGAAATCAACCAGAAGAGGATAATAATAATACTTTTATTTTAATTTATAAGTTTAAGAAGACAGAAGTTTGATGTAGGAGATGTAGCTGAACAAATGATTCTAATATTGTCTCCTTTCTCGATGAGACTGTAGGCCCTTAGCAGGTCATATCTATTGGATCCAGAAGGTCCTCCCAGGTAACAGCTCACAACAGCAGCTTTGATTTCTTTTTTGTTAGACCCTTTGAAAAGATAATTATAACAGTTACTGTTAAATACAATTTGTAGATTCACAGTTGAACTAATGTTAAGTCAGATTTAGCAGGTAAAGTGTTGGATGTATCTTTTAGATCAGAAACAGTTGTGTTACTCCAGAACACCACCACTGATATGAAACTGTGGAATTTGGCTTTTCACTCTTATCTACTTTCTCCCTTTAAAGAGACACTGTCAACCTGTTTTTCATCATATTATTTCTAGTTAAAAAAACACATTTTATGATTGCTTACCTTCTCTAAAATTCATTAATGTTGCTGTTTGTTTTGTCTGTCTCCTTGTTTAGCAGAACTGAACTGCATGCTAATGTACATTTATAAACAACTTTGGTTTGTTTCAAAACCTGAATCTGTTCTTCTTGAACACTTCCTAAACATCAGAAGCACCCCCAAACAGTGCAGTCACTCATGAGGCAGTAGTCACCTAAACTCTCACTGCATCATGAGTGGCTAGACTGTGTTGGAGGTGTTCCCAAGTCCAGGAAAGATACAGTGGGAGCTGATCAAGAGATGTAAACAAACCTGTTTTGTGTGTAACACCAGTATGATGGGCAGTCTGTTTTTCACTTTTAAAAGAAAAAAAGTCAGAATCAAACTACTAGCTACATCAGCAGTCTTTACAGAATGTTAGCAATCAAAAATGTGGTTTTAAACAAAGGTCACTTTGAGGCCTAAAGGGTTGACAGTGTCCCTTTTTTTTTTTTTTTTTTCTTAGTGCGCACAATGTAAAGTTTCGCCTGGGCACTTAGGAGTGGAGGCTTGGCAACAGATCCTACTGAGATATGTCTGGCTCTCTAGAAACCTAGGAATAGAAACATACCTCTTTTTACAAATGGTGAGGGGCTATGGCCTGCCTTCCTTTTTAAACTACTGGATAGCTGCACAAGTAAGGATAGCATTACTACTGCAACATTCAGAATAGGGCTCATTGAAAGACACTGTTCTGGCCTACCCACGCCCCACCTCTGCAGACCTGATGCTTCTCACTTACCCATCCAAACATTGAGTACACCTATATACTCGGGAACTGAAGCAGTCCTGGAACGACTGCAGGAGAGGCATAACGAGGGGACTAACCTGAGTGTATCTGTGGAGATACGATGGTGGCCCCAGCTCAGACAAACACCCTCACCCACACAGATCCATGGTGTATATCTCCAGAGCTGAAAGGTGCCGAGCTCCATGGCAACTTCTCAAAGGGGACAGGGTTATCTTGTCTGAAGAGGCTCAAGCAAAATTCTTTTGGACACAAGGGATCTTCTATTTTATTATCAAGCCAGGGTATATGAACAGACAGGACCACAGCCTTGATAGTGAAAGCCGAGGTCTCCATATGTAGGCATTTTTGAATCAATCTGGAATTCAAAATGGAGACAACCATATCTATTGTCTATAAAAACTACATCTCTGACTTACACTATTCAGACCACGCTAGAGTAAAATGGGAACAGGATCTTGGGGTCAGGCTGGTTGGGAGAGGTGGTCCAGGCTATGGCGAAATACATGGCAGACTTCCTCATCACCAGACTGGTGTGAATTCACCTGGAAACTTCAGATCCAGTACTTTAGTGCCCGCAGAAGTGGCTAAAGTGGGATGACAGGATGCTATCTACCTGTTGGAGGGGGTGTGGGGAGGATATGTCATCTCAGACACATGTATTTTGGCATTGCCTTCTGCTAAAGAACTACTGGCAGCACCAGTTTCATATGATGAACATATTCTCCCTGTCCTTTGAGCCTAGGCCCTGAGTATTTGATATTGAGCATTCACCCTATGGAATAAAGGGAAGAGAGACTAAATATCTTTGGAATATTCTGGTGATTGTGCGCTAAAGCCATCACCGAAAAGATGGTTATCCCCTCCCACCCAACTGGTGAGGAGTGGAAGATTTGGTTAATATAATTAAATCATATGAAAAATCACATTTTCCATACACCAATCTATCCCTTCATTCATAAACAGATGGACCCACAGGGACTTTTGTGAATTTCAGAATCATAACTTTTTGATCGAGTGCTGATTTATAGGTCAGGATCCTGGCCACCTATACACACATGGGGCAACAATGTTAGAACCTAAATCCCTCCTCCTAGGACAGACTAATGAACGAAATCAACCAGAAGAGGATAATAATAATACTTTTATTTTAATTTATAAGTTTAAGAAGACAGAAGTTTGATGTATAGCAGTTGTAGCTGAACAAATGATTCTAATATTGTCTCCTTTATACGATGAGACTGTAGGCCTAGCTAGGTCATATCAATGGATCCAGAAGGGTCCCCTCCCAGGTAACAGCTCACAACAGCAGCTTTGATTTCTTTTTTGTTAGACCCTTTGAAAAGATAATTATACCAGTTACTGTTAAATACAATTTGTAGATTCACAGTTGAACTAATGTTAAGTCAGATTAGGAGGTAAAGTGTTGGATGTATCTTTTAGATCAGAAACAGTTGTGTTACTCCAGAACACCACCACTGATATGAAACCGTGGAATTTGGCTTTTCACTCTTATCTACTTTCTCCCTTTAAAGAGACACTGTCAACCTGTTTTCATCATATTCTTAGTTAAAAACACATTTTTGATTGATCACCTTCTCACAAAATTCATTAATGTTGCTGTTTGTTTTTGTCTGTCTCCTTGTTTAGCAGAACCGAACTGCATGCTAATGTACATTTATAAACAACTTTGATTTTAACAAATCCTGAATCTGTTCTTCTTGAACACTTCCTAAACATCAGAAGCACCCCCAAACAGTGCAGTCACTCATGAGGCAGTAGTCACCTAAACTCTCACTGCATCATGAGTGGCTAGACTGTGTTGGAGGTGTTCCCAAGTCCAGGAAAGATACAGTGGGAGCTGATCAAGAGAGATGTAAACAAACCTGTTTTGTGCGGTAACACCAGTATGATGGGCAGTCTGTTTTTCACTTTTTAAAAGAAAAAAGAGTCAGAATCAAACTACTGCTACATCAACAGTCTTTAGAATGTTAGCAATCATAAAATATATTTAACAAAAGTCACAGAGACTAAAGGGGTTGACAGTGTCCCTTACACTTTTGTTCAGTGCTGATACAAAGGTCATGCTGGGCACTTAGGCGTGGAGGCAGCAGCAGATCCTACTGAGAGATATCTGGCTCTCTGAAACACAAGAACGAAAACATACCCTCTTTTACAAATGGTGAGAGGCTATGGCCTGCCTTCCTTGCACCAAACTACTGGATAGCACAAGTAAGATAACACTACTGCAACATTCAAATACAGGGCTCATTAAAACACTGTTCTAGCTATACCCGTCCCACCTCTCCAGACTCGTGCTTCCTTACCCATCAACATTGATACACCTATATACCAAGACAAAACGGTCAAGAGGCCTGCAGGAGGCATTGAGACTACGAGATGTATCTGGAGATACGATGGTCTAAGCTCAGAACACACCCTCACCCACACAATCCATGGTGTGTCTCCAGAGTTGAAAAGGTCCAGAGCTCATAGCAACTTCTCAAAGGGACAGGGTTATCTTGACAGAAAGCTCAAGCAAAAGTCTTTTGGACACAAGGATCTTCTATTTATTATCAAGCCAGGAGTATATTAACAGACAGACCACGCCTTGATATGAAAGCCGAGGTCTCCATATGTAGGCATTTTGAATAATCTGGAATTCAAAATGGAGACAACCATATCTATTGTCTAAAACACATCTCTGACTTACTATTCGAACCGTTGGGAAAAGAGAACAGGATCTTGGTCAGGCTGGTTGGGGAGAGTGGTCAGCTATGGCGAAATACACAGCAGACCTCCTCATCACCGAACTGCATAATTCACCTGGAAACTTCAGATCAGTACTTGGCGTTCGGCAGAAGTGGCTAGGTAGGATGACAGGATACTATCTACCTGTTGGAGGGGGGCTAAGAGACGATTTGTCATCTCAGACACATGTAATTTTGCCTTCTGCTAAGAACTACTGAGGCAGTTCATATGATGAACATATTCTCCTGTCCTTTGAGCCTGGCCAGGTACTGATATTGAGCATTCACCCTGCTGGAATAGGAAGAGACTAAACATCTTTGGAATATTCCTGATTGGCGCTAAAGCCATCCGAAAGATGGTTATCCCCTCACCAACTGGTGAGGTGGAAGATTTGATTAATATAATTAAATCATAGAAAAATCCATTTTCCAACACACCATCTATCCCTTCATTCATAAACAGATGGACCCCAGGACTTGTGGAAATTCAGAATCATAACTTTTGATCGTGCTGATTTACAAATCAAGTCTGTACCTATACACACATGAGGCAATAATGTTGAAACCTAAATCCTCCTCCTAGGACAGACTAATGACGAAATCAACCGAAAGGATAATAATATTATATTTTAATTTATAAGTTTAAGAAGACAGAAGTTTGATGTATAGCAGGTCTAGCTGAACAAATGATTCTAATATTATCTCTTTATACGATTATCACCAAGTCTCCCACAGCTCCTCCTTCCATGCTTCTCCCCTGACATGCTAACACCAGATCCCACAGCTCCCCTGCACTGCTCCTGACCTGTCCTAACACCAAGCATCCCCAGCCATCTCCCTACCAGGCTGCTCCCCGACCGGTCCCAACACCAGCCTCCCACAGCTCCCTCCCTTCAATGCTGCTCCTGACCTGTCCTAACACCAAGCCTCCCAAGCTCCTCCCTTCCATGCTACTCCCTGACTTATCCTAACACCAAGCATCCCACAGCTACCTCCCTTCCATACTACTCTGACTTGTTCTAACACAAACCTCCCCAGCTCCACTCCCTTCCATGCTGCTCCCTGACTTGTACTAAGAAAAGCATCCCAGCTCCCTGCAATGCTGCTCCCTGATCTACAACACCAACATCCCAGAGCTCCCAACCTACCATTACGCCTCCCCACCTGTCAAAACACCCGCCTCCCACAGCTCCCCTCCCACCATGCTGCTGCCTGACCTGTCCTAACACCTCAAGACTCCCACAGCTCCATCCCTTCAATGCTGCTCCCCGACCTGTCCCTAACACCAAGCCTCCCGCTCATCCCTTCCATGCTGCTCCTGACTTGTACTAACATCAAGCATCCCACAGCTCCCCTGCACATGCATCTCCCCTGTCCTGTCCTACCAAGCCTTCCACAGCCCCTTCCCTACCATGCTGCTCCCCTGACCTGTCCTTACACCAAGTCTTCCACAGCCCCTTTCCTACCATGCTGCTTCCCTGACCGGTCCTAACAACAAGCCTCAGTTGCTCCTCCATTCCAAGATGCTCCCTGACCTGTCCTAAGAGCAAGCATCCCACAGCTCCCCCCTGCAACACTGCTCCCTGACCTGTCCTAACACCAAACATTCCACAGCTCCCTCCCTACCATGCTGCTCCCTGACCTGTCCTAACACAAAGCCTCCCACAGCTCCCTCCCTTCACTGCTGCTCCCTGACCTGTCCTAATACCAAGATTCCTCCAGCTCCACCCCTACCATGCTGCTCCCTGACCTGTCCTAACACAAAGCCTTAAACAGCTCCCTCCCTTTCACGCTGCTCCCTGACCTGTCCTAACAACATGCATTCCACATCCTCCCTACCATGCTGCTCCCCGACCTGTCCCTAACACCCGCCATCTCCCAGCTCCTCCCTACCAGGCTGCTCCCCGACCTTGTCCCAACACAAAGCCTCCCACAGCCCTCTCCCTTCAATGCTGCTCCCGACCTGTACTAACACCAAGCCTCCCACAGCTCCTCCCTTCCATGTTACTCCCTGAGTTGTCCTAACACCAAGCATCCCACAGCTACCACCCTTCCATGCTACTCCCTGACTTGTCCCTAACACAGCCTCCCACAGCTCCCTCCCTTCCGCTGTTCCCTGACTTGTACTACACCAAGCATCCCACAGCTCCCCCCTGCAATGCTGCTCCCTGATCTGTCCTAACACCAAGCATCCCAGAGCTCCAACCCTACTATTACGCTCCTCACCTGTCCTAACACCAAGCCTCCCACAGCTCCCTCCCTACCATGCTGCTCCCTGACCTGTCCTAACATCAAGACTCCCACAGCTCCATCCCTTCAATGCTGCTCCCCGACCTGTCCTAACACCAAGCCTCCCACAGCTCCTCCCTTCCATGCTGCTCCCTGACTTGTACTAACACCAAGCATCCCACAGCTCCCCCTGCAATGCTGCCCCCTGACCTGTCCTAACACCAAGCATCCCACAGCTCCCACCACACCATGCTGCTCCTGACCTGTCCCACACAAGCCTCCACAGCCCCTCCCACCATGCTGCTCCCCGGACCTGTCCTAACACCAGTCTTCCACAGCCCCATTCCTACCATGCTGCTCCCTGACCTGTCCACACCGCCTCACACAGTCCTCCCTTCCGCTGCTCCCTTCCTGTCCTAACAGCAAGCATCCCACAGCACCCCTGCAACACTGCTCTCTGACCTGTCCAAACAGCAGTTCACCCAAAGCCCTCCTTCCATGCTGCACCCGACCTGTCCTAATACCAAGATTCCTCCAGCTCCATCCCTACCATGCTGCTCCTGACCAGTCCCAACACAGTGCCTTAAACAGCCCCTCCCTTTCACGCTGCTTCCCTGACCTGTCCCAACAACGGCATTCCACAGCTCCCTCCCTACCATGCTGCTCCCTGACCTGTCTAAACACCAAGTCTCAAAGTGCTCCTCATTACCATGCTGCTCCGTGACCTGTCCTAACACCAAGCATTCCACAGCTCCCTCCCTGCCATACTGCTCCCTGTTCTGTCCTAACACAAAGCCTCCCACAGCTCCCTCCCTTCAATGCTGCTCCCTGACCTGTCCTAACACCAAGCCTCCCACAACTCCCTCCCTTCCATGCTGCTCCCTCACTTGTACTAACACCAAGCATCCCACAGCCCCCCCAATGCTGTCTCCTGATCTGTCCTAACACCAGCCTCCCACAGCTCTCTCCTCCATGTTGCTCCCCTGACCTTCCCACAAAAGACTCCCACAGCTCCATCCCTTCATGCTGCTCCCCTGACCTCCTCTAACACCAAGCCTCCCACAGCTCATCCCTTCCATGCTGCTCCATGACTTGTACTAACACCAAGCATCCCCAGCTCCCTGCTGTACGCTGCCCCTGACCTATCCTAATAATCAAGCATACCAGCTCCCCCTACCATGCTGTTCCCTGACCTGTCCCAACACCAAGCCTCCCACAGCCCCTCCCTACCATGCTGCCCCCTGACCCCTAACACCAACTCCTCCACAGCCCCCTTCCCACCATGCTGCTCCTGACCTGTCCTAACACCAAGCCTCACACAGCTCCTCCCTTCCAGCTGCTCCTGACCTGTCCCAGAGTAAGCATCCCACAGCTCCCCCTGCAACACTGCCCTCCTGACCTGTCCAAACAGCAAGCCTCCAAAAGCTCCCTCCCTTCCATGCTGCACCCTGACCTGTCCTATCACCAAGATTCCTCCAGCTCCATCCCTACCATGCTACGCCCTGACCTGTCCCATTGAAGCTCCAAACAGCTCCCTCCCTTTCACGCTGCTCCCTGACCTGTCCTAACAAGCATTCCACAGCTCCTCCCTACCATGCTGCTCCCTCGACCTGTCCCCACCGTCTCAAAGAGCTCTCATACCATGTTGCTCCCTGACTTGTCCCAACATCGCGCATCCACAGCTTCCTTCCTACCATGCTGCTCCCTGACCTGTCCTAACACAAGCATTCCATAGCTGCCCTCCTTCCAGCTGCTCCTGACCTGTCCTCACACCCAAGCCTCCCACAGCTCCCCTCCCTACCATAGTTGCTCCCTGACCTGTCCTAACACCAAGCCACCCACAGCTCCCCTCCCTACCATGCTGCTCCTGACCTGTCCTAACACCAAGACTCCCACAGCTCCTCCCTACCATGCTGCTCCCTGACCAATCCTAACACCAAGACTCACTAGCTCCCTCACCCACCATGCTGCCTCATTGACCTGTCCACACCAGCCTCCCACAGCCCTTCCTTCCATGCTGCTCCCGACTCCTCCCATACCACGCATCCCACAGCTCCCTCCTTCCATGTGCTCCTGACTTGTCCTATCACCAATCTCCCACAGCTCCTCCTTCCATGCTTCTCCCTGACTTCTCCTAACACCAAGAATCCCACAGCTCCCTCTCTAATGCTGGTTCTTGACCTGTCCTAACACCAAGCATCCCACAGCTCCCTCCCTTCCATGCTGCTCCCTGACGTGTCCTATCACCAAGTCTCCCACAGCTCCCTCCCTTACATGCTTCTCCCTGACTTGTCCTAACACCAAGAATCCCACAGCTCCCCCTGCAATGCTGCTCCCTGACCTGTCCTAACACCAAGCCTCCCACAGCACCCTCCCTTCAATGCTGCTCCCTGACCTGTCCTAACACCAAGTCTTCCACAGCCCCCTTCCTACCATGCTGCTCCCTGACCTGTCCTAACACCAAGCCTCACACAGCTCCCTCCCTTCCAAGCTGCTCCCTGACCTGTCCTAAGAGCAAGCATCCCACAGCTCCCCCCTGCAACACTGATCCCTGACCTGTCCAAACAGCACGCCAACCAAAGCTCCCTCCCTTCCATGCTGCACCCTGACCTGTCCTAATACCAAGATTCCTCCAGCTCCATCCCTACCATACTGCTCCCTGACCTGTCCTAACACAAAGCCTTCCACAGCTTCCTCCCGTCAATGCTGCTCCCTGACCTGTCCTAACACCAAGCCTCCCGCAGATCCTCCCTTCCATGCTACTCCCTGACATGTCCTTACACCAAGCCTCCCACAGCTCCCTCCCTTCCATGCTGCTCCCTGACTTGTACTAACACCAAGCATCCCACAGCTCCCCCCTGCAATGCTGCTACCTGATCTGTGCTAACACCAAGCATCCCAGAGCTCCAACCCTACTATTACGCTCCTCACCTGTCCTAACACCAATACTCCCACAGCTCCCTCCCTACCATGCTGCTCCATGACCTGTCCTAACATCAAAACTCCCACAGCTCCATCCCTTCAATGCTGCTCCCCGACCTGTCCTAACACCAAGCTTCCCACAGCTCCTACCTTCCATGCTGCTCCCTGACTTGTACTAACACCAAGCATCCCACAGCACCCCCTGCAATGCTGCCCCTGACCTGTCCTACCACCAAGCATCCCTCAGCTACCACCATACCATGCTGCTCCCTGACCTGTCCTAACACCAAGCCTTCCACAGCCCCCTCCCTACCATGCTGCTCTCTGACCTGTCCTAACACCAAGTCTTCCACAGCCCCCTTCCTACCATGCTGCTCCCTGTCCTGTCCTAACACCAAGCCTTACACAGCTCCCTCCCTTCCAAGCTGCTCCCTTACCTGTCCTAAGAGCAAACATCCCACAGCTCACCCCCTGCAACACTGCTCCCTGACCTGTCCAAACAGCGAGCCTCCCAAAGCTCCTTCCTTTCCAAGCTGCACCCTGACCTGTCCTAAACCAAGATTCCTCCAGCTCCATCCCTACCATGCCGCTCCCTGACCTGTCCTAACACAAAGCCTTAAACAGCTCCCTCCCTTTCACGCTGCTCCGTGACCTGTCAGAACAACAAGCATTCCACAGCTCCCTCCCTACCATGCTGCACCCTGACCTGTCTAAACACCAAGTCTCAAGGAGCTCCTCCCTACCATGCAGCTCCCTGACCTGTCCTAACACCAAGCATTCCACAGCTCCCTCCCTACCATGCTGCTCCCTGACCTGTCCTAACACAAAGCCTCCCACACCTCCCTCCCTTCAATGCTGCTCCCTGACCTGTCCTAACACCAAGCCTCCCACAGCTATTCCCTTCCATGCTGCTCCATGACTTGTACTAACACCAAGCATCCCACAGCTCCCCCTGCAATGCTGCCCCCTGACCTATCCTAACACCAATCATACCACAGATCCCCCCTATCATGCTGCTCCCTGACCTGTTCTAACACCAAGCCTTCCACAGCCCCCTCCTTACCATGCTGCTCCCAGACCTGTCCTAACACCAAGTCTTCCACAGCCCCCTTCCTATCATGCTGCTCCCTGACCTGTCCTAACATCAAGCCTCACACAGCTCCCTCCCTTCCAAGCTGCTCCCTGACCTGTCCTAACAGCAAGCATCCCACAGCTCCCTCCCGCAACACTGCTTCCTGACCTGTCCAAACAGCAAGCCTCCCAAAGCTCCCTCCCTTCCATGCTGCACCCTGACCTGTCCTAACACCAAGATTCCTCCAGCTCCATCCCTACCATGCTGCGCCCTGACCTGTCCTAACACAAAGCCTTAAACAGCTCCCTCCCATTCACGCTGCTCCCTGACCTATCCTAACAACAAGCATTCAACAGCTCCCTCCCTACCATGCTGCTCCCTGACCTGTCCTAACACCAAGTCTCAAAGAGCTCCTTCCCTACCATGCTGCTCCCTGACCTGTCCTAATACAAAGCCTTCCACAGTTGCCTCCCTTCCAAGCTGCTCGCTGACCTGTCCTCACACCAAGCTTCAAAGAGCTCCTCCTTACCATGCTGCTCCCTGACCTGCCCTAACACCAAACATTCCACAGCTCCCTCCCTACCATGCTGCTCCCTGACCTTTCCTAACACCATGTCTCCCACAGCTCCTCCCTTCCATGCTACTCCCCGACTTGTCCTAACACCAAGCATCCCACAGCTCCCTCCCATTCATGCTGCTCCCTGACTTGTACTAAAACCAAGCAGCCCACAGCTCCCCCATGCAATGCTGCTCCCTAATCTGTCCTAACACCAAGCATCCCAGAGCTCCCAACCTACTAATCCGATCCTCACCTGTCCTAACACCAAGCCTCCCACAGCTCCCTCCCTACCATGCTGCTCCCTGACCTGTCCTAACATAAAGGCTCCCACAGCTCCATCCCTTCAATGCTGCTCCCCAACCTGTCCTAACACCAAGACTCCCACAGCTCCTCCCTTCCTTGCTGCTCCGTGACTTGTACTAAGACCAAGCCTCCCACAGCTCCCTCCCTACCAGGCTGCTCCCTGACCTGTCCTAACATCAAGACTCCCACAGCTCCATCCATTCAATGCTGCTCCCTGACCTGTCCTAACACCAAGACTCCCACAGCTCGCTCCCTACCATGCTGCTCCCAGACCTGTCCGAACACCAAGCATCCCACAGCTCCCTCCCTTCCTTGCTGCTCCGT
Organism: Neoceratodus forsteri; assembly: GCA_016271365.2. Classification (NCBI taxonomy): domain Eukaryota; kingdom Metazoa; phylum Chordata; order Ceratodontiformes; family Ceratodontidae; genus Neoceratodus; species Neoceratodus forsteri. The sequence continues at coordinate 11,699,989 of CM028137.1, read as the reverse complement.
GACTTGTACTAAGACCAAGCCTCCCACAGCTCCCTCCCTACCAGGCTGCTCCCTGACCTGTCCTAACATCAAGACTCCCACAGCTCCATCCATACCATGCTGCTCCCTGACCTGTCCTAACACCAAGCCTCCCACAGCTCTCTCCCTTCAATGCTGCTCCCTGACCTGTCCTAACAGCAAGCATCCCACAGCTCCCTCCCTTCCATGCTAATCCCTGACTTATCCTAAAAACAAGCCTCCCACAGCCCTCCCTTCCATGCAGCTCCCTGACTTGTACTAACACCAAGCATCCCACAGCTCCCCCCCTGCAATGCTGCTCCCTGATCTGTCCGAACACCAAGCATCCCAGAGCTCCCACCCTACTATTCTGCTCCTCACTTGTCCTAACACCAAGCCTCCCACAGCTCCCTCCCTACCATGCTGCTCCCTGACCAGTCCTAACACCAAGACTCCCACAGCTCCCTACCTACCTACCATGCTGCTCATTGACTTGTCCTAACACCAAGCCTCCCACAGCTCCTCCCTTCCATGCTGCTCCCTGACTTCTCCTAGCACCAAGCATCCCACAGCTCCCTCCCTTCCATGCTGCTCCCTGACTTGTCCTATCACCAAGTCTCCCACAGCTCCCTCCCTTCCATGCTTCTCCCTGACTTGTCCTAACACCAAGAATCCCACAGCTCCCCCTGCAATGCTGCTCCCTGACCTGTTCTAACACCAAGCATCCCACAGCTCCCTCCCTTCCATGCTGCTCCCTGACGTGTCCTATCACCAAGTCTCCCACAGCTCCCTCCCTTCCATGCTTCTCCCTGACTTATCCTAACACCAATAATCCCACAGCTCCCCCTGCAATGCTGCTCCCTGACCTGTCCTAACACCAAGCCTCCCACAGCACCCTCCCTTCAATGCTGCTCCCTGACCTGTCCTAACACCAAGCCTCCCACAGCTTCTCCCTTCCATGCTGCTCCCTGACTTGTACTAACACCAAGCATCCCACAGCTCCCCCTGCAATGCTGCCCCCTGACCTGTCCTAAAACCAAGCCTTCCACAGCCCCAACCTACTAATCCGATCCTAATCTGTCCTGACACCAAGCCTCCCACAGCTCCCTCCCTACCATGCTGCTCCCTGACCTGGCCTAACATCAAGACTCCCACAGCTCCATCCCTTCAATGCTGCTCCCCAACCTGTCCTAACACCAAGACTCCCACAGCTCCTCCCTTCCATTCTACTCCCCGACTTGTCCTAACACCAAGCATCCCAGAGCTCCCTCCCATTCATGCTGCTCCCTGACTTGTACTAAAACCAAGCAGCCCACAGCTCCCCCCTGCAATGCTGCTCCCTAATCTGTCCTAACAGCAAGCATCCCACAGCTCCCCCATGAAACACTGCTCCCTGACCTGTCCTAACAGCAAGTCTCCCAAAGCTCCCTCCCCTTCCATGCTGCTCCCTGACCTGTCCTAACACAAAGTCTCCCACAGCTCCCTCCCTTCAGTGCTGCTCCATAACCTGTCCTAACACCAAGCCTCCCACAGCTCCGACCATCCATGCTGCTCCCTGACTTGTACTAACACCAAGCATCCCACAGCTCCCCCTGCAATGCTGCCCCCTGACCTGTCCTAACACCAAGCCTTCCACAGCCCCATCCCTACCATGCTGCTCCCTGACCTGTCCTAACACCAAGTCTTCCACAGCCCCCTTCCTACCATGCTGCTCCCTGACGTGTCCAAACACCAAGCCTCACACAGCTCCCTCCCTTCCAAGTTGCTCCCTGACCTGTCCTAACAGCAAGCATCCCACAGCTCCCCCATGCAACACTGCTCCCTGACCTGTCCTAACAGCAAGCATCCCAGAGCTCCCACTCTACTATTACGCTCCTCACCTGTCCTAACTCCAAGCCTCCCACAGCTCCCTCCCTACCATGCTGCTCCCTGACCTGTCCTAACATCAAGACTCCCACAGCTCCATCCCTTCAATGCTGCTCCCCGACCTGTCCTAACACCTAGCCTCCCATGGCTATTCCCTTCCATGCTTCTCCATGAATTGTACTAACACCACATCCCAAGCTCCCCTGCAATGCTGCCCCCTGACCTATCCTAACACCAAGCATACCACAGCTCCCCCCTAGCATGCTGCTCCCTGACCTGTTCTAACACCAAGTCTTCGACAGTCCCCTCCCTACCATGCTGCTCCCTGACCTGTCCTAACACCAAGTCTTCCACAGCCCCCTTCCTACCATGCTGCTCCCTGACCTGTCCTAACACCAAGCCTCACACAGCTCCCTCCCTTCCAAGCTGCTCCCTGACCTGTCCTAAGAGCAAGCATCCCACAGCTCCCACCGCAACACTGCTTCCTTGACCTGCCCACAGCACAACCAGCAAAGTCTCTCCCTTCCATGCTGCACCTGACCTGTCCTTACCAAGATTCTCCGCTCCATCCCTACCATGCTGCGCCTGACCTGTCTAACACAAAGCATTAAACAGCTCCCTCCCTTTCATGCTGCTCCCTGACCTGTCCTAACAAAAAGCATTCAACTGCTCCCTCCCTACCATGCTGATCCTTGACCTGTCCTAACACCAAGTCTCAAAGAGCTCCTCGCTACCATGCTGCTCCCTGACCTGTCCCACACCAAGCATTCCACAGTAGCTCTCCCTACCATGTCTGTCTCCCTGACCTGTCCTAACACAAAGCCTTCCCACAGCTGCCTCCCTTCCAAGCTGCTCCCTGACCTGTCCTAACACCAAGCTTCAAAGAGCTCCTCCCTACCATGCTGCTCCCTGACCCCCTAACACCAAACATTCCACAGCTCCCTCCCTACCATGCTGCTCCCTGACCTTTCCTAACACCAAGCCTCCCACAGCTCCTCCTCTTCCATGCTACTCCCGACTTGTCCGAACACCAAGCATCCACAGCCCCTCCTTTCATGCTGCTCCTGACTTGCATAAAACCAACAGCCCACAGCTCCCCCTGCAATGCTGCTCCTGATCTGTCCAACACCAAGCATCCCAGAGCTCCCACCCTACTAATCCGACCTCACCTGTCCTAACACCAAGCATCCCACAGCTCCCTCCTTACCATGCTGCTCCCTGACCTGTCCTAACATCAAGACTCCCACAGCTCCATCCCTTCAATGCTGCTCCCTGACCTGTCCTAACACCAAGCCTCACACAGCTCCTCCCTTCCATTCTGCTCCCTGACTTGTACTAACACCAAGCATCCCACAGCTCCCCCTGCAATGCTGCCCCCTGACCTGTCCTAACACCAAGCCTTCCACAGCCCCCTCCCTACCATGCTGCTCCCTGACCAGTCTTAAAACCAAGTCTTCCACAGCCCCCTTCCTACCATGCTGCTCCCTGACGTGTCCAAACACCAAGCCTCACACAGCTCCCTCCCTTCCAAGCTGCTCCCTGTCCTGTCCTAACAGCAAGCATCCCACAGCTCCCCCATGCAACACTGCTCCCTGACCTGTCCTAACAGCAAGTCTCCCAAAGCTCCCTCCCTTCCATGCTGCACCCTGACCTGTCCTAATACCAAGATTCCTCCAGCTCCATCCCTACCATGCTGCTCCTGACCTGTCCTAACACAAAGACTTAAACAGCTCCCTCCCTTCCACGCTGCTCCCTGACCTGTCCTAACACAAGCCTCAAAGAGGTCCTCCCTACCATGCTGCACCCTGACCTGTCCTAACACCAAGCATTCCACAGCTCCCTCCCTACAATGCTGCTCCCTGACCTGTCAAAACACCAGGGCTCAAAGAGCTCCTCCCTACCATGCTGCACCCTGACCTGTCCTAACACCAAGCATTCCAAAGCTTCCTTCCTACCATGCTGCTCCCTGACCTGTCCTAACACCAAGCCTCCCACAGCTCCCTCCCTTCCAAGCTGCTCCCTGACCTCTCCTAACAGCAAGCGTCCCAAAGCTCCCTCCCTTCCATGCTGCACCCTGACCTGTCCTAACACCAAGATTACTCCAGCTCCATCCCTACCATGCTGCTCCCTGACCTGTCCTAACACAAGGCCTTCCACAGATCCCTCCTTTCCAAGCTGCTCCCTGACCTTTCCTAACACCAATCTTCAAAGAACTCCTCCCTACCATGCTGCTCCCTGACCTGTCCTAACACCAAGCATTCCACAGCTCCCTCCCTACCATGCAGCTCCCTGATCTGTCCTAACACCAAGCATCCCACAGCTCCCACCCTACCATGCTGCTCCCTGGCCTGTCCTAACACCAAGCCTTCCACAGCCCCCTCCCTACCATGCTGCTCCTGACCTCCCCCTAACACAAGTCTTCCACAGCCCCCTATCCTATCATGGTTCTCCCTGACCTGTCCTAACACCAAGCCTCCCACAGCTCCCTCCCTTCCAGGCTGCTCCCTGACCTGTCCTAACAGCAAGCATCCCACAGCTCCCGCCTGCAACACTGCTCCCTGACCTGTCCAAACAGCAAGCCTCCCAAAGCTCCCTCCCTTCCATGCTGCACCCTGACCTGTCCTACTACCAAGATTCCTCCTGCTCCATCCCTACCATGCTGCTCCCTGACCAGTCCTAACACAAAGCCTTAAACAGCTCCCTCCCTTCCACGCTGCTCCCTGACCTGTCCTAACAACAAGCCTGAAAGAGCACCACCCTACCATGCTGCTCCCTGACCTGTCCTAACACCAAGCATTCCAAACCTCCCCCACCCATGCTGCTCCCTGACGGTCCTAACACCAAGCCTCCCACAGCTCCCTCCCTTCCAAGCTGCTCCCTGTCCTCTCCTAACAGCAAGCATCCCAAAGCTCCCTCCCTTCCATGCTGCACCCCGACCTGTCCTAACACCAAGATTACTCCAGCTCCATCCCTACCATGCTGCTCCCTGACCTGTCCTAACAAAGACCTTCCACAGCTCCCTCCCTACCATGCTGCTCCCTGACCTGTCCTAACACCAAGCCTCAAAGAGCTTCTCCCTACCATGCTGCTCCCTGACCTGTCCTAACACCAAGCATTCCACAGCTGCCTCCGTACCATGCTGCTCCCTGACCTTTCCTAACACCAAGCCTCAAAGAGCTCCTCCCTACCGTGCTGCTCCCTGACCTGCACTAACACCAAGGCTCCCACAGCACACCCCATACCATGCTGCTCCCTGACCTGTCCTAACACCAAGCCTCCCACAGCTCCCTCCCTTCCATGCTGCTCCCTGACCTGTCCTAACACAAGCCTCCCACAGCTCCATCCCTACCATTCTGCTCCCCCAACTGTCGTAACACCAAGCCTACCAGAGCTCCCTCCCTACCATGCTGCTCCCTGACAGGTCCTAACACCTAGACTTCCACAGCTCCCTCCCAACAATGCTGCTCCCTGACCTTTCCTACCACCGAGCATCCCACAGCCCCCTCCCTACCATGCTGCTCCCCGACCGGTCCTAAAACCAAGCATCCCACAACTCCCTCCCTTCAATGCTGCTCCCTGACCTGTCTTAACATCAAGCCTCCACTGCTCCTCCCTTCCATGCTACTCTGACTTGTCCCTAACACCAAAGCCTCCTTTAGCTCCCCCTTCAAAGCTCCTGATTGTCCCTAACTCCCTAGCGCCCCAGCTCCCTCCCTTCCATGCTGCTCCATGACTTGTACTAACACCAAGCATCCCACAGCTCCCCCCCTGCAATGCTGCTCCCTGATCTGTCCTAACACCAAGCATCCCTGAGCTCCCACCCCACCATGCTGCTCCCTGACCTGTCCTAAAACCAAGACTCCCACAGCTCCATCCCTTCAATGCAGCTGCCCGACCTGTCCTAACACCAAGCCTCCCACAGCTCCTCCCTTCCATGCTGCTCCCTGACTTCTCCTAGCACCAAGCATCCCACAGCTGCCTCCTTTCCATGCTGCTCGCGGGACTGTCCTATCACCAAGCGTCCCACTGCTCCCTCCCTTCCATGCTTCTCCCTGACTTGTACTAACACCAAGCATCCCACAGCTCCCCCTCCAAAGCTGCTCCCTGACCTGCTCTAACAGCAAGCATCCCACAGCTCCCACCCTACTATGCTGCTCCATCATCTGTCCTAACACCAAGACTCCCACAGCTCCCTAACTACCATGCAGCTCCCTGACCTGTCCTAACACCGCGCTCCCTCCAGCTCCCTCCCTACCATGCTGCTCCCTGATACTGTCCTAACAGCAAGCATCACACAGCTTCCAGCATACCATGCTGCTCCCTGACCAGTCCTAACATCAAGACTCCCACAGCTCCTCCCTACGATGCTGCTCCATGACCTGTACAAACAACAAGCCTTCCAGAGCTCCCACTACCATGCTGCTGCCTGACCTGTCCTAACACCAAGCATCCCACAGCTCCTCCCTACGATGCTGCTCCCTGACCTGTACAAACACCAGAGCCTCTGAAAGCTCCCTCCCTACCATTCTGCTCCCTGACTTGTCCTAACACCAAGAATCCCACAGCTCCATTCCAACCATGCTGCTCCCGGACCTGTCCTAACACCAAGCATCCCACAACTCCCTCCCTTCCATGCTGCTCCCTGACCAGTCCTAACACCAAGCCTCCCACAGCCCCCTCCATACCATGCTGCTCCCTGATCTGTCCAAACACGAAGCATCCCACAGCCCCCCCATCATGCTGCTCCCTCACCTGTGTTACACCAACCCCCCACTGCTCCCTACCTACCATGCTGCTCCCTGAACTGTCCTAACAGCAAGCATCCAACAGCTTCTAGCCTACCATGCTGCTCCCTGACCTGTCCTAACACTGAGCTCCCATGGCTCCATCCCTGCCATTTCTGTCCCCCCAGCTGCTTTTAACCCCTAGCCTCCCAGAGCTCCCTCCCTACCATGCTGCTCCCTGACAGGTCCTAACACCAAGATTCCCAAAGCTCCCTCCCTACCATGCTGCTCCCTGACATGTCCTAACACCAAGCCTCCCACAGCTCCATCCCTACCATTCTGTTCCCCCAACTGTCCTAACACCTAGCCTCCCAGAGCTCCTTCCCTACCATGCTGCTCCCTGACCTGTCCTAAGACAAAGACTCCCACAGCTCCATCCCTTCAATGCTGCTCCACGACCTTTCCTAACAGCAAGCCTCCCACAGCTCCTCCCTTCCATGCTGCTCCCTGAATTCTCCTAGCACCAAGCATCTCACAGATCCCACCCTTCCATGCTTCTCCCTGACTTGTACTAACACCAAGCAACCCACAGCAACCCCTGCAATGCTGCTCCCTAACCAGTTTTAACACCAAGCATCCCACAGCTCCCACTTTACCATGCTGCTCCTGACCTGTCCCATTACTCATCTCTTCCATGCCCCTCCCTACCATGCTGCTACCTGACCTGTCCTAACACCACATCCCACAGCTCCCACCCCTACCATGGTGCTCCCAGACCTGTCCTAACACCAAAGCTCCCACAGCTCCCTCCCTTCCATGCTGCTCCCTGACCTGTCCTAACACCAAGTCTCCCACAGCTCCATCCCTACCGTGCTGCTCCCTGACCTGTCCTAACACCAAGACTCCCACAGCTCCTCCCTACGATGCTGCTCCCTGACCTGTCCTAACACCAAGCTTCAAAGAGCTCCTCCCTACCATGCTGCTCCCTGACCTGCCCTAACACGAAGCATTCCACAGCACCCTCCCTACCATGCTGCTCCCTGACCTTTCCTAACACCAAGCCTCAAAGAGCTCCTCCCTACCATGCTACTCCTTGACCTGTCCTAACACAAAGCCTCCCACAGCTCCTCCCTTCCATTCTAGTCCCTGACTTGTCCTAACACCAAGCATCCCACAGCTCCCTCCCTTTCATGCTGCTCCCTGACTTGTACTAACACCAAGCATCCCACAGATCCCCCTTGCAATGCTGCTAGCTGATCTGTCCTAACACCAAGCATCCCAGAGCTTCCACCCTACTAATCCGATCCTCACCTGTCCTAACACCAAGCCTCCCACAGCTCCCTCCCTACCATGCTGCTCCCTGACCTGTCCTAACACCAAGCCTCCCACAGCTCCTCCCTTCCATGCTGCTCCCTGACTTGTACTAACACCAAGCATCCCACAGCTCCCCCTGCAATGCTGCCCCCTGACCTGTCCTAACACCAACTCTTCCACAGCCCACTTTCTACCATGCTGCTCCCTGACCTGTCCTAACATCAAGCATCCCACAGCTCCCTCCCAACCATGCTGCTTCCTGACCTGTCCTAACACCAAGCCTCCCACAGCTCCATCCCTTCCATGCTGCTCCATGACCTGTCCTAACATCAGTTATCCCACAGCTCCCTCCCTGCCATGCTGCTCCTTGACCTGTCCTAACACCAAGACTCAAACAGCTCCTCCCTATAATGCTGCTCCCTGACCTGTACAAACAAAAAGCCTTCCAGAGCTGCCACTAAAATGCTGCTCCCTGACCTGTCCTCAAACCAAGATTCCCACAGTACCCTCCCTACCATGCTGCTCCCTCACCTGTCCTAACACCAAGACTCCCACAGCTCCTTCCCTACCATGCTGCTCCCTCACCGGTCCTAACACCAAGACTCCCACAGCTCCCTAACTACCATATTGCTCCCTGACCTGTCCTAACTCCAAGCCTCCCACAGCTCCATCCCTACCATTCTGCTCCCCAAACTGTCCTAACACCTAGCCTCCCACAGCTCCCTCCCTACCATGCTGCTCCCTGACAGGTTCTAACACCAAGACTCCCACAGCTCGCTCCCTACCATGCTGCTCCCTGACCTGTCCTAACACCAGGCATCCCACAACCCCCTCCATACCATGCTGCTCCCTGACCGGTCCTAACATTAAGCCTCCCACAGCTCCCTCTCTTCAATGCTGCTCCCTGACCCGTCCTAACATCAAGCCTCCCACAGCTCCTCCCTTCCATGCAACTCCCTGACTTGTCCTAACACCAAGCATCGCACAGCTCCCTCCCTTCCATGCTGCTCCCTGACTTGTCCTAACACCAAGCCTCCCACAGCTCCCTCCCTTCCCTGCTGCTCCAAGACTTGTACTAACACCAAGCCTCCCACAGCTCCCTCCCTTCCATGCTGCTCCCTGACTTGTACTAACACCAAGCATCCCACAGCTCCCCCCAGCAATCCTGCTCCCTGATCTGTCCTAACACCAAGCATCCCAGAGCTCCCACCCTACTATTCTGCTCCTCACCTGTCCTAACACCAAGCCTCCCACAGCTCCCTCCCTACCATGCTGCTCCCTGACCTGTCCTAACATCAAGACTCCCACAGCTCCATCCCTTCAATGCTGCTCCCCAACCTGTCCTAACACCAAGACTCCCACAGCTCCTCCCTTCCATGCTGCTCCCTGACTTGTACTAAGACCAAGCATCCCACAGCTCCCACCCCACTATGCTGCTCCTCGACCTGTCCTAACACCAAGCCTTCCACAGCCCCCTCCCTACCACGCTGCTCCCTGAGCTGTCCTAACCCGAAGTCTTCCACAGCCCCCTTCCTACCATGCTGCTCACTGACCCGTCCTAACACCAAGCCTCCCACAGCTCCTTCCCTTCCAAGCTGCTCCCTGACTTGTCCTAAAAGCAAGCATCCCACAGCTTCTCCCTGCAACACTGCTCCCCGACCTGTCCAAACAGCAAGATTCCTCCAGCTCCATCCCTACCATGCTGCTCCCTGACCTGTCCCAACACCAAGCCACAGAGAGCTCCTCCCTACCATGCTGCTCCATGACCTGTCCTAACATGAAGCATCCCACAGCTCCCTCCCTACCGTGCTGCTCCCTGACCTGTCCTAACACCAAGCCTCCTACAGCTCCCTCCCTTCCATGCTGCTCCCTGACCTGTCCTAACATCAAGCATCCCACAGCTCCCTCCCTGCCATGCTGCTCCCTGGCCTGTAGTAACACCTAGCCTCCCACAGCACCGTCCATACCATGCTGCTCCCTGACCTGTCCTAATACCAAGCCTCCCACAGCTGCCTCCCTTCCATGCTGCTCCCTGACCTGTCCTAACAATGAGCATCCCACAGCTCCCTCCCTACCATGCTGCTCCCTGACCTGTCCTAACACCAAGCCTCCCACAGCTTCCTCCCTTCCATGCTGCTCCCTGACCTGTCCTAACATCAAGCATCCCACAGCACCCTCCCTGCCATTCTGCTCCCTGACCTGTCCTAACACCAAGACTCCCACAGCTCCTCCATATGATGCTGCTCCCTGACCTGTACAAACACCAAGCATCCTTCAGCTCCTCCCTACCATGCTGCTCCCTGAACTGTCCTAACAGCAAGCATTAAACAGCTTCCAGCCTACCATGCTGCTCCCTGACCTGTCCTAACACCAAGCCTCCCACAGCTCCATCCCTACCATTCTGTTCCCCCAACTGTCCTAACACCAAGCCTACCAGAGCTCCCTCCCTACCATGCTGCTCCCTGACAGGTCCTAACACCTAGACTCCCACAGCTCCCTCCTAACCATACTGCTCCCTGACCTTTCTATCACCAAGCATCCCACAGCCCCCTCCCTACCATGCTGCTCTCCGACCGGTCTTAAAACCAAGCATCCCACAGCTACCTCCCTTCAATGCTGCTCCCTGACCCGTCTTAACATCAAGCCTCCCACAGCTCCTCCCTTCCATGCTACTCACTGACTTGTCCTAACACCAAGCATCGCACAGCTCCCCCCCAATGCTGCTCCCTGACTTGTCCTAACACCAAGCCTCCCACATCTCCCTCCCTTCCATGCTGCTCCATGACTTGTACTAACACCAAGCATCCCACAAATCCCCCCTGCAATGCTACTCCCTGATCTGTCCTAAGACTAAGCATCCCTGAGCTCCCACCCTACTATTCTGCTCCTCACCTGTCCTAACACCAAGCCTCCCACAGCTCCCTCCCTACCATGCTGCTCCCTGACCTGTCCTAACACCAAGACTCCCACAGCTCCATCCCTTCAATGCAGCTGCCCAACCTGTCCTAACACCAAGCCTCCCACAGCTTCTCCCTTCCATGCTGCTCCCTGACTTCTCCTAGCACCAAGCATCCCACAGCTCCCTCCTTTCCATGCTGCTCCCGGACTTGTCCTATCACCAAGCATCCCACAGCTCCCTCCCTTCCATGCTTCTCCCTGACTTGTACTAATAACAAGCATCCCACAGCTCCCCCTCCAAAGATGCTCCCTGACCTGCCCTAACACCAAGCATCCCACAGCTCCCACCCTACCCTGCTGCTCCATCACCTGTCCTAACACCAAGACTCCCACAGCTCCCTGACCTGTCCTAACACCTAGCCTCCCACAGCTCCCTCCCTACCATGCTGCTCCCTGAACTGTCCTAACAGCAAGCATCACACAGCTTCCAGACATCCATCTTCTGCTCCCTGACCAGTCCTAACACCAAGACTCCAGCAGCTCCCTCCCTACGATGCTGCATGACTGTACAAACAACTCAGCCTCCAGAGCTCCTGACCACCATGTTGCTGCCTGACCTGTCCTAACACTACATCCCACAGTCTCCCCACGATATGTTGCTCCCTGACCTGTCCAAACAAGCCTCTGAAGTTCCCTCCCTGCCATTCTGCTCCCTGACCTGTCCCTAACACTCAAGCATCCCACAGCTCCATTTCCAACCATGCTGCTCCTGACCTGTCCTAACACCAAGATCGTGACAACCCTCCTTCCATGCTGGGTCCCTGATCTGTCCCGAACACGAAGCATCCCCACAGTTCCCCGCCTATATCATGCCCCACCTGTCCTAACACTCAAGCCCCCCACTGCTCCTCACCTACCATGCTGTTCCTGAACAGTCCCAACAGCAAGCATCCAACAGCCTCGAGTCCACATGCTGCTCCCTGACCTGTCCTAACACCGAGCCTCCCACAGCTCCATCCCTACCATTCTGCTCCCCCAACTGTCCTAACACCTAGCCTTCCAGAGCTCCCTCCCTACCATGCTGCTCCCTGACAGGGCCAAACACCAAGACTCCCACAGCTCCCTCCCTACCATGCTGCTCCCTGACCTGTCCTAACACCAAGCCTCCCACAGCGCCATCCCTACCATTCTGCTCCCCCAACTGTCCTAACACCTAGACTCCCACAGCTCCATCCCTTCAATGCTGCTCCCCGACCTGTCCTTAAACCAAGCCTCCCACAGCTCCTCCCTTCCATGCTGCTCCCTGACTTCTCCTAGCACCAAGCATCTCTCAACTACCACCCTTCCATGCTGCTCCTAGAGTTGTCCTATCACCAAGCCTCGCACAGCTTCCTCCCTTCCATACTTCTCCCTGACTTGTACTAACACCAAGCAACCCACAGCAACCCCTGCAATGCTGCTCCCTGACCTGTTCTAACACTAAGCATCCCACAGCTCCCACTTTACCATGCTGCTCCCTTACCTGTCCTAATACCAAGCCTTCCACAGCCCCTCCATACCATGCTGTCTCCAGACCTGTCCTAACACAAGCATCCACAGTTCCCACTCCCACCATGCTGTCTCCCAGACCTGTCCTAACACCAAGTCCTTCCACAGCCCCTCCCACCATGCTGTCTCCTGACCTGTCCTAACACCAAGCCTCCCACAGATCCCATTCTTCCAAGCTGCTACCTGACCTGTCTTAACAGCAAGCATCCCACAACTCCCCCCTGCAACGCTGCTCCCTGACCTGTCCAAACAGCAAAGCCTCCCAAAGCTCCCTCCCTTCCATGCTGCACACTGACCTGTCCTAACACCAAGATTCCTCCAGCTCCATCCTTACAATGCTGCTCCCTGACCTGTCCTAACACAAAGACTTCCACAGATCCTTCCCTTCCAAGCTGCTCCCTGACCTGTAGTAACAGCAAGCCTCAAAGAGCTCCTCCCTACCATGCTGCTCCCTGACCTGTCCTAACACCAAGCATTCCACGGCTCCTCCCTACCATGCTGCTCCCTGACCTGTCCTAACACCAACCATTCCACAGCTCCCTCCCTACCATGCTGCTCCCTTACCTTTCCTAATCAGCCTCCCCACAGCTCCCTCCCTTCCATGCTGCCCCTGACCTGTCCTCTAATGACAAGTATCCCAGCTCCCTCCCTACCATGCTGCCTCCCTGACCTGTCCTAACACCAAGCCTCCCACAGCTCCCTTCCTGCCATGCTCCCTGACCTGTCCTAACACCTAGCCTCCCACAGCTCCAGACCCTACCATGCTGCTCCCCTGACCTGTCCTAACACCAAGATCCTAAAGCTCCTTCCATCAATGCTGTTCCTGACCTGTCGTAACACCTGCTTCCGAAGATTCCCTCCCACCATGCTGGTTCCTGACCTGTCCTAACGAAGAATCTCCACAGTCCCTCCCTACCATGCAGCTCCCTGACCTTCTAACACCATGCTCCCAAGGATCCTCCCTACCATGCTGCTCCCTGACCTGTCCCAACACCAAGCATCTCCACAGCTCCCTCCTACCATGCTGCTCCCTGACCTGTCCTAACACAAAGCCTCCCACAGCGCCCGCTTCCATGCTACTCCCTGACTTGTCCTAACACCAAGCATCCCACAGCTCCCTCCCTTTCATGCTGCTCCCTGATCTGTCCTAACACCAACCATTCCACAGCTCCCTCCCTACCATGCTGCTCACTGACCTGTCCTAACACCAAGCCTCCCACAGCTCCCTCCCTTCCATGCTGCTCCCTGACCTGTCCTAACATCAAGCATCCCACAGCTCCCTCTCTGCCATGCTGCTCCCTGACCTGTCCTAACACCAAGACTCCCAAAGCTCCTCCCTACGATGCTGCTCCCTGACCTGTCCTAACACCAAGCTTCAAATAGCTCCTCCCTACCATGCTGCTCCCTGACTTACCCTAAAACGAAGCATTCCACAGCTCCCTCCCTACCATGCTGCTCCCTGACCATTCCTAACACCAAGCCCTCAAAGAGCTCTTCCCACCATGCTGTTCCCTGACCTGTCCCACACCATATCCATAGCTCCTCCCCACCATGCTACTCCCCTGACCTGTCCTAATCAACATCCCACAGCTCCTCTCCCTACCATGCTGTTCCCCTGACCTGTCCTAACACAAAGCCTCCCATAGCTCCTCCCTTCCATGCTACTCCCTGATCTGTCCTAACACTCAAGCATCCCACAGCTCCCTCTCCCTTCATGCTGCTCCCTGACTTGTACTAACACCAAGCATCCCACAGCACTCCCCTGCAGTGCTGCTAGCTGATCTGTCCTAACACCAATCATCCCAGAGCTCCCACCCTATTTATCCGATCCTCACCTGTCCTAACACCAAGTCTCCCACAGCTCACTCCCTACTATGCTGCTCCCTGACCTGTCCTAACATCAAGACTCCCACAGCTCCATCCCTTCAATGCTGCTCCCCGACCTGTCCTAACACCAAGCCTCACACAGCTCCTCCCTTCCATGCTGCTCCCTGACTTGTACTAACACCAAGCATCCCACAGCTCCCCCTGCAATGCTGCCCCTGACCTGTCCTAACCTAGCTTCCTCCACAGTCTCCCTCCCCACGATGCTGTCTCACCTGTCCCAATCTGTCTTCCATAGCCTGATCCCACCATGCTGTCCCCTGACCTGTCCTAACACCGCTCACACACAGCCCCTCCCTTCCAGCTGCTCCTGACCTGTCCTAACAGCAAGCATCCCACAGTCTCCCCTGCAACACTGCTCCCCTGACCTGTCCCAACAGCAAGCCTCCCAAAGCTCCTCTCCTTCCATGTTGCACCCTGACCTGGTCTACATCGAGATTCCTCCAGGCCCATCCCTACCATGTTGCTCCTGACCTGTCCCTAGACAAAGCTTAAACAGCACCCTCCCTTCCACGCTTGCTCCCCTTGACCTGTCCCAATCAAGTAGCCCCAGAGTCCTCCCTACCATGCTGCACCCTGACCTGTCCTAACACTAAGCATTCCAAAGTTCCTCCCTACCATGTTGCCTCTCCTGATCTGTCCTAACACCAACCTCCCATAGCTCCCTCCTGTCAAGCTTGCTCCCTGACCCTCCTAACAGTAAGCATCCAAAGCTCCCTCCCTTCCATGCTGCACCTGACCTGTCCTAACACCCAAGATTACTCCAGCTCCATCCCTACCATGCTGCTCACTGACCTTGTCCTAACACAAGGCCTCTCCCACAGCTCCCTCCCTTCCAAGTTGCTCCCTGACCTGTCTCTAACACCTAAGCTCAAAGAACTCCTCCCTACCATGCTGCTCCCTGACCTGTCCCAACACCAAACACCCACAGCTCCCTCCCCTACCATGCTGCTCCCTGACCTTCCCGACACCAGCCTCCCAGAGTTCCTCCTACTTATAAGGTTTCCCTGACTGCTCCTAACACCACATTCCATAGCTCCCATTCTACCATGCTGCTCCCTGATCTGTCCCATCCAAACACCCACAGCTCCTCCCTTCCATGCTGTCTCCTGACCTGTCCTAACACCAACCATCCCAGCTCCTCCCTACCATGCTGCTCCCTGACCTGTCCTAACACCAAGCATTCCACAGCTCCTCCCTACCATGCTGTTCTCCCTGATCTGTCCAAACACCAAGCATCCCACAGCTCCCTAATTCACCATGCTGCTCCCTGGCCTGTCTCCCATCAATCTGCCCTCCACAGTCTCTTCCCCACTGACAAGCACCCTGACCTGTCCTAACACCAACCTTCCACAGCCCCCTTCCCACCATGCTGCACCCTGACCTGTCCTAACACCAAGCCTCACACAGTTCCCTCCCTTCCTGTTGCTCCCTGACCTGTCCCATCAGCAAGCATGCCAGCTCCTGCCCACAACACTGTTCCCTGATCTGTCCAAACAGCAATCAAGTCTCCTCCCCTCCATGCCAATCTGATCTGTCCGGACACCATGATCCCGCCCAGTCCCATCCCTACCATGCAGCTCCCCTGACCAGTCCTAAATAAGCCTTAAATAGTCCCCTCCTTCCACGCTGCTCCTGACCTGTCCTGACAATGCCTCCCAAAGAGCACCTCCCTACCATGCTGCTTCCTGGACCTGTCCTAAAACTGCCATTCCAAACCTCCCTCCCTACCATGTTGCTCCTTGACCTATCCTAACACCAAGCCTCCCACAGCTCCCTCCCCTTCCAGTTGCTCCTGACCTCCTAACAGCAAGCATCCCAAAGCTCCCCTCCCTTCCATGCTGCAAATCCTGACCTGTCCTAACACCAAGATTACCTGAGCTGCATCCCCACCATGCTGCTCCCCTGACCTGTCCTAACACAAGACCTTCCACAGCTCCCCTCCCTACCATGCTGTTCCCCTGACCTGTCCCAACACCCGTTTCTAAGAGCTTTATCCCTACCCATGCTGCCCTGACCTGTCCTAACACCAAGCATTCCACAGCTGCCTCCCTACCCATGCTGCTCCCTGACCTTCCTAATACTAAGCTTCCTCAAAGAGTTTCCTCCTCATACTATGTTGCCCCTGACCTGTCCTAACATCAGCCTCCCACAACTCCCATCTTCCAGGTTGCTCCCTGACCTGTCTTAACAGCAGCATCCCACAGTTCCCCCTGCAACGCTGTTCCCCTGATCTGTCCAAACAGCACAGCCCCAAGCCCCCTCCCTACCATGTTGCACCCTGATCCTGGCCACCAAGATTCCTCCAGCCCATCCCATAATGCTGCTCCCTGACCTGTCCTAACACAAGACTTCCACAGATCCCTCCCTTCCAAGTTGCTCCCTGACCTGTCCAACACTGCCTCCAAAGAGTTCCTCCCACCATGTTGCTCCCTGACCTGTCCTAACACCAAGCATCCCATGGTCTCCTCCCCACCATGCTGCTCCCTGACCTGTCCTAATTGGGGAACAGAATGGTAGGGATGGAGCTGTCGGAGGCTTGGTGTTAGGACAGGTCAGGGAGCAGCATGGCAGGCAGGAAGCTGTGGGAGGCTTGGTGTTAGGACAGGTCAGGGAGCAGCATGGTAGTTTTGGAGCTGTGGGAGTCTTGCTCTTAGGACAGGTGTTGGAGCAGCATGGTGGGGGGAGCTGTGGGATGCTTGATGTTAAGACAGATCAGGGAGCAGCATTGCAGGGTAGCTGTGGAATGCTTGTATTAGTACAAGTCAGGGTTGAAGCATGGAAGGGAGGGAGGTGTGGGAGGCTTGGTGATAGGACAAGTCTGGGAGCAGCATGGTTGGGAGGGAGCTGTGGGATGCTTGGTGCTAGGAGAAGTCAGGGAGCAGCATGGTAGGGAGGGAGCTGTTGGAGGCTTGGTGTTAGGACAGGTGAGGAGCAGAATAGTAGGGTGGGAGCTCTGGGATGCTTGGTGTAAGGACAGATCAAGGAGCAACATTACAGGAGGGAGCTGTGGGATGCTTGATGTTAGTACAAGTCAGGGAGCAGCATTTAAGGGAGGGAGCTGTGGGAGGCTTGGTGTTAGGACATGTCTGGGAGCAGCATGGAAGGGAGGGAGCTGTCGGATGCTTGGTGTTTGGACAAGTCAGGGAGTAGCATGGAAGGGAGGAGCTGTGGGAGGCTTAGTGTTAGGACAGGTCAGGGAGCAGCATTGAAGGGAGGGAGCTGTGGGAGGCTTGGTGTTAGGACCGGTCAGGGAGCAGCATGGTAGGGAGTGGGCTGTGGGAGTCTTGGTGTTAGGACTTTTCAAGGAGCTGCATGGTAGGGAGGGAGTTGTGGGAGGCTTGGTTTTAATACAGGTGTGGGAGCAGAATGGTAGGGATGGATCTGTCAGAGGCTTGGTGTTAGGACTGGTCAGGGAGCAGCATGGAAGGGAGGGAGTTGTGGGATGCTTGGTGTTAGGACAGGTCCGGGAGCAGCATGGTTGGAATGGAGCTGTGGGATGCTTGGTGTTAGGACAAGTCAGGGAGCAGAATGGTAGGGAGGGAGCTTTCAGAGGCTCGGTGTTAGTACAGGTCAGGGAGCAGCATCGTAGGGAGGAGCTGTGGGATGCTTGATGTTAGGACAGGTCAGGCAGCAGCATGGTAGTGGGAGCTCTGGAAGGCTTGTTGTTTGTACAGGTCAGGGAGCAGCATCGTAGGGAGGAGCTGTGGGAGTCTTGATGTTAGGACTGGTCAGGGAGCAGAATGGTATGCTGGAAGCTGTGTGATGCTTGCTGTTAGGACTGTTCAGGGAGCAGCATGGTAGGGAGGGAGCTGTATGAGGCGTGGTGTTAGGACAGGTCAGGGAGCTGCATGGTAGTTAGGGAGCTGTGGGAGTCTTGGTGTTAGGACAGGTGATGGAGCAGCATAGTAGGGTGGGAGCTGTGGGATGCTTGCTGTTAGAGCAGGTCAGGGAGCAGCTTTGGAGGGGGAGCTGTGGGATGCTTGGTGTTAGTACAAGTCAGGGAGAAGCATGGAAGGGAGGGAGCAGTGGGACGCTTGGTGATGGGACATTCGCGAGCAGCATGGAAAGGAGGCAGCTGTGGGATGCTTGGTGCTAGGAGAAGTCAGGGAGCAGCATGGAAGGGAGGAGCTGTGGGAGGCTTGGTGTTAGGACAGGTCGGGCAGCTGCATTGAAGGGATGGAGCTGTGGGAGTCTTGGTGTTAGGACAGGTCAGGGAGCAGCATGGCGGGGTGGGAGCTCAGGGATGCTTGGTGTTAGGACAGATCAGGGAGCAGCATTGCATGGGGGAGCTGTGGGATGCTTGGTGTTAGTACAAGTCATGGAGCAGCATGGAAGGGAGGGAGCTGTGGGCGGCTAGGAGTTAGGACAACTCAGGGAGCAGCTTTGAAGGGGGGGAGCTGTGCGAGGCTTGGTGTTAGGACAAGTCAGGGAGTAGCATGGAAGGGAGGAGCAGTGGGAGGCTTGATGTTAAGACAGGTCAGGGAGCAGCATTGAAGGGAGGGAGTTGTGGGATGCTTGGTTTTAGGACCGGTCGGGGAGCAGCATGGTAAGGAGGGGGCTGTGGGATGCTTGGTGGTAGGAAAGGTCAGGGAGCAGCATTGTTGGGAGGGAGCTGTGGAAGTCTAGGTGTTAGGACCTGTCAGGGAGCAGCATGGTAGGGAGGGAGCTCTGGTAGGCTTGGTGTTACGACTGTTGGGGGAGCAGAATGGTAGGGATGGAGCTGTGGGAGGCTTGGTGTTAGGACAGGTCAGGGAGCAGCATGGAAGGGAGGGAGCTGTGGGAGGCTTGGTGTTAGGACAGGTCAGGGAGCAGCATGGTATGGGGTGTGCTGTGGGAGCCTTGGTGTTAGTGCAGGTCAGGGAGCAGCACGGTAGGGAGGAGCTCTTTGAGGCTTGGTGTTAGGAAAGGTCAGGGAGCAGCATGGTAGGGAGGCAGCTGTGGAATGCTTGGTGTTAGGACAGGTCAGGGAGCAGCATGGTAGGGAGAAGCTCTTTGAGGCTTGGTGTTAGGACAGGTCAGGGAGCAGCATGGTAGGGAGGGAGCTGTGGAAGGTCTTGTGTTAGGACAGGTCAGGGAGCAGCATGGTAGGGATGGAGCTGGAGTAATCTTGGTGTTAGGACAGGTCAGGGTGCAGCATGGAAGGGAGGGAGCTTTGGGATGCTTGCTGTTAGGAGAGGTCAGGGAGCAGCTTGGAAGGGAGGGAGCTGTGGGAGGCTTGGTGTTAGGACAGGTCAGGGAGCAGCATGGTAGGGAGGGAGGTTTGGAATGCTTGGTGTTAGGACAGGTCAGGAAGCAGCATGGTAGGGAGGTGCTCTTTGAGGCTTGTTGTTAGGACAGGTCAGGGAGCAGCGTGGAAGGGAGGGAGCTGTTTAAGGCTTTGTGTTAGGACTGGTCAGGGAGCAGCATGGTAGGGATGGAGCTGGAGGAATCTTGGTATTAGGACAGGTCAGGGTGCAGCATGGAAGGGAGGGAGCTTTGGGAGGCTTGCTGTTTGGACAGGTCAGGGAGCAGTGTTGTAGGCGGGAGCTGTGGGATGCTTGCTGTTTGGACAGGTCAGGGAGCAGCCTGGAAGGGAGGGAGCTGTGGGAGGCCTGGTGTTAGGACAGGTCAGGGAGCACCATGATAGGATGGGGCTGTGGAAGACTTGGTGTTAGGACAGGTCAGGAGCAGCATGGTAGGGAGGGGGCTGTGGAAGGCTTGGTGTTAGGACAGGCCAGGGAGCAGCATGGTAGGGTGGGAGCTGTGGGATGCTTGGTGTTAGGACAGAGCAGGGAGCTGCATGGTAGGGAGGGAGCTGTGGAATGCTTGGTGTTAGGACAGGTCAGGGAGCAGCATGGTATGGAGGAGCTCTTTGAGGCTTGGTGTTAGGAAAGGTCAGGGAGCAGCATGGAAAGGAGGGATCTGTGGAAGGCCTTGTGTTAGGACAGGTTAGGGAGCAGCATGGTAGGGATGGAGCTGGAGTAATCTTGGTGTTAGGACAGGTCAGGGTGCAGCATGGAAGGGAGGGAGCTTTGGGACGCTTGCTGTTAGGAGAGGTCAGGGAGCAGCTTGGAAGGGAGGGAGCTGTGGGAGGCTTGGTGTTAGGACAGGTCAGGGAGCAGCATGGTAGGGAGGGAGCTTGGAATGCTTGGTGTTAGGACAGGTCAGGGTGCAGCATGGTAGGGAGGAGCTCTTTGAGCCCTGGTGTTTTGACAGGTCAGGGAGCAGCATTGTAGGGAGGGAGCTGTGGAATGCTTGGTGTTAGGACAGGTCAGGGTGCAGCATGGTAGGGAGGACCTCTTTGAGGCTTGTTGTTAGGACAGGTCAGGGAGCAGCGTGGAAGGGAGGGAGCTGTTTAAGTCTTTGTGTTAGGACTGGTCAGGTAGCAGCATGGTAGGGATGGAGCTGGAGGAATCTTGGTATTAGGACAGGTCAGGGTGCAGCATGGAAGGGAGGGAGCTTTGGGAGACTTGCTGTTAGGACAGGTCAGGGAGCAGTGTTGCATGGGGGAGCTGTGGGATGCTTGCTGTTAGGACAGGACAGGGAGCAGCTTGGAAGGGAGGGAGCTGTGTGAGGCTTGGTGTTTGGACACGTCAGGGAGCAGCATGGTAGGAAGGGGGCTGTGGAAGACTTGGTGTTAGGACTGGTCAGGGAGCAGCATGGTAGGGAGGGGGCTGTGGAAGGCTTGGTGTTAGGACAGGTCAGGGGGCAGCATTGCAGGGGGAGCTGTGGGATGCTTGGTGTTAGTACAAGTCAGGGAGCAGCATGGAAGGGAGGAGCTGTGTGAGGCTTGGTGTTAGGACAGGTCGGGGAGCAGTATTGAAGGGATGGAGCTGTGGGAGTCTTGATGTTAGGACAGGTCAGGGAGCAGCATGGTAGGGAGGGAGCTGTGGGATGTTTGGTGTTAGGACAGGTGAGGATCGGATTAGTAGGGTGGGAGCTCTGGGATGCTTGGTGTTAGGACAGATCACGGAGCAGCATTGCAGGGGGGAGCTGTGGGCTGCTTGGTTTTAGTACAAGTCAGGGAGCAGCATGAAAGGGAGGGAGCTGTGGGATGCTTGGTGTTAGGAAAGGTCAGGGAGCAGCATGGAAGGGAGGGAGCTGTGGAATGTTTGGTGTTAGGGCAGGTCAGGGAGCAGCATGGTAGGGAGGAGCTCTTTGAAGCTTGGTGTGAGGACAGGTCAGGGAGCAGTTTGGAAGGGAGGCAGCTGTGGAAGGCTTTGTGTTAGGACAGGTCAGGGAGCAGCATGGTAGTGAAGGAGCTGTGGAATGCTTGGTGTTAGGACAGGTCAGGGAGCAGCATGGTAGCGAGCAGCTCTTTGAGACTTGGTGTTAGGACAGGTCAAGGAGCAGCATGGTAGGGAGGGAGCAGTTGAATGCTTGTTGTCAGGACAGGTCAGGGAGCAGCATGAAAGGGAGGGAGCTGTTTAAGGCTTTGTGTTAGGACAGGTCAGGGCGCAGCATGGTAGGGATATAGCTGGAGGAATCTTGGTAATAGGACAGGTCAGGGTGCAGCATGGAAGGGAGGGAGCTTTGGGTGGTTTGCTGTTTGTACCGCCAGGAAGCAGTACATGGGGAGCTGGGGATGCTTGCCTTAGGACAGGTCAGGGAGCAGCTTGGAAGGGAGGGAGCTGTGTGAGGCTTGGTGTTAGGACAGGTCAGGGAGCAGCATGGTAGGAAGGGGGCTGTGGAAGACTTGGTGTTAGGACAAGTCAGGGAGCAGCATGGTAGGGAGGGGGCTGTGGAAGACTTGGTGTTAGAACAGGTCAGGGAGCAGCATGGTAGGGGGGAGCTGTGGTATGCTTGGTCTTAGGATAGGTCAGGGGGCAGCATTGCAGGGGGAGCTTTGGGATGCTTGGTGTTAGTACAAGTCATGGAGCAGCATGGAAGGGAATAGCCATGGGAGGCTTGGTGTTTGGATAGGTCGGGGAGCAGCATTGAAGGGATGGAGCTGTGGGAGTCTTGATGTTAGGACAGGTCAGGGAGCAGCATGGTAGGGAGGGAGCTGTGGGAGTCTTAGAGTTAGGACAGGTGAGGAGCGTAATAGTAGAGTGGGAGCTCTGGGATGCTTGGTGTTAGGACAGATCAGGGAGCTGCATTGCAGGGGGGAGCTGTGGGATGCTTGGTGTTAGTACAAGTGTGGGAGCAGCATGGAAGGGAGGGAGCTGTGGGAGGCTTGGTGTTAGGACAGGTCAGGGAGCAGCATTGAAGGGAGGGAGCTGTGGGAGGCTTTGTGTTAGGACAGGTCCGGGAGCAGCATGGAAGGGAGGGAGCTTTGGGAGACTTGCTGTTAGGACAGGTCAGGGAGCAGTGTTGCATGGGGGATCTGTGGGATACTTGCTGTTAAGACAGGTCAGGGAGCAACTTGAAAGGGAGGGAGCTGTGTGAGGCTTGGTGTTTGGATCAGTCAGGGAGCAGCATGGTAGGAAGGGGGCTGTGGAAGACTTGGTGTTAGGACAGGTCAGGGAGCAGCATGGTAGGGAGGGGGCTGTGGAAGGCTTGGTGTTAGGACAGGTCAGGGGGCAGCATTGCAGGGGGAGCTGTGGGATGCTTGGTGTTAGTACAAGTAAGGGAGCAGTATGGATGGTCGGAGCTGTGGGAGGCTTGGTGTTAGGACAGGTTGGGGAGCAGCATTGAAGGGATGGAGCTGTGGGAGTCTTTATGTTAGGACACGTCAGGGAGCAGCATGGTAGGGAGGGAGCTGTGGGAGGCTTGGTGTTAGGACAGGTGAGGATCGGATTAGTAGGGTGGGAGCTCTAGGATGCTTGGTGTTAGGACAGATTAGGGAGCAGCATTGCAGGGGGGAGCTGTGGGCTGCTTGGTTTTAGTACAAGTCAGGGAGCAGCATGAATGGGAGGGAGCTGTGGGATGCTTGGTGTTAGGACAAGTCGGGGAGTAGCATGGAAGGGAGGAGCTGTGGGAGACTTGGTGTTAGGAAAAGTCAGGGAGCAGCATGGTAGGGAGGGAGCTGTGGAATGTTTGGTGTTAGGGCAGGTCAGGGAGCAGCATGGTAGGGAGGAGCTCTTTGAAGCTTGGTGTGAGGACAGGTCAGGGAGCAGCTTGGAAGGGAGGCAGCTGTGGAAGGCTTTGTGTTAGGACAGGTCAGGGAGCAGCATGGTAGGGAAGGAGCTGTGGAATGCTTGGTGTTAGGACAGGTCAGGGTGCAGCATGGTAGCGAGGAGCTCTTTGAGACTTGGTGTTAGGACAGGTCAGGGAGCAGCATGGTAGGGAGGGAGCTGTTGAATGCTTTTTGTTAGGACAGGTCAGGGAGCAGCGTGAATGGGAGGGAGCTGTTTAAGGCTTTGTGTTAGGACAGGTCAGGGTGCAGCATGGTAGGGATGGAGCTGGAGGAATCTTGGTATTAGGACAGGTCAGGGTGCAGCATGGAAGGGAGGGAGCTTTGGGAGGCTTGCTGTTTGGACAGGTCAGGAAGCAGTGTTGGGGGGAGCTGTGGGTTGCTTGCTCTTAGGACAGGTCAGGGAGCAGCTTGGAAGGGAGGGAGCTGTGTGAGGCTTGGTGTTAGGACAGGTCAGGGAGCAGTATGATAGGAAGGGGGCTGTGGAAGACTTGGTGTTAGGACAGGTCAGGGAGCAGCATGGTAAGGAGGGGGCTGTGGAAGGCTTGGTGTTAGAAAAGGTCAGGGAGCAGCATGATGGGGGGAGCTGTGGTATGATTGGTGTTAGGATAGGTCAGGGGGCAGCATTGCTGGGGGAGCTGTGGGATGCTTGCTGTTAGTACAAGTCATGGAGCAGCATGGAAGGGAATAGCTGTGGGAGGCTTGGTGTTAGGACAGGTCAGGGAGCAGCATGGTAAGGAGGGAGCTGTGGGAGGCTTGGAGTTAGGCTAGGTGAGGAGCGTAATAGTAGAGTGGGAGCTCTGGGATGTTTGGTGTTAGGACAGATCAGGGAGCAGCATTGCAGGGGGGAGCTGTGGGATGCTTGGTGTTAGTACAAGTGAGGGAGCAGCATGGAAGGGAGGGAGCTGTGGGAGGCTTGGTGTTAGGACAGGTCAGGGAGCAGCATTGAAGGGAGGGAGCTGTGGGAGGCTTTGTGTTAGGACAGGTCAGGGAGCGGCATGGTAGGGATGGAGCTGGAGGAATGTTGGTATTAGGACAGGTCAGGGTGCAGCATGGAAAGGAGGGAGCTTTGGGAGGCTCGCTGTTTGGACAGGTCAGGGAGCAGTGTTGCAGGGGGTGAGCTGTGAGATGCTTGCTCTTAGGACAGGTAAGGGAGCAGCTTGGAAGGGAGGGAGCTGTGTGAGGCTTGGTGTTAGGACAGGTCAGGGAGCAGCATGGTAGGAAGGGGGCTGTGGAAGACTTGGTGTTAGGACAGGTCAGAGAGCAGCATGGTAGGGTCGGGGCTGTGGAAGGCTTGGTGTTAGGACAGGTCAGGGAGCAGCATGGTATGGTGGTAGCTGTGGGATGCTTGGTGGTAGGACAGGTCAGGGGCAGCATTGCAGGGGGAGCTGTGGGATGCTTGGTGTTGGTACAAGTCAGGGAGCAGCATGGAAGGTAGGAGCTGTGGGAGGCTTGGTGTTAGGACAGGACTGGGAGCAGCATTGAAGGGATGGAGCTGTGGGAGTTTTGATGTTAGGACAGGTCAGGGAGCAGCATGGCAGGGAGGGAGCTGTGGGAGTCTTGGTGTTAGGACAGGTGAGGAGCGTAATAGTAGGGTTGGAGTTCTGGGATGCTTGGTGTTAGGACAGATCAGGGAGCAGCATGGAAGGGAGGGAGCTGTGGGAGGCTTGGTGTTAGGACATGTCATGGAGTAGCATGGAAGGGAGGATCTGTGGGAGGCTTGGTGTTAGGACAGGTCAGGGAGCAGCATTGAAGGGAGGGAGCTGTGGGAGGCTTTGTGTTAGAACAGGTCAGGGAGCAGTATGGTAAGGATGGAGCTGGAGGAATCTTGGTATTAGGACAGGTCAGGGTGCAGCATGGAAGGGAGGGAGCTTTGGTTGGCTTGCTGTTTGGACAGGTCAGGGAGCAGTGTTGCGGGGGGAGCTGTGGGATGCTTGCTCTTAGGACAGGTCAGGGAGCAGCTTGGAAGGGAGGGAGCTGTGTGAGGCTTGGTGTTAGGACAGGTCAGGGAGCAGCATGGTAGGAAGGGGGCTGTGGAAGACTTGGTGTTAGGACAGGTCAGGGAGCCGCATGGTATGGAGGGGGCTGTGGAAGGCTTGGTTTTAGGACAGGTCAGGGGGCAGCATTGCAGGTGGAGCTGTGGGATGCTTGATGTTAGTACAAGTCAGGGAGCAGCATGGAAGGGAGGAGCTGTGGGAGGCTTGGTGTTAGGACAGGTCTGGGAGCATCATTGAAGGGAGGGAGCTCTGGGATTCTTGGTGTTAGGACAAGTCAGGGAGAAGCATGGAAGGGAGGGAGCTGTGGGAGACTTGGTGATAGGACAAGTCAGGGAGCAGCATGGAAGGGAGGGAGCTGTGGGATGCTTGGTGTTAGGACAGGTCAGGGAGCAGCTTTGCAGGGGGAGCTGTGGGATTCTTAGTGTAAGGACAAGTCAGGGAGATGCATGGAAGGGAGGGAGCTGTGGGAGACTTGGTGATAGGTCAAGTCAGGGAGCTGTTACGAAGGAGTGGAGCTGTGGATGCCGTGTTAGGAGAAGTCAGTGGGAGCGAAAGGATGGAAGGAGGAGTCAGGGAGGCTTCTTGTGTTAGGGACAGGTCAATGAGCAGTATGGTAGGTGGTAGGGAGCTGTGGGAGTCTTGGTGTTAGGACTGGTCAGGGAGCAGCATGGTAGGGAGGGAGCAGTGGGAGGCTTGGTGTTAGGACAGGTGAGGAGCAGAATAGTAGTGTGGGAGCTCTGGATGCTTGGTGTTCAGACAGATCAGGGGGACAAGGGTTATCTTATTTGAGGCTCAACAATTCTTTTGGACACAAGGATCTTCTATTTATTATCAAGCAGGGTATATTAACAGACAGACACAACCTTGATAGTAGCCGAGGCTCTCCATATGTAAGCATTTTTAAGATCAATCTGGAATTCAAAGAGGGGAGACAACCATATCTGTCTATAAAAACCATCTCTACTTACATATTCAATGAACGTTAGAGTAAAATGGGAACAGGATCTTGGGGTCAGGCTGGTTGGGAGAGTGGTCCAGGCTGCGAAATACATGGAACCTCTCCAGACTGCTGTGGTGCCTGAAACTGATCAGTACTGGCGTTCCGGCAGAAGTGGCTAAGTGGGATGACAGGATGCTATCTACCTGTTGGAGGGGTGTGGGGACGATTTCATCTCACACACATATATTTGCATTGCCTTCTGCTAAGAACTACCAGCGACCCAGTTTCATATGAGGAATATTCTCCTATCGCTGAGCCTGGCCTAGTATTTGATATTGAGCATTCACCTGCTGGAATAAAGAGAAGAGCGTATCTTTGGAATATTATGGGCATTGTGGCAAAAGCCATCACGAAAATGGTTATCCCCTCCCCACAACAGGCGAGGTGGAGATTGGTTAATTAAATCAACAAGAAAAAAATCACATTTTCCATACCAATCTATCCTTCATTCATAAACAGATGGACCACAGGACTTTTGAAATTCAGAATCACTTTTGATGGAACACTGATACATAGGTCAGATCTGGCCACCTAACACAGAGAACCAACCAGAACCTAAATCCTCCCTCTAGGACAGACTAATGAAGAAATCAACCAGAGGGATAATAATAATACTTTTATTTTTTAATTTATAAGTTTAAGAAGACAAAGTTTGATATATAGCAATGTAGCTAAACAAGTAATTCTAATATTGTCTCCTTGCTTGATGAGACTATAGGCCCATAGGTCATATCTATGGATCAGAAGGTACCTCAGTTAACAACTCACAACAGCAGCTTTCATTTCTTTTTGTTAGACCTTTAGATAATTATACTAGTTACTGTAAATACAATTTGTAGATTCAGTTGAACTAATATTAAGTCAGATTTTGCTGTACAGTGTTGGATGTATCTTTAGATCAGAAACAGTTGTGTTACTCAGAACACACCACTGATGAAACTGTAAATTTGCTTTCACTCTTATCATCTTTTTCCTTTAAGAACACTGTCAACCTGTTTTTCATATTATTTCTAGTTCAAAAACACATTTATGATTGAACACCTTCTCTAAATTCTTAATGTTGCTATTTGATTTGTCATCTCCTTGTTTGTGAAACTGAACACCATGCTAATACATTATAAACAACTTTGTTTCAAATCCTGAATCTGTTCTTCTTGAACATACAAACATCAAACCCCAAACAATGCAGTCACTCATGAGGCAGTAGTCACCTAAGCTCTCACTGCATCATGGTGGCTAGAACTGTGTTGGAGGTGTTCCCAAGTCCAGGAAAGACCACGGTGAGGAGCTGATCCAAGAGATGTAAACAAACCTGTTTGTGCATGATAACACCAGTATGATAGGCAGTCTGTTTTTCACTTTTAAAAAAAAAAAAAAGTCAGAATCAAACTACTAGCTACATCAGCAGTCTTTACAGAATGTTAGGCAATCATAAATATGTTTTTTAAACAAGGGTCACTTTGAGGCCTAAGGGTTGACAGTGCCCCACTGTTTTTTTACTTCCAGTACGCACCCTGGAAAGTTTCGCCTGGAAGCACATAAACGTGGAGGCTTGGCAACAGATCCTACTGAGATATGTCTGACTCTAAGAAACCTAGAATAAAAAATATTCCCCTCTTTTAACAAATGGTGAGGAGAGGCTAGGCCTGCCTTCCTTTTAGGCTACTGGATACCTACAAGTAAGGATACAACTACTGCAACATTCAGAATACAGGGCTCATTGGAAAGACACTGTTCTGGCTATACCCGTCCCCACCCTGCAGACTCGATGCTTCTCACTTACCCATCCGAAACATTGGATACACCTATACTCAAGAACTGAAGCAGTCCTGAGGCCTGCAGGAGAGGCATGGCTGGGGACTAACCCGAGTGTATCTGTGAGAGATACGATGGTCACTAAGCCAGAACACACACCCTCACCCACACAGATCCATGGTGTATATCTCCAGAGCTGAAAGGGTGCCGAGCCCATGGCAACTTCTCAAGGGGACAGGGTTATCTTGCTCTGAAGAGGTTCAAGCAAAATTCTTTGGACACAAAAGGGATCTTCTATTTTATTATCAAGCCAGGGAGTATATTAACAGACAGACCACAGCCTTGATAGTGGCCCAAGTCTCCATATGTAAGCATTTTTGAATCAATCTGGAATTCAAAATAGGGAGACAACCATATCTAAGTCGATAAAGAAACTACATCTCTGACTTACACTATTCAAAGACACGTTAGAGTAAAAGGGAACAGGATCTTGGGGTCAGGCTGGTTGGGAGAGGTGGTCCAGCTATGGCGAAATACATGGCAGACTTCCTCATCACCAGACTGGAAAGTGAATTCACCTGAAACTTCAGATCCAGTACTTTAGCGTTCCGGCAAAGTGGCTAAGTGGGATGACAGGATGCTATCCACCTGTTGGAGGTGTGGGGAGGATATGTCATCTCAGACACATGTATTTTAGCATCGCCTTCTGCTAAAGAACTACTGGCAAGCTGACCCAGTTTCATATGATGAACATATTCTCCTGTCCTTTGAGCCTGGCCCTGAGTATTTGATATTGAGCATTCACCCTGCTGGAATAAAGGGAAGAGAGACTAAATATCTTTGGAATATTCTGGTGATTGTGGCCGCTAAAGCCATCACCGAAAGATGGTTATCCCCCTCCCACCCAACTGGTGAGGAGTGGAGAGATTTGGTTAATATAATTAAATCATATGAAAAAATCACATTTTCCATACACCAATCTATCCCTTCATTCATAAACAGATGGACCCACAGGGACTTTTGTGGAATTTCAGAATCATAACTTTTGATCGGGTGCTGATTTATAGAGTCAGGATCCTGGCCACCTATACACATGGGGCAATAATGTTAGAACCAAAATCCCTCCTCCTAGGACAGACCTAATGAACAAAAATCAACCAGAAGAGACAATAATAGATACTTTTATTTTTAATTTATAAGTTTAAGAAGACAGAAGTTTGATGTATAGCAGTTGTA
This sequence comes from Neoceratodus forsteri, assembly GCA_016271365.2. Classification (NCBI taxonomy): domain Eukaryota; kingdom Metazoa; phylum Chordata; order Ceratodontiformes; family Ceratodontidae; genus Neoceratodus; species Neoceratodus forsteri. The sequence continues at coordinate 11,670,712 of CM028137.1, read as the reverse complement.
GCTGAAACAAATGATTCTATATTGTCTCCATAATACGATGAGACTGCCAGGCCTTAGCAGGTCATATCTATTGGATCCAGAAGGGTCCCCTCCCAGGTAACAGTCACAGCAGCAGCTTTGATTTCTTTTTGTTAGACCTTTGAAAAGATAATATACCAGTTACTGTTAAATACAATTTGTAGATTCACAGTTGAACTATGTAAGTCAGATTAGGAGGTAAGTGTTGGATGTATCTTTTAGATCAAACAGTTGTGTTACTCCAGAACACCACCACGATATGAAACTGTGGATGGTTTCACTCTTATCTACTTTCTCCTTTAAAGAGACACTGTCAACTCTGTTTTCATCATGTTATTTCAGTTAAAAAACACATTTTATGATTGCTTACCTTCTCGAAATTCATTAATGTTGCTGTTTGCTTTATGTCTGTCTCCTTGTTTAGCAGAACTGAACTGCATGCTAATGTACACATTTATAAACAACTTTGGCTTTGTTCAAATCCTGAATCTGTTCTTCCTTGAACACTTCTAAACATCAAAGCACCCCAAACAAGTGCAGTCACTCATGAGGCAGTAGTCACTAAACTCTCACTGCATCATGAGTGGCTGGGCTGTGCTGGAGGTAGTCCCAAGTCAGGAAAGATACAGTGGGAGCCAGATCAAGAGAGATGTAAACAAACCTGTTTTTGTGCGATAACACCAGTATGATGGGCAGTCTGTTTTCCACTTTTAAAAGAAAAAATAAATCAGAATCAAACTACTAGCTACATCAGCAGTCTTACAGAATGTAGCAATCATAAAATGTGGTTTTAAACAAAGGTCACTTTGAAAGACTAAAGGGTTGACAGTGTCCCTTTTTTTTTTTTTTTATTTCAGTGCGCATAATGTAAAGTTTCGGCTTGGGCACTTAGAGGCGTTGAGGCTTGGCAACGATCCTACTGAGATGTCTGGCTCTCTAAGAAACCTAGAATAGAAAACATACCCTCTTTTTACCAAATGGTGAGGGAGGCTATAGCTGCCGCTTCCTTTTGACTACTGGATAGCTGCACAAGTAAGGATAGCATTACTACTGCAACATTCAGAATACAGGGCTCATTGAAAGACACTGTTCTGGCTACGCACGTACCCACCTCTGCAGACAGGATGCCTCTCACTTACCCATCCAAAACATTGGGTACACCTATATACACAGGGAACTGAAGCAGTCCTGGAGGCCTACAGGAGAGGCATGACTGGGGACTAACCCGAGAGTGTCTGCAGAATAACCGATGGTGGTCCCCTAAGCTCAGAAACACACCCTCCACACACAGATCCATGGTGTGTATCTCCAGAGTTGAAAGGGTGCGAGCTCATGGCAACTTCTCAAAGGGACAGGGTTATCTTGTTTGAAGAGGCTCAAGCAAAATTCTTTTGGAACAAGGGATCTTCTATTTTATTATCAAGCGGGAGTATATTAACAGACAGACCACAGCCTTGATAGTGAAAGAACGGGCTCTCCATATGTAGGCATTTTTGAATCAATCTGGAATTCAAAATGAGAGACAACCATATCTATTGTCTATAAAAACTACATCTCCGACTTACACTATTCAAATCGAACACGTTAGAGTAAAATGGGAACAGGATCTTGGGTCAGGACAGGCTGGGGAGAGTGGTCCAGGCTGTGGCGAAAGACACATGGCAGACCTCCTCATCACCAGACTGCTGTGAATTCACCTGGAAACTTCAGATCCGGTACTTTAGCGTTCCGGCAGAAGTGACTAAGTGGGATGACAGGATGCTATCTCTACCTGTTGGAGGGGTGTAGGGACGAATGTCATCTCAGACACATGTATTTTGCATTGCCTTCTGCTAAAGAACTACTCCAAAGCTTACCCAGTTTCATATGATGAACATATTCTCCTGTCCTTTGAGCCTGGCCCTGAGTATTGATATTGAGCATTCACACTGCTGGAATAAAGGAAGAGACTAAATATCTTTAGAATAATCCGGTGATTGTGCGCTAAAGCCATCACCGAAAGTCAATTATCCCCCCACCCAACTGGTGAGGTGGAGAGATTTGGTTAATATAATTAAATCATATGAAAAATCACATTTTCATACACCAATCTATCCCTTCATTCATAAACAGATGGACCCACAGGGACTTTTGTGGAATTTCAGAATCATAACTTTTGATCGGTGCTGATTTATAGGTCAGGATCCTGGCCACCTATACACACATGGGGCAATAATGTTAGAACCTCAAATCCCTCTCCCTCCTAGGACAGACTAATGAACAGAAATCAACCAGAAGAGGATAATAATAATACTATTTATTTTAATTTATAAGTTTAAGAAGACAGAAGTTTGATGTATAAGAAGATGTAGACTGAACAAAGATTCTAATATTGTCTCCTTGATCTGATGAGACTGTAGGCCCCTATAGGTCATATCTATTGGATCCAGAAGGACCTCCCAGGTAACAGCTCACAACAGCAGCTTTGATTTCTTTTTGTTAGACCCTTTGAAAAGAATGATATACTAGTTACTATTAAATACAATTTGTGGATTCACAGTTGAACTAATGTTAAGTCAATTTTGCTGGTACAGTGTTGGATGTATCTTTTAGATCAAACAGTTGTGTTACTCCAGAACACCACCACTGATATGAAACTGTGGAATTTGGCTTTACACTCTTATCTTCTTTCTCCCTTTAAAGAGACACTGTCAACCTGTTTTTCATCATATTATTTCTAGTTTAAAAACACATTTATGATTGCTTACCTTCATAAAATTATTAATGTTTGCTGTTTGTTTTGTCTGTCTCATTTTTTAGCAGAACTGAACTGCATGCTAATGTACATTTATAAACAACTTTGGCTTTTTCAAATCCTGAATCTGTTCTTCTTGAACACTTCCTAAACATCAGAAGCACCCCAAACAGTGCAGTCACTCATGAGGCAGTAGTCACCTAAACTCTCACTGCATCATGAGTGGCTAAAATCTATTGGAGGTGTTCCCAAATCCAGGAAAGATACAGTGGAGCTGATCAACAGAGATGTAAACAAACCTGTTTTGTGCGGCAACACCAGTATATGATGGGCAGTCTGTTTTCACTTTAAAAGAAAAAAAAAAGTCAAGAATCAAACTACTAGCTACATCAGCAGTCTTACAGAATATTAGCAATCATAAAAATGTGTTTTTAAAACAAAGATCACCCAAAGAGCCTACAGGGTTGACAGTGCCCCTTTTTTTTTATTTCAGTGCGCACCCTGTGAAGGTTCGCCTGGGCACTTAGAGCGTGGAGGCTTGGCAACAGATCCTACTGAGATATGTCTGGCTCTCTAAGAAACCTAGGAATAGAAAACATACCCTCTTTTACCAAATGGTGAGGAGGCTAGGACTGCCTTCCTTTTAGGCTACTGGATAGCTTGCACAAGTAAGGATAGCATTACTACTGCAACATTCAGAATACAGGACTCATTGGAAGACACTGTTCTGGCTATACCACGTCCCCACCTCTGCAGACAATTGCTTCTTACTCCATCAAAAACATTAGAGTACACCACTATATACTCGGAACTGAAGCAGTCCTGGAGGCCTGCAGGAGAGGCATGGCTAGGGACTAACACGAGTGTATCTGTGGAGATACCACGAGTGGTCCCCTAGCTCAGAACACACACCCTCACCCACACAGATCCAGGGTGTGTATCTCCAGAGTGAAAAGGGTGCCGAGCTCCATGGCAACTTCTCAAAGGGACAGGGTTATCTTGTTTGAAGAGGCTCAAGCAAAATTCTTGGACACAAAGGATCTTCTATTTTATTATCAAGCCAGGAGTATATTAACAGACAGACCTAGCCTTGATAGTGAAAGCCAGTCTCCATATGTAGGCATTTTGAATCAATCTGGAATTCAAAATGGGGAGACAACCATATCTATTGTCTATAAAAACTACATCTCTGACTTACACTATTCAATGAACACGTTAGAGTAAAATGGGAACAGGATCTTGGGGTCAGGCTGGTTGGGGAGAGGTGGTCCAGGCTATGGCGAAATACATGGCAGACTTCCTCATCACCAGACTGCTGTGAATTCACCTGGAAACTTCAGATCCAGTACTTTAGCGTTCCGGCAGAAGTGGCTAAGTGGGATGACAGGATGCTATCTACCTGTTGGAGGGGGGTGTGGGGACGATTTGTCATCTCAGACACATGTATTTTGCATTGCCTTCTGCTAAAGAACTACTGGCAAGCGACCCAGTTTCATATGATGAACATATTCTCCCTGTCCTTTGAGCCTGGCCCTGAGTATTTGATATTGAGCATTCACCCTGCTGGAATAAAGGAAGAGGACTAAATATCTTTGGAATATTCTGGTGATTGTGGCGCTTAAAGCCATCACCGAAAGATGATTATCCTCCCACCCAACTGGTGAGGTGGAGAGTTTGTTAATATAATTAAATCATATGAAAAATCACATTTTCCATACACCAACTATCCCTTCATTCATAAACAGATGGACCCACAGGGACTTTTGTGGAATTTCAGAATCATAACTTTTGATCGGTGCTGATTTATAGGTCAGGATCCTGGCCACCTATACACACATGGGGCAATAATGTTAGAACCTAAATCCCTCCCTCCAAGACAGACTAATGAACAGAAATCAACCAGAAGAGGATAATAATAATACTTTTATTTTTAATTTATAAGTTTAAGAAGACAGAAGTTTGATGTATAGCAGATGTAGCTGAACAAATGATTCTAATATTGTCTACTTTATACACTGATGAGACTGTAGGCCCTTAGCAGGTCATATCTATTGGATCCAGAAGGGACCCCTCCCAGGTAACAGCTCATAACAGACTTTGATTTCTTTTTATGTTAGACCCTTTGAAAAAGATAATTATACTAGTTACTATTAAATACAATTTGTAGATTCACAGTTGAACTAATGTTAAGTCAGATTTTGCTGGTACAGTGTTGGATGTATCTTTTAGATCAGAAACAGTTGTGTTACTCCAGAACACCACCACTGATATGAAACTGCTGGAATTTGGCTTTCCTCTTATCTACTTTCTCCTTTAAAGAGATTATTGTCAACCTATTTTTCATCATATTATTTCTAGTTTAAAAAACACATTTTATGATTGCTTACCTTCTCTGAAATTCATTAATGTTGCTGTTTGTTTTGTCTGTCTCCTTGTTTAGCAGAACTGAACTGCATGCTAATGTACATTATAAACAACTTTGGTTTGTTTCAAATCCAGAATCTGTTCTTCTTGAACACTTCCTAAACATAGACACCCCAAACAGTGCAGTCACTCACGAGGCAGTAGTCACCTAACTCTCACTGCATCATGGTGGCTGAGACTGTGTGGAGGTGTTCCCAGAATCCAGGAAAGATACAGTGGGGCTGATCAAGAGGCGTAAACAAACCTGTTTGAATTAGTAACACCAGTATGATGGGCAGTCTGTTTTCACTTTTAAAAAGAAAAAAAGAGTCAGAATCAAACTACTAGCTACATCAGCAGTCTTTACAGAATGTTGCAATCATAAAATGTGGTTTTAAACCAAGGGTCTTCTGAGGCCTAAAGGGTTGACAGTGTCCACTTTTTTATTTCAGTGCGCACCTGTAAGTTTAAGCCTGTGCACTTGAGGCGTGGAAGCTTGACAGATCCTACTGAGATATGTCTGACTCTCTAAGAAACCTAGGAATAGAAAACATACCCTCTTTTTTGCAAATGGTGAGGAGGCATATGCCTGCCTTCCTCTCAGGCTACTGGATAGCTGCACAAGTAAGGATAGCATTACTACTGCAACATTCCAGAATACAGGGCCATTGGAAAGGCACTGTTCTGGCTATACCCATATCCCCACCCTGCAGACTAGATGCTTCTCATTACCCATCCAAAACATTGGAGTACACCTATATACTCGGGAACTGAAAGCAGTCCTGGAGGCCTGCAGGAGAGGCATGGTAGGGGACTAACCCGAGTGTATCTTTTGGAGATACCGATGGTGGTCCCAAAGCTCAGAACACACACCTCACCCACACAGATCCATGGTGTGTATCTCCAGAGCTGAAAGGGTGAACGAGCTCCATGCCTACTCAAAGGGACAGGGTTATCTTGTTTGAAGAGGCTCAAGCAAAATTCTTTTGGACACAAGGGATCTTCCATTTTATTATCAACTGCCAGGAGTATATTAACAGACAGACCACAGCCTTGATAGTGAAAGCCCAGGGCTCCATATGTAGGCATTTTGAATCAATCTGAAATTCAAAATGGGGGAGACAACCATATTTATTGTCTATAAATGCTACATCTCTGACTACCACTATTCAGCGAACACGTTAGAGTAAAATGGGAACAGGATCTTGGGGTCCAGGCTGGTTGGGGAGAGGTGGTCCAGGCTATGCGGAAATACATGGCAGACTTCCTCATCACCAGACTGGTGTGAATCACCTGGAAACTTCAGATCCGTTACTAGCGCCCGGCAGAAGTGGCTAAGTGGGATGACAGGATGCTATCTACCTGTTGGGAGTGGGGGGAGGATATGTCATCTCAGACACATGTATTTTGGCATTGCCTTCTGCTAAAGAACTACTGTAAGCGACCAGTTTCATATGATGAACATATTCTCCCTGTCCTTTGAGCCTGGCCCTGAGTATTTGATATAGGCATTCACCCTGCTGAATAAAGGGAAGAGAGACTAAATATCTTTGGAATATTCTGGTGATTGTGGCCGCTTAAAGCCATCACCGAAGATGGTTATCCTCCCACCCAACTGGTGAGGTAGGAGAATTTAGTTAATATAATTAAATCATATGAAAAAATCAATTTTCCATACACCAATCTATCCCTTCATTCATAAACAGATGGACCCACAGGGACTTTGTGGAATTTCAGAATCATAACTTTTGATAGGCTGATTATAGGTCAGGATCCTGGCCACCTATACACATGGGGCAATAATGTTAGAACCTAAATCCCTCCCTCCTAGGACAGACTAATGAACAGAAATCAACCAGAAGAGGATAATAATAATACTTTTATTTTTAATTTATAAGTTTAAGAAGACAGAAGTTTGATGTATAGCAGATGTAGCTAAACAAATGATTCTAATATTGTCTCCTTTATACGATGTGACTGTAGGTCCTTAGCAGGTCATATCTATTGGATCCAGAAGGGTCCCCCTCCCAGGTAACAGCTCACAACAGCAGCTTTCATTTCTTTTTTGTTAGACCCTTTGAAAAGATAATTATACTAGTTACTGTTAAATACAATTTGTAGATTCACAGTTGAACTAATGTTAAGTCAGATTTTGCTGGTACAGTGTTGGATGTATCTTTTAGATCAGAAACAGTTGTGTTACTCCAGAACACCACCACTGATATGAAACTGTGGAATTTGGCTTTACACTCTTATCTTCTTTTTCCCTTTAAAGAGACACTGTCAACCTGTTTTTCATCATATTATTTCTAGTTTAAAAAAACACATTTTATGATTGCTTACCTTCTCTAAAATTCATTAATGTTGCTGTTTGTTTTGTCTGTCTCCTTGTTTAGCAGAACTGAACTGCATGCTAATGTACATTTATAAACAACTTTGGTTTGTTTCAAATCCTGAATCTGTTCTTCTTGAACACTTCCTAAACATCAGAAGCACCCCCAAACAGTGCAGTCACTCATGAGGCAGTAGTCACCTAAACTCTCACTGCATCATGAGTGGCTAGACTGTGTTGGAGGTGTTCCCAAGTCCAGGAAAGATACAGTGGGAGCTGATCAACAGAGATGTAAACAAACCTGTTTTGTGCGGTAACACCAGTATGATGGGCAGTCTGTTTTTCACTTTTTAAAAGAAAAAAAAGAGTCAGAATCAAACTACTAGCTACATCAGCAGTCTTTACAGAATGTTAGCAATCATAAAATGTGTTTTTTAAACAAGGGTCACTTTGAGGCCTAAAGGGGTTGACAGTGCCCTTTTTTTTTTATTTCAGTGCGCACCCTGTAAAGTTTCGCCTGGGCACTTAGAGGCGTGGAGGCTTGGCAACAGATCCTACTGAGATATGTCTGGCTCTCTAAGAAACCTAGGAATAAAAAACATTCCCTCTTTTTACCAAATGGTGAGGGAGGCTATGGCCTGCCTTCCTTTTTAGGCTACTGGATAGCTGCACAAGTAAGGATAGCATTACTACTGCAACATTCAGAATACAGGGCTCATTGGAAAGACACTGTTCTGGCTATACCCACGTCCCCACCCCTGCAGACTCGATGCTTCTCACTTACCCATCCGAAACATTGGAGTACACCTATATACTGGAACTGAAGCAGTCCTGGAGGCCTGCAGGAGAGGCATGGCTAGGGACCAACTAGTGTATCTGTGGAGATACGATGGTGGCCCCTAAGCTCAGAACACACACCCTCACCCACACAGATCCATGGTGTGTATCTCCAGAGCTGAAAGGGTGCCGAGCTCCATGGCAACTTCTCAAAGGGGACAGGGTTATCTTGTCTGAAGAGGTTCAAGCAAAATTCTTTTGGACACAAAGGGATCTTCTATTTTATTATCAAGCCAGGGAGTATATTAACAGACAGACCACAGCCTTGATAGTGAAAGCCCGAGGGTCTCCATATGTAGGCATTTTGAATCAATCTGGAATTCAAATGGGGGAGACAACCTATATCTATTGTCTATAAAACTACTATATCTCTGACTTACACTATTCAATCTAACACGTTAGAGTAAAATGGAACAGGATCTTGGGGTCAGACTGGTTGGGGAGAGGTGGTCCAGGCTATGGCGAAATACATGGCAGACTTCCTCATCACCAGACTGGTGTGAATTCACCTGGAAACTCAGATCCAGTACTTTAGCTGCCCGCAGAAGTGGCTAAGTGGGATGACAGGATGCTATCTACCTGTTGGAGGGGTGGGAGGATATGTCATCTCAGACACATGTATTTTGGCATTGCCTTCTGCTAAAGAACTACTGGCAAGCGACCCAGTTTCATATGATGAACATATTCTCCCTGTCCTTTGAGCCTGGCCCTGAGTATTTGATATTGAGCATTCACCCTGCTGGAATAAAGGGAGAGAGACTAAATATCTTTGGAATATTCTGTGATTGTGGCCGCTTAAAGCCATCACCGAAGATGGTTATCCCTCCCACCCAACTGGTGAGGAGTGGAGAGATTTAGTTATAATTAAATCATATGAAAATCACATTTTCCATACACCAATCTATCCTTCATTCATAAACAGATGGACCCACAGGGACTTTGTGGAATTTCAGAATCATAACTTTTGATCGGTGCTGATTTATAGGTCAGGATCCTGGCCACCTATACACACATGGGGCAATAATGTTAGAACCTAAATCCCTCCCTCCTAGGACAGACTAATGAACAGAAACCAACCAGAAGAGGATAATAATAATACTTTTATTTTAATTTATAAGTTTAAGAAGACAGAAGTTTGATGTATAGCAGTTGTAGCTGAACAAATGATTCTAATATTGTCTCCTTTATAATGATGAGACTGTAGGCCTTAGCAGGTCATATCTATTGGATCCAGAAGGGTCCCTCCCAGGTAACAGCTCACAACAGCAGCTTTCATTTCTTTTGTTAGACCTTTGAAAAGATAATTATAACAGTTACTGTTAAATACAATTTGTAGATTCACAGTTGAACTAATGTTAAGTCAGATTTAGCAGGTAAAGTGTTGGATGTATCTTTTAGATCAGAAACAGTTGTGTTACTCCAGAACACCACCACTGATATGAAACCGTGGAATTTGGCTTTTCACTCTTATCTACTTTCTCCCTTTAAAGAGACACTGTCAACCTGTTTTTCATCATATTATTTCTAGTTAAAAAAACACATTTTATGATTGCTTACCTTCTCTAAAATTCATTAATGTTGCTGTTTGTTTTTTCTGTCTCCTTGTTTAGCAGAACTGAACTGCATGCTAATGTACATTTATAAACAACTTTGGTTTGTTTCAAATCCTGAATCTGTTCTTCTTGAACACTTCCTAAACATCAGAAGCACCCCCAAACAGTGCAGTCACTCATGAGGCAGTAGTCACCTAAACTCTCACTGCATCATGAGTGGCTAGACTGTGTTGGAGGTGTTCCCAAGTCCAGGAAAGATACAGTGGGAGCTGATCAAGAGAGATGTAAACAAACCTGTTTTGTGCGGTAACACCAGTATGATGGGCAGTCTGTTTTTCACTTTTTAAAAGAAAAAAAAGAGTCAGAATCAAACTACTAGCTACATCAGCAGTCTTTACAGAATGTTAGCAATCATAAAATGTGGTTTTTAAACAAGGGTCACTTTGAGGCCTAAAGGGGTTGACAGTGTCCTTTTTTTTATTTCAGTGCGCACAATGTAAAGTTTCGCCTGGGCACTTAGAGGCGTGGAGGCTTGGCAACAGATCCTACTGAGATATGTCTGGCTCTCTAAGAAACCTAGGAATAGAAAACATACCCTCTTTTTACCAAATGGTGAGGGAGGCTATGGCCTGCCTTCCTTTTTAGGCTACTGGATAGCTGCACAAGTAAGGATAGCATTACTACTGCAACATTCAGAATACAGGGCTCATTGGAAAGACACTGTTCTGGCTATACCCACGTCCCCACCCCTGCAGACCTGATGCTCTCACTTACCCATCCAAAACATTGAGTACACCCATATACTGGGAACTGAAGCAGTCCTGGAGGCCTGCAGGAGAGGCATGGCTAGGGACTAACCCAGTGTATCTTTGAGATACCGATGGTGGTCCCAAAGACAGAACACACACCTCACCCACACAGATCCATGGTGTATCTCCAGAGCTGAAAGGGTGCCGAGCTCCATGGCAACTTCTCAAAAGGGACAGGGTTATCTTGTTTGAAGAGGCTCAAGCAAAATTCTTTTGGACACAAAGGGATCTTCCATTTTATTATCAAGCCAGGGAGTATATTAACAGACAGACCACAGCCTTGATAGTGAAAGCCCGAGGGTCTCCATATGTAGGCATTTTTGAATCAATCTGAAATTCAAAATGGGGGGAGACAACCATATTTATTGTCTATAAAAACTACATCTCTGACTTACACTATTCAACGAACACGTTAGAGTAAAATGGGAACAGGATCTTGGGGTCAGGCTGGTTGGGGAGAGGTGGTCCAGGCTATGGCGAAATACATGGCAGACTTCCTTATCACCAGACTGGTGTGAATTCACCTGAAACTTCAGATCCGTGACTTTAGCTGCCCGCAGAAGTGGCTAAGTGGGATGACAGGATGCTATCTACCTGTTGGAGGGGTGTGGGAGGATATGTCATCTCAGACACATGTATTTTGGCATTGCCTTCTGCTAAAGAACTACTGGCAAGCTACCCAGTTTCATATGATGAACATATTCTCCTGTCCTTGAGCCTGGCCCTGAGTATTTGATATTGAGCATTCACCCTGCTGGAATAAAGGGAAGAGAGACTAAATATCTTTGGAATATTCTGGTGATTGTGGCCACTAAAGCCATCACCGAAAGATGGTTATCCCCCTCCCACCCAACTGGTGAGGAGTGGAGAGATTTGGTTAATATAATTAAATCATATGAAAAAATCACATTTTCCATACACCAATCTATCCCTTCATTCATAAACAGATGGACCCACAGGGACTTTTGTGGAATTTCAGAATCATAACTTTTTGATCGGTGCTGATTTATAGGTCAGGATCCTGGCCACCTATACACACATGGGGCAATAATGTTAGAACCTAAATCCCCTCCCTCCTAGGACAGACTAATGAACAGAAATCAACCAGAAGAGGATAATAATAATACTTTTATTTTTAATTTATAAGTTTAAGAAGACAGAAGTTTGATGTATAGCAGATGTAGCTGAACAAATGATTCTAATATTGTCTCCTTTATACGATGTGACTGTAGGTCCTTAGCAGGTCATATCTATTGGATCCAGAAGGGTCCCCTCCCAGGTAACAGCTCACAACAGCAGCTTTCATTTCTTTTTTGTTAGACCCTTTGAAAAGATAATTATACTAGTTACTGTTAAATACAATTTGTAGATTCACAGTTGAACTAATGTTAAGTCAGATTTAGCAGGTACAGTGTTGGATGTATCTTTTAGATCAGAAACAGTTGTGTTACTCCAGAACACCACCACTGATATGAAACTGTGGAATTTGGCTTTTCACTCTTATCTACTTTCTCCCTTTAAAGAGACACTGTCAACCTGTTTTTCATCATATTATTTCTAGTTAAAAAAACACATTTTATGATTGCTTACCTTCTCTAAAATTCATTAATGTTGCTGTTTGTTTTGTCTGTCTCCTTGTTTAGCAGAACTGAACTGCATGCTAATGTACATTTATAAACAACTTTGGTTTGTTTCAAATCCTGAATCTGTTCTTCTTGAACACTTCCTAAACATCAGAAGCACCCCCAAACAGTGCAGTCACTCATGAGGCAGTAGTCACCTAAACTCTCACTGCATCATGAGTGGCTAGACTGTGTTGGAGGTGTTCCCAAGTCCAGGAAAGATACAGTGGGGCTGATCAAGAGAGATGTAAACAAACCTGTTTTGTGTGGTAACACCAGTATGATGGGCAGTCTGTTTTTCACTTTTTAAAAGAAAAAAAAGAGTCAGAATCAAACTACTAGCAACACCCAACTTCTCCATTAGCTCCTTATATTGTTTTGCCACTAGAGGGAGCCTGATTAAGTTTGAACAATTTGCTCCCAATACCTCACTTGTCACATTTTACTGCTCTCTAGTAGCTGTTTTCACTTGGTGATCACCCCCTCTCCAATCGTCGAAAGCTATCCCGCCATTGTGCGCTCCCTAGATCAGCCCTCCTCCTCTTGCTCCTGTCAGGCAATGTCCACCCCAATCCCGGGCCTGGCAGCACTGGTCCTCCCCCTGAAATCTCCTGGGCTGCGCATTGCTTCTTTGAACATCTGTAGCCTCCTGAAAAAACTGGACTCTCTACACTGCTGGGTGACGCTTCATAAACCTGATGTTGTTGCCCTGGTTGAAACCTGGCTGTCTTCCTCCACTCCTAACTCTCATGTCTCTCTCCCTGGCTACACTCTCCACCGGTTGGACCGTGTCGGCAGGAGAGGTGGGGGCTGTGTCTTCTATTTGAAGGATTCTCTCATGGGGCTACCACTCCCCCCGCCTGACCTTGACCATAAGGCCCAGGCACTTACTCTAAAGCTGTCCCCTTACCCAGCTAGAGGCCCATTATTCCTAACCGTAGCCTACATACCCCCCAAGAACCAATCCCAGGCCCTGGGCCCACTAATTGACTACCTCACCTCCCTACCCAACTCGTCGGACCAAATCTTGGTGGGCGACTTGAATATAAACTGGCTCTGCCTCCTCTCCTCCCACCATGAGGCTTTCGATTCAATTGACCTAACTCAAGTGGTCATACAGCCTACTAGAAAACCCTGGGGACAAGCACCTCCTGGATGTGGTCCTCACCAACAGGCCAATCCGCATCCACAACATCCAAATCCTCCCTGACTGCCTCAGTGACCACTCCCCTGTGCTTTTCAACTGGAAACCCTCGGCCCTCATCCCCGGTCAAAACCACCTCTCGAAGGCAGCTTAGGCCTGAGGGACTCATAGGCCTTAAGCGCTTCCTTGCCCACACTGATTTGTCCCCTCTGACGAGGGCAACCAACATTGACTTGGCCCTGGCCTTCTTTGTAAGCATTTTCAACTTTGCCTGTGATATCTTTGCTCCCATAACTGCTAGGAGGTCCAAAGTGAAACATGCCCCTTGGATCACCCCTGCCCTACTGTGGCAACTTAAGCAACGCGACAATGTTTGGCACCTTGCTGTTGCTACTGGCCGTTCAGCTGACAGGCAGTCCCATGCTGCCGCCCAACCAGTGCACCTGGGCCATCTGCAAAGCAAAGGCGGAATACTACCAAGCCTCTCTACCTCCTCCTGGGGAACCCCAGGTGCTTCTGGGACAACATCAAGCAACTGAATGGTCACCCCAGTCCCCTCCTTCTCTTTTCTCAACATCAATGGTACCGCCTCCTCTGACCCTGCCCTCATTGCCACCCACTCAATAACTCCTTTACCGACCTTAGCTCAGTACTTTCTGGTAACTTTTTCATTCCACCTCCTCCATCTGTACCACCACCCATTGCCCGCCCTCTTCCACCTGCGTCGTGTCACCATGCAAGAAGCTAGGCCTTACTTGCTAAAAGCCCTAAAAGGTAACACCATCGGTAATGACTCACTTGATCCCTGCCTTTTACGCCAGGTCCTGGATCAGGTCCTCTCCACCTATTACTGCATTTTCAACAAATCACCTGTCTCGACAATTCCCTCTGCCTGGAAGATTGCCACGTTACCCTGTCCGTAGAAGGTGGTGACAGGACTCTTCCGGTAACTACCGACCCATCTCAATCCTCTCCCCTCTCTAAGGCGTTAGAGAAAATTGTGGCATCCCAAGTCTCTGACTACCTCTGTAAGTACAATGTTCTCTGCCCTGGAACAACATGGGTTCAGAGCAGGTCATAGTACCAATACAGCACTCCTGGAATTTTCCAACTTCCTCCATGCCTCCTTGGCCTCTGGTGCCCTGGCTGGTGCTATATTCATTGACCTGTCTAAACGCGTCGATATCGTTTAGCATCCTCTTTTGCTCTCCACCTCAACCTAATAGGCTTTGCCTCAGGACCTGTTCCTGGTGCACCAGCCATCTCTCCGCCTGCTCCCAATGTGTGAAAGTCAACGGTACTCTCTCTGAAACATGCCCCATTCGCTTGGGGTGCCGCGAGGGCTCAATTCTTGGACCCCTACTATTCTCACTCTTTCTTAACTCCCTACCCAGCAGTTGTATGGGAAAGATGCTTCTCTATGCTGATGATGCTGTTCTCGTTGCCTCCCACAATGACCCCATGCTGCTACAGAACTCCCTCCAACTAGTCTTTGACTCTGCAGCTACCTGGTTCACTGAGCACCGACTTGTTATCAACCTTAAGAAACAAAAACGATGCTCTTCTCCCACCCCCAAAATAAGTACAGCAAGTTTCCCATAACTGTCCACTCCACACCCAATCTTGTCATTGACCAGGTGCAGTCTTATAAATATCTTGGTATAACCTTTGACCCTGCACTTTCATTCCATGGACATATATCTGCCCTAAATTCTGTCGCCAACTCACGGTTAGGCATTCTTACCGGCACAAGAAATGCCTCCCCTGATGCCCTCCGCCTGGCTGTCACCTCCTCTGTCATGTCTCTCATTGACTATGGCCTTCCGTCTATGGCTCAGCAGATCAGACTGCCCTCAACAAGGTTCTGCCTCACAGTAAATAAGGCCTGCAGACTTATCACTGGTGCTCCCAGACTCACTCACACATGTGAGCTGTACACCCTGGCTACCCTACTCAACCTGGAAGAGCGACTCATGTATCAGACATGCCAGCTCACCTTTAAAGCCCTGCGTGGCCTATCCCCCATAGGCCTATCCAACTCCATTCGCCATACTGCACTGACCCTGATCACGCGCAGCTCGTCAAGAGTTACCCTACTTATTCCGAGAGCCAGGACCTCTCAAGGTCAGAGGGCATTCCCCTACCGTGCGTCCCACTGGTATAACTCCCTCCCTGCCAGTGTCTCAAACTCACTAACCTTAGCTTGCTTTAAGCCCAGGCTCAGAAACTTCCTGCTTAGCTCGCAAAATGCAACTGCCGCTAGCCTAGTGTAAAAAAAATATATATATACTCTGTTTGACAATGCTCACTGCGCTGCCCCTTCCTTTCTCCCTACTAATTCCCTCCCTCCCTATCTCCCTCCCTTCTCACTCCCACCAGCTCTCCCCAACCATAAGTTTTGCACCTTTGTTATCTTTTGCTTCGTTGGAGATTGTATTCTATTGTAACAAAATTGTAATTGAACTGTAACTTTTTGTTTGTAAGTACTGTGTCCTTGTACTACTGTTCTGATGTCCTCTTGTGACGAGGTACCTTTGTAAATAAGCCTCTGGCTCTAAGGTTTCTAAACTGATGTTTAACTAAATAAATAAAGAGGAAAGAAACTTGAGTTAGGAACACCAATGTCTAGTTTAGAGAAGATGAACTGTATTTTGTGTAATTGGAGAGAATATTTTTATAGACATAGAAAGATTTATAAGATGTGTTATTGAACTTGTTATCAATAAAATTGGAGTATAAAAAAAGAAAGTCCTGCAACAAGAATTATTAGTGTTGGAATCATGGTTTAAAATAAAATACATTAATTTGGAATAGAAAGAAAACAAATACAATGATATTTAGTGCTAGGAAAACATTAAAAGGGTGTGATAAAGAAACTAAAAATATCACTATAAAAGCAGTAAGGGGTAACTCATTGGTCCAGGTGAATGCATATAAGTATCTGGGAGTTCATATTGACTCCCAACTAAAATATGATTTTCACATCGACCAGTTATGCACCAAGGTTTCTCAGAAACTAGGGGCCCTGAGAAGGCATAAAGACAGCATGTCCTTAGTTACTAGAAGAAAATTAGTTCAGTCTGTAATTCTCCCATTACCTAATTATGTAAGTATCGTATATTCGAATAAATGTAAACATAATCTCCATTAATTAGATAGGTTGCAATACAAATTAGCTCGATTTATATTAGGTGTAAGGGTCAAAATTATAACTTCCATCATTGTAATTTACTCTCTCAGTTGCCATGGGTTCTCTTAGATGTTAGATGGGCAGACTTCTGAGCCATTTTGTTTATAAATGTCTCCATGGGTCTCCTCCTACCTATTTATCTGATAAAATGGTCTTAGAAGATTCACGTTTCACCTTACGTAATGTAAAGGGAGGAGGTTTAACCCTTAGGCTGCCAACAGAATTAGAACATGTAGGAATTTTGGACTGATATATCAGTCCGCAGCCTGGCAAGGGTTAAAGGTTCCACGCATAAAAACTAGATATAGCAAAGCAAGATTTGATTATGTTACCTCTAATGCTTGGAATTCTCTGCCACTAGGGGTCAGAAGTATACCAACTTTATCAGCATTTAAAACTGCTTTAATGGAGTGCTATGTGTTGGAATGTAAATGCTTTAAATTAATGTAATTATTGGCGTCTTAATTTGTATTTGTACTGTATTTGATCTGTTGTGTATGTAAATTCTTGATGAGTGTTGAGACTTTGGTCACCTGCAATTTTGCACATGTATGTTTTGATGAATGTTGAAATTATTGTTATTCTGCAACCCTTTACTGTTGCAATTTTGTACTCAGGATGGCATTGAAAATAGGCTTGCCTAATGCCTTATCCTGATAAAATATGCAAATGAAATGAAATGAAATGAAAGTCTGCACTGGTTGCAGGACATATTTCTTGATATTTACCAGAAACCCTAAGGATTCCATAAAGTCCTGGACTGACTTCAGGGAATCCCTTACCTGTTGTGGTGATTTTCCCACCACTAACCAGTCATCTAAGTAAGGGAACACTGGGATGCCCTGCCTTCTTAGGTATGCCACCACTACTGCCAAGCACTTTGTGAATGCCCTTGGAGCTGAAGTGAGGCCGAATGGCAGTGCTGAGAACTGGCAATGACCTGATAGGAGTCTGAACCCGAGGTACTTTCTGTGAGACTCCCTTATGAGGATGTGGAAGTATGCACCTTTTAGATCCAGAGATGACAACCAGTCTCCCTTCTGGAGGGTTGGCAGAATCATAGCCAAGGTTACCATTCTGAACTTTGGTTTTACCAAATGCTTGTTCAGTAATCTTAGGTCTAGAATGGGTCACCACTCCCCATTTTTCTTCTGGGTCAAGAAGTTCCTTGAGTAGAATCCCTTTCCCCTTTGTTGCAAAGGTACGGGTTCTACTGCCTTTGACAGCTATATATTTTTTACTTCCATCTCCAACACTTTCTTTTCTGAGGTGGAAGCTGGCCTGAAGATGATTGCCCTTAATGTTGGGTAGGATTTGAAACTGAGGGACAAACCCTGACTCACTACTTCCAGGACCCACTTGTCTGTGGTGATGTTCTTGCATGCCAGGAAATAATGAGCCAGTCTGCCCCCTACAGGTACAGGGCAGGCGACCTTGGCAACCATGTGAGAGGTTCTGTTTATGCTGGGGCTGAACCTGATTGGCTTGGTTCCCTCGCCTAGATCCCCTCCTGCCCCTTCCTCTGAAGTATCCTGTCTGCTGAGGATCCTGTTGGTACTGCTGTGCAGCTTGGGCCCGAAAGGAAGGCCTGCCATAAGTGGACCTACCTCTACCCTCCCCCCCCTTCCCTCCCCCTTCCATAAAGCCTATAGGAGGTTGAAGGTTTCTCCTTAGCAGAGTTGCTCTTGTAGGTAGCCTTGTATTCATCCACCTTCTTCATGCAGACTTCTGTTTTATCCCCGAAAAGAGTTTCTCACAGGGGAAATCCATGGCCTTTGCTTGTGTGTCTTGTGATAAGTTCGTAGCCCTCAGCCAAGCACACCTTCTTAAAGCAATTGTAAGGGCCATCCGCCTGGCAGCAGTTTCATTAGCATCCACTGCCATATGGAACTGTTATTTATAAGCCTCCAGGTCAAACCTGCCTGTCTCAGTCAGGTCAGCTGCCAATCCAGCAGGAGCTTTGTCTGCCATGGCCATGACAGACTGCAACAAAATCTTCTAATATTAGGCCGCATGGGCCATATAATTTGCCTGTCTGATGGCCAAGAAAGCTGACAGATATCCCATTTTGGCCATACTATTTTCCAAAAATCTTTCTCAGGGGGATGGGATGCCAAAGGCACCCTGGCCCTATCACAGGCTACAGTCTGTACCACCCCTTCATGGTCAGGGTGAGAGAATAAATATTCCGCCTTTGACCTATCAGGCTGATACTTTTTATAAGCTCTCTTATCCAAATGAGGAACAGAGTTGGGAGCTTCTAATATTTTGAGGATATGCTTTTTAAGAAACTTACTGATTGGCAACAGAAGTTTGTTGGTAGGAATTAGTCCCATTAGATCCAATGAATTCTGCCTCCTCTTCATCCTCTGCTAACTCACTGGTAGTTAGATCCAGAGCATCTACCATTTGTTTTACAAATGTGTAGTGTGTGGAGAAATCCTCAGGAAATCTGGGGGTGGCTCAAATTCCTGTTCAGGGGAGACCTCTGGTTCAACAGGACCCCTTCCTCATCCTCATTATACTCCTCATACTGTTCCTGAGTGGTAGAAATCTGACTTGCAACCAATGCTATCGGTTGTGGAACCAAGAACTGAACTGATGGAATTACCGGTATCAGTTGAACCAGAACCAGTACCAATCCCTGAGTAGCTGCAGCTTGCATAGCTTGAATAACCTGTAAGGCTTGTACAATCACCTCAGCTGTAGGCATAGCCATTTTTCCAACAGAAATCCCCTTAGCATTTCCAGCTGGGGATTCTGTGTGCTAAGATATTTGTTTCTTTTTTGCCGTTTCTGGTTTATCAGCCAGCTCACCGGTTCACTTTGATTTTGATGGCTCTCCTTTACTTACTAACATACTAAAATGCCAGCAGAATAGGCCTAATGGTCTTTCACATCTGCTCGTTTGGTCAGCCCCCACCCTGGGAGCTGACCTTGCTGCCCCCCTCGCCTTCTCTGGCTTCTCCCTTCCCAGTTCCGGATATTCATGCTGCACTGGATTTTGCTTCCAGAACCCTTCCCCTGTACCTGTCCCACCCCTTCTTGAACCCCTCCACCGTCTCTGCCTCCACCAGCCCCCTAGGCAGCACATTCCATGGCTCCACCACCCTCTCAGTGAAGTAGCACCTCCTCCTTTCTCCCCTGAATCTTCCCCCCTCCAGCTTCCACCCATGCCCTCAAGTGGTCCCCTCCTCCTTCCTTCGAAGCACCCTGACTGCTCCTCCCCTATTTACCCCCTTCATGTATCTGAAGACCTCTATCATGTCCCCTCGTCCCTTCTCTCTTCCAATGTGTACATATTTAGCTCTTCGAGCCTCTCCTCATAGGTCCTGTCCCCCAAGCCCCAAATCACTTTGGTTGCCCTCCTCTGGACCCTCTCCAGAAGTTTAATGTCCCTCTTTAAGTGTGGCCTCCAAAACTGCACGCAGTACTCGAGGTGCGGCCTCACCAAGCAGTCATACAGAGGGAGTATCACTTCCCTCCTTCTGGAGGTGGTCCCCCTTCCCTCCTTGGAGTGGACAGTTCAGTTTCACTATTTTTATCTGTCTCAGAAGAGGGAGCAGACTGGTCAGAGCCCCTATCCTCCGGAACTGCCTGAGATGCCATCTTTTTCTTGAACCTTTTAAGTCTTTTTTCTACAGTTTTAAGTGGAAAGGTTTTACAAATTTTACTCTGCAGTGAAATGAGATTCCCCAAGACAGACCAAACGCAACTAATGTTTATCAGCCTTGGCAAATATCTCACCACACTGTAAAAGGTTTTTTAAACTGGTAGGGCTCGTTTTCTTTTTAGGTTTATCTGACATACATGAAACCCACTAAAAGGGTAAAGTTTTAACCAAAACCAACCGCAGTTATGCAAAGAAAAACTTTATCTCAACAACGGTTATCACCACACTCTCTCGGTTGTTCACGGTTGATTTCCCAGTTGAAAAAGACTGCAGTCTGAGTAGGAACCATGAAAATAATGGTTGAGACACTAGCAACAACAGTAAGATATAGATAAATATATATATATATATATATATATATATATATATATATATATGTGTAAAATAGGCTGGCAGTATAGCCTAGAGGTTAGAGTAACAAGGTGTGAACGAGCTTGGTACATCCAGCAGACCAGACCGGAGTTTGATTCTCACAACCTCCACTTGCATACTGTGTGACTCTGAGCAAGTCACTTAACTGCCCAGTGCTCCCAGGTCACCCCTGAAAACAGACACCTGTGCCTAGTGGGCCTTACCCGGCTACTTAAGACTAAAATAAAAATAAAAAAATTAGAAGAGAATTAAATATGACAGAAACACTGGTCCCTCAACATTTTTTTACAACTGAAGAGGAACCACAAAACTACTATAAGTTAAAACAACAAACTAATCTAGCGCTAACTACTAAAAGAGTAGAGAGGCAGCGGATGAAATCAAATTATAAGTTTACTTGTTTTTACAAGAAAAACAACAAATTTCATGACTTGTGAGGAGAGATCTCTGAGGCGTAGACAAGGCAGGTGGAGAATGAAATCTGAGTGTTATAGAATGCAGCAGTTGGTAAGGGCAGCAGTTTGAATGGTGGCATGAACCAATGAGTGTTCATCATCTGTATAAGTTCCATTCTCCTGGCAGTTCAACACTAGAGACTGACTGCAAGAGTTAAGCATGTTGAAGAATTCCTGGGGTTAGAAAATTCTACCCCAATAAGCTGAGGAGTATAGCACAGAAAATCCTACTCCAACAAGCTGCGGAGTATAGCACAGAGAATCCTACTCAAACAAGTTGAGGAGTAAAGCACAGAAAATCCTACTCCAACAAGCTGAGGAGCACAGCACAGAAAATCCTTTCCCAACATGCAGAGGGGTATAGCACTGAAAATCCTATTCCAACAAGCTGAGGGGTATAGCATAGAAAATCCTAGTCCAGCAAGCTAAGGAATATAGCATAGAAAATCCTACTCCAGCAAGCTAAGGAATATAGCACTGAAAATCCTACTCCAGCAAGCTAAGGAATATAGCACTGAAAATCCTAACCCAACAAGTTAAGGGGTATAGCACAGAAAATCTTACTCAAACAACTTGAGGAGTGTAGAACAGAAAATCTTACTCCAACCTACTCCAGCAAGTTGAGGAATATAGCACAGAAAATCCTACTCCAACAAGCTGAGGAGTATAGCACAGAGTATCCTACTCCAATAAACTGAAGAGTATAGCACAGAAAATCCTACTCCAACAAGCTGCAGAGTCAAGCACAGAAAATCCTACTCCAACAAGTTGAGGAGTACAGCACAGAAAATCCTACTCCAACAGGCTGAGGAGTGTACAGTAACACAGAAAATCCTACTCCTACAAGCTGAGGAGTATAGCACAGAAAATCTAACTCCAATAAGCCGAGGAGTATAGCACAGAAAATCCTAACTCAACAAGCAGAGGAGTATAGCACAGAAAATCCTAACTCAACAAGCATAGGAGTGTAGCACACAACATCCTACTCCAACAAGCTGAGGAGTATAGCACAGAAAAGCCGACTCCAATAAGCTGCGGAGTATGGCACAGAAAATCCTAACTCAACAAGCAGAGGAGTATAGCACAGAAAATCCTATTCCAACAAGCTGAGGAGTATAGCACAGAAAATCCTACTCCAATAAGCTGAGGAGTATAGCACAGAAAATTCTACTCCAATAAGCTGAGGAGTATAGCACAGAAAATCCTAACTCAACAAGCAGAGGAGTATAGCACAGAAAATCCTAACTCAACAAGCATAGGAGTGTAGCACACAACATCCTACTCCAACAAGCTGAGGAGTATAGCACAGAAAAGCCGACTCCAATAAGCTGCGGAGTATGGCACAGAAAATCCTAACTCAACAAGCAGAAGAGTATAGCACAGAAAATCCTATTCCAACAAGCTGAGGAGTATAGCACAGAAAATCCTACTCCAATAAGCTGAGGAGTATAGCACAGAAAATCCTACTCCAGCAAGCTGAGGAGTATAACACAGAAAATCCTAACTCAACAAGCAAAGGAGTGTAGCACACAACATCCTACTCCAACAAGCTGAGGAGTATAGCACAGAAAAGCCGACTCCAATAAGCTGCGGAGTATGGCACAGAAAATCCTAACTCAACAAGCAGAGGAGTATAGCACAGAAAATCCTATTCCAACAAGCTGAGGAGTATAGCACAGAAAATCCTACTCCAATAAGCTGAGGAGTATAGCACAGAAAATTCTACTCCAATAAGCTGAGGAGTATAGCACAGAAAATCCTACTCCAATAAACTGAGGAGTATAGCACAGAAAATCCTACTCCAGCAAGCTGAGGAGTATAACACAGAAAATCCTAACTCAACAAGCAAAGGAGTGTAGCACACAACATCCTACTCCAACAAGCTGAGGAGTATAGCACAGAAAAGCCGACTCCAATAAGCTGCGGAGTATGGCACAGAAAATCCTAACTCAACAAGCAGAGGAGTATAGCACAGAAAATCCTATTCCAACAAGCTGAGGAGTATAGCACAGAAAATCCTACTCCAACAAGCAGAGGAGTATAGCACTGAAAATCCTAACTCAACATGCAGAGGAGTATAGCGCAGAAAATCCTACTCCAACAAGCTGAGGAGTACAGCACAGAAAATCCTGCTCCAACAAGCAGAGGAGTACAGCACAGAAAATCCTTCTCCAACAAGTTGAGGAGTATAGCACAGAAAATCCTACTCCAACAAGCAGAGGAGTATAGCACAGAAAATCCTACTCCAACAAGCTGAGGAGTATAGCACAGAAAATCTAACTCCAATAAGCTGTGGAGTACAGCACAGAAAATATTAACCCAACAAGCAGAAGAGTATATCACAGAAAATCCTAACCCAACAAGCTGAGGAGTACAGCACAGAAAATCCTACTCCAAGAAGCAGGAGTATAGCACAGAAAATCCTACTCCAACAAGCTGAGGAGTATAGCACAGAAAATCCTACTCCAATAAGCTGTGGAGTACAGCACAGAAAATTTTAACCCAACAAGCAGAGGAGTATAGCACAGAAAATCCTACTCCAGCAAGCTGAGGAGTATAACACAGAAAATACTACTCCAGTAAGCTGAGGAGTATAGCACAGAAAATCCTACTCCAACAAGCAGAGGAGTATAGCACAGAAAATCCTACTCCAACAAGCTGAGGAGTAGAGCACAGAAAATCCTACTCCAACAAGCAGAGGAGTACAGCACAGAAAATCCTACTCCAACAAGCAGAGGAGTACAGCACAGAAAATCCTACTCCAACAAGCTGAGGAGTGTAGTACAGAAAATCCTAACTCAACAAGCAGAGGAGTGTAGCACAGAAAATCCTACTCCAACAAGCAGAGGAGTATAGCACAGAAAATCCTACTCCAACAAGCAGAGGAGTGTAGTACAGAAAATCCTAACTCAACAAGCAGAGGAGTGTAGCACAGAAAATCCTACTCCAATAAGCTGAGGAGTATAGCACAGAAAATCCTACTCCAATAAACTGAGGAGTATAGCACAGAAAATCCTACTCCAGCAAGCTGAGGAGTATAACACAGAAAATACTACTCCAGTAAGCTGAGGAATATAGCACAGAAAATCCTACTCCAACAAGCAGGGGAGTACAGCACAGAAAATCCTAACTCAACAAGCAAAGGAGTGTAGCACACAACATCCTACTCCAATAAGCTGTGGCGTACAGCACAGAAATTTTTAACCCAACAAGCAGAGGAGTATAACACAGAAAATCCTACTCCAATAAGCAGAGGAATATAGCACAGAAAATCCTGCTCCAACAAGCTGAGGAGTATAGCACAGAAAATCCTACTACACCTGCCTTTCCCTACAAGCTGCTGTGACCACAGTCAAGGCAGGAACTATCCAGCAGAGAGCTGCACCTTGTTCCACGTGCCAAGCACTATCCACAGGGCACAAAATTTCTGGTGGATACGGACAAGGTGAAGCCAATGTTGCATGCGACAACAACAGGAATATTTATTTATTTGGTTTCTGGTTACTGGGTAGGTGCACTAGACAATAATATGCCAATTTTCAGGCACGACATACCCTAAGGGATATCTCTTAGTAGGCAAATTGACAACAAGTAAGACAGTGGGAGAACAAGTTCATTCCCCAAGGATTTTTTTACATGATTATCTATCTATCTATCTATCTATCTATCTATCTATCTATCTATCTATCTATCTATCTATCTCTATCTCTCTCTTTATCTATCTATCTAGCTAGCTAGCTATCTGTCTACAGACAGTATCTATCTATCTGTATGTTACTGTTTTTAGTTGGGAAAAGGGCTATGAATACCCTCATCCCTTTTTATGTTGTCTTGCATGCGCAGTGCAGACAACATATTGTGGTTGCTTCAGTGGAGAAGCAGGTTTCAGAGGTGCAGTCCTGCTGCAGCCAATGGCGTCACTGCTTTTTGTGGCTGGGCTCGGTGGCACCAATGGCAGAGCACGTTGTCTGTGACAGCGGTTCAAAAAACATGCCACCACTTTGAAAGAAATTAGCTGGTGCAATCAGGGAGCAGCACCGGGCAGTCCCTGATTGCAGCAGCCAATTACTGCTTGCCTCGTCTGGTGTCCCCTTAAGCAACATGGTGGCAGCTTCCCATCAGCTTCTCATAGTCCCCACAGAAGCCAAGGAATAGCTGCCACCTTCCACAGTCCCTCTGAAAGCTGACGGGGATGCCCAATCCCCCTGTCAGCATGCCCCTCCTAAATTAATTTACCAATGGGGGTGCCCAATCCCTGTCGGCATAATGTACCCCCCCATTTCTTGTGTGCTGAGAGGGTACTCAGTCCCTCTCGGCTCATGCAACCCCCCAACTCTGTATGGCCAGTGGGGGTTCCCAATCCCCCATCGGCTACAGCCCCCCCAAAAAAACTCTCAAGTGGCAAGCTGGGAGCCCTCCCCAGTGTGCCAAATGTCCCTGTGAAGAAAAAAAAAGTCCCACAATGTTTTTTTTTTTTAACCTGTAAACCAGAAAACGATCCCTCATTGAATCCGGTGGCCCTTCCCCTAACCCACGCTCACCCACTGCGCAACCTGCCTCCCCACACTCCCCTCACCTTATACTTACCTCCGGAGCACAGCGCGACAATCTTCAGTGGACCGGGCACACGTCTGCACTCTTCAAAGCCAACCGCGAAGTGAAGAAATGCCGGTAATCTGTATAATAGTATAAATGGGGTTTTTTCAATTTTGGTGCATATCTGAGGCATTTTGGGAAATTTTGGCACCAAATTTTCAACATGGGGTTTTTGGGACCCCTCCTCATTAATTCAGTCACTGTCATGGCGTTATTCGGTCCTCAAAGGTGATTTTGCAGTCACTGTGCAGAATCACCTTTCAGGACAGAGCAATGAAATGGCAGTGTCGTGTTCATGAGGTAGTCTCCCAAAAAGCCTATGTTGCAAATTTGGTGAAAAAATTCAAAAAAATGACTGTGTTACAAGCGTGTGTTGCGCAGTTTCCACATGCACTTGTAACTTCGCCAATTTGTAATATTTTCACTCCAGATTTTCAACATTGACATTTTTTCACACCTCCTTATGAACAGTGCAGCTGTCATTTTTCACATCCTAGCCAAAATTCATTTTCGCAGTACCGGCGCAGAATAACATGGTCGCTGTGGTAAATCAGTGTTCAGGACAGAGTAAGAAAATCACAGTGGCACTGTTCATGAGCAGAGGTCCTAAAATGCCAATGCTGAAAATTTGGTGACAAAAGTCCATAAAATGACTATGTTACAAGCATGCGTTTCGCAGTTTCTACGCACACTCGTAACTCCGACAATTTGTAATATTTTCACTCAACATTTTCAACATTGACAATTTTGCACATGTCCTTATGAATGGTACAGCTGTCATTTTTCAGATCCTGCCCAAAATGTGTTTTCACACAAGTAGCACACTATGGTGCGGTCGCTGTGGGAAACCAACAATCAGGACAAATGAAGAAAATCATAGTGACAGTGTTCATGAGCAGAGGTCCCAAAATGCCTATGTTGAAAATTTGGTGAAATAATTCCACTAAATGACTGTGTTACGAGTGTGCATTGTGCAGTTTCTAGTATGCTTGTAAATTTGAGTATTTTTCATATTTTCACTCAAGATTTTCAACACTGCCATCTCTTCACACCTGCCTATGAATGGTACAGCTGTCATTTTTTACATCCTGCCTGAATGGTGTTTTCCCACATCTGGCACAGAATGGCATGGTCCTTGTGAGAAATCAACGTTCGGGACAGATTAACAAACTCACAGTGCCATTATTCATGAGCAGAGGTCCCAAACACCAGGTGAGGGTCACAAAAATGCCATGTTGCAAATTTGTAGTGCAAATACCAACAAACGGCTGGGGCATTAGGTTTTATAACCATAACGTCCCACCCTGTGCAGACTGACAGGCGTCAGGGGTGTGTCTTTGCATTGCTGGCTGTCATGCTCATGCCATGCCACCCCCCCACCCTAAAGCCACTGACAGGCATTGAGGTGTGCCTTGAACTCTTCGACCTCACAGTTCACACCATTCTCCTATGCTGCACCCATTTCAGTATATGTCCTTATAAAATGGAGTGAATGTAAAGCTGAACACCCCAAGGCACACCTCGGCACTTGTCGGTGTCTGCAGGATAGGGTGAGGTAAAATGCCATGAGCGTTATGGTCAAATGGGGTGAGCGAAAGGCCCAAGGACCCCAAAGCACAATGCAATATTTGTCGCACTGCAGGGTAGGGTGAGCTGAAATGCCATGAACATTATGGCCAATGCCCACAGGCACACCTCAGTGCCTGTCCGTCTCTGTAGGGTGATGTGGGGTTGATGTCACTTTCATACTTCACTGCCATTCCTATTATGCAGCTGTTCAACTCCTGCGCTACCAATGCCAATGTCAGCAAGACAACATTCAGCATTGACAAATGCTTGTTGTCTTTCTTTTGAATGAGAATAAAAATACATTCCGCCCATGAATGAGTAATGGGAAAAATGCCTCCCGAGTGAGAATAGCAAGAAAAAATACCAGTGTGCCATAGCCAACAGAGTGAGCTGCCCAGAGACCTGGCCTCTTATCTGAGTGGGGAATGATGATTAGGCATGTGAATGAATGGTGAAGATATTCTGGAAGATCAACAATTCAGTGAGTAGGTCATTTTCATATTTTCCAAGAATCAGTCTTTGCCATTCATTCCCACTGATGGGTCAGAGTACCAAGCTTTCCACAAAAAAGGGAGCTGGCTCACCCTGAGAGAAGATATCCCTCATCCCTCTGCATGGGGGAGAGCCACCTGAGGGCAGGGCTCCTCACAGGTCTGGCAGGAGCTGAGACTCATCAGCACAGGCAGAGGCTCTCGCGGTCCAGGAGCAGGAGGGTGTCCTGACAACTCACACCTGACCCTGATGTGAAAAAAGTGAGTCCCCTGGAACTGCGAATTAAGCACGTTGCGCCAGGCCAGAAGTACCAACTTGGAAAGGAGAAGCCATGCCGTCCACTGAATGCAGACTGCTGTTCCTACCAGTCTGGAGGCCACTTCATTGGCATTGTACACTGCCCTTGGCTGGTGCCTCGCCAGCTCCAGATCTTGAGCAGAAAGGTGAATAGCTTGCCAGGTTAGTTTGTGATCAGGTACTGCAGCAAGGACCTGAGCTAGCTGCGACCACAGGTGAGGCAAGGCAATTTTATTTATAGAATGCCCTTTCCTGATGGCTCAGGGCACTTCATATTAATAATAAAACTCAATAACAATGTAACAGAGGAGAACGAACAATTAAAACATGCAGTCCAGCAATAATTGAAACAATCAGGAATATGCTTCACCGATGAGGTTTTTTTTAAATTTGTCTGAAAAGCCCCTACTGTGCAAGCTGATTTTGTGGCACAGCATTCCAAAGATGAGGCACCACAACACAGACTGCTCACAGGCCCACCTCAGAACAGCGGAGGGAGTGAGTTGAGTGGCAGGGAACCAGGAGGTCTTTAAAGTAATCTGGTCCCAAACCATGAAGGGCCGTGAAAGTTATCAAGCATATCCTGCAAGTTAAGTGCCACCACATAGGCAGCCTGTACAGTGCACACAGCAATGGAGTGATGTAATCCCTACGAGAGGATCCCACAGTGGTTTTCAGGAATACTCTTTTTTTGTCACAGTAACCCCAGAGACTCCGAGGAGAGGGCAGGAGTCTCTGACAATGTGCTTGAATACATAATTATGTAATTTTAGAAGTTTTTCTGTTTACTGTAATGCCATGTTTCATAGCACGCCTGAGACAGTCACCATGGCAACAGAGTCTTGACTCCATCTCATGCACTTGCACTCCTGGGTAAGGACTGGGAGCATTGGGGTTTTGGAGATCGACTCCTTGTCAACCTCCTCCAACAACTGGTCAACCATGTCAAGGAATATCTCAACCACCTGGTCGGCTAGTGTCAAGGACGACAAGCCTGACGGGGGCACCATGAAACTTGCAAACTGGTTTTCGAGCAATTTTGGCTCAACTAAAGCCAGTTGCTTGACCTGCCTTGTGCGATCGGGGGAGTTAAGAGAGCGGGAGAAGCATGATTTCTCATGGTCCCATGACCAGCGGTGGTGTTTTTTTTGTGCTTTTTGCCACAGTGGGCAGAGCTCTCCCCAAAGACTTTGAGGGCCCAACACATCTCCTGGAATTCACTGGTGAAGGACACTCTGATGCTGGTCCCAGCTGGGAGCAGCGCAGAGGCCACCGAGGTACCCGTTGCTTCTTCCATGGCCATGAGTTGAGTTACTGAAGCCTTATTGTGGCCTTTTGGCCATAGCTTCAGGTTCCGATCGGCCAGCTGGACCAGCCGAGGAGAAGTCATGCTGTATGATCCTCCAAGGAGGAAGAAAGCATGAACTGGCACAAGCTGCAACCCGCGATATTGTGTGTTGTCTCCAGGCAGTAGAGGCATGAAACATGAGGGCCATTCTTGACATCTTTTGTTAGCACATGACGCAGAATTTGAAGCCATGGGATGGCTTCACTTCATCGTGTTTCATCTTCCATTGCCAAGGCAGCAGTAAAACCACAGAAATGTAGAGAAGTCGACAACTGTAGAGAAATAGAAGAAAGTTTGCCAGTGGCACATTTTAGGCCCTACAATGCACAGAGCTGTGAAGGAGACCAAACTCTTCCAGCAGAAAGGAAGATCTGATGTCCCGAGGCAGAGCCAGAGGATATACTGCCCGGGTGATGGGAGGAGCACTTCCAGTGGAAAGAACAGTGAAGATCTTTGAGAGAACCACTTTCCTTAGGCTACAACTTTGGAACAATACCTGCGTCAACACTAGCACCACATGGAAACCTTTGTTAGCTGGGGGCCACTCACAACGATGTCAAGCGTCAGTGTCAACATAGGCGGCCCCATCTCTCTTCATTTCTCCACTGGAGACTGTGCTTGGAGGACTCTCTTTTTGTGGAACTAGGAGATTATACCAGTGCCTCTGATATTAAGCAGACGCAGGTGCTGGAGATAGCAGCCATGAAAATTCTCAAGGCAAAATAGGATGCCATATGCCACTACAGCTAGCAAAAGAAGGAAGGAGGGAGGGCCAGCATGGCTTAAGGGAAGAGATTCTCTCGAAGATCTGCTGTTATGGTAAGTACTTAACTCAGAATCTTTTTCGAGGATATCTCTTTCCTTAGGCCACACCTTTCAAACGAATCCCAAGCAGTCCCAAAAGCTAACTGGGAGACAGAGGCAGGAAGAAAAAATTACTCACCTTAGTAATGTTGTTTCTTCTAAAGTAGCCTTTCTATATTATGACATATGCAGTATAACCCCAGGTTAGAACTGCTCCGGAGGTGAAAGAGTTAACTTTCCATGCCAGGCATGGAACCTTGAGCGCGAGCTCGGTTGAAAACTCTGTCTGTTGTTGCTCAAACTTAAACTGTCAGATCTTTACAGCAAAACTCACTAAGGTTCTGTGTGGAAGCCGTAAACCTACACTAGCCCATTGGCTACTAACTACAAAAAACACATTTGTGTTCTTGATCCCAAAACAAAGACTCAAGTCAGGGGAATCAAGAAAGAAAATTAAAACATAACACACAGGCACCCTAAGAAAGGGTGAAACAAAGTGGGCATCTATGAAGTGCCAACATTGCGCTGCCCATCCACATCCCAAAAATAGAGGTTCTGAGAGGGGCAGGCTGGGGGGGAGGTCATAATATAGCAAGACTCCATTAGAAGAAACAACATTACTAAGGTGAGTAATTTTTTCTTCAAACAACATGAAGTCTTGCTATATTATGACATATGCAGACTACACAGCAGTACCTCCATGGAGGAGGGACAGAACCTACTTAGGAAATAGGCTCTGAAGCACGGCTGTGCCAAATCGAGCATCACTCCTAGCCTGGATGTCCAGGGGAGTAATGCTTAGTGAAAGTGTGAACTGTTTTCCAGGTAGCTGCTTGACATATCTCTAGGATAGGGATGTCCCTGGCAGCAGCCAGAGACGCAGCTGTACCCCTGGTAGAGTGAGCCCTCAGGCCTGAGGGAGGAACCTTACCCAGTTTTTCATAGCAAAATTGGATACAAGAGACAATCCACCTGGCAATGGATCTTTTAGTGGCAGGTTTTCCTTTTCCAACCTCACCATAAGTGAGGAACAATTGGAGGGGAGTCAAACCTGTGACCCTTGGTACGTTCTATGTAGTAATTAAGGGCTCTTTTGACATCTAAACTGTGCAATCTCCTCTCGCCCAAGGAGGAATGGTCAGTGAAATACACAGGAAGGGACATGGATTGATTAAGGTGGAAGTCTGAAACCACCTTAGGCAAAAACTTTCTGTTAGTCCTGAGGACCACCTTATCCCTGTGAAAGGAGATAAAGTCAGGTTCCACTGACAATGCTTGCAACTCACTTATGCGCCTGGCAGAAGTGATGGCTACCAAAAACACAGTTTTCCAAGTCAAGTACTTGAGCTCTGCTGAAGACAACGGCTCAAAAGGGGGTTGCATAAGCTGGGCAATGCAAATATTAAGATCCCAAGCAGGGGCAGGGTCCCTGAATGGAGGGTTGGTGTGAAGCAACCCCTTGAAAAACTTGGAGAATACAGGGTGAGCTGAAAAAGAAGAAAGTTTACCTGCTGATAAGAAAGCAGACACGGCTGCCAGGTGCACTTTTAGGGTAGCTGATCTCAGCCCCAAAGAATTCAAATGCACCAAATAATCCAGGATTGTGGGCAAGTCAGCAGATTCTGGTGGAATATGCTTGCCAGAGCACCATATGGAAAATCTCTTCCATTTGGAATTATAAGTAGCCCTGGTGGAAGGCTTCCTAGAGGCCTTCAAGATATCCAATACACCTTGGGAGAGGTGTAGGTCAGCAAACTCTAACTCTTCAAGAGCCATGCCTTGAGATTGAGAGATTTGAGGTTCGGATACCAAACCCTCCCCTGGGCACAGGTTAACAGATTGTGATTCCTGGGGAGGTGCGGGGGGGGGTGGACTGCTAAGGACATGAGGAGTGGGTACCAGGGCTGTCTGGCCCAATCTGGAGCAATCAGGATCATCTTGCAGGGTTGAGATCTGATTTTGACTAGCACCTTGAACAGAAGAGGGAAGGGGGGAAGGCACAGAGAAATTTCCCTTCCCAACTGAGAAACAAGGCATCCAGAGGGACTGAGCCCAACACTGGGGGCCTGCAGCAAAAAAGGGGAAGTTGGTGATTGTCTGGGGCTGCAAAAAGATCTATCTGCGGGGTGCCCCATCTGGCAAATACTACCTCCAGTACTAGGGGATCCAGTGCCCATTCGTGATGGCCCTGGGAAATCCTGCTGAGAGCATCCGCTAGGACATTGTCCTTGCCTGGAAGGTGAACTGCAAGGGAGGCGTCTCAGAGAATAAGCCAGAGACCACAACTTCTTTGCTTTGGTGCACAAGGCCATAGACCAAGTGCCTCCTTGCTTGTTGATGTACCACATTGTAGTAGTATTGTCTGTTCTGACCTGTACAACCTTGTTCTGAACAGATGTGGAAAAAACCTGGAGTGCTAGAAAAACTGCTCTGAGTTCCAACAAATTGATGTGGAGCAGAGATTCCTGTGGGGACCACAACCCCTGGGTAGTGAGGTCGCCCATGTGAGCTCCCCACCCCAAGAGGGATGCATCTGTAGTAAGGGTCAAGGAGTGAGACTGGGGGTTGAAGGAACTCCCTGTCTCAGATTGCTCTGGTCCTGCCACCACTGAAGGGCCTGGATCAGGGTTCGAGTCACTGGGATCAATTTGGTTAGAGGGTCTGTCCTTTGAGACCAAAAGGCTCTCAAATGGAACTGGACGTCCCTCATCTGAAATCTTGCTCCCTGCACTACTGCTGTAGAAGCAGCTATGTGCCCCAGGAGCTGTAGAAAACGCCTTGCCAGTCGAGAGACCTGCAGGGTGAAAGAGGAGGCCAGAGAGACCAAGGTCCTTCCTCTTTCCAGAAGGAGGAAGGCTCTGGCCTCTTTTGTGTTCAGTTCTGCGCCTATGAAGGTGAGAAGCTGGACAGGCTCTAGAACAGACTTTGGAAGATTGAGAAGGAAACCTAGAGATGTGAGCAGTTGCTGTGTTATCTGAAGGTGTAGTTTGACCTGGTCTGGGGACTGGCCTACTATGAGCCAGTCATCCAGATAAGGAAAGATGGCAATCTTTTGCCTTCTTAAGTGGTCAACTGCTACTGCCAAGCATTTTGTGAATACCCTCGGGGCCGAGGTGAGGCCGAAGGGCATTGCTCTGAACTGGTAATGGCCTGAGGGCAGTTCAAATTTGAGGTACTTTCGATGGGAGCTTCTGATAAGAACATGGAAGTAGGCATCCTTGAGGTCCAGGGAGGCTAGCCAGTCCCCTGGCCTTAGAGAGGGTGAAATAATTCCCAGAGTCACCATTTTGAACCTTGGTTTTAAAAGGTGCTTGTTTAGATACCTGAGATCCAGGATGGGCATCATTCTCCTGTCTTTTGGGGTAGGAAGTACCTGGGTACAACCCTTTGCCCTGGTGTGGGGTGGAACCCTTTCCACAGCTCTGAGAGCCAGGAGGGCAGAAACTTCTGTTTCTAGGGCAAGTGCCTCTGATGGATTTGCAGGTGGAAAGGACCTGGCTCATCTTTGAAATTTTTGAAGCTGAGAACCAGTCCCTGGCTTACTACTTCCAGGACCCACTTGTCTGATGTTAAAGACTTCCAGTCCTGGACAAAGTAAGCCAGCCTGCCCCCTACTGGTAGTGGAGAATCGGCCCTGGCCACCCCATCAGGGAGCCTGTTTTGCAGGGGCTTTGGGTTGAGAGGTAGAAGCAGGCTTACTTGAACCCCTTCTGCCTCTTCCTCTAAAGAACCCCCTCTGGGCATAAGCAGAAGAGGAGGCCTGGGCTTGGTAAAAAGGCCTATGAAAGGGCCTGTCCCTGCCCCTGACATGCTGCCTTTGAGGAGTGGCTTGCCTTTCTTTGGCCTGTGCACTCCTATAGGTGGTCCTATACTCAACCATTTTCTTCATATAATTCTCTGTCTGCTCCCAAAACAGAGAATTGCCCACAACAGGAAAATCCATGGCCTTAGACTGGGTATCCTGTGACAGGGCAGTACATCTGAGCCAAGCCATTCTGCAAAGAGACACAGATGTAGCCATGACCCTTGATGACACATCATTAGAGTCTACTGCAGCATGAAATTGCACCTTGGATGCCTCAATACCATCCGCAGCCACCTGCTCCAGCTCCCTGGCAAGCTGGTCAGGGGCCTGTTTTGCTAGGGCCAGCACAGTATCCCACTTGGATTTCTGGTACCTAGCAGCATAAGCCGTATAATTTGCCTGTCTGAGTCCTAAAGATGCTGCCATGTACTGTTTCTTTGCCATGGCATCCATCCTCCTGGAATCCTTTTCAGGAGGGTGAGAGGCTAGAGGAATATTAGCCTTGTCCCAGGATGCTGCCTGCACTACCCCCACATGGCTGCATTGCTGAGAGGAACTCCGTATCAGAGCCTGGTAATGTAAACCTCTTGTCCATCCTTTTATCAACAGGAAGGATAGAGTGAGGAGTTTTTAGAATTTTACTGTCTGTTTCCTAAGGATTTGTGCAAGGGAATAGACAGTCTCCTAGACTCTGGAATATCCATCATTTCTACATAATCAGGCTCTTCTTGGTCATCAACAGCTTCCTCAACAGGGAGTTGGAGAGTTTCAGCAACTTTCTTATAGAACATAAAATGAGAAGGGGACTCAGAAAGCCTTGGGGGGAACCCTGATGGTCTGTCTGGAGAGATGTCCGGTTCAATGGGCACATCCAGACCTTCAAAATCACATTCACTCTCCTCATACCCCTCCTCCCCTACCTCCGGTTCATAAAAATCCTCAAAATCATAATTTTGAACTGGTGGAACTGTCCGAACCGAGTGCTTCCCTGATGGTGTCGGTTCGGACGGAACCGGGGAAAGAGACTGGACAATTTGAATAGCTTTAGCTATTTCCTCAGCGGTTGGAGAAAGAACTTTTGGCTCCACACTAGCTGACTTTCTAGCCCTTTTAGTTGGAACCGCCCTTAGAGCTGGCTTCTTCGTTGCCTGGAGGAAGTATCGCCTGGTCAGAGGGCACTTCTCAGGTTCGGTTGAACCGAACCGGGCTGGCCATCCGGTCAGCGGACTTTTGCCTCCCTTTCCCTGAGCCTACCAACTCTCTTTTCCATGGTGACAGCAGGAAAATTCTTACAAATCTGGCAGTCTGCATTGAGGTGGTCAAACCCCAGACAATATACACAGGTGGTGTGTGGGTCAGCCTTAGCAAAGGCTTCCCCACAGAGGCCACAGTGCTGAAACCCAGTGGGTCCGGTTTTCCTTTTGGGTTTCTCAGACATAGTGCCAGCCTAACCAAAACTTGCCCATTAGTGGCAATCCACCAAGCAAGACTCTCTTATCGGTTCCCAACCGTGTCACGGGTCGTGGAAAAAACCGTAATGAAATCCGGTTTTTTTAGAACCGATAAGAACCGGCAACCGCACTCTAAAGGGTTAGAAAGTTATTTTAAACCAATCTGATCGGTTCAAACCGAACCAAAAAAGACGTTTACAAGTTCCACACAGAAGAAATAAACGTAAGCCTACCTATTACTTACAATACCACAGACAGAGCTTGAACCGACCGATTGCGGTTTAATTTCGGTCAATAAACCGAAAATTACAACTTTTTAACCGACAAACGAACCAAGCAGCAGGAGAAATCTCCGTAGCGACTGTTCAGTGAGGCGGAGTAAAGAATCTGACAGTTTAAGTTTGAGCAACAACAGACAGAGTTTTCAACTGAGCTTGTGCTCAAGGTTCCATGCCTGGCATGGAAAGTTAACTCTTTCACCTCCGGAGCAGTTCTAACCTGGGGTTATACTGCATATGTCATAATATAGCAAGATTTCATATGGTTTGAAACTACAGACCTGTCAGTTTGACCTCTGTGGTAGGGAAAGTGATGGAATCACTTCTGAAGGAAAGAACTGTTGTGTACCTAGAGGACAGTGGGGCATAGGACCCAAGGCAGTATGGGTTCACAGTGGGAAGGTCATGTCAGACAAATCTAATTGATTCCTTTGACTGGGTGACCAAAGTAGTAGACCAGGGATGGGCTATAGACATGGCCTACCTAGACTTTAGCAAGGCATTTGACACAGTCCCACACAAAAGATTAATAGTCAAATTAACCAGCCTGAGAGTGGGTCCCAGGGTGGTAGCCTGGGTAAAACATTGGCTGGACAACAGGACACAGAAAGTAATTGTAAATGGAGTCCACTCTGAAGAAAGAGGGGTTACTAGTGGGGTACCACAGGGTTCAGTACTGGGTCCAGTCCTTTTTAATGTCTTTATAAGTGACATTGCAGAGGGACTGGAAGGAAAAGTATGCTTCTTTGCAGATGACACAAAGATCTGCAACATGGTTGATACACAAGGAGGCAGGGAAAGGATGAGAAGGGACTTGGCAAGGTTGGAGGAATGGTCAGAAGTATGGCAGCTTGGATTCAGTACAAAGAAGTGCAAAATAATGCACCTGGGAAACAAAAACCCAGGGGAAGATTACACAATGGGGGAGGGAGGTAGTAACAACAACAAAAATAGAAAGAGACCTGGGGGTAATCATATCAGATGATCTTACGGTTTGCAAGCAATGTGAGAAGGTGGTAGGGAGGGCTGGGGGGATACTGGGATGTATAGGGAGAGGCATCACTGGCAGAAAACAGGAAGTTGTTATCCCCCATACAGACAGTTGGTGAGACCCCATCTGGAGTACATGCGTCCAGTTCTGGAGACCCCATCTCCGCAAGGACATAGACAGGATGGAGGCAGTTCAGAGGAGGGCAACTAAAATGGTGCAGGGTCTGCAAGAGAAGCCATATGAGGAGAGACTAAAGGAGCTTAATATGTATACCCTTGAGGAAAGGAGGGAGAAGGGGGACATGATAGAAACATTTAAGTACCTCAGTGGAATCAATGAAGTCCAAGATGGTAGCATCTTTCAGAAAAAGAGATGTGCAAGAACAAGGGGACACAATTTGAAGATAGAGGGGGGACGCTCAGGGGCAATGTGAGGAAGTATTGTTTCACAGAGAGAGTGGTGGATGCATGGAACAGCCTTCCTGAGGAGGTTGTGGGGTCTAAAACTGTGGGAGAATTCAAGAATGCATGGGACAGACATAAGGCAATTTTTGTAAGGGGTAGGAAGAAATACAGTAGTAGCCAGAGGCACTGCCAGCTATTTCCAGATATTTCGTAAAATTTCTGAGAAGTTTCTCTCTGCTGCCCCTATTGTGGAAATGCAGAAAGCAGGATATATTTCTGGAAATATCACAGAAAATTTGGGGAGATATCTGGCAGTGTCTGTGGCTGCTACTGTAGGCTGTTGGTTAAATAGGATCTGCAGCTTATCCATCAGGTAGGGAAATGGGCAGACCAGGTGGGCCAAGCAGTCCTTATCTGCCGTCAAAGTCTATGTTTCTATGTCAAAGTCTATGGGAGGTTGGTGCAGTCTGTTTGAGACAGTAGGTCCTGTAGGACAGCAAGGCTGAAGCCTGCTTGTCTACAAGACATGGTGTCCGGACTGTAACGTTTAGCAAAGGTGTTCCAAGTGGCTACAGCACAGATATCCGTCACAGATAGATTTTTGAAGCAAGCATCAAATGTGGCCATACCCCTTGTGGAATGGCCACAAACCACACCAGGAAGTTCCTTACTATACTTCCTATAATCGGACATAATACAACGTGCTAGCCATGTTTCGATACAGGGAGACCCTCTTTCCCGGGGCAAATGAAACACATAGCTGACAGGACTTACTCCAGTCCTTGGTGCAACCAATATAGTATCTCAGGATTCTATGTACATGATACATCCAAAGTGCTTCTCCTTGATTGGCTTGCTCCGGACAATAAACTGGAAGGTAGATGGTTTGATTTAGTATGAGCTCAGACATGACCTTTGGCAAAAACTTAGGATTAGTATGAAAAAGGCAACCTGTTTTTATGGAACATCATAGAGCATGTATCTCTGAAATCCTTCTAGTTGAAGTGATTGCAACTAAAAATAATGCTTTCCATGAAAAAAGTGCATGCTGCAACTCGCAGCTGGCTCAAAAGGAGTCAACATAAGTTTCTTAAGCACCTAACTGAGGCCCCATGGGGGGGCACCAGATTGTGAATGCGAGGTTTCATATGCATATTTCCTGGTCTGCAGTGTCAGTGGCTCAGTAGGTAGCACACTCGCCTCTGAGGCCAGGAGATCAGAGGGCTGTGGGTTCAGTTCCCATATCTGGCACTTGGGTTAATATCCCAGTACTGACACTGTAGTGCAGCATGAGAGGGGTGCTGCACTTCTGAGGTGCCGTCTTTCAGATGAGACGTTAAACCAAGGTCCCATCTGCCTGGATTGGTGGTAGTTCAGGTGGATGTTAAAGATCCCATGGCACTTATCGAAAAGAGTAGGGGAATTTCCCCGGTGTCCTGGCCAGATTTCCCTCATTCACTAAAAATACCAGCAACAGCTTAATCTGGTTCAAGGTCAATTGGCATTCATCTGTATCCCCCTCCCCCGGGTCGTGCCTGAAAATAGGCAGGATTTGTCTAGTGCACTTACCTGGTCAACAAAAACTAAATAAAAATAAATAAATATGCAGAATACCTCTCATAAAAGAACGGGAGACCTCTAATTGAGCCATTGTGCACCAATCAACAAGGGCAAGGAAAGCTGATATCACTGCCAAATGCACCTTCAGTGAGAATACTGTACATAAGAGTCTGACAGGGACAGCAAGTATTCCAACACTGCACTGACAAGACAGGTGAATGGGTTCATATTTTTGGAAGTGGTCCACAAAGTGAAACATCTCCACTTTAAAGAGTAGGTTTGTTCCTTCCGCAGCCAGTACATCAGCAACTTTTGGTGACACCCCAAACCGTGTAATGGCTATGTCTTCAGGAGCCATGCATGTAGGTGCAGTGACTTCAGATCCACATGGACCTTTGCCCCCTTGTCAGGCGACAACAGGCCCCTACACAGCGGCAAGGGCACTGGAGTCTCCACTGCTAACTGTGGAAGCAACAGATACAGCATTTGTCTAGGCCACAGAGGTGCAATGAAAATGAGGAGCCCACCCTCCATCTGCAGTTTCAGTAATACTAACTGTATTAATGTAATGGGAGGGAATGCATACAGAAACCTCCCTTTCCAAGATAGGGACAATGCGTCTCACCCAAAAACTCCAGGCCCTGGAGTGAGTAAGTAAAAACACAGCAGGCTTGCCTTGTGTGGAGGCGTAAAAAGGCCCAACTCTGGATGACCCCACTTTGTGAAGAGGTCGTCCACCATGGTGGTCAGAAGTTCCCATTCATGCATCTTGGACTGTGACCTGCTTAGCTTGTCTGCTAAGATGTTTCGGACTCCTGGGAGATGCACAGCTGATAACTCCAGGCCATGTTCCAGCACCCAGTACCACACTCTCATAGTTTCCCGAATCCGGAGATAGGAATGATTTCCCCCTTGTTTGTTTATGTAATGCATAACACTGATGTTGTCCATCTGCACTAGCAGAGGACTCAGAGTCAACTCCTGAAAAGCCTGGAGAATGTACTGTATAAGACAGCTCTCATCTCAAGGACATTAATGTGTAATCTGGTTTCCACCTGGGACCATGAGCCTTGGGTTTGGTAAAGGCCCAGATGTGCTCCCCACCTCGATCTTGATGCATCCGAGTTGAGAATCTGAATCAGAGTTGGGATAAAGAATAGAACACCCCTCAAGAGGTTGCTGTGGTCCATCGACCACACCACTGTTTTGTGTAACTGGGACGAGACGAGTACCTTTTGGTCCATGTCATCCATCAATTGGTCGCACTACACTCTCAGTGTCCACTGTGGTATCCACATGTGTAAGTGAGCCAATGGCACAGTCACAATGGTCACTGCCATGAGTCCCTGGAGGCACAGGAAAGTTCTGGCTGGGATATAATGACTGCTGTACACCAGTTGCACTCGAGCCATGATATGATCTGCCCTGTCCAGAGGGTGGAAATGCTTTGCCCTGTTCTGTGTCCAGGCTTCACCTATATACTGCAGCCTCTGACAAGGGTCATTACTGACTTTGGTACATTCACTGTAACCCATAGGTCTTTGAACAATTGCCTGGTTCAAGACAGGGTGTGTTTGTGTTGGCTCCTGGATCTGGCTTTCAATAGCCAGTAGTCCAGATATGGGAATACATAGAGAACTTCCCTGCAAAGGGCTGCTGCCACCACCACCAAGCATGTGGTAAAGACCCAAGGCACAGAAGGCAAGCCAAAGGGCAATACTCTTAACTGGAAATGCCCCCCTTCCAGGACAACTCTCTAATACTGTTCTGTGATGTTGTCTGATTTTTTTTTAAATTTAATAAACTTTATTGATAATTCATAACAAGCCAGAACAAAATGAACAGGAAACCCAGTCAAACAGAAGATTATAAATCCTCCCCTCCCTAACCCACCCCGGTGGAGTGACTCTGCATAATAAAACATGTACAATGAAAAAAGAAGTAGCAAAATATTTTATCAATCAATCCAAGAGTAGAGCCATGCCCCTATAAAACAAAGGACTTAACACCACAAAAAGGGCAGCAGAAAACCTAAGTTGTGTACAGGGTGTGTAATTTACCCCATTTCTTAACAAATGGGGCTTGTTTATGGAGAAGATTTGCTATCATACGTTCCACATGAAGGTTGAAAAGGAGCTCCTGCAGCCATTCCCGATAGGAGATGGAGGCCTGGTCAAGCCAATGTCTTAAGACTATTTTCTTCACACAGAGATCAGAGCCATATAATATGTTCTGTCCCTCACCGTGATCGAACTATAGTCAACGAGTATACATATATCAGGTGTGAACAGACCAAAGAGTCCCAATAGGGGATCTGCATTAGCCTTGATGGAACCCCAGAGTGACGCCACTTTGTGGCAAGTCCAGAAAATATGTACGAGGGAACGCTCATCCTGTCCACATCTAGTGCAGAGAGGTGAAGGTAACTTACCCATTTTAGCGAGCTTCACAGGTGCGAAATATAAATTATTTAAAATATTAAACTGGGATTTTGTCTGATCTTGATGCGAAGGTATGCATCCTTCATATTCAGGGAGGAAATCCAGTTCTTGTTTGCAATAGGAGAATCAGATTTTGCAGGGAGACCATGTGAAACGTCTTGTAGTCTATGTAGAAGTTTAGGCCTAGCACAATTCTGAGATCTCCTGTCCATTTGGGGATCAGGAAGCATCTGGAGTAGAACCTTTTGACTTTTTGATGGGAAGGTACAGGTTCTATGGCCCATTTGGTTAACAAAGCTTGTACCTTCTTTTTCAGCAATGACAGATGTTTTGGGGGATAAGTTGAAAGAGACGGAGGATGCTCTGGAGGGGTTGCTAATAACTCCAGAGCATGTCCTTTGGCAATACTCTCCAGGACCCACTCATCTGTAGTGATCTCCCTCCATTGTGTTAATGAAGAGAGAATAACCCCCTATCACCACCTCCTGTGGGTAAAGTGGTTTGAGGGGGTAGTCCGATGCAAGTCATGCTGAGCCATTGGGGGCAGATTCACCAGCTTTGGAGGCTTTCAAATGGGCTGCTGGGGCAGGGGGAACTGGCAGGCTCCATCTCCCTTCCTTCTGCCTGGCTGATGGTATGCTTGATGGCCACCACTGGCAGCAGGCTGGCAAAAGGATCCTTTACTATGATCTCCAGCAGGCATGATGTACAAGAATGAATTTAATGGACCTTAAAGTCATTTAACAGACTTGAAGGCCTCTTAATGCCTCTACATGACATCCAAAAAAGCTTGGCGCCTCTAAAAGGTGTATTCAAAACTGTCTGCGGTACATCTGTTAAAAACCCAGCCACCCTCGCCAAGAACACCTTCTCTGGCAGACTGGATGGGCCTGGTGGTCCTCATCTGCTGACAATTTCTATGTTTCTATGTTACCAGAAGCAGCTGCCCTGGCAGATGCATCTGAGACATCAGACAATGAGCACAGCAGATG
The DNA here is from genome assembly GCA_016271365.2 of Neoceratodus forsteri. Taxonomy (NCBI): domain Eukaryota; kingdom Metazoa; phylum Chordata; order Ceratodontiformes; family Ceratodontidae; genus Neoceratodus; species Neoceratodus forsteri. The sequence goes on along the minus strand of CM028137.1, from coordinate 11,628,542 downwards.
TTTACCTACCACAGCCCCAGCAGTCAAATGTTTAAGCAATTAATTCTTGGCAGTGCCCTCTGAGAGTGCCTGAGCTGCAGCTCTGGCAGCCTTCCAGAGGCTATTTTGATATTTGATCAGGAGGGATTAGGCAGAGGTATATGTTCACTTGCCCATTACATCAAGCCTTCTGGATTCCTTATCGGGGGCAGGGTACTCATGTGCTTTGGTGTCCTGGATCTATCACGGGCAGCCGCTGTGACCACAGAATCTGTTTCAGGCTGATTGGCATAATAAGCCTTGGCAGCAGAGGCAGGGTGCTGCTTGTCAGCCTTTCTAGGCACAGCTGGTATGGTATTTGGCCTATACCATGCAGTAAATGTTGCATCCTCCAATGCAGCATAAAAGTGGAGGAACAATGATGAAAGGAATACAAGGAACTGCAAGGAAATCCATCAAATTCTTTTTAGTGAAATCCTCTTCTTCCGCAGCAAAACCCACAGCATTTGGCATTTGCTGCATCATTCTTTGAAGTGTAGGGTCTTCAGGGGGAGATTGGGGTGTATACACTACCAAATCCTCACTGCAAGAAGATACAGTGGAGCTTGAACGTGCAGCATAATGTTCCTCTCCATATCTCTCCTCCTCCTCCTCCTCATAATCCTCCTCCATTGTGAGATCAGGATTATATTCCTCCTTGTCATTATTGTATTTTTTATTTAAAATTTAATGACAGGCCCGGTGGTGTAGAGGGTTCAGGCGCTGGTGCCTTACCTCTTCCCACGCCGGCGACCCGGGTTTGGGAACGGACTTGGTCGGGCCGTGGGTCGGCAGGGGGAGAATAGGATTGAGCGTCCAACGGACTACTCTCCTATCCTGGGTAGGGTTAGGGATTGCCTCGCTCATGTAGTGGCCCCCAGTGGAGACCAGGGGCACTACAGAAGTAGTGCACTAGGGGGAACCAAGAAAATCAGAAAAATCCGCACCGGAAGTCTAGCCGGATGATGGCTGCCAGCCCAGGCATCCCCAAAGACTCCCTGAGAAGCCACAGATTGCCTCAGCAGCTCCTGGGACTGCAAAGAAATAGTGTGCTGGTGCCTCCTCCCCACCGGTGCCTTCCTCCTTAGAGGAGCGGAGACCCACCTGGTGAATGGTTACACCGGGGCTACTCCGTGGATGGCTGCAATTGTGAGGTAAGGTGGTGGAAGGGGGGATAGTAGGGAATGTCTGTGGATCTTGGAAGCCTGAAGGAGAGGCAGCTCGGGTGCACGAAGGGGGATAAAAAAAAACAATAATCAAAAAAAAAATTAATGACAGGGTGAGCCCATTGAGACAATCAAGTCCCTTTTTCAGGGGCGACCCGGGGAACTGAACATTCCATACAGATGAAAAACAAATAATTGCAGATATTATTTACAGATGTGCTAGTCATGTACATACATTCATGGAGTACTATGTATCCTAGATAAATATACAGAAGATTATTTACAGATGTCTTTGATAGGTGCATACATTCATGGAAAACTAAGTATCAGCATACAGATGGTCAAAAGCAACAAACGTGGCCATGGCAGCCAAAGGGGAGGTTCTGATAATGGGAGACTTCAACATGCCAGATACAGATTGGGCAATACCAGCAGGAACATCCGCCAGAACTAGACACATAGTGGATTCCCTGCAGGGGGAGGGCCTCAAACAACTGGTACAGCAACCCACAAGAGGCAGGGCTATCCTAGATCTAGTACTAACTAATGGGGAAAGGATCACAGATCTCCAGGTAGAAAGTCACCTGGTGGCCAGTGACCATCACATGGTTTGGTTCAATTTGGCCACTAGAACTAAATTATCCCATTCCAAGGCAAAAATATGGGATTTCAGAGGAGCTGACTTTGATAAGATGGCCAACAGAGTTAAGCTAGCCCTGGCAAGAAGAAATACAGGTGAGGGAGTACAGGCAAAGTGGGCAAGCATTAAGGATGCAATACTTGAAGCAACATCCCATTGTGTTAGAGAGAAAAGCAAGAGCAAAACAAGAAGGAAACCACTTTGGTTCTCAAAAATAATAGCAGAAAAGGTCAGAGCCAGAAGGCTGACCTTCAGGAAATGTAAGGGAATGCAACGGGATGAAGATAGGGAGGCATACCAAATTTCCCTAAGGGAAACAGGGAAGGCATTAAGGCAGGCAAAGGCCCAAACCGAGGAAACATTAGCATGAACAGTAAAAGAAGGTGACAAGACTTTCTATAGATACATTAGTGAAAGGAGAAAGTTCAGAGGGGGTATTGCTAAGATCAAAGGGGATAAGGGGGAGTGTGATGAGGAGGAGGAGGACCAAGAAAAAGCATCTATCCTAAACAGATACTTCTGCTCAGTATTTACTGAGGAGAAGGTAGGGCAGGGCGAACAGCTCAGCACCATGGACACAGGGGAGGGAGGTGTGCACTAGTCCCTTCATAAAAGAAAGGGTCCTGCAAGAGCTTGCTAAGCTCAGGGTGGACAAGGCAATGGGACCTGATGGCATACATCCCAGGGTGCTAAAGAAGCTAAGGGTGGAACTAGCAGAACCATTAGCAGAACTGTTTAGTGAGTCTCTTGAGCACAAGAGAGGTCCCAGAAGACTGGAGAATGGCTCATGTGATCCCGCTCCACAAGAGTGGTAGCAGAGAGGAGGCAGAGAACTACTGACTTGTCAATCTTACCTCAGTAGTGGGCAAGATTATGGAGGCACTCCTTAAGGAAAGGATAGTGCAACACCTGGAATCCATAGGAGCACAGCATCCAAGACAGCATGGGTTTACAACAGGAAGGTTCTGTCAAACTAATCTCATAGACTTCTTTGACCGGGTAACCAGAGAGGTGGACCAAGGGAGGGCAGTTGATGTTGCCTACCTTGACTTTAGCAAAGCTTTCGATACTGTTCCACATACAAGATTGATTAATAAGCTGGGTAGGCTCGGGGTGGGTCAGAAGTTCGTCAACTGGGTGGCAAACTGGTTGGTGGGCAGAAAACAGAGAGTGGTGGTAAATGGTATACAGTCAGAAGAGATGCAAGTCACAAGTGGAGTACCTCAGGGATCAGTCCTGGGGCCAGTCCTCTTCAATATTTTCATCAGTGACATTGCAGATAGACTGGAGAGTAAGGTTTGTCTGTTTGCAGATGACACCAAGTTCTGCCACAGAGTAGATGATCCAGATGGGGTGGGCAGAATGAGAAGAGATCTGGATAAATTGACAAAATGGTCAGAAGAGTGGCAAATGGGTTTAAAGCAAAGAAGTGCAAGATCATGCACATAGGGAAGAGAAACCCTGAAGCCACCTATAGGTTGGGTGGGGGAGTTGCTGGCAATCACAAGGGAAGAAAGAGACTTGGGCATCATCATCACAGATGATCTGAAATCATCCAAGCAGACCACTAAAGCAGTAGGTAAGGCTAAAGGGATGTTGGGGTGTATTAGCAGGGGTATCGCAAGTCGTAAGAGGGAGGTAATAATCCCTTCTTTACAAGACACTGGTTAGGCCCCATCTGGAGTACTGTGTGCAGGACTGGAGGCCGCACCTGCACAAGTACATTAACAAAATGGAGGCAGTCCAGAGAAGGCCAAACAAAACGGTGCAGGGACTGCATCAGAAAACATATGAGGACAGATTAACGGAGCTCAATATGTATACCCTAGAGCAAAGGAGGGAGAGAGGTGATATGATCGAAACATTCAAACATCTTAAAGGCATTAACAAAGTGAGAGTCTAACATGTTTCAATATAAGAAAAATAGCAGGACAAGAGGACACAGCATGAGATTAGAGGGAGGCCGATTAAGGGGGAATGTGAGGTGGCCAGCCTGGTGGCACTGAGGGTTGAGGTGCTGGACGCCACACCTTGCGCCACGCTGGCGACCCAAGTTCAGAAGTGAGCTTGAGTGCCAGGGTCGTCAGGGGAGGGAAGAGATTGAGCATCCAGAGGACTGCTGTCTCTTCCTCGAGGGATTGGGAAGCGACTGGCGTGCAGCTGGGGTTACAAACATAAAGGACGCGAGCGCACTTTGGGGACGGACCCATGGCACCACGCTGCCTTGCTGGCCAGGCTCCACTGGGAACAGACAAAAGAAAATGCCCTGGCACACTGAGGAGGCGACGAGGGCCTTGGGGACCTCCCTCACATCCCCAACACCGGACGCCCACACCAAGGACCCATGGCCGACCTCCGGGAGAGATGGACCCTCTAATCCTAGGAAGACACCACCAAGGTAGGAGTGGTGGGCCCTGCCCCGGGGGATGATCCGGGGTGCTTGGAAGTCTCTCTCCAGAGGAGGAAATTGGTTGCAGTGTGTCACGGTGGGGAGTAGAAAGGGGCCGAGAGTCGAGTGGGCACCTCTGAGAGATGCCTAAGTGGGTTGGTGTCATAAATAGAGTTCAAAAAAACATAAGGGGAAATGTGAGGAAGTTCTTTTTCACAGAAAGGGTGGTGGATGCATGGAATGGCCTACCTCAGGAAGTGGTGGATATGAATACAGTGCAGGGCTTCAAACAGGCATGGGACAGGCATAAGGGAGCAATACAGATGAGTATGAAAAGATAGGCCACTGACAGAGCAAAGGCCGATGGCACATTCATAAGGTAGAAAAAGAAATGGGAAGACTGGATGGGCCTTGCAGTCCTTATCTGCCATCAGCCTCTATGTTTCTATGATTATTCATGGTAGCATCATTGCCAAATATGTGCTGAGCATAGTCAAGATCAGCAGACAAAAGAAACAATATAACAACTTTTTGGTAAACTTAACAAGAAGAGCCATCTGCATCAGTCAGGGATTAGAGGATGACATTCACATATAACCTATTGTAATTAATAGATGGTTGGTGTGATAACTAAAGGAGGTAAGGAGATATGGTGAAATGAGCCCGAGAAAGCGAGAAGTGCGCAACAACAAGGGGACAGTGGCAGTAGTGTTGGCCAGGAGAAGTTTAGGTACAGCCGCCATTGCAGACAAAGGGTGTGTAGAAGATTTCCCTGTACAATCTTTTGAAAAGGGGAAGAGTCTTATAGGAGATTAATGAGTGTGGGAGATCATTCCATTTTTTTCCCCCCTTCTGTTTATCCCTCCCTACTGCCTGCTGGCCCCGACCTTTCGGGACATCCAAGGAGTCATCCTCCTGCCCAAACAAAAACCCAGGGGAAGAGTACACAATGGGGGGTGAGATACTAACAACAACAAAAATGGAAAGGGACCTGGGGGTAGTCATATCAGATGACCTAAAGGTGGGAAAGCAATGTGAGAGGGCAGCAAGGAGGGCTGGGGGGATACTGGGATGCATAGGAAGAGGCATCACCAGTAGAAAACAGGAAGTTATTATTCCTCTGTACAGACAGCTAGTGAGACCCCATCTGGAGTTCTGCATGCAGTTCTGGAGACCCAATCTCCACAAAGACATAGACAGGATGGAAGCTGTCCAGAGGAGGGCAACTAAAATGGTGCAGGGTCTGCACTGGAAGACATATGAAGAGAGACTTAAGGAGCTTAATATGTATAGCCTCGAGGAAAGGAGGGAGAGGGAGACATGATAGAAACTTTCAAGTACCTCAAGGGAATCAACAACGTCCAAGAGGGTAGCATCTTTCAAAAAAAGAGGTGTGCAAGAACAAGGGGGCACAATTTGAAGATAGAAGGGGGGCGGCTCAGAGGTAATTTAAGGAAGTATTTTTTCACAGAGAGGGTTGTGGATGTATGGAACTGCCTTCCAGAGGAGGTTGTGGAGTCAAAAACAGTGGTGGAATTCAAGCATGCATGGGACAGTCATAAGGCAATTCTAGTAGGTGGGGGTAGGAAGAAGTAGGCTGCTGGTTAACTAGGACCTGCAGCTTATCCATCAGGTAGGGAAATGGGCAGACTGGGTGGGCCAAGCGGTCCTTATCTGCCGTCAAATTCTATGTTTCTATGTTTCTATGTTTCTGCCACATGCCCACCTGGACTCACCCCTCGCTCCTCCATGGAGCTTTGGTTTTCCCCCCGAGCGGGGACAAGGCAGGGCCATGTACCCCGTAATCCTTCATCTCGTCAGGCCGAGGTTGTGGTCCTGGTGAGAAGGGCACATTGGAGGCACGCTCCAGGAAATCCATCTCCCTGGAGGCAGCAGGTGTGTTTCCTCTTTTCTTCCTTCCCCTGCAGTGTGCAACCCCTGATGTCAAGGCGCCAAGTGCCGACATCCACACTGTGAGGTGGCTGCCCCTTCCCCTGCGATTGGGGCTTGCAGTACTCCAAGCCTCCGCTCGGAGTCAGGCAAGTGCGCAGGCTGTGGCTGCAACCCTCCCTGGAGACGGTGAGCTGTCATCAGACGCTCAAGCCTATCTCCCCCCAGCCAACCCACCAGTGACCCGAGTCCACTCCCGAACCCGGGTCACCTGCGTGGAGCAAGGTGTGGCATGCAGCACCTCAACCCTCAGCGCCACCAGGCCGGCAAGATCATTCCATTTTTGTGGTGCTGCGAAGGAGAAAGATCTTCTGCCAACCACTAGGCAAGTCTTAGGTAGACTTAACAATGAGAGGTGTGAGGACCTGAGTGTTCGAGGGAAGGGTTTCAGGGTAGTTAGGCTAGATATACTCGGGGTGGATTAGTTTGAAGGTGGTGCAGTACACTGGGAAACCAAGTTTGACTTTAAAAGACAACCAGCCCAAAGTGTTTAGCACTACGCAGTGACGGGTATGAGCTGGGGCCTTTACAGAGAAGCAGGCAATTCTGTGATAGGCCATACTGAGTATGTTCAGGAGTCCAGACTTAGAGGAATGGATTATTGAGGCCCCATAGAAGAGTCCTGGGAGAAGGGTGGCTGAGGCTATAGTACTCCTAGCACAGTTTGAGAGACTGGGGGCCGTGCGATAGAGGAGGCCTATTTTCTGATTAGTAGCCTTTGTAACGCTGGTTACATGTGCATAGAAGGGTAGGTGCTCATCAAGCATTACACCCAGGTATTTGAAGTTGGTGACTCTTTCAAGTTGTATGCCAGAGGATGTTTTGATCCCTGGGGGGGAGCTAGGTGCTTGTGTCGAAGCAGGTATGGTGGAACAACATGGATTTAGTATTTTTGGTGTTCAGGATTAGTAGGCCACTTTTAAACCATGTTTCTAATGTCTGAAAGTCACTTGCTAGGTCAGAGTTAATACTTGAGACGTCACTGGGGGATCTACAAAGAATGGCATCATCCGCGTTTAGCTGGACCGATGCCCCTCCACAGTTCAGAGGCAGGTCATTAAAAAATAGTGAGAATAGGAGAGGCCCTAGGATTAATCCTTGGGGTACCCCGTTGGTGATAGTAGATAGAGAATAGGTAGTGCCGGCCCATTTGACACATTGAGACCTATTCTCTAAGTAGTTTGAGAGCTGAGAGAGAGTTACTATCAAGGTCAAGCGAAGCTTGAAGATGATGATGATGATAATAATAATAGTAATAGTCTGGGGGGGGGCATGGGAGTCAAGGGCGGAGGTAAAGGTGTTGACCAGATATTCTAATGCCTGGTTTATGTCTGGTAGGGAGGTTATTGGGGACCAGTCAGCTGAAGCGAGATTAGTACAAAAGACTTTAGCATCAAAGTTAGTTAAGTCCCTAGTTTTATGAATTTTGGGAGATGGGGTGCGGGGAGTTATTCTTCCAGATGCAGTAGGTCGGGGAATGGTAACTGAGTGCATCAGGGAGATTCCAGCAGCCTTGATAGAAGTTGAAGTATTTGTTAGTATCCAGTCCAGGAGAGTGTGCCTACCTGATTTCATATTCAGTCTTGTGGGATCGTCAAGGGGTTGTTCCAGTTTAGCATCCAGTAGGGCAGCTTGGTACTGTGTTTTAAGAGGTCCAAACCAATTTTGGTTGAAGTCACTACACAATATGGTGTCTTTCTCAGGGAGAAAATCCAAACTAGAGAGGAGTTCGGCATAGGAGGACACAAGATTAGGGGGTAAGTAGATGCAGACTATTGTTACTTTCTTGATTTGTCCAAGGGTGACTGTGATAAAAATGTACTCTGCTACAGAGTTAATCTTTAAGTCCGTTAACTCATTGACTATCAAATCAACTCCTGCATAGATTAGTACCCTCCTCCTTTCTTGGGGACCCGATCTCATCTGTAACACATGAAGCCAGGAAGGCGATCTCGTGAGACAGTACAGAGGGTTTTAGCCAAGATTCGGTTATGCAGAGGATATCTGGTTTGTAATGTTGTGACCAGGATTCAAGTTTGGCCATTTTTCCCCTAATGCTTTGTGCCTTCATATGTACTATTTTGAGTCCTTTGGAGTTATGCCAGTTTGGGCAAGAGGTTAGGGCATCAGGTGAGAGGCTCACTCAGTAGTTAGGTTTTTGCCTCTTATCAGGTCCTGGATTTAGCTCGACATCACCTGACTAATAGGAGGCACAAGCAGGAGTGGGGAGAGGGTGGGTGGAGGAAGGCTAGTTTGTGTAAGCGTTTGTAGCACTGTATGGGAAGGATGGTTTTATTATGCTGGGCCAGGGCCAGCAATACAAGGTGTGGAGGAGACTCATGGGCACAAGGGGGCAATGAGCTCAAGGTTCTGGGGGGTGATGGTCTTAGTGTGAGGGGTGGTGCAGATTCAGGGTCTGAGATCAGATCTCCAGGTCACAGATGTGCCAATAAGGATACACAAATGAGTAGTCCTTTGGTGAGGTGGAACATTGTGATACAGAGAGTAGGTTTTAACAGACCAAGGGGGGGTGCAGTGAGGGGTCAGGAACAAAAGGGGATCAGGCATGCTGTGTACGACAGCAGAATTCATGTGATCTAGGTCTCTGCACTTTGTAGATCTTGGGGAATAGGCAAGTGGACTTGAGGGCTAAACAAGAGGTTCAACTTTTATGTGAAAAGTTACTGAGAGAAAAGTTAGGGCTAGTATAGGCAGTGAAATAGATTCCCTCTGATTATCAGTGTGTGCTCTTTCTTTAAGTGTCCCTAAGTTATGTAAGTGTGTGCTCTATCTTTGACGCTATACAGCCAATGAGTAGCGTGGGAAGTAGTAGGTGGAGTTAGTGTGGATTTAATACTGGTCGGGGTGGGGGATGGGTGGGTGGGTGTGAAATTTCTTCTGGAAACACAACAGCCAGCCCGAAGTTACAGAGCAGGGCTGGTAATGAAAAAAAAAAATAGCCTGAGTTAGAGGGCCACTAGAAATTAGTCAGAAGCTGCTCTGGTCCAATCGAATTGCGGCTTCTGAATCCAATTCAGACTGTACCTTGCTTCAGGAGCAGGAGGAGCTGCTTCAGGGATGTGAGCACCTGGCCAATACGGAGCCGAGCCACGAGCACTGCTGTTGGCGAAAGGCACCCTGTTCAGGGGCTGCTCCTGGGAAGGGGGAGGGAGAGGGAGAGAGTTAGCTGTAGATATATCTGTTTCACAGGGCAGGCATTCAGCATAAGTGGTAGGTGGGTTTACTTTCAATGGTGGAAAGAGATGCAAATCACCCAGTACTCAAGGCAGGGGAAAAACAAAAGAATTGGGACAGGGGTAGCAGGCAGGGAGGCGCCTCGAAGGATAGCTGTAGTCTGGCATGGGGGGGGGGCCAGAGGAGTCAGCAGCCAGAAATTTAAGTATGAAGTTTAAGGTTTTAAGTTTGAAGTATTACAGTCAGGAGGGAAGGGAAAGCTCTAGCATATGGAGGCACAAGCAAAAGTTCACAAAAGGAGCTGTATTCACTAGCAGAAAAAAGCTTAGGTAATTGCAGTGTAAAATATTAGAGTTAGGAAGGCAGGGAAAGCTCTAGCGAGTGGAGACACAATCAGTTTACACAAAAAGAGCTGTAATCACTAGCGGAAAAAGCAATACATTGCTACCATAAGATTACAGGGAAAAACAATTTTTTTTATGCAGCAGTATTTAGTAAGAGACCTGAACTGTAATATAGCCTACAATTTAAAAGAAATTTCTACTGGAAACACAACAGCCAGCCCGAAGTTACAGAACAGGGCTGGTAATGAAAAAGGAAATAACCTGAGCTAGAGGGCCAATAGAAATTAGTCAGAAGCCTCTCTGGTCCAATCGAATTGCGGCTTCTGAATCCAATTCAGACTGTACCTTGCTTCAGGAGCCGGAGGAGTTGCTTCAGGGATGTGGGCAGCTGGCCAGTATGGAGCCAAGCCACGAGCACTGCTGTCGGCGAAAGGTGCCCTGTTCAGAGACTGCTCCTTGCTTCAGGAGCTGGAGGAGCTGCTTCAGGGATGCGGACAGCCAGCCAGTACAAAGCCAAGTCATGAGCACTGCTGTCGGTGAAAGGCACCCTGTTCAGGGTCTGCTCTTTGCTTCAGGAGCAGGAGAAGCTGCTTCAGGGATGCGGGAAGCTGGCCGGTACAGAGCTGATCCATGAGCGCTGCTGTCAGCAAAAGGTGCCCTGTTTAGGGGCTGCTCCTTGCTTCGGGAGCCAGAGGAGCTGCTTCAGGGATGCCGGCAGCCAGCCAGTACAGAGCCAAGCCACAAGTGCTGCTGTCCCCATTGATGACGGGAATGGATGACATCACTGGTGACACCTGGGTCTGCTGCACAGGAGGTGCTTGCTGTGTACTAGCTGATGCTGATGGGTTTGAGACACAGGAACCCCCTGTCAATGGTAGTACAGACTGCATAGACAAGCCGGGAAGTATGCACTGTATCATATTTGAAAATTATGCCACTACTGCTTGCGTGTTGACAAAGCCCTGGTCAGGGACCATGACAGCTGGAGTCAACAATGGGCCTGGACCATCAATGATGGTGACATACTGTCCGTAGTGGGTATGGTAGTGCCTAAGCCAAGCCCTGACCTTGGTATCTGGTCAACACTGCCACTGGAGTGGACAATGATGATGCAAGCTGGCTACCTGCAGGCAGCAATGGCAACCTAGATCTCGCCAGGGAAGCAGATCTATCCTTACGTTTGTGCTTATGTCCTGATTACCTGTCTTTTTCACAGCCTTTTGATGTCAGTGACCATGAATCAGTCGATGGGGCTGGTGATGCTGCCTTCTGACCCTGGGCTTTTTCCATGACCACTAGAGTTTCTTCTAATAAACACTTCTCCAGTGCCTTTCTCCGGCATTGCCTGGTTGCCTGACTGAAGCCATGGCAAAGCTCACAAGTCCTGACATTGTAAGAGAAACCTAAACAGCAGACACACACTTCATGTGTGTCATCCTTATAGATTTTTTTTCCACACTCACAGTACGGGGACAACTTATTTGGGTTTGGTGGCATACAGTAGTCGATGGTATCATTAAATTATTAGTGATTACTTCATAAGAAAATAAACAAGAACAGCTTGTTGTATTCATTTCCACCAAAGGTCTGACGGGTACAGCTGACAGTGGGAAAAGCACAGAGGAGAGATGGAGCTGCTCATATTTATGTAGATGCTGATGCATGGCATCGTTGTGGGCATCCACTGGCTAGCAAAAGCTTCCATGTGGTGCTAGTGCTGATGGAAGCACAGTGCCAAAGGTGTGACCTAAGGGAAGAGATATTCTCAAACAAGATCTGCCGATGTGTGGATGAGTGAACTGTAGCCATGCTCCTGGAATTTATTTTGTCTCATTATTTTTTTTTTTTTTTTTACAGTTATTGGAGACACATTCCCACAAAAACAACGTACAGCAATGGGGGCTACTATGGTCCCATCCTTTACAAATTTATACCATGGTTGGTGGAAACAGGTGATTGTGTTCAGTGAGGTCACCAATAGACACTCTGGGCAGGAGGCGCATTGGCACTGTTATATAGATGACATATTCATCATCTGGAGTGGGTCAACAGAAGCAACGGGAAATTTTGTTTCTGAATTAAATGACAACCGTTTGAACCTTCCTCTACAGCTAAGGTAAATACTAAGGAAATGAAGTTTGGGATTTGATTTTGGTTGGAGAATATGGGGAGAAAATCAACATAGTAGGGCTGAGGAAACCCACAGCAGGGAACACTGTCCTGCACACTAGCAGTGCCCATCCACCCCAATTGATATCCTCTATCCCCAGGGGCAATTTTTATGGTTGTGCCATAATTGCTCCAATAAGGAAGATTATAGGAATCAACCAGAAATGTATTTTTAGATTTTTGAATAGGGGTTATTCACAAAAAATGCTGGAGTAGGGTCTGAGAAAAGCAACTGCACTTAATATGACCTGTGGCAAAACAGACGCAAAATAACAGAGTGGAACCCCTGACGTGCATGCTACAATTTAACCCTATAGCACCAAGAATAAAAACACACTGTTGAGTAACTGGCCACTGCTAAAGCACTGCAGTACATTAAATCTTTGTGAAGAAAAAACAGGATTTACTTTCAGTCGGGGCAAGTAATTCAAGTGTTTTTTTTATTGTGATTGCAATTGTATTATTTATACTTATGGACTTAGAACATTTCTCAGATTTGAGTTATTCCCTCTTTTCTTTCCATTTTCTCTTTTCTCATTTTTCTTCTTCTTTTTTACTTTGTAGCTCTAACTAACCCTACTTGTATCAATCCCTTTCATTTTCCCCATCTGTACCCTTTTTGCATTTCCTCTTCCCATTTTGCTTTCGGTTTCCTCTGTCTTCATTTGTTTTTTATTTATATTTCTTTCCCAACCCCCAATACCCCACCCCTTTTTCCTTTCCCCCTCTCAGTTAGATACAGCTAAATAACCATGCAGAGAAAGCAGTTGATGGCTATAAAATATGTTTGTTATGCTATTTCTCCCCTTTTTTTTCCAACAATGAAGTGGATTTCACTATTTCAGGATATTACTAAATTGAACTCTGTAAATGCTAGTCTTAGGATTTTGAACCTAGCAACAAATACAGGAAGTTATGTCCACGTTCAGAACTTGGTGAGCTGGGACCTAGTTTAGCCAGATATGAGGTTTGTACTGGGAATGCTGATTGTGAGGAGGTTTGTAGAATACATGCAGTAACTGAAACTGTAACTAAGTTATAAAATGTATTTGCATGTCTGCTTAGATAGAATTGTTTCAGTCAGGTGACAGTACTGTCTAAAATGTGTTCAAAGTTTTTGATATATCTTTTTTTTGTTTTAGTTTATTTCTTTTACTTTCCTCAACTGGGGGGGGGATGTTGTGCCTTTGGTTCCTCCCCACACTCCAGCCAACCATCACGGCTGCTGCCCTGGTCGTGGACAGAGCTCAACCTCTCCCCGTCACTACCCCCTCTGGCTGCATTACAGTGGGTACTTACCTCACCACTGCAGAGACCTAGAGGGTGAACTCAGGAGGGAGCTGACTTGTGCATGACCGTGGCAGCGCTGTCAGGGCTGCCTTCATACTGCCGAGAATTTTTCGTGGTGGTGGTTCTCCCCTGTGGGGAGGGGCATGCAGTGACGCCAGTGGGAGGGCATGCACGTGCCTGCACATGCTCTTCTTGGCATCTGCACCCTCCCACCCCTCTTTCTGCAGTGTCGGTGCACTGCCCCCCAGTCTTCACTAGGGGCCAGCCACACGTCAACCATTGATGTCCCCCCCTCCCTGGAGAAGGAGAACAGTCCTCTGGACGCTCAATCCTTCTCCAACCCTGCCAACCCCTGGCAGCCCGAACACGCGTCACCGGCATAACACCTCAGCCCTCAGAGCTACTGGGCTGGCCTCTTTTGATATATCTTTGATACTGAATTGGTATAGTGTTTTCTGGTGGACATTATGAACCTTGCAAAGCAAGATATTATAATGTTGATCACCACTAGGGCAGATTCACTGAAGAAAATCTGTATGTGTTCATAGAATTAGAAATGCATATTCATAAAATTGCATTTAAAAAGGGTTCATTGAGCTAAGATCAACTAGACGCATCCCCTGATGAAGAAGCAGTGCACCTCAAAGTGCTAGGATTTGCAGCTAGTACCCATGGGTGTTTTGTATGCAATTTTTTAAAATTTAAGTTTAAGCCATTTGCAAGGTAAGCTCTAAGTGCGTTGGTTTTTCTCCTGTCTCTCCACTACATTTCTAGTCTTAATTGCCAGTGACACCATGACTCCACCAGGCGTGCTACATTTGTCTTGGGGTCCAGGGGGAGGGTCCAGAGACCATGCCTCGTCCTCACGTGGGCGCTACCTGCTTCCGAAGGTGGAGACTGGACGGTCCCTCTTTAGCATGCAGATCTCTATGTACAGAGGTCCACAGAGAAGCAGTTGTCCTACACATCCATATCTTGAACCAAGCCAAGGGAAGTCCAGCACTGTTGATATTGGTCCATCACCATGATAGGTTTCCCATAGGGGTAATAACATATGATGGAAGTCTGGCAGTCTCTTTTTAACCCTCTTCTTCTTTTTCTCTGATTTCAACATCACAGAAAATAAAGATAAACCCCAGACAGAAAAACGTTTTGGTGGTGAAGCAGAAGAAATTTGGTTGATGATGACCAAACTGAGGTGCTGTTACTCACATGATGTGTATTTGACAGTGGGAAAATCAGAACAGAGGTGCATGAGGGAGCCAATGACAGTTACTGGCTAGAGCGAGGTACCACATAAAGTACATGAGGTGTTCGGGCAAAGTCTGTAACCATCGGCTCCCTCCATGTAGGAAAAAAGGTCCCATGGGGCCCTAGTGACTTCAGCCCTAGACCCATAAGTATGAATCAATGGTGAAAATTGATTCTTGGAAGATCTGCCTGCTTTATATACGGTCCCTTAATACTGGGGGGGGGGGGTAAAATGGCAGAATGTTCTCCAAGATATTGTCTGGTTTCTATGCAAAAACATTTCCAGCTGTCACCAGCGGAACTCAGTTACACTACAGTATATACCGAGGTAAAAAAACACTTCAGAGAAATGCCACCATGGGTAGGTATTTGAGAAACACCCTCTGGTCACAGGACAGACCAAACTGCATGGGCCAGAACCAGGATCAGAACTAAGATGGGGCACCATTTTCCTGTCCCCTTGGGCATCAGGAAATAACCACAACATAAACCCTTTGTGAGCTAGACATTCTGGAAAGTTATTTATTTGTACATCGGTAAACCTTTGAGCTCAGTGCTCATTTGCAAAGGTTCCACATCAAGTGTTGTAACAGACAAATGTTTTTACAGGCAGCTCAGGTGAGCATTTGTCAATACAGCAAGAAACCAATGTCTGATGCATGGTATGTTTAAATAAATCAGCTAATTAAAATAAAATGTCATGACTCCTAAAATTAGTTGAGGAGGAAGGTTAGAGAAGCAGGAGACATGTTATTTGATTTCCCAGATTATCTCAACAGAACAACACTCTTTGATCTGGGGGTACTAGGACACCACTGGTAGCAGAAATGTTGGCGTCAGTGATGTCGATGCACAGCACTGACACATGGCACCATCAGCATATAAAGCAGCGCCAGTCTCAACCACCTCAGGAACTTTTTTACCGTAAGAAAAATTCTTGAACAAATTACAGTATTTAAGAGATTATCACAGGGATGGAGACTGGGCAGCAGATGCCTGGCAGGACCTGAGGCCACTGTCCAAAGTCCATAGCCAAACTGCTCATCTGAGACATCCCTATAGGCAGTGGCGATGTCAGACATACCGCTGCATGAGGAAGACAGGCAAATGGGTTTCTTGCCCTGTCTCATAGAAGGGAGGACTGGCACCAGTGCCACATAACACAAGGCAGAAGGGCAAGACATGACCCAGGACTTGCACCCTCACATCTTTGTGCAATGACAAGGCTGCAGTCAAGTGGTCCTAGGAGTCCAATACAGGGTGTAAGGGGGGTTGGGACCAACTTTTTATGACTTTGGGAGTAGTGCCTATCCTCTCAGTGTGTGAGGCTGTCTGGTACTGGGACACTCGCCTGCAGGAGTGGTGGTCTGAAACAGACTCATTATTAGATCAACTGACCATAACAGTCACCATATTTGATACAACAGTTAGCGAACAAACTGGTCAAACGAGGTAGGGCTGAGAAAAACATGTAGATGGTACCGAGAACAGTAAAAATCATACTCAGTAAAGAAATAACATATTACACAACAAAAAAACTGGAAACTAAGAGGCCTACGTGGGCAAACCCCAAAGTTCTGCTTGACCCCTCTGACAAGGCATACTCTCACTGGCAGGACAAAAGGGACTGGGGCATTTGGGTCCAGCACTACTGTTTATGCTGCTGGTGTACAAAGCACCACACTCAAGACACATGGTGTGTGCCAGCCCCAAATGTTCTAATTCCCATGGGGACCTACAGCTTCTGGTCCTAAGACCAATGAGTGAAGCACAATGCAGAAGACTGATTCTTGAAAGTTCTGCTCACACAGAACGGGATCTAATTAAGCATTTTTGCTCTTTTCCTTCAAGCACGTGTAGTAATGCTGACTATAGCTATCAATCTAGTTGGGCAGGGTTTGTTGTAAGGAGCTCAAAAGGGCAAGCTGAAGAAAGAATAGCCCAGACAGTATTGAAGGGGGCAAGACATTTTTCAGGTGTATCAGCAAGAAAAGGAAGACCAAGGTAGGGATTGCACAGTTAAAAAAGGAGGGAGGGGGATGTACTAAGGACCAAGAAAAGGCAAACTTCTTAAATATTTATGCTCAGTGTTCACAGTTGAGGGGGAAGAGGAGGGACCACAAATAAGCATCAAGAGCTTGGAGGGGAGAGAAGTAGACACAAGTCCCTTTTCTAAAGAAAGGGTCAGGAAAGTACTCGCCAATCTGAGGGTGGACAAAGCCATGGGGCCTAATGGGGAGCATCCAAGAGTGTTAAAGGAACTCAGGGAGGGGCTAGCTACACCCCTGACAGACCTGTTTAACAGTTCACTGGAGACCGGCATAGTCCTGGAGGACTGGAGAAGGGCAGATGTAGTCCCACTTTACAAAAGTGGTATCAAGGAGGAGCTGGGAATTGACAGGCTTTTCAGCCTGACATCTGTAGTAGAGAAACTGATGGAAACACTATTAAAGGAAAGAATCGTGGAACACCTGGAATCCAATGGATTGCAGGACCTGAGGAAGCATGTCTTAACAGAAGGGAGACTGTGCCAAACAAGTCTGAGACATTTTTTTACTAGGTGACCAAGGTGTTGGATTAAGGAGGGGTGGTGAACGTGGCCCACCTGGACATCAGCAAGGTCATTGACACCGTTCCACATAGGAGCCTGGTAAACAAGTTGGGTAGCATGGGGGTGGGCAATAAGGTAGTAATCTGGGTAAGAAACTGGTCTGAGGATAGGAGGCAGAGGGTAGTGGTAAATGGAGTTCACTCTGAGGAGGGAAGAGTGACCAGCAGGGTACCGTAGGGGTCCGTATTGGGGCCAGTCCTTTTTAATGTCTTCATTAGCGACAAAGCAGAGGAACTGGAAGGGAAGGTCTACCTCTCTGCAGATGGCATAAGATCTGCAACAGATGGACACTCTGGAGGGGGTGCAAAGGATGGAAAGAAATTTAAAACAACTGGAGGAGCGGTCATTAAAGTTTTGCAGCTAAGGTTTAATGCAAAACAGTGCAAAATAATGCACTTGGGCCACAGAAACCAAGGGGGGTGTAGTACAAAATGGGGTGAGAGATACTAGCAATGACCAAGCAGGAAAGGAACCTGGGAGGTAATCATATCGGATGACCTGAAGGTGGCCAGACAATTCAACAAAACGATTGGTAGAGCTAGTGGGATGCCGGGGTGTATAGGTAGGGGTACTGTCAGCAGGAAGAGGGAAGTGGTGTTGCCACTATATAGGTCTTTGGTAAGACCCCGCCTGGAGTAATGTGTCCAGTTTTGGAGGCCACATCTCAGGAAGGAAATAGGGTGGAGGTCATCCAAAGGAGGGCTTCCAAGATGGTAGAGGGTCTTCATCAAAAGTCCTATGAGGAACTAATGATGTACACCTGGGGTGGGCTGGAGAGCTTGCTCACGCAGATCCAGCTATAGGCTGACTTCCCTAAATAATACCTTGGGGGATGACCTAAGGGAGAGTTTTCTTCTTTTGCTGGCTGATTGATTATTTCCCCTCCTAAGCAGCTGGAATAATTTTTGAGGACTGGAAAGGTTTTCGTTCTATCTTTATGGAGTATATGGTACAGTTATAAAATTATCTCCTATTTGATTACTGTTTGGGTGCCTATGTGAGAGATAGGCAATGGGACAGACTCCTCAGGGGTGACAGCGCTGAGGGATTCTTACTATTCCTGTTTCTAGTAAAAGCATAAACCGGAAGAAACTGTGACTTCTGTCCTAATTATTATAAATTTCTTTTTTCTGAGGAATTTAAAAACCTGCCCAGACCTGCCTAAAGACTTTTCTCTGCGTAGTTGGCCTGAAGAGGAATTGTACTATTGTTTTAAGCTATTTAAATTAGTGCTGGTGTTGATAGTATTTATATTAAAGTGGTTGATTAAAATCGTTTTTTAAATATTTAGATAATCATGTGTTGGGACCGGGCTTCCATGGACAGGCGCTATTCCCCCTCTAGGCTGAGGGGTCTGTGCCCTTTTGATAGCCCCCCGTTACAACCCGAGGTATACAGGCATTGCCGTGCCCTGGGGATTGCACGGAGGAGGCAGAGAGGGAGGGGTGGTCCCCCGGCTATGGGGGGGGGAACAGAGTGGGCGAATAAGGATGATGAGGTCAGGGAGACGCCCTCGGGCAAAATGGGCCCAGGATAAGGGAGTGCGATGCCTGGTTCCCATACCCAAGGGCTCCACTGAGAGTGGGCAAGTAGCCTGCTCCTCCAGGGCCTCTCATCCAACATGGGCGGTGTTATGCAATGCCAGGTCTATAAAAAACACAACAGCAATTATTGCTGATCTTGTTGAATCATCTGACCTGGCTTGCATCACTGAGACCTGGCTGGACGAAAATGCTGGTCTCATTTTGGAATCAGCTGTTCCTACTGGGTACTCGGTAATACATTGCCCGAGGTTGGCTCATAGGGTTGGGGGGGGGTCGCTATTTGTTTTAAATCGGAATTGGGCCTTGTGGAGGTTCCAGTGGCATCCCCTAGATCCTTCGAGTGTATCATGGGAGCAGGTGTGGGCTGCAGAATCCTGCTCGTTTACCGTCCACCCAGTAACGAGAAAGTTTTTCTGCAAGAAGTTGCGGACTTCATTGTCGACCTGGTGCTGGAGCCCTCCAGGTGGTTGGTCCTGGGGGACTTCAATGCCTGGGTTGATGATGAACTCTCATATTTTGGTCAAGACTTTCTCCAACTAATGAGTTCGTTGGGCTTCACACAGGTGGTTACCACTGCTACCCATATTCAAGGTCACTCTCTGGATCTAGTGTTCACCCTGGGGATAGAGATCACAGGACTGGTGGTGGAACCAGTTGGGTGGTCTGACCATCACTCCATAAGGTTCAATTTCGCAGCCCCCCCATGAGACCTACTCTTTTGGAGATGGTCCAGTATCGCCCTTTGAGGGGAGTTACCCGTGAGGGTCTGATGGCAGTGCTGGACCTATCGAGTTGGCCTATGGAGTGCATGGAACCAGATGCCTTAGTAGTGCACTATAATAATATGGTGCTGAGGGCATTGGATTCCATAGCACCTGTCCGTGTTCGCCCCCTCTCCCTTCTCCCTCGGTCCCCTTGGTTTGATGGGACATTGATGGAGCTGAGGAGAGTGGGGCGAAGATTGGAATGTTGTTGGCAGAAATCTGGCCTGGAGGGTGACAGACTTAGATTGATGGCCCATTATGTGGACTATCAATCAGTAATCTCCCATAAGAAGGCAGAGTTCCTGTCCAAGGAGATAACTGCATCAAGAAACCGACCTGCTCAGCTCTTCCAGACCATCGACAGACTGTGCAATCCAGCCTGTCTGCAGGGTCGGAGAGCTTTCTCTCAAATACAGTGTGATGAGTTTGCTTGGTTCTTTGAGGATAAGGTGTCATCAATCAGGTCGGAGATCCGCAGCATACATTCAAATGAGCATTGCAGTGAGTGATGCGGGGTTACATGCCCTCGGTCTACCTGGATAGATTTTGACCAGCCAGCGATCATGGATATCATGAAGATTGTCCAGGGCTTACGACTGACTTGCTGTAGTTTGGATCCTGGTCCCACGCGCCTCCTTGTGGGGTGCATGGATGTGATCGGACCAGTCCTTGCAAGGATAGTCTGGGGTTCTTTGGATCAAGGGGTGTTCCTGGAGTCTTTTAAGGAGGCTGTCATGACACCCATTTTGAAGAAGCCTTCCCTTGACCCTGACTGCCTCGCTAACTACAGACCGATCTCTAACCTGCCCTTTTTGGGCAAGGTTATTGAGAAAGTAGTCACGTTGCAGCTTGATGACTTTCTTACCACCCATGAGGTCTATGATCCTCACCAGTCCTGTTTCAGGAAGAGGCATAGCACCGAGACGGCATTAGTTCGGGTACTTAATGATCTCCTAATAGCGAGAGATCAGAGGAGCCGTTCAATCTTGGTTCTCCTTGATCTCTCTGCAGCGTTTGACACTGTGGACCATGGGATGTTGCTGGATCACCTGTGGCTACTCTGCGGACTGTCAGGGACAGTCCTCAGATGGTTCCACTCTTTCCTCACAGGCAGAAGTCAAAGGGTAGTTTCAGGAATTTTTTCTTCCACTCCCTTTGCTCTGCCCTGTGGGGTGCCACAAGGCTCTGTGTTTTCCCCCATGCTGTTCATGGTGTATATGCTGCTGTTGGGAGACATTATAAGGCATTATGGGCTGAGTTTTCACTACTATGCAGATGATACTCAGCTCTATATGTCCTTTGTACCTGAACAGAATGATGCAGTATCAGTCTTTAACAACTGCCTCGCTGAGATTCAGGACTGGATGAGTGCGAACTGGTTGAAACTGAATTCGGACAAGACTGAGGTGTTGGTTGTGGACCCAGGTCATTGTGCAGAGAAGTTGACTCCTGGGTTTTCCTCTGGTCTTGTACTAAGGAGGTAACCAGTTGAGACCTTCTGAATAGGTGTGAAATCTGGGCGTAATTTTTGACAGTGCGCTGATGCTGAAGACACAGGTATCGGCCACTGTCAAGTCTTTCTTTTACCATCTGAGGAATACGCCCGGAAAAAACACCTTGTTCCTCATGATGACCTTCCTGTGTTGGTCCACGCTTTTGTTTCTTCTCGCCTTGATTGCTGTAATGCTCTATATCTAGGGTTACCGGGGTGGATCTCCATCGCCTGCAGCTGGTGCAGAACGCAGCAGCCAGGTTGTTGACTGGGTTACCAAGAACTTGCCATATCACACCTGTGCTGCGCGAACTACACTGGCTGCCAGTGTGGTGGAGAATCACCTTCATGGTCGCATTGCTGACCTGTAAGACCCTACACGGTCAGGGACCAGGCAACCTGCAAGATCTCCTTTGTCCTTACCGCCCTCTCCACCCACTCCGCTCCACTGGTGAGGGATTGCTAGAGATTCCTAGGGTTCGTCTTCAATCATCTGGGGCCAGGACTTTTTCCTTTTATGGCCCCGACCCTGTGGAATTCTCTACCTCGTCAGATTAGAGAGTGCCTGTCCGTGGAATCATTTAAGAGGTCTCCGAAAAGCCACTTATTTGCACTAGCATTTGGATAGACTATTTTATGGTCACTTTTATTGTTTTATGTTATTATTTATTATAGTTGATGTTTTATTCTTGTCATGTACTAGTGCTTTGATTTATTGAAAAGCGCTTTACAAATAAAATTTTGATTTTGATTGATTGATTGACCCTGGAGGAGAGGAAGGAGAGGAGGGATATGATCGAGACCTTTAAATACCTCATGGAGTGAATAAGGTACAAGTGGGAGGTATTTTTTTTGAGGAAAGGGTGCTCTAGAACAAGGGGCTATGATATGAAGCTGGAGGGGGTAGGTTCAGGAGAGGTGTGAGGAAATACTTCTTATTAGAAAGGGTGGTGGATTCCTGGAACAGCCTTCCAGTGGAGGTAGTGGGAGTGAAAACAGTAGCGGTATTCAAAAAAGCCTGGGATAAGCACAAGGAAATCATAAAGGGAAAGGTAAGGGGTGAAAGAGAAAGTGTCATAGACCTGGAAGGGTCTACAGCATAAGCAATGCAACAAAAAAGGGCAGACTGGAGGGGCCATGTGGCCCTTACCTGCCGTCAGTTTCTATGTTTGTTTGTAGACAGATCTCTCACTTTGCCATATCATGACAGTGGCATAGCTGGGGGAAGGTTGCTCCCCAGTGGAATGCTGTTATTGGGACATTTCAGCTGGACTGTATGAGGAATAAAATATTTATTTTTTTCAGTCTGAAGCCAGCCATGAAAAAGGGAGCTGCAATGCCACTCACCAGATTTTCCACAGAATGCCCTCTGCTGTGGGCCCTCACTTTTCTGTCTCACTAGAAGATTTCACAGCTAAGAACCCGACCCACAGCAGGGTGCACGCATTCACAGTGGTGCTTGTCGGGCTGGTAGTGTGCGGAGGTCAGCTTCACAGATATGCTGACCATACATCCACTGCTCCGGGTGTGCACCCCCACCACTCCCGATCCTGTACTGCCAGGGCACCAATGTGCACAACCAGCTTGGGGGCAGCACAGGGACATGCAAACTGATGCATTCTGGACACATTCTTTGTGATGTGGAGGGCTGACAGAGGAGGTGCAGGTTATGTGGGGCAAGACCCTGCCATAGCATTTATCCACAATCACACCCTGCTGTGGACAGTCCTTGGGGGCCGGATGGACCTCTCCATCACCCGCTTTCCTCTGTGCAGTTAAGGAAGGCTGGGGGTCATTCTAGTGGCTGGTGTACTCCACATGGACATGGCAATCCTTGACAAACGTAACTGGAAATTTGGCTCAGCCTTCCTTCCTTGTGGGAACAAAAGCTTAGCAGGGACTAATCTGCCCCAGTACAGGCTAAGGTTACAACCTGACAAAGAACTGCAATTGAGAGGCACTCATCAAGTGTATTTTCTCTCACCTTTACTGAAGTGTGGTAAATGCTCGCAGTACACAGTTTGGCTACTGTAGTCATCTATTTCCAGGGGCTCCCTTCGGATGCATATCCTGAGTGCACATACACTACACATGGTCGTGCCACCTGGGAATGTGTCCAGACAGAGAAATGAGGGTGACTCACCTGTAACAATAGTTCCAATAGTGGCATATGATTCACATCCACACTTCTGACAATCTCCCTTTAAGAGCTGATTTGCCAGACTGCCTTTAAGAGAAGCTCCTCCCACCAGCTGGGTGCTATATCCCTTGTCTCTGCCCCACGATGTCAGATCTTGCATGGTGGAAGTAGGGATTTATGTTCCACTTACCAGGGGAGGTCGGGTGGGTTGTCTGGATGGGAACCATATACCACTCCTAGAAATGAAAATTAGATTCTCTCCGGAAGTGTTGATCTTCCAGAATATCTTCACTATTTATTACCATGTATGGGTCTGTGACAAAGGCACTAGGACCCCACGGGAGCCAAAGCTTTCACAGCTTAGAGTCGGGGGGGGCCAATGTCAGTGATGGTGCTGCCCATGAAGCAGGCGTATGACGCAGTGCTTGTAGACTGGCCAGTAACCAACGCCAGCCCCCTGCACACCTCAGTTCTGTCAGCAGGAAAGAAGCAAAGTGGGAGAAAAGTCAGCAGAAGGCTAAGGTTGCCCAAGAGACAGATAATAGGATATAGGATATAAAAAGAACAAAACAATAAAACCTGATTACCAGAGAAGAAGAGCAAGGGTGGTCTATGTAGTGGGCTTTGTTCTACCCCCCCCCAAAACAGAGACCAAGGCCATCTGGGTAACAGACCTCAAGAAAAACAGTGGGAGCCTGGCCAGGGGAGGAGGAGCCCAAGAAGGAAAAACTCTGAAGAGGGATAGAGGAGTCAGATTTCAGAAAGAATCATTCGACGGGCACCACACTCACCAACCTGGTGGATTTGATTGCATCCCAATTGGAGGGAGGCAGGTCGGTGGGTGCGGTGTTTGAGGACCTTTCCAAGGCCTTCAACACCATCGATCATGGTCTGCTGTGTGACAGACTTGTAGAAACGGGCCTGTCAACAGAAGTAGTGGGATGGTTTTCATCCTATCTTCAGGAGCGCTCTCAGCAGGTTTATGTGGATGGTCTCCTCTCTGACAGCGTTCCTGTTTCGAGGGGTGTACCACAAGGGTCAATTTTGGGGCCAACTTTGTTTCTGATATACATAAATGGAGTAGTGGAAGTTGCAAACAATTGTAAACTTAGGCTTTGTGCTGATGACACTGTTTTAGTTGCAAATGGTTTGAATTTGGAACAAATGGAAAGAAATCTTCAAAGGAATTTTTTAACACTGTACATGGATTAAGGAATCGGGTTTGATAATGAATCATAAAAAAACAAAATCTATGGTTTTTAGGAAAAAGGAATAGGTAAGACTTCTCTTTCCCCTTGTATTAAAATCATGACTGATAACAGTTATCAAATAGCTCAAGATACAATGTATAGACACTTGGGTGTCTGGCTAGATGAGAGTCTGACCTTTGACTATCTATCATATAGAAGATACCATAAATAAAGTAAATAAATGATTGGGAGCGTTTAGACGCTCAAAATCATGTCTGAATAAACTAATGAGATTGGAGGTGGCGAATCAACTTTTACGTCCAGTTATGGACTATGGAAGTCCTGTATATGACTTTGCTCATAAGAAAAGTTTGGTGAAAGTTGACATGATGTAGAATAGACTTGCAAGGTTTATATTGGGAAAAGGAACAGGTTCACATCGCTGCACTTTGCTTAGTGATCTTGGATGGTTAACCCCAACCTCAAATAGGAAGTTGCAATGTGCAATTTACTTTTATGAAAAATTAGAAAAAATACAACATAATCATAATCTACGTCAGACACCTCTACAAGGATTTATTCCCCCCAAATTAATAAATAAATTTAGTTCTATGCGTTTTCCAACTATTATGTTTCAAATATGGAACTCACTAAATAAAGAACCTATAGTTAATCAAACTGACATTAAAATGTTTATGAAGGAGCTAAAACACGAATTGAGTGTATGTTGTATGTGCAATGATTAGAACGTATATGTAATGTTGATGTAAATGATGTTTTATGATATTTGTATAATTTGTTACTGTCTTCGTACTTTATGTTATACTGAGAATGAAGAGGAGCATCTATAATATAAGACTTGTCCTAAAGAAGTTTTTTACTAGCTTGTCCTGTATAAAAATAAAGACAGAGGAAGGCAGTGAGGAACCACAGGACGAGCCTAAAGAAGGAGAATGAAGGGAAGAACCAGAGCTGTGCTGGTGGGACTCAAGTGGAAACCAACTGGGGCTCAGAAGAGAGTTGTACTCTTAGGAAGGCAGGGAGGCAACATGCATTGATGCCCATCCCAAACGTAGCCTGTTGTTTACAGAGGCGCTACAAACAAAGGAAAGCAAGTAAAGAGAAATAATAGAGCGGCTTCCTGAATATAGGACAGCCATGACGCCTGACTAGAGCAAAAAATAAAGCTATTGAGGAAGAATGCATTCTCCTTCACACCTATCCCTCTCTCTTTTTTTATCTTTTCTTTCTTGGGAGGGGGGAATAGAGAAAACAGATGGTGGAAGTATCCACATTTATCTCCCTTCCTTTAATGTTTTCCCTCCCTTTTTTTTTTTATTAAAAAAGATCGAGAGGATACCCTGGAAACTCACAAGGAAAGAAGAAAGGAATAAACAAAGCACAGCCACACCTGAGACATGCGCTATATAAATTTAGGAAATGGTGTGGGGGGGCAATTGTTTTGTTTTATAATGGGATAAAAAATAGATTTTTTTGTTTGTTTGAGAATGGATCGGATAGGGAGAATCTAGGATCCTTCTCCCTCCCTTTTTTTCTTTTGCAAAAGCACATGCCCAGGGGGCAAAGAAAAGAGAAACAGAGATGAGAGAGAGAGGGTGAGCTGCCCAGAAATCTGGCTCGCGCTAAGCGGGGGATGGTGGGCATGTTGTAGTAATAAATTGTGATGATATCCTGGAATACAGGCCAGCCCAGTGGCATGGAGGGCTCAGGCATGAGTGTCTTACCTCCTGCCATGCCAGCAACCCATGTTTGCAGTGCGAGTGGGTCACCGGGGGTGGGCTGGGGAAGGAGAGGATCGCGCGTCTGAAGGACAGCTCTCCTCTTCTCTCTTGGGGAGGGGTGGATTTGGAGACTGGTGCATGCCTGGCCCCTAGTGGAAGCTAGGGGTTGGTACCACAAGTCCTGTAGACAGAG
Organism: Neoceratodus forsteri; assembly: GCA_016271365.2. Taxonomy (NCBI): domain Eukaryota; kingdom Metazoa; phylum Chordata; order Ceratodontiformes; family Ceratodontidae; genus Neoceratodus; species Neoceratodus forsteri. The sequence goes on along the minus strand of CM028137.1, from coordinate 11,602,454 downwards.
GGGGTGGAGGCGGAGCAGACACCTGGCATGCTGCATGCAGAAGCATGTGCAGTTTGGCCACCAGTGCCATTGCACGCTGCCGCAGCCGCACTCAAGGAGGGATAGAAAATCCGGAGAAGAAAACAGTAGCCAATCAGCAGTGTGACATTAGACTGCCGCGGGCTCTGCACCCGGCCAGATGGGCACCTCCTGCATGAGGTAAGACCCAGTGGATGCCGGGGTGACAGGGCTGGGAGGTTCTGAGGAGGAGGTCCAGTGGGATAGCATAAGTGGAGGGGGTGGCGAGGATGAGAGGGTGGAAGGGGTTGAGCTGGTGCCACGGTGTACGTGTGTGCCTCCACACACATGTACAGACATGTGTTGGGGCTTCGGATGGGGAAGCTACCTACAAAGAAAAACCCATAAAAACCTATATAAAAAAAGAAAGGCAAACTGCCCATTTGGTTGCCTTGTAATCCGGCAAGAATGCTAGGAGCTGACCCAACGTCGCCCACAGATGCCTGCCACAGGTCACCTGATGTGTCTGATGTACTGCAATACATAACATGGCATGTGCCAACTAACACACCAAAATCTGGCCAATGGAAAATCATGTACACAAGTGCTCGCAGTCTGGGAAACAAGATCCCAGACCTGCAGGCAATAATGACAGAGGCAAAACTGAACATAATAGCCATTAGCAAGACATGGTTTACCAGTAACCACACTTGGGAGACTTCAGTACCCAGCTATGTACTGTTCCGAAGAGAACGAGGTGCAAAAAGGGGGGTGGAGTGGCCCTGTATGTCAATGAAAATATCAAAGCTACAGAAATTGAGAATACACATGAGCCAAAAGAAATGTGGGTCACCCTGGAAACAGGAAATGGGACAGCCATATAAACTGGGGTTGTGTACAGGCCTCCAGACCGGGGGGGGGGACATAGACACATTACTGTTAGAAGATATGCAAAACATGACTGCTAAAGGGGAGGTTCTGATAATGGGAGACTTCAACATGCCAGATACAGATTGGTCTATACCAGCAGGAACATCTGCCAGAACTAGACATATGGTGGATTCCCTGCAGGGGGAGGGACTCAAACAACTGGTACAACAACCCACAAGAGACAGGGCTACCCTAGATCTAGTACTGACTAACAGGGAAAGGATCACAGATCTCCAGGTAGAAGGTCACCTGAGGCCAGTGACCATTACATGATATGGTTCAATTTGGCCACTAGAACTAAATCATCCTATTCCAAGGCAAAAATATGGGACTTCAGAGGAGCTGACTTTGATAAGATGGCCAACAGAGTTAAGCTAGCCCTGGCAAAAAGAAATAAAGGTGAGGGGGTACAGGCAAAGTGGGAAAGCATTAAAGATGCAATACTTGAAGCAACATCCCATTGTGTTAGAGAGAAAAGGAAATGCAAAAGTAGAAGGAAACCACTTTGGTTCTCAAAAACAGTAGAAGAAAAGGTCAGAGCCAAAAGGCTGGCCTTATGGAAATATAAGGGAACGCAGCAGGATAAAGATAGGGAGGCATACCTAACTTCCCTAAGGGAAGTAGGGAAGGCAGTAAGGCAGGCAAAGGCCCAAACCAAGGAAACACTAGCACAAACAGTAAAAGAAGGTGACAAGACTTTCTCTAGATATGTAACCCCCCTGTTACCCGGGGTTACTAGAATCCCAGTAAGACACAGTGGTAGGCAGGGAAGGCAGCTTGTGAAACTCCAGTTAAATGGATTTCACACTGTCTTACTCTGTTCTCAGTCTCAGCTGAGACTGAGGGATGACATCATTTTAGAACTGTCGCAGCTGCATAAGCCACACTGGAATGTTGCAGTTGGAGGTTAGAGTAGAACCTTGGGGAATTTGAAGGCAGTCTGTGTGCAGTCTTAGAGAGAGACTGTAGTGCAGCAGAGTGTGTGCAGGCTCTCAGAGCTTTAAGCTCTGTTTCAGAGCTAATTTTGTTCAAGATGTGTGTTTCCACCTGAAGAGGAACACAGGAACTGGTAATTGAAGTGGTGGAGACCGCTCTCAATGGTTCAGAGCCCCATCCCTGAGGGGATGGGGAGAAGGTGTCTGCCTGTTTTCCAGGGGCAACCCCCCTGGGTCCGGCTAAGGGAAAGAAGCTGCCTGTTTGAGATGTGCTGAGGCACCAGAAGCTCTGTAAGAGATTCCTTGAGGAGGAAACACCTGTGAGGCACCTGCAACCAAAGGGTGAGTTCGCTCTGAAAAAGGGACAAGTGTTTTCACCTGAAACAGAAGGAAACTAAAGGGGCTGTTACTGTGGGGTCAGGAAAAGACAGCCAAGTACAGTTGGAAGATGTGGGGATTGGACTGCTTAACTCGGGGGTCTAGAGTAATGGACAATGCCACTTATTTTTAAGTATGTTCAAGTCCAGCACAAATGAGAAATAAGACAAGTAGTTTGAATGTGAAATACATTTAGCAAGAATCTACACAGCAGAGTGCTAAAGGATGAGGTGTTTACAGTCCAGAGAAATGGCCGGGTATGAATTGTGGGAGCAAGAGGTGGGAGACCCCCCCCATCTGTAGTAACCAAATTCACCTCTATGGATTTGCTCTGAGACACCTGTTGCTTTCTCTCAGGTACTTGGCCAGTGCCCGAGGAAAGTACCCAGACGTGGGATTAAAGAGGAGGATTCCCTGATGGAGCTGAGGTGCTCTTAGGTGGTTTAGGGAGCCACCAGAAAATGTTTCCATGAAATATGGAAAGTGTCCAGGTGGCTGGCAAGGGAGCCAAGCCAGGGAAAACCCAGAACAGTGTACAAGTTGGGGCTGTCTAACCCAAAGCAGCGTACAAGTCCGGGCTGTGTGGCCAGTGTGTTGTAGAGCCTGAGGGCTAAAGTGATGAGGATGTGTTATGATCTCTTAATCTGAATTACCAGGAGTATAGCCCCATGGGGGGCCATCAATGCTTTTTTTATTCTGTTTGGATGTGAATAAAAGCCACACTTTAGAATCCCACTTCTGGTACTGGACATTACAGTTATTGCTTCCTGTGTTCGGAGTTACTTGGGTACCCCTGTGCAGAGTAGCCAAACCTAGCCTTTGTGCTGAGTGATCTATTCCTCCCCAAACCTAGCCCACCTGGTATTGCTGTCAGATACAAACGGCATACCGGGTAGGGGTTACAGATACATTAGAGAAAGGAGAAAGTCCAGAGAGGGTATTCCTAAGATCAAAGGGGATAAGGAAGCATGTGAGGAGGAGGACCATGTAAAAGCATCTATCCTAAATAGATACTTCTGCTCAGTATTTACTGAAGAGAAGGCAGGGCAGGGCCCACAGCTCAGCACCATGGACACAAGGGGGAGGGAGGTGTGCACTAGTCCCTTCACAAAAGAAAGGGTTCTACAAGAGCTCGATAAGCTCAGGATGGACAAGGCAATGGGACTTGATGGCATACATCCCAGGGTACTAAAGGAGCTAAGGGTGGAACTAGCAGAGCCATTATCAGAACTGTTTAATGAGTCTCTGAGCACAGGAGAGGTAGCAGAAGACTGGAGAAGGGCTCATGTGATCCCGCTCCACAAGAGTGGTAGCAGGGAGGAGGCAGGGAACTACAGACCAGTCAGTCTTACCTCAGTAGTGGGCAAGATTATGGAGGCACTCCTTAAGGAAAGGATAGTGCAACACCTGGAATCCATAGGGGCACAGGATCTAAGACAGCATGGGTTTACAAAAGGAAGGTTCTGTCAAACTAATCTCATAGATTTCTTTGACTGGGTAACCAGAGTGGTGGACCAAGGGGGAGCAGTTGATGTCGCCTACCTTGACTTCAGCAAAGCTTTCGATACTGTTCCACATAGAAGATTGATTATTAAGCTGGGTAGGCTTGGGGTGGGTCAGAAGTTGGTCAACTGGGTGGCAAACTGGTTGATGGACAGAAAACAGAGAGTGGTGGTAAACGGTATACAGTCAGAAGAGATGCAAGTCACAAGTGGTGTACCTCAGGGATCAGTCCTGGGGCCAGTCCTCTTCAATATCTTCATCAGTGACATTGCAGAAGAACTGGAGGGTAAAGTTTGTCTGTTTGCAGATGACACCAAGATATGCAACATAGTAGATGATCCAGATGGGATGGGCAGAATGATAGAGATCTGGATAAACTAGTAAAATGGTCGTAAAGAGTGGCAACTGGAGTTTAACGCAAAGAAGTGCAAGATCATGCACATTGGAAAGAGAAACTCTGAAGCCACCTATAGGCTGGGAAGGGAGTTACTGGGAGTCACAAGGGAAGAAAGAGACTTGGCGTCATCATCACCGATGACCTGAAATCATCCAAGCAGACCATTAAAGCAGTAGGTAAGGCTAGGGGGATGTTAGGGTGTATTAGCAGGGGTATCACAAGTCTGAAGAGGGAGGTAATAATCCCCTCTTTACAAGACACTGGTTAGACCCCATCTGGAGTACTGCATGCAGTACTGGAGGCCACACCTTCACAAGGACATTAACCAAATTGAGTCAGTCCAGGGAAGAGCAACCAAATGGTGCAGGGACTGCATCAGAAAACATATGAGAACACATTAATGGAGCTCAATATGTATACCCTAGAGCAAAGGAGGGAGAGAGGAGATATGATCGAAACATTCAAACACCCTAAGGGCATTAACAAGGTGAAAGAGTCTAACATGTTTCAATATAAGAAAAATAGCAGAACAAGAGGACACAGCATGAGATTAGAGGGAGGCCGATTAAGGGCTAATGTGAGGAAGTTCTTTTTCACAGAAAGGGTGGTGCATGCATGGAATGGCCTACCTCCAGAAGTGGTGGATATGAATACAGTGCAGGGCTTCAAACAGGCATGGGATAGGCATAAGGGAGCAATACAGATAAGTATTAATAGATAGGCCACTGACAGAGCAAAGGCCGATGGCACATTCATAAGGCAGAAAAAGAAATGGGCAGACCGGATGGGCCTCGCGGTCCTTATCCGCCATCAACTTCTATGTTTCTATGTACCACTGAGAACACTCTATGACCTGATGAATCTGGGAGACAGTCATGCACTGGGCACCTATGCCCAGAGGGGGTGTCCAGGAACTGGATCACAGAGGAGGTCTGCTGTGGAGGTTGAGGAGATCCGGGTACCAGAACTGGTCAGGCCAGTCTGGGGCTATCAGGATCATCTGAGCCTTGCCCCTCTGCAGCTTGAGTATCAAGAGAAAGGGAGGGAAGGCGTACAAGAGACCTGGGGTCCAGGGCCTCACAAAGGCACCCCAGCAGTGTTTTAGATGGGGGGTGGCACAAAACAGCCTCAGCTTTGCGTTCTCCCTGGAGGCAAAGAGATCCACCAGAGGAGTACCCCACAGGGAAAACAGGTGGTTCACCACCTCCTGATGCAGAGACCACTCATGTAACGTCTCATCCGCCCAACTGAGGGCATCTGCCAGCTGTTGTTGACTCATGACTTGCCAGGAGATCTGCACATAAGCTGTGCATGAGGGTCCAGGTGCAGAGTGGTGCTGGGCCTCCTGCATGGTGCCTGGCCAGTGCTCCTCTAATACTGTAACCTCAGGAGCCTGCTGCTGAGGCTGAGGAGACTGGGGTACCAAAACAGGCATGGCCAGTCTACAGCCACCAGACTCACCTGTGCCTTGTCCCTCCTCACCTTGAGTAGCACCTTGTGGACAAAGGAAATGGAGGGAAGGCAGAGAGGAGGTCTGGAGTCGAGGATCTCAAGAAGGTATCCCCCTGCAGCGTTCCCTGATGAGGGGGTGGGCACAATAAAGCCTCAGCATTGCATTCTCCCTGGAGGCAAACAGGTCCACCAGAGGGGTGCACCACTGGGAGAACAGACTGTGTACTATCTATGGGTGGAGAGACCATGCATGAGATGCCTCTCCCATGACTGACAGCGTCCACCAGCTGGTTGGAGGTGCCAGCCACATGGATGGCCAGGAGATTGGCCTCCAGGCTACGCATGAGGGTCCACACGCAGAGAGCTTCCTTGCACAGAGGGCATGGAGTGTGTCCCAACCTGCTTTTTTTTTTTTTACAACTCTGTTTCTGTGCCACTCCAGGGAAACCCTCTCCAGCATCCTCCAGCTTTCTGGGCTCTACCTCCCACCTGAGACTCTCACTGCTCTCCCTCACTCCGACTGATGCAGCCCCCAGGATCTGAACCCCCCGGGAAGGAGCCGCCCTATCCGCCCAGTGCACTCTAGCTTGCAGTGTAGAGTGTTGTTCTTTGTGAGCCAGGGCTAGAGAGGAGAGGGCCCAGTGTTGGGAGTGTGGTCCAGAGGCAGAGGTGACTTTGCCTATCCCCAGGAGTGGAGATTTTTCTTACTTTGCCCCTCAGGGAGTGCAGACATACACTAATGTCCAGCACAAATGCAGACACGCTCCCGCACCCGCTTGCAGGATGTCTACCGATGCTCCTTATCCCTTGTACATGCTCCATGCATGCTGTGGCTGCCAGCCTCTGCCAGGGACCACTGTAGCTGTGTGGAGTGGCAACCTCTTCCCAAGGAGAGGAGTTTAGTCCTCCAGACACTTGATCCTCTCCTGGCCCCTGCCTACCCCCAGCTCCCAAGTCTGTTCCCAAACCTGGCTCGCCGGCATGGCGCAAGGTGTGACATCCAGTGCCTCAACCCTTAGCACCACCGGGCCGGCACCCCACCCTGCTTGTTGAGGTAGTACATGGTCGTGGTGTTGTTTGTCTGGACCTGGACCACCTCACCCCGAATGTGACGATCAAGTCAGCGCTAGCCAAACTGTTCAGAGCTCCAGCAGGTTGATGTGACACCGGGACTCCTCAGGGGTCTAGAGGCCTTGGACTTTGTGTTCCCCCGGGTGGGCAACCCAGCCCACTACAGAGGCAGTGGTCATTAGGAAGACCATCAGCTAGGCGTCAGACAAATGTGATCTCTCCCTGCAGAAGTTCCAGGATGAGCCACCACTGGAGGGTGTCCCAAATTTGCTGGGTCACAGTGACCAGCTGGTCAAAGTGGCCCTTGTACTGAGACCACTGGCTGGCCAGATGCCACTGCAGATAGCGCATTCTCCAGCAGGCCCATCGGACTACACTGGTGATGGCCACCATGTAACCCAGGAGGTGCAGGAAGTCCCAGGCAGGGTGCAATTGCCCAACCAGAAATGATTGGGCAAAGGAGGAGACAGCATCTGCTCGGTCCACTGGGAGCCAAGCTCTGGCTCTGCAAGAGTCGAGCTCTGCCTCGATGAAGCTGATCACCTGCCAGAGCACGAGTTCCAACCTGACCTCATGGACCAGGAGGCCATGAGAGATGCAGGTCTGGACAGCCAGGTCCCTGGACTACTCCACCTCCTGTCTGGAGGGGCCCGCTATAAGCCAGTCATTAAGGTAGGGGTAAACCCAGACCCCTCAGTGCCTCAGGTGGGCTGCCACCACTACAATGCACTTGGTGAAGACCCTGGGGGCCAAGGATGGACCAAATGGCATGGCCTGGAACTCATAGAGGGTTCCCTTTGCTCAGAAGTGGAAGAACCACCTGTGACACAGACAGATCAGAACAAGAAAGAATGCATCCTGTAGATCCAGGGAGCAGAACCACATGTTTTGCTCTAGTGATGGTATGACATGAGAGAGAGTTACCATCCTGAAGGTGCGGGACATGATGCACTTGTTCAGGTCACGCAGATCTAAGATGGGGTGCCAGCCCCACGTCCGTTTTGGCACCAGGAAGTACCTGGAGACAAACCCTGGGTGTTCCAGCGGGTTGGCAACAGGAACCATGACCTCCTTGTGGAGGAACTGGGTGATGTTGTCCTGAAGGGCCAACAAAATGTCTGCAGACACCATGTTCTCTCGTGGGGCAGGGGCTCAGCAAGGCACGTACTGCTCAAATTCTAGAGGCAGACCCTGACTGACCACTTCAAGAACTCAACTGTCCATGGTGATGGCGGACACAGCCGGCCCTCCATGGGAGGACCCAAGGGTGGCTTGATGGGCATGACGGAGGCACCCCCTCATCGCATCACTGGGCAGGCTTGGAGGCAGAGGAGGGCCCAGCTGACTAACTACCAAGGCCTCTTCCTCCAGGCTTGTGGACAACTGAGGCCACTTGACTTTGGCTGAGGTCACCAGGCCTGAGCCTGCTGCCCAGCCTTGGCTGCAGGAGTAGAGGTGGACCGAAAGGGCTTCTTTTTCTGCTGTTTGAAGCCCTTGGGGTCCCTCTAGGTGGATGTCACAGAGTCCAAGGTGGCACTGGACTTTTCAGTGCTGGTGAGGTAATCTTCAACCCTGGGCCCGAACAAGTAGGTGCCCAGGAAAGGGACATCCGTCAGCTTGTGCTGGTTGTTTGCCATGAAGATTGAGATCTGCAGCCAAGCCATGTGGTGCAGGGCTACTGCAGCCACCACAGAATGGGCACAGGAGTCCCCGATATCCATGGCTGTCTGAAGATGCTGCCTAGCCAGAGACTGACCCTTGTCCTGGACTTACTTGATCGAGGTCTGAAGGTCTGCTGACAGATGAGGAAGCACTTCGTCCAGCATGCCCAACAGCGCATGAGAGAAGTCAGCCATCAGGAGGGCCGAGCTTGCCTGGCAAAGGCCAAGCAAACAGGCAGTGTAGACTTTTTTTTTCACCAAATGGCCCAATTTCTTGGACCCCTTGTCAGGTGGTTTGTTAACATCTCTCATGTTGCCAGAGCGCCAAAACACAGAATCGACCACCAACCCCTCAACCAAGGGGTGTTCTGTGAACCCGGAAAGGGAACCACGTACTTGCGGGCCATCCAAGCAATGGTGCTGGGCAGGAGGCAGGGTACTGAAGAAGCTCCAATGCAGGGCCCAGGATGGCCTCTGTGACTGGGAAGGCTTCCCCACGGGAGTCACCCCGGTTCAAGATCTCAGTAAGCAAGTACCGAGCCCTCTTCTGGACAGGCTGCATCTTAAGACGTGTATTCTGAGATAAGATGGAGAAGGCCCTTGAAGGAGGCAGGACCTTCATCTGTCGAGAGATCCCCAGGTGACTCCATGTCCAGCAGACATGAGTGCAAGGAGGAACCCTCTGACTCTGACCGCCTGAATCCCCACTGACCCTCCTCGGGTGGTCTGGGGTGATGGCGACTAACAGCTGATGGGGAAGACCTGAGGCAGGCTGAGGCTCCTTAGTCAGAGAGCCAGATTTCAGCTGTTTCAGCAGCAGCTCCACCGGGATCGGCGGAGATGCTTGGGGGGAGGCTGAGTCAAGACCGTTTGACAGTTCGGCTCCTGCTGAGTAGGAGAAGGCATCGGCCTCTGCAGCGAGAGCCAGGTAATAACCAGGGTAGGAGTCAGCACTGGTTTCATACCAGCGAATACCAGCTGTTGCCACATCAAATCCTTGTAGCATTGACACAACTTGCACCGAAGCCTCTCCTCACCTGAGGAGGATGAGGATGAAGAGTAGAGGCAGTGCCGCTTCCCCAACCATTGAGAGCGGGAGTGCCAACATCAGCATGAGCCACTGAACTTCTGGGAGCAAGACTGAGACCTCAAAAGCTGGGGGAACTGGCAGCGGGCCTTGGAGGGTGCCAGCAAGAGCTGAGGCACCTCCAGGTCCTGGTCAATGACTAGAGGCAGTGGGTCAGTAGACTGATCCATCCCTCCCTGAGTCTGATTCAGGACCGGAGTCCTGGATAAAGAAGTATCGGCCACTTCGGGCAACAGCTGGTTGACCGGTTCAAGAAAGATCTCAGTTAGAAGATCACCCTGTGTCTCGGCCAGGTGGCCCAATGGGGATACCATGGAGCTGGCGGCCTGGGCTGAAGGTTCAACCAAAGTCAGATCTGGAGAAGCACAGGAATCGGAAGCCTGAGAATGGGAACGTTCTGGATCCCACAAGCGATGAGACCATTTTTTAAGCTTGGACTTGTGTGCTGACGAGGGGCCTTGACCATGAGTCAGGAGAGCCTGGCATAAATCCTTAAATGCCCCCATAAAGGAGGCACCCAAAGAGAGCAGCAAAAAGGCTGAAGCTGAGGAGATTTGATTCACGGCTTGGGCCACTGCCTCCTTGAAAGCCGCTAGCTGTTTGGTGGACCCAGCAGCCACAGAGACCACTCAACCAGGGTCCTTTGACTTGACTGGTGGGTGCAGTTTGTTCAGATAGCCCAAAACCAAGCGGCCATGACGATCCTCAAGGATGGACAGGTGGAAGGTATGACAGATGTTGTAGGCCTGGGGATCATGCTCGTGGCCCAGGCAATATATAGGCACGCGGTGTGCGAATCCATCTGGGACATCTTCTGCCCACAAAAACATTTCTGGAACTCCAGAACTGATTTATCGTTATCCATGTTGGTCGGTGTGAAGAATGAGCCTGACGACACAGAGTTTTTAATAACTTGGAAGGAAATCTGAAGATTGTAACAGCAAAGGGCCTACTCAGCGTGAGAGCAATAAGGAAGGAACCTGCTTCTTCCAGCAGAAAGGAACATCTGGTGTCATGGGGTGGAGCCGAGGGAGTTACCAGCTGGGTGGGTGGGAGGAGCCAGCTTGAAGACGTTCTGGTGAGCTTTTAAAGGGAAAGGCAACTGCCAGACAGTATGGCTAGAACATCATATTTTTATTTATTTATTGAAATGTTTCACCAGGAAAGCACGCTGAACAAGTTGCTCGTCTCCTGGTGTGACCTGGGGGAGGGGAGTACAAGGGAACAAAGAAGCATAACTCTCAGCAAAGAAGATTGGAAGGAACTAGAAGGGGGACAGGATCAGATCTACAGTACAGTAGCTTCTTGTTTTACATTGTTTTTCGTGGATTCTACTTGGTAGAATGTTATTTCTTTTCTTTCTTACTACTAAGGGGCTAGCAGGGTATTGTTTGGGGCTGTTGGAATTTTGAAACCTGTTTTGGTAGCTATAAGTGGGCTCATTTGTTTGGTTCACTGTGTGGCAGGCTGCATTTGTAGAGGCCTGTTTCTTCTGTTTTAAAACATAATTGGTGTAATTTAACTGTCTGTTTCTTTGAATTGAAGACCTATATCTTCTAATTCCAAGCCTATTTTGATGTGTTGTTGGTGAAGCTGTTTGAATTGGAGTCCTGTTTCTTTGGGTAGCAAACCTATTTTGGGGGCTTTGAGTAGGATTGTGATTCATTGTTGCTGGCTTCACTAGCTGCAAAGTTTGAGTGCACAGTGGGGGAGAGTGCTAATGGTCTGGCCAGAGGCCTCAGCTACCTGATTGTTTCTGGAAGACTTGGGCTGGTCCCACCCCTGGTCCATTATTTCCTTTATACTAGGGGTTCTGACATCACTTCCTCAAACAGGCAAAGGATATGCACCTGTCATAGCAGAAGCAGACATCCAGGAAAGGAACAGCAGCAAGTGAAGAGGTGACTGCTCTCTCAGTGGAAGGGAAGTAAATGCAAATCTAGGAGCTTTCATTATTACTTCTTCGCATTGATATTGCATTGGGAAAAGGAGGAGTAGGAGTTTGAAGAAGGTTGTGCAATAGCTACTTAAAGTCTCTTTTGAGTGTGGATAGGAAGGATAGGAATATAAAAGCAGTTGCTCAATATATCTAAATGTGTGCAACAAAGGAGGTAAGGGAAATAAAGAAAATGTTTTGCACTGATAGAGGAAGGAGAGGGAGACTTGGGAGAGTGTTGGCATCCTGCATCTGAAAGGGTGGGGTCGCTGGTGAGCGCACAGCAATGGGTAGGGTGGTAGGCTGCAACAACTGCGGTGCACCAATCTTTCTAAACATTGCCTGGAGTGTGGGAGGATGTTTAGTGTGCAGCCGCATAGAAAAACTTAGAAAGGAGATTGAGGGTCTGCAGGAGGAACTAAGACAGGCAAGGCAGATTGGGGGTGGGTTTAGCCCAATACTGGAGGGAGGAAGAAGGGGAGATGAGGGAGGGCGATGTAAGCCAACAGTGGTGAGGAGAGGGTCAGAAGAAGGGAAGCAGAGACAAAGGGGCCCAGGCCAGGAAGAATGATTGCCGGGGAAATCAGGTCAGGAGACAAAAGACAAATGGAAGGAGGAGGAGATAGGGACTTGTGAGGGGAGGCAAGGAAGTGGCAAAAGTCATGGAGTGGAAAGGAGAGAACAGGTTACTATGAAGAGAGAGAGAGCGGGCATTTGTGAAGGGCCCTCAGAAAATAGTTATGCACTGCTAGAGAGGAAGAAGGTGGAGGAGGGAAATGATGAAATTAGAGGAGTAATTGATAAATGCCTGGACCAAACTGGAGCGGGGGGAAGTTCTGCTGGGAGAATTGCAACAGGGGTAAAAGGGGGAAATAATGTGCAGGAGGAAGAAGAGGAGCTGGAAATGAGAGAGGAGATGAATGGAAGCAAGCAGGAGTAAGAGGGTGGAATCTTAGTGCTGGAGGACCCAATACTAAGAGGAGTTAGGTGGGTAGCAAGGGGAGAGGCATAGTCATTGGGTGGAGGCCATGCCAGGAATGACAGCGAAAGGGTGGGACAGTCTGTTCTGAAATATGCTAGAAGGGTAGGGACAAGCCTCATTTAATTATACATCTTGGGACAAACGACCTGGCTGACAAGACAGTAGATATAGTCCAGAGGAGGTTTGAGGAACTAGCACAATTATGTGAGGGGCAGGAAGATCAGTAACTTTTCTGAGATACTTCCGTGCCAAAGGCAAGCACAACAAGAAAGCTGAGAATAGAGGAATTTGACGGATGGCTAAGAACTGGTGTTGTGCTAAAGGGTATGGGCTGTTGGGGGTGGGAGGACCTGGGAGGACAGCAGTCTCTATGCCAAGGACAGACTACATTTGAGTGAGGAGGGAAAGAAAGTGTTGAAACAGAGGATGGAAGAGTATATAGAGGAAGTTGGGAATTTAAACTAGGAGTGGGGGGTGGCAGTTGGGGAAGAGATATGCAGAGACCACAGGTTGGGAAATCATATGAGCTTACCCCCATAACAGTGACAAAGGACAAATGGCAAGTACTGTTGGTGATGCTAGGAAAGGAGGGCAGGATAGGAGGGGGGGGGGAAGGGTGGAAGGTGGTTACCCTTAATGCTAGGAGCCTTGGGAGGAAAACTGCAGAGTTACGGGTTCTCATGGCAGAGGGAGAGTTGGACATTGCAGCCATCACGGAAACATGGGCCACCCAATATAATGACTGGGACCTGTCTGTACCAGGGTACAGGTTATTTCGTAGGGACAGGGTGATTGGGAAAGGGGGAGGTGGCACTATATGTGAAGGAAGGACTGAAGTGTGTAAGGAAGGAAGGGGAGGAGGGTAGTACGGAGTCACTTTGGGTGCAAATCCAGGATTCCAAGAATAGGATTCTTAGAATGGGAGTGGTGTACAGGCCACCATCTCAGACGGAGGAGTTAGACAGGGAACTAGCGGGACAGATCAGGAGGACCTGCGAGAAGGGTAGTGTGGTGATTGTGGGGACTCTCAACATGCCAGGAGTGACTAGAGCACCCCAACAACCAGGAACAGAAGGAGCAGGTACTGCTGGATGCCTTCCAGGACAGCTTCCTGCTGCAAATGGTCAGTGAACCAACCAGGTTAGGGAATACCTTGACCTTGTGCTGGCAAATGGGGACTTTGGAGAGAACTTACAGTGGAGGAACCACTGTCAGGAGTGACCACCGCTCAGTATGGCTCACATTGATATGGGCAAGAAAGGAGGGAATCTGGCACAAGAGTGCTGGACTTCAGGAGGGCCGACTTTGGGAGGATGGGAGAAGTGGTAAAGGGTACCTGGCCAGAATTCAATCTAGTATGGATACTAACCAGAGGTGGGAGCCTCATAAAGCTGGGGATAGTGGAGGCAACAAACCTGCTGCAAAGCCCAGAACAAGAAGGCTAGGGCTAAGAAACTGAGCTGGTTGAGCAAGGAGGTCATGAAAGGTAAGGAGGAAAAGAGCTGCCTTTAGGAAGTACAAGAAAACAGGGAGGGGGGAGGACAGAGAGGAGTACTTGACAGAATCGAAGGAGGTGACAAGGGCAGTAAGGGGAGCCAAAGCATCTATGGAACTCAGGCTGGCACAAGGCATTAAGAAGGGAGAAGGACTTCTTTAAGTACATTAGGGAGAAAAGGAGCTGTAAGGACCACATAGTAAGGATTAGGAAGGAGGGGGGTTGGGTGGAAGCAGGGTACGATAAGGCGGAAGCACTAAATGAGTACTTCTGCTCAGTATTTACTAAAGAGAATGGAGGGGGACACCCAAGGTGGGAGAAATGGCAGAAGCAGGGGGGGAAGTGGTGACAGATGGGGAAATCATGGAGGGCAGAGTTCAAGAGGGTTTGAAGGCACTGAGGGTGGACAAGGCGCCAGGTCCAGATGGCATCCACCCCAGGGTACTGAAGGAGCTGGCAGAGGTCCTTGCAGGACCTTTGGCAGACCTATTCAATGCCTCACTACATTCGGGGTGTGTACCTCAGGCTCATGTGGTGCCCCTCCACAAGAGTGGCCCCAAGGATGAACCGGGAAACTACAGACCAGTGAGCCTCACATCCATCGTGGGTAAGCTAATGGAGACTATCCTGAAGGAGAGGCTGGTGGCCCTCCTAGAGGCCAAAGGACTACAGGACAGCAGACAGCATGGCTTCATATGTGGCAGATCCTGCCAAACCAACCTGGTCGAGTTCTATGACTGGATAACTAGGCAGCTGGACAGGGGCCAGGCAGTGGATGTCCTGTATCTGGACCTCAGTAAGGCATTCGACCTGCACATGGAAGGCTGGGAAGGAAGCTAGTAGGCACAGGGCGGTGCAAAGCTGGTGGGATGGGTAGGAAACTGGCTGCAGGGAAGGCAACAGAGGGTGGTGGTGGGTGGGGAGCTCACACCCAAGGGCAGTGACGAGCGGTGTCCCACAGGGCTCGGTGTTGGGACCAGTGTTGTTTGGGATATTCATTGCAGACATACCATGGGACATCAAGAGCAAGATCAGTCTGTTTGCTGATGATACCAAGGTTGGCACCGTAGTGGATGACCTAGGGGGATGGCAGGGGTTGCAGGATGATCTGGCAAAGCTTGAAACCTGGTCAGACACCTGGCAACTGGGGTTTAATGCCAAAAAGTGCAAGGTGCTGCATTTTGGGATGAAGAACCCAAGGAGGAGTTACCAGCTAGGGGGAGTGCAGCTAGCCCAGACAGAGGAGGAGAAGGATCTGGCTGTGCTCATTACAGGGTTAATGAACAACTCGGCACAATGTGGGAGGCAGCTGCAAAGGCCAACAAAATGCTGGGTTGTATTACAGGGTATATCCTCGAGGAGGGAGGAGGTGATTCTGCCACTGTATAGGTCATTAGTTAGACCACACCTGGAGTACTGCGGCAGTACTGGCATCCGTGATCTGAAGAGGGACATTGTTACTGGAGGGGTGCAGCGCAGGGCAACAAAGATGATCAAGGGGCTGGGGACTTATCATACGAGAGGAGGTTGAAGGAGTTGAACATGTACTCACTGGAAGAGAGGAGAGACAGGGTGACATGATTGAAACCTTTAAATACATGAAAGGAATAAACAAGACGGGTACAGAGGGGCTGTTCAAAGTAAGGAGGGAGGGCACCATGGGGCCATGATATGAGACTGGAGCGAGGAAGGTCCAGGAGGAGATGAGGACACTTTTTACAGAGAGGGTGGTGGCTGGGTGGAATGCATTACCTGCAGAAGTGGTATGCAGTAGAACAGTGGACTGCTTCAAACGAGGATGGGACAGGACAAGGGGAGTGTTAATGAAGGGAAGGGTGGAAGGGAGGCAGCTGCAGAATAGGGGTGCTAGCTGCACATTCGAGCAGACTTGATAGACCTCTAGGCCTTTATCTGCTGGCAAATTTCGTATGTTTGTATGTTCGTATAATGTTACGTATAGCAATCGTACATACAGCTCCCATCTGCCTGTTCTGGTGGTAGTTCAGGTGGATGTTAAAGATCCCATGGCACTTCTTGAAAAAAAAGAGTACGGGAATTTTTTATTCAAAACTTCAAAACATACAATATATAGAAACGTATAACAGCATATAAAATCATAAAGGAAAACAAGGAAAAACCATAAAGAAGTATTTCAGCATACAAGAAAGATAAGCATAAGTAAATCACATTTCTGGAACCCCCTTCCCCACTAAAGAGTAACTGAAGGTTACATAAAACATACAAGAAAAAGGAAAAATAGATACAAAATCGTGTTACTGCACACTAAATCATAATACAAAGGAAAAGTAAACACAAAAAAGTATTTTGTCATACAGTAATACCACGAATCAAACTAACAATCACATAACCCCAAACCTAGAAACTAAAACTAACAACAGGCTCTCCCCCATGAAAGAGAGTAGGGGAAGTACATAGTCAAAACTGGAAAAAAAAAAGTCAATATACAAAAAATACTAAAATCTATAAAGGCCAAGACTAACTATCGTATCCAATCAGTCGAGGCCCACCTAGAGCGAAAAAGCACATCCCGGACTGTGTTACATTCCTGGAGCTTCAGGGCAATAATTGAGTTTTCAGTCATGAAAAATAAGTCCTCAGGGGAGAAATGTAGCTGTTGTATAGTAAGCTGGCACCACACAAACCATATATGAAATTTGAAGCAAACTAGAAATAACCATAAGGTGGTCCTATCGTGCTTAGTCCATAAGAAAGGTAAAATACCTAAACACAGAATCTTCAAGGACATATTGTAAAATGGAGATGAAGGCCATCTTTGTTGAAGTATCCTCCAAAACCTCTGAATAAAAAGACAATCAAGGAATAAGTGTTCCATCGTCTCCACAACAGCAGAACAGGAATCCCTTGGGCAGTATCTCTCAGAAAGAGGTCTATGTTTAAGGTTCCCTTTAACATTTAATTTCCCATGCAAGGCCAACCATGTAACATCCCACATATACACAGGAATACAGGGGGATACTAACATCTCACCTATCAGCAATTTATCAGACGTAGGATACGAATCAAAGATGGCCGTGTCCTGGAAATATCTTTGAATTATATAATTATACAAAATTGTCCTAGTACAGCAAACCAAGTGATCCTTCGCAAACCCCCACAATTTAATCTTGGCAAAATAAGTTCTCAAAGCACCAGATAAATGAATTAAAGATGCTTGCCTAGGTAAACCAGCATAAGTGGGCCACATGGAAAAGACAGGACCTAATGAGTCAAGAACCCAAGGCGTCCACCGTGCCGCTTTCCCTGACACTAAGGGGAGCAAATTAGTATAAAGGAACAGAGTGAAAAAGAACACTACTGGCTGAACCATCTTGCAGCCCCCATGTTTCTTATCCCATAACAACAAGCTTCTTTTAATGGGATTAAGTCAACTCCCCCAAATACAAGAAAAAAAAAACAACAATATAATTTAGTTTCCTAGGAAGAAGGAAGACTGAACACTGAACCTAAATACAAAAAACTGGGCAATAAAAATGTTTTAACCATATAAACCCCTTTTTAATTTAGAAAGTCTCCAAGTATTCCATAAGTCCACATTATGTTGTGCTTCTTGGAGTTTCAGGGACCAATTCAGATATGCTAAGTCACCACAACCGAACAACATTCCTAAAATTGAAACCGTTCCTCTAAGCACAGGAATGCCAATCAATGTATCATCGTGGATGTTCTCAAGTCTAAGGGGGAGACTGTGAGAAATGAGATTTTTCATAATTAATAGCTGTCCCTGTATAAGCCATAAAAGCACGCAAGACTTAATCAAGCAATGCTGCGGAAGGTAAGTTACCCACTATAAAACAAACATCATCCGCATAGACAACACGTTTAATTTCAGGGTCATCACTAGAAAGGAGACACCGTGAATATCTAGTTTACCATGAACCCATCTTATTAAAGGATCTAAAGTAAACAAATACAAGAAAGGGCTTAAAGGCACACTTGGCGAACCCCTTTTCTAATGAGACACCGACGACCCAACCAGCCACTGCAATATGCCTGAGCAGTAGCAGTCCTATAACATGTCCTAATCCAATCAACAAAGGTGACTGGAATACCGTAAGAAACCAAACAATTCCATAAATAATCATGGCTCACGTCATCAAAGGCTTTAGCCTGGTCTAAACTAAATATCAGATACTGAAGGTGGTATGGATGCGAGCAGGGACAGATAAAGTGTTTTTATAATATGCTCAATGTCATTGATATTATTTATCTTATTATTATCTGAGTCCTGTAAAAATTCAATGTTCATGTCTTCATGATTTTTTTACATGCTTCAAGGGGATCACCTACTGGCATTCTTTGTGTGCCACTGTGAAGCATGGCTTGCATTGATTGTGCACGATTATACTGATATGCAAGCATACTATTCTTAACATTTTTGATTTGCTGTGAATAATCATATTTTGTGAGATAAGACAATGTATATAAGTGCTATAAATGCTTTCTCAAGGATAAATACTTAAAAAAAATTACTCTTCCCCAATTGTCTGCAGTATTTACAAAACCAAGATTTTAAATCTTGTTTAGTATCAAACCACCATTCACTAGTATCTGAATATAAAAAAAGAACTGATAATCTGGCAATAAATAGAGCTTTTATTTTTTTAATTACTTCTGGGGCTGTCAATAAAGATGTATTCATTTTCCATTTATTCCTCTCTTTTTGAACATTAAAGGAGGTTTCGATAACAAATTTAAGCATGAGAGGGGTGCTGCACTTCTGAGGTGCCATCTTTCAGATGAGATGTTAAACCGAGGTCCCATCTGCCTGGACTGGTGGTAGTTCAGATGGATGCTAAAGATCCCATGTCACTTATCGAAAAGAGTAGGGGAATTTTCCCGGTGTTCTGGCTAAATTTCTTTCATTCACTAAAATACCACCAACAGCTTAATCTGGTTCAAGGTCAGTTGGCATTCATCTGTATCCCCCTCCCCGGTCGTGCCTGAAAATAGGCAGGATTTGTCCAGTGCACTTACCCGGTCAACAAAAACTAAATAAAATAAAATAAATAAAATAATAAAAATAAAGTAATAGATGGTCTGAAAATTCTATGGGTAAAATTGGAAAAACACCTATAGGTAAATTTTTAGAAATAAATAAATGGACAATTGTAGTTTTATATTTGTTCCTGATATATGTGAAATTAATACCTTTATTATAAATATTACAATTCAGAAGACCTGCAGTTTTTACAACTGTTGTCAACATATTAGAGTCACAATAGATTTTATTTCCTTTTTTTCACCACTAAATTGTGTTTTGGCAATGTCACAATTGAAATCTCCACCAAAAAAAAAACGTGTAAGAGGTTACAAGAAAAGATTGTACACTTCAAAGAAGAGTTACCCTATCAGCCTTAACTTGAGGGCTATAGATGGTTATAAAACGACAGGCCAATGTTTTCCATATTCCATCTATTAATAATAATCTATCTGGATATAAATCTACTAATTTTATCAGGGAAAAATCACAGGACCCAAATAGAATACCAACCCCATCAGCATTATCGGGGCCAAAGGACCAATAAGAAGGTCTCCAGATCCATTCCCTTTTGAATTATATAATTTGTTTTCCTGAACACATCCATGTTTCTTGGAGAAAAAAACCCTCAAATTTCATTTCATGAATACATGAAAAAACAGCTTGTCTCTTTAAAGGGTTTAATAGGCTATGAATGTTTACAGATCCTATAGAAAAAACCTTTTTTTTTTTTATGAAAAAAGAATGTTCAAAACCAATCATACATTTTTTTTTCTCCTTTTCTTTTTCTTGCCCTTGTAATCATTTTGCTCAGCTCCCTTAGGGGCTGAAAGTCCTTGTCCTGTATGAGGTATTGAGTCTCCTTGCTCCATTTCAGAATCTCCATCAGGTCGAAATAATGCAACATAGGTATTATCGGATTCAAATGGGGGAAGAGCTAATATATGATGTTGATGGGTTTTGTTTTAGATTTCTTGAAGAACGTCTGGGTAAAGGTGGTAGTACATTTAGGTTGGAGGAATCCCCCTCCACACCAATAGGTTCTGAATAACAGACAGGAATCATGGTATAGGATAGTGGATCAGGAAAGGGAACACCTCTGATAGGAGTTATATCTTGGGGGGGGGGTCTCTGAAGTTATCATAATATCAGGATCTGATTTTGTATGTAACTCCCTTACAAATGGGGGTTCCTAAAAGCCTTCCTGGAGCTGCTTAAGAGCTCCTTGCCTAACTGGTGTTCGGTGCAATGCCGCCAAAATGCGGCCGTTGTGAGTGCTTTTAAAGCCTCCAGTACTGTCTCTTTAAGAGCTGCCTGCTCGCAGGTTTCAGTGGTTTGTACAAGGGGGACTGGGGTTTCCCTACTCGAATCCCACCTGAGCTGCAGTGAAATCGCTCCCATTTTGTAGTCGCTGTAAGTGCAAAAGGGAGCCTGACTAATAGATGGAACTGTTTGGCTATGATCATTTAGAGTATTAGTGAAATTACAGTTTGTCTAACCTGTCTTCCTTGCAGCTGGGACTTTGTGTGCTTGGCCCTTCCATTTTGGACCTGGATTGTTGAACTGGGCCAATGGGGTAAAGAGGGATACCTAAAATGAAGGCCGCCTGAGCCAACTAGAATTAGGACTCTCTTTGGAGTCGGCTGTCCATAGGGGATACAGCCAGTAATTCTGGGAAATGAAGTTCTGGACTGTGGTGCTTTTTTGCACCAATGAGGACCGAATTAAGTGACTGGCATCTGCAGCCCACCAATGGGATTGGGTGGCACCCAAACTGAGATGCTCTGCCCAAACTGCCAAGGGGCAGAGTCATTGTGGCTGTGAGTGAGAAAGGAGCTCTGGGCTCCTGCGCCGTTGAGTTTTCGCGTGGGAAGCGAATGTGGAAGGCTAGATTCAGGTGACTTGAACGCCAGCAAGTGTCGGACAAAATCCGCTAGGCAGCGGTCAGAGGAGGCTGTGCAAAAGCGCAGCTACCTACCAGGCTCACCCTGTAGAGGACTGGAGAATCTGCTTCAATCACGCTCGGTCTGTCAGGACAAGTGAAGCTGTGTCATTGGGCCCGGTGTACTGTAGTGAAAGCGATCGGGATTATACAGCAGCTGCCTGGTATGGTACCCCTCTGCTCTTCATATAAATGTGTGGAGAAGCGCATGAACTCCAGGCTCGGTCCTGCACGTGGTGTGAGGGCGCTCTTTTGGTTGGAGTTGTGAGTATTAAATCAGGGTAGCTCCCTGTCAGATGTTCACAGTGAGGGCATGATTTGTCTGGCTGCTTTACTGGCTACACGAACTGAGCCTGCTGGCTCTGCTCAATCCTCGTAGGAATCACGTGCTTATTTTCTGCATCAGGGCCCCAACCAGCTGCATCGAGAGGCTAGCCTTCTATGGCCTGAGTACCCAGAGACAGTGACTTACATGGTTTGGCCTGTGCACAGTGCCCTAGGTACATATATATATATTAGAGTGGTAAGCTAATTAACCTGCTCTCCCCCAGTCCTTGTTATCTCCCCATAAATAAATCAGATTGGTTGTTTTGCAAAGGTATACTGACTGAACTGTGTGTCTATGTTGAATTAATGTACAGTGGTTATTGTATAACTGCATCTTACTTTACAGGGGGTCCCCAGAGCCAAACTGATTGAACCAAAGCTGGGGGTAAGTGTACATGGCAAGGGTACTGTGGTTGATGGGTGTGGGCCACTAGTGGGAAGAAAGGGGGGTTGCAGTGACCCAGAGGACTCTATCCAAGTCATAGTAGACTGTTTCAACCCCGACCTCTGGGTGGAGGCACCCACCATCAGATCCAGGCCCCTCAACCTGTTAACGTCAGATCAGGCAGGGGTAGTGGCCCTTGGGATAGCGCCCTCTAGGGGTTACATGTAACCAGAGAGGTAGAATGGGAAAGGACAGAAGAGGGTTGGGGGGCTGGAGTATTATCTGCAAGTGCAGAAGCAGAGTCTTGTGCCTGTTGTATTAAGAGCTCAGGACTAATGCAGGAAGCTTTATTTTTAGCTGCCCATGGGCGTTCTCCAAAAACATGATTGTACTCCTCACAGAGGTCACATTTGGTGTGATTTGTGCACTGCATAGCAATATTCCCAAGTTCCCCGCAATTATCACACCGAGCTTGATCACAAGTACTAGATAAATGTGTTTTAGACCCATATTTGTAACATGCACGAGGCTGCCCTGCATAAAAACAAACCTCTCTGTCCCTCCCCAACATGAAAGAATTAGGAATGTGTTCCATCCCTGAATCAGAAAGCCTGAGTTTAACTTTATATTTCCATCCCCCGTCCAGAACAACTCAGAATCTAAAATAGCCTCTGGATCATTAAGTACTGTATATCACATTTTTGGGATAACCAATTTGTAATGTTGTCTACGTGGACCCCTTCATTTCGGAACATTATGGTGACATACTTAATAAGTGGTTTAGTAAGAGGGATTACCAAAAATGGGGCCCAAAAGGGAGAAGTCTTAACCAGTGAATAACGTCCCCAGAATAATTTGAGAGCATATGCAGTTCGAAAACTATCATCATAATTATCCTCTCCGGAAATGTTAATAAAAGCAAATACTTCTTTAGGCAAAAAATGTAAAGAGTCTTTTAACAGTTGTTTTCCTACAAAAGATCCTTCAGGTCTTTCTGGGAGGCCTCCTTGGTATCAGATACGAACTGCGTTTCTCCTTGGGGCAGCTTCTTTTTTTATTTTAGAAAAAATCAGATAAAAGAGGTTTTTGAACAGGCGGGGTTTGTGATGTATCTGATTTTTCAGAAATAACCGTCAAAGTTAAATTAGGTAATTTAGTTACAGTTTCATTGGATGAATTCAATTTTGCAGAGTCAGAGTTACTGTTAATAGAATTGTCAGGAATAGGACTTTTGAGGGTCCGAAGGCCTAATGAATCAGGCCGTAATGTCTCAGAAGTTGTAGGTTTCCATGTAGGAGAGGACTGTGAGAAATTTAGAGAAGTATTCCAATCAGGATCTGGCAACTTGTTCCCTTTTGAAGTTTGAAGCCATCCTGCTGTTTGTAAAGCTTGTTGAGGGGACCAGTTGTTATCAGCGGGCAAGGAACTGTCCATTTTTGTAGAACTTAGTCGTTCTTCAATGGTTAAAGGGTCCTCTGTGGATTTAAAGACCAAATCCTTTGAGATCTTTTTTTTTTTTACAGGATTAGCCGATCGAGCTTTCTGTTCCTTGGAACAAGGCTTGTGTCGAAGTGTAAAAGAAAAAGCCGTAGCTTCAGGTTGCGGAGTTGGGCTGGACTGGTATTTTATACCGGTTTCTGAATTTTTACTTTCCCCAGATCCAGTGATATTTGCAGGGTGTTTAAAAGCAAACCCTGATTCTTTCATCATAAGGTGAGGTCGAAGTACTTCAATGTCATTTATAGCAATGTCTGATTTTGATGAAAGAGCACCAGAGAGAGCTGGTTGCTTGACTGCTGTCTCAATTTTAGGAGATAAGCCTGATGCTATGGGCTTTTGGCACACACCACAAGCGGTGTTTGAACTGCTAGCCTGAGAGTCCGGTGAGACAGATTGCTCCTCAGTTTGCAGAGTTTTAGGCTGTCGGCACACGCAAGAAGCGTTTGAAATGCCAGCCGCTTATGTTTCAGAGGGAGCCGGTCGCTCGACTACGGTCTCAGTTTTGAAAGATCAGCCTGATGCTATGGGCTTCTGGCACACCTGCCAGCCCAAGAGTCTAGAAAAAAAAATTACTCACCTTAATAATGTTGTTTCTTCTAATGGAGTCTTGCTGTATTCAGACCTAATGCAGTTAGCCCCAGCACTTGAATTGTCCTGGAGAGGAAAGAGTTAACTCTGTGCAGAAGCATAGAACGTTGAGCTCGAGCTCGGTTTTCAAACCTGTCTGTGGTACTTCCAAGTGTAACCATCAGATTCTTACGAGCACACTGACTAACATACTATAGCATGGAAATTGTTCAACATACAGCCAAAGAGCAAAAAATTATTTTTGGGCCCAAAAGACTCAAGTCGAGAGCCCAAGAAGGAAAGGTAGTGACAATATTTAAGTATAAAACACCAGAAAAATAAAAACAACATCCACCCCACCCAAGAGGGAGGGTACAAGGTACACCCCTGAGGTGCAATATTGTTAGAGGGGTAGACCTGGGGAAGAGAGAGGAGAGGGAAGTAAGGTGCCTGCCTGGTGCCATGGCTTAAAGGGACAAGAAGCGAATCCTCAGGATTGCAGAAGCAGCATCACAGGAGAGGGAACTAGATGATATTGTCCACCTCGGGACAAATGACCTAGCTAGGCATGGGATGAAACTGTGGAGTTGGGAAGGGGCCTCAGACAGGTAGCAAGCACGGTTACCTTCTCAGAAGTGCTGCCAGTCCAAGGCAGGGGTGAGGCTAGGGTACTACACACCATGCAGTTTAATGAATGGTTGCAAAACTGGTGCAGAGCACAGGGCTTTGGCTTTATTGGGGACTGGGGGTACACCTGGAGAGATGAAGGTTTATATTGGCACGATGGTCTGCATCTGTCCATGAAGGGAACCAAGATCCTAAGTGACAGGTTTAAATGCTTCCTTGGCAAGCTTTTAAACTAGGCATGGGAGGTGCTAATAAGAGGCAGGAAATGTCAAGCTTCCCCAACAAAAACATGACGGTAGTAAGGTAAACACTGAGGTACAGTGCTCAACAGAGGGTAGGGATAGGGGTAATGGAAAAATAGACAAGGGCAAAAAGAGCAGGCATGGGGAAAAAGGATAAAGCCAACATTAAATGGAGGGCAATGAGTACCAATGCCCGTAGTCTGGGAAACAAGCTTCCTGAGCTAGTAGCCTTGATGGAAGATGAACACTTGGATATTGTGGCAGTCACAGAAACATGGTACATAGGGAACCATGACTGGGATGTCAACATACCGGGGTACACAGTCTACAGAAGGGACAGGAAGGGGAAAAGAGGAGGTGGAGTAGCTCTATACATAAGGGAAGGGATCAAAGCTACAGAACTAAAAAGTAAAGGGGGATGACAAGAGGCACTCTGGGTCACATTGGAGACAGGGAATGGCATCACAATCCCCACAGGGGTTGTATACAGACCCCTGTCCCAAGGGGAGGAAATGGACAAGAAAATGATGGAGGACATTCTCAAAATGGCTGAAAAAGGGGGAGATACTGTTGATGGGGGACCTGAATATACCAGATGTTAACTGGATGACATGTACTGCAGCCACATCCAAGAGCAGGGTCATTCTCGATACTCTGCAGGGGGAAGGCCTTAGACAGCTAGTGTTGGAATTCACTCTGGAGGAGGCAATACTAGACCTGGTACTCTCAAATGGAAAGAGGATCACAAATTTAGAAGTCAGTAGACATCTGGGAACAAGTGACCACTGCACAGTGTGCTTCACAATAAGCACAACCATGGAGACAAGCCATACAAGAACAAGGATACTGGACTTTAGAAGGGCTGACTTGGGCAAAACGGGTGAATACCTGAGGAATACACTAGCAAATGGCCAAAAAGGAGAGGTGGAAGAACAATGGAGAAAAATCAAAACTGCCATTATAGAGGCAACAAGCCTTTGTGTGAAACAAATAAAGAAAACAAAGCGGAGTAAAAAAACACTATCGTTCTCAAAAGAGGTGGCAGGGAAGGTTAAGGAGAAAAAGGCTGCATTCAAAAAGTATAAGGCGTCACAGAAGGAGCATGACAGGGAACTGTATCAATTAAAGCAGAAAGAAGTGGGGAAGGCAGTCAGAATAGCAAAAGCCCAAACTGAGGAAAAAATAGCCAAGTCAGTTAAGAAGGGGGATAAAACCTTTTATAGGTACATTAGGGAGCATAGAAAGGTTAAGGAGGAATAGTGAAGATTAATAAGGAGAGGGAGGTGGGCAGAGGGAGACAGTGAAAAGGCAGAGATATTGAATGAATACTTTTGCTCAGTATTCACAAAAGAAGATGAGGAGGAGTTACCTAAACCAGACAATAGAAGCACTCTGGGCAGGGGTTGACACGTCCATTTACAGAAGAAAGAGTCCTGAAAGAACTCCTAAAACTCAAGGTGGACAAAGTAATGGAGCCTGATGGGATTCACCCCAGAATCCTAAAAGAACTAAGGGAGGACCTAGTGACACCACTGACCACACTTTTAACAAATCATGGGGATGGGGTGGTACCTGAGGACTGGAGGAGGGCAGATGTGATTCCCCTTCACAAAAATGGGAGCAAGGCAGAAGCACGAAACTACAGACCTGTAAGTTTGACCTCAGTGGTACAGAAAATGATGGAATCACTTCTGAAAGAAAGAATTGTTGAATACCTAGAGGCCAGCGGGGCACAGGACCCAAAGCAGCATGGATCTACAGCAGAAAGGTCATGTCAGACGAATCTAATAGAATTCGTTGACTGGGTGACCAAAGTAATAGACCAGGGAGGGGCTGTGGATATGGCCTACCTAGACTTTAGCAAGGCATTTGACACAGTCCCCCACAAAAGATTAATAATCAAGTTAGCCAGCCTGGGAGTGGGTCCCAGGGTAGTAGTCTGGGTTGCAAACTGGCTGCACAACAGGACACAGAAGGTAATAGTGAGTGGAACACATTCCGAAGAAAGGGGGGTCACTAGTGGAGTACCTCAGGGCTCAGTAATGGGTCCAGTCCTCTTTAATATCTTTATAGGTGACATTGCAGAGGGTCTGAGGAAAGGTATGCCTCTTTGCAGATGATACAAAGATCTGTAACAGAGTTGATACACAAGGGGGTGTAGAAAGGATGAGAAGGGACTTGGCAAGGTTGGAGGAATGGTCAGAATATGGCAACTCAGATTCAATGCAAAGAAGTGCAAAGTAATGCACCTGAGAGACAAAAACCCAGGAGAAGAGTACACAATAGCAGGGGAGGTACTAACAACAACAAAAATGGAACGGGACTTGGGGGTAGTCATATCAGATGATCTAAAGGTGGGTAAGCAATGTGAGAAGTCATAAGGAGAGCCAGGGGATACTGGGATGCATAGGAAGGGGCATCACAAGTAGAAAAAGGGAAGTGGTTATCCCTCTGTACAGACAGTTGGTGAGACCCCATCTGGAGTACTGTGTGCAGTTTTGGAGACCTCATCTACGCAAGGACATTGACAGGATGGAAGCAGTCCAGAGGAGGGCAACTAAAATGGTGCAGGGTCTGCATCTGAAATCATATGAAGAGAGACTGAGAGAGCTTAATAGGTATACCCTTGATGAAAAGAGGGACAGGGGGGACATGATAGAAACGTTCAAGTACCTCAAGGGAATCAACAAAGTCCAGGAGGGTAGCATCTTTCAGAAAAAGAGATGTGTAAGAACAAGGAGACACAATTTAAAGATAGAGGTGGGACGGCTCAGGGGTAATGTGAGGAAATCTTTTTTCACGGAGAGAGTGGTGGATGCATGGAACTGCCTTCCTGGGGAGGTTGTTGGAGCTAAAACAGTGGGGGAATTCAAACATGCATGGGACAGACACAAGGCAATTGTAGTGGGGGTGGCAGGAAGTAGGCTGTTGGTTAACTAGAATCTGCAGCTTATCCAGTAGGTAGGGAAATGGGCAGACTGGGCGGGCCAAGTGGTCCTTCTCTGCCGCCAAAGTCTATAAGCTTTATGTACCTGCCAGCCCACTTCCCAAAAAAACAGGCTCTGAGAGGGGAGGCAGGGGAAGAGGTCTGAATACAGCAAGACTCCATTAGAAGAAACAACATTACTAAGGTGAGTAATGTTTTCCTCAAACAACATGAAGTCTTGCTGTATTCAGACATAATGCAGACTACCAAGCAGTTCCCTATGGAGGAGGCTCAACAGTACTGCTGTGCCAAACTTAGCATCACTCCTAGCCTGGATGTCCAGGGAGTAATGCTTGCTAAAGTATGTACTGTTTTCCAGGTGGCTGCTTTACAGATCTCTAACAAAGGTATATCTCTGGCTGCAGCTAGAGAAGCAGCGGTACCCCTGGTTGAGTGAGCCCTCAGGCCTGAAGGGGCGCCCACCCAACTTGTCATAACAAAATTGTGACAAGAAACAATCCACCTGGCAATAGTTCTTTAGTAGCAGGCTTACTTTTTCCCACTTCACCATAAGTGAGAAACAATTGAAAAAGTACAGTTATATAAGAACTTACCGTAACAGTAGATCTTCGAGAACAGCTCTTGCAGCAGGTTACACCATTAGACTGGAAGCCGTTGGGCCAGGACCCCACGGAAAAATTCTAGCAAGCTATCTTTAGCGGGAGACGCCCCGACGCCGGGTCCCGGCCCGACGCCAGACGTAGTATATAAGGGGGCGGGTCCCGATTCCCCCGAAGTTCTCCGGACGGAGACTTCCGCCGCAGGCTGACATCGAAAATGGGAGACCGAGGATCCACCGCCAGAAGTCAAAGGAAACAAATCCTGAAAGTAAAGGCGAAGCCATGCTTCCCTCCAAGGGGGGAAGGTATGGAGGGATTTGCTGCAAGAGCTGTTCGAAGATCTATCGTCACGCAAGTTCTCACGTATCAGTACTATCTTACTCGACACAGCTCTGCAGCAGGTTACACCATTAGACTGATTTTCAGGCAGTAATGCTGCCAAATTTCCGGGAGGAGAAAATAGGAAATACATTCCAGGTCCTGAATCTAGGACAGGAGATCCTGTAGCACCGCCAGGTCGAAATCGGCTTCGCCGAGAGGCGTATGTCCAGGCTATAATGCCTGATAAATGTATGCACAGAGCTCCAAGTGGCTGCAGCACATATGGCAGAAGTGGAGACGCCCGAATGCTGCAAAGGAGGTGGCCACGCCTAGTGGAATGACCCGACTGAACCCGGGAGGGGCTTCTGTTTGAGCTCATAACAGAATGAAATACACTGGACAAGCCAGCGAGACAGGGACTGTTTTGATACAGGTTGGCCCATCATCCTCTCAGAAAAGGAAACGAAAAGTTGCTCAGAACTATGAAAAGGTTTAGTTCTGTTGAGGTAATACCTCAGGCTGCGGTGAACTTCCAGGGTGTGAAGCAGAGCCTCTCCTCTATTCGAGTAGTTCGGGAAGTAGACCGCAGGTCAATGTCCTGATTTAGAGTGAGTGAAGAAACCACCTTAGGCAAAAATTTAGGATTGGCCCTCAGGGATACTCTGTCCCGTGGAAAACTAAATAAGACTCTTTGGTAACATGAGAGCGGAAGCTCAGAAATTCTTCTCGCTGAAGTAACAGAACCAAAATAAACGCTTTCCACGACAGAAAACGAGTCGTAATCTGGCATGCAGATTTGAAGGGGGGAGCGTGAGTTGTTTCAGGACAAAGAGCAAATCCCATGGAGGCACTGGTGTCCTTAATGGGTGGCCTAAGGTGTAACACCCCTCTCAAAAATTCCCGAGAGGCGTCCAATTGTGCTACTGTACTGATGTCCCATCGGAAGGTGGTAGGTAGAGATGGCACAAAGGTGCACCTGATAGAGGAGTAGGCTAGACCCGAACGAAAGAGGGAGAGCAGGTAGTCCAACAATTACCCCACCGGCAACCTAAGGGGAATAGGTCGCGCGTTTCCGCGACCATAAATAAAAACGGCGCCATTTCATGGCATACGCCGATGCGCTGCCGGCTTTCTGGCTGCAGAAAGAACTTCCACACCCTCTGCGAGACCCGCGGACGCAAAGATGGCTATGTCTCTAGGAGCCATGCATGCAGGTTCAGTGAACGTAAGTCCGGGGACCAGTGAACCTCCCTCCTGAGACAAGAGCTGGAGCTGAACGGCAACGGAGCGGAGGTTCCCGGGATAGCTGAATTAGCAAGGGGAACCAGATCTGTCTGGGCCAGAAAGGGGCCACCAGGATCATTGTTGCATGCTCCCTGCGCAGTTTGAGAAGAACTCTCTGGATCAACGGGAAGGGAGGGAAAGTGTAAAGGAATCTGTCCGCCCAGGAGAGGGACAACGCGTCTCACCAGAAAACACCAGGCCCTGGATCTAGCGAGCAAAAATTGGGCAGTTTTGCGTTGGATGGGGATGCGAACAAGTCCAACTCTGGAGTTCCCCATCGAAGAAACAGATCCTCTGCTACCTCTTGAAGAAGTTCCCACTGGACTCTGGCCTGGGAGCGACTCCAGGCCGCCTGCAGTTGTGTTGTCCACCCCGGAACATGTACTGTGATCAGGTTCGCGCCTGTCGGAGTACCCAATCCCACACCCTCATGGCCTCCCTGCAGAGGGGTAAAAGTGCGCCTCTGTTTGTTGAGGTAATACATCACCGCTTGTGTTGTCTGTCTGAAGCAGGAGAGTACTCGGGCGGATTTCTGACTGAAAGGCCTGCAGGGCATAAAGGACCGCCCTCATCTCTAGAACATTGATATGGAGATGAGCCTCTAGAGGGGTCCACGTACCCTGGGACTTCACCCCGTCCAGGTGTGCCCCCACCCTAGACCTGAGGCGTCTGTGGTGAGGATTACCTCCGGGGACGGCGCTACAAACGGGACGCCCGTGGAGAGCGATCCTGGGTCTAGCCACCACTGCCAGTGTCAAATCACGGTGTTCATGATTCTGACCAGATACTGCATGTGGTCTTGCCTTTGATCCCATTGCACCTTGAGCATCCACTGAGTTACCCGCATGAGGAGCCTTGTGAAAGGGACAGTAGGAATGGCCGCAGCCATGTGTCCGAGCAAGCGAAGGACCGACCTGGCAGGGACAGACTTGTTCGACGATAGCTCCCTGATGAGGGATCTGATGCGCTCCGCTCTGTCATCTGGAAGAAAAGCCCTTCCCTGAACGGTGTCCAGTACTGTGGCTATAAATTGCAGCTTCTGCGACGGTACCAGGAGAGACTTCTCGTGGTTGATTAAGATGCCCAGAGATCGGAACAGGACCTGGGTGCTCTGGATCGAACGTAACAAAGCCTCTCTGGAGGCGGCCATGAGAAGCCAATCGTCCAGGTACGGGAACACATAACTGCCCTGTCTCCTTAGAGACGCTGCCACGACTGCCATGCACTTGGTAAAGACCCTGGGTGCGGATGACAGTCCGAATGGAAGGGCTCGGAATTGAAAGTGGTGGTCGAGGAACTCGAAGCGCAGGAACCTCTTGTGTGCCTGAGCTATAGGGATATGCAGGTATGCGTCCTGCATGTCTAGAGACGCTAAGAAGGCGTCTTGTTTCAGCATGGGAATAAGACCCGGAAGAGTCACTATGAATCTCTTGTAAGCGGATCGGCGTCGCTGAGGTCGCTGAGGTCCAAAATCGGACGGAGTCCTGCTTTCTTTTGGAACCAGGAAGAAGTGGAAATAATATCCTTGTCCTCTCTGGTTCTCCGGGACGTACTCTATCACTCCCTTTTGCAAGAGCGCGAGTACTTCTTGCCATATCAGAGATTTGTGCTGACCCGGATACCGGGAGAGCAAAGGAGGCCTCGGGGGTGGCTTTTCTTCGAATTCTATATAGTGGCCTCTTCCGACCAACTGAAGAACTCACCTGTCAGTGGTTATAGCCTGCCATCCCGGCAGGAAGTTTGCAATGCGACCCGACCATGATTTCCCGTTGATCCTGAGGGGCGGGGGCCGGAAAGGAGTCAGGCTGTGGCGGCTGAGGGGCCCGCTGGCTGGGCCAGCTTAGGAGTATGCTGGCTTCGCCCGTGGCTGTTTCTCTGGGCTCTATGATCCGGAGCCCTCTGTTGTGGATGGAAACGTGACTGCTGCCTCTGCATCCGCCCACGATTCGGCTTTGGTTCCCACGAAGGAACTAAGCCTGGGTCAGTACATGGCCTGAACCGACCTTACCGCTTCCGGCTCTTGGAGTTTGGTAATAATCCTTCTGAGGGCTTACCAAACAAGACTTTTTCCTCGAATGGGGCGCCCATGATATTCTTCTGACGTCCGGTAAAGCCGTCGAGACGGAACCAAGAGTGCCTCCGGAGGCATACACGCCAGAAGCTGCTGCTCGGGCCGATGAGTCCGCTGGAGTCGTGACGCTGACTCGTAGCACTTGGGTTCCCATGTTCGAACCCGCGACGTATGAGCTGCTGAAGATTCTCCTTTTCCGCCACCTTCCGCACTCTCTCAGCCGCATCCAGACCCTGTTCCTCAAGGCATTTTGAACTGCACCATGTGGGTCAAATAATTCAAGGATCTGATGGAGCAGGTAGCGGAAGGCATGCGCCCACCCATAGCGCCCAACTGTTTGGACTCTGGGTCCGTGGCAGGGTGCTCAGATGCTGCGGTCTCTGGGACCGGCTCATGTGAGGCTGTGATGACCAGAGAGTCAGCCTGAGGCTGCTGAGTTAAGTACTGGTCTTCTAGGAGCCTTGTACAAGCGATCAGCGCTTCGTCATCACGGGAGCTGAATGTGGATGCTTCCACGCTGCCTTAGTGACGCCACGAAAGTGTCAACCAAGGGTGGCACCACCACAGGCTTGGGGTCCTTCTGTCAAGATATTTGGCGAGGCGATCCTTTCGGGGTCTAGCTCTTCTGCATCCCATCCCATGTTCTCTTAGATATGCCTCATAATATCCGAGAACGAAGGGTCATCCGGAGGAGACTTCGGCATCTTACGTGGGTCCGGAGAAGGGATGGAGAGGGGAGATGGGGATCTGGATGTTGAGAACTCTGATCCCGTGGCCTCCATCAAAGGTGATCGTCGGTGTCTCCTGGGTCTCTTGGGGCTGGGTGACCTAGAAGAGGATTTAGACAGAGGTCTCCGTTTTTCTGATCTCCCCCTGGGAGGGGTTCCGTGCTCCCGGGGAGGAGGTAAACGGCCTGCCGACCCCGATGGCGAGGGAGGTGCAGGAACTGGGGGTGCAGGAGGAAGAGGAGGAGGAGGAGGAAGAGGAGGAGGAGTGGGAACCATGTCCTTCCTTATGGTGTCCCACCAGTAAGTGAAGAGGTCCTTCACATCCGCTAAAGAAAGCCCCGACGACGATCCGGGCACCGGTGGACGGTCGTCAGGTCCCGGCGTCGGCTCCACAGGGGGCTCGTAACGTGAGGGTTTCCTGGACGCCCCGACAAGACCGGGTCGCCTGCCTGGTCCTCGGCCGCGCCAATTCTTCCTCAGTTAGGTCTCCTGACCGACGCCGGTCGGAGGCGTCAGGGCTCTCTTCTCAGGAGGAGCGGGCGCCGGCCCCCCTACCGGCGTCCGCTGAGGTGTTGGCTTGGCCGGCGATGGTCATCTGGCTGATGGTGGCTCCAGGGATATATGGCAAGAGGACAACGACGGATGCACCGGCGTCGGATCCTGAGATCTCTTCAAAGAAGTAAGCTCCAATGTCTTGCGGGGAGGCAAGGAAGCTGACCCGACGTCGGGTTCCGAAGGGCAGGAACCCGACTTATGATGGTGATGGCGATCCCCAGACTTCACCAAGGCCCTGGAGGATGAAGACGAGGACGGCCTGGTGGACTTGGCCTGAGAAGAGAACTTCCTGACCGCAGCCGGGGGAGGCTGAGAGCTGGCTCTGGAGGGGGAGCAGTCGGACCTGGAACCGGAGCTGCGAGAGTCCGAAGCCCTGGAGGGGGACCTGGAAGGGGCCTTCTCCCTTTGTTTCTCAGCGTGCTTGTGGGACTTTTTAGTGGATTCCCTTGGAAGACATGGTCTTAAGCTTTTCTTCCAGTAAGAAAGCCTGAAGGGCCTTCTGACGTCGGATCCGGTTCTACTGTTAAACCCCTGGCAGAAGGAGCAGGCCCGGGTATTGTGGTCTGGGCCTAGGCACCGGACGCAGGCCGTGTGGGGGTCCTTGAAGGGGATCTGTTTCCCGCAAGCACTCTTGGAAGAGTGACCGGAGGTCGGAGAGGACATCAGCGAAAAACTTGCTTGTAGAAATCCAATTTCCCGTAGGAAAGAACTTAACCACGCGTCGCGCGCTAGAGCTGAACCGAAGGGTCG
Organism: Neoceratodus forsteri; assembly: GCA_016271365.2. Classification (NCBI taxonomy): domain Eukaryota; kingdom Metazoa; phylum Chordata; order Ceratodontiformes; family Ceratodontidae; genus Neoceratodus; species Neoceratodus forsteri. The sequence continues at coordinate 11,568,765 of CM028137.1, read as the reverse complement.
AGACATGCAAGTCGACGGCGGGAAAGAACTGGGGAATCGGGCGGGACCGCCCCCTTATGTACTACGTCTGACGTCGGAGGCGGGACCGACATCGGGGGCGGTCCCCGCTGAAGATAGCTAGCTAGAATTTTTCTGTGGGGTCCTGACGCCTGCCGGCTTCAGTCCTAATGGTGTAACCTGCTGCAAGAGCTGTGTCTCGAAGTAAGATCAGTCATTTCTATATGCCTTAGTATGCTCAATGTAGTAGCTAAGGGCCCTCATAACGTCCAGACTGTGTAACCTTCTTTCACCTGAAGAAGAATGGTCAGTGAAAAACACAGGGAGAAATATAGACTGGTTCAGATGAAAATCCAATACAACTTTGGGCAAGAACCTCCTATTGGTTCTTAGGACCACTTTGTCCCTATGGAAGGAGATGAAGTCAGGTTCAACTGACAGAGCCTGTAACTCACTAATCCACCTGGCAGAAGTAATAGCTACCAGGAACACAGTTTTCCAGGTCAAGTACTTCAATTCAGCCGAAGCCAGAGGTTCAAAGGGTGGCTGCATAAGCTGAGGTATGCAGACATTAAGATCCCAAGGCGGAGTGGTCTCCCTAAAGGGAGGGTTAATGTGAACCAGTCCTTTGAAAAACTTTCTGAAAACAGGATGAGATGCCAGGGAAGAGCCCTTCCCTGCTGAGAAGAATGCAGAGACAGCTGCTAGCTGAACCTTCAGAGTGGCAGGCCTAAGGCCTAGACCATTCAGATGAACTAGATAGTCTAAGGCTGTGGAAATGTCTGCAGAATCAGGCAGGATGCCTTTCTGAGAGCACCAAATACTGAACCTTTTCCATTTGGAGTTGTAAGTTTTTCTAGTGGAAGGTTTCCTGGAGACCTTCAGAATATCCAGAACTCCCTGAGAAATATGTAGTGCTGCATATTCTAACTCTTCAAGAGCCAGGCCTTGAGAATGAGAGACTGGAGATTGGGGTACCAGATCTGCCCCCGGGAGGAGGACAGGAGATTGTATATCCTGGGCAGAGACAGGGGATGTGACACTGACAAGGACAGCAGTAGAGGCTACCATCAGCTATCTGGCCCAATCTGGAGCCACCAGTATCACTGTGCAGGGTTGAGTCCTGATCTTGATCAGAACTCTGAACAGCAGAGGGAAGGGAGGGAAGGCATAGAGAAACCTGCCCTTCCAGTCCAAAATGACAGCATCCTGGGGAACCGTCCCCAGGACTGGAGGTCTGCAAAAAAACAGAGGAAGTTGATGATTGTCCGGTGCTGTAAAGAGATCTATCTCTGGAGTGCCCCACCTGGAGAAGATGACCTTCAGTATGTGAGGATCCAGGGACCATTCGTGGTGTCCCTGTGAAATTCTGCTCAAAGCATCTGCTAGTATGTTGTCCTTTCCAGGAAGGTGAACTGCTACCAGAGAAGTCTGAAGAGAATAGGCCACAGACCACAGCTTCATGGCTTCTGTGCACAAGGCCGAGGACCGAGTGCCTCCCTGCTTGTTGATGTACCACATTGTGGTGGTGTTGTCCATTCTGACTTGGACCACCTTGCCTTTGACTTAATCCAAGAAGCTCTGCAGGGCTAGGAAAACTGCCCTGAGTTCCAGGAGATTGATATGAAGGAGAGACTCTTATGGGGACCAGACTCCTTGAGCTGTCAGGGCTCCCAGGTGGGCTCCCCACCCTAGGAGAGAAGTATCTGTAGTTAGAACTACTGATGGGACTTGAAGGAGAAATGGAACCCCTTGTCTGAGGTTACATAGATACATACATAGACAGTGTCGGCAGATAAGGGCCTATGGCCCACCCAGTCTGCCCATTTGAGCTTGTAAGTTCAGTTTATGTTTTCCAAGAAGTCTGTTGCCCCTTACCCCTGACCTCCAGAATTCCTTTATGTCTATCCCATGCATTCTTAAAACCCGTGATTGTTTCAGCCCCCACCACTTCCTCTGGCAGGGCGTTCCACTTGTCCACCACCCATTCTGTGAAGAAATTCTTCCTCACGTTTCCTCTGAATCGTCCTCCCTCCAACTTCATCCCATGCCCTCTAGTCCTGGAACATCTTTTTCACTTAAAAATAGTGTATTCCTGCACCCTGTTCCTCCCTGTAAGATACTTGTATGTCTCTATCATATCCCCTCTCTCCCTCCTTTCCTCCACGGAGTACATGTTCAGTTCCTTCAACCTGTCCTCATAGGACTTGTGATGCAATCCAGGCACCATCTTTGTTGCCCTCCTCTGAACCTTCTCTACCCTGTCTATGTCCTTACATAGGTAAGGTCTCCAGAACTGTACAGTGTACTCCAGGTGGGGCCTCATTAGTGTCTTGTATAGCAGAATTATGACCTCCCTTTTCCTGCTGGTGATGCCCCTGCCTATACATCCCAGCATCCTATTTGCTTTACCTGATGCCTTGTCACACTGTTTCCCTGCCTTGAGGTCATCAGAGATGATAACTCCAAGATCCCTTTCCTGCTTGGTGCATGCTATATCCTCACCCACCAACTGATATATTGTGCCAGGGTTTTTGTGCCCCATATGCATTATCTTGCACTTCCTTGCATTGAATTTCAACTGCCAAACCCTTGACCATTCTTCAAGTTTCTGCAGGTCCCTTCTCATTCTGTCTACACCCTCTGGTGTGTCTACTCTGTTACAGAGCTTTGTGTCATCAGCGAACAGTGAAATTCTGCCTTCTAGGTCCTGCACAATGTCACTGATGAAGATATTGAATAGGACCGGTCCCAGCACTGATCCCTGTGGTACCCAACTGGTCACTCTTCCCTCAGTGGAGTGACAGCCATTTACCACCACCCTCTGTGTCCTGCCACCCAGCCAGTTACCTACCTACCACACTACTGTCCTGCCCACGCCCATATTCCCCAGTTTATGCAATAGTCTTCTATGTGGCACAGTGTCAAAGGCCTTGCTGAAGTCCAGATAGGCCATGTCCACTGCCCTCCCCTGATCCACCTCCCTAGTCACCCAGTCAAAAAATTCAATTAATTTTTTCAATTTCAATGAACTTCAATGACAATTTAATGTTGTCCTGGTCCAGCCACCACTGGAGAGCTTGGACCAGAGTCTGAGTCACTGGAATCAGTTTGGTAAGTGAATCCTTCTTTGAGACCAAAAAGACGTTAGATGAAACTGAATGACCCTCATCTGGAACCTTGCTCCCTGCACCACTGCCGTGGAAGCTGCCACGTGGCCAGGAGCTGGAGGAACTGTCTTGCTGGGCGGGAGACCTGAGGTCGAAAGGAGGAAGCAAGATCCACTAGGGCCTTCACCCTTGCCAGGGGAAGGAAGGCTTTTGCTTGTACAGTGTCTAACTCTATGCCTATAAAGGTGAGAAGTTGAACTGGTTCGAGGACAGACTTTGGAAGATTGAGAAGAAACCCCAAGGAGCTGAGTAGGTCCTGGGTAGTTTGAAGAGCTGACTTGACCTGTAAAGGTGACTGACCCACTAAGAGCCAATCATCCAGATCCGGGAAGATGGTGATAAGCTGTCTTCCGAGGTAAGCCACCACAACTGCAAGGCACTTTGTGAACACCCTTGGAGCTGATGTTAGGCGGAATGGCATAGCTCTGAATTGGTAATGGCCTGAAGCAACTCGAACCTGAGGTATTTTTTGTGGGAGCACCTGATAGGAATATGGAAGTAGGCATCCTTGAGGTCCAGAGATGCTAGCCAATCCCCTGGCCTTAGAGAGGGAAGGATCATTCCCAGAGTTACCATTTTGAATTTGGGCTTTGAAATGTGTTTGCTCAAATACCTTAGGTCTAGGATGGGTCGTCACTCCCCTATTTTCTTTGGGGTAAGGATGTACCTGGAATACAGTCATTTTCCCTTGTGCTGAGTAGGAACCTTCTCTATAGCTCTGAGAGCTAGAAGAGAGGAAACCTCTGCCTCTAGGGCAATGGTTTCCGAGAGTGATGCAGGTGGAAAAGACTTGGCCCTCTTTTTTGGAAAATTTTTGAAGCTGAGAGTCAGTCCCTGGCTTACTACTTCCAGGACCCACTTGTCTGAAGTCACAGACTTCCAGGCCTGGAAGTAGTAAGCCAGCCTGCCTCCTACTGGAAATGGGGAGTCGACCCAAGCTGACGCATCAGGTTGTCTGCTTGGCAGGAGCCTTAGATTGAGAGGAGGAGGGAGCAGCTCTGCTCATCCCCCTCCTGCCCCTCCCTCTGAAGAACCCCCTCTGTGGGAAGGGACAGGAGGCCTGAGCTTGGTAAAAAGGCCTTTGAAAGGGCCTGCCCCTAGACTGCTGCTTGTGTGAAGTGGCCTGCCTTTCTTTGGCCTGTGCACTCCTGTACGTGGTCCTGTATTCATCCATTTTCTTCATGTAAGCCTCTGTCTGCTCCCCAAACAGAGAGTTACCTACTACAGGAAAATGCACAGCCTTAGTCTGGATATCCTGTGAAAGGCTAGTACACCTGAGCCAAGCATGTCTTCTGAGACACACAGATGTAGCCGTGACTCTAGATGCCAGGTCACTGAGTCCACAGCAGCATGAAATTGCATTTTGGATGCCTCAATTCCATCAGCAGCCACCTCCTCCAACTCCTTGGCTAGCTGGGGAGAGGCCTGTTTAGCCAGTTCCAGAACCGTATCCCATCTGGATTTCTGGTACCTGACTGTGTAGGCCATATAAGTAGCCTGCCTGAGTCCCAAAGAGGATGCCAAATACTGTTTTTTGGCCATGGCATTCACTTTCCTGGAGTCCTTATCCGGGGGGTGTGAAGCCAAAGGAATGTTAGCCCTGTCACAGGCTGCAGCCTGCACTACCCCAACATGGCTGTAATGACTATAAAGGAACTCCGCAGCTGAGCCTGATAACAAATACCTCCTGTCCATTTTCTTATCCACAGGAGGTACTGAATTAGGGGTTTGTAAAATTCAGTGTATCTGTTTCCCCAAGGATTTATGAAGAGGGATAGACAGTTTTTTGGACTCTGGGACGTCCATAATTTCCACAAAATCAGGCTCTTCATCCTCCTCTGCAGCTTCAACCAAGGGAAGCTGCAGGGTTTCTGCCACCTTTTTGTAGAACAAAAAATGTGAAGGGGACTCAGAGAGCCTGGGAAGAGAGACACCTGAGGGCCTGTCTGGGGAGATGTCTGGTTCAATGGGCACATCCAGACCCCCCGGTCATCGTCATCATCCTCCTAGGGATAGTCTTTGTTTCCCTCCCACTCCTCATAAAAAGCGTCTGGATCATGATCCGGAGGAGACAGATCCGACCTAACTGGCGGTACCGGTTCGGACGGAAACGGTCTAAGCAACCGAACAATGCTAATCGCTTTAGCTAGTTCATCCGAGGTTGGAGAGTGTGATACCGGATCCGAACCGGCAGACTTACACTTCTTTTTTGATGGAACTGACCCCTAGGGGTTGGCTCTCCTTTTGCCCGAGGAGGTATTGCCTAGGTCAGTAGGCACCTCCTCAAGTTCGGCCACAACCAAACCAGGCTGGCCATCTGGATCTACGGACTTCTTGGCCTCCCTTTCCTTCAGCCTACTCAGTTTTTTTTCTAGAGTGGATTTAGGAACGTTTTTACAGATTTGGCAGTCTGACTTGAGGTGGTCAAACCCCAGATAATAAACACAGATGAGGTGGGGGTCAGCCTTAGCAAAGGCCTCCGCATACTCAGTACAGTGTTGAAACCCAGTGGGACCGGTTTTCTTTTTGGGTTTCTCAGACATGGCCAACCTAACAAATTACCCTACTGCAGCTTTCAAGCCAGGTAATACAACAACCAATCGGTTACAAACTGTGTCACAGGCTTTTTAAAAGAACCGCCAAAAAACTTTGGTTCTTTTGAAACTGATCGGTACCGGAACACCACTCCAATCCAAGAAATAAATTTAAATAGAACGGGTCGGTTCCAAATCGGACTGACCGGAAAGAAACCGAAGAAAAGAACAACTTTTTCACGGAATAAAACACAGTCACTCCCTATCTACACACTGCCTGTACCGTAGGCAGAGGCTGGAAATCTGAAAATAACAAAAAATTATACGGTTTAAACCGAACGCTTTACTTTTGCCAAACCGAACAGAGGAAATCTCTGGAGCGACTTCACTGTTAGGTGGAGTAAAGAATCTGACGGTTACACTGGGAAGTACCACAGACAGAGGTTTGAAAACCGAGCTCAAGCTCAACATTCCACGCTTCTGCATAGAGTTAACTCTTTCCTCTGGAGGGCAGTTCAAGTGCTGGGGCTAACTGCAATATGTCTGAATACAGCAAGACTTCATGTTGTTTGAAAAACAGATTGCTTCTCAGTTTGCAGTGATTTTGGCTGTCGTCACACACAAGAATCGCTAGAAATGCCTGCCGCCTGTGTTTCTGAGGGATTTTTGCAATTATTTGTAATATTCGAAAAAGGTGACTCACCCAGCTCTGTCGAGCCTTTTGAAGTATCAGAAACGTTTTTGACAGACGGATCCAAAACGCTGTCATCTGAAATAGAAATTATAGCTGTAGGCATAGAATTTAACGTTGCAGGCTCGTTAGATAATTGTGAATTTCCATCTTGCAAGTAAAAAGGATACTGATTTTCAGGGTTTGAAGGGGAAGCCATCAGAGCTAATCCAGTAGCCATATCCAAATCAGTAACTGTTAAAATCTTCAGTAGAAACAAATACATCGCTCACTTCACCATCTTCATTAAATTCCATAGAACCTTTGTCAGCCTCTAGTAAATCGAGGTTTGGAGAGGAGGCCTTCTCTCCTACCTCAGTCACATCCATCCCGTCCAGTGGCTTGTTCCAAGTGGCCATCTTGCAGTCAGACAGCCTGTCCCCCTACTGATGAGTAGGGGAATTTCCCCAGTGCCCTGGTCAAATTTCCCCCATTCACTAAAATACCAACAGCTTAATCTACTTCAAAGTCAGTTGGCATTGCCGGCCCAGTGGCATTGAGGGTTGAGGCGCTGTACGCCACACCTCGCGCTACACCGGTGACCCAGGTTCGAGAATGGACGCAGGTCAGCGGGGTCGGCTGGGGGAGGGAGGATTGAGCTTCCCAACAGATTGTCTCCTCCCTCTGGAGAGGGTTACCAGGGGTGCCTTGTGCACCTGCATCCCGAGAGAGCTGGTGGACGCACGGGCTCTCCAGGGTTCTGGCGGCTCCATTCGCTGGAGTCGGGGTGGGGGGAATGCTGTCAGGCGCTTGGGAGAAGGCGTGCATCAGCACATCACCTGTCTGGACATACGTCCTTGCACCGGCGCCCCAAGGGGACTGGGAACCACAGAAAAATGGACAAAGCTTCAGTGAGCCTAGATGATGGCAGCTCCAACAGCCATCCAGGTCCAGAACCCACGTGCAGATCTTTGTTGTGCAGGTGCTCCACGAGTAGGAGGAGGAGGAGGTAAGGAGTAACTGGGCACTCTAAAGACAGATGCTGTGGTAGCGGACCTAGGAGGAACATGAGCAATGCCTGAAGGAGTGGAGCACTGAGGGAGTATAGGAGGGGGTATAAATGGGGCAAGGAGCTCCAAAGTAAAAAAAAAAAAAAAAAAAAAAAGTCAGTTGGCATTCATCTGTATCCCCTTCCCCCGGGTCGTGCCTGAAAATAGGCAGAATTTGTCTAGTGCACTTACCCGGTCAACAAAAACTAAATAAATAAATAGAGATATTACTGTCTGATAACTGTATATCAAATTAATTTCTTTTTTTTTTATCATGGGTTTTTCTTACCATTTTTTCTTTCACTACATTGTACATATTATATTTGACAAAAATGCTTTCAACTAAAAAAACAAAGGATGCTGTTTGGGTTGGGATTTGTACATAGTGTGTAACATAGAAACATAGAAGTTGATGGCAGATAAGGACCGCAAGGCCCATCCAGTCTGCCCATTTCTTTTTCTGCCTTATAAATGTGCCATCAGCCTTTGCTCTGTCAATGGCCTATCTATTCATACTCATCTGTATTGCTCCCTTATGCCTGTTTGAAGCCCTGCACTGTATTCATAGCCACCACTTCCTGAGGTTGGCCGTTCCATGCATCCACCATCCTTTCTGTGAAAAATAACTTCCTCACATTACCCCTTAATCGGCCTCCCTCTAATCTCATGCTATGTCCTCTTGTCCTGCTATTTTTCTTATATTGAAACATGTCAGACTCTTTCACCTTGTTAATGCCCTTAAGGTGTTTGAATGTTTCGATCATATCACCTCTCTCCCTCCTTTGCTCTAGGGTATACATATTGAGCTCCGTTAATCTGTCCTCATATGTTTTCTGATGCAGTCCCTGAACCATTTTGGTTGCCCTTCTTTGGACTGCCTCCATTTTGTTAATGTCCTTGTGCAGGTGTGGCTTCCAGTACTGCACACAGTACTCCAGATGTTGCCTAACCAGTGTCTTGTAAAGAGGGATTATTTCCTCCCTCTTACGACTTGTGATACCCCTACTAACATGCCCCAACATCCCACTAGCCTTACCTACTGCTTTAGTGGTCTGCTTGGATGATTTCAGGTCATCTGTGATGATGATGATGATGATGCCGAAGTCTCTTTCTTCCTTTGTGATTGCCAGCAACTCCCCTCCCAACCTATAGGTGGCTTCAGGATTTCTCTTCCTCATGTGCATGATCTTGCACTTCTTTGCGTTAAACCCCAGTTTCCACTCTTTTGACCATTTTGCCAGTTTATCAGATCTCTTCTCATTCTGCCCACACCATCTGGATCATCTACTCTGTTGCAGGTCTTGGTGTCATCTGCAAACAGACAAACCTTACCCTCCAGTCCATCTGCAATGTCACTGATGAAGATATTGAAGAGGACGGGTCCCAGGACTGATCCCTGAGGTACCCCACTTGTGACTTGCATCTCTTCTGACTGTATACCTTTTACCACCACTCCCTGTTTTCTGCCTGCCAACCAGTTTGCCACCCAGTTGACCATCTGACCCAGCCCGAGCCTACCCAGCTTATTAATCAATCTATGTGGAACAGTATCGAAAGCTTTGCTGAAGTCAAGGTTGGCGACATCAACTCCTCCCCCTTGGTCCACCACTCTGGTTACCCAGTCAAAAGAAATCTATGAGATCAGTTTGACAGGACCTTCCTGTAAACCCATGCTGTCTTGGATCCTATGCTCCTATGGATTCCAGGTGTTGCACTATCCTTTCGTTAAGGAGTGCCTCCATAATCTTGCCCATTACTGAGATAAGACTGACTGGTCTGTAGTTCCCTGCCTCCTCCCTGCTACCACTCTTGTGGAGCGGGATCACATGAGCCCTTCTCGAGTCTTCTGGGACCTCTCCTTTGCTCAGAGACTCACTAAACAGTTCTGATAATGGCTCTGCTAGTTCCACCTTTAGCTCCTTTAGTACCGTGGGATGTATGCCATCAGGTCCTATTGCCTTGTCCACCCTGAACTTAGCGAGCTCTTGTAGGACCCTTTCTTTTGTGAAGGGAGTAGTGCACACCTCCCTACCCCGTGTCCATGGTGCTGAGCTGTGGGCCCTGCCCTACCTTTTCCTCAGTAAATACTGAGGAGAAGTATCTATTTTGGATATATTATTTTCCTTGGTCCTCCCTTCTCACACTCCCCCTTATCCCCTTTGATTTTAGCAATATCCCCTCTGGACTTTCTCCTTTCACTAGTGTATCTCTACAAAGTCTTGTCACCTTCTTTTACTGTTCATTCTAGTGTTTCCTCGGTTTGGGCCTTTACCTGCCTTACTGCCTTCCCTGCTTCCCTTAGGGAAGTTTGGTATGCCTCCCTATCTTAGTCCCGCTGTGTTTCCTTATATTTCCTGAAGGCCAGCCTTTTGGCTCTGACCTTTTCTGCTACTGTTCTTGAGAACCAAAGTGGTTTCCTCCTTCTTTTACGCTTGCTTTTCTCTCTAACACAATGGGATTTTAGTTCAAGTATTGCATCCTTAATGCTTGCCCACTTTGCCTGTACCCCTCACCTGTATTTCTTCTTGCCAGGGCTAGCTTAACTCTGTTGGCCAACTTATCAAAGTCAGCTCCTCTGAAGTCCCATATTTTTGCCTTGGAATGGGATGATTTAGTTATAGTGGTCAAATTGAACCATACCATGTGATGGTCACTGGCCCCCAGGTGACCTTCTACCTGGAGATCTGTGATCCTTTCCTCGTTAGTTAGTACTAGATCTAAGACAGCCCTGTCTCTTGCGGGTTTTCTACCAGGTGTGTGAGGCCCTCCCCCTGCAGGGAATCCACTGTGTGTCTCGTTCTGGCAGAAGTTCCTGCTGGTATTGACCAATCTGTATCTGGCATGTTGAAGTCTCCCAGTATCAGAACCACCCCTTTAGCTGTCATGTTTTGTATATCTTCTAACAGTAATGTGTCTATGTCCTCCCCCTGGTCTGGAGGCCTGTACACAACCCCAGTTCGTATGGCAGTCCCATTTCCTGTTTCTAGGGTGACCCACAGTGCTTCTGGCTCCTTATGCATATTCTGAATTTCTGTAGCTTTGATATTTTCATTGACATACAGGGCCACTCCACCCCACCTTTTTGAACCTCTGTCTCTTCTGAACAGTACATAGCCGGGTACTGAAGTCTCCCAAGTGTGGTTACTGGCGAACCATGTCTCGCTAATGGCTAATATGTCCAGTTTAGCCTCTATCATTGCTGCCTGCAGGTCTGGGATCTTGTTTCCCAGACTGCAAGCATTTGTGTGTACATGATTTTCCACTGGCCAAATTTCGGTGTGTTAGTTGTTGGGCGAGGTCTGGCGTTTCCCCTGTGCATTGTATGGGGAGCTGGACCTTTTTCCTTGCCTGGTGATGCAAATGAACTACAAACATGCTGAACTTCTGTTTGATCACTAGCTGAGGGGGGGAGGGGTGTTCTTCCCATTCGACGTATCGGGTGCTGCACCCCTCTCCCCATTTGCTAGTTTAAATATTCTGCAAAGACACCAAACTTCTGCCCCGATGCACTGACTCCCTCCTTAGTCAGATGCAGTCCATCGAATTTAAAGAACTTTCGCATCCAAATCTGTTGCCAGTTACCTACAAATTTGTGTCCTTTTTCCTAGCACCCATCCCTTAAGCCACATGTTTAGTTCCCTTATCTCCCCTTCTCTGACCTTCTGTCCATCTGCCCCCCTCTCCCAGACTGGCCGGATCTCAGAGAAGGAGATGCCAGACGAAATGGATGACAGTTTGTCACCCAGCCTGGACAGGTGTTCCTTGGTCTCCACAACTGACCGGCTGGAGAGATCGTTAGTCCATATGTGTACCAGGACATCGATGTTTTCTCTTGCTTCCTGCACAATTTTAGCAATGCAGTCAGTGTCTCTCCACGTTGATGTACCTGGGAGACATCTGACCATTACCCCCGGCTGGTGGTAGGTATCAACTCCCCGAATTATAGAGTCTCCTATGATCAGAAGTGTTTTGGATTTCCTTTTTGCTTTTTTTGATTTGGTCCCTGTTTTGGGCGAGTTTTGTTGTGCTAGCTTTTGTGCTGCAGTGTCCTCTGCCCTTTTGTTTGATTTCGGAAATAGAGGCGATACCTGTTGGTAGTTTTTATATGGTCTGTGGAGGTGATACGTTGGAGAGCACTGAGTGATGGGGCACCCGATTTGCCCCTCTTAACCACCTGCCAACCTCCCACACCAGATCAACTACCCTCTGCGGTCGAGGTGCTTCTGTTGGAAGTTGGGGAAATGGAGGGTGTTTCTTGTATTTCTTCCTGAATATGCGATTTGAGGTGCACAATCTCTGCCCATGCTGCCTGGAGCTGAGCCCTTAGATCTCCAACGGCCCAGCATGTAGGACAGTATCCTAAATCCTGTATAACTGCCCTTTTGAAAAGTGTCCTGCAGTACCTGCAGTTAATAATATCCATTCTAGATGAGTTGCAGAGTTTATAACCTGGTCAGAGTAATTAGGAGGAGGAGGAAAATAAAAGCAAAAATTTTATTTTGTGTTTTGTTTTTGTATATCTTGTTATAACAAGTGAAATTACTTGTGCTCCAGTAAATGAGGTCACTATGTGGAAACTACTCTGATCCTCCCCTTCCTACTTTGCTACAGGAAATGTCACGACTGTGCTGCCCTATAAAAGGAGTGTAGCATAGGGTGGTTGGGGATAGGGGTGGGTGGTTGGGCCCTTCCCCTGACAAAAAGAACCACCACGGATGAAAGAAACAAGGAAGTAAGAGCAGAAACAATCGACCAACAACAAATGCAGTAGCCCTGAAAGCTTAGCCTAATAATAGATAAAACTGTAAAACCTATAAAGCACCACCTGTAATAATTTCACAGAAGATATACCCTGTAAAAAACAATTTGCTACAGAGAAAAATAAAGCAGTAACAGAAAATATGCCTTGCAAAAAAACAATTTGAATCAGAAGATTACAGCAGTGATCTGTAAGCACAAACCTGTAGGCATACCCTGTAATAATGCAGCTGAAAGTATACCCTGCAACAATTTGAATCAGAGAAAAATAAAGTAGTAAAATGTTAGCAACAAACAGTAACAACCCCTGTGAGTACAAAAGAAAATACACAGTAAAACTGCCTAGCAAAAAGAAGCCTTACTCTTTTTTCTTGCTCTAAGGTTCCTTGCTTTGTCCTTACAAGCAACCTAGAAGGAAAGAGCTCAGGTGAAGCTAGGTGCCTTTGCCAACAGACCTAGTCTTCCACAGATCTGATAGCCTTTCCTGACTACTGCAGGTGAGTAATGATGTTTTGTGAGCCCTCGCTGAACAGAACTGAGCACTGCAAAGGTGCATCCATGATTTTAGATTGCACTTCCGTAGCAAAACCAGACACACTCAGTCATGAATAACGGTGGATAAAGACTGCAGAGACCCTGCCCGTGGAGTCCACCATACCGTAAGAGACTCGGAGGATGTGGTTGCCTGCATCCAAGGCTGATTTTAAGATGCCCATCAATTCTACCCTACCTGGGCAATCTGATATGGCTTGAGCCACACCCACCACCTTGTCCCACGGGGTGTTCTGGTACTGAACCGTGAGTGTAAGGAAATTCTGTGACCTTATAGCACACATGGCCGAGGAGTAAACCTTTATGGCCAGTTGATCAAATTGCTTGGAAGTTGTGTACTTAGATGTCTAAGGCATCTGGAACTATTATGGGCAGCACTGATTACAGCAGAAACTGCCTCTGGGTGCTCCCTGTAAAAGGGATCCTCTCTGGGAGCACAATATAGCTGGTCTGACTTCTTGGAGACTGTTGGTATGGAAAAGATGTGCTTCCAGGCCGCTCTGCTGATGTCCATATAGGACTCTACAAGCGGGAGGACCACCATGGGTTAGGTGTCCTTCCTCCTGAGAAAAGAAGCCAACTGATGTCGCTCCGAATCCAGCTTCTCTGTGTCCCAGCCATTCAACTGATGGATGTGCCACATTGCATCCATAAAGGATGGATCATCAGGTGGGGAATGAGGAGTGTCCTTACCACCCTTGGGCTCCAAAGAAAAGTCAGTCGTCACAGCCCAAAGAGGAGGAGAAGGAATAACCATCCAAATGCCCTGAATCCAGGGAAGGGGAAGGCAAATGAGGATGCTTGCGCGTCTGTCCTTTAGGAAGGGGGTTATTGTCCCCATCTGGTGTCAGATTGGTCCCCCTTAGTGGAAGAGTAGGTGGGCGAACCGGAGGTGGCACCTGAGAAGGTTTGGAGGGTTCCCTATGAGCATCTTTGTGCTTAAAATAGGCCCACCAGGCCACAAAAAGCTTATTAAGAGCCTGTGGAGGATTGGCTGGCAGGGTTGGTGTGTCTGGTGTTCAGGGATTAGGTTTAGAGGGCCCTGGCATCTAGTCGTCTGGATGGGGTAACTCAGGCATCAGAGCAGACTGATCTGGGTTACTGGGTGTCGGACCCAGAGGAAATACAAATTACTTACTTACTGTAATTATGATCTTCCCAAATATCATCACCATTCATTACTAATGGGTCCTACCAGAGGTCAGGACCCTGCACGGAAATAAAAAAAGAGCAATGTCTGTTTAAAAAAAAATTTGTGTGGATGGCAATGACGTGGAATGGCGCTGCCCTCAAGGCCAGCATTCTACATGGCACTCACGGGTTGGCCAGTAACTGACGCTGACTCCTCCAAGCTCTCAGTTCTGTCTGCCAGGTGAGGAACAGGAAAGGGGGGTTTCAGAAAGCGAAGGTGCCCAAAAGATAGGTGAGGGTAGGGAAAAACCAAAACAAAATAAAGCCGGAGACTAACCAGTGTTAGGCAAGAGGGAAAACTAAGAAGGACAGACAGGGGTGACCAGAACACTGGGCAGCCCTGGGCAAGTTAAAAACAACTAAGAGACAGGAGAGAAGGCAGACAGATGGAGGAAGAACAACTGGCCCAACTCTCCCCAACACTCTCCAGCCCCACAGCCCGCAGGTCTGTCTCCTCAGGAAGCCCGGAGACTAGATTCCACAAGTGAAAAAAGGATTAAACCAGGGCTCAAGTATCCAAACTGGATGAAGAGGGAGGAGAAAAGGGGAAGGGGGGTGTTGTAGAGATGGAAGAGCCAGAGGCCTGGGGACCTGATCACACTGAGAGAAAATAATTCCCTTTTCCTTTTTCTTTTCTTTCTTTTTAAACAGAGCGAGAATATCTCATCTCACATACTGACAAACTTGTTCCTTACCTCCTGTTTTAATCTATACCTTCCCTCCTAGTCAGAGTGTCCGTTCTCCTTCTAAAATTTTTCCAGCAGAAGAAGAAGAAGAATTAAGTACCTGAAGAGGATCACTCCAGGAAGCGGATCCCAAGGACTGGAGGACAGCTCAACTGGGAAAGCCCTTAAGGGAGTCAGCCTTAGAGGTATCACATAACAGTGGAGCAACCTCACTGACCACCAGAGGTGGAAACATCCAGACTGGACACAGGGTTTGCCCAGGTCCGAGCCCTGATGTTCCAATCCCCTCTGGCCAGAGGGCTTGACAAGGCTGGTGAATGCTCCCGGGATCTAGGAGGTGAAGGGTGCCCCGGAAGAACTCGCCGTGCCCTGCGGGAAAAGAAGTTGGCCCCCTGGAAAGGTGAGGACATCACCCTACGCCGGGCCAGGTGCAACAACCTGGATAGGTGAAACCACACAGCCCGCCTAATGCAGACCGAGTATCCTACCAGCTTGGAAGCCACCTCATTGGCATAGTTGACAGCCCTAGAGAGATGTCTTGCTAGATCCAGGCCTTGAGCAGTTAGGCGAATGGCTTGCCTGGTTCTCTCACCATCAGGCAGTGCTGCTAGGACTTGCCCTAGCAGAGAACAGATATGCTTAGTAGAGGTCACCTGGTGTGCCTGATAAGCCAATGTCTGCAAAAGGAGATATGCCGAGAAAAACACCCTCCTCCCCAATTGGTCGAGCTCGGCTGAGCCCAAGTCAGGGGGGCAGTCTCGACTAAGGCGGTGATGCCCAGAGGGGGTGTCCAGGAACAATGGAGAAAAATCAAAACTGCCATCATGGAGGCAACAAGCCTTTGTGTGAAACAAATAAAGAAAACAAAGCGGAATAAAAAACCACTATGGCTCTCAAAAGAAGTGTCAGGGAAGGTTAAGGAGAAAAAGGCTGCATTCAAAAAGTATAAGGAATCACAGACGGAACACGACAGGGAACTGTATCAATTAAAGCAGAAAGAAGTGGGGAAGGCAGTCAGAAAAGCAAAGGCCCAAACTGAGGAAAGGATAGCCAACTCAGTTAAGAAGGGGGATAAAACCTTTTATAGGTGCATTAGGGAACATAGAAAGGTTAAGGGAGGGATAGGGAAGATTAATAAAGGTGAGGGGAGCTGGGCAGAGGAGACAGTGAAAAGGCAGAGATAATGAATGAATACTTTTGCTCAGTATTCACAAAGAAGAGAGAGGAGTTACCTAAACCAAACAGTAGAAGCACTCTGGATAGTGGGGTTGATACCAGTCCATTTAAAGAAGAAAGAGTACTGAAAGAACTTCTAAAACTCCAAGGTGGACAAAGCAATGGGGCCTGCCAGGAGTTCACCTAGGATCCTAAAAGAGCTAAGGGAGGACCTAGTGACACCACTAACCACTTTTTAACAAATCATGGGAAGATGGGGTGGTACCTGGAGGACTGGAGGAGGCAGATGTGATTCCCTTCACAAAGTGGGAGCAAGGCAGAAGCAGGAACACTACAGACCTGTTAGTTTGACCTCAGTGGTGGGGAAAATGATGGAATTACTTCGAAAGAAAGAATTGTTGAGTACCTAGAGGCCAGCGGGCACTGAACCCAAAGCAGCATGGATTCACAGCAGGAAGGTCATGTCAGACAAATCTAATCGATTTCTTTGACTGGGTGACCAAAGTAATAGACCAGGGAGGGGCTGTGGATATGGTCTACCTAGACTTTACAGGCATTTGACACAGTCTAGCACAAAAGATTAATAATCAAGTTAGCCAGCCTGGAAGTGGGTCCCAGGGTGGTAGCCTGGGTAGAAAACTGGCTGCACAACTGGACACAGAAGGTAATAGTGAATGGAACACATTCTGAAGAAAGGGGGGTTACTAGTGGAGTACCTCAGGGCTCAGTACTGGGTCCAGTCCTCTTTAACGTCTTTATAGGTGACATTGCAGAGGGTCTGGAAGGAAAGGTATGCCTCTTTGTGGATGACACAAAGATCTGTAACAGAGTTGATACACAAGGGGGTAGAAAGGATGAGAAAGGACTTGGCAAGGTTGGAGGAATGGTCAGACATATGGCAACTTAGATTCAATGCAAAGAAGTGCAAAGTAATGCACCTGGGACATAAAAATCCAGGAGAAGAGTACACAATAGCAGGGGAGGTACTAACAACAACAATAATGGAAAGGGATCTGGGTGTAGTCATATCAGATGACCTAAAGGTGGGTATGCAATGTGAGAAGTCAGTAGGGAAAGCCAGGGATACTGGGATGCATAGGGAGGGGCATCACAAGTAGAAAAAGGGAAGTGGTTATCCCTCTATACATACAGTTGGTGAGACCCCATCTGGAGTACTGCGTGCAGTTTTGGAGACCTCATCTACGCAAGGACAGAGACAGGATGGAAGCAGTCCAGAGGAGGGCAACTAAAATGGTGCAGGGTCTACATCAGAAACCATATGAGGAGAGACTGAGAGAGCTTAATATGTATACCCTTGATGAAAGAAGGGACAGGGGGGGACACGATAGAAACTTTTAAGTACCTCAAGGGAATCAACAAAGTCCAGGAGGGTAGCATCTTTCAGAAAAAGAGATGTGTAAGAACAAGGGGGCACAATTTAAAGTTAGAGGGGACGGCTTTGATTTTCTCCATTCTTCCACCCCTCCTTTCTGGCCATTTGCTAATGCATTCCTCAGGTATTCACCCATTATGCCAAAGTCAGCCCTTCTAAAGTCCAGTATCCTTGTATTTGTATGGCTTGTCTCCATGGTTGTGTTTATTGTGAAGCACACTGTGCAGTGGTCGCTTGTTCCCAGGTGTCTACTGACTTCTAAGTTTGTGATCCTCTCTCCATTTGAGGGTACCAGGTCTAATATTGCTCCCTCCCGAGTGGGTTCCACCACTAGCTGTCTAAGGCATGCTCCCTGTAGGGCATCGAGAATGACCCTGCTCTTGGATGTGGCTGTAGTCCATGTTGCTCAGTTAACATCTGGCATATTCAGGTCCCCCATCAACAGTATCTCCCTTTTTTCAGCCATTTTGAGAATGCCCTCTATCATTTTCTTGTCCATTTCCTCCCCTTGAGACGGGGGTCTGTATACAACCCCTGTGCGGATTGTGATGCCATTCCCTGTCTCCAATGTGACCCAGAGTACATCTTGTCCTCCGCCTTTACTTTTTAGTTCTGTTACTTTGATCCCTTCCCTTATGTAGAGAGCTACTCCACCTCCTCTTTTACCCTCCCTGTCCCTTCTGTAGATTGTGTACCCTGGTATGTTGACATCCCAGTCATGGTTCTCCGTGTACCATGTTTCTGTGACTGCCACAATATCCAAGTGTTCCACTTCCATTAGGGCTACTAGCTCTGGAAGCTTGTTTCCAAGACTACAGGCATTGGTACTCATTGCCCTCCATTTAATGTTGGCTTTATCCTTTTTTACCCCATCCCTGCTCTTATTGCCCTTGTCCATTTTTCCATTTACTCCTGTCCTGCCCTCTGTCAAGCGACGCCGACCTTGGCGCTGCCAAGAAAGCCGGCACAGACAGTGGTGCTGACCACCGAGCCAGCTCTGACCCCGGCATCATGCCTGGACATGGCGCCACCCCACTCCAGAACTGGAGAACCAGAGGAGGTTCTGGAAAGGTCTGGGACAGCGACACCGCTGATGGCACTGCCCTCCAGATGGGAAGCCCGCACTGGGAACTCCAGCTGCCTTGGAGACGTCTGAGCAGAGTCCGAACAGCCAGAGGCCCAAACGGGGTAGCTCCCATCACCATCCCGAGACAGGGAGGAGATAAGGGCCACTTCCAACCTGGCCACACCTGAAACCCTGGACCCCCCTGGCACCACGAGGGGCATCAGGAGAAGGCTTGGACACACTAGCCACACCGCTCCGCTCACTGGCACCAGAGATGGCACCGAGAGCTGAAGCCAGCAAGGCGTGTGGTCTCGAGGGGACCTCCTGAGAGCCTGCGTATAGCTCTGACTCCATCTCAGGGGTTGTCTGATCCTACGAGGAGAAGTCAGACTGCGAGAGGTGACCAGTCGCCTCCCCAAAGGAAGATGACCACCCCATCAACCCCTCACAGGAACCCCATGCCCCAGCAAGAAGAGCAGAGGAGGTCCCTACCCCGCTAGATCATATAGGCCCGGGGGAGCTCAGGGGTGGAACCCAAAGTTCTTGTCTTGGCATTCCAAGTCCGCTGACACTCACCGAAATTGGGGGGTTCCCTACCCCTGCACGCCACTCGAACCACCAAGGTACGGAAGTCCATAGAAAAACAGGCATCATACCCACCCATCAGATGGTGGGGACCCAGGCAAGAAAATCAATGACTGTGGGGGTCTATGATTGTAATGGACTTGTCACATGGGCACAGATGCATAGGGGCAACTCCGGACTGCTTCGATTTAGAATGACACCCCGACTCTGACATACCGTTGCGTGGCTTGAAACAAATAAACTGAAGGAAAAAGGTACACCCGGCACCAAAATAAACAAGAAAAAACCCTCTGGCACCGATACTTATGGCACCGCAGAAACTGAGGCCTAGACAGTGATGCAGATGCTTGCAGAGATTCCCATGCAGGATCCTTCCTCGATGGTGCAAAAAACAGAACTAAGAGCTGGAAGGAGTTGGCGTTGGTTACTGGCCAACCCACGAGTGCCACGTAGAATGCTGGCCTCGAGGGTGGCACCGTCCCGACGTCATTTCTACCCACACAAAATTTTTTTAAAGAGACAGTGCTCTTTTTTATTTCTGTGCAAGGTCCTGACCTCCGGTAGGACCTATTAGTAATGAATGGTGAAGATTAAATTAGGCAAGATCAGAGCCATATGGCTTTGACTGGTCTGGACCCGATGTCTGGCCATCGGGCGTCGAGCCCAGCCGGTGACTTAGGAGGGTTAGGTGTTGACGGGGTCACCTGAGGTGACACTGGGGAAGCTGGCGTAGAAGGTACTGGTGTAGACTGGGGCCGGACTGGCGATTAAGCTGGCGTCCACCTAGGAGGAGTCACCAGAATCGAGGAGCTGGCTCCCAAGTGGGGCGGAGACCTTTGTTTCCCAGAGGAGGAGGGCATTGGTCCCGGGCATCACCTGTTGGAGTCATCCCCTGACATCAAGGAGGACTTGGCAGACACCCTTGTTTGGGTTTAATGCTACAATGTGCAAGGTCATGCACCTCAGAGCCAGAAATCCCAGGACCAACTACTGGCTTGGGGGAGTGCAGGTAGCAGCCTGAGACGAGGGGACAGAGACCTGGGGGTACTAGTCACAGGAGACATGAAGGTATCAGCAAAGTGTAGGAGGGCGGCAGCAAGGGCAAATCAGATGCTGGGGTGCATTGCCAGAGGGAACACCTCTAGAAAGGATGAGGTCATCCTGCCCTTGTGTAGATCACTGGTGAGGCCGCACTTGGAGTACTGTGTACAGTACTAGTGCCCATACCTCAAGAAGGATGTGAGACTACAGGAGGAAATGCAGCGTAGGGCTACAACAATGATCATGGGGCAAGGGGAGATGCCTTATGAGGAAGGACTGAGGGAGCTCAACATGTAATCACTGGAGGAGAGAAGGGAAAGGGGGGACATGATAGATACCTTTAAGTACTTGAAAGGCATAAACAAAGTCAGAGCAGGAGGACTGTTCCGCTTAAAGGGGGTAGGGTCACTGGGGGTACAGTCTGAAGTTGTAAGGGAAATGAGGAGGCACTACTTCACAGAGAGAGTGGTGGCAGAATGGAACGCACTGCCAGAGGAGTTAATCAAACTAAGGACAGCGGAGAGCTTTAAGCATGGTTGGGATAGAGTCGGGGCAGGGTTAGTACAGACAACACAACGAGGGGAAGGACAGAGAGAGGGGATGGAGGGAGGGGAGTGGGTGTGGGGGAAGCAGCTGCAGTGGTATTAAACTGAGAGCTGTACAATTGGGCAGACTTTTTTTTTTTAACTCTGTTTATACCCCCGTCTTTGTGGATCTCTCTCAGGCATCCTCCAATGCCCCCGATTCTACCTCTGTGCCTGAGAAGCCTCCTAGTTCCTGGCACCAGCAGGCTATACCCCCGGCTCTGAGACCCCCAAGGTAGGGCTGCCCTATCCGCCCAGGGCGCTTTAGCTAGAATTTGGGCCGGGCTGGGCTTGGCCCAGGAGAGGAGTGCAACTGGCGGTGGAGTGTGGTCGGGAGAGTGGAGGTGCCGTCGCCAATCCACTAGCTGGGGGGGGTTTCCTTAGTTACGTCCCAGACGTGGGACGTGCAATGCTGTACAGCCCGTGATGTGAGTACTCCCACCCTCGTCCGGAAGACAGCTGCCCAGCGTCAACCCTGTTCGTGAGCCCTTGTGTGCTGCAGTGCCTCCAGCCTCCTCCGGGGGCCGCTGCTGTGCCAGGCTCCCCCTGTATCCCTCCCTGAGAGAGGAAAGCAGTCCTCCGGACACTCGATCCTCTCTCTCTCTCCCCTGCCGACCCCCGGCGGACTGGGCTCGTTCCCAAACCCAGGTCGCCGGCGCGACGTCAGGTGTGGCGTCCAGCGCCTCAACCCTCAGTGCCACGGGGCCGAACAATTAGGCAGTCTAGATAAACCTGTGAGAGCCTTTT
This sequence comes from Neoceratodus forsteri, assembly GCA_016271365.2. Classification (NCBI taxonomy): domain Eukaryota; kingdom Metazoa; phylum Chordata; order Ceratodontiformes; family Ceratodontidae; genus Neoceratodus; species Neoceratodus forsteri. The sequence continues at coordinate 11,547,566 of CM028137.1, read as the reverse complement.
TCTACCAGCAAGTTCGTATGTTTATATACTGCTAGCAAGAAGTATCCCGTGGGGTCCTGGAGCCTGCCGGCTTCAGTCCTAAAGGTGTTACCTGCTGCAAGAGTCTCCTCAAAGTAAAATCCTGGAATAAAATCCTGTTTCTTTGGCCTCTGGGCACTGGTATGATGGCCTCCTTGTGCAGGAGGGACTGTACATCCTCCCAGAGAATGGATAGGTGGGCTGGGGTGGAGGTGGAGGGTACTGGAGTCGTCTTTGGAGGCAGTTTTGCGAGTTCCAGGGTGTGACCCCTCTCTATAATCTGAAGAATCCAGGTATCTGAAGTGATGGTTCTTCACTGACTTGAGATGTAGGGAGAACCGACCTCTGACCACCACCTCTTGGTTGGGGACCGGAAGAGGGGGATCCAGCAAGGAGTCAAGCAGAGGCGGATCCAGTCGCCTGGGGCTGATTGGTCACCCATAGGGTGCTTTGCTGTGGCGCCAGGGGAAGAGGGGGTAGGGAAGGCGGAGTAGGCCTTCCTCTTGCCCTGGAGATAGGAAGCTGCTCCATATTTGTGAGACACCTTGCGAAAGGAAGGGCGCTGCCTGCTCTTAGGCCGAGTATGACAGTGCAAGTGGACAGACTTAATAGCCCTGCCAGATGCCTGTAGCTCACTGATGATGTCCTGAACATCCGGTCCAAATACTTTAGAGTCACTGAAAGGGGTATCAAGCACCTTTTGCTGGACATCGGCCAGAAAGCCAAGACCCTCAGTCAGGAGTGCCTACGTAGGCAAATGCCTGTGGCAAAAGCACTGGCACCAATATCCAAAATATCGTAGTGGGCCCTAAGGAGGTGCTTGCTGATGCCCTCAGCATTCTGCTAACATTTAAGAACCTCCTGTTTCTGGGAACAATTGGTAAGGGCCTGGGCAGCAGCTTGCCCTTCTTCCAGATGGTATTTAACCATGTGAGAGAGGTAGCAGGCAATCCTTAGCCACAGGGTGGAGGAAGCATATACCCTCTTACCCCAAAGGTCAGTCCTGCGGGACTCCCTGTCAGGGTGAAGGCAGCTTAGGTGTTCAGGCACCTTTGAGCTACCATGAGCTGCCTTTATAACGACATAATTTGTCTCGGGTTGGGCAGCATAGTGTGGAGGGCCCGGGCGGGGGGCATGATATAATTTATCCATCCTGTGGGGCATAGCTGGGACCATGTCAGGTCTGTGCCACGGTGGCATTTCTCAAGGCTGGAAGGATAGGAGGAATGACCTTGGAGGAGATTCTAGGATTTCCAGTAAGTCCACCAGCTCCCTTCAGATGGCATCCACTTCCTCGGTATGGAAGACCATGGCTATGGACAGCTGCTTCATAACATTGAAGAAAGTAGGGTCCTCTGAAGGAGACCTGGTAGTATGTTTGACAGAGTCCTCACCCACTGAGGAGGCAGTGGACCTGTCAGAGGAAAGAGGTTCTTTCTCTTCTTCAGGCAAGATGAGAACAGGATACTCCTCCTCGATGTTGACCTTCTCTGACTCGAGCTCCGATGAACGAGGGACCGATGAGGGCCCGCGGGGAACAGCCTGAAGAGGCCAAAGCAGTGTCAATGGCACAGGGGACCCAGGCCTATAAGTGCCCAGCTGATGGACCAAGACTGAAGTAAACGTGGTCAGAATCTCGTTGAGGTTGACAACAGTAGACTGCTGCATCGACGGAGGAGGGGTTGACGGTACAAGGTGCGGCAACCCATCTGATGGGCCCCGGGAGCCCGAAAAGCATGAAGTCGGAGGACCTGAAGAAGCATCAGGCCTCAACGGAAGGGCTGCCATCTACAAGCCAGGTATTGAACTGGGGACCGATGACCGAGGGTCAACGACCGTCCACCCTGCGAGGTAGGCAGTGGTGCTGTTGGTAGGGGTCTGGCAGGAATAGAGACCTGGACAGTGACAGGCATCGGTGCAGCCAACGGAGTACCCCCAGAGAAGGAAGAAGAAGAAGCCATCAGGGAGCGGGAACGCCACCTGGGGGAAGCAATCCCGATCTTTTTTTTTGGACTTTTCCCTGAGGACTTGTCTTGGGCCTTAGAGGCCTGGGAGCTTGATGAAGCCATCTGTAACCAAGGAGGAGGGACCCCTACCCAGAAATGGTTACCTGTTGTTCCATCAGGAATTTTTTTGAGAGCCTTTTTTTCATCCCCTGAAGGTGGTTTGGTTGAATTTATGGCAGAGCTCACAGTCTGAGACATTGTGGTCAGGCCCAAGACAGCAGACATAGACAGAATGTTTGTCTGTAGAGGCAATCTTCTTTCTGCAGCGGCAGTGACAGAAGAGAGAAGCAGAGGGATTAATTCTTGACATAAGGTAGAGAAATCTCTTTTAAAAAGAGATTCTGAAAAACTAAGCAAAATAAAGTCATAGGCAAAAATGTCATGAAACTGTGTCGGAGCTTCTGTGGAGACCCATGCAAACAGTCTCAATGGCGGAAAAGAACTGAGGAGGGATCGGGGCTGCTCATGCCTTTACAGGGTTTGTGACGTCAATGTGGGCGGCCTCATTAGTACTTCTGAAAATCTTCCATGTGGACCCTGCTTCACCCATGGTGAAGTTCCATATCTGTGACTTAATGACTGAGATACCCCCGATGAAGATCACAGATGTTGTCGGCAGAAAAGGACCTTTAGGCCCACCGTCTGCTCCTTGTCCCTGCCTATTCCATCACCACTGACCCTAGTTGGTAATTGGTGTCATTCCCTCTCCCCCGTTCCTCTACCTAATATGCCACTAAGCCTATCCCATGCATGTTTGAAGTTTCCCATAGTCTTTGCCCTCACTACCTTCTCTGGTAGGCCGTTCCAGTCATCCACCACCCTTTCCATAAAGAAGTATTTCTGCACATCTCTCCTGAACTCTCCCACTTAAGCTTTGTTGCATGTCCCCTTGTTCTAGTACCCTTTCTCTGAAATACACCATCCACTTGCACCTTGTTCAGTCCTGTGAGGTACTAGTAGGTTTCAATCATTTCCTCTCATCTCTTCCTGGGAGTACATGTTGAGTTCCCCTACAGCCTTTCATAGGTATCGGTACATACAAGCTTAGACTTTCGTCCTCAGTGCTTGCCATTTTAAATCTAAGTTTGTTTGGTTATATCTGTACAGAATGCATCTAATCTCATTTTAAATGTCTCCATAGTCGTACTTCCTACTACCTCTGCAGGGAGACTGTTCCAGAAAGGGATGACCCGTTGACTGAACCATTGCTTTCTTTTAAGCAAATTCCATCTCCCATTAGAAAGCTGTAAGGGGTTCCTTCTGCCTCCATACATACAGTTCTTTAATACCAAACCAAGATCACACCTTAGCCTAGCATCTTTTATGGCCATGTACAGCATGCACATATTCCCTATACGCCTCCTATAATGTAGGGAATAAAGATTTAACCTTCTGAGTCTCTCATAAGGTAGGTTTTGCAGCCAGCAGCTGATCTTGTTGCGCTCCTCCGTACGCCCTCAATCCTTTGTATATCACCTTTTTTTATATGGTGACCAGACCTGAGTTCAGTACTCCAAATGTGGTCTGACCAGGGTCCCATGCAGTGGAATCAGCACACTCCTCTCTCGACTTGCTATATGCCTTAGGATGCAATTTAAATTTTGATCAGCCTTTTTTACTAGATCACTACAGTGTGAACTAAATTTTAGGTTAGCACTGATCTTGATCCCCAGGTCTCTTTCTTCGGTTGTTACCAATAGAATTTCACTACCCATCTTATACCTGTGACGCTCATTTCGCCTACCCGTGTGCATTACAATGCACTTCTTCAGATTTAGTTTCAGCTTGTTTATGATGGTCCTCCTGTAAATTTTATCTAAAGCATGCTGCAGTTCTGTACCATCATCAAAGTTATTTACCACTGCCCATATTCTACAATCGTTGGCAAACTTGGATATCCAAATATTAGGCCGTTTCGATTTTTAAGGAAGTTACATAAATATTAAAAAGACAAGGACCCAAGACCGAACCTTGAGGGCCCCACTTGTCACTTGTGCCCAATTTGACTTTTCAATCTGAAAGTATGCCATTTACCGTAACCCTCTTTCCTCCCCTAAGCCATTCCATAATCCAATTAATTATTCCTCACATGGCTTCTCGTGCAACCACCTCACCATTTTGGTTGACCTACTCTATACCGCCTCCACCCTTTCAATGTCTTTGCGGAGGTGCAGCCTCCAGAACTGGACACGATACTCCAGGTGGGGCACCACCAGTAAGCGATACAACAGCGGCATCACCTCCCTCCTCCTGCTAGAAATCCCTCTCCCAATGCACCCCAGCATCCTGCTAGCTTTTCCCACTGCTTTGTTACACTGCCCGGCTACCTTGAGATCATCAGATGATTGTAAGCTCCATTTTCCGCATCTTATACACAGCCCCCAAGTTCCGCAGCCCTAAGTGTATAACCTTGCACTTTTTGGCACTGAAACCCATTTACATAGTTTCCTCAGTTCCCTTTGCATTCTCTCCACCCCAACCCGAGTGTCAATCATGTTGCCAATTTTTGTGTCATCTGCAAAGAGACACACCTTCCCCTCAAGCTCCTCTGCAATGCCATTTACCAAGAGACTAAACAGCTGACCCAGTGGCGCAGAGGGCTGACGCGCTTAGAACACCTTACCTCTCCCATGCCGGTGATCCATGTTTGGAAACAAGCGTGGGTTGCCAGGGGTTGGCAGCAGGATCGAGTGGTCACTAGGCAGCTCTCCTCTCCTGGGTAGGGGAGGTTGGTCTTCCCAGTGCTTGGCTGCCATTGAGTGGAGGCTCGGTGGTACTGCCGCACAAATGGGGGACCAGGCATTAGGCTAGCGGTGGGTGGAGTGAGGAACGCAGGATCCGGCGTTTGCGTGTGTAACAATGTTGCCGTAGCCTTCAGGGAGTTAAAGGGGAGAAAATCTGGAGGAAAAAGGACGGGCATAGTGAGGGTGTATGATGCCCACTGGCCACACCTCCACCCACCGCGTCACCAGGGAGATATCAGATGGTGGAAGGGGGTGGCAGCAGCTGGCTGATGGGAGTTCCCCTCGCTATGGCCCAGGCGCAGAAACTGTATATAAAAAATTAAGACAGAGACGAGGACTGGTCCCAGCACTGACCCCTGTGGCACCCCACTAGTCACTCTCCTTTCGTTTGAGTTGCTACCATTTACTACCCCATTTTGCCTATCCCTTAACCAGTCTGATACCTAGCTTGTCACTTTATCCCACCCACCCCCCCATGCTGCTTAGTTTCTAACTAGCTTCCTGTGCAGCACAGTGCTGAAAGCCTTACTGTAGTCCAGATAGGCCATGCTGACTGCCTTGCCTTGATCCACCTCCCAGGTAACCCAGCCAAAGAAATCGATGAGATTACTCAGACATGACCTCCCCCCTGTGAAAATGTGCTGCTGGTGGTCCTGCAGCCCTTTTGCCTTCATGTGCGCCACGAGCCTCTCCTTCAATAGTGTCTCCACTAACTGACATATGCATCATTCACAGGTGCAGACTTCAATTTACATCACAAGATACAGGATTATAAGCCACAGAACTATGTATCCCTGGGTGCTGCAGTAGGGTGGCAGAGCCCCTTAACGATGGTGTGGAACACATAAGACATAGTATAATCACACCATATGAACAGTACACAGCAGTACAGTACTGGACTGTTGGTACCAAAACTCGCAGTGTCACATGAAATTGCAGAACACATCACACAGGAAGCATACCATGACCCTCAGTTACATGCCACCCCCCTCGCACAATATCCCATGAAAGAAATCACACTCAATCACAACACAACAGTATAGGCAGCAATGAAATAAACTGCCAATTCTGAAGTGTACTGTTTCTGTGCCCATGGGTGTTTGTCCCAGTAACCTGGGTGTGTTACAACCAGGCTGATGGAGGTGACCAAAGTGTTTATCCTGTTACTGGGATGTATCACTCTATGGACATGAGTGCCCGCGTGGCTCCCTGGGATAACTGTCAGGTATAGGCATGCAGCCGCCTGACCCCATCAGTACTCCCCAGTGCCCTAGCACCCACAGCTGTCCCTCCTGGTGGTTCCTCCTCATCCTAGGTAGATAAATGTAAATTACGTACCTACCGTAATTCTTGATTTTCTTGGACGAAGTCTCCACCACTCATTTACATTAATGGGAGTCTGCCGGAGGCGCTAGGACCCAGCTGGAGCAAACGTTTTTGGAGAGGGCCGGTGCCTGAAATGGAGCCACTAAGAAGTGGCACCGCGAGCCCCGGCTCATGCGGTAATGACTATCTCAGCATCGACCCTCCAACTGCCTCAGTACCTTTTTTCCGAGGAGGTGCAGTGTAACTAACCTAGAAGGGCTAACCTAAAAATCGGATATAATATAGTCCGAATGACCCATGTAAGAAGGGTCAACAATTAAGTCTTCACAGCCCAGCCATTGAGGGGGTGAAGACCAAAAACAGAGAAGTGAGCTCGGGGGATGGTGGGTGGGCGTGTGAATGAGTGGTGGAGACTTTGTCCAAGAAGATCAAGAATTACGATAGGTACGTAATTTCCATATCTTCCTGAACATAAAGTCTCCACCACTCATTCACACTAATGGGAGAGTACCGAGCTAATAATCCCCAGAGACGGGAAGCAGGAGATAATGAGCTTACATACTTAGGACAGAAGTCCGTTAAGAATGGTCCTGCCAAATGACAGATGTTGTCTGGCATGGACATCCAAGGCATAGTGTTTAACGAAAGCATGCACTAAGCTACAAGTAAACGCATTGCAAATATATGCAATGGGCACATTGCGGATTTCTGCCAGCGATGCCTCAACTGCTCTGGTAGAGTGAGCATACACTCTGCCTTCCAGCTTGACCTGTGCCATAGAATAGCAGTGGCCCACCAGACACGCTAAAATGCATCTAATAGCGACAGGCTGACCCAACCGGGTCTTGCTGAAGGAAACAAACAGTTGTTGAGCCTTGCGAATTTCTTTTGTTCTATCTAGATAGAATCGCAGCACTCTCTTAACATCCAGTGAATGAAGGGTATTCTCCCATTCACTCTGGAAGTTCGCAAAGTAGGTAGGAAGGACTAAAGGTCGGTTTAGATGGAATTCTGAGACGACCTTAGGGAGAAACTTAGGATGACTCCTAAGAACTACTTTGTCCTTGTGAAATACAGTGTAAGGGGGTCTGTGACCAGTGCATGTATTTCAGAAACTCTATGGGCCGAAGTGATGGCCACCAGGAAGGTCGTTTTCCAAGTGAGGAACTTCAAGTCGCAAGTAGCTAAAGGCTCGAAAGGTTTACGAGTGAGCATGTCTAGCACAAGGTTAATGTCCCAGGCTGCGACTGGACATCTGATAGGAGGCCTAGTATGCAGAATACCCATAAGAAACCTCTTAACTATAGGTAACTGAGCCAGTGACATGGAAAGTACCGGCTCATGATATGCTGAAATGGCACAAAGATGAACTTTGACTGTGGAGTACTGCAGACCTGTATTTGAGAGGTCCAAAAGGTACTCCAAAACTTTATTCGGTGGACAGGAAAAAGGGTTCCAAGAGGATTTTGCACACCAGATAGAGAAACGCTTCCATTTGGCTGTGTAGGTTTTTCTAGTGGCCAGCTTACGTGCAGCGAAAAGAATATCTGAAACTCTATGAGAAACATTGAACCTATTCACCTCTATTTCTTCAGCAGCCAAGCGTGAAGGTGAAGCAATCTCAGATTGGGATGGACCACGGGACCCTGGGTGAAAGGTTCATCTAAAGGGGAGGCGTCTTCGGGGGGGTTTCCGACACACTGTTGAGCAGCAGGAACCATATCTGTCGAGGCCAGAAGGGGGCAATGAGAATCATTCTGCCCCCAGGACTCCAATTTGAGAAGTACCCTCTGAATTAGGGGAAGAGGAAGAAAGGCGTATAGAAAGCGTCTTGTCCACCGGAGCCTAAACGCATCCTGACAGAAAATGCCAGGTCCTGGATTTCTGGAGCAGAAGAGAGGCAGTTTTGCATTGAGTGGGGACGCAAAAAGGTCCAGGTCTGGAGTTCCCCATTCTCTGAAGAGTGGCTGAATGATGGTTAAGTCGAAAGACCACTCATGAGGCTCTGTCTCTGTTCTGCTGAGATGGTCTGCCAGCTCATTTTGTACTCCTGGCAGGTAAACCACCTGAATTAGAGCCTTGTTCTCCAGACACCATTCCCACACTCTCATTACTTCCCTGCATAATGGGTAAGAGTGTGCACTGCCCTGCTTGTTAATACATTACTGCCTTGTTGACCGTTTAAAGGAGAATGTTCTTGTAACAGAGTATGTCCTTCAAGGCTCGGACTGCACAGAGTACAGCTCTCATTTCCAGGATGTTTATGTGAAGCTGGGACTTGTCCTGAGTTCACGTACCTTGGGTGTGGAGATTCTGGCAATGAGCTCCCCAACCCATCAGAGACGTGTCCGTGGTAATGGAGATCTGATGATCCAGAGGGGCAAAGGGATATCCTACCAGAAGATTGTCCTCCTGCGACCACCAGGTGAGGGACCTCTTCAGAGGTTCTGTCACCTTGATGGGAAAGGACTGAGGGTGAGTGGTTGGGGACCACTGACTACTGAGCATCCACTGAGAGGTTCTCATGTGGAGACGAGCTAAGGGTACAGTGAACACCGAGAATGCCATGAGACCCAGCATCCGTTGCATCGAGATAGCTTGAACTGAGTTGTTTTCTCTGATGTATCGGGCCATCTGTAAGATATCACTCCTTCTGTCCTCTGGGAGAAATGCCTTCACACAGGAGGTGTCCAGAATAGTTCCTATAAAGAGGAGCTTCTGGGGAGGTTGCAACTGCGACTTGTTGAGATTTAGCAGGACTCCCATGGACGTGAGGAAGTCTGAGACTGTGGCCACGGCGTCCAGAGTCTCTTGCCTGAAGGGACTTGCTAGAAGCCAGTCATCCAGATATGGGAACACTTGTATTTCGATTTTTCTGCGATGCGCCGCGAGAATTGTACAACACTTAGTAAAAACTCGAAGCGCCGAGGATAGCCCAAAGGGCAAGACTCTGAACTGATAGTATTGACCCAACGCCATGAACCTTAGGTATTTGTGGTGCATTGGGTGTATGGGGATGTGTTGGTAGGCATCCTGCATATCCAGGGAGGCTAGTCAATCATGTTGATGAAGCAAAGGTAGCAGGGTACCTAGTGATATCATCTTGAACTTCTCCTTGTGAAGGGACTTGTTTAACTTTCTGAGATCCAGAATGGGACGTATGCCACCGGTTTTCTTTGGGACCAGGAATTAATGGGAGTAGAAACCTGTGTTTTGTTGATCCAGCAGCACTACTTCTACTACCCTGTTGTTCAGAAGGCCTTGTACCTCGGAAGCAATAAGGTCTGACTGTACTGCCGACAGCCTGGGCTGTTGTTTGGGGGGATGATCCAGAGGAGTTTCCGAAATATTGAGCGAGTACCCCTCTCAGATTATCCAGAGGACCCATTTGTCTGATGTTATAGACTTCCACTGGTTGTAGAACTGAGTCAGATGTCCTCCCACTGCTGAGGAGTCCCCCTCGGACAGCTGAGGTGGGACCTGGGCCAGAAACTCAGAAGGTGGCACTGGGCGCTTTGGGCCCTTGTTCCTTCTGCTGCACTTTCTTTTGTGGCTGAGGGTTGTGGTTTTTGTTAAAACCTCCTCTGCTGTGAAAGAAATGACAGTTGTGAAACTGACGCTTGTTTGCACCCCCCCCCGGGAGGGGGTGGGTGCAGGTCTAGTCGTCTAAATAGCAGACCTAGTCTTCTGAGTGGCCTCCAGAGCTTGCTCCACCGGGGCCTGAAGATACACAACCTGTCAAAAGGTAAGACCATGACCTGCTGCTGGGCGTCATTCGCGAAGCCCTAAGTACACAGCCAAGATTGGTGACGGGTGCAGATGCCAGCCTCCTCCGCTCGGGAAGCGGTATCGAAAGTGTCCATTGCAGCTTTAACCTGTTGGTTATTGGACTCGATAACCCTGGTTATGGTCTGAAGTAGCTCTAAATTAACTTCCAATTTGGGCAAAGCTACTACCATATGTTTGAGCGAATGCCAAAGGACATACTCATATTGAGAAAAATAGCCCTGGTAGCTGGCAATGCGCATACTCAGGGTCGAGGTAGCAAAGACTCTCTTACCTAAGGTGTCTATATTGCGAGATTCTTTATTTATATGCTGGGCTGTAGATGCCTGAGTAAGGACGGCCTTATCATTCTCAGCCAAGACTACAATGGCTACAGCAAAGGCTTGTGAGACCAATATGGGGTGATCCTTGGGAGGGGCATACTTCCTATCTGTGGACTTGGCCAAGGAAGGAATGACAGCCGGATTCTTCCACACCATCTGAGAGAGGGTCTCAAAAGAGGGCTATACCGGAAGTGTTAAATCCATAGGGATCTCTGGGACATGGAGGTATTGGAGTCGTAAAAGCTTCCCAGGATCGATATCTGTAGTCTGGAGAGAAAGAGTAGAATTTAAATTTTTAATCAGACACTTAAAGGAAAGGTCTTCAACCACAGGCTCTGCAGAAGAATTGATCTCTGCTCCCAAGGCAGTGTCATCAACATCATCATCCAGTTGAAGATCTGGGTCAGGCTCAAAATCATCTCCTGACAGTCCAGGAGGGACTGTATGGACAGGAAAGGAGTGAAAATCAGGAGGAAGAACAGAAGAGGAAAGAATCGGAGAGTCGAGAACCCCTGAAGGCCAGATGACACCGCACTAAGCCCCGGTGCCGAGCACAAGGAAGGTGGCGCCATCGAAAATGGCTCAGTACCCGGCGCCGACAGAGCCCGCGGCACCACGGACAGCACCGACAGAGCCCGCAGCGCCACGGACAGTGCTGACAGACTCCCTGGTGCCGCGGATGGTGCTGAAAGAGTCCCAAGGGTCTGAAAACTGCGATTTGAAGAAAAAGTAGGAAAATTGGCAGGAGACAGAGACATCGGTGTGGACCGCTGTGCTGCAGCCATGTGAGTGGGATAAACACCTGAGCGCAGAGTCCACGGCACCGAAGAAAGCGCCGTGCGACTAGGATGGCCCAACCGACCTACCCGTTCGTCCGAGCCCGAAGGCCTTGGACTGACTGGTTCAGGCAAATGGACCAACCTCCGAGCCCACTGCTCCATAAGAGCCGCCCACTGGTGAAACTGGTCATCGGAAGCTCCTCCAATAGGTGGGGAGGGGCTCCAGTGTTGCAGAGGTCAGTTACCAGAGACAGAAAGAAAAAATTACTCACCTTAGTAATGTTGTTTCTTCTAATGGAGTCTTGCTATATTCTGACATATGCAGTGAGTTCCAACCTTCGAACTTCCCCGGAGATGAAAGAGTTAAACTTTCCATGCCAGGCATGGAATGCTGAGCTTGAGCTCGGTTGAGACTCTGTCTGTTGTTCTTCAAACTCAAACCGTCAGATCTTTACGAGCTAAACTCACTAAGGTTCTGTGTGGAAGCTGTAAACCTACACTAGCCAACTGGTTATCAAACATAAAACACAATTTTTTTTTTGGTCACAAAACAAAGACTCGAGTCAGGAGACCCAAAAAATGAAAAACACAACACCAACTCACCCCAAGAAAAGAAGGGGTGAAAACAACAAGGTGGGCACCTACTAAGTGCCAACACTGCACTGCCCACCCACATCCCAAAAACAGAGGTTCTGAGAGGGGCAGGCGGGGGAAGTCAGAATATAGCAAGACTCCATTAGAAGAAACAACATTACTAAGGTGAGTAATTTTTTCTTCAAACAACATGAAGTCTTGCTATATTCTCATATGCAGAACTACTAAAGCAGTACCTCCATGGAGGAGGGACAGAACCTACTTAGGAAATAGGCTCTGAAGCACAGCTGTGCCAAACCGAGCATCCTCCTAGCCTGGATGTCCAGGAGTAATGCTTGGTAAAAGTGTGAACTGTCTTCCAGGTAGCTGCTTGACATATCTCTAGAATAGGGATGTCCCTGGCAGCAGCCAGGAGTAGCTGTACCTCTGGTGAGAGTGAGCCCTCAGGTCTGAGGAGGGAACCTTATCCAGTTTTCATAGCAAATTGGATACAAGAGACAATCCACCTGGCAATGAATCTTTTAGTGGCAGGTTTCCCTTTACCAACCTCAACATAAGTGAGGAACAGTTGGAGGGAGTCAAACCTGTGACCCTTGCTACGCTCTAGGTAGTAACTAAGGGCTCTTTTCACATCTAAACTGTGCAGCCTCCTCTCGCCAGAGGAGGAATGGTCAGTGAAGTACACTGGAAGAGACATAGACTAATTAAGGTGGAAATTTGAAACCACCTTAGGCAAGAAATGGAAATTATGTACTTACCGTAATTATTGATCTTCTTGGACAGTCTCCATCACTCATTCACACTAGTGGGAGAGTACTAAGCTAAAATCAACAACCCTGAGTAGGGTGGTAGGAGATAGGGTTCACTCAGAAAGGACAGCCAAGGACTGTCCTGTTAATAAAAAGAGCTGTCTTGTAAGAGCATCTATAACATAGTGCCTACAAGATAAGCGCTCGAGTTGTAACTAGTCACCTGCCGACAACTACAATG